>OX376237.1:11096986-15896986 GCA_947364205.1 Agrochola lota | reverse complement strand
ATTGGATATCTGTTTTGCTATTTTATTAAAACCCCCCCTATATAATAATGTTTAGACATTTAAATACTAGCTTTAGAATACTTAATATAAAATTATCAATAGAATTAACATAAAAAATATAATTTAAATCTCGATTACGTTTGTAAATGTAATGCTTGGTCATCCCTAGTATCGGATGGGGTGACACTGACAGCTCACTGCACGAACACTTCCCCTAAGTTTTCACGGTGAGATGGTTACAGAATAGCACAGCTGTTTGGGATCTTCAGAGAGGTACTTTCTATATATAGATAATAGATTTTGTTATTGTATGTCAAAAATACATAGTTATTGGGTAGTTGGTTTAGTTTCCCATTAATCACAACACGACGCACGCACACACACATGTATGTCACGTTTGATTTGATTTTTTATGAGTTTTTATTTTTATTTTTATACTACCTTTAATTTATTTATTATAATTGACAGACACTCTCCTATGTTTATTATTCTAGCGTATGGCACTCGTGAGTTGCAGCTGAAAATCTGCGTCAGGTGGTAGACTTTGTGTTGTCATCTGACAAAATAATTTATTTTCTGTTTTTGTAGTTTTATGGTGTATTTTTTTGTACAGTCTTACCAACTTATCTGTGAACAGAAAGAGGACGGCACCGTCGATTCAGTGTTGCTAATTAATATAAGGTGCCCAAAATTGAGTAAGTTTTCAAGAAGGAAATTTCACATTAGACATAATCGTTTTTTTTCTTTTTTTTTTTTTTCTTTTTCATTTTCAACTTTCATTTAATGCGAAGTTAAGTAGGTACCTACCCTGCAAGAGGTACCTAGATGTCTTGCATTTAGTTATGACCGTACCTTACCCCTAACACCAGATTTGACTAATTATAATTAGCAGTGGTACCTAGTGGTAGTGTAGTGTAATAAAAAAAACAATTTGCTTTACAATCATTTATTGAAAACCAGGTTTACAGTAATTGTGATCTTTAGATGAACCTGCATACACAACTTCATCCTGGTTGTGAGGCCATACTCCGCTATTTCCGTACCACTATCATCATTATCACTATCACTTTCGGTTTCAGTGTCACTTCCCACTTCTATAATAAAAGGTTTATCTAAATACAAATGATGCTACAGCTCGGTTAGTCTATTTTAGTTATTTTCATAGCGTTATGTCCTACGGTCTTCTGCTGTGGGGCAAAGCTGCTGATATTCAAAATATATTTGTCCTTCAAAAACGAGCTGTTCGAGCTATTTACCAGCTAGGTGCCAGAGTTTCTCTGAGAGATTTTTTCAAAGATATTGGTATCCTCACGGTGGCGTCCCGATTCATCTTCGCCAACATCTTATATATTAGGCAAAATATACACTTATACACTAAAAACAATGATTTTCACAATGTTAACACTAGAAATAAGGACAAACTACGAGCTCCCTTTCACCGGCTTCATAAGGTTCATAACTCATTTGTTGGGCTTGGTATAACCTTTTATAACAAGCTACCCTCTTCTTTGCTAGATTTGCCTTTTGATGCGTTTAAAACGAAAGTAAAATCCAAGCTTTGTTCAAAGGCATACTATTCTATAAACGACTACTTAAATGATAAGAATAGTTGGTCGCTGTGATTAACTCAATACAATGTTTATGTTCTTTCTCCAGATTACCTACTGACAAGTTATATGAGTTTATATAATTGTATTTTTTTTATTTTTTTATTCGACTTTATAAGTCAAGCTATTTTTAATTTTATTTCAATTTATTGTTGACATAATCTACTCATTACAATGTTTTTTCTAATGAGTTGTATTGCAATATGTGGTTAGCTAGTGACCTCGACAATTGATCATATTAGTTATTGTTATTAGTAATTAACTGTTTGTTTTATTTATTTTATCTCGATGGTCCTAGTTTATCATTTATAACTTCCAGTTACAACTATATGTAAGCGGGCACGCCCTTTATGCCTGGAGGCTTTTATTTAGATAAGTTCTGTTTACGTTTAGTTTTTATTTCTGCCTGAGTATAGTTCTCGATGATGTTGTGTGGTATATTGGCGTGTGCTAGCTAACATATGGCTAATAATTTAAATTATGTTTTGTGTTGCGTAATCTAAATTATCTAAATTATTTTGAATACTATTATATAGAATCTTATTTTTTTGTTCTTCTAACTGAACAGACAGCTGTGCTGCTGGGGAGTTTGTTGCGCCACTTCTTCTTCCCAGCTAATGCACTAGGAAGTGGTGAAGGGTGGGCGTTTTGGGGGACTGTCTTATGTAATTTTGACGTTCGAAAAGTGCTGATTCTCAGCCTAGTTTGAATAAATGACTTTTGAATTTTGTTTTTTTTTTTTTTTGAATTTTGATGTTTTAAGTATTCTCCTTCTAACCTGCGAACGTGTTTACAATACTGTGCCCACTCATGAACTGTAATAGCGTCAAAAGCTTCTCTAGGCGGGGAATTTCAGTATTTTTGTGCTCAATATTTACATCAGCCACTTTTCTTTTCAGTGTGCGTCATATGAGTTCAATAGGATTGAGATCACAATGATAAGGTGGTAAATATAAGCATTTATGTCTATTGTCTTCTAAAATTTTTTCAATCTCATATACAGGTTCAGTCTTGTTTCTCTTAATTATTTCTAAAAGCCAAAAAAGTCAAACTCTCTCCGTAGTCAATTTAATTTTGGGTCAACCATAATGGCATATCTTTTTTTAAGGAATTCGTATTTGGGACTTTATTCACACAAATACGGTGATAAGGAGCATTATCCATCACTATTATGGATGGCTCTCGTAAATTAGGCACACGTTTTTCAATAACCCACTTTTTAAAGTTGGTACTATTCATCTCGTCATGATAATCACCACTTTTTGTGTTTGATTTAAACACAAGTAGTACATTTGTAACAAATCCAGTATCTCCTCCCGTATGAAAAATAATATATCTTTGCCCTTTCGATACAGGCTTCAATACTCCGTCTTCACCCTCTCCTTACCAACATTTACCCGATGTATGCGAAGAGTGAATATAGGTCTCATCTAAATAAATTATGGGCCGGGGCTGGGGAGATTTATTATTTTTATCCACTGCATGCAAGTACTTAGCTCTCCAAGCAGATATTTCATTACGCTCCATAAGAACCTTCCGATTGGATTGGGATTTTTTTAAACGAACTCCCACCTTGTGAAGCAGCTTTCGCAGACTCTCTCGCTGTCCTGTGTAATTTATATCTGTCTTTAAGACCTCTAGAAGCTTTTTAACAGTAGGGACCTCTTTTTTAGCAGAATAAAATTCATGTACTTGTCTCCGTATAACTCCCATGTCAAAATCATCAACATGCACAAATACACTTTAACGTTTTCTCTCCTTGCCTGGTGTCCGAATTTTTGTACCAGTTTCTTCTGCTGCGTGCCCTTCCTTTACTATTTTTGAAATTAGTCCTTGACTCACACCTGAAATATAAGATAATAAAATAAATGTTACCTAATAGATGTACGTTACCGTTACGCTAACCTGCAGCAAGAATAGAAACGAATATTTCGTGGACTTAAATAATTAGTTAAGTATCGGGTAATTTATAACAAGAAAGTTGACAACACTAACCTGTCGCTGCCGAAATTCGTTTGTATATTTGATTAAATGGAATAATTGGAGACTCCGCTCGAACTTCTTCAAAAAAAAGGTTTTAACCTTTAGAATAATGTTTCGAGCATCACTTTTAATAGCTTTCGGCATATTTAACTTTATAAATTCAGCAATATCACGACAAAACAACCAGAGAACCCGAATCTAGCAGACACTGATAATCGAATGACATTTCAACATGACGGCCGTAGTTCCAATTTTCGCCATTTCACATATAAGTTGGTAGGAGTGTTATGTTGGCATTCAAAAAGACAAACGCATTTTTTTCTTTCTTTCATTCTTTCTTATATTGAGATTGAACCGACTTGAAATAAGCACATTCCATAAAACTCTGTCTCAACCAAATATAATTATATAGTCATCCAGAACGTATTTCAGCCACGGCGGCCAATCTCAATGGAGACTAGCCTTCGGCGCGGGAGATATTATAGTGCACAAGTGTGTGCGCAGACACAGGTGCACTCTCTCTTCCCTCACTCTCATAGTCCGATGGGACGGATGGTCTTAAACACTTCAGCAGCTCTAACAGTATTTTCAAATGTTAATCAAATAGTTGTGGTTGTGGAGCAGGACCAGCATTGAGCCAAGCATTTTTATCAGGTGCTGGTACATTTTACGGAATAATGTATGATTTATTTGACTCTACCATTCCAAAGAAGAAGAAAATGATCGCTGGAAATAGGCGGTATCCAGTCTGGTTTACTAAAGATATTGTAAACGATACTCAGCGTAAAACCAAGCTACATAAGAAATGGAAACTTTCACGTTGTGATCTTACTTACGCGCAGTTTAGTGCTCTGCGATCGGATCTTAAAGTAAGAACCCAGGACGCCTAAAAATTGTATTGTAATAATTTAGAAAATAACATAGGCAAAAATCCGCGACAGTTCTGGCAGCATGTATCTAGCCTACGATCAAGGGGCGGCTTCGAGCCAAACGTGGTTTACAATGGTGTGACTTGTTCGGGTGTCAAAGCGGCCGAGGCATTTGCTCAGTATTTTGCTAGCGTGTTTCTGCCTGATACACCTAAGTTGGACCCTAGAAAATTAAATGTGAGTAGTGAGGGAGACAGCATTCCTGTTCCCTTTTTAACCCCACCGGATGTAGTTAAGGCGATTGCTAAGCTCAAACCCTGTAGCTCGGTTGGCCCTGACAATATTCCAGCCTCTACTCTTAAGGGATGTCATGATATTTTGGCAGCCCCTCTATGTCATGTCTTTAACCTAGCCCTCCGGTCCGGCGTATACCCTGAGCAATTGAAAACTTCACGAGTCCCTCCCATCCCTAAAACTAGTGACAAAACATCAGTAGAGGAATACAGACCCATCGCTATCCTGCCAACCATTGCCAAGGTTTTCGAACATATACTTCACGCTTTCATTATAAACGCGTACTGATGCCCAACACGGTTTTCGGCCGGGTCGCTCCGTAAATTCGAATTTACTGATTCACGTGGACTACATTTCCCGTTGCTTGGATATCGGTGGGCAGGTTGACGCTCTGTATTTCGATTTCCGGAAAGCATTCGACAGAGTTGACCACGATGTGCTTTTGACAAAGCTGGGGGCCATCGGTTTCTCGTCCGGTCTTCTTAACTTATTTTCCGATTATCTGCGCGATCGCAAGCAGTTTGTAAGACATGGCTGCTTCGAATCCAAGCCTTACAATACACGCTCGGGCGATAGTCAGGGATCCGTGTTAGGGTCGCCTCTTTTCCTGATCATGATCAATGACCTTATAGCTAATGTTAAGTTTGCCAAGTGCCTGCTATATGCCGACGACCTTAAGCTAGTCGCACAAATCCGAACGGACGAGGATTGCAAACTCCTACAGAGGGATATTGACGCCATCTATGAGTGGAGCATTATGAACAAGCTATTATTTAATAAAAACAAGTGCTACGTCATGACATACGATAGAGGGTTGCGACCAACCCATTATGACTATAGTTTGGGAGGAGAAGTAATTACTCGTGTCACCAACATAAAGGACTTGGGAGTGACTTTCGACCGCTGTCTGACTTTTAGAGATCACGTTTCTGCCCTTGCGAAGGAATCTTTCAGGCGTTTGGGATTTGTCTTGAGAAATGCTCGTGACTTTCGCAATTCAAATGTTATTAGGCTGTTGTACACTGCTCTGGTTCGAAGCAAACTCGAGTCCAGTGCCTGTGTTTGGCATCCCCATACCGCGACACAAACACTAATGCTAGAAAAGGTTCAGAAAACATTCCTAAGATGCCTCTTCCAAAGGTTATACCATTTCTTTCCGTACATGTACCCTACCAACTATCTTTTAGGGACTTTAGGCTTTAACTCATTGGAGGTAAGAAGAGGTCTTGATCAGCTCACGGTAGCCTGTAAGACCTTACGGGGTCGTATCGACTGTCCAGAGCTCCATGGCCTTTTCTGCCGATTATTTGTGCCCGACAAATATATTGGACACCGTCAGAGCCGCCGACACAATCTGTTTGCGCAACTGTCATGCAAAACTGTAGCCAGAGCCGAATCCCCAGTCTGTCGTACCCTAAAGATGCTGAATGCCCTTCTGATTGCTAACCCTGACTGTGATGTGTTTGCGGATGAATGGAGTAAAATTATGCGTATATGTCTGGTGTTCTGTGAGAGAAAGTATGCTAGGGAGTCCACTGTTCCATGTTAGTTTTAAATTAAATTATTGTCAACGTTGTAATTGTTTCTATGTTAATTAATGTAATTGGTGTTGTACCGTTTTAATTAACTATAAATAAATAAATAAATCAGCGATGTAATCCCCAACTTATAATATACCTGCCTGCATAGTGTGCGTTTTATACAAGATTTGAATTTCGTCTCATTCAGTTGAAGTTTACCTAAATATAACCTAAAACTGACATAATTATGTCAACCACTGGCATAACTTATGTCAGTTTTCTTGATTTGGATGTGAATTGAACAGGCTATCCAAATCCCTGAAAGGGCGTGTATTCATGAGATTAATTCCCAGTTTCTGAAAGCTTATTTAATTTAATCTGTTCCTAAATCTTACGTCAAGTGATTCGATTGGCCGTTAATATAAATTTCATTGACTTGAACACCCTGGCGGCTGAGAGTACCTATGTCATGCTCTCTCAAATATCTCGCTAATGGTACCGCGTGTGTTGGATCATTTAGCTCCCTTCAAAATGGTTGAGCTGAATGGTGCTGATCCATGCGTCATGTTCGTGAACGGGCGCCGTCAGTTGGGACTGGTCATCTCTTGGCTTATTTTTAGTTTGTTTCTTTTTTGTACTCTGGAGGCTTTTAACGTTAACGATGTTACATCGTTCTCTCAAATAATTATAAATTTAACAATAATTATGTAACTAGGAATATTTTTTTAAATATCTACTTAAATAATAAGAAAATATTTGTATGTTTGTTTGTAATGAATAAACTCGAAAAATACTAGACCGATTTTTTAAATTCTTTCACCAGTAGAATACTATATTATCTCTGAGTAACATATACTATAATTTATAAAGATATCACGTGGGACAAGCCGCTGGCGGAAACTAGTAATTTATAAGAGTGACCTATCGACAAGAACGGGCAAGAAACTCAAAGTTTCTTGTCATTTCTTGTCCATAGGAACCTATTACGCTTTGGGATGGGCTTCATGAGCTTCAACTTTCTGAATGACCGACTCTTTTGGCAATTCAAAAGTCTGTAAATGTTTTATTTGAAATAAATGCTTTGAATTTGAACCAACCACAACAGTAATTAGCATGAATTTGATACCAGTTTTTTTGTTGATTTAATCTATCCGAACCCGGTTGATCAGTTTTCTTGGTTTTAACTGTAGCACAGAGTAACTGTACCTTGCTAGGTGCGAACTGAACAATGGGCCTAGACACAACATGGAGACACAGGCAAGCGCTAATCCCTTTCAAAGCGTTTCTTATTTAAAGACTGACTGGTTTAAAATTATTAATTTATAGCTCTCACTCTTTTAAAACTAAATTAAAAGCCTTAGTCGAATGCTTTCCGGAAATCGAAATACAGAGCGTCAACCTGCCCACCGATATCCAAGCAACGGGAAATGTAGTCCACGTGAATCAGTAAATTCGAATTTACGGAGCGACCCGGCCGAAAACCGTGTTGGGCATCAGTACGCGTTTATAATGAAAGCGTGAAGTATATGTTCGAAAACCTTGGCAATGGTTGGCAGGATAGCGATGGGTCTGTATTCCTCTACTGATGTTTTGTCACTAGTTTTAGGGATGGGAGGGACTCGTGAAGTTTTCAATTGCTCAGGGTATACGCCGGACCGGAGGGCTAGGTTAAAGACATGACATAGAGGGGCTGCCAAAATATCATGACATCCCTTAAGAGTAGAGGCTGGAATATTGTCAGGGCCAACCGAGCTACAGGGTTTGAGCTTAGCAATCGCCTTAACTACATCCGGTGGGGTTAAAAAGGGAACAGGAATGCTGTCTCCCTCACTACTCACATTTAATTTTCTAGGGTCCAACTTAGGTGTATCAGGCAGAAACACGCTAGCAAAATACTGAGCAAATGCCTCGGCCGCTTTGACACCCGAACAAGTCACACCATTGTAAACCACGTTTGGCTCGAAGCCGCCCCTTGATCGTAGGCTAGATACATGCTGCCAGAACTGTCGCGGATTTTTGCCTATGTTATTTTCTAAATTATTACAATACAATTTTTAGGCGTCCTGGGTTCTTACTTTAAGATCCGATCGCAGAGCACTAAACTGCGCGTAAGTAAGATCACAACGTGAAAGTTTCCATTTCTTATGTAGCTTGGTTTTACGCTGAGTATCGTTTACAATATCTTTAGTAAACCAGACTGGATACCGCCTATTTCCAGCGATCATTTTCTTCTTCTTTGGAATGGTAGAGTCAAATAAATCATACATTATTCCGTAAAATGTACCAGCACCTGATAAAAATGCTTGGCTCAATGCTGGTCCTGCTCCACAACCACAACTATTTGATTAACATTTGAAAATACTGTTAGAGCTGCTGAAGTGTTTAAGACCATCTTTGCATTGTATAAAATCAATTTCCTTTGTATTATATAATTTCAGAGCACAGGTGTGAGTACTATGTACTAAAGAGCTAACATTTATCGGGTAATACGTCTTTTATTGACTTGAATGTGCCGTGGCGGCTGTGAGTATATCATGCTCACTCAGATGTCTCGCTAATGGTGGCGCGTGTGTTGGATCGTTTAGCTCCCTTCAAAATGGTTGAGCTGAATGGTGCTAATCCATGCGTCATGTTCGTGAACGGGCGCCGTCAGTTGGGACTGGTCAACTCTTAGCTGCCATGGCTGATTTTAAATTTTGAATTGTTTTTTGTTTTATCTTTTTATTGCGGACGCTTCTAACGTGCACGCCTTTCTACATTGTTCTCACATGTTTAATTTCAACATGAATGATGTAACCAATATTTTATAACAATTTATTTAAAAGAGTGTCCGTGGAGTTTCTTTCAAGTTCTTCTCCATAGGTTCCTACTACGCTTTGGAATGGGCAACTAGCTTCATATTTCTGACGGACCGATTCCTTAACAATTCAAAAGTGCCCGTAAATGGTTTAATTGAAATAAATGCTTTGAGTTTGAGTTTGACACAAACCCACGCATTCCGATGGGGGTAGGCAGAAACTACAGAACACCACCTGCTACGATCTTACATGCTCCTTTTGCTTCATTTACACGCTGTAAACTGTATTTTGCACGCTGGTTGGGATTACCTACTAAAGCAAAGAAAAGACATTTATTTAGCGCAGACTAAAAGGCCCACAACATATTTACTTACATATTTTTTTATGTATTTCATTCATCTATTTTATTGTTTATTTATTATTTATTTAGTATTTATTTCTGTACCTATCTATCCGTGACATCACTGCGGGCCCTATCAGAATACCAGCGCTGCGACATTTATTATTAAATGTCGCAGCGTCGTGCTGAGATAGGAGCCTTTCGGCCTCGTGCAGGACTTTCTGCTTTTATTTTAATTTTACTATGTTATTATTTTTATCGCTTTTTTCTATTTATGTTTCAATGAGTGTGTTTTAGTTTAATTTGAGATCTCCTGTGCTTGTCTCAATAAATAATTTTTCTTTCTTTCTTTCTTTATCATAATTATACTACAAGTAAAAAAGATATAAAATACCAAAGTTAAAAAAGTTTAATGCCAAAAACCGGACTACCTGTACGACAAGTTGAGTTGGATAGCGAGTAAACGAGAATGTGGGAGAAGGCAATGCTCGCAGCAACTCTCGACCCAGTCGCATAGTACAGCCGCTTTTAGAGGTAGCTTCCGTTATGCGGCTTCCAAAGTGTGGAATAACCTGCCACCACCTATCCGATCTATTAACACGGTCGATACATTTAGAAGAAGCCTACGGCAGTATCTCATGGATGCCCAACGGAAGCTAGACATGATTAATTTAAATGTTTCATTGCTGTGAATCCATGATTATAACTATTATTTATTGACGACCTTCCATTGTTTCTTGTGCAACCATATAATTTTATTTAGTTCCTTACAAAGCGCTATATAATTATTTATAATAATTTGTAAAAACATATCTAATCGAATTTTATTATATTTACTACACATTTCTATCTACTTTTATTTAAATATAGAACACATACACACTATAAAACTGATTTACATCCGTAAGACGTCCTTGTAACAGAAGGTCCAGTTGAAAACCAGCGTCAGACACTAGTTGTCTGGCATTTATGCTGAACTGGGCCTATTTGGCGCAACCGTGAGGCACATAATATTATTTTAAGTTATCTTTATTTTTGTTTTTTTTTTTTGTTTTTGTGTGAATATTGAGTGCCTTAACCTGAGTCAAATACATTTATTTTCTTCCTTTCTTTCTAAAAAAAAAAGAAACAAATAAAAAGTGTAAACGCAACTGACCTTTCTGAAGAACATCACCAACAAGGTCACTACTATGCTTTTAGGGCGTCCCCATCCAACAGGTAAATATCGTCGCTAATAACAAATAATTGTTAGATATCGCATTGATCGATGTTTGACAATTTCCATGTGATTGTGTTATTTGACATGATGTATCAACCGGTTGCAAATATGTGCTACGCACCTGATCTTTCTAAAGAACATTACCAATAAGGTCACTATAATTATAATAGTCCCCTCCCGGCACTTCGACTCACATCAGCCTTGTAAATACCCTTTGTTAGTCGCCGGTCATGTATCCTCTCAACATGACCAAATCATAATTGTATAAATTATTAAAAATAAATAATTATTGAAACACATTAAGAAAAGGTGCCCTTTGGCGTCATTAAATAAATAGGTATATTATTATTAACACCCTAATTGTCCACGAAGTAAATATACAGCCTAATTAACACTGCTGATGGGCTCTGTTCTGCCAAAATGAACCAACCCACATCAATATTTTGTCCTACTTTTAGGGTTAGTAGTAAACAAGGAACCCTTATAGTTTCGCATGTCCGTCTGTCTGTCTGTCTGTCCGCAGCTTTGCTCAGAGACGATTAGTACTAGAAAGCTGTAATTTAGCATACCCATACATATTGATCACGCCGACAAAGTAGTAAAATAAAATCAAGAAAAGTTTTTTTAGGTTTTCTCGTCTTTTCCATGGTGTGGGGTGTCGTTGGAAAGGTCTTTAAAAATGGTGTGAAAATTATTTTTCAATTCAGGGATTCATTCATGATGCAAATTTTTGTTAGAGTCAAGTGTCCCCCCCCCTGCCAGCTAAATGGTTCTACTTGGATTTTTGAACAAATTCACAGCAGTAGTATATGTATAACGAAGTTAAAAGGAAAACTTTCACAGCTAAGTAGGCTTTACAAGTTAACGAGTAATAATCAACCCACTTTTTTAAGTTTGAACCGACACGCACGTGGCCGGTTTTTTCGAAATAGTTGGATGTTCTTAGATAGGTTAATCAATTTGCCTGCCTTTTTTCGAATGTGTTGTTCGGCTTCCACTCTAACCGGATGCAGTTGGATGCATTTTATATGGAACGTCTGCCTGTCAATCTCCACAACCCAGTTACTGGGCAACACGATACCCTTTGGTAATACTGACTGTCAGTTTTCTGGGCTTCTGACTACCCGTAGACTGTCAAAGATCTATGAATAACAACCAGAACCAACGGCTTAACGTGCTGTCCGAGGCACAGAGTTCTCGATATTTAATGGATGGCCACCCATCCACGAACCGGCCGCGTAAAGTGTAACTTAACCTTCTATCGATTCGTGCGGCTGTTATCATTTAGCCACATCCTCACAACCCCATTTTAGTAGAACTACGACCTTGATCTTAAAAAAGCTCTGTTAGTAGCATATAGAATCCCTTATTGAATGTAAAATAAAAATAACAAGCAACGAAGGGTAGTTACGACAAAAATATAATCCTTCTACCAGCTTTGAAGTGTTTCAGATAAGTGTAATCGGATTATTTCACAGATTTTGTACTCTCAGTAGCTAAAGTGGGCGCTTATTTCGGTATTAACTATAGTAAATTGTAGTCCAGCCCATAACAAGATTAAGTGCGAAAACATCTAAGTAAATAATTCCCATTGAGATTATATTTATTTTAAAACATTTAAACTTAAAAATAGTAAATTATGTTTTTTTTTTTGGGATCTTCGAGCGCTGGTAGTTTTGTAGCAGAAGTATGAGGTAAGAAAATCATATTCCTCTTGTTTTATTGTGTTTAGATGTCGATACCCATCACATCTGCGGAGTTTTGCTAGATAATTTTATTTGGACCTGGACCTGGACCACCGTAGGCTGGCGTTATCCAATTTTAGACGTAATCCCACTCCTCTGAATCTTGATAATCTCAACAGTAAGATAAGTACATCGCAGAAGTTAATCCGGCAGGCTAGGGGAGTGAACTGGCAGAATATTTGTTCTTCAGTTGATCACACTACATCGTCTAGTGAAATGTGGCGCAAAATGAGATGGCTGAAAGGTTACCGTTCGCCTAGACATTTTGTGGACGCCCAAAGTGCGACAAGTCTTTTAAATTCTTTAACGCCAGATTATGTTTCCCCATCGACCCCTACGGTTCACCATAGTAACCCTATATTAGAGTGTGAGATCTCTTTTCAGGAGCTAGATAAATGTATCAAATCTAAGGATACATCTCCTGGATGCGATGATATATCTTATTCTATGATTAAGAATTTACCTGATGTGGGTAAATCTGTTTTACTAAAGTTATATAATAATTTTTTTGATGTCAGTTTTGTTCCCTCTCAGTGGCGCGACATTTGTATCGTACCTATTCCAAAGCCTGGTCGTGAGCCTGGTAATGTTTCTTCACTCCGGCCCATATCCCTGCTGTCGTGCGTATGCAAAATTTTTCATTACCTTTTATTTAGAAGATTGGAATGGTTTCTAGAAAAACGTAACACATTTTCTGCGAACACAGTAGGCTTCCGAAGAGGTAGGTCGTGTTTAGATGGCTTGAGTTGCTTAATCTCCGCAATTCAAACTGGTTTTTCTGAGGGTTGTTCTACTGTGGGTTGTTTTTTAGATATAAATAATGCGTATAATAATGTAAATAATACTATTTTAATAAATGTTTTGGATAGCTTTCATGTAGGGTCACGCATCTGCAGATATTTATGGAATTTTCTTCATAGAAGAGTACTCAAAATAAGATCTGGTAATGATTTTATTTGCAGATATTCAGGTAGTGGTTTGGCTCAGGGTGATCCGTTATCTCCACTATTATTTAATATAATAACATCGGATATTTGTAAACGTTTGCAGAACAATGTTTGCATATCCCAATATGCGGATGATTTCGCTATATATGTACAGTGTTCTTCTGTTAGTGAGGGCGAATACAAGATCCAGTGTGCTCTTGATCTAATCAACAGCATGTTAACAGACGTAGGTTTAGAAATTTCTCCCACTAAAAGTAAAATTTGTTTGTTTACTAGAGGTTTCCGTAGGCCAGTTATAGATGTCTGGTTGAACGGTACTTTGTTAGAGTTAGTAGACCATGTGAAATATTTAGGATTGTGGCTAGATAGGGGTCTTCGATGGAAGAAGCATATAGATGAGGTTCGAGAGAGAGTACTTAAACTGATTAATATTTTTAAAGTTTTGGTGGGACCTGGGTGGGGTATTCATCCCAACCATTTAAGACGGTTATATATCTCTCTTATTCGTAGCCGTATCGACTTTGGTAGCTTTCTACTGGACAATGGTGCCGACACACATTTAACCAAATTGGATAGGTTACAAAACATTTGCCTGCGGTTAATAGGTGGATTTATTAAAAGCACTCCCATTCACGTGATGGAATCCGAATTGATATTGCCCCCTCTTTTTATTCGCCGCCGATATTTAGCTGGTAAGTTTTATTTAAAATCGAAGTGTTACGATTTTCCTTTAATAGGCATATTGAATAAGCTTCATGGTCTTTGTGGTAATAATCCTTATTGGAGAAATAAGAAAAAACCACTGTTAGTTATGTCTCACGATGTATTAAAGCAAGAACATATGTACTGCAGTAGTAAAATTGGCATGTTCTCCATGGATACTTGGGTCAGCAATATGGACTTATCACGCATTGTAAAGCCTAGTTTGGATTTGGTTGACAAACCTAAGCATTGTTATTATATACATAATTTAAAATCAATATGTTGTAAGTCTCTAAATACACAATATTCTGGCTTTTACTGTGTGTATACGGATGGTTCTAGACGTGAGAACTACTGTGGCGCAGCCTTTTTTGATTCGCAAGTTGGTACCTTCTTCAAATTCTGTATTTCATCAAAAGTTTCAATAATGCACTTGGAGTTGATCGCTATCGCTGAAGCTTTGGCTTATATCAAGTCTTTGAACGGTGATCGGTTTGTCATTTTCACTGATTCGAAAAGTAGTCTTCTTCATCTGATGAGATGTACAAGTACTTCACCGTTCAGGGGGCTTCCACTGGCGTATACTATCTTAAGAACCATCACTGAATTTGTTGCCAAACATAAAATAGTTGTATTGCAATGGATTCCTTCTCACGTTGGACTGGTTGGTAATGAGATGGTTGATCGTTTGGCAAATGAAGCCGCGTCTGATGGGGAATTTTATGCTTGTCCTCCATGGCATACCGAGCTTTTACCCCTAGTTAAAGACAGATGCATTAAATCTTGGTCAGAATACTTTGATAAAAGATCTTTAACGAAGGGCATTTGGTACAGGACGATTCAGCCATCTATTCCACGTATGATTTGGTTTAGCGAGGGCAGGATGAATAGGCAAGAAGTTGTGATGGCTTTGAGACTGCGATCCGGCCACGTGCCTCTCAATAGTTTTGGTTTTATGATGCGCAAAGTTAATTCTCCCAATTGTGCCGTCTGTGGAGTCATAGAAGATGTTCATCACATATTGACGGAATGTAGTCGTATTGGAGTCCAAAGACGTCAAGCTTTTGACAACAACCTTAATGTAGGCTTCTATAATAGCGTTCTGGCCTCACCATTGTCAGATGAGGCCAGAACACTTTATCATATTATTATTATGGGTACAAGGTTGCGGGTAGGCTAGTTTGTTATAAGTACTTATTGTATTCAATAATCGGGGTGACATATTCTTTATAGAAAAAACCCTGTAAATAAATAAAGATAAAAAAAAAAAAAAAAACTATCTAAAGCCCCATTTACACGATTCAAGTTTCCCGCTGTGGCATACAATTAAATATAAGTAACAAAATGACCTAACGATCAATGACTTGACGACTAAATTTAGACGTAAAACGTGACGTGTAAATTAGACGCTTAGCTGTCACATTGGTCCTAAAGTAAATTGACCTTGACGTTTTATGACGTAGGTACAAACGGCTACAGATCAAGCTATAAATTTCCAGTATAAGCTGACCTCGCATTGTACGGAAATCCTATACAATGTGAGATCAGCTTAAACTGGAATGTATAGCTTGATGTGTAGCCGTGTGTACAAGTGAAAATGAACCTAAAACCTGCATTACACTATTCGCGATGTTGATCGAAGTTTAGCGAATACGAGAGTGCACACTTTCGTTCGCTTTGTGCTACCTCCGCTCGCCTCGGGCGACTTCCAATCGTTGTCGGTTTTTGCGCCCCTTTCAAAGGACTCGAATCGTCCTGTATTTTTCGCACGAGTGTGTTATCACACTTATCACGTACTTCGGACTTCGGTCAACCTCGACGAGTACTTCGTCGAAGCAACTTCGCGAGTAGTGTACTGGAGGTTTTAGGGTGGTAAAGCTATTACAAAGTCACCTATGCGTCGATCTCGTTCTATCTCGCGCGAATGCCAGTTAGCGATTTCACTTGCAGTACGTTGTACTCGCTGTCGAGACGTGAAGCGTGTCTATGTGTACCTGAAGCGTCCCAAGTAGCACAGAAGCGCTGAATAGTAGCTGAATCACTGTTCACAATGGAATCTTCAGCTGAATAAACCTGCTGAATAAGAGCGTTAGAGGCGCCTACTCAGCTGATATAACTCTGATTTGGGCACAAATTAATCAGCTGTTAGCTGAATAATGGAGCTGGTTGCACTATATCAGCGTTATTTGAGCATTATTAAAGGTAACAGTCGCCCCAAGAGCTGAATAATGACTGATTATCAGGGTATGTGTTACCTTTTATAAACCACAAGGGCTGAATAATAGAGTACTTATTACCTATTTTTCAGCACAAAATACACTCCAGGATATTAGTAACTCTTTTATGGAGCTGACAATTCACAAGTGGCAAAATTGTGAATAATTTTCACCCTACTACTGATTATTTTGATATGTTTTGTGTGAACCATTTTGTAAAGTGTTTGTGGGAAATATAGGCAAATATATGTTATCGGTAAGTAAAACTTTGTTTTTCCTCCATGTCCAGGAAGTTCGAATGGGAAAGAGAGTTTATTGTCAAATACTATATAATAATAGACGAAAATTTTCACGCGCTCTCAAAATATCACTGTTTACTTAAAAATTATAGTATAAAATAGGTTGATGATATTATTATAAAAAATTAAGTCTTTTTATTTTTCCTTTGTAATTTGACAATAAGCTGTTTACGTGTAAAATCATTACATTTCCTATTCAAATTCTGTTGTTATTTTCGTTGACTAAACAAAAACTAATTGTTATTATATTGTATACATAGGTTAGAATCAAAAAAATGGCAGACAAGCAATGTGTACCGTATTAACCACAATCAAACGGCATGAGCAGTTTAAGTGTCCACTCGTGGTACATGAATCAGTAACGAGCTGTTACGAGTGGTTCTTGTGTTACACAAGTCAGCTACAGATTCATGTAAAGCTTGATAGTGGGTAACATGTATGCAAATAACTGTAGGTAATCATCAGTGAACCGATAAACTCTGCAGGAATTTTAGGGATCCGCGAATTAAGCCTCATCATCATCACATCATCCTATATTTTTTGGATTAGCGTATGTTAATCATGTACTTAGTAAGTATCAAAGTTTTCTCCACCAAAGTAGACATAATTAGGTAAAACTTTTTAAAAGCTCAGGCTTTTAAACAGTGTGGTCATTGTGAAATGAACGATGAACGATCTAAGTGCAGTCAGAGTATGAGTCTATGGCGAACATTACACGATAGGTTTTGCTATCAGTTTTGCCACAGACAAAATTTTGATTGACGAAAAACCTACCGTCTAATGCGATGATTGACGTTTGCATGACGAAAATTGTAGGCGATAAAATTCCATCATTCAACCATCATTCATGATTGATGGAAATGATTGACGCTTGCATGACCGTGTAATGTTCGCCTATGAGGTGAGGCGCGGGAACACCCCCCCTCCTCGCCTCGCTATCCTATCGGCCGACGTGCGACGGACCGCAGTCGGGTGTGTATCGCGGATTGGACTTATCGTTACTTTCATTCGTGCACAAACGTATTGTTTCAATCGTAAACTAATTCCAGTTGGTACGTCTTGTTTAGTTTTATGCATGGAGCGTTGGGGTGGGACAGTCCATACACAGTAGATAGGTAAAAAAGAAATTACGTACATTATACCTATTTAATTATCAATTGTTTTTCTTTTCAGAGAAATATTATGGCTTTTAAAATAGTACAGACGATCGAGTACGATGTACCTAAACTGACCATCGTTCCCACGCTGTGGGAATCGAAAGGGATTGTCCGCTGGCCACCAAAAAATATCAAATTTGCATCTAAATTAATAAAAGACGGTCATTCTAGTCCAGGACCAGAATGGAACTCGTACAAATGTGTTTTAAAGAGAAATTTTATACCTACATACGAAGAGGCAGATAAGGAATTGCGTCGAATGGAACAAAATACGGATACCGACGACAATGCCCACTGCAGCGTGCCGGGAACATCGAATCCATATGCCGCTGATGGCGAAATAAATTTCGACGCGTTGGCGCAAGATTTGACACAATTGGTAAGATTTTTGTTTGATATTGTAGTGTCTGTAGTAAGTAAGGACTTTAAGATCCAGCTATTAAACGCTACTTCACAATAATTAAAGTTTATATTAACCAGAATAGGTATAGGTAAATTATTAGCACTTTGCGACTTAATTCCCATGAATTTCCAAAGTCTAAACTAATATTATAAAGAGATAAAGTTTGTTTTTTATTTGTATTGCATTATTTTTGATCGAATATTACCATAAAAAGATAAAGATAGACATATGGTTTTTTTTTTTTTTTGGGTGGGAAATCATCAAATGACTTCTCCCGCTCTGGGTGGAGCGGGAGGGCGTGTCAGACTCTTACTGACTAAAACCCACCCGTATTCCTTCGGTTGCCTGTACATTGCCGGGGCCACGGTAACCCCGTAGGACACACCCGCAGCAACCCCGGCTGGCATGGGCCCTAGCGGACCCCGTCGATTGTGCTGACATCTCTTTGAGGCGCGCGTGGAACACTACGCGCCATCGACCCGGGCCTGGTCCTTATCGGACGACGAGCTACCCATTGCTCTCCGTCCGCAAATAGACATATGCTGTCGCAGACTTTTGATAAGAACTTTTTAGGGGGAATATTTCTATCATACTGCATTTTCGCGTAACTTCAACCCTTTACGCAGCGTAAGCTCTCAAAAAGGATTATTTTTTCCGTTTTTGCTACATTTTTCATTATTGTTCCGTTCCTATTCATATAGCTTTATAATTGTGAAAGAATTAATAAAATCGGTTGAGTAGTTTCTATGTTAAATCGTAACATACAAACAAACAAACAAAAAATCAAATCTTTCCTCTTTATAATATTAGTTTAGATATGGATATTATTATTATATTATTATCATTATTAAGTGTAGATATAGCGATGTGCGCGCGAGTAATGTTTCGATGCGTACATGTTCCGTGTTAGTTGAAAGGAAGTAATGTATCTGTTACGTAGTACCTAACTAATACTCAATATATGCTTGCGTCACAAATTAAATTGATGTGCTTATTTAATCATTTAGGTTAATCACTTCATGTTACAGGATAATCCACCACCGTCAGCCAGCGACAGTCGCGCTTTAACAACAAATGTATTTTGTCAGCAGCAAGACGCTATTCAGGTATTCAACTCAGAAGATATACAAACTGTGATTACTAATCAAGCCGCGATGTTAGAAAAGCTTAATGTAGTTGTGGAAAATCAAAAAAAAATTGCACTTAAGCTGGCTTCCTTAACAATACAATTGGAGGAAACAAAAGCATCAATATCTCAGGAGAAGGAAAGACCAGTAAATGTTACATTGCTGCAAGACCAATTAAGAATGGAAGAAGAGAATGAAAGTTTTTCTATACAGCCCATTGAAAACCAGCAGCAATTTGAAATGTTGGAAACGGATCTAGCTGATAAGGCCAAAAAAAAGAAGCTTTCCAAAACATTATCATTGTTGTGCTCATCTAAAGTGGGTAGCGGCACGACGTGCGCATACAAACTACTGGATATACTTTTCTCCAAAAAATTTCTTTGTCAGTGTTCATGGTCCGGTGGTAGCAAGGGAGAAATTTCTAAAATTCCCTTTAAAAATTACAAGAACATTAGGAAATTTTTCTTTGAAATTGTCAATTCTTGGGACTCAAACTTTACGGATGATGACGCCGAAAAGTTTTTGAAGCTAGCCATAAGGAATGCTTCTAAACGTAAATTAATGAAAGGGTTACGACAATCATCAAAACGAACCCGCAAAAGTAGAAACCGCGGAGAGGAATTACATTATAATGCCAGTAATAACAGCGAAGAACTTCAAGTTGGTGATGAAGATAATGGTAATAATGGAGAAGAACCTCAAGCAGGCAAAAAAAGAGAACAACTTGAAACAGCTTCAAATGGTGACAACAACGAACAGACGAGAAGCGACGAAAGTATGGACCTATGCTAATTTTTATACCAAAACTTAAGCATACTCATACACGCAGACAAAACATGCACACACGCACACAAATGTATGCTCACACATGTTTTACATATATGTCGTGGCTAGATCATAGAAATTGATCACTTCATGATATGGCCAACTAAAATTGGCCAGATCGTTTAAATTATTACATTTGATGATACGTCAATCCTCGTTTGGCTATGTCATTGATGTAGGATTTCTATGATAATTAAAAGTCTAAAGAAAGTAGGCCAAACGAGGATTAACATATCATCAAAGTTTAAAGTTTAAAATGATCTGGGCAATTTTAGTTGGCCATATCATGAAGTGATCAATTTCTATGATCTAGCCACGACATATACATTTTAACAAAATTATTGTTTTTGTTTTTGTTGTTTGCGAGCCGAAAGGTTCTGGAATGGCGACCGCGTACCGGAAGACGTAGCGTTGGGAGGCCTCCCACAAGATGGACCGATGACCTTGTGAAGGCCGCGGGAACCCGCTGGATGCGGGAAGCACAGAATCGGTCGAAGTGGCGGTGCTTGGGGGAGGCCTATGTCCAGCAGTGGACGTCTTTTGGCTGAAATGATGATGATGATGATGATGATTGTTTTTGTGATAAAAAATATTATAATTGTTCGTTTATGTTTAGATTACGTTGATTTTTGAACAGTTGTGAAATTATTTACAGAAATTGTTAGGAAACGTTCCGTAAAAGAGAAATCTTGTTATAATATATTTTGTTTTAAATGCAAGACTGAAGAGAAGATGACTGTTGTTAATTATTTCTACTAAATAGATATAAGTAACGACTGATTAATAATAATTGCTCTAAACTAGATTCCTAAGTGTGAACAATTTTTATGTAGATACCTACATACCTACTTGTTAAATATAAGAAAAACTTCCTACTAGATAGATATGAATAACGGGCGAATAAAAAGGGTTTATGTTTCCACTATGAGAAAGCCTCTACACGTCTACAGATGCGTCCGCGGACGATGACAGATGCATCAGCAGACGGATCACCACGACCCGTCTGCACGTCTGTAGGTCGAGCAGTCTATGCTATTATAATAGTACACAATACAACATTTTTATTTTTATGGTATTTATTTTTAAATTTTATATAAATAATCTAAAATACATAATATTTATAAAAAAACTAAATAAATTAATAGCTGTGGCAGCTACGGTCTCAATATCCATTTTTGGAATATTACGTACGAGTTGCGTCTGTCGAGTATAAGCATAGACTGCTCGACCTACAGACGTGTGGACGGCTCGTGGTGATCCGTCTGCTGATGCATCTGCCAACGTCCACGGACGCGTCTGTAGACGTGTAGAGGGGGCTTAACGGGTATCTCCAACCAACTACCGTATCTCACAATATTGTTTTAAATAAGAAAATGTTACCGTGTATGCTACCTTCTAGTTAGATAAAAATAGTAGTCCACTGATTAGCTTTAATTTGCCCTTTAAACATAAATAAACGTCAGGAACGAATAGGTAGGTACCTAAAATTGATATTTTTGTGATTTTATTTGGATGTGATATTTTCTTATGTGGATAGGTTAAATAAATAATTTTTTAATTGGTTAAGTAAATAATAAATAAAAGTACAAAATAATCAGAACCTCAAGTATTTTATTTCTTACATTGTATGTATTAATGGAATAAAATAGTTATATTCTCCATGAGGAATACAAACTAATTTGCATTTTACTTCTTTGGGATCTAAAACACCCATAGTAGTATCGCCAATTCGTGAGTATTTGTATATACCAAGACGAGAAGATTTGATAGGATATTCAAAAACATCCTCTTTGCTATTTAACCGGTAACCTTTTATGGACACAACATTAAGTTCTTCAGTAATCGAACTTATTTCGAAAATATCACTATGTACTGTGAATAAATATCTGTCTTCTGTTTTTGAAGATAATCTAAAATCTTGATAATTTAAAATGGGGATGTTTTTTTTACCCCTCGAGATAAATGGATACGTAGCGTACTTCTTTTTCTCTAGGTCAGTATTTTTTACACAATTCTTATCATCTTCAATTAACCTTTTGGCCACTTGTGACAGTGGATTTTTGCCAACCCTGAGCATTTGCTTGATCATATATAATTTGTTCTCAAATGGATATGCGTTAAAAGTATTTAGTGATCCGTACATTTTAACTTCAGCAGTAACGTGCAGTAAATTGTGGACATTACTTGTTACATATGCTGCTCCGTAGAAATCTTTATAATGTTTAACATAGTGTCTCAAAAGTTCTTCAGACACAGGTAACAAATAATGGTGAGCTTCACTGGAACAAATGGTTATTCCGCAGTAGAGCATCAAAAAGTGTGAAAACGCATTAGATGGCAAAACATCACGCAGAATAACTAAGCTGAGATAGTAAAAGAAAGATCTAAATTCCGATGCTTTCCAATACGCTAAAAAATCGAGGTTCCGCACTGAACGGTGAATTTCAAATGGTAATTTACATTGGTTTAAAAAATTCCTAACTGTTTCAATGTCAGTGGCACGCCATTTTGTGATGTATTTTCCAAAATTACCATCACGCCAACCTATAAGCATTCTTTTCATGATGCCTAAATCGATAAGGTGTAGTGAGTCGCTGACTGGAATATTCTTTACCATATCAATTGGCAGTCTTAGCAATGGTGAGTCAGTTTTATGGTGCGCACCATAAGCTTTGTTCCGGAACCCATCATCAGTTCTATCGGCACATCTGGAGTCGGCAAAGACTACGGTATGCGAAGTGTGTGAATACTCTCCAACTGTAACACATTTCAGACAACCATTCTTCCCGTTGAAATTACAAACACCTGTAACAGATAGAGAAGTAGGTACTTATAATATGTTGATAAATATGTTAAAATTCGACTTACTGATGTGAGCAGTAGATACCTTTTATATAAGCTCTGGCAGGTGAGTCACAAATAAAACACCGTATCTTTATTGTGAACTTTCTTCCAGAATTCTGAAAGTAAATACCATCCCGAAGCAATACTTCCATTTCATTAATAAAATCTTCTAAATAAGTATTCAAATTTTTCGGTTTACCTACTCCAAAATAAATGCCAATAACAAATGGCCTGATGCAAGGATTCTCGAAAACGTTGCAAAGTATAGGCCAAAACTCTTTTTTAGAACTTTTGAAGATTGGTAAACCATCCATGTTTATATTCAACGAAATTGTTTCTGGAGCTTCTTCCCAACAAAGCAATATTTTTTGCAAAGGTATTATTATTCCATTGTGCCAGTATTCACCTCCTTCGATTATTTTTAAGGTGATTTGTCTGGGTGTAGCTAAAATAGTCCTGGGGTCATTAGGTAATGTATTTGGAATAAATTCATTGATAATTTTTGACAGATCCTTTAAAGCTGTGTGTGCAATATTTTTTTGAATGGCCCATTTTCTTATATTTTCTCGAAATTTTTCTTTTTTATCATAATTACTACATACATTGTCACTGTCTGAACTTGCAGAATAGTTAGATCTATCTGCCCATCTATATTCATTGTCATTACTGCACAATACGTTACCACTATCTTTTAACATTCGCTGTATACTTGAAGAGTTTTGTCCATCTAAATCTGCACGTGCTTTTACACCAACATTTTCGAATACGGAACCCTCCTGTTCTAAAATTTCATTCACACTTGGACCATTGTTCACAAAACGTGTAGCCTGTTCAATGTTCACTGTATCATCTGTATTTCTGTTCAGAATCCTCAAATATTCTGCATTAATTTTTCGGCGTATTCCGCCAGTCCTTTTTTTATATTTCCACATATCACAATATCTTTAACGACGCGATTAGTATACTTACCTACGAAGCGCTGAATAAAGAAGTCTTCAAGGTCTTATTTAACGGCACTAGTAGATTAATTGTCAACGATAGTACAAGTATTCAGCTCTCACGGAGATTATGGGTAGCATGTGAGCTAATATAGAGCAGTTTGCTTTAACTTAGCATCATATAATGTTCACCCATAGTGATCATGTGGGCTTTATAAGAGCTATTATACGATTGCGTGTAACAAGCTGATTAACATTACACAAATTCCACTGTGTGCAGCAAAAAGCATTATATCTTTGTTATTTGAAGCCACAGAATAACTGATTACATTACAGTAGCTCACGTGTTATTTCTTAAAATGCAAGTGGTCTAAGGGTACACTTGTGGTCTTCAATTCAGAATATAGCTTAGTTAAAGTCCACAAAAAACCTTTAAATTGCTTAAAGCTGTATAATACTGAACTTGTTACCTATATCAACGCTGCAAGCGTTACAGTGTGGTTTCCGTGACGCATAATAACGTTCTTATTCAGGTGAAAGCTCACTTTTCACCTATTGCAGGTCGAGTGTACTGTAATAACTCTTCATAAGTGCTAAAGTTACCGATGTTACCTCTTGTGACATCTTATAATGCAGTTTTGTGCTACTTGGGGTGTCTGTCTGCGTGCGTTTTCGCTTACTCTATGGACCCAACCTTCTGTACTTGTCTATGTTGTGCCTCTGCCAGTCTATCCAACCCAATAACTGGCATTCGTAGACCTTTATAAAGGGGAGTCGTGTCTTTGTATGTCTTGAATTAGCCAATTCCAATCGTAATTTGGTTTCTGGGTAGGTTGTACGTATCTAGCGTAGGTAAACTTATTTATTTATTTTGACCTTACGGAGACGTGTCGCACGTTCGTGATGGAAAAGTTTTAGGTTTTATGTAAAAAAAATGGCAAAAGTAGTGTGAATCGGTGTAGGTACATCAGGTAGGTAGATATTTGTCATTTTATATATAGATTGAAAGTGCTCACAGTCTCAAACATCGTAATCTGACTTTTTATAGAGGCCTATTGTAAAACGGGCGTCACGGTGTCAGTAGTAACAAAACCAGTATGTTCAAGTTCTTCTAACTGAACAGAAATCTGTGCTGCTGGGGGGTTTGTTGCGCTACTTCTTCTTCCCAACGAAAGGTCTCGGAAGTTGTGAAGGACGGGCATTTCGGAGGACTGTCATAAGTAATTTTTACGTTCTAAAAGTGCTGATTCTTAGCCTAGTTTGAATAAATGACTTTTGATTTTGAGTATAAGCTACCTCTTATTCCATTTAAAGTTCGTTCTACGCTAGGTCAGTTCAAGGTGTTACCACCAACATGCGGTTGACTGTACAAATTACCAATATTGAAAAAAAATACCATAGAGCTTTCTTCTGTATCCACGCTTATAAGCTAGCTCAGACCATGATATTAAAAACTGACATAAAAAAGTAATTTATAAAACTTATAAACCCGACAACAAAAATACATAATTGAAAAGAGAATAAAAACAAGCATTATACTCTATAGATGTTTTTTCATTGCAGGCCGGACAAACCAATGACAAACAATAAGGTGTAACTTTTATTCCCCCGCCTGCGGTATCAAAATTAAATAGAATATAAAGCTTGTTTTTATTCCCTTTTCAGATTTTTTTTTGGAAAAAATCAAAAACGTTTTTTTTGTTTTTTTTTTTTATCATTCTCATTCCAAATTTCATTTAAACATATAGTTTGCATATATTTTTGTAATCATCTTTCAAAACCCTTCATTTTGATACTCCACTTGATAGGGTAGGGAGGTGTTTTTTTAAACATACATTTTGGCGCCAAAAACAATTTTGATCTTTTATAATTTTCATATACCCAGTGACACTCACGCAATAAATATGAATCTAACAGCATATCATTCATCAAAATCGGTTCAGGCGTTTAGTAGTTACGAGGGAACATAGAGACGGACACACATGAATACACACATACAGGTCAAACACGTAACCCTACTTTTTTGGCTTCGCCGCAGTCGGGTAAAACTACAGTAACTATTATAAAAATGTGTTCAGTAGTACCTACCAATGTTATTGGAAAAATAGCCTGACAAATATTTATTACTTATCATAACTGAATCACAAACATTAAATTAAGTTTACAACGTAATCAACTCTCAAAGGGTGACGAGACCTCGAAGTTCAAAGAAGCCAATAAGCTTGAAGAAACCCTCCTAACAAGTTCACAAAAAGGTCTAGAAATTACTTCGACCTTTTTCTATATAGGTATTTAGTCTATTTGAGGTTTGGATGGCGTTAAAAGGACTGTCAAGGAATGTGACAAGAAAATCCGAAAATAGTGACCTATTTTCCCAAATATTGATATGAAAAAGTGCCTGTAATAGGTTTAAGTGAAATACATGCTTTGAATTTGAGTTAGAGTTTGAAAAACCACGAGAATTTCGATTAAAAGGTACCTATCGAAAAATAAATATTGTGGTCAAGGCAACTAAATCGGGATATGTCGCTTTTACAAATTTCTTGAAAGCTTCGTAAACAAGGGACACTGAAATCTGTCACATGGTACATTGTTTGTTACATTGGTGTCATTCGATTGTCAATTTTTATGTCGACATAAATAATAGACTATTGGGTATACTCGAGCGTTCGATTCGGGTCAGTGACAGCTCGGCCCGAGTCACGTCAACCCGAATACCAGATATTTCACTTCCGACGACGGTGATTTGTACTGTACGGTCAGGCAGAAAATCGATATTTTAAAATAAATTATTACGAATGTATTTTTGTTTTCCGTCTCGGGTCGGGCTACGTGTTATTAGGTTTTTCCTCCTGGAATTTCTGAGTAGCAGCTTGGAGTCTGGATTTGTGCCCGCTTGATAGCAAAAGGTTGCCACATGTCACATAGGACTTAAACATAACTGGCGTTATGTGGGTGTGCACCCACATATCTGCCTTAATCTTCGGCGTGATGTTATGTATTAATTATAGCAATGTTATAACCCGAATGTCTCGAGATACACGGCAGTGTCTCCTTTGGCACAAATACGCGATATAGTACCTACACTTCCTTACTTCCTGACATTGACATTGATGCGACACTACGACAGTCAGTATAAACTAATTATACCTCCACGTAGGTATCATAGACGATTGTTACATTTTCTGATACTGTGTCAGCAACTATAAGCAATTCTTGTGGGTCCAGTTATTTTGTCCGCAGGTCACTAACGACAATTTTATCGATATTGCCATTTCTCGGATTTTGTATGTTGCCAGTAACGTGCGGAACTAAGTGTAGCTAATAATATTTTCTTGGTACTTCAAAAATATGTTGTTTCTCATTTAAAGAACATCTTTGCAGCAATGTATTTTTGTTTTTCCTGTATTTATAACAAGAGGTATTCTTAGAAACTCTAGAGCGATTAACGAGTAACAACAGCGATTGTGTTTAAAAATATAAAAAGGTTTAGGTGTAAGGTGTGGTTTTAAACCTACAATAAGTTTTTTTTTTATTTAGAAGACCTCAAAAAGATAGGAACTTTTAGGGCCAGCAGGCACCAACAGAAGAGCAGCCGGACGTCGAAGGGCGCTTACCAATCTCCGGCCACCATAAGGAGGTATCTGGGGGCGGCGAAATTGGGTAGTTGAATTGGGCGGGAGAATTGGGAATTGCCTCGTCGCTCGAGCAGTCAGGCTGAGTCAGATAAAGATAGAAAGAATAACGTTTTTTTTGGACTCACTTCGTGAAACACAAAATACAAATAACAAAATAAAAAAGTGAAAGTTATGTTTTAACAACAATAGTGTGTGTTTCACGGCTGCACCAAAAAGGTTAATTTTTGCATTAATGCCAGACAAATGCTGTCTGACGCTGGTTTCCTAATGAACCTTTAGGGACAAGCACGCACGCAGTATTATATGCGCACCTTGATGGGAGGACGTGCGGCCGTAGGATCGGGCCCACTTGTTGTTGGGGCCCGTTAAGCACGGCGGGCTGATACCAGTCGGGGGTGCGGCGAGTGTACAGGTATCTCTCGGCCCCCCGACTAGGGGACATAGTACTAGAAGGAACAATTGGGCTTTAGTCGGTAGGAGTCCGACATAACCCTCCGTTCTTCCCAGATAAAGGGTACCTATCCATAAGGATTTCCCAGGATTTTCCAGGAGAAAAAAGGCCAGCAGGCATTAAAGATTTTTAGTTAACAGACTGATTTCTCGACGGCATGTGAAGCCAAGTCAGAGGCCCATGGGCGGCTTTAAAACTCTGAAACCAGGTTAATCACTAACCACATGAAAAGAAGAAGTTAAGGGTCCGTGCACGAAAAAATCCCCTTTTCGTCAATAACTTATCCAATTGTAAGAAAGCTTGAAATAATTGAAACTTTAACTATAAAACTAACTAAAAAGTCTATAACTATAAAAGTACAGTTTTCGTAGTGCTAAACCATTCGTGTCAGTCACAGCACCTGTTAATGGTTGCATCACTTTTGCGCTCTCGAAAATATGGTTTATTTCGCTTTACTTAATGAAGATATTGTATAATCATAAATTTAAATTTTGATTTTATTTCAAGGATAGCTAACTAAACACTAATGAGTGAATTTTAAATTTCTTGATATGTTTTGCTAAATAATAGGAAAAAATGCATTACTGACAGGGTTTCAAAAAAAAGGTTTTTTCATCATAATTTTTCTGCTATAGTTTGTATCGAAGTTGAAAAAAATGGTAAAGCCACATGCAAGTAGACCATATAACGATGTTGATCATATTATTAAATGTTTAAAATCAAAAGTAGTTTCTTCCAAAAAGTGATCAAACGTCAGTCTCGCATAATTTTTCGGAAAACTTGTTGCGTATATTTGTGATTTTCCATGAATAATTAACTTATTTGAAAAATCCCTTTCAGCCACATGCAAAACAAAAAACTCGACTTTTCAAATCACAAATAGTTTTGTTTAAATACCCTTCCTCGCCGCTAATGAACAAAATTGGTCAAAATCAGTCGATTTCGCCTCGACCTCTTAACTGTCCGATCAAACTATGGGCCGATTGATTTTGATTTTAAGTCTTTATTGTTAACATATTAATTTAACGTGCATACAATCAGATCCTATTCTAATTATGTACAATCTTAAAAATAACAAGTTCTTAGGCTAGCTTACCTTTACAAACATTTTACACTGAGTTTACTATTCTTAATCATTAAACATTCTATGTATATCAAGTCCACAAGAACACAGTAATATTCGAACGCACAAAAGTCTTAGCAGCACTGACTCTAAACGCTACTATTTACCTACAAAAGGTAATGCACTCAACTAATACAAAAACTAATTGAAGCGCAGCAAAACATTATAATAGTATAATTTAAGTGATGTGGTAAACGATTTCGATAATATTTTGTGGAATAAAATAAGTCATTAGATCTACTTTTACCTATAGATGAAATTAATGGGTTATAATATTTAGGATTTTTAAATAAATAGAATTTACGGGCTGATTTTGAGATAACATTTTTGATGAACCGATTAAAAGTCTCTAGTGCAGGCTGAGTCAGTAATAGCGCAAACATAATCATCACTAGCCAACAATATTCCTACCACTGACTGTGACACAAGCCTCCTCTCTGTGGGAGGGTGTGGGGCATAATCCACCACTCGGGCCCGGAGTGTGAGTAATCTATATTATTCACATTCGAGTTTTTGGTAAAGTATCAAGATATGCCGTCTGCTCTTTAATTTATCATAACAGAGGCTCCATTATTGTTAATTATCTCTCCGTGTGGTTAGTATCACTTTCATTACATAACATATAGACTTAATTCACTCCTGGAAGTAATTTGCAGTAATTGCTTTTGAAATATATACCTGTACTTTATTTACTTAAGGCTCCTTAATACGAGGAGAAATTCTCGCCTCAAATAAACGGTTATCGAAAAATCGTAACTCATGCAAACGGTTGGTACGTACGATACGATACTCACATGTATACCGCTTACCTTTCAAAATTGGAAGCCGTGTCAGTTCAAAAAATTGGCCGTAGATAGAGTCTCATATAAACGTAAGCGATTTTGTTTCTCGCTTGAGTGCGATAGTAAACACATGAATGCCATAATCGCCTGACGAGTCTTGCCTACGAGACTCACAAGGAAAAACTGGATATTCTCGCCTCTCGAGGGGCGAGAAACTTTCGTCGTGTAAATGGGCCTTAACTGGCAATTAGTTAAGGCCTCAATAATTTAATTAAACGGCTCTCGTGCTAAGGTAATTTTGAAGGTGTGTAATCCTACACGTAGCTCCGTTTAAACCTACTTGTTTACATGTAATTAGGTAATTACGCTACAAATTTGATATTTAGATAGGGTACTCAAAAAAGGGTTGTTGTTGATTATAGGGAACGAAGAAAGTCTAACAAACGTTTAAGTTGTAGGTAGAAAGGTAAATTCAAATTGTCCGTATTCAAAAATATTTAGATACGGACAAACAAGATGCTATAAAATACAAAGCAATATTTTAATAGGTTTAAAAAAAAAAAAATAACTTAAACTAACCAAAATAGTTCACTTTTTTATTATTTACAAGTGGGTCCATAACAACTTATGACTAAATAAAAATAGCAAAATTATATACAAAAAAAAAAAAAAAAAAAATAGTTCACCCAGAGTAAAAAAAAATATATAATTTGGATAGAATATTTTCGACTTACTTAGTTCAACCAATCTTGATGTGATATTGATGTCTCCACCACAAGTTGCTAACCTGAAACAAAATCGATTTACATATTTTTTTAATTATCCTTTAAACATAACCCTACGTTTTTATCATTTAGTTCTTTTTTGGAGCTTTATGCGATCCAATGATATGGTTTATTTGGCTTTTAGATAACATTTTCATGGCTATGGATGGGCGAAATGAAAGATATTCTAGGCGCAATCATAGATAGGGAAGTAGGTAGACTTAAGTACTATTTATACGATGTAAGTTAGCCTGGTATACAATAAAATTGAAGCAACATATTTATGACTATCGCCGTCTAAACACTGTTTAGACAGCGCAACTTTTATCGCATTTAATATAGACTAGACTAGAGATATTTATGCTTTAACGTATAGCATGCCACGGCACGGGCAATAGGGATGATGACAAAAAAATTTTTTTTAGTCCGTCTTTGAGATTATAAAAAAATATTGGACACGTATTTTTTCTTTTTTTACGTAATCTAAAGATTACGTCGATACATTGAGGTAAAATGTGCCATGACGTCACGAGTATGTAGATTTTATACGTACTAGTTACGTATCGACCCCCACTCCCCAACTTAAAATGCGTTTTATCTAAGTAATTTTTTATTAATATGAAAAAGCAAAAAACACGTGTCTAATATTTTTTTATTATCTGACTGACGGACTAATTAGAATTCGATTTTTTTTACCCAGGCATCATCCCTATTAAATCGTACCATGTAAATCAGGCTTTAGATACTGCGGTGCCAACTATAACGCTGGTCTGTCACCCGACCTGAATGTAGACTAACCAAGTCTAAACGAACGATGTCGAGGGCGCCCATCTTCGGACAAATTCGCCCAGCTTCGTCGAGTACTCCAATAATCGAATTCGGAAACTCGACAACAGATAATCAACTTTTTTCGACCAGCTATCTAATTACGCAATACATTTTCGATTTGCAATTGAGTCAAATTTGTTTCATTTGACTAGAATTGCTTTCAATTTACAACTTTTGAAAGCAATTCTAGTCAAACGAAACCAATTTGACTCAATTGCAAATCGAAAATGTGTTGCGTAATTAGATAGCAGTTGTAACAGCCCTGTCTGTATAAATAACGTGTCGTGTGAACTCATCCGGTTACCCGAATGCGGGCTATCGACCAGCTTGGCTACGTAATTACGCCATTAAGATGAAATTACACTGATAAATGTGAAAACAAAAACCTTTGAAAATTACCCATTCTATAATTCATTTGTTCAAGTACATTCAAGTGAAAAAATAAGTCGTTCTGTTCTAATCATTTACGACCACTAAACCCAAGATTGATAGTTCTGCCGCAAAATGTTGCCATATCAAAAAACTGGCCAAGTTCGAGTCAGACTCGCACACAAAGGGTTCTGTACACAATATTTAGCATTAAAACGCCGAAAAAAAAACGTGTCTTGTATTATGTAGCCCTTTAAGCCTGGAGGCTTTTATTCCGGTAGTTCAGGTTACGTTTTGAGTTTTTATTTTCGCTTGAGTATAGATTTATATTGTTTTGTTGGTATACTGGCGTGTACTAGCTGTCATTATGGCAAATAATTTTATTTACCGTTTTATGTTGAGTAATGTAAATTATTATGCATACTATTATATAGAATCAAGTTTTTTTTCTAACTGAACAGACAGCAGTGCTGCTGGGGAGTTTGTTGCGCCATTTCTTCTTCCTAGCTAAAGCATTAGGAAGTGGTGAAGGGTGGACGTTTTGGGGCTTTTGAATTTTATTTTGAATAAAATAAATAAAAATTAAGGGATACCCCATTTTTTTTTTTTGTTGTTATAGCGACAATATAAATACAAAATCGGAAAATTTCAACTGTCTACCTATTACAGTTCATGAAATACAGCCCGCTGACAGACAGACGAACGGACAGTGGAGGATTAGTAACAGGGTTCCATTTGGAACCCTTCGGGTACGGAACCCCAAAAATGGTCTATTCAAGGCTTGACGACAGGAAGAGTAATAGCACTAAACTTATTTCAGTTTTAGTGCCTCCGTGTAATAAAAATTTATTCAGTTATTCAATTGTTCAGATAAGATAGTAGAAGCCACTCAATTGATTGCGCTGGAGTGTCTGTTAGTGGTCGGATATCAATCTGGATAGTTTTGCAAATGTGTGGCTTACACTGGTATTGAGTTGTTTTAATAGTAATTGAGTATTGGTCACTTAGGCTTTAGTGTTATATTGTTTTATTCAGAAAGCTTTGTATTTATGCGTTTCTAAGGGTACAATAAAATTATTATTTTGTCCTAACTTTGAGAGCAGTGGTGACCCAGTGGTAACTGCCGCGGGTGTCCTGTCATTACACAAAAAAATAACAAATTTTCATTTGACAAGTTTCTTGTAAGTCATAAGTCATAAGTCATTTATTCATTTGTTTAACATAGGTACAATAATAATGGTATAAAGATAATAGAGAGTTCGCTATGTTATGCCAGAGACTGTGACTGTGTAACTATACAATGTCGCCCATGCGCATGTGCCCGCCCGTATTTTTCTTAATATTCATGACAAATTATCGAAAATAAACTTAAAAGGGGGTATCTTTAACTTTTTTTATACTTTTTTTTTATACTAGTTTGTTTTTAGAAAAATATGTCTTCACCTGCTTTTTTATTCTTAGTCGACCAATTTTATTAAAAAATGTTAGTTATTCCGATAAAATAACTCATAAGCTTTTAGAAATAGTAAACAGAACCCAAATCGAGCCAATAACATAGGAGAAATGGCAAAGGATACAAAAAAAATAAAATTACATGAAAAATATTAAAGATAGCCCCCCCTTTTAAATTTAATATTCGATAATTTTTCATGAATATTCAGAAAAATACGGGCGGGCACATGCCCATGGGCAACATTGTATAACTATATCACTACTGCGACATATGTATGTATGTCTATTTGTTTGGCACGCTCTGTAGCCTAAACGGGTTGATGGATTTTATAACTAAAGAACTTCCACTAATACCTACTATTCTGAGCGTAGTTCAAAAACAGGCAAACGATATAGTCTAGTCAATATGGAATGACACGCTCATTTGCCACGCAAGGGCTGGATTTGAAACGAGATTTAGTACTAAAGTAAGTAGGTATTAAGGAAACCGTTCGTCTAAGTATCGCTTGAAGTTTGAGAAGTACGCGTCGGGTTAGGTACATCCTCAAGGACTGGGAAATTACTCTCAAGGGTAATGGGGTAGGTACATAATTGCGCCGGCTCTTTCCAAACCCGGAATGTAACTACTTTCTAATTTCTATTTTCATTTCAATATAAAGTCAAACTTAGCAATATTTTTGGTTTTAATTTTGGTAAAAGTTTTACATTTATACTTAAACGTAAAATACCTGGGAAATAACTGTAGTCATTCCTCTTTGACTGATCTTTGTAAAGGACTTTAACCCTATTTAGTTGAGTTGTCAACATCCTGATTTGAAAGGGATAAATAACATAGCCAACCAACCGGTCATATCCAGTAAATTATACCTAATTAAGCCCATGTTAATTAGTTTATACCCCTCTTAAAAGCTCTCCAGACCGCAGAACCCAACAAACCGCTGGTAAACTGCCTAGCACTATAACATTCATATTTTCTCGGCACATTCAGATGAAAGCATCCGTTTTGAAAGCATCCGTTTTGAAAGCATCCGTTTTGAAAGCATCCGTTTTGAAAGCATCCGTTTTGAAAGCATCCGTTTTGAAAGCATCTGTTTTGAAAGCATCCGTTTTGAAAGGATCCGTTTTTGTTTTTTAGTAGTAGTAGAGCTCGGGAACAAAATTCGATTCACACAGTAACTTACATAATCAACTAAATTGATACAAAATGATGTGATAATACATTGCTTTTTTTTCTTTTCATATCTGTACTGGGGGTTTAAAACGGCCGCTTTGGCAGAATCATAATATGAAAATATTATGAATCACACAAACTGAATTCCTAATTCAATTCATATTACGCAATTCATCTGTTGACAGTTGTATATTTTATTGGAATAACATTTTAAATAGTAGAAATAAAAAAATAAAAATATCATTTGATTAATAAAAACTGTAAAGAAAAATTATTCGGTAAAATTACGGTCTTAATTTTTTTCATGTGGCAATATTTACACCTAATATGAGTCTGATATGACTTGAATTGAATATGATTCAGCTAAAATATGTGACACCATAGAGGAATTGCTGGGAATTCAGTAAATGAATTGCTTTTAGAGGAATTGCTTAATGTGGCCGTTTTAGGCCCCCATCAGATATCTTATAAATATTTTGCTCAATATTAAGATTAAAAATCTGAAGTACCAAGTGTAAATAGTTAGTTTTATAATCATTTATTTACTATTGTATACTGAATGTGTCAGAATGGTGTGGTGTAAGTATATTTAAGGGTGTGGATGGCAGATCATCAAACTGACAGCTTATACATGTGGGTCGAGTAGGTATTGAAGTGTCGTATGGGGCAGTTGGTAATTATTTTGCGATTACGATGTTAGTCCATGCAGATTTTTTTCTGTTTTATGCTTTGTACCACACCCTTAAATATGACCACAGTTTTCTGTTACATGCTGTAAAAGGTTTACCTGTGAAGAGGGCTTATCCTAAAAGTTGGCAACGTCGCAAATAGCTGTCAAATATTTACCTGTTTTGATTAATTTGGCAATATTATTGTATGGAAATATGAAATGTGGCTAACTAGTGAACTAAAATATTGATTAAGAAATGCAATAATTAATATCGTAACACCGAATATTTACTTTTAGATGTAATAAAAAGTATTTGGAAACTTTCCAAATGCCTTTTTTCACTTAAAAAGGTTACAACATTAAATTCATTGTTATAATTGCAATTCATTATTAATATTCTAGTTCGCTAGTTAGCCACGTTTCATATTTCCATACAGTAATATTGCAAAATTAATCAAAACAGCGAAATATTTGACATCTATTTGCGACGTTGCCCACTTTCAGAATAAAAATTGCTTTTGATTTGTAGCTAGTTAGAACAGAAAAAGTGTTAATCGACTTTTGTTGCTGAGTTGCTGACCATACAACCTGTATCTCGACTATTTCTGTATATGTATACCTCGACTATTTCTAAAGCCAAACAGCCTTGCTGTATTCCTGTGCATGAGTGCCAGCCGGTGTAATTACAGACACACGAGACATTTCCGCTTTGTTTCTAGGATGGTACCACACTAACGATGGATCTAGAATTTCAGATGATGGACTTTGAAAGAAAAATAAGTTTAGTTGTCATAGAAACACATGCATAAAAAAGAATAATTAACTCGAGTAAAACGATAAAATAAAACACAATAGATTTAAATATAATCACGAGCACAAAACAGAAATAGTCGGCAGCTGCTGGCACGTCATGACTGTGACAAGAAGGCTTCCACTCAGCATGATGCTGTGCTATGGGGGACCCACAGCACAGAGCTGATTTTCAGTGGTCACCCGAAAAACAGGTACGGAAACTAAATAAGGAACCATTCGTTTACATTATCAGATTGGCTACCTTCTCGATGCCGCCAAATAACATCAGGAAACTCAACATTTGTTATTATTTATTTATTTATTTAAATGCATTAAAACTACCATTACAGGTTTTAGCCTAATGCGATAGCCAAGTCACACACACCAAATTAAAATTAAAGCACAAAGTTTATAAAGACTATCATTGTTTATAATATAATGTAAACAATAGTACTTTTGCGAATTCACCCCACTGACATGTAAATATATAAATTTCGACTTGAATATTGATGGTGCGAATTGCTCGAGTCAGAAGGGTTTTGGCGAGTAAGTTGGTCCGGTACTCCGGTCCGGTTGGCTGATGGTACGACCAGCAGTGGCGGGGGCCGTCGCCTCCACACAACGGTCGGGTACGTACACACGGCCACATATCAAGCTATAGATTTCCAGTTTATGCTGATCTTGCATTGTATAGGATTTCCGTACAATGCGAGGCCAACTTATACTGGAAATGTATAGCTTGATGTGTAGCCGAGTGTACAAGTGCAACCGCTGTAGCACTCTCAGGTTGTGCTCTATGCCTCGGAGCAGTTTCACCATGTTCGACACCAGCGCAAATTCCCGTCGCACCCCGAGTTGATTGTATACCATACCCAGTAGGAATAAAGTGTATATCAAGGGGTAAAATGGGTGTACCCCATAAAGTTTCTTGTACAGGTGGCGCGCGAACTTGTCCTGGACTCGCTCCTCGTTGACTTCGTTATCATCATCATTTCACCCGAAAGACGTCCACTGCTGGACAAAGGCCCCCCACCTACCCAAACTTCGCTTCATCAACCGGTAGTGGGCTTTTCGCATTCAGCGGATTCCCATGGCCTTCCCAAGGTCATCGGTCCACCTTTTTGTTCTTCTAACTGAACAGACAGCTGTGCTGCTGGGGAGTTTGTTGCGCCACTTCTTCTTCCCAGCTAATGCACTAGGAAGTGGTGAAGGGTGGGCGTTTTGGGGGACTGTCTTATGTAATTTTGACGTTCGAATAGTGCTGATTCTCAGCCTAGTTTGAATAAATGACTTTTGAATTTGAATTTGAATTTGAATTTTTGAACCTTGTGGGAGGCATTCCAACGCTGCACCTTCCGCTACGCGGTCCCCACTCCAGTGAGCAATGTGCCCTTCCCACTGCTGCCTAAGTTTGGCAATACTACGGACTATGTCGGTTATCCTGGTTCTCCTACAGATTTCTTCATTTCAGATTCGTATCAATAATTTTGTGTTCCATTATCCTAAAATATTTATATTGTAAGACATAATCATAGCATTGTCACCCAATCTTTTAGCGAAACTGTTCTCTTTACGACGAACATCAAATGAAAATTCAAATTAAAGCACGAAATGTAATAAATTTTATTACTCACTGTTACTGTTGTAATTGTATAATTACGTATTACTGTTAACTTTTGGTAGGAAATTACAATTTACTTTGTTATGAGCAAGTTTCCATGTGGTGCCGGACGTAAAGAATAGTACCATCAAATTTCTTCCCGTGGGTGTCGTAAAAGGCGACTAAGGGACTCACTAGAGAATGGGCAGAAGCGTTCTCTATGCATTTTAACACCATACTTCGATCGCCAACCCGCCTGCCAAGCGTGGCGATTATGGCAAATCCCCCCATTTGCGGGAGGCCTATGTCCAGCAGTGGACGTCTTTCGGGTCAAATGATAAACAAGTTAATATTTACCTATTTATTTATTCACAAGGCAGACAACGGGTAACAGTGACACCAGTATCACTAGGTTCACACGGGGTTCACTTATCAAAATTTCGTTTCAGTGATGTTAGTGGAATAGCTTTGGTGCCGTTCGGTTAAATGCCGTTGAAATCAGTGCTCTAAGTGGAATACCTCGACAAAATAATTATAGTCCCAATAATTTTTTGCGCTTACAGTTTTGATTCCAAGGTATTTTTTTTAGTAATTATGAGTACGAAGTTTACAGTTATTTCAATTACACCCTTTACAAATAAATTATTTCTAGAAATATTTCTAAGTAACTAGTACTTTGTATTATTATCATTCTATGTTTTACACTAATTAGTTTACTTGTAGACAACAAAAGTCAAGTAAAATAATAGGTATTCTGAGTATGTATACCTATTTATTCTATGTAGGTACAGTAGGTACCTTCTTTGTGAGTATTTCATTAATGAGAGGTCGTATTAACTTGCTTTCAACTAGTTCAGAAAACATCCCACAATTCCAAGAATCTTTGATTTGATTAGCCTTTGTGTGTACGTGGTTTTGGATTAGAAAAACCTTTGTTGTTTTTGAAAGCATGTTTGAAAGTCAAATTAATTGCTGTACATAGAAAAATAATGGTCTTTGCAAATAAAGAAGAATTCAGTTAGAAAGAAAATACTATTTTATTTTGATTTAATGTAAAAAAAAAAAAATAACGAAAGGCAGACAAAAAAAAGAATAGTTGGTATACAAAAGCAAAAGAAATCAAAAAAGTATTTATTTAGGTTAATCATATAAGGCTTATTTACCAATAGCCAGATATCATAATAATTGAATTAACCTAACTAATATTCTAAATGCGAAAGTGAGTTTGTTTATTTGCTTGTTTGTTACGCTGTCATGCTAAAACGGCTGAACGAATTTGGATGGAATTTGGCGGGTAGACCATGACCTGGGTTAGGACGTAGGATGGTTTTTATCTCGATAGTACGTTCTCCGACCTCCACGAGGGGAAGCCGCGGGCAAAAGCTAGTTAATGTATAAGGCGGTTTAAAATATTATTTTTTATACAAAAGCTGTCAAACCGCCATTTTTATTCCTCAGATAACATTTAACTCATTTAACTCACGACTGAAAAATCAGCCCTTACACTTACTTACGTTCAAATAATAACACCTACATACATTATGTTACATGACACGGCAAGCATTTTTATGTATTTACCATTTATTTTATTTCCACTACAAAATCATGAACCCAGAAAAAAATCTATGAATAATTTGGCCATCTCCTTACACTAATAAAAAATTGCGATTTCTGCTCTGACTACAACTCAATATTTGTAGACGACACGACATTACGAGTAGCAGACAGTTATTGGTTTTTCGACAACGTTTACTTCACGATATTGCGTTTAAGCCTCCGTCTTAGCTCCTTAGCTCCGTTTCATCAATTTAGTGGCCTGTGGCCCTGTAGCCCTTCGCAAACGTCTTCTAGACTACCTTAATGATCTTAATTTGTGTATGTAGTTTATGATCCAAGTGTATTATTGTTGGTTGATATATTATTAAGTAAGTAACATAAAGGGATTGAAATTTTGATTGCCTTGTTAGAGTTGCTTACTTTTGTGGGCTGATTTCGACCTATTACGGGGCTTTACCATCCGTGCCTCGGAACCACTTTAAGCTGTTCGATCTTGTCCTAAGCCAAATGCACGCTCAACTCTTTTTCGAAATCTAGACTTCTTTAAACCCTGAGATCTCTCTAAGTTAGCTTCAAATCGTTTCTATATTTATCAGTTTTGTTTGTACAACTTGTCTTTAGTCCTTACGTTGTTTTGTAGCTTTATATATTAAGGAAGTGTTGAGGTAGGCAGTAATACTTACAAGTAGTCTGACCTGAAACTCGTTTTAGTTACCACGTAACACTTCATTGGTAAGGCTCATTCGTGGATCTTTGACAGTTGTTACGGATCGTCAGAAGCCCGAAAGTCTGGCAACCAGTCATGCCAAGGGGTATCGGAGGTCAGATAGGCAGTCGCTCCATTTAAAATGGTATTCACCTGCATCCGGTTAGACTGGAAGCCGATCCCAATGTAGTTGGGAAAACGCTAGGTAGATGTTGACGGGACTAAACCGTCTTCTTAAGGTGAACGCACATTTACCCGAGCCGTATGCGTCAAATGAATCGAAGTCAACGAGAACACTAGGAACGGTCTAGCTTCCGGATTCGGATGATTCGACGCGTGCAGGTGTGTGAGAGTTCATGGAATTTCATATAAATAATTCTAAAATTCGTTTCGTTCGGTTCGTTCGATGCGTTCGCCTTTATAGGCACACGACCATTGATCGAAGTGATAGTCTAGATTTCTTTGCTACGTTTTCCTTCATTATGAGTGTCCATTTAAACTTAAAAAAATAATTTTCATGTATTTTTTGTTGATTGATTCATTTATAAGTTTATTTAAGTTAAGAATAAGTAACAGAACTAGAATGGAAGGCGATTATTTCTCTCAGTTGTTGATAGCTACACAGTTATAAGTTCACGATATTTAAATTCGTTAGTCATGTTATTTTATTACGCATAATTATGACGCGCAATAATGAAAGGCAATTGCATGCAGCTGAGATGAGAATACTAAGAGGGATGTGTGGTGTTACACGAAGGGATAGAATAAGAAATGAGTACTTATGAGGAAGTCTGAAAGTGGCACAGGGGTCCGAAAAGTTGTGCGGAAACCGGTTGTCGTGGTAAGGGCATGTGATGCGGAGAAATGAGGAAAATGTCGTGAGGAAAGTTTTGAGTATGAATTCCGATGGCTATAAGAGTAGGGGAAGACCAAAGAAACGATGGATGGACTGTGTGGAAGATGATATGGATAGAAAGGGGGTGACTACCAATATGACGACTAATAGAGTAGTATGGAAGAAGGGACATGTTGCGCCGACTACAAATAAATGGGGATAAGGGCTGGAGAATGATGAATTATGTGAAGTATGTTGGCCTAAAGAAGGTAAACAGAAAAAATTACGGCGATGAAACCGTACAATGTTATGCTGTGCTTAAGTGGTAGTGGGTAAAGTACTTACGAACATCAAAGTGCTGTCATGTCCATTTAATTAAAGGTGCCAGGAGGCGCATTCCGGTTTATTTATGAAGTACGCTATGCTTTTAGGGCTCATGTCAAAATAGTAGAACAATAAACAAAAATATTATTCTATGCTTTTTCATTTATTTGTTTTTTGCTTTTTGAACTATAAATCAAAAAGAAAAAATCAAGCATCGGACATCTCGCAGGTGACCACTAAGGTTGTAGCTGCTTAACCGGGCTTTCCTGTGGCTGCCTTAAGCTTCTACACTCAAAGCCTCCAGCCAGGGGCAATAAAACTATTCTAAATTAATGCTTTTTCATACTAATACTTACTTTATTTATATAATAAATATGCGAAAGTAAATCTGTCTATCCATCTGTCACGCCTAAACGGCTGAAAGGATTTGGATGAAATTTGGCACACGGATAAAATATGATCTGGGTTAGGACATAGGATAATATTTATCGCGGTAATACGTGGGATAACTTTTGACCTCCACACGGGCGAAGCGGCAGGCAAAAGGTTGTTTATGTTACAAATTCATATGGTCCACACGGTGTTAACACACCGTCTGGACTCTACCTCCTGTCAATCTCTGTGAGGATATCCATCTCCCTTTGGGTTTCGTCACAAAATCATCCAGGTTTTCGTACCGAAACCGTTTCCGATGCTTTATTAGAGAAAACGATGTTATCGTCACGTTACTTATTTACGACATTTCGTACTGTGTAAGAATTCTCATCCAAAATCGGATTCACTCTCGACTTCCGGCAATCGGTAACAAAGTTACGGCTTCTGTCATTCGCGAAGGATTCAAACAATCTGATTGTCAAATGTCGCCTTAGCTTCGCTGATGTTGATCTCATTGATTGGTTTCCGTAAATTTTGAAGCTGTTCTTGCAAACTCTGGCGTCAATTTATAGGATTTTTTTTTCGCAAGCATTTTAAAAGCGCACAAAAAGTATCTCGTGACATAATTCTTAAGACTTGTTAACCACACAATAAATAAAATATAAGTAAAAATCTTTTTAAAAACAAGGTTGAGGCTTGTCTTCAAGTATAGTGTAAGAAGGACATTTACGCCTCAAGCTTTTAAGAAAATATTAAAGTTCTATGTTTACGTCAGGTTTATTTAGTACTTTTTAGTTCATTAAAAGCTTGTTTTTAAAAAGATTTTTACTTATATTTTATTTTGTACATTTTAGCATTTGGATTTGTTTAAATATCTGTTCTATCACCAGATATCCTACAAAATAGAATAAACTAAAAATACCTTCTAAAAACTGGATTTGATTTATAAACTATGTAACTAAAACACTAGCCCAACACTATTTTTAGTTACTTAATACATTTTGTGCATTAGTCTGTTTAATTATTTATTCACTTAGTCTACACCATGTTCGGTAACATTTCTCAGCCTATTCATTTCCTACGTGCCATTTAAACCATGCATCGTTGTTGCATGGTTTCGGCCCTGATGGTTTTGAGCAATCTATCTCTTGAATCATAAGACCGTCTAATAGCGAACTCTACTAAGCGAAACATAGGCTTGCCCAGCAGCGAAGAGTTTCGGCCTTAAGTACACTACTGCAGAGTCGACTAGTCGACCTTGCATTTTGTGGACAGTCAATGCCCATGATATTATCAAGGGTAACCTATGCCTTTCAATGGTGCCACAGCTGTGCTTAGCTGAAAATTGTACAGAGATTGGTTTTATAACATGTACGCCATCTCTTGAAAAGTCAGTACGTACTGATTAAATGTCCGTCGCATACATTTGAACGGCTCCACCATCAGTCCCTGAACACCAGCAAGTGTAATAGTACTTGTCAATACATATCCAATGCGATCAAACACGATGGTGCTATCTTGTTTGGTTGAGGTGTGCTCGTGACTATCTTCCGGCTCCATGATCAGACCCTGGACACTTCCAAGTGTAATAGCATTTTTCCAGATAAATCTAATGAAACCAAATACGACGGGGCTATCTAGATTACTTGAGGAGTATCCGTGACCACCTTCCGGCTCCATCATCAGACTCTGGACACCACCTAGTGTAATAGCACTTGTCAATACATATCCAATGAGACCAAACACAATGGTGCTATCTTTTTTGGTTGAGGAGTGCTCGAGACTACTTTCCGGATCCATCATCAGACCCTGAACACTACCTAGTATTAAAACACTTGCCAATACATAACTAATGAGTCCAAGCACGATGGTGCTATCTTGTTTGATAGAGGAGTGCTCGAGACTACTTTCCGGCTCCATCATCAGACCCTGAACACCACCTAGTATCAACGCACTTGTTAATACATGACCAATGAGTCCAAACACGACGGAGTTATCTTGTTTGATTGAGGAGTTCCTATAGCCACCTTCCGACTCCATCATCAGACCCTGAACACCACCTAGTGTCAAAGAACTTGTTAATACATAACCAATAAGTCCAAACACGATGGTGCTGTCTAGTTTGATTGAGGAGTTCATATGGCCACCTTCCAACTCCATCGTCGGACCCTGAACACTACCTAGTGTAATAGCACTTGTCAATACATATCCAATGAGACCAAACACGATGGTGCTATCTTGTTTGATTGAGGAATGCTCGTGACTACTTTCCGGATCCCTTATCAGGCCGTGAACACCACCTAGTGTCAAAGCACTTGTTAATACATAACCAATAACTCCAAACACGATGGTGCTATCTTGTTTAATTGAGGTTTTCTCATGGCCACCTTCCGATTCCATCATCAGACCCTGAACACCACCTAGTGTCAAAGAACTTGTTAATACATGACCAATGAGTCCAAACACGATGGAGATATCTTGTTTGATTGAGGAGTTTCTATGGCCAACTTCCGGCTCCATCATCAAACCAGCTCTATGGTATAATTTTTTCAAAATATCTCAGTAGTTGTATAAGTATGCCAAGTTTCAGCTCAATCGGACGCCAGAAAGTGCTTGAGAAATGGATGACAATTGGAGTAACTAGAAACAGATATGGCCACCTTCCGGTTCCATCATCAGACTCTGGCCACCACCTAGTGTCAAAGCACTTGTTAATACATAGACAATGAGTCCAAACACGATGGTGCTATTTTGTTGATTAAGGAGTATCATCAAACCAGCTCCATGGTATAATTTTTTCAAAATGTCTCGGTAGTTATACACGTATGCCAAGTTTCAGCTCAATCGGATGCCAGGAAGTGCTTGAAAAATTGATGACAATTGGAGTAACCGGAAAAACATGTGAACAGAGCAAGCTAATTTAAGCTTGTAATAAGGGAAGCCAATATACTTTCAAAGAATCCACAAAACTAAGATTTTCACATGCCTTATAAGTACTCCAGAGAATACAGCAATGGGAACACCTTTGGAGTTTTCACACAAATATTCTCCTTTGTAACAAAACCTTACGACCCCCCTCAGTACTCGTAAGTAATCCAAATTACTTTCTACATTTACCTACATAAAAGCACCTTTTCAGGCGAAAAGAAAATTATTCTCAACTAACTTTGACTTATAACAGGAAATTAATCAAACCTATATATACTACTTGAGTTACTTATTGTAAATGTGCCCCTTTTTATAAATAAACGATTTATTTACTTAATAAGGTAGGTAATTGAGTAAGTTATACTCTAAGCTCAATTATAGTCGAGAAATGACTGTTAAACTGCTATACCAAATTGAATAACTTTTTACTTGTAATAACATCGTTCACCCTTAGGTAATACGCAGACGGGCTACAATTTGTTGCTGACATTTTGTGTTACCGTGATAGGCGGTATTAACGTACGGTACGAGGCAATACAAAGAACCCAAAAACCGGTGAATGGCGAACTTCAGGCCGCATGAATCCGCTGTATGCGAGCAGCGAATCTGTCGACTTATTCATAAAAATCTCACCGTGACAGCTAAGGTGACGAGAGCTACCAATAGTGTCAATCAGGTGGAATGACAGATCACATCACCTTAGTTTTCATGGTGAGATTTTTACTGAATAGACATAACAGATGTCATTCTCATCTCATGTTACCTCTTGTGATTATTTTGACCATCTTAGGGCTGAGTCACACCGGAATGCAGCGGACGGCAGCGGTCGCCGTTGGTGGCCGCTGGCGGATTCTCGCGACCTCCAGATCCCATGCGCCTAGTCTCCTCATGACTAGTTTAGTTTCTAAATTGCATACGCGCAGCCGCGCGCGGCCGCCTGTGGAGCTGCGAGCGGCCTCGCGTCGCCGCTGGCAGCCGCGGACAGAACCACCGACAAGATGTGCGTGGCGCGCGGCCGCTCGCGTCCCCGCGGGCGGCCTCGCGACCTTCCCACTGAAAGTGCTCGCTACGTCGCTGCTGGCCCCTGCCATTCCGGTGTGAGCCGACGCTTAGTGACTGGCAAATTATTATGCCATGACGTGCTTAGCCTAGCGTTATTAGCAACCAAACCTTTTGACAAGACCAATCACTGTCGCAACTTTTAAGCGGCACATGTTCAGCTATTCAGCACTGCACAATTAAAATATTTGTATAGTTTATACTGTTTAAATCATAACAAATTAATAATGATTACAAACTGTACCTATTTAGTTAGAAACTACACAAATATTTTTAGTTGGCAGCGGAATAATGATCACAATGTGATGAGGAATTGTCCGTAAAATGTCGCGGAACGATTGCCAAAAGCAACAAAAAGCCGCTCGTCCACAGTCTCTTTTACTCAGAGCTTGTAACAACTTGGCACACTCAGTCGTTAATTAAAAGTTTTCCGTTTTTCACCCGCAGCCTCAGTCCTTCACTTAGCCATAACATCGTTGTTATTTGTTGTTTTTGGTACCTGTAGAGAATAAATAGAGTTATTTTTCCTGCGGTCTGGGACAGTTTTTTGTGGGTAGTTCAATCACATTTCAGTGTCGAACATTATAAAGTTATGCTTTTAATACTAATTTTAATTTGCCCGCAGTTTCGCCCGCGTGGCGGTCAGAAATTATACCTCGGGAACGTATTACCCGGATCAACCTATCCTGTATCCTAACCCAGATCATGGTCTATCTGTGTGCCAAATTTCATCGAAATACATTCAGCCGATAAGCCGTGAATAGACAGACAGGCAGACAGAGTTAGTTTCGTAATTTTTTTATTGTATCTTTTGTGCGTAGGTAGTTTATTCCCTGTTGAATGCCATCATTTACATACTTATGCCTTTAATACTAATTTTCAATTTGTTTAACTAATTAAATGTGTAAACATGCTATTATTACAAAACGTCCGTTCCTAGTTGTTTGTATAATAGGCTTATATCACTTAATTATTGTTTTTATAGAAACGCCACATTCCACACAAACACGTAACATTCCATTATGCTATAGTATACAATTGTATGAAGATTAATACAGTAAGTAATTAACATAAAATAATTTCACGCCTTTTTGCCCCGAAAGGTTGGACAGAGGTGTACCTATCTCTTCTTATCTTATCTACAGTTAATTGCATCACTTGAATTGCGTTTAACTATGACGCATCGATGATTTTCGTTCCAGAAACTGGGCGTTAGTATATTTTTAATCAGCCTGTAATATTTTTACCGCTGAGACATAGGCATCTTAGTGAGAGGGAGTGGGCCGTAATCTACAACGCGGGCCCAGGCGGGTTCGCCGTCCGATAAGGCCACCAGTCGGTATGCATTTAAGCGGAAATTGCGGAGTTATTTCCAAAATGAATAGAGTAGAGTCAGCTCAACACCTCTCCCCCTTGATTTCGTATATATATATATAATATAGTTATATATTAAGTGAATATGTATGTATGTGTATGTAGTTTATAACCTATTTATGTACTGTTGTAACTGTTTTAGTTATAATGCATTATGATATATTTTTAATTATTTTCTTTGTTCCTCACAAACAGAGCACCTGCCATCTAATCTCTTCACCACCCTTGGTTGACTGGCAGAGAATGCCTAAGGCATTAAGTCCGCCTTTGTACCTTTTTTGTTTGTAAAAAGTTTAAATAAATAAATAAATAAGGACCAGGCCCGGGTCGACGGCGCGTTGTCTTCCACGCGCGCCTCAAAGAGATGTCAGCACCAACTGACGGGGTCCGTAAGGGCCAATGCCTGCCAGGGTTGCGAGTTTGTCCGACAGGGATATCGCGGCCCCGGCACATAGGCAACGGAAGGAACACGGGTGGGTTTTAGTCAGTAAAAGTCTGACACAACCTCCCGCTCCGCCCAGAGCGGGAGAAGTTATTTGATAATTTCCGACCCAAAAAAAAAAAAGGCAGGATGTCACAAGTCTTCGAATGTTTGGTTATGGAACATTCCGGTTTCCTCTTGATGTTTTCTTCACTGTTTTGAGAGCAGTGGTGATGAAATAAATTACAAAAAGTAAAGTGCCTGCTTTGGTTCCAACCCACTACCTACAACTTGTAATTCCAGGCCATGACTACTGCTCTTATTTTCTACATAAGTTAGGTAAATATGGAGAAAATACTAGGTATCACTTCTGTTAGCAAAATGCATGAAAATACAAAACTATGACGCAGAGCAATCCGATTGAAATATATACACGGTTAATTTTAGCTCGTTCTGGAACGAAAAGCCATAAACTCGATCATCGAACTCGAAATGATTGGGACTATTATTTTCAATAAATTACAATTAAAAAAAAACACGAAAAATCTAATTTATTGTTTTTTTGTGAAATAATGAGAACTCGAAGTAACTGCGATCAATGCATATGTGTGTAAAACGTATCGACGAACGACAACACTTGCGAACGGTACCCATTGAAAAATCCATTCATCGATCAGACAGCATAAAAACATACGCAATAGATAAATAGGTACACAAATAAAAATACGAAAAGCGAATTCAGACTTTATTTCTAAACCGTAAACGGTAACAAATAGAAAATTCACCAAACTAGGTACAAGGTAAGTAGGTACGCAGTTTACTAAAATTATTCTGAGAAGTGTCCGACCGGACTTCAAAAGGATGCACCACCGAATTCCGCGGTTAAGTGTATAAAAATAAGGTCTTAATTCGGTGCAATATTTTCATAGAAAAGGGCACCACCATCTTATAATGAACTCTATTCGACAGATAAAACGATTCATTTTTTCTGTTTACATTGCCTGCCTTTGTAGAAGCCGCGTAGCTACTCGCAAGCAAGCATTGTCGTATAAAAATTGGTTTAGGCAGTATTCTTTTTATTTATCATAAATATGGTAGGTAGGTATGCTTATTAAGTACCTATTAGCTCGATTGGTCGACACTCGATTCAAGGCCTTAAATACAACTCTCAAGCGTACTCGTCGTGTCTAGTTGAAAAGGTACGAGTACTAGTGATTTCGTGATGCGAGAGTGTTGAATGAAATTTCAATTAGTTTCTCTCGTTTACGAGGAGATGTGATAGTGGTAAACACCGTGCCGTGCTTCCGATACAAACGAGAGATAACGAGGTGAATGAACTTACACCAACCTATCGTACCAGAAATGAAATACCTACTTGTAGGTACTTACTTGCAGCCGGACTCGCACACGCACAGCTGTGCCGCGCTACGTCATCACCGAGCGGATCGCGTACGATCTTGCGTTTATGAATGAAATAGTGTAAGCGCTACTAAGATTTAACTCGAATGACAGAATAAAAGTGATAAATTTCTAACTTCTATATTAGATGTCTTAAAAAAACAATAACAATGCTAATAGTACCTATTAATCGTCTGGAGTCACTGTGTTTTGGCTCCAGAACGATTTAAAAATAATCGTGTATAGCTCCACTGAAAGCAAAACATCGTGTAAACCCGCTGAATCTGGACTGGACGTTTTTAACGTTTTCAGAGGTCCATATCCAGCAGAAGAAGTCTCCAAGATGATAAGATAATAAAAAAATCTACCGAACTCATATGGTCAAAAAAGGTTAAAAAAGGTGTCTCCGAAAGAGGTTAACATCTACCCTTAATTATAATCCTATCGAAACCAGAATGATATAATTTTTGAAGCCCTTAAAATTTTCAAGGATCTTTTTTTTTTTCATTATCTCATGTAATTTTTGAGAAGTTTAAGATTCTTTGAAAAAGGTCGCAAAAGAAACAAACCTTTTTTTTATAGAAATGTCACATTTTGCAAAAAAAAACGAGGCTTGCCCTCGGTCGCACTTTTCTTGAAAACAGGTACGTTACTGAAGCGATCGAAAAAGTATTTTTTTCTTTTTAGTAATTTTTGTACTATGTTTGGTTAGTAATTATGTTCTTAATGCTATGTTTTTTGTTTTAATTTAATTGTTTTTATTTAATTTTAATAATGTTGTTAGTTTTTAATTTTTTCTAATTTGTTTGTAAGTTTATAGTTTAGTTTACTAGTTTAGGTTCTTAGCTGTCGTATTAGGGTAAACCTGTAATGATAGTTTAAGCTGTTATAAATAAATAAATAAATTTTCAATGGTAAAACAAAACAATGAGAAACATAGACATTCGTTTTACATTGAGAGGTTTAGGTTCGAATCCCACTGAACCATAGACTAGTTATTTTCAAACAATAGACTATATAAAAATAGAGGTATCAGTAAGTTGTATACTTTGATATAAAGTGTTAATAGTGAGTGTCGATATAATAATTATAATGGAGAAATAATTATTTATATTCTTTTAGTAAATATTTTTGCACAGATATTGTTCTACATGCCAAAACTGTCACAAGCCAAAGTCAATATTCAAGTGTAATTTAGGTAATATACGATGCGATTTGCAGCTGTTAGTGGACGCTCCACCTTACAAAAGATCGATAACCCAATAAAGGATGCCAGAATAATTTATCATTTTGCAATAAAAATACCTAATTTTGGAAACACTGATACAATATCAGTTGCGTTGGACAGTATCTGCGTATCTTGATCGATATCATAATATATTATTGTTTGTACAGTTTGGCCTGCTTTTTTTAAACATAGTTTTCGCATCCTGTATTCCGTTTATATGATGAATCGAGGACAGCATGAATCAATTTCTGTTTTACATAGTACTGAAATCCCAAAAAAAAAAGTTGTACCGGAAAATTAATAATTAAACGCGATCTTTTCGGGTTTATTATATTTAGTGTGATTGGTACATATCATGGATTTAGTGGATTTTTGGATTTTGTTTGTATAGTTGGTACATTTCATGAACGCACGTCAGTTAAATTCAAATTCATTAATTGTTTGTTGTTTTAAGTCAGATCTAATAATTATTACATAAAGAATCGCTATAAATATACCTATTTATGGTGTACAATATTCAAGGTTAATTCAAAATGTATTTAAACATTATTATTGTTATAAAATTATTATTCATAGTAAGTGGTCATTTATTTGTCCATTATCATACATAACATGCATTAATATAATTAATTCACTCATTCCCAATAATCATTAAATAATCATCGCATGAAACCGTGACACAATGCCATGAATAGATTTAAAAAATTTAAATTGATGTTTTTCAATGGATAATGTCCCGGGATCTCTAACTACCTCTACAAACGTGGGTGCGCAATGTGGAATAACTGTGGGTGCTATTCACATGGTTGATCTTCAAGTCGGTTAACTAAACGTCTCAACAAATCAACACAGATCAAACAATTTAATAGATTATAAATTCGATTGTAAACCTTCCTGGTTACTATAATGAGTATTCCTTATGAGATAAACGCATAACTCCACGTCCTAACTAGAAGCGATCGTCGTGCGGTGAATAAACAGCGTGGTGCTTTAATGGTGACATTCATTTAACACACGTATACGATTAAGCGTTTTCTTTCTAGGAAGATATTTTAATTTCATTAAACGTTATTATTTATTGATTTATTTTCAATTTTCTAAAATAGCATCTTGGAGCAAACTGTACTTAACAACTGTAGCGCAGAGGTCATTTACCGGGGTCACGGATCATAAAATCGCATCAATGAAAATAAAACGAATAACGTGCAAAGAGAAGGCGAATTGAAGGAAAGGGAGAGCCCTATGTCGATGAGGGTTTGAAAATTTAAATTTTTCAATTAACGAATTATTTTTTCATATTTTATTTTTATGATTACTGGTCACTAACCCTATCAGTGTGTTAAATTAATGTCGCCATGTAGCGGCACGTTGTATCTACGGTGAAAGGAACGCGTGGTCGCTAACAGAGTGCCTTTCATTTTTCCGATCCAAAAGTTACATAATATTATGAACGCGACAATCGCATATTCGCACAACAAACGAATATTCGCCGACGATCGCTTTTGGTTAAGACGCGGCCTTATATTATGTATCAATGTTTATGGGTTTACTCGCACGTGTTTTTCAGTTTTCTTTGTAAAAACCGTTGAGTTTCACCGAATGTATGATGAATTGGGAGTGCATTTACTTACTCTAAAGTTTAAAATATTAATTTACCTCGTCGTAGCTCTAACCAGCTCCGTATAAAATAATTTTACTAGGAGACTGTGTCACTCAAAATGTTTGCTAGAAATTAATCTTCACATTTTGAGTACGTAATGAATTTCGAGGGAGTTAGGAACTAGTAACTATGTCCAAAATAAATGAGTGCGGTTTCATTTTATAAAGCTTCTTTGAAGCGTGTTCCACGGAAAAGCGGGAAAGTAAAGCACTGCCCAAAAAGGAATACAGTAAAACGCCCACTTTTTCGTCGCACAGTTAGCCGTATTACTACGTATTACAAGCCCAATAAATACAGTGTTAAGTCAAGTGTATGAAAAAAGACTTATACAAAGTTATTTTATAGAAATGATCTAGCACCGTGAAAAAACTATAAGAAGTCGATTTAATCAACTAAAGAAATATGTTTTTTTTTTTTACTTTTGGTGTATTTTTTATATATAAACAGCGAAATAACTTTCACATTATTAGCGGATATAGATTCAACTAAAATGCATCGCCATTTCCAACCGTATTTATATACCGCGATGCACTATAATATCCTGTCGCTTCACCTCCTGCAATACCTAAAGATTTACTTGTTACCGCGCCTTAAGTAATGATATTTTTTTGTAACGTTCCCTTTTACAAGGTCCCAGGTACTGATCCTACTAATATTACAAATGTGAAAGTTTCTATGTTTGTGTGTTCGGATGTCTATTACTCAATCACGCGAAAACGGCTAAATGAATTTGGATTAAATTTTCTAAAGGCCATGCATTTTCGTTGCTATCGTACTTATGCATCCTACGACATATTGGAGAAGTATAATCTGCAAAGTTTAAAGTCTAGTTGAATTATGTTGGAAACGATGTTCTTGATCGATCTGTGCAAAACTTATGGTTGTATCGATATTCGCAACAAAATTTGTTATGTAGTACGGAGAACAACGATATGCCGTGGGGTATGCGCAAGACCTTTATATGCAGTAAGTTCTTGTCGTACGAATGCAGGTTTCCGAGCTCCCCGTCGCCTTACCAATCAATACAACTAGATCTTTGAACACATCGACTTCTTTTCGAGTGGTATTGTATTTTGTATTTTTTTTGTAATGTGCGTTTAGTTTGTGCAGAATAAATACTTTTTCTTTCTTTTCTTTTCTTTCTTTCTTTTTCTTCTCTGCTCAAAAGTGTTGAAGTTTTATTTACAAAATAAGTTTAGATTTACTCTCCCTCTCACTTTCTCTGTTGTTTCCATGCCTGTCTATGTTTAAGTTCACTATTAACTACCTTTCTATTTGAACAGCTTAGAATAGCGCACTGGTAGATATAAATTTTAATATGCTCTGGAAAATGTCGTAGGTTATACATTTGTAACTGTTGCATATTTTATAACTTAGTATATAAGATTTTAATGTTTAACTGTTTATTTTCCCTAAAAAATAAAAATAAAATAAAAATACATTTGGCAGACAGTTTATAACGTGGATTAATTTATAGGATACTTTTTATCCCGGTATTACGGGGTTAGTATTACGGGAGAAAGCTAGTTAAATAATAATTACTAATGTAAAATCTAATCTAATATTTTTCTCGTTGATCTAGTGATCGCAAGCGCTACGGCTGAGCATGAGGTCCTGAATTCGATTCTCGGGTCGGTCTAAGTATTATCGTGTTTTTCCATCTAGAATTTCTCAATAGCAGCCCGGAGTCTGGGTATGTGCCCGGTTGATGGCAATAGGCTCGCCCCCTATTACATGGGACTTAAACATAACTGGTGTAATGTGTGTGTACTGTAGGTACACCTCTGCCTCATCCTTGCGTGATGTTATGTCACAATAAAATCATGTTTAAAGAATGGTTGCTGGTCACCCAGCGGCAGATCACCTATGCCGACCAGAATAAATTCACAGTGGGCGGCCCATTACACGAATGCACACATGTTACAACCGACACAGAACGATGACGTCGCATCGTGAGGCCAATCACAGCTATCCGGAATCTCATTGCAACATGATGACCACGGACCGCTCTGTCAAGAGTGCACCGACAACAAAGAAGAAGACTGTTCACCCATCCAAGTACTGACCGTGACAACTGTTACTTAACCTCGTGATAATTCAAAGGAACGAGCCTATCTACCTAACTGCTCTCATATCGTTTTTCTGATGTAGATTGATTATATTTTTGCTGTTTTATAACAGCACTGGACAAGTGTCTGTTTTGGATCATGAAATGTTTACAATCTCCGAATTTTCAGTCATTCAGGTAAATATTTGAGAATCTGTTTCGTTTTAAACGTTTTTAGAGCCTATTCTAAAATAGATTGTTACAGCATTTCGACGTGTGTTATTGGTAGCGTAATGCCATAAAACACTATTTTTCATTCTGATATTTTTATCGTGTGTATGATCTTTCCTCTAGCTTTTCTACAATCAAAATCAAATCTAAATCTAGTAAATTCTGAATAATCAAATTTGTGGGAGTGATTTCGTAAAAAGCGGCAGAAGTGTGTAACAGGAAGCCGGGGAAGCGCGCGTTATTTAATTTGACAAAGGAGTGCGCGCGTTGCTAGAGTTGGCCGTCAGAAACGACCCCCCCCCCCCCCTATTACATGGGACTTAAAAACATAACTGGTGAAATGTGGGTGAACCAAAGGTACACCTCTGCCCAATTTTTCGGAGCAACGAGGCGTAATGTTATATTATTTACATGTATCACATTTTTGGCGGTAACAAATTTTCTACCATAATTGCTGCTTCAGAACGAAATGATTTGGAAGTCAGTGGTATTCAGTGTCTCATTTTCCAATGACATTAAATAATATATAATAATATCAGCCTATTATTGTCCCACTGCAGGGCAAAGGCCTCTTCTCATACTGAGAAGGCACGAGCATTGATCACCACGCTTGCTCAAGACGGGTTGGCGATTGCAGACTTATATTAACTATAAGTCCAGGTTTCCTCACGATGTTTTCCTTCACCGATGTCAGTAATGTCCAAGATAAACTCAGAAAGTACATATGAATTGAAAAAGTCACATTGGTACTTTCCCGGATTTGAACCCACAACCTCGTACATGAGAGGCGAGGCCTTAACCACTGGGCCATCATGACATATTAAATAATAAATAAATAAAAATCTTTATTGCTGACCACAATGATACATAAAACACGTTTTTGTTATAAAAATGAAAATGAAAATTAATAATTAAAACAACCACGATATCAGATTGAAAAGAACCTAACTAAAGTTGGCGGGATATTTTTTAAATTTAGTTGTTTAGCTTCTGAGGAATAGCTCCATCTAGCCAGCCAGTAGGTACTTTCAGTACGTTTCATTTATTTGTGTACATAGTTTTTATAGTTTGTGCTTGTTTCAAATTCAAAATGTTTTATGCTCTTGTGAGTATATTATTCACTGTTATCGATGAATAAAATGCCCTTTTTCGAGTGACAATTGTAATTTTTTTTTTTTTTCATTTCGGCACAAATTACTTAGAATAACTCAACATTATCATTTAGCTGAAAGACGACCACTTCTGAACCGATATATCCCTCCAGAAAACATTGCCCCAACTACCAAGAGACCAACTCTACAAATTTTCAAACATAGCAATGGTCTATTAATACCGAGTGAGTTTTTGACATACGAGTATATACCCTCAAACCAAATTATAAAAAAATAAAGACATAGCGCTATCAACACTGATGGGAAGCCGGTTTCGTAAACATGTGTGCACTTTTTGTGGTGTAGTTTGATTGTAGTGTCATTGTAAATGTGTTCGTGTGAGCGTGTATGCGCAGTGCGGCGCGGCGGTGTAGTTTTGGCATGCTTCACTGTATTGTTCGCAGCGCTCTGTCTTGGTTTTTTATTTGGTCTGAGTTTACACCATACAAAATCTGTTAAAACTAACAATGGTTAAATACCTCTTTATAATATTAACATAACAAAAAGTTACGCCTGTATTCGGCGATAATTCCCACATTTCAACATAAATGAATGAGTGAAATGCACCGATCCCAGCGTGGATCCAACCAGACTTGATAAATCGAATGAACCCCAAGATTTGCACTAGCCCATGAAGCCTCATGTTTCATGGGACTACAAAGGCCATTGCATATAAAGAAGTAGACCGGGTGACGCGCGGTAATGGTTAGGAAGACGTGCCCTTAGGATAAGGCCGACATTTCCCACATTTCAACAGTTATAATATTAGTATAGATAGAATTCTGTCAACTAGATCTTCAATTCCGTAAAATTATGTTATGCCACAGAAGAATACAGTACAGACACTCCGCAGTTCAGGTATGAAGCTACAAGTACGCGGCTGCCCGTCTTGCAGGGCCAATTCAGTGAGTGTATCGTAATCAGAAGATCTAAGAGTCACGCGACAGAAAGAGAGGCAACTTCTTGGTGAATATAACTGTGGGTGATTAGCGCTGTGCGACCTCTTTTTTTTTTTTTTGAATATGGGAAATCATCAAATAACTTCTCCCGCTCTGGGTGGAGCGAGAGGGCGTGTTAGACTTTTACTGATTAAAACCCACCCGTCTTCCTTCCGTTGCCCGTGTGCCGGGGCCGCGATATCCCTATCGGAAAAACCCGCAACCCCAGCAGAGCGCTGTGCAAGCTGAATTGCACTTTATTATGTCGTAGCTAGAGTCACTTTTTATTTCAATGATTTTGCGGTGTGTCCCATCTGTATAAATCTGTGGTTATACTTAATTTTCCAATACCTAACACGAAGGACGTGTTACAATTTCGTTGATATACATAAATCACATAGATCATCCCAGCTAAAACATATGAAAACAATCGATTTATTTATCCCTTCACTCCATAAAACATAAAAAGGTTTCTGACCCATGTCTGACCGTTTTATTAAAAATGACGTATTCATTCTTGTCTTGGTTGAACAATCCGGATCCGTACCAAAATATGTACCTAAAGCTTACTAAAGACCCTTATTGAACTAAAATCTCATAATTATTGTATTGTTGTCATCCAATTTTGGAACAAATATTGCAAGAGTAACCTGTCAAACCCGTCTTCTGAAAAGCCTGATCAAAACTACTGTTTCCTAGAAGCGGTGGCCACTATATAACGGCCGCAGTGACGTCTGCCATGAAAATGACGGCAGCGCCAAAGATTTAAATCGACCAGTGGACCAGTAACCAACCAAGTAACCTACTTTGTGAGTTTGAATGCAGGCAATCTTTGGAACAATTGATCCCATTACAGAAATTCTTTCACTAATGGAAAGCTGTACAGTATTGCCGAATGTCATAGAATATATTTTAAGTTAAAATAATAAATTTTACGCGGGCGAAGTCGCGAGTAAAAGCTATATCGTCGGCCGTATGTTCAATTGGGGTAAGGGACAAAATACCCAAAATGAGTTGAGTATACAGTTTTGTTCAGAACATTTCGCTCTTTCGAATGGTGTGTTTAAAAATATTCGAGCTTAAGAAAAATGTCCCTTACCCTACTGGTTTTTTGGATCCAAATTTCGAATCAGCCCCATAATAACAAAGTATCTGAAAAACTATGCATTATAGCAACTTGAAATGGTGTAACTACCGCCGCCAATCCACTTCAAATAAGGTAAAGGTCTTGCCAATCAACGAATTACCATTACGGATTACTTAGTACGTCAAAAATGTGTACTTCATTTTCTGTCAACAATCTCTATAAACTGTATTTTTTTCATAAATTTTTTCAACATGTCCTATACACAATTTTTTTAATACTAGAAATAAAGATAAAATAGATCAACCATTTTTCAGATTATCTAAAGTACATACATCTTTTATGGGGTACTGTGTTAAATGTTACAATACGAGTAAAGTACCTTGTGATATATTACAATAAAATGAAAGAAAATTTAAAACTCATATTAAAAGTACACTCTGTAAACAAGCATATTACAAATTAGAGGATTATATCCAAGATAAGAATGCTTGGAAACATGCTGGTCCTGCTCCATAGGACAATTTAGAGTCTATGGTTGCTTATTTAATTATGTATTTGTTATTTTTTATAACACTGATTTTACATTCTGTGATTTCTTGAACTCACACACTGGCTTATTAGCATTACTTGTTAAAATGCTAGGAATATCGTATAATTTTACAATGTTTGTAAATATGTGAGCACCATGTATCTATCACATATTTAATTTATCTGTAATTGCTTAATTTTTCATTCTTTTTTACCTATCGTGGTATAATAATCTTATTCTAGATGCATCGTCTTCACATATAATTATATAATTAATGTATACAAAATATTGTCAAAACATTTTATACGAGTAACGGTGGAGTTTCTTGCCCATTCTTCTCCATACGAAAACTACCTTTTGGAAGGGGCGACTAGAATCAATTCAATTTTTTGTAAAATTGACGTTCATAAGTGCCTTTTATGTGCCTAATTGAAATAAATTGTTTGACTTTGACTTTGAAGAAGTTTTTTTTATTTGGTTGTAAATGAGCTAGTGACCGACTTGGTGATAAGTGGTCACTACCTCCTTTGGGCATTGCAGGTGGTAAGCCAGAGCATAATCAGCCTATAATTTTCTCACTGTTGGGCCACAGGCCTCCTCTCTGTAAAATCCTAGACCATAATCCACCACGCAGGCCCAGTGCGGGTGGTGGATGTCACATATCTTCGAATTGTTGGCTCTAAGACATGCCGGTTTCCTCACGATGTTTTCTTTCACCGTTTTTGAGAGCAAATGGCGATGAAATTAAATTAACAAATTAAAGTGCCTGCCTGGATTCGGACTCACGACCACCTGGCCACCACTACTCTCTAAGAGTAAGCCAGAGACAAAGCGAAAACATCTCAAATGTCTGTAAGTTAGAGTCCGACCGAATGAGGAGTTAGCTTTCTGGAAATTTTCAGCAAAACTATTGGGCATTTTTAGCTATTTTCGGTTTTCGGCCGGAAAAAAAAAAGTCGGAGTCTGCCTTGATCTACACTGAAGCTAGAATGCCAACCATACCTACCTACTGTCCAAACCGGAACACAACAAGGCTTGGCCGTAAGGCCGTCGATACTTGTTAAGCCCCCAGTACACGTTGGGCGAGCTCGCCAATGCAAAATACACGCAAATCACACGGCAAATTACGCAAAAAGGCCCAGTATACGTTGGCCGAGCGACAGGCTCGCCCAAAGTGTACTGGGGCTTCATACTCTAGTCGTACTTTCCAGTATAAGCTCATTCAGGAAGATCTTTTCCGATATACAAGTTCGCAATAAAGAAGTATTCTATAAATAAAATCAATTTCCATTCATGAAAGTGTAAGCTTCAGTTATTTACAAAGAGCTAATTAGTAGGTATTTTAGGTACGCCCGTTTCCAGTCATCAAATTTTATAAATTCTACGAAAAGTTTGACCGAAATCGATCTAATTGTTTGTGAAACTTTTATCCATAACGAACTTGGAAACCAAACAACTAGACATTATTTATTTTGTCTTTTAAAGAAAAGTCTGAAAATTAATTTCATCTTATCACTGAAAGTTTTAGATGGAGATTCTTATGTATAGAGTAAAATTCTTGGGAAAACAAGGGTTTATTTGGCGGTTACAAGCGTGAATGCTAAGCGCTCTTGGGTTCAACCCCCAGATCGGGCAGAGATTATTGGTTTTTAGGGCTCCGTACCTCAAAAGGAAAAAACGGATCACTTCGTTGTCCTTTTGCTCAGGAATGCGTGGAGGTATCAAGTTGAAATTAATATCAAATACGTAAGTCTATGGTCTCTTGGAGCTCTAAAAAAGCGTCCAAGCTTAGCTTTCAAGCTTCTAAGTCAATGAAATAATAAAATAAAGCCATTTCTGCGTCATATTTTGATACTCGCAATTAAATCAAAACCTATAGAGAAATTTCGCAGGTAGCAAGGCTCGCAGCACATTCATAGGAAAAAATCAAAAAATCGTTCATTTGTAGTTTTATTACACAATTTTATTTATTCGTTTGGAATTTTAGTGGTATGGTTGACGATGGAGCACGCTTAAGTAGAAGTAACATTTTCTGTAAACTTAAAATAATTCGACTTTTGAAATAAAGTTCATTTTGCTTTGTGAATCAATGAATGATGGAATCACTTCCATTCCGTTTCACGGCAATGTAAATTGATCCTCCTTCGGGTAGTACAGGCAAAATTTTATGTTAAAAAATTCACAAGTCATAATCACAAACGACTTGCAAGATAAATAAACTTAAACAATATGGAGTATAAATTGTATTTTTGGATTATTTCGCTGAATAAATCATGTGTTTATTATAAGCAGTCAAATGAATGAACGAAATGAATGAATTCTCTACACGTACCCATAAAAGAATATTCTTTGTGCGTCATCTCTTTTATTATCTACCAGGGAATGTTGATGTTTATTAAATAATATAAGTAAAGTAATATCTGTGATGAAAGAGTTATTATATAGGTACTCGGTAAATTTTTTGGCCCCAGGCTTCTCATTAATTAAGAGGCCTATTACATTTGGGCCTATTTCGACTGTGATTTTTGCGGTAAATGGGCAACTTTGGCGTATTCTGAGAAAATGGAAGACTTCGTCAATTATGACTTATTGAGTGGTGGAGAATAGTTATTAGTATAGTTTATAGCGACCTCGCATTTTCGCAATTTTTTCTTATCTATTTATATAAATCCAAAATTCCGAAGCAAGTTTTTCATAAAATGCGCGACGGCACCTTTTCGAGCTCGTGGATTGTAGCAAATGAAATGAAAAATATATTAACCGCCGCTTGAGTTAATTCTGATGCCGCTATGAACTAAACCACTTTTAAAAAGGTCTTTAAAAGTGGTTTAGTTCATAGGGGCCTCAGAATTTTTAAATATGTAGTGAATATTAAAAAAAACGCATTCAAAATCATAAAAAAACGATTAGGATTAACTATAAATTTCGCCTTACAAAATTAATATTTTTACGTAAAATGTATGCCAGAATAAACGTTAGTTCTTATGAAATTAAAATTGCATACTTAAAAAAGAAAAAATATAATAACTCAAAATAAACGTAATTAAAACTGGCAAATTGCTACTAAATGCGATGCGTCAGCTGCTCGAACTGTCAAAACGCAATATTGTGATAGGCCTCTTAATAAAAGGATTCATAGAGATGGGGTGTTTTCCAATGAATGTAAGTTCTACCAAGGTCAAATGTTATTGGAAAACGAAGATATATTACGTCACGTTGTGTTGAAAATGTAACGAATAAAGACTTGTGCAGACCAGCGCGACTTGTCGCGCGACGCGACACCGGTTATTGTTATAGTGTGAAGTTTTCTTAGAAATTGTATTGTTCGTGTCGCGTCGCGCCGTCGCGTCGCGCTGGTCTGCACAAGCCTTAAATAAACCCAGTCGGTGGTTGCAAGCGCTACTGCTGAGCATGAGGTCCTGGTTTCGATTCCCGGTTCGGGCAGTGTTATTGGGTTTTTCCATCTTGTAGAGTTTTTGCATGAAATGTTTTTGGTGGGCTATGAATTTTCCGGCACCATTGACATTGGCATTAAGACATATTTTTTTCTAATTAAACGAGTGAATAACTGCGAAATTTCACGCTGTTGCATAACTTTTTAATTAGTCGATATTTTCTATTCAAATGCTTTATGGCACCTCTTTAGGTATCCGAATATCAAAAGATATTTAGCCACGTAAAGGGGGAGGCGTGAAAATTGATTCACTGTTACAATGTTTCAAACTTAAGTTTGTATCTTTGTTTGTTTGTTTGGATGTGCGTTACTCAATCACGCAAAAACGGCTAAACGGATTTTGATGAAATTTGGCACACAGATAGTTTAATATAATAGTAGGATTAAATGGTTTTATTTTGTAAACATTTTTTAGTGGCCCAGTTCATCTTGATACCTAGGAAAAATATTGAAGCATTGGGTACTATTAGACACCTTCTAGGTGGGATGCCGGGACATTTACCATCGGGTAGGCCTGTTTTAATGCCAAACCTATTCGTCTACTATCATTCACTCCCTTTTCATATCATCTCACACATAACCCGTCAATCATTCCCTTGGTCTCTAGGGGCTTGGTCAACAAGGCTAAGTCCCTCCATAAAGCCTTTAATAAGTTCGCGGGAAAGTCCGAAAGGGATACCGTGGCCCCTGGAAACGTACAGGCAACTGAAGGAATACGGGTGGGTTTTAGGCAGTAAGAGTCTGACACGCCCTACCGCTCCGCCCAGAGCGGGAGAAGTTATTTGATAATTTCACACCCAAAAAAACTTATAAAGGCCTTTTTATAAACATAATAAAGTGTGTGTGTACCTGCGCTTTGAGTCTTCGTTCCGAGCACACTCCACCATGATGTAAAGAACGTCTTCCACTTTCCCACATTCTGTGCAGTTAGGGTTCGGAACTCTTTTCATTTCTTCTTCCCTTAATAGCATTTATAGCGGTGGTGTATGAACTCCTCCGTCGTAGCAGACCTCTGTGGCGGCTGTCACTAACGTGGCAGCCTGACAGTTGCTTGCGAGAAATATGCTTGTTAGAACATTGCAGCAAAATATAAAGTTTATCCCTCAATTTTCCTTTGCCTTTCTGTTAACCTGACCCACCCGGACCACACATTCTGTTATGGGAGGAACAAATGAAAAAACCGGCCAAGTGTAAGAAACTGACACGTGTCTGTGATACTCACACTCACTCCCTCTGCTCTCGACGCTTGACGTGGCAACATGTCGGGTCTAGGTTCGCAACAAGTCAAACGTCATTCTGGGATGCCTCGTTGAGAGTTGTAACACGTGTCGATTTCTTACAGGGTTATTTATGACTCTTTAAGAACAGTTTAGTGGATTAGGTTATAAAATATACGTCGTCTATTGTATTTTATAATGGATTTCCGCAAAATCACGCCAGAGTCAATTAACTACGTTTTATGTACCAAATTTTTTGCGGCAGTAGAAATACACAATCTGTGAACATTTCAACTGTCTACATATTACGGTTCATGAGATACAGCCCGCTGACAGAAAGAAGACGCACGGACACCGGAGGCTCGGTAATAGGATTGTATTTTAAATCCTTCAAGTACGGAACGCTGAAAACTTAATAATAATATATAAACTATTTTTTTAAAGTTCATGAAAAAAATAACTACGCCACATCCAATCTAACTTCGATTCACGTTCTTAATCAAACTACTCTTCTAACAAACTACACAACTTCTCACTTCTCGACTAATCGAAATTCTGAACAGGAAGCTTGTTGTCTAGCCGATCCGCTGGACCGGGCACTAATACCGTTAACTTTCTTACGCCTGGTAACTTAAGTCTAATAACGGATCGTTACCCTAACCAATCGTAACTTTATGAAATTCCTAACTGGGCCTTTGAAAATCTTTTTGAGATAATTTCCCCCGTTAACGATAGATAAGTAGTTCCAGAAGTTTCTAAAGCTATTTTTGTTAAACTATTCAGCAACATTGGCTAAACAGCAAAAGAAAATTCAGGTCTTACTCGATCTAACTAATACTCTGTACTCTTTAATCCATCCAAAGGGTGTCTGTATAGAAGATTGCTTTTAGCGATAAGACCGCCTACCGCCAAGACGTGCTAGCTAACATATGGCTTATTATAATTTAAATTATGTTTTGTGTTGCGTAATGTAAATTATTTTGAATTCAATTTTTTTTTTGTTCTTCTAACTGAACAGACAGCTGTGCTGCTGGGGAGTTTGTTGCGCCACTTCTTCTTCCCAGCTAATGCACTAGGAAGTGGTGAAGGGTGGGCGTTTTGCGGGACTGTCTTATGTAATTTTGACGTTCGAAAAGTGCTGACTCTCAGCCTAGTTTGAATAAATGACTTTTGAATTTAAATTTGAATTTTAATTGTGTCGCGCTATGTAAAATTTCTAAAATGTCTGTAATTTTTATGGTGTATATATTAAAGCGTATTCTATCCATCTAACTAAGTTATATTGTTGTAGTTTTTATGGAACTATTATCTCCGTCTTTAAAGTTCACACCCCACTGCTCCTCTATATGAGAGGGAATCTCATAGTCCTGTTCGTGGTAGAAAAATTTGCTACTCCGAAAACTGCTAGCGAAGATTGGACGCAGGTACATATTTTAGACTATTTTAATGCATGCTTACTTAAGCCCCATTTAAGGCTCACGCAACTCTGGTCAAACAATTTCTATGAAAACTTCACGGTAATTGTTCTACCGGTGTCGCGTCGCACCGTTGCGTTGCGCGGTCTGCGAGAGCTTTTACACGGTACAAATTAATTGCCTGTGTTACCATAAAACTGAACTCCACAATTCAGTTAATGGGTAACACGATACCCCTTAACCCCCCCCCCCCCCCTCCTGTTCCCTGGGTAACAAAACAACGTTACTTATTAAAATAGTTTGCTCACAGTCTCTTAAAAACAAGTTGATAGCCTATGTAAGTTCTGTACTGTAGTCAAATACTCGTATCAAAGTCATTTTATTTTCTACAATGATTTATTAATAAGTACAGCTGTTTAAACAATTTCATCTAACTTTTGTAAGTTTAGTCAAGAGGAAAAATCACAAATTTTCTTGTTATATTAACAGTAGGTCTTTATGGCTTCAATATTCAAGTTCATCTTGAGAAGTAAGAATAAGTAAGTACCGCTTTTTATTATTGCACGCCTCATAACGCAAAGCGTTCATCAGGCCGCTTTGACATTAAGACGTTAGCTGTGCGGTAGTAGCGCGGCAGAAGCAGCTGCCTTCACATTATAAGAACAGCTGCGCGGCAGAAGCGCGGCGGTTGCTCCGCAGTTTAGACTAGTATGGCGAACTTCATTTTCAAAAATGGACTCCGACGGGGTTTCAATTTCGATAGTAAATCGTTCGGTGTCAATCTCGCTCATTGTGCACTGAGGTTGTATGCCGGCCGACATTTCCATCACTGGCTCATCACTGACTGAGTGAACGAGCGGCCGCCCGCCGCGCTTCTGTTTATAATATGCAATTCTGACTGGGCGGCGGTCGCACGTATTTCGCGCGACTGTCGCGCTGCTAAAGTCACCTAAATGTGAACGCGGTCTTACTCTCAACTTGCCGAAACCAAGGGTTGTCTTGAATATTGATTGCCTAATGCATACCGTACTTATTACTTTAATATGAGTACAGTGATATGTAGAAAAACTCCAACTTATCCTTTTAACAGAATTATAACAACAAATAAATATTTCGTGCGTATTATTTAAAGAAATAACTGATTGAAAAAAGAAAACTATGGACGTCCGTGTGTCCGTCCGTATGGATCCCATGTGTGGTCACGATAACTTCCAAAATACTCCACATATCGAGATCATTTTTTAGGGTTCCGTACCTCAAAAGGAAAAAACGGGGTGGCACACAGTGGAACGAATGTATGGGAGAGGTTGGACGTAGACATCTCCGAAAAAAAAGAGTTAAATTATGCCAAACGAATGATGCCATCTTATTCGATTACCTAATGCCTTCATAACTTGTGCTTATAAATTTCTTCATAACTCCCATATTTCGGAAGTAATTTGAGAAAATGTGATATTTTACTATGAAAATAAGTGTATCGAGCAATCTCACTCCTGATTTTGGCCTTGTTTCAAGTAGCGGTCTCTAATATCATAATGCTAATACTAAGAGCTATATTTAATACTCAGACACATGGTGCGCCAAATGTGCACTTTCTGGGATAAAGAGTGATGTTTATTTTATAACACAAAAATATCATTTTTTGTTTATTTTGTTGATTAAAACCATTTTTCTAAAGGTTTACCTTATTAAAATAACATTTCTGAGCAGCCAATTAGAGAAGATATAAGAGAATTAGGATAATGTGATTAGGGACTTAAGGTTTACATATAAAACTGATGCACTAATGATTACTGATAAGAAGATTGCTATTATTTAATTACTAAATGGCTCTTAATACACTAATTTAGCATGCATCATTTTCAAACTAATTACCTTGCAATATTTAACAAATGAGGGTACCTGGATTAAATATAAATAGGTCTCTATTAGTAACTTTAAAATCAGTGTTGATTTACACCTCGTTGTAGCCACGCTAATGTCGCAATGTATTTTCCAAATTTTAATACAAATCTTGATCTTCACGTTGCTTTATGCGCACGCGCTCGTAAAGATTTACGCGACTAATGCCCGGTTTCTGAGTCACTTTTAACGGTGGTTTATCTTTTCGTTAGCGCTATTGGTTCGATAACTCGTGAAATGCGTTTCCGAACACCGCAATGTACGATAAACTCCGTTTAAACTTAGGTTAACTTAACTGACCAATGTGTGCCGTTTATCGGTTCGATAACTATATTTGAAGTTTCATTTCATAGACTACATCAACTTTTAGGTTATAGTAGCGTATATTATTGAATTAAATTTCCAGTGAAAGCTAAATACATATTAAACATTATTAAAAAGAGAATACAATGAGTGTTAGAATAATGAATACGAGCAGTTCATCAGTCTATTCGGAAGTACTGTAGTTTATTCCGTACCATAACGGCCGGCCAAAGAAGATCTCACAGTTACAGAGAGCTCTGCAATAATCAAATTACAAGCCTTGATGGATTTAACCTCAAGAAGTCTTATTAGGTCGTTAGAAACCCCTGTTGATCCCAATCAACAGCTCATTTTGACCAGCAAATGGGGTTTTGACGGATCATCTTGCCAAAGCATTTATCATCAAAGGACGAGTGAAGATGAGCAAATCGATCTTGCTAATAATTTTATGATTAGTCTTGTACCACTGCGGCTCGTCTCAAAAGGTGTAACAATTTGGGAAAACGAGCGACCATCTTCCACTTCATTTTGCCGGCCAATATTGTTTAAGTTTATAAAGGAAACCAAAGAAAATGTGCAGAGAGAGATGGCTGAAATCGAAGCCGAGATTGAAGCCTTAACTCCATCCACAATCACTGATGGAATTAGTGTCAAACACCAACTGCTGTTGACAATGATTGATGGTAAAATTCATTCCATTATATCCGATACAGCAGCTTCAGTGTGTGACATATGCAAGGCTAGTCCTAAAGAGATGAATAATTTAGAGTTAATCAAAGATAAGCACGCAAACGAGGACATGTATAAATATAGCTTAAGCTCCCTTCACGCTTGGATTCGCTCAATGGAATGCTTATTACACATTTCCTACAAATTAGACATAAAGTCATGGTAAGCAAAGGGTGATAGCAAAAAGGCAAGTTGATGACAGGAAGAAAAGAGTTCAAGAGGCTGTAAGAAGATAAACGGGCTTACTTCTCGATTTTGTGAAACAAGGCAGTGGATCCACCAACAATGGCAACTCGGCAAGGAGATTTTTTGAAAACTACACTACATCTGCTGAACTGACCGGAATAGACGCTATGCTTTTAAGAAAAATCTGTGTGATCTTGCAGTGTATTTCATCAGGAGAGAAGATCAACGTAACTAAATTCCGAGAGTTCTGCTTTGATACTGCTAAGCTTTACGTGGAGTTATACCCATGGTATTAAATGCCTTCTTCACTTCATAAAATTTTAATGCATGGGCCAGACATAGTTCAGAACTTGTCAATTGTGCCCATTGGTTTTCTATCCGAAGAGGCATCTGAGGCTAGAAATAAAGATTTTCGAAAATATAGAGAGGGGCATTCTCGAAAGCATAGCAGTATCTCATGCAATGAAGATATTATGCACAATCTTTTACTGTCTTCTGATCCACTTGTTACAAGCATTCGTCCAAAAGTAAATAAGTTTGTAAAAAAATCTTCTTTTAAGGAATTTTATGAGCGTACGGATTCTCAGAAAAGTGATATCAAATTTGTTAACATAAATAATTTAGCGGATATCGATTCTGAATTTGAATTAATTAATGATGATGATGATGACGATGGTAATTAAATGTTGATATTGTTTTAAAATGTGTAACTTAGTAAATTAGAGCTTACATCTTAATTATTTATTGTATATATAAAATTAGGTAATTTATTATTTTATTATCTAAAATACAGTGTTTTTATCGTTATTGTAAAACATATATAAATAAAATATTATGTGAAAAATGTCATACTCTCATCTGTTCTTATGAATATTTTCGTAAATAATACACAAGATTTTAAAAAACAAAATTTATTTATTTATATATGACCTCTACATACGTCTGTCAGCAGTTTGAAATAAATACAAATGAGGAAAAACCATTTTTTTTTTTAATTTTCATTTCCTTTTATCCCAGAAAGTGCACATTTGGCGCACCATGTGTCTTCTACAGACCGCTACTTGAAACAAGGCCGGAATCAGGAGGGAGAGAGCTCAATACACTCATTTTCATAGTAAAATATCACATTTTCTCAAATTACTTCCGAAATATGGGAATTATGAAAAAAATTATAAGCACAAGTTGTGAAGGCATTAGGTAATCGAATAAGATGGCATCATTCGTTTGGCACAATTTAACTCTTTTTTTCGGAGATGTCTACGTCCAACCTCTCCCATACATTCGTTCCACTGTGTGGCAGGGACATCGACGCGCAAACTATAACCATGAATTCAGTACCTAATTCTGGACTAGCGTAGAAATTATCAGCCAGTTATCAAAAAAAAATCTGCTGTTTCATAGAAAAGAGCAATACCTACGCGGCCAAAATGTAGGGACAGCTAATTTTCTTTTTAATAACGGTCGCAAAATTTCAACGCAGGCAGATTCAGAATCTTGTACTGAATCCATGGTACCCGGTTGCGCGTCGCTGCCATCCTGTATATGTTTTTATTTTTAACTTTTTTTTTTATTGGATTGGAACGCCTCGTGGATGATTTACTCTCCATTACATATTGAGACCCTCCATGCTGTAGAAAGCACGTTAAGCCGTTGGTCCCGGCTGTTATTCGTAAATTCGTAAATCTTTGACAGTCCTTACTCAGAAGTCTATAAAGTCCGTCCCGTGATCGTGTTACCCAGTAACTGGGTTGTGTAGGTCAGATAGGTAGTCGCTCCATGTAAAATACTAATACCCCAAAATAGTCGGGGAAAGGCTAGGCAGATTGATTTTTTTCTTTGAAAACAAGTTTTGTTCACATGATCAAAGGTTGTTTGCTTTCAATTTAGTTAAAACATCTCTTTTTCTCTTGATCAGTCAAATTGATAGCCTTTTTAACTGATGATGGAAGAAAATTCCATTCTCAACAATAGGATTTTGTTATTATATTGTATACTAGCGGCTTCTCTCGCATGATATCTTTATAAATTATAGCCTATATTACTCAGTGATAATATAGAATTCTACTGGTGAAAGAATTTTTAAAATCGGTGCACTTTTTTTTGAGATTATTCATTACAAACAAACAAAAAATATTTTCTCTTTATAATAGTATTATATTATATTATAATAATTTATAATATTATTGTATATATCGTCGACCGTAGGTTCAATTGAGGTAAGGGACAAAATACGATTTTTCAGGAGAGGCCGACAAAGTTTTTTTCGGACTAAATCACCCATAACTTTTTTTGATAATAACCTTTTTTGGATCTGATTTCACACATAATCTTGTATTTTAGTGTTCTCTCTATCTATGTAAAATTTATTTAAATAAGTTAGCTAATTATGAAAATTGATGTCCCTTACACCAAAGTATTTTGTTAGTAATGTCCCTTACTGACCAAATATCTCGTAGTCCCTTACACCCTTACATTAAATTGACCTCAACGTTGCATCCAATCTATTAATGAAAAAGTTGTGTCAAAATCAAAGTCAAACAATTTATTTCAATTAGGCACATAAAAGGCACTTATGAACGTCAAGTTTACAAAAAATAGAATTGATTCTAGTCGCCCCTTCCAAAAGGTAGTTTTCGTATGGAGAAGAATGGGCAAGAAACTCCACCGTTACTCTTTTAAAATGTTTTTACAATATTTTGTATACATTAATTATATAATTATATGTGAAGACGATGCATCTAGAATAAGATTACTATACCGCGATAGGTAAAAAAGAATGAAAAATTAAGCAATGACAGATAAATTAAATATGTGATAGATACATGGTGCTCCCATATTTACAAACATTGTAAAATTATACGATATTCCTAACATTTTAACAAGTAATACTAATAAGTCAGTGTGTGAGTTCAAGAAATCACAGAATGTAAAATCAGTGTTATAAAAAATAACAAATACATAATTAAATAAGTAACCAGTTTGATTTTGTCTAGACTCTAAATTGTCCTATGGAGCAGGACCAGCATGTTTCCAAGCATTCTTATCATGGATATAATCCTCTAATTTGTAATATGCTTGTTTACAGAGTGTACTTTTAATATGAGTTTTAAATTTTCTTTCATTTAATTGTAATATATCACAAGGTACTTTACTCGTATTGTAACATTTAACACAGTACCCCATAAAAGATGTATGTACTTTAGATAATCTGAAAAATGGTTGATCTATTTTATCTTTATTTCTAGTATTAAAATTATGTCTATCACTTATTTTATTAAAGATATGTAGATTTTTTCTTACATATATAATATTTTCATAAATGAATTGGCAAGGTACCGTCATAATATTACTCTTTCCAAATAGTTCCCTGAGAGATTCGCGACGATGTAGATCATAAATGGCTCTGACAACTCTCTTTTGTGAGATAAAAATGGATTCAATGTCAGCAGTCCGACCCCACAGTAAAATGCCATACGACATAATACTGTGGAAGTAGCTAAAATAGACGAAACGCGCGGTTTCTACATCTGTTAACTGTCGTATCTTTCTAACAGCATAAGCGGCCGAGCTTAGCCGCCCCGCAAGAGATGTTATATGAGGTCCCCATTGTAATTTCTCGTCTAGCGTGATTCCTAGGAAAACCATCTGATTAATAAATTCTAGTCTTTCTCCATTCAATATGATGTCACATTCGCTAGTTCTAACATTTGGTAATTTAAATCTAATGCATTTGGTTTTTTTTTTATTTAGTACCAATTTATCTTGTAACGCTGCGGCCACATCTTTGTCTATCGTGACAAAAGCAAGCTTATTTATTTATTTTATTATTTATGTGCAGACAGTAAAATACATAGAGATACGAAATAATTATAATTTGAGTACAAAGCTTCGTATCTTTTGCTCGCTAAAAAGTTATCGCGCTAATGCGGTGGTCACATTAGCGGCTTCGATACGTTTATTACGTTTATTATGTACTGCCAGCCGGGCGATAAGTGCTACCGCCCGCGCCGCCCGAACTATAACCGATAATGGTTGGTCATATCTGCGTGTATCGTATCACCGTACGATGCTTCGTCACGATTGACGCAGATGCAGCCGCAGCATCACAGAAAAGGCATACATATACATACTAATATTTTGCCTTCTAGCATCCAATATTATACTTTTCTAAATCCCCAAATGTTTGCAACTAAACACAATTTTAGTAATTTTTGCACTAAAAACACAATTTCAGTTTGTCTAAATAGAAAACCGCATATATATTTGTGGTTTTACAGTGGACGTTACATCACATCGAATGAGTAGGGATATTAATATAAAGCTGTATCAAATAACGATATCTACTATTACTATTAACTAATAAGTGTTCAATAATTATAGCGGGATTATATTTTAAATAGATATGCACGTAACTAAACACGTTAATTGAATATAATTTATGTGTCGGTATCAGATACAGTACCCACCTAACAGGGTATGTGGTGCGGAGGGATGAGGAAAATGTCCAGACCAAAGAATCGATGGATGGACTGTGTGAAAGTAGGGAAAGACCAAAGAAACGATGGATGGACTGTGTGAAAGATGATATAGTTAGACACAAGGTGACTACCGAGATGGCGACTAATATTGAGTAAAATTTATGAAAAAAAAACCGGCCAAGTGCGAGTTGGACTCGCAAACGAAGGGTTCCGTACCACCGTACAATATTTAGCAAATATGACCTATAAAAAAAAAAAAACTACTTACTAGATGTCGTTCAATCCAATTTTCGGTAGAAGTTTACATGGTAATGTACATCATGTTTTTTTTTTAGTTTTATTATTCTTTTATTTTACAAGTTACGGGGGGGACACACACATTTTACCACTTTAGAAGTGTCTCTCGCGCAAACTATTCAGTTTAGAATAAAATGATATTAGAAACATCAATATCATTTTTGAAGACCTATCCATAAATACCTCACACGTATGGGTTTGATGAAAAAAAAAATTTAGTTTCAGTTCTAAGTATGGGGAACCCCCAAAATTTATTGTTTTTATTTCTATTTTTGTTTGAAAATCTTAATGTGGTTCACAGAATAAATCTACTTACCAAGTTTCAACAGTATAGTTCTTATAGTTTCGGAAAAAAGTGGCTGTGACATACGGACGGACAGACAGACAGACATGACGAAGCTATAAGGGTTCCGTGTTTTGCCAATTGGCTACGGAACCCTTAAAAACATGTGTGCAATTCAGACGTGGTAGACGTGAAACCTTCAAAAATTTTGGCTTTAAGATAATGAGACGAATGTAAAATTTCGGGAAAAGGGTAATTGTAGGTTTTAGTAATAATCATAGCGCATGCGCGCATATAGACGTATTAACAAACGTACACGGCCCAAGCAAACTCCCACTATGCCTTGATTAACACGAGTGGAGGGGGTACGAAGCAGAGCACAAAGAGAATCACGAATATAAGAAACACTATATAATGCTTCCTATCTGATTTTCTCCCACGTTAAATCTTATAAATTTATGTGTCTGTCTCTTTTTACTGTCGCTTTTTCGTTTCATCGACTGTCAAATCACAACGATGCTAAAGAACTTTTCACTTCAAAAACAATATGTTGCGCTGACTCCAAATAAATTGGGATGAGGACAGTAAGTAAAACGATGATACAGGACCCACCTACCAAAAAGTAAGCACCATCAAAATTATCATGGGTTTCTATGACTATCAATTTTCAATGGATACAAATAGGTACCTACATCATCATTTGAATAGACATAGAAACATTCAACCCGAGAGCTGAAAGCATTCATTATTAATATTTATAATAATCAAACTTAATCAAAATACGGAATAGAAACGAAATAATAATGACAGTAAAACATATCAGAGGTCTGCAGGCGGTTTATTTTGCGGCCGAGAAAAAATTATTGCCACAAAAATGGCAAAATTCCGGTACTGCTTCCGGCGATGCTGCTACAGAATTAAATAAACGTATTTTATTATTATACATTTTCTTTTGTTTTAGGAAGTTACTGGAATTCAAATGACCGTAACAGTTTTTTTAAGAATGTGAAACATTTAACATCTTTTGATTTATTTCATGAAATACTTTCTTTCATGAGCATGTGTTGTAGGTATCTAGTTATTTTCTGATATCCGGTGTACAAGGAATATCTACCTTATATGGCAGAGTATAAGGATCCTTTTGTACCATAATGGCAAACAATGACCCACAAAATGGTTACCACAGACAGGCAGTAGACACTTGCAACATCAGATGATCATCTTGATTCATCTTGATGATGATCTTGTGATGTTGGAACGTCGGGCGTGTATAGATTAATTTATTTATTACTTAGTTTCAGTTTTTATTTGTACTATTTTATTTCTTATTATTTTTAATGCTTTATTATTTGGTCTATCCCTTAATGGGATTTATCTATGTCCGTAGGTGTGTCCGTGACACAGATTAATAAGGTCCGTGACATCACAGTGGGCCCTATCAGAATACCAGCGCTGCGGTATTTATTTTTAAATATCGCCGCATTATGCTGAGAAAGTGGCCTTTTTGGCCTCGCACAGGTCTTTACTTTTCTGTTTGTATTTTAATTTTATATTTTTATTTTTTATTATTACTTACTGTTTGTATTTCCTGTGCGTGTCCCAAATAAAATATGTTTCTTTCTTTTTTCTTTCTTTCTTTCTTTATCAAAAGATTTCCGATTGTTGCGAACTTAGAAACAATGCCGAGTTGGTTTAAGTTACAGTACAATAAAGTAACAGTACTACGTCGCTGCACCTTCCATGTCCGTGCGTAACTGCCGTACACTCGAGTCGGTTGCGTACTGGTATACTGCGATATACTTAGATAAGATGGTAGTAGTTAGCCAGGCGGACTTAGAACAAGCCCAACCACCAACCAAACCGAGCAGAAAATTTTGCCCACACTGGGAATCGGACCCGATACCGGTCTGTAACAGGTGGTCTAACCAGTGACCATAGAGGCGGTTCCTTAGTGAGCACTTTTGTTATTTTTGGAACACTTGTGCTGAAATGTCATGCATCTAGATCCAACGGTTAAGGCTGTGTGTTGTCAATTTAAGATTTTTATTTAGTAGAAAATAAGGTACTTTTTTAAAGCAGACACAGATATTGTTCTACGAAATTGCATTATTGCACCAAATTACACCATGAAACTGAAACTCATAAAGGTTACAGAGACAATTTTGTACATTGAAAATAGCGTCACTAAGGGAATAGTGCACTAGCTGCCAGGCCGCAGCGGCCATGTCGATTTCGGTGTCGATCATACCTGGCCAGATGCGCGTGCTTTCGGCGATTTCATATTAATGTATCTAGGTCGCTGGCCACTGCGACCTGGCCGCCAGTGCGCTAAGCCCGATTATTTGTAACCGGAGTCTATCCTACAGTAGGTACAGTCAACCGTACGTCAGTGGTAACACCATGACCTTGAGCTGGCCTAGCGTAGTACAGTAAGAAACAACTTAGATGTAGCTCAAATTTGCATCAATTTATCATCAATTTAAATTTTACGAATGTATTTGGTTATATGACTTCACAAATTATTGCGTTTGGGTAAAAATAATTTTCACCTAAAGCAGTAATCAGAATGGTGATCAGTTTTACGAATTTTGCCGATGCTACATCTAAGTTGTGTTGACTATACGGAGTTTTTTGTTAACATTGACGTACGACGTAGTATTGGTGAAATATGTAGACAATGCGTTTCTGAACACTCAGTTCAGGAGCTTTGCTAGAATCGATAACTTTATGGAATAAATTGCTAAATATCCTTTCAATTTATCGGAGAACCTCAGAATGCGGGCGCTAAATTAAACATCAAGACAAAACTGAAGCTTGTAGCGGATACCATAACAACGTTATGCGATGTCTCTCGTTATTTCTTATAGTTACGGAACGGCCCTCATGTCAGACGTAACTTTCATGATATCATCTAATACTACACTTGGTAACCACAAGTAAAGCGCGTAAAGCGCGCGTCGCTTCGTGAGATAAAAATACTATATATACGAGCTAAGTTATGCCGTCATAAACATCAGTAGACTGTAGAAGCATGCAATTTAAATTTGATCATACATAACTGCATAACATCAAGGTTGTATTCCCCAAAGAGGTGGGCAGAGGGCGGTTTATAGTGCACACATTTCGCCAGTTATAATTTAAATTCCGTAATTATAAAAGTAGGAGGAGCCATTACCGTTGACAAATACCAACTCCGGTGTGCTACATAATATAACACTTTGCCTGAACCGGCGATAAAACCTCAGCAGTCGGGATACCCCCCCCCCCCTCCCCCCCTCTTTTCCCTTTGAGAAAGATACTACAAACAGAGGTCAGAATTAAAAAAATAACAAGTCCGCCAACATAATGAGCCCTACAAAACCTCTTCTGTTGAACATACAACTTACAACGACACGAGTGTTGGCCACAGTTTGCAAAAACCAGACATTATGGACGATATTTCTCTGACACATTCACATAAATATAAATTCATTAGCCGCTAATCCCTCCCACGTGCAAAACAAAATACAATAAATATTTTACCGTCCGATTGATTTATATTCACCGGAATCCGCCACTTATGATAACTGGAACTGTAACAAAGTTGCTCTGAGCTATCAGTGATCGATAAAACTGGATTGGCAATCGTTTTTATTTTGACAATTTCACTATATCCAGTGCGTTGATCTAGTTTCTTAGAAAACGAATGAATATATCAAATAGTAATAAAGATATTGTTGAATTGGGTACATTAATTCTATTGGGACAGTACAAAAGCTTGATATAAAGCGAAACACAAAGGGGAACAATTTTTTTTTGTATCTTGTTGTGTCTCTTATTCAAAGGTAAATAGTTGGTAGCCTATCAAATTTGGTTTAAGAAATGAAATAGTTTATTCTATAAATAGGATATCGGAATCAATTTTACACGTAATATTAAAAAAAGAAATTGCTAGATGAGTTCGGCGTTTCTCTGACTACTATGAGAAAAAAGACCGAAACAAACTTCGAGGCCGCAGTCTCTTTTAAAGTCTAGACATAATCTTGGTCAGGCCATGTGAGGACCACGTAGTTTAGTGTCTGAAATTGTCTTATAAGATCTGTAAAGATAGTTGTAAGAGGCAACAAAATAAACATTTAAATATTCAAAATGCATTTGGATTTAAGGCACACGGTTACACCTTGATCTGCGTAACGACAAAGGATTTTTTTTTCCCGATTTTCGACTACCTTGCGGATGGACCTGCGGGCAAAAGCTGGTAAAAAAATGAATCTAAAACTTTCGTTCGGAAAATGTTTGGAAAACCTATGGGCGTATAGGTAATATTTCATTGGTTTATGTAACGACAAGTTAAGCTTTGAACAGCTTGTTGGTATTCGGATTACTACATTATTTTATATCTCTCAATTGGAAATTTACTGAGTGCTGTTCCGTTGGGATATTAAAATTTAAATAAAATATGTGCACGAGACTTATTTATTGGCTGTATTTTTAAAATGTATGAATAATACGATTTATTTACGTTGCTCTATAGATGTAAATCCAATTTTCGAAACCTATTTCAAACAAAAATGTTGTTTGTTTTTATCTTTTTAGGGTTTTGTATTCCGAATGAAAAAATGGAACCCTTATATGATCACTCGTGTTTCTGTCTGCCTGGCTGGCTGGCTGGCTGGCTGCATGTCCGTCTGTCACAGCCAATTTACAAAGTCAAAGTCAAAGTCAAACAATTTATTTCAATTAGGCACATAAAAGGCACTTATGAACGTCAAGTTTACAAAAAATAGAATTGATTCTAGTCGCTCCTTCCAAAAGGTAGTTTTCGTATGGAGAAGAATGGGCAAGAAACTCCACCGTTACTCTTTTAAAATGTTTTTACAATATTTTGTATACATTAATTATATAATTATATGTGAAGACGATGCATCTACAATAAGATTACGACACAGGCCTATAATTGTTGGGTTCCTTACTATCACCGGATTTGAACAAAGGAATTACTTTACTGTGTTTCATGAGATCCGGAAAGACTCCTTGGTCTACACTGGTGTTAAATATGAAAGCTAAATAAGGCGCAATGGTTTCAATGATAGATCTACAGACTTTTACAGACATCTTCTGTTGATTTAATTTAAAGATCTTTAAAAGCTTTTATAACAGCCTGGGGGTTTGTATGCTGAAACCTCAGCTCCAAAGGGCATGACTTTACATTTTTCCTAAGTAAGGCAGCAGAAAGCGTGGGTGAGGAATTTAAAGTTTCCGTAGTCTTAAGGGGAATATTAGCAAAAAAGTTTTCAAATTCCTGAGCTATTTCTACATCTGAGTTGATAGGGCCATGTGTAGTCTGACTCCGAATCTACTGGACCAATTTTGTTGAAATTTGGTACTTATATAAATTTCTGTGATCCAATCACGGACGTGTAAATAATTAAATGAATTAAATAATGCCATTTCAATCGAAGTTTGCCAATAAAATAGACGTATTCCACATTGGGCACCCGCTTAAACGGCACCTGAGGTATTCCACATACGGCACCTATCGATATTTTTCTCAGGTGCCATTCGTGGAATAATTTGTTATTTAAAATTTTATTCCACAAATATCACCTACGGATCAGTACGTACTAGTGTTGGGACGTTTTTTTGTAGGACCTCAAAAATATTAAAATGACTAAAAAACAAAGAGGTTATATTGTTAACATGTTATTAAACTCTCTAATAATTTTAATCGAATTTTTGTTTTTGACCTCCTAAAAAAGAAAAAAATCGTCCTAACACTAGTACCTAGGTACTGAACCGTAGGTGCTATTTGTGGAATAAAATTTTAAATAACAAATTATTCCACTAATCGTACCTGCGAAAAAAAATCTAGAGGTGCCGTATGTGGAATATCTCAGGTACCATTTGCTCAGGTGCTATTTAAGCGGGTGCAAAATATGGAATACGTCATATAATATCTAAATAGGAAAGTTCATTTCCAATAAAGGAATAGAGAAATATTATAATGCAAACTTTCAAAGTATAATGTTTCAGCTTTGTTTTTATCTATACATACTCGTATAAAATGGGATAAAAAATATCATGCTCGGACGAGCAACGCATTCACATTACTAGCTATTTCTAGCTTTTTAACTGGAAATATATTGATTCCCTGTTGGAAACTTTTGCTGGATGGAGGCACGATGCAGCTACATAAGTTTTTTTATAGTATAAATTGTTTGTTATCAGATCTGTTCAATCAAGGAAATGCTTTGTCAGAACACCATTTGTTAAAGTGCGAATAAATACGGTTTTTCACAAGTCTTGTATAATCCCAAAAAGGCAAACAGTACTATGTCTGCACGCTTAACATAACCACAATAGAAACGGGTTTTGTCGACGGAAGAATAGACAAAATGACAGATAAACAATCACAATCTGTAATTTTGTCTATTCTTCCGTCGACAAAATCCGTTTTTATGTTTGTCTTGCTACGCGCGCTGGTAGATACCAATCCAGGTGTATATACCAATGCACGTAGCATTAACTTTTGCCTCTCTCTTTATGTGTTGTTTCACGTAGATACTAAATAATTTAAATTAGAGACACGAGAGGAAGAGAATAATTTCTCTTCCTCTCGTGTCTCTAATTTAAATTACATTATATTGTTCTGTTTTCTTTGAACAACTTGCCCAGGTAGACGAGCTCGTTAATTAGTGTGGGAGTTCGTAACTAATGGGCGGTTTTTATAAAGAAAAAGAGATTGTATCAAAAACAGAATATTATTCATGGCTTAATTATCTAGAAAGGCGAAACAAGCCTTCATCTTGTTTTCGTTTGACATCGAATTGATAGCCAACACCGAAGGGACATAATAAAAGGCTTCAATTAAAGCCAATTAGTGCGCTTTGTTCATTGGATTTTTTGTTTGTTTACAGAATCTTAACACGAGTACTGTCTGCTGCAGTAACAAGTGCGCATTGAATTAATAAACCTTAAAAAAAAAATGCTGTTATCTGTACATAAATAACATACAGATGCAACTACGCGAAGTACTCTTACGCTACTTAACTCAATCATATTAACTCAAGATGTGGCCCTGTCACTGACAACAACTGAACAATTATATCTGCGGCAAATGTCCACCACACACACTGTCATACAAGTTAATTCATGATATCAACGAAACTAGGCTAAGCACTAGAAGTTTAAGTTAAACATTAGTATCCAATAATAATAATTTGTTAAGAACAAATTGTAACTATATACATATATGCGTATATAACGAAAATGTACCTTGTTGGTAGACGCCTTGGGTTGACCTGTTGTTAACAAAATATTTAATTAATTAATAAATCGCGGCAGACCGCGTAGGAGATGGCGGGACGAGCTGGATGGGTTCCGTCAAAACTGGAAGGAGGACGCGCGAGCTCGCGAACGATGGAAGGAGTGGAGGGAGGCCTTTGCCCAGGAGTGGGACAGAGTAGGCTAGTAAAAAATAAATAAAAAAATATGGTGCGGAGGAATGTCGAAATCGCCGAAAGGAAAGTTTCTAGGTATGGATGTGGAGGACCAAAGAAACGATAGATGAACTTTGTGAAATCAAAATCTGTCGCTAGTTACTAACACTATCCCACTTGCATGCTAATGTTAACATTATTTTTAATCGACTTCCATATGGCCACAAAATTACAAAACTTTTATTAAGGAGACGGCGGTTAAGAGCGTGCATTCTGAAAGTGGGCAACGTCGCAAGTAGCTGTCAAATATTTTGCTGTTTTTGTATTGTATTTGACAATATCACTGTATGGAATTGAATTGAATGAAATATCGCTAAATAGTAAAATATGAATAATTAATTGCAATTATAATACTGAATTTGATGTTGTTACCGTTTTAGGTGTAAAAAGGGCATTTGGAAAATTTCCGAATACTTGTTTTACATCTAAAACTAAATATTCGGTGTTACGATATTATTTATTGCATTTCATAACCAATAGTTTAGTTCACTAGTTAGCGATATTTCGTACTTCCATATTTGTATGTGTATTTATTTATTTGCCTAAAACGTGTTATACAAAGGTGCTACACGAGTTAAGGATGAGATCATACATGTTTTGCTTGAGACTAAAGCATGCAAAATGATTAACACAACTATGTTCAAAGTATTCCTTAATGCTATAAAAAATATTATCATTTAGCCATTTAAACAAGTGACTTTTAAACAGTCTGCTATTATGTGTTTTAATACAGTAATATTGCCAAAACAGCGTAAAAATTTGACAGCTACTTGTGATGTTGCTCACTTTCAGAATGCACGCTCTTAATACTTATAATATTACGTCATTTTTTGTACTAGTGCTACTGCTGAGCATGAGGTCTTGGATTCGATTCTCAGGTCGGGCAAAGTCTGCTGGGGTTGCGGGTTTGTCCGAAAGGGATATCGCGGCCCAGGCACACGGGCAACGGAAGGAACACGGGTGGGTTTTAGTCAGTAAAATTCTGACACGCCCTCTCGCTCCGCCCAGAGCGCGAGAAGTCATTTGATGATTTCCCATCCTCAAAAAAAAAAAAATGATCGGGCAAAGTGTTATTGGGTTTTTCCATCAGGAATTTGTCAGTAGCAGCTTGGAGTCTTAGTCTAGACTTAGTTTAGTCTTAGTCAATGCAATTACGCCGTCGACTATACATTTTCAGACTCCATGTTTCGCCAAAGGTCTGGTATCAAAAAGTGCATTTAGCAGTGGAGTCACCTACGCCTTGTTTGATTCTTTAACCTCAGGAAATCACTCCAGTATCTATTGCGTTTACAAGGTCAAGGAGATTTTCAAACTAAAATCTGCCTAGCCTTTTCCCAACTATATTTCGCTCAGTTTATTTTATTTTACATGGAGTGACTACCTATCTGACCTACACAACCCAGTGACTGGGTAACACGATACCCAGATTACCCTTGGTAAGACTTGTTGTCAGAATTTCTGGTTTCTGACTACCCGACTGTCAAAGATCGATAAATGACAGCCCGGGGGTGTACTATCCTTCACCCATATTTCACCTATAATCATTCTCAAATCAACTTATTTGTTGTTATTTAATAACATCAATTGGAAACAAAGATTTGAATATAACATGTATAGAATATCTGCGTATCGCTAATAGCATTAATTACTTAAAACAATGTACCTTATCTAGAGCAATTTAGATCATTGGTAACCTCAGAAATCTCAGGCGATAAATCGTGTGTACGTGGGTCTGAAGACGTGCGAAATTAGTAAAAGGGATTGTACTTCAGGGACGGATTACCCCCTGGCGTCAGCAGATCTTACCCCTAATTGATACCTCAAAGGGATTCCACACCTGTTACATATTTAGCTTCCGTGTATAATACCTTCATGGGAGTTCAAATAATGCTTAGATGTTCATCTTACTGGTATATGTATATATATTGCACTGTATTCAGCGAGTTCCAAACAATAACATTATTTTTATTTAGTACTAGCTGCGCCTCGTAGTTTCACCCGTATAAGTCTCTATCCTCTCGAAATATCGGGATAAAAATTATCTTATGTCCTAACCCAAGTCATATCCGATAAATAATAACAATCTCCAATCGATAAAAGAAAAAACGTAAAAAATATCTAAAATAAAAAAGTTGTAGCCGTTTAAAAACGGCAAAACTTCTTACTACAAATTTCTCAAAACGAGGATTTCTGACTTATACCAGTTTTCAGAAAAGGTACAGAATTGGTGTAGATAGTGTAGAACTGTAGACAACAGAGCAAATCAAGATGATATGGCTGTAAAATGACTTCTAATCGAGAAGTATGGAAGAAAAAGACATGTTCCGCCGACCGCAAATAAATTGGGATAAAGGCAGGAGAATAATGATGTTGATACAGGAAAGCAAGTAAAAAGTTCTAATAATATTGATGATACAGCAAAGCAAGTAAAAAATTCGCATAATGATGTTGATACAAGAAAGCAAGTAAAGAGTTCGAATAATGATGTTGATACAGCAAAGCAAGTAAAAAGTTCGAATAATGATGTTGATACAGCAAAGCAAGTAAAAAGTTCGAATAATGATGTTGATACAGTAAAGCAAGTAAGTAAGTTCGACAGTATAACACTTTTATAATTTGCTTAACGTCTCAACCTTTATAATTAAGAAAAATACAAGAGATCAGCTGACTTCTCAAGAACAAGATGTTTTTAGCAAATAAATTCTATTTCTATTTCTAAGAGTGCTAAAAGTCAAGAGTGTTATAAGAGAGAAGTACTTAGATCATAATCTAAACCTAACAAGGCATTCAAATGTCAACGTCAAAGGATTAATTTATTTCATTAGTATTTAATGAAATAAATGTGTATTTTAGAACATCAGAGCACAAATATTTGTATGATTTCAGCGAACACAATAAATTTATTGTGAACTACGATATTAACAAGTTTGTAAACAAAATGGATGCCAAATCAAAGGAAGCGTTCAAAGTAACTTCATAATTACTTTATAGAATTTGTGAAATCGACACAGATGCGATGTTTGTGAGATTGTATTTAGTAGAAAATAAAGGCTTCTTATAAAATGAATTTTATTTCTATTCATTTATACAAAAAAAAAAATATAATACAATTTTGCTGACAGACGCGACAGTGTGACGCGATCCTGGTAGAATAATTTCCATAAAGTCTTCATAAATTGTTTTACAAGAGTCGTGTTGCGCCTGTCTGCAGGAGCCTCATTCTAAAGCGTCCGTGCTCATGCCCGTTTTCAGTTACACTAGGCGACATTTAAATTTGAAATTTATTCAGTCTATTTATTTACTCGATGTCCGTATTTCACTGCAGGGATCTCACAGAATATCAATGTCAGGTATATTTGCCTGCCCGGGTGTCACCACTGTGTGGATCGCCCGGAGGACACGGTGGAGCATACGGTGGAGGTCTACCCGGCTTGGGCGAGGCACCGACCTGTCCTCACGGAGGCGATCGGCGGCGGCGATCTCTCCCGTCCGGCTCTGGGCCCCGGCACACAGGCAACGGAAGGAACACGGGTGGGTTTTAGTCAGTAAAAGTCTGACACGCCCTCCCGCTCCACCCAGAGCGGGAGAAGTTATTTGATAATTTCCCACCCTCATAAAAAAAACAGGTATATTTGCCTGATACATGCTGAGCTGGACTCCCATTTGGTGCAATCTATAGACGCACACTGGACTTAGTGTATTCGTTATTTGATTTTAACTATATACGTATTATAGTCATAGTGTCACTTTATTTCTTCAAAATCTGTTTTTTTTGTATATTGGTACCTTGTATTTTTACATATCCAGGCGTTATTTAATTTGACGTTAGTGTCTAGACATTAGTGTTTTCTATGACCATACTTTTTACGTAATGTGTTTTTTGCAACAATAATTAAAGGACAGCCCAGGGAAGCACAAAACTCACACACAAAAGGGAGGAGGCCTACTCAGCAGTGGCTGGAACATGGCTGCCAGATCAAAGGTGAATGGAACGCTAATGATACCAAGATACAGAACAAAAGGACTTCAAATACAAGCAGCATCAAAGGAACTGGAACGATATACCACCTATTTCGAAGCATTAAAAACAAAATCAATTCTAAACAAAAATTGTATACTATTAATTGCATACTAAAGAATCATTTTTTTTATAACAAGACAGCTGTGCCGCTAGGGAGTTTTGTAGCGCCACTTCTTCTTCCCAGCTAACGCACTAGGAAGTGGTGAAGGGTGGGCGTTTTGGGGGACTGTCTTATGTGCTGATTCTCAGTCTATTTTGAATAAATGACTTTAGAATTTTAGAATTTTTTGAAATTTTTGACTTTAAAAGAATATAGCACCAATCCTAATCGAAGAATTGCCGAACTTAAGTGGTAATGGACATTGCTTGCAAAACAAATGGCCGATGGGGCCGAAAGTTTCTGAAGTGACGACCGCGTACCGGACGATGTAGCGTTGGCGCGTAGCGTGGCGTTGTAGCGGTGCCTCCTACAAGGTGGACGGATGACCTTGTGAAGGCCGCAGGAATCCGCTGGATGCGGAAAGCACACAACCAGTCGAAGTAGCGGTGCCTGGGGGAGGCCTATGTCCAGCAGTGGACGTCTTTCGGCTGAAGTGATGACGATAATGAATCCTAACCCTTAATCATGTTATAAATGTGAAAGTGAGTTTGTTTATTTGTTTGTTACGCTTTCACGCTTTCACGCTAAAACAGTGGAACAGTTTTGGATGAAATTTGGCAAATGGGTAGACCATGACCATCCGGAAGCATGTGCGACGCGACGGTGCGGCGCGATTCAGGTAATTCCTTTGGTTATTCATAATTCCTTCTCAGTCACGAGACATTTTTTTTTTTAAGGAGTGGCGCTAGTGGACGATGGGGCACCCCCTGAAGCCAATACGTCCACTGCTGGACATAGGCCTCCCCAACTTGCCATAAAGATCTGAACAAGTCCTGTGCTGCCCACATCCAGGGCATTTCTGCAACTTTTACGACATCGTATAACCACCTTTTGGAGGTCGATGCAAACAAACTAAGGCCCATGGTCCAAGACTCTACTCAAAAGTAACATGTGTTATAAACTTAAATCACCAATGAGTAGCCAGAACGTCACAACACTTGTATTTCAATGCCGGTCCGTAAACGATGCAACCAATCACACTCTAGTTAATATGGCGTTAGTAATTCAGATATCAACCGCTTAATTTTTTTTCATCTTTGCGTTTCTTTCGATATCTTTGACTCCAAGAGACGTCTGCACACAAGCATAAGCATAATCACTCTTTATTTTTCCCTTTGCTGGAACACAAGGCCTCTCTGTGAGAGAGCCCATTGCGCGTTGGTAGATGTCAGATGTCTTCGAATTTTTGGTTCTAGTACATGCTGGTTTCCTCAGGATGTTTTCCTTCACCGTTATGAGAGCAGTGGTAATTAAATAATTTACACAAAGTGAAGCGCCTGTCAGGGTTCGAACCTACAATCAACAACTCGTAAGTTTTGGCCGCTACCACTGGGTAACCACTGCTCTCACTGTCACTCACTCTGCACACAAAATTAAGTCATTAGTGAACTTATCTATGTTCAACTTTGCCACTCGGCCGGCATCTTTCACTCGCCAACGAATATAATGAATTCATTAGTGAACCAATCCAACAATGTTCAACTTTCGGTACTTGGCATCTTTCACTCGCCTACCAGATGATCGAAAAATTAAATGGAAGGAACGAATAATATAATCGTTCACAAATGGAATGAAACAAAAACAAAACTGTACTTGAGTGCATGGTTCGCGTCTGATCGGCTTAAATGACGAAGCCAATCACAATCTAGTTCAGGGATCACCAATTAGTTTCATTGGGGGCCCGTTTAAAAAAAAAAGAATGACTGTTGCGGTCCGTTTTGGTAGACTAGCCACCAAGATTTTTTTTTAAATTATGTTTAAACTGCTAAAGTCAATCTGCCTAACCTTTTCCCAACTATGTTGGGGTAGACTTCCAGTCTAACCGGATGTAGCTGAATACCAGTATTTTACATGGAGCAACTGCCTATGACAACCCAGTAACTGTATGATACGATACCCCTTGGTAAGACTGGTTGTCAGACTTTCGGGCTTCTGACGACTGTCAAAGATCAACGAATGACAGCCGGGACCAACAGTTTAACGTGCTTTCCGAGGCACGGAGGAAACCGGCAAGCGTAGCTTAACCTGACTGATCGACTTGTGAAGCAGTTACTACTGAGACACGAGCTCCTCACAAAAATAACAAAGTAAGTAATTAATATGTGAAAAAAAAAAAAATCCCTTGGTAGGTATTCTCTATCTGAAGACTGGAGTAAAGTTGTTGCCAGCTATTGGCATTAATTATTGTTCAGTCGACGGCAGAAAACGCAAATCTCAGGCTAAATTAAATTACTATTTTTTTTTATTGTTTACTTTCCGTACAAAATAGGTCCGCCATTTGGTGACTCCTGATCTAGCTTATAATAACGCATTACTAAATCGGGTCGTGTGCGATCCACCATTGAAATAATAGTGCTCCGACATTCTGTCTACTCATTCGGGATTTGAGATTGTCTAGTAACTTTTGAGTAGCTTCGTGGTCGACGGGCCTAAGAGTTTGCACCTCTCTGCGAAATCACACCTCAATGCGATATCAGAACTCGATTCTCGGATAGAATAGATTACCGACCGCAGATAAAAGCGGATCTGTATTATCTGAGCAATCATAGTAAGCTGTTAAGAAGTTGCGAGCTCATCGGATAATATTTCGATATCAAATCTGTTTTAGAGCTGCGAAGTGTATCGAGATTCCACTTTAGATTTCTTGATTGTTTTGCGCACTTAGCGGTTCTTTATAGAGATCAAATTGACTATTTGAAATATAGTAGAGCGTCGATTATCCGAACTAATTGGGGGACATGGGTGTTCGGAAATCCGGTATTTTCAGATAATCGAACTACCTATGTATATGTATATTGATTCAGCTATGACATATTTAGGTGCGTGCAGGCAAATTTTAGTTTATCAACTAGCGATTACTTGGAAGTGAGATACGAGTACAATAACAAGTGAACGAGTCGCGACAAGCGCGTTACGACTGTTCGGATAATCGCAGTGTTGCCAACTTTATTTTAACGAAACCACAAATTGTGGTATCGTAACCCACCAGAAAACCACAAAATTTGGCGATCCCTCAAACCACCAAAAAACCACTAACATATTATGGTAATATATTTTATTACGTACGTACCTTTGAATTTTGCAAGTGCTTTTTGGATAATCCATGACTCTTTTAAATATCCAAAATGATACCTTAAAATTAAACCACATAGTTTGCACTTAGCAACTGGACCAGTAGTACTTTTCACCACTTGTAACCAGTCCTTTAAATCTGAGTCACGTAACCAACTTTCACGGAACTTTTGGGTGTACTGTGGTTTAGGCATATTCGTTTTTATAAAATAAACAAAAACAAGTAAAACATCCAACGCGAACTCCGAACTGTACTGTATTTATATTTTTGTGCATGCATAGGAAACAAACTTTTTTTTTTCAAATCAAATTTAACCCAGTTGTCATTGAAATAAAGTCTATAATCAAAATTATTCAAGAAATTGACAAACTATTTTCGGGGTATCCCCGAAAACAACCACCTTAGTTCTGAGTGTTGCCTACACATAAAAAATATACACTAACGTAAATGTTCGAGTTATTTCCCGAAAATATGTTAATCGTGCTAGTGGTTGAATTACATACCTTACCACTAACTGAAGCAACCAAAGCCACTAGAAAAATCCACTAGCCACTAAAACCAAAAATTGTCCGCTAAAAGGTAAGTCTAAACCACCAGATCTAGTGGAAATTCCACTAAGTTGGCAACACTGGGTAATCGACGCTCCACTGTACTCATTGTTTTATCAATATCCTCCCTTATACCTTGCCTCGTTGGTCTTGAGGTCTCAAACGCTACTGCTGAGCATGCGGTCTTGGGTTCGATTCCCGGGTTGGGCAAAATGTTATTGGGAATTTTCCTTCTGGAATTTCTCAGTAACAGCCTTTTTTTTTGAGGGTGGGAAATCATCAAATGACTTCTCCCGCTCTGGGCGGAGCGAGAGGGCGTGTCAGACTTTTACTGACTAAAACCCACCTGTGTTCCTTCCGTTGCCTGTGTGCCAGGGCCGCGATATCCCTTTCGGACAAACCCGCAACCCCAGCAGGCATTGGCCCTTACGGGCCCCGCCAGTTGGTGCTGACATCTCTTTGAGGCGCGCGTGGAACACAACGTGCCGTCGACCCGGGCCTGGTCCTTATCGGACGGCGAGCTACCCATTGCTTACCGTCCGCAAGCCCGCGGCTACGGTGGCCGGAAGTCGGCTCGTGACTCCCGACGCCCGGGGTGTCTCCTGCGGTGACTAGGGGCGCGAGAGCGTGCATCTTGCATCTCCCTCGCGCGCTCCGCCTCCTCCTTCGCGAGCATAACTGCAGAAAGAGGTGACGGCCTCCCATGCACTCTCGCTCCGAACCATGGCCTGAACCAGGGCCGGACGCGAGAGATCATCGCCGCCGATCGCCTCCGTGAGGACACGGCGGTGCTCCGCCCAAGCTGGGCAGATCTCCACCGTATGCTCCACCGTGTCCTCCGGGTGATCCACACAGTGGTGACACCCGGGCGTTTCCTCCCGCCTTATGCGGCACAGGAACCTCCCGAAACAACCGTGTCCGGTGAGGACCTGCGTCAGGCGGAAGGTGAGGACGGCATGGCGCCTCTCAAGCCACTTCTCAAAGAGGGGACTTATCGCCGCAATTGTGGCGTACCCAGCGCTGGGTTGCGACAATCGCACACTCCATGCCGCCATGAGATCCCGCCGGAGCTCTGTCTGCTGTGCCGTGATTTCTCGCGGCAGCGGAGTTACGCTCCGGCGTTTCGCCTCCTCGCGACACTCCCATATGTGCGCGAGGATTTTTGCCTCCAGATCCCATGGCGGTAGTCCGGCAAGGAAGCTCGCCCACTCACGGGAGACCGTGCGGTATCCTCGGACCAGCCTAATGGCCATGACCCTTTGGGACGCGTTCAACCGCTGTCTCAATGAACGCGCCCACGCCGGTGCCCCGTAAAGGGTCATGGACCGCACGACCCCTGCGTAAAGCCTCCGGCAGGAGGCGTTTGGACCCCCTAGGTTAGGCAGAAGCCGCTTCAGAGCAGCCCCAGCCCTATCCAGTTTGGAAGCCAAACGTTGGAAGTGCTCCACGAAGTTCCACCGGCTGTCGAGGACGAGTCCCAGGTACCTCATCGTCGACTCGACACCGATGTGAACCCCTCCCGCCGTTATCTGGGAACCCGACAGTGGCGCGTTCCGAGGACCATAGAAACACATGGCCTCGGACTTGTGCAAGGCCACCTCGAGTTCCAGTTGCCGGATCCTATCGACGATTGTCGCAACCCAACGTGTCGCTAGTTCGGCCGCCGCCTCATGCGACCTCCCCTGCTCCAAGATCAGCGTGTCGTCAGCGTAGCAGACCACGCTGACGCCGCTAGGGAGGTCGGCGCGCAGCACCCAGTAGCCGATGTTCCACAGATGCGGCCCCAGGACCGATCCCTGTAGGACACCGCACGACATCTCTCGCCGGTTCCACTTTCCATGGTGACCGGTGTAGATGACGGCCCTGTCCGTCAAATAGGCCTCGACCACTCGACAGAGGTAAATCGGCATCCGGTGATACCTCCCTAATGCAACTCCAGGGCAGGGTATTGAAGGCATTGGCGATGTCAAGAGACACCGCCAAGACTACCCCACCCCGGGCAACAGCATCCCCCGTCGTGAGGGCTCAAACGCGCATGATGGCATCCACCGTAGAGCGCCCCTTGTGGAAACCATACTTGCTGTCCGCCAAATCCGGTCCCACTCGCACCAGCTGCCCGACAAGGCGGTCTGCACGATGGGCTGGTAAGCGGACGGACAGTCCGCCGGGCGCCCCGACTTCTCGATGAGGACCCGTCTTCCAACGAAGTGGGAACTGGCCCCTCTCCAAGCATGCGCTTAGGAGCCCTCGAAGTCGAGGCCCGAGAGCCTCTAAGGCCAGAACCCAGGCTTTTCCAGGTAAGCCGTCGGGTCCTGGAGCGGTATTTTTGGCATTCAGCCTACTTACCGCCACTCTCAGATCTACCTCGGTCACCTCAGGAGTATCGCCGTCGTCGTCCCTGGTGTGGTCCGCATCGGGCACCACCTCAGTAATAGCCTGGAGTCTGGATTTGTGCCCGGTTGATGGCAATAGGCTCGACCCCTATTACATGGAACTTAAACATCACTTGCCAAATGTGGGGGTACTAATAAGAACACCTCTGCATAACCCTTCAGGAAATAGAGGGGTTATGTTATTATAAATAATATATTTGGAGAGCTTGTTTGTGAGATTTTTAAGCTACATATTTGCAATACAGAATTGAAAATAGCCACAAATTTTAAAGTTGTTAAACTACTTTACTACGTATATTTTATTACTTCAAAAGTCCACTGCACATTTCAATTTCAATTCAATTTTATTCTTAAAGCACAAAAGTATGCAAATGATACCCTAGGATTGCATTAAAATAGGGTCCACGAGTGGTGATACGACGTCCATTACACCCGGGGGAAACGGCCCCTGTACCATTTTACTGACCGTCCGATATACAACATCGACGCGAAAACTGTTACCATGGATTCAGTACATGTATCTGAACATCCCTGCGATGTTCAAAATGTATGAAACAGCAGATTTTTGTTTTAATAACCGACGAAAAATTTCAACTCGTTCAGATTCATATACTGAATTCATGGCAACAGTTTTCGCGTCGATGCCATATATTTTTATTTTTTCACAGTTATGTTATACTAGCTGCGCCCTGTGGTTCCACCCGCGTAAGTCTCGATCCCGTGAGAATATCGGGATATCAAGTATCCTATGTCCTAACCCAGGTCATGGTCTACCCATGTGCCACTTCATTTTTTTGTCGTAGTTGGGGTTTAGTTTTATAACTTATAAATGTGCTAATTAAGCCCTTGCATTTGATAAACCCAACGTGACAACATTAATTTATTTTTATTTTTATTTCATCACTATGTCCTCTGAAGGGCGCTATTCTATTTGATGTGACGTCACATAGCCGATAACCAGCGGACAATCAAAACGCTATCAACGATACCTCGTTTGTCAAATGAGGAGTTTAGTAGTTACGAGGGAACAGATGCACATACACACTGGTCAAAATCATAACCCTCTTTTTTGCTTCGCCGTAGTTGGGTAAAAATAAAATAGATAAATATCAAAATAATTGTGATAGATGATTGATTAGCACCGAAACACGCAGGAAATATTTTTGGCATTCAAACGTACTAAAGTGATGTTTGAATCTGGCATGATTAATTGATATTCGTTTTCCGGTAATTGGAAAAAGGTACTCAAGTTCGAAGACCTTTTGAGTTTCAAATTATATTTCAATCAACCATACACCAATAGTCAATCTGCCTAGCTTTTTCCCAACTATGTTAGGGTCGGCTTCCAGTCTTACCGGATGTAGCTGAATACCAGTATTTCACATGGAGCGACTGCCTATCAGACCTTTGATAGCCCTTGGAAGACTGGTCGTCAGACTGTTATTGGGCTTCTAAGTACCTGTAACGACTGTCAAAGATCTACGAATGACAGCCGGGACCAACGGCTTAACGTGCTTTTCGAGGCTTGTGTCTCGATATGTATTACCCATCCACGAACCGACCGCGGCAAGCGTAGCTTAACCTTCGATCGACCATTGCATCTGTTATTTAGCCACAAGCCTCTCTCCACTCAATCACACACCAGAAATAAGTAAAATTCCTTGCCTAAAAATATCCGACTTGACTCCTTTGTTTACATTACGTTTAGTACTCTTAGCAGGAAACGTAGTAATCGATTCACTCACAATTTAAAACCTGTTTTCGACGCATCAATCTACACGCAAATGTCTTAGTTTGTTTAGATAAAAAGTAATGGTTATTCCATCACTGGTAAGTACGGATCTTAAGCTGTATACACACTACGAGCGAACATAGCGAGCATAGAGATCTATCGCGAATGTTTGCAACAAATGTGGTGAACATTTGCATTTTGTTTATTTTTATAATTTATGCACTAACACACCGCATTCAAAAGTAAACGAAAATACGTAAGGGATATATTTAAGTAGTTACGATTTGTCAGTAGCAGCTCGGGGTCTAGATTTGTGCCCGGTTGATAGCAATAGGTTCACCCCCTATTACATGGAACTTAAAATAATCGGTGAAATGTGGCTGTACTTACTAAAGGCACATCTCTGTGTAACCCTTCGGGAATTACGGGCGTGATATTATGTTTTTACAAAGGTATTCCTTGTTATGGGAGACCGGCTCAAAAATGTGTTCGAAAAACAAGACTTTATGAGAGCTTAATAATCGTGTTGATAAAAAGAAAAAAAGAAAAGAAAAATATTTTATTTGGGATACGCATAGGAAATACAACAATAAAAAAAGAACATTAAAACTAACAAAATCACGAAAACAATAATAATAAAAAAAACCAGTAAAACTAACAAAATCATGAAAACAATAATAATAAAGAAGATCAGTAAAACTAACAAAATAGTGAAAACAAAAAAAGAAGACCTATCTATGCGAGACCAAAAAGTTTCCTAAGACCCTTCTGTTAAAACCCTTTTACAGGCTGAAAAGTAACACCCTGGAATGGATAATGGAAAGACGTCAGGAAAACGCAAATCGGTTGAGAACATTTGGGTCTCATGAATGGACGCCAATAATGACTTCTATACAAATAGTCTAACCATAATGTTTGTTAACGATCTTCAGTTCTCCACATGCCAACAATGCTGTTTAGTCGACAGCCTCATTCAAATTAATTCGAATCATTGTACCTTAATTTATTTGTATCCAAAATTTAATGCGTTTGATAGAAAGTTGTTGCTTGTCACCGCACTGTTCTATGCGAACAAAGCAATCATGTACCTAGTGTGTATTTGGCTTTACAAAGCAATGTAATTTTTGGATAGGAACCGTAAAAATGATAAAGAATGTTTTTTTCAAGATGCACTTTATGTAATTTTGTTAAGAGGTTGCTCTTTCAATATAAATGCAATACCTCATTCTGAGGTTATGAGGAAAATGTATTGCTTGAAGAAAAACGGGTACCATTAAAGTTTTCGAACAGAAAACAGGAATTATGTTTTATATAATTTTTAAACATTAAAAAAAAAAACTGGTATTCAACTGCATCCAGTAAGACTGGAAGCCGACCCTAACGTAGTTGGGACAAGGCAAGGTAGACTGATTTATTTTTAAACAGTGTTTCACTGCACAACAGTTTCTGGAATAACATCACAATCGACTCTAGCAGAATACCAGCGCCGTGGTATTTTTTAAATATCGCAGCGTTATGCTGAGATATAACCCTTTTTGCCTCGCACAGGATTTTTTGTTGTTTTCATTATTTTTTTAGTTTTAAGTGTTCCTTTTTAGGGTTCCGTAACAGAAGGGTGCTAAACGGAAACCTATTACTAAGCCTCCACTGTCCGTCCGTCCGTCTGTCTGTCAGCGGGCTGTATCTCATGAACCGTAATAGGTAGACAGTTGAAATTATTGACATATTATGTATTTCTATTGCCACTACAACAACAAATAATAAAAATTAAATAAAGTGAAAAATTGAAGGGCTTCCCAAAAGAAACGTGTTTTGTCCGGCGTTTTTTCCTAAATATTGTATGGTGGTACGGAATCCTTCGCGTGAGGTATTTTTTTTTTTTTGCATGTATGGACGCTATATTATTGCGGGTTATCGGGAACGCCTTTCGTCAATTAACATACTGTATGACGCGAAAACTGATACCAGGGATTCAGTACATGATTCTGAACGCGACTGCGTTGAAATTTTTCGTCGGTTATTTTTTTTTTATCTGCTATTTCATACATTTTGACCGCGTAGGTATTGCACTTTTCTATGGAACAGCGGATTTTTTTTAAATAATTGACGAAAAATTTCAACGCAGGGGGGTTCAAAATCATGTACTGAATCCATGGTAACAGTTTTCGCGTCGATGTCCCTGCCACCCTGTATATACATATTAGGCCTCCTTCTAACTTCTCAAAATAAACTGATTATCTGGTAACTTATTGAGGTTTCTGTGAAAATACTGTCTACGTTTTCCTAAAATCAATGAAGGCTGATACCTACACACTTTAGTAGCTACTTTAAATAGGTTGGTATTTTTTGGCGTATTACGTGGGTCTTAAACATAATTGGCGACATCTGGGTGTACTATAGGTACATCTCTGCCTAACCCTTTGGGGAATTCAGGCGTAATGTTACGTGTGTTCGTGTATTTCTGTTTATTTCGAGGTAGCGCGGTCTCTTCTATACACTTCAACTTTATTGCACCAATTAATATAACATTTTTGTTGACTCTCTCAATTAGTTTCTATAGATATGGTTTTCCCAGTTCATCAGGGTTCGCTATGTCTTTGATGACGTCATGTTCAATTCAGACTTACTCAAGCGTTAGCGTTCCTAGTGTTAGTGTAAAATAATTGAGGGCCAATTCTACTAATTTACAAACGTTGCAATGGTTGTATCTTTATGAGTTTTTGACAGGTTTGCCATACAAAATCTGTCAAAAACTCAGTGTCATTGCAACGTTTTTAGTTAATTAGTAGACTTATGCCCGTTTTCACCGACAACTAATCGATACCTTAATAAAACTGCACAATATCCGTTGAAAATCCAACAGTGTACTTTTATTTAGGGATTCATTTAAATGTCACTTAGTGCTGGTCAAAACGGGTATTAGTGTCAATGTCACCGGTGAAAATGAACGCGATCAGCACATAAACCAGTTTTAAGAGCTGTCAGTGTCATTATTTTCTTTGGAATATTGACACTGACAGCTTTTGAACTCGGTTAAATGTGCTGATCGCGTTCAGTTTCATTAGTGAAATTCGTACGTAGGAAGGACCCTGATTACTTAATTGGACAAAAGTCCAATTGATTCGGTTTTTCGATGGAGAACCCAAAAAATTGGTTGGAGTGACAATGCTTGAGTAGGTACCATTGGTAGATCACTTTGCTAAAAACCTGCTACCACAGTATAAATATGGACAGTACAGAAACTAGGAATTAAATGTTCGGTACTGCACACACAGACGCGCTCATTGATGAGAACCTAAGCGATTGTGGCGGTGCGGCCATGTTGAGATGAGTAAGTAAAGTCACCACGATCTTTTTAAAAATGGAGGGTAGATAATTATTTCAACAAATAGGCCTTGTTTCCATACTGTCCATACATTGTGCTGCTACGCTGAAGACGCAATACTATTTTTACCACGAAATAAGAGTAATAATACCAGCTTATTATTGTCCCACTGCAGCGCAAAGACCTTCTTCTCATACAGAGAACGCAAGAGCATTAATCACCACGCTAGCTCAAGACGGGTTGGCGATTTCATGCTCATATTGAACATACTTCCAGGTTTCCTGTGGATGTCAGTAATTTCCAAGATAAACACAGAAATAAGAGTAACTTTGTTCATAATAAAATACCGGAATGTATCAAACCAAGTAAAAAATAAAAACAGGTTCAACCCAATCTTTCTCAACCTATTCTTTTGCAAGAAGTCTTTGTTACAACGTTTGCATAAACTTAGTTAAAACTTTTAGGTACTCAAGTTGTACACTTTTTGAAAAATCTGTTCACTTATGCACAACACATTTACAACATTATTTTTGTTGGATTTCATTATTTAGCTTCAAGTCTTATACAAAGTTGGAATCTTGCTTTGAGGTACCGATACTTGAACAGATTTTCACTCTGTAAAACTGATATATATTTTTTTTTACAAATATAAAGAGTTAAAGAAATCGATGTATTATGTTACCGTTATAATTATATCCATACTGAAATTAAGTATGATATTTTTTTTTTTTTTTATTCTCTAAAAATATACAGGATGGCGAAAACTGTTACCATGGATTCAGTACATGATTCTGAACCCCCTGCGATGAAATTATAGTATTATTGATATTCCAGTTTACCTACTCGTATTTTACACTATTGTTATTTTTTAATGAACGAAACAATACTACGGTACTTAAGTGTTTTTCATTGGAATTATGTTTGAATGATAAGATGTGGTAAGTGGCAATGAATAATATTTAAGAGCTTTATAGAATTACGTAAATTAAAAAACTTTTTTAATTTTAGCTTAATTCAGCAATAATACCTTGTATCCCTAATGATTACAGGTTTTCATTAGAATTATGCTTTTTGTGGTCAGTAACCACAATTTTTATTTCTACCGCCTAGCAGCATCAATAAAGGTACAAGTCCGTAGCCGACTACAGGCAGCAGCAGCAGACGACGGTGACATGTCGCCACGACACTCTGGTTTCTATGGTATTTCTATGAAATCGAATCCAATTTCTATGAAGTCGCCTGCTGCTGCTGCTACCTGCAGTCGGCTACGAAATTGTACCTTTACTGTTTCACTTCAAAGAAACAAGCTAAAGTAAGCTTTCAAGTTTAACAATTAATAAAATTGTCGAACTTTCCATTGGTGGCAGTAACCACATCCAACCAGTTGGACCGTCAGCCTTAACCTGTTTTTACCAACATTGTAAATTAAAAAAAAAAATATCATTCGAAGAGGTCGAGCGTAGAATATTTTGCAGTATAATTGATGAAAACTTATTCATAGTTAATTTACATTTACTCAACTGTAATGGAGAAGTTTCTTTGATATTAATGAAAAGCCAAACTTTTTGATCACTTACTTTAGAGTTACAAAAGTTTTTGAGCACTTACACTGACACACACAGATTTAGGATCTCAAAAAACACTTAATTTTTGTAATTATTGTACTCTATGTAATCATAATTAGTAACACATATAATAGACTAATATTAATCACGGAAAAAGTATATTCAAATTCGGAAAATTCGATTAAATTCTCCCCGAAAAAAATAACTCTCGAACACTAAAGAAAATTGAGAAAAACGAAAATTCAAAACTTTGTCAAAAGTAGTTTTCAGTCACTTTTATATTAAAACAAAAATTAAACACTGAACGTCAAATTGTATAACACATTAACAGAAAAAAAAACTTGATGAAACAACGTTGTTAGGAGGAGCACTTTTAAATTTCGAATACCGTGTTCTTCGCGTGAACTTTGTACGGCGACGCGCGGTCGGTCCGACCACCGCGGTCGCTCGAAATCGACTGTACAGCGTGTCCTATAGTTCGCAGCGAGCGAAGAGCTTTGCAGCTACTTATCCACGCTATGAAACACACTCCATGTTCCAGAAAATATTTTAAAACTCTTTCATGAAATGTAGGTTTGCTTTCAATGGGTAACAAAATTGAAACTGGTCGCATATTCAAAGAAAATATGAACAGTGATTAAACGAATATAACTGGAAAATTTTGATATTTTGGAACCGTAATGCTGCCAACAAAATATTTATGAATAAATAGATAAGTATGTAGCCTAGTGCATAGTAGGTATGTAACTATAAGTAACTAGTTATTTGTAAGCTGTGGTGTGCATTACAATTATTGCACTACAAGTTTTATTATTGTAAAAGATAATTGTAACGGTAATCTAAACTAATATTTTTAATTTTTTTATGTTTATTGTTACGCTTTCACGCTAAAACGGCTAAACGGATTTGGATGAAATTTGGCACATGGGTAGACCATGACCTGGGTAAGGACATAGGATACTTTTATCCCGATATTCTTACGGGATCGAGACTTATGTGGGTGAAACCGCGGGGCGCATCTAGTCCTTAAATAAATAAATAAATATTTCATTAAATATTGGGCTCTTTTGATTCAAAATCAATCATTAAAGTATTAATATAGAGAAGATATAAATTCATTTGAGTACGTGAGAAAATCCTTAGATATCCATGTATCTATGTGGTAAAACTTTTATGATATAATTTACCTACACTAATATAATAAAAAGAAAAGATTTGTATTTAATGAATAAACTCAAAAACTACGGGACAGATTTTAAAAATTATTTTACCAGTAGAATGCTATAATTATCACTTAGTAACATAGGCTATAATTTATAAAGATATGACGCAGGCAAAGCCGCTGGAGGAAGCTAGTTTATTTATATACATGCATCCTTTTGTGCGCTAGTTATATTACCTAGGTACTATGAAATCCAACGTCCATGAAAAAAGTTTAAGATTTTTTTATATATACAACGTGTCCCAAAATTCAACGATAAGCGGGCACCAGAGAAAAAATAATGAAAAAAAACATATTTTTTTAGAAATTACCAAAAATACATTGAAATCCTTCGGAAATTGACACCCCTTATGATATTTTTAACTATCATGACCACAATTTAAGCTAAGGGCCTATAAGCTGAAAGCGAAAATACAGACGACCAACTATTTATACGTACGATCAATTCCGCGACGTATGAAAAGTCTGCGAGGCGAATGTATATTATTATGTTGTACCCACTTCGCGTGACAGACTTTTTGCGCATCATTTAATTTCATGTTATTACATTTTGTTAGACATGAAAAGACGCCGCGGATCGTCTGTCATCTGCTTAAGTTCTTATGATGATTAATTGACACTTAAGTGTATGTTTAAGTACTGTTTAACTAACTAATATACCTACTTTATCATTATGGCGGACTGTGTCTTTGCAAATGAAATGAAATTGTTTACAGATTTGTGGCCAAATAACCTACCTAAACCAAATGACATGGTTGTCACTTTGATTTGATTTGTTATAACATCTTTTCTCGCATCATTGGTCCAGTGATTGCATGAGTGACTGCTGAGCGTTAGGTTCGATCCTCGAATCGCGAAGTGTTTTTGGGGTTTTCCAGTAGCAGTCTGGAGTCGAAATGTTGGGCCGTGAAGAAGACGGATGAAAAAAGATTGCATGTAGCGGAGATGAGAATGTTGAGATGGATGTGTGGAGTAACGAAACTGGATAAAGTAAGAAATGAGTATATAAGGGGAAGTTTAAAAGTTGCGCCAGTGACAGAAAAGTTGAAAGGAAATCGTTTGGCCTGGTATGGGCATGTGATGAGGAGAGAGGAAACGCATGTGACTAAAAGAGTGATGAATATAAATGCTGATGGATGGAGCGGGAGAGGAAGGCCTAAGAAAAAGTGGATGGAGTGTGTGAGGAATGATATGAAAGAGAAGGAAGTGAATGATAGCATGACAGTTGATAGGGGAGAGTGGAAAAAGAAAACGTGTTGCGCCGACCCCAAGTAACATGGGACAAGGGCAGGAAAATGATGAGTCTGGAGTCGAAATAGGCTCGCCCTCTTTAGCATGAACTTATAACATAGTTGACGAGGATATAGTAAGAAATTGCGTCGCAGATATTGTCACTCAGGAAAAATAATTTATTATACATATATATATAAAAATCAATGTTTATTTATTTGTATTTTATGCGTTGTCATACCATTAATCCGATTGCGATAAAACTTTGTAAACTTATTGCGAGCACTTTCGCGAAGGTTAGGTTAGGTTAATAGTGGGCATAAAAAAAAACACGTGAACGAGGTCACGGGCTGAAGCTTGTTGTTTATAAAATTGACTACTGTAACTTAAATTGTATACACAAATCATACGTGTAATCCTTTGACAGTTGTATGAAGTAGCTACAACACGAAAAAATTACATAGGGTGTCAATTTGCTTAACAATTAATTTCCCCGACTGTGACAAACATTATGACGATTAATTAACACAAAAATTATGTTTACGTAACAATCTGAAATGCATCGTTCAGGCGATGTTTTTCAGCGACATTTTCCTTATTAAACAATCTTAATCTCATAATCTTATCGAGTCGTTAGATCATGCATATAGATTTGGTTGTTTTTCCGGTTGCTATATTTAGATCTCCCCTGTGACCTTGACCCAGATGCTGTCTTGATGTTGTAAAGAGGTGAAGGGTAGCGTAGTAAGCATCTGACGAATGTAAACAAAACTACTATTGTAACTTCAACTCTCCATTAGGTGCTTTTGCGGACATATTAAGGCTTGTGCAGACCAGCGCGACTTGTCGCGCGACGCGACACGAACAATACAATTTCTAAGAAAACTTCACAGTATAACAATAACCGGTGTCGCGTCGCGCGACAAGTCGCGCTGGTCTGCACAAGCCTTTATTCACTCAGAAATGTCACAGTTGTAATGACGTTTGGTTTAAACAGTTTGCTTATTATTTTATTTATATTTTAAATGGATTCTCTTCTATTTTGAGAATGTGAGAACGTGGTAGGCCTTTTATATTCATAGATGTTTCGATTTTCGTTGAAAGAAAGAAAAAGTATTTATTGGGACTCGCACAGGAAATCACAAATTAAACTAAAAATATACTAAACATAAATAAGAATAAAGAAAAAACAATAAAAACAAAGTAAAATTTAAATTTAAAACAGTCCTGTACGTTGTCAAAAGGCTCTTATCTCAGCAAAATAAACGCTGGTATTCTGACAGGGCCCGCAAAAGCCGCTCGTTGACCATTTCTTATTTTGTTAAGTACCTGGTAATTTTTTATGGGTCTGCACTTTCCTCCTATGCCTATTAATACTGTAATTTGAAAACATTGTAAAAGCTAATTATTTTTATAAGACCGTAGAATTTCTTGCCGGCTCTTCTCCATAAGAAATAACCAATTGGAACCGTGCACCTAGTATATGACGTTTCTTATGTGCCCATGTAGGTTTATTGTGAGGTAAAATATTTTGATTTTGAAAAACAAAAGAGGTACGGTTTGCCGTAGATGAACGATTGGATTCAGTAATACGGGTCGCAATACGATAAATATTTTTCTTATCTAGTTCTATATTTATAATACCAGCTTTTAACTGTCCCTCTGCAGGTAAAGGGCTCATTCAGAGAAGCGCGAGCATTGATCACCACGCTTTCTCAAGACGGGTTGGCGACTTCAGACTTATGTATATATTAATACAATAAAGACGAGGAACAGTTTATTTTTTGTCTGAACGCGCTGATGTACTACCAGTCGGATGTTAAAAAATATTTTGCAATTGATAGCCCAGTTCTTGAGGATTTAACATCATACTGCGAGTTTTAGGAGCCGTGCAGAAAGAACGATAAATGAAATTGAAGTAATAGCGCGGGCGGGCGATGTGTCGAAATATACTTATATAAAGACTAGCTTTACCCGACCCGACTTCGTACAGGTAACACTAAATCCTACCTACCTACCCTACCTACCCTACCTACCCTACCTACCCTACCTACCCTACCTACCCTACCTACCCTACCTACCCTACCTACCCTACCTACCCTACCTACCCTACCTACCCTACCTACCCTACCTACCCTACCTACCCTACCTACCCTACCTACCCTACCTACCCTACCTACCCTACCTACCCTACCTACCCTACCTACCCTACCTACCCTACCTACCCTACCTACCCTACCTACCCTACCTACCCTACCTACCCTACCTACCCTACCTACCCTACCTACCCTACCTACCCTACCTACCCTACCTACCCTACCTACCCTACCTACCCTACCTACCCTACCTACCCTACCTACCCTACCTACCCTACCTACCCTACCTACCCTACCTACCCTACCTACCCTACCTACCCTACCTACCCTACCTACCCTACCTACCCTACCTACCCTACCTACCCTACCTACCCAACCTACCCTAATTTTCTCTCTCGTTTAAACCTTCCCTGGACTACGATAAACATTTCAAAACCAAAATCAGCTAAATCGGCCCAGCCGTTCTCGAGTTTTAGCGAGACTAACGAACAGCAATTGATTTTTATATATATAGATTATGATATTATATTACATATATAATATTCATTTTATAGATAAGGTTTGAAAGGGTGTTGGAATTTGTAGGACAAAATACCAAATTCAAGCGAAAAGTCGCGGGGAAGTGCTAGTATTTCAGGATCAGTAAGTCCAGTTCCTCACGATGTTTTTTCTTCATTGACGTCAGTAATGTCCAAGATAAACTCAGAAAGTACAAAGTCAGAAATACAAAGTCAAACATTCGATATTTATTTTGTGTTACTGTTTCTTTTATAAATTATGGCGCCCAGCGTCCAACGTAAACTATGTAGAGGGTGTGGAGGTTGCATATGTTCTAGAATACATATAACTCGGCCAAATAGACTCGAAAAAAAAGTTGCTAGACGCACCGAAAGCCCTTGGAAGAGGTATTGGTCGAAGAAAAACCCCATGAAGGGAGACCCACCAATTTGCTATAAATGCAAATTAATGGACATGTGCTTACTCCCTATCCTCACATATGGCGCTCAAGCCTGGTCTTGGACGGTTCAGCAGAGGTCCAAGCTTGAGATTTGGCAGCGAGCAATGAAGCGCAGCATTCTTGGAGCCAGATAAACGGACCGTGTTAGGAACACAGTGCTGCGCTCCAAAACACAAATCCCCGACGTCACCCAAAAAGCAGCTAAGCTTAAGTGGGACTGGGCCGGAGACATCTGCCGCATGTCGAATGAGTCATGGGCCAAATCTATCACCATGTGGGACCCAGAAAACGTCTGTCGACATCGAGGCAGACCCAGGAGAAGATGGCGAGACGAGCTTGATGCCTACAGACAAGGTTTGTTTGTCTACACTAGCTCAAGATGGAGAGGGAAACGGAAAGGAGAAAGGGAGGCCAAAATAAAATAAATTGAATTGAAATTTTAATTGATTCGTTGGTGTGATGAAAAGAGGTTTTGTTCTCTAAATAACTTTACTATAGATTACTTTACTGGTAAAGTAAATAACAATTTCGTAAAATTCCAAATAGAATATTACAACTATTAAAGAAAAGTCTAAACACAGTCAAGCACACGAACGGTCTTAATTCTTGGAAACTAGAACTTTAGTGAAAGAAACTCAGTGACGACGTCTGATATTATTTTATCGTTTTTATTTATAACTGAGTTCTAAGAAAACGATACGACTGTTTCTACCCGATTTAGAAAAGATTAAACGGAGAAAAAGATTAAATAGCCAACGAGTCTTATTCTTAGAGAAACTTAAATGGTTTATTGGTACTTAAATGTTCCCTATTTCCCTTGTAAGTGAGGTATTCCCATAAGGTACCTTCTAAACCGTGCCTTTATTTACTATTTATTTATATATAATTTATTATACACCAGAGTACACATTACATAAAGAGAAAGTAATAAACTACCAAATATACAATGGGCGGCCTTAACGGCTTTTCTTCATTTTCAGAGATGAGAATGAAAAACCCATAACCTATTTTTTAAAGTGAAAACTTATTTAAGAGCGTTGAGTGATTTTTGTAGCGGGTAAACTTATGGATACACGTTGTTCTAGGATATAGAATAGTGTTACCACTAATAACAGTTTTAACTATAATTATACATGGGCAGCCGACCCCTCCGGGCGCCTCTGGGACTTTACGTGTACGTGTTTTTACTACCCATCCTGTATTACTTAACGTAAGACTTGGTACACACTCGGTCAATAATTTCGCAACAGTGCTGTTGGTAGGTGCATACTTGCTTTAACTACTTAGGTAATAATGTGCATGCGCACAAATACACTTGTATATAATAGAAAGAGACAGAGAGAGAGAAAGTCACATGGAGGGGGCATAACGCTTTATCCTTACGTGACGATTTCTACCAGTCAACTCCTACCGCAAGCTGCGTTAAGGGGGATGCGCTAAGGTAGCCCGCGAAATTCAAATTTTCTTACGTTTTTTTGCAATTTGCAGGTCAGTGTCAGGTTGTATGAGGATTAAAATATAATTCAAATATGGGTTTACAGAATAGTAATCATTAGAATCAGCAATACAACTCCTTAAGTTAGAATTGGGCTCAAATGTCATGATTTCATGAGAGAGTCATTCAATAAAATAGGCTAATATGAACTTACAGATTTGTATTGATGATTTTTATGTAATTCTATAAATATATATTTGTTATGGCATGAATCATATTTAGATCAATATAGAACCTAATACTGACCTGCAAATTACAAAAAGTAAGAAATTTTAAATTTCGTGGGCTATCTTGACGCTGTCGCCTTAAGAGCCCGCCTATAAGTTTATATTAAAGTTTTCGCCTCTGGAAATAAAAACACATACTCGTAGACGATGAGAGATTCCAATAACTTAACTATCTACTTTAATAATCATTCATAAATTTAGATAAATATAGAACCTGATTCTGACCTGCAAATTGCAATAAACTGAAAATAAAATAATTTCGCGGGCGACCCTGACGCTTTCACCTTAAGGAACTTCGTCCTATTAAGCATCAACACATATTGACAATTTCAAAAGTCGCCAATTTCGTGTAGCTTTGCTATATTTTGAGAATGTATACCTAGTTGTCTTCCTAATTGCTTTACCACCCTAAGTTGCGGGACAAATGGCGAATGACGCGAGCGTGGCGACCGTGTGGCGCGGGCGTTGCGCCGTCCGTTTCATATTTCATACAAAATGTATAGGAACGACGGCGACGTGGCACGGAACATACACAAAGCGCGCGGCGCAGGCGAGGCGACGGCGATGGTGTGGCGCGGGCGTTGTGTGTATCGTTCGTGTCGTTCCTATACATGTTCGCGCCACTCGCCATTTGTGTATGTCCCTCGCCTAAGGTAGAATGTCACTTGCCCCCCATAAAATGACAAGGTATGCCAACCTATGTGACAAATAAAGGTATAGTTTCAACCTTATTGAAGTGGCAATTTACTTTGAATTGTTGTCAAATGTGGTACCTAAAGCAATTACGACGTCGCTCGACTATATGTTTGTACCTAACCACGTTCGTTTTTAGGCTCAATTCACATTGTCACGGAACGGAACGGAATCATTTTTGTCGCGAAATTATGTAAAGCAAAATTAACTTTATTTCAACTGTTTAACATACAAACTAGATTCGAGCTGCTAGCTGCGGGAATACCCAAGAATGTGCGACAATTCTCCAACAAACGCGCGACCTGTTTTTCTGTTCATATCTAGTTTGTATATTACATAATTTATTGTTTTCGTTCCACGAATGTTAATAGAGTCTAAGTTATCTTTTTCAGCATAATATTGCCTTCCTATTGGATATAGGTAGGCTTTGTTTTAGTTTTAGCCTAAAATCAACAGAAGTAAAGGCTATCAATAATGATAATTATTATGAATGCGTTCCTGATATTAATTTAGCTGGCACTCAATCATTACTATAATCTCCGTTACACGTGATTCATGGCTGTACTATAGATACCAAGCCACGCGGTAAATTATCATTAAAGCAGGTAGTTAAGTTATTGGAATCTCTAATCATCTATGTGTTTTTGTTTCCGGAGTGAAACTGTAAGCTTAACAGTAGCTTATAGGCGGGATCTTGAGGCGAAAGCGTCAGGGGCCCACGAAATTAAAAATGTCTTACGTTTTTTGCAATTTGCAGGTCAGTATCAAGTTGTTTATTGATCTAAATATGATTCGCGGCCGTATTAAATATATATTTATAGAATTATAATCATCAATACAACTCTGAGTTCATAATAATCCTATTGAATGACTATTTCATGAAATCATGACATTCTAGGATTATTGTAACATAAGGCGTTGTATTGCTGATTTTGGGGTATGAGGAACAGGGTGTAAAGTTCACTCATCCCCCATAGAAAAGGGAGGATCCTCCGACCAGACGGGTGTGATGTCTGGCGGGCAACTGCCCAGAGGTTGAAGTCGGGAAGCTTGTATATATGTTTATCGCGCGGTAAACTCTAATTGCGCGATGCAGGATTTGTGTGACGTCAGGATGTTGTGTGACGTCAGGTCTTTGATGCGTAGTTCGCATGTAGCGATGTGGATGCCGCTACACTGATTCTAACGATTAAGTATAATTCTGTAAAGCCATGTGTCTTACGTTCGCGAATCATATTTTAATCAAGATACAACCTGACACTGACCTGAAAGTTGCAAAAAACGTAAGAAAATTTGAATTTCGCGGGCTACCTTAGCTCATACACTGCGTATCCCGAATTCCGTAATGTTGTGACCGTTAAGGGATAATTAATGAAGATTGTGCAGTGATTTAATAAAAGTTTGAGCAAGTTTAATTTTCATTGCAGTATATTTTAATTGCACTGTGTATTGCTCACGCGAAAACATAGAAGCTTATAAGGCTGTCAAGTCAATGTTATTGCGCGAAAATAATGGATCGTTTGAGTGCAAGCGTTAATTCCATTATATTGCCAATATAAATATTACGCAGTAATTGTAGGTGTAGGGGTCGTATCAGTATCTACCTACCATCCTTAGACGCTCCCTAAGCGATCAATTATATTGCACAATATACGAATCGCGTAATGTTTCTGACCATTTAGACTTAATATTGAAGATTGCGACTTTTTTGCGATAATTTTTTTCTTGCACTATAAATTTTAATTGCACTATGTAGGCTAAGTTCGCGCAGTTCTTATTTAGGCGAAACAATTGAGGCTTATGGGCTGTCAATGTTATTACCTGAAAATAATGGATCGTTCGAGTGCAAAGTGTTTTTGGGAAGTCGGTTAATAAGAGAGTCTGAACAATGTGCGAGATTAATTAGAACCTTAGTGCACTTAGAGCAGTCAGGCCAAAAAACGCGATTAGGTATGTGATTAACTGAGGCTAACTTTTCAAGCCGCGACTATAAACCTCGCCTCGTTATATTTTGCATAAGTACCTACGTTTTCTAGACAGAATTCAGTAAATAAATTACTTTTTCAAGTTGACTTGATTAAGTAATTTCTTTACTGAATTATTAACCTCGCTTAACTTAGTTAAGCATAAAAGAGCACTAAGCATATTTAATTATTCAGGGTTTTGAATGACCGCCATGGGATCTGGAGGCGAAAGTCCTCGCGCACATGTGGGAGTTGCGCGAGGAGGCGAAACGCCGGGGTGTAACTCCGCTGCCGTGAGAAATCACGGCACAGCGGACAGAGCTCCGGCGGGATCTCATGGCGGCATGGAGTGTGCGATTGTCGCAACCCAGCGTTGGGCACGCCACAATTGCGGCGATAAGTCCCCTCTTTGAGGAGTGGCTTGAGAGGCGCCATGGCGTCCTCACCTTCCGCCTGACGCAGGTCCTCACCGGACACGGTTGTTTCGGGAGGTTCCTGTTCCGCGTAAGGCGGGAGGAAACGCCCGGGTGTCACCACTGTGTGGATCGCCCGGAGGACACGGTGGAGCATACGGTGGAGGTCTGCCCGGCTTGGGCGGAGCACCGCCGTGTCCTCACGGAGGCGATCGGCGGCGGCGATCTCTCGCGTCCGGCCCTGGTTCAGGCCATGGTTCGGAGCGAGAGTGCATGGGAGGCCGTCACCTCCTTCTGCGAAGCAGTTATGTTCGCGAAGGAGGAGGCGGAGCGCGCGAGGGAGATGCAAGCTGCACGCCCTCGCGGCCCTAGTCGCCGCAGGAGACGCCCCGGGCGTCGGGAGTCGAGAGCCGACTTCCGGCCACCGTAGGCGCGGGCTTGCGGACGGTGAGCAATGGGCAGCTCGCCGTCCGATACGGACCAGGCCCGTGTCGACGGCGCGTTGTGTTTCACGCGCGCCTCAAAGAGATGTCAGCACCAACCGACGGGTTTGAAAGACCAATGCCTGCTGGGGTTGCGGGTTTGTCCGGAAGGGATAACGCGGCCCCGGCACACAGGCAACGGAAGGAACACGGGTGGGTTTTAGTCAGTAAAAGTCTGACACACCCTCTCGCTCTGCCCAGAGCGGGAGAAGTCATTTGATGATTTCCCATCCTCAAAAAAAAAAAAAAAAAAGGGTTTTGAATGAGAGATTCTCAAAAAACCTAAGTCGACTAGCAATGCATAAAGAACGTAACCTGCACCCCAATTGCCAACACACACTTTCTTTCACAGTTTAAAGGAAATTCCTAATTCATTGCTTCATACGTTAAAAAAATCGTCAATTTTTATAATGCAATGAATGTTGTTAATAGGGATGAAGACAACATTTTTTTTTAGATCGTCATGGAGGTTATAAAAAATTATTGGACACGTATTTTTTATTTTTTTACGTAATCTAAAGATAACGGCGATACATTGCGTTAAAATGTGCCATGACGTCACGAGTATGTAGATTGTATACTTACTTGTGACGTAGCGACCTCCACTCCCCAACTTAAAATGTGTTTTATCTAAGTATTTTTTTATTAATATGATAAAGCAAAAAAATACGTGTCTAATATTTTTTTATTATCTGACTGGCGGACTAACCAAAATTTAACCGGCTGGCTAAAAAAAACATTTAAAAAATAAGGAGCGTTGAAACAATAAGTAGGTCCTATACTAGAGCTCTTAAATTGCCTTGCACGATGCAGTCGCAAGCTCAATAGTACGCTTGAACGCTCCAGTGGCGCTGCGCTCAAAAATTACGACCATAGATTGGACCATGTTGCTAGCGTTCCAAATAGAAAAACTCTACCAGAAACGTAAATAAAAAAAATGAAATTCCAACGGTATATTTGCGTATATTGAAGCTGTCCATTCCTTAGGGAAAAATGTTTGTGATACGCTCGCTGACTCAACACATTTATTCGTCTTTTAGTGAAACCACGCGTAAAATATATTTTCCCAGAAATCTACTTAATTTCACTAGTTGTGGCGCGAAAGTACCTCAAAACTCATACTACTGTGTTAAGCAGGAGATATCGAGAGGATCAGGAAATATAAGATTTTTTGGACATATAATAAATCTAGAGTAAAAATTACGGCTATGGCAACAGCGGAGCGACGACGCCGCGACGCAAAAAACAAAAGAGGCTATCTATAGTCGACCTCGATTGCTTTTTTATTTTTTTTATTCTATTTGTTTTAAGGCGACACAGGCCCCTAAATAAATATCTTTTCTCAAACATGCTTGGAAATTCGAGCATTATTTTGACAGCCTTCTTCGAGAGAAATCGAAAATGCTGTACTGGTCAACTACGTTACGTACTCAAAGGTCCCTGTTACTAAGCCTATAACGGCTGTCTGTCTATAATTTATAGACGGACATCATATACCACCACATCATCAGACATCATATGACATAATAGCGGGCTGTAACTTCTGTGGTATATGATGGGCTGTGTATATGTTTTTGTTGACCAAGTGGCCAACTGGCCAAGTGTGGTTAACTGAACCATAATTCTTTTTTTATGGAATTAGAATAATCTGGTTACCACTGGTCACCAAGTTTTCACCGTAATAGTGAGTGGCTAACACCAGTTGCGACTTGTGACAACCATTTGGTCGTAGGCACACGCACTGCCTCGCTTCAACCATGTCTGAAACCGTACCCTAAAACCTTAGCCTTCATTCGTACGGGCGACTTTCTGACGCAACGATTTATTATCGCGCACAGGCGACGCACTGCTTGGCGCCGAGAGTTGAAAATCCAGCAGAGGGCTTTTTGTCACGCTGGGATGCGGTCTGTTGGATTCCCAATGCTCGTCTCAGGCCCGAAAAAAATCATCGCATCAAAAAATCGCACAACAGGGACTTTCCGCATTCATAACACGTTTCGTATAATATATAACTACTATCCTCCGATTATCCAGGGTGTCCGGGACATCGACGCGAAAACTGATACCATGGATTCAGTATAGGATTCTGAAGCCCTTTGCGTTGAAATTTTTCGTCGGTTATTAAAAAAATAAAAACTGTTTCATTGAAAAGTGCAGTACCTACTCGGTCAAAATGTATGGAAGAACAGATTTTTTTTTTATAACCGACGAAAACTTTCAATACGGGAGGTTCAGGTTCATATACTGAATCCATGGTATCAGTTTTTGCGTCGATGTCCCTGTATAGGCCTCCGATTATAATATATAAACACCTTTTTTTCCTTGACTGCAGGAAGCTTTTTATAAACTACGTTTTATAATAAGACAATAATTGTTCACCGGTATATTGGTTGGATATACATAGTTGGTTCATAGCAGCTGATAGTATGTGCAACCTCAAATCAAATCAAATCAAATCAAAAATATTTATTTGCTAGAATATGGTACATAATGGTGTTACAATAATTTTGTTTCTGCATATCCTGCCATAACGATGGCGTGCAAATTTATACATACTTATAATGTCAATTATTTTAACTCACAAACTACAGATTCTATTGACTTATCTTCTAAATAGTCCTTAATCGTATAATAACTTTTCAGTAGAAGCAGTTTGAAAATATATCTTTTAAACATTGTCAGCGGTAGGTCTTGCACACTATTTGGTAAATGGTTGTATATTATAATGGCCATGCAGTATGTATTTTTCTTAAATAATGTTAGTTTTATTGGTGGTAGCTGAAGTCTATCTTTATGGCGTGATGATCGGCAATTTGGTCTGGTAATGGTAGTTTCGAATAAATTATAGTTCCTCTTAACAAAAATACACATTTCAAAGATATACAAGCATGGCAAAGGTAAAATTTTTAGTTTTTGAAATAGTGGCTTACAGCTGTCTAGAAAATGAGCTCCACAAATTGCTCTGACACATTTTTTCTGAGCTTTGAAAACTCTGTCAAACTCTACTGAATTACCCCATATTATAATACCGTATCTAAGTATGGATGATACGTAACCATGATACGCTAACATTGCACTGTCATAGTTAATTGTTTGTCTAATTCTTTTCAAGACATATATAAATCGATCTATTTTAACAATAATTTTATTTATATGTGGTTTCCAATTACAATTTTTATCGACTGTTATACCCAAAAATACACAATTTTCGACAGTGGTTAAGTGAGAATCTTTATAAAGAATGTTTAGTTTATTTATGTTTGCATTGTATGTCTGAAATTGTATTATATTTGTTTTAGTCATATTTATTTTTAAGTTATTCTTGTTTAGCCAGCCGATTGCATTATCCATAGCTTCGACGATTTCGTTTTCTAAATCCTTGTAATTATCACTCTTAATAATTATTGTAGTGTCATCAGCGAATAGTATGCACTCCTTCCCTATCGCTTCGGGAAAGTCGTTGATGTATACTTTAAAGAGATCTGGGGATAAGATACTACCCTGGGGCGTGCCATAATTATTTTGTTTATATTCTGACCTAAAGGTGTTTTGTTGATTTTTACAAGTTTTTGTTATTTCCACACATTGTACTCTATCCGAAAGATAACTTTTGATCCAGTCATTGGCTTTACCTCGTATTCCATAGTGCTCAAGCTTTGAAAGTAGTGTTTTATGGCAGACAAAATCAAAGGCTTTCGTCATGTCGAGGAATACGCAACATATTTTAGAATTTTTATTTAAGCTTTCAGTTATATGTTTTATTAGCGCAAAGCATGCCAGAGCAGTTGAACTCCCTTTTCTGAAACCATATTGTTCTTTTTTAATTATATCACATGCTGTTAAAAAGTTCTCTATTTTGATGCACATTACTTTCTCAAAGATTTTGGATAGGATTGGAATTAAAGTTATTGGGCGGTAATTACCCATGTCCGTTTTTACACCTTTCTTATACAGTGGTTTAACAATCGACCTTTTTAAACGCGTTGGGAATACTCCTTCTGTCAGAGACATATTTATAATGTGGGTTAAGGGGGATACTAAACTCGGCGCACACATTTTTAACATTTTAGTGCTCAGGTCGTCATACCCAGTCGAGTTGGTATTTCTAAGACTATGAATTATTTTATATACGTCTGATTCATCTATCGGAGTAAGGAAAATGCTTTTAGGATTTTGAGGAGTGGGCATGTCATATTGCATGTTTTTATGAGTATTGTTGGTCGGTTTTGTTTGAGATATATAGTAGTCATTAAATAAGTCGCATATTTGGTTCGGATTGTCATAAATTTTACTATTAGCATTAATTTTGTCAATTTCAGAGGCACTCGTCATATCACTATCTGTGTTTGTTTTAATCATATTCCAGGCGGCTTTACTTGTGTTTTTGGCCTTTTTCATATAGTTTAAGCTATTAATCTGCTGAGCCTTGTGAATACATTTTTTCAAGATTTGCGTATAGTTTTCATAATTCTTTTGGTTTTGTTTCTTGTTATGTTTATAAAGATGGTATTTCAAGTATAGTGTTTGTTTTTTAATGCAGCATCTTTTTATACCCTTGGTGAGTCCTCTATTTTTCACTTGTTTACAAGTATTTTTTACTTTAACTATAGGAAAGCATAAATTGTAGAAAAGGGTAATTGTGTCGTGTAGTCTATCAAAAGCGTCATTTGCTGTCTGAGCTTCATATACTTCAGAAAAAGAAAGACTTGTGATGCAGTTTTTAAATTTATTTATATTTTCGTCACCAAACTCTCTTACGTTTTTAAACCAAAAAGTATGGAAGTCTTTAATTTCCAAATCAGTTTCTAAGCTAACCGTTATTGATTGTGTTGTTTCGTGGTCAGAGAGTGCGAGATAGTGAAGTCCTGATTTAGCATTGTGTATATTACTTACTATTAAGTCCAAACATGCGTTTTTTCTCGTAGGCAGTGTTATGTGATTTATTAAATTATTATTGCCAAGTATTGAGTTTAAATCATTGGATGTTTTATTAATTTTCATTGTGTCAATATTCCAATCGCCACAAATGATAATGTTTTTATTGTATTTTTTACAAAGTTTATTGGACAGAAGCTCCAAATTATTTAAAAATTTTGTGGCATCTCGTGTCGGTGTTCTATATATACACACTACAATTAAGTTAAATTTAATTACTTCGATAGCGCAGCATTCAAATTGCAGGGGGATGGGGAGAGGTAGATTTTTTATTTCTTTAAATTGCAGGTGATTTTTTAGTAATATACACGAGCCACCCCGTCGTTGGTTAGCTCTGGAGAAGAAAGATACCAGTTTGTAGTTATTAATTGTAAGGTTTGGTTCGCAGCCACTTTTAAGGAAAGTTTCAGTTAAGCATATAATATCTACAGAATCTATTTCTTTTTGTAGGTTTGAGATGGCCACCTCTATTAATTCCAATTTGTTCAATACCCCAGCGATATTCTGGTGAACTAACGTTATTTTGGTATATTTAGTTTTGTTCGCGAAAAAAAACGGTTTTCGTGTTTTTATCGACTCGTTTTATTTTATCAAAGAAGGTTGTGATTTTAGTTTGTGTGGTTTGTCGCGGGGTTATATTACGTGTTTTTGTTCTGTTCTCGATAGTGTGCTTATTTTTAAATCGATTAAGAATCTCAGTCTGGTATTTCTTGTAGTCAATTCTAGTGTTCAACTTCAAACATAATTGTGATAGATAGTACTGGTGGTAACTTTTCATCGACCTGTCGCTGGTGCTATTTACATACTCTGAATTGTGTATTTTTATGTATTTACAATTTTTATAATTTTGTATTATTAATTCTAGATTGTAGTTAATTGTATTTTTGTTTAGATATGGGTTACGTTGTACGTTAGTAATAATTACAATATTGTTCCGTAGTTTACAAAGGACGTTACATAACTCAGTCATAAAAGAATAAGGATTCTTGTCGTTAGATCCTATCACTAAAACTATAATATCATCAATGTTTAATGTCTGTATGAAGTCGTCATTGCAGCTGTTAAGAATCTGCGCGCTTGTTGCATTGGGCTTGATGAAAGTCGTGATTTTATAGTTGTCATTCCATTTATCTACCCTGGAATTAGTCATGGTTTTGTTAAGTCCACGGGCCTGCTGATCTCCGAAAATTATTATTCTATTATGTTTGTCCGTCAGCTTAATTTGAGTATTTGTTTTCATATTCATGTGGTGGTATTGTTGCTGTTTAATGACGTCCGATGCCATGTCATCCTCCGTGTTTTTATGTTGGAATTGCTGGTCGTTAAAGGGTCGTTTTAGGGGGGATTGTGGTTGGGGGGGCTCCAATCCCTCCAGACTACAAATTGAGCCGGCTGTGTTGAATGACACATTTTCGACATCGCTTGATGATTGTGCTATTACGATGGTGGCAGGTTGATGAGTCGTTGCAGAAGGAAGAATAAACTTGGTTGGAGTAGAGGAACAGCTCATTCTAGTAGCATTCTTTTTGCCTTGAGACCTCGGTGTGAGGCTCTTTCGTTCTAACCAGTTCACCTTTTTATATGTCTCTATAATTTTTTGGTATTGTCCAATATCCATTTTTAGACGAAAGACTCTATCATATAATATGGGAAAATCGCTTTTAAATCGTGCGATGAACATGATTATTTTGGAAAATCTTCGTCATGTTATCAAGAAGTTATCAAAATTGCCTCGTAGGCAAATGTTTAAATATTATGTAGTTTGGTCCTCCGGACTGAATTTCGGCTATGGCGGCTAATATCAGCGGAGACTAGCCTTCGGCGCGGGAAATATTACCACACAAGTGTGTGCGCTGACATAGGTGCAGTCTCTCTTCCTTCTTTCTTCATGTAGTACCTACCTGCAAATTGCTAAACTGGATGGTGATTGGTGAAATAGTTCCTTTGATTGTGCATGTTTTAATCGTCAGTAAAACAAAGAAATTATAACAATACATTTTCATCAGAATTTTAAAGTTTTGGACAATGCGCTAAAATTTTCGGGTGCAAACTATAACAATGTAAATAAAATTGCTTCAGGTTTGCTTATCGCTTTATTGACATTTCCTCGAAATGTCAATAAAGCATCAAATGCATACGAAACATTTGAAACAAAATCCCGTCAATAACGTGCACGCTCTAAAATGATTGAAAATTCATTTTATCCCGGGGAAGTTACGCAGAATTTTAGGCTAATTTTGCATTCATTTTAAACAGTGTTTTTTTTTTCATTTTACGTGTATGTATGGTATGGAAGGGAGTATGTTAAAATGTATACCGCGAACAGTTCACTCCCGCGTGTACATTTTACGTGTATGTATGGTATGGAAGGGAGTATGTTAAAATGTATACCGCGAACAGTTCACTCCCGCGTGTACATTTTTTTAAGAAAACATCTGATTTCAATTTAACGTGGTAGAAAAAATATAATAGATATTAAAATTTTACATAAAATGTTAATTTTTAATGCAAAAAAAAAGCTGTTAACATTTTTGCATTTATAAAAATCGTAATTTTATTTTTATTTAAATTTCCGTGGTTTCCGAATGTTTAATTCTGAAATTATTTATTAGTTTTACCAATTTTTTACATAATATAACCAAAATTTTCCTTTTTAACTGTTTTGCCTCAATTTGTATTCACAAAAATGCATTTTTTTATATTATTTGAAGAGCTAAGTTCAAAAACTTGATTTAAAGAAAATCGGTGTTAGGGTTTAGTGCACCCCTGCTGGGGTTGCGGGTTGGTCCGAAAGGGATAACGCGGCCCCGGCACACAGGCAACGGAAGGAACACGGGTGGATTTTTGTCAGTAAAAGTCTGACACACCTTCTCGCTCTGCCCAGAGCGGGAGAAGTCATTTGATGATTTCCCATCATGAAAAAAAAAAAAAGGGTTTAGTGCAGGGTCCAAACCTAATTTTATAGTTGCTTTACTTATAATACTTCAGGTTCTCTATGCCCTGCTCCTGATAACAAAAATATGCTATCTAAAATCGGATAATTATTTTAGGCACTACGGTGGAACACACGTATAATACACACATACATAGACTGCTATAGTTGTTTATGCTATAAGTGCGGAAGGTAGGTGATTTCCGACGAGTGTATAAGTCGACACGAGTCGAAAATCATCTTACGCACGTGTATCATACAACGTTTTACTATGCATTGTGCAAGAAAAAAAAAAAAAAACGAGCGAGCCTTTGAGCTTTTGAGCGGCAGTCGCCTGTGATGTGTAACATCTGACATATGACGATCGATGACATATCGACGATAAATGATCTCGATCACTTCGACTTCGACTTCGACTTCGACTTTGACTTTGACTTCGACTTCGAGTTCGACTAAGACTTCGACTGATACCTAGATACCACAATAATTTGTAAATGGAATGAAATTCTTCTCTTGCAGAAAATTGCAAATTTAAGTATTTAAAAATAGAACTAAAGTGTTTTTTTGTTTTACTATCTTTTTTTAAATAAGCTCTATTACGTTCAATTGAGCGCTTGGTTTTTTAGTTTTTTCTCGTCAGTTAAGGTGCATTTACGATTGTTCAAGAATTAGTTGAATGAGCGGATTGTCGTACGCAACAGTTTTCAACAATTTTGTATGTTCAACATTGATCAATGTCTGTTGCAGCAACAGATCCGACAGTATCAATTCACATACGTTCCACAGTTGTCTAAAGTCATTTCTACCGAACAAGTCGTTGCTGCTGCGGCTTTCTTTATTTTGAATGAAACTACTCGGAAAGAAAGATGTTTTTTTTTTTTGTAAAAAAAAGCCCCCGGCAAGCGTAGCTTAACCTGATGGATCGACCCGTGCGGCTGTTATTACTTAGCCACGAGCTCCTCCAATTTTTATAGTCCTCAATAAACTAAATATTTTTTTCATTACCTATTCCACAGAATTTCCATTTTTGAACACAAAATTACCAAAAATATGGTGTGTAGAACAACAATATTGTTGAATAAACGCATCATCTGTGGGCTCATTGATGATTTGCACGAAGTTTATTTATTTGTAGGCGAATCGAGTTCGCGAAAAAAAAAAAAAAAACATGAAAAAAATATATTATTTAAAAGGTCGATTCGCCCATTTCGGGCGAGTATATTCGTGCGAATCACCAATAAGCCCAGCTGCGAGTACAAAGCAACAAGTTTGAACAAGTTGTATTTTGTATAACGGTCGACGCTTTGTTGCAAGACTCATTCAACAAATGGCAACAGTGTTGCTTTCCACAAAATCACCAGTTGTTGAACAGATGTAAATGCACCTTTAATGTCGGTTATATTAAAAACCTTCACTGAGATCTTCTAACTAAATCAGAATTTCCTAGGTTAATTGGAAAAAGGGAGAAAAGTGTTTATAAAATTTTATTCTAAAGAACTGCCGGCAGCTACGTCTAATGACTGTTATATTTTTTTCAGATATTTCCGCAATTTTACTAAGAAACCCATTAAAACCCTGACTGTTTCGTAATCTGCACAATATTTTCTTTTATTTTTTATGAATTTCATGAAATTTGGCTAAAAATTTTACAATTTACAAAATTAAAATTAAGAGTTTTGTTATTTTCACTAATTTCTAGGGGTCCGTACCTCGAACGGAAAAAACGGAACCTTTAGATATATGATATCACTTCGTTATCCGTCCGTCCGAACGCCTGTCTGTCTGTCTGTCAAGACCCTTTTTCTCAGGAACGCGTGGAGGTATCATGTTAGGGCAAGCCACGCACTTGGGTGGTTTTTTATTTTTTATTGAATACCATTAAAATCGGAATTTTGCTTATTTGTACATAACATAATCTTTTTTTTTACTGCAAATCCACTGAGAGAAAAGATAAAGTCGTTCATGTTATGAAGACGTGCAATGGGAAAGTACTTACGATAAACATGATAGGATAAAAAGGTTAAAGTACGTTTATCGAAGGAAATAAGAAAATGAAGGTCTGTGTATACCTGATATACATTTATGATGGTCGGGTTGTGTGAAATAAATTTAGATATTGTATAAGGAAACAGTAAAAAACAACCGACTTCCAAAAAAACACTACAAAGTGAAAAATAACTTTAATTTCGGAAGTCAGTGTCTTTGGTTCTGAATTTTCATTTTTTGCCACCGATATCCGAAATTAAAGTTATTGTTCATTTTGTAGTGTTTTTTCTTGGAAGTCGGTTGTTTTTTTTTTGTAAAAAAAATATAATTTTCACTTTTTAGTTGTGGTACCTACCCCACACAAATTCGAATACCACTACCTGTTATGTAAATAACATTGACAGTAAGTTATCATCCACATAAATACAAGTGTGAAAATTACGTATTATTGAAGCTTACTCAAAAATTATCCAAGCAAAGCTAATTAAATTTATATGGGACCAACTTGGGAGCATACCCTTTCATACACAAAAAATATTTTTTTAAATCAAAATACTAAACACATACATACAGACACACATAAAAAAAATAAAAATTTAAAACACCTATGCGACGAACATATAATCTCCTCCTTTTTGGAAGTCGGTTAAAAATAGGTTGATTACTGATAGAGATGTATTAGATGGAAGCGCAAACTGTTACCATGAATTCAATCAGCATACGATTCTTTTGTAAGTTATCAAAAAAAAAAACTGCATGCTACGCGGTCAAAATGTATGGATCAGCAATAAAAAACAAAAAAACCGATAAAAATTATCAATACAGGGGGGTTCAGAATCATGTACTGAATCCATGGTAACAGGTTATGCGTCGATGTTCCTACTACCCTGTATAAACGTCTCCTAAGCTGAGGTTATTGCACAGACCGGAGCAGGGCAGGAAGATGAAAAATAAATAAAAAGTATTTATTTGGGACTCGCACTGGAAGAACACAGCTTAAATAAATTAAAACACAAACATAGAAAAATAAAAATAAATCAACAAGAGGCAGCTAATTTGAAACTACCACGGAATGCACAGTTGTGGGAGCAGAGGCTCACATGAGATAAGAAGATGGTTTTAATTTTGTTAACATCGCGCGACCAAGACAGTTTATTGTATATGTAATCTGGTTTCTTTGTGAGAATGGTCCCAAAGAGTAAAATAGCCAAGTGAAGCTTCCTGCGTGCAGACATTCTCATCAAATTACCCTTATTTCAAAATTAAGTGATGTGGATATAATAATTGTGATTATGAAAAACGGTAATAATCTAGAAGCTAGAGATCTTATATCCAGAATAAATACAGACAATCGAACCATTTCCAAACAAAAGAGACATTCGAAAAACAGTTTTCTTGTCCATTGACTCCGGCATTCATTCCCCGCGCTTGGCTATGGATCAAACTCCGTAATAAAAATCTTTAGTACTATTGTTTTTCTCGTTTTTTGTATTTTTTTCTTCAAGACATGCCTCTGTTAATGCGAGCGAACAAGCTAAAATTCTTTCTTTGCTGTTGTATCGGATTTAAGAAGATTATTTGGTTGGAAATTGTTTTTTGTTTTTTGTGGTTTTTTAATAGCTTTTGCTAGATTTGGATGAATAATCGATCTACAAAGTTCGTTTAGACACTTTTTTAAATAATATGCAATAGAATAAAATAGTGTCGAAATCTTTTGAATTTTTCATTTTTCTGTACACTGAATATTTTTGAAAAAAATAGTTATTTGCTACGATGTGTGGGGAACGAGTTTGATGCCGAAAATATAGTTTTTAGACATTTTTGTCCGTTTGTCTGGATGTATGTTCCGGATTGGCACAAAAACGGCTGAACTGATTTGGATGAAATTAGGCATACATAAAGTTTATAACCTGGAGTAATACATAGGGTACTTTTAATTCCGGTAGTATATACGTTCTCGTGGGATATTTTTCGACATCCACGCGGGCAAAACCGCGGGCAAAAGCCTAACTACCTACCTAATATAATTATTTTAGAAGCTACGAACGAAATAAGGAAATAATTAATAGGGCTTTCGCTTTACTTTTGTATTTCGCATCATATTGCAAAAAAAAAACAAGAATGAAAATTAATTTTTGGATTATTGTAAGTTCCAGATGGCAAAGTAGAGAATTATGCTAAGGTATACACGGCTACAAATAAAACTATAAATTTCCAGTATAAGCTGACCTCGCATTGTACATGATTTTCGTACAAAGAGAGGTCAGCTTATACTGGAAATATATAGTTTGATGTATAGCCGTGTACCTACAGCTATAGTGGCAAATAAATGCTTTGCCGCTACTTAATTTTTCCATGTGGAACTTCTCAGTAACAACCCGGAGTCCTGATCTGTGCCCGGTTGATGGCAATAGTCTCGCCCCCTATTACCTACATGGGACTTAAACCTACTATAGTTACACCTCTACCTAGCCCTTCGGAGGTTACAGGCGTGATATTATGTAATGTTACGTAGATAAAGCGAAATGACATTGGGTCCGCCTTATGTATCATCAAAGTGCTTAAAATTAACGGTTACCATAAGAATGAAATAAATTAGAAACGTCCAATACGAAAAATGTCCAAAAATTAAAATGTCCAATACATCTAATTTTTCGACAATTTTAATTTTTGGACATTATTACAATTACCCCAAATTAATTATAATTTAAGCACTTTAAAATGATTTCGTTATTAGTAAGCTCAAGTGCAAAATTCCACAATACCTACTACATTAAATATAAACAGATCACAGGTTTTTTTAATCCTACATTTAAAGAGTAACCATTATTTTCTGACTTTTCTCTTAACGAGCGGAAACACATTCCTAAGTGCAGGAAAGGCTACAGTAGTAAATATCTTTCGTCTTGCATTAGTATGTCAAAGACTTTGAAAGTTATGGTCGAATATATAGTAGTTTTATTTACGATTATTTATAAGTAGGCTCTTAATCCACTGCCTAGCCAGCTTCCAGTGTAACTGGATGCAGCTGAATACCAGTATTTTACATGGAGCGACTGTCTAACTGGCCTCCAAAAACCCAGTTACTGGGTAACACGAAACTCTTTGGTAAGACTGGTTCTCAGACTTTCGGGCTTCTGACTACCCGTAACGACTGTCAAAAATCTACGAATGACAGTCGGGACCAACGGTTTAAATTGCTTTCCGAGGCATGGAAGGGTCTCGATATGTTATGGATGGTCACCCATCCACGAACCGACCGCGGCAAGCGAAGCTTAAGGCGAAAGCGTCAAGGTAGCCCGCGAAATTCAAATTTTCTTAGGTTTTTTGCAATTTGCAGGTCAGTGTCATGTTGTACGTTGATCTAATGATAGTGATTTGCGGCCGTATCAAATGTTTATTTATAGAATTATAATCATAAAAATGATCAATACAACTCTCTAAGTTCATATAATCGCATTGAATGACTATTTCATGAAATCATGACAATTGGCGATTGTGCTTACTTGTGGAGTTGTATTGCTGATTGTAATGATTATAATTATGTAAAGCTATATTTGTTACGATCGCAAATCATATTTTAATCAACACTAGCTGCCCGCCCCGGCTTCGCACGGGTAGCATTAAGTACTTATCTACGGTGCACTTACCTACCCTACCTATTTACACTACCTACCCTACCTACCCTAGCTACCCTGGCTACCTTACGTACCCTATCTAACCTACTTAGCCTATGTCTTGATAAATATCTACTTTTCCGTTGGATTTTCCAAAAAATGAAATATAAAGTGAATTCATGCAAGCCTAGTACTAAATTTTCATCCAAATCCAGTCATCAGTTTTTAATTTCCCATACACAATTATATACGTAAAACCTCACACTGTTCTGCAAAATTTTAAAAACTAAAGAAATATTGAATTTCGCGGGAAACCGTAGCACATATTATAATCGTTATTATTTAGCTACGAGCCCCACAGGCACTTAATCCATTACACACACTATTTTACCTACCTGTATTGTGAGAATTTGGCTAGTTTTTTTACAGTAGTTTTTCAGAAATCTATCTAATTGATTGTTCGTAAAAAAGGGTAATGTTTCATTAACGTTAAGAAACATCTGTGAGTGCTGCTATAAGACTCTTTATCGTAATTATCCATCAGTGTAACAACACGTTTCATTGCTAACAACTAAACTTAGCTGGATTCAGTCGCTGAATTGCTGTCGTTCGTCGTAAAGGTGCGCTTACACGAGCCACAAAAAATGCAAAAGTTGCGCAATTCTTGGAAATTGCGGTGATCAATGAAGTCACGGCATCACAGCATCGATTTACTGCGATGTTAAAACTGTAGCAATAGTTGCCAGAGAAACCTCCACACTATATTAAGCAAATTATTAAACTCATATAGAGTTAAGCAGGACACCTGTTAATGCGCAGTGATGACAAGAAAAGAAAGGCCTATGCTTACCAGTGAGTGAAGTCGGGGTGTAGATAATGATGATGATGATATTGAGATAGGAGCAACTTAAAATGAAGTTTAGATTATCAACAGAAGTTGACTTCCACAACAAATTGTGATTGTGTAAAAAATCGCGATAAGCCCAATTTCGTAAGATTTCTATGTGAGAATTTCGTGTGGAAGTCAACTTCTGCAAGGTTTGTTGCTGTACATCAATTCACTAATTACCCCACTAAATCCTTGTTGCTGGCAATTAAAAATTGCTGAAAAAGTTGCCCGTGTGTCCACACCTCAGCGTCTATACTCCTCCTTAATTTAACTACAGATGTAGCTACTAAATCCTATTCACGGCATGACTATTAAAACATCGTAAAGTCGTCAGCTGATCTGCGACAGTACGACAGCTGTGAAACAACAATAAAGTTTATAGCAGTGTTCTGTTTTGTTTCGACGTTTCAATCGTAGTGTTCATAGCAGTCTTGTTGGCGTGGGATGTATGTGATTCAATTATAATTGACAGCTGGCAACAAAAGTTGCTGAACGGTAATAGTCATCGTTGCAGAATCAATTTATCCATAACATATTATATATGATGGAGAGGGTACGTGTCGCTCGTTGTTATCAGCCATATTTAACTACTGTGGACGTACTATGGGTAGTGTTGGTTATTGCACAATAGAAAAACCGTTTGCAGTTGTGGTAGTCTGCTGTGAACCACATCATTTAGTCTATTTATATGTTATTATGCCAAAAAAAACACGTTTTGACCTATTTACCTATTGATATCCTATGACGCTCATGTAACTCAATTTTTATATATTCTTTAACACTATTACCTCTGAAAAGTATACTTTTAATTATCTCTGACTGCTTTAGCATCCAAAACTTATTTGATACTACAATATTTCCCTCTTTATAAAAAATCTTAGAATATTTAATAATCTGACATTTTCATTATAAGCTGTCACCTGTCAAATTTAATTTTCTAAACTATAGACATAACACATGGACAGGTACACTTTATCTTCTTCTAGACCTTTTATTATATTATATTATAAATTCGAAAGTAACGCTGTCTGTCTGTCTGTAGTATGTTACCTTTCACGCTTAAACCACTGGACGGTTTTCGATAAAATTTGGCAAGGAGATGATAGCATCTTGGGGAAGGAATTGGGGACATAGGATTTTTATCTCGGTAGTACACACGGCTACACATCAAGCTATACATTTCCAGTATAAGCTGACCTCGTATTGTACGGAAATCCTATACAATGCGAGATCAGCATAAACTGGAAATGTATAGCTTGATGTGTAGCCGTGTGTACGTTCCTGTTTGTTAATTTCCGACATCCAAGCAGGCGATCTTAGTACGCTATAAATCTAAGTAATTTTTAACCGATTTAAATAAAGAGCAGGCTGTCTGATCGTCTGTATATGTATTTATAATTTTTTATATATGTTCAGCGATATCTTCGCCAATTGTAAACTGATTTCGATGATTTTTTTTGTTCGAAAGAGTATTTTTTCGAGGTGATTCCTAAATTTTACTTACTTTGCTGAGGTAGTTTTTGAGTTACTTTCAATAATACGTAATACGTATTTTGATGATGTCATACAATTTCCTGTCGCTGTTGTATACACAGCAAGTAGTGGAATACGGATTTGTGTGGGGTAGGTACCGTAACAAAAAAGGGAAAACTAAAAACTTTTTTTTTTAAGTCACCGGATGGATATGAAATTAATTTTGCATGTTCCGAAATGACGTTAAGTTTTGAATGGGTACAGTGATTTATATTCAAGTCAATTTTTTTTTGTATTGTATTTTGGCACAGGCACTATTCTTGAAAACTGGATAACTTTTGTTACTTCCACTTAAGGTTAGGTATACTGTCCACTTGAAAGTTTCCCAGCAAGTAAAACAGTCTGACCTTAGTCTACCACAACTCAATAAAGTTCATAACTTAAACAATGTAGTTCATAACATGACATAACATCCGAAGGGTGACGTAGATGTGTATGGGCAGCTACACCCGCATTTTGCCAGCTATTATATGTAGTACATATAAAGTACATTCAGTTTAGTTCATTTAGTTCGTTCAAGTTTGTGTTGTGTTATAAAGATCATTATTTTTTGACAGCAGTACTAAAATTGGTACTCCCACAGAGGTGATTAAAAATTCAATAAAGGCGGCCATACACGTATCTGCATATGTTTGCGATAAAAAAATATTATTATTAATTATGTTAATCGTTATGGAGTTCTGTTTGTTTTTCTTGGCAACCATATTAAAGTAATCGAATCGTAACCCGTGAAATACTTATTATTGAGTAGTTCCGGTGGCCATCTGTGGTCTTCATTATCAATTCCACTTCACCTAATGGTGCTCTCCGAGAGCAACTGCACGAATTATTATAAAAAAATACCCGAATCGCTATAGGCGTGCCTTTAATATTTGAAGAGTTCCCTCGATTTCTCCAAATCATCCTCAAATCCTGACTTGATGACAATGGAACCATTTTGGAAGAACTTTAAAAAAAAAAGTTATGCCCGAACATATATAAAAAAAAAAAATATATATATATATATATATAATATATATATATATAGCTACATACCAAAGGGTTATCATATTACCCAGTACCTGGGTTGTGGAAGTCAGAGATGCAGTCGCTCCATGTAAAATACTGGTATTCAGCTGCATCCGCTTTAACTGGAAGACGACCCCTTAATCTTTGGGAAAACGTTAGGTAGATTGATATTTTTATGTTTTTTCGAACATCAACTGTTATATATCTCTTATTAAATCCCAAACTGGAGGCGAATGTCTCGTTAAAGCCTTAAGCTAAGTTTTCTTTCCGAAACTTTTCCGTTTGCTATCGTATTATGAAAGCTTGTAATAGAATATCTCCCATGAAAGGTACTTTTATAAGTTAAAACTTGTTAAAGAGTTTGCAAACTAATATCTTATTATGTTATTAATCCGGGTTTCAAACAATAACAAACCTGGCCGGCAACAAATATTTAAAAAAAAATCACTACATAAAATATGTTTGATTCCGAAAACAAACGTAACGAAAAGTTGCTTGCTAGAAAACCCAAAAACCGGTTAGTATTTTCTCAACATCTAGACGATCTCCTTTGTAACATTCATCATAACATAAAATCATGCCTTGTTACCCTAAAGGGATCGGCAGGGATGTACCTATTGGGCACGCCACAATTGCGGCGATAAGTCCCCTCTTTGAGGAGTGGCTTGAGAGGCGCCATGGCGTCCTCACCTTCCGCCTGACGCAGGTCCTCACCGGACACGGTTGTTTCGGGAGGTTCCTGTTCCGCGTAAGGCGGGAGGAAACGCCCGGGTGTCACCACTGTGTGGATCGCCCGGAGGACACGGTGGAGCATACGGTGGAGGTCTGCCCGGCTTTGGCGGAGCACCGCCGTGTCCTCACGGAGGCGATCGGCGGCGGTGATCTCTCGCGTCCGGCCCTGGTTCAGGCCATGGTTCGGAGCGAGAGTGCATGGGAGGCCGTCATCTCCTTCTGCGAAGCAGTGATGTTCGCGAAGAAGGAGGCGGAGTGCGCGAGGGAGATGCAAGCTGCACGCCCTCGCGGCCCTAGTCGCCGCAGGAGACGCCCCGAGCGTCGGGAGTCGAGAGCCGACTTCCGGCCCCCGTAGGCGCGGGCTTGCGGACGGTGAGCAATGGGCAGCTCGCCGTCCGATAAGGACCAGGCCCGTGTCGACGGCGCGTTGTGTTCCACGCGCGCCTCAAAGAGATGTCAGCACCAACCGACGGGGTCGAAAGACCAATGCCTGCTGGGGTTGCGGGTTTGTCCGAAAGGGATAACGCGGCCCCGGCACACAGGCAACGGAAGGAACACGGGTGGGTTTTAGTCAGTAAAAGTCTGACACACCCTCTCGCTCTGCGCAGAGCGGGAGAAGTCATTTGATGATTTCCCACCCTCAAAAAAAAAAAAAAAAAAAGGGGTGTACCTATAGCACACCTACATTCCGGGCACAAATTCAGGTACTACACTGATAGAAGTACACCGGTGTTTGCTTGCTTCCTCGACTTGTCGAAGGCATTTGACTTGGTTTGTTATGACCTGCTGTGGCAAAAACTGCAGCAAGCGGCAGTGCCAGACGAACTGATTCGTGTGTTCCAATACTGGTACAGCAATCAGGTCAATGTTGTTCGATGGTCGGGGGCTTACTCAACCCCGTATAGATTGGAGTGCGGTGTGAGGCAAGGGGGGCTAACCTCACCGAAGCTCTTCAATTTATATATTAATGCACTGATAGAGAGGCTCAGCAGCATGCATGTCGGTTGCCATATTGGAGGTGTGTGCCTTAACAATATCAGCTACGCAGACGATATGGTGCTGCTGAGCGCCTCTGTCTGTGGAGTGGCAAAACTGATTGGCATTTGTGAAAAATATGCAAAAGAACATGGTTTGCTGTATAATACGAGCAAGAGCGAATGCATGGTCTTTCAGGCCAGGGGGAGTCCAAATTACTTACCAGCAATTAAGCTCAACGGATGCCCACTTAAAAGAGTTGACATGTTTAAATATCTTGGACATTTATTAACCTCTGACCTGAAAGATGATGCAGACATCGAAAGGGAACGTAGGGCGCTGTCTGTTCGTGCAAATATGATCGCCCGCAGATTTGCTCGGTGCTCGAGGGACGTCAAAATAGCCCTGTTTAGGGCATTCTGTACGTCCTTTTATACTGGCAGTCTGTGGTTGGATTACACGCAGAAACAGTACGGAGCCCTACGTGTCCAGTATAACAATGCGTTCAGGGTGCTCTTGGGGCTGCCTCGCTTCTGTAGCGCGTCGGGGATGTTTGCCGAAGCTCGTGTGGATTGTTTCCACACAATCATGCGCAAACGGTGCACATCCCTGGTGCGTAGGATGCGGGGCAGCCGCAACAGTATCCTGAGCGCGTTTTCTGAACGTTTTGACTGTCAGTACGTGAACCACTGCTGTATGGTTCACGTAAAGACTAATGTTATAATTATATTTTAAATCGTGAATCCAATTTAAATTTTCAAATGCCTATTTAATTTTGTAATATTTATTTTGTGATTTTTGTGCCTACTAACATAGTTTATAAGTTTCAATTGTTACTAACCATTATGGATCATTGTTTTCTGACAAAATAAATAAATATATATATAAATATAAATCCCGTCTCCGAGCTGCTACTGAGAAATTCTAGATAGAAGATCCCGATAGCACTACTCGACTATTCAAATAGCCAATTATACTACAATGCCATAAGAAATATGATCATTTTCATGTATTCCTAAAGAAATAACACAAAAGAAACCAAACTTTCTTGGCACGACTTCAATATCAACAACGTTATGTAAAAAATTATTACAAACTTACTTTTGTTACAAACGGTCGTTTTTCCTTACAAGGGACATTTAATATAAAATATATTTTAGTCTTTATACTCTTGATTCCGTAATGGTTTTTGTGACATAAAAACGTTCTAGGCAGATATATCCTAGCCTTCGTCATTGATCTTTATAGATTGAAGCTGCTTCGAGTGGTTGGTACTTAGGTTTTTTTAACGAAGAAAGCAAACATCCCGATATTACCATTTTTTTTTTTTGTGGGTGGGAAATTATCAAATAACTTCTCCCGCTCTGGGCGGAGCGGGAGGGTGTGTCAGACTTTTACTGACTAAAACCCATCCGGTTCCTTCCGTTGCCCGTGTGCCGGGACCGCGATATCCCTTTCGGACAAACTCGCAACCCCGGCAGGCATTGGTCCTTGCGGACCCCGTCAGTTGGTGCTGACATCTCTTTGAGCGTGCGTGGAACACAACGCGTCGTCGACCCGGGCCTGGTCCTAATCGGACGGCGAGCTACCCATTGCTCACCGTCCGCAAGCCCACGCCTACGGTGGCCGGAAGTCGGCTCGCGACTCCCGACGCCCGAGGCGTCTCCTGTGGCGACTAGGGGCGCGAGGGCGCGCATCTTGCATCTCCCTCGCGCGCTCCGCCTCCTCCTTCGCGAGCATAACTGCTTCGCAGAAGGAGGTGACGGCCTCCCATGCACTCTCGCTCCGGACCATGGCCTGAACCAGGGCCGGACGCGAGTGATCGCCGCCGCCGATCGCCTCCGTGAGGACACGGCGGTGCTCTGCCCAAGCAGGGCAGACCTCCACCGTATGCTACACCGTGTCCTCCGGGCGATCCAGACAGTGGTGACACCCGGGCGATCCCGATATTACCTACTTTTTTTAACGAAAGAATGGTTAAAGGTTAAGGTTCACACTACTATTGGTCTACAGGACCCTATCAAATACACATCAAAATGGCTTGAATACCACGATTAATGCCCGTTGGGCCTTTTGCTTCTAATAGTTTTAACACACCTAGTACACACATAGGTTTAATACAAATTAATGTAGCCGATCATCCCTCTATTATTAATTTAGTAATTAATGGTTTTACCACTGTTTTCTGTGCTAGCGGTGTTAACCTGTAATTAATTGTTGCACCCGCAACTGTATCCTATTATAAATAATACACTGCTAATGTACTGGTGTAAACAGTTGTTGGTTAACCTTACTAAAAAAGAATAAAAAAATTACTTACTTTTTATTGGAGGAACCGAACATCCCACCATGACCTAGTTTTTAACGAAGTAACCAAACATCCAGCCTACGTTTCTCTAGCCGCGGCACGAATCTGATTTTGTATTGATACTACTTTCGGAATTAATATGTTTATGTAATTAGCTTATAGGTACGTGTTTCAAACACCCTCCATTTAGAAAGAGTTACCATAATAAATAGAAACAAAGTAAGTATAAAACAAAGTCGCTTTTCGTGTCTGTATGTCTGAGCGAATTGTTCATCTAAACTAGGGAAAGTATGAGATTTAGATGCAATATTCACCATCATTTATTTTAGAGAATTTATTCTGGAAGGTTTATGTGTATATTAATACCAGCCTGTTACTGTCTCACTGCAGGGCAAAGACCTCTTCTCAAACAGAAAAGGCACGAGCGCTAATAACCACGCTTGCTCAAGCAAATCTCAATGTTTTGATATTTCGCCACATCAGTAGATCCGTACGAAGCAACGACAAGTAGCTTATATTCTAATGAAAAATAGATTAACATACCTAACATCACACCTGTAATCCTCGCAGGGATAGGCAGAGATGAACCTTTATGCACCCACATTTTGGCAGTTATGTTTGAATCCAATGTAATAGGGGCGGGCCTATTGCGATAAATTGGGCACAGATCTAGACTCCGGGTTGCTACTGAGAAATTCCTGATGGAAAAACCCAATAACCAGGACCTCATGCTCAGCAGTAGTGCTTGCGACCACTACACCAATGAGGTAATGAAGTCGTCCATAGATTAACAAACGTCAGTTAGCACACTTAACACTTTGAGGAACACTAAACGCCCATAGGTGTTATAAAAATAAAACATCTGTAGTGGCATGAGGAACAGGGTGTAAAGTTCACTCATCCACAATAGAAAATGGAGGATCCTCCGGGTGTCGTGTCTGGCGGACAACTGTCCAGAGGTTGAAGTCGGGAGATTATAATATATATGTCCATCGCGCGGTAAACTCTAATTGCGCGATGCAGGATTTGTGTGACGTAAGGTCTTTGATGCGTAGTTCGCATGCGGCAATTGTAGATGCCGCCACACATCTATTGTGTCTCGTTCAGTGTCCTTTAATGCGTTAAGATTAAGTACTATTTCAATTAATAATTACGAAAAAAAAAAAAACTGGTATTCCTTTTTCTGCGAGTAGCTGGGTGAATATACGTACGTATAATGTATAGTTATGGTTGACAGGCGGTCGACAAATTACTTTTTCTTCAGCACTAAATTCTAGACAACATTCCTGACATCTGTCCACTTTCAGATTGCGTACCCCACGTTCCAACGCAAACTCAATATTTACAGACACTTATGAATTTTCAAAAAGTCTGAAAGTTGAAGTTGCTCTTTCCAAAGCGCAGATTCAAGAAGAACGGCAAATCATCATTATCATTTCAGCCGATAGACGCCCACTGCTGGATATAGGCCTCCCCCAAGCGTTGCCACATCGACGGATACGGTAGATTTGCTATAGCACTATTATTTAGGACAAAAAATAAATAAAAACTGTAAAACAGGTCCTAAACTATAAAAAAAAACAATTAACAAGAATGAAAGCTCCATAAAAGATAATCTGACGCCAGTAGCACAGCTCCGCCGCGAAACCGTAGCAGCGAAACCGCAGTAGTTCAATTCAACTGGCTCGCGTCATGTTCCGCTACTGGAGTTCCGCTCCTCAAATTTCGCGTAGCGGAACATGACGCGAGCCAGTTGAATTGAACTACTGCAGTTTCTCTGCTACGGTTTCGCAGCAGGGATGTATACCGGGATGAAAGGACGCGCCTACACCCAATTTTATTGCTCTGAACTGTTTTATTACTTACATACATACTTTGAACTCGTGAAATGTAGGTAATCAAAAAGCCTTATTTATACAGGTTTTAAGAGGAAAGTTTCCCTATTCGTGGGAGGTTTCCAAAGGTTAAATTTCTTAGTTATCGTGTTGTCAAATATTAGTAATGTTTGACGTTTCAGTTCTTGTATTTTTTTTAAAACAAACACAACTTTTTGAAGGATGATATTATGGCATCATTTCGGGAGGCCCCATTTCGCTAGTCACCCCTTTGACAGCAGAGATGACGACTAATAGAGTAGTCTGGAAGATAAAGACATGTTGCACCGACCACAAATAAATTGAGATAAGGGAGAAAACCTGCTTTCAAATAAAAAAACCGCATTGAAATCGGTTCACTCGTTTAAGAGCTACGGTGCCGCACACAGACACACAGACACACATAGCGGTCAAACTTATAACACGAGGGGTGTTACGACGGGCTTTTGCGACGGGGGTTAAAAAACAGTTTTTATTGTAGTTGAAACAGTTTTGTCTGCAATAACAAAACAATTTAGCGGCGAATGTCGTCGCAACAATTTTTTTCAAAGATATTTTTGTTTTGTTTGCACTGGCCATAGTCTGTCTACACAAAAGTTATTAAAATAACAGGAAACCTCATAAGGGGTCATTGTACTATTATGAACAACCGTTACTTAGGGCCCAAGCACTGAAATCGTGAAAAAATCAGCTGTTCCAGACATTTATGTCCTTATATACATCGCCTAAATGTACGGATCAGCAATTTTTTATTATTGGGCTTTCACGGTTCGAACACTCACTCACGATGAGTACAATCCATTAAAAAGTTTTCTGTTATTTCAATTACACTTTGTAACAGTCTTGATTCAGGGGGTCTAGTCTTTAAGTCCGTCAACGAAGATACGGGCCCGTTCAAAAGAAGTTGATCCGTCAAAACAGGTGTAAAATTCTATTTTTCGTGCACATCGGGAATAAGGACAACTATCAAACTGTGTTGTCATCCAGTCTTAGTTCGAGCCCCGATCTAATCTTATGTCTATAGGTGATACGGGGTAGGAAATGCTCGTACCTTTGGTTGACACTACGGATTTAGGGCCTAGGGCGTAGACCCCCAGATTTGCACACAACCTAATTACTGCAATTCTCTTATTTACACGACTTCGAAAGTCAAACGGTTTCGTGGTGTAAATCGACAATGGCAAATTAATGAGTTCGCTTTCGAATTGGATACCGTCCCTTGACTGAGACTCGAAGTGAACTTGACAAAATGGCACATGTTTGAGTTAGTTTCAAACTCAATGTTTTTTTTTTTTTCAAACGGCATTATTCAAGATAATTACACAGAGCAATGCACCGATTAAAGTCTCTTTAACTTTTGACAAAATTATGAAACCTTTGTAGTTTTGAGAATTCAACGGTCCGTATAACTAACTACCTTATTATATTCATTTATTTATTTTATTTAAACTTTTTACACACAAAAAAGGTACAAAGGCCGACTTAATGCCTTAGGCATTCTCTACCAGTCAACGAAGGGTGGTGAAGAGATTAGATGGCAGGTGCTCTGTTTGAGAGGAACAAAGAAAAAAATTAAAAATATATCATAATGCTAACTAAAATAAACTACATACACATACATACATATTCACTTAATATTTAACTATATTATATATATATATGTACGAAATCAAGGGAGAGAGGTGTTGAGATGACTCTACTCTATTCATTTTGAAAATACGAGTATCATGTTTGTTGTTTGATTTAGATCAATGAATATTTCATGTTCATTGATCTAAATCAGACGTTCGGAATCTCCTTTACACTGAAGATAAATTTGTTTAATATTCAGTAGGGTAAACTTGAAGAGGGTATAGGATTGCAGGTTCGAAACCTGGCTTGTATCAATATGACCTTTTTACCGAATGCGAAATACCAACAGTGTTGGAAAAAAACATCGTGAGAATAGTTTTTTTTTCAAACAAGTATTATATTTCTAACAAACAAGACGTAGACGTACTAGACGTAGGCACTAATATGTATATGTATGTATATGTTCATGACTTCCACGCAATGGTGAGGAGAAAGACGGCATCGCTATTGGAGAACGCGGTGCGTATTTATAATCTATACAAGGCCAGAACGCAGCCATAGGAAACTGCTCGCGTATACATTGAAATGCTATTTTTTAATCTGTGATTACAATGTATACACGAATTTTGCATACTGCTCGTGTATAGTTTGTAACGTGGACGCGCACGCTCTGGTTCCAAACTATCCTACATCACTTACGCTTGACATGAGTTTTAAACATAAATAGTCAAAAATAAAAATAAATGGGAACTGGGTGAAATGGAACAGATAACGGAATATGAAATTAGGTTAGGTTAGAACTGTGTCAACCACGCGCGAGCGCTACTTCCAAGTTGCTCGCAGCCAGGCAGGCTATTTAGCGCAAGGTGCATTACGTCGCAAACAAGTTGGATACCAGCTTACAATTTGACGCAATATATACACGATTACTCCGTATGCGTACTGGCACTGTATATTTTGGAATAAGGTAGTTAATTAGGTCACTATGAAGTATACGCGAGTATTTGCGTACTACTCTTGTATAGATTGGAAGACCTTAGTAAAAAAGTGATTTCCAATCTATACGCGATTAGTTTCACATCCTTGCGTTCTGGCCTTGTATAGAATGGAAAGACGCGTTTGGGTGTTCATCAGTTTTACTGCAAGGATGTTTGGATGATTTGTGATTCGCTCTTCGTAGGCTTTTGTCCTTTAAGGCTTGTGCAGACCAGCGCGACTTGTCGCGCGACGCGACACGAACAATACAATTTCTAAGAAAACTTCACAGTATAACAATAACCGGTGTCACGTCGCGCTGGTCTGCACAAGCCTTTATGAAATTTCTTCTATTATAGTTTTGATGCAGAGGTCGTGATGGAGTCTCTACCTATATGTATGTAAAAATTACTACACCTCTTTCGAATCTTTTAACTCAGGAAATGTTATTAGATTTTTATCGCATGTAGGTACAAGGTTTTTTCGTTGGCTGGCTGGCTTCCAGTAACGCTGTTAACAAACATACATTTGAAACATTTGCTTGCTCTGGCATTACCCCGAAACTTAATGATTATTCGCCGTTCCAATGGATTACGGAAATGGTCTACATTACCCTCTAAATATTTTTCTAGATGTGAAGATTATATTCAGTTCTAAAGGCTGCCATACATGGGCATATTTTTCTGACTTAACCTGCGCCAGTTTGGTCTGACATATTGAGTGCAACATATATAAAAATCCAGAAAATATATATAAATCGCCAGATATAACGGTGCCTGACAGACTGTTTTGAAATCTTGCGGTTACCACAACAAACCACAAACCTTGCAAGTCTTAAAAGCCAGCATTGAAGAAAAAGTCAACAAATTGGAGGTTGTTTGAGAGCAATGATTCCAAATGCCGTACAACGAGCACAAATGTGCATCAATTCAGGAGGTGGTCATTTGACCGATACCAATTTTGCGACTTAATGTCATAAATTTTACACCTTTAAATTTTAATCTTAAAACAGAGCCTAACTTTTTTTCATTTCAACAAAATGGCAGTCAATTCACATTATAACATTACTTTTGCCCCTACCTTGGAGTAGGTAATCGCTCCGACGGCCGTTCGTAGACATAGTACATGGATCTTGACGCTGTATCAGCCGCACACGGTACATACAGATTTTGGTGAAGTCAGACGTAACAGAAGTTAGAACTGACCATGTATGGTAGCTTTAACATTTGTTTCACCGGACAAATTACATAATATTACAAATCCTTATTGTCGAAGAAATCGTAAATTTAATTCTGTATGGTTTTCTTTGGCGGCTACAGGAAATTGTCTACATTATGGTCTGGATATTAGTCTAGAGTTTTTGATTAGATCTTGCCTTTCGTGTTTAGACGTCATTCTATTTGTTTTACAACTGCTACAAAGGTTAATGAACTCTTGCTAATTGCAGACTGTGGTATTTATTACAGTAGTCCCCAAAATTGCTTGATTCAGGAAATATCTTCTCGTTAAAAACAGCAGGCGACATGTGAAGTCATCAACGAAGGAGTAGCTTCAACTTTTCCTAATAATATATCCAACAAAGCTCTACCCAATCCCATTTTATTACACATCAGGGAAGGATATTAATAATAATAAATACAGCTTTTATTACAAAATATCGCGGTTTCTCGTTACCATAAATCGTAAAATCGGAAATAGCACAGGTTGTAAACATCGGTTAACATTAAGGGAATCGGTAGATCCGTATTATTTTCTTCTTCGCTGTTTGAGATGTAATGAAATTGCTCCGATGTGCTATAAGTCTAAAGTTACCTTCTATTTCCTGAAGTAAAAGGAAAGAAAAAGGTAGAACGTAAATTAAAAGATAAGAAAACTAATGAAGGCAGGTTTCAACAGCAAAGGCAGAGTTTTTTTTTTATTATTCTCAAACATTGGTACATCATTAGTTGCTTTTAAAATTAACTCGCCAAACTTTCCACTTTGATGGCGAGAAGCGCTTGATATGAGCGTTTATTCCGAAGGTGGGGTTACGTCGCAAATAGATGTCAAATATTTCACTGTTTTGATTAATTTGGCAATATTTCTGTATGGAAATAAGAATGTGACTAACTATCGAACTAGAATATTGATTATGAAATGCAATAATTCATATCGTAACACCGAATGTTTAGTTTTAGATGTAATAAAACTATTTGGAAACTTTCCAAATGCGTTTTTTACACCTAAAATGGGTACAACATCAAATTCAATGTTATAATTTCAATTCATTATTAATATTCTAGTTCGCTAGTTAGCCACATTTCTTATTTCTATTCAGTAATATTGCTATAAGAATCAAAACAGGTAAATATTTGACAGTTATTTGCGACGTTGCCAAATTTTTGGATAAATCCTCTTAATCGGTATACACAAATAATGTAGTAAAATTAATTAAATTTCGTTATCGAGAAATAAACTCCTTCATTTTGAGTTTAACATACCTTTACTTACTTTAGGGTTTTGTCATAACAGATCTATTTTATAAAAATAAAATAATATTTTTTTTTTTGGAAAAATATTCTTCGTTAAGTTAATTATTCAGGAGACTGCACTTGTTCTAATGTTTTTTTTTTTGGGAATGGTATCTCGCAGTTCAACCTAGGAGGCCAGCTGCGTATCCGATCTATCCAGTGGGCGCCTCAATAAATTAAGGCTTCCAGCCAGGGCATAAAACTTATAAACTAAGCGACTGTACGCTAAGGGCACCCCCTATGGGGTTCGGACCTCGGTTTTGGGCATCGTTGGGGGAGCACAGTAAGGGACAGGCTGGATCGGATCGTGAGACTACACTTGAAAATTACCGCTTGAAAATTAAACATACATTATTATTATTTAAAATTATCGGCTGGTTTCTGGTAAATTGCGGTTTACTAATTGGAATAACGGATATCATATGTGGTAGTAGTTGATAATTATGTTACTCCTTGTGATATTAAATTAAATTAAATTATTTATTTTTAACGACAACAATGATCCATTTATCTTAGTTAATTAGTTACAAAAAACTTAAAAGCTATATTAGTGTGTTATTGTATGTAAGTACTAAGCCCACAGAAGAAACAATATTTACATGCATATATGTAAATGTATCACATTTCATCGGTTGTAATGAATCACTTCTGCCTAACCAAGACCTGCATGAAGTGATTCATTATCGGTGAGTCAAATTTGTCGACTAACATCTTCAGGATGCTATTGTGGCTTGACCGCATTCGCGTCTTTCCATTCTATACAAGGCCAGAACGCAAGGATGTAAAACTATTCGCGTATAGATTGGAAACCATTTTTTTACTAAGGTCTTCCAATCTATACAAGAGTAGTACGCAAATACTCGCTCCCCACTCGCTACCCACTCACTGACTCTTCACTTGTCCCGACTTATAGGTTCATTAGAAAACCAGCGACAGACAGCATCTGCCTGGCATTAATGCTAAAATGAACCTGTTTGGCGCAGCCGTGAGGCACACACTATTATTGTTAAAATATTATTTTCACTTTTTTTTTTTTTTTGTGTTTCACGAACTGTGTCCAAATAAACATTATTCTTTCTTTCTTTCTTTTCTTTACCCTTATGGGAAGAAGGCATGATATAACATCATGCCTTCGTATCGTTTAAATAGAAAATAATCACTACCGGCTCTCTAAAATACTTCGTATATAAATTCACGATACCCAAGCAATCCCATGAAGAACATTTGCAACAAAACTACACACCAACCCCATAAATAAACTTAATACCAGGCATATTAATACCCGTAACAAAACTACAGTCTAACACGAAAGGCCTGGTCTAATCTAGGCCGATATCCAGCGACGATTGTAGACCATTTCCGTTTCACATACAAACCAACACTTATTTTTAGACCTAAGAGAAATGCGGGCTATAAATAATGTAGAGGAATCTCTAGTACAGTCAGCAACGTGTGACAGTGTATTACATGTTACAGCTTTTTACGGTGCTTTACGCAAACCAAAGACAATAACTGTTACGTACTTACGTATCTACGTAATGGGTGAGAACACCGAAAGCCGGATTTTGTTTCTAATATTTTTATAATACAAACGCTTATTACTTACTAAGCTAACGCCGCCATCTTTCCTTTCTTACGTCTGTCTCTCTGTCAAAGGGTTATTTATTAATATGAGTCCCAAATGAAATTAAATGAAATTGTTTATTCTGTAAATAGGCTATAGGAATCACTTTTACACGTCATATTAAAAAATAAAATAAAAATTGTGTTATGTTAGATGAGTTCGGCGTTTCCTATCCGACTACTCTGAGAAGAAAGGCCGAAAAAAACTCAGAGGTCGCAGTTTCTTTTAAAGTCCAGACATAATTTTGCTCAAGCCATATGAGGACAATGTAGATTATTGTCCGAAATGGTCTTTTGAGAAAAGAACCACACAGATTTGAGTGGACCTGTCCAGTCAGTACAAGCATTTGTCAGTAATCGTGGAGCTCAACTCGACGAACAATATCAAAGAAAGGACATATTTATATTTGGCCGAGTTTTAAAATTAAGTATATAATCTTTTAACTAAAAGTATCGATTATGAATGTGGATGGCTATAAGAATAGGGGAAGACCAAAGAAACGATGGATGGACTGTGTGGAAGATGATATGGCTAGATACGGACTGAGTGACTGCCGAGATGACACCTAATCAATAAAAATAAAAATAATTGTGCCTATCCCAAATAAATACGGCTATCTAAGGACAGGAAAATGATTATGATGATGACAAACTTTTAACTAAAACATGAGATACTGCTTATTATGTTAATTTTAATGTTTAAGACCAGGCTCTAAAGACAATATCCTCGCTCCGCCGTGATGCACCCCGCCACTCCACTTTGTGCTAAACGCTAACACATCAGTAATACTCGTAAAATTGAATATCGCGTGCGCTCTTTGATCGTGAACACGGAACTAAATGGCGTAAGTCTCAATTCTTATTTGGTTTTTAACTTAAGTAGAAAAAATATCTTGTGGCTGGATAGTATATTTTATTTTCTTACTGTGAATACTTATTTTAGACATAAAAGCCGTTTAATCTTGATTTTATTTAAATTATCTTTAAGAAAAGACATGATTTTCGAATAAAAAATGAATCGAGTGAAAATGTTAAAATTAATGAACTGTCTTGTACAGTCGTGGTCTGAAAATGCTTACCACCTTAAGGTTTATAATCGCATGCACACATCTATGTCACAAGGTCGATGTTAAAGGATTTGATTAGTTATAGAACATAGATTATTTGTTTGATTATTGACACGTCGTCTATGTAGGATAAGTATAGAAAACCTTTTCTAGAAAACGGTGAAATATTAACTGGAGCCATTGGCCCTCGGCGGCTCTGGACAGAGAGAGGTAAAAAGAAAGTAGGAGCCCTTTGCCAAAAAAAAAAATACTGGCATTTATAGACATAAAATAAACCAAGCGAGGTCAAACTTATTAAGGGTCGTACAGATTGGCGTGACAGTCACACGACGTGATTCTGTGATATTATATTCATAGAACAATTTCTATGAAAACGCGTGCGACATTAGACACAGCAGCAACCTGTCGCGCCGCGACATACAAAATACTCTATTGTGTCACGTCGCTAACGCGATGCGTTATCGCGGTGATATCGACGCGAGACGCCATATAAAATGTTCCTTTGGTGTCACACTGTTGTGGCGCGCCAGTGTGAAGTGTTGCATGGCGATAATATTGCAGACACGCGACGCGACACGACGCGTGACAAGTCGCGCCAGTCTATATAAGCCTTACGAAAAACTCAAAAATATAAAGAAATAATCATATAGACATTCAAAACATCTTTATGTTTTAAAAGAATATATATTTTTAAATTCTAACAGTTTATTATTTTAATAACTAGTAGGTATAGCATTAATCTGAAGATATGACGGCACATAGTCTAGTTGGTGTGAAGCCGTGCGTGCTCTTCGTAATATCGAACCATATCAGTTATTTGCACGGTGGCTAGTATCAGCCGTCGTCCTGAACTGCTTCTATGATCAGTTATTTATCCTTCTTAGCCATGTCACCGCATCCAAAATCTCACGGTGAATCGAGATATATTTAGTTCTCGCGATAAAGCACTAATATTCAAGCCATTTTCATGGAGAAGTAATATATATATATAATATATAATATTAACTTGCCATTTTATTTCAATCTTGAATCAATATTTGTTATTTTTTACACACATAAACGTATAAATTTACACTTATTTTTTTTGATAAATGTCATCAATTATGTCAATGAGTCAACTTTCAAATTAATAAATAGTTTCATCATCCATAAGTAATTAATACTCTTTTTGTTAGAATAGATGCTTCACAACTATTAAAAAGTAACAAGTACCTAGATATAGCATTTGAGACTTTGCTGCACACAGTGTGTTAAAGAACCTAATTTAAAAACTGATAAACATTTTTAGACCACCACTGTAAGTACATGGAATAAAAAGATCCAATAAATCATATACGTCGTTCCATTTTGATTGTATGCGTGACTGTTTCAGAATATTAATGCAAATTAACATACAATTTAAGGAGCCTCCTTTTGAATGTAAAATTACAGTGACTTTCCTTGCTGACCGTACCGTAAGGGTCCATGGAAGGTCCTTGTAAGATAGATCTTTGTCTAAAAGATATCGGTTAGGGCATTGTTTGAATTGCTGTCGCGCCAAATTTAATACAGGCCGTTGTGAAGGTGGTGGTTTTACTTACTTAATATAATGGTAACATTATATTACGCTCACGAGAAAAGTCGTGAGTGTATGTAAATACACTTACGGCTTTTCTCGTGAGCGTTGACAGAAACTAGAGCACCGCATGCTAAGATCCTCACTTCTTCTTCTTTGTTCCCTCAATACTGAGGATCGCGACCACATTTGACACATTTTGGCGTAATATTGAATAAGGTTGATAGTGCAGTAGTTTTATTCCCTAAAAAGCACTTCACTTCAATTCGGACGGTGACGTCCGTGGGGTGAATCACGGATAATTTACTTTAAAACAATGATTTTGCTTTCAACCTGTGTCATTTGAGTGAGATGCGAAGTAAAGTTACAAAATAGCCAATACTACTCGATAATGTATAGTTTTTTTTTTATAATAATCAGCAGCTTCTTCTCAGGAGTCACTGTATCTCCGGGCGTAGATTTTTTTAAATAAGTAGATAGAAGAATAGGCAATACTAGCCTATTCTTCTCGCCAGATTACCAGGCGAGATCTTGAACAGCCAATCTCGACTCGAGTTTGCATTCCCGTTAGCTGTAAGATATTATAATGTACTCCTACACCTCGTGTTATTACTCGTATCCTATCACCCAGCCATTGAAACCTCAATGTCTCCATAACTCACACGAATGAAGTCAACAATTCCCCATTCTTACAAAAATTGAATGCATAATTTACCTAAATACAGCCCTGTAAACTGCGGCTGGGTTGGTAAGTCAAGAGTCTTTCATTATATTCCTCGCCAAATTGTTCCTTGAAGAATGTGCAATTTGGTGAAATGAAAAATATTCTTGAATATTGCATTTTGTAACGTGGAGTATGTAGTTCTCGTGAAAATCGTATTTATTAAAGTATGCAAATAAAATTGTAAAGTGAATACAGTTAATAAAAAAAAAACATTGAATATTTTGTGCAGAATTTAAGTCCAGAGTCACGTCGTATTAGAGCACAAATCGGACAGATTACATGTGACTCCGGATTTTTAACTTATCTGTCTGTGATGTCTTTTTCCTTTTTTAGTTATGACCTTTTTGTCATAATCGGGTTTAAGTTTTTATAACCTTGATTATTATTTAAATTATTCTGGGATTATATACCTATGTTGCCGCGAAAGCGTCTACCTATAAAGATTATAATATTTTCGTATACATAACTATTTGTTATAATTGTGATTCACCATATAGTACTATACTGTAACAACCATTCGTGTGCACCTGTGAATGCTATCAGTCCAGATCAAACTCCGTCTATTGCCCAGCTTATGAACTCAGTCAATAAACTGTGAGTTCGCCTGGAAGAGAACCTATTAAACTAATTTCAATGTTGGAGCTAAAACTAAAGTTAAAATTAAAAGGGAACATTTAATTCATGATTTTTGGGTTTTTAGTCATCAAGAAACTACTAGATACTTGTCAAATGACAAGTAGTCATTTGACGGTTAATTTGTTTATGACAAAGCGCTACCTAATGTCACGAAGATGGTGCGATTTGCGAATATTATGATCAATAACTGATGTAATAATTTAATACGAGAACTAAAATATTTATTTACAAACTATTAACACTAGGTATACTATACTTCCTGCTGGGGTTGCGGGTTTGTCCGAAAGGGATATCGCGGCCCCGGCACACAGGCAACGGAAGGAATACAGGTGGGTTTTAGTCAGTAAAAGTCTGACACACCATCTCGCTCTGCCCAGAGCGGGAGAAGTCATTTGATGATTTCCCATACTCAAAAAAAAAGAAAAAGAAAAGTATACTATAACTTCGACGCCTAAGTGTCCTTTTGTTTTTTGTATCTATTTGTGTAGTTAGTTATTGTATTTAGAACTAAATAAGTTTCAATAATAGAAAACCAACTATAAAGTAATAAAATTATTTTACACTGCAATTTACTAATGAATACCTGTTGCTTGATTAAATTCCTTGAATCACAGGAAGTGTTGTCAAAATAGTAATAATTAATGAAGGTGTAAAAAGTAATGAAGGTTCTAATTTAACTTTAATTCTGAATGACCTTTGTATTAGTGAATATAAGCATTGTTTAATCATAAAATAATCAACTGATAAGTATTTTAGCATTATTTATAAGTTTTATTGAACTAACTAAGTAATAAGATTTTGTATTGGAATACGCGGTATATCCGCTAACTTTGAGAAAGGGGTGGCACACACAATGGCGTGTGTGGGTACATGAGATGAAAAGAAAAGTTTTGTTAGAAAGGACTGAAATTGGAATAGTTAGACAAGTAACCTCTGTAACATAATGTTTTGATTTAAAAGAGTGTCTATGGGGTTTCTTGACCGTTCTTCTCCATCAGTACCTACTTCGTTTTGGAATGGGCGATTAGCTTCACCAACTAACTTAAACTCAATGTCTCCTTGATAAGTGACAAGTGATAACTCAAAAGTGTAAATGTTATAATTGAAATAAATGCTTTGAGTTTGAGTTAAGAATTTTATGTGATTGAAAATTAACTACCTATATCTACCATCAACGAAAAATTACACCGGAGACCGGTCAGACACGCCACAGAGTAGATACCCCGTCGTGTCATATATAATGTGTCCATTGTTTTAATGTGCTAATCCCTTTCATTTGATACCTCACATTTTTTTAAAATTAATTTCCCAATTTCATTTCCTCTAGAGGACGCCATATTCAATTTAATGTCACGTCACATAGCATATAACCAGCAAACGATCACGTCACTTCCAACGATACCTCATTTTGAGGGTTCCGTAGTAAACAAGAAACCCTTATAGTTTCGCCATGTCCCTCTGTCTGTCCGTCTGTACCCAACTAGCAAAAAGTGGTTTTTAAACTACCCTAGAACCATCATTTATCGAGGACTATATGAGACTTATATCTGCATATAAGTCTCGAAAAGGGCCCACTTTATAAGTCTACTTTTACTTATAACGTATTTATATTAGACCGCTGAAGTTCCATATACGCCTATATTGCTCCTGTAATTGAGTTACGTCAATGCAATTACTCCTGTAAATCTCAATGTAAGTAAGTTATAGTCAAAAATGAGATTAATACGCGCCTAGAAATGCTTCTAAAATATATTGTGAACAGTCGAAGTGAGTGTATCGCTTGTTGTGCTCTGTAAAAAAATATTTTTTAACATCTTGAGGGGAAGTATTTACCTATATGAATCAGAATGTATTAATGTCAACCTTAGTAGAAAAACAAAATCTTATTGTTGTCAAATTGTTGGTCTTATAGCTTATTCGTAGGGGAATGTGAATTTTCTGTGAAATCTATCATGGTTTTGATAAAAAATTAAAGCGCCTTTTGAAATTTGCTTATTTACATTTTAGTATTAATTAATATTAAATAAATATTATGAAGGCAGCTGCCATTTTCTTGGTGAGCATTTCCAAGTATGACATAGTGCTAAAATAAGTCTTTTTAGCATTTCCAAGAGTGACATAGTACCAATATAACTGTATTGGTTCTATATTGGGTTATCTCAAAACCGAAAAAGATTCGCCATTGTTACCGATTAGGGTTCTGCAATGCCCAGATGAAAATCGATTCAAATCAAATCCTACAATAGAATTTGCAAAACGATATAAAACGCGTTTTCGCCTTTACTGGTCGTTAACAAGCAAAAGTGGCTTCTTAAGAGGATTGTTTGTGAAATGTTTTTTTTTTATTTTTTATAATCTTGGTGATTTATTATTTTTAAAACGTGGCTATGTAATTCATTTAACACTTACTTTTAAGTTTATGTAAAACCAAAACAGATACATAAATGATTTACAGTAATTTAACTTTAATTTACTTAAATTGATCATAAAATATTAGCTTATATGAGGTTATAAGTAAAAATAACAAGAGTAATTGCTCCTCAGTGTATATCTTCCTGGTACATGCTCCTACAGGAGTATTAAGATTTAAATGGTCCGCAGATGTTATCTTATAGGCGCATATAAGTCTGAGTTACCGGAGTAATTACTCCTGAGTGCAATTACTCTTGTTTCATGCTTTTATAGGAGTCTTGATCCTATATTTGTCAGGAAATATGATCCTATTTACCGATTTAAGTACAAATTATAGGATTAAACGTACTTGAGTAAAAACAGCATGTATTTATGCTGTTAAAAGCGCAGTAGCAACCACCAAAACTATCATCGGAGCTTTATAAGTCCACGTAGCATTATAAAATCGCATTCCAGGATTATTTTGCTTGTTGGGTATGGCCGCGGCTCAGAGACAGTTAGTACTAGAAAGCTGTAATTTGGCATATGTATACATATTAATCATGCCGACAAAGTGGTAAAATAAAATCAAGAAAAATATGTTTTAAGGGTACCTCCCCTACACATATAGTGGGATTGTTTTTTTTTCCTCATCTACCCCATTGATGGATGGCTATCGTTAGAAAGGTCGTTTAAAAATATTGAGAGTTTGTCAAAACCATTTTTGGATTTAGGGATTCGTTTGCGAAATATTAAGCTTTTAACTGATTTTTTTTGTTAGAGTCAAGTGTCCCACCCCCTGCCAGCTAAATTCCCTCAGCCCTCACAGCAGTGGTATATATAACGAAATTAAAAGGAAAACTATCAGAGCTAAGTAGGCTGGCTATACAGGTTAACGAGTAAGAATAATCAACCAACTTAAATTTAGAGTTTGAAAAACATGATCTCCCATACATTCCATACATGTTTTTCAACTACAATGTTAAGTTTGTTGTTGGGATACATTCATCCCAACTACGGAAGCCTTCATTGTGCGTGGTCCGACACGCACTTGGCCGGTTTTTTTATGATAAGTAGTTTTACAAGGTATGAGGGAACAGGTACAGGTACAGGTACATATCGGTCAAAATCATAACCCTCCTGTTTGCTTCGCCGCAATCGGGTAAAAAATAAAGTGACAAAAGCTGATAAGGCTAAGTAGTCACAGATCTCAGAACTATCTTTAGACTTTTCTAAAGACAGTTCAGACTAGAGTCAGGAAAACAATGTTAGCACATACCTACACTCGCAACAAAGCAGTATGTCCAAGTTGTCAATCATTTACTTCGTCGTATCGATGTCTGATATTTTTTTCCGACCAGTAGGTACCTACGTAGTGGATTACATAGCACCTGCTCTGTCGTTTGTCCCATTTAAGTCCTGGAGGGTGTCACCACGATGACTCAACTTAATAATATACAAATATTAAAATCAAAACTGTTTTGACTACGCCAGACCCTAGTGTGCACTTTATCTTATATTATACAGATATTCAGACAGTTTAACAAGCGTCATATAAATAAATAAAATCATACATGTACAGACTGAGTTATATACAGACTTACATAAACACAAGTTTTTCACCCTATTTATCTCTCAATACATACACATACCCCCACATAGGTACTTTAATAGGCTACATCATATTGTATACGTTTACTAGTAAGTAGATAACTTAATAATATACTGTGCTCGTCCTACAACTACTGTTAAATGTTCAAATTAAAGGCGAGGACGCTGGCACCCTAAACACAAGTTAAATCTTACTTTGGGTGCCAGAGTTCATCGAAAACACTCTTTCCCTTAGTTGTAACGCTGCATAGTGTTTTAGATAAGTGTTTTTTGTACAACTGAAGGTAATAAAAACCTTTTTTTTTTTCTTGTTTTTTTTTTGACGCATTAAATCATTTTATGATACACAAAAATTAAATGTTAACACAACATCCGTGATACGTAGAATATCAACTAATTAACGTTAAATTGTACTTAAACCAATAAATTTTAACTATTACTGGCACAGAATACTCGTAGTTTTTGCTAAATTAGGGACGAAAATAGACGCAAAATCACTTGCAAAGAAAGAAGTAGAAAGTTTTTTCAACTTGTATTGTCCCACTGCTAGGAAAAGATCTCCCCATCTTTCCATTGTTTTTATGCATTGCCTTCTCCGACTTATCGCATCCAATCTGCGTTCGCAATTTATTTACCAAACATGTAAACTAACACGACTTTTAGGAAAAACAACTGTAATGCCTACACATAATCTTCAGTTTGCGCTACAACTTCATATTTTTATGACTCTTTTAACAATACTAGTCAGCCTAAAATCAACTTTATTTACGATGTTTGTATATGTGGAAATAACATCAATTAGAAACAAGGATTTAAATAAACCTTATATCGTCACGCCAGCGTGTCCTAGGCTTCCCTTGGTGACGACGTCCGTCTTCTGGAACCTACTGCGTGAGGACTCTGGCCTAACCATCCCGATGCATCCTGTATACATGGCCCGTCCATTCAAAGTCAAAGTCAAAGTCAATTCATTTATTTCAAATAGGCCCTTGCGAGGCACTTTTGAACGTCAAAAATTACAAAAAATTGAATTGATTCTACTCGCCCCTTCCGAAAGGTAGTTTTCGTATGGAGAAGAATGGGCAAGAAACTCCACCGTTACTCTTTTAAAATGTTTTACAATATTTTGTATATGTAGGTACATTAGTTATATAATTATATGTGCAGACGAAACATCTAAAAATAAAAAATAAAAATTACTATACCACAATAGGTAAAAAGAATTTTAAAAAGAAAGCATCAACAGATAAATTAATTACTTATGTGATCCATGGTTCTCACATATTTACAAACATTGTAAAAGTAGACGATTTTCCAAAAACAGTTACAATTAATAAGTCAGTGTGTGAGGAAGTAATCACAGAATGTGAAACCAATGATATATAAGTAAATATAATAATTTATACAACTTAAATTAGCAACCATTTTGATTTTGTCTAGATTCTAGATTATCCTATGGAGCTGGACCAGCATGTTTCCAAGCATTCTTATCTTGGATATAATTCTCTAATTTGTAATATGCTTGTTTACAAAGTGTACTCTTAATATGAATTTTAAATTTTCTTTCATTTAATTGTAAAATATCACAAGGTATTTTGTTGTTACATTTAACACAGTACCACATATAAGATGTATGTACTTTAGATAATCTGAAAAACGGTTGAGCTATTTTATATTTATTTCTAGTATTAAAATTATGTCTATCACTTATTTTATTAAAAATATGTAGATTTTTTCTTACATACATAATATTTTCATAAATGAATTGGCAAGGTACTGTCATAATATTACTCTTTCCAAATAGTTCCCTGATAGATTCGCGACGATGTAGGGTCATAAATGGCTCTGACAACTCTCTTTTGTAAGATAACGATGGATTCAATGTCAGCAGCCCGACCCCACAGTAAAATGCCATACGACATAATACTGTGGAAGTAGCTAAAATATACGTAGACCAAACGCGCGGTTTCTACATCTGTAAATTGTCTCATCTTTCTAACAGCATAAGCGGCCGAGCTCAGCCGCCCCGCAAGATATGTTATATGAGGTCCCCATTGTAATTTCTCGTCTAGCGTGATTCCTAGGAAAACCGTTTGATTAATAAATTCCAGTTTTTCTCCATTCAATATGATGTCACATTCGCTAACATTAGGTAATTTAAATCTAATACATTGGTTGTTATTTTATTTAGAACGAAATTATTTACCGTAAACCAATCTTGAACCTGAAGAATATAGCTATTCAAGTCGTCAAGATTTTGTGACCGTCGGTTGATTTTAACTGCAAATAACACCATCTTCGTTTGATGTTGAATTAATTGGGGTAAATCATTAATGTAAACTAAAAAGAGGAATGGGCCCAATATCGAACCTTGAGGAACGCCCAATGCCATTTCAACCCCAATGAGTTTACGCCGTTTACTTGAACTTTAACCTTTCTATCTTTAAGGTATAATCTTAGTAAATCAAGAGCTGTATTTCTAATCCCATAGTGCTCCAGTTTCAGTAGAAGTGTCTTATGGTCTACGCAATCAAACGCCTACGAGAAAAAGAGAGGTCACAAAAGATTCCAATGGCATCTTGTGCTTCTTCCCAGTCATTAATTTTTTTCTTTATTAGGGTGACACCAGCGTCAGTGGTACAACGCCCTTTGGTGAAACCGTACTGTTGTTCATGAAAGATGGAATTTTTATTAAAGTGACGTAACATTTGATTGGACATCAACTTTTCAAACACCTTACTGAGAACTGGTAGAATTGACACGGGCCTACAATTGTTGCGTTCTATACTATCACCGGATTTGAACAATGGAACTACTTTACTGTGTTTCATGAGATCCGGAAAGACTCCTTGGTCTACACTGGTGTTAATTATGAAAGCTAAATAGGGCGCAATGGTTTCGATAATAGTTCTACAGGCTGTTTCATTATTTATTATTTGCCAAGTAGTTTTTATTTTATCATCAGCTGATTTTATTTTATTGCTATACAGCGCTTTGGCTATTTTGCACACACTTTTAAAAGTTTTGAATATTTTGCAGCATACTTATGAAAGTTTGTATTATTTATATTATGTTGCTTTAGGCCATAAAGTTCAAATAGCTTTTGCCTGCTTTTACGAATACCTGGAGTCGCCCAGTCACTAAATAAGAACTTTGTGTAAATACTTTTAGTCTTTAGTGGAAAAGTGTCATTAAATTGCGTGTTTAATAGTGAAAAGAACTCGGCGTAGAACTCATTTGGGTCACCTATATTATTAAAACTGTGAACACATGATTTACTGGCCAAAGAATTATTAAATTTCTCTAAACTTTTACATGTAATTGACCTAAACCTTATTTAAATTTTTTGTAAAGGTATGTAGGAGCAAAATGTTATTGTTTGTCCAATGTGATCTGATGGCAACTTGTTTACAATTTGTTTGTGTAAGTAATCACAATTACAAAAAATACTATCTATACAGGTGGCAGAGGAAGCTACCACTCGGGTTGGTTCAATAAAAACATTTGACAAATCAAATGACTTAAAAAGGCTTAATAATCTGACAGTATTTTCAGTATCAGTAATTAGTTATTTTCTAATAAGTTAATATTAAAATTACCACATATGATTATTGACTTACTACTAGTACTAAGTTTCTTTAATACATCTTCCATTACAGAATCAAACATGGATAGATTCTGGTAACTTGGAGGTCTGTATACACATACTATAACATGCTTATCAAGCTCAACACAGGACAATTCAATGTTGTATTCAACAGATATTTCGATGATGTCTTTTCTTTCTTTCGATTTAATAGAATTTTTAATTATATTAATGATCCACCATGTATCATACGTTTTCGGCTGAAATGGCTAACCACACATTAATTTTCATAATTAATTGACGTCACTTGATGACCTTTTAACCAATGCTCTGTTAAACAAATGACATCAAAAATGGTATTTTCCAAAAATAATTATATTTCCAGTCATTTGGAAGAGCAACCTTGGATATTTTGATTAAATAATTTAATAGTATGTTGCACTCCCTTTGACTTATATTGAGTTATATTGGCAGAAGATACCTTTATATTATTCTCTTATAATAATTGCTTAATTGAAGGGGTAACTTCTGTTGTCTTACAACATTCCCACTTCAGTAAAGCAGACTTAATTGCCCGCATCGGCGATTTCTCTTTGCGAGCGTATCGTGGTAGTACGTATTTGATCGATGAGTTTAATACCCAATACGCTACGCTCCATTTCGCCCTTTGGCGAACCTTGAGTTTGAATAGCAGAGTAAACAAAAATTGCGAGAACGGATCCGGAGTCTGTGTGTTGTGGAATTTTCAGTCAACGATAATGAGTTTTCAGCTAGGTTTTACTATTCAACGTTTGTTACAGTAAGTCATGGGAACCGTCGACAGTGTTTAGCAGTCAGGTATTTATTTATTTATTCATTGAATACTTCAAGCACAGAAATGTAGAGGCGGACTTAATGCCATAGGCAATGGGTTTATAATATTACTAGATATTGCCCGCGATTCCTTCAGGGATTCAGGATGAAAAGTAACCTATGTCCTTTTCCAGGTCACGGTCTACTCGTGTGCCAAATTTCATCCAAATCCGTTCACCCGTTTTAGCGCGAAAGCGTAACAAACAAACACACTTTCGCATTTATAATAATTAGATTAATTATGTTAGTATAATATTCTATTCTATTCTGTAGGTAACTGAAGTTCTTGCATTCAGAAAGTGGTACATAAAGGGTAACGAATAGGTACACAAAATGTGGTCAAAATATAGTCGTTTCGCCGCCATTTTGGCTGAATTCGCTCAAACTATGTGGTATTTCCTGTTATTTTAGATGTTCCAGCCTTTAACCACTACAATGAGGTTTTTGTTTCTCAGAACGTACCAAAATAAACTCAAACAGAAAAAATACCGTTATGAATAAAAAAATATGTGACCTTGGCCATTTGGTCTTCAATGTATTCTGAGCTGGAACCTAACACAAAACACAATATGCAGGATGTTGAGAAAATTTTCATTCAACTTAATGTTGATATTATCGTCGGGAACAGCGCAAACAAAAGGGTTAAGTAACGTTTACAACATAAGGGTATTTTCCAAGTTGGGTGCTACTCCAATTTTGTGCCAAAAACATTCTGCACTAAAGCCCCGCTTTCATTGCATTAACCAGTCCCATTGTTTACAATTAAAATCCGTGTTTTCAAGTAAAAAACAAATACATACTCGTATACATTGGAGCGTTAAGGCAGAGTTGTACTAATTAACAAACTTAGCAGTAACATTATAGACCAGCGAGGTAATTACGTAAACACTTACAGTAGCATTGGTTTTAATTTTGACAGTTTAACTACATTCATTGCGTTATTTACGTTGTTGAACAGACAAATTTTTCGAAGCAATCGATCCGTCTGTGACGCAATTAGAGAGCAGAGATTCGAACCAAGACCCTACGCGTAGCAGTCACGCTTGCAACTGCTAAATAATTGACTAGCTAAACCAGGCAGTAAAAAACATACTTGTAATGACTTTTCTAAAGGCGGTCATACATGCTAGAATGTCGGATAGAGTTGTGCAAGTAAATTTTATCATAATGATAAATAAAACACAGTCAAACCGTACATACCGGAGTTACCGACATAGCTTGCAGAGGAAGTAAGCTAAAGTGGCAGTGAGCATGTTTGTCGAAAGACCGATTGCTTGTAGAGCAGATGAGTCCTGGAGTGGAGACCGCATATCGCGAAGCGTAGTGTGGGACGCCTCCAGGCACAAATTAATACAGATGGGACACTCCACAAAATCATTTAAATAAAAAGAGCCTACTACGACACAATACAGTGCAATTCAGGTCGCACAGCGCTAAGTACCTACAGTTAATTTCATCTAGAATTTGCCTCTCTTTCTATCGCGTAAGTCTTATAACTTCTGATTACGTTACACTCACTGAATTGGCCCAGCAAGACGGGCCCGCCGCGTACTTGTAGCTTCATTCCTAAACTGCGGAGTGTCTCATCTGTATTCATCTGTGCCCCCAGCTAGATGGACCGACGACCTTAATTGGGTAAGGCTGCATGCTGAAGGCGGAGGACAGGGTGTCGTATTGCAGCCTGGGAGAGGCCTATGACCAGCAGTGGGCTGCGATAGGCTGAGTTGATTGATTGATTGAACTGTACATGCACATTCAAACATGAAACATGTTTGGGAGAAACCTAGTTTTTCAGTTATTCTGAACTACGAGGATCACACTGAAAGTTCTTAGAAAATCAAAAACTGAATAAACTAGCAAGTTATTAGTTTTATTATATCTTTTCAAAATAGTGTCCATTTACATCAATACATCGCTGCATCCGATGGAACCACTGAGAAAAGTACTTTGCCCACTCGTCCTTAGGGGTCGAAACGCAGCCACTGCTTCCTCGGCGTCCATAAAACGTTTTCCTCGAAGTTTTTCTTTTATTTTCAGAAAGAAATAAAAATTGCAAGGCGCGAGGTTCTGGGCTTTAGGACGGGTGACCCAGTAATTTCATGTCTGAGGTCGCCAAGTAGTCGATTGTTTGCTTGGCGGTGTGCGACGAGGCGTTGTCGTGGTGAAGAAGAATCCTAGTGCGAGGTCGTTTCTCCCGAATTTTTTCCAAGACAAGTGGCAAACAGTTTTTAGTGTACCACTCTGCAGTAGGTAACTTTTTCGATCCTCTAAAACAATTGTTGCGTAATGACCTGTCCTTCCGAAGAACGAGGCCACCATCTTTTTTCCCACGCTTCAACCTCTCTTCACTTTAGTTGGCAACTCTTCGGAAGGAAACACCCAGACAGCAGACTGTCTCTTAGTTTCAGGATCATAACAATAAATCCAGCTTTCGTCACCCATAAGTATGTCGAACACAGCATTTGAGTCACCTCTGTTAAATCTTTGAACCATTTCACGACACCAATCCACACGATGGAGTTTTTGGGCCTCTGTAAAATTATGAGGTATCCACCGGGCACAAAGCTTCCTGACCGCTAAATAATCATGGAGGATTTTGGGCACTTGACTCATACCGATGCCTAAGCTTGCCCGAATCTGCTGATAAGTCACTCTTTCGTCAGTCTCTATCATACGCCACACAACACTGATGTTACCTTCAGCTATGCTGACGTGACACAGACAATTTACAATTTGCCGCCAAATCGTAAAAAAAATACAAATGAATAAAATACATACACTATAATATTGGCAAATTTTCCATTTTCAAAATTTGATTCTAAAAACTTTCAGTGTCACCCTCGTATATGTTATAAAACCGTTATGTGGTGTATGTTCCATAATCATAAGGCATGAAATTTTGGATAAGTAATCGTAATTTTAAATCTTTGCACTGTATGCAAAGTTTGCATGACTTAAGAGAGGCATTTTTTATTATATATTGACTTCGCACCTCCATAACTCAAGTAGCGGATGTTGGAGAAAAACCAGCCAAGCTGAAGTGGGAGTGGGGCGGCCACATCGCACGAATGCACCCGGAGAGATAAGGAAAGATCGTCATTCACTGGACGCCTGAAGGAGGACATCGACGTCGAGCTAGACCGCGGCGAAGGTGGTGTGACGATCTAATCATATTTGCACGGACAACATGGCCTAATAACAGAGTCAAGATAACATTAGCTAGCTAAACTCCGCAGAAGTGAAAGTGATGGGAATATCTAAACATCTTTACTATTTTAATAATAAAAAAGTAATTTTTAATAATTAAACCGACTTCGAAAGAAATTAATTCAAAATTATGAAATAATATTTTTATACGAAATCTACACGAAATTAAACAACAAAACGACATCAAAAGTAGGTACGAAACAAATTAGGGGACTACAATTTTTTTTGAGGTCGGTGCCCGCAAAGCCATCGAATATAAAACTTAATCAAAATAGAAACATTAAATCGGATACAAAACGGAGTTAAAATACATTTTACATAACAACCTATTTTTTTTATTATTGTCGTAGGTTATTAATTATTCTACTAGCTTTTAACTAGCGTGGAAGTCGGAAATTATCCAATGGAAACGTACTACGAGGACAAAATGTATCCTATGTGTTAATCCAGGTTATAAATTGCTTCATCCAAATCCTATTAATAGCATAACATAATGATTGAATACTATAGTGAATTCTTGCATGCCTAGTACTTTTTGTCAGGTTTGCTCAGAAATTGTGCACAACGGTTAATGATTGAAATACTATCTTGAATTCATGCAAGCCTAGTCCTTTTTGTGCCAAGTTTCAAGTTTATTAACTCAAGGAATAAGATTTTTCATACAAACGAAATCCCGCCCTTTTCGCCCCCTTAAAGGTGGAATTTTCCCCTTCTAGTGCTGACATCATTATAAAAGTGCAAAATGTCACGTTCCTAGTCCCAGTAGTTTCGCCTTGCGTTGATATTATGACAGTCAGTGAGTTTCTCCTTATATAGGCAGCTCCTTCTTAAGTGCTGGCACTGACCTCAAAAAAAATTGTAGGCCCCTAATTAGTTTCGTGTATATATAAAAATATTATTACCAACTTGAAGTCATGTCCTTAATATCATCAGTCAATGCGTTGTCAATTTAAATTAATTGTAGCTCGTTGACAAAATAGATACGCCTCTTGCAAGTCGAAATAATTGAGTTATTTTGGAAATATTTACTTTTCTCAGTACAAATCTAATGATCTTGGCACGACACTCAATTCAATAAGACAGTGAACTATTTATTTTCTTATTAGATAAGATTTGATTGTGAAAAGCTTTTGAAACCCAGTCGCATGACCATAATAATATTCTACGTTCGCAATTTAATTCCCAAACATGTAAACAAATACGTTTTTTTGTAAAAATAACTTGAACAGCTACATGTATATGTGATAAAGTTATTTTCAGTTTGCGTTTCCACTTCAATATTTTTAACACTTTTTAATAGTTAGTAGTCATTCTAAAATCGACTTAATTTACTTCAGCATAAAGTTGATATTGGCTGAGTGGAAATAACATCAATTGGAAACATGGATTTAAATAGAGAATAGGTGCATATTGAGATCGGACGAAATTAAACAATCGACTAACGGCGTAAATGGGTGTACTAACACCGAGTCAATAGTACCACGGTGCAAGTTTATTGCTTGTTGCATATCATAAAATTGCCGCAACAATTGACTGGAACCGTCTAAACAACAAGTACAATTGTTGCACGATACGGGCAAGTTAGTTGCCGTTCTAAACTAGTATGTCAAGCGGCGCAAATACTGTAACCTTTTGGGTAAATACAGTTTTGAGGGTTGAAACGCTCGGGTCGTGGCGCTCAAGTGTGCGTTTTTCTCGCCGACTGATCGACACTTCACGTGACAAGAGGGTTGGCTCGTTCTTTGTAAAAAGAATTAGCATTCCAGCCATTCAACGTGGCAATGCTGCCAGTGTCCTGGGCACGTTTTCGGATGATAGCGATGCAGACGAGTACTTCGACGCCTAAGGCCGAATTTCACCAACAAAATTGAACGCGATCAACACACCTAAACCAAGTCAAGAGATGTCGGTGTCAATATTGTTATGAAATATTGACACTGACATCTTGAACTCGGTTTAAATGTGCTGATCGTGTTCAGTTTCATTGGTTAAATTCGGCCTAAGTGTCCTTTAGTTTATGTATTTATTTGTATAGTTAGACGTGTCATATTATATTGTACTAACTTTTGCCCGCGGCATCACCCGCGTGGATGTCGGAAAATATCCCACGAGAACGTACTACCGGGATTACATGCCTAATAGCTGAGGAATCAGGCCAGGTCATTGACTGCTACCGCTGTGCCCGCGTTACCGTAAGCGAAATTTTGAATCTGTGATATCTTTTAAACTGTTCATTTAAATGATATGATGTAAAGGCAAATTCTAATCTACATTAAATGTCCAATTTAAATAACATATTTTATTGGATAAGGATTAATATTATACCGGTCAAAATAGCTTCGGAAATAACAGTGAAATTTAAAAAAAATCTGAAAGTTAAAAATGGTTATTGTGGGTCATTCTTAGAAGATAGACAAATGTTATTGCAGACTTTTTAAGATGAACAATCTCATAGAACATAAGTTTTATATATGTTTTATGGTTTACGCGGCGCACACCAGTAAAGCTTCCAGGCGCATGGTTTTTTTTTTTCAGCCAATTTACAGAATACCTTCATGAATTATACACCAAAACCTTTCGCATGAATTGTTCCGTCCATTGGTGAAAACTGTTTGAAAATCTGTTCGGTAGTTTTTTTTTTCGAATTTATCGTGTTCAGACAGATAGACAGACGCGACGGGGAACTTTGTTTTATAATATGTAAGGTTAAACATTTTAATTTACATGAAGTAAAAATACCTAAAAAAACTGTTAGTTTACTTACCTAGGTGTCAGCGTCACATTTCAAAGAGTTTTTCGTGAGTAATATTTATTTAATTGTGAATTCTTTTCGTAATATTTATTTAATTTCTTATTCAACTGAATCAAAATTCGGCAAGGTGTCGAAATAGAACAAGAGATAAAGCTATTAATAACTTAATCCGCGAATAATTAAGACCCTCGGCAATAAACAAATCACAATTGAAAAGCTGGCAATAAATCTTATAGCTTAGTATAATTAACTTCAACTTAAATTAATTATGTTTTTGGAAACAAAACTTTTGTTTGTTTTCTGTTCAAAATTATTTATTATGTTTGCCTTTATGGAGTATCAAAGACGGTAGATAGATTTTTCTTCAGCCCTAGTCGCCGCAGGAGACGCCCCGGGCGTCGGGAGTCGAGAGCCGACTTCCGGCCACCGTAGGCGCGGGCTTGCGGACGGTGAGCAATGGGCAGCTCGCCGTCCGATAAGGACCAGGCCCGTGTCGACGGCGCGTTGTGTCCCACGCGCGCCTCAAAGAGATATCAGCACCACCCGACGGGGTCGAAAGACCAATGCCTGCTGGGTTTGCGAGTTTGTCCGAAAGGGATATCGTGGCCCCGGAGGCGATCGGCGGCGGCGATCTCTCCCGTCCGGCTCTGGGCCCCGGCACACAGGCAACGGAAGGAACACGGGTGGGTTTTAGTCAGTAAAAGTCTGACACACCCTCTCGCTCTGCCCAGAGCGGGAGAAGTCATTTGATGATATACCATCATCAAAAAAAAATAAAAAAACGGTAAAAATATCACGAAACATAGCTTTGGTGATGGTAAACTTTGCTTGCGCGATTTACGATTTTGTTTGACGTACGTCAGTGTGATGCGTACTTGCGTCGTTCGCATGTGGCGTTGTAGAAGGTTTGGGTGGTACTAATTAAATAACCACACCCGTTAATAATACAAAAGAAACATTTTTGAAAAAATACGGAAATCCCCAATAAGATACAAGATGTTAGTGTTTGTATCGTGCTGACCGATAGCTTAGTTAATAATGATTTAGTGGGCGCAAAAGATTTTGATTAATTTAAATTACTCTAAAAACTACAGCAGTTTTCCTTTAGGGATACTACTTGCGCATACTTACCTTACTTAGAGCTATTCTGTTAATTTCACTTCCAACCTTTCGACCTTACATGATTCAACGGCGAACTGTTTTGTTTTAAAAGTAAATCACAACTCTCTGATCGAATTTCGAATTTATATTTTGAAAAACGTCATACGTGATTATAATGATAATACGACCAGCCTCTTACTGTCCCACTGCAGGGCAAAGGCCTCTTCTCATACAGAGAAGGCACGAGCATTGAACACCACGCTTGCTCAAGACGGGTTGGCGATTGCAGACTTATAATAACTATAAGTCCAGGTTTCCTCACGATGTTTTCCTTCACCGATGTCAGTATTAATGTCCAAGATAAACTCAGAAAGTACATATGAATTGAAAAAGTCACTTGCCCGGATTTGAATCCACAACCTCATGCATGAGAGGCGAGGCCTTAACCACTGGGCCATCAAGATACGTGATTATTATCAATGTTAATGATTACGTAAAGGTACAGTCAGAGTAATTTATTTATTTATTTATTTATTTATTTATTTGGATCTCCAACAAAGATTACACCTTACATGCTGAAAATAAAACATAAAAAGATACAGATCCTTGTGCATCTTCAATTATAGGAGACCACAGCTTGCATTAAGATATCAAACAATCAATTATTAATATGGAAATAAAGTATACAATTTAAAGTAAAAACAACAAGAATCAAAATTAAAATTATAAAAAAAAAAAAAAAACTATATATATTGAGTTGAACAGTAGGGAGTTGAACAGTAGGGAGGAAGGTCAACACTTACTCAATATTAAGTTTTGCGTGTAACAGCAACTTAAATTTACTTAGGCTGTTGGAGAAAATGTCTATATCGTCGGAAGAACATGACAGTGAGTTGTATTGATTGGTCATCCTAACAATCGGCGAGTGTTTACCTAGATTTGTTCTGTGTTGGGGGGCTTTCAGTAAAGGGCCGGGATAGCGAGGAATACGGGAAGGGACGTTAATGCGTAATTTGCTAAGAAGATCTGGACAGTCAATGCCATTATTGAATAATTTATACAGGAACAACATGTCGGAGATAGTGCGGCGAGATTTTAAATCTTTGAGTTTGAAGTGATTTACTCTATGTTCGTAAGATCTACAATTTCTTACTTTAAACCTAAACGCTAGATGACGGACAAGTCTCTTTTGAACCCTTTCAATGCGACTTATGTGGACTTGGTACGAAGGATTCCACACCGTGCTGCAGTATTCAAGTTGGCTTCGTACGTAACTGTTGAATAAAAGTAATGTAGTGGATGGTTTTTTAAATTCTTTTGAAGATCTCAAAATAAAGCCAAGAGCTCGGTAAGCTGAATTAAGCATTTGGTCTATATGATTTATAAAATTAAGTTTACCATCCAAGTATACTCCTAAGTCACGAATAACTGTTACTTCTGTTAGTGTGTTTCCCTGAATATTGTAAACAGATTCGACTTTATTGTGTTTTCTAGTAAATTTTATATGAAAACATTTAGTACAATTCAAGTACATTTTATTGTTGGTACACCATTGACTCAGACTATCTAAATCAATTTGTAATAGCTGTGTATCGACATTATTCAAAATTACACGGGTCAGTTTTAAGTCATCAGCAAAAAGGTATGGTGTGGAGTATTTAAATATGTCTGATATGTCGTTAATAAACACATTAAAAAATAACGGCCCTAGATTGGACCCTTGGGGCACACCGGATGTTGCAATGTAGGGATCTGACTCATTACAATCTACAACCACTGAAGAAGTCCTATTCTCGAGGTAAGTTCTACACCAGCTCAGTGTGATACCGGTTATACCCAACGACTGGAGCTTATTTAGCAGCAATTCATGATTTACTTTGTCGAAGGCCTTCGAAAAGTCTGTGTACACTGCATCAATTTGAAGACCTTTATCTACTGCGGATGTTAGTTCAGTGACATAATTAACAAGATTTGTGTTTGTAGATTTTTTAACCATGAAACCATGCTGATTAGTGGATATTAATTGTTTAACGTGGTCGTGCAATACTGGGTACAACAGTGATTCAAAGACCTTAGACAAAGTACATAGAATGGAGATGGGTCGATAATTAGATATCACCTCCCGTTTCCCATTTTTGTGAATAGGTACTATTCTAGCTTTTTTCCATTTATTTGGAAAAACCCCAGTTTTTAGCGAGGTATTATAAATATTTGCCAGTGGAGAAGACAAATACTCTGCACATCCCAACCAGAATATTGGGGGCACATTGTCAGGTCCAGCACCTTTAGATATGTCGAGTCCAGAGAGTTTATTCAATACAGCTTCAGGAAGGATTGAAAGGTCGTCGATGGGTAAAACCGGAACCGAGACAGAAGGTAAGTTATTAAGGAAATTATTGCAATTATCGTAAGGTGGATCATATACGGAGGAGAACTGCTCTGCAAATAAATTTGAAACGGCTTTACTACCGTAGGCTTTGACATTGCCGAGAGTCATTTCTGGAGGGTAAGAAGAATTGCTTTTTCGGAGGTTTTTAATATGTGACCAGAAGATTTTAGGGTGATACTTAATTTTATTTTCAATTTCATTTATGTAGTTGTCATAACATTTTTGGGTAAGAATTTGGCAGTCTTTTCTTATGTAATTAAATTCTAATATGTCCATTGGATTGTTGTATTTTTTTATCTTGATATGAAGTTTCAGTTTCACTTTAAGTAGCTTTTTTAATTGATGGGAATACCATGGTGGATATTTGCCTCGTGTAAATTGTGTTACTGGCACATGTATATTTATGGTTTCGTTGATTATATCATAAAATTTCTCCAATTTATCATTGACGCCATAACATTCACTGAATTCCTTGGTCCAATCGATATGTTTCAGAGATTTATTTATAGCTCCGTAGTCTGCTTTATGAAAGTTGGGTTTACTCGCAGGTTTTAAGTAAGTTTTAGTAAACGTTTGAAAAGTCATTGTCAAATCAAAAGCCGGGTGGTACTTGTCTAGTTCCCTTATAGGGTCAAGGCAGCCACTTATTTCAGTTTGTTCAACATCTGAGAGCACTAAGTCTAACGTCTTATTTTGAAAATTTTTAATCCAGTTTAGCTGTTTTAAATCATTAAGCGCTAAGAAGTCGAGCAGTAAATTTTTAAGGTTTCCCGTGCTAGAAGTTGATGGTATGCAAGATTCGGTAGTAGCCTCATGTATCCAATCAATACAACTCAAATTAAAATCGCCGACAATTGATGTTGAGGAGTCACTGTTAGTTGTAATGACCGAATTGCAATTATCAATAAAGTATTCAAAAACTTCAAGATTTACAGGTGGTGGCAAGTACACAGCACACATCTTTAAGGATTGGGATGTATTGGAGTTGGTTTTAATCATAATCCATAAATCTTCACAGTTACTTTCCCAGTCTGTCATGCGACATGAAATTAATTTATTAGTTACCGCTATGAGAACTCCACCGCCTGTTTTTTTGTGATTATTCAAGCTTGACGATTCTCGGTCTCTTCTATATACAGAATAAGAATCATTAAAAAGTTCAGAATCAAAAATACTTTCGCAAAGCCAAGTCTCGGTTAAGACGAATACATCATAATCACTGTCATGTATGTGTTGACGAACCTCAGATAAATTGCTACGAAGACCTCTGGTATTTTGATAGTAACATTTTAGGGAATTGAATTTTATAAAGTTTAGGCTATTGAACATTCTTAGAAACAAAATTAAAAAGTAAACAATAATGACACAAAAAAAAAAAGAAACAATAATACAGTACTATAAGATCTATGTTAATGACTTTAGCTTTTCAAAGTCTTCCACAACCACACTTTGCGCAGTTTCATCCTTCTTCAATAGAACTCTCCCATTGCGAACCCATACGAATCTGTATCCTAGCTCCTTGGCACGAACTCTTGTCGCCGCATGAAGAGCCTTGTTTTCAGGAGATAGGTGTTCAACGACGAATATCGGCACCGGCTTTTCGTTAGCTATGCCAAGGTGACTTGAATTTAGTTTATTTTTCGAATTTGCTTTGTTGAATTGAATTGATGCTGCAAGGAACGAATCTCTTAGTCGCGGGCTATTGAACTTGACAAGAATAGACCTCGGTCTTGCGCTGCGCGTGTCTTTTTTGGCGACCCTCGTACATAGTTGAATATCTGTATCCTTAATATCGCATTTAATTACTTTGCCTAACTGAGAAATAGTGCTAGTCAAATTCTCTGATCTGTATTCCGGTACACATTGCAGTTCGATGTTACTCGAACGAGCGTGTTGTTCCAATAGGTTCATTCGTTTTGTTACGCACCTGAGAGAATTTTGAAGAAGACAATTTTCCTTCTCGAGCATGTGTATTTTAGCGGTCTTATCTTCTAATGTTACCTTAATTTCTTCGTATTTCTCATTAAAAAACGACAAGGACTGCTTGAATTCCGAGATCATGTTGTTAATTACGCTAAATTGTTCATGGATTAATCCTGCGATTGTATCATGTAATGCTTGGTTAATTTCATGCCTTATCATCTCTCTAAGAGAACCTGTTGTAATATCTGCCAGTAGCGTGTCATTAACACGGTCAGGTGAGTGGCATATAGGTGGTTTGTTGCGTAGAGTAACATTCGTACCGTCAACAGGGGATGGTTGAGTCACTGGACTAGATTGCCGGGCGGGTCTAACAGGAGTGTTGGTGTTATCAAGTTTGGGCTGTTTATTTAGACACCCAGGACATTTCCAAGCATTTTTAGTATCGGCATGCATTGATTTAAACCTCTTCTCTGATATATTAGCGCACAGTAAATCATACCAGTGATTGCAAAGAAAGCATCGCAAACCTTTCCCAGCCTTAAAGTCTTTTATACATCCAGCGCAATTTATTGTTGACATTCTTAATGCGTGCGTGGGTACGTTGAAATAATTTTCAAATTTGGCAATATAAAGCGCTTACAGCGTTTAAAACAGGATGCGTCTAATAGTGAATAAAAATAGTAGCGCTGTTTAGAGTATTAAGCTTCATACAAACTGCGAATGATGTTCTTGGCGAGAAGGTCGTAAGCGCCGTGGAATGCGCGTCGCTTACGCGTTTCGGTCGTTGCGGGACAACGGTCACTCAAACACTTTGTTTATGTTGCAAACTTTTTGTTAAAATCCAAATATCACTGATAAACACTGGGTGTAATGGCTTGATATTTTGACACTGAGTTAATAAACGTTAATTATTTAGTTCTTGCTCAAAATCTGAGTCAAAACAACACTTTAAACCATATATTCAGAATTATTTTTCGGGAGCAAACGGTTACGGACTGCTACTTGTTACTATGTAGTAATTAATGGTTAGTAAAAGTAATACCACAAATCAATTTGCTGTGCGGTAGCAATGTTTTACAACTGTGAAGGAATGACAGATGTGATGTGAAAGTACGGATAATTTAAGTTGGTAGCCAATTTAATACATATTATAGTAAATATGTATGTACGTGTTTTATTAGTTTATAAACTATACAGGGTGTCAGGGACATCGACGCGAAAACTGTTACCATGGATTCAGTATATGATTCTGAACCCCACTGCGTTGAAATTTTTCGTCGGTTATTAAACAAAAAATCTGCTGTTTCATAGAAAAGTGCAATACCTACGTGGTTAAAATGTATGGAATAGCTGTTTGCCTGTTGTCTTTTTTTATGTTATTATTATTATCTCCTCTAAATCGGAGCACCTGCCATCTTATCTCTTCACCACCCTTGGTTGACTGGTAGAGAATGTCTAAGGCATTAAGTCCGCCTTTGTACCTTATTGTGTGCGAGAAGTTAAATAAATAAATAAATTTGCTTTTCAATCAATTTCCCGATTTAACTATCATTATCATCTGCCTAGCCTTTTCCCAACTATGTTGGGGTCAGCTTCCAGTCTAACCAGCTGAAACCAAAATTTTACACGACTGCCTAAGTTACTTCCACAACCCAGTTACTGGGGTAACACGATACTATACGATACTTTACCAGTACGCAAAGTTAAGCATTGTTTTAAATTAAACATAAAACAGTAAGTAGTATTACTCGTATTAAGTCCTTTATTTAATTATATACTTACATATAAATTATATTTTTAAATATTAGAATATAAAAACGTTTAAAAATATAAAAAATAGTATCCCACCGGTATCGGGAACAGGGTCCAAACTACCAGCGGGTCAGGGGTCCAGCGAGAGGAAACTCCTAACTATGCGAGCCGTGTCCAGAAAGAAGTACCCACCAGTCGGTATGCATTAAAGCGGAAATTGCGGAGTTATTTTCAAAGTAAATAGAGTAGAGTCATCACAACACCTCTCTCCATTGAATTCGTATATATGTATATATATATAATATAGGTATATATTTTAGTAAATATGTATGTATGTGTATGTAGTTTGTACTGTTGTACCTATTTTAATTATAATGCATTAGAATACTTTTATCTTTATCTTTGTTCCTCTCATATAGAGCACCTGCCATCTAATCTCTTCACCACCCTTGGTTGACTGGTAGAGAATGCCTAAGGCATTAAGTCCGCCTTTGTACTTTTTTGAGTGTTAAAAGTTTAAATAAATAAATAAATAAGTACCGCTTTCTGAATCAAGCCCTCGATCCAGCTGCCTAACGAGAACCTCCTCAGGTGTTGGTCGAGGCTCTTGGCTATTAGGCCATTGGTTGTCACGGCTATCGGCACAATGATCGCTGAGTCCACATCTAAGTAGTATTATTATTATTTTTAATTTAAAATGATGTTTATTTGTGAAACACTGTTATTCAATTTTGTTTTGTTTCAACTTGAATAACAAAGTATCACCATGCCGCGGTTTGTGGTAATGGCCAAAGTACAAAAATATATTCAAATCTTTTGTTAGTAACTCGAGTAGGTAGGTACAATAAAAATGAAGAAAATGTAGGTTTGGTAATGAAAACATTTTTTTAATAATAAACTAGCGTTGCCCGTGACTTCCTCTACGATCTAGGATGAAAAGTAGCCTATGTCCATCTCCAGGTCATGGTCTACCCATGTGCCAGATTTCATCCAAATCCGTTCGGCCGTTTTAGCGTAACAAACAAACTCACTTTCGCATTTATAATATTAACTTAGGATAGATATTAAGCGTCTGACAGAGGTAAGCGTTTTGAAGGGAAATGCTGTATTTTTTGTTTTTCATTTTGATTTCAAATAATGTTAATTATTGTTATGAGAATTATTGGTCTCGCACGTCTCCTGTAGTCCCTTTCAGTTTTTTTTTTTCCTGTTCTTTTGTTTTGGGGTTTTTATCTACATAGATTTATTTATTTATTTAGGTTAGCCAACAATTGCTTACACACTACAATTAAAATAAATTCCTTAATAGTACGTTTATAAGTGCAACAATCACTTACAGGCTAACACAATATGCACCATTTATGGGTTAACACAATATTCACAAAGCCAAAAAGATAATTTAAAATAAATGTTATTCAATCATTTTTGGTGATTATAGTAATAAAAACAATATAAATTGCATTCTAAATATAAACAAAATAATAAAACTTCGATTGAAATACATAAAATCCAAAAATTAAATTAAATTAAAATTAACATTAGAACTAACTAGCGACATCATTGATTGTGAGAATAGTGCTCAATAATTATTTTATAAAATTTTCCTATGCTGTCATGATGCATATCAATAATCACTGCAACTATTAACATTTTTAGATATGTCAACAACATCGTGCCTTTTACCATTGTAACATTAAAACTTATAATTAACATATAAACTTTACTAAACAGTTAAACATTATATGAAACTCTTTGTGATAAAGATAGAATTCACCTATTGAGGACTGTTATTAAATAACTTTTTGGCACCTGTTTTATTTACTATCTTCTATAACTTAATCTACGATGTTCTTTTTTCTTCTCGATCTTTCTTTATTTACTTTTGTTTTTTTATTTTTCAATCGTTGTGTCTCTCTATTTAGTTTGTGATCTTCTTGTGCGACTCGCAATCCCAATAAATACATTTTCTTTCTTTTTTCAATATTTTGACCTAATCTAGATTAAGACCAAATTCTCATCTAAGCCGATCAGCAACAGTATTAATTCAAAAGCAAAGCTTCTCCATAAAATATAGTTGTTCTATCTCTTTGTAAGGAGAAACAGTAAGTGTTGAAAGTAAGGTAATAACTCAACGTCGTGTCCGTAGTCACGATTAATGTACCCAAGTGTGTCCTTTGATATACGGCGTCCTAGCCAAAGGCACCTGTCCTACTGCCGGCGATTAGCGAGAACCGAGTAGCATAGCATAATTTAGCCTATAATTTTCCCACTGCTGGGACACAGACCTCCTCTCTTCGGGAGGGAATGGGCTGCCCAGTGCGGGTTGGTAGATATCATTGTCACATGTATTCGAATTTTTGGTTCTACGACATGCCGGTTTCCTCACGATGTTTTCCTTCACAGTTTTGAGAGCACTGGTGATGAAAAATTTTACACAAAGTAAAGCGCCTACCTGGGTGCGAACCCACGATCTACAGGTCGTATGTCGGGGCCGTTGCCACTGGGCCACCACTGATCACAAGTAGAGCTAGCAACTAAAAACGAGTTGGCTAGCAGCGAGTGCGCAACGGCGACGAGCATCACTCGCTGGTATGCATATGTAATTATGTACCAAGCGTGAGTCTCTCAGCGAGTGTTGTGCCCGCCAAGCGAGCGTCGCTAAGCGATTACCTTTGATAGCTCTTGTCGCTGCAACAAACGAGTAAAGAAATAAAATACGTTTATTTGCGGTAAACATGACGCAATGAAAGAACACAAACATAAAAAAGAACAAGTTGGGGAAAAATTTGCGCCACATCCACACCTTTGCGAGTCCGTTCGCGTCTATGTCTACGCGAGACAGAGCCCCAGCGCTGGTAGCTGGTGGTTAGTTCTCGCCAGCGGTGTGAACAGTCAGCAATTAACTATTAATTAATATACCTATCTCTTTCACTTACACGGGACCTACAATCTTCTGTACGTTTCTTGAGCGAGATAATTGTCGATAGCTATTCGCTTCCTCGTTTGCGGTGGGACTGGTGCCTTAAGAGCAGCGAATCAAAGTGAGAATGAATTGGTTGGCTCAAGATATATTGACAGTGGAACAGAGAATAATTTTGTCTGCTATCCATAATCTTGGTCAACTACTGAGGGCGGATTTCAATTAAGTAAATAATTTAATGTCTTTGGATTTCACCAGTCAAACTGAACGCAATCAGCACTTCTAAACCACGACAGCTGTCGCGCGGAGCTGTCAGTAATAATAAAATACAGTTAAAATACACTTAACAGTTTTGACGACTATAAATTCATATTGTGAGAGCTGGTGCCTGATGTAGGTTTAGGAAAACCTGTGTTACAGGTCACCAAGCCCCACTTAGTGGCCTCAAAACAAAAAATTAAATAAATAAAAACAAAAATAAAAGTAACAACAAAAGCAGTCAAAAGGTGTATGGTTAATGGTGGTGAATGTGTATGTGAATTGTGGTGGAGTATAGGTGAATGGTGGTGAATGTGTAGGTGAATTGTGGTGAAGTGTAGGTGAATGTTGGTGAATGTGTATATGTGAATTGTGGTGAAGTTTAGGTGAATGATGGTGAATGTGTAGGTGAATGGTGGTGACCGTGAAGGTGAATAGTGGTGAATATAAAGTAAGTGTAAGTGTGTAAGTATTTGAATAGAAGTCAGTGTTATCATTGATGTAACCAATTTTTTTTTAAAACAGTGTCCGTCGAGTTTCTTGTCCGTTTTTCTCCATAGATACCTACTACGCTTTGGAATGGGCAACTAGCTTCATATTTCTGACTGACCGATTCCTTGACAATTCAAAAATGCCTGTAAATGGTTTAATTAGTTGGTTGGTTGTTTTGGTTTGGTTGGTTGGTTTTTTGATTGGTTGTTTTTTTGGTTTGGTTGCTTTGAGTTTGAGTTTGTGGAATATTGACACTGACAGCTTTTGAACGCAGGTGTAATTGGCAATGAGTCGTAAGCAGTAGTATCCTTCCGGATTTTTCCGAAAATGTCCGGCATTTTGGTCCCCCGTCCGGACTTTCTACGTCCTTGTCATTTGTCAGGAAACTCCATGATGTTTTTTTTTTTTAAATATAAAGAGTTTAATGAGTAGGTTCAGTACCTATTCATTGAACACACGGACATCACCACGGATATTTTACTTTTAAATCACCCTGTTTTCAGTAAACAGAGTGATTTAAAAGAAAAATGTCCGTGTTTGTGCAAATGTTTCTTGCTTGCTTTTTGTCAGTACTTTTCTTTCGAAATGCTGACCCTAATCAGCTGTCTTTAAAACAAAAACTAGAATTCGCGCCACGACTGAAAGCCATTTGACGCGGCGGTAGTGTCTATGTCATTGCATCAAATTGAAGTTGCATTAAAAAAAAATAGTTCCACAATCTTCCGCCGGACTTCAGTGGTGGCGCGGACTCTAATAGGTGCGTGCGTTCCGGTGAGTGAAAAATACCTTTATTTTTCAGGTTTTAAACTTGTATACTTGTCTAAAATCAAATAATAAACCTCACTTTCGTCATTTTTCTTTCTCGTTATTTCATTATAAACCAGGTAGCTTACAAGCTGTCGAGCAGGTTCAATTAACTTTTCAAAAGATAATAACTTCTACCCAACACACGAGGCCCAGTTCTCATTAATTATTTAGATTACTAAAATGTTTCTCTTCAATATTTGCATAAGGTTATAAACATAGAGCTCTCAAGAGGAACTTTATCTATATAGCCTTTTGAAAAGTTCTCCTTATTTCTCAACAACTCCCAATGGCTAGTTTAGCAATGCTTTCGACAATTTCAACGTTTTAAGGCTTGTGCAGATTAGCGCTACTTGTCGCGCGACGCGACACGAACAATACAATTTCTAAGAAAACTTCACAGTATAACAATAACCGGTGTCGCGTCGCGCGACAAGTCGCGCTGGTCTACACAAACCTTTATAAATGTAAATATTTAACTGACCCTATAAAAACTGATTGACCTTCTAATGATGCACACTTTTTTAAATAATTTAACTTTTTTATTTTCTGGTTTTTTCTAATAGTTGGTCGCAGTAACCCTTGTAGGTACCCTGACCAAACAGGTTAGTTTAGGTTAGAACTGTGACCAACCACGCGCGAGCCGAATTGGTGGCAGTTACTTGACTATTTAGTATGTTTAGAACCTCAAATATATATATAATTGAGTGCACAATAATATTTTTAGGAGCGCAAAATGGGAAATATAACGTTCGATTAAATACATGCCATACAAAATATTTTTTTAAAGTTAAAAAAAAACCGGCCAAGTGCCAGTCAGACCACACATTATAAAGGGTTCCGTAATTGGGATGAATTTTTCCCAAGAACAAACTTAACATTGTAGTTGAAAAACATGTTCTCCCATATGGAATTTATTGGAGAACATGTTTTTGTAACTGCGAATTTAAGTTGGTTGATTATTACTCGTTAACTTGTAGAGCCTACTTCTTAGCTGTGATAGTTTTCCTTTTAATTTCGTTATACATTCTACCGCCACCTGTACACCGTCACTTAACTGTAACAAAAGTTAGCAAAGCAAAAAAAAAAAAAAAAGCTCAATATTTCGCAAACGGATTCCTGAATCCAAAATTTTTTTTGGATTTCACACACTCACTATATTTTTGAACGACCTTTTCAACGACAGCCCACACCTTGGGATAGACGAGAAAAAAAACATCCTCACTTAACGTGTAGGCGGTAATCTAAAAAAAACATGATTTTATTTTACCACTTTGTCGGCGTGATTAATATGTACACCCATGCCAAATTACAACTTTGTGGTACTAAGAGTCTCTGAGCTAAGCTGCGAACAGACAGACAGACAGACGGACATGGCGAAACAATAAGGGTTCTTTATTGTCTCTAAAAAAGGCAGAAAAGTGTAAAAACCCTTGTTTTGTATTACTTTGGCAAAAAAGCGAATCAAAGTGAGAATGAATTGGTTGGCTCAAGATATATTGACAGTGGAACAGAGAATAATTTTGTCTGCTATCCATAATCTTGGTCAACTACTGAGGGCGGATTTCAATTAAGTAAATAATTTAATGTCTTTGGATTTCACCAGTCAAACTGAACGCAATCAGCACTTCTAAACCACGACAGCTGTCGCGCGGAGCTGTCAGTAATAATAAAATACAGTTAAAATACACTTAACAGTTTTGACGACTATAAATTCATATTGTGAGAGCTGGTGCCTGATGTAGGTTTAGGAAAACCTGTGTTACAGGTCACCAAGCCCCACTTAGTGGCCTCAAAACAAAAAATTAAATAAATAAAAACAAAAATAAAAGTAACAACAAAAGCAGTCAAAAGGTGTATGGTTAATGGTGGTGAATGTGTATGTGAATTGTGGTGGAGTATAGGTGAATGGTGGTGAATGTGTAGGTGAATTGTGGTGAAGTGTAGGTGAATGTTGGTGAATGTGTATATGTGAATTGTGGTGAAGTTTAGGTGAATGATGGTGAATGTGTAGGTGAATGGTGGTGACCGTGAAGGTGAATAGTGGTGAATATAAAGTAAGTGTAAGTGTGTAAGTATTTGAATAGAAGTCAGTGTTATCATTGATGTAACCAATTTTTTTTTAAAACAGTGTCCGTCGAGTTTCTTGTCCGTTTTTCTCCATAGATACCTACTACGCTTTGGAATGGGCAACTAGCTTCATATTTCTGACTGACCGATTCCTTGACAATTCAAAAATGCCTGTAAATGGTTTAATTAGTTGGTTGGTTGTTTTGGTTTGGTTGGTTGGTTTTTTGATTGGTTGTTTTTTTGGTTTGGTTGCTTTGAGTTTGAGTTTGTGGAATATTGACACTGACAGCTTTTGAACGCAGGTGTAATTGGCAATGAGTCGTAAGCAGTAGTATCCTTCCGGATTTTTCCGAAAATGTCCGGCATTTTGGTCCCCCGTCCGGACTTTCTACGTCCTTGTCATTTGTCAGGAAACTCCATGATGTTTTTTTTTTTTAAATATAAAGAGTTTAATGAGTAGGTTCAGTACCTATTCATTGAACACACGGACATCACCACGGATATTTTACTTTTAAATCACCCTGTTTTCAGTAAACAGAGTGATTTAAAAGAAAAATGTCCGTGTTTGTGCAAATGTTTCTTGCTTGCTTTTTGTCAGTACTTTTCTTTCGAAATGCTGACCCTAATCAGCTGTCTTTAAAACAAAAACTAGAATTCGCGCCACGACTGAAAGCCATTTGACGCGGCGGTAGTGTCTATGTCATTGCATCAAATTGAAGTTGCATTAAAAAAAAATAGTTCCACAATCTTCCGCCGGACTTCAGTGGTGGCGCGGACTCTAATAGGTGCGTGCGTTCCGGTGAGTGAAAAATACCTTTATTTTTCAGGTTTTAAACTTGTATACTTGTCTAAAATCAACTAATAAACCTCACTTTCGTCATTTTTCTTTCTCGTTATTTCATTATAAACCAGGTAGCTTACAAGCTGTCGAGCAGGTTCAATTAACTTTTCAAAAGATAATAACTTCTACCCAACACACGAGGCCCAGTTCTCATTAATTATTTAGATTACTAAAATGTTTCTCTTCAATATTTGCATAAGGTTATAAACATAGAGCTCTCAAGAGGAACTTTATCTATATAGCCTTTTGAAAAGTTCTCCTTATTTCTCAACAACTCCCAATGGCTAGTTTAGCAATGCTTTCGACAATTTCAACGTTTTAAGGCTTGTGCAGATTAGCGCTACTTGTCGCGCGACGCGACACGAACAATACAATTTCTAAGAAAACTTCACAGTATAACAATAACCGGTGTCGCGTCGCGCGACAAGTCGCGCTGGTCTACACAAACCTTTATAAATGTAAATATTTAACTGACCCTATAAAAACTGATTGACCTTCTAATGATGCACACTTTTTTAAATAATTTAACTTTTTTATTTTCTGGTTTTTTCTAATAGTTGGTCGCAGTAACCCTTGTAGGTACCCTGACCAAACAGGTTAGTTTAGGTTAGAACTGTGACCAACCACGCGCGAGCCGAATTGGTGGCAGTTACTTGACTATTTAGTATGTTTAGAACCTCAAATATATATATAATTGAGTGCACAATAATATTTTTAGGAGCGCAAAATGGGAAATATAACGTTCGATTAAATACATGCCATACAAAATATTTTTTTAAAGTTAAAAAAAAACCGGCCAAGTGCCAGTCAGACCACACATTATAAAGGGTTCCGTAATTGGGATGAATTTTTCCCAAGAACAAACTTAACATTGTAGTTGAAAAACATGTTCTCCCATATGGAATTTATTGGAGAACATGTTTTTGTAACTGCGAATTTAAGTTGGTTGATTATTACTCGTTAACTTGTAGAGCCTACTTCTTAGCTGTGATAGTTTTCCTTTTAATTTCGTTATACATTCTACCGCCACCTGTACACCGTCACTTAACTGTAACAAAAGTTAGCAAAGCAAAAAAAAAAAAAAAAGCTCAATATTTCGCAAACGGATTCCTGAATCCAAAATTTTTTTTGGATTTCACACACTCACTATATTTTTGAACGACCTTTTCAACGACAGCCCACACCTTGGGATAGACGAGAAAAAAAACATCCTCACTTAACGTGTAGGCGGTAATCTAAAAAAAACATGATTTTATTTTACCACTTTGTCGGCGTGATTAATATGTACACCCATGCCAAATTACAACTTTGTGGTACTAAGAGTCTCTGAGCTAAGCTGCGAACAGACAGACAGACAGACGGACATGGCGAAACAATAAGGGTTCTTTATTGTCTCTAAAAAAGGCAGAAAAGTGTAAAAACCCTTGTTTTGTATTACTTTGGCAAAAAAGCGAATCAAAGTGAGAATGAATTGGTTGGCTCAAGATATATTGACAGTGGAACAGAGAATAATTTTGTCTGCTATCCATAATCTTGGTCAACTACTGAGGGCGGATTTCAATTAAGTAAATAATTTAATGTCTTTGGATTTCACCAGTCAAACTGAACGCAATCAGCACTTCTAAACCACGACAGCTGTCGCGCGGAGCTGTCAGTAATAATAAAATACAGTTAAAATACACTTAACAGTTTTGACGACTATAAATTCATATTGTGAGAGCTGGTGCCTGATGTAGGTTTAGGAAAACCTGTGTTACAGGTCACCAAGCCCCACTTAGTGGCCTCAAAACAAAAAATTAAATAAATAAAAACAAAAATAAAAGTAACAACAAAAGCAGTCAAAAGGTGTATGGTTAATGGTGGTGAATGTGTATGTGAATTGTGGTGGAGTATAGGTGAATGGTGGTGAATGTGTAGGTGAATTGTGGTGAAGTGTAGGTGAATGTTGGTGAATGTGTATATGTGAATTGTGGTGAAGTTTAGGTGAATGATGGTGAATGTGTAGGTGAATGGTGGTGACCGTGAAGGTGAATAGTGGTGAATATAAAGTAAGTGTAAGTGTGTAAGTATTTGAATAGAAGTCAGTGTTATCATTGATGTAACCAATTTTTTTTTAAAACAGTGTCCGTCGAGTTTCTTGTCCGTTTTTCTCCATAGATACCTACTACGCTTTGGAATGGGCAACTAGCTTCATATTTCTGACTGACCGATTCCTTGACAATTCAAAAATGCCTGTAAATGGTTTAATTAGTTGGTTGGTTGTTTTGGTTTGGTTGGTTGGTTTTTTGATTGGTTGTTTTTTTGGTTTGGTTGCTTTGAGTTTGAGTTTGTGGAATATTGACACTGACAGCTTTTGAACGCAGGTGTAATTGGCAATGAGTCGTAAGCAGTAGTATCCTTCCGGATTTTTCCGAAAATGTCCGGCATTTTGGTCCCCCGTCCGGACTTTCTACGTCCTTGTCATTTGTCAGGAAACTCCATGATGTTTTTTTTTTTTAAATATAAAGAGTTTAATGAGTAGGTTCAGTACCTATTCATTGAACACACGGACATCACCACGGATATTTTACTTTTAAATCACCCTGTTTTCAGTAAACAGAGTGATTTAAAAGAAAAATGTCCGTGTTTGTGCAAATGTTTCTTGCTTGCTTTTTGTCAGTACTTTTCTTTCGAAATGCTGACCCTAATCAGCTGTCTTTAAAACAAAAACTAGAATTCGCGCCACGACTGAAAGCCATTTGACGCGGCGGTAGTGTCTATGTCATTGCATCAAATTGAAGTTGCATTAAAAAAAAATAGTTCCACAATCTTCCGCCGGACTTCAGTGGTGGCGCGGACTCTAATAGGTGCGTGCGTTCCGGTGAGTGAAAAATACCTTTATTTTTCAGGTTTTAAACTTGTATACTTGTCTAAAATCAAATAATAAACCTCACTTTCGTCATTTTTCTTTCTCGTTATTTCATTATAAACCAGGTAGCTTACAAGCTGTCGAGCAGGTTCAATTAACTTTTCAAAAGATAATAACTTCTACCCAACACACGAGGCCCAGTTCTCATTAATTATTTAGATTACTAAAATGTTTCTCTTCAATATTTGCATAAGGTTATAAACATAGAGCTCTCAAGAGGAACTTTATCTATATAGCCTTTTGAAAAGTTCTCCTTATTTCTCAACAACTCCCAATGGCTAGTTTAGCAATGCTTTCGACAATTTCAACGTTTTAAGGCTTGTGCAGATTAGCGCTACTTGTCGCGCGACGCGACACGAACAATACAATTTCTAAGAAAACTTCACAGTATAACAATAACCGGTGTCGCGTCGCGCGACAAGTCGCGCTGGTCTACACAAACCTTTATAAATGTAAATATTTAACTGACCCTATAAAAACTGATTGACCTTCTAATGATGCACACTTTTTTAAATAATTTAACTTTTTTATTTTCTGGTTTTTTCTAATAGTTGGTCGCAGTAACCCTTGTAGGTACCCTGACCAAACAGGTTAGTTTAGGTTAGAACTGTGACCAACCACGCGCGAGCCGAATTGGTGGCAGTTACTTGACTATTTAGTATGTTTAGAACCTCAAATATATATATAATTGAGTGCACAATAATATTTTTAGGAGCGCAAAATGGGAAATATAACGTTCGATTAAATACATGCCATACAAAATATTTTTTTAAAGTTAAAAAAAAACCGGCCAAGTGCCAGTCAGACCACACATTATAAAGGGTTCCGTAATTGGGATGAATTTTTCCCAAGAACAAACTTAACATTGTAGTTGAAAAACATGTTCTCCCATATGGAATTTATTGGAGAACATGTTTTTGTAACTGCGAATTTAAGTTGGTTGATTATTACTCGTTAACTTGTAGAGCCTACTTCTTAGCTGTGATAGTTTTCCTTTTAATTTCGTTATACATTCTACCGCCACCTGTACACCGTCACTTAACTGTAACAAAAGTTAGCAAAGCAAAAAAAAAAAAAAAAGCTCAATATTTCGCAAACGGATTCCTGAATCCAAAATTTTTTTTGGATTTCACACACTCACTATATTTTTGAACGACCTTTTCAACGACAGCCCACACCTTGGGATAGACGAGAAAAAAAACATCCTCACTTAACGTGTAGGCGGTAATCTAAAAAAAACATGATTTTATTTTACCACTTTGTCGGCGTGATTAATATGTACACCCATGCCAAATTACAACTTTGTGGTACTAAGAGTCTCTGAGCTAAGCTGCGAACAGACAGACAGACAGACGGACATGGCGAAACAATAAGGGTTCTTTATTGTCTCTAAAAAAGGCAGAAAAGTGTAAAAACCCTTGTTTTGTATTACTTTGGCAAAAACTTCGGCAAAATGTGTTTTTTTTGTATAAAAGCACTAGGACCTGGGACGTTGATCTCGTACGAATCCGAAAGCAAATTAGCTCATTTAGATTAAGGCTGATTCTCATGTTGAAGTGATTTTCAAAAAGAGAATGACACAAAGGCTGTGTCCTATAAGCGATCGTAGCAAGAATTTGCGATCGGTCGTGTGCGTAGTTCATTATAAGTTGGTGGTGCCCTTTTCTATGAAAATATTGGACCGAATTAAAACCTTATTTTTATACACTTAACCGCGGAATTCGATTGTGCATCCTTTCAAGTCCGGTCGGACACTTCTCAGAATAATTTTAGTAAACTGCGTACCTACTTACCTTGTACCTAGTTTGGTGAAATTTCTATTTGTTACCGTTTACGGTTAAGAAATAAAGTCTGAATTTGCTTTTCGTATTTTTATTTGTTTACCTATTTGTCTTTTGCGTATGTGTTTTTATGCTGTCTGATCGATGAATGGATTTTTCAATGGGTACCGTTCGCAAGTGTTGCCGTTCGTCGATACGTTTTACACACATATGCATTGATCGCAAGGAAGCGTTACTTCGAGTTCTCATTATTTCACAAAAAAAACAATAAATTAGATTTTTCGTGTTTTTTTTCAATTGTAATTTATTGAAAATAATAGTCCCAATCGTTTCGAGTTCGATGATCGAGTTTATGGCTTTTCGTTCCAGAACGAGCTAAAATTAACCGTGTATATTAAAAGTTAACTATAACATATTACCGTATAAATATCTAACAAATTAACGTACTGTGATATTGCTATATTATATTGACTAGCTTTTCCTAAAAATCTTTTGTATGTTCTTTATTCTTTGGGATAGAAAGAAACAGAGTTGTAAACGTGCGTTTATCGGCATGGTATCTCTCTCGATCTTTTCTTTTAGATTCTGTTTCCTTTTCGGAATTATTTTTACGACGTTCCCGGTATCGTCGCTGCTTGTCAACGGCGTGAGAGGCTTCTTGGAAGCGCAAAATCTCCTGTAACAATGTTTTTAGGGTTATCTATAATTAAACATGATTTAATTATGCGTACCAAGCTTATACATTGCTTAAGAAAAACGATTATATAAAATATTGACCTTTGCTACAAACAATTTGAGTCAAAAGTTAAAGAATATAGGCTTATTCAACTCTGTTACTTTCTTAACAACTCTGTTACCACTGCCTCTGTACGCGCTAGTAACAGACAAGTAAATTTTACATTACATAAGACATTCGTCATAAAATAAAGCGTGAAGGAAAAACAATACACATTTAAGATATTTACCCCTTATACAACATACTGGACGTAAAATAATAATAAAAAACATTAATTAACTTACGTGAATAGGTAGGTAACGAAGTTGATGCGCAATAAAAACACGCAGCACGTTCAACACCTCGCGGTAGCCTGAAAAGTGGTGCACCCCTTCCCCCGACCCAGCGAAGGACCACGATAAATGCAGACACCCCGCCCAAGCTAATAGAAAGTCGAAAGCAGCGCTATCTCTATTTTCATTTGTGATGTAGGTACTTAGTAACATAGTGTTCCAGACAGTTCCAGACAGTACGTGGGACAAAGTTTAGAAAAATAGTTTTAAATTAAATTTTAATACTCACCAGTTTTAAACCATATTTTATAAATATCTACTATACTCCGTTTATGCAAATAATTTATTTTAAGTAGGCTGATATAGTAGAAAATGAAATTATTTGATCCTTATTATAACGGAGTGGTACCTGGGACAGGTCGAATTTCTATAGAAAACCATTCTGTTACCAGAAATGACCACAATGTTACTTTAGAAAAATACTGAAAAATATCGAAACTACGTCTTTATTTTATTAATGGATGTTTACTAATGCCATATAGGTATTTTGTATTTAATGTAAAATTTGTTAGAGGTTCTGACATTATTAATAATAAAAATAATAAAAGTGTTGAGGGACCAGTTTACCTGCGCAAAATTTTACAACGACCCATTTAGTAACGTAAAACGCTAACTGTTCTTAAAGAGTCATAAAGAACCCTGTAAGAAATCGACACGTGTTTCGCCGCCCAACAAGGCATCCGCAGGATGACGCTTGACGTGTCAACACGTCGGGTCCGGGTTCGCAACAAGTCAATCGTCATCCTAACAGTGACGGTTAAGCGGATTAGGTTACTACATATACGTCGTCTATTGTATTTTATAATGGATTTCCGCAAAGTCACGCCTGAGTCAATTAACTAGCTTACATAATATTTTTTAATAAGCATATTTATCATCCTCATTCTAATAGCCTAATTGTACATAGGTACATACTCTAGCTAGATCATGCCTCTTGGGCAAAACGTGCTTACCAAGATTAGGTACCATTAGAATAGACCGCCCTCCGGCATCGAAGATTTAATTAATGCGACAGAGCAGCTAGTCTATGGCATAGAGTATCTAAGGATGCATAGAAGTTAAACTCCGCTCCAAACGTGTTCTAATGCTCGTTTTCACTTACACTAGCTGACATCTAAAAGTGCGCTGTTGAGTTTGCAACGTTCGACTTAGCGCCGAAAAATTAAAAACCAACAGCGCAGTTTTATTTACGTATTCATTTATGTGTCTATTAGTGTTAGAAAATGTTGTGTCTGTTGGAACTGCCCGACGATTTATGTTGGGAAGTTGTATATATGCTAATTGCTCGGTAAACACTGCTTGCGCGATGCTGGATTTTACGTGACGTCAGTGCCGTAATGTGTAGTTTGCATGTGGCGATGTAGATGCCGCACAAACTTCGGTTTTGGGGCGTAAGATACGTCGAATACCGTCTGTGTTGAATCGTTGAATGATATGCGTACTGCGCTCGATAATTGCGCTTTTATATCTTCATTATAACAGAAACTAAGTAAGTCCATTTTAAACAATTTAAATTAATCTTCTTAATTGGTATGTACTTTTTATCTGTGTCTAAGCTGTGTACTTCTTTAAGTGACACATTCACCATACTAAAAGATATAAGAGTTCTTTTATGTAGTATGTTATAAGTGGAGTACCTATACAAAATAAAATAAAATAATCATCAATATCGACATCCCTTTATACTATAATATAGATTGTGAAAGTAGATATAATCAAGCGCCCATCAGTGGTAGCACTTGCACTACGAAAATCGCCCTTACTTGTATAACATAAAGACGCTGTGCGAAATTGTTACCACTGATTCGCGGTAAACTGTACCTACTTGTGTCACTTCTATAGAATTTTTTTGTTCTATGTCTCTGGTCATGTTTCCTACCTAATGTCCATAAACATTGGTTCGGCAGCAATGTAATCATAAATTGGATTTGTTAGTTCTTCAACTGTTATTAAAGTAAGAAGGCCTCGTTGGTGTAGACGTAAGTGGGTGGTGTGTTGGATCCACTAGCCAGTCAATGTTTATTGGGACTAAATTTTGTCCCAAGCTAATGGCAATAGACTCGCCCCTTGTCATACGGCACTTGGAACTAACTAAACTTAACTAACACCTACTTTAGCCTCCGAATAACTTAGTTGTGCTGCTGGGGAGTTTGTCGCGCCACTTCTTCTTCCCAGCAAAAGCACTAGGAAGTTGTGAAGTGCGGGCGTTTTGGGGAATTGTCTTATGCATAGAAATATAGTTATGCAACAACTTATTTCTTATATCTATGGTCTTATGTAATTTTGACGTTAAAAAAGTATCGATTCTCGGCCTAGTATGGATATATGAGTTTTGATTTTGGATGGTATAGCGCAACAAGGTTATTTTGGCGCGTGGCTAAAATCGGAACTAACGCCGCCATCTTGATTTTTTTATACATTTCAAGTGACATTTCAGAAAACGTCAATGTCATTCGAATGCCAAAAGATCTTTGTAAAGAGCTGAATGTGTGTTTACTAGACAACTTCTGTTCAACCGTTCGAAGAATACAAATGTAATGTTATCTTCACCAGCATCAACAGGAAAGACGTCCACTGTTGGACATAGGCCTCCCCCAAGCATCGCCACTTCGACTGGTTCTGTGCTTCTTGCATCCAGCAGATTCCTGCGGTCTTCACAAGGTTATCGGTGCACCTTGTGGGAGGCCTTCCAACGCTACGTCTTCCAGTACGCAGTCGCCACTTTAGAATCTTTCGGCCCCATCGGCCATCTGTTCTGCAAGCAATGTGCTCTACCCTCTGCCACTTAAGTGTGGCAATTCTTCGGGCTATATCGGTTACCTTGGTTCTCTTGTGGATCTCTTCATTTCTGATTCGATCACGTAGGGAAACTCCAAGCATAGCCCTCTCCATTGTCTTAGGGTGACTTTTAGCCTTCTGATATTTAAATAATTGTATTATTAATAAATAAATAATTAATCTATATTAATATAACTTTAAGAAAGACATTCAATTAATTTAATGTCTTAAAATATTTTATCTAATTTTATACACATGTTTCAATGTCAATCTTGACTTTGATAGACCATGATTGTATACATTTGCATTCCCTTTTTTTTTGTTTTTTAGTTGGTTTGGAAATTATCTTACTGACTAAAACCCACCCGTGTTCCTTCCGTTGCCTGTGTGCCGAGGCCGCGATATCCCTTTCGAACAAACTCGCAACCCTGGAAGGCATTGGTCCTTACGGACCCCGTCAGTTGGTGCTGACATCTCTTTGATGCGCGCGTGGAATACAACGTGCCGTCGACCCGAGCCTGATCCTTATCTGACGGTGAGCTACCCATTGCTCACCGTCCGCAAGAACCGAGCCTACGGTGGCCGTAAGTCGGCTCGCGACTCCCGACGCCCGGGGCGTCTCCTGCGGCGACTAGGGGCGCGAGGGCGCGAATCTTACCTCTCCCTCCCGCGCTCCTCCTCCTCCTTCGCGAGCATTACTGCTTCGTAGAAGGAAGTGACGGCCTCCCATGCACTCTCGCTCCGAACCATGGCCCGACCCAGGGCCGGACGCGAGAGATCACCGCTGCCGATCGCCTCCGTGAGGACACGGCAGTGCTCCGCCCAAGCCGGGCAGACCTCCACCGTATGCCCCACCGTGTCCTCCGGGCGATCCACACAGTGGTGACACACGGGCGTTTCCTCCCTTTTGCATGGCCTACGGTAGAATCACTTGAAACATGTACATTTAATAACACCATTGTAACAGCGTTCCTGCAAAAAAAAAAAAAATGATTTGTTTTAATAAGGACCATTGTGAGTGACCACGTTTCAGTGCCCTAGTTCATCACTGGCAACACGCACTGGTCAAAGACTTTCGTCTTGAGACACTGTGGTATGTGTGAGGAGAAGATATTGCGTAGTATGTCATGTTAGCATATAGTAATATGTTTCATATTGTCTGATCGCTAAGAGCGGCTTGAAACTGTCAAAGGTTGGGTGGGCTATAACAAATTCTTCATAATATTATGTTTTCTTTTTGATAAATAATTGGCTGTGTTTGGTAAAGCTCCAAATAAGCCTTTTCAAATATAACCCCACTCAACAAAGTATATAGCAATGTAATAAAATAACAGTATAACTATTTTATTTGTTTATTTACTCAATATTAAAAACCATCGTATGATCTTTTGATATGGTGCGGGTTGACAAGTTTTATTACTATGCCAAATTTTTTATGAAAACAATTTATTTTTATAATACTATCGGTAATAATGACCAAACGCAACTAACAATTGATAAGTTCGTGACATTACGATAAATTAAAATGATCAAACGTTGATTGCTGCAGTACTAATGCAATCAGGTATGTTTGCACAAGCACGCGTCGATGGCTTCCACGCTATCGTTGGACAGAAATCTGCCTCTTTGCTCTGCAGAGTGCGGGAAAGCTCCTACTCCATCCTGCAGACCATAGCGGGAAGGTACGATTCTCCTCCTTTAGGTGATGTTGTTCGAAGATGTATTTCGAACAACAGCCTTGTCTCCAAATAGATAATAAGTTTACTAACATAGGTCTAAGTTATCTTTTTGTTTACTAACCCATATGGATGTTGCTTGTCCGAAATAAAGATTATTTTATTTTTATTTATAACAGTATTATGAAATTCAAATATACATACTTTGAATTTGAACTTCTTAATCTTTCGAACTGCAAGGCGATATTATTCATCGTTACAATCCTCATCATCATTATTTTAGCCGAAAGACGTCCACTGCTGGACTTAGGCCTCAACCAAACACCGCTACTTCGACCGGTTTTGAGTTTCCCGCATCCAGCGGATTCCTGCGGCCTTCACCGTAACAATAATAGGCCATTTTCTCTATGACCTATGCATCCCATTAACTACATCATTAACCAAGAAACACGTATTTTCTATTAAGACATTCTCCTCTTTGAGTAAAAAAAATTATCCTTAAAAAAAAAACTGAGATTTATCGTGATTTGGAAGGAATTCTGTAAAAATCACGATGTGACGACAATCGCGCTCACAAATTACTCGCGTTTCCTCATGCTGAGAAAATAAACCTCCAATTTACTTCCTCGGCATGAGGAAAAGTTGCTGTTTTTTTCGGCGTGCTTTCCTTTACGAGAAGCGATACAGCTTCCGAAATTATGTGACAGAAGTTCGTCGCAGTCACGCTCTGCTTTTTTCAAATAAATTACCAGCATGATATCGGGCCGATTTTTTTTTTTCTTTTCATCGCTTCATTTGCATTATAGCAGAGATACACACCTGCCGCAAATAAAGTCGCGTAATTCGGCGCAAGAATATACGCTCCGACTCATCGGTTACAATGGTATACCATTTACCAAACTCAACCATTAAAACACCGTAGGTATACTACCCTACCCTACTGCTCTAAAGGGCCATCCATAAACTACATCCCACTTTAAGTGTGACAAGGGGAGGGACGAGTCATAAGCTTCGGGACGTAACATTCATGTATAAATCGACAGTATCATAGTATCATGCTGAGATAGGAGCCTTTTGGCCTCGTACAGGACTTCCTTCTTTTTATGTTACTGTTACTTTGTTTTTTATTGTTTTTGTTTTTTTCCTGTGCGAGTCACAATAAATACTTTTTCTTTCTTTCTTTCTTTCTTTCAGTATTAAAACTGTTGTAATAAAAAACTTTAAAATAAACTCTATTGGAGATCACCCATTTTGTTCGGCGATTCGGGATAACAAAAACAAAAGTCAGCGGCCAGGAATGAATTACATTTTATTTGAATGGTGGCAGTAGTAGAAACATTTCTTTTTATGGCGAACGTTGTAATTTATTTGCGAACAAAGATATACAACGATCTTTAAATGAAATAAATTATATCTTCCCACCATTTCATGTAACATCCCATAAGCACCACCCCACAAATACAACACAATAAAACATTTTCAAAAATTAATTTTGTAAAAAAGTAGGTCGGAGTCTCATTTCCTAGAAAATGTATGGGAAAAGATTTTTGCGATTTCTGTCTTTTCTAATACTCAAACCTCAATAGTTCCGCTAGAGTTTGATCCTTATAAGAAACATAATCGATTGGCATTCAAAAAAGTTTTTGCGAAAACTGCCCATTTTCTTGCTGAATGTACGATTTTTTTTAAAGCTGTGAATACAGATCAAAATATCTCAAAAAGTTAAGGACAATCTCCTAAGACGATTTTCTTGTAGCAACAACGGGTATGGGACCCGCGCTTACTGTCTCATCTCAAAAACCCAACCTGTATAACTCCGAACGCAAATTGTTCTCGCCTTTGACGCCTTAGTAAAAAATATAGCATTTTATGTGTACTTTAAAAATATGCAATTATTATTGATGGCCGCCAAAAAAAGAAATTTATCCCAGAGATCTCCTTTTATTATAAGTTTTAATTTTAAATTATATTTAATTCGAAAACATGTGACGTCACTGTTCCAAATGGGAACCCCCCGGTCACAAAAATATGACCACCTGTGACAAGGACGGGGGGGATGTCCAAAAATCTTAGAATTTGTGTGACGTAATTTATGGATGGCCTACAATTAGGACAAACTCAGTATTAAACCGTAGCTACTCGTAGAACTGCTGGGGTTGCGGGTTTGTCCGAAAGGGATATCGCGGCCCCGGCACACAGGCAACGGAAGGAACACGGGTGGGTTTTAGTCAGTAAAAGTCTGACATACCCTCTCGCTCTGCCCAGAGCGGGAGAAGTCATTTGATGATATCCCATCCTGAAAAAAAAAAAAACTACTCGTAGAAACCTGTAACCTGCCTCTATTACTTAACTTAATTCTCCAATCATAAACTCAAACGTGTATGTAACACGACACTTCATTTATTTAATTTCATTTAATTTACACTACACATAACAAAATTACAGAAACTTAATAATATCAACACCGTTCATTTGTTGTAATAAATCATAGTTAATTGACTCGGGCGTGACTTTGCGGAAATCCATTATAAAATACAAAACTCTTCTTTACTCTGCTCTCGATGCTTGACGTGTCCACGACGGATCCGGGTTCGAAACAAGTCAATCGTCATCCTGAGGATGCTTCGTTGAGAGGTGAAACACGTGTCGATTTCTAACAGGGTTCTTTATGATTCTTTAAGAACAGTTAAGTGGATTAGGTTACTATATACGTCATCTATTATATTTTTGTAATAAATCATGTTTATATAATTATTTGGCCGAACACTATCTCTTAGAAAACAGGCTATCCTAGTCTAAGAGACAGGGTTATATACTTTTTGTACAGATCTTGCAACTTGTAATGTACATTAAAAATGTGTTTCTGAATTCCTTTTGTGAATGAACCTTTTTATTATTACGGCCTTTGATTTCAGAGTTTCGCAGCGCAATCATTTCAACTGTTTCGAATGTATCGCCTGAAGTTATTTAATTTCGAAGTTGATGTGGTTGATTAATTTGCATTCGAAAATAATATATGACGGAGAAGGGTATGTGTCTATTTCGTTATTATCAGCTATATTTTAACTACTGTGGGCGTACTGTGGGTAGTGTTGGTTATTACGCATAGAATAACCGTTTGCAGTTCAGATCAAATTATAAGTTACGATCACATTAATCATACTAGCATTTCACACACTGTAGGTACACGACACAACTATTCGAAACGCGCCACAGTTTCTTAACGTGTTCACCTGCTTGACCGCCACCGATGAAGTCTGCTTATTTCCGGTCAAGCGTTATGTTGTAGACTCCGTCGAAAACCGCTAGGCGGCGATAACTCAGTGACACTGCTCTCAAAACGGTAACGGAAAGTACGTGAGGAAACCGGCATGTTCTAGAACCAAAAGCGTAGACATGTGAGATCCACCAACCCGCATTGGACACGCCTGGTGGATCACGGCTTGCTCCCAATTAGAGAAAGGAGGCCTATGTCACAGTAGTGGAAACATTATTTATGCTGATTGTGGTAGCCTTCATGAGTGAGGAATCTTAAATCGTCTGGTGCACACTGGGCATCAGTCAATTACTCTACTACACCTTTGTTTTTTTTTACCATAACATGAACATCTCTCTTATAGTTCGTGATTATATGAGAGAAGTAGAATTTTATCTCTTTTTGTTTATACTACATTTTCTAATTATGGCTCCACACTACCCTGCGGCACTGGCGGCGGCTTGACCACAAGTAAAGCCGCCAAAAAAAGCCGGCAAGTGCGACTGTGAATCGATATTCTCAGTTGTCTTGTGACTTTCGGTGAACTGAGTTGTACGCAGATACTGGAGACAAAAATGGACGATAACTGTTCCCCCCTTGCCGCATGGTGCCGGCGCATGCCCCCTTCCTGTATGGATCCACTATTACACAATACCACAATAATTTGTCCCTTCCGCTTAGTAGACTTTTGGACTATGTTAGGGTTGCTCCACGACAGAGCGCGCACACCGCGCTGGCAACGTCTGGAGACGCGCATCAAATTCGTGGCTTCGAAAGTGCTCTGAGCGCAGAACTACTGTCACGGACCGCCTTCATAGCTGTCAGTTTCTATGGGTGCGTCATATGTCTTATTGACAGTAAACGATGGTACACATAGGTTGTGTGTGGTAAGTGTTGACAATACCGTTTAAAGCAGCGGCCACCAAGATGTCTTCGTGCGGTTTATTGGTCGATACGTACGAATTTACTCGCATGAAATGGGCGAATCATCACTTTTACATTATTTTATTTTATTTATATAGTAAAGTTATAATTCAAAATGTGCTAATTGCCTGATACGTATTTCTGGAGTTGTAAATTAAATTGAATTGCTTACAGAAAGTATAATATTATTTGAAAACTGTCGATTCGCCGGTTTCGAACGCGTAAATTCGTGCGAATCAACCAATAAGCCCTCCGTGCACTGTAGCTTGCTCTTTAATTTAACCGAATTAATCAATATTGTGGTCGAATACCTATTTCTATTTTAGATCGCCACCTGTTTTCTGCTGCCCAAATACTGTGGCTATCGATATTCCTAAATTAGACCTTATTGCCTAATAGTTTTCAACTGACCCAAAACATTCTCATTGGTATATTCCACGAAGCATGAAATTCAACCGGGTCAAATTTCAAATGACCTATTTATTAAAACCTATCATTTAGTTTCACTAAATCTTGTTAGTATGTTACTCAAGTATATTTGGAACCAGGTTGTGTGGTCATGAAAAGAAACACTAGCTACGTACAATTGTAGGTACATGTATTCGCAAAGAGAATTGATATGGTTAGAACCGATGGCTGTCGTGGTCGCGGGAAAGTCCGCAAGGGATACCGTAGCCCTTGGCAACGTACAGGTTTTAGTCATAAAAGTCTGACACACCCTCCCGCTCCGCCCATAGCGGGAGAAGTTATTTGATAATTTCCCAACCTCAAAAAAAAAAAAGGGTCACCAATGTTAATAATTGTTAAGGTGAAAACACATAACAGTTGCTTATGATGGTTTCTTGCAAGCTAATTTTGAACAACTGGAAACTATGTATAGATACTCGTTTCGTTCCAATAACGATACAATTACTAGTAGAGATTATTTAATGCTGCGGCCAGAATCTTCTCCGCACTTGGTAACTCTTCAACAATAACAAGTTGGTATTGTGTAAAATATTGGTACAAAATGATAAGCAAGCAAGCAAAACAAAATCACGCGATGAACAATTTAATAAAAACTACGTTTTAAATTGAGGATCATTATTATCTTAGAATTTGAGAGAGAATTTCCATCATCTGTTTAAACCTACCCATTTTAAATATTCAGGTAAGAAATATCTTAAATAATTTATAATGTTTACACAACCCACATTTTAAGTATATTCATAAGTTATGCTACAAATTGAAGGACTTCATTTAATATGTACACATGCTAAAATATTGGGTTTAGGCATAAATTGTGGGAAATATAGCTATAAAATTGCGTCGTAACATAATTAATAAGAAACTATGTACCTACATTGTTTAAAGAAAGGTAGTGTAGTGTTCTCGAAAACGTATGTTCAAAACTTGAATAGATTACAGCTTCGCTAAGATTAAATTCCACTGGATTGAGTTCCTAGACCTTACATTAGGATTCCTTGTGTTGTGAGATCTAGGCTCTCTTTTTCCTTTAGCAATTTTAAATAAATAAAAAGTATTAAGTATTATTTGTTATTTCTTTTCAAGTCAAACATGACAATATTCAAACTTCAATTTACAATCATTTTTGTTATCATCAAAATGAGGATCTGCCAAAAACATAATGATCAATTAGGGGTCCGTGGCCAAACAAAATTGGGAACTGCTGCAACCACCGAGAAAGTCAGTCAGACAGAAAAAACTGGTCGCACAAAAATAACATAATGACACACTTGGTTAAAACGCACGTAGGTACACGAAAATCGTTTCATGTCGCTAAATGATCAAAATGAATAGAAACACGTCCTCTTAACCGATTACGCAGCATAGGTTATGAATTTCCTCCTTTGTGTCGAGATTGGCAATCTGCTGAATCGTTTATGACAAATATGATATCGTTTGATCTCAACAGGGATCCATAATAAGCTTTTATATATGAGGGTGGTTCATCTTAAACAGATAATAAATCAAGGATCGTTGGAATTGATTGAAACAGCTTCATTGCATCATTGAAACTTCTGCTGAGCGGTTTTGAAGGAAAATTCTCATGTTAACTAACGTAACGAGAGTGTTTTGTTTTAGCGCATAGGAACGTGATGTGCCTTTCCTAAACCTAATTTCATTCAGTTTTTCATCCACACGCTCAGTGCCGGGGTCCTGGAGGGTTCACTTTAGCGCAACCATAAAGCCGGTGACCTCCCTGGAGGGTGTCCACTATATATGGCGCATAATTATGTATGGCGGCATGGCAAATGCACTCTATGAAAAGTGGGTGGACTCGAATGTATTAAAAACGATTGCCAAAACTCATTATCTTAGTGAACATTGTAGGTGGTGTTTTTTTTTAAAAAGGTGGCGATATTGTTTATTTTTTTCCTTTTTAGTGGAAGACGATATCCAAATCGTCTGAGAAATATCACCAACTAGCTGCGCCCCGCGGTTTCACCCACGTAAGTCTCGATCCCGTGGGAATATTGGGATAAAAGGTATCCTATGTCCTTCTCCAGGTCATGGTCTACCTATGGGCCAAATTCCATCTAAACCCGCTTAGCCGTTTTTGCGTGAAAGCAAAAAACAAACTCACTTTCGAATTTATAATAAATACTAGCTGTTGCTCGCGACTTCGTCTGCGATCCAGGATAAAAAGTAGCCCATATCCTTTTCCAAATCAAGGTATACCCATGTGCCAAATTTCATCCAAATCTGTTCAGCCGTTTCGGCGTGAAATCATAACAAACAAATAAACAAGGTCACTTTCACATTTATAATATTAGATAAGATTAATTTTAAAAACTCTATGTCGGGTTTGTAATCTTGACAAAAATGTAAATATTCCCTTAATAAAATAATGTGTGCTCCTCTACTTTTTTGTGTTTTCACAACTCTCGCAAGAACTACTATCTCTTTTTCTTTCTCTCTCTTTTTATGTGTGTCTTCCTAGCTTTATTCCCTAGTACTACCTACTTCAGCATTATACACTCTAGTAAACTGCCAATGAAATTGAAGTGTCACCCAGTGTAGAACACCACTAACTATAGTGATTTATTATACGAGTAGCAAGCTCGGTATCACGATCCGAAACTGAACGTCATTGATCACTTTGAGAAGTCAAGAGTTCTCGAGGCAAAGTGATGTTTGCTATCAAATTCATTGAAGGATACGATATTGTTACCGTCTACGAGTATGTTCGTGAGATTTTCGCATGGTCAGAGTTTTTCATACATAGATAGTGGTTTCGTGTCTGGAATATTGTCCATAATGTGTTTTGCCTTTGTAAAAGTACTGATACCTAAATGAGAAATTACGAAGCAGAGTATAAATAATGTTATCTTAAAAATAATGGACCAAGGACAACTCAGACTTTAGCCAATTTTCACACACAAACGGTTTCCGTATACTTAAACGGTTCCGGATAAGGACACAGTTACGCCTCAGCGACCTTGTGGACTATGAACTATTGCGGAGTAATTAATCTTTCACAGACACGGATTCGGTACGGCGCGATAGTTATTACACGGTATCCAACTGAACGCAAAGGCACCGGCAACCGTGTATGAGTGAAAGCTACACTCATACGGATTCCGTTCACACGGCTTTTGAGCTTATATCCGTCCGTTAGACCCTTTTCACACGAAAAAGGTTGTATGGGCGCTATGGGTTATTAGTGTGGATCAGACTGGTACGGTGACTATGCCGCACGGGTCAATCCGTCAGGTTAAGCTACGCTTGCCGGGGTTGGTCTGTGGGACTATCTTTACATACCGAGACTCCTCCTTGCCTCGGAAAGCACGTTAAGCCGTTGGTTTCGGCTGTCATTTGTGGATCTTTGACAGTCGTTACGGGTCGTCAGAAGCCCGAAAGTCTGACAACCAGTCTTACCAAGGGGTATCTTACTGGGTTATGGAAGTCAGTTAAGCAGTCGCGCAATGTAAAAAACTACCACTAATAACTAGGCCACACAACTATTAGACGAATGACGTTTTGCCAGTGTAACAGTTCCCTTTTCATACATTGATATAATGATAAAAAATAAACAAAATTTAACATACATTTTTTATTTGAATCTCAAAAATAACATTAAACCTTTAAATTGGCAGCAATGCAGAGCAATAATTTTATCTCTGAGTATGTAGCTTTGTGTTCAAACATTCTTAGAGCAGGTTAAATATTAAAAAAAAAAGCGTTAGGTTATTTTAGGTTAAAACTGTAACGCATCCACAGTAACAGTCCGCAACTAATGATGTAAACACTTATCGTCAATGAGTCAATTTATTCGTACTTACCTACATTGTTATAAAAATAAGTTGCGCTTACCCACATAATATTACATAATTATTAAACGAAACCCTTCTAGATTTGGTAAACAATAAACAACTAATTGAATATTACGCAAACTAAAACATTATGCTACTTGAAAGTTGGTATTTTAAAAAGTGTCAATATGAAAAGCAGACCAAACGTACAGTTGGTAACTGTGAGCTTGGGAAATAAAACAAAATTATATGATAAGTTGGCAAATGATTATTCGGCGAAATAAAATTCTGCGAAACGTTAGTTGGCAAGTGAAAATCTGGCAAACAATTTTCGGCGAAAGGGCAGAGCACCACCTGCCATCTAATCTCTTCACCACCCTTGGTTGACTGGTAGAGAATGCCTAAGGCATTAAGTCCACCTTTGGACTTTTTTGAGTGTGAAAAGTTTAAATAAATAAATAGATAGAGCCATAATTATACTTTTATTGCCATAGATAAGCCCGATATCGTGTTGTGTATATTGTGTTGCTGTCTCATAAAATGAAATAATAAAAGGTGATAGCCTAAAGATAAAGAAAGCAATGTGAAATTGTCTTTGATCAAAGAAAGAAAAAAAACAAGCAAAATATTAAAATATTAAGTTAAATTATAATTCAATTAAAACACCTTTTGTATTTTCTCTTCGTAGATTATAAGAAAGTGCTTCTTATTTAATTAATATAATTATTTGTTTTTGTGTCACTACCCAAGAAAATAGAAACAAAAATATATTTTAGTTCTAGTATTTTTAAAGGTAACACTAGAACGTCTCACTACGCATTCGTCATTTACGAGTATATCCATTAAATAAATGTAGTATTGTACACTCACAAATTATTTATTTATTTGGGACAAAAAAAACAGTAACATGTTAAATAATTCAAACTATGAGTAGAATAATAAATTGGCAATCATATAACCCACACCATTGTCCACGGATAAATATATGAACACATAGGAAACGGAATGAGGAAGAGCATTGTTCATCGCGTTAATTCATTTTAGATTATGGAGTCAAAGTATTTATAGCCAGATATTTAAAAAAATTACTAGAAAGGGAAAAGATATCTATGTACGTGTGTGAAGTGTGTGTTATAGGTTTCCCAAACTGACGAAGAGGCACCCGAGCCCCGGCGTTGGCCTAACATGAATTCATATGAAACAACCGGGGAACGCGGGCCGCCCTTCTGATAACATTTCGGGGCACTGTATAACGTAACCTATTTTTGATTTCAGTACAATCGAATCTATTGTTAAACAAACCATGCAGCATCATGGCCACCTAAAGTAAGCGCCGGGACTCTAAAATATTATAGTGCTGTAAGGCTGCCTGTCCATTGAAGCGGAGCGAGGCAGCGGAGAGAAGCGTGGCGTGGAGTGGAGCGGAGTTGCGGACAGTGTCTGTCCATTGATGCGGAGCGAGGTAGCGGAGCGGAGTTACGGACTGTGCGCAGCGAGGTAGTGGAGCGGTGTTGCGGACTGTGCGGAGCTAGACCGAGTGCACGCGACGAGTAATAATTCCCCGCTCCGCTTGCCCTCTCCGCTTCTCTTCTCCGCTTCCCCGCTCCGCTTCCCGGGTTTGTAAGAATTTTTAAATTAGTTCGCAGATCCCTGTCCACTGAAGCGGAGCGGAGGTTTTATGCAATTCCATTGGTTAATATTGGCACACCGCCTCTCCGCTCGTCTCCTCTCCGCTCCAGTGGACAGGCAGCCTTATAACTGTGTGTAGGGAATCCTCGAATGATAACATTTATAGTTGCATTGTGCGTAGAAACTTTTTCTACACTAATTCTAATTTAATGTTTTACTTGAGGTAAAACGGTTTCCAGATAGGAACGGCATATTCTAATGGAGATATAGTTTTTATAATTCCCAAAAGGCAGAGGGTCGCACAAAGTCTTTAGAGGAACTCACAACAAAACCATATATCTGAAAGGCCTTATTTATTATCTTTTCAATATGCAAGTCAAAGTGCAGACATGAATCAATAGTTACACCAAGGTCGCGAACGGATTCTACTATATTTAATTGTTGGCTATTCAAAGTATACTTAAAATTTTGTATAAAATTTATAAACAAACTGAAAAGCAAGGGATCCAAATTGAACCCTTGAGGAAAACCAGACTTAACAGTCACAATCACATATTCAAACCCATTAATAACGAACTTTTGTGTCTGTTATAAATCTATGATGCAAACCATCGAAGTAAGTTGCCTCGGATTCCGTTAAAGGCGAGCTTTTCCAAAAGAATTGTGTGATCCAATATAATAATGAAATATAAGCCAGCATAAGCCTTTTATAGTCTTTTATATTTCCTTGGGGACTTGATAATAATGTTACAGTTAATCTGTTCGTCTTTAATATCATTTCTTTGATTTATACCCTTGGGGGTAGGTAGGAACTACAGAACGGCACCAGCTACGTTACTAACATACTGCTTTTGTTTCAGTTACGTTCATACATCTGGTCATACACGCAAGCCAGTTGCGATTACTACTACCTGATGTTTCAGAAGAACATCACCAATAAAGTCAGTATCCATTATGTCCTTCTCGGGCGTCCCCTCCCGGCGTTTCCACTTACATTTGCCTTATAACAGAAAACTAGTATCCACTGAATTAATTTGTAGTAGGTTATGTGATTATAAAAGAAAACAAAATATTCTAATTTTGAAATTATTTCAAATTTCGCATTGCCTCCAACTTATTATGGTCCTACAATCCGAAAGGAGCTTACTCCTTTTTTAAGCGACTTCAAAACTATTTTCGGGTTCTATGTTCGCCTGTATGTTTTTTTTTAAATGTATTGTCGTCGATATTTTCGTCAATTGTGGACCTTTTCATTAGGTAGAGGGAGTTTGCGCGGTGGTCCCTTATAAGTTTTCTTATCGTTGCTTGGTAGTTTTTGAGTTGGCTTAAATAATACGTATTTTAGCTTAGTCAATGTGAATGATGTTATAATAACTTCCGGTCACTGTTATTTACATAGCGCGTAGTGGTATTCAAATTTGTGTGACTTAAGTTACCACAAATACAAAGTGAAATATAATTTTAATTGCGGAAGTCGGTGGCAAAAGTCGAGAATACAAATCCAAAGACACGGAATTCCAAAATTAAAGTTATTTTTCCCTTTGCAGTGTTTTTTTTTTTGGAAGTCGGTTGTTTTTTTTATTAAAAGTTTCATTTCTATCTTGTAGCATTTTCATCACTAATCTAAACAAGAATGTAGCAAGCGACAATTTTAAACAAATGTCAGTTTAGCGTGTGTTAAAGCGATAGGTCATCCAATGACGCATAAGGACAAGCAAAGACGAATGACAAATATTTGTGAATGAATGCCAAATAAACACAGACAGGACCATTCACCCCTCATTTCTCAGTTAGACCTAAGGGCCAGAGGCCGACATGCTATACGAACTATTTTACGACGAACTATTTTATTGTGAAGGTTTTACATAATTAAATGAGACTCCTCTCTCGTAAAAGTCAAACTTAACTTCGAACAAACCGACGACTCATGTGAAATATTTAATTTGTTGTGTATTTATCATGAATTAAATGGGTAAGTATGTCTCAATATTTTACAATGATAAATATACCTATAATACACAATAACATCATAAAAAATAAACTGAATAATAACCATCTAAATTAAATCTAAATCGGTAACGGGTAGTATTGTAGATGGTAGGTACGAGAAAGTTCAAGCTTGCCTTCACAAATGCCGATAAGTACCTATAGTCTACTCCAAAAGTATCTACATCTATCTATACATAGAAAATGCTTTATCCTGAATGACTGACTGACGGATCAACGCACAGCCTAAACCGCTGATTGTAGAGACCTGAAACTTGGAGGGTGTATTCTTTGTATGACGTAGGCATCCGATAAGAAAGGATTTTTCAAAATTCTACACCTAAGGGGGTGAAGACCAGTCTCGTATTTTATTGAAATTCATCCCCTAATGGGGTTAAATAGGGGTAGAAAGTTATTTTGGGAGTGATTTGCTTCGAAGTTGATATTAATACTCCTTAGTGCTTTTGATTTAAATTACATTTTTTTTTGACACATGTTTGAAAAGTCAATCCGATTTTATTCAAAAAAAGGTTGAACTCACATAAAGGCTTGGTGCTTGCAATGCAAATACTCTTTAAGATTGGAATGTCTCGAAAGTCACCGTACTATACATATTAGTACCGCGTTTGAAGGTTCTAAGCTTTACAGAGGTCTGTATTTATTCCCAGGATTCCCCTAACACCATCAAATTACCCCTTGGAATTCAAGAGAGTGCAGTTTCCCATCAAAGTATGCTTCGTAATGACTACACAACAAAGCTCAAGGTCAAAGTCTTAAGGTATCGGGAGTAGACTTGAGGGAAAGCTACTTCTCCCACGGCCAGTTGTATGTGGCATGCTCCAGAGTAAGCGCACAGAGTAGACTGGTGATTCTAGCACCCGAAAGAAAAACAAAAAATATTGTTTACAAAGAAATACTGCGGTAGGTGTAGTATTTCGATTTCGTTGTAAAAAGGTAATACACCCGTGTAACTTTCGCATATAACATTTTTTTTTCAGGTTTATTTAATCTTTATATCCCTACAGTATAATAAAGATTGTTATGTTTTATAATTATTCAAACATTTTAACATAATAATTTATTATTTATTTATTTTATTTTATTATTTATGTACACACAGTAAAATACATACATATACGACATAATTATAATTTGAGTACAAAGGTACTGCTTATTTCTTAAGAAATTTCTTCCAGCAGACCTGCGAAAGGAGAAATGAGAAAGAAATGTAGACAATAGTGACAATTTACATGTTATAACAAAATTAATAACGTAAAAAAACCAATTAAAAATCCTATTAGAACCATTTTCGACTTCTACGCGGACGAAGTTGCGGGCAAAAGCTAGTGTAAGTATATAATATAGTATGAAAATGGATCAGAAAATGTACCTGTAGATGCCAATTTATAGTGCTACTTGCAAATTGAATGGTTTGATTTGTTCCCGAAATTCTAATTTTAAATTAGGTAGGTGCCTACCTTAAAGATCTTTTTCTTCTTAATTTAGGTTAATTTTATAACCTCAATTTTCGTCGGTGATTTTATAATTTAATAATGTTATTCAAACAATAAAATAACATTTTTTTGAAAAAGAGGTGAGAAATAAAGTTTAAACCTACTAAATACAGCTGAATGTGTTACTAATTATTCCGTTTATTATGATTGCGTAAGAATTTCACCTGAACAGGGTTTCACTTTCATTAGATACTTTTGGAACAGACTACAACTCCGGTCCTACCTCGTTGGTCTAGTGGTCCTAAGTGCTACTTCTGAGCAGGACGTCCTGGGTTCGATTCACGGGTCGGGCGAACTGTTATTGGGATTTTCCATCTGGTATTTCTCAAGAACAGCCCGGAGTCTAGATTTGTGCCCGGTTGGTGGCAATAGACTCGCACTTTATTACATGGGACTTAAACATAACAGGCGACATGTGGGTGTACTATAGGTACCCCTCTGCCTAACCCTTCGGGGAATAAAGTTGTGAAGTTATCAAAAAAAAAAAAAAAAGATTTCAACTAAAACATTGTTTCATACATAAATTGAGGCAGCCCCAGTAACTGACAATAGTACTTGTGTCGGAGATGACTCGCTCTTCCCTTAAGTGGTAGCTTTACAATGATGAGATTAAATAGAAATAGAAAAAAAAAAAAAAAAAAATAGCTGCTCTCAGTGTACGTGTGTGTGTATATGAGTGTGGAGGTGTGTGTGTTTATGAGTGTGTGGACGTGTGTGTGTGTGTGTTTATGAGTGTGTGGAGGTGTGTGTGTGGGTGTACCGTTTTTTTTTTAGGTTATTCTTGTCAGAATGTTTTCTGTTTCTTAAGGATCTTAACCATTCTGTGTTTTTTTTTTTACAGTCATCAGTTTATTATTATGTTATGCATCTAGCGCTGTTAACACGTTATTGTTATAAAGAGGTAGTTAAATTAGCCTAGTTATAAAGTTGAGCGCTGAGTTGAGCATCAAAGAGATGAGCGCGATAAACTGTTGCTGTCAGACTATACATAAAGTTCCGTACATGTTTTCTTTAATAAGTTTTGTACTTACAACAATACTGTTTTTCCTTTGTTACCTTATTATCAGTCCGTAGATTTGTTGTGCGATACAAATACTGTTTAGTGTCGTATGTTTAATATTAGCTTTTGCCCGCGTTAGTGTCGAAACGTATCCCTCGGAACGTACCAATCAATCTGCCTAGCCTTTTCCCAACTATGTTGGTGTCGGCTTCCAGTCTAACCGGATGCAGCTGAATACCAGTATTTTACATGGAACGACTGCCTATCTGACCTCCACAACCCAGTAACTGGATAATACGATACCCCTTGGTAAGACTGGTGTCAGACTTTCGGGCTTCTGACGACTCGTAACGACTGTCAAAGATCCACGAATGACAGCCGGGACCAACGGCTTAACGTGCTTTCCGAGGCACGGAGGATTCTCGGTATGTAAAGATGGTCACCCATCCACTGACCAACCTCGGCAAGCGTTGCTTAACCTGATGGATCGACCAGTGCGGCTGTTGTTACTTAGCCACGAGCTCCTCGGGAACGTACCACCAGTATTAAAAGTACTCTATGTGTCAATCCAGATATAAACTATCTGTGTGCCAAATTTCATCCAAATCCGTTCGGTAGTTTTTGCGCCAATGCAGAACATACATCCAGTCAAACAGACAAACGGAAAAAAATCTAAGAACTATATTTTCGGCATCAGACCGTTCGTCCATCGTTCCCATCGACCTCATAAAAAATACTTTGTTTTCTAAAATATTTAATGTTCAGTGTGAATTCGTTACTATTTTAGTATATTAAGTATGATAAGGATATAGATTCCTATATTTTACTTAAGATTGTGCCAACACGACATGTGTCTCTAGTATTTGAACAATTATTGAATAACAGTATTTTATAGACTGGCAAAAATATGAGCGTACAACCTCATATTATACGTACATTTTCGCATGCTGAATGAGGAATACTGGCTCGATGATGTGAAAAATCCTGGCCAAGGTTTGGAACCATTGTATTGAAAATTAGAGCAACTTAAACCTAAACATGAATTTAAGAGAAGAATGTTTTCATTCATCGTCATCATTTCAGCCGAAAGACGTCCACTGCTGGACAGAGGCAAGCGTCGCCACATCGCCCGGTTCCGTGTCTATCGGATTCCTGCGGCCTTCGCAAGTTCATTGGTCTAACTTGTAGGAGACCTTCCAACGCTAGGTGTTCCGGTACGCGGTCGCCACTCCAGAACCTTTCTGGCCATCGGCCATATTTTCTGCGTGCAATGTGCCTGCCCACTGCCCGTAAGTTTGGCTGTTCTTCGGTCTTTGTCGGTTATTTTGGTTCTTCTGCGGATCTCTTCATTTCTGATTTGATCACGTAGGGAAACCAAGCATAGCCCTCACCATTACTCTTTTGGGTGACTTCTAATAATGCCCATTGTGTGCGACCACGTCTTAGTGCCATAGGTCACCACCGTCATCACGCACTGGTCAAAGACTTTCGTGTTGAACGCTACGCCTTACAGTACGGAGCGGTCTTTCTATTACTTTACATTATCCTAAAACTAAACAACACAATCTGCAGTTAACTACTTACTATGATAATAAAAAAACACTTGAACGTGCAAAGTTTACCTCTCTTTGTTTATTTACGTTGAAAAAACTTTGATCGAGATTGTTTCGATCGAGCCATGTGATGCTCATAAAATTTTCATTGTTTTGTTCTATAAACAGTTTTGGTTCGAGGCCACTGAGTCAATCAGGGGTTCAAAGTTTTATAACACCTACCAATAAAAGTGTTGAATACTTTAAAGAATGATACGGTAGGCCGCAAATCAGTGAAAGCTAGCCTCTTATTATATTTAAACTCTGAACTGTCACAGAATACATAATAATGCAAGTACAGAAGATTCATTTTATATCGATCATATTTAAATAAATAGCGACTCTTGCTATACACATTAAAGGCTTGTGCAGACCAGCGCGACACCGGTCATTTTTATACTGTGAAGTTTTCTTAGAAATTCTATTGTTCGTGTCGCGCTGGTCTGCACAAGCCTTAAAGTGTAATTAGGTCGCGCAGTGCTAAATTATCTACAGTTATATTCACCTAGAAGTTGCCTCTCTTTCTATCGCATAAATTTTATTATCTTTTGACGTTACGCTCACTGAATTGGCCCAGCAAGCGGAGCCCGCCGCGCAAATGCGGAGTGCGCCTGGCCAGGGGCGGCAGTCTCGACATAGATAGCGGTCGCTATATGAACGAATTCGGTCGCAAAGTCCTAATGGCGTCACAAGACGCGTGCGACGTGCTTCACTCTTTCGTGCTTGTCAAGCAACTTTGACCGTCGAGGGACGCCATCTGCGATCGCTATCTATGTCGAGATTGCCGCCCCAGGGGCTGCAGCAGTCTCGACAAAGATAACGATCGGTTTACGACCGAATTCGGTCGCAAAGTTCTAATGGGTAATAAGTCAAAATTGCTTGACAAGCAGGAAAAAAACCCACTTGCTTGTCAATCATTTTGGCCCTCTCGGCGATATCTATCTATGTCAAAACTGCTACTATTACTACGCTAAGCCAGCTCAAGGTCGAAGTGTTGCACTGGCGTGCAACCATAGAATTATATGCGACCAACTGGGTACTCATGAATCTGAAACAACTATTCCGTGAGATCAAGTCTGTAATATTGAAAAATTAAACAACTGTTTCATAGAGAAATCAAAATGTAAGCTAAACACCAGTTTTCTTTTCAATAGTTTTGATTTGGTCCCAAGGCAAAAGTTAGTTGTAGCCAGAATTATTACCAGACGTTAAGTATACACATGTACCAAGTCAAAAGCATCTGTTATCACCTATTTTTGTGTGTAATAGCTGCGCCCCACGGTTTCATCCGCATAAGTCTAGATCCCGTTTGAATATCGGGATAAAAATTATTTTTTGTCCTAACCCAGGTTATGGTCTACCCATGTGCTAAATTTTATCCAAATCCGCTTAGCCGTTTTAGCGTGAAAGCGTAACAAACAAACATACAAAACATCGTCTCTTTATAATATTAGTTTAGATAGATAATGAATCATATGACATAACACATAACATCACGCTTGTTTTGTCTGAAGGGTAAGGCAGAGGTGTATCTGTAGTTCCAAATTTCACCAATTATTTTTAGGTCCCATGTAACAGGGGGCGAACCTATTGCCATCAAACCGGGGACAATTCCAGCCTCCGGAGTTTTATTACGAATCCGGGCTGCTATTGAGAAATTACGGATGTTTCCATCCGTAATTTACCGCCCACTAATAATATAAGTAGTAATATATGTAGCTAAATAATTCTAAGTATTCACTTACGTACATTAATTTCTATTTCACGCTCCACCGAGGTCTGTCATAAAGCTAAACATACAATATTCTCACATTTTGCGATGATATTTTCTGTCTCGCTTCTCGAGAAGTTTTCTCCATCATTACCCAAGGGAATAGTGTAGCGTAGCCGTTATTGTGACTTGTAGGTGTTCCCACACGGGGACGGCGCCATTTTACTATCATGGCTAAACATTAGAGCTTTCAAATCCTTGCGTTGGTACTAACATAGTATTATTATATTTTTATGTTGTTTAGAATTCATGTACAGTTGCGGTACCAACATATTAATAGACGATTTTTTACGGATTTGGATGAAATTTGACACATATGGTTTATAACCTGGATTAACACAGAATACTTTTTAAACCGCGTGCAAAAGCTAGTTAGAATTAAACTCATTGCTTAGCAAAACGAAATATGTACGATTTTAAACGAACTTTTCTCAAAAGCTCTTCAAATCAAATTCACACACATTTAGCTGCTCCCAAAATATTATTTGATCAATCTGTTACAAGTTACAAACACTTTCATACGTTTGAATTTACATAGCAAAACTATGTGTCAATATAATTCTGAAGAGTTTATTTTGCATATTTATTTTGAGCTCAGCATGTCTTTAGCGATGTGAACAGAGATTATAGAATAAAATGCTTTGAAGCATTATAAAAGAATTTATTATTCAAAAGTTTAACTGAAGGCGAATGGGTTACTGTGAGGGCAAAATACTTTACACAACCTACGACAAAAACTTGGCCAGGCAGTTTTTTTTTTTTTTTTACCTGTCGAATCTTTTGGTTATGACCAGTAGTGCTTAGCCCTCATTATCCTGGGCGTGACTAAACTGTCCGGGCACAAAACTACGGAGACAATCTTTGCGTCAGTTTTTTTTTTTTTTTGCCTTTATATAAAATGGCAAATTGGCCTAGGACGTCAATTTCCACCTAAAAGCTAATGTTGAGCGAATACGTGAACGCAGCGATAATTTTTCACTTATTATTCCAGAAACCCCGAACGTGACACAGTCTTAAGGTGTGTCCAAACATTGAGCGGCAAGAGCGCGGCAGCAACACGCGGCGTTTGCAGGACACATTTCCGCCGCGCTCTAGTTAGGACCAAATCGACGAATGTTTGCGCAGCAGCACTGCGCGGCACATCCGAGACACGCCGCGCACTTCAGTTGACACTATCAATCTGCCTAGCCTTTAATACGTCCAGACACAATTAGTGACGAATGTTTTCTAAAAATGTTTGCACGGCAGGTATTCGCGCGCGGCAGTCATCCAAACAGCGCGGCGGATTGCCGCTCTATGTTTGGACACACCTTAAGACGTAGGATATCCATGACTATACAAACCAGATTGTCCACAAATGATAAGTGCGTATATTTTCCTTATAACAATTACTGGGGCCAACGTTGTTCTCTCCCACTCTTTTAGTTTCCTGTAACTAATTCGTGAACAGAAACTTTTTCAATTCTGTAACTATACGTATCCTCTTATGTAAACTTCTAAATTACCAATTAACGGCATCGCTTCCCAGTAATGAAATTAATAATACACCAAAATAAACTTTAAATGGAACTCCACCCAACGCGTTTAATGTTTCCTATAAACACGATACTCGATATAATGAAACCACGGTTATAAATAGGCTTTTAAGTGAAACAATAATTTCATCGCTAGGTCGATGAGCTGTTTGTAACCTTTGCTTTTGTACCTGCCAGCGCTAATTGAAATCTTGACACTCTAAAATTGGTGTACATACCTATTAATTCATACCTCAACTACTTCTATGATCTAGTTTTGTTAAGTTGGTTGCCCGTTTGCGTCATAGAGTATTTGTATGGCATTTTATTTGATCATAAAGTTATAAATGTAGATAGGAGCATGTAGCGGCATCTACATCGCTACATGCAAACTACGCATCAAAGACCTGACGTCACACAACATCCTGACGTCACACAAATCCTGCATCGCGCAATTAGAGTTTACCGCGCGATAAACATATATACAAGCTTCCCGACTTCAACCTCTGGGCAGTTGCCCGCCAGACCATACCCATATAGCGGTCGATGGCAATTTAAATAGAGTCAGCTCAGACTTTGCCTACGAGTTTTGTACCTTCAGTAGCGTCCATCATTTCCAGTAACCTGCAGGCAACAGGACACACTGGACACGATATTTAGTGCCCCATTGTTTGTGGAACAGCACCACATTTACACTCCAGGGCGAAGTCATTTGTGAATCTCCAACCTGAGCAGGTTTTCTTAACTACTGCCAAACTACGTCTGGAGTCTTTTCTAGACTTTTAGGTTTAAACTAAGGCATCTCATGTCCAGGTGGGAGATTTTCAGCAGGTGGAACGAATGGGTTGGGAAGGGAAGCACTATTTCGCGACAGCTTTAGTCTTTACTTAGACCGTTTGCCAGTGAGTGGGAGGACGTATACGTTATGAGGGCTCTTCACATATGAGACGCAGAGTGTCTGTTAAAATGTGACGTAGACGATGCGTTTTTGATTCTTGCGCAACAAAATGGAAATTACTTGTTTTAGATCGAAACAAAAGCACCTTCGAAAAAGAACATGACCATTATCACCTTTTAACAAATGAGGCCTCTTTGCTGATAATCGAGACAAGGTACAAGTATTCAACTTGCGATTCCAAATTGAAACTGTTTATGTTATTCTTAGTTTATTTTCATTGTTTCTTGCAGAACGATCAATAAAGGTCATGGTTAATGGCTTTCTTCTTCATGATAGTCTCATTCTTCAATACCGAGGCTCATAAACCACAGCAACAAGTAAAGTTATTCAGGTGAATTATTCCGAATATCTCATATAGCGACGATCTTCAAAATGGAACAAATCGACTCGCTTTTAACATATTAGATCAGGAATTCATAGAGGCGAGATGGTTCGCAGTAAAAACCGCAAACTTGATTCAGGAATGTCACACATTTGCTCGCAACTCGCGAATGCCTTCAAAACCGCTCAATTTCTCCCTTGCCGAGTTAGAGCACATTCTCGCAGCTAATTTATCGATCATACGACTGACAATTTCCGTTCGACGCGTACACAGTAATTTGGTTTGTAGCTGATAAATCGTCCTATAGTTTGTTCCAAAAGTATCTACTGAAAATGCATACTAATGGATCAGAAAATGTTACTTTTGATACCAATTTGTAGTGCTTCTTTCAAATTGAGTGCTTTGATTTCAATATTTGAATACGTAAACCCGAAATTCTAATTTTAAACGAAAATAAGTTTTTCGTGCTGCCTAGGTCCAATCTTTATTAAAAGAGACCAGCTCTGGGCCTGACGCGATGTCGTTGGCTATCAAACCCACAGATTTTTCTATTACAATTTAATCATGTTTTTCAGATAACAATTGATGGAAAAAATGGTGAGATAATAAAGTTAAAACCTTCTTAATACGGATGAATGAGTTACTAATTCGCTATAATGAGTGATTGCGTAAGAATTAAAAGTTTCTTATGAAAGTGTAAACAAACCTTTGTTTACACTTTCATCAGAACCTTTTGACCCAGACTATAGACTTTGAAATTGGCACATTTTGTGTTGTGACTATATTATGTGCAAATATTGAAGTGGGTTAAATGAATGGATCTAAGATAGTACTCTAGTAATGTAACATCCAAGATTAACGTAAAGAATAATGTAATTTGATATAACTAAATACCTAGGTATGTAGTTATATAAAAGATAGTTTACCTAGGCCGAGAGTATGATAAGTATGATGAGATCAAGAATCTAATGGCTTATCTATAATTATTCATATTATAAATAATATTAAACTTTCATTTAATAAAGACATCTCCATGTTTTGTCATGATTCTCATGATGTCACGTGCAAAGCAGGGACGGGTCGCTATTGAACAATATTATCATAATCCTGGTGTTTACTATTCTACTGGATTATTTAGCAAAGATGGCGCTTACGACATAGCGCTGCTCCAAGTCAAATTCATAAGCTCGTGAATGCGATAAAGACGAGTCCCGTTATTGCGTGCCAGACCCGCCTTCATTCTTGTTGACGATATAAAAATAAAAAACCGGCCAAGTGCGTGTCGGACCACGCACAATTAAGGGTTCCGTAGTTGGGATGAATTTATCCCCAGAAAAAACTTAACATTGTAAACCGCAAATTTAAGTTGGTCGATTATTACTCGTTAACCTGTAGAGCCTACTTAGCTCTGATAGTTTTCCTTTTAATTTCGATATACTACTGCTGTGAATTTTTCAAAGTCCAAGTACAACCATTTAGCTAGAAGGGGGGGACACTTGACTCTAACAAAAAATTTCAGTTAAAAGCTTAATACTTCGCAAACGGATCCCTGAATCCAAAAATGGTTACGACAAACTCAATAATAATAAATATAAAATATTTTTGAAAGACCTTTCTAACGATACCCCACAACATGGGGTAGATGAGGAAAAAAAAACATTCAGACTTTACATGTAGGGGAAGTACCCTAGATTTTTTTTTTATTTATTGATTTTTTTTTACCACTTTGTCGGCATAATTAATATGTATACATATGCCAAATTACAGCTTTCTAGTACTAACCGTCTCTGAGCTAAGCCGCGGACAGACAGACGGACAGACAGACAGACAGAGACAGACAGATGGACAGACAGACGGTCATGGCGAAACTATAAGGGTTCCTTGTTTACAACGGAACCCTAAAAACCCATCTGCGAGAGAAATCACGTTACATTGAGCTACAACCTAATTAATGAGGCCTATTACCTGCTCCAACGTTAATTGGGTGGTATCCTTTAAACGGTTGTCGTCTGTTTGATATGGGTCAACCCAATTGCCGTTTCTACTTCTCCCTGGCCCAAAAGGTAAAAAGATGTCCAAATGAATGAGATGGGGTGTCAAAAGAGCTTTCTCCAGTAACGACAGTAATTTGCGCACGGTGTACATAAAGGTGCGATTCCACCAAAATAGTGTGCAGCACATTTGCTTGCAAACATTTTGTGCAAAACTCCAACAGTGCAGGTACTAAGCTGGTGTCGCATTTGGCTTCCGTCTCCACTGGTAAGGCTGTGCGTAACTTTTGTAAACGCACAGTTCAGCACACTTGTGCGCGAACATGTTCACTGAGCAGAGTTTCTGCCGAGACAGTTCAGTAGTTAATATGAACGGGCAGGAAAACGTAGTGCTTTGTGCTGCAGCATGTGTTTTACTATGTAGTCTCCTTAAAAAGAAACGAAGGAAGAAACCGCGATGTTGGGTGAGGCCGTTACTACAGCGACGGAATGAAGAAACGAATAAATTTCTAGAAGAAATAAAAATAGATCCATTGAGTGGATTTAAAAACTTCACACGTATATCTTGCGAAGATTTTGAGTTGCTGGTTAATGTAACTAGTCCTTTTATTGCTAAGCAAGATACCAACTACAGAAAATGTGTCCCTGTTTCAATAAGGCTTGCAATCACCTTAAGATATCTTGCTACTGGAGATTCTTTTGCAAGTTTAATGTTCTTATTTAAAGTTTCAAAAGAGCTTATTGCTCGGATTGTACCTGAGACTTGTAAGGCGTTGATAAGCGTGTTGAAAGAAAATATTAAGGTAAGAAAATAAAAATAATATACCATTTTATTTTAGTCACTTTTATTGCATTACATTTCATGCCAAGATATTGTTTCGCCATCATTCTGACGTAAAAGATCTGAATAATCATTATCGCGGACCTGAAAACTTGAAGCCGGTCCTTGACTCTGACAATTTGACGAATCTGAATACGGTGAAGGCATTGGAGTTGTAACATATTTTCCAGTACCAATAATAGCGTCATACAATAAATTATCTATATCCCTTTGTACTAAAATCTTGGTTCGCTCATCTCTAATTTTCCTTAATTTCGTTGCGACGGCTGCAGCAAAAATGTCTTCGTCATCAGGTTTTTTTGCTTCCATCTACTTGTTTACGTTATTCATAATGGACAAAGCTTGGGCGATTCTCGGGTCTTCATCGACAATACGGCGTTTAAGCGAGTTCTTCGGAGCCTTAAACTTTTCGACTGGCCTTTCATGAAGAGACTCTTGATCTTCATTTACTGTGTCATTCTGGATAATAATATCTTGTGATACCTTTTTTTTTTTTTTTTTTTTTTGAGGGTGGGAAATCATCAAATGACTTCTCCCGCTCTGGGCAGAGCGAGAGGGTGTGTCAGACTTTTACTGACTAAAACCCACCCGTGTTCTTTCCGTTGCCTGTGTGCCGGGGCCGCGTTATCCCTTTCGGACAAACCCGCAACCCCAGCAGGCATTGGTCTTTCGACCCCGTCGGTTGGTGCTGACATCTCTTTGAGGCGCGCGTGGAACACAACGCGCCGTCGACACGGGCCTGGTCCTTATCGGACGGCGAGCTGCCCATTGCTCACCGTCCGCAAGCCCGCGCCTACGGTGGCCGGAAGTCGGCTCTGGACTCCCGACGCCCGGGGCGTCTCCTGCGGCGACTAGGGCCGCGAGGGCGTGCAGCTTGCATCTCCCTCGCGCGCTCCGCCTCCTCCTTCGCGAGCATAACTGCTTCGCAGAAGGAGGTGACGGCCTCCCATGCACTCTCGCTCCGAACCATGGCCTGAACCAGGGCCGGACGCGAGAGATCGCCGCCGCCGATCGCCTCCGTGAGGACACGGCGGTGCTCCGCCCAAGCTGGGCAGACCTCCACCGTATGCTCCACCGTGTCCTCCGGGCGATCCACACAGTGGTGACACCCGGGCGTTTCCTCCCGCCTTACGCGGAACAGGAACCTCCCGAAACAACCGTGTCCGGTGAGGACCTGCGTCAGGCGGAAGGTGAGGACGCCATGGCGCCTCTCAAGCCACTCCTCAAAGAGGGGACTTATCGCCGCAATTGTGGCGTGCCCAGCGCTGGGTTGCGACAATCGTACACTCCATGCCGCCATGAGATCCCGCCGGAGCTCTGTCCGCTGTGCCGTGATTTCTCGCGGCAGCGGAGTTACACCCCGGCGTTTCGCCTCCTCACGCAACTCCCACATGTGCGCGAGGACTTTCGCCTCCAGATCCCATGGCGGTAGTCCGGCAAGGAGGCTCGCTGCCTCACGGGAGACCGTGCGGTATCCCCGGACCAGCCTGATGGCCATGACCCTTTGGGACGCGTTCAACCGCCGGGCCGGTCGCAGCCTCAATGAACGCGCCCACACCGGTGCCCCGTAAAGGGCCATGGACCGCACGACCCCCGCGTAAAGCCTCCGGCAGGAGGCGTTTGGACCCCCCAGGTTGGGCAGGAGCCGCTTCAAAGCAGCCCCAGCCCTATCCAGTTTGGGAGCCAAACGTCGGAATCTTGTGATACCTGAAATAGTAATAAAATTTCCTTTTTCAGATGCCTAACACTTTAGAAGAATGGATGATCTTAGAGCGCCAATTTGACCATCTTTGGAATTTCCCTCATTGCATTGGGGCTATGGATGGCAAACACGTTGTTATTCAAGCTCCAAGTAATACTGGAAGCGACTTTTTCAATTACAAAGGCGATTTCAGCATTGTGCTTTTAGCACTGGTTGATGCAAATTATAAGTTTACGTACGTAGATGTCGGTTGTAAAGGAAGAATATCGGATGGTGGTGTTTTCAAAAATACTGGTTTCTATGCTAATCTTCAGCAAGGAAAATTAAATTTGCCTGAACCTTACCCGTTACCCGGAAGGAACAAACCAATTCCACATGTCATTGTGGCAGATGATGCTTTTGCGTTAGACATAAATTTAATGAAACCATATCCCGGTCAACATGACAAAAGATCAAAAGAGAGAATATTTAATTATCGGTTGAGCAGAGCGAGACGTATTGTGGAAAACGTATTCGGCATTATGTCCGGTGTATTTCGCGTACTCAGGAAACCTATTCTGTTAGCTCCAGAAAAGACACAATTGATAACACTGACATGTTGTTACTTGCATAATTTTTTGATAACACAAAAATCGTCTTCACAACTTTATACTTCTGCTGGCTGTTTTGATACTGAGAACCAAATTACTCATTGCACTATCGATGGAAGTTGGCGGCGTGATGCAGGCATGGCAAACTTACTGCCTTTAAGACATGTTGGAAGAAGACCCCCTGGCGATGCGATAAACATAAGAGAAGAATTTGCACATTATTTCCAAACTGACATCGGAATGGTGCCATGGCAAGAAACACTGGCGTAAATAGTATAGGTATCTAAGTAATAATATTAGAGGTAAGAAAATAAACATTTAAAACGTACCTACCTGTTCATTTATTTCGTCGTGTGAGTTCAAGCTGACGTTTGGCTCATCCCTTCCATGAAAGAAATTCAAATATGCATAAGCAAACCATTTCGGCTTATATATATCTAAAATCCCAGAACCTGAAGATTTTGAGTCCGCGATTTTCTTCTTTTCTCTTCGGTATTGAGCCAAAATAATCTTCCATTTTCTCATTACCTCAGTCGAGTCCCAATTGAAACTTTGCGCCAACTCTTGAGTGGCGTCGTGTTTTTTGTTTTTATTTTTATAATCACTGTGACTGGAATCCCATAATACAGGATAAGTTTCAATAGCTTGAATAAAATTAATAATTTTATCATTCGTCCAATCCATATTTAGCTTGGTTAATTAACAATGTACGCGCACAAATCAATGTTTTCACTCCGGTAGCGGAAGCAAGACTGAGTTCGCGCACAACAGGTTTGTACACGTCGACGCGAGTCCACTGACTGCATGTGTGCGCGCACAAAAGTATACAGATGTGCGCGAACATTTCTAGAATGTTCGCGCACAATTTGTTATTGTTTGCTTTAGTGAGTCGACCAGAATAAACATTTGTGTCGCACAATGTGCATTGCAGTGCCGCACAGTTCTGCACACTGGTGGAATCGCATCTTTAGGCTGCACGTCTGTTGTAACAAAACCAGTATAAGCTAGCCACCTAAATCAGCAGCCTTAAGGTCTAAGTTTTACCACTGGCTTGCAGCCTATTGTTATGTAATACCCTGGGCATGGAGCTCCGCTACAAGTTTTGTTATAGTTATTTATGCTATAAGTGCGGAAGGTAGGTGATTTCCGACGAGTGGCAATTTTGTATAAGTCGACACGAGTCGGAAATCATCTTACGCACGTGTATCATACAACGTTTTACTATGCATTGTGCGAGGAAATAAAAATAAAAAAAACGAGCGAGCCTTACGGCTGTCGCCTGCGATGTGTAACATCTAACATACCACGACGTATATAAATGATAAAAACTAAATTCATGACTTGGACTTTTGACTTCGACTTCGACTTCGACTTCGACGTCGACTTCGACTTTGACTTTGACTTTGACTTTGACTTCGACTTCGACTTCGACTTCGACTACTACTTCGACTTCGACTTCGACTTCGACTTCGACTTCGACTTCGACTTCGACTTCGACTTCTACTTCGACTTCGACTTCGACTTCGACTTTTTGATTTTGACCGTTGTCATAATCATCGCCATCGTCATCGCTATCGTCATCATCATCATTCTGAAATAATAAAATCTCTGAGAGGAGACGGGCTGACCACGGCCTCAAAAATTAAAAAAAAAACAGAAAAGTAAAAAGCACTAGTGAAAAAAAGTGACACTTTCCGCACAAATTGACTGCTTGGAAAACGCCCTTTTCGAGCAAATGCATTGTAAACAATTTTTTACTTTAGGTAGTTCCTGCATGCTCAACTCGTGTTGTCATTATAGAATATGAATAGACAACGTGTAGTTACTACTACTAGACGTACTTACTGGTGTCCGTAAATCCACGTCCAAGCTCATATTTTGCATACGGGTGGGAAAAAGGACCATTCGGTCCACCCGATGGACAACATTCATTCATCACAATCAACACAGCCTATTGCGGTCCACTGCTGGACATATGGTAGCTGGACATAAAGTAGCTGGGTGTAAATCTGTACCAAAACACCCAGCCACCTTTTTATGGTCGTCGGTTAATCTAGCTGGGGCGCGTCCCACACCACGCTTGCCGATACGCGGTCTCCACTCCAAGACTATTCTGCTCCACCGACTATCGGTTCGTCAAACATGCCCGGCCCACTGCCATTTCAGCTTACTCCCTGGAAGCTATGTCGGGTGACATTACTACAACAAACATAACATTACGCTATATAATGGGGATATAGACATCTACATCTACATTTCAGTAGTTATTTTTTTAAGTCCTATGTAATTGTATGTGTTTGATATCAGGACGGCCACCAGTCGGTATGCATTAAAGCGGAAATTGCGGAGTTATTTTCAAAATAAATAGAGTAGAGTAATCTCAACACTTCAGACGACACGGTTGGCGCAGTGGCTGAGCAATCGACTGCTGCGCAACGTGTCGCGGGTTCGATCCCCGCACGGAACAAATATTTGTATGATCTGCAAGTAGTTGTTCCGGGTCTGGGTGTTAGTGTATGTGAGTTTCTATGTTTGTAAACGCACCCACGATACAAGAAGAAATTCTTAGTGTGGGGCAACGTTTTTAAAAAAAAAAAAAAAAAAAAAAAAAAAAAAAAAAAAAAAAAAAACACCTCTCTCCCTTGAATTCGTATATATGTATATATATATAATATGGGTATATATTATAGTAAATATGTATGTATGTGTATGTAGTTTGTACTGTTGTACCTATTTTAGTTATAATGAATTAGAATACTTTTTTTTAAATTTATCCTTGTTCCTCTCATATAGAGCACCTGCCATCTAATCTCTTCACCACCCTTGGTTGACTGGTAGAGAATGCCTAAGGCATTAAGTCCGCCTTTGTACTTTTTTTGAGTGTGAAAAGTTTAAATAAATAAATAAATTGTAGTCAACCTTAGCGTCATTACCGCCGGCACAAATTGAGACTCCGTGGTGCTACTATTAATTGCCTAGTTTGAATAACCAATAACAGTCTATCAGACCCATTCAAAAATAATAATACCAGCCTGTTATTGTCCCAGCAGCAGGGCAAAGGCCTCTTCTCATACAAATAATTCATAATTCAAAGTCATAAATACAACACTAGCTTCAGCCCGTGACTTCATCCTGCTCGACTCCTAAGGGTCCTAGCGCAATGTTACATAGCCTTTTTTTTACGGTAGGAAATTATCAAATAACTTCTCCCGTTCCGGGCGGAGCGGGAGGGCATGTCAGACTCTTACTGACTAAAACCCACCCGTGTTCCTTCAGTACCAGTTGCCTGTACGTTGCCACGGTATCCCTTTCGGACTTTCCCGCAACCCTGCAGGCATCGGTCCTAGCAGACCCCTTCAGTTGTGCTGACATCTCCTTGAGGCGCGCGTGGAACGTAATGCGCCGACGACCTGGGCCTGGTCCTTATCAGACGGCGATTCTTGACGCCCAGGGCGTCTCCTGCGGAATGTTACATAGCCTGTAACCTTCCTCAAGAATTGTAATATCCAATGCAAAAAGAATTTTTCAAGTCCGTTTGTAAGTTCCGGAAATTACCCCCTACATACAAACTTACAAACAAACATTATATATTGAATAATAATAATAATAATAATAATAAAATAATTTATTTGCGTAAAACATGGTATACAATGGTGTTTAGCATGGGTTAGAGTGGCACAAACATGTTTAGCTACGATAAAACATAGCATGCAAAAATTTAATGTCACAGGGTAATTATAATTAAGTAATTGTAATAATAATTGGTAATTATAATAATAAATGTTAGAATAGAATGTCAATATTTTTTGTCCATAAATTCTTTCAAACTATAAAAGCTATATTCATTTAGCCATTTGTATAATTTGTTTTTAAATAATCTTACATTTAATAGTTTTAAATTATTTGGTATTTTATTATAAGTACGTACACACATTGCTAGACAGCTTTTATTATATTTGGTTAGCTTTGGTAAATCATTTAACACCAGTCCATAAGCATCACGTCTGCTCCGAGGACATACATCGCTTGCTGTCTTGAATAGTTGTTTATTCTTGGTCACAAACACACATATTTCGTAAATATAGAGAGATGGAAGCGGTAACAAACCAAGTTTTTTAAATATTGGCCGACATGTATCATCCGGCTGAAGTCCATAAATTGATCTTAGGCACTTCTTTTGGGCGATGAACGCTCTATCTCGTTATTTGTTGAATAACAATATTAGCCATAACTACGGGGCAAAAGCCTCTTCACATAAGAAATAGGGTTCACGTGGCGTGTGATAAATCAATTTCTATTATTCCAGCCGGTTTGTTAGCAAATCCTTTCAAGTACAAAGTTGCTTGTTGGTCGGAAACTAAACTATGAGAGTTGTTTTGTGGTTTTCAAAGGGATAATAAAGAGTGGCACGTTTAAGGAAACTGGATCCTTGAATACAGGGTCAAACTAAATTATTTAGCGAAACTCTGCAGACGTAATGGGTATCGATGACTAAACACGATAAAATAAAAAGATTAGTGTTGTTACTTGAAGGATGAGTTCAGAAAATCTGTTTTCTTTTGTTTAATCATGTTATCTTTGGTATCGACACCCTTCATGTGTGTGAATTTTAGACAAATCAAAAACACACATTCGTTTTCCGATGGACGGTTCATCGACAGAACGTTTCACTTTTCAGTATTTCCTCGATAGGACTTTGCAACGGCGAACGATTCGCCGACGGAACGACGAGAGGTGAAACATGTGTCGATTTCTTACAGGGTTCTTTATGACTCTTTAAGAACAGTTAAGCGGATTAATTTACTAAATATACGTCGTCTATTGATTTTTTTCAGAATTGAATTTTAAAAAGATATCCGCATAACCCAAGCGTGATCAAAGTTAGATTCATCTCCATATTTCTTTATAATTTGAAGGCATTGTTATTGTATAGGGCCTGAAGCTACGAGGATCTTTGGATGTCTCAAATTACATTATGATGGTCTTGTTGATTTTTCGTTAACTAAAGGAAAATTGAATAACATCTCTTTATCAGATAGGTCTACCTATCTATCTATCTAAAGTAAAGAGATGTAAGTAATTGAAAATGGGCAATTTTTTATGACTTTGGGACTTCACCGCATTCTTATTATTTCAACTCGCAGTAACGCTACTTGTAATTTTACGAACTCATCTTAACACAAAATCAAAAGTCTCACACACATTAAGTAAATATTTATAAGGTTGCCTGTCCACTGGAGCGGAGATGAGCCGAGCGGAACGGAGCTGTGCTAATATTAACCAATGGAATCGCATAAAATCTCCGCTCCGCTTCAGTAGGCAGGGATTTGCGAACTAGTTAAAAAACATACAAAACCGGGAAGCGGAGTGGAGAAGTGAAGAGGGAAAGCGGAGCGGGAAAGCGGAGTGGAGAAGCGGAGCGGAGAAGCGGAGCGGGAAAGCGGAGAGGCGATGCGAAAAAAAACCGGCCGCAAAGTATTGCAGCCGCGGGGCCCGGAGGAGGGGGAGCAGTGTGCCACCGATGTTCGGCCAGTGCGTGTATGCCCCGGCTGGGCTAGTAAGTGGCCTCTTTGTTTCGACTTTGGGGAGACCGGTACAAAAGTAACACTTTGTACTTTGACACACACAAATTACTCGTCGCGTGAACTCGGTCTAGCTCCACACAATCCGCAACACCGCTCCGCTACCTCGCTCCGCACAGTCCATAACTCCAGTCCGCTACCTCGCTCCGCACAGTCCGTAACTCCGCTCCGCTGCCTTGCTCCGCTTCAATGAACAGGCAGCCTTACAATAAAGCGACATGTAAGGAATATTAATAATACGTCTTACAAGACCGACAACCCAGTTTTAACTTACTTACACTGAGCAAAAAGACCAGTATAAAAATGAAACTAACCGAAGCGTATTTCATCTCCACCACTTAAACACCGAATTCTCTCAGCAACTATAATAATGTAGATGTTATCTTATTCTCTTGGCACTAATATAGACAGCACTCCATATCGTTGTAACACAGCAAGAATCCTCCGTGCCTCGGAAAGCACGTTAAGCCGTTGGTCCCGGCTGTCATTCGTAGATCTTCGACAGTCATTACGGGTAGTCAGAATTCTGACAGCCTGAGTCAGATAGGTAGGTAGGTAGGTAGGTAATAGGGAAGTAGCAACTGTTCCAACAAAATCTATTCTGCCTCTATTTTCAACCCAAAAATCTTCTGTGAACAACTCGAACATCGTCAAGTTAATTCAGTTCATGTCGACAATCGTCACAATTTAATTTCCTCGCTCATTTTTGACCTGAATTCACTGACCTGATTCAGGAAATCCTAGACATTTACAAGTTATAATTTTAACTAACTCAAAAGTGTTAATTTCTAAAGAAGCCTTTAGGATATTGAAGTCGGAACAAGAAGGATTGATTTGATTATAAGTATGAATATTACTTATATTAAATCTTATTATGAAGATTAATTATTTCCTTTATTAAATAAAAATACTTATAATTTTCTTTAATATAAAAATACAAAAAAAATACTAGCCCACCGCATTGGGTATAGGATCATTAAGATTATTGACTTTCAGTCAGCCCCGAAATACTGCCTCTACTTTCATACTACGGCATAAGCTGTTGAATTCTCCCATAAGATAATGTTTTCTCTTGTTTAATCTCTTTATGTCACTTTCTCTCTTCAATTATAATTTTCTTTAATATTTAAATATACTTTAAAAAGTTTAAAAAAATTAAAATACTATCTCACTGCTACCTGTATCTCACTGCCCCGACTTACTGGGTCTACTATCATTTTACCTGCGGCATGAGCTATTGAATTCTCGCATAAGGTACTGTTTTCTCTTGTTTACTTTCTTTATCTCACTCTCTCTCTCCATATACATAATAATAATTTTCTTTAATATTTAAACTTTCAGTCAGCCCCGAATGACTGAGTATACTATAATTTTACCTACGGCATGAGCTATTTAATTATCGCATAAAGTATTGTTTTCTCTCTTTTACTTTCTTAATTTCACTCTCTATATGTACGTATATACGTCTCCATATTTTTCTCATTGTGTCTAATAAAATTGTCTTTAAAGATGTACTTATAGAAATAAGCATAATTTCAATTCATTCAGATTCAGATAACTTTAATTGCTCAAACATGTGTGTACATACAATACAGTGCATGCAGGGTGTTATATAAGTACGTGGAGTTGTGTTAACATGTTTACCATATTGTCATGGTGTGCAAATATTAATAAAAAATAGAATTTAAACAAAATAATAACAATATTCATTAAAATTGACAGTGCTGACATTAGTAAATAATTTAAATTAATTGATTACATAATTAATTCATATAGGAGTAGATAGGAGTTACATCCACAATTGTCAAATATTCAATTACCAAAAAAAAAAAAATGTCACCACAGGTTCAAAATATTCAATACAAACATCATTATCAAAATCATTATTACATTACATGAATTTCAGATTTAATCCATACTTCCATACTAATATTATAAATTCGAAAGTAACTCTGTCTGTGTCTGTCTGTATGTTACCTTTTCACGGCTAAACCACTAAACGGATTTCGATAAAATTTGGCAAGGAGATAGATGGTATCCTGGAGAAGGACATAGGGTACTTTTTGTCTCAAAAATAATCTTAGGGAGGTGATATAGGGGATGAAAGTTTGTATTGGAAATCCAACATTTCTTAAGTTAGAGATATGAAAATTCAAATTTATGCTTTTGGTAAGAAATAAAGAGTTACACCTTTCAGTGTTTTTGTAAAATCGTCCCCCAAAGGGGTAAAAAAGGGGATGAATTTAAAATTCACATGTAATATTGATTTTTTTGTGTCTTCTTTTCAAGTGCATTAAAGTATTGGAAATATAGGCATAGTCCGTATCTTGAATTAACATTTAGTCTTTATTTCATTATAATTAGCCCACTCTGTCAAAAGTTATTACAATTTCAAGTCATAAACTAACCTTTCTAACATGTAAGTATTATGTGTTGAATGGCGGTACTAGAGTAGATATTAAAAATTAATGGTAACAATAATAGTAAAATGATTACTTAGTTTTTTAAGTAAGTCATTTAAAATCATATAAACCTGTTTTTTTTTTTTTTTTAAACCGGGCAAGTGTGAGTAGGACTAGCGCCCTGAGGGTTCCGTCTCAAAGCTGTGCTTGCTCGGCTGCCCAGTTTCAATCTGGATTGAAGAATAAACTTAACTTTTAAATTGAAAAAAAAAAACTTTTAATAGAGTAAGTACCTAATAAAATACTGACTAAATGTTCCTTCAAGACAGATTGAAGAACAAACTTAACTTTGCAGTTCATATATAAATTACCAATTTTCGGATTTTCCTCTTTAGTTGACCTTGCTTCCCGTTAAACTTCATGCTGCTGGACCAACAGGAAGTACCAAATAGACTGGTTTATTTGCGAGTGTCAAAATATTCGGCATAAATAACCGTATTTATGTATTGTGTCAACACCGAGACACGGACTGAGAGAGTGAGAGGGGGGAAAGAAAGAGAGAGAGAACAAGAGCGAGAAAGAGAGAGAGATAGAGAGAAAGGGAGAAAAAGAGAGAGTGAGAAAGAGAGCGAGTGACCCGAAAGAGAGAGAGAGGGAGAAAGGGAGAGAAAGAGAGGGAGAAAGACAGAGAGAGATAAAGAGAGGGTGAGAGAGGAAGAAAGCGAGAAAGAGGGAGAAAGAGAGAGTGAGAGAGTGAGAGAGAAAGGGAGAGAGATAGAGGGAGAAAGAGAGACAGAGAGATAGAGAGGATTGTAGCTAGCGGCGGTCTATAGGTTCTGCCTAACCCACACGGGAAAATGGCGTGAGTTTATGTATGTGTACAATTAATTCTTTTGAGCTTTATTTTTTGCTTCTAAAAGAGGAAACACAAAAACACCCCAGAATGGGTCGAGACCTTATTTGTATCATCTACAATTAACATGAACCAGTGTCAGTAGTCAGTATCAGTTTTTGGGTTCCGTACCCAAGGGGTGCCAAACCGAACCCTATCACTAAGGCTCCGCTGTCCGTCTGTCTGTCTGTCTGTCTGTCAGGACTTGGAAGTTTGATTTTCGTTACAGAGTTGTACCGAAAATCAAACTTCCAAGTCAAGAGACCATAAACCTACGTTTTTGATATCAATTTCAACTTAATGCTTCGGTTTCCTGCGAAAAAGTGTCTCGACAGAGAACGAAGTCATCCTTTAAGGGTTAAAAATTTTCGTTTTGAAGTACAGAACCCTAATAGAGATTTATGATCTGCCTGTTACCTTTTCATGCCGTAACGGCTGGACGGATTTAGATGAAACGCAGACCTGGGTTGGAACATAGGATACTCTGAATCCCGGTAACACGTTCCTGTGGGATATTTTCCGACATCCACGCGGGCGAAGCCGCGGGCAAAAGCTGGTTAATATATAAAAGAGCATGTCCATTTAAAATGATTCCCTTAAAAAATCATTTACATCATTTATGCTTTACTAGCTAAAAAAAACTTTACTATCCTATTAAATGCTGCTACGCTTAGCTCTTTCCAGCCATTGGGAAACTTATTGTAAATAATTGGAGCCATACAATAAACACTTTTGCGCATCAGTGCACTCCGAGACCTATGTTGACAGAGTTGACTGTTATCTCGTCTATTTCTAGGAAACCGGTCTCCCATGCGGGGAAATAGCTTAGGATTTTATTTAACAAATATCGCAATTTCCAAAATATAAATTGTTGGTAAAGTCAAGATATTGTGGTTTATGAAAAACGGCCTGCAGCTATCAGTATTTTTTTATTTAAATACGGATCTAAGGCACTTTTTTTGGGCTTTAAATGCAACATCTCTATCCGTAGACAGTCCCCAAAAATTAATTTAAACAATTTCAAAATCATTTAATTTCTCTTTTTTCCCTCTTGGTTATCTTTTACATAAAAAACTAATGGAAGGATTAGTTTCTTGCGAAAACTAAATGTATAATATTAAGGATTAAGCTTCATGTTGAATTGCGTTAGAAAAATATCGGTTAGCCTTAGTATGCTAACATCGCTCTTAAATCCCTTACCGCAAACAGAGTTCAAATATTTGTCTAAATCTCACGAACGGATAAACCAATATTATTTTACAACCCACAATTCTCATGAACCATTAGTTTGAATGTAGCGACTTCTCCCAAAATATTTCAGGAATTAGTTAGATACGCTTATGTGTATGTACTGACTGACTCTGAACTCATTAGCATGTTTCTAAGTAAAGATACTAAATGACTCATGAATATAAACCACTTTTTAGGGTTCCGTACCTCAAAAGGGAAAAACGGAACCCTTAAATTTGTTGTCCGTCTGTCTGTCAAGACCGTTTTGCTCAGGAACGTGTGGAGGTATCAAGTTGAAATTGATATCAAATACCTAGGCCTACAATTCCTTGAAGCTGTACAAAAACAAGCTTCTAAGTCAACGCAGTTTATGAATACGGCCATTTTGCCGCATATTTTGACACTAGCAAATAAACCAAAACCTTTATGTTACCTCCCGTTAACCTAGAAACATAAAATTTGCCAAGAATTTAACTTGTGCTGTACCGTAAAGTACAACACCAGTAAAGGAAAAATACTAAATAAATCGATTTAAATAAATAGTTAATTTGCAGTCATGAATCTCGCATCGTCGCATTACAAAAAAATATTTTTTGTGATTACAAATTTACATTTGCAATGGGTGAATTGACAGTGACGTATATCGATGTATGGCAGTATATTCCGGATTGAAATTCGGATTTGGAAATTTAGGCCTTGTCACATGAATGAAGCCGCGACCAGCTGGGCACAGCTGTGAGACGTAACCGTCAGGGCGAGTTTTTCATTATGAGACCAACTATGAAACGGTTTAGTGAAAATTGGGTAAGATTGCATTTAATTTTCTATGAAAGTACTTGATCAATCAGAGTCTCATGGTACAAATACATAAAGTGCTTCACTCTCTGAAATCTCTTTCTCCTAAAGTTAGTCTATACTAATATAAAGAGAAATGATTACACTTTTTTTTTGTTTGTAGTGAATAAACTCAAAAACACCTAAACTGATTTAAAATATTCTTTCACCAGTAAAATGCTATATTATCACTGAGGTCGAAGTCGCTGGCAGAAGCTAGTATCTAATAACTTTGTGCTACTCAACACGTTCTCTTCTTCAAGCAGGTACTTGCTTATGCTATTGTTTTTTAGAAGAGCGGTGGCCGCCACATACCGGCCCCTAAAACTGTTGTCGTGAAAATAATGGCAGCGGGGTTTGACTTTACTTTGTCAAAAAACGCTCTAGAGGAAAACACACCAACCTGCTTTCAGAAATAACATTTCAGTGACGTCATTCGCCGGTAAATTGCGGCCGCTGGAAAACCGTAGTTTTAATCCTAGTAAGTAGAAGGAACGAGGTTATGCCAAATAAAGATCTCTCTAACCCTCATTGTTAAAAGTTTCTTCAGTTAGGTCAAATGTAAACGATATCGCTATAAATCCTAAATATACCACATGATTTTTTTTACCGTCTCGAAAAAAATATGGCATAATAGGTGAACGGAGTAAAAGCCCAGGGCACAGTTTTTTTTTTTTTTTAAGCTATAATAAATATCGAAATTCAAATCATACGCACCCTACTAAATGCGCGGAATTTATCAATGAATTCGTAGCTTTCCTTAGCGGCCGATAGGTAGTCGCCGCACTTGCCGTCGTGTGGTTCCTGATAAAAATATTCACTTGTGTGATATAAAAAGCGTAAAAAAATGATTGTTTTTTGTGCGGATCTCTAATACGGGATCAAATTGACGAATCGTCGGACTTTTCAAAATAAATTAAATTTTCGTCTTTCGTCGTCTTGTTATCATAAGCTGAGGCCGCGTCTCTTATTTACATTTTTAGGAAGCGGGAGCATAATTTTATTTATAATGTCATTGTGTTTGCAAAGAGATATTTGATTTAACAACGGCTGTATTAATAATTTTGAAACATAAAAGTAAACATCAGTATTTTTGTTAAGCACACGTATATCAAACAACAATCCTATCCATCTATATTAATTGAAGAGTTTGTTTGTTTGAAAACGCTAATCTCTGGAACTACCGAGTAGAATTTGAAAAAAATATTTGCATTCGACAGCCCAATTCGTGAGGAAGATTATATATAGGCTTAACGTAACGCTACGTCCGTTATGAGCAGAGCAAAAAGACAAAGCGAAAGCGAAGTAATAGCGCGGGCGGGCGATGCGATGCGATGCGGTGGGTTGGAGGCCAAGGGTGACCGCCATTTCACGTAGACAAAGTCACTGGGAAAAGCTAGTCTCATAAAAAACAGTTTTTCCTTCAATATTCGTTTAAGGTTCCACTAGTTGGTGGCGTGGCTAATATGCAGGCTATTTAGTACAGTTATTTATTTATTTATCTAGTTTTTAATAATGTATTTATTTAGTGAAATAGACGATGATTGAACAACTACTGGATGACTGATGGATCTACTCAAAATAAAATTATTTTATCTTTTCAATAAATTACGTAATATCTATCCCTGTACGATTTCTATCTTGCCATTTTCATACTACATAAGTTATTTATTTACGCCCAAAGACGAGTTAAAATAAGTGTTGGAATATGGAAGTTTCGACGCTCATAACTTCCAAACCAATACTTTTCCCAAAATTCTGCTTCCATACAGGGCTAGATAATGACAAGGCAAATTGATATAATTTTTAGTTGTGAGCGTACACCGTCAAACAGACGAGTATCACCATACTACGTTTGTATGGAAGAATGACAGACTAGTGTCCCCTTAAGCCATGTTTTAAAATACATTCTCTCAAAATATATACCGGAAAAGTTTCCCTCTATATCCTTCTACGAAATATTAATCATTCTGTTTTCTTATTGGCAATTCAAAAGGAATACTCGTTCACTATATTCATTTCATAGCTCGTTAGGCATCATCGCTCAATATAATGATCCTGTTTCGAATACGTAATAGAATATAGTATGTAGGTTAAGTTATTACATAACATCACGCTTTGTTTCCCAGAAGGATTGGGCAGAGGTGTAGCTATATAGTAAACCCTAATTTCACCATTATCGCTATGAAAACAAAGATAGCGCATCGCATAGACAAAAACCAACTGAAAAACCTATTTTGAACACTGGTTTCGACACAAGACTTCTATCTAAGGGTCAACAAAACTGTTTTGATTCTGATGTGCGCACTGTCTTAGCTATGCAAAACAACATTAATTGATCGATGTGTCCATAAAATTTATGTTACCCTATAGCGTTTAAGCGACAAGAAAGATTTTGACAAATGGGGTATCGGTCGATAAGCTTCAGCGGGCGTGTCAGAGCCTATATTAGCCGTAATCAGGGACTTTGGGTTCCCCCATCGCTTCGTTAAGCAAGTACTTGATTCGGGTTTCCTGTCGCTGATGAGGTATTGCTTGAGACGGGTAAACTGTGATAAGAAATAACGTAAATGGATGGTAAGGGATTAATTAGTACGCCGAAAATTGCCGAATGCCGAAAAAAAATCTCATATTATTTATATGTCGCTGTAAGATGGTTATAGCTGTGATATAGTTATATCCCTGGGGATATAGCTATATACCATAATATACATATGTAGTTAAATGAAAGCGGTTCATAACTGTCGGAGTGCCCTAATTTTATTACTGCGATCAATTTCGACGTAGTTGATCAGCTCTAACCTATTTAGTCGGAGTGCCCTAATAGTTATATTACTAGGTCGTACTCCTATCATAGTTATATTCCTAGTGCAACAGTTATGAACCGCGTTCCTATTTATAGCTATATCTCTAGGGATATAACTATGTCACGGCTATAACCATCTTACTGCGACATATATACATATTATAAATTAAAGTCGCTTTTCGTGTGTCTGCGTTACCACATTGTTCTTCTTAACCTAGCTATGCAACAAATTTTGAAGCGGTTTTCACCAAAATTTACGGAAAAAAAATACTTGCTTTTATTATTTGTTTACGTGTACAATACATTAATATTAAACTTACATAATTAATAAAGAAATCATGATTTTTTGTCAAGTCCTACAAACCGTCTGAAACAGAGGCGGCTCAATAGTATTCAAATAAACACAAACACACGTTGTTTAAAAAGCTTTTAATTATATTAAAGGTTGCCAAGCAGCCCAACAGCCTTTATTATTCTGAATCATTATTATGTATTACCAACTCTTCGTAGAATTTCAGAAGTCATTGAAAAATCTTATGTGCTTGTAATATTATTACAGGCCTTCAATCCGAAATATACCGTAATGTCGATGAAAATGCTTTATAATAAACTTTCTAACTTTTCTAATAAGTTCAGTGCCCTCCTGGAGGGTTCACTCAAGTAGCATGTGAGATGCCGGGAGTCCTCACGGAGGGCTCACTTTAAATTTAAGTTTTTCTTAGCGAACTCGAAATTATAAACTGTGAAAATAAAATCAGTTGTATATTTTAACAAGATTTCAAACCTAATGCCGCTGTCATTCTTCGAGGATTAACTTTAGCGCAAACCTAATGCCGGTGACCCTCTTGGAGTGAACTTACAATATGTATGGCGGCATGGCGTATGAGCTCTATGAAAAATAGGTGGAGTCGAAACTACTAAAGAGCTAAGAACTAAAACAAACAGTTTTTATACCGCTTATTAAAATACTAAATGTACTGCATAGCTTCGGTATAAAAACTGAATATTCTAGTGTTGCCAATTTGACTAACAAAACTGACTTAATCGTGGCAACACTGAAGGTTTAAAATGCAATCTTTTGGCACGAGCTCTTGCATTTCAAATAGGATAGGACAGGGTTGTTTTAAAAGAAAAAAAATACAGAAGGTAAAAACGTTTTTTCTCTTTTCTATTTTCCATGCGTTGCCTGAGATGCTTTCATCATCATCATCATTATCATTTAATCCAATGGGATATTTAGAGGGCAAGTGGTTGAATGATCTAATTGTTTCATATTTAAGTAATAGGCAACAAGCCACATCAATAACGAAATTCTGCTCTATTAAAACGCATTGAAACTGATCATATTTCAGACTATGTAGAAGAGACATATGGCGTCCCACAGGGCCGTGTACTAGGGCCCATATTATTCTTAATTTGTGGACTTTCCAAAGATTATTTTTGCAGATGCCAGTACGGTAATTTTTTGTTATAAAGATTATGCACCTTTGGAAAATGACATTAACACCACATTAGTACGCATTGTTGATTAGTTAAGAATAAACAATCTTCTAATTAAACTAATTTCATGATCTTCAGAAGCAGGACTAATCCACCAACAGACCTAAACATAAATTATGCTGGAACAAAAATTAATGAAGTAGATGTAACGAAATTCTTGGGTTTGAATGTAGATTGCTATTTAAATTGGAAATCACATGTGGAATCTGTCTGCTTAAAATTAAATAGCCATTCCTATAAGTTACACATGCTCATAAAAATTTAAAATTTATCCACTGTCATGACACGATCAATATGGCACTATATGATCTATTAGCTAATATCATGTCATCCGTAGTTAAGAGAAATCCTGTCTGTGCAATTTATACTGACATGACCAAGGCTTTTGATTATGTCGACCATAAGATTCTGTTACAAAAAATACATAATTACGGTATAAGAGGAAACATCCTACAGCTAATAGAATCGTACTTAAGTAATAGGTCTCAATGTACAGAAATTACTAGAATATGTCCAAAAACTAAACTGGAAACCATTTATGTATCTGAACCAAGGCACGTAAGATATGGCGTCCCACAAGGTAGCGTACTGGGGCCGCCACTTTTTTTGATATATATTAACGATCTCCCGAAAGTAACATCAAACAATATGGTTCTCTTTGCAGTACAGTACAGCTATTATAAAGTGAACAAATAAAAATAATTATGAGCATGACATCAATACTTGTTTAAGTGACATTATAAATTGGCTAAATAATAATAACTTAGTAATAAGCCTAGGTAAGACAAAAGTTATGCACTTTCATCAACGCTGCGAAAACCCAAACGTAAGTATTACCTACCAAGGCTGTGATATTGTAGAAGCAAATAAAGCCAAGTTAAAAAGGGAATCCTTATGGCCAATAATATTAATCAGCTAGTCAATAACAGAAATGACATTATTTATCTAGGACTTTTATATATTTATTCACTATTTAAAAAACACACATACACATTACATTACACATTTTACATTTATTTAATTATTGAATACTAGATACTTCTTGACATTGAAAAATAAAATAGTTAAAATGATTTTCCAATTTAATAATTTTGTAATATTTATGGATATTCAGCATGGTATTTTGATAGTAGATTGTAATTTATGTGTAAAATTTTGCATGCCCAAGTTACAGCAGAGCATGGAGAACATTATTAAAACATGTATAATATCTATACCTACCCATGTTGGTAAAAAATTAATAATTTGAATTGATTTGATTTAATAATAATAGCTGCACATGACCCGTGCAGCTATTATTATTAAATCAAATCAACTCAAAAATTATACATCTTTAAGTTTAAAAAATGCTTGGCGAGGCCGATCCGTAGAAAGGTTAGGTTACAATCTTAACATACAACCCCCCTTTTTTTTCTTTTTTTTTTGGGTGAGAAATGATCAAATAACTTCTCCCGCTCTGGGCGGAGCGGGCGGGCGTGTTAGACTCTTACTGGCTAAAACCAACCCGTGTTCTTTCAGTTGCCTGTGTGTTGCCAGGGGCCACGGTATCCCTTTCGGACATTCCCGCGACCCTGGCATGTATCGGTGTTAGCGAACCCGTCAGTTGTGCTGATATCTCTTTGAGGCGCGCATGGAACACGCACGCATACACGCCGTCGATCCAGGCCTGGTCCCGATCGGACGGCGAGCTACCCATTGCTTACCGTCCGCCAGCCGGCGCCTACGGTGGCCGGAAATCGGCCTGGAATTCCCGATTCCCAGTGCGTCTCCTGCGGCGACTAGGGGCGTGAGGGCGCGAAGTTTGCCTCTCACTGATGCGTTCTGCCTCCTCTTTCGCGAGCATTACTGTTTCGCAGAAGGAATTGATGGCTTCCCATGGCTTCTCGCTCCGTACCATGGCCTGGACCAGGGCCGGACGCGACCGATTACCACCGCTGATCTCCTCCACGAGGACAGGGTGGTGCTCCGCCCAAGCCGGGCAGACTTCCATCGTTTGCTCCACCGAGTCCTCCGGGCGATCCACACAATGGTAACACCCGGGTGTTTCCTCCCGCCAGATCCGGAACAGGAACCTTCCGAAGCAACCGTTGCCGGTGAGGACTTGCGTCAGGTGGCCTGTTAGGACTCCGTGGCACCTCTCTAGCCAATCTTCAAAGAGGGGACTTATTGCCGCAATTGTGGCGTGCCCAATACCGATACCCCTCCGTGCCTCGGAAAGCACGTTAAGCTGTTGGTCCCGGCTGTCATTCGAAGATCTTTACGGGCAGTCAGAAGCCAAAAAAAATTTAACAACCAATCTTACCAAGGGTTATCGTGTTACCGAGTAACTGGGTTGTGGTGGTGAGATAGAAAGTCGCTCCATGTAAAATACTGCTATTCAGCTGCATCCGGTTAGAGTGGAAGCCGACCCCAAAGTAGTTGTTTGGGATATTTAGAATGACATTAAATGACGGTTACTTTTTATAACATTTTAGTAAAAGATGTGCTTTATTTAATACAAAAATAACAACATAAGCCTGCAATCCATGAAAAAAGCTCTCAAAATTGTCAGATTGTCGGATTGTCACTTGTCTGTTTTATTAGTAAAACCCCCCCTGGAGTCACGTATCTCAGCAATCTCTTTAAAAAACGCCTACCTTTCTATCTAGATCTTGAACCTTCTGTAATGCCTTACTTTCTTAGACTTATTAACATTCCTTATTTTAATTTAATTTGAGTAAAATGAGAGCAAAGTAATTTCAGATGTTAGTTGATCTTCTTAATTAAGTTAGAGTAGTCATGTCTGAATAGTAGTGAGTTGTTCCATATTTTATTTAACGAAAATGTCCAGTGAGTTAAAAATAATGTATTTTACTTAATGTTTTATTAGCACACTGACTGGGTAACTGACAGCTCGGCCCGCGCCAATTGGGCCTGAATAATAATACCAAATATTCGCAGTCGCTCGAGAGGAGTTCGTGACTAAATAATAACAGCCGCATGGGTCGATCCATCAGGTTAAGCTACGCTTACCGGGGTTGGTCCGTGGATGGGTGAACCATCTGTACCGAGATTCCCCCGTACCTCGAAAAGCACGTTATGTTGTTGGTCCCGGCTGTCATTCTTGGATCTTTGACAGTCACGGGTCCTCAAAAGCCGAAAGTCTGACAACCAGTCTTACCAAGTGTTGTGGAGGTCAGATAGGCAGTCGCTACATGTAAAATACTGGTAATCAGCTGCATTCGGTTAGACTGGAAGCCGACCCCAACATAGTTGGGAAAAGGCTAGGCAGATTGATTCGCAGTCACTCGTTTCGGACTTTAACAGATAACTCGGCGTCATAACATCATATTTGAGGGGAAATATTTAACTGATGAACACTTTTTTAAATAATTGAGCATCTTTTTAACTTTTTGGCCTTTTCTCACAAATAGTTGCGGTAAGTAAGCTGGGGTACCCCGACTAAACGGGTTAGGTTAGGTTGGAACTGGGGCCAACAGCGCGCGACCCGAGTGAGCGAAGCGAGTGGTACTGCGGCAGCGGCCGGCGAGCGCTACACCCAAGTTGGTTACAGTTACTTGGCAATTTAGTATTTTCACTTGGCTATTTATAGGACCCCAGAATATGAATTATTTGAGGTTCACAAAAAGAAGCGCAATTATTGTAATTATTAGAGTGTTCAATAATATTTTTAGGAGCGTAAAATGGGAATTATTAGGGGTTCGATTAAATACATGCCATATTTGAGGACTCCGTTTCTGTCAAAAAATCCAGGAATTTCCAAAGTAGGTATGCTACAAATCATATTCTTTTCAATCCTTCACTCCTATTTAATGTCAGTCTGATCTCCGTGCAATGTAGCTCCAGGCACTAAAAATAATAAAGAAAGGAAAGCTTATTGCATCTTGTTCAATACAATTAATTGAAAGAAAGCAAATATGAAAGAGAAAAAGGATATCAAATGAACTCTCTCTAAGCCTCAGCTCGCAATGCGGTAAAAAATTGCAATCAGTGCGGGGGGATTTTAAATCACGTCTCAAGTGAGCTCCGCATAGAACAGACAAAAATCACTAAGAATTTTATTCGCAATTCGTGTTAATTGAAATTACGTAGACTGAATATAAATCGCGAGAATAAAAATCCCTCGGTGAGATTTCGTAGTGTGGGCTCAGCCTAGGCCAAGGATGGCGAACCAATGGGACGTGTGCCTCGGCGTCCTTTCAGAATCCTAAGCCATTTGATTTGCAACAGCAGAAGCCAGACTAATATTTTGTTCTTTAATTTAAATAAATATAAAATGTTGATATTAAACATATTGTTGTACGAGTACTGTATTATAATTAAGGTATTATTGTGAAAGTACTTATGTACGTTTTTTTTCTAAGAGACACTACGTCATGGCAACATTTAATATTTATTTGGAAAAAATGGCACATAGATGTAGAGAGGTTTGCCATCCCTTGCCTAAGCTGTCACGCACGGCCTCGAGCGACGTGACTTGCGTCAAGCGACACGCGCACGCGTCTCTTGTTTCCGTCTGTTGCTCTGCATCTAGGGATTGCAATCCTGCAGCTCATTCAATCCCGCGGGATGGATATGCGGGATCCCGCGTGATCCCGCATCTTTGAAATTATGTTATAAAATCAAATTATAACTACAGATTATTGTGTAAAAATCAACTTTTATTAAACATTTCTTACATTAGCAACAGAAATTACGTATTTCTTTTCTATTAATTAAATAATTAGTAATCTATTTTCTTAGATTCATCTTTAAATGTTTGGCATATTTTAATAGTTTTGTTTAATTTTATCCTTACTCCTAACAACAGTTTAATATTTTTAATTCAATCTTATTCATAAAATGACTAATAATCAAATCACAACATTCTGTTATATGCTATTACTATGATATCAACCTATGGTGATAACTTAAGCAAATGGCATTTATTGTATCATCACCGAGCCTGCTTTTGAGTGAACTGCAAATATATTATCGTGATGCTGAAAACGCTCTCCCGGCTTCTACGCTACTAGGCTGAACCGTCAGGATATATACATAGCCGAACGTCAGGTACTCTCCTGTGATACCATCGGATGCAAAGAACGCCATTTCTTTCTTAAACATTTTCTCAAAGACCTTTTGCTTGTTGTCTGGCTTTTTCTTAAACATTTTTTTTTCTTGTTGAAGCTGTTTTTCTAATTCTTCTTTTAGCGTTAGAGTAGGATCTGTATCAGTAGCAGATGTTCCAGCTATAGGTGTATTTTCGTCATTTACATATGTTTCATCGTCTTGAACTACGACTCTTCCTATGTTTTAGCGCCAAATTTTTAATTTGCGGGATCCGCGGTTCCGCGCTTTGAAGGTGCGGGATCCAGCAGATTAATAAAAGCAGCGGGATCCCGCGGGAATGCGTGATCCCGTTTGGCGGGATTGTAATCCCTATCTGCATCTCGAATCGCGCGGTGATTCGAGGCATGCTCTAAATAACTTCATTTGTTTTCTACGAAATCACTGTCGCAAGACGCGTGTCGCTTGAGCGTTTAGCTCGTGGCCAGGGGTAATTAAAAATAAGCCTGCTACTAATTGTACCAGTGTTTCTCAAAGTGGGCGATAACACCCCCTTGTGGGCGCTGGAGGCCTAGACGGGGGTGGTAAGGGGCCCAGAAAAAAAAGGGGTGTTGAAGTGGTTCAGGGGGGCGATGGCTGATTTGTAATTTCATCTACTTAATATTTTAAAATTCATTGAAATTAAATCTACCTACTACACAACATCGATTATTTAGTTCATATTTCTACCATGTTTGATTGTATAAAAACTAAAAATATTTAACATAGATTTCGTAGGGTAGCCCATGAACGATCAAGTTTTAATAACGCGATTTGTGCAATCCTGTATCAATCGGCTGGTTCATCGATACTTGTTCTTACTTGCTCAGTACGATTGAACGTCGAATGAGATAAACGAGTGTACGTTCTAATTGCTCTCTCTGGTAAAAAAAGTCTAGTTTAGAATGTAAGTTTAAACTCCAGATCAGAGTATTATAGCCCACTGCAATGAAATTAATTAAAGTAATTAATGTCATTAGTAAAAAAAAAATGAGGGTCGCCATGATTTTCAAAGTGGGTGGTAGATGAAATAAGTTTGAGAATCTCTGCAATGTACCGTAAAGATACGGGAAAGGGAAGGTTATAAAGTTAGTTTAAAATAAATTGTTGTTGACTACCTCCTTCGATGGCCGTAATTGGACATTATTAGTTGGTACATGCATGTAGAGTGAAATGAAGAGACAGTATTACAATATGGTCTGCAAAATAGTTCGCTCAATAGATAGTAGTCAGGGTTATTATTTATTAAGCAAATTTCACTCTAAGTCAATTTGTAGTATTTATAGAGGTATGAGGAACAGGGTGAAAAGTTCACTCACCGTCTATATAAAAGAGAGAATACTCCGACCAGACGGGTGTTGTGTCTGGTGGGCAAATGCCCGGCGATTGATGTCGGGACGTTGTATTGTATATGCTAGTTGCGCGGCAAACCGTGCTTGCGCGATGCAGGATTTTGCGTAACGTCAGTGTGATGTTATGATGTTGTGTGATGTTCGCATGTGGCGATGTAGATGCCGCCACATGTTCTTCTTCATCGTGAATTAGATTTCGTTGGCCTAAACTTTGCCAGTTCCACGGCATCGGCGTAAGCAGTGCAGCGAGCACTATGGCTTGTTATAACCACTCCATACTACCTACTACAAAAAATTACAGTTGTGTTTTGAATAAACGGACAATTTGAAGTTGTTAGTCAATTGATTAACAATTAATTTCCCTGATTTAACATAACAGATTTAACTGACACAGACAACAAGGGGGTTACTTAAAATTCTTAAAGCATTTCTTTTTTTACTCTTTTTATCAAATACTGGCCATTTGACAAAAAGAGTAAAAAAATAAAGTTGGAGACGTGTCAAGCGATTTAGAGCTATGTGCGGTGCGCCAACAGTTATAGTACGGGCCCAATTTTGTCCTTGCTTAAAACAGTATTTCAGCGGATTTTTGTAAACTGAGATGTCTGTCTCAAGATAGCTTTGACTCAGATCTTAACAAAGCCTTCAAAGGTCTCGGTTCCGGCAAGTAATTGGCTATTCTATCGCCGAATGTAGGAGTCGTAAATGGTGACTTAAGGGTTATGGCTTGAGAATGGGTAGCAGCGTCCTTGTTTTGGCTATTAACAGCAGTCAGAGGTACTTACAGGGACCGGTGGGTTAAACGTGATGATTATGGAAATGTGCCCTGCGACTTATTAAAGCGCCGAGGTAGTCCGTTAAATTCAAAATTTCTTACATTTTTTGCAATTTTCAACTTAGTATCTTGTTGTTACAAAAAAAAGTTAGACACAACAACGAATATCTACCTATTTACAGAATAATGATCTTTAAAATCATCAATAACTACTCGTTTGAATTAAGGTTTTCATAGACCGGCGCGACACGACTCCGGTAGAACAATTTCTATTAAGTTCTCATAGAATTGTGCCTTTACTTTTTCGTGGAAACATGACATTTGAGTCTTTTTCCAACTTAGAAAGTGGTATTTATGATTTTAATGATAATAATTCGGTAAATAAATAACCTAACCTAACTTTTATTAATAAACAACCTTAATACTGAGCTGCAAATAGCAAAACAATTAAGGTTTTAATTTCACGTGCTATCTTAGCGTTTTCTCCTTAAGATCGTGGGAAACTATCAAATAACTTCTCCCGCTCTGGGCGGAGCGGGAGGGTGTGTCAGACTTTTACTGACTAAAACCCACCCGTGTTCCTTCCGTTGCCTGTATGCTGGGGCCGCAATATCCCTTTCGGACAAACCCGCAACCCCAGCAGGTTAATGTTTATGCTAAGAACTATCTTTTTATTTAGTTATTCCCCCACACCTATAATAAACATTGAAAAAAATCTAAATTCAAAAGTCATTTATTCAAACTAGGCTGAGAATCAGCACTTTTCGAACGTCAAAATCACATAAGACAGTACCCCAAAACGCCCACCCTTCATCACTTCCTAGTGAGTTAGCTGGGAAGAAGAAGTGGCGCAACAAACTCACCAGCAACACAGCTGTCTGTTCAGTTAGAAAAAAAAAAGATTCTATATAATAGTATTCAAAATATATAATACACTTACTTTTTTTTTTCTATTAGCTAAACAAACTCTTACGGTTTTACCGAGTGTTATAATTAGTTACTGTAACGGCGTTTTTCCACCGCAACCGTCACCGGGACGTCACTGGAAACCAGATGACGGCGCTGAAGTAGCGATACGTACATTTATTATGTCCGCAGGTACACCGAACGTCTGTCATCCGAGCGCCATCATCCCGGCCGCTGAGATTGTGACGGGCCGATGTTCGGCCCGAAATTCTGACGAACAATACAAAAGAACTTTGCTCTTGTTCACATACTGCCGCCGCACCGCGCCGTTCACCTGGTTTTTATTTTATCTATCATGCCGCGTTCGGTCGCAGAGGACTTATCGCCGTCACCAGGACGTCACTTTAGGTTTGAAGTATGCAATTTCTCGATGACGTCCCGGTGACGGCGGTAGTGGACAAACGCCTTAAGTTGGTCAAATTGCAATGTTACTTATCGTGGGCGTATATAATAACAGGTTGGGGGTGGTTCGCCCACTATTTGATAATTTTAACCACCCATGTTCAACACCTACGTGACTTATTCCTGCAAACTTTATAATTTTAGACGGAATTTAGGCAACAGGCAATAGATACCTACTTACTTTATTACTATATCAAAAAACTTCTTGGTACTATTTCTATTTATAATTCTGTGATCAGAAGGCGTAACTAAAAACGTTCAAAATTTTGTCGCGATCTCATCTCAGCGATAATCAACGTCAAAATCTTGTCAAAACTCTATAAAAAAAGAGGGTGTGTGCTAAGACCACACTGTAAAAGTCAAAATTTGCGACTGGACTCTAGTATACCCTATTCAGCGTCACCGATCCGAGCGTGACGGTTCCTTTTCGTTCACTGTTCAGAAAGAGCGCCGTTTCCGCTCTTTCTGAACAGTCCTAACGAAGTGACACTAGTTTAGTTTCACTACTTCTCTCTCCACCCCTCCTCCTTCAAAAATACTTCTAATTGAAGTGAAAACTTCTTTAAGTTTTCACTTCAATTAGAAGTATTTTTGACAGATTGAGAATGAGATTATAATGCGAACATTCTTAAAACTACGGGAATTGCCCTCAGATATGTTTTTAAAAACACTTGAGGCTACCTACTGTGACATTTAGATCGTTATGAAGTGAGTTTTGGAATTGCCTCAGATAAATAAGTTTTTAAAATCACTTGAGGCTACTGTGACATTTAGATCGTTATGAAGTGAGTTTTAATTTGAGTTAGTGATGAAATATTTTTCATCACACCCGTACATGAACATGGTTTATCATAGTTATCATGTTATGCTCAAACAAAACCTATTTTAACAAAAAAGAATATTGTATATTTTCTCAATTGGCGGTAGCGCAAACTTCGTCTTGTTGCTGCGACAAGACGCAGAGCATTCGTATGCATCTGCTACTAGTCGTTACGACAGACGTCGTGCAGGAAGCAATCATTTTCTTTGAGTGTTCGCGCTTCAACGTCCGATTATAAATGAAAACATCGACATCGAACGTATCCATATTGAGATTCGCAAACACAAATGCACCATATTCAGTGCTCACAGAAATATTTACGCGTGCACTATGCGTCTAGATGCTGCGACAAGAAGCGAAAGCGTGCAACGTTTCTGCAACTTGACGCCAAGTGTGTGGAGCTTTGAACAAAATATGTGAATGTTGTCGGCCGCAGCCTATCGTTGCTTCTACTCGCCGAGCTGACTATAAAATATCTTGAACTAAGTTTACTCGAAGTCTGCTCGTGAAGCGGAAGGTCTAAACTTCTTGAGCCGCGAAGTTCTATAAGCGCAGTCTAAACTTATTGATCATTAGGTACTGTATTAATTAATAAGAAAATGTTAGATGGGATTGAGTTAACAGTATAATAATTTGTATTCCTAATCTGGTTGCGTCAAAAGGTATTAAGGCATAACACGTCTTTCAGCAAAATTGGTTTAATGTCAGTATTAAACCAATTTTGCTGAAAGACGTGTTTGATTTTGACATTAAAATCAACAAAAATGACCTTCATACGTTGCTTAGATGACCTCAACTCAACTTGACTTCTTTCTTCTTGTTTGTTGTTGTTTTCAAACGGACTATTTTCTCAAAATTTTGAAGCATTCGATTTTGTTGTGTTTTCAAAATGAAAACGGTTGTTATTAGGAGTGTGATACGCATGTAGGTAGGAAGCAGATTTGGAGAAAAAGTTGCAGCATAGGCTTGACCAAGATTATGTCTGGACTTTAAAAGTAACTGCGGCGTCTGATTTTGTTTCGGCCTTTCTTCTCAGAGTAGTCAGGTAAGAAACTCCGACCTCAACTAGCATAATTTTATTAGTATTTAATATGACGTGTAAAAGTGATTCCGGTATCCTATTTACAGGATAAACAATTTCATTTCATTTCATTGCAATAATTTTTCGGTCAGTGGCAATCGATCGCAATGCCTTTAAATTTTCCATCCATAGCTTCATAGGTTTGAAAAATTCGTCTGCTCAACAACGTCATTATTAATTAACGAGGCTCAACTGTCAAAATAAACGATAAAAAAAAAATTATGATGTGTTACTTTGATTATTTATATGTCTAGATAAAATAGTGTGTCGCGCACCAGAAGTACTAAAACAAACAAGCCAACTTTGTTATGCTGGTGTGCGTGACAACTACATCTTACACTCGCGCCACGTATTATGTTTTTTTTTTTTTTTTGGTGGTAAATTATCAAATAACTTCTCCCGCTCTTACTCAGACTTTTACTGATTAAAACCCACCCATGTTCCTTCCGTTGCCTGTATGGCCGGGGCCGCGATATCCCTTTCGGACAAACTCGCAACCCTGGTAGGACAAACTCGCAACCCTGGCAGTCATTATGCTGTCATTGTGCTTTACAAGTGTGCATGAATTTAGCGGCTAACAGTTGGACGTTAAATTTTTCGACGAGTTCAAAAGTTTACCGCGCGATCAACATACATAATTTTCCCGACATTAATCGTTGGGCAGTTGCCCACCATACACGACACCTGTCTGGTCGGAGGATCCTCCCTTTGATGAGTGAACTTTACACCCTGTTCCTCATACCTCTAAATTGGTGACCCCGACGAATAAATTTAGTAGCTCGTCGAGGGCAGTACCTACCAATTTGATGTGCTTAAATCATACATTTACTTTTGTAGATGTTTTTTTTTTGTTTTAAGTTTATGTTTGGATATCGAAACCGATCACTGTAGTGGAGTTTCGCTAGTTAATTTAGTTTGACCCTGTATTTCGTAAGAATTCCAAATAAGATTTATAGAATAGGAGAATACAGCACACGTTCTCTGCAGACTAGTGTTCTCAAGACTGTTAATAAGGCACTTATGGATTTTAAATTTATGGATTTTAAGTTAATTTACTGACTAAAAGTCAGTAAATTAACTTAAAATCCATAAATTAAGTTACATATTCTCTGCTTAGTAAGCGTAGACGTGAGTATGAAAACTCTTAGCAGCTTGTTCTAAGTTCTTAAGTTATGATAAGTTAGCGAACATAGTTTAATGTTTGACGTGAAACTGAAGGCAATTTGTTAAACTATTCAAAACTAGGTACTGAAGTATGAAGACTTAAATTTTTTCTTTTTCGCAAGCGAAACTGACTTAGAATTTATTAAGGGACCAGGCAGTGTTATTGATTTTTTTAAGGGATTTCTCAGTAACAGCCTGGAGATTGTGATGGTAATAGGTTTGCCTTTTACATAAGACTTAACAAAGCTGATCTTTGAATAGAAGTTGAAAATACATCATCATAAAATCATAATCATCCTATAATATTCCCACTTCTGGGACACAGGCCTCTTCTCTGTGAGAGTAAGTGGGCCGTAATCCACCACGCGGGCCCAGTGCGGGTTGGTAGATGTCACATGTCTTCGACTTTTTTTTTAGTTCTAGGACATGCCGGTTTCCTCACGATGTTTTCCTTCACCGTTTTGAGAGCATTGGTGATGAAAATACATAGAATACTTAAAACCTAAAGCAATAATAACAGTATAAAATATTTCAAAATTAAAATAAATGATAGATAAAGTTACATTCCAATGCCACAAATTCATATTAAGTACCATTTAAGTATTTTATTATTGTAATAAAAACACTAAAAGTACTAAAATGGCACTTTCCACCCTCCATGCATCTATGTTACTCGTATGCGGTTTTACAACGTTCCAGCTATAAAACTTAACTTTTCCAGTTAAAATATAATTTGAACTAACGACTCGTGGTATTAGCAGCCACTAGATTTTAATTTTCACGCTTTAGCACGACGTTTCTCAATATTTTGTTAGGTATGGATGTGTGGAAAGTGAGATAATTATCATCACCTGCCAAGAGTTTTCCCAACAGTGTTGAGGTCGGCTTCCAGTCTAACTGTATGCAGCTGAATATCAATATTTTAAATGGGGCGACTCCCAATCTGCCCTCCAGAACCCAGCGTATTACTGTGTAATACGATTATACGCCTTGGTAAGACTACTGGTTGTCAGACTTTCAGGCTTCTGACGACCCGTAACGACTGTTAAAGATCCACGAATGACAGCCGGGACCAACGACTGAACGTGCTTTCTGAGGCACGAGGGCTCTTGGTATGTAAAGATGGCCACCCATTCACGGACCAACCGCGGCAAGTGTAGCTTAACCTGATTGTGCGGCTGTTATTATTTAGCCCCTCACAAGCCCCTCGAGAAAATAAGATAATATGTCATAATAATAGCATTATTATTTTAATCTACTTATAAAAATAAAAAAAGAATTAATTAATTCACTGACAGAGAACCCACAGCCTAAACCACTGGGTCTACAGCATGAAATGTCGCACAAGAGTTCCTTTTGTAACGAAAGAGAGCACTAATACCAGCCTGTTACTGTCCCACTGCAGGGCAAAGGCCTCTTCTCATACAGAGAAGGCACGAGCATTGATCACCACGCTTGCTCAAGACGGGTTGGCGATTTCAGACTTATATTAACTATATAAGTCCAGGTTTCCTCACGATGTTTTCCTTCACCGATGTCAGTATTGTCCAAGATAAACTCAGAAAGTACATATGAATTAAAAAAGTCACATTGGTACTTGCCCGGATTTGAACCCACAACCTCGTGCATGAGAGGCGAGGCCTTAACCACTGGGCCATCACGAAGAGAGCACTAAGGGTGGATTTTTTCAAATTCATCCCGTAAACGGGTTAAACGGGGGATGAAAGTTTATAAGGAAGTTCGTAATTTTTTAAGTTACAAACATAAGATTTGGTACTGAGACTTCTGTTTATAAGTAAAAGTCATTTGTACCATCGTATTTTGAAAACTGATCCCTGAAGAAGATTAAAAAGGGGATGTAAGTTTGTAATATTTTGAATTTAGAAACTTGGCAGTTAGCCCCTGAAGAAGAGGAGTTACCGATGGAAAATCCTATCGGGCACATGGTTTGTAATATATTAATTATTTACTCACAGGAACGCGACGGTTTTTTTTTTGTATTCTATATTCAGAGAGGTCATTATCAACATTGTATACACGATAGGCAGGATATGAGACCAACGACATTCAAAACAAAAACCAAGGCAAACCTAAAAAAAATCCAATTAGGTATTTATACCATCACATTTTATACAAGAAAAAAAGATATTTGGGTACCTATCTACAATTCCTAATCAGTAAATCGACAGGTTACTAGGTAATTCAATTTGTAATAAAGATATTTTCTCGTTCCAACAATGTCGTACTTAATGTAATAAAATACCGTTCTCTATTATAAATAATTGTTATTAGTTTCATAGTTTCAACCTAGACGTATAAAACGTTGAGAACCGTTGTCGTAGCAACGGGGGGCTTAGTTGTTACCCTGTTATTAAAAAACATAAAAGGACGTAAGCGACACGAAATAAGTAGATACAGAAGGCCGGCTCCATACAACGAGCGAAAATAGGCGCACGCACACATTGACACGGAGGTATAGTCCGTAAGCGACTTCTATTCCAAGCTAACTCAGTCTGCCGATTTTCCTGCTGGGGTTGCGGGTTTGTTCGAAAGGGATATCGCGGCCCCGGCACACAGGCAACGGAAGAAACACGGGTGGGTTTTAGTCAGTAAAAGTCTGACACACCCTCCCGCTCCGCTCAGAGCGGGAGAAGTTATTTGATAATTTCCCACCCTCAAAAAAAAAGTCTGCTGATTTTGTCAATGGCGTCCTCCGCCGTCTCGCCGCTCAGATATTTCAGGTGGTGACTAACAATTGTGCGCGGACTGCAGGTAAGTAGATCTCAAACTATGGTTTGTTCTAAAATTATCTGAAGAAAATATAAACAAATGGATCCATTCCAATAAATTTCTACTGCTAGTGCGTGATCGTACGAAAACGTACCGGTGGACGGCAATATTATATTTGACAGTTGAAGTCAATTTGATTACCTCATTTTCAAACAATAATTGGTTCATAAAGTGGTGAGATATAAAGTTGAAACCTTATAAATACAGACGAATGTGTTACTAATTCCGTTTAGTAAGGGATTGCTTTAAATAATTACCAACCATTATCATCATTATTATTTATAACCTGAATAGTTTTTTTTTATATATTCTTTATGAAGGGAGGTCATCATTGAAATTAAATACACGAGAGGCAGGTTATGGGAAAAATTACATTAAAAAAAACAGAATAAAAAAAAACAACTAGGTAATACCTACCAAAATTTATTAGGTAAGTATTATATAAATATTTATAAACAAACCTGTTTACACTTTCATCGGATTCTTTTAAAACAGACATTATGTCAAACGAATGTTAGTCCTCGCTGTAGCGTAGAAGCGTGTTTATGTTTGCGTGCGTTTTTCCTCAATACCTTGGACCTGGCCTTCTGTACTTTTCTATTCTATGTAAGCGTCATAGTTTAATTAAAACAGCTTTAATATTGCAAGGAATTATGATGTTATTGTTGTTTTAGCGCTTCTTTTGTGTTGATGAAATTAAAGGTTTTGTATTGTTGATTAATAAAAAAAATGTTAACGCAGCATCAAGTTTTCTTTTGGTAATTAGAACATAACAAACCGACCAAATGAAAATCGGACTCCGACCTAAAGACCGATTTCTGAATTGAAAACATGTGAAACTCTACTTTGGCATTACTTAATGTGACACCGGCAAAATTTAAAATATCTTTGCAAAGAACTATAATAATTGAATTTCCCGGACTACCTTAGTACATCCCCCTTAAGTAGATAATCCTAAATTAGACTTTAACAAGTTTTCAACGATAACATTTTACTTTCGACTTGTCAGATTTGACATTTTTGATGAACCGGACATTCCACCGCCATGATGTTGGCTTTAGTTTTCAACGTTGATTGCGGCATCAGTGGCACTATTTAGATCATCCGAGGTTTTGGCGGAAATAAGCGGCAAACTATGATACCGGCAGGGAATTCCATTCCTTAGCTGTTGCACAATCCTACCCCATGTACCTACTAATATGTGATTTGTGTGTCGCGTTCACTTTGTACGGCAAATCCGGACGTCTTGTCGCGCCGACGCAAGGCGTCTTCCGGTTTTCCGAACAAATGTGATATCGCGTAGACTGAGAAGTTTTCAACTTCAAATTCTCTTATCAGAAAGCGGCTGTAAGGGTTCCGTACGAGTTTCTTTTTATTATTTGCTATGTTAGAGGCCATAGTAAACCGTACTTATTCTTTGAAAATTGCAACTGGTTATAATAATTTTACGGACTGGCAGACAGACGATGGCTAAAGTTTCATTTTCACCTTTTGCGTACGAAACCCTAAAAAACTAAAAAAGAAAGAGCAAAAAAGTTATAAATATTTGATCACTAAAAACCAGGAAATCAGGAAAAACGCTCTCAAGTTAATTTTCTTTTACAACAATGATCTTTTTTTTAAATAAAATTCCTACTTCATAATACGGGTCGGATGAGGGTAATTTGACAATCGTTATTGTTAATAAATTGTTGACCTACATTGCTAAAATATTCGACACATGGTTATGATAGCTCAGCCTAAAAGAAGGCAAATTATACCTAATAATTTTGGTAGCATGGAACTTTCCGTGCGCGACTTACACTTAACCGTTTTTTTTATTAATTCGTTGGTCGAATCGTTGGTTTAGTGGTCTCGAGCGCTACTGCTGACTATAAGGACTTGTGTTCGATTCCCAGGTCGGGCAAAGTGTTATTGGGTTCTTTCATCTGGAATTTCTCACTAGCATCCTGGAGTCTGGATTTGTTGATGGCAATAGGCTCGCCCCCTATTACATGGGACTTAAACATAACTGGCGAAATGTGGGTGTACAATAATTACGAGTATATACGACTGCCTAACCCTTCGGAGAAACAAGGCGTGATGTTATGCGTTATGTTTTATAAATCTGTGCCCTATACTAGAATGCGTTCTGTCTTAGATGCTTTCCAAATACAAATCTCACATCTTTACAATACACAGTTAAAGCAGGAACACCTCTCAAATTTAGAACATACAAATATTCGTTGCAAGTAGAGTCTATAACTGAATGTTTTGCGAATTGAATCTCTATACTGACCCTAGAGAGATTGTATTCGCAATACGTTTGCGTAGTGCCCATTGGCTCAACTGTGCCCTCAGAACTTTACTGGTTTAATATTGCAAGGCTTTTTTCATAGAAAAATTGTGTGGATCTGTCAAACCGTATCGATGCGAGAAGCGCGAAACCGGTCGAAGATGCGGTGCTTGAGGAGGCTTATGTCCAGCAGTTCAAGAATATTGACAAGCGCCTAGAGTGCTACAAGGACTATTTGGCGCTTAAATGACATTGACAGGGGGGTGTTCTTGGTAAGCATTTGTGAAATTGTCATAGAAATTGTATTCACAAAACAAAATGGCGGCGTTAGTTCTGGTTTTGGCCACGCACCAATAGAACCGTGTAGGTTATACTTCACATCGCTATCATGACATGTGACTTGCCCAGAACGTGCCAGCGTTCTGGGCAAGTCATTGCCTCCTCATTGTTTGGTGTTTTTTTTTAAGCCAATAACACAGGTTCGACTTGGGAAACAAACCCAAGACCCAAGACATTCGTCTATAACGTTCCCACTATTGGGACACAAGCGTACCCCCCAATCCACCATGCGAGCCCAGTGCGGGTTGGCGAATGTCACGTGTCTTCGAATATACAGGGCGTCCCACGGATATGCCGCATGGAGGGAAAGTACCTTGAATATTGTAGATGGAACATTTTACTGAAAGAAGACATTATTTGAATTTTAAAAACAATTTAAACTGCATTCATAGATATTTAAATAATTACATGGTTGAACCGGAAATCGAACCCGTTACACGAGAAAAATAATCACCTGTAGCTTTATCATACCGATCGAAAGACTTCATCATAAGGATTATTTTTTGCTAAATAACATAGTGTCAAAAATAAAAGGAAGACCATGAATTTTATTATTTTTAATACAAAATTAATCAATTTATGAAATGCTCAAAATGAGTCCCTTCCTGTTGAATACAGTCGCACACTTTTAATTATTTCGCTCCCTGTCGATTTTATGATCTTGTTGTGGTGGATATTTAGAATAAGTTCTGCTTGTAGCTCGTGGACAATTTCATACTGGTTCTTGTAACATTTTTTTTACATAACCCCATAAAAATATATAACGGGGTTAGATCTGGGGATCTCGGCGGTACATTTCTCTGAACAAAATTTCACATCAATAATAATCAATCAATCTGCCTAGCCTTTACCCAACTATGTTGGGGTCGGCTTCCACATCAATAATATTATTACTATTATTTAGTTAGGATTATTTAGTTATAATCCTAACTACTCGTATATAATATTATAAATGCAAAAGTGAGCTTGTTTGTTACGCTGTCAAGCTAAAATGGCTGAACGGATTTAGATGAAATTTGGCACGTGGGTAGACCATGACCTGGAAAAGGATATAGGCTACACGATATTCCCACATGGTCGAGACTATGCGTTTGAATCCGCGGGGTGCAGCTAGTATAATAATATTATCCTGAATTCTCAAGAGCACAATATTGTAGCTTAATCTTGATGTATTATTTAATGTTGACCTAAACAGAGAAATAGGAAATTTACGAGTTAAAGCACAGAGTAAATAAGATTTCAATTAAATACAGAACGTTTCAGATTTCTTCAGTTTTAATGAACTAGTTTACTTTGGATTACCAAGAAATTACTCTGATTTATCTCTCCTTGCTTTAGCTTTGAATACCTTTGAAATAAATAAAGCTACAGTTACAGCAACACGTGTAAGTACCTTAGAATGAGAAATAGGTACGCAAAAATAGTAACTACCCTAATTGTGTAATTCAGGTACTCGGAATGACAATTCCTTGAATTTTTACTATACAACAAAATCCAGAAGGCTGTGTCCTAATATAAGCGATGGTCGCGCGAATCCGCGATCATTTATCACATTGATTCGGAAAACCGCAGGACGCCTTGTTTCGCCGCGACAAGACGTTCGGATTTGCCGTACAAAATGAACGCGACGATAGCGTATTCGCGCAACACACAAATCACATATTAGTACACGGGGTAGGAGTGTGCTACAAGGAATGCAATTCCCTACCGATATCTTTATTTGTCGCTTATTTCCGCCACAACCTCGGATAACCTAAATAATGCCACTGATGCCGCAATCAACCTGGACACCTACTGAGCTGATACAATATAAAACAATTTAGAAAAAAAAAAAAAAAAACAACGATGAATCGAAACCATCGACACGAAAAGAAGCTACAACAATGCTCATTCCTGTAGGCTTCGTTTTATCCTGTAAACATTTCTGTGGAAATGCGAATGAAAATACCATCCGCATTTCCACGGAAATGTTAAAAAATTAAGTGGGGGGAGATATGTGGGTCACGTAGCTAGACTCTCATAAAAAATAAATAAGGTAAGCTTAGCAACCAGCTAATCAGCTCATCATTAATAAAATATCGTTAAACACCTCGATCGTAAACCAAGGTGATAAAATAACGTGCTAACTCGCTCACAGCTTTTTAACACCGGATTTCTAAAAGGTTCGAACCCTGACAGGTGCTTTACTTTGTGTAAATTATTTCATTTCATTAGGAAAACATGGTGAGGAAACCGGTACGTCCGAGAACCAAAAACTTCGAAGACATGTGACATCTACCAACCCGCACTAGGCCCACGTGGTAGATTACGGCCCACTCTCTCTCACAGAGAGGAGGCCTGTGTCCTAGCCTCCTTTTTTAGTCATGTGGTCCCAGCAGTGGGAACAATAAAGGCTGATTATGCAATCAACCAAAAGCAGTTTTACCAAGAGGTGTCATGTTCAGTAACAGGGTTTTGGAGATCAGAGGCCCTAGTGTGAGTTTCTTTTAACCATCTCGATTTTACGCATCGACCGCGTTCGGCGCTCCGATTGGCCCTTCACTGGCCTTCACTGCTGAAGGACCAATCACAGCGCCGAACGCGGTCGATGTGTAAAATCGAGATGGTTAAAATAAACTCACACTAGGGCCTCTGATAGACATTCGCTCCATGTAAAATACTAGTATTTAGCTGCATCAGGCAGAAAGTGATGAGTTTTTGTTTTATTGAGAATTTTAGAAACCAGATACAAGTACCTGGTTTCTTAAAGTCCCGACGAAATGGTGTCGTGCGTACTAAAATGTTTTTTTTCTATTGTTCATTTGTACCAACAATTCGTTATTTATTTATTTATTTTTAGCCTGTGTTGTCCCACTGCAGGTCAAGGGCCTCCCTTTTTTCTTTCCACTCCTCTCTGTCTTGAGCAACTGTGGACCAATCTTGTTATTGGAATTAAACTCATGAGATACAAATTTTACTGTATAACAATCTAATTATGTTCATCATCATCATTTCAGCCGAAAGACGTCCACTGCTGGACAAAGGCCTCCCCAAGCATTCTCACTTCGACCGATTCTGTGCCTCCCGCATCCAGCGGATTTCTGCGACCTTTACAAGGTCATCGGTCCATCTTGTGGAGGCCTTCCAATACTACGTTTTCCGGTACCGGGTCGCCACTCCAGAACCTTTCGGCCCCATTGGCCATCTGTTAATTGCAATTGCGACTGCTACGTTGGTCTAGTGTGGGTGGTCGCAAGCGCTACGGCTGAGCATGTAGTCCTGAATTTGGTTCCCACGTCAGGAAGAGTGTTATTAGGTTTTTACATCTGGAATTTCAGTAGCGGCTCAGAGTCTGGATTCGTGCCCGGTTGATGGCAAAAGGCTCGCCCCTATTACGTAACACTTAAGCATAATTGGCGAAACGTGTGTGTACTAATAGGTACCTACACCTGTGCCTGACTCTTCGGGGATTACAGGCGTGGAATTATGTTATGTTAAATTGCGATTAAATAAATTATCTGTTAGAACACGCGATTTAAAAACAGTAGCACTTATTATTCGTTCCAACAGTTACGTAATTCAAAATAACATGATACAAAAAGCATTTAGAAATAATAAAAAATAAAAACCATCATTACACTTACTTTTTCATCAACGTATAAAAGACGTTCACATTTTTCACTATACCAACATAAAAATAACAAAATACGCATTATTCGCAAAATTTCCCTAGCGAATAGTTGATTAGAAGTTACCAGAGAGTCATAAGCTGCAAATAGCTTCATTAAAACTAGTGGGCGTCAAAACTTATAATTATACATACATGCCTACATAAACTCACGCTTTTCCCATAGAGGTAGGCAGAAACTACAGAACACTTGATACGATCCTGACCTTTCTAAAGAACATCACCAATAAGGTCACTATTATGACCTCCTAGGGCGTGTCCTCCCGCCGTTTTTTTTTAGTCGCCTTTCATTCATCTTCTCAACCGGACCAAAACATCTAATCATACTCTCATAGTTATAATAACTAGTGGTCGCCCAGAGGTCAAAATTCAACCATAATTCATTTAAATGTCATGATTCTAAGGTAGCCATCTTTTGTCAATCGCAATAAATTTATTTCTAATGTATACTAATTAAAAATATTAGCTTTCTGCACTCCTTCTCCATATAAACTTTAACTGTGCCAAATTTCACACTCTTCCGTCTGCGTAATTTTCGTAAAAAGTTTTTGCTTCACTTATTAATAAAATAATTATAGTCATGTAAAATGTGCGAGCGAAAATAATCCTTGTTTTTTAAAAATTAAATATTATTTGTTAGTTAAAGGTCAGTGACAAAATGTGTTTATATTAAGTAAACAACCTCGTAAGTGCTTTATCACTTTTAATTAAAACTTCGCTAACGTTAAAACCCTAACTGTCACAGAAAAAAATAAATTTTGTTTTATGACGTGCGTCACCTTAGGGTCATATAGAAATTACGAAGCCGACTGTACAAATGAATGTCGAAAGTTCATTACTGCTGTCATCCACAAAAAATTAAATCTATACTTTTATACAGGGTGGCAGGGACCTCGCCGCGCTACCCGTTACCATGAATTCAATACATGATTCTGAACCTCCTTGCGTTGAAATTTATTGTCGGTTCTTACAAACGATTATCGTTCCATACATTTTGACCGCGTAGTCTAGAATCATGTGCTGAATTCATGGTTATAGTTTGTGCGTCGATTTCCCTGCCACCCTGTTTAATAATTTTAATATTTTAAAGAAGTATTGTGGCTTTGCACGTATCTTCCAAACTACTGATCCAATTCTGAAATTAGTATGTTGAAAATAAAATTAATAATAAGTCGCAAAAAAAAACCACGTTTTTGTATGGCCATCCTCCATTTAAAAACGTTGTTTATTTTTGGCGATTCTTGCTCGGTCTTAATAATGTCAATTGATGCGAATACCTAATTAATACAGCCAACTAAACGGTGGTACGGAATCCTGCGTGTGCGAGTCTGACATGGCTGCTTTTTATTTCTATTTTAAAGCTAAAATCCGAAGCAATGACAAGCATATACAGTTTCCCAAAACGGTAAAATATCTCCATCACGTGTTGAAAAATCAGAAATCCCAAGTTTTTCGTCCAAAACTGAATATACGCTCGACTGAACTAATTGTTTAGGAATTACCAACCGAACGTGTTCCAGAGTTTTATTTTTAGCCACTATGCAAAAATTGATGCAATGGAATTTTTAAAAGTCAATTCGGAATATTCGGAACGCGGCGGCTAAAATGATCCAGAAATTGTTTGAAAATGCCAATGGTAAGCCGTGATTGCTATATGGTGCCATGCTGGATTCTGGCGTAGAAATCCGAAACCAATTAAGAAATGGTGGATATTTTTGAAACGAAAACTTCTGGCGCACTTTGCTCTCTTTCTGAAAAATAAACGCTCGGGTCGGTAACGCCAAGTCGGGTACACTCGGTTCCAGTCGGTCCGTGACGCAAAATCGCGTACACTCGGCGCTGAATCGCATACACTCGGCTGTAGTCGTAAGTTTTGACACACCCACTTTTATTTTTTTTTAAACGAAGGAAAATATAAATTGCCACATACATTAAAATTCCCGAACTACCCTACTAAAAGGCTGAGACCCATTACAAACTCCATGTAATTTAACATTTACACCTAATAACCAAAATATCATCTGAATAAACGTAAATTTTAATCAATTGTGCCTATCTTCTGAAACAACATTAATTAATTTATCTTAGGCGTCTGTTTATATTTCATTGAAAACAGACAAATGAATACCGTGTTTTCATAAGCACAAAATCTATTCAGTAAATTTAACAGTACCGTGGTACGAATGAGAACCTGTAGATAAGGCTGCTTTTTCACTGGTGTTGACAGCCGGATAAGCACCAAACCGGCAGTGTAACTTGATCGTTATAACCTATGGTTGCATAAAGCCTCATACTACACGCTTTTGCAAATCAATTTTATATGTTTTTTGGATCTTTCTAGTATAATAAGATGCACCATCTGACGAAAAATAAATATTAGTATTGAACGTTAAAATGTTATGACGCGTGGTTACGACCAAAATCATTTAGGATTGAGACTGACCGTCTAATTGGTAAGTTTAACACAATTTTACAGCTATCATACCTAACGGCAAACACCCGGTTTACCCATAGGTTCTTATTTCCGCTGCCGCGGCCGGATAGGTACGACGCACCGGCAATCCGGTATCCTAAACATGTGCAAAGAGCCTTAGAAGAAAATAATTTCATTTATAGGAATTGAGTGACATCTCAATGCATTTTCTTGCTCAATGTATCTTGAAAATGTATTTGGAGACGTTTTGATCGATGCTTTGGCGAACGAATGGAAATAACATTAAGTTTCTAGTGGTAACAACGTGGTACGGGAGAATATTGCCGTGCAGTTTGGAAATTAGTTGTAGGTGCCTTTATCTTGCAAGTGAGATTTTGCAGGGAATTTTATACCGACAAATACAATGTTGCCAACCTATTTTTTCCTTCGAATTCGCTAAAGCCAGCGCAGATGGAATGATTTGCCACGTACTTATGCCTCAGGCTGTGTGGACGGACGGCGGCCGGACGGTTTGCTCACAATGAGCAAATGTCGGCGTCGAATTTAATTGGCGATTTGGGGTACTGTGGTACACCATTCGCGGTGCATATCTTGCGATGTCTGTACGTGACTTTAGGGAGTTCGAAAAACCCTTCCCCAGATAGTTAAGTAGAAAGATTTTCACACGAAAAAAAGGATAAGTAGCTTTACGCAAAAACTACTCGTGCTCAAATAAATGACAAGATGGGTATCTGTGACGTCAATTCTCGCGTACGTTCCGAAGTAAGGACTGAAGAAAGAGATACCTGAAGGCTAAAAAAGTGAGATAGGCTAGATTTTTTGCCTAGAAATGGGTTTAGAAGGGCTTATAGGATTACTTGTGTGAGTACTTACTACATGCTTTAGATTTTTGGAGGTCCGCACGATTTGGCTTGGAATGTTACCTTACATAAAAACATAGTATTTACTTGTGCTACCACAAGAGTCGAGTTACGATGATGAAACATTGCCGTCGTAAGATTAAGAGGCTGTCAACAGCTGCTGTCAACAACGGTCAATCAACAGCGGTCACTGTCGGCATCGGATTGCATGTATATTAATGGCTTTTAATCATTAAAAGAAATGTTTAGAGATAACCTCGTGATTTTTTGGTTAACGAATTAGGCCCGAGTTCACCAACTACAACGTAATCATTGGTTACGTAACCGTTTTGTAAGAATTAAACAGTTGTTTAAAAAAAACGCGTTTTTTTCGTGTTCACCATTTATTTCTAACCAACGGTTAAATAACCAAGCGTTTTTGAATGAGTGAGTCAAAAATGACCGAATGATCGAATGGTTTATCAATATTTTGTGAATGTAGAATGTCAACGTCAATCAATTTTCATTGTCTAACTCACAGAGGACATTTTTAAATAGGTTATAGACGTCACTCGAGTCATTTTGCGGGATGTAGGTATGGCGTATGGCGCCATCTGGTGCTTTGTGCAAGGTACTTTGGCACTAGACCTTTTTTTTTTTTTTAATTTTGCGCTTAGAAATTGAATAAAACGAAGTAGTTATTACAAAAATCTGTTTTTATTTTTTAAATCTTTTCGTACAGTATCTATGAGCTAATTAAATTTTTAAATTTCATAATTGCGCCGTGTTTTGAATATATGGGGAGTGCGCAAAATTCTTTCTGTACCTTCAAAATCAGAGCCTTGCATTTTTTTTGTAACTAAATACAAATATTTTTTATTTGAGGTAGGTTGGGTACAGATGTTGTAATTATTAAAGAACGCTATGTCTAGCCGAAATCGGCGTACAAATATTATTTTGGTACAAACATGCTGATTATAATAAATTATCAAACAATTATCACTCATTAAACAATTCTAATTAAAATTTTCGACACAATAAAAACATTCCAATAAAATATAATAATAATAAATTCAGTATGAATTATCAAATCAATAAATTATAATAATAAAAAAAGGTTAATGTGTCAGTAAGGTATTTGTTCATCTAAAAAAGTGATGCACAATGCAAAACTTCATATCTGGAAGCATAAACCAATGGTTAAACCGAGTTGGCTACCTCGTTTAAGATAACCGTCCGATTACCGTACTTAATCAATTGTTAGTGCTTGGTGAACAGTAAAATATTGTTAAACAGCCGTTTATGGTTAAAACAGATGTTTAAAATTTAAACATCTGTTGGTGAACTCGGGTCTTAGTGGTATTATGTTTTAAACACGTGTTTTAGTTTGGACATGTTCCGGTCTCTACCTTACACTTGAAGTTTGACAGCTGTGTGACAGCGACAGAAATCATTCTAAAAGAAAGTACGGGAGAAGTAACTCTTCTTGCTTTTGAATTTAGTTCCCTATTTTGCGAAGTTATACAAAGGTGCCTACCCTTTAGTAATCATGAGCTAAAAGTTCATTAACTTTAATTTTCGTTTGCGAGTGTGGGATTTATTATTTTCATTGAGCTGTGAATAAAGATCATAACGCAGAAATGATTAGGTACTAGATAACTGTTTCGCTAAAAACAGAATAATTATAGTGGAATAAAGGAAAAAGGTTTTATTTGAGAAACGGCGAGATCGTGCCTTTTTTAAACTATCTATTGCTAATCTGTTATTGTTTCGTAAGTAGATTATATAGAAATGGCTTGAAGCCTCGAGCAGACCGGAGACTGACGCGACGCGACAGCGCCACGCGACTCTAACAAAACAATTTTTAAAAAATCTTCACGGTAGAACAATTACTGGTGTTGCATCGCGCCAGTCTGCACGAAGCTTTACCCGTAATTCCTGACAGTATCAAATAATACAATCATTTCACATTAATAAATTTAGGTGAAATATTGTTTAAAATGAATAAATGTGTGTGAATTCATTCATTTTACCTATGTTATTTGTTTTCGTACCTTTGTTCGCAAGAACGTTCTGCAATTTGATTGTTATCAATTCGAAAATTGTTGATATAGTCAATACATTACAAACAAACAAAAGTACAAACACAAATAGCTTTCACAAAATGTTTAAATAAAGTTAAATGATGCTCAAACATTCGGAGTAGACCCCCCCCCCAGGTGCGTAATACTCGCTACCAGACGACGACCAGATGTATGAAACATAAATGAGGTAAAAGTGTGTAAGGAGTTTCTTGCCCGTTCTTCTCCATAGGAACTTACAACGCTTTGGAATGGGCAACTAGCTTCATCTGTGTGACTGACCGACCGCTTTTTTTTTTGGGTGGGATTAATCAAATAACTTCTCCCGCTCTGGGCGGAGCGGAAAGGTGTGTCAGACTTTTACTGACTAAAACCCACCCGTGTTCCTTCCGTTGTCTGTGTGCCGGGGTCGCGATATCCCTTTCGGACAAAATCACAACCCTGGCAGGTGACCGACCCCTTGACAATTCAAAAGTGCGTTTAATTTAGATAAATGCGTTGATTTGAGTATTATGATTGGTTTGTTTTGTAACATTTTGTCTATTCGTTTTTCAAACAAGGTACTAATGAGAGAAAGTAGGTGACTTTCAAAAACTAATAAGTAGGTATAACGTTAAACTGGTTGAAAAACATTAGTTACATAGACAAATTAGTATTTTTATGTCGGCTTAGCACTAATAAAAATTACCTCCAAACAGCCAACTGATCTATAGAAAAGACGCGAATGAAAAGTAAGCGTAGGATTTGTTAAGTAATAGTTTTTTTTTTATATCGTTGTAACTTAATGAGACTAATTTATTTTTATTTATATTTTATATTATTTTGTGAGTGTGAGAATTTTATAGGCCTTATAGAGTCGTAGATGTTTCGATTTGTTGACCATTTCCTTTTTTGTGGTTGACATCCCTACAAACACTGTAATTTGAAAACATTGAATTAAAAGAGTAACCGTGGAGTTTCCTGCCGGTTCTTCTCCTTAGGAAACGACCAATTGGAACCGGGCACCTAGCTTCTGACGTTGCATAAGTGCCCTTATAGGTTTATATGAAATAATATATCTTGATTTTGAATTGGAATAACGTAACCAATGTACAACTGCTTCAATCAGGCCGGGCTAAGCAATAGGCAACAACTGAAATAAAATCAAGAACACAAACAGCGTTGTAGGCTCAACTTATTCAATGCTAAATAAAGTTCGTGAATACATTGGAGGATTCTGTCTCTTTTCTATAAAAAATAACTAACGATTTTGGGCCACCAAGCCTTGGTGGCTTGGTGGCCCAAAATCGGAACAAACGCCGCCATCTTGTTTTGTGTGCAATACATTACAAATGAAATTTCACGCAACAATAAAATGCACAAAATATGTTTACCAACAGCGCCCCCTGTCAGTCATTTAAGCGCCAAAATATCCTTGCAACAGTGTACCTCCGAAATGAAATAATATTATTAGGTATTTCATTTACAAAATCCTATCCTTTATTGAGTTTTGATGCCGCACAAAGTAAAAAGTAAACAATGTCACAACAAAAATTGTTGTGACATTGTTTACTCTTTACGTTGTGTTGATTTTACTATTTTCTGTACAAAAACGTTTAATGTTTATTTGTAAAAAAATAAAATAAAATATACGGAAGTTTCAGAGGTGGTCCATTCATATTTAACGATATGACCAGCGCGGCGCTCACCAGGCGGCACGACGCACGGCAGCGCGACATGGCATGGCATGGCAAAGGGTTCAAGTAAGCGGTAATTATTTTGAATCGTATTTTCACACCACTCAAATTTCGTTGTTATCGTCAAGACTTGAGCCTTTTTTTTTTTGAGGATGGGATATCATCAAATGAGTTCTCCCGCTCTGGGCAGAGCCGAGAGAGAGGTCGAGAGGGTGTGTCAGACTTTTACTGACTAAAACCCACCCGTGTTCCTTCCGTTGCCTGTGTGCCGGGGCCGCGATATCCCTTTCGGACAAACCCGCAACCCCAGCAGGCATTGGTCTTTCGACCCCGTCGGTTGGTGCTGACATATCTTTGAGGCGCGCGTGGAACACCACGCGCCGTCGACACGGGCCCGGTCCTTATCGGACGGCGAGCTGCCCATTGCTCACCGTCCGCAAGCCCGCGCCTACGGTGGCCGGAAGTCGGCTCTCGACTCCCGATGCCCGGGGCGTCTCCTGCGGCGGCTAAGGCCGCGAGGGCGTGCAGCTTGCATCTCCCTCGCGCACTCCGCCTCCTCCTTCGCAAACATAACTGCTTCGCAGAAGGAGGTGACGGCCTCCCATGCACTCTCGCTCCGAACCATGGCCTGAACCAGCGCCGGACGCGAGAGATCGCCGCCGCCGATCGCCTCCGTGAGGACACGGCGGTGCTCCGCCCAAGCCGGGCAGACCTCCACCGTATGCTCCACCGTGTCCTCCGGGCGATCCACACAGTGGTGACACCCGGGCGTTTCCTCCCGCCTTATGCGGAACAGGAACCTCCCGAAACAACCGTGTCCGGTGAGGACCTGCGTCAGGCGGAAGGTGAGAACGCCATGGTGCCTCTCAAGCCACTCCTCAAAGAGGGGACTTATCGCCGCAATTGTGGCGTGCCCAGCGCTGGGTTGCGACAATCGCACACTCCATGCCGCCATGAGATCCCGCCGGAAAGACTTGAGCCTACCACGGGATGTTTCGGTATGCCACACGGAAGGCTTCGGTATACCGCGCCATACAAATTACAATGCTTTGCCATGGTAGCATGCCGCGTATTCGAGCATAGTTAAGTGACCGCCGGTTTGAACCTATGGTACTTAGATTAAATTCATATATACATACATAAATACATTTACTTATACATACATACAAATAAATAAATTTGAAGTGTTTGTTTGTAATGTCAAAATAACAGCTTTTTACTAAATGCATAATTAAATATATTATGAAAAGATATACGGTAATTTTATTTTTTTTAATTTTTGTCTATCTGTTTGTCTGTTTGTTCGGGTTAATCTCCGAAACGGCTGGACCGATTTGGACAGGACTTTCACTGGCAGATAGCTGATGTTATAAGGAGTAAGATAAGTTACATTTATATTAGAAAAAAAATAGGGTCCGCGCAGGCGATGATTGGATAATAAAATGGAGGGTTGGTGATAAGAAAATCCCAGTCTTATCTAGGTCATTAAAGAGAAGTAAAGTATCTTCCCGAAATCGGAAAGTTGTAAATAAAAAGGTAAAGTTTTAACAAAAAACTGCCCAACTTTGAAGGAAAAAGGAAATCGTGGAACTAAGTTAGAAATCGTAAGTGAAATGAACACGATAAACATTTTCTTGGAGATTCTGCTGGAAATATAGGTAACATAAAGTCTATTTAAATCGTTGTTATTCCCACTTAAACAATTATTATTGTTATAACAGTGTAAATTAAGTTGATTTTAGAATGTCTAGTCATTTTGAAAGAGTAATTAAAAATAATAGTAAATTTTTTATATTTTTTTATACAGGACTATTTACAAATATTATTACATCATCTTATATTCTATTAAATTACATTAATAACTATTTACACTAGGTACTAAGTACAATAACTAACTATACAAATAGATACAAAATCCAAAAGGACACTTAGGCGTCGAAGTATTCGTCCGCATCGCTGTCATCCGGAAACGTGCCCAGAAGACTGGCAGCATTGCCACGTTGAATGGCAATGCTAATTCTTTGGCCAAAGAACGAGCCAGCCCTCTGGTCGCGTGTTAGTTACAGTATAGACTGAACTTAGAAAGGGGGGAGGGGAGGTAAGGAAAAGGAGGCCATGCCCAGTAGTGGGGCATTACTAAATACTGTTATTTGCTAAAAAAGACAGATAGAAAGAAATATTTGTTTACATTTTTAGAAACTAAATTATGAATGCAGAATAGTAGGTACCTAGTAGGGACGGAAAGTCTTTGATTAAAGAAAAGCATGCTAATCTTGATTGTGGCATAAAAAGGTAGTCTCTATCTATATTTTTTCTTATTCTCTACGCTTAAGATCTTGGCCTCTCACCTGCACGTGTAGCATGACCACCGTAGAAACGGGTTTTGTCGACGGAAGAATAAACAAAAGGACAGATTTTAATTGTTTATCCGTCATTTTGTCAATCCTTCCATCGACAAAACCCGTTTCTACGGTGTTCATGGTACACGTGCATAAGCACTCGTACGTTTACGGTAATTGATCTTCTTCTTTTCGTGTGGTTAGTGACTAACCTGGTGTCAGGGTTTTAAAGCCGCCCATGGGCCTCTGACATGGCTTCACATGCCGTCGAGAAATATCTCTCAAGCATGTTTTCTCACGATGTTTTCCTTCACCGTTTTTGAAGCAAGTGGTAATTATACAATACGCACATGAATCCGAAAATTCAGAGGTTCGTGCCTTGGGTTCGACCTTGAGACCTATGACTTGGCAGTCCGACGGTCACACCACTAGGCTATCACTGGTAAGTGATGATCAGGCTGAAGGTGGAAGCGACCTTCACATGGAATCCTCAATCACAAAGAAACTGGCTATCTTATCTTTAATTGTCGAAACAACAATGCTGTTGAAACATTGTTGTCATGGCGACAGACTTAGGTGGTAGCTAGCAACCAAACCGAATATAAATTTTTGCCCCCACTGGGAATGCCATAGACCCATGGACCATAGAGCCAGTTGATTTATTCGAATAGCTTCTGATAGTCTGTTTCTTTCTATTATACATGAGCAAAATATTCGAACAATAGTTGTCGCGTTTGAGCACAGCAAGAGCGGTTTTAACCCACCTACATTTCCTCCTCAAACTGAAATAAAGTTCGTTAACATCCCGAATCAATATATATCGTGATCTTCAACATGTTTCAATAATGAAAAATATCTCTCTAGGTATATCAATACCTATAACTTGCTGAAAATAAACTTATCGACGAACAATCCACTTCTCATCACCCACCCGATCGAATTGACATGATCCAAAGAGAGAATGTATTAGATTTATACAATTTACACATAATATCACACCTGTAATGCCTGAAGGTATCTATAGTACACCCACGTTTCGTCACATGTTTAAGTCCTATCTAATAGGGGGCTAGCCTATTGCCATCAAACGGGCACAAAATCCAGACTCCGGGCTGTGGCTGAGAAAACCCATACTTTGTCAGAACTGGGAATCGAACCCAGGACCTTATGTTCGGCAGCAGCAGCGCTTGCAACCACTAAACCAACGAGGCAGTCCAATTTGTACATTTAAAACAAGTCTTTATCATAATAAAGTATTTTCATCGGTCCAAGCCACATTGCATCGTAAAAAACAAATGAATTCGCAATCACGAAGTACCATCTCACCGAGATGTTCAGTAACGACCAGCAAATTCAGTCACTTAGGGTAATTTCGACGAAGATATAATATCGCTACATTAAATTTAATTTGAGGACCCCCTCTTATTAAACACGAGGTTGAACCTCGTAGTCTAGTGGTTAGACCACCTGTCTCAGACCCAGAGGTGGGTTTGATTCCCAGTGGCAGAAAAAAACCGCCGCCGCCGCCCGCCACGGTCGCTTAGTTTAGCGGAATAGGTTACTAAGTATATCTACGTCTATTGTATTTTTATTTTGTTAAGAATTATCTTATCTACTTCACAATAATTTAAGAACATTACCCTTTTTCCAAATTACAATTTCTCCCCAAGAACAGTTACTTCCTCATGTTATAACAACATTTTGTACTCAAGACGTATACTATCTCGAAATTGCGATTGCTCGCTTGAACTAGCCGAATGCCAATTTTTCGGTCGATTCACATCCCCGACACCGTAAGCCGAAATTCACACGTTTATAAAAGTAGCTATAATAATTATATTCGGGATTTTTTTGACATGAATTCTTATGTATATTACTAGAGTTAAATTGGTTTTATTTTTTAATTGTATTAGTTGATTATTGTCATAATTCATTTTAGTGAGGTTTTCTATTTATTGTGTATTGTAGAGAATTACGATTAAAATCATTTGGTCTATAAAAGAGATTTAAAATAAATACCTAATAGAAACTTAGCTCGTTCAATTTATCACGCCACAAAAGATGTCTCCTCCAAAGAAAGCAGAAGAACTTCACCTACAAAGTCACTATGTCCTTCTAGGGCGTCCACTATTGGCATTTCCTCTCACATCTGCCTTGCAAATAAATACATTTTGCAAGAATACGGAAAATTTTGTCTATCAAAATAATATTAAGATTAGGTTTCCTGACGGTCGAAAGGAATCAGCTAACCCAAATGAAATGAATAAATTATATGGAATACCTCTCATAAGAAATAATCTGTAAGCACGTACGAGCCGAAAACGCCACGCGCCTGTGATTAACGAGAAGTGAGTAGAGCTAGCAACTAAAAAAGAGTTGGCGAGCAACGAGCAGCAAATGCGCGATGGATGAATTACTCGCTAGTATGCGTATGTATATGTACCAAGTATGAGTCTCGCAGCGACTGTTTGCCTGCCATGCGAGCATCGTTCAAACTCAAACTCAAAGCGTTTATTTCAATTAAACCATTTACAGGCAATTTTGAATTGTCAAATAGTCGCGTCAGTTAGTCAGAAAGTTGAAGCTAGTTGCCTATTCCAAAACGTAGATCTTTATGGAGAAGAACGGGCAAGAAACTCCAAGGACACTCTTTTAAATATAGAAAATGACAAAATCCTGGGTACATTATTCTTGTTGCTTCTATATGTGAGAACAATGTCCAAAAAATAATCAAAACAATTCAAAATATAAGATTAAAAATAAACCATGGCAGATAAGAGATGACCAGTCACAACTGACGGCGCCCGTTCACGAATATGACGCGTGGATCAGCACCATCCAGCTCAACCGTTTTGTAGGGAACCGAATGATCCAACACGCTCGCCACCATCAGCGAGACATCTTAATAACATTTTAAAAAAAAACGGCTCCATGGTACCTACTAACATTTACAATTTTTTTTTAATGTTTCTAAATTATACAAAACTAATTTGCAATGAACGAGTAGGTACTCTCTTTGATAGCTCTTGTCACTGTGACGAACTAGTGGAGAGAGAGTTCTCACCGCCATCGGCAGTGTGAATAGACAGCGATCAACTATTAACATAATGTATCTCTTTTACACACGGGGCCTATAATCTTTTGAACGTTTCTTGAACTAGAAAATCGGTCGGTTCCTCATCGGTGGTGGGACAGGAGCCTTACCTCGGGTCGTTGTCATTTTGAGGCACGTGTTCGTGTCATGAATTTTCATGGGTGAGATGGAGGGTTAAATACACACACTCAAACTTCGCCAATTATTTTGTGGGATCACTGGAAAGTGTTCCACCCCTTAGTTACAAATAAATTAATTCTGAAGTCATGTACGGTTTCGGAATTCAAAACTCAACATCATCTCAATCAATTCCAAAACATCAGCGCATTGTGCTCCACTGATTTTAATGTAAACTAAAGCACACTAGCGTTACTAATAAGGGAAGCGGAACCTGCATACATTATAATTAATCAACGTCTTTCGCAACGACGTCACTCAACGTAGCTTGCAAGTGGGTCACATACTTTAAGCTTATCTGATTTATAACGCTGTACTGTGGAAGCTTTTACAATATGATAAATAGTTGTGATGTTCATGATGATGCTCGTGGCTAAGTAATAACAACTAACTGCACGGGGCATTGAAGGAAAAAATAAATAGAATTTGAAAAAAGCCTGCAACACTTTTTTCGCCTTGTTTTGATACAAATTACCATCAGTTTTTATGGTATTGGTCATAATGAAAATACAAGGTACTCGTACTTCGTGATGTTTTTTATAGAGAAAAGTTTTTATATTTTGTGTTTATTTATTTATTTATTTATTTAAACTTTTCACACTCAAAAAAGTACAAAGGCGGACTTAATGCCTTAGGCATTCTCTACCAGTCAACCAAGGGTGGTGAAGAGATTAGATGGCAGGTGCTCTATATGAGAGGAACAAGGATAAATTAAAAAAAAAGTATTCTAATTCGTTATAACTAAAATAGGTACAACAGTACAAACTACATACACATACATACATATTTACTATAATATATACCTATATTATATATATTTGCGTTTCTTTTCCACAAAAAGTTTGAAAATATCATGTAGTTACCCATATTATTTTAATTGTATACTAAGTCTTATCAATCAAAGGAGGAGCTCGTGGCTAAGTAATAACAGCCGCATGGGTCGATCTATCAGATTAAGCTACACTTGCCGGAGTTTGTCCGTCGATGGGTGACCATCTTTACATACCGAGACACGTCCATGCCTCTGAAAGCAAGTTATGCCGTTGGTTCCGGCTGTCATTCGTGGATCTTTGACAGTCGTTACGGGTCGTCAGAAGCCCGAAAGTCTGACAAACAGTCTTACCAAGGGTTATCGTACTACCCAGTTACTGGGTTGTGGAGGTCAAATAGGCAGTCGCTCCATGTAAAATACTGGTATTCAGCTGCATTCAGTTAGACTGGAAGCCGACCCCAACATAGTTGAACGAAGTCTTATCAATGTCATGGAAAATCAAATCGAAAATAGGAAACTTTGGTTACATCCTCCTGTTAAGCTAAGCTTGCCAATGTTCGTCAGTGGATGGAAGTGACCATCCATTGCATATCGAGACCCCTCCGTGGTCCCAGCGGTCATTCGTAGATCTTTACATAGTCATTACGGTTAGTCAGAAGCCCTTAACGTTACCAAAGGTGTTGTGTTACCCGCTGACTGGGTTGTGGACGTTTAGGGGCATGAGGAACGGGGTGTAAAGTTCACTCATACTCCATAGAAAAGGGAGCATCCTCCGACCAGACGGGTGTCGTGTCTGGCGGGCAACTGCCCAGAGGTTGAAGTTGGGAGATTGTATATATGTCCATCGTGCGGTAAACTCTAATTGCGCGATGCAGGATTTGTGTGACGTCAGGATGTTGTGTGACGTCAGGTCTTTGATGCGTAGTTCACATGTGGCGATTGTAGATGCCGCCACAGAGGTTAGTAAGCAGTCGCTCCATGTAAAACACTGGTATTTAACTGCATCCGGTTAGAATGAAACCTAACCCCAACATACACTGACGAGCAATATAAAAAAGCCACTAACTTATCATTAAATATTTCCGAAACCACGCAAGATAGCTTCTTGAAATAAAAAGCAACATTCAAGTGTATTTAAAGCGTTTAAAAATCATGTAGCTAGCTTGTGTGCTAGGTTATGTGGAGATATTTAGATTTTTATGGCTCTTTGCAAGTGGCTAGTGGTTTGTATGGAACCCGAAAAAAAGGTTTATTTTGGATAAATACTCAATACAGCGTGTATCAGCAATCGCGAAAAAATTATTAGCTGCCCCATGCATTTTGTTCGAGTAGGTATTGAAGTTTTGTATGGGACGACTGATTATTTTTTCAACATTACGATGTTGCTTCCATAGAGAAAGTTGTTCAGTTCGATGGTCTGTACCACACCCTTAAATAAATGATACATTTCTGATATACGCAGTATGACTTTTATCTATACCTACTGGGTCCTTTCTTTTTCATCTAGAACTTTTATTATATAGTTCTTACTGTCTCAGTTATTGTTCCTCAACTTCACCTAAATCTAAGTTCTATAAATAGTTGTTTAATAACATTTTATAGACACCCGCACACAGAATGTTTTCAAGTTAATAAAAACAAAGCTAATAGGTAACTTCTTAGCAAAGTACTATCGAGGTAATAAAACTTTCTTTGCGATGATTCGCAAACCACTGAGAAAAGTTTATTTGTGCACAGGCAACAGTTCTACACACAAAGTTATTCTTCCGTCTGTGGGTGGGAAAAGCGAAAAACACCCTCGCGGGTGATTTTAAGATTCCACAACCGAAGTAACAAACCACACTAAGGCACAGTACTTAACCTTGTTTGCCTGCGATTAACGAGAAGAGAGTGGAGCTAGCAACTAAAAACGAGTTGGCGAGGAACGAGCAGCGAGTTTGCGACAGCGACCAGCGATTACTCGCTGGGGTATGCATATGGTTAAATCTCATCTTTCGTGGCGCGTATTGTACATACGCGCCACGAAAGATGAGACTTGACCGCGCCTCCCGAACTCTTTCCGCCGCCCCGATGACGCCCGGCGCAGACCTCATACCTCTAAAGAGACTCATAAATCGTCTACTGCGCAATTTAAACCACGTGGTGTATCAAATCTTATCTTCAGTGGCACGCACTGTACCAAATGTGTGTCTATCAACGAGTGTTCTGCCCAGCGAGCGTCGCTGAGGGACTACTCTTTGATAGCACTTGTCGCTGCGACAAACTAGTACTCGCCGGCGATGTGAACAGTCAGCGAGCCACTAGCAATATATGTGTCTCTTTTACTTATACGGGACCAATCTTTTTGTACGTTGCTTAAGCGAGAAAATTGTTAATAGCTAGTCGCGGCGGTTGTGGTTCCTTGGCTGTCTGTCACAGGACTATATTTTTGTTCTCATAATAGGTAGCCAGTTAAAATAATAATTCCCGTTTTGCTTTCCTGAATGAATGTGCCTCCTTTTGTGAACCTCAAATGATTTCTACTTTGTCCTAGAAATGCTAAATAGCCAAGTAATTGCGACCAACTTGGATGTAGCGGCTGGTCGCAGTACTAACCTAACTAACCCGTTTGGTCAGGTATACTAGATTGTTTCTGTGACTAAATGTGAGAAAAAGCCAGAAAGTTAAAAAGAAGCTCCTTAATTTTACAAAGCGTACACATGGCTACACATCAACCTATAATTTCCAGTTTATGCTGAACTCGCATTGTAAAGGATTTCCGTACAACGCGAGGTCAGCTTATACTGGAGTGTTATAGCTTGATGTGTAGCCGTGTGCACATCCCCAAGTAACACAGTCTTGGAGGTTTAAAACAAATCTGTCTATTGACTGTCTATTCATGGTTAATCTTTAGATCGGGGCTTTCTAAAGATGGTTCAAAAAAGAAAATTTATTCTTATAGAGTTTTTTTTTCTCAAGCTCGATTATTTTTAGAGCATTTGTTCTATAGCACACTTATTTTAAGTACCTTTATAGGTATATTTAATGTTTTAAAATAAAATGCTCTACAAATAGTTAATAAAGCCTAAAGGTAAACTTAAAGTAATTTTATAGATACGATGAGATAAAACATTCTGTTTTAGCTATTGGTACTCTTATCTTTGTCTATAAAGAGACTTAAGTCTAAATAAAATACTTTAATAGATATTTTTCAGTTTGTCTAAAAAATGATAGTGAAAACCTGTATTTTGTGGTTTTTTCCCTAAAAATAGCTTAATTAAGTGCATTTGTATTAAATATTTGAATTGGATGATTTTATGCAATGGAGAGGAGTGAAAAAAATTGAAAGGTGGCTTTCGTCGAAAAATCGGCAAATATTTAAAAAGGAAGAAAAATGAAGAAAAGTTGCTAAATAATTCAGATTCAGAATCGAAACTTTCTAGTAACTTCCTCCAAAACGCGGGAAATTGTTCTACCACAGAAGATACAACTGAATTTGCAGTGTCCACTACAACATCACAAAATTATGTTAGTGAACAGTCCGATTCGGATGAAAACTTTTGTTTCTTGGTCTTGGACTCGGCGCGGGACTGTTGTACTCATGTCTCTGTGTCTGAAATCTGTTCCATGCGTTCTAATTCAGCATTTGCTTCTCCTAGAGAATGCATTACTCTCTTAGTTCTACAGCGCATTGTTTTCCTATCAGGTCCTGGTATACAGTATTCATTATGGATCAATTTTGTTTCATTCATTTTTCTAGGCCAAAACACCACTACGTCTTTTTCCCAATTACTTGGAACAACTGTCAATACACTTCGATTACTTTCTTGAGTCTGTACAATTTTGAAAGGCATTTTTAATCAATTGTAGTGTGCCTGTGAACAATAATTTAGGAATTAAGTAGATAGTTACCACGTACGTATATATAAATAAATTTTAGGTTAAGTTAGTTTAGTTATTTACGAAATGGTTTGTCTATAATTATATCTACTTACCTATCCTTTAATACCTATCGTTCGCTCTATCAAACAACTATCCGAGTTCTTGTTTGTAAATGGCGGCACTACTACTGGGCAGCAGCATACGGCAGCACACCTTAAGTAGAAGTTTGTAGGGTACACGAACACCTATTCAAATAGGTACTGTCTGAAGGTAGTTTTTACAAAATATGATACAATAAATATTATGAGCGTTTATTCTGAAAGTGGGCAACGTCACAAATAGACGTGAAATATTTCGTTGTTTTGATTAATTTGGCAATATTACTGTAAGTATGGTAAATAAAAAAAGAGACTAACTAGCGAACTAGAATATTGATTATGAAATGCAATAATTAATATCGTAACACCGAATATTTAGTTTTAGATGTAAAAAAAGGATTTGGAAACTTTCCAAATGCCTTTTTTACACCTAAAACTGGTACAACATCAAATTCAATGTTATAATTACAATTCATTATTAATATTTTACACACCTACCTACTATTATATCTACTATTTTTCACATTGTCATTATATAAAACAGAAATATCTTTTGCTTACCCTCTTGAATTGATTAATTAGATTGCTCTGTTACTGCATAAAATGGTCCACCGTTCACACATCAAATTACATGTTCACTGATGAACGTCTAGAAATACTGTGAGAAGATAAAGAGGAATACAGAGATGACAGTTACTAGGTGATCTTAAACCACTCATAAATCTGTATATTCTTTCACTAGATAGTTTAGTATGTAGCAAGTGACATTATTCTTGTCATAGAGCTAGAGCCATACTACAGAAAATTCTCTAGAGTGTTTGTTCTATTAAATTCGTTTTTCTAGTAAATTTTATCTTGACGCCATTTTTATTTTTATTGCCTATTTTTGCTTCAAATGTTTTTCGTTACATATTTTAATGCTTATTTTTATGTTTTTATCATTCAATAATGTCTAATTAAACATTAAATATATTTTAAATTACTATATTTTAAATAAAATTAGTATTTTAATATTAAAATGCTATTTAAAAAATTAGCTTATCAATCTGCCTAGCCTTTTCCCAACTATGTTGGGGTCGGCTTCCAGTCTAACCGGATGCAGCTGAATACCAGTATTTTACATGGAGCGACTGCTTATCTGACCTCCACAACCCAGTAACTGGGTAATACGATACCCCTTGGTAAGACTGGTGTCAGACTTTCGGGCTTCTGACGACTCGTAACGACTGTCAAAGATCCACGAATGACAGCCGGGACCAACGGCTTAACGTGCTTTCCGAAGCACGGAGGATTCTCGGTATGTAAAGATGGTCACCCATCCACTGACCAACCCCGGCAAGCGTAGCTTAACCTGATGGATCGACCAGTGCGGCTGTTGTTACTTAGCCACGAGCTCATCATGCTAAAAAATTAGCTTATAATAAATAATATTCATATTTGGTAAAAATATATTAAATCTTACATTTACAGCGGGCGCTCTTATTTTAAGAGAGTTTTACATAATATTCGACGATAGAATTTCAATCGCATATAGATTTGCTTGTTTACCCATTATTAACTAGATAAAACACAAGTAATTTACGAAAGGGAACATTCAAGTACTACGTAACGCAATTTTTGAAGATTTTAGACTCCCCCTCACCCCTTGTAACGCACCGTAACGTTTTTCTGTACCCCCCCTCCCCGTCTCTAAACGTTACGTAACACTCAAGTGACCATTTTTACCCTAAAAGCGCTAAAAGTTATGTTATAGTGTTTGTCCTTGGTATAGTTTTAATTACCTAAATTTTTATTAAAAAAAAGAAACAATGTTACGTAACGTCTTGTAAGAAAGACCCCCTCCCACCCCTGTAACGCATCGTAACGTTTTACGAGACCCCCCTCCCCCCCCAAATTGCGTTACGTAATACTTGAATGCTCCCAAATAAGAAATTTCTTATGCCATGATGCAATACAATAATAAGTTTAAATAACTCTTGTAAGTTCTGCGCCGTTAAGTGTCGTTGTCTATTACAAATTAAATGTTACTTAAAGTTGTTAGTCTTTAGTTAATTTTGGTTTAAAAACTTGACGGGTAAAGACTTCTTTAAAGGTCTCAACTTTATATATTAATTATCTACTAGTAAAATTTGTGGTCTATAAACCGTTTAGAAAAATCTCTACAGACAATTTGAAAATTACAACTCTTATCTCAATCTATTCATGTTTTCTTAACTCATTCTTATGAGAGGGAATAAGGTTGTGCCCACTTTTACTAAACTGTGTCTATAAGCGTCCTTGAATATTACTTGGGAGATATTTTACTCTTAAGGTAGACAATAAAATAAAATTCTATTAGTTAACTAATAGTCCGTTTTTAGACGCGAATGTGTTACTTGGGTCATTAGAAGGTCGATATGTTTTAAATATTTCCCAAATATTTTGGAGATACGGAACCATTGGTGCTTTATTTACTGAACAGGTAAAGTGCTCATTGTTTGAATACAGTAGCTTACACTGTCATTACCTTAATTCGTAAGTAATGTAACGTAAAGTAATTTCAAACTTGTTTCTTTTGTTTTTCCTACTTTCTTATTAATTTTATAGTAGGCTTGTGGCACAATTATGTTCACAATTATGTTTATGGGACATGCAGTAGTACCAACACTTACAAGATCTGTAACAGTTTAAACAATTGTTGGTTGGCAATTAAAGAAAACAAAATATATAGAGCCTTGGTCACCCAATTATTAAAGGCCGTAGAAAGGCGCAACGCGACGGTGCGACGCGGTTCTGGCTGAACTATTTCCATGAAGTTTTCATACAAATTGTTCTACTAGTCGCGTCGCACCAGTCAACGCGAGCCTAAAAACCAGTTAGCCCAAATCAAGATAGTAATATTGGTCATTTTCCACAAAATTCCCACACGTACATTACATACCCCAATTTACGCCTAAACACAGAACTCACGTGCCAACCGAATTTCAATGATATCTCAGAATAACCACCTTTTTTTTTTTTTTTTTCAGGATGGGAAATCAGCAAATGACTTCTCCCGCTCTGGGCAGAGCGAGAGGGTGTGTCAGACTTTTACTGACTAAAACCCACCCGTGTTCCTTCCGTTGCCTGTGTGCCGGGGCCGCGATATCCCTTTCAGACAATCCCGCAACCCCAGCAGAGAATAATCACCTTGAGGTTAAACACTACTATCTCACAACATAATACAAAGACCACAATACGTATAGACCACAGATCCAGAGACAATGATATTATCAAGTATCGCCCACTGATCTGGAACGTGTAAGCCGACGCTTCCGGCGAGAGATAAGATAATTCAGAGATGATTAACAGACTGTTTGGATGATTTAGGTACAAAATGATACTTAGCTATATATGTAACTAATAAACTCTTATGGTTAATGAATAAATAAAATAAAAAATATGTTTATTTATCTCCACAAATTACATTCTTCTATCTAGTTATACATAATAAGTTGACAGATCATGGCGGCATCTACATCGAAAGACCTGACGTCGCACAACATTCTGACGTCACACAAATCCTGCAACGCGCACTTAGAGTTTACCGCGCGATGGACATATGTACAATCTCCCGACTTCAACCGCTGGGCAGTTGCCCGCCAGACACGACACCCGTCTGGTCGGAGGATCCTCCCTTTTCTATGGTGGATGAGTGAATTTTACACCCTGTTCCTCATGCCACTAAACAAAGACAAAATTTTGCATTGTAACAAGATTGTCAGCGTAATAAAGATTGTCAGCGTGGTAGAATTGCGAGTGGTTGATGGTGTGTCTAAGTGCATGTTTGTTTGAGTGTGAGTTAATCAATTTAAAAATTTGTGCAACACTACTCTATTGGTAACTTTGGAGACATGTAAATAGCTTGTCAATTACCTCACTGCTACTTCTGTATTGATAGCTGTGAGCTACCAAAACACAATAAAATAAAATAGATGAATGTATGATGTACTTAATGAAATGAAATGAAATGAAATGAAATGAAATTGTTTATTCTGTAAATAGGATATAGGAATCACTTTTACACGTCATATTAAAAATATATTAAATTTTGCTAGATGAGTTCGGCGTTTCCTATCCGACTACTCTGAGAAGAAAGGCCGAAAGAAACTCAGAGGTCACAGTCTCTTTTAAAGTCCAGACATAATCTTGGTCAAGCCATATGAGGACCATGTAGATTCATGTCTGAAATGGTCTTTTGAGAAAAGAACCACACAGATTTGAGTGGACCTGTCCAGTCAGTGCAAGCATTTGTCAGTAATCGTGGAGCTCAACTCAGAACAAAAGGAGCTCAACTCGACGAACAATACCAAAGAAAGGACATTTGGGTAGGCCGCATAAACTACTCAAACTGCCAGACCATCATTAAAACTAACTGAGAGAGGATAAAAAAGGAGTAATGAGAAAAAAAAAATTAAATTAAAAAAATATCCACATAGTCCTCACATTTACAATAGGTAATTAAAATAATATTATACTTTACAAAGTAATCATGTCATTTTGTTTTAATGTTTAAATAAAACTGGTATATTTTAATGATTTTACTAAATAATTCTAATGTCAAGTTTTATGGTTTTATCACAAGGTTTAGCAGAGCGAGCAGCTCAATCCCAAGCTTTTTTATCTTCTAAATAATCTGAAATTTTATAGTACCCTTTTTTACAAAGTTTGGTTTTAATACAAATTTTAAATCGTTTAATGGGTAAGTTTCGAATGTCAATGGGAAGTTTGTTGTAAAAGCGTATACATTGACCCATAAACGAGTTGCTTACTCTGTGGAGACGAGTGCGATGTACAGCAAGGTTGTGTTTATTCCTGGTATTTAAACGATGAATATCAGACATTTTCTTAAAATTTGATATATTTTTGTGTACATACATTAGGTTTTCAAAAATATATTGTGAGGCTAGAGTCAGAATATTTACTTCTTTGAATTTTCCTCGAAGGGAATCTCTCGGACCTAGGTTGTAAATGGCTTGAACAGCCCTTTTCTGTAGAACAAAGATAGTATTAATGTCCGCACAGGTTCCCCAGAGAAGAATCCCATATAACATAAGACTATGAAAATAACTAATAACAACTCCGAGGTTAGGTAATATGGGTACCTTCTAAATACATTTACCTAAGTCATCCCGATTGACAATCAAGTTTAGAGCCAAAACAATTTGTGATAAAATTTGCTTATTGTCTGAATGTTAACGAGAGTCCAGAAGCGCTAACAAAGACAAAACCTGCTCTTCAGGATCACATCCTAGAATGTTGTTAAATTCACAACCACAAGAAGTTAAATACTACGTGTGGAACACCTCGCGCCACCACTAATACCTGTATCAAGGTTCCTTATTTCCCTTAAATAAATAAAAGACTAAGATAAAATAAGTATTTCCAAATTAATTTAATGTAAATTACGATGTAACGTAATCCTTTTAAGATTTTTACGAGACTAGAAAGAAGTGTTGTTTCCTAAGGCCGAAGACACACAGGAGCTTTTTTTGGTGTCTCGCTTTGTGGGTAGTGTAGCTAGGGAATGCAATCTGGAGCCGAGATTGGCAACTACTCGTAGAGATCTCGCGTTCTAAATCTGGTGTCAAGCGACCATTCGAGATCTCACCCGACAATCAGGCACGTGCGATGAAAACAATTAAAATTACGCCTAATTAAGATAATCCTGTTATATTTTGTAAATAAAAAATATAAATCGAATCACGAAACAAAAAATCAACGTTTATTAAAGTAATAACATCTGCACTACGCATACCTACTATTAGCAAAAAAATTGCAAAATTGAAAATGGGTTCTCAAGAACCATAATGGTGCTAAGACGCGCGTACTCAGTCTCGAGATCTCGAACGAGATTGTCTTCCCATGAGGACTGAATCTCGAAAAATGGCTCGAGATCTCGCTCTAGACCGACATTAGATTCCTTAAGCGTAGTTCGAACCGTGCAGTTTGGATGCTAAGTGATTTGCATATATGTATGCATCCTGCATATTGTTGACACGCTGCCGACGTGCGATTCACCTGTAAAATTATTCATGCAGCGTGGTATTAGTGTGGCCATTGCAGTAGTAAAACCATTCGTTGGTTTGCTAGGAACGTGTTGCCAAGCACGTAGCGTAGCTCTAATGTAGTTCATTCTCGATCGACGTAAAACCATTAGTCATATTAATTGCAATGTAACTCTTGTCTCTGTAATGATTGCCGAGATTTTATCAAATTCACGGAATTGATTCTAATTTACTTGTAGTTTATAACAGTGAGATAAGATTCGCTGAAAACCAGCACTGGGGCTCTGTATCGCATAGGATCGCAGCATTATGCTGAGCGATAGCCGTTTTACGTGGATGTGACGCATATTGTTCTTTCCTTGCGTCATGTGTACCGCAAATAAACGTATTTTCTTTCGTCATTCGTCATTGAAAAACGTGAATGTATTCAAGCAAGTAAACACCCACCTGTGTGGCTGTGACCTAAGCGACCTTACCGCCTCACTATTTATTGTGCTACGGTAGTAATTTTATTAAAACTCTAAGGCCGTGAAAGTTACAATGTTTTTTTAAATACCGGTTTTGTTGTTAAGCAAAATACTTTTAAAAGAGAACAGCGAAAGTATTTTGTTCTGCAGGTATAAAATTAATTAAAAAGAATTAAAAAGTTTCTTTAGGTTCATCAAATTCTTGATATAACGAGATCTTCCATATCTCCCATTTATCTAAAATTGCCAAATATGAAAGCCTAAATTCGGTCTCCTCTGCAACTTTACTCCAAATACTGAACTTGTTCTTCTTCTTCAAATCTTTTCCTCGGAAACATTTTCAATTTATTTTCTGAAGTAACGCCAAGACTTCATTTTGATACGTCGCTCGCGTAGACGTAATCCTCGTGTGATTCGTTTCTTTTCCACAAATAATTCATTTTTGTGCTTCAATAAAGAAAATAATGTGGTGTATAATGTATGAGGATAACTTGTCTTATTGTCTCTCATGATTAGAGAGATTTTTGTTCTGTTCGGGGATTTTATTCTATTTTATTTGTGACTGAGATTCGACCCTTTCATTTTATTCAATTGTTGGCTTTTTGCAAGAATCAAAGGATTCTGGGCAATTATCGGTTAGTATAAGTAGTAAAAGGTTAAAAATATACCATAACCAAGGCAAATACTATATTTAGCACGTTTGGCCCGATACAATTAGGTGAAACTGGAACTATTCATGGTAGCAGTTGGCCTAGCGCAAAGATTTAAATCGTTAGATTGGGCCAATCTAACGATTTAAATCTAAAAAACCAACCTAAAAACGTGACCATCTTTTGTCACGGTAGGGCCTACCGTGACAAAAGATGGTAAGGTTTTTTTTTTGTTTCGTTTTACCATCTCTGACACGCACAATGTAATCTAAGGGTGGTGTAAGCTCAATCTTCTCAGAATTTACACTTTTCGCTCGACACAGGGACGGTGAGGGCAAATCTAATGATTTAAATCTTTAGTCTAGCGCAGTTCTAGTCTTATAAAGTCTTGACCATCACAATTTTTAAAGGTTAGGAATTAATTCAATTTCCTGTACGACAACAACAACAACAACGTACACGTACAACGTTTTATCTTTCTCTGAAACCTTTGTTCAAAGCAGCCATCGCTCCGTGCAAATGATCGGCGTATTTATTAACATAATTAGGTATTTCAGCTGACTAATTGCGTGTAAGCAGCTTGATTAATTACTCCCTTGTGATATAATGACACTGTAAGGAACAACACAAAAGCCCGTTTGCTTTAACAGAGGCCTTAAAAATGGCGCTAACGGGTCGTCAATTTGTCACGCCGAACAAAAAGGTCGGTACAGCAAGGCTTTAACGAGTGCTTCATGTAAAAAAACGTTGCTGGATACTAATCTAACGAGGGTCCGAAAAATGGGTTCCTTACAATAGTCAAAATCATAGCGCTCCTTTGGCTTGGCCGAAGTCGGGTAAAAAAAATGATTTTCTTTGTGTATGACACAACGTTCAAAAATAAAGCTTTTTTTTTTTGAGGTTGGGAAATTATCAAATAACTTCTCCCGCTCTGGGCGGAGCGGGAGGGTGTGTCAGACTTTTACTGACTAAAACCCACCCGTGTTCCTTCCGTTGCCTGTGTGCCGGGGCCGCGATATCCCTTTCAGACAAACTCGCAACCCAGGCTGGCATTGGCCCTTACGGACCCCGTCAGTTGGTTCTGACATCTCTTTGAGGCGCACGTGGAACACAACGCGCCTTCGACCCGGGCCTGGTCCTAATCGGACGGCGAGCTACCCATTGCTCACCGTCCGCAAGCCCGTGCTTATGGTGGCCGGAAGTCGGCTCACGACTCCCGACGCCCGGGGCGTCTCCTGCGGCGACTAGGGGAGCAAGGGCGCGCATCTTGCTTCTCCCTCGCGCACTCCGCCTCCTCCTACGCGAGCATTACTGCTTCGCAGAAGGAAGTGACGGCCTCCCATGCACTCTCGCTCCGAACCATGGCCTGAACCAGGGCCGGACGCGAGAGATCGCCGCCGCCGATCACCTCCGTGAGGACACGGCGGTGCTTTGCCCAAGCAGGGCAGACCTCCACCGCAGGCTCCACCGTGTCCTCCGAGCGATCCACACAGTGGTGACACCCGGGCTTTCAAAAAATAAACCTAAGATACAGATTGTACAAACGAAGACGTATCACGTTGTAACTAGGTTTCCAGTATAAGCTGACCTCTCATTGTGTATTCTTTCCGAGAGGTCAGTTTATCCTCAAAATTTATAAAATGTCGCGCGTAGGTACACTAGACCGAACTTCACTGGTAACAAAACCAGCATTTAATAAGCTGGCCTCATAATCTATTGAAACTCAGCTACGCTAGGTCAGCTCAGGGTCAAAATGTTACCATCGATCGTGTGCATTTAAACGCCCGTTACTGAAAACGCTTTGGTATAACCAACACGAAGTGGGAAGTGTAAAAAAAATTGCTGGGGCAGACTGGATGCGGAAGGGGGGGACACGGTTTTGTGGCGTAGCCTGGGTGAAGCCTATGTCCGGCAGTGGACTGCGATAGGCTGTGTTGATTGATTGAAAAGACACAAATAAACTTTAAAAAGAAAACTTACACATACAACGCTAGATGACGAGACAAACTAGAATTAAGACAACCCAGAACTAATTATGGAAGAAAAAATATACCGTACGAGGGAGCAAAACTGTATAATAAACTACCTGATGATGTAACCAGTAGTGACACCATGTATACATTTAAAAAAAACCCTAGAAGAACACGTTAGAAAACAACACTAACAATACCGATTGTCACCTTTATCTCTTAATTCTCTTATTATGAACACAGAGAATCGCACTTACATATTTCACTAATGTAAGTGAACTGCCGTTCGATTCTGTAAAAATATCACCGTGAAACTTAGGTGAAGTGAGCGTGAAGTGAGCTGTCAATAGTGTTAATCCCTAGCATCCTGCCGGTCGATTCTGTGGCAGTGACAGCTCACTTCACACTCACTTCACCTAAGCTTCACGTTAATATTTTTACAGAATCGACCGACTGTAACGTTCTTTTTTTTGAGAATTAAATGTCTTTAAACCGAAAAGGAACACAACATTAAAACATTGAAATACACGAAAAGAACTTTAATTTATAATGTAAGATATAGATTTTCAAATGAACGCAACCGCAGCTTAATGGCAAAACTGCCATTCAACGTGGCAATGCTGAGTGGCAGGTTGTTACCAGTCGGATTTTGGAAGACTTTGAATAACCGTGTTATTTCAAATAAAGTCAGAGAAAATTAATTGTTTAGCAAATCTTACTGAGACTGTTGTCTATGAGACATTTTTTTATTTATTTTTTATTACGAATTGAATTTTTTGCATCTTCTTCTCGTGTCGACGTTCATATTTTGTCCATCCAGTAATTTTGCGACCTGGATTTTTACTAAAATTAACGGTTAAACTCATATTTTTAGTATGTTGTTGAGCCCGAAAAATGTCGGAGCTCAGTTCAGGACCAAAGTAGCTATCTATAAGCATAGTGTTCCATTCAATTTCGTAAATAGACTGGCAAAATAGAAGGTGGTCAAAAGGGCCTTTAATCTAGAATAAAGATTCGCAAACAAAAGAAACTCGACCTCGATACATTTTCCAGTATTTGAACCCATTAGAATGAAAGCCACGCTAATAGCGAACAAATCTAGCAGCTCTACAAACACGTCTCAACCTCCAAGTTCGAGTCACAAAACAAACGAACAGCACAGGCATTACCTTAATAAAACAAGGGGCTGCCCTAAAAAGTTACACAAATATGCCACACCCACATTAAGTGATGGCAAATATTTTTAAGGCCGCGCATTCAAATTCTATTCATTTCACCGAATTGATTTTGTTTCGCGGGTTTTCAATTGTTGGAACTTTGACATGACAACGCTGTAACCGATTCAAGGTAAGGATTGAGGGTTGAACATTTTCATAATTTTTTTTTTAATGTAAACGCTGGCAAAAATCTACAGAGAAACTGTTTTGAAACAATCAAATTTGTTACGTCTACTCGACTTTAGTCTGCACACTGTCTTAGTGTTCGTTTCCACTGAAGCGGAGACGAGCGAAGCTGAGCGGAGACGTGCAGGAATGGTCCAATTCGCCCAATATTAGGCACTGATCCCACCACCGGCGAATAACGACAAACCAGTAGAGTTAGCAACTAAAAAAGAATTGGCGGGCAACAAGCAGCGAGTATGCGACGGCGACGAGCGATTACTCGCACATATGCATACCAATGCATATATACCAAGCGTGAGTCTCTCAGCGAGTGTTCCTCCCGCCAAGCGAGCGTCGCTGAGCGAGTACTCTCTTTAGCTCTTGTCGCTGCGACAAATTAGTGCTCGCCGGCGCTGTGAACATTCAGCAATCAACTATTAATATAAAATATATCCTATATAAAATGTGTTGCACAATAACCCTGTCCGATCCGAAAAGGTACTGCAATAACATTACCAAAAAATATAAATTATTATTAAAAATTTCAAAAAATTATTGCTATTTAAAATTAACGTTTTTAGTACCAAAATTATCCCAAATTCCATTAAAAATTGGTACGACGCGCGACGCGACGCCCCCCTGCGCCCTATATAAAATTACCCGGTAAAATTCCCTATTGAAATAAATACGTCTAATATTTTTTAATATTTCCTGAAAATTACCACATAGTGACACCCTTACGGATTGGACAGGGTTTTTGTTACACGTTGTATATTTTTTACTTATACGGGACATACAATCTTTTGTTCGTCACTTGAGCGAGAAAATCGTTGATAGCTAGTCACCTCCTCTCTGGGGCAGGTGCCTATGAAAACTTATTTCATAAGTGCTTGTGATGACATTAATAAACAAGATGACTTTGAATTTCTTCAATGTCATATTTCATTTCAAAATTGGAAGGACGTTAATTGCATGAGCCATTACTTGGCTTTTAACTTATACAGGATGGCTAAAACGAACGCCAAAAATACGTAAAGTTTGCCACGGTATATTGAATAAGACATATTTTGGAGAATCAATTTAATTTTTGAGAAATTACTTTACCTCTTTTCAAATTATTTTTTAAACTAAAAAAAACGAGGAAACTTTTATTTTAAAACGCTACTGAGTGCTATGACTAGTTGCTGATTAAGTAATTACTATTTCTAACAACCTACAAAAATGTCGTTTAGGAATTATGAAGGAACAGATGAACATATGTACATACATAGCATATTAAAATCATGACATTCATAACCCTTCTTTGGCTTGGCCGTAGTCGGGTAAAAATAAAATGTGCTCTGGTTGGATTGAGCACTTCGATATTTCGCTCCAGCAAAGCGACTGGAAAAGAAAGAAAATCTACAATTCAGAGTAATTTGGGTATGGGTGGCTATGTATAAAAGTGTTGCTTTCAAGAACAATTGATAAATTAATTTATTGGTTTGAAGATCTGTAACTGCCGTGCTAAACCGAAAGGCGGTATCTCTGATATACGGCCTTTTAGTTTTTTTTATACCATTCAATAGCTATAACAATTTCGCACCTAATGGTATAAGCCAAATAACGCTATCTAACTTAAAACATAAAAAAAAACACTAAGAAGTTTCTTTTATCCTTATGTTTCCTTAAATTACAATTTACAAAAACTCAATTTTCTCAAAACTTACTCCGATTGAGATAACGCCTTTCGGCTTAGCAGGGCAGTGTAAGAGGTAAAATAAATAAATAATGTAAGTACTGATATCTAATTTGGTTTACGTTCATTTCTTTCACCCTGTATACGTAGTTTTTGGTGTCATTACAACACAATTTTCTTTTCTACAGCTCGTGACGTCACAATGTATGACAGCGACAAAAGACACATCATATCAATTTTAACGTGGGTTTAAAAACAAAGGTTAATTTGCGGCCAAGATATAAAATGTTCCGACAAATTATTTTTTTGAACGGCAAAATAAGTTTGTTTGATGAGTTTTTCTAAAGAAAAAAGGTATTCGTGTACGAAAGATTTTTTAAATGAAAATTAAAAAGAGCTTAGGAGCGAGGCAGACATTTAATACCAAAATCTTCAATAACAAAGTGTTTTTTTTTTGTTGTCTTAGAGAAACAATAATAATAGCAAACAGTAGTAGAAATTAGGGAATACATTAAAATAACTAAACTTTAAACTACCTACCTAAGTATTCATTGTAAATGAATGATACTTTTAGAAATTACGAATAATGACAAGAAAAACATAAGCTGGTGTGAGGATCTTAGACATGAGCACCCCTTTAAATTTGATGAAACATGATGTTCGCGCTTAGGGTCTGCTCCGACTTTCGGTATCTCGATTCATTCGTGCAAAGCAATGGCGAAGGAGATCGGATTGATAAGCACAAAATTTACACCGGATGGATGAAATGGCGGAACAATCTGCGACACCCGTATTCCCCATACTTAAGGGGAAATTTATAAAGCAATGGCCAGACCTTTTTTTTTTTTGAGGGTGGGAAATTATCAAATAACTTCTCCAGCTCTGGGTGGAGCGGGAGGGAGTGTCAGACTTTTACTGACTAAAACCCACCCGTGTTCCTTCCGTTGCCTGTGTGCTGGGGCCGCGATATCCCTTTCGGACAAACTCGCAACCCTGGCAGGCATGGGCCCTTACGGACCCTGTCAGTTGGTGCTGACATCTCAGATGATGAGATGGTCAGACCTGCTGTTTTGTAGGAATCAGAATGTTGTGCCAAGCAAGGGATGAATGAAAGTCAAAGTCTGAAAGTGGCACCGGTAACTGAAGAGTTGTGTGGAAATATGTTGTCATTTTATGGGCATGTGATGCGGAGGAATGAGGAAAATGTCGTGAGGAAAGTTTTGAGTATGAATGTAGATGGCTATAAGAGTAGGGGCAGACCAAAGAAACGATGGATGGGCTGTGTGGAAGATGATGAATATTAGAGAAATATGGAAGAAAAATACATGTTGTGCTGACCGCAAATAAATTCTAATAGACCAGAAGAATGATGATATGAAACATACTGTATCTAACAATTTAATTATGTTTAGCATAAAAAGCTATTTTTCAGACATTATTTCATTTATGTATGACAATATTTTTGATTCCTCATGTAGATTATTTGTCATTGACGGTGTTATTGTTTGGAGCAACAAAATAGATTTAGTTATTTATTTTCCTTCTTTTAAATTTTGTTTTCATGTAGTTATTTTTTTTTTGCGTGTATTTACTCTTTATAATATTAAAAAAATTGAAATATGTAAGTTCTGTGTACACCTGTAAGTAACAAATTCATTCTAAATTTAAGTTTAAATGTTACAGTACCCCAAAAAATGTATTTGTGAGTAGTCGTTGGAGTGCCATAATAAAATAAATAAGTAATGTAGATAAACTTTTGCACAGCTTGTATAAATAAAATACAGTGCACCTAATCGTTTTTGAAGTGAAACTTCCATATAGACGGGGGGTATTAGGATTTTTCTGTCACGAAAAAGCGTTACGGCCGCGTGGAGGGGGTAGACAATATATCGCGTGGTGAGCGGCGGCAGCGGCGAACGGAGATAATAGATTGGAATCTCAAGTTTTTATATTGAACCGATTTGAAAAATTATTTCACTGTTGGGAAGCTACACTATCCCCGGGTGACATAGGCTATATTACATTTTCAAAAAAAAATGGGATCCTTATTAAAACTACAATAATGACACCCAAGGTGTAAAAAAATTACCTAAAATATTCTTTACATCGCGTGCGCTGCGAAAACTATTGATGATAGAATAAAATAATGTACTACGACTTTGCAGAACACATCATTATTTACAAAGAGTGTTGCGACAGCATATGTCTAAATAATATAGTTATGCCACAATAAGTGTTCTTTTATTTTTTTTATTTAATTGAAATGCCGCCGCTAGAAAAGGCTCTTTATTTGTATCTTGGTATGAATCCTTATCAAAATAAATTACTTCATATTCAATACTGCTTCAATACCTTTACATAACTTTTATTTTGAATTATTCAATTCGGACATTCCATACGAAAGATATCACGAGTTTAAAAATTTAAATATTAGAAAAAAGTTGCGTGGTAGCCGCTCACCCTGCTCGGCTAACTATGCAGCACCATAAGCAATGTAGGCGTCACTGGGCCGATGTCAAGAAATGAAGTCCCGTAGGTAGCGTAGGGTAGGTAGGGTAGGTAGTGTAGATAGGTAGGGTAGGTAGATAGGTAGGTAGGTGCGCTGTAGATAAGTACTTTTGAGGGCAACGGCTGTATTACATGGATACAATGAGTAGATATCATATTTTAGTTACCATAAGCCGATTGTATCTTTCATTGATTATAACGCAGGTGACCTGAATGAAGATTGATGACGAAAGATGTGCATTTGTTAATGTTCCTTTGTATGTGTATAAGTTTAGAGTAGACTATGGGTGTTTTTTTTGGTTCCGGATTGAATTCAGTTTTTATGTTTGATAAAATAAAATATGTTTAAATGAAATGAAATGCATTTATTAAAATGTACCTAACCTAACCAAATCATAATTTGCATTAAACCTGTGAAAAAGAAATATGTGCTGGGACACATAGTAGAAGTGAAACTTCAACTGACAAGTGGAAAAACGAATCGCAACGGACAAGTGGAAAAACGAATGGCAACGGACAAGTGGAAAAATAAATCGCAACGGACAAGTGGTAAAACGAATCGCAACAAAATTTTTACTTGAAGTTTCACGGGCAGATTGTTAATGTACATACTTGTCCAATTTAAAAACCTGCCCGTAAAACTTCAAGTTAAAATTTTGTTGTGATTCGTTTTGCCACTTGTCCGTTGCGATTTATTTTTCCACTTGTCCATTGTCATTCGTTTTTCCACTTGTTTTTTGTCACATCCCACAAACATGTAAGTAAATAAAAGAATTTGAGATGTTTGTCCTTAACCTAAAACGGTGAAATAAAACACCTTCCATTTATTTAAAACCGACGCTGACATTCAATTTTACTGTTTTTACCCGACTGCCCCAGAAGGAAATGGAATGGAATGGAAAAGGAAATGTTTTTCGAGAGTATGTGTTGTGTGTGTTTTTTGTGTATGTCTATTTCTTTGGCACACTCTGTAGCCTAAACGGCTTGATGGATTTTTACATATGAGACGTCGTTAGATTCGTCTTAATAGGGGGAGTGACATAAGCTGTATAATATTTATACATTGCATCTGTAAATACAAAACAGGGAGGGAATTATTAAAATAAAATAAAAAAAATGGTATCAAATACAAGCTAGTAATGAGTCATTTCCAAATGTATATAGGTATATATCAACAAAACTAAAAAGATTGAAAAAAATAAAAAATAAAAAAAAAACCCGGCTGCCAAAACACATGTCTGAAAAGAGTCTTGTTTTTCTCCGCTTAAAAAACAAAGTTCAATGCTTGTTTTTCTGTTGTGTTATTGCAGTTAGGTTTTTTTAAAGCGTGCTCGAAGTGAATTTCATTTTTTTTCTTATGCATCTTTGTAGGTCTGAGTAAAATTGGACAACACGTATCGTCAGCTTAACCTTAAACCTTAAACCCTTTTAAGCACATAGGTAATTATGATTGTCTTCCACATTGTTCCTTTGGGTACAATATTAGGTAAGAACAATATAATACGAGAATTATATTATTCAGTCTATATTTGTAATTACCCGACGGTGGGTAGTATTAAACGTATCCCCATATAAAAACGTGGCTTTAATACCATTTATCCTAAAAGTTGGCAACGTCGCAAATAGCTGTCAAATATTTACCGGTTTTGATTAATTTGGTAATATTACTGTATGGAAATATGAAATGTGGCTAACTAGTGAACTAGACTATTAGTAATAAATTGCAATTATTACATTGAATTTGATGTTGTACCCGTTTTAGGTGTAAAAAGGCATTTGGAAAGTTTCCAAATACTTTTTTTTTAGATCTAAAACTTAATATTCGGTGTTACGATATTAATTATTTAATTTCATAATCAATATTCTAGTTCGCTAGTTAGTCACATTTCTTATTCCCATACAGTGATATTGCCAAATTAATCAAAACAGCGAAATATTTGACATCTATTTGTTACGTTGCCCACTTTCAGAAGAAACGCTTTTAAGTTAAGTAAAGATTAGCGTCTGACGTCATTCATTTTTTGACGTTTAAATGTCTATATTAAGTCTGATATTTTTTTTTTTTACAGTCACATTTTAAGCCTGTTACCGTTTAAAGCTAAGAGTAATTATTCTTTCATTTTACTTCTGTTCCGATTTTCATTAAATATTATTTTAGCTAAATTATTAAGATTTTAAACACGAAGTGAAGTGTTAATAGACTTATTTCGCTGACTGTACCTTTGGATTGGGTACAAAAGAGTTTCAATTCAAAGAAGAAATAACCAATATCTGGTTATTTCTACTTTGAATTTAAACTCTTTAACCAATTTAAACAAAGCACATGCGGGCTGTAACTACCATTTCGACGGATATTTTTGCCTTTTTTTTATTTTAAAGCTTCTGTCGAATATATTGCTCGTTGCAAATTGCAATATGCAATGGCTCAGAGGCATAGATGAATATAGATGGGACACTCCGCAGTTTAGGTATGAAGCTACAAGTACGCGGCGGGCCCGTCTTGCTGGGCCAATTCAGTGAGTGTAACGTAGTCAGAAGATCTAAGAGTTACGCGACAGAAAGAGAGGCAACTTCTAGGTGAATATTACTGAAGGTAATTAGCGCCGTGCGACCTGAATTGCACTTTATTGTGTTGCAGCAAGAGTCACTTTTTATTTCAATGATTTTGCGGAGAGTCCCATCTGTAGTAATCTGTGCCAGAGGTACTGTACGTGTACGTGTACTTTTCTTTTCAAAATCATAATTTTCTACGAGTTTGCAGATCGAAGGTTCGAAACCTGACAGGCGCTTCCATCATCATCATCAGCCTATAATAATAATAATATATTTTATTTATTCAGACAACCAATGATCCATTACATTTACATTTATATTGTTAGTATGAACTATAGCAGCCCACTCCTGGACATAGGCCTCTCCAAATGCACGCCATTCAGCTTGATTCTCGGCAAGTCTCATCCAGCAGCTACCTGCCACCTTGCGAAGATCGTCGCTCCCCTGAGGGCGTCCCACCTTTCGTTTGCCGATTCGCGGTCTCCACTCAAGAATACGTCTACCCCAACGGTCATCGGTTCTACGACTAATATGGCCGGCCCACTGCCACTTCAGCTTGCTTATTCTGTGAGCTATGTCGACAACCTTGGTTCGCTGCCGGATCACCTCGTTCCGGATTCGATCCCTCAGAGAGACTCCAAGCACAGCCCGCTCCATAGCTCGCTGAGCATCCTTGAATTTATGGACCAGCTGTAACGTGAGTCCATGTTTCGGTTCCGTAAGTCATAACAGGCAGGACGCACTGATTGAAAACCTTCGTCTTTAGGCTCTGTGGAATACGCGACGAGACAGGCGCTTTACTTTGTATAAATTATTTCATCACCTCTCAAAATGGTGAAGGAAAACATCCTGAGTTAACCGGCATGTCCTAGAACCAAACATTTTGAGACATGTGACATCTATCCGCACTGGGTCCGCGTGGTGGATTGCGGCCCACTCTCTCTCAAAGAGAGGAGGCCTGTGTCCCACAAGTGGGAACACTAGAGGCTGATTATGCTTATAATAATTTTGAGGCAGCGTCAAGAGACGTCAGTATTAAAAAAAAATCGGTGCCGACAGGGCGTTGAGCGCTTATTACTTCAGTCACGGGCCGCTGTTAAAGCTATAAGTTAATAAACGTCATTTGTGTCGCAGTGTGAGTAAACGGTAACACCCTTGGTTTTTATGGGAAATGTTGACAATGCCTCCTCCAGTACGTAGTTCCTATCTAGGTACTTACATGACGTATGATAGCATCGGTAAGTTCCGTTCTGTCTCACCCTAGAAGTTACAGAGAATCTCTGATATTGAAACTCACGACGATGTTTTGAATGCACTGAATGAATGGATATAAAATGATTAAGCTTAATGATCTATCATTTTAAAAATGTCATCATTTCATTAATAAAAAAATAAAAAATAATTTAATAAATAAAATAAATAAATTACTATATTCTCCAAAAAATTTAAATAATGGAATAAGTTGATAATGGTTGCAATCGATAATGAAACTGAGACGTTCATAAAATAATTTCAATCAAATAATATACCGTGGCATCTAGGTATAAAATTTAAGGCAGCCAGCCGCATATTGGTTATATTGTAATCACCCAGAAAAGGACACGTTCTTCGTCAAGTCTTGATAAGAGGGGTTACTCGGGGGGGTGCCAGACGGCAACGCTCGCGTTTGGCAACTTTACATATACATTGGTTATGTTTCAAAATTATACAGATTTAGAATGAATAAACAAAGTTTACTTATATTATATTCTAGTAAAGTATTATGTTGATTTTGCTTGGCTTAGTTTAAATAATTACTAGTCATATTATATTATACTTTTATATGATAGGTACAAAAAAATTACACTACACAATTATTGAATAGGGTACATAATTTTTTCATTTGAAACAAATATTTACATTCCTTAAAAAATTGACTTAACTTACTGACTGTAACTGGTGGACGCGATACATCGCTTTAGGTAAGTATATGTAGCATTGCCAAACGAGAGTGTTGCCAGACGGGAGTAACCCGATAGGAGTAGAAACACAAAAAAAAAACAAGTATGTACATACAAAAATAAAGATTTTTAGGCTTGAAAACCACTTGATTCTTGTGTCATATGCTAACATATAATATAACATTTTTCTACTACTGGTGTGGACCTAAACCTTAGTTAGTACAGTACGACACAACTGAGATGTAGCATCGGCAAAATTCGTGAAACCGATCACCATACGAACTGAATGCGCCTTCAAAATCACCAAGCTTTATTACTGCTTTAGGTGAAAATGATCTTTACGCAAACGGAATAACTTGTACAGTCATATAACCAATTCATTCGTAAAATTGATAGTCAATGAATGAAAATGTTCAAATGTATGCTACATCTAAGTAGTGTCGTATTGTAAGACGGTAAAAAAATCAGTGTGTAGCTCTAAGTACGTATTTACCTATTTGGAGGATCAGAGGTTTTCGTGCGTTGTCGTCATATTCATTACTAGCCCCACGGTTTTACCCGCTTATGTCTCGATCCCGGAATATCGGGATAAAAGTGCCAAATTTCATCCAAAACCGTTCAGCTGTTTTAGTTTGAAAGCGTAACAAACATACAAAAAATAAAATATTTTCTCTTTATTGGACTTCAAAAAAAAGTTGGATATTTTATAATATAGAAACTACGATTCAAATTCGTAAAAAAAAACAAGCCCAAAGTGTCATAAATATTAAATTTATGAGCTCTTAAAAACAACTGTACAAGTAAAATATTTAAACTTGGACTAATGTAATTTACTTGTATATCTAGTTGATTGAATTCAGTAAGCTGAAGTGTCTGTTTTAACATTTAAATACATGAACTATTTAAACATTAAGCTTGAAACGAAATTATGGTACTTAGGCTAAGAACTCGCGGAGTGGTTTTCAGCTGCGCGCTTAGACCGCGTCATAAAATTAACTATCTATATTTCCATGTACTACGCTTCCGTACGAGTGTTTGCGGTCCCGCCACCGCGCATAGATTACTCAGCATATTCTAAAATAGTATATTATGCAATTAGCGAATAAAGGACGGATTTAAAGCGAGGGCCATAGATGAATCACGAGCAAGTAAAGGATTCTAACGACTGAATCACGACCGTAGGGAGTGCTTCATTGGGCACGCCACAATTGTGGTGATAAGTCCCCTCTTTGAGGAGTGGCTTGAGAGGCGCCACGGCGTCCTCACCTTCCACCTGACGCAGGTCCTCACGGGACACGGCTGTTTCGGGGGGTTCCTGTTCCGCATAAGGCGGGAGGAAACGCCCGGGTGTCACCACTGTGTGGATCGCCCGTAGGACACGGTGGAGCATACGATGGAGGTCTGCCCGGCTTGGGCGGAGCACCGCCGTGTCCTCACAGAGGCGATCGGCGGCGGCGATCTCTCGCGTCCGGCCCTGGTTCAGGCCATGGTTCGGAGCGAGAGTGCATGGGAGGCCGTCACCTCTTTCTACGAAGCAGTTATGTTCGCGAAGGAGGAGGCGGAGCGCGCGAGGGAGATGCAAGCTGGACGCCCTCGCGGCCCTACTGGCCGCAGGAGACGCCCCGGGCGTCGGGAGTCGAGAGCCGACTTCCGGCTACCGTAGGCGCGGGCTTGCGGACGGTGAGCAATGGGCAGCTCACCGTCCGATAAGGACCAGGCCAGTGTTGACGGCGCGTTGTGTTCCACGCGAGCCTCAAAGAGATGTCAGCACCAACTGACGGGGTCGAAAGACCAATGCCTGTTGGGGTTGCGGGTTTGTCCGAAAGGGATATCGCAGCCCCGGCACACAGGCAACGGAAGGAACATGGGTGGGTTTTAGTCAGTAAAAGTCTGACACACCCTCTCGCTCTGCCCAGAGCGGGAGAAGTCATTTGATGATTTCCCAGCATCAAAAAAAAAAAGGAGTGATTCATGATGATTGAATCACGAGCGTAGCAAGTGATTCAAGTATTAGAATGCTGAGCGACGCGAGTGATTCATGGCCCTCGATATAAATCCGTTTTATTCAAGAGTTGCTTATTATACTTTATACCATGACTACGAGAAAAAGAAAGATTTAAGCGAAAATAGACATGAAGTAAAAAGGAAGGTCAAATTAATTAAAATACCCATTAAAATTAGAACAATTACGACAATTATTACAAAAAATCTTATTATTAGGATGGTCAACTTGTGAATTCATGTCCTGTGTATCGAGTATTTTTTCACAAGGAGGTTGTATAGTATTGAAATGGAGGTCCAATATATTGGTATTCTAAATTCAAACACCAAAATCACCAAAATAGTGATTAAAAGACCTTTTTATTCACCGTTTTTTGTGAATAAAACAAGCTTTTTAGAGGGGGAATGGTATAATAATATTTTTACTATCTACATTTGTTTCCCTTCCACGTCCATCGATAGGACTAGGTAGGTACAGTCGACCTACTAATGTTTTACCAACTTTCACAAGCACTCCCAGTAAATTGACACTTCACTAAGGTTGACACAAACTTCACCAACAATGTCGACATAAATGATATCCAACCGTCACATAGGTCTTAAAGCAAAAATGTACCCTGACGTTTTATAATGTGCAAAAGACATTAATCCTAAGGGTTTTAGTAAAGTAATTGCGAGGTCGACTATACCAAAACAGAGCTAGTGGGTACTGGTACATATACAAATACTAAAAGAAAACAAGGTGTTGAATCTGTGCTAACTCCAATATCAAAGATAAGATAAGATAAGATAAGATATCTTTATTTGCTCAAACATGTGTACACATACAGAAATAAAAACGTGCATGCAGGTAAAAATATATATATATATATACTTACTATTTCTACAACGCTGTACCTACACACAAAAAATGGATGGTCCCACTGCACAGCCTCTTCTCATACAGAGAAGGCACGAGCATTGATCACTACGCTTGCTCAAGACGGGTTGGATTTATTACATTAAAAAATCAATCTGCCTAGCCTTTTCCCAACTTTCATGGGGTCGGCTTTCAGTCTTACGAGATGCAGCTGAATATCAGTATTTAACATGGAACGACTGTTATTTGACGTTCACAACCCAGTAACTGGGTAACACGATATGCCTATGCTGCCATGCCATGATATGACTTTTGAGCATCTGATTACCCGTGACGACTGTCAAAGGTCTTATAATGACAGCCGGTACCAATGGCTAAAGACGCCGATACATACCGGTGGCCTTAAGTGATTAGCTTGCGTGTTCTTTGCAAAGCTCACGCAACGCGTCGTATGTCCAGCCAATAATAGGACTCGCCCATCAAGGAGCGCTGTCCCAAATTAGACTCATTATTAATTTATTATACATAAAACAATATTAATATTTTAATAAAACACGTTTATTAAAAGATTAATAATTAAATAATTTTTTTAAATGGTGAGGGTTTCAGAAAAAAACGCTTGATAGTTGTTGCGTGATTCTCCGTTTTTTATCCGCCTTAGACATAACTTTACAAATTAATTATACTATGTAATATAAATATATTCTAAAGTATTCACAAATTAAGTTATTAAGGAAAAGCTCTAATTTAACATATATTTTTTCCAAATCATTATCACGACTCGTTTAGACGTGATCTTCAGTATAAAATCATTAAAAGTTGATTTTCGTCGCCTTAAGGTGTTTACCGAGACACAGAGGGCTCTCGATATGTAATGCGCTTTTAACCTTCGATCGACCCGTGCGGCTACTATTATTTAGCCTTGAGCTCACACAAAACAGCGCAAAATAGTAAAGAAAAACTACCCATTTACAAAATAAAATTTTAATCTATGTCGGTCGCGACGAAACAAAATATTTTTGTCTCTCCAAGCATTTTCCTTGACAAGAAAAACTGCTTCATCATTCGTTGTAATACGCGATGAAAAATGGTGTTTTTGAACAAAGATCTTTACAGAATGAAATTATTATGATACAGTTCGTCTAAACCTCATACATTCTAGATGATTCTAATTATAGCTACAGAAAGCATTGTGGTGTACGAATAATGCCTGTGAAATAGCAAGTCATGCTAGTAAACTATAGTTTGGGTGGTACAGTCACTGGTAACAGTTTGATCTGGAGCTGGCCTAGTCTAAGAGTTCAGCTTATAGTACTGCTTTTGTTACCACTGACGTGCGCCTACCGTACTGTGACTTGCAGATTTTGTTACCACTGACGTGCGCCTACTGTAAACTGTGACTTGCAGATTTTCCATAATATGCGACCACAATTAAGAGCAGACCTTGAAAATTGTTTAACCAAAAGCGGAGCTAACGCCACCATCTTGTTTTTAGGATGTCGTACCTCAAAAGGTAAAAACGGAATCCTTAGTGTGCCTGTCTTATTGAGCGAGGCAACGGAGAGGAGAATAGCAGCTGAGTGGAGCGGAGTTGCGGACAGTGTCTGTCCATTGATGCGGAGCGAGTCTGCGGAGCGGAGTTACGGACAGTGTCTGTCCATTGATGCGGAGCGAGTCTGCGGAGCGGAGTTACGGACTGTGCGGAGCGAGGTAGCGGAGCGGAGTTGCGGACTATGCACAGTGACAGTGACAAAAAGGATGACATGACATAATGCAAAAAGAAATAATTGTAGAGGAGATCGGTAACCAAAGTAACGATGGGTCGCAAGCTGCAAGGCTGGCCAGTTTTATGGAGAAGGAAGGCCTCTTTATGATGAGCTCCTTCTTTAGAAAGTGAACCTGGCAGAGCCCTGATGGTGCAACTAAAAATGAAATTGACTTCATTATGTTGACAAAGAAGCAAAATATTAAATAATGATACTGTGATCAACGCGTTGAATACCAGAGTGATCACCGTATGGTAAGGGTCTTAGGTTGCCTGTCTACTGGAGCGGAGTGGAGAGGAGCGGAGTAGCGGTGTACCAATATTAACCAATGGAATAGCATAAAACCTCCGCTCCGCTTCAGTGGACAGGGATTTGCGAACTAGTTTAAAATTCATACAAAACCGGGAAGCGGAGCGGGGAAACGGAGCGGAGAAGCGGAGAGGGGAAGCGGAGCGGGGAAACGGAGCGGAGCAGTGGAGCGGGGAACCAGAGCGGGGAACCACATTTAATACATGTCAATAAAAGTATTTTTGGTTTGTAAAATCATGTAGCATCCTCTAAGCACAACCTTACGGCGCAGAGCGTTCGCGGCGACTAAATGCAAGTGGGGGGAGCGCCACCGGCTATCTCCTAACGCTAGCGGGGCGGCGCGGCGCGTTGCGGCGTTTCGACGATTTGATAAACCTGCAGAGAGTTTGTTGCTTGCGACCCGTCGTTACTTTGGTACCCGATCTCCCCTACAATTATTTCTTTTTGCATTATGTCATGTCATCCTTTTTGTCACTGTTACTGTGCACAGTCCGCTACACCGCTCCGCTACCTCACTCCGCACAGTCCCTAACTCCGCTCCGTTACCTCGTTCCGCATCAATGGACAGACACTGTCCGCAACTCCGCTCCACTCCGCTGCCTCGCTCCGCTCCACTCCGCTGCCTCGCTCCGCTTCAATAGACAGGCAGCCTTAAGGACTGATGACGTCTACGCTCCGTCCAGCACCGATCCAAATCCAAAACCCCGAAAGCTCATTTCGAGTATCTAGAGAGCTCCGTGGACGATTATAATGAAAACTGTCCATACAATCGGGTCTAAGATCTTCAAGACCCGTCGTACGAATCGAAACCAGAAGCTTTCCGATGCTACTTTACAGCTCATGGAGGAGACGCGCGAGATGATCTTGCAGCCTTCAGATGATGTGCTCAAATACCGGCGGCTCAATAGACGGATCTCTTAAGTCCTTGAAAAGAGATCTTCGCTATTATAAAACAGACCGTATAAAGGACGCGATAGAGCGAAACAAGGGCTCCAAGGCCTTTGCAAGAGATCTGTCTATTGGTATTGCATTTCATATTTATTACATACACCTATAGCATATTACTTTCGACCCACACCGTGTTACTTTCGCCCTGGTCTCGGGGTCAAAAGTATCATTCGTCTTTTTTTAAATCTCTGTAAAAACAATAAACAGCAAATAATGAGATAAATTTAGTTTGTATCTAAATTTATCTCATTATTTGCTGTTTATTGGTTTTACAGAGATGTAAGCATAGAGATGTCGAGCATACTCGTAATCGAAGCAGTGTTAAAGTTTAAAGTACAAAGTGTTACTTTTGTACCCGGTCTCCCCTAAGTCGAAACAAAGAGGCCACATAATATACTCGCCCAGCCGACGGCTGCAATACTCCGCGGCTGGTTTTTTTCTGCATCCTCTCTCCGCTTCTCCGCTCCGCTTCTCCGCTCCGCTTCTCCGCTCCGCTTCTCCAGTCCGTTTCTCCGCTCCGTTTCCCCGCTCCGCATCCCGGTTTTGTATTAATTTTTAAACTAGTTCGCAAACCCCTGTCCACTGAAGCGGAGCGGAGGTTTTATGCAATTCCATTGGTTAATTTTGGCACACCGCTACTCCGCTCCTCTCCTCTCCGCTCCAGCGGACAGGCAGCCTTATAGGATCACTTCGTTGTCCGTCTGTCAGTCTGTCAAAACCTTTTTTCTCAGAAACGCGTGGTGTTACCAAGTTGATAATAATATTAATCAATATATATATATATATTATTATATATAATAGTATAAATGAGAAAGTTTGTATATTTGGATGTTTGTTACTCAATCACGCAAAAACGGCTGAACGGATTTGGATGAAATTTGATACACAATTTATAACCTGGAATAACATAAAGGATCTTTTTATTTACGTTCCCGTGGGATAAATAACCGACCACCAAGCGGGCGAAGCCGCGGGTGAAAGCTAGTATCAAACAATTATGTAGGTCTACGGTCCCTTGCAACTCTAAAAAAATCAAGCTTCTAAGTTAACGCAATCAAAAGAAGCGGTCATTTATGCGACACAATTTTGTTACTCGCAAATACATCATAACCTCTAACGCCGGCCGCAGACGTGTTGGGTATCGTAAACTAAACAATACCTGATTTTTCTGGGGTCATCGACCGCACTTACTTTATTCACTTGAAATATCAGATAGTTAATTGATTCAGGCGTGACTTTACGGAAATCCATTATAAAATAAAATTGACTTTGATATTTAGTAACCTATTCCGCTTAATTATTCCTAAAGAGTCATACAAAACCCTGTAATAAATGGACACGGCGTGTTCGGGTTCGCGACAAGTCAATCGTCATCCTGGGGATGCCTCGTTGAGAGGTGAAACACGTGTCGATTTCTTACAGAGCTTTTATGACTCTTTAGGAATACTTAAGCGGCATAGGTTACTTAATATATCTATTTACGTCTACTGTATTTTTTTAAATATCAGTTTAAAAAATCTTTTTTTTTACCCCTAAACAATAAATCATTTTTATTTTATCGTGTTTAGATATTGATACTAGAGTTTCGCTAGCTAACAACTTGACCCTGTATTTATAGCAAACTGTTGACCCACAAAATATATTTATGGTAGCCGTTAGCTTCATGGCTTTCTTCCTTGCATCGCCACACGTGTTTGGAAGAACAGTGCGCGATTGGACGACACGTGTCTTGAATTGAACACGAGTTTGAAAAGCGACTTAGTTTAACAAACCCGTGCGCGTTATTTGCTTCCTATTAAACAATGGAATGGAATTACGCAGCCGGTAGACGTATAGACTCTGGACTGCTGATGAGAGATTCACCATCATTCTCCTCCCCTTATACCAATTTATTTGGTATCCGCGCAACATGTCTTATTCTTCCATACTTCTCTATAAGTCGTAAAAAAGCGACACGAAGCTATTTTCGGGAAGCGCCAAATTCGCAAAGAGAGTCCTAAGCCCTCCTAAACGTTTACATACAACGCTGCAGGCCAAATTTATTCCTGCCGGGGTTGCGAGTTTGTCCGAAAGGGATATCGCGGCCCCGGCAGACAGGCAACGGAAGGAACACGGGTGGGTTTTAGTCAATAAAAGTCTGATACGCCCTCCCGCTCCGCCCAGAGTGGGAGAAGTTATTTGATAATTTCCCCCCTTTTTTTATTTTTTTTGAGCGTGGGAAATTATCCCACCCGTGTTCTTTCCGTTGCCTGTGTGCCGGGGCCGCGATATCCCTTTCGGACAAACCCGCAAACCACACTTAAAAAAAAAAAAAAACTCAACTTTATTGCTCTAGTTGTGACCGGGTGTTCAAGACAAAATTCGGTCTAGTGAGCAAGGAAGTAATTTCGACGTTATCGAAATCGATAAGGAGGAATATATTAGTCGTTTTCTGGGTTGTCACTCCCTTTCTAGCCATATCATCTTTTACACAGTCCATCTATCGTTTCTTAGGTGTTACTCTGCTCGAATAGCCATCCATATTCATATACTACAAAATTTCCTGACGACAGTTTCCTCATTCCTCCGCATCTCATGCCCCATACCATGACATCCTATTTCCACACAACTTTCCAGTCACCGTTGCAATTTCAAAATTCCTCATAATACTAATTACTGCTACTGAGAGATTCCAGACGGATAAACACAAAAAAAAACCTATTTTTTTTTTTCGAATTGAAAATTATCATTGACAAAAACCCAGCCGTGTTCCTTCAGTTGCCTGTACGTTACCAAGGTATCCCTTTTGGACTTTCCCGCGACCCCGGCAGGCATCGGTCCTAGCAGACCTCTTCTGTTGTGCTGACATCTCTTTGAGGCGCACGTGGAACACAACGCGCCGTCGACCTGGGCCTGGTCCTTATTGGACGGCGAGCTACCCATTGCTCACCGTCCGCACTTTGTCCGACCCGAGATTTAAATCCAAGACCTCATGCTCAGCTGTAATGCTTGCGATCACTAGATCAACGACGCTTTAATGTTACATAAATAGATAACTAATTACGGTCTAGTTTTTAGTCAATCACCAAAATATGTTCTGTCACACCACTCACACGGAAAAAGTTTTTTTACCCGACTTGACGAAGTTAATATTCCAGAGATACAAAAATATCCATTCCAAATTTTTATTTATCTCTTAATTACTTTCGGGGTCCATTAACGCATTCAATCCATGACAGGAAGGGATGAACCAATTAACTTTTTACCTTCAAAATGAAAGAAGCAAAAACTGATTGGGGACTAAATTTTGATTCTGTAAGCATCCTTGCGAAGTAGCAAAGTTATATAAATAGCTTGATGAGAATATTTTAATTTGAAAATCTAAAGAGTTAGCTACCTATTCTCTGCTAAAGAGGGTTTCTAACGCTGAAATAGGATTTTATTTACCGCGAAGCTGTAAATCGTAAAAGAATTAGCTACTTTGAAAGAGCACTAACTATAATACTTTTATGTTTACTTTTACTTGATGTAGGTACGTTCAAGAAGTTTTATGCCATGGCGAACTGCGCCAGTTTATGTAACACTACAATATTTACACGTATAGTCAGGTAATGCCTGTTCCAATAGTCTCTTATAAAATGTAAACAATCCCTGTTTAGGTTAAATTCTTTCGCAATCACTCTAAAAGGAAATTAGTAATAAATCAGTAAAAGTAAAGTAAAGTAGAGTTTAGAATATTTCAACTTTATATTTCACCATTTTTTCCAACAATTATTGTTTGAATACCATTACTAAATTCAATCGTTGAAACTAGAGGTTATAAAATTAACCTCAATAGCGTAATGAATATCGAATAGAGAATTTCGGGTTTAAACACCTATTCAAATAATCAAATCAAAGCACACAATTTATCAGTGGCACGTTTTCTGATCCATATGTTTACATTTTCACCAGATACTTTTGGAACAGACCTTCGACACTTATGCTGAAAACTTTTAGAATAGTTTCCATATCTTACGAAACTTTTCGGAATGTTTACGAAAAAATTGACAATACACAATATTTAGAAGTTATCACCACCTGCCAGTGACATACTGACTAGTATGTCACTGGCAGGTGGTGATAACTTCTATATATTCTATTATATATATTCTATATATTCTATACTAGTGTATTTAGAAGTTATCACCACCTGCCAGTGACATACTAGTCCTAGTGTATTTAGAAGTTATCACCACCTGTCAGTGACATACTAGTCCTAGTGTATTTAGAAGTTATCACCACCTGCCAGTGACATACTAGTCCTAGTGTATTTAGAAGTTATCACCACCTGCCAGTGACATACTAGTCTTAGTGTATTTAGAAGTTATCACCACCTGCCAGTGACATACTAGTCCTAGTGTATTTAGAAGTTATCACCACCTGCCAGTGACATACTAGTCCTAGTGTATTTAGAAGTTATCACCACCTGTCAGTGACATACTAGTCCGTGTGAATTTAGAAGTTATCACCACCTGCCAGTGACATACTAGTTCTAGTGTATTTAGAAGTTATCACCACCTGTCAGTGACATACTAGTCCTAGTGTATTTAGAAGTTATCACCACCTGCCAGTGACATACTAGTCCTAGTGTAATTAGAAGTTATCACCACCTGTCAGTGACATACTAGTCCGTGTGAATGTAGAAGTTATCACCACCTGCCAGTGACATACTAGTCCTAGTGTATTTAGAAGTTATCACCACCTGTCAGTGACATACTAGTCCTAGTGAATTTAGAAGTTATCACCACCTGCCAGTGACATACTAGTCCTAGTGTATTTAGAAGTTATCACCACCTGCCAGTGACATACTAGTCCTAGTGTATTTAGAAGTTATCACCACCTGCCAGTGACATACTAGTCCTAGTGTTTTTAGCTTTTTACAGGGTTTTAATACTGCTACTGCTTACAATAGTGTTGTATCGTGCTTTTTGTTCATCCTTTTAACAACTTAAATTCTGCGTTCGTAATTTCGTTTCCAAACATTAAAACATTATGTAACTATGTGTTTATGGAAAAACAACTTTAACACTCACTCATAACGTTCAGTTTTCCCTAATTATGAGTTCTCAATAGTAGGTACTAGTGAAATCAAATTCAGTAGGTAATTTTCACGAAAAATTGTTGATATTTAATCTTGTATAAGTTAAAATAACATCAATTGGAAAGACAGATTTGAATACAGAATAGACTTTCTATGCTGAACATGAACCATCAACGTTTCTTAAAATTATTTTACTACTGTTTTTGTACCTCTACCACGATACTCCAAAAAAAAAATCGCTCAACACCGCATTGTGACTTCGCTATCCATCATCGTAATATTAAAAAGTTGTCCAAAGTGTCAACGTTAAATTAAAACCTAAAAGGCCGTCAATCAAGTACGCAGCACCGGATTTTCATAACATCGTTGTTTTTCCGTTTTGGGCGGCAACAGTGTTTCAGACTGTGTTAACTAATTGAAATATTATGACAAATGACAAATGCTTTTGTATTTTACGTAGTTTTAAGAGCAACTGCCTCGTTGGACTACTTGTCTGAGGTCCTGGAGTCTCAGACTCCTGGGTTCGATCCCCGGCTCGAGCAAAGTGTTATTGGGATTTTTCATCTAGAATTTCTCTGTAACAGCTCGGAGTCTGGATTTATGCCCGGTTAATGGCAATAAGGTCACCCTTTATTGCATAGGTCTAAAAAGAAACTGGCGAAATGTGGGTGTAATACCTTATAGTTACACCTCTGCCTAACCCTTCGGGAAATGCAGGCGTGATGTTATGGTTTAGTAGCAAAACCATCGCCATGTTTGTTAATATTTTTAGAAAAAGTAAATTGAGTTACTGTGTACATTTTAACACGTTAAGCGCCATGTGTATTCTTTCAGAAACACAAAGTACCACCTTCAGAGGTTCTGCCAGTTTATACGCCAGGAAACACGTTTTAATACATTTTATATTCTAATATATCTGGTCTCATAGTTGTTTTGGTCTATGTGGGTTTTTTGTACGACTTTTTGGTCAAAAGTCTGACGGAAAGTCGGAAAATGTAAACTCAAAAAAATGAAAAACACGGTTTTTGGACTTGGCGCTCAACGTGTGGAAAGTCGTAAAAAAACGCACGTCTGTGGCAACAATTTGACGTCGATTTCATCTTATAGTAATAAGGGCACTTACTGCTATGATATAAAGGCGGTGCCAAATTTTTTTTCAAAGTATAAATGATAATTATTTGTGACGTGCATTTGATCGTAATCTTCTCAGTAATAGCTATATAATTAGGTATCACCATCTTTTTCTAACTTTTTCCCAACTGTCTTGATATACGAAATACAGCTGAAAACCGTATTTTACATGGAGCGACTGCCTATCTGACATCTACAACCTAGTTACTGGGTAACACGATACCTCTTGGTAAGACTGATTGTAGACAGAAAATATTTTTTTTCGTTTTGACGTCAATCCTAATCTTACTCCTAACTATCCTTATCCATATTATATATTATTATTATAAATTCAAAAATTACTCTGTCTGTCTGTCTGCTTGTATGTTACCTTTTCACAGGTAAACCACAAACCACATTTGGTATGGAGATAGTTGGCATCCTGGACAAGGCTCCAGGACCTGTATCTTCATGCCAACTTTTACATAGGGTACTTTTTGTCTCCTTCATGTCATCCTTAAGGGGGTGATAGGGGATGAAAGTTTTTATGGGAAACCCAACATTTCTTAATTAAGAGAGGGTTATGAAAATTCATATTTATGCTTTTGGTAAGAAATAAAGAATTACGCATTTCTGCGTTTTTGTAAAATCATCCTTCAAAGGGGTAAAACAGGGGTTGATTGTAAAATTCACATGTTTGTGTCTTCTTTGCAAGGGATTTAAGAATTGGAAATATAGTCATAGTCCGTATCTTGAATTAACATTTAGTCTTTATGTAATTAAAATCGGCCCACTCTGTCAAAAGTTATTACAATTTAAAGTCATAAACTAACTTTTTTTTTATTACGTGGTCAATGGCGGCACTGAGTAGGTATTACAAATTAATGGTGATGATACTAGTAAATTGAATAATTAGTATTTTAAGGAATTTAGAATCATTTAAACTTGTTTTATTTATTTGAAAAAACAAGACAAGTGTGAGTAGGACTTGTGCCCTGGGGGTTCCGTCTCAAAGCTGTGATTGCTCGGCTGCCCGAATTTCCAAATCCGGATTGAAAGACAAACTTAACTTTTCAATTGAAAAAGAACTTTCAATAGATTGGAGAGTACCGATTTGAATAAAATAGGTACAGACCATAGATATATTTATCGGAGGATGGTGTGTGTCTCCCTCGTTATCAGGCATATTTTAACTACTGTGGGCGTACTATGGGTAGTGTTGGTTATTGCGCAATAGAAAAACCGTTTACAGTTCAGATCAAATTATAATTTACAATAACATTACTCACACTAGCATTTCACACACTGCAGCACTGTAGGTACACGACACAACTATTCGAAACGCGGTACAGTTTCTGAACGTCTTTACCGGTTGACCGCCACCCATCAAGTCTGCCTCTGCTCTCTGCTGCTCTGCTGAGCCCCGGACCGGCGGCCGATCCGAGCGTCACGTTGTAGACTCTGACGAGCGCCGCCGCCAGGCCGCGCTGGCGTCCCGATTAGTCAACTAAGCAACGAATTTGCGACATATTTATATTTCTATGGTACAGACTGTTACTTCAAGACACGGCTTATGAATTTTTGATCCCAGATTGAAGAGCAAACTTCACTTTGCAGGTCATTTAAATGACTATATATTACCAATTTTCGAATATTCCTCTTTACTTGAGCTTGCTTCTCGCCAAACTTCATGCTGCTGGGCCGACGGGAAGAACCAAATAGGTTTTGGTTTATTTGCGAATGTTAAAATATGCGGCAGTAGTGGCCTTATTTTTTTATTGCATTGACTTGGAAGTTTGATTTTCATTACAAGATCCGAGGGACCGTAGATCTAAGTTTTTGATATCTGTTTCAACTTGATGCCTCCACGCGTTCCTGAGAAAAAGGGTCTTGACAGACAACGAAGTCATCCTTTAAGGGTTAAAATTTTTCAACCCTAAAATCTGCCTATTACGTTTTCATGCTAGGACATAGGATACTCTGAATCTCGGCAGTACGTGCCTGTGGGATATTTTCCGACCTTTACGCAGGCGAAGCCGCGGGCAAAAGCTAGTAACTATTATAAATTCGAAAGTGAGCTTGTTTATTTTGTTGGTTTGTAACGCTATCACGCTAAAACGGCAGAACAGATTTGGATGAAATTTGGCACATGGGCAGAACATAGCCTGGATTAGATCATAGGATACTTGTTATCCCGATAATCCCAGTAGATCAAGACTTATGCAGGAGAAACTGCGGGACGCAGCTAGTTCAATATAACTTCAATTTCAACAACAATTTTATTTAAAAATCTGATTATACTAGAACGGATCTTCTTCTACTTATATCCCGTCCCAATCATTGCTAACATAATAATATTATTACGAAATATCTGATCGGCAAAGTAATTTTATCTACCGGTGCGGTCTTAATACTTGAGCTTTCATGTCCATACCCAATACAATAAATGCTGGTAGACCGTCCAAGGAATTTAATTTGCATAACTCCGGACGAGTGTATACCTATACCTTTTTGACCTTATTCGAAACCTTGAAGAGATTGCGATTACGTTTTCGTATTTGGATCAGTTCATTAATATTAATCTTATTTTATAAGTACCTATATATACAGGTCAAATTGGTTGGCGATACTTTACAGGCGCGATAAGGTATCTATCGAATAATTTACATACCAAGTGAGACCCCTCCGTGCCTCGGAAAGCACGTTAAACCGTTGGTCCTGGCTGTCATTCGTGGATCTTTGACAGTCGTTACAGGTCGTCAGAAGCCCGAAAGTCTGACAACCAGTCTTACCAACGGTATTACCCAGTTACCGGTTTGTGGAGGTCAGATAGGCAGTCGCTCCATGTAAAATACTGGTATTCATCTGCATCCGGTGAGACTGGAAGCCGATCCCAACATAGTTGAGAAAAGGCTAGGCAGATTGATTTTTTGAATGTAATACTCCAACCTGTCTTGAGCAAGCGTGGTGATCAATGCTCGTGCCTTCTCTGTATGAGAAGAGGTCCTGCAGGGGGGCAGTCTTTCATTATATCTTTTTCGTGTGGTTAGTAACTAACCTGAGTTTTTATGCCACCCATGGGCCTCTGTCTTGGCCTCACGATATTTTCCTTCACCGTTTTTTAAGCACAGAGGTGTGTAGGCCTTGGGTTCAAACTCAAGACCCATAAGGGATAGAAAGAAAAAAAAGAAAAAAGAAAGAAAATACATTTATTTAGCACAGACACGCACACAAAAGGCACACAACACAACATATTATACTACCGATCGAGACTCTATGTTGGGATCGGTTTCCAGTCTAATCGGATGCAGGTTTATACAAGTATTTTACATAGAGCTACTGCCTATCTGACCTCCACAACCTAGTAACTGGGTAGTGTACTCAAATTCAAAATTCAAAAGTCATTTATTCAAACTAGGCTGAGAATCAGCACTTTTCAAACGTCAACTACATAAGACAGTCCCCCAAAACGCCCACCCTTCACCACTTCCTAGTGCATTAGCTGGGAAGAAGAAGTGGCGCAACAAACTCCCCAGCTGCACAGCTGTCTGTTCAGTTAGAAGAACAACAAAAAAAAGATTCTATATATATTCAAAATAATTAACATTACGCAACACAAAACATTATTTAAATTATTAGCCATATGTTAGCTAGCACACGCCAATATACCAGACAAAATCATCGAGAACAGCTACGCTAAGGCTGCGATAAAAAAAAAAATACGTAAACAGAACTTAATATCTAAATGAAACCCCCCAGGCATAAAGGGCGTGCCCGCTTACATATAGTTGTAACTGGAAGTTATAAATGATAAACTAGGACCATCGAGGTAAAATAAATAAACAAACAGTTAATTACTAATAACAATAAATAATATGATCAATTGTCGAGGTCACTAGCTAACCACATATTGCAATACAACTCATAAAAATAAAACATTGTGATGAGTAGATTATGTCAACAATAAATTAAATTTAAATAACTTGACTTATAAAGTCAAATAAAATAAACAATTATATAAGCTCATATAACTTGTCAGTAAGTAAGCTGGAGAAAGAACATAAACATTGTCTTGAGTTAATCACAGCGACCAACTATTCTTATCATTTAAGTAGTCGTTGATAGAATAGTATGCCTTTGAACAAAGCTTGGATTTTACTTTCGTTTTAAACGCATTAAAGGGCAAATCTACCAGAGAAGAGGGTAGCTTGTTATAAAAAGTTATACCAAGCCCAACAAATGAGTTATGAACCTTATGAAGCCGGAGAAAGGGAGCTCGTAGTTTGTCCTTATTTCTAGTGTTAACATTGTGAAAATCACTGTTTTTAGTGTATAAGTGCATATTTTGCCTAATATATAAGATATTGGCAAAGATGAATTGAGATGCCACCGTGAGGATACCGATATCTTTGAAAAAATCTCTCAAAGAAACTCTGGCACGTAGCTGGTAAATAGCTCGAACAGCTCGTTTTTGAAGGACAAATATATTTTGAATATCAGCAGCTTTGCCCCACAGCAGAAGACCGTAGAACATAACGCTATGAAAATAACTAAAATAGACTAAACGAGCTGTATCGACGTCAGTGTATTGTCTTACTTTCCTGACGGCGTAGGCGGCCGAACTGAGCCTCCCCGCTAGGCTCGATATATGTGGGCCCCACTGAAGTTTGGCATCTACTGTTATGCCCAGAAAAACTGCCGAGTTTATGGATTCAAGCACCTCTTTATGTAAGACGATGTTGGGACCTAGATTTCTAACATTAGGTAGGGCGAACTTAACACATTTCGTTTTCTTAGCATTGAGAACTAGGTTATTTGTCGTAAACCAATGCGTAACCATTGAGAGTGCACTGTTTACATCGTCAAAATCTTGTCTATTCCTGTCTACTTTAAAAATAAGAGAGGTATCATCTGCAAACAGTACAACGTCACAGATACCCTTTAAATAGAATGGTAGGTCATTGATATACACTAAGAACAAGAAAGGACCCAGTATTGAGCCTTGAGGTACACCTAACTGAACTGGTAGCCCGGAAGATTTTGCACCATTAACATCTACACATTGAGACCTAGTATGTAAATAAGAATTTATAACGTTGAGAGCTTCGTTTTGCACACCGTAATGACGCAGTTTACGCAAAAGCGTGTCATGGTGCACGCAATCAACTACCCCTACTACCCCTTGGTTAGACTGGTTGTCAGACTTTCGGGCTTCTGACGACCCATAACTCGGTTATAACTTAGGACAGTTACAGGCTGGTATTATAATCCAATAATAATGTAAATTCATCACAAAATCGTGTAATACCATGCTCTTAACAAAGATGTTGCTATTTTGATACAAAGTTGAATGAATCTAATTTTGATACAGAACAATATCAATGAAGAAAATGTTCTGTATCAAAATTAGATTAATTTTCGAGAGGAAAATGTTAACTTCAAAGTATAGGTAATGGATGTTCCGGTTCAGTAACTTCAAAAGGACATTAATTATTACAATGTTTGTAAGATTTTTTTTTTGGTAGATATATCAGGACGGAGAAGATTAGAATCACAAGTAAGATCATTGTACTGTCGAAATGAAGGGTCAAAGGTTTAATTTATGCCAGAGTTTTATTATGTCCTATACTATTAAATAAGCAATAATTTGTATATTTATATGTATATATATCGGAAATACGTTACTGAGTTGACTAATCGGGACGCCAGCACCGCCTAGCGGCACTCGACAGAGTCTACAACAGAACGCTCGAGCCGGCCGAAGCTAAGCAGACTTCATGGGTAGCGGTCAAGCAGTGAAGACGTTTAGAAACTGTAGTGCATTCCGAATAGTCGTGTCGTGTACATATAGTGTATGAATTGCTAGTGTAATTAATTTGATAGTAAATTATAATTGGATCTGAACTGCAAACGGCTTTTCTATTGCGCGATAACCAACACTACCCACAGTACGCCCACAGTAGTTAAAATATGGCTGATAATAACGAAAGAAACACATACTCTCTCCGTCATATATTTATATATTATAATCAAAATAAAAGATTTCTTTGTTACTTTTAAGTTTTAAATGTTAATGTATGATACACAAACCTTACGGAATAAAAATTCCAAATTATAGTGGAAACTGCATTAAAATCCGTTCTGTAGTTAGGAAGAACAACGCAGTACACACACAGACATGAAAAGCGACTTAAATTTAAAGATTAAAAACAAAAGAATTAAAGAAGAATTATTAAAAGATTAAAGATTTGTAAAGATTCTTGTAATAAGATAAACGGTCTATGGTAAACTTAAGTTAAGAATAAGCACTATAATGTTAAGACAAAGTTGAAAAGCTGTAATCATCACTTTTACCAGTAAGTTGGTGAGAATAATAATCGAGCAATTGAATAAATAACTTGAGGAACTCCCCTTGAAATGTGAGAAATTCCTAGACGAGCGGTGGCCGCCACATAACGGCCGCACAGTGATGGCCGTCATGAAAATGATGGCACCGGGGTTTGACTTCACTGTATCAAAAAACGCTCTCTAGAAATACACACCAACTCCAAACGCACACTTTCGTAAATAAAGTTTCAGTGACATCATTGGACGGTAAATTGCGGACGCTATGTGGCGGTCCCCGCAGTCTTAGGAAACCCTAGTTTTAGAGAAAAATTAACATATGGAACGTTATTTCTGAGTCGACATTATAATGAAAAGTTTAAAAGTAATGTAATTCACAGCCTCAATTATTACAAAGCCGAAGAGTTATTCCTTTATTCAGATTAACAGACATAAGAAAACATACCTAGCTTTCATATTCCTATAGTATTCATTCCTGGCGGCTCAGTTCCGTAATATCAGTAACAACGGAGAGAGAGATAAATAAATGGAAACGACATTCGATAGGTTTATTCAGTTCGGTAAATATGGAGATGTATCAGTAAATATGGCGAACGTAAGCGATTACTTACTTTCATAGACGACAAATAGGATAGAATAAAAATATGGCCGTGACGTATGAATATTCTATGAATAAGGCGGCTCAGCTGAAGTATAAATTGTAGATAAACATAGCATAACATCACGCCAGAGGGTAAGACAGAGGTATACCTATCCTGCTGGGGTTGCGGGTTTGTCCGAAAGGGATATCGCGGCCCCGGCACACGGGCAACGGAAGGAACACGGGTGGGTTTTAGTCAGTAATAGTCTGACACGCCCTCTCGCTCCGCTCAGAGCGGGAGAAGTCATTTGAAGATTACCTACACCCAAAACAAAAAAAAGAGGTGTACCTATACAGGGTGGCAGGGAGATCGACGCGAAAACTTTTACCATGGATTCAGTACATATATCTGTACCCCCCTGCGTTGAAATTTTGCTTCGGTTTTTAGGGGTATGAGGAACAGGGTGTAAAGTTCACTCATCCCCCATAGAAAAGGGAGGATCCTCCGACCAGACGGGTGTCGTGTCTGGCGGGCACCTGCCCAGAGGTTGAAGTCGGGAAGCTTATACATATATATGTTTATCGCGCGGTAAACTCTAATTGCGCGATGCAGGATTTGTGTGACGTCAGGATGTTGTGTGACGTCAGGTCTTTGATGCGTAGTTCGCATGTAGCGATGTAGATGCCGCTACATCACTCCCCTCCGGAGACCGTAAGTCGATAATGGGCTGAGTCTTGAATATTGCGATGCTTCACAATGCCAGCTGTGGTTCCAGTGAGTCGGAACCGGGTGCCGCATAGTTCGCGGTGAGTCGGAACTGTCTGCGGTGATTCCCCAGTGAGTCGGGGTGGCGCTGCGTCTTGATCCAGTGGGTCGGATGTGGTACAGCGCCGGGTTGTGGCTGAGGGTGATGACCAGGAATTCGCGTTCGCTGCATGCTGGTGGTCAGGATACCCGTTGAAGCCGTGGGTGTTGACTGGCTGTGTGACTCGCCTCACGAAAGCTTGCGGGAGTGATGATGATGATGACGTCACGCTGAAGTAGTTGCACGAAGGCTGCGTTGACGTTCATGTTCGGGGTCACCAATTTAGGTGCATGAGGAACAGGGTGTAAAGTTCACTCATCCCCCATAGAAAAGGGAGGATCCTCCGACCAGACGGGTGTCGTGTCTGGCGGGCAACTGCCCAGAGATTGAAGTCGGGAAGCTTATATATATGTTTATCGCGCGGTAAACTCTAATTGCGCGATGCAGGATTTGTGTGACGTCAGGATGTTGTGTGACGTCAGGTCTTTGATGCGTAGTTCGCATGTAGCGATGTAGATGCCGCTACAGGTTATTTGAAAAAAAATCTGCCGTTTCATAGAAAAGTGCAATACCTAAGCGGCCAAAAAGTATGGTAAAGCTGATAAAAAAAAAAATACCGTCAACAATTTCAATGCACGAGTGTTCAGAATCATGTACCGAATCCATGGTACACTTCTCGCGTCGATGTCCCCTGCCGCCCTGTATAGTACACCCACATTTCGCCAGTTATGTTTAATTCCATCAACCGGTCACAAATTCAGACTCCGGGCTGCCACTAAGAAATTCCACATTGAAACATCTAATAACACTGTTCGACCCGGAAATCGAACCAAGGACCTCATGCTCAGTAATAGCACTTGCAACCACTACACCAACGAGGAGGTAGTTTTTCTGATAATAATAACCATGATGAGGCAAGGAGACCCAGATTTTTTTCGTTTTTTTTTTTACCATCTAAAAAATTAATCAGATCCATAAGTAAAACTGGGTTTCAACTTCCCAGCTCATAAAGGCGGTGATAGAAGGGCTGTAATGGCGAGTTTATTCACTTTCTTTACATTACAAGCTAGACCACATTATTTTCTTATAATACTCAAGAACGTGTTAAACAAAGTAAAGTGCGGTTCACACCTAACTTCATTAATTTTAATTACCACTTAATACTTCTTGCTGGTATTCTATAACAACTATTAATTAGTTAAGAACTTATAAGGCTGAACCTAATACTCTAAATAGAACAATCTTTTCATATAATTCTCCAAAACAATAGCCATAGAATTTTGGTCCTTATTATTCAGCAAGAAAGCCGTCCCTGCTTGGTAGTAGAGTTTTGTAACAGCAAATAAAGTTGGTATTGCGAAGTTTGTTGAGGTGTACGCACGCTACAGAACCTATATAAAAAGTTTGGTACAAATAAAATCAGGACCAAAGTACTGCATTCGTTTTCAGGCATCTCTTAGGGCCATCGTCTACGACGCTAATCAACTTAGGCCCATAGTCTACGACGCTATTCAAAAGTATAGTGTTACAAACTCAAATCAGCAATGAGTAGCCAGAATGTAATTTTTCTAGTATTTCAATGGCAGTTCGTAGGTAGACACGGCTACATATCAATCTTGATATGTAGTCGGTGTACATCACGTAACCAATCATTTACAACTAGTTTGTAAATTATTGGTTGAAAGACTTTCGGGCTTCCGACTACCCGTAATGACTGTCAAAGATCCACGAATCACAGCACTTGTAACAACAGCTTAGCGTACTTTCCGAGGCACGGAGAAGTCTCGGTATATATTGATAGTCACTAATCCACGGACCAACCCCGGCAAGCGTAGCTTAACCTGATGGATCGACGCGTGCGGCTGTTATTACTCTGTTGTCCTTCTGTCAATACCCGCTTTCTCAGGAACTAGTAGAGGTGTCAAGTATTAAATACCTGACCTTGTTTCAAGACAAACCTTATGTATATTGTTATATAATATATGACTATGTTACAAAATCGCCACCAACTAACTAAATAAATGTTTTCCGTAATAAAACCGATATTCGGGCCCAAGGGGTAATTAATAAGAGATATCGTTCACAACAACAATTAATAACAAGAACAACAATAAATTAATGAAATTGGTGGATATTTATTTACCTAGCTGATATTTCTGGTACAATCAGCAAACTGGGATAAAGTTTAGGTACTTACATTTTATTATTGGAACGAAGTTCCTTAAAGGCTCCTGCAGACAGACGCGACGTCACAGCGAGATGCAATCCTTCCCGACCATGGAGGGGTCAGCTTTCGGACTATCCAGATGCAGCTGAATTCCCAGTATTTTACATAGAGCGACTGCTATCTGACCTCCACAATCCAGTTACTAGGTAACACAATCGCCCTCGGTAAAACTGGTTGTCAGACTTTTGGGCTTCTGCCTTCACGTAACGACTGTCATAGATCTCCGAATAACCCACATTTCACAAGTTATAGTTAACTAAATATAAACGACAGGCTAAGGAATTCCTAATAAAAAACCTCAAAAACCCTTCATCAGACCTGAGGATTAAACACTGGACACTAACAACAAAACAACTCATTTTTACCACACTCAAACATTTTTCTAAATGCTCTCGTAACCCTTTTCTAAATACACTCGTGCCTGCTACCTAACTCAAAAACATTACCCTCCTTTTTAGGGTCACCGCAGTCGGGTAAAAATAAGGGTGAGCTCTCGACGATCGGCGAAGCCACCGGTGAAGTTCACCTACGGTCATTGTTATGAACGTCGCTAGACTGAACTCACTACATAATATTCAGGAAAGAATAATATGGTGTCCTTACCAACAGACAAGAAAAATGAGTAGTTACCGCCCCTCTTAATGATAACTGACATTCCTTTGTCCCATTTGCTGATAAAGTGAGCTTCTGGTTTTTCCGTATTTTCCTGGCATCTGAGAAAATAACAAATGAAAGTTGAGTTAATAAAATACAATAGACGACGTATATTTAGTAACCTAATCCGCGTAACTGTTCTTAAAGAGTCATAAATAACCCTGTAAGAAATCGACACGTGTTTCACCTCTCAACGAGGCATCCTCAGGATGGTGATTAACTTGTTCCGAACCCCGGACCCGACGTGTGGACACGTCAAGCGTCGAGAGCAGTGTGAAAAAAAAGGAACAACCTCACGCCTGAATCAATTAACTAAAGGTTAAACAGGCGCGACGCATTAGGAATGATGACAATTTTTTTTTTTATGCGTCAGGTAGATTATTAAAAAATATTGGACACGTATTTTTTCTTTTTTTACGTAACTGAAATATTACGGCAATACATTGAGTAGGCAATGCGTTAAAATGTAGCATGACGTCACTGGCCGGTTGATTTTATACTGACTTGTGACGTGGCGAGCCCTCTCTCCCCGACTTTAATGCGTTTTATCTAAACCATTTTTTTATTATTTGATAAAGCAAAAAATACGTGTCTAATATTTTTTTATTACCTGACTGATGGACTTAATAGTTTTTGAAGTGAAAATTTCTTTAGGCGCGTTGAGCACTTTTTGGGTGAACAAAAATCATTTAACTCGCGTCATAGTCACCGAACGCTTTCCATGAGCTATATGTATACTGTGTATATATGTACATAGATATACAATTCACAAGTTACGTAGTTTTCACTTCTATCGGCAGTCCCCAAAGACTGCCCCTTTTTTTTTCCTAATGAACATCCCTATTCTGATATAACAATTTAAATGAAGTTTCCATATAAATTCTTCTACTAGAGTCGGGTCGCGCCTGTCTGCAAAAGCCTTTATTAATGATCGTGAACGTATTCTTTTCTATCTTATCTTTTATATCTTATTTGGGAAATCGCATTCTACAAGATTTTCATAAAAAGGATACAGAAAGAAAAGGGTTCCACAGTCGTAGATTTTGAAAACAAACCTTTAAACCAACCCTTGTTATTAATGGAGTTCGTATTTAAATTATAAACTTTCTTTATATTTGAACCTAATGATGATCCCTATTTTATGTTTTCATCAAATGTTGGAAGAGTGTTTCGAATTATTAAGATTAATTTGCAATTTAATGGACGGAGGTTGTGATCAGAAAGTTTGGATTATTTTGAACGATTAGGGATCAAGTTTTAGACTTTATTCCGATTAGGTTCAACTATTTTTGTTTAAGCTACTGATCAGTTTTTAATTTGTATATTTATGTTTTAATTTTTATAATTAAATTCGACTAGGGTCACGTTGTTTTATATAATTTTCCAGCAGCTGCCCGTGATTTCATCCAGGTGGAATTTCTTGTTTTAAGATAAAATATATCTTGACATTAAGCGATACTATAACTTACCTTACCTTATTAGTGAAATAATTTTCGGAATTTTATCAGTAGTTCCGAAGAACTACAATCTCCACAATCTTCAGATTTTGAATGGTACAGAGCGCCTTTGATAATATTTTATCATACAGGGTTTTTTTTCGTGTGTATAGTGACAGGGTGAATTTGAATTTAAAAAAAAACAGCTATTCCCTACATTTATGTTCGCATGCCATACTTTTTTTTTTTTTTTGAGGGTGGAAATTATCAAATGACTTCTCCCGCTCTGGGTAGAGCGAGAGGGTGTGTCAGACTTTTACTGACTAAAACCCACCCGTGTTCCTTCCGTTGCCTGTGTGCCGGGGCCGCGATATCCCTTTCGGACAAACCCGCAACCCCAGCAGGCATTGGTCTTTCGACCCCGTCGACACGGGCCTGGTCCTTATCGGACGGCGAGCTGTCCATTGCTCACCGTCCGCAAGCCCGCGCCTACGGTGGCCGGAAGTCGGCTCTCGACTCCCGACGCCGATGCCAAACTTAAGTGGCAATGGACACATTGTTCGCAGAACAGTTGTCCGATGGTGAGAAAGGTTCTGGAGCGTCGACCGCATACCGGAAGACGTAGCGTTGGAAGGCGCACAAGATGGACCGATGACCTTGTGAAGGCCGCAGGAATCCACTGGATGCGGGAAGCACAGAATCGGTCGAAGTGCCGGTGCTTGGGGGGAGGCCTATATCCAGCAGTGGACGTCTTCCGGCTGAAATTATGATGATGATGTTCACATAGCTCGTCAAAATGTAGGGAACAGCAGATTTTTTTGGTTTTTCGTTGGTTGTTTTGGTTCCACAGTGAAAGTTGTTCATGATGATGAGTACAATGACCCCTTAAGAGGATGCCAAGAATTAAATTTCACCTTGTATAATAAATAAACTAACGAACAAATGAATAATGTTAACTTTTGTGTGAAACAGCTGATGACGTTGATGCATTCGATACTTACAAGGTTTGAGTTTGACCTCAAAAAAACCGTCGCAAAATCTTATTTTGTCACTGTCATGTCATATTCAGTAGGAACGTACGATATACAATAGACCATTTTTAGACACTACATAAATTATTATAAAACAAAGACCCGCCCTTGCCGCGTCTGTCTATCTAAACGCGATAAACTCAAAAACTAACGAACGGATTTTCACCAATGCACAATGGATGGAGTGAGTCATGAGGAAAGTTTAGGTGTATAATTCATTTTGGTTTTCTGTAAATATGTCGATGATTGATGAAGATGTCGGAAAAAATCATTCCGACTGGGAGCTTTACTGGCGTGCGCCGTGTTATATGAAAACAATGTATAACGGAATTATTCCTCTTATGCGATATTTTTTGACATCCACTTGGGCGAAGCCGCGGTTAAAAGCTAGAAAATATTTTTTATTTTTTTTGATACGTCATACCTACTAATTTACCAAAGTGTAAAACTTTGTAATACTAACTAAACTAAGTAATATTAATAAAAGATGGTAATTGCATAACTATCTTCCGAGTTTATTCAAGTACCTACCTCCCAATTTCGCTGCATACAGACACAATTTAATTTAAGCAGCCATTCGTTCCTTCATCGTGTAAATTCATCAAGCTGAAAACTGAAGATTTCGTGAAAATAATTTATCATGAGTAACTTTTCCTAAAATTCTCTTCTATTTTATTTGTTCTAACATAATGATATTACAAGCACAATCATTATGAATAATTCATTAAATTTGCGACTGTGTAATTTTAGATAACAATATAAAACATTAAAAATGTTGAAATGAAAAACCAAAATCTTTTACACAACACAGTCTGTTGGTAGCTATGGTCTGTTTCAAAAGTATCTTATAAAATCGTAAACCCTGTTCAGGCTGAATTCTTAACGAATCACGTACCATAGGTAATTTGTAACGTTCATCGGGTTTAGGTTTCAACTTTATATGTCACCACTTCTTTCAACACTAATTATTTGAAAAATCCTCGACGAAAATTAAGGTTATAAATTTTACCTCAATTGTCAAATGACGTCTTTATGGTGATTTTTAAATTAGAATTTCGGGATTTTGTATTCAAATAATCAAATAAAAGCACTGAATTTGTAAGTGGCACTAATTGGCATCCCCAGGTACATTTTGTAATCCATTTGTTTACATTTTCATCAGATACTTTTGGGACACACTCTTAGATATTCAAGATAGGAACAAAGTTCGTTCGCGTATTCTGTATGACCCTAATCTAATAAAGTATTAGAATGTCTACGTTCTGCAGTGAAAAAATCCTGCATACTCGTATATGCAAATTGCTATTCAATTCACAACCATTCAACAGGCTTTTTTTTTTGACGATGGGAAATCATCAAATGACTTCTCCCGCTCTGGGCAGATCGAGAGGGTGTGTCAGACTTTTACTGACTAAAATCCACCCGTATTCCTTCCGTTGCCTGTGTGCCGGGGCAGCGATATCCCTTTCGTACAAACCCGCAACCCCAGCAGGCATTGGTCTTTCGACCCCGTCAGTTGGAGCTGACATCTCTTTGAGGCGCGCGTGCAACACAACGCGCCGTCGACACGGGCCTGGTTCTTATCGGACGGCGAGCTGCCCTTTGCTCACCGTCCGCAAGCCCGCGCCTACGGTGGCCGGAAGTCGGCTCTCGAGTCCCGACGCCCGGGCCGTCTCCTGCGGCGACTAGGGCCACGAGGGCGTGCAGCTTGCATCTCCCTCGCGCGCTCCGCCTCGTTGAGAGGTGAAAAGCGTGTGGATTTCTTACAGGGTTAAACCCTGTAAGAAATCGAAGATATGAATCGTGAATATGGATTACGTCTATTGTATTTTATAATGGATTTCCGCAAGGTCACGCCATCCTTCGATAAAATTGAATGATGATCGATTCGGCACGGAAGCGTATGGAATGTTTGTGAATGTCCAGGATGGTATGTTGTTTATCTTTCCGGGGAAATTGGTTTTAGCGACATTCAACACGGGAAACTGCTATCGGGATGTCAGTTGCAATGGCCTAGAAATATAATATTGCCTTAACCACCCCGACCCGACTTTCCTACCTTCACGGTCAAGACTTCAAGTAAACCAAGGTAGCACGAGCACTGCCGCGAGAGATCACGGCACAGCGGACAGAGCTCCGGCGGGATCTCATGGCGGCATGGAGTGTGCGATTGTCGCAACCCAGCGGTGGGCACGCCACAATTGCGGCGATAAGTCCCCTCTTTGAGGAGTGGCTTGAGAGGCGCCATGGCGTCCTCACCTTCTGCCTGACGCAGGTCCTCACCGAACACGGTTGTTTCAGGAGGTTCCTGTTCCGAATAAGGCGGGAGGAAACGCCCGGGTGTCACCACTGTGTGGATCGCCCGGAGGACACGGTGGAGCATACGGTGGTCTGCCCGGCTTGGGCGGAGCACCGCCGTGTCCTCACGGAGGCGATCGGCGGCGGCAATCTCTCGCGTCCGGCCCTGGTTCAGGCCATGGTTCGGAGCGAGAGTGCATGGGAGGCCGTCACCTCCTTCTGCGAAGCAGTTATGCTCGCGAAGGAGGAGGCGGGGCGTGCGAGGGAGATGCAAGCCGCACGCCTTCGCGGCCCTAGTCGCCGCAGGAGACGCCCCGGGCGTCGGGAGTCAAGAGCCGACTTCCGGCCACCGTAGGCGCGGGCCTGCGGACGGTGAGCAATGGGCAGCTCGCCGTCCGATAAGGACCAGGCCCGCGTCGACGGCGCGTTGTGTTCCACGCGCGCCTCAAAGAGATGTCAGCACCAACCGACGGGGTCGAAAGACCAATGCCTGCTGGGGTTGCGGGTTTGTCTGAAAGGGATATCGCGGCCCCGGCACACAGGCAACGGAAGGAACATGGGTGGGTTTTAGTCAGTAAAAGTCTGACACACCCTCTCGCTCTGCCCAGAGCGGGAGAAGTCATTTGATGATTTCCCATCCTGAAAAAAAAAAGGTAGCACGAGCAAATTTTTTCGCGGCGGTTTTTTTTCGCGTACATGATTTTCAACGCTCTGCTTAGCGACGAGAGTTGAAAATCCAACAGTGTGTTTTTCGACGCGCTGAGATGCACTGTGTTGGATTCTCAATGCCCGACTCGACACCGAGAGTCGAAAATTCAGTGCGCGACAAAATCCCGCCGCGATATTTTTACGTCCGTGCTGACGTGGGCTTATGGTAACCGTTAAAAAAAATCCATATTTTACATGCAACGTAGAAAATGACGTAATAAATGAAACTTACTTCAGAAATGTTACGTATATAGTATTCAATCTTGTTACAAGATGTGTGCTCCCAAAACTTTGATACTTCAAACGGCAAATGTTCTTCCCGTATCAGGAGTCTTGTGGAATATTAACCTAGTTGATTTATTTATAGCTGTACCCTAAACTTATGAGCCCTTTAAGGTGGGGGGGGGGGGGGGGTAGTGGACTTGCCGTCATAACCCACAAAACTTTCGCGAATGAACTATGCTTCCGCGTTCTGATGTATTCACACGTCCATAAAAAAATTGTAAAAATTACCTTGTAGGAATAAGTTTTCACAGTTTTTTTGTTCACAGCCCCGGAGATTTATGCCCGGATGATGGCAATAGGTTCGCCCCCTATTACATAGGACGTAAACATAACTGGCGAAATGTGGGTGTACTATAGGTACACCTCTGCCTAGCCCATCGGAGAGCACAGGCGTGATGTTTGTTATATAAATGATAATAACTTACATACTAGGTACATTTAACTTCAAGCAGCATATAGGCTTGTGCAGACCAGCGCGACTTGTCGCGCGACGCGACACGAATAATACAATTTTTAAGAAAACTTCACAGTATAACAATAACCGGTGTCGCGTCGCGCGACAAGTCGCGCTGGTCTGCACAAGCCTTTAATCAGAGCAATTTATTATTTAATACACTCAATTGACTTTTCATTTATAATTAACCAAACTGTAACATTTTCTTCACGAATGATTAACCTCATCCAGTTGGCGGCTTTCGTTGATTTAATTATTGGTTACCAATAAATTATTATTCGTTGGGTGTTTATTTATTTAGGTATTAATTTAACGCAACAAGTGGCGCCGTCTAATTTTGTTACGAGGTTTTTATTTATTTATTTCCAACTTAAATCAATCATTACAGGGTAACCTATTGCGATAGCGTACTTATCTAACTCTTATCCTAACTTATTATTATAAGTAAAATTTGTAAGTTATTACAAATAATGCATTCTTTGTGAACGCACTCAGAGAACAACAGAATAGTTCCGAGTCCTTAGCTATGAGGTTGAAAGTGCGGAGTGCATGCGTCAGCGGCGCCTCACTTAACAGATTTGTCCGAGCACGCAGCTCCGCCAGCAGCCGTGGCGTGGGTTACTGGAATCACCGAAGAGGTCGGTTAAGAGTGACACTGGCTGGTGACTGTCACTCTAGCAGAGCGTTGCATCGATAGTTGCGATGGCGGCAGATATCAGGGGAGCCGGCAGTCCACGCCGCCACCGAAGTCCCTTTGACACGGCGCCAGTGTCTATGTCATTGCATCAAATTGCATTTAAAAAATGTAGTTCCACAATTTTCCGCGGGCCTTCTTTCGTGTCACTCTACCACGTCCACAACGAGCTGCTACATTCCGGCACAATCTTGATAATATTGAAGCTGCTGAACCACTAATACGATGACTGCTTCTAAAGGCTATCCTGCGCCGGTATATTTATTAGTCTTTGTGCACTATAAAGGTATAAAGGCGAGCCTTTGGCATTCTATACCAGTCAACTAAGGGTTGGAAGAGACATGACAGGTGCATAGTTAATGAATGAAAAAAAAAAGTGTTATTTAAAGTTAAAACAATGACTGAAAGATTTTTTCCACGCAGTGTCAACAGCGTGAATAAAAATACTTTTTTGGCATAGATATATAACATGCTAAAAATAATACATCTATTATGTTCGGTCTAGCTACAATTTTTTTTTTTTTGACGTTGCCCCGCATTAAGAATTTCTTCTTGTATCGTGGGTGCGTTTACAAACAGAAACTCACATACACTAACACCTAGACCCGGAACAACTACTTGAAGATCATACAAATATTAATTAATTGAATTTAACTTTTTGAAATTATGAGTGTATGTGTACTTTAGAAACATATGATAATGTTTTAAATGTGTTTACCAACCTTCTGTGTTTTCAGCTTTTATACCTGACGAGACAGACACGTAGGAACCTAATTCAGAATTTATTTAAAGAATCATGTTCCTGAATAATTTCATTGGCACGCATAGAGCAGAAATAGATGAACGGACGCACTTTATGTACGTACATAATTAGGACCAGTAGAACGTTGCGGTCTACTGGCTTTGCCTGTGTTATCCCACTGCAGGGCAAAGGCCTCCCTTCCCTCTTCCCACTTTTCCCGGTCTACTGAAAGAAAATAAGAAAGAAAGAAAATAAATTTATTTAGCACAGACTAAAACACACATAATATAATTACAAAGCAGATAAAAAAATTAAAATCAAATTAAAAGTGTAAAGTGCAATTTAAGCAGAAATTTGATGGGGAGTGTGCCTCAGGGCTGCGCGAAAAAAGCCCAGCGATTGGCTGCGATTGCGAGCCGATCTTTTAAGAAAGAGTCCCGTCCTTTCTGGGCTCGCCGCATAGTCGTTTCCTTCTTATTTGGGATCCACTGACCACTGAGTCATGGTTTTTGCTTATTGCTGCTCCGACATGCGGCAGATGTGGCCAGCCCAGTTCCACTTTAGTCCAGCAGCTGTGCGGTCAGGGCTGCTATTTGTGCGGTCTGTGAGATTGACACCTAGTATGCTTCATTCCATAGCCCATTGGCAGCCCCCAAGTGCGGACTTTTGGCGCTTTGATGAATACAGAGTTTTAATAGAATGTGATGCTAGCTTATGTTACCACTTACGTGCGGCCTACTGTACCTTTATTTTCAAGTCAAAAGTCATTTACCTGGGTCTTTTTTTCTCTTCTTTTTCGTATGGTTAGTGACTAACCTGGTGTCAGAGTTTTTATGCCGTCCATGGGCCGCTGACTTGACTTGACTGAAATATCTCTCACGCATGTTTCCTCACTATGTCTTCCTTCACCCTTTTTTGAAGCAAGTTATAATATACAATACGCTCATGAATCCGAAAAGTAAGAGGTGCGTGCCTTGGGTTCGAACTCGAGACCTATGACTTTGCCGGCAGACGGTCACACCACTAGGCTATCACTGCTATTAACATATTTTACCTGGGTACTCAACCTACTATTTTTCGACATAAATAAAAGTCTTTTTTTTATATTTTTTGTTGCGACATCTAAATCAAATTAGTATTCCATAACAACCTTTGGCATCACAAGCCGTTTTGTTGTTGTTGATATTACAGATCTGTGGTCACAAAGAGATTTTCAAAGGACAAAATACCAAACGAAAACCTTACCTTAACAAAATATTTTCCAATATGCTTTTCATTCCACAGAAGGATGTTTAATACAAAAATATGTCAAGAGTTTCTTAAGGGTCACAAGGAAAAATATTAGCAAAAGATAAAATAAAATAACATTGACGGCCATCGGTGGTGGAAGTGGTTTTACGGTCTGAACGTTTTAAAGGGAAATTTGGTCTGAAGAAGGATTCAGGGACCTTACCGTGCACTCCTATAGCAATCCCAACTTTTTGTCAAACATTGGCCGTTTGACAAAAAATGTGAAGCAAGTCTATTGGTGGAGCTAGAATCTAGGTCCACCAAACTGTAGATATATCTGATTTTTTTGGTGCACAGAGAGCACGATAGGAGGTCGTTCATCGTTTGCGCTACAACTCCACATAAACCTTGCTGCCGTACCGTTGAGGTGGCTATCGTTGAGGTACCACCGCGGACACTGTCGGTGAACCACTTTTTCAACCTTATTACTAAGAACATAAGGGTGAAAAGTCGTTCACCGCAAATGTCCGTGGTTGTAACTTCGAGCTAGATACTTTCTACTCTTCATCGATAATTAAAGCAAAGTGATGATGCGAAGAGTCTGTTCAGGTTTATTAAGGCTTGTGCAGACCACCGCGACTTGTCGCGCGACGCGACAACAACAACAATACAATTTCTAAGAAAACTTCACAGTATAACAATAACCGGTGTCGCGTCGCGCGACAAATCGCGCTGGTCTGCACAAGCCTTTTTTTTGGCCTTGCAATTTGTTTAGGGAATGACGGGACTGTCATACGCATTGCGGTTATAAAAGTCCCTAATTAAAATAGAACAAAAAAAAAAAAATAAGCAAAATAATAATTTCATTCTTTAAAGCTAAAACTGAAGCATTGAGCTATTTAAAAGAATTCAAGTTACCAAAATAACCAAAACAAGAAAATCTAACTTAAAAAATAAAAAATCTAATCTAAATCTTGATGATTGACAACGGGTCTGCGTACTGTAGCAAGACTTTTAAGATTTCTTGAAAAGTGAAGACCTACCAGAAAAGCGGCCAATATGTATAACCGTATAATATTGAACACAAAGTACATTTTTTTTTGTAAAATATTAGTTAGACGTTTGTATGTATTGCCATTATATAAAAAAATCGAAGAACCTCGTGAACACTCCATTCCAAATGGACGCACCACTGCATCCCATTTCTCGGTCACCTACTCCAACGGCTGCGTACCTGCCAACTGAGCGCAAAATTGATTGTTGTATCGACCACAAACGAGCGCGCGCGGCGTGGGTGGGCGCACTCCGTCCTACGCATTATTTTGAAAATTGAATAATTTAAATGTTTTTTCCACTCCACCCAATCCACGTGAGATTTCGCATACATGGTTAATTTTCGAAAGAATGATAAGGAGCGGAGTGGTCATGTAATAGGAGCTTAAGCATCCATCGATTATACGAAGATATAAGCAAAAATTTGGTCTTCCGTCTGGATGTAGGATCCTCCCTTTTCTATAGAGGATTAGTGAACTTTACACTCTGTTCCTCATACATCTAAAGGGGTTCCCCCGTACAAGAAACTTGTTTTTTTTCGACGCTGATTTGGAGAAGCAGTTTTTGGCAGTAGCAGCCAGTACGGCCGTTTATTTGAAGAACAGATCAGTAACTTGACCCATTGAGAAGACCCCATACGAAATGTAGTAGAAAACCAAATTAAGAACACATACTCTACCTGTAATGTGAAATGTCATGCAATTATGAACCATATGCGGTACAACTCAGTATTGCTGCCACATTGAACTGCCCTGCAAACAGACCCTGCTTTAGTTCTAAAGATTTCATTACCCTTCATGCATGATAGGCCGACGAATGATGTGATAAGGTAACGGTGTGGTTTAAAAGAAGATATCGTGACAAAAATTGCGAAGGATATGCATAGACGGCAACTAACAAAAGGTACATAACTGGCAGGTGGGAGTGGAAACGCCGGGAGGGGGACGCTAGAAGGCCTTACTTATAGTGACATTGTTGGTGATGTTCTTAAGAACGGTCAGCTGTGTAGTGCTCGTAACCGGCGTGCGTTTATGACCAGATGTATGAACGTAAACGAAGGAAAAGGAGTATGTAAGGATCGTAGCAGTTAGCGTTCTGTAGTTTCTACCCACCCCTATGCTACTTTCAAAGAAGTTCATACATAACCAATTTCAAAACAAAATCCCGTGAACACGATGACCACGTCTGTTACCGACCCGGTGCTATAGCTGCCGAGCGCTGCAAGCAAGAATAATCCTTACGGTGGTTAGATATGAACTTCTGCGATGCTACCTTTGTATGAACGACAATTAAGAAAAATTATAAAAGCATTGTAGTGCTTTTATTGATTGAAAGTCAAATCCAAACGCTATCAATTTAAACTATTTCTATTTAAATTAATCTTAATTAATTGATTAAGTACAATCGTTATTCGATTCGCGTTTGCACTTGACGTTTCTAAGATAAAGGTCCAATTGTCTCCACGATAGTATTGTCAAGTAAACTAGAGGTATTCGAAAAATAAACTTAATTCTATTGAAATAAAGTTCAACATTGGTTTAACATCGAGTTAACACTTAATAAAATTGAATTTCGATTATCGGAATAGTTAGAATATTTAAGTGTAATGGGGTCCGGTGTAAACAGTAATTTGTATTTGTATTTTGTATTCGTATCATTAGTATTGGGAGCCTGGAAGGAGTGATACATAAGTTCAAGTTTTAGTTTTGGTATTTTTCTTCGAATCTTTGGTCGCGGCCCCCGGGGTAGGTAGGTATGGGCAAGAGACAAAATTCATAAAGTGAACAAATCACAACAAATATTTGTAATACAAAATGGCACCCCAATTGTGTAACACACTTGTATATCACATTCGAAATTCGTAATCCATGCTCGACAACGTCAATAAGACCGCATCCACTCCTAACCCAAAGCAAACACGAATGTCTAGTTCATTTTGTTCAGCGAACCCGAACGCGTGGTCGCGTCGAGAGAGAGAGCGGATTTGGATGCGAGAAAACAAAAAGTTAAATATGATCGCGTATTCGCGCGAAGAATCTTATTGGTTAGGAACTTAGGACGCTGGGGAACAAAAGTGACATATAAACGCGACGATCGCATTTTCGCGCGACCAATCATTTGGGTTAGGTCGCGGGATAACGCAATGAATATTCTAGAATTGTCTAAAAGAATAGCATGTCTTAAACGCGATGATCGCGTATTCGCGCGAAGGATCTTTTTGATTAGTATGGGGGGTAACGCAATGAATATTTTTGAATTGTCTAAATGCACCATGTCTACATACATGTTTATATGTGTGATTCGTTTGTAGGTATCATTCGAACTTCGAAGCACTATTCCTACTAGAGAAGTAACGACGCGCGTATGACTTTGAAACAAAACTAAAATGGAATGAAAGCATGGAAATAGTTTTACGAAAGTAGGTTATTTATTCTTCCATTTCTAGAATTACAACTAAAATCTTCTATGACCCATAAGTTAATTAAAATTGGGAAGTTTTAATAAATAGCTTTAGCTCTTTGAAGTAGCGAGTAATTACTTTTACTCTCGAACATTTTTTCAATTCCTTTTTTGTTTGCGGAAAAGAAACCTCGTAATTCTTACATTTGCCACAGAGGATTTTGGGGTTTGTGAAATTAAGGTGTTGAGTGGAGATAGGTACTTAAACGTGGGTATCCACTATGTTCTGCTTCACTATAATATGTGTGGAGCAGTTGCAGGAGCGCGGAGCGCAAGAGGTTCGAGAACATAGTTATGCCTACGAGCTGGGCAGGTCATACCTATTAGCGCCTTTATGGGAGGACGTGTGCTCGTAGGTTCAGCCGCAGTTGGTGATGGGACCCGCTAGGCATAACGGGCTGATAACAGTCGAGGGTGCGGTATGTCCAGGGCCCCCAACACATGGTAGTAGAAAGAGGTGTGGGGTTCTACTCGGTAGAAAGAAAAGAAAGAAAACGTTCATTTTGACACAGTTCGTGAAACACAAAATACAAACAAACTAAAAGTGGAAGTAATCTTAGGATTAGGTAGGATTCCGACATAACCCTCCTTTTTCCCCAGATCCCAGGATATCCATTCCCTACGGAAAAATAAGGTCATACTTATTAGCTGTAGTTAGAACCGATGACAGGTGGAAGTAGACGTGTTCTTCTGTTATCTTACAAAAACACAGATAGAGACGAACTTTTAACATGTTAAGATGAGTTCAGAAGTTATAGATACTGAAATAATCTCCCTAACTTTCTTCCATTTTAATTTGCAGTCTTGTTGACAAGAAAGTTTTAATGTCTTCCTTAAGACACACAGTCAAGTTTTAATACCGAAATAATCATTTGGAACAAATTTGAATTTATACACGAACACGGAGGAAACTTCAACGCTTACGTTAATTAATCTCATTAAGAATAATTTAACTTTGGGGCCAAATTAGGGTTAAATTTGCCAATTGTCAGTAGTGACGTTATTCGTAGGTAGGTACCAATGGTTTTTACTGATTTGTGCATGACCCTTACTAAGGCCGAATTTCACCAACGAAACTGGGGCTGCAGTCTGAACATAGATAGCAATCGACCGAATTCGGTTCCAAAGTCTTCAAGGGCTCCCTAGACGGTCTTAATTGCTTGACACGTGATTTTTTGGTGCTTTACAAGCAATTTTGTCCGTCAAAGGACCTCTTTAGGACTTTACGACCGTATTTGGTCGTAAAGCGATTGGTTTTTATGTCGAGACTGCAGCCCCGAACGCGATTGGCACATCTAAACCGCGATCAAGACCTGTCAGTGACATCAATTGTTGTGGAATATTGACACTGACAGCTCTTGAACGCGATTTAAATGTGTGTTCAGTTTCATTGGTGAAATTCACGCTTAGTCGGAACGGTAAGTAGCCCGGGGAATTTACGCCGAATTTTAGGCTAACTTTGCATTCATTTAAAACAGTGATTTTTTCATTTAATGTGTAGGGTATGGACAAGGGTGTATTTTAAAATGTACCTATACCTAGGCGAAAAGTTCACCCCCGCGTACACGTTTTTTTTTAAGAAAGCATCTATTTTTAATTTTACGTGGTAGAAAAAAATTATAAACAAAAATGTTTGTATGGAGTGTTTGTCGAAGAGATCGGTCAAGAAATTTAACATTTTCATCCATGGAAATTTAAAAATAAAATAACGATGTTTTTTTTGTTTGCCTTGATGCGGTCCTGGAAAGTTTTTATTTATGATTTGAAGAGCTAAGTTCAAAAACAGGATACAAGAAAAAAATCGCTGTTAGGATTTAGCACAGGGTTCAAACCTCATTGCCCCGGCTTAAAGTAGGCAAGTGGGTTCGCTTTTATCGTACCCAGTTGTCTAGATTCGAGAAATTTAATATCACAAAGGTTGATAAACTCATGCCGAAGATTTGTACTTTCTCGGATTGGCGGCAAACGCCGCTTTGTCGGACATAAACGTTCCAGTTACGAAATTGTATGAAGGTACCTAACCTTAAATATTTATAACTTTCATAAAAATAACTTAGACCTCAAAGTTAATTTTACTTTGAGACTTTCTTGATTTATTATGCAATGATTATTATTAATTCCGAATGTTTCTTGTCGACTCCCGCTCTTCATTTGTGGGAGTCCTTAAATGTAGCTACAAATCTGAGGGATTGCAGCAAAATGAAAAGCCACACAAATATTTTGACGTGAAGTCCAGAGTACAATCTCCGCAAAGTTACCGTTTAGTATTTATAAAGATTTATAAAGAACGTATTAGTATTAATGAGCAGAATAAAGGAATACAGTTGCAACTGCAGTCTGACGACGCTGCCATACATGCGGCTCCATATCGAGCATGTGATCAACTGAACTTAATCTAACTAAAACGTGGATCGGCACTGGAGCGCGCGGCTGGATCACGGGTTTCCTAAAACGACTCGTGAGAAGATACTCCGATCCACGATCCGCAAGCTATTGAGTTTTTCACTAGAAAATTATCATTATATTATATATAAATTGTGCTCGAATGTTGTACAGACCAGGGAAGCATGACACAAAAGGGACGATCTAATACTTTTCAGTGGGTGGAACAAGGCTGCCAATGATGATGATCAAATGGCGACAGACTCGCCCCCTATAACATAAGCCCTACTCAATCAATCTGCCTAGGCTTTTCCCAACGATTATGGGGTCAGCTTCCAGTCTAACCGGATGCAGCTGAATACCAGTATTTTACATGGAGCGCCTACCTATCTGACCTCCACAACCCTGTAACTGGGAAATACGATTCCCCTTGATAAAACTGGTTGTCATACTTTCCGGCTTCTGACGACCCGTAACGACTGTCAAAGATCCACGAATGACAGCCGGGACGTGGCTTAACGTGCTTTCCGGGGCGCGGAGGAGTCTCGGTAAGTAAAGATGGTCACCCATTCACGAATCAACCCCGGCAAGCGTAGATTAACCTGATGGATCGTCTCGTGCGGCTGTTATTACTTATACACTGTATAAGTTAGCTGTAAGTTTCCCAAATAGAATAAAATAACATAAAATAAACATAGGTCGTACTAAAAGCTGACAAAACGTGAAGCATATCTAATACCATAAACCTTTTCAGGGATATGGCATGAGGTTGTTCCGGCCACCGTAGGCGTGGGCTTGCGGACCGTGAGCGATGGGTAGTTCGCCGCCCGATAGGGACCAGGCCCGGGCCGACGGCGCATTGTGTTCCACGCGCGCCTCAAAGAGAAGAAAAGATGTGAGCACCAACTAACGGGGTCCGTTAGGGCCAATGCTTACGGGGGTTGCGAGTTTGTCCGAAAGGGATATCGTGGCCCCGGTACACAGGCAACGGAAGGAACACGGGTGGGTTTTAGTCAGTAAAAGTCTGACACGCCCTCCCGCTCCGCTCAGAGCGGGAGAAGTTATTTGATAGAAGTTATTTGACAAATTCCCAAAAAAAAAAAAACCTGTTATTTTCTTTGCAATCTTTACAAAATCACAATGAATTACAAAGCAACACAACGGGTTGCTTATCACGTAGCTACCCACTACTTAATCGTATGAAGACTGACGAAAATGGATTGCCTTCGTGTTAAAGTGGGAGAACTAATAGTCAGTCGTATTAGGCACCTGTCCCACCACCCGCCGGCGAATAACCTGAAGCGAGTAGAGCTAGCAAATTAAAAACAAGTTGGCATGCAACGAGCAGCAAGTGCGCGACGGCAACGAGCGATTACTTGGTGGTATGCGTATTTACCAAGTGAGAATCTCTCAGCAAGCGTTCTGCCCGCCAAGCGAGTGTCGCTTAGCGAGTACTTTTTTAGATAGCTCTTATCACTGCGTCAAACGAGTACTCGCCGGCAGCAGCGGTGTGAACGGTTAGCAATCAACTATTACTATACTAATATAAGTATGAATCTCTTTTACTTACACGGGACCTAATCTTTTGTACGTGTCTTGAGCGTAAACATCGTTGATACAGTTTGACCGAGACCGCTGTACCGTGCCTTTGGAATGCGCGGTGAGGCGAGGGGCAGCATTGACGAACGAGCGGCGGGACACCGTGTGCGTTGACGAATGAGTGGCCTGCACTGCCCGCCCGTCTCGCCGCGAACATACGTAAGGCGTGGTACAGCTAGACGCTTCCTCGTCGGGTGGTGGGACAGGTGCATAACTGCTGGCTTTGCAACCAAAGCCTTGTTTTAATAACGTAGTCATGGAGATTTCTTGCAGTAACCTACCCATAATTATATGTTTATTGTTCTCTTAATTGCACACCCACATGGAATTGAACAATCAGTATTGCTATCGCTTTGCGGTGTTTTTAATTATTCATTTAAATGTAACATATAAATGTAGGTAGGTTATGTTAAATTATATATTTTTTTTTTTTTATAATATGTAAACACGAAAAAATAGCTAAATTAACAAACAAAGTACCTAACAATGAATTGTAAAAATGTAAAATTATGTATAAATTCAATTATTTATGCGTAGCGTAATTACCTACATTACATCCAATCTTCTCACAAAATCATAAACATGATTCACGACACACATCTATACATCTCCCGGCAAACTCCGGTGTTGATGTCAGAAGAGCATTGAGCATAGTGAGGGCCTGAACGAGGCGCGAGTAATACTCGTGATACTGTACTGTGCTGACGGTACGGCCAGTAGCCGGTGACTTCGAAGCCTGAGTTGTTATTTTGGAGACATCAGGAACAAAAAGCCTTGAATAGGTACCTAGGCAACAACTGCGCTACCAATGGATTCCATCACATGTTAGTCTGTTGGGAAACGATCAAGTAGATAAACTGGCAAAAACAGGAACCCATGAAGGAATATCTGTCGATTATCAACCCTTCTTCACAGATATATTAAGAGATCCTAAAATATTTTGCAATAACATGTGGAAAGTATACTTTGACAAAAGATCTGAAGAGAAGGGTATATGGTACCAGACAATCCAGTCTGAACCACCAAGAATTCCTTGGTTCTCTGTAGTACAGATAAATAGCCGATTGTTAGTAACAAGCATTTTTTTTTTTTTTTGGGGATGGGAAGTCATCAAATGACTTCTCCCGCTCTGGGCAGAGCGAGAGGGTGTGTCAGACTTTTACTGACAAAAACCCACCCGTGTTCCTTCCGTTGCCTGTGTGCCGGGGCCGCGATATCCTTGTCGGACAAACCCGCAACCCCAGCAGGCATTGGTCTTTCGACCCCGTCGGTACTGACATCTCTTTGAGGCGCGCGTGCAACACAACGCGCCGTCGACACGGGCCTGGTCCTTATCGGACGGCGAGCTGCCCATTTCTCACCGTCCGCAAGCCCGCGCCTACGGTGGCCGGAAGTCGACTCTTGACTCCCGACGCCCGGGGCGTCTCCTGCGGCGAGTAGGGCCGCGAGAGACGCCCATCGCGTCGCATCTCCCTCGCGCGCTCCGCCTCCTCCTTCGCGAACATAACTGCTTCGCAGAAGGAGGTGACGGCCTCCCATGCACTCTCGCTCCGAACCATGGCTTGAACCAGGGCCGGACGCGAGAGATCACCGCCGCCGATCACCTCCGTGAGGACACGGCGGTGCTCCGCCCAAACCGGGCAGACCTCCACCGTATGTTCCACCGTGTCCTCCGGGCGGTCCACACAGTGGTGACACTCGGGCGTTTCCTCCCGCCTTACGCGGAACAGGAACCTCCCGAAACAACCGTGTTCGGTGAGGACCTGCGTCAGGCGGAACGTGAGGACGCCATGGCGCCTCTCAAGCCACTCCTCAAAGAGGGGACTTATCGCCGCAATTGTGGCGTGCCCATAGTAACAAGCATGCGTTTGCGATCCGGGCACATTCCATTGACTGCGTTCGGACACCTTATGAAGGTGGTTATACCCCAAATTGTCTGATTTGTAATATGAGGGAGGATACGTACTACGCTTTGGTGGAGTGTGCTCGGGTGGTGGCAGAACGGAGAGTTATGGAATCAGAAGTATGTCGGCGGTTGTGTAATTTAATCTTGTCTAAACCAACATCCAAATTAGCTATTAAGTGTTAACTTAATTAATTTAACAACCAAGTAATGATTGTTAAATTAATTAAGTTAAGATTTTAGTTATAACCTACTTTCTATTTATTTTGTAAATCTACGAGGCTGGCATAATCGCTTCGCGATTAAAGCCTTTTTTCTAAATAAAGATTAAAAAAAAAACAATCCGCCTAGCCATTTCCTAACTTTTGTTGGGTTCGACTTCCAGTCTAACCGGATGCAGCTGAATACCAGTGTTTTACATGGAGCGACTGCTTAACAGGGCAATGTAAATTGTAGACGACGGGCTACAATTCTACAAGTTTCTGTTTAACAAAAATTACAAGTTACCTTCCGGCTTTGAAATAATGGACTTTAGGCCTGGTATTAAATATATTTTATTTTCTGAAAGAATCTGAAAAGACGTCCGCCATGCCATGTCTGAATAAAAGTCATGTTGGTAAAATAAAATTGTACCAACAAACATTTCCACTTTACAGGTCTATGTTTGTTTACACAATTGTACGAAAAACTACTTTATTGAACACTTAATTACAAGTTTATTTATTTTGTAAATTATAATATTATTCCGACAGATGGTCTCACGATGTGTCAAAACTTTTCAATTTTGTGCCTCAACCTAATTAATGACTAAAGAATGAATATGTGATTAAATGGGAACGGCTAGTTTTTCCTAAAAGGATAACTCCGTGAAATACAAAAATTCTAAACTTAAGAGTAAGAAATCTACTCACGTTTACTATGAATCTGCACCAAACATTTACACTTACATTTTATGTATAAATAAAATTGTATTTTACAACTACATATTTGTAAATACAATATTGCCATCAAAATCTACAGGCGTATTCTACATATGTAAATGTTTATTAAACAGCTTATTATACAATTGTGATAATTATAAGTTATTTACTTGTTAGTTTTTTTACATATTTGTAAGGTTTATTAAGAAGCCGTGCACGAAATCGACTGATTTTGATCAATTTTGTTCATTCGTTGTGAGAAAGGGAAACAGAATTTAATCAAAATTATTTATGATTTAAAAAGTCGAGTTCTTAGTCTTGCATGTGGCTGAAAGGGATTTTTCAAATAAATTAAGTATTCATGCAAAATCACTAATATTCGCAACGAATATTCCGAAAAATTACGCGAGACTGACGTTTGATCGTTTGGTTACAAGAAACTACTTTTGATAATTAAAAAATCTTATCAACATTATTATAAGGTACTACTACTTGCATGTGGCTGAACCACTTTTTTCAACTTCCATAAAAAATATAACAGAATTTTTTTTTTTTAAATAACGTAATTTTCTAAAAACTTCAAGACAAATAAGTATTTTTTCTCTAATACTTTAAAACATTCTTAAGAAATTTTAAAATCTACATCTACATCAATACCCAAAAAAAAACTACTTTTTTTTGTCGTTCTTTAATTATTTTCGATACCCATAATAACAAGCGTTTGAGTAATTGACCGACATTATAAATAGGTACGTATACCTACGTAGGTAATAGACCAATAAAAAAAGCAAAACCTCTTTCGAAATACATCAAGTTGTAAACCGCACGAACCTGCACGGTAGAACATTATTTTTTTTAACAGTGATGTTACAAAAACTAATGAATTTTATATTACCCAGACCGCAGATTAATACAGATGGTTCACTTCGCAATATCATTTAAATAAAAAACCGACACTTGCCACGACACAATAAAGCACAATTCAGGTCGCACAGCGCAAATACCTACAGTTTATTCACCTAGAAGTTGCCTGTCTTTCTATCGCGTAACTCTTAGATCTTCTGACTACGTCACACTCACTGGATTGGCCCAACAAGTCGAGCCCGCTGAGTACTTGTAGCTTCATACCAGGGATATTGCGGATATCCGCATTCGCATCCGCAACTGCGGAGGTTCCGCATTGACTTGGCCATCTGCATCCGCATCCGCATCCGCAATAATTAATGCGGATGTTCATGTGGATGCGGATCTAGCACAGGTCGCGACAAGAAAGAAAATAGGAGGGGCCGGCGACTGGCACGTGCCGTACGCACGTGCTCATTGACCAATAGGAGCGAAGATTTCGTTGGGTGATAAGATTCAACGCGTTTGTTATTGTTTATCAGTTGTTTATCGTAAATCAGACATAACGTGTTTAGTTGTGCTTATTGCATAAACATTTCAGTTTTAGAGTGTTATTGTGAACTTGTGAAAAAAGTTAAGCCAGATTTCTGCAGTTGATAAACTATTTAAAAAGTGAATTTACAATGCCACCAAAGTGACATTTGGAAAAAATAAGCTCCGCATCCGCATCCACGGATGTAAACCTTCAAATAAGCATCCGCATCCGCGGATGAGATAAAATCTGCATCCGCAACATCCCTGCTTCATACCTAAAATTCGGAGTGAACAATCTGTATTAGTCTGTGCCCAAATTTAAACTCGATTGTGTGGTAAAAATAACTTTTTTAATACTGCTCATTTTGCATTCATGACTAATAGTATACTTGCCTACATTTAACATTGTGAAAGTAGGTATTGACCGATCCTAAGCAAATAATTCAAACAGTGCTAGTTAAGCATTTATTGATAGACGAGGTAGGTAGGGCAACTTGTCAGACTCAACTCGATTTGTGCTTTGTTTTATTCCAAGGAAATATTGAAGTAAACAAGTAGGTATTGTTGGTGATGATAAATTGGTTTGTGTGCCTTTGGAATTGAAATAGATTTAGTGCAAAAACCGTCCTAGATGTAAATATTTCGAGCTCTTGAAAGACAATAGAACTTTTGCGATGATTATTCGCGAATCCAAACAATGTGAGTTTTTTTTTTTTGTTTCACATTCACGCTAAAACGGCTGCACGGATTTAGATGAAATTTAGCACATGGGTAGACCAAGACTTGAAAAAGGACATAGGCTACTTTTCATTCTGGATCGCAGATGAAGTCGCGGGCAACAGCTAGTATAATATTATAAATGTGAAACGAGTTTTTTTTTGCGGTTTATTGCGCTTTCACGCTAAAACGGCTGAACGGATTGGCATGAAATTTGGTAAATGGGTAGACGATGACCCGAGTTAAGACATAAGATATTTTTTATCCTGATATTCTTACGGGATTGAGACATATGCGGGTGAAACCGCGTGACAGCTAGTATTAATATAATTACATCAAAACAAAACATACCGATATCTACGTACCTACCATTCCTAAAAAAAAATTTGGACTACAAGCATTAACCAGGGAGAAAACAGAGGAATACTTTTTTAGTATGAAATTAACGCCAACGACCACGTGACCGCGTTTCGTACTGATGCTTCAGATCTTTGTCGAACTTTAATATTGTTCTGCGAAAGGATGTTTTAGTCGTCTTTGAGAAGGTACTACTTTTTTTTTGTTAACAAGATATCGAATATATTTCATTGTTATCTATGAATTTATTTATAAATACTTAGGTAGTGCTATTTCTTTGCAGACTTCAAAAAGGAAGAGGTTTTCAATTTGACTGTATGTTATTTTATGTTTTTTTGTATGTTTTCTACGCGATCACTCCGCCAATTATGAATAAATTGGTTTTGATGTTTCTTTTTTTGTTTGATAGGTATACCTATCAAATATTATATCGAATATTTTAATAAGACCACCTCTGAAGTATACTTCAGAGGTGGTCTTATTAAAATATTCCACATGAAATATAATTAACTTTGCTTGGGTATTTTTCACACTTTGCCTGCATAAATGTGGATGATGTTATATTTAAGTTCTTGTCACTGTTATTTACATAGCAGGTAGTGGTGTTCGAAAATATGTGGGTTAGGTATGACAACTAAATAAGTTTTTACAAAAAAAACACAACAAAGTAAAAACAACTTTTATTTCATAAGTCGATCTTTGGTTAATAATCTTCGTTTTTTATTTGAAAACAGTTGTTACCCCCTTTTCACAAGAACAGAACGGATATCACACGAATAGTCTTCTAACAATCACCGAAAAAAGAAGGAAATTTACACAAAATATACATAAGATCTCGGTTGTAATCCTCGAAGGGTAAGGCAGAGGTGTAACCTATAATAGAAGGAAATTATTTTAAAAAACCGGCCAACAAACCGGCCGGCGTATCGGACTACGCACAATGAAGGGTTCCGTAGTTGGGATAAATTTATCCCAAGAACAAACTTATCATTGTAAGTAGTTGAAAAACATGTTCAAACGTGTTCATGTTTTTGCAACTGCAAAGTAATTTGGTCGATTATTACTCGTTAACTTGTAGAGCCATCTTAGCGGTGATAGTTTTCCTTTTGATTTCGTTAAATATCCTACTGCCGTGAATTTTTTAATATATCCAAAACCATTGCAATAATTAGCTGCGGGGGACACACAATAGGGATGATGACTAAAAATTTTTTTTTAGTCCGTCTTTGTGATTATAAAAAAATATTGGACACGTATTTTTTCTTTTTTTACGTAATCTAAAGATTACGGCGATACATTGAGGTAAAATGTGCCATGACGTCACGAGTATGTAGATTTTATACGTACTAGTGACGTATCGACCCCCACTCCCCAACTTAAAATGCGTTTTATATGTATAAGTCATTTTTTATTAATGTGATAAAGCAAAAAATACGTGTCCAATATTTTTTTATTATCTGACTGACGGACTAATTAGAATTTTTTTTTTTTTACTCAGGCATCATCCCTATTGAGTCTTACAAAAAATTCGCATTTTAAAGCTTATTAGTTCGCAAACGGATCCTTGAATCCAAAAATGGGTTACGTACTCAGACTATTTTTGACCTTTCCAACGACACGCCACACCATCGGATAGATGAGAGAAAAAAAAACATTCTTACGTGTAGGGGAGGTACCTACCGTAAAAAAAAAAAAAAATACCACTATATCGGCGTGATTTATATATATAGGACCCATGCCAAATTACACTTTCCAGTATTAAGAGTATTTGAGCTAAGCCTCCTCTAAGCTTGACAGACAGATGGACATGGCGGAACTATAAGGGTGCCTAAAACGAATCCAACAGAAAATAACACTTACTTGGCAATATTGTTTTTCAAGCAAGATTGATGATGGCAAGATCCAAAGAAAAACAAACTTGTGATTGTTTATCTCTGGCTCGTTTCCGATACATTTCGTTCATCAATATTCTATCCCCTAACTTTGATGTCATGAGTGATAAGGGCAGAAATAGGACTTTGGAAAAGAAAGAACAGGATAGGTAGTATTTTGAAATTGATTATTTTATGCTTAGGTTTTTTCTTAGTTGGTGTGAATTTAGGTGCTATTAAATGTATTTGTATAAATTACGATTTCTTGCTATATTCTACCCCGCGAATCAGAACATGGGGTCCACCATGCCAATCACCTAACGTACTTTCTTTTTTTTTTTTGAGGGTGGGAAATCATCAAATGACTTCTCCCGCTCTGCGAAGAGCGAGAGGGTGTGTCAGACTTTTACTGACTAAAACCCACCCGTGTTCCTTCCGTTGCCTGTGTGCCGGAGCCGCGATATCCCTTTCGGACAAACCCGCAACCCCAGCAGGCATTGGTCTTTCGACCCCGTCGGTACGTAACGTACCTTAAATGACAATCCGGAAAGATTTTTAAATAATGCAATGATTCATAAGTATACGTAGGTGTGATAAATGGGTGCCCTCGACAACGTAAATAACGCAATGAATGTTGTTGAATTATCAAAATGAAAGGCATAGTAAAATAGTAAAAACGACAATTAAAAATGTATACTTAAACAAGACATCGGAACAAAATAACATCGGTTTTCGTATAATATAATATAATACTAATCCATTTAATTCAGGCGACGCAGGCCCATCAATAAATACCTTAACTTAAACATACATATATTTTTATAAATCATTATTGTACACGAAGTGACTGTGTCGGCGTCGTGTTGCGCTGCGTGGTGTCGCGTAACCTTTCACGAAATCGTCGGTAAGCCACACCTTTCGGCCAAAACTCTTCTTTCATGAAGGTTTCCATGTATTACCGGAGTCACACGTAGGTAATCTGTACGAATGACATAGTAATGACGTATTGTTTTTGTCCTAGTTGAGTTTTAGTTTTTAATATTCTTTATCAATAAGCTTCAATACCTAGTCGAAATCATTATGATTCTCCTGCCGTTATCCCAATTTATTATGGGTCAGCGCATCTTGTCCCTTTCATCCATACTTCTCTATTAATTCGTCATCTTGGCAGTCACTCCCTATCAAGCCATATTATCTTCCACACAGTCCATCCATCGTTTCTTTGGTCTGCCCCCACTCTTATAGCCATCGACATTCATACTCAAAACTTTCCTCACGACATTTTCTTCATTCCTCCGCATCACATTGTATCATGACAACATGACAGTGCTACTTACAAACTTCTCTCATATAGGTGCTAATTTCATATTCTATCCAATCGTGTAACATTACACACCCCTCTTAGCATTTTCATCTTGGCTGCTTTCATTCATACCTTTTGGCCCGACATTCTGATCCATACAAGACAGCAGGTCTGTCCACTGCTTAAAAAAAAAAATATATGGAAGTGTATTAAGTGCCACTAGCGGCACTTTATACCACATGGATAAAGTGCTTTATATTAAAATTAAATTAATTAGCGTCTCCTCAAAAATAAACTCATATTTTGATATAGTTATCAAAAACAAATACAATCAATCAATACAAAGGGCGGCGAACTAACCTCAACGATCAAACAAAATAAAAAGTGCAGTGACTCAGTGACAGTGAAAATGGCAATGCAATGTTTATGGCACTTTAGCCGGGCCGAGACAGCGCCACTATTATGCCACTAGCGGCATTGTATCCAATCAATCTGCCTAGCCCCAACTATGTTGGCGTCGGCTTTCAGTCTAACTGGATGAAACTAAATACCAGTATTTTACATGTAGCGACTGGCTATCTGACTTCCACAACCCAGTAACTGGGTAATACGATACCCAGTAAGATTGGTGTCAGACTTTCGGGCTTCTGACGACTCGTAACGACTGTCAAAGATCCACGAATGACAGCCGGAACCAACGGCTTAACGTGCTTTCCGAGGCACGGAGGAGTCTCGTTATGTAAAGATGGTCACCCATCCACTGACCAACCCCGGCAAGCGTAGCTCAACCTGATGGATCGACCCGTGCGGCTGTTGTTACTAAGCCACGAGCTCCTCACCCGTGCGGCTGTTGTTACTTAGCCACGAGCTCCTTACCCGTGCGGCTGATGTTACTTAGCCACGAGCTCCTCACCCGTGTGGCTGTCGTTACTTAGCCACGAGCTCCTCACCCGTGCGGCTGATGTTACTTAGCCACAAGCTCCTCACCCGTGCGGCTGTTGTTACTTAGCCACGAGCTCCTCACCCGTGCGGCTGTCGTTACTTAGCCACGAGCTCCTCACCCGTGCGGCTGATAATACTTAGCCACGAGCTCCTCACCCGTGTGGCTGTCGTTACTTAGCCACGAGCTCCTCACCCGTGCGGCTGATGTTACTTAGCCACGAGCTCCTCACCCGTGCGGCTGTCGTTACTTAGCCACGAGCTCCTCAGCCGTGCGGCTGTCGTTACTTAGCCACGAGCTCCTCACCCGTGCGGCTGTCGTTACTTAGCCACGAGCTCCTCACCCGTGCGGCTGTCGTTACTTAGCCACGAGCTCCTCACCCTTGCGGCTGTCGTTACTTAGCCACGAGCTCCTCTCGTTAGCAGCATTGTATCCGATAGGGATATATACATATAGGTATACACTGCCTTTGTTTATTGTTTTATTTGAAATATTACCAGAAATAAAACGAAACAATTTTATTTAATGATACAGTACAAAAGTTACTTGGAATTGAACCGTTCAGGTTCAATTCCAAGTAACTTTTCATGCAAAACGAATCATTATCCTTTATCTTTCAAAACAATATGGACCGGGTTTCCTGCGAATGTATCAGAAAGAAATATAAATGATACGGCACATTAATCATAACCATTTTTGTTCATGTCGGGTCCAATTAGGGACAACGGATATTTAACGTACCGACATGTATTTTTTTATTCGTAACTTTTTTGAGAATATAAAATTCATTGCTTGTCATAAATTGTGAATGAATTTCGTGATAAATCCGGTACAGAATACTACTAATAAATTTTTGTGTATATCCTACGGAGAGATTCTTTGTGAAAGGGCAATTATGGAAATGTGAAAACGCGACAACTATACTCGCAAATTCGTAGCGTTCAAGGGGAATCATTCTGACATAGCTTAGGGGATAACATCAAAAGGATAGACAGCAGCGAGTTAGTGCTACAAACTTATCCAACAAGGTCGATGAAACTAACGAAACCTAAAAAGCGACTAAACTGCGCTCACAATTTAGTTACCAAACATGTAAACAAACATGGGTATTTAGAAAAATTACTTTAATACCTGCACATAAAGTTCAGTTTGCGCTGCAACCTGAACTTTTCTGTTATTTTCTTTTATGATTTTTTCAATAGTGTAGTCTATGAAACAATTAAATATGTAGGTACATACTCCGTGCATCGACTCAAAAACAAAAAGATTCTGAAACAAACATTGTATACTCTAGAATAAAGTTGATGGATAACAACAGACTTCACACTCATAATTAAATTTGTACACCAGTAACGCCTCCTTAATCAGACGTATTTTCTGACATTGTCTATTTTATATATGTGTAAACCTATACCTATTATGTAAAACAAAATCGTAGAAGTTAAAAAGTTGGTACCTACATTATGTCTTGTCTATGTCACTATCTGTATTCCCAAGTACCACATCTTGTGTAAATAGCTTGTCTTGCCTTTCGTCCGGCTATCCCCCCGCCTGCGACGAGGCGAATTAATGGTTAGAAATTCGTCGAAATCTAAGACGAGGGGCACCAATGTGTATACAACGTTTAGTTTGTACACATACACTGTGGCTAAGATTGGAGTTTGTGTTGGAGTTGGAAACTCTTGGGTCCACAATACCTGGCTTCGTTTGTTCAGTATGAGGCCACGTAGCATGAATATTATGAAGTAGTAGTTAGCAATATACTTCAACTGAATAAGACGAAATTCAAATCTTGTATAAAACACGGGATTACATCGCTGATAACAATGCTTGGCTCAATGCTGTTCCTGCTCCACAACCACAACTACTTGATGACTGACTGACTGACTACTTCTTGACTTAACATTTGAAAATACTGTTGGAGCTGCTGAAGATTTTAAGACCATCTTTGCATTGTATTAAATCAATTTCCTTTGTATTATATAATTGCAGAGCGCAGGTGTGAGTACTATGTACTAAAGAGCTGACATTTACCGGGTAATACGTCTTTTATTGACTTGAATGTTCCCTGGCGGCTGTGAGTATGTCATGCTCACTCAGATGTCTCGCTGATGGTGGCGCGTGTGTTGGTTTATTTAGCTGCCTTCAAAATAGTTGAGCTGAATGGTGCTAATCCATGAGTCATGTTCGTGAACGGGCGCCGTCAGTTGGGACTGGTCAACTCTTAGCTGCCTTGGCTGATTAAAATTTTTGAATTGTTCTTTGTTTTATCTTTTTATTACGACCGCTTCTAACGTGCACGTCTTTCTACATTGTTTTCACATGTTTAATTTCAACATGAACGATGTAACCAATTATTTGTAACAATTTAAAAGAGTGTCCGTGGAGTTTCTTGCCCGTTCTTCTCCATAGGTACCTACTACGCTTTGGAATGGGCAACTAGCTTCATATTTCTGACCGATTCCTTGACAATTTAAAAGTGCCTGTAAATGGTTTAATTGAAATAAATGCTTTGAGTTTGAGTTTAAATTTGAGAATAATTCGTTGAATTGGCGTTATGTTCGAGGCACAAGTTCATAGGTAGATAGGTACATGATCAGTTCAACCAGCGGTGTGGCTCTGTCTCGCAGAGGGTCACAATAAGCTGAGTGATCGCTGTTATACGTCATATGTAGGTACGCTTGCGAAGTCTTTGGCAAAGGCTAGTACATAAGATAGTTAATTGACTCAGGCGTGACTTTGCGGAAATACATTATAAAATACAATAGACGACGTATATTTAATAACATGATCGGCTTAACGTTCTTAAAGAGTCATAAAGAACCCTGTAAGAAATCGACACGTGTTTCACCTCTGAACGAGGCATCCTCAGGATGACGATTGACTTGCTGAGAACCCGGACACGACGTGTTGCCACGCCAATTAAATTTTCTCAAAACTTACTCCGATTGACATAGCGCTTTTCGGCTTTGCAGGGCAGAAGGTTGATTTCATAGTCGCGCTTTCAAAGTTACGCCGGCGCAGATGGTAAGCGGCGCGGGACACGAGATAGAAGTGCCTTGTACCATTTTATAGTGAAAATTACGAGGGGCAGCATTAATTACGAGCCGATGTTGCCACCCGCGCTACCGGTCAGTTGAATGTGAAACCAGCCTTACTGCTACCACAGCATAATTATTGTCGGCGCAGGCATGTCGGTGATGCGAACTCATAAATTTTCTCCTACCAAAAATCGCTCAACACGCCTAAAGAAGCTTTCACTTAAAAAAAACTGGAGGAAAGCATTGCCTCCTCCTTTAGGTACTTAGGTACTCTTTTATATCGTGATAAGTAAATAACCCCGAATTGTCATTCAGAATCTTTTATTCGACGAGTTTCTTGAAAATAAATGTGAAACCGTAACAGACAAAGGTTTCCAAATAATTAGGTTCAAAAAGAGTTTAATGGTGGTGGTCTTGATCACTTAAATAGCTTTTTGTACGTCAGTTCAGTGATAATGGTCTAACACATTACAATTATGTCTCCGTGACGATGAGTTTAAGTTTATATTCTTTGAGCCGCAGTAGAGTGAAAGAACATTTAAAAAAAAATACTTGCTCAGTTTATTTTTCTCCATCATTTATTTCTCAAGGAGGAGTTTGTGGCTAAGTAATAACAGCCACATGTGACGATCTATCAGGTTAAGCCACGGTTGCCGGGGTTGGTCCGTGGATGGGTGACCACCATTACATACCGAGACTCCTTCGTGGCTCGCACGTTAAGCCGTTGGTCCCGGTTGTCATTCGTGATCTATGACAGTCGTTATGGGTCGTCAGAAGTCCAAAAATCTGACGTGTATATCGTACTACCCACTTACTGTGTTGTGGAGGTCAGATAGGCAGTCACTCCATGTAAAATACTGGTATTCAGCTGCATCCGGTTAGACTGGAAGCCGACCCTAACATAGTTGGGAAAAAGCTAGGCAGATTGATTTATTTCTCAAGAAAAAAAAGGCGAAATCATTAGTTTAGCGAGCAGTATTTTTACCCGACTGCGGCGAAGCCAAGAAAGGAGGGTTATGTGTTTGCCCTGTATGTATGTATGTCTGTCGCTATGTTCCCTCGGTAAAACTAAAATGGCACCCCGCATTACGTAGGTAAGAGTAATTACATGCCGAAGATTCTCGCGATTGCGATCGATAGCTCGATAGCTCGATACCTCGATGTCGATACTCGCTATTTCTACATGGAAAGCAGGGCGAACACGTCAGTTCAGCCGCACCTGAAAGCTTAACTGCTCAGTCGTGTATTTGTGCTGTACTCTACCTACTCCAGAAGAACATGTTGTCTCTTGGTGACAGTGACAAATTTTTCGACATTATATACTGTAGAAAAATTATGAACTGGGCGAAATGGGTTAGGTTAGGTTAGAACTGTGACCGACCACGCGCAAGCCGATCGAGCATAGCGAGCGAAGCCGTGGCAGCGGCCGGCGAGCGCTACTTCCAGGTTGCTCGCAGCTAGACAGCCTATTTAGTATTAGCGCAAGGTGCGTTACATCGCAAGCAAGTTTGATACCAGTAAAAAAATTTCGGTTTCCCATGGATAGATTATACTCTATTGAAACATAATGCGGTAAATTGTAAATGGTTTCTTGTAGTTCACAATTTTTCAGTAGTTTATAAGCTAAAACGGACATAATACCGATAGATTATAAACGAACAAAGTTCATAATTTATACGGTGACATATATACATCTTTCTGACTCAGACTGTACCTTACTAACTACCAGCTTTAAGGCTGTTATTACACTGCACCGAACACCTCTCAGGTGTCCGGAGCTTGGGCACGCCACAAAATTGTGGCGATAAGTCCCCTCTTTGAGGAGTGGCTAGAGAGGCGCCACGGCGTCCTCAACTTCCGCCTGACGCAGGTCCTCACCGGACACGGCTGTTTCGGGAGGTTCCTGTTCCGTATAAGGCGGGAGGAAACGCCCGAGTGTCACCACTGTGTGGATCACCCGGGGGACACGGTGGAGCATACGGTGGAGGTCTGCCCTGCATGGGCGGAGCACCGCCGTGTCCTCACGGAGGCGATCGGCGGCGGCGATCTCTCGCGTCCGGCCCTGGTTCAGGCCATGGTTCGGAGCGAGAGTGCATGGGAGGCCGTCACCTCCTTCTGCGAAGCAGTTATGGTCGCGAAGGAGGAGGCAGAGCGCGCGAGGGAGATGCAAGCTGCACGCCCTCGCGCCCCTAGTCGCCGCAGGAGACGCCCCGGACGTCGGGAGTCACGAGCCGACTTCCGGCCACCGTAGGCGCGGGCTTGCGGACGGTGAGCAATGGGTAGCTCGCCATCCGGTAAGGACCAGGCCCGGGTCGACGGCGCGTTGTGTTCCACGCGCGCTTCAAAGAGATGTCAACACCAACTGACGGGGTCCGTAAGGACCAATGCCTGCTGGGGTTGCGGGTTTGTCCGAAAGGAATATCACGGCCCCTGCACACGGGTAACGGAAGGAACACGGGTAGGTTTTAGTCAGTAAAAGTCTGGCACGCCCTCTCGCTCCGCCCAGAACGGGAGAAGTCATTTGATGATTGCCCATGCTCAAAAAAAAAAAAGAAGGGGTATAACACACTGACACCGCATCTCCTACACTACGGAGCGGTGTTGTGCGGTGTGATAACCGCCTAAAACGTACTGCAGATATTTTATTTTTAACTAAAATAAAACCGGCCAAGTGCGTGTCGGACCTTGCACCCTGAAGGGTTCCATAGTTGGGATGAATGTATCCTACGAAAAAACTTAACACCGTAGTAGAAAAACATATTCTCCCGTACGGAATGTATTGGAGAACATGTTATTGTTGTTGCAGTATAGTCTACCTACTTAGTTGTGATAATTTTCCTTTTAATTTCGTTATATATACTACGGCCGTGAATTTTTTCACATATCCAAAACCAACCATTTAGCTGGCAGGGGGGGACACTTGACTGTAACAAAAATTAGCACTTTAAAGCTTGATTTTACCACTTTTTCGGCGTGATTAATATGTATACCCATGCCAAATTACAGCTTTCTAGTACTAAGGGTCTCTGAGCTAAGCCGCGGACAGACAAACACACGGACATGGCGAAACTATAAGGGTTACTTGTTGGCTACGGAACCCTAATATCTTTACTCGTTAGTTTTGCTTGTCATAAGTTCACATATCGTTAAGTACTAACCATATATCTACAATATCGCAATATTCACTCAAAAACCCAAGTTGTCGACATCTTTGAACTACGAGTATAAATTAATGTCAAGTACCTACTGAGAGGAGTGGCGTACAAAGCATAGAATGAAATAAAGAGATTCTCTAACAAACTCTCATTTCCTGTACATAATGAAGATCGTGTTTCATTCCGTGAAGTCATTCCAAAACGGCATTAAAATCGACAACGATTTTACAAAATCAATTTGGCAACGAGTTTTAGAGGAACAAAAAGAAATCGAATAGCAAAAACACTTGTTTTTTTTTGTCTTTATGCCAAGATCTTTTGTCGCAGGCTCCATGAAAATGGTTTGTAGATTTTTATTTATTTTTTATTTGACTTTGACTGTAGAATTTTGATTTGTATACAAAAATCGCAGGGTATTATAACACACTGACACCGCATCTCCTGCACACCGGAGCGGTGTTGTGCAGTGTGATAACCGCCTAAAATGTACTGCAGGTATTTACCTAGTTTTAACTAAAATAAAAACCGGCCAAGTGCGTGTCGGACCACGCACAATGCAGGGTTCCGTAGTTGGGATGAATTTATCCCAAGAACAAACTTAACATTATAGTTGAAAAACATGTTCTCCCATACGGAATGTATGGGAGATCCTGTTTTTCAAACCGCAAATTTAAGTTGGCTGATTATTACTCGTTAACCTGTACAGCCTACTTAGCTCTGATAGTTTTCCTTTTAATTTCGTTATATATAATACTGCTGTGATTTTTATCACAAATCCAAGTACAAAGATTTAGCTGGCAGGGGGGGGGGACACTTTCGCAAACGGATTCCTGAATCCAAAATTGGTTTTCACAAACTCTCAATATTTTTGAACGACCTTTCTAACGATACCTCACAACATGGGGTAGACGAGAAAAAATAACATCTCCACTTAACGTGTAAGGGAGGTACCCTAAAAATATATTTCTTGATTTTATTTTACCACTTTATCGGCATGATTATTAAGTATAGGTACATAAGCCAAATTACAGCTTTCTAGTACACACGGCTACACATCAAGCTATACATTTCCAGTTTATGCTGATCTCGCATTTTTTAAGAGTTCCGTACAATGCGAGGTCAGCTTATACTGGAAATGTATAGCTTGATGTGTAGCCGTGTGTAATAACCGTCTATGAGCTAAGCCGCGGACAGACAGACGGACATGTCGAAACTATAAGGGTTCCTTGTTTACTACGGAACCCTAAAAAGGTGGAACAGCATAATATTACCGCAATTTTCAATGAGGCGAATACATTTTTAGGGTAACCTTATAGGATCACTTCGTTGTCCGTCCATCCGTCCATCTTTTTGTCTGTCAAGTCCCCTTTTCTCACGAACGCATGGAGGTATCAAGTTGACACGTATCAATTAAATACGTATTAGGTCTACGATCCCTTAGAGCTCTAAACATATCAAGCTTCTAAGTCAACGCGATAAAAATTTAACCAATTATGCGACATTTTGAAACTCGCAAATAAATCAGACTTCACGTTGACCTAGAATAATTTTAAATTTGACAAGGTCTCACATCACAAGTCCGAAAATCATTAATTCGTATTTTTATCAATACAGATAACATACGTATAGATATTGTATACTGTATGGGAGAAGATTTTTTCAACTACAAAGTTATTTTTCAGTCCTAGATACAAATGTTATAGTTATACATTTCGGAAAAAATCGAGAATCGATTCCCGTAAGGCCGTAACTATCTTGAATCGAATGACAGCTCACTTTCGGGTTGAGATTCTTACAAAATATGTATACTAGGTACAAATAGGTTTTGGAGGTAAAAAACGCGAAGTGAATGAATTATAATGTGGGCACTGTAATTATTTTCCCGGCAAGGAATAATTAAAGTATACTTCCATAATTCATTTTTACGGAAACAGGAAAATCATTATCTTTCCTTACATTAAAATAGAAGCAAAAAATAAATAATTTCTTTGTTTATGAGCAGCAATCACGAAGTTGGCTAATTAGGGTTCCCTATGAAAGGGTGCCAACAAAAAAAACTCAATTGTCCAAAAGTAGGTAAACCGCTGTTTTGAATCTGCACGCGCCGCTTTCTAAGGTCGTAAATACACAATAACAGTAGGTAATTTGCAAAAAAAATTGAAGAACTGAAGAACTGTGCAAGCCATTGTGTTATTCACCAATCAGAAGTTGTGGAAGCACAATGGCATGCAAATGCAGGCTACTTTTGTGCAAGTTACCTATATGACATTGGCATGTGTATTTGCAGCTCTATGAGTATTCAATTGTGGTAGAGGGCAGAACAGATAGCCGATGTGGCCGAAAGGTTCTGAAAGACGTAGCATTGGAAGGCCTTTTTTTTCTTCCGTGTTGGAAAATCCTCATGGATGTCCTACGCCCTTGGGCGGGCGGAGGGGTCTGTCAGACTTTTATTGACAAAAAATCACCCCGGTGTTCTCCTCGCACACTAGGACCGGGGATCATGGGAACTTGTGTGCCTTCCACGATCCCCGACTAGTGCTGGTCCGCCTTTGCGGGCCACCTCAGGCCGGCGGGGAAGAACGAGGAGGGGAGGAGGTGTAAGACTCCCCCTGCGACGTCCAATGGAGGCGTGCGTGGGACACCAAGCACCGCCGCCTCGGGTCCTGCTGGATGGGGGGCGGACGTATTATGGACCTGTTGAGCGTTGGTAGGCCTCCCAACAGGCGGACGGATACAAAACAAAAATACATAAATATTTATTTCAACTAAAACATTGTTTCAGATGTATAACCTTGAAAGATCACAGGAATCTGCAGGATGTGAGAAGCACAGAAGTGGTCGAAGTGGAGACGCTTCAGAGAGGCCTATGGCCAGCAGTGGACGTCTTTCGGCTGAAATGATGAGTATTGCAATGTGAGCTTTTGTATACCGTGCACAGAATTGTTCCTACAACATTTCTGGTGACGGTAGGATAGTCTCGTGCAGACTAGCGAGACGCGACGGCTATGCGACATCGGTAATTGTTTTACCGTGAAGTTTTCTTAGAAATTGTTTTGTTAACGGTCGCGTCGCGCTAGTCTGCGCGTCGTCCACACCATCTTCAGGTAGAGTACAGTCAGTTTACTTTGAAAATGTTACTGTAGGTACGCAACACAATTTAAGCCTTGTGCATACTGCCGCGACGCGACACTGGTAACTGTTCTACCGTGAAGTTTTCTTAGAAATTGTTTTGTTATGCACATCATCGCACGCTCTCTGTTGCTCAGCGAGACGTCGAGCGGTGTGCAAGATAGAGCGCGTGAAGTTTAGTTCGCGGTAACGCGACAATGTAGTCCCAGCATTAGAGTCGTATCGTGCTGAAGCGTCGCGCGAGTCTGCACTAGGCTTTAAAGCTCACATTTCTATGTGAGTGTTTCAACCTGAAGACAGTTGGTCGAATTATTTCGGTGGCACGGTGTGCGTGGAACCCATCAATAAGAAACTATTCCGCAACAAAAATACAACATTACCTGATACATAAAACAAATTGCCAATGTACGATAACAATCGTTGAAATGATGGAAATTAATAAAAGATAATTATACTCGAGACGAAAATTATTTGGAAGTCTCACATACGGAAATGAATGAGGTAGACGGGGGGAGGAAGATAATCTAATAAGTTTTACCCAAACGAGGCCAAAGGTTGTTAAGATAATGTTTTTTTTTGTGATAAATTACGTAGATAATTCCTATTGCTTTTATATCGATTTTGCAATTGAACAAGACAGCAAGTGCTCGGCGACTCGACGCCGCACCGCCACCGCGCCGCCTCCCGCCGCGCTTAGCTTTGTATAATAGTCCCCACCCCGCTGCCGCACCGCCCGCCGCCGCGGATTACCGACGGGTACCCGAGACGGGACCCGCGACGGAGTCCGTCGCGTTCCCACGGAGCCCATCCGCGAGTCCACGCGCGTAGACACGCGACGGGTGCCCGTCGCGGGCGCCCGCTTAACGCAGTTTCAGGCCGTAGAGTGATATGGCAAAATCAAGCGGCGATGGCGCGGCGGCGGCGTAGCGGCGGCGCAGTGGCGGCGCGGCGGTGGCTCAGTCTACATGATTACGCGGCGCGGCGACGGCGTCGTGTCGCCGGGCATGATGTCTTTTTCTGGATTCTTATACTTAATCATATTGACATGTATCCTATGGCTGTTGGAAGGTGGGGACGGGGTCCATACAAAATCCCCACAAGGTCCTTTCTTGTTTCTACATAAAATATATCCTACTCGGCAATACTGTAGCTTCTCATTACTGAAATAATTTTCGAAATCGGAACCGTAGTTCCCAAGATTACCCCCTACATACAAACTCACAAATTTTTCCCTCTTTATCATACTTACATAACCCGTTTACTTTATTGATTAGGTGCTACAGTGGAACATACGTACCTTAATACATACATACATATGCTGTTAAAACATAACCCTTCCTTTTGGCTTCACCGTAGTCGGATAAAAATGCTAAAGAATAAAGCTGGGATCAAATTATCGGACGCGTCCGTAAGCCGCGACTACCAGTTGCGACCAACAGACGTACGAACGCTCAAGGGCACGTCCACGAGTTACGACAGATAGTTTGCACAGTGTAGTGCTAAATGAAGGTATTATCCAGATACAAATAAGCCGCGACTCTCAGCCTCGGCTTACGGACGCGTCCGATAATTTGTTCCCAGCTTTATTATGTTCAATCAGAACAAGCTGCTGTCAAGCTGCCGGTGGCGCATTTACATTTCCGTGTTTATCGGGAGGTAGATCTACAGCATTTTCCAAAGCCTTTCTAAATTCGTGTTCTATTAATGTTGGTGTTTATTTATACCTATTTCACGTATGATTTGTCACATAGAACCAAGACAAAAAAAACTAGAGAAAAAGTAGGTATGTAGGTACATAATAATTATTAAGTAACACAAAATCGATGTTTGCGTTGTCCTCATTTATTTACAACAAATTCATAATTTACACAAATAATAACAATTATATATTAATTAATACAAATAATTTACATTTAAATACAAAATTCAACAGCTGCAACATGAATCGGACGCAAAACAAGACTGGGATGCAACGAGGCAGATATTGACAGCTTTATAATAGGTATTATAAATACATAGGTTCTACATTTTTATTTTATTTTCTTTATTTAGGCCATTGGGATGATGACATTCATTTTTTTTTTCATAGTCCGTCATGGAGATTATTAAAGAATATTGGACAAGTATTTTTTCTTTACTTATGTAATCTTAAAGATAACGGCGATCCATTAAGTTAAAATATGCCATGACGGCACGAGTATGTACATTTTATACTTACTTGTGACGTAGCGACCCCCACTCCCCAACTTAAAATGCGTTTTATATAAGTAATTTTTAATTAATACGATAAAGCCAAAAACACGTGTCTACTTAATATTTTTTTATTAACTGACTGACGGACTAATTAGTTTTTTTTTTTTTTACCCGGGCATCATCCATAATAACAGCGATACATAGGTACCATCGAAGAAGTTCATATCTAACCAGTTTGAAAACAAAATCCCGTGAACACGATGGTCACATCTGTTACCGGCCCGGTGCTATAGCCGCCGAGCGCTGCAAGCAAGAATAGTCCTTACGGTGGTTAGATATAAACTTCTTCGATAGTACCTATAATATCTTACAGAGTATGTAAGCGATTAGGGATTAAGCAAGTATTTCAAAACCTTCATTACTTATTTTAAATATATTATGTACAGTACAGTGTACAGGAGTCAAGAAGCTCGTGAGGGGGCTGTGGCTAAGTAATAACAGCCGCAAGTGTCGATCGATCAGATTAAGCTACGCTTGCCGCGGTCGATCCGTGGATGGGTGACCATTACATAGAGAGAGGCACGGAGTGCTTCGGAGAGCACGTTAAGCCGTTGGATCCTACCGTAATACGTGGATCTTTGACGGCCGTTACGGGTCGTCCGAAGCCCGAAAGTCAGGCAACCAGTCTTATCAAGGGGTATTGTATTTACCCAATAGGTTAATATGAGTCATTTTCAAACTGGGTTGTGGAGGTCAGATAGGCAGTCGCTCCATGTAAACTACTGGTGTTCAGCTGCTTCCGGTTAGACTGTAAGCCCCAACATAGTTGAGAAAAGGCTAGGCCATGGGCGTACCCAGGGGGGGACAGCTGCCCCCCTGGATTTTGTATGCATAAGTACCTATTGTTATGTTAGAGACACTTTACAATATATTATGCACAAATTTTAGAAAAAACCGCACTTCGCGGCCGTGTATCATGCAAAATACGTGAACGCACCTAGCAAGCACTTAGGCCCATATTACAGAACCGCACTCAATACTCAAGCATTACTCAAAACTAGTTTAAAGCCTTTTGATTGATTGAAACTAGTTTTAAGTAATGCTTGAGTCTTGAGTGAGGTTCTGTAAAACGGGTCTTAGATTGTACAGGGCTACACATGGCAGTGGTTAGACTTTGGTCTCCTATTATATGCTATATGCGACGCCAGACGTCAGCGTCAACGTTCTGATCGACGTCTGAACGCAACAAGACGCCGACGTCGACGTGTGAAAGAGACAACAGTACATTTCTATAGTAGTCATCGTGACGCTGTAAGCGGCCGACGGCGTTTATAGAAGACCATAGCCTTACATAGATCAAATTTTAATACCGTGCAAAGAGGTTGGCTATTATGCTATAGCAATATTATACAATACATTACCCAGCCGTAAATCTGGCTCAACGGGTTTTTGGTTTAAGTATAAAATCTTATTTGAATAACATTATTTAAAAAAAAAATGTATTTAGCCAAAATAATACATTGTAATAAAGTTGCTATTTTTACATTTCATGCTGGTACTCCTTAAAAAAAGAAGATATTTAACTTTTTCAGTTGCTAATATTATACATCTCCAACAATAAGTTATTGAAAAAAGTGAAGTTAATTTACTTGTAGGCGAATCAATTTCTGGAGTTGTCATTTCGCCTACAAATAAATTAACTTCGTGCATATCGCCTCAAGTAAAAATAATATTATTTAAAAGTGTCGATTCGCCCGTCTCAGGCGAATCTTCAATAAGCGGGATGCAAAAAGAATTTCTCTCGGGCCGATTTTGTCTACTACGCTGTATGGAGGTGTTCAAACGTGTGCTAATAGTCACATGACTTCCTATTAATTACTGGCGACTCCAAATCCAAACAATAGACACAATTCCGCTTGCTCGCTCGCTTCATTTTGGGCAGAGATTGATTTTCATATAGAATAAATTCATGTCACTAGACTAGACAATTATAATTTATATGAAGTCCACCTTTAACTTATCATGTCTTCAGTATGTTTAACAGAAGCCAGACAATTACTAGTATTTGAAACAAACACACTTAATCATTCAGAACCGACATTGCCATTTCCTTAGATATACTATCCGACATACTGTTCCGTTTCTCAACATCTTGCTCATCACTTGACCACCAGCTCTCATCATCGTCTTGAATAAAACACAGGAACAAATCATCTTCATACGTTGGAAAATAATACTCTGGTTGATCCCACTTGTCCTTACACAAAACCCAATGGTTTGTTTCTCTTAAATGTTTCTCTAGATTTTTTGAGTCATCAAACTTTGTTTCGCATGACATGCATTGCTTCATGTGTATCTGACGACGTATGTAGTTGACAATTTTGACTTTGCGATAGAAGTCCATCCCTTCCGTAGTCTTTAAGAATGAGAACTCATGATGATGTTCCATGTGTTCTAGAATTCCGTCATAATCTTTTTCTGTATGTTCACATAATAGGCAGGTAATTAGTAAACCATTCTCCTCGGTCCAGTCTGACCATTCAGGATCACTGTCTACGTTAGAATCATTTTCAAACTCACAAGTCTTTTTTGGACGTGGATTTTTGTTAAGTCTGTAGTGTTGTTTGTGCTGCTGCTTATCACCAACATAATTAATAAGAAAGTATTTGTCATACTCCTTGTTCTCTGGATTGATCCTCTTGTGTCCCTTTTTACGCATATGCTCCTTCAGTATTGTCCGATCTTTGAAGTTCCCTTCGCAAAAAATGCATTGTAACTTTTCCAATTTTGTTGCAATTGTGTCTATTAATTCGTCAATGAATATTAAGTTATCTGGTTTAGCAATGTGAAAGTTATGTTTTTCGTACAAGTGATTGAGGTAGTTGGCTCTGGTTGTTGTGGATATGTGTCGGCAGAAGAGACATTCTCTCACATAGTTTCTATCTTCTCGTTCAAACTGGTGTCTTTCTAACAGCTTCTCTAGTCTCGTTTGCTGCAGATTAGCACGGAGTTCTTTATCTTCTGGATGTATGTCACTGAGTAAGTAATATTCCTCATTTTTTGACTTAGTACCATCTGGTTTGGAGTCAAGAAGCATTGTGGTGCAGTAGAATTTCAGGTTATGATCTGTAATTTAAGAAAATTAAAATTTATTCAGTAAAATTCATAAAATTTACCTGAAGATAGCTGATTTAATTATTCACCTACCAAGTACAGTACAACTATTTTCATATTGTCCCTCGGCAAACTTCGTGTTTCGTCAGTCGTCGGATTTCTACTATGCTCTCAATCGACTTGGAAGTATACAGGATGGTACATCTGTTTTCGCGTCGATGTCTCTGTCTAGAGTCTGGAACTCTGAGAGCGTCCAAGGGCAAGAGATAGAAATGCGACGACTGACGGAACCCGAAATTTGCCGAGGGACATTAAGAAAATAGTTGATCTAGATAGCATGTTGCGTGATGTTAACATCACAAAAAACAACATCATCCTGTAAACTCCAATGGGTCATGAAGAGATGTAGCTATGGTACCTACCTAAACCAACATTTTGCCAGTTATGTTTAAGCTCCATATAATAGATGGCAAACCTGTTGCCATCAACCGGGCAAAAGTCCAGACTCTGAGCTGTGGTGTACTTACATACATTTTTTAACAAGCTTCAGTTGTTAAAGCTAGATGTACTTAATATACGGGGTGTCCGGGACATCGACGCGAAGCCGGTTACCCTGGATCAGAATCATGTACTGAATCCATGATAGCCGGCTTCGCGTCGATGTCCCTGCCACATAAGTAACTTTAATTTTAAATGAAGTTAGTTTTAAAGCGATTACTGAGTATTCATAGCCTTATCAAATTTTTGTAATGATCAATAGTATTGAGCAAAAATCTTAGCGGACACCACTCACATAATCCAGATCAGGGGGGGTGAACCAATGGCATGCGTGACCAAATATTTTGGGCATGCCACCAATTGAAATGGTTCGCATTTTGGTTGTTGAAGAATTTGAAATGCAGCTGATTGATTTCCAGTTTTTTTTTATTTAATTAAGGAAATTGTTATAATTTATTAAAACAGAAAGATTGACAAGCATTTTATGTGAAAATCATCACTTAGTGATGTAATTAATCACTACGTCAAAATTATTTGATGGCACGTCCATGGCCTCATTAAACATTTCTTTAGAAAAAATGTCACGTTGATCCATAAGGGTTAGCCACCTCTGCACGCGTAGCATGACCACCGTAGACACGAGTTTTGTCGACGAAAGAATAGACAAAATGGCAGTTAAACAATCACAATCTGTCATTTTGTTTATTCTTCCGTCGACAAAACCCGTACTCCATAAAAATTACAGAGATAGGATGACACGGAGTATTCATAGCCTTATAATTTTTATGTAATAATCAACAAAATTATTGAGCAAAATTCTTAGCGGACACTGCTCACATAATCTAGATAGATAGAATACTGTTTATTATGTACACCATCAAAATTACAGACACAGAGTGACACGATGGGCGGTCTTACCGCTAAAGCCGATCTTTTACAGACAACCTTTTCTCCTTCCCTTCCCTTTTATTCTATATGTTTTTTTTCTTTTTTTCTATTTACATGAACTTCTTCTATAAACTAATTATAGCAGTCTCATCTGCTACTATAGTACTTACTGGAAAATTAAGAACATAATAAATTCACTATAATGTCTAAGGCAAGCATAGTACTATTGAGGTTCAATGTAAACTAGAGAAGCTATTAAGCTAACAAACAAAAAAATTGTCTCCGCAGATGTCAAATGTGACAACTGCGGTGTATGCGTCATAGATGATACACTTAAATATGGGAGTATACATATTGCGCAAAAAGTTTCATTTCGGTGTCTGCTCAAGTTTACATTGAGCCTATGCATGGTACTGGGAAATTAAGGTCATAATTAATTCATTAATAATTATGTTCATAACTACCCAGTATTATGCTTGTCTTGTTGACATACAAACTATTCACCTTTTGGACGAAAGGTGTACTAAGTCTAAGTAGTATCTTGAACAACTAACCTTTAAATCTCAGTCGCCAATACCGCATGTATTCCTTCAAATCTGCGATTTGGTTTACATCAGCTATAACAAGACGGTGCTCCATAAACAAATGAGTAAGTAACTGCTTCTCATCAGCCGGTAAAGTGAAATTTTCTTTGCACAAAACACAAGAACATTCGAACAACTCATTGCTTTTGAAAATGGAAGGATTTTCTATCTTCTGGTGAAGTGTTAGCGGGCCGAAGAACTCTTTTTCTTTCACTGACATTGTGGCAATAGTTTCAAACAGTATTATTTTCTTCTCAGTGACCCTGAGCGTTCTTTAATATTAAAATTACTATTGACACACAGCAGCTGAAACCGAAACGTATTATTAGTATGTTTGACAGTTTACCATGACTAATGTTGCCATCCCCTGCTTTTGGGTTTCTCCTAACTCTGCGAAAATCTAATAAAATAACCAATTAATAAAAATAAAACACAAATTGAAATTAATTATATTTATGAAGAAATCCTCTATCATTAGACAGCCTTGAAAAACATAATTTTTTAAAGATTCATATTCATCGCTGGTATATGGTTCGTTCGTAAAATCATACTTACATTCCATTTTTAGATACACACGGCTACACATCAAGCTATAAATTTCCAGTATAAGCTGACGTCGCATTGTATGGAAATCCTATAAAATGCGAGATCAGCTTAAACTGGCAATATATTGCTTGATGTGTAGCCGTGTGTACAAGTCCACCAAGCTAAGTTTGCGCCTCCCTGGATTTTTGTGTATATTTTAATGTACCTATGTAAACTATAATCTTAAAAACAAATAATGCAATGTAATCTAATCTAAATCTAACAAACATTTTTTTTACTTTTTTAAAGTTATAGCGAATCAATTTTTGCAGACCGTACCCTAAGCGTCAGTTTGACGTAATCGACGCGAGGTGCAAACTTAGCTTGGTCCAGTTGTAAGTTTCTCACTATTTGAGATTTCTTCGTTCTTAGAATATGTTCACATGCACAATCACAACTAGCAAAATAACGAATGCTATTTCAACTTTCCTATGAATAATAAATATAAGTAATAAAAATGTATACATATAGTTCCCAAAACTTTAAAAATCTTCTACACTTAGGGTAAATTACCAAAAGGTGGGAACACAGTGTTTGACAATAACTGACAGCCATTCTATTCTATTCTATTTTTCTTTATGAACTGACAGCCATCTTAGTACAATGTAGATTGTCATTGCAGTGATGATGACAGTGACACTTTTATGAGAAATCTGGGGTGCGTTCAATTACTTAAGTACATTTCCGAAGGTGACCGCCTGTGGCGGTCGCCATTAATTGACCGCTTAGAAGCTGGAAAAATTATCAAAACAACTTTTGCTTAACAAAACGAACAGAACAGCGGGATAACACACTAACAGTAGCAATGGCTTTCATTTTGACAGGTCAACAACATTCATTGCGATAAATTACGTGGTTGAGCAGACAAATTTTTCGACATATGAAGCAATGGATTAGTCCTTATTTTTTTTTTTGAGGATGCGATATCGTCAAATGACTTCTCCCGTTCTGGGCGGAGCGAGAGGGCGTGTCAGACTTTTACCTACCCGTGTTCCTTCCGTTGTCCGTGTGCCGGGGGCCGCGATATTCCTTTCGGACAAACCCGCAACCCCAGCAGGAATGGATTAGTCCTACCTTCAAAATCATTCAGTATGTGATTGAAATTGTGTTACGCAATAAAATTAGGGTCCAGGATAATATTATTAAGTCCGTATTATTAAGTCCGTATATTATTTTTTAAGGCATTCGTAATTTTACGAGATGTCTATACTTTTTCTAAAGTTTATATCGATCGATGTTTCTGATTTTATTACGTGTGAATAGTGTAGCTGCACCCTTTTTGCAGTTTTGTTGTGGTAAACACAAAAAGAAATCGATTATTCAACGCAACGTTGTTTGCGATGTGCTTGTCAAAGTCAAAGTCAAACAATTTATTTCAAATAGGCACGTATAAGGCACATGAACGTCAATTTTACAAAAAATAGAATTGATTCTAGTCACCTCTTCCAAAAGGTAGTTTTCGTATGGAGAAGAATGGGCAAGAAACTCCACCGTTACTCTTTTATAATGTTTTTACAATAGTGAGCAACGTCGCAAGTAGATGTCAAATACTTCGTTGTTTTGATCAATTTGGCAATGTTACTGTATGGAAATAAGAAATTTAGCTAACTAGCGAATTAGAATATTGAATAAGAAATGCAATAATTAATGTCGTAACACCAAATATTTAGTTTTAGACGTAAAAAAAGGATTTGGAAACATTCCAAATGCCTTTTTTACACCTAAAACGGGTACAACATCAAATTCAATGTTATAATAGCAATTCATTATTAATATTCTAGTTCCCTAGTTAGCTACATTTCTTATTTCCATACAGTAATATTGGCAAATTATTCAAAACAGGTAAATTTTTGACAACTATTTATGACGTTGCCAACTTTCAGAATAAACGCTCTTTAAATATATAATTATATGTTATTATGACGATGCATCTAGAATAAGTTTACTATACCACGATAGGTAAAAAATAATGAAAAATGAAGCAATTACAGATAAATTAATTATGTGATAGATACATGGTGCTCACATATTTACAAACATTGTAAAATTATACGATATTCCTTACATTTTAACAATTAATACTAATAAGTCAGTGTGTGAGTTCAAGAAATCACAGAATGTAAAATCAGAGTTGTAAAAAATAACAAACTATATATGTAATTAAATTAGTAACCAGTTTGATTTTGTCTACACTCTAAATTGTCATATGGAGCAGGAAGTGACGCTTTCTATTTCTACGAAGAATAGACATAGCTCTTTCTATACAAACTGACATTTCGTTTCTCCATTTTTGACATCGCACCGTAGAAATCTTTCTACAATCTGTCATTTTGTCTTACGTTTCTAACAATCTTTGTCTAGGTCCTTCTACATGTAGACTATTTCAGAAAAAAGTTTTCTATGCCAAACTGTCAAAATGACACTGACAACTGACTGTTGTCTAAGGTAGTAAAGACAATTTGATTTTATAATCGCCATGCTAAAGACAGTAGAAAACTTTCTACTCGACGGCCACAAAGTATAAACGGTTATCTACAAAATCATGATTTTACAGAAGAACGTTTTGAATGCAAAATTGTGATAATTAATAGAAAAACAAAGCTATCTTCTATTTTACATCATTTAGTTAAGGGCATTACCAAGGAAATGGTTAAGGCCAATATTACTGTAATATTTTTTGTTCCAAAACACAGTACTTCGTCATTTTAAGAATAAATGTTGTGTGTGTGTGTTCAAACAGAAAAAAAAGTCCTATGACAAAACAAAGAATTCTGAGTCGAATTATGTCAAAGAGTGAATTTCGTAAAAAGTGCAGTTGACTCTTTCTACTTTGCTGTCATCGTACTGTCTACACGGAACGTCATTTTTGTTTACTCTTCCGTCGACAAAACGGTGCTCATGCTACGCGTGCTGCATGTTTCCAAGCATTCTTGTCTTGGATATAATCCTCTAATTTGTAATATGCTTGTTTACAGAGTGCACTTGAGTTTTAAATTTTCTTTCATTTCATTGTAATATATATCACATGGTATTTTATTGTAACATTTAACACAGTACCCCCTAGAAGATGTAATGTACTTTATATAATCTGAAAAATTAAAATTATGTCTATCACTTATTTTATTAAAAATATGTAGATTTTTTCTTACATACATAATATCTTCATAAATGAATTGGCAAGGTACCGTCATAATGTTAATCTTTTTAAATAGTTCCCTGAGAGATTCGCGACGATCTAGATTATAAATGGCTCTGACAGCAGCTGGTCGCTAGTGCACGGTATCGCTGGTGATTGTCTTGTGGCTGCGACATTGCCTTGATGTAGTCGGACAAATTTTATGTCCGTGTGAATATACTATTGATTTCCTAAAAATTCGCTCCAGTCCACGTGTTGTCGTTGTGGGTTGGTTATGGTTGTGGTACGTGTGATCGGGCCCTATATCCAGTTTATGAATTAAAACTTTTTTTTTTACCCGGGTGTGTGCAATAATCTTTTGGCACGTGGCCAAAATAGGAAGTAACATCACCATCTTCTTATTTCAATACATATTTTTTCAAATCAATTACACAAATATTTAGTAACAGCCACACCCCCTTTTTTTTTTTTTTTTTTTTTTTGGATGGGAAATCATCAAATGACTTCTCCCGCTCTGGGCAGAGCGAGAGGGTGTGTCAGACTTTTACTGACTAAAACCCACCCGTGTTCCTTCCGTTGCCTGTGTGCCGGGGCCGCGTTATCCCTTTCGGACAAACCCGCAACCCCAGCAGGCATTGGTCTTTCGACCCCGTCGGTTGGTGCTGACATCTCTTTGAGGCGCGCGTGGAACACAACGCGCCGTCGACACGGGCCTGGTCCTTATCGGACGGCGAGCTGCCCATTGCTCACCGTCCGCAAGCCCGCGCCTACGGTGGCCGGAAGTCGGCTCTGGACTCCCGACGCCCGGGGCGTCTCCTGCGGCGACTAGGGCCGCGAGGGCGTGCAGCTTGCAAACAGCCACACCCCCTGGAACGTCATTCGAGCGCCAAAAGATCCTTGTAGAACTTTGGGGGGTATTACACTATCATATTATCTAGGATCATACATAGGATCCTTTCTCTTATCCTACATAATATGACCCCTAGAATCATAACTGTGTATTACTGTATCAAATATTAGGATCCAATTTTGTTCATACTTAAGTTGTTGCAATCGTCTATTAAAACAAAATACTGAAGCCATTCGGCCCATAATATTATAACAAATAGAACTTAGAAAACACCAATGAAGCCAAAACAATGAGCTCCCGGCCGCCCGGCAGCAGTTTGCTTTTTTTTAGTACAGCAGTGTTTCGACTAAGCATATTGTGAACTTACGCCAAAATTTCGATGTACTAACTTACTTTTTACCCGTCAATAAAACCGTCAATATAGAATAAGGCAGTAGCGAAACTGAAAAGGCAAATCACTTAATTTTATGGACGGTTTTTGCATTATGAAAATAAATGTGAAAATTCAATATGGCAAGACTTGTTTCTATGATCCTAACTAACAACAAATGTCAAAAATCCTTGAACAAAGACGATTTGATTCATAATATGAATCAAATCGTCTCATACAAACATATTATGTTTGTATGAGGTTTGTATTACTTACATTATCATAAAAATATAACTCATAGATCTGTGATCCTACCCACCTTTAAATAAATCTATTGTTTAACCTCCCTCGAGAAGTAAACTATGGAATTAGAATAGTTAGTAAGTACAAAGTAAACAATAGATTTTAATTTTTCTTGAGTAAGTAATTTCGACGTCAACTCTGTGTTCGATCAGGTCCGGGCACCTGTCAAAACTGTCAAAGCGAGCGCCTTTACTTTCCTTAAGTCGTGATTGAATGATGAATGAATGAACGAAGCGAATGATGAACGTCACCAAATGATAAAGTCACACCCTTGGCAAAAGTTGTCAAGGGTGGCGCTGGTAACACTTGACTCACAGAAAATAACAGTAGCTATCAAATAACATACAAAACTTGTTTAGGTACAAAAAACCTCGGACGGCATGTGACAAAAAAATGCCGCAGTGTGTTGTTATTGGTTGTAATAACAATGGAAATCATACTAATGACTTACGATATAAAAAACTATGGAAAAGGGTGACTAAGATGTACTTATGCAATTTTACAGCTTCCACAAATTCGAGGATATATTCCAACCATTTTAAAGAATTATCAGTTTCATACTGCTAAGGTATCCCAAAGTTGAAATTACGATCAAATGATTCGATTCTGTAACAGATATAATTCAAATTCAGATTTAATTTGTAGGTTAAAAACTACTGTAAGTACGTAAAAGTTTGTAATTAGGTACTACGATAATTTAATGAACGACATGTTGCTGTTTATAAAATTGAGTTATTTAGTTCTATTCTTAACAAGGAAATAGGCTGTAAATACCTGCTAACTAAATCCACTTTTCAGCCTCTTGGTGAAGCTCGTCGTTTCTTCAGTTCAGCTTTTAACTGAGGTTTAGTCCACGTTGAATACATTATTCGTTAAAGTAACGAAAACACACGTTACTTCCTGTTATAATTATTTAAAACCCAAAAAACATTGAGAGATAAAAATAACAGTGCGATGTTATGAGTCATGCGTTAGCAGCGCCACATGTTCGTAGCTTTGCGACTTCTTTTCCAATGGGAAACCGCGCCAACTGGTGGCGCGAATTTTTAAGAAAACCTTGCGTTTTTGTGTTGATTTGCACTCTAGTGTTAAGCTGTCGTACTCTCCCTAACAGACATGCCTACTTATTGTGAAGATCGTCACATAGTCGGGATTCAGGATCATCTAATCTAACGGTTTATTTACAAATACTTTTTTTTGAGGTTGGAAAATTATCAAATAACTTCTCCCGCTCTGTGCGAAGCGGGAGGGCATGTCAGACTTTTACTGACTAAAACCCACCTGTGTTCCTTCCGTTGCCTGTGTGCCGGGGCCACGATATCCCTTTCGGACAACTCGCAACCCCGGCCTACGGTTTTGACCGTATTACCTATTAATCCTAGAGCCTACTATCATACCTAATCTGCGTTCGTAATTCATTTGCCAGACATGTAAACAAACACGAGTTTTAGAAAAAACAACTGTAATGCCTACACATGAGGTTCAGTTTGCGCTACAACTTTATATTTTTTATGACTTTTTCAACAACATTAGTCGGTCTAAAATGTACTTTATTTACACTAGTATACAGTTGATTTTTCTCTAAGTGTAAAACTCGTGTTTGTTTACATGTTTGGCAAATAAATTGCGCACGCAGATTACATACATGGTTTTGGTCGTCGCTACACATAGTTTGCCCAGAATGAGACATGGGTGCTTTCACATTGGACGATAACGATAACGACAAGGTATCGTCGGACTGGTAGTTTCATACAATACTAAACGCTTTCTCACTGTGTCAGTGTATCATCGCCGACATTGATAGTCGTGCCGATATAAACTCCAACACACTACATATTACACTTTTGGAATCGCGCGGCGATGTAAGCTTTTGATGGCGCAACGCGACTATTTCGAAGCTGCTGTGGCATACAGCATGACAATAAGCTGTTAGTTACATTATCGTCGCAGTGGAAAACGGTCAATGTTATCGAAACCAAAAACCGAAAACCTTCCGCCTGAATTTCGTTTTCGGTTTTCGGCAATTTTCGTCCTTAGGCCGCGCGTACTTTGGATGCGTTTTCGTACGAATTTCATTCGCGCGTACCCGCATACAGTGTCGTGCAGTGTCGCACGAATTGAGCACGCACACTAGATTCGTTTTTCTTAAAACTAAATTGTTTTCGGACGTCAAAACTGTATGTACGTATACGTACGACTAAGTCGCACCCAGTCTGCGTGATCCCTTTGTACTTGGAAGGTCGGGATCGTTCGTGCGTGTTCGTACGTGTACGCACGAGTGAAATTCGTACGACAACGCACAACAACAACCACAACACACTCGGCCTCTGCGTCCGTTACATTTTTAATGCGAACACACATAATTTTAGTTGGCAAATGAACACAATAAGCAATGTAGAGACAAAAAGGCACCTAGTACAGGGCCTAAAGTGGTAGAAAATAAATGAGTGTTTGAGAACCGAGGAGGAACTAGTACCTAATCTGCATTCGCAATTCATTTGCCAAACATGTTATCAAACACGAGTTTTAGGAAAAACAACTGTAATGCCTATACATAAAGTTCAGCTTGCGCTACAACTTCATATTTTTTATGACTTTTTCAACAGTGCTAGTCGGTCTAAAATCAATTTAATTTACAAGTGCATAAAGTTGATGTTTGTCTAAGTGGAAAACTCGTATTTTTTACATAGGTATATACTAATTGTGTGTACGTACATACACCTACTGTAAGACTAGTATGTACTAATAGTTTTACATATAGGGTGTCAGGAACATCAACGCGAAAACTGTTACCATCGGTTCAGTAGGTACATGATTGATGAAACATGACCCCTGCGTTGAAATTTTTCGTCGGATATTAAAAAAAAAACTTCTGTTTCATAGAAAAGTGCGCGGTTAAATGTATGGAACAGCTGATTCGTCGAAATTCTTCGTCGGTTTTTAAATAACCGACGAAGAATTTCGACATAGGGGGTTCAGAATTATATAGATACTTACTGAATCCATGGTAAAATTCGGTGAAATTCGAATTATCCAATCATCCTACGACATAATAGGTACAAACAATGCAATTACTTTAGTTTTGGATGTCTGTTACTGTTTAGTAACTGTGTTTAATATAATATCTAGATAGTTCTGTGATGTCAGGAAAGGAATTTATAAAGAAAAACTCAGAAAGATAAGACTGGGCATTTATTTCAATTAACCTTAGATAGGTACCTACCAGCACCCTAATTTCTTAACACACAATCAAGTATAATGTAAATCATTTTGAAGGATAATGCTAATCCATTGCTTGTATATGCTCGAAAATGTTGTTGCACTATCAAAATGAAACGGAATGTGATTGATCGTGTGTTACGCAATTAGGGTGCTGATCTTATTTAGTAAAACTTTAATTAGAAACTTAAAAAAAGAAACGTAAAGCTATGGTTTCATGAAGAAGTTTTTATCAACACATATTTTCTTAAACGGTAAAAAAAACCAGTTAATTCTATTTTAAAACACAGTTAGTACTCTCTTGGACTGTTCCTAGGACATACATAACATTATTCTTATATTCAATATTTAATACAATGATCTTATTAGCCCTTAGCAATAGGTATTAGAAATAATTAATGATTCAAATATATAAAGATGTTACACATACCTAACCGGTAGGAAAAATACAAATATACATAGCAATAGAGACACAATTTTAGAATAGTAAAACAGTTATACATTGACGTGACACTCTATGGTCAATCAAAAACTGAACTTCCAAATTCTGATGGCCAATTCTGGTAGGTACCTACATATAAAATGTTCACATTCAAGACGCAATCTGTCAAACTTGTCAAAAATGTTGGTCAAAAGATTGTATTTTTGACAGATTCCGAATGAGATGGGAATGCGAACGTTCTTAAAAATTACGGGAATTGCCCCTCAGATCTTCTGATCATTACAAATTCTATTTTTAACTTACCAACGTAATGAAGTAACGGGGGTTAAAAAGGGGTAGATTCTTGCGGTGATACTTGCGATAACCTATCCTAGGTTACACGCGCTCCGCAAGTTGCAAATAAAAACTTTGCTAGTTAGCCTAGTTTTCATCGTCTTGTATCTTTTTCGCTCCCGATTATTACGATATAGGTCCTACTTCCACATGTCACCTAATAGTGTGATATCACGCCGTTTTTGAAAACGAATGTTTGCAAGGTAACCTATCTACCTTTTAAATTATAATATCATTAACTTTTCATCAATCATAGCTGCTCTCATTTTAGAACCTTTTTTGTAAATAACTTTTTACATAAGTTGTTAACTTATCATGGGTAGCGGAACTGTTACAAAACTTAATAATATTTAAGTAATTTTATAACAGGTAATTGTAAAAAAGTATCTGATGAAAATGTAAATCTCTTACAAATTGAGTAAGTACTATGATTCAATTATTTGAATACTTAAAGTAGAAGTTCTAATTTTAAGTCACCATAAAGATGTTACACCCACATTCCGCCAGCTAAGTCACGTAGATATTTGGCGAAATGTGGTTGTACTATATTCCGAACACTTCTGCCTAATTGTTCGGGGATTACGGCCTTGATGATATGATGATCTTCTTAGAGACGCTTTTCATTTGGACAATAATGTAGGTTATTTTTATGACCTCAATTTTCGTCGATGATTTTTTCATTACAATTTAATAATGTCATTCGAACAATAATTTTTGGAAAAAGTGAAAAGTGGTTAGTGAGATATAATGTCGAAGCGCGATATAACGATTATGACAAGACTAATAAAAGTAGAGATAGACGATTGGATGATTTTATACCTTTCATTATAATGAAGAATTATAAATGACCATAAAATGCTAATAGAACAACAATAAAACGAAATACAACGGATCAATTTCGGCTGCATATGAAATGAATCACGTTTAACTTTTATAGTTAAAGTAAACATATCCAGGAAGTATATAAGTGATGATTGAATACTTAGTACTTACTTAACTTACTTTATAACTACTGCATAAAACTACCATTCCGACCACGTAGGTATATCACAGGACGTGTCAACTGTCATGGCGTCAATGCCAGCGCAGTGATGTCAACCACATCCGATTGTCTCCATGCTAATACCACGGGAGACCACCTTAGTATCATTGTGATACAAAGATACAAACGAGGATTTTTTATTCTCTGCCACCATTGACCAATTTTAATGTTCGGTGCGGATCGAATAGTAACGTATTTTTTTGGGGCAGTTTTTCTGTTATTTAATGATTATTTTTGTGGATCAGACGCTTGTCTGTCGTCTGCGTTTCCGCAGATATATTTTGGTGGCTGTTATTCGGAAGCCTGACATTTAATTATTGTCGTATGACGTCATTCGCCAATTAATTCTCTTAATTTGTACTGTTTGCTATTGGCATGCGAATGGGAACTGTAATATATCTGGCTTAGACTGACTTTCAAGAATTTGTCTTTGATCAGTGTGTGATCGATCAAGTTCAATTTTAGCTGTAATTGAACGCATACTTAGTTTACTATCTCGCAAAGTAAAGTAATCCTTATCATCATATCCATCATCATCACAGCCAGGCATGACCCATTGCTGGGCACCTATAGGACTCCTTTCTTTTCTGCCAGTATCATACCAATAGTTTTATAAAGCTGAACTTTTTGTTAGTAACCCCGATGCGTTCCGTTCTTAGAAATGGCCAGAATATTTTACATGTTGGTCTTGGTACTGTTAGAAATGAATACTAATTAAAAGTTCTCGTGTCTATTCTACGAGCGTTTAATTGTGTTTGTAGCATTAGGAAGTTATATCGGAGTACGGCGGTGAATGCTGCCAACACTCTTAATATGTCTGTTAGAGAAGTCGTCTACCGACTGTGGCGTGACTCACGCCGACTAAACAATCTACCATCACGTTTTTACCTTTTAATTAATTAATTTGCACGAAAACGATAATTACTGTAAGGTATTGAAACGAAAAAACATTTTTCAATGTTTCTACACCATTTTTCATCGCATTATTCGCGTGTAATGAGAATAAACTGCTCCAAACGAATCGTTGGATGAACCTTTGAGGTTCATCCAACGATTCGTTTCGAGCATTCGTTTGGAGCTTAAATTCTTAAGTGGGCTTTTAAATTATGAAATCGCTGACGCTGAGAAGGAAAGGCAGAGCAGGCTCCTGTGTTTTTCCTGACGAATAGTGCTGTTTGTTGATGTGCCAAATTAGGAATTGATGGCATAACTGGGAATGGACATTATTTAAGCCCACGTGTTGCATGTTTTGGTGGAGATTATTTATGAAAGCAACATTAACGTAACATAATACAACTAATCTTAAAAATTAAAAAGAACGAAAATAACTTTGATGTTTAACAATTTTCAAACTGCGAATTTAAGTTGGTCGATTAGTTTTCCCTTTAACTTCGTTAATATGGGCGCGTGTGGATTGATTCCACATAATCATGCGCAAGCGGAACACATAGGATGCGGGGCAGTCCCAACAGTATCCTGAACGCTTTTGCTCAACGTTTCGACTGTCAGTACGTGAACCACTGCTGCATGGTTCACGAACTGCCTAATGTTGAGGTATTATTTTAATTTTGTTTATTTGTTAAAAAGTATTTATGTATAATGCACAATTTAAACTTAATTTGATTGATAATTTTTAATTTCGTTTAATTGTATGATCCAAAGTTGATTGAAATAAATAAATAATAATAATAATTACGTTACCGGAACAGATCTAGGATGAGGGGCCAGACCAAGAGAGATACAGAAACCCGCAGGGCAGCATGTGGCGAGCTGTTGGGCGGTAGCGACCCCACGGACCCTATCTCCCGGGAGAAGTCTTGTTCCTCATCTCTGGCTTGCCTTTATTGGCCGGCTGGAGTGAAAACTGACGAGGAACAGAGCTCCCACCTTATTCTTGCCATATTTGCTTGCGTGGAGATTCGCAAGAGAGAGCAAACGTGCTCGGAGGAAGGAAGTATTCCAGTAAGTGCTCGTAGGGATCTTGACCATCTTCCGGGCTCTGGGATTGTTCTGAAAGCCGTGGAATACCTCTCCACTCCTCAAGCACCTCAGGACATGTTGCCCCCTTGTTACTACGGCACTATGTGCTAGCGACAGTTTTAAGGGGCCCATTATTGAGTGTGCAAGTCACCCCCTGCCATTTTTCCGTGTACATATAAAACATTGATCAGGCAGGGGCCATAGTCCTTCCATAGTTTCAGGTACTTGATCACAACTGCGGAAATTTGGGTGTACTCTAAGTAAACCTCTGACTAATCCTTCCACATAACAACACAACAATGTGATGTGTTACGTGTATGTGTGTGTGATGATATGATACGTAATACATAATTAAATTAACAGACGTGTATGCAGTTTTCTGTCGCCTGTACTTTGACTAACGAATTGAATAAAACTGTTGAATCACGGAAATTGCCAAACATTGGAAACTGTCAAATTGACGCTACTATCCGCAAACTAAAAAATTAACGAAACGGAGCATGAAATAATTTGTTTTTATTTTATTTTTACAACGTTACCGTCACGTTAGAATGAAAAAAAACTAATAAACATAGAAATACGGTCTTAAACTATAGTTTAAGAAGAAAAATCAAGAGTATTTATTTCTGAATTCGCTAAGCGTTGGATACTTATATATGCCTAGATTCATATACGGTACGAAGTCCATCAGAAGTGTTCTTAATATCCTAGTTCAGATTTGACACGCTTCGTTACATAATCCGGTTTTTTCGGGTCGATGGAGATCATTAAACAATAAAAGTAATATAAAAAGTCATCTCTTCCTCCTAGCCCAGGGTGACCTAAACACGACACGTCATCAATTTTTTTCTTTAATAGTTTGATTAAACTCTCTGAATTGTCTTTGTTTATGGCTGATCTAGCACATTCTAATATAAATAATGCAATACTGTCCACACGTTCTTTGATTGCAACCACAAACTGCAGTAAACATATCTGAGATAAAAGAATATCTAGTACCTCGTTACTATATTTTGTGTAGAAAGTTTCGTGAAACAGGTCATATTCACGAATTTTACTGTACATAAAATGACGTATTCCGATTTTGTTATCAGCTACAAAAATATCATATATTAAATATTTCCAGAATGAAAAAGTACAGGAATCAGATTTTAAAATATCGAAAATGAAATCCGTCGCAAAATAATCGCAAAAAGATAAGTGCACAAATTTGGGACGACTACCGATAACACATTCGATAATACCCGCTTTCTCCTTCCCCAATTTAACGTTACCCATTAAATTATTTACTTTTTCAAAGTCCTCGTATGAAAACAATTCCTTGACAACATCTTCGTCGAAAAGTGTATGTGCACTGATTAACTTGTGACTATGTAAAAAATCTTTACGCTCTTTTTCTATTATAATTTGATATTTAGGGTCAATAGAGTCAGGATAAAGTATAGTTTGTTTATTTTTTATAAATAATTTATACAAATGCCACAAATCGAAATCAATGCTAAGATCAAGCATATGACTAATGGCACGTAATTTATTGATAGAAGTGACATAATTTTTTACACCGTTTTGAAAAATATCTGCGATCAAAGAAATATGAAGTGGAAAACCCATAAATGATTTTTCATTTTCTTTTATCATCCTGTAATAAGTTTTGACAAACACGTTGACATAGTCTTTGACATGGTTTGAACCTGAACGTTCTTCATCTAGATCCAAATTTGCCGTCCATATTTTTTGTAAATATTGTTTTTGATCAGACAGATTAAGTGGCATTATTTTGAATGATAATATTCCTAAATCACGCTGTAACTGATTAACAACATTAACTCTGGTGGTTACCCATATATGCGCAACTTTAGAAGACTTTAAAGTACTTAATAATTGAATTGCTTCATAGGCGTAAGTAGGACATACTTCGTCGAAACCATCAAAAAGTAGGACCACTCGGTTATTGTTATAACAATGGTTAAATACATCAATTTCGAATAAATCCGGTTCTACATCGATATTATTTAAATGTATTTCGTTAACATTATTGATGACAATACGCTTGCCAATTTTTTCAATTTTTTCTTGCGTTGCCTGATCGTTGTCTTTAAAAGCTTTAATATCAATCGCACCATAAAGGAACTTGAAAACTTCTACCAGGTCAATTTTTCTGTTCTGTTCTGTTCTGTTGTGTTGTGTTTTGTTTGTCTGGGTTTTGCTTTTCCATTTAGTAAATTGCTCGTAATGATCTTGAAAATTTATTTTTGAAACCCACATTGTTGGATTTTTTTGTTTTGTACGGACTGCCAAATGAGATAATAATGTAGATTTACCCATACCAGATTCACCGCTGATAAGAACCATTTTTTCCTCTATATCTATTGCTGTTTTGGGCATTTCTTCATGGGTAACCTTTAAATTATCTTCAGATTTTACAGAATCTGGAACGCCATCGTCTATAGAATATAAGGAGGTATTGTTTTCTTCATTTTGTATATTTACTGTAATATAGCGACATAAGCTTTGATTTATATAAAATTCAACTGATTTTGTGAAGAGTTTGTCAGTTACCAGTTTACCTATTACAATTTTTTCGTTGTGAATAAACTTATAAATTATTTTTGGGTGTACAGCACGTAGAAATGCAGTATCGAAAATTGTAGTAACGGATACATTTTGACCTTGAAATAAAATTTCACGTTTTGCAAGAATCATTTTTTGAATTTCTTCTTCTAGATCCGTAAAAATGTTAGTGTTATCATCAATTCGCTGAATAATTCCATCAGTAATTTTATTTTTTAAGTTGTCTGATACATTAGCACTAGTAATGAGAACAATTTTGCCATGAAACGCCTTTTTCAAATCTTGAATTGTGACTTGACTTGCACTACAAGTTTGATCAATTATAACCAAAACGCTACATTTTGTTTCTTTCAACTCTTTTTCTACAATTTCCAAGTAATGGTTGCTTATCACACATTCTAAATCTAAAAAAGTATGCCCATTATCACAATTTTCGCCAAAAAATTGGATGCATTTAATGCCTGATAAGGTAATTTCATTTGAAACTACAACCAAAAGTGTCGCGGTGTCATCTTGCAAAAAATCTGTTATTTTTAGAGCTTCAATAGCACAGGGTTTGAATCTAATTCCATACATGTTCATTGTTTTACTGATAGTGTAATTGAGTATTCTTAACAGTGGACTATCCAGGGTGTACTGCTTAGCTTCGTTATAAAATTGACATGTTTTTGTCAAATACTCTTTCCAGCCAGATTGTTTCCACCATTTTTGTACTTCATCGTGATACTTTAGGAATATTGTATCATTTTTTACTCTAAAGATTGAATCATTTTCTTTTAAAATCAAGTCAATTTCTTTTTTTATAACATTTTCTACCTCATCTTCTTTGGCTTGATGAGTATAGAATTTAACCTGTTTTAAAAAATCTCTTACGAGCTTTTTATCATCTTCATCTTTGGACAAAAGTAGTTTCGGGAACCATGGAATATTTACATCTAATCTATACCGATTGATAGGGTGGTTATTTTTCTTTAATAACTTTAATAATCTTAAACCGTCATCAGATAAATGATCTTCTTCAAGATTAAATTCAAGCAGTTTAGTTTCTTGGTCAAATATCAGTAGGTTACCTACAAGGCTGGCGAGCTTATCTATATCGGTAGGCTGTAAACTTTTATCGGAACCGATATCACTTTCTTTAATTTCTACGATGTAATCTTCATGAGCACTAAGAAAAAGCTTATCAAATATAGTGCATAAATATTTCAGCGTTTTTTGTTTCTCTTTTTCATTTTCCATAATATGGAAATTCAAATTGCCAAAATTTGCTGGAACTTCAAAGGACAATGATTTTATTTTTTCTACAATTTCTGCTGCTGGTTTGCCTTTAAGAACTTTTAAATCATTACAAATTGTATTTTTCATAAGCAACAAATGCTCATCTTTCGTTTCAAGAAATGATTGACGGAACATTACTTTAATGTAAAGGTTGTTTGATTTATTGCCTTGATCCTGTAGCAATATTACATTCTGTGCCAAAAAAACATGGTACACTTTTATTATGCTATCTGTCATCATATTATTGGCTGTTTTTTTATTTATGAAATTTGATAGTCTCTCAGCTATCTGTATAGCAAGTGATTTTTTAATAGTTGGAGTTAATTTACCAATTATTGCGTCGTTTACATGAAATTGATATATTTTTCCGCTTTCGCTTGTTCGGAGATAATTTTCTTTATCAGTTTGTAGCATAACTGTTTGTACATTAAATTTTTCTGTTGCAGGAGTGTATATTATAAACTCACAATTTTTATCGTTTAGTAGTCCTTTAAACATTTTATTTTCAGAGTCGGAACAAATCTTTTGGAGAACTGACATATAGCTTTTTAAATATTTATGTAAACTAAAATTTCCGTCTTCTTTCAACGTATCTTCATCTGAAATTTTATCTTTTTCGGGATCATCTTTATGCTTGGCTTGCAGAAAAATTATATTCGGTCTTTGTTTTTCTCCATGCTTTTTATACCTAAAAACAATATCATCAAATGCACCCAAACCTGCAACATTTGTTCCTAAATAATATTCTTCAATTTCGCTATCATGCAAAGCTCTGAGTAAAATGAGACTCAATAGTTTAGTTTCGTAAAGTTGGCCATTAATTCCTGTAGTGCCTGCTCTATTTTGATAATGGTTTGATTTATTCTGCTTTGTAACTTTTGGTTTATTTTCGGGTTGTTTCTGTTGACAATCACTATTTTGAAATCGTGGTGAATAGTAATTTCCATTTTGGTATTTCCTTAAAAGGCTTACAATTTGTTTACCATCACTGCCTTTTAATAGTTCGGCAATCTCTAAAGCAGTTTGATCGTTGCTATTTTTTATGGTAATATCAGCTTTTTTGTGCAGTAGATATTTCACAACATCTACTTCCGCATTTAAGACGGCACTGTGCAATAGCGTATTGCGTTTATCATTATCTGCGTCGTTAATGTCTTCTCCTCTATCTAAGGCAGTTTTTATGTATTTTATTCGTTGTTTCCATACTTTTTTAAGTGTTTTCTTTTGAAGGTGCTCCGCGTTCTTTTCAGAATTCATAATAAGTAAATTTTGAATAATGAAGTGAGGGAAATAAAATATTTATTATTGTATTATGAAGTGAGCAATCTGAAACAAAATAATCCTAATGTAGATATATACGTACATTTAAACTGTAAACGAAAACTTCTGATTAGTTCTCACCGCGGCGTGATGCAATACGCTGCTCCAAATTCAGGAATGGTGTAAATCCAATTTTTAATTTTGTAAAGCAAGCAAGCGAGTATGAGCCTAGATCACGAATTCGCAAAGCACCTAAACGTAAAACGCGAAGTACGTAAACGTGTAACGTAAATTCGAACGATTTTAGAATCGTACATATTCTAAAGAATTTTTAAACGAAAAGCACAATAATAAGTATCAACCATCGCTTCTCTTCTCTTCTATATCTCTAATCTCTTCTCTATCTTCTCCGATCTCTATCTTTCAATATTATAAAACAAAGTCCGTGACCACGTAGTTCTTCTAAAATACGCAATGGATTTTGATGCGGTTTTCACCATCATTTACAATAAACTTAACCAAGTATAAAATCTTCACATTTCGTCAAGTCGTAATAAAAACGCTTTATTGAGCGCTTACGTGACGTGCGCTAACTAAACCTGTATGTGACCCTGTGTGTGATACATAATTTTCTACACGATTGTACATCTTAAAAATATTAACAAAAAATTCCGCGATAGCATAGGTCTGTCTTCAAAGGATGGCCATAGTAACTGAAACTAGTTTTATCTGTCAGAATTTAGTATAAAAAAAAATTAAAAAAACTATTTTGACCGGTATAATATTAATACATAAGCAATAAAATATGTTATTTAAATTGGGCGTTTAATTTAGATTACATATTGCATCGTATCATTTAAATGAATAACTACTTTAAAAGATATCCCAGATTTAAAATTACACCCAAAAAAATAAATATGATTGACGGTGCGGTCAATGACCCATCCCCGGCTATTAGGTTAGCGATGATCGCCATTGGATAGCGGTATGTGGTATGGTGTGCTGGCAAAGTTGTGGCTGAAGCTAAAAAACATTAATATATAATAAGTATTTGGATGTCTAAACTCCACTAATGGAAAAGGACTCATCATTTATTTTCATTTATCCAGTTCAACTTATACATTATTGTGTAGTGGGACCTACTATTTGTGTTTTTTTAATTAGGGTAAGACTCGTTCACACGTTGATGATCAGTGCGGATATTCTACTAATTTAATTTTGGAATCATCCGGTAGTAAGTAGGTAAGTATTATTATACTATATACGGTGACATTTGAATCACAGAATTGCTAGAACCAACGTTCAAACCATGGTCTACTACCATTCTATAACATCAAATATGTTATTAAAACAAACTAATCTAGGCTAGTTCTCAAATAAGTAAGATGTTGCTCAAACGTGTTAAAACATTAACCGTAACATCAAAGTACTCATCCCGGTAGCAATATGGCATTCAAAAGAGTTATGAGGAGTCCACGTGGACTACAAGGATATCCGGCCAATGTGGGCCGAAATGCAAATAAATTATTAGCCAATGACATGCAAACGCGCGAAGTACCGTTCCGCCCATTTCTTTTGTTGACTGCCGCGGACCTCCCACGCCGCCCGGGCGGTAGCTAGTCTACTGAAACCTCTCGAGCGGGCGAGGCGTATGCATCCGATGTACTTACGTCACAGAAACGCACCGCGCGTTTTTTGTGAAAATAAGTTCTAACTATTCGAATGTGGTAAATCGGAGTAAATGTTGTCTTGGTGCACACAGAGCTAGCCCGGTTTTGAGGTAGGTATAACTTTTGTTTTTGTCTTGTTCCTGTAATATCCCAATAAATAAATCACGTTAGATACAATAGGTATCCGTACCTTGTTTAAACCATGTCTGATAGTACCTACCGTAAGTTTGCACCTAGAACAAAATGATAAAATTAGAGGTCAGCCACCTCGCCGCGCCGTCGGTATGGTGCGTCGCATCGTGCAAACGTGCATAGCCAGAAAATACCTTTCATATTTTACTATAGCCAAAGCCATACCAAGCCATAAAAATCTGTTTTAAAGTAGCCACTTATCAGTGATAAAATACCTACCGAAGCTAACTTTTAACTTCGGTATTTTGTAGTAAGACGTATAAAAACGAGTGCTTACTAAGTTTCGTTTATCGAGGTATATTTCCCTGTAGACAGTGCTGAGTCCCGTGCGTGAGCGCGTGGGATTTGAGTCAACTTAATAATAGATTTATTTAACTCGTCCTATTAAAGCGGGCCGTATTTACGTGTTACCTTTATTTTATTAAGAACGTTATCAATGAAACGTAACATGTAAGCAAATATACGCTTCATACTAGTAAATGAAGAGAATCTTTAAAACGGAAACGTATTCTCATTAATTTGATGTACTAACAGTGTGGTAGTCATGTGGTAGTTAATGTAATATCTGGCAACTCATTCAAACTACAATTATATCAACTATGATCATAATTGTAGTTTGATTTTACATTAAATTTTTAAAATATTATGTAATACACACAATACGGTATCGACCCTGAAATTTTAAATTGGTAAATACTCTCAAGGACTCCATGAGACAGGCCCGACCTAGTATGGAGTCCATAGGTAAAAATATTAAAATTATGTTTCCTTTATGACAATAATATCAGGAATAGTTTATTTGTATTACTTTTAAGGAAATGTAAAGATTCTTTATTTGGTCAATAAACGATTTTATTATTTATTATTATTATAATTAAAATTACAAAGCCGGTCGTGCAAAAATGCCGGGGCCGTGCCACCAAATATCAACATCAATACTGCGCTATATCTGTGCGCAGCGCGTCCAGCGTGACCCCGCGTGACAATAGGTCAGCTGTAGAATGGTAGTAGACCATGGTCTGAACAACGTTTGTTCTAGCAAAACTGTGATTCAAATGTCACCGTGTATAGAATTTAAAAAAAAACATCTTTAATCATAAAATCCCCCAAAATAATTTTAACTAGCTGCGCCTGCCTAAAAAATACTGAGCATTCTATATCTACGGCAAACAATAAAAATGACAAGCACAAGATCTATTTTCTTGCAAAATAATTAATTAATAATCATCATGGGTTTATAGGTATAAAGCCTATTTCCAAATCCAAGATGATATGATGACAGTCCCCGAAAACGCCCACCCTTCACCACTTCCTAGTGCGTTAGCCGGGAAGAAGAAGTAGCGCAACAAATTCTTAAAGTCAGTGGTCTAATTATCTAGTTTTAGATTTTAGGAAAATAAAAACCGTTTGTACAATGATATCACATTGACAAGTATATTGCACAGATAATAACAAACAGTAGACTTGAACTTGAACTTGAAGAACACTACTATGGTAGCATATAAATGATTTGCGATTAACTTATTTTAACAGTAATGCGTACAAAAACATAATAAATTATATGTATTTGTGATTAGTATATTGTGACTTCGTGCCTTAGTAAATAAATAAATAAATAAATAATGTCTTTCAATTAAATAATACCAAACGAAAAACACTACAAGTAATCTATTTTGATAATCTTCTTTCAATCTGAATTTTATGGAAGAGAGACTTCCGAGAACTTAGTGTAGGTCATGTTGTCCTAGATCTCGTCCACTCACCCGGCCCGCAGCAGGCGCACCGGGCGTCGGCGGAGGGCGGATAACGCCCTCTTCCAGCCCCCCTAAATGGGTCCAAGGGCGACGGACTCGGGGACGTCCGTCGCCCCCCACACATCAGGATCCGAGGTGGCGGCGCGTAGTGTTCCACGCGCGCCCCTCTTAGACGTCGCGGGGGGAGTCAAACACCTCACTCCCCCCCCTGACCCGAGGAGGCAGCCGGGGGTTGCGGAAGATTTCAAGTTCCCGCGACCCCCGGCGTAGGTGTGAGTTGGAACACCGGGGTGGTTTTTAGTCAGTAAGAGTCTGACAGACCCCTCCGCCCGCCCTAGGGCGGGGGACATCCATGAGGATTTTCAAACCCGGAACAAAAAAAAAAAAAAAAGGTCATGTTGTCCTGTATTCACAACATTTCAGTTGAAAAGCATAATCTCACATACATTCCAACTGCAAATGTAAGTTGGAGGTTGGTTGGAGGTAAGTTGGTCGGGTCGATTATTACTCGTTAATCGGTAAAGCATTCTAGCTGTGATAGTTTTCCTTTTAACTTCGTTATTTATATACTACTGCCGTGAATGTTTTCACGGCAGTAGTATTTAAAAAATTCGTGAGGTGTCGTGGGACACACGGTTGGAACGAAGTTCCTTTCGATGTATATTATGTATGAACATAAATAACAGGCATAATGACATAACTTAACAACGTTTGAGAGTAACTAAAGAAAAAAAAAGAAACAAATACAATAATAAAAAATAAAAAACAAAATTCTAAAGTCATTTATTCAAAATAGGCTGAGAATCAGCACTTTTCGAACAACAAAATTACATAAGACAGTCCCCCAAAAACGCCCGCCCTTCTCCACTTCCTAGTGCGTTAGCTGGGAAGAAGAAGTGACGCAACCAACTCCCCAGCTATAGCAAGTGTCGTGATGGTCAAAATGTAATTTTTTTCGATCTAGCTCTCATTCACTAAGTGTGATTTAAAAAAATCGGTTATTTAAAAAAAAAAATCTGTTGCTCTATACATTTTGACCGGGTAGCCATTGCATTAAACAAACAACAATTAAACAGCAGATTTTTTTTAAATAACCGTCGAAATATTTCAACGCAGTGGGGTTCAGAATCATGTACTGAATCCTTGGTATAAGTTTTCGCATCGATGTCGCTGACACCCTGTATAGGTAATACTAATAACAGCAATGACGATGCAAATGGTGGCATCAAAATTGACGCATACGCAAATGATAAAGACGTATACAATAGAGCAGCTATCTCAATATTTAAAAGTACGAAGGGCTTTGATACGATAAAGTGGAAGAAATATCAATGTGTTCGTAATTTAATCACTAACATAGAATGCCTTTGGAAAGGAAAAGGTTCATTTCATTCATTTGGTATATTATTAATAGCAATACCGTTAATAATAATTTATATTTTTATAAGGCCTAAAATAAGTTACAATATTTTCAGATAATATTCAGTTTATGTAACAAACATGTGAGAGACACATTTTATCTAACGTTAGTTTGATATAATATATTAATGTTTAAATTTTGTTTAAAAAATTATGATATTATTGACATTTTAAATCGATTTAAAAAATGGAGGAGGTTCTGTTTATTTGTAGGCATTAAAAAAAAATATTTTCATCGATATTTTCGCTAATTGTGGACCGATTTTGAAAATCCTTTTTTCATTTGATAGAGGGAGCTTGCGCGGTGGTCTCGTAATTATGAATTTTATTAAGTCTGCTTGAGTCGTTTTTGAGTTCTTCAATAATAAATATTTTCCCACTTAGTCTATGTGGATGATGTTATAATAACATCCTGTCACTGTTTTTTTTTTAAGTCTGATGTTTTTTTTGTGTATCGCAGTTTCAATAAACCTTATCATTTTGAGTACTTACTAACAATTTACGAGTATCTAATTTTGATTGATATCTACTAGCGACCAGCTCCTGCTTCGGACGGTTTGTACGGTACGACTTGACAAAAACATCGATTATTATTATTCCTTTATTTCATTTAAATGTGTATTAATTACATTTTTAAATATTAAAATATAGAAAAGAAAAAAAAAAAAAAAAAAACTATAATAATTATTATGAATGTTGAAATATTAACTAAGGTATTGTTATCCTTTTGTTTTTTGTATCTATTTGTATAGTTAGTTATTATATTTAGTACCTAGTGTAAATAGTTAGTAATATGATTTAATAATATTTGTAAATACCTAGTCCTGTATAAATAAAAATAAAGATCTACTAAGGTATTTTACAAATATACGTTCCGAAAAAATTCTCTAAATAATGGCGAAAACCACATCAAAATCCATTGCGGAGTTTAGAAGAACAAAGCGGTCACACAGACAGACACGAATAAAATGTATATTAGAATAATCGTTCTTCTAAGGCGGATCCGACTGGGATTGATTACGTCAGTAGGTTTTTTAAACCTCAAACCATTTGCATGCTTACTCACATGTTAGCTTCCTTGCATCTTGAAATACAATTATATTAAGTATCATATGTCATTAGATCATATAAATGCTTCACAAAATGATCATTATAATTTTTAACTATTGTGTGTTAATAATTTTGATATGACATAAAATTATATCATTAATATGTTATACGAGTATTAATAGATGAAATATATATTTATATTATAATCTGATGATTATAATAAAAATATATTTTTAATACCTAACTGCATTGGTGTCATTTGATGAAATGTAAACACCCAAAACAATACTCACATTTATGTCGTTCACAAATTCGCACTACACAACTGCACAAATTCGCGGTGCCAGGCAAAATAATCAATAACTGATAACTATTTTGATATCAAATGAGTCAACTGACTTATCAGTAGGGGACCCCTCCTACTGATAAGAATACCCATCCGGGCAAGTATAAATGCATTCCATTTAATAAGGCAGGTTGCAGTGCTTTACCGACCCCGACGGTCGGTCCTGACCTTTAATATTCAGTGCTATTCCGACTGACAAACAGTACGAACTGCTACTGTGCATACGTTCAGTGCAGCACTGAACGCGTTCATTTGTTTTCATAGTCCATTCAGCGACCGCATCGATCGACAGACGTACGTCGTGGACCCGCTCGAGTGACGGTCGTCATACGCAGTGCGTAGCGTCGTGCACGTGCGTAAGGTCAGTGTAGTCCTGTAACGTTGAATTAATCCGAACTAATATTTCAAATGCGAAAGTGCGTTTGTTTGTTAGTTTGCTAAGGCTTTCACGCTAAAACGGCTGAATGCTGGGACACAGGCCTCCTTTCTTCGAAACGGAGTGGGATGTAATCTACCACGCGGACCCAGTGCGGGTAGGTAGATGTCACATGTCTTCGAATTTTTCTAGGACATGCCGGTTTCCTTCCTTGAGAGCAGTGATGCCCATACAACTCTTAATTTAGTCGGGGCCTTTACCACTGATCCACCACTGCTCCTGAACGTATTTGGATGACATTTGGCATGGGTAGATCATGACCTGTAGAAGGACATAGTTTACTTTTCATCCTGGATCGCAGAAGAAATCGCGGGCAACACCTAGTTTTCATATAAATAAATAATGCGACCGACGCGTCGGTCGGTCGGTGAAGCACTGTAACCGGCCTAATGGAGCAAGTTTTTTTTTTTTTGTTATCTTGCCATCTGTCGGAAGACTATGTGTAGATGACTTGAAGTCATTGGGGCTTTCAGAGCAAAATTCCATTTGGGAAAATCTCTACAGTGCTTTATGTGGAGCAGTCTAGTACAATATCAGCCTTATCAATCTACGGATTGTTTCCGGAATTGCACTGTTCGTTGGTTCAGTTGAATTTCTTTGATCGTCCTTCATATTTGGACCAAAATTATCTTAAGGATAAGGATTCATCCTACCAGTTGTTTCCATAAACTCATAAAATCCTTTTGTTCGTGGCTCTTGACTATCAAATCGATACGTATTTGGGGTTTTATTATTTTGACAATATTTTAATATTATTTATTAAATATTTTATAACGGCTTTCTTGAACACGTTAGGAAATTTACCTGTGGAAAGAGCAAGGTTACATAATGTACGTTAACGGAGGCACAATCACGGCCGCATGCTTTTTTAAGAGGTCACCGGATATCCCATCCCATCCCGCGGAACAGTTATTGCGGAGCGACATCAATATTCCGGCTACCTCTTCCTCATCTGTTGGGAGCATTACCATGGATTGCATTCCGTTAGATAGGTTTCCCTTCGTAGCTTTTGTTTGTGTACTCTTTATGTTTTTGTTTTATCTAGTTTTTCACCTAATTTGGCAAAAAAGTCATTGACATCGTTTACAGAATTTTGGGGTGTACTTGATGACACCCCAAAATTCTGTAAACGATGAGCAACGAGGCTAATAATTGTGATGATGTGTTGGCTTTCCTTGGCGACCTTCTTGAGATATTATTTATAGCCGACCATAACTGTTTAGTGTTTATGTTGCATTTTTCTCATATTCTATTTTTAATTTTCTTAATAATTTATTACAAAAGTTTCTGTACCTAGTAAAAACAATTTTTTAAAGCTCATTATTAGGCGCCTGTTTAAATTTTCTATGCAATGTGTCTCGATGTCGCATACAGCGAAGTAAACCAGGAGTAATGCAGCTTTAATATTTGTTTACAGTTCGGAATCTTACCAGATTTGGAGTTTGAGTTTATCACGTGTTTTAGTAATCTAGTTATTGTTTCCCCTGCCACATGCGGATCTTGAGTCTTGTATACTTCATTAAATTCTAGTTGTTGTAGGTTTGTATCTACCTTAACATAATTAAAACGAATACAACTTTTTGTAATTATTTTAGGCATCATTTTGACAAGAATAATATTACTGTCTCATGATCAGTTAGAGCACAGTGTGCGACTGAAGTAGAAGCAGGTAGTCGAGTTTTCAGTATAAAGGCTTGTACAGACCAGCGCGACCTGTCGCGCGACGCGACACCGGTTATTGTTATACTGTGAAGTTTTCTTAGAAATTGTATTTTTCGTGTCGCGTCGCTCGTCAAGTCGCGCTGGTCTGCACAAGCCTTAACGTGGTCAAGACAAGCTAGTTGTCGCGTAGGTATTGTATGAGCAGGTAAAAGGCCATGGGTAGCCAGTAAGTTTAGGTAGGAATGTTTAGCGGAATCCTTGCAGTGTTCATGTATATTTATATTTATGTCTCCTGTAATAATTATAGTATTGTATTTGGATAGCCTACTTAGCCTGCTTTACTTATTTATATGTAACTTTAATATTAACGTATTAAGTACATAAACCTTTCGGAATGAATTCTCTAAACGATGGTGAAAATCTCATCAAAAGCTGTTGCGTGGTTTAAGGAAAGAAAAGAAAGAAACAAAATAAATTTATGTGACTCAGGTTAAGGCACACAAAAACAGCAAAAAAATAGAAAACTAAAGATAACTTAAAATAATATTGTGTGCCTCACGGCTTACAGCCGAATAGGCCCAGTTTAGCATGAAATAGACGTGCTACAAATTTTTACAACGTAAATAATGTCCTACTGCAAAATTGGTTCACTGTTAATAATTTAGTATGAGGTAAATGGAAAAATAACTAAGTGCATGAAATCTTTACTAAATGTCAAAAGTAGTGATTGTGAGATAGTATTGCATCAAGAGAAACCAGAATTCGTCAATAAATCTGTTTTCCTGGGATTCACGCTCGACTCAAGACTACAATGGGGTCCTCATTTAACATCTCTTGCAGGACGACTAAGTTCAGCAGCTTATGCTGTCAGAAAAATCCGGCAATTTACTGATGTAGATACTGCGAGGTTAGTCTATTTTAGTTATTTTCATAGTATCATGTCTTTCGTTATTTTACTGTGGGGACGGGCTGCAGACATCGAGTCTATTTTTGTTCTGCAGAAAAGAGCGGTCAAAGCCATATATTATCTCCGCAGGCGCGATTCTCTAAGGGAAGTTTAAGGATATTAACATCATGACGGTATACCTTGTCAATATATCTATGAAACGTAAGTAAGAAAAAAAATACTTCTTATTAGTAAAAGAGGTGATAGACGTAATAATAGTACAAGAAATATGGACCTATTAGTTCAACCAGGTTTCAGACTAGCTAAAGTAGACTCATCTTCCATGGGGTACTTTTTAAAATGTTACAATAAAATTCCTCCCCACGTACTTTAACGGAATGAGATGAAATTCAAACGCACACTATGCAGGCAGGTATATTATATAAGTTGGGGGATTACATCGCTGATAAAAAAGCTTGGCTCAATGCTGGTCCTGCTCTACAACCACAACTATTTGATTAACATTTGAAAAAACAGTTGAGAGCTGCCGAAGAGTTTAATACCATTTTTGCATTGTATAAAATCAATTTCCTTTGTATTGTATAATTTCAGAGCACAGGTGTGAGTACTATGTACTAAGGAGCTACCATTTACCGGGTGATATGTCTTTTATTGACTTGAATGTGCCCTGGCGGTTGTGAGTATGTCATGCTCACTCAGATGTCTCGCTGATGGTAGCGCGTGTGTTGGATCATTTAGTTCCCTTCAAAATGGTTGACCTGAATGGTGCTGATCCATGCGCCCTGTTCGTGAACGGGCACCGCCAGTGGGGACTGGTCATCTCTTAGCTGCCATGACTTATTTTAATTTATTAATTTTTTTGAATTCTTCATTATTTTTATATTTTTATTACGGACGCTTCTAACGTGCACGTGTTTCTTCATTGTTTTCACATGTATAATTTCAACACTAATTATGTAACCAATTTTTTTATAGTGTCCGAGGGTTTTCTTGCCGGTTCTTCTCCTTAAGTACCTACTACGCTTAGGAATGGGCAATTCAAAAGTGCATGTAAATGGTTAAATTGAAATAAATGCTTTGAGTTTGCGTTTGACAGCGACTGCCTATCTAAATTCCACCACCCTGCAGTTACGTCTGCCAATCTGTCATGGGTCTAAAATGCTTTCCGAAGTATGGAGAGGTCTCGGTATGAAATAGATAGTCACAGGCCGTGTCCTCCTAACCAATGCGACTGTCGCACGAACACGCGTCGTGTTCATTTTTTTCGGCGAACCTGAACGCGTCGTCGCGCCGACACGCTTTCCGGTTTTCTGAACAAATGAGTGACCGCATATTCACGCGACCGATCGCTTTGGTTAGGACTCGGGGACCCAAAAATCGAATGGATAAAGAAAACAATTCTGTGACATTATTGATTTTTTATTTAATTTGTAGATTATAGACAAAACTTATTTTAGAAAGTATTTACATAAAAAAATAATAGGAACTTATAGATTTCGTTTAAATTAATCGTAACACAATTACTGTTTATAAAAATGTTGCCATAATATTAGGAATTATTTTATGTTTTTTCTTTTAGCTGCTGTAAGTAAGAAATTGTGGAGCATTAGGTATGTACAAAACTGACCAAATCAGATTTTACAATAATATCTAACAACTAATGAAATTTTGAGTTTAAACTTTTATCAGCGCTCGTGCCGACACTCAATTCGTACCAATGTGTTAATGCCAATTATGACGTAGAGTGTAGGTATTTATGTAGGTATAATTATAAGTTGCGAAAGACCTAATACATAAAATGTACTGGATTTAACAGAGTTTTGACATCTCCAAATTACAAACAGCGCAGCCATTACATTCACAAAGATGTTTGTTGGACAATACACTGACTTGGACAACATTGATTCAGTATTCGTTCACATGGTTAAAATGTTAGGAAAAACCGTCTACAGTTACAATACCTATTTGTAAATATATGAGCACCACGTTTCTTTCAACATATTTTATAATTTAAATGAGAATGTTTCATTTTTAACTTTATACTGTAATTTTATTCCAGGTATTCGTCTCGTATTCACTTAAAAACGATATAGTTAATGTACGGACAATATTGTAAAGCATTTAAAAAACAATAACTACGTAGTTTCTTGCCCATAATAACTTTTAGAAGGGGCAACTAAATCAATTATATTTTCTTGTTTTGTGCCTTTTCTGTGCCTAATTGAAATTAATTATTAAAATTTGAATACTCCTAGAACTTATTTGGCGATGTCCTAATAATGTGCAAATACACGAATATCGCAAGTTCGCGCGAACATTGTTCGTTCGAACATGATTGTGAACAAATCGAATAATTGTCTATAAGGCCTTGTCCTAATAGTAAGCAGTCGTCGCGCGAATACACAATCGTCGTGATCGATTTAAAAAGGTATGAAGATGACGTACGAACCGAACGCGATCAATCAAGTCGCGTTTGTACGTCATAATCGCGTAAGTCACGTAGCCACTGTTTGGCTTTTTTATTCGTTATCCAACTAGTCCTGACATTTATGGAAAACCGCCATAAAGCAAGCGCAAAACTGTGAGCGCTCGTAGTAAACTAAAACAAATATAAATGCCACAAACAACGTTATTACATATACACTTAAAGTACAATTATTAAATAATGATTGACCTAATTGATCTAGTTTAAGTACCAACTACATAGAATATTATAATGTAATTACTTGTATTAATAAATATGTACAGCTTTTTGTTTTTGTTGTTTGCATACCACCGATGAGCACACTCGGAATGGCAGCCCGTGTCATCTGACAGTTGAACAATTACACAATCTATCTTAAAACTGTGCCTCAAGATGTGACTCCGTTTAAACTGCAAAAATAACTCAATGAATTTGCGTAATTTTTGCTATCAAGCAGATGAATTTTTCAAACTTAGAAGCAATGGTTTTTTGTAGCGTCTAAATAAAACGGAGTCACGCCTTCAGGGCACAGTTTTAAGATAGAGAAAACTGAGCAGTAGTTACAATAGTCACTCTCAAAAATGAACGCATAGACGGAAGCGGTAGACGGTAATATGCAAAAATAACGACTTTCTTCATTCGCATTAGAATGTTAATGTACACTATAAGGCCGTACCCCAACCACAGCGATCACTGAGTGCGAGCTTGAGTGACATAATCTGAGCGCGATAATCGAGAAATCGCGCGACCAATCGCTTTGCTTAGGACATGAGGCGAGGGAGTATCACGCATAACTGTGACACACACCTATTTACGATTTTTCAAACTTTTAGTTTGGCTTAATTTATTTCAGCTTGGGCAGTTCTTCGCATTGCAAATATAAGTTGATTGAGGTACCATTAGAAGGCTGTATATATGTCGCAGTAAGACGGTTATATCCGGGATATAGTTATATACCTAGGGATATAGATATATACCGTATTATAGTTATTATGAAAGCGGTTCATAACTGCCGTAGTGCCCTAATTTAGTTACTGCAACCAATTTCTACTTAGCGCTTGCCCGCCGCTGCCGCGGCAACGCTCGTTTCGCTCGCTCGGCTCGCGCCTAGTTAGTCACAGTTCAATCATAACTATTTGGTCAGAGTGCCCTAATAAAGATCGTGCACGTATCACACTTATATTCCTAGTAAGATGATTATGAATGGCTTTCCTATAACTATATTACGGTATATAGCTATATCCCTAGGCATAACTTTAACACGGCTATAACCATCTTACTGCGACATTAAAAGACTTTTAAAAACGCATTGTATCCGAATGCGTTGCAATGTGCTTTCCGGGTTGAAAAAGATTACCAGGCTACGTAAAGTATTCAGAACAAGCGAGAATATAAATACTAATTTTAAAACCATAATATTAAAACACTATCTACTAATACTGTTACCAAAGGTATTTTTGTTACGCAGGAAGTATGTATGTATGAGCTCCCACCACTTTTTTTTAGATTTGTATACCACCATTGAATCGATTCCGTTAGTAATTTTAGTCCAACTGCGATGGATTTTGTTACAAAAACATTTCAAGAGTTACTTAGCATTCTTAAAGGACGCCAATATTTTTGTTCAAAGTTTCACAAAGACACTTTGTACAGAAATATTGGCGTGCAGTGCAACAATTTCTGTCAATTTGACCTGTTTTGCGAATGCTCATAGTACGGTACATACATACATACATTCTCTCTTGCATAACAAAAAGGGACATCGCAATTAATCCTCTTTGCAAGAAATCTTAGTGTCTACATACAGAGTGTTGTATGGCACTGAATAGCCTTTATTCGAAGCGATCACTTGGATGGCGTACTTCCTCCCAGCCTTTAAGCCTTCAATTTTCTGCATAATAACTCTGGCCCTGAAATAAAAATAGTTTTTCAATAAATACTGTGAAATTGTCTTTTTTGGAGCCACATTATCTACCTAGTTAGCTTATTTATTATATATATATCGTGTTGTCTAGAAATCTAGATAATTATACGTATATACCTAGAAGGGAACATAATTTTTATTTAATTTAAATGTTGTTTGTGTTTTTATTTCAATCATACATTACAATGTATGGCTACAGTTTGACTGACAGCTGTTGGGTTAGGCCATCGAATAAGAGCGATCGTCGCGTGAAAGCGCGATCGTCGCGTGAATGCGCGATCGATGCGTTCAATTTTTTCGGCGAACCCGGACGCATTGTCGCGCTGACAGAGGGCGCGTTCGGGTTTACACATAACCGAACAAATAAGGGACAACTGAACGCGATTACGCGATGATCGCGTATTCGCGCGAATGTATTGGGACGCGAGGTTAGACTTGGAATTTATTTCGGTTTTAGGACCGCCTTCTCTGCAAGTTCGTAGCAAATAATTATAGCTATTTTCTTGTGCAGATTTCCAGGCTGATAATACTATGACGATATATTTTTGAACGTTCTATTGATCCAGCAAAGCCAAGTAAGGTTAGGGAAACAAATTGTTTAGCAAATTGGCACCACAACTGCCCTTCCTTAATAGTCGTTACACGCAGTGTGTCAATCTGCTTAACAATACATTTCCCTGATTGTATTTAAAATTATATTAACAACTTAATATAATTTTAATTCGAGAGCAGGTTGTAGGTCCTGCATCCTGAGTTCGAATCCAAGCAGGCACTTTATTCGTGTAAAATAATTTCATCACCACTGCTCTCAAAACGGTGAAGGAAAACATCGTGAGGAAACCGGCATGTCCTAGAACCAAACATTCGAAGGCATGTGACATCAGTCAAACCGCACTGGGTCCGTGTGGTGGATTATGGCCCACTCCCTCTCACAGAGAGGAGGCCTGTGTCCCAGTAATGGAAACATTATTATTATGCTATGTTATATTTTAATTCTATATGACAATATTGTATATAGAAAACACTTACGTCTTTTGGGCATGGTTAACGCAGTGCCCTTTAACACCTTTTCGAGCAGACCAGCAACCGTATGCTTCTCCACTCATAGTTTCACGAGCCAGGATACAATATCTGAAGAAAAAAAACGAAATACCAATGAAAAATCGTTATCTGATGCTTGACTGCTTTTCCGTTTAGAGGCCGCCGGGCGACTGCTTAGCTTGTGGGTTTCGGTTCGATTCCTAGGTCGTATACTGTTTTGGGTTTTTTTTTCCATCAAGATTTTCTTCCCCCCTAATACATGAGACTTAGTCTCCAGGTCATACAGACTGTCTCAGTAAAAACCAGTAGGCTGGATTACGCCCGGTAAACAGGTCAGACTCCAATTACAAGGGACTTCAGCATAACTGGGAAAATGTGGGTGTAGGTAATATCACACTTCAATTTAAACAGCATAACATCACGCCTGGAATCGAACCCAGGACCTCATTCTCAGCAGTAGTGCTTGCGACCATTCAACAAGGAGTCAGTGCTGTCGAGGTGCTTTAAATCTTTGGGAAAAACAGGCCTGTCATGTTTTTATCTTTGTCTGAGAAAACACTCGAACTTTTTTCTATACAAAATGTGTATTGGATTATTACGTTACATGTTATTGAACATATTAGTCCACCCATGACATAATGACATTGACAGACCCTCACCTAGAATCACTGCTTGGAATGAGTTCTGTCATTGGCCTTTTGTTATTGGAGTGTACGCAAAGATTTAAATTGTTCGATTCGCCCTACCACGTCAAAAAAGGATCCTTTTTCTGTATCATTGACACTGACATTTGATTAGTATTCTTTCGCTCATTCATACTGAAAACCGTATCTATCGTTCCATGCGGGATACGTGAGCTCAATCTTCAATTCTCAATTCTTTATTGAATTCTATAATGTTGGTAAAACAGTTGATAGGCTTAAAATGTATGAAATAATTATGGACCAGCACATTAGGAGAGAGGAGGAAAAGCGCTTAATTGAAGAACGTTTATATTATTTAAGTATATATTCTGGTAATTGTATTTTTATTTTATTGTGGTGGCATCTACATCGCCACATGCGAACTACGCATCAGAGACCTGACGCCACACAAATCCGGCATCGCGCAACTAGAGTTTACCGCGCGAACGACATATATAAGACTATCCGACATCAACCATTGGGCAGGATTTAGCGTTGTGGCGCGCCTACAGAAATACACATAGCAACTAATCACACAGACGCAGCTTGCCTGCGTCACTCCCACAGGCCGTTTAGGCCAACAGATCGAGGGACCGTAGTAGCGGGCCACCGTATAGCCTCCGCCCTCGACCCCACTCGCGACATCCCGAGCACCATCAAGCAGTTGCCCGCTAGACACAACACCCGTCTGGTCGGAAGATCCTCCCTTATTAATAGAGGATGAGTGAACTTTACACCTTGTTCCTCATGTCTCTAAATGATTACTACTTTTCCTTCTTATTCAAATATTTAATTTATTTAAGTATTCTAATCATTATTATTTGTTGAGTGAGTAGGTATGTGTTATGTTAAACCAATATAGTTTTAGTTAGTTAGTTCTATTGTTCAATGTAAACACGTTTTCGCAGACTAAAATACGTTGAGACCACATCGTCATTCTCTTGGTCTTATACCAATTCATTTGGTGTCAGCGCAACATATCTTTTTCTTCCATACTTTTCTATTAGTCGTCATTTCGGTATTCACCCCCCTCCCAGCCATATCATCTTTCGCACAGTCTATCCGTCGCTTCTTTGAGCCTCCCCTACTCATACGGTGAGACCACATCTAAGATTAAAAATCTTTGGGTTTCCATCAGCGATCTCTTACCTGATGACGTCGGTAGCGTTATGAGTGGCTGGCAAGAATGCTACGTCGACAGATCTGCAGGATCTTATTTGTCGAAGTTCCCTGACGTAGGCGCCGTCTTCAGTCAGCTCTGGAGTGCTCACACCCCATCGCGTTGTCGATGCTGTCAACTGAAATTATTATTTATTATTATCATAAATCTGGTTATTAAATTAAATCAGCTGTTCCAAACATTTTGACTAGGTATTGCACTTTTCTATGTAACAGCAAATTTTTCATAACCGATAAAAAATTTCAACGCAGCGTGTTCATCACGTTAAAACGTTTCAATCACGTTCTGAATCCATGGTAACAGTTTTTAACCCTGTAAACTATTCTACAACTGAACTGTTTTATTCGATTGAATTAAGGTTTTATTATCAAAATAACTAGGGGATACAAGGATTGCACGTTTTAATCGTGATAGTTTACAATTTAGACAGGAAAGAACCCCGCTAATTATTTAGAGAGCCACGAAAAACAGAGGTTTTCAATTCTACTCACTTCTATGCCAACGGCGCCATCCTTATCCCATCTGCTTGGCACTACTTTGATGACGTATCTCATTCTAGCTTCTTCGGAACTGGAGTCGAACTGCACTGACCCTTCGTCACTCGTCTCTTGAATTGAAGATGTTGAAATTGGTGCTGGCACGAAGAATTTGGAGTGAGGGTCTAAAAAAACAATTTTATGTTAATATTTTATACTAAGCTGGGTAAAACAGTCGTCTTTTTAACTCTATTTACCTACGTCTTATCATACGCATTTGTTGTGTAGGCAATTGAAAATAAAACCCATGATCGGAGGATTAACTTAAATAGGAGCCTAGTAAAGAATGAAATTGATCAGCGGAGAGCGTAATCCAGATTTTTTTTAAAATGAGTGGTCGCTAACTCATTGTAGCCACCCATTTCCACGTCTACGTCTATTTACTGTCCAAGCTGCGCCATAACACCCAGTTGTTCTCCATTTTCTTCCTCTACCTTTTTTTTTTTTTTTTTTTTTCAGTATGGGATATCATCAAATGACTTCTCCCGCTCTGGGCAGAGCGAGAGGGTGTGTCAGACTTTTACTGACTAAAACCCACCCGTGTTCCTTCCGTTGCCTGTGTGCCGGGGCCGCGATATCCCTTTCGGACAAACCCGCAACCCCAGCAGGCATTGGTCTTTCGACCCCGTCGGTTAGTGCTGACATCTCTTTGAGGCGCGCGTGGAACACAACGCGCCGTTGACACGGGCCTGGTCCTTATCGGACGGCGAGCTGCCCATTGCTCACCGTCCGCAGGCCCGCGCCTACGGTGGCCGGAAGTCGGCTCTTGACTCCCGACGCCTTCTTCCTCTACCTCATCCATCGCTTTCCATCAGGCGAAATCCAGGTCAAGAGCAGGCCTATGCTAAATAATATTATAAAATGCGAAAGTGAGTTTGTTTGTTTGTTACGCTTTCACGATAAAATGGCTGAACAGATTTGGATGAATTTCGCACATGAGTAGACCATGACCTGGATTAGGACATAGGATATATTTTATGCCGATATTCACATGGGATCGAGACTTATGCGTGTAAAACCTTGCGGTGCACATACTTTTGCAATAATAAAAAATGACTCTCCTACCTACCTTTTTAAGGTCATCGGTCCATCTAGGTCCCTTGCAACGCTAGTCAATAAGCGGTCTCCACTCGGATAATCCTCTGATATGGAAACAGCTAACAAACTATGATTCCAAACTATGCCAATGGATGTCGCTCATCGCTGATCCACTGCCACTTCAGCTTATCTGCGCCTAGTCGAGTGCAATAGGATATATTTCAAACACTTACCTATATTTCTAACCAGGTGTAGCCTCTTTCCCCGGACCAGCACTTCAATGTCGACAGCACCTCCACAAGTTGATAAAGTCAGCCAGAGACCGCCTCCTGCGCCTACTGTTGCCTGCAACATTATAGGTAGATATGTCATAGTCTTATACTTAGCGTGTCGATTGCAATCTATACAATGTCGCCCATGGGCATGTGACCGCCCATATTTTTCCAAAAATTCATGAAAAATTATCGAAAATTAGCTTTATCTTTAATATTTTTCATGTTATTAAATTTTTTATTTTTTGAGTGTCGTTTGCCATAATCTCCGATGTTATTGGCTCGATTTGGATTCTGTTTATTATTTCTAAAAGCTAATTTTATCGGATTAACTAAATGTTTTTGTCGACTATGAAAAAAAAAAAAAAAACATTAAAAAACACAAATAGTCCATAAAATAATAGGGGATTCTGAAAAAATATATATATAAGGATAAAGAAAAAAAAAATTTTGATAGACCCCTTTCAAAGTTAATTTCCGAAAAAAAAACATGAATATTCAGTAAAATAAGGGCGGTCACATGCCCATGGGCAACATTGTATAGAGTCAGCCCAGAATTTGGCTACGAGCTTGGCACCTTCAGTAACGTCCATCAGCCCCTGTAGCATGCAGACAGCAGGACATGCTGGACACGATATTAAGTGCCCCATTGTTTTTGAGACAGCACCACATTTACACTCCAGGGTGGTCATCTGTGAATCTCCACCTGCGCAGGTTTTCTTTGCTTTGCTCTAACTGGGACCGGAGTCTATTTAGAGACCTCCATGATATTATTATAAAATATTCTTTATTGTATGCACACTGTTAGGACGAACAACAGGACACAACGTTCACTAGAAAATAGTCCTCCAGGCCGTATTTCGGCCACGGCGGCCAATATAAACGGATAACAGCTTTCGGCGCGGGAGATATTATAGTGCACAAGTGTGTGCACAGACAGGTGCACTCTCTTTCCCTTACTCTCATAGTCTGATGGGACGGATCATAATCCGGACCAACGGCTTAACGTGCTTTCCGAGGCACGGGGGTATCACACCGCCGACTTCCAAACTCCGAGCTGTTACTTATAAATTCCTTATGGAAAAACCCAATAACACTTTGCCCGACCTGGGAATCGAATCCAGGACCCAACGCTCAGCAGTCCCGTTGTAACCACGAGACCAACGGGGCAGTCAAAACGCACAAACTTGGACTGGAACGGTGCAAACGGCATAGCGCACGAATGAGTCGCTTTTGAGAAGTCGCGTTTATGAAAGGGTATCCCCAGCATGGGAAGATAAAACATAAAGCATGACTGGCAGAGGTTGCTTCTAAGTATTTTCGAATAGAAAACAATAGAAATTTTTATTTTTCATCTTTTCAGAATCTTACGCTCTGACCAGGTAAATTCTAAGAGTATGTACCCACCTTAAAATAAAAAACGCTTCGCCCTCGTATATCCGCTTTGGTAGGAATATTCTCCCGAAGTCGCTTGGCAGTGGATGTGCGCGGACGCACACTGCCCGTAGCCAATAAGGACCCTGAACGACGGTCCTTAGCTACGCCGAAAACGCTTACGAAATAAGTCTGCATAAAAATGAAATGAATAAAGTTAGTAATGTCAGGAACTTGAGTCGGAAGTATTGAAGATAAGCATTGCATAAGTGTTCAAACATTTTTATTAAATGATGTTATTTGAATGAAATCTCTAGAAGTGGGCTTAACAGATAGAGCATTTATGTTGAAACAAGAATAAGTAATCCATTAATCAAGTCAAGCAGTTAGGAGCTACGTTTAGTGAGTAAAGTATTCGAACGAGCGACAAATTAGTGATGTAATTATGACACCAAGCGTCAGTGTCGCAACAAGCGCTAGTATGGCACCAAACGTCAGTGTGGCACCAAGCGTCTGTGTGGCATCAAACGTAAGTGTGGCACCAAGCGTCAGTGTGGCACCAAGCGTTAGTGTGGCACCAAGCGTCAGTGTGGACATTGGAATTGTAACACGATGCGTTGGTTTGCTAGGTGCGTGTCACCTAGCACGCAATGTAGCACTAAGCAATAAACGAAGGATCTCGCTGTGTGGCTTCAACCTTACATAATCATCGTAATAAAAGGTTGTTCAAATACCTAGAGGACAAATCAATTTTATCGGATCGACAGTTTGGTTTTAGACCTAAAATTTCAACTGCCGATGCCGTACATCATCTAACTGATTTTCTAGCACAAAAACTTGACAAGGGTAACCATACAGTAGGTATTTTCCTGGACCTTGCCAAAGCTTTTGACACAGTATGTATCCCTACTCTATTCCGCAAGCTTGAGACAGTAGGTATAAGAGGTATCCAGCTCAAACTTTTCAAAAGTTACCTAGAAGAATGCGTTAAGATTGGCAATGTCCTCAGCGCAGACCAAAAAAACACGTCTTTTGGTGTTCCCCAAGGAAGTGTATTAGGACCCACTATGTTTTTGATATACATAAACGACCTTTGTAATCTTAAACTACAGCACGGTACAGTAATATCTTACGCTGATGACACTGCTCTTCTTTTTGCGGCTGAATCGGAACATGAAGTTCACAAGCTTGCGCAAAACGGCTTCAATATTGTAAATAAATGGCTTCAACATAACACATTAACCCTAAATACGGATAAAACAAACTATATAAAGTTTTCCATGCGCAAACCAACTTCCGATTACTCCTCGACGCTATATGCTCATTGTTGCACAGTCCCCGCAGAATGCCCGTTAAAGTGTCCTAATATTAATAAGACTAACCAAATAAAATACCTAGGTGTTATATTAGACGAGACCCTTACTTTCAAACAACATATAGAAGTCTTAAATAATAGAGTTCGTAAGCTCATATTTGTATTTAAGCAGCTGCGACATATTGCGGATCCAAAAATAATTAAGCAAGTTTACTTTGCTCTATGTCAGTCAATTTTGACATACTGCATTACCTCATGGGGTGGAGCAGGTAAAACTTTATTAATACAAGTCGAAAGAGCTCAAAGAGCGATTCTCAAGGTGTCTACGTGCCGCCCTTTCCTTTTTCCCACTAACCAGCTCTATAAAAATTGTGAAGTACTAACAGTCAGGCAGTTATTCATAATGAGCATTGTACTAAAACAACACGCAGCCCTCCGCTTCAGCACTGAACTTATTAAAAAGAGACGGAAAGATATAGTTTGTCCCACAAAAAGCACAAAACATGCTTTTACAGCCAAATTTTTTGTTTTTCTGGGACCACTACTCTATAACAGACTTAATGCAAAAGCAAAAATTTATTCCCAAAATTTTGTAAATTGCAAGAAAACTCTGAAGGAAACATTACAAAATTTGTCCTATGAAGATACAGAGAAGTTATTAGTTGTACTTAAATAAATATTAATTGCACTTTTTATTATGATTAGTTAGCTTAAATTAATATACTAAGATTTTAGCAGGTAAGATTTTTATACTGTTTACACCTCTTTTACATACCTATTAGTTGACTAATTTACCTTTTGTATATGATGTGATTACTGTGATTATTTAGATATAATGTTTTACCTTTTCTCGCCTGAAACGCAGGATGTCCTAGTTCAGGCATGTAACACTTGTGAACTATTACATAGAATTACGAAAAATGTTTTTACTGTACTACATTATTTTTTGAATAAACTTTATTATTATTATTATCGTAAAGTTTTGATGTAATCATTAACACCCGGTTTTTGAATTGAGAATTTGAAGTTAAGAACTTGTCAAACTAAATTTTAGCATTACTTAAGGTAATTCCTTCAGTGTAGCCAGCAAAATTTCGTGGGTTTTCATCTGAAGCCCAATAGGGCACCAAGGTTTCAACTACAGATTCTCAATTCAGAAACCGGATGTAAGTGTCTTGTGTTTATTTACCGTACTCGGGTCCAAATTCTCGATTAAATGGTGTGTTCTCCCTCCTACGCAGGCAATAACTGGATCTTCATCCGTCACCTTGGTACTACGACCTAGAAAAGAATATGACCCGATGTGTTTTTCGCATAGGGGAAATATTGCACGGTATGGTGTGGAAACTTGTGGAAAACACAATTCGTTCGATAGAAAAAAAGTAAGTATTTGGTTTTGCTTACCAAATTTCTTCCTCCTGAAAACGTTATTGAAATTCCCTTCATAAATGTTAAAAGTGTCTGAATCCACATTGATCTTATTATCGACTTCTGTCAAAATATCCAAACGGGTTTCATTATCCAACCGCTCGTTAGGTTTCAAACGGTCCGTTTCTTGACTCAACCGGTTGGATTTATTTTCCAAACGGATAATTTTTATATCATGCTGTGCTGCACAGAGTGATGTGTAGTTCTTTCTGTGAGATGCTACTACACAATATGTCGTTGCTTGCGGATCAATGGGGCTGAAACCAATAAGAAGAGATATGTTATTTTTTAAGAGAGAAGAAGTATTTATTGCACCTTGAGGGATATGAGGAACAGGGTGTAAAGTTCACTCATCCATCATAGAAAAGGGAGGATCCTCCGATCAGGCGGGTTTCGTGTCTGGCGGGCAACTGCCCAGAGGTTGAAGTCGGTAGCTTGTATACCAATGTGCATCGCGCGGTAAACTCTAATTGCGCGATGCAGGATTTGTGTGACGTCAGCTGGTCTTTGATGCGTAGTTCGCATGTGGCGATGTAGATGCCGCCACACACCTATTACTTGTTGATATCGAGCTGGTGAATGGCTATACGAGTAGGGGAAGACCAAAGAAACGATAGATGGACTGTGTGAAAGATGTTATGGATAGAAAAGGGAGTGACTATCGAGATGACGAGTAATTACTTGGTTTTGGTTGATTTAATACTTTAAGCTCACAAATGTTCAAAAAATAAAACTCATTTAATTCAGGCAAACCCATAATACATTAAATAAAATTTCACAATACTGCAACAGAGGCGGACTTAATGCCATAGACATTTTTTACCAGTCAACCTTTGGGTGATGCCAAGGGGTATCGTATTACCTAGTAACTGGGTTATGGAGGTCATATAGGCAGTCGCTCCATGTAAAATACTGGTATGCATTCAGTTAGACTGGAAGCCGACCCCAAGATAGTTGGGAAAAGGCTAGGCAGATTATCTAATTTTAGTTAATTTCATCTAATCTTCTCTAGTTTCATGTAACATAATCAAATTGTATGATTGTGATAATAAATAATAATAATAATAGATATTGACCGATAACTTGACGTGTGGGGCAAACTGTAAATAGAAGTTGTTTTTTTAACAAATATATAAATAAATAAACTTATTAAGTCAAAGAAAAACTCGAGAAAAGTATACGTTTTGCACTTATAATCACGGCAGAACTAGAAAACGCGCAACTTTCCTGGCAAGCTTTATATGGAGTCAATTAATGAAGTTAAATTGACGACGCACGTTGAAACGTTGAAAAATCCCATTGAATTACTTTAATGGTAGGATGGGTTAGCTTCAATACGTGTTTGGTATATAAAAAGTTGTTTGTTCATTACACGAAGCCGATTCTAAACATACTGGATTTTGAGTTAATCGGTCGATATTCTTCACAACTAAAAAGTCCCAAAAGTCTTGACAACCAGTCTTACCAAGGAGTATAGTATTACGCAGTTACTCAAAATTCAAAAGTCATTTATTCAAACTAGGCTGAGAATCAGCACTTTTCGAACGTTAAAATTACATAAGACTGTCCCCCAAAACGCCCACCCTTCACCACTTCCTAGAGCATCAGCTGGGAAGAAGAATTGTCGCAACAAACTCCCCAGCAGCACAGCTGTCGGGGTGATGGAGGTCAGATAGGTAGTCGCTACATGTCAAATAATGATATTCAGCTGCGTCCGGTTAGCCTGGAAGCCACTTTTTTACCACAATGGGGAAGCTCTTGGCCTAGATCTCACCTGATGGTATGTGATAATCAGGCCGAAGGTGGAAGCGAACTTCATCCGGAATCTTCAACTACATAGGAACTGGCTATCTTACCTCTAACTGCTGAAACACAACAATGCTGTTAACATTGTTGTTATGGCGGCTTATTGGTGACTCGCCCGATTGCCGGCGAATCGCCAATTAAAAAAATTATTACTTTTTCTTGAGGCGATGTGCGCGAATTCAATTTATTTGTGGACAAATCGACAACTCCAGCAATACGTAGTAGTAAATTACACTGGCGGACAGAAGTGATTAGGGCAAAATATATTGAAATAAACAAGACGAAAAATGAATAAATAATTAACTTGAAACTGGCAACAGATTTAGATAAGATGGTGGTAGCTAGCCAGGCGAACTTCGAACAAGCCCTACCACCAACCAAACCGAGCAGAAAATTTAGTCTCCACTGGGAATCGAACCCGACCTCTGGGTCTGAGACAGGTGGTCTAACCACTAGATCACAGATACGGAAAAGGCTAGACGACAGATTGATTTATTTTCGATATACTTCTCCTATTTTGCATCATGATTATTAGAAGGTTTATGATTTTGCAGATAAGACAAAAATATTATGTATTGAAATAAGTTCAACATGCATCAGAAAGGTGTGGTAATATTTAAGGGTGTGGGCAGACTAAAAAACTGAACAATTTTCTGCATGCGATCAACGTCACAACCGCGAAAAAATAATCGGCCATCACATTTGGGTCGAGAAGGTATTGAAGTTTTGTATGGGACAGTTGAAAGTTTAGAGAAAGCTTCAAAAAAAGTAATGACGTGTGAAAGTGCTATATTGTATTTTTATGTCGCACCTTCTTTTTTTTTGGTGTAGGAAATTATCAAATAACTTCTCCCGCTCTGGGAGGAGCGGGAGGGCTTGTCAGACTTTTACTGACTAAAACCCCCCGGGTTCCTTCAGTTGCCTGTTTGCCGTGGCCGCGATATTCCTTTCGGATAAACTCGCAACCCTGGCAGGCATTGGCCCTTACGGACCCCATCAGTTGGTGCTGACATCTCTTTGAGGCGCGCGTGGAACACAACGTGCCGTGGACCCGGGCCTGGTCCTAATCGGACGGCGAGCTGCCCATCGCTCACCGTCCGCAAGCCCGCGCCTACGGTGGCCGGAAGTCGGCTTGCGACTCCCGACGCCCGGGGCGTCTCCTGCACCGCACCTATGCCCGTTTTCTAGTGATTTGGTAGAGGTTTAGTGGGTTTTCAAGTGCTTCATTTTACCCACTGCTTACTACATTACTTACTACATTAGGTTTTCCCACTGCTTGCTCTTATCTAATTATTTCATTTTTAGGATTACCGTACCCAAAGAGCGCCAACGAGGTACCCACAGGGAAATCCGGTTAAGCAGCCGACAACCTCTGAGGTTGACCTGCGAGATACCATTCCCAAAAAAAAAGAGTTTCCATCGAGACCCTACTATCTCGTATAAAGAGTAGTAGTTGTGTAGTAAGTATTATGTCTTCATAAAAAACGGCCAAAACGACGCGCTTCGAAATCTCAATGTATACCAGTACGGAAGCGAAAGGCTTATCTACTGAGCGGTCTTAAATTATTTCAAGGTCACTGCCGAGGCATAATACTGTTACTCTATTATACTGTGCTACTACTAAAGCTCCGCTGACCGTCTGTCCGTCCATCTCTTCTATCACAGGGCTGTATCTTTGAATCGTAATAGGTAGACGTATGAAATTTTCAGTGTGTACTTTATCTATGGTCGCTACAAACATAAATAAAATAAAGTTACAAATTAAAGGGAGGATATGTAGCTTAAATAATGTGCGGTGGTAAACCCTTCGTGTGCAAGTCCGACACGCACATGGCCGTTTTTTTAATCTTATAGAAACAAAAAAAAATTGCTTGAGTATAGTTATGAAATGTTTTGTTGGTATATTGTGGCGTGTGCTAGCTACTATAAAATATGGCAAATCATTTTATTTAATATTTTGTGTTTCGTTATGTTAATAACTTTGCTTAAATTAGAAGAACTTAATTCTATACAATAGGTATATAATTTAACAGACAGCTGTGCTGCTTGGGAGTTTGTTGCGCCACTTCTTCTTCCCAGCTAAAGCACTAGGAAGTGGTGAAGGGTGGGCTTTTTGGGGGACTGTCTTATGTAATTTTGACGTTCAAAAAGTGCAAATTCTCAGCCTAGTCTGAATAAATGACTTTTGATTTTGATTTTTGAGACTCTAAAACTAAAAATCTTCTATACAAAAAAATTGCTTTTCTCTTAATGCAATATCGAACGCTTTAAACATACTATCAGGCAGCTTAAAGAAATGGTTAAGTTATCACTTCAATACCGCCGTGGAATCTATACTACAATCAAACAGGCAAAAACGAAGGCATGTTTTCGCATGTTTAATCAAGACTCTATGCATACCTCTAGCCGGTCTTAATTAAAATGTTGTCCGCGCTCGTACTGATTAAGTATTAAACTTGAAAGAGTTTGAAGAAGGAAAGAAAAATATTGGAAGAATAGTTTTTTATGGGAACTCAAACTCAAAGCATTTATTTGAATTAAACCATTTTCAGGCTCTTTTGCATTGTCAAGGAGTCGGCCCATTCCAAAGCGTAGTAGATAATATGGACAAGAAAGGCCAAGAAACTGCATGGACACTGCACTATACCTTTAACGCATTTTATTGAATGTTTTAAATAAACACTACAAAGTGAAAAAGTACTTTAATGCGGAAGTTGGTGTTTTTTTTTTTGTCAAAAAGGTATTATTTTTCACTTTTTAGTTGTGGTACTTATCCCATATAAATTCGAATACCATTACCTGCTATGTAAATAACAGTGACAGGAAGTTATTTTAACGTCATCCATATAGAGTAAGTGGAAAAATACGTATTTAAAAAAAGAATTTCGCAAATCCGTGTTTATGACGGAGTTATGCCCGAAAATACATTAAAAAATTATATATATATATATATATGTTGCAGATTGTATGATTCGTCATTTTACAAACGGCGCCGTCCGTTTACAAACGCTGGTGGTTTTGCAAAATGCTTAAGGCAAAATCTAAATTGCCTAGACACTTTATAATATGCCACAACATTTGATGGACAATTCAAGCGCCGTTTTCAAAATGCCGCGGCAAATTTAAGTTTTTAGTTATCTGGCACGTGAAAAACGTAAGGTGTCCATGGAATCTGGTGCTCGGAGAGGAATATTATTGGTACAAAATTGTCGAAAATTTTGAACTGCAACAAACAATTTACAATTTAACGTATTATTTTTTCATAGTTTATAATGTAACGGAAATAATACCTACAAATTGTGAACTGGTATCTATATATCTATATATAACTTACGTGCGACGTAACACACCTTGCGCTATTACTAAATAGCCTGCCCGGCTGCGAGCAACTTGGAGGTAGCGCTCGCCGGCACAGAGCCAATCACAGCAGTTTACGCGCGTTTGACAATTTGTCACACAAGTATTGCGATAAAACTGTGTACATATACTATATATGTCACCGTAAGATTCTGAGATCCGTTAGTTTATAATCTATCGGTATTATTTACGTTAAATTATGAACGGTAAAAAAAAATTGAAATTGTGAAAATGGGTTAGGTTAGGTTAGAATAGAACTGTGAAGAACCGCACGCGCGCCGAGCGAGCGAAGCGAGCGGTGCTGCGGGAGCGGCTTGCGAGCGCTACTTCCAAGTTGCTCACAGCTAGGCAGGCTATTTAGTATTAACGCAAGGTGCGGTACGACGCACGCAAGTTTGATATCAGTTCACAAGTAAATGATTTGTTGCAGTTCACAATTTTCGACAGTCTATAATCTAGCAGAAATAATACCTATACATTATAAAGTAACGAAGTTAATAACCATACGGTGCCTACGGTGACTTATATATATTATAATGACTTCTGACAAACTCAATCATACCAAAAACATCAGTGAAAAATCGATAACCGAGAAAAACGCTCACCAAGAAAAATTGTCTGCATTCTTTTTTAAATCACTTTTGTTTGTAAGACTTTAAAATTAGTCATCAGTTTTAAGGTGAAACAGCTAGTTAACAAAGTCTAATGAATAATGAAGTTACATCGGTGAATTGTGACCGCACAAGCTGAGACCCGGACTCGTGAAATTAGCTTTACAAATGAACGGATTTACGACTTCAAGAATGAGGATCGGGTTATACTTTGTTAGTGTTACTTTTACTTAGCCAAGATTTTCCTAAGTCCCAAAACATCTTATTAACACAAACCTCAGCAGAAATATTGATAACTTAAGTCGTTTCAACGTTAAAACGTACAAACAAACAAACTCACTTTCGCATTTAAATAATATTAGTTAGGATATTAATATAACTATTTAGGATAATTGAAAAAAAAAAGTGATAGACTACATTTTGATGTTTAAAAAAAAAAAAAAAAATTTAGTCTAACAGTTTCAAAAATTTCAAAATTGGGTCATTTCGAGTGACCCAATTTTGAAATTTTTGACGCCATAAAAAAAAAGATATCCAAATGTAGTCTACCACTTTCAAAAATTAAAAAATTGGAGCCGTGCCAACCCTGTCACAGTTTAATAACGGGACTCTAGACACTGGCATCTTCTTTATCTGGCAGCACATTGGTCCATACATCTTACACAATTAAAACCTATGGAATTCCAATATACAATGTTGTTTAGCAGCTTCGATGATTTATAGGCTACGTGCGCGTGAGTCGCAAAAGAAAACGTGGAACATAAAAACACATCAGGAAACTGTCGTAACTGTGATCAGATACCTAAGAAATATTTATTTTTAAGATATTCTTATCTAATTGTTGATATATGAAAGGGTTGTCTTTGCGGTTTCTTTGGTAATATTGTTGTTTTGCTTAGATTTTTAATTTTGTAAATATCTGCGACTCGAAAAACGCATAATAACATTTTGTTTTTTTGTTTGTCGCTTCGCAATTATAATATTGTAATATATATTTTCAAGTTAGTTTTGGACGTCTTAGCCTTTTTAAAAGAACGTAAAAATGGTATGAATTTTGACAAAACTTCCGAATACAAACCAATAAGTTCTAGCAAGTAATAAAACTCAGTAAAGATCTACGTCATATTTGTTAAAGAAAAGAAAAATAAACTTCACTTATAATCAGCCTATAAATGTTGCATCTGCTGTAACACAGGCCTCGTCTCAAGTCCTGTCTTCGAGAGCAAGTGGGTTGTAATCTACTACGCGGGCCCAGTGCGGGTTGGTGGATGCCACATATCTTCGAATTTTTGTTTTAAGGTTATTTCGGTTTCCTCACGATGTTTTTCTTCACCTTTTTGAAAGCAGTAATGAAGAAATGATTTACACATAGAAAAGCGCCTGCCTGGGTTCCACCTGGGGCCCACGACCTACAACTCGTAAGTCGGGGCCGTCACCACTGAGCCCACTGAGTACGCCATATCTCAGCATCATGCTGAGTGGAAGCCTTCTTGTCACAGTCATGACGAACCAGCAGCTGCCGACTATTTCTGTTTTGTGCTCGTTATTGCATTGTTATCGTTTTGGTATCGTTATGTTGTCTTTATTTACTCGAGTTTATTATCTTTTTTTTATGCACGTGTTTCTGTGCCAAATAAACGTATTTTTCTTTCTTTTCTTTCTTTCTTTTCTTTCTTTCTTTTCTTTCTTTCGTTTCTTTCTTTCTTTTCTTTCTTTCTTTTCTTTCTTTCTAAGTCCCCAGATCTTACTTAGGTTAGAAGTGTGACGACTTCACTAAGGTTATAGAAAATCTGTAATCTAACATAATTAATGCAGTAATACCTATACAAATATGAAAGAGAAAATATTTGTATATTCTTTTGTAATGAATAAGCTCAAAAACTTCTCCAACGATTAAAAAAAAATTTCTTCAGTAGAATGCTATGTTATATTTGATTCACATAGGCTATAATTTATAAAGATATCACGCGAGCGAAGCCGCTGGCGGAAGCTAGTTTACTATTCTAGCGTAGCAACATTACGCCCGCAGAGTGGTCACTTGCTTGCTGGCTTCCGAACGATGCAGACGTCTGACCTCTGCTGTTAAGTTGTATAGTGAATTGTTGTATAATTTACCTACTCGAATATTTCTTAGGCGGCAACGTCGTCAAAAGATGGCCCATCCATAGATAAATAACATCCGTCTCTTCTATATTCCATTGCCTACTCTAGGATGCATATCCCGTATGGCTCGCAAATCCTTCCATACCCTAAGGGCACGTCTTCCCTATCATTACCGCGCCCCCCGGTCTACTCCTTGATATGCAATGGTTTCTTTAGCCCCATGAAGCATGAGGCTCCAGGGACTGGTGACAATCATGGGGTTCATTCGATTTATCGAATCTGGTTAAATCACGAATCACGGATCTGTGCAATTCATTCATTCATTCATGACGTGGTCAACACCACAACTATAAAATATTTTAAAGGGTTGGATAATTTTACTGTTGGTTTCGTAGCCATCAGTCTATCTATCTAGCCTGTAATGTCCTTCTGCTGGGTAAAGCCCTCCCCTCATTCCTTTCCACACACTTCTATCCTCTGCTGTTGTAGACCAGCCGACTGTAAAAATCGCACAGTGAAAACTTAGGTGAAGTAAGTCAATAGTCTGTTAATCCTTAGTATCAGGGTGGAATGATAGCTCACATCAACTTGGTGTTCAGGGTGTGATTTTTACAGAAAAGATCGACTGCTATTCATAGTTATGGTTCCTGATTTTATACTTATATTCGTTTAGCTTTCTGCTAATATTGTTGATTCAATACGTGTCTCATCAATAAGTGAAGCAAAAATAATAAATCAATTCCCACTTCAAAATAGCTAATGAAATGTCGGCAAAAGTGATACCTATATTGTTTTTGGTTTACAAAATATTCATAGAATTTAGTATCTAGTGACTAATGACTAATGGATCAGTCAGATCATAAAATTTTCGTTACCATATGAAAACTACTTCATCTATTTATGGCGTATATACGGTTTCTGAATTGAGAACTTGTTGTAGTCAAACTCCATAAGATCCTACTTAAGATCAAAGCCCGCGAAATTAAACATCTCTTTGCAAACGTAAGAAATTTTGAATTTCGCGGGCTACATTGTGAAGTGTTCACCTTAAGTAATGCCAAAGTAGAATTTGACAAGTTCTCAACTTCAAATTCTCAATTCAGAAACCCGGTGTTAGTGTTATAAATTCATTGGTTTTCTTGTGAAGAACACATGTATGTAAGACATTTATTTCTAACGGTGCCTCGGTACAACTAGTTTTTATTGAAATATTTCTAAGTGTCAACTGACGATTTGATTTAAGAGCATGTTCTATCGATTCTGAGGTATGTTCAACCAAACTACGCGCTGGATGTGAATCAGAGGTGACCATTTTATTATTTCAAAGTGTTTGAGGGTAAGAAATAGTTAGGTGTGTAGGTACTTATAACGTAACAATAATATATCAGGTGAAGTACTCACGAATACGAACAGCTTCTACGACGGGACTGAGTTCGAAAATTTACAAAAAATACTTTTTGGTATTTTTGCTATCTTAGAGTAATTCGACAGTGAAAATTGTTCATATTCATGAGTAAAGCTTCTCCACTCTGAAATGACGCGCCCCACTACCGCATTTACTTACACGGTAATTCGGATTTCTATGGGTACCGGTCAACTGCCCTAATTTCGCCTGGCATCCTATGTTTTACCATAGTGAAAAAGATGTAATATCTTTCTCATTTTCCTGTATGGCAATTGAAACTTAAAGCTCTCTATGAAAACTCATAGTTTCGATTGCCATACAAGTAAAATGAAAAAAAAAAATGCATCTTTTTCATTATAGGCAAACATAGGAGGGCAGGCGAAGTTAGGGCAGTTGACGGTAATGCTTGTCCACTCTGAAATGACGCGCCCCACTACCGAGTGGGGCGCGTCATTAAGTGGACAAGCTATAAGTAGGTATCTTATTTAGGCACCTGTGCCCACCGCCGGCGATTTACGAGAGACGCGTAGAGCTAGCAACTAAAAACGAGTTGGCAAGCAACGAGCTGCGAGTGCGCAACGGCGACAAGCGAGCGTCACTGAGCGAGTACTGTCTTTGATAGATCTTGTCGCTGCGAACGCTGGCGGTGTGAACAGTCAGCAATCAACTATATAATATATCTCTTGTACTTATACGGCACCTACAATCTTTAGTTCGTTTCTTGACCGTAAAAATCGTTGCAAGTCCCTTCATCATCGGTGGTGGGACGGTTTAAAAGTAGGTGTATTTTTCTTCACTTTTCTAAAGTATTTACTTTTTAACGCAAAAAATTGTCTGGTAGGTGAAAATTGTCGCATTTGATTGTGCATTAAAATTAACAGTACATGGACATCAAGGCACATCGAGTTGTTAGAAAGAGATGTCAAACAGTATATCGAGTAACAGAGACAACGCTCCACAACGTGAAACTTTTTCTAATACAGTATTTTTATCTAACAAAGCGACGCGCACCTTACTTGCGGTACCCAACTGTGCAAACACGCTGTGAATGTGTGCGTGAAGACGAGTAGCGTCTGCACATAATACACACACGCACACACACATATACACTTCCGACTTCGCCATTGTGTGTCGACCGGAATCGAGAGCTCCTGCGCTTACACACACATTCACAGCGTGTTTATTAATTCGGTAACCACAAGTAAAGCGCGCGTCGCTTTGTGAGATAAAAATACTATACTCGAGGTGTAAAATTAAAAGAAACCTCTAGCTCGCGTCCAACGCTAACCAGTTTCAAACGACACAGTCCAAGATTAACCAATACTTAATTCATTTAACGGCCACATAGTTACTTTATTACGAGTTACAGATAGCAGACTAGATAACACATGACTTGTGTAACGAGGTATCGGTAAGTTACAAGGCTTGGTTACTGAGAATTTACTAACATCGTTAGCATTAATGCTTGGTCCATACAATCGCGTCTTTTTTCTTATTTGTTCAGAGTCACTACTTTAAGATGAGCAGATTTTTGATGTTCAACATGTTTCCTGTCGCTTTCCTGCAATCTGTGGGAGTGATTTCGTGAAAAGGGACGGAAGTGTGTAACAGGAAGCCGGGGAAGCGCGTGCTATTTAATTTGACCAATGACCACGCGTGGTGCTAGCGTTGGCCGTCATATGGTACTAACCCATTTTCCGAGAGGTTTATACTGTCAGCCAAGATGTTACACAAATGTTACACATCATATGCAACTACTGTAAGGCTCACTCGTTTTTTTTTTTGGTGTGTTACATCTTTTCTCTCGCTTGGTTGCATTCTGTGGGAGTGATTTCGTGAAAGGGGACGGAAGTGTGTAATAGGAAGCTGGGGAAGCGCGTCCTGTTTGATTTGACTAATGAGCGCACGCGGTGCTAGCATTGGCCGTCAGATGTTACCAACCTATTTTCCGAGAGGTTGGTACTTTCAGCCAAGATGTCAGATGTTACACATCAAGCGACTACTGTAAAGCTCACTCGTATTTTTTTTCAATATTCAGCTAATTGTATCTCTAGAGAAAACGAATGAGGAAGTTAATAACATCTTCATTTTGAAAGACAAACATTTTTAATAGGTCCAAAAGCTTATTATACTGACGAAATAGTCTAAGTTGCGGGTCAAATTGAAATTCAAAAGTCATTTATTCAAAATAAGCTGAGAATCAGTACTTTTCGAACGTTAACATAACATAAGACAGTCCCCCAAAAACGCTCACCCTTCACCACTTCCTAGTGCTTAAGCTGGGAAGATGAAGTGGCGCAACAAACTCCCCAGCAGGGTAACCTAGATGACGGACGCGGTAGAAAGTAAACGAGGCCTATAATACCCAATTATAAGTAAAAAGAGGTAGATAAGTTACCTACCCAAAATTCAATCTTCAAAAAAGGCACAATGTTATACCACTAAATGACACGTGGAAGTAGGACGGCATGTCGTAATTATCGGTAGTGAAAAAGAGACAAGACGATAACTAACTAGGTTAATAAGCCAATTTTGACGTGCCACTTGCGGAGCATGTATTATTATGCTATCTATCTATTTTTACTTATAATATCATTGCCTACACCCAACTCTTTGGTCTAGTGGCCGCAAACGCTACTGCTGACCATGAGGACCTGGCTTCTTCTTCTTTTCGTGTGGTGAGTGACTAACCTGGTGTCAGAGTATTAAGGCCGCCCATGGGCCTCTGACTTGGCTTCACATGCCGTCGAGAAATATCTCTCAGGCATGCCGGTTTCGTAACGATGTTTTCCTTCACCGTTTTTGAAGCAAGTGATAATTATACAATACGCAAATGAATTCGAAAGTCAGAGGTTTCGACCTTGGGTTTGAACTCGAGACCTATGACTTGGCAGTCTGACGGTCACACCACTAGGCTATCACTGTTTTGCATCAGGTATTTCTCAGTATCAGTCCGGAGTTTGGATTTTTGCCACATGGCACAAGGCCCGCCCATGGTGGTATTTAAAAACATAACTGGCAAAATGTCGGTGTACAACAGGTACACCTTTGTTATGTCATGTTATCTTCAAGAACTTACCTAGGCTCCCAGTTGGCTGCTAGCCTTCTTCGTGAACGCACCCTTAGTCGCATGCGAACTTGTCTCGTGGCTTCTCCTCGAACACTCACTACGGCAGCGCCACCTCGCGTTGATGATAGCTGTAAAAAAATGGCCAGTCTCCTTTAACGCACATAAAAAATAAACTTACCGTTAAACAAGGTGTAAGTACATGGAATTGTCTGACTCCTGCGCTAGTTTTTTTTTTTTTGGGGTTTGGATAAAAACAACAAAACTAAAACAAATAACTTCTCCCGCTCTGGGCGGAGCGGGAGGGCGTGTTCCTTACGTGGCCTGTACATTGCCAGGGGCCACGGTATCCCTTTCAGACTTTCTCGCGAACGCTTGTTAATACTTAATTAATTAAATTATTAACCTTAAAATTAAAAAGAAGAAAAACTTGGATTTCAGAACTTAAAAATTCACGATATTGTGATTCGTGATACAAAAATAATTAAGAGCCGAGCCTATTAGGTACATTATGATATTTCACATTCAATGTATCTTTTTAAATAAATTAACATCACATGAGAATGCTCATTTACCTGTAATGAATATATACATATGGGCCTATTTCACGATGTCCGAATAGCCACTACTTACCGAATAAATTCAAAAATGGAACAGAAATTGTATTTAATTATCTGCCAAGTTAGTTAATACGAGCTTAATCGTATGTGGTGACAGGCCCTAAGACTAAAAACTTCTATTGCCCTAACCATGAATCAGAAAACTTACATCCAGTTTTTGAGGTATTTTTACGGAGTTGAGAGTTTAATGGCAATGACATATTCTGTAAAAATCTCAACGTGAAAACGTAGGTGAAATGAACTGTCAATAGTGTCAAACTTCATTAGTTTAGATAATTAACAAAAAATTTACATAACGTAAACAAGGGCTTTTTATAAATGACACTTTCTTGTTTAAAAATACGTTATAACCAAACGTACGTTACGATAACTTCCTGTCACGCATCCCTGGTACTCTTCGTAGATTTAGCTGCTTGAGCACATTTTTTTAGTTAGATTTATAATATTTAAATATTTTGTAATCAATGCAATTTTGGCTCAGTGGTAACAGCCCCGACTTACGAGTTGTAGTCGTTGGTTCGAACCCAGGCATGCGCTTTACTTTGTGTAAATAATTTCATCACCACTGCTCTCAAAACGGTGAAGGAAAACATCGTGAGGAAACCGGCATGTCCTAGAACCAACAATTCAAAGATATGTGACATCTACCAACCCGCACTGGGCTCGTGTGGTAGATTACAGCCCACTCCCTCTCGAAGAGAGGAGGCCTGTGTCCCAGCAGTGGGAATATTATAGAGTGATGATGTTGATGATGATGATTTTATAATCTGTAAAGAGCCCAAAAAGACAGGTTCGCTAAACCTCAACGAATGTTAACGTTGCTAAATTGAAGAGTACAGCATGACTACTGAAATGACAGGTATTACGTTTAGTCGGTTAACCAAATGCCTTTGACAGCTCTCTCATCACGTGGGTTTTTTGTTTACCAATAGTTAACTACCAAAATCAACGGAGTATAGCATCAGGTGGAGTGACAGCTCACTGCTCTCTTCACGGAGAGTTTTACAGAATAGACACTAGTTTTAACGTAGGGTTCCATATTTTATACTTACGACCATAACATATTTATCATGTTGGGATATATTTAGTGAAACTGTACTCATTTCTCCGCTACCGCTCTCTTTTTGTAGAATAAGTTGACCTGTAAGAAAAAATAAATATTTATTTTTAACAAAATATCACCTTAAATCGGGATGCGATAAGCACAATAATGTTCTCACATAAACTATATACCAAACCTTAAATAAATTAAGGTAATTGAGTAACACGCAACAAAACATGACAATTTAACGAATTTTCTTTTATTTTGACAGTTCAGCCACGTTCATTTCGCTATTAAAGTTGTATAGCAGACGAATGTATGAAACCTATGAAGCAATGCATTAGAAGTTTCGGATTGTGATTATAACTGTGTTACGCAATTAAGGTGTTGGAATAGCTTCTTAAAGCCTTAAATCAAACAAATGTATGTAAACTCGACCTCGTATTGCTTAACACCCTAAGGTTCAATGTCACTTGCACGGTATTGTCTTGTTTTCCATAAAATATTTGTACTATTATTGTTTTCCATAATCTTTCCCCTTCATAATATTTACTTGCACTATTATCATTAATACTAATAACACTTGTCATATCAACATAATAGTCATAACTTTTATTTGCCATAAAATAAGTTTCCAAAAGAACATGTGTTATAATCATTAGTTTGTATAGGTTCATAATCGATACTTGACTTAAGCAACATTTAATATAATTTAGAAACGTTTATTGTTTTGTACAAAAAATAATGTCATTAAGGCATTTGGTCTGTAACCAAATGATTTATTACAGCAAACAATATTTAGATAATAAGCAGTTTGTCAAATTCGAAACGGTTAGGTTAGGTTAGCTTAGAACTGTGACCAAACAACGCGCGAAGGCGAGCGAGCGAAGCGAGCGTGGCGCGGCAGCGGCCGCCGAGTGCTAGATTTCCTCTTTTGCAAAGCAAGCATGCATGGTAGATTAGGTTTCCTTGTGAATAAAAAAATCTTTATTGTATAATCATATATTAATCAACTGAACTAGCATTGTTGTGCTAGTATGGGCAAATGACTATTATGGTGAATAAATGTAATGGAAAACGACATTATTGAAAATGAAAAATTATAGCAAATAAAATGGATTAAAATTATTATGACACTTGATCGATTATGACCAATGCAATTAATTTTATTTTTTTTATGTAATTTCACGAGTAGGGTAACTGAAGCGTTATTGCTAATGAAATTATGGCAAATACAAGTATGGTGTATAAAATTATTGCATTTTAAATTATGGCAAACATTAGTAAGCCCACTTGCACATCATAAAACAACAAGGTCCATTTGTCTATGTGGCAGTGAGATATTTTCAACCTAAGTGAAGTTGAAATTTTCTAGGAATATTGTTGTCAGTTAATTGACTCAGGCGTGACTTTACGGAAATCCATTATAAAAGACAATAGACGACGTATATTTTGTAACCTAATCCGCTTAACTGTTCTTAAAGAGTTATAAAGAACCCTGTGCGAAATCGACACGTGTTTCTCCTCTCAACGAGGTATCCTCGGAATGACGATTGACTTGTTGCGAAACCGGACATGACGTGTCGCTACGTCAAGCGCAGAGCGCAGTGTGAACGTCGTCTATTGTATTTTTTAATATTGCTGTCAAAAGTGGTAACGCAATTACAACAAGGACTATACGTTAATGTGAACGCTATACATTCAGCCCTACTACCTTTTTGCTCAATTCGATATTTAACAAAGCATTTAGTTATTCTTTAAAAAATATTATAGAAACGAGAAATTAGGACTAACCATTATTATTTCCAGTCTTCCCGTAATACAGCGCCCAATGGAAATCTCTGGAACATGGACTGATGGTGATGAAGACCACAGTCTGGGATATGGATGTGGTATTCAGCTCCAAGCTGCAACAATAATATAGTAGGTTGAAAAAGGTTTGTTTAAATGTCTAATCTTATTTCTAATGGAGTATAGGTAATACTCTATTTGAAATAAGATTAGACATTTTTAAAAACGTTTTCTACTGTCCGTTCAACCGATTCTGACTTTTATACCGTATGCATAAGGATGGCGTTAAAAGCAAAAAAGTGGTTACAATACCAACTGTTTACTGCAGCTGCCATTTGTCATGCCACCAACGCAATAGATGTCAAAATCGGTTGAACGGACTATTAAAAAGCTTTAGTTAAATGTCTAATTTTATTTCAAATGGAGTATATACGTAGATACCTGTCATAAAACCATACATCGCATAGCAATTAAACTTTATTCCCAATAACATAAGTTTTGTTTCAGAATGAGCACAGTACTTACTAGACAATTGTCATTCTGACATGATTGACATTGAGATTTTAACCGGTTGAGATAAAGTTTAAATATTAGTTGTTCAGCATCTTAATTGCGTAAAACACGATCAATCAGAATCCGTTTCATTTTGACAATTCAACAACATTCATTGCGTTATTTACGTTGTTGATCAGACAAATTATTCGAACATATGAAGTAATGGATTAGCAATATCCTTCAAAAATGATTCAGATCGTGATTGATCGTGTGTTACGCAATTAAGGTGCCGATAATTTTGATGATTTTGAACTGTGTATACCATTTTTTTTTTCAACTGTTCCAAATTTTTGTTTTTTTTTGCTAAAATAGGCTCTAGCATCAATGAACACTCTAGCCCTACAGCCATACACACTACATTTTATCATCGATACAAAGTACATTATCATTAATAAACATCTCCTGTATTAATTTCAATTCTTACTTTTCTAAAAATAAGTAAAATTATTACCTACCAATTTACAACAAATATCTCCTTTTCTTATTTCTAATTTCAATTTGTTCTTTGATAGGTATTCAATGAGCTGTTTATTTTATGGGTTTCGCAAAGGTATTAAACAAAATATAAATCCAGTGGTTCTCATCGGTTTTAATACGTAAGCATGGAGTAAAAGGACCAATCTTTCCAAATGGTCCATTTCATTGATTAGAGGGTAAACAGGACCAAAGATCCTTCCTCTTTATTTAAAAGGGTCAGGGTGCCATTAAAGCTACGGTGTCGAAGAAAAGCGGTGGCCGCCACATAACGACCGCAGTGACGACGTCCATGAAAATGATGGCAGCAGTATTTGACTTTACGATGTCAAAAATTACTTTCTAGAGAAACATACCAACTTATATTCATAAATAACGTTTCGCCAGGAAATTGCAGACACTATGTAGCGGCCACCGTTCTTTTAGGAGACCGTAGCTTTATGTCTTTAGGGTGCAACGACACCGACGATATTGTGACGTAGTTTGTCTATCGACGAGATCGTGGCATAATTTTGGACCATTGTGACATAAATGAGACAGAGAGACGATGGTCGACGTTGATGAACCGTTTTTTGCTGCTGTAGCTCAAGTCAATCTGCCAAGCCTTTTCCCAACTACGTTGGGGTCGGCTTCCAGTCTAACCGGATGCAGCTGAATACCAGTATTTTACATGGAGCGACCGCCTATCTGACCTCCACAACCCAGTAACTGGGTAATACGATACCCCTTGGTAAGACTGGTGTCAGACTTTCGGGCTTCTGACGACTCGTAACGACTGTCAAAGATCCACGAATAACAGCCGGGACCAACGGCTTAACGTGCTTTCCGAGGCACGGAGGATTCCCGGTATGTAAAGATGGTCTCCCATCCACTGACCAACCCCGGCAAGCGTAGCTTAACCTGATGGATCGACCAGTGCGGCTGTTGTTACTTAGCCACGAGCTCCTCCTGCTGTAGCTGAAGTATTCCATACAATGGATATAGATTACGTATATTATTTTAATGATTCCATAGATAATTTTTAGTAACTTACTTGTTTTACTTTTTTATTTTGTTTGTGATTTGTGTTTCACGAAGTGTGTCCAAATTAACGTTGTTCTGTTTCTATTATTTCATTACAACATGTCTGTATTGTTTGAACTACTTAAGTTCTTTAGTCTTTTTTTTCTCATGCTAAGTACTAACAACATAATATTTAAGGCTTTATCTAAATGGCGCCTCCTTAATTTTATGTACCTAGTAGGTTTCTTAGTAGGTTATTTAGCAATGTAAATGACGAATAAATAAACACATTAAGTGTAATGCATGCTCAAAAGATAGTCGCATACTTCTTACTAATAATAATTACTTGAAGTGTTTGTGATTGGATTCTAGTGTTCGGGATAACATCTGCCGCGTGGTTTTAGCGTTTAATGCAGACTTTTTTAATAGGTCTCTACAGAATGTATCAGAAAGGTGTGGTCATATTTAAGTGTGTCCTACAGACTATAAAACTAAACAACTTTCTATATGGGACCAATATCGTTATCGCGAAAAAATTATCAGCCGTTTGATACATTTTTATTTTTCTTACAAACATTTTTTTTTGGTCGGGAAATTATCAAATAACTTCTCCCGCTCAGGGCGGAGCGGGGATGTCTGACTCTTATAGACTAAAACCCGTTACTTCAGTTGCCTGTATGTTGCCAGGGGCCACGGTATCCAACGCCAACATTTTAGCCAACATTCTAGCCGGCTATTTAACGTATACCATTTGAATACTTAGAGCATTACCAGTCACTACAACGAACTGTACGACACGTATGCTGACAAAAACGTTTACGCCGTCCTGATTTCCGAGACTTGGCTCCAACCTAACCTTCCTTCAACCTTCTTTCAAGAACTAAACCGGGGAGCAGATTTCCGGTTTCGTTTTTCTTCGAAATTAACGGATCGGTGGTGTAGCAACTTCGTGGTGATTTCCCTTAAAATTTTTTAGGTTCTTCTTCCAATGGACTCGCAGAGTTTCTGTCTCGAGATTTGTGTCAAAGGAGCTAAAATGGTCCTTAATGTCGTCTATTGCCCCCTATTGATTACTTCCCTCAATTTAAATCAGTACTGGAATCTATAGGTTCACATTACGCACATCACATTGTTATGGGGGATTTTAATACCAACATCCTTGCCCAAAATCCCCTTCGGTCTCGTATTCTCCTGCATCTATTGCCCGAATTCCATTGATTACTTCACTGAATTTGAATCGGTTCTTGAATCTTTAACTTCAGATTATGCACATCACATTGTTATGGAGGATTTCAATATCAACATCCTTGCCCACAACTCCCCTCGGTCCCGTGAACTCCTGCATCTAATCGAGTCAGACGGTCTGCACGTATTGCCTCTCCAACCCACTTATAAAAATATAGTGCGTGATGATACTTGGCTTGACCTGATCCTCTAATCCTTCCCTAGTTTCCTCACATGGTCATCATGCTGGCTTTTCCCATCGCGACCTTGTTTTCCTATCCTATGTCCTTAAACCCCGAAACCTAAACCAAAGTTCCAGTACAGGTGCGTGCCTATGCGTATGAATAGCGAGAGCCTTCAACAAGATGCATCCAACATTGACTGGTCACCCCTGGAACCAGCTGCTTCAGTTGACGAAAAACTTAGTTTTCTCATCAATGTTGTGGTCAAGCTATGATACCTTTTTTTTTTTTTTTTGTTTTTTTTTTTTTTTTTTTTTTTGTTTTTTTTTTTTTTTTTTTTTTGGATGGGAAATCATCAAATGACTTCTCCCGCTCTGGGCAGAGCGAGAGGGTGTGTCAGACTTTTACTGACTAAAACCCACCCGTGTTCCTTCCGTTGCCTGTGTGCCGGGGCCGCGTTATCCCTTTCGGACAAACCCGCAACCCCAGCAGGCATTGGTCTTTCGACCCCGTCGGTTGGTGCTGACATCTCTTTGAGGCGCGCGTGGAACACAACGCGCCGTCGACACGGGCCTGGTCCTTATCGGACGGCGAGCTGCCCATTGCTCACCGTCCGCAAGCCCGCGCCTACGGTGGCCGGAAGTAAAAAGAAGAAGAAAGAAAAATAATTTTATTCGTCACAGAAACACGTGCATAAAAAAATAATAAAAACTCGAGTAGGTAACAAAACAATAACAATACGTATACAATAACGAGTACAAAACAGAAATAGTAGGCAGCTGCTGGCACGTCATGACTGTGACAAGAGGGCTTCCACTCAGCATGATGCTGTGCTATGCTAGACCCACAGCACAGCGCTGATTTTCAGTGGTCACCCGAAAAAAACGTACGGAAACCAAGTCAGGTTTAAAATTCGGAATTATACATAAATATAAAATAAAACAAATAGTACATAGAATATTATGCAACAACCAACAGTATGAATAAAATTACTAAATAACATATATCAATTATATCAATTATCCGCAGGCATCACCACTGTACCCACGTAAAACACCAAGAAAGAAAGAAGTCGGAGTCGGAAGTCGGCTCTGGACTCCCGACGCCCGGGGCGTCTCCTGCGGCGACTAGGGCCGCGAGGGCGTGCAGCTTGCATCTCCCTCGCGCGCTCCGCCTCCTCCTTCGCGAGCATAACTGCTTCGCAGAAGGAGGTGACGGCCTCCCATGCACTCTCGCTCCGAACCATGGCCTGAACCAGGGCCGGACGCGAGAGATCGCCGCCGCCGATCGCCTCCGTGAGGACACGGCGGTGCTCCGCCCAAGCCGGGCAGACCTCCACCGTATGCTCCACCGTGTCCTCCGGGCGATCCACACAGTGGTGACACCCGGGCGTTTCCTCCCGCCTTACGCGGAACAGGAACCTCCCGAAACAACCGTGTCCGGTGAGGACCTGCGTCAGGCGGAAGGTGAGGACGCCATGGCGCCTCTCAAGCCACTCCTCAAAGAGGGGACTTATCGCCGCAATTGTGGCGTGCCCAGCGCTGGGTTGCGACAATCGCACACTCCATGCCGCCATGAAAGCTATGATACCTATGCTCCAATCAGGAAAATCAAGTTGAAGCGTCCGCCCGTGCCTTGCATTAACAGGGGAATTCGAATGGCAATGCGACGACTGGACCGTGCGTTTCGGAAATTTAAAAAGGATCACTCGGAGGATAATTGGACCTTCTGTAATGCTGCTAGGAATCGGTTTAATCAGATACGAAACGCTAAATGCCACCACATTATCAAAAAATGTCACTTCTTCTCCTGCCGATATTTAAAGAAAGAAAGAAAGAAAGAAAAAGTATTTATTGAGACTCGCACAGGAAATCACAAATTAAACTAAAAACACTAAACATAAAAAAAAAAAAAAAAATACAAAATATACTTTAAAATTAATGCAGTCCTGTACGAGGCCAAAAGGCCCCTATCTCAGCATAAAGCTGCGATATTTAAAAATAAATGTCGCAGCGCTGGTATTCTGATAGGGCCCGCAGTGATGTCACGGAAAGATAGATACAGAATTATATATTAAATAAAAAAAAAAATAAAGAAATTGGTGTGTGAAATATAATAAAAAGTAAAATATATGTAGTCCGCGTGTCTGTATCCGGCGTAACATCAGTTACTTCTATGCCTTTAGTATCTATGGTACTTTATGGCATCGTTGTGACAAGTAAAGAGACGCAGACGCCGACACCGGCAAAGAATAGATATACACCGGCAAAGAATACATTACGGCTGTTCCTGTTATTGTTTCGTTATTATTTTGTTTTGTTGTTTGTTGTTGTGTTGTATTCCTTGGAAATTTAGGCATCGGCAAATCGCCACATTCAGACCTTCCTAACACAATTGGCTTAGACGATCTAAATGGTCATGTCTGCACTGTTCCCATTCTAGATTGTTTAACCAAATTGAATGTAAAACCCTCGACTACCTTGTTGGTCTGACGCGTCACCCCTGTCGACCCGGGAGAGATCAGAATGATTATCCTCTCCATTAAGTCCAGAGCCATGGGCTGCGATAATATCAGCCGCCATATCAAAAAATTGTAATCGGTCGGGCCATTTTCAAGGTTTTGCGAGACTAATTATTTTTAGATATTATTATTAGATTTAGAGATAATTAGATTAATTTTTATTTATATAGGTAGATCATATGTATTTTGTTCTTGTCCCATAAACTCCTGCGATCATTTTCACACGCCCACAAAATTTGAAAATATGACTAATACGTTAAATGCAAATGAAGGCGTCCAAAACATCCGGGGTGTAACTCCGCTGCCGCGAGAGATCGCGGCACAGCGGACAGAGCTCCGGCGGGATCTCATGGCGGCATGGAGTGTGCGATTGTCGCAACCCAGCGCTGGGCACGCCACAATTGCGGCGATAAGTCCCCTCTTTGAGGAGTGGCTTGAGAGGCGCCATGGCGTCCTCACCTTCCGCCTGACGCAGGTCCTCACCGGACACGGTTGTTTCGGGAGGTTCCTGTTCCGCGTAAGGCGGGAGGAAACGCCCGGGTGTCACCACTGTGTGGATCGCCCGGAGGACACGGTGGAGCATACGGTGGAGGTCTGCCCGGCTTGGGCGGAGCACCGCCGTGTCCTCACGGAGGCGATCGGCGGCGGCGATCTCTCGCGTCCGGCCCTGGTTCAGGCCATGGTTCGGCGCGAGAGTGCATGGGAGGCCGTCACCTCCTTCTGCGAAGCAGTTATGCTCGCGAAGGAGGAGGCGGGGCGCGCGAGGGAGATGCAAGCTGCACGCCCTCGCGGCCCTAGTCGCCGCAGGAGACGCCCCGGGCGTCGGGAGTCAAGAGCCGACTTCCGGCCACCGTAGGCGCGGGCCTGCGGACGGTGAGCAATGGGCAGCTCGCCGTCCGATCAGGACCAGGCCCCTGTCGACGGCGCGTTGTGTTCCACGCGCGCCTCAAAGAGATGTCAGCACCAACCGACGGGGTCGAAAGACCAATGCCTGCATGGGTTGCGGGTTTGTCTGAAAGGGATATCGCGGCCCCGGCACACAGGCAACGGAAGGAACACGGGTGGGTTTTAGTCAGTAAAAGTCTGACACACCCTCTCGCTCTGCCCAGAGCGGGAGAAGTCATTTGATGATTTCCCATCCAAAAAAAAAAAAAAAAGGCGTCCAGAACATTGACGAATATCATGACGGATATATTCACATATTGCACAGAACGTCGTTGTGACTAGGGTTGTAACAGAATCTCGCTTCCACCTCCGCAAATGTGCAGCTTCGTCAAGAAATCGTACCTCTGCATCCGCAAGTTTTTAAGGGAGTTGTAACAGAAGTCTAATTAAATAATATCCTCAAAAACTTCAAAATTCGAGTTATATATAACTCGAAGTTTGAAGTTTTTGTTCTCATGTCACCGGAACCGCCAGGTTCAGTCCAAGAGAGTAACAGGTTTAGTGGAGCTGTTAATTTATGAACCATTTAAAAATTGACTAGAAGGTGGCAATGCCGGAGAACAGCGGGGTAATTGCGTAATACACTAATAGTAGCAGAAGCTTTAATTTTGACAGTTCAACAACATTCATTGTGATATTTGCGTTGTTGAGCAGACATATTTTACGAACATTTATTAGCGATATCCTTCAAAATCATTCAAATGGTATTTGGAAATGTATTACGCAATTAGGGTGCAGTTTTTTTTAAATATTATGTAGTTTGCCGTAGATTACCAAATGGTAAACTAAAAAAAAAAAATTGTTTTCAGAACACCGTTTCTACTAGCACAAAATTGGAGTTTAAAACTATTAGTTTTTTTTATTAAATAAATGTTTTTTTTATTTTTATAATATGTAACCTTACCTTCTGCTTTCACCTTCAGCCAGCCTATAGACCGTTTGGTTGTCAATAGGCAACCATTCCACCGGAACCTTGGAGACGGGTCTGGTGACCAAGACTGTGGGTGACGCGAGGCCTGCCCCTGCTGCGTGAAGGACCAGCAGACTTGCTAGCCTCATTGTGAAGATGCTGAGCTTTCTGAAACAAGGAAGATAAACGTTTTACTGTTTATTTTATTTTAATTTATTACCTAGCTAGCTTTTTCCCGCGGCTTCTCTCGTGTTAATGCTGGTTTTGTCAATAATTTTTCTGTACCTCGGGAATAGTACTTTTTTTCTTAAGTAAAATTTCATGATGATCGGTTGAACAGTTAAGACGTGAAAGCGTTACAAATAACTTACTTACTTTTGTTTAATCTGTACAAATAAATTTAAAACTGACTTGGTTTCCGTACGTCGTTTTCAGCGACCACTGAAAATCAGCTCTTTGCTGTACAGGTCCCCATAGCACGGCAAACCTATTTTTTATTTAGTTTGACTTTGACAGTACCTTTTGCAGCATTACGGGAAATTTTCCTATGTCTTGCCCCTAATATTGAAAAAGGCACTAGGCTCTTCAAACTAACAGCACCCGCTAAGGGAAAATCACAACTACATCCCAAGTGCACTCTGATGCCTGCCTGAATGACTGGTTTATTTATTTATTTGATTTATGTATTACTTTAAGCACACATTTTTACCAGTCAACCTTTGGGTGGTGTCAAGGGGTGTCGTATTACCCAGTCACTGGGTTGTGGAGGTCAAATGGCAAGTCACTCCATGTAAAATACTGGTATTCAGCTGCATCCGGATAGACTGGAAGCTGACCCCAACATAGTCGGGAAAAGGCTAGGCAGGTGATGAACCTTTGGGTGATAAGAAATATGTGTATATTTAAATATAAAGATATACATAGGTACCTATTCAGAACTATAAATCAATAATGATTAGTATAATGAAACTCACAGGTAACTGAGGTGACCATAAAAGACCGTCTGATTTATGCTCAACTACAAGCGTTAAACCAGCCAAGGTTGAAGCTGGATTTAACTTGCTAATGCCATACCTAATATAAATTAAAGTACAAAAACATCCGGTCCGGAATAAAATCTACAAGTGTCCTTCAGGATTTGGATACCGTCCGATTAAAATATGCCTAGAATGTCTTGAAACAAGTTGGCGCTACTCGTGAGGCGAAAACCATCATTAGGACCAAATTCAGTTTTTTTTTTTCCGGTCAAGAAAAAGTAGACGTACGGTACTGAACACAATTTTATGAGATGCCAATTAACTAGTACCCCCCAAGATATATATTCTATAATTCTTAAAAACGTAACGGTACATTATTATTATTTATTAATACGTGAAGCAAAAACTTTGTACCCCTTTTTACGAAAATTACGCGGACAGACGAGTATACATTTTGGCACAGTTAAAGTTTATATGGAGAAGGAGTGCAGAAAGCTAATATTTTTACATAATATACATTAGAAATAAATTAAATCAATTAAAAAAACATTACACACACTACCATGCGTTTGACACAAGATGGCTACCTTAGGATCATGACATGGCAGCATGGAATTAGTATGTACTATTTAAATGAATTATGGTCGAATTTCGACCTCTGGGGGACCACTAGTTTGGATAATTTCTTCAGGAAATCAATCGATCAAAATGCCAAGACAATTTGTTCTGAACAAACAAAATACGCAGAAACAGCAAAGAAGTTTTTAAAATAGATACCCATGTCACTTGTTATAAATCGATTATTCAATGAGTGTACCGATTATACAACGGGGATCGATTTAAATCGGTTCGATTCGGTGTGGTTAGTTGCAACGAGGTCAGTGGTCTTGGCAATTATTTTTGACACGTGTTTCGAAAACGTGGGTAGGTATGAATGTTTAATAGTTTATACAAGGGTATACCAACTGAAACAGAATTATGTTATTACAATGTTTTGTAATGTTTTATACTAGACTTCTCCGCCGCTAAAACAGAGAACATAACATGTAGATACCTACTTTCAGAGTATCTATGAATTATAATAATTAAGTATATAAACACCTTGTTTCCAATTCTTGTTGTCTAAAATGTTTAAAACATACTTACATTTTATTTTAAATTTTTTATTATATTTTTGTTTTTATAAAAAAAAACAAACGAATAATATTTTTATAATTCGGTACGTGTGAAGCCTCGTGTAGACTGGCGCGACGTAATTCTAACAAAACAATTTCTAAGAAAAATTCACGATAGAACAATTACCGGTGTCGCGTCGCGCCAATCTGCACGAAGCTTGATTTTTCTGACTTCCTAAATCTGACAAAAGCAGTGACTCTAAGGACCAACGTGCTCACAATAAGAACTTTTTGACTAGATGGGTCTTCATAATCTTTCACGATTCACTATGTAGATTTTTATTTATATAAAATAGTACTTATAGTAAGTGAAATTTGAGACTTTTTCCGTTTGTTTAATTAGTCACAGTTTGTTTTAATATCCCAGAATATAAAATATTTAATAAAACAATTTAGAAGTAACGCAAATTAATTATGTAAGCTAAAGTTGAAATTAATCCGCGAAGTAATTCCAATTAGCCAAGGCCGCCTGCCAATGGTGGTTATAGCCATAGGTTATTAGACTTCATTATTATAACATACAATATCACAACTGGTATTCCCTTAAAGGTCCCCATAAAAACAACGTACTGCTCCTGTTTAGAAATGTTTCGCCATAATCACTTCGCTTATTATGTTATTTTTCTTGTGGAATCCCTTTCTAGTACCTATATTCTTTTCTGGTTCTTCGGTACTTTTTCTGTTGTTAATAATAACAACACAAAGACCACATATTTACATGTATATAAAAGGACCGGAAAGAATAATAGGGCATTAAAAATTCGTCCGCGTTGCTGTCAACAGGAAAAGTGTCCAACAGTCTGGCAGCATTGCTACGTTGTACGATAATGCTGATTCTTTGGCCGAAAAGTAGGCCAGGCAACACTGTCATGTGAAGAGTCGACCAACCATTTGGCAATTTCCGAAAAACCAGGTAGGCACTCGGACCCTATGGTCTTAGTGTTTCAATTTACGTTCATAATTTGCTTACGCCAACAAGGGGTCAGTTCAATAAGCCTATGAAACTTAAAATGCTCACTCACAACCACAAAGGGGCTTTGTTTGAATGGGAAAACCAACAGCCCAGTAACTTTTACCTTCCCATTAATGTCTACATAGTTATTGTGTTGACGTTTTAAAAGGTATGTCGATTATGGGAACTGTAGAAGTCGATGGAAATAGAATCATTTAAAAGTTTAACACAGAAGTCCCACTTAAAAAAAGGTTCTACAAAAAATTGAAGTAAGTAGAACCGATACTTGCAGATTTTTTCCGGTTTTATCAGACTGGTGTGATCATCAAACTGAACAATTTTCTCCATGGAACCAACATAATCAGCTGTCCCATACCCCAAATGTAACAGCCCGTAAAGCCTCGGCCACAACACCACGGTACGGCTCTTAGACCAAATAAAAACCAAGACAGAGCGCTGCGAACAATACAGTGAAGCATGCCAAAACTACACCTCCGCTCTGTGCATACACGCTCACACGTACACATTTACAACCATTTACAATTATACTACAATCAAACTACACCACACAAAGTGCACACATGTTTACGAAACCGGATTCACTTCACTGCTGATAGCGCTATGTCTTGGTTTTTTATTTGGTCTGAAGGTACGAGGAATCACGTCTTAGCCCACGTTATCGCAGGTTAACGCACGTTTAGGCAGTGATAGCCTAGTGGTGTGACCGTCGGACTGACTAGTCATAGGTCTCGAGTTCGAACCCAAGGCACGCACGCACCTCTGGCTTTTGGGATTCATATCCGTATTGTATAATTATCACTTGTATCAAAAACGGTGAAGGAAAACATCGTGAGGAAATCGGCATTCCGAAGAGATTCACGACGGCATGTGAGGCCAAGTCAGAGGCCCATGGTCGGCTTTAAACCTCTGACACCAGGTTAGTCACTGACCACACGAAAAGAAGAAAAAGCCCACGTTACCCTTTATAAGCGCAATGTTTTTTTACCACGCACTGAGTTTTCAATCTCTGCGTTGAACCGAGGGTTGAGAAGGGTTTTTCACATTCATCAAGTAGTTTTTTACCGAATTAAACCCAATGCCTTGAGTGGCACATCAGTAAAAAATTCCACATAGAAAACGGTATTTTCCTTTAGAAATCAAGAATACAATAACTCGTAAAACCTACTTGATTATTCATAATAGATAAATAATTGCATTGACAAGTAAAAGTTTCAAAACAAGACAGTTTAAGTTTATAACAGTCGTAGGTAAATGAAAATTTATATTAATTGCGGTTGTTTCGCACTAAACATAAACGTTGAAGACTAAACTGTTACCAATAAATATGGGTATTTAATAAGATAAATGCTTATTAGAAAGCAAATACTGATCTGGCTTGGTGCTTGAGAAAGGAGCCAAATACAGAACTAAGAATGATTAGTGACAAGTTTTTGCAACAACTTTAAACTTTATCTTTGTCGGGCCGTCGAGAGAATACGTTCCTGACACATGTCAGTTGGACAATTTCTAGAAGTAATAAGGATTAAATTCACGAAACATATTAATAAAGTATGAAACTGACAGGTGTCAAAAACGCATTCTCTCGACGGTTGAACTGTAGCATTGGGGTCAGTTCACACGTAGATGACGCAAAGGGACGCTGCGCGCACTTTTGAAGATATTGATACAAAATATAACTTTATTTACTACACAAAAAGATACATATTTAATTGAGATAACATTTAACGCCGTGAGGCGCAGTCTGAAGCAGTCGTGGCTGGGTAGCGGGGCGGGAGCTCGCGGCGAACGTAGACACGTTCCGCTGCGTCGCGAAGTGTCTCGCTGCGCCGCGCTGTGTCTCGGCGTGGAGCTGCCAGCGACTTCACGATGCGCCTCGCGATGTTGCGATGCGTCTCGCAACGCGAAACCACTGCCCTCTTCAAGAATCGTCACGTCGCGTCACGTCTCGGTGTAAACTGACCTGACTGAACTGACCCTGTGAAACTGAACTGACTGTATGTTGTACCAAAATATAAGTAAATTATGCCTGTTTTCCCCGAAAGGTTAGTCAGAGGTGTGCATATAGTTTCGTCAGTTATGTTGAAGTCCCATGAAATAAGGGCCCTTCCCATAATACATGAGACTATAGAGGCATGAGGAACTGGGTGTTAAGTTCACTCATCCTCTATAGAAAAGGGAGGATCCTCCGACAAGACGGTGGGCAGCTGCCCGACGATTTATGTCGGGACGTTGTATATATACTGAACGCGCGGTAAACATTGCTTGCGCGATGCAGGATTAGTGTGACGACAGAGCTTTGATGCGTAGTTCGCTTGTGGCGTTGTAGATGCCGCCACAGAACTTAAACGTAACTGGCGAAATGTGAGTATACTAAATATTGCCATGAAACGGGCACTAATCCAAACTTCGGGCTACCACTGGAAAACCTAATCAATTTGCCGGACCTGGGAATTGAATCAGTTGACCTGGGACATGTAGGGCAGTTAACAACTAAATGCGACATGATGAAACCAACACAATTTCTATGATTTTTATTTCGGTTACATTAAACATGAGATAAAACTCGTATCATCGACCACCGTAGTACACGTACAGCAATTAATACTATTAATAATATTAAATTGTTGTATTAAATTGAACTTACAGTAATTGTTTTTATTCAAGTAATTATCCGTAAAAGGGAAAATATATGGGAACTATAAAATACCCATAAAGATCGGCAACCTAAGTGGTTTTTGCGTTGTTATTTCCAACTTCAACGTTCACATGACGATAAATGATATGGAGGAAACGTGAAGACTTGCCAGTATTTTTATAAAATACTGCCTTTCATAATTATGGACCAATATGGTCTAAGTGTCTATGGTTACGCAGTAATAACTAATCTATATTTATACGAATTATGGTCGCTTGTTGAGTCTGTCTGTCTGATCGCGTTGTTTTTTTCTAAATTTACATAATTATTATAAATATAAAAAAAATGCGAAGAAGCAGCGGGTCGTTAGTTAAAAATAAACTAATATTGAACTAGTAACACTGATCGTGATTTTAGTGAGAACTTAAATCAGGGCTCGCACCATAGGTAACCATTTAAAGGGTTATGATTCAGGTAACAGTAATAAATAGTTGCACCTGTACAGTCACGCATATGTCAGAAATCGTGTAGCTCAACTAAAAAATGAAGGAGCTCAACGACTCGACGAAGGCTGCGTCCTATTTAAAAGTGATTATCGCGCGGATACACGATAGTCGTGCTCAATATGTCACTTTTAGTTCGGTGAACCAGAACGCGTGGTCACGCCACCGCCGGTAGAGGAAGCTTTCCGATTTTCCAAACAAAATGTGACATAATGTACGCGTACTCGCGTGGCGATTACTGTTACATAGAACGCGGGGTTTAGATGTGTCTACACAAAGCGAGTTAAGCACGAGTCAGAGCACGCCTTACTGCCCTAATTCGTGCTCCGCAAGAGCACGAATTAGGGCAGTAAGGCGTGCTCTTTCGAGGCTCCTAAGTACGACTACGCTACGAGAATTCATGCTCTGCTCATACTCGGTTCGCTTAGCCTAGACGCAGCTTTGGCATTATAATCTACATACGAGTACTACAGGGAACAGTCGCATAAATCGTATGGTCGTAAAAAAATGTTTTTCAATAATGGTCAACACAAATGAACCTGTCACTTCCACACTCCGAAGTATTTGTTCTGAAGGAAATATAGGCAATAATGTTTATTTTTAAACGGCCAACACTGATGAGGTTTACGAGTAAGTACCTACTCTGTAGTGTTGCCAGCTTTAATTTTTGTTTCGGGATAATCCTGGTTGCTTTTCGTTTTGATTGCTCGGTTGATAGACATAGATTCTTGCAGTTTGGAATGTCTATATAAAATATTTTTATTAAATTAGCTTAATCAGCTTTTTTAACTGTTCTTAAGAAAAACGTTAGGTGTATCTCGGGGAAGATGTTGGAATCTCTGTTTGAATCTTTTCAATCGATCTAGCAGAAGTTTACTTCCTTCCGTCACTGTTATTCATGACCATAATTATTAGGTATAACAATACTTATACCTAATAAGCGAGTAAAACTACTGGTTACTCTATAGAAAAACTATCTTCCGAAATTAATAAAGTATCTCAATCCCCATCTTGATCCGCGGTTTTTGAGGGTTGTATGTGAATCGCCCTCAAAAAGATTAAGATTGGCAAACTCGGCCGTTGATTGGTTGCAGACAAAGATCGAGATCAAAATTGTGTATGTGTGTTAATCCAGGACTATTATCTTTTTGAATGTCTCCAAATGGTTCAGTCATTAAATGGTTGCATGGACTCATACTGACAAATAATTTCAGATTCTTAAATTAAAAAAAAAAAAAAATATATGCCCGGAGTTTGTGCCCGGTTGATGACAACAGGTTCGCCTCTATTACATGGGACTTAAACATAATTGGCTAAATTTGGGTATACTACAGGTATGCCTTTGCCCAACTTTTCGAGGAAACAAAGCGTGACGGTAAGTAAGGAGAGTAAAGAGAATTATCTAAGTAAGGAGAATAAAGAGAATTATCCCACAAAACCATTGCACCTGGTCACTCTGGTAAGGAGATTGAAGTACCTATTACGTATGGGCAGTTTCGTTCGCCGAAATGGTGAAATAAATGTGCCAGTAACAGTTGGTTCCTTATTACATTTTTATGTTTGACGGTAAACCACAATGAGCAATTATCGAACAACCAATCTCTTGAAGTGTGGATACTGTGGATAGGAATTTCAATTTATACAAGATTGTTTCGCGTAGAGAAAGCAACATGCTGTATGCTGTGATTACGTGTAAGTATCCTACATTTCAACATTATAAATTAAAGTCGCTTTTCGTCTGTACCTGTGTGACTACAGATGGATTTTGATGCTTTTATCACCATACTTTGAGAATTTATTCCGGAAGGTGTAAAACGAACATATCATGTGTCATGATGTTGTGTCATGTATGTGTGTGTGTATCATGTGTGTCATATTCAACTTCAGCAAAGATCTATTAAACTGTAGCAACGCTATAATGCACACACAAAATTTGGTTGCTGCCAGAATATATATTTTCTCATTTTCACTGAGTGAGTTCGCAAGGGTAACGCTACACAACCGACGGGGTCGAAAGGCCAATGCCTGCTGGGGTTGCGGGTTTGTCCGAAAGAGATATCGCGGCCCCGGCACACAGGCAACGGAAGGAACACGGGTGGGTTTTAGTTAGAAAAAGTCTGACACACCCTCTCGCTCTGCCCAGAGCGGGAGAAGTCATTTGATGATTTCCCATCCTCAAAAAAAAAAAATGGGTAACGCTACACGTGTTATGTTTTTAATTTGTAAATCTATTTGATATTATTATGTTGTAAATTTATTTGATAAACTGTTAAGTAACTACACTACCGAATTATGTAATAAATTAAAAAAAAATACTGTCTATCTGCATTTTTATTTCTCTCTGGACCCAATTCTGAAGTCTACGCAGACAAAATCGCGGTCTGAAGCTAGTATTGTAGAATATAATCTATGTGACATTTAGCATGTGCAACAGGCATACTTCTTAAATGCCTATAATTCAAAATAATTACTTTACGACAAAACTCGGGGTTCAAAATCTTTGTGCTTGATAAAAATTATGAATCTTAAATAATACCTAGGTAATTATTAAGTAAAATACTGAAATCCTGTGTTAATAGACCATTCTTCAAAAGTAGCAAAGTCCAGAAAAACATTGAGATAAAGAAGTTTAATCATCAACTGTTTTTAGACTAGGACTCACCAAGCTAGGCGGCGGGTTAGCGACCGGAGGGTCAGCCATTTCTGACCGATGACGCGCCCAAAATTTTGTACACTCCTTTCATCTCCAAGACATTGACACCCAGACACGTAGACATAATATTAATACAAGAAAACGTTACAAAAATAGCTATCTTAATACAAAGAGATTGCAGTACCATTCAGTAGGAACTAACCCGTTACGAACCTTGAGTTTATTTATATACAGGAGACGTTTCTGAATCCGCCTGCATAAAGTAAAATACATCAAAACACAGACAGACAGAAATACAAAACAGTAGCAGACAGACGAACGGGCAGACTGTTTGTATTTATAGATACGATAGCTTTTACTTGCAGGTTCACTTGGGATTACTGTTTTTTATAAGGGAGAGAGATGGAAATATGGATTAAGAGGATTTGCATTTCCCGTGTTCACCAGAACCATAAAAGAGATAATCACAATCCTGCGGTTTCATTTTGACAGTACAACAAAATTCATTGCGTTATTTACATTGTTGAGCAGACAAATTTTTCGAACATATGAAGCAATGGATTAGCAATATCCTTCAAAATCTGTATTCAGATTTTGATTGATAGTGTGTTACGCAATTAGGGTGCGAAACGTCTTGATAGTGACTTTGAAGATAATATGAATCAATGGGTCCTTTGCATGGGTGAGATATAAAATAAATTCAAGTGTCAATAAACCCACATACAGTTCTTCCGAGATTTTAAAATAATGAATTCTAAAAGTAGCTGAAAGGTAAAAGTGGAAGGAGGGATTTAGGCCTTTGCCCTAGCGAGACACAAACGGCTCATAATAATAATTCGATGATAATAATATTTTTAAATGTTTTTATTGTAAGAAATATATACAGGGTGGCAGAGACATCGATGCGAAAACTGTTACCATGGATTCAGTACATGATTCTGGACCCCCTGCGTTGAAAGTTTTAGTCGGTTATATTTTAAAAAATCTGCTGTTCTTAACATTTTGACCGCGTAGGTACCTATGTGTTGCACTTTTCTATGAAAAAGCAGTTTTTTTTTAATAACCATAAAAAAATTTCAACGTTGGGGGTTCAGAATCATGTACTGAATCCATAGTATCAATTTTCGCGTCGATGTCCCTGGCAGCCTGTATACAGTTCGCTTCAAATAGCTTTGCCGCTCTGAAGTAGGCTACAATTAATGACGGCGCAGTAGTAAATCTGACTTATAAAACAGTAGCGCGCATGTTAGTGCGCAACCTAACTTCAGAGCGGCAAAGTTATTTGACGCGAACTGTACAGGGTTATTGGGTATATGTCGGCAATCAATTAAGGGGATGTAGGAGAGGTCATTTACAACCAAATCACCCCTTTTGACTCCTATGCAAATGTCAACAACAAGTCATTTGATATTTTATACTTTTATTTCGTTCATTTTAAAATATAAAATGTCAAATCACTTGAAAATGGTTGACATTGGCATAGGGGTCATAAAGGGTAATTTTGTTGCAAATGACCTCTCCTATATTGTTACCGGTTTACCGACTAATAACCAATAACCCTGTTTTTTTCTTGTCTTTTATTAAAGAAAATAAATAAACGACATAACAATCCAAATAGGCAACGGATTTCCTTGCCAAGAAATTTGGTATACACATTTTATTTCCTGTTATACAACGGGTACTGTTTTATGTGCAATGTAATACATAATATTACAAATAATTCAAAGTTTATCGCTGGACGTGACTGCGAATAAATTCGAATCGGTCCTATTGAAGTTTCCCATGTTTTCCCATGGGTGAGAAAAGATTGCGATACTGTAAATCCATACGAATACTATAAATGCAAAAGTGACCCTCTCGAATTTGGATAAAATTTGCCCAACGGATAGACCATGGCTTGGGACATAGGACAGGATATGTGAATATTATTTTTTCATTGTTATATTGACATTTATTTAATTCAATAATATAATTTTAATGGGATCTGTTTAATGTCTGCATGATTATGATCAATTAATTTAAATAAAATATGTAACTTTATTTTATATATGCACGCCGAAATTATAGGCAAAGAGAACAATTTTGTACGTTTTACCAACCTTCTGTACCTTATTTATGCCAATAAATGATTTGTTTTTGTTTTGTTTTGATACTTAATATCCAGGTAGTAAGTTCCCATGGGATAATTTCCGACCTCCGGTAAATAGGTTACCTACGCAACATTCGATCTTCAAAAACAGTGCACTAACGCAGTTGAATACACATAAGTAACGTAATAATATTGTAATGGCATACTAGGTATAATAAATTAGATGACATGAGGAAGTAGGATAGCATATCGTAATTATTGGGGGCGAAAAAGAGACAAGCATTATGTTGCTTCCGTTGACGCCGGCGCACTGTGGAACGAAAAAAGGCTCTCGAAGACATTTAAGTTTAAATTTTAAAATGTCGATTTTTTGCTTGAAATGGCTTCTAATAGCCAATATTATGCATAAACATATCATGGGATGCAATCTGGTAGGTCGTTATATCCTTGCACACGGTGATGAAACTCTTTATTTATGATTTTTTGACATACCTACTACATATAACGAGATTTAGTGCGATTTTTTCTGAAGAAAACCGCATTTGTCTGAAAAAATCGAGTACGTCCAAAAATCATAAATAAACTAATTAATTATTTTAACATGCCACTTGCGGAGTGCTTATTGCCTATCTAAGTATTTCTACCGACTTCGTTATTTATGATGTCGTTGAAAATATAATACTTATTCTAGTTTTTTTTTCTATTATGTTATGGGCTTGCTCTTGACCTCGTCTTTTGTAGTCGTTTAGTCACCTGGCGGTGGCAATCGCTTTCAAAGATTTTCGTATTTCTACAACGACTTTCATCAGGATTGACATAAGCTTTTCGGTAGCTTAAGTCAGTCCCATACTTTTTTGACATTCCATCATCGTTATCGCTGATAGAATGTCACTATGTCTAGACCGTCTACTCACTTCTGGTGAAAAAGATAAAAAATAAGAAAACACTGTTATCATAAAAAAAATTATTTTAGGAACTTCTCAGTAGCAGCCCTTTTTTTTTTTTTTGATGATGGGAAATCATCAAATGATTTCTCCCGCTCTGGGCGGAGCGAGAGGGCGTGTCAGACTTTTACTGAATAAAACCCACCCGTGTTCCTTCCGTAGCCCGTGTGCCGGGGCCGCGATATCCCTTTCGGACAAACCCGCAACCCCAGCAGGCATTGCTCCTTACGGACCCCGCCAGTTGGTCCTGACATTTCTTTGAGGCGCGCGTGGAACACAACGCGCCGTCGACCCGGGCCTGGTCCTTATCGGACGGCGAGCTACCCATTGCTCACCGTCCGCAAGCCGCGACTACGGTGGCCGGAAGTCGGCTCGCGACTCCCGACGCCCGGGCCGTCTCCTGCGGCGACTAGGGGCGCGAGGGCGCGCATCTTTCATCTCCCTCGCGCGCTCCGCCTCCTCCTTCGCGAGCATAACTGCTTCGCAGAAGGAGGTGACGGCCTCCCATGCACTCTCGCTCCGAACCATGGCCTGAACCAGGGCCGGACGCGAGAGATCGTCGCCGCCGATCGCCTCCGTTAGGACACGGCGGTGCTTCGCCCAAGCCGGGCAGATCTCCACCGTATGCTCCACCGTGTCGTCCGGGCGATCCTCAGTAGCAGCCCTGAGTCTGGATTTGTGCCCGATTGATGGCAATAGGGTCGCCCCCTATTACATGGGACTTAAACATAACTGGCGAAAATAATGACGGTTCACTATAGGTACACCTCTGCCTAACCATTCAGGGATTGAAGTCGTGATATAATGTGTTATATTTGAAACTCAGGAGTTACCCAAAGATCTAGCTTAAAAAATACACAGTCCATAAAGTAAAACAAAACAGTTTAACGAAGAACTTCAGAATGACGTAGAAATAATTAGAAAACTTGGCAGGGTTATAGGGCGATGATAGATTTACGGAGCAGGTCGAGTCAAAGACCGGTAGGCATGAGAATGAGGAAGCAATTAAGTTTCGCTTGTTAAATCGCTGGATAGAAAAGTGGTCTTTATTTTAGTGGCGACACAAATATTTTATGTTTGAGAAAGTATTTTTAGCGACTCAAATATTTCACGGTAAAGGGCCTGACCTTATCTCAATTTATTTGGGTACGGTCATGCATGTCCATTTCTTCGATATATCCTATACTTACTATCCTATACTATTAAACGAGCAATATTTGTTTAAATATATATTATAAATATTTATAATCACGTTCTCGAAAACGTCTCTAACGATTTCGATGAAAGTTGCAATATAGGGGTTTACGGGGGCGAAAAATCGATCTGGCTAGATCTCAATATCTGGGAAAATTCGTTTTCTCCGTATTTTCACCCGAGCAAAAGTCGGTCGCCCAAAGTTTAGATCATGATTTCTACGTTAGAATAATGACATGGCAGTATGGAATTAGTAAGTGGGTCTACTATCATGGCAGCATGAAATTAGTAAGTACCTACTATCGGCAGCATGGAATTTACTATACATGGAATTAATATGAACTATCCTATAGTTATTCTTTTCGTGTGGTTAGTGACTAACCTGGTGTCAGAGTTTTAAAGCGGCCCATGGGCCTCTGACTTGGCTTCACATGCCGTCGAGAAATATCTCTCAGGCATGCCGGTTTCCTCACGATATTTTCCTTCACCGTTTTTGAAGCAAGTGATTATACAGTACGCACATAAATCCGAAAAGTTAGAGGTGCGTGGCTTGGGTTCGAACTCGAGAACTTTGTTGGCAGTCCGACGGTCACACGACTAGGCTATCACTGCTCTTTTACTATCCTATACTATTAAATAAGCATTCTCTATTTTTACCCGAGGAGTCCTCGGTCGACCGGGTACTATTATCTATATAAGCAAGTTCTCTTTTGAATTATTTTTCATTTATGAAATACATCATCGTCTTTTTCTTCCATACCTACTTCTCTATTACTTGTCATTTCTGTAGTCACTCCCTTTCTAGTCATATGCTCTTTCACACAGTCCATCCATCGTTTCTTTGGACTTCCCCTACTCTCATAATTTAAGAAACACAATGAGATCTATAGGAACAGCGGTTTCTGATTTCTAAATGTAATCTCTGTGACCCCTTTGATATTGAGCGTATTCTTACGAAAAGTAGAATAACGAAACAAGATCAGTTAATGTTCCATCTTGTTTTTTCTGCATCATCCTAAAGTAGACTAGTAGAAAATGCCTAAGGGCGTATTCATGTAGAACGCTGGTAACCGGCGCCGATATTCAAACGTTTGTCGGCGCCATCAAGCGCTGGTCAGCGCAGGCAGTTTTCACATCTCAGCTCGAACCGTCGCCGATAAGCGCTGAAAAGTTCCTATCTGATTAGTCGGCGCCGGTTCGCGCTGATTCCGACCTCCAAGATACAGCAAATGCCTAGTTTGGGGGTCACTGTCCAATCTATTCTTGTGCATCCTGATTTTTTAATAAATCAATTTGAAATTTGACATGATTTGGCAAAATGTATGAAAACTGCCTGCGCCGACCAGCGTTTACAACCAGCGCTTGTCGCCGCCGTCAAACGCTGGCATATCGGTGCCGGTTGCCAGTTTTCTACGTGAATACACCCTAAGGCATTAAGTCCGCCCTTTGTGCGGTTGTTTTTACGTTTGGCTTAAGACCACACGATAGAAGTGAAAACTTACGACTGGAGCCGAGTATACGCGATTCAGCGTCACCGACCGACTGAAATCGAGTATACCCGATTCAGCGTCACCGACCAGAGCGTGACGGTTCAATTTCGTTCACTGTTGAGATAGAGCGCAAAGTGCGCCTTTTCATTTCAACCTAAACTAATATTATAAAGAGAAAAGATTTGATTTTTGGTATGTCTGTTTGGTTGTTTGTAATGAATAAACTCAAAAACTACTGGACCGATTTTAAAATTTCTTCCCCAGTAGAATGTTATTTAATCACTGAGAAAGAAAGCAAAAAAATACATTCAGACTAAAACACACACAATATAATTACACAGCAGATAAAAAAAAAAAAACAAATAAAAAGTGTAAAGTGCAATGTAAGCACAAATTTGATGGGGAGTGTGCCTCAGGGATGCGCCAAAAAGGCCCAGTTCAGCAAAAACATAGTAACCTGAGTAACATAGGCTATAATTTATAAAGATATAACGCGGGCGAAACCGCGGAAGCTAGTAAGATCTAAAAGGAAAACAAAGTAAACAATGTTTGAGTGAATAACTGTTTAACAAAACTGACACAATTTATTGATATACACATTACATTTCAAATTCGATACAAATAAATTATCATGATGAACGTTCAAGTTCGAAATTCGCAAAGTTCGTATTCCAAAGCATTGATCTTTTCCATACAAAAGGTAGCAGTCCATACAAATAAAGAACAAAAGAAAAAAAATATCGTACAGTCACACAGGAGCTTTATACATTTTAGTGAATAACTGTCTCACAGCAGCACACAGAAGTGTCACGATTGAAATATACTCATTGCATTTAGGAGTGTCGTCTGTGATCGGTTACTGATTTATGTTTTCGAAACATGCCATTTTTTTCCTTTATTTTCGTTTGCAATGAAAATAAATGGTACTAAGTGCAAGCTGAATATGACGTGTTTGGATGAAAATAGGTGCTGTTAGAGTTTGTGTTGTGTCTATTAGAAGATTAATCATAAGAGCCGCACACATAGGGTTAATCCTCTCATTTTAGTTGGCAAATCGTTTAAGTACGTCAAACAGCAGCCCGGAGTCTGGATTTGTGCCCGATTGATGGCAATAGGCTCGCCCCCTATTACATGGGACTTAAACATAACTGGCGAAATGTGGGTGTACTATACAGGGTGGCAGGGATTTCATCGACGCGAAAACTGATTGTTTTTTTTTCGGTTATTTAAAAAAAAACAGTTTCATAGAAAAGTACAATACCTACGCGGTTAAAATGTATGGAACAGATATTATTTTCTTTACCGACGAAAAAATTCAACGTTGGGGGGTTCAAAACCATGTACTGAATCCATGGTATCAGTTTTCGCGTCGATGTCCTGCCACCCTGTATATACACCTCTGCCCATCCCTTCGGTGAAATAAAGGCGTGATGTTATAATAATTATGTTATTTAAAACAATAATCGTGTCGTCAGTGACATTAATGGGTAAGCAAAAAGACACTACGTCAATTTGCCGTGTTAAAGCTATTTCATACAGCTGTTAAAAAATTACAGTTGTAATTTGAATATATGGACAATTTACATCGGTAGTTAATTTGTTTAACAAATTGCTTTTCCCTGAATTTACACCAGAAAAGTAATTTTACTGAAAGTTGTTGTTTCTGTTAAAAATAATTAAGTAGGTACTTTAAAAACCTCAGCAGTAAATAAATAAATAAATAAAAATCTTTATTGCAGACCACATAATCCATAAAAAAGACACGATAAAAAAAAAAAACATAAAATTATAAAAAAAACAAAATTTTAAGGTAATAGTCGAATTCAAACTTAGGTAGGTACAGGATTGGGCACGCCACAATTGCGGCGATAAGTCCCCTCTTTGAGGAGTGGCTTGAGAGGCGCCATGGCGTCCTCACCTTCCGCCTGACGCAGGTCCTCACCGGACACGGTTGTTTCGGGAGGTTCCTGTTCCGCGTAAGGCGGGAGGAAACGCCCGGGTGTCACCACTGTGTGGATCGCCCGGAGGACACGGTGGAGCATACGGTGGAGGTCTGCCCGGCTTGGGCGGAGCACCGCCGTGTCCTCACGGAGGCGATCGGCGGCGGCGATCTCTCGCGTCCGGCCCTGGTTCAGGCCATGGTTCGGAGCGAGAGTGCATGGGAGGCCGTCACCTCCTTCTGCGAAGTAGTTATGCTCGCGAAGGAGGAGGCGGAGCGCGCGAGGGAGATGCAAGCTGCACGCCCTCGCGGCCCTAGTCGCCGCAGGAGACGCCCCGGGCGTCGGGAGTCGAGAGCCGACTTCCGGCCACCGTAGGCGCGGGCTTGCGGACGGTGAGCAATGGGCAGCTCGCCGTCCGATAAGGACCAGGCCCGTGTCGACGGCGCGTTGTGTTCCACGCGCGCCTCAAAGAGATGTCAGCACCAACCGACGGGGTCGAAAGACCAATGCCTGCTGGGGTTGCGGGTTTGTCCGAAAGGGATAACGCGGCCCCGGCACACAGGCAACGGAAGGAACACGGGTGGGTTTTAGTCAGTAAAAGTCTGACACACCCTCTCGCTCTGCCCAGAGCGGGAGAAGTCATTTGATGATTTCCCATCCAAAAAAAAAAAAAAAAAAAGGTAGGTACAGGATTTATCAGGAAGGTATGGTCATATTTAGGTTGTGTGGTACAGCCCAACAACTAAACAACTTTCTCCATAGGATGAACAACGTAATCGCGAAAAAATGGTCAACTGTCCCATTCCACAGATATGAATACAAATGGAACACTCCGCAGTTTAGGTATGAAGCTACAAGTACGCGGCGGGCCCGTCTTGCTGGGCCAATTCTGTGAGTGGAACGTAGTCAGAAGATCTAACAGTCACACGATAGAAAGAGAGGCAACTTCTAAGTAAATATAACTGTAGGTGATTAGCGCTGTGCGACCTAAATTGCACTTTATTGTGTCGTAGCAAGAGTCGCTTTTTATTTAAATGATTTTGCGGCGTGTCCCATCTGTATTAATCTGAGCCCATAGCTTCAATATCTACTTGACCCAAATATATGGGACGGCTGATAATTTTTTCACGATGATTATATTCGTCCCATGGAGAAAGGTCTCAAAGTCCCATTGTTCAGTTTGATAGTCTGTACTGTACCACACCCTTAAATTTGACCACACCTTTCTGATATAGGTATACAGTACTGATACGTCCAAAGTTTTAACATAAGGTTAAAAACAGGATTGAGATCAGAACTTTTCAAAATAGTTTTTAATAAGTTTATTGCTCCAATGCCTTTTTCCATACGGAAGCACCTTAAGTCATTTAAGGTAGGAAGAAAAAAAAACTGTCATTTCCCTATTTCAAAATTCAAAATTCAAAAGTCATTTATTGAAACTAGGCTGAGAATCAGCACTTTTCGAACGTCAAAATTACATAAGACAGTCCCCCAAAACGCCCACCCTTCACCACTTCCTAGTGCATTAGCTGGGAAGAAGAAGTGGCGCAACAAACTCCCCAGCAGCACAGCTGTCTGTTCAGTTAGAAGAACAAAAAAATAAGATTCTATATAATAGTATTCAAAATAATTTAGATAATTTAGATTACGCAACACAAAACATAATTTAAATTATTAGCCATATGTTCGCTAGCACACGCCAATATACCATACAACATCATCGAGAACTATACTCAGGCAGAAATAAAAACTAAACGTAAACAGAACTTATCTAAATAAAAGCCTCCAGGCATAAAGGGCGTGCCCGCTTACATATAGTTGTAACTGGAAGTTATAAATGATAAACTAGGACCATCGAGATAAAATAAATAAAACAAACAGTTAATTACTAATAACAATAACGAATATGATCAATTGTCGAGGTCACTAGCTAACCACATATTGCAATACAACTCATTAGAAAAAACATTGTAATGAGTAGATTATGTCAACAATAAATTGAAATAAAATTAAAAATAGCTTGACTTATAAAGTCAAATAAAAAATAAAAAAATACAATTATATAAACTCATATAACTTGTCAGTAGGTAATCTGGAGAAAGAACATAAACATTGTCTTGAGTTAATCACAGCGACCAACTATTCTTATCATTTAAGTAGTCGTTTATAGAATAGTATGCCTTTGAACAAAGCTTGGATTTTACTTTCGTTTTAAACGCACCAAAAGGCAAATCTAGCAAAGAAGAGGGTAGCTTGTTATAAAAGGTTATACCAAGCCCAACAAATGAGTTATGAACCTTATGAAGCCGGAGAAAGGGAGCTCGTAGTTTGTCCTTATTTCTAGTGTTAACATTGTGAAAATCACTGTTTTTAGTGTATAAGTGTATATTTTGCCTAATATATAAGATGTTGGCGAAGATGAATTGGGACGCCACCGTGAGGATACCAATATCTTTGAAAAAATCTCTCAGAGAAACTCTGGCACCTAGCTGGTAAATAGCTCGAACAGCTCGTTTTTGAAGGACAAATATATTTTGAATATCAGCAGCTTTGCCCCACAGCAGAAGACCGTAGGACATAACGCTATGAAAATAACTAAAATAGACTAACCGAGCTGTATCGACGTCAGTGTATTGTCTTACTTTCCTGACGGCGTAGGCGGCCGAACTGAGCCTTCCCGCTAGGCTCGATATATATGTGGGCCCCACTGAAGTTTAGCATCTACTGTTATGCCCAGAAAAACTGCCGAGTTTACAGACTCAAGCACCTCTTTATCTAAGACGATGTTGGGTCCTAGATTTCTAATATTTGGTAGGGCGAACTTTACACATTTCGTTTTCTTGGCATTGAGAACTAGGTTATTTGTCGTAAACCAATCCGTAACCATTGAGAGAGCACTGTTTACATCGTCAAAATCTTGTCTATTCCTCGTTTTCCTTCGTCATTTTAAATCGACACTATAGTTACAACTCGATATAGGTTACCGCTAAAGGCACCTGTCACACCGCCGATTAGACAGGTACTAGCTATCGTTGACTTTTTTTACACTTTATAAAAACAAAAAGCTATCGTAGATAGCTAGTAGCTAGTGCTTTTCTAGCTCAAGAAACGTCCAAAAGGTTTTAGGTCCCGTGTAAGTAAGAGAGATACATAAATATTAAGGGCACCAGGAATTCGTGTTATGGGTTTTGGCAAAATTTATCAAAATACGGCAGTGCTTTTTGTACGTTTCTAACGTTTTTTTTTTTTTGAACAATCATCTACAAGTATTATCCTCAATCCGATTTGTTTCACTGACTAGTGAGTTAGCTACTCTTGAGCTAGCTAGACGTTTTTTTTCGTGGCTTCCACTTAAAATATTCTATATACTCGTAAACTTATCCGAAACCCATATCACGATTTTTTCTAGTGCCGACCCATAATAGTTGATCGCTAACTTTTCACACCGCTAGCAAGTACTGGTTTATAGCAGCGATGAGAGTTACCAAAGAGAGTACTCGGGCAGCTATGCTCGCTTGACAGCAGAACACTCGCTGAGAGACTCACGCTTGGTGCATACGCATACCAGCGAGTGATCCCTCTTCGCGCTATCGTTGCTCGTTGCTCGCCGTCTCGTTCATCGGTGGTGGTGGGGCAGGTGCCTATTGGGTGTAAGTATCACCCCTTGTAACTGAGAAGAGTATTGACAGCTACATGGTGTAAATATGACAGGACAAATTGGCTGCCTTCGGGGCTTCCCGTCATCGTGTTACAGAGGGACAAAACTATTGATTGGATACTTCGTGTAATGTAGATTGACCTTTTCGAATTTTATAAAATAAGAAGAAGATTTTGTAGGTAGAGTAGTAGGTAACTTATTGATGTAGGAAATAAATGAGCCTTTTGAGGCTATGAAAAAAAAAAGTCGGTTAAGGCGCTACCCAAGCAGACACCGTAAATCATCCACTTTTTCGTCGCACTGTGAGCCGTAATGCTACAAATTACAAACCCAAAAAAATACAGTGTATAGTCAAGGGTATAAAAAATGACTTATAAACAGATATTTAATTGAAATGATCTAGGAGCTTGAAAAAAAAATTGCAAAAATGACCCCGAAAAATCTTTTTCGTCTCGAAATGCTCAATATTTTGAGTTACAACTATTAGTTTTATCGTAATTATAAAAAAGGAAAGTTAGTCAAGTAAAAAAATATGTAAAAAAGTTTTAACTTATTGATGTATTTTTTTTTAAATTAAATTAAAACTGCGAAATGTCTTTCATTTTATTGGCGTACACGAGATTCAACCAAAATCAAACGCATCGCCATTTTCAACCGTATTAGCATACCGCGATGCACTACTCCTTCCGTATACCTAAAGATTTGCTTATTACCGCGCCTTAAGGGTTAGGGGGCTTTTACTTAATTTCAAATAGGTACGTATTGAGGTGGCTCGGGTAATTAAATAAAATAGTGCGTGAAAAATGTATATTCTGGGGTTCCTTCGAAACGATGTTGGTAATTAATACAAAAAAGTCTTATGCTAACAAAAATATATGTAAAAAAACTGTGCGTGCGTAAAATGTTGAAAAAATATTGGCCTCATGTTTCAGTTTCAAAGTAAATAAAATCCCGGTAAAATATTTCACCCAACATTTCATTCGCAATACAGTCATGAATCCGCTTCAGTACAAATAAATTGAACAAAATATCAACACTTGGGAACTACAATACCAACATTATTACGAACCGAGTGGAACAATATTAAATGTTATTTATTTGCGGAATATTCCAACTTGTAGCACGTTCGAGCCCCGTTTAGCTCAAATAACATGAGAATGAACTCAAAACAAAGGCTATTATATTTGTGAAGCGGTTCAACTAAAATCTATGTTATATTTTCGATTTGAAATGTCAATCTCATATATATTGAGAAGTTATTTGTATCCATTCAGGAGCGAATTGCATAATGTTAAATCTCTCAATCATTTATCAATTTTGTATATTCTTGAGTTTAAAAAAGTTTGAAATGAAAACAAAACTTGTAATGTCACTCCTGGTGGAGGCGGATGGAGTAAAATGTTTAAATAGGTTTCATCGTTATTGAAAACTGAGAATTGGTGTAAGCACCCCAATTGTATCATGGTATTGAAACCACGTCCTTTAGTGACATCAGGCGCAGTTACAATAACCATGCTAAGCCATTAGTCCCGGCTATCATTTGTAGATCTTTAACAGACGTTACGGATAGTCTGAACCCCGAAAGTCTTGACAACTAGATTCTTCTTTTCGTGTGGTTAGTGACTAACCTAGTTTCAGAGTTTTAAAGCCGCCCATGGGCCTCTGACTTGGCTTCACATGCCATCGAGAAATATCTCTCAGCCATGCGGCGTTTCCTTACGATATTTTCCTTCACCGTTTTTGATGCAACCTCAACTCACGACCTATGATTTGTCAGTCCGACGTTCACACCACAAGCTACCACTACAACTAGTCTTACTGAAGGGTATCGTATTAGCAAGAAACGCGGTGTCAGAGGTCAGATAGGCAGTCGCTCCGTATAAAATACTGGTATTCAGCTGCATCCGGTTAGACTGGAAGTTGACCTGCACAACCTAGTATCTGGATAAGACTACCCGTAACGTCTGTCAAAGATCTACAAATCGCAGCAAGGACCCACTTAAAGTGCTTTCCGAGCTATGAAGGGGTCGGCAAGTGCAGTTCGACCTTTAATAAAGCCGTGCAGCTGTTATTACTTAGCCACCAGCCCATTACATCTCCATTACTCTGAACTATGAACATCATCATCATCATCATTTCAGCCAAAAGACGTCCACTGGTAGACATAGGCCTTCCCCAAATGGGAGGGTTTGCCATAATCGCCACGCTTGGCAGGCGGGTTGCCGATCGCAGTATGGTGTGAAAATGCATAGAGAACGCTGCTGCCCATTCTCTAGTAAGTCCCTTAGTCGCCTTTTACGACACCCACGGGGAAATGGTATGGTACTATTCTTTACGTCCGGCACCACACGGACTATAGAGATAATAAACACCAAAAAAAAAAATGGATTAAATCCAAGTGGGATTTTTCTCATGGATTTTGAGAAACTGTATATATAATATGCTGTTCAAAAAGTAATGATAATAATCGGTTCATATTTTCTATACTAATAATAAAGCTGAAGAGTATTTTTGTACGTTTGAATTTGCTAATCTCTGGAACTACCAGTCGGATTTAAAAAAATCTTTTTGCATTTGATAGCCCGATTCTTGAGGAAGGCTACAGGCAAACATCAGGCTATAACCCAATGGCGCCAAGCTAAAAGAAAAATAACCGATTATCATTACTTTTTGAACAGCTTAGTAGATTTGAAATCAACGTGTGCGATCTCAGGACAAAGATACAAACAGACTCTACCTTTCTAAAGACTTAGTATCATTTTCCAAGTATTGGATTTAAACAAACGTGAAGGATTTTAGCACATCCTGGTGTGTATGTATGTGCGTCCTGTTTGTGCAGTATTGTTGATTCAACACGAATGATCAAGGGATTTTTGTTTTCATTGGTCTTTTTTTTATTGACTGGCAATTTTAATTGTTTTCGTATTTTGAAAAAAGAACTTGCTTGAATAGAAACTAGCAGGGTAATTGCATAACAGATTTACAATGGCAATGCATTTTGACAGTTCAACTACATTCATTGCGTTATTTACGTTGTCAAGCAGTTTTTTTTTTTACGTACTAGACGCAATCTGGTTTAGCTATTTCTTTCAAAATCTATTGGATTGCGATTGAAAGTGCGTTATGCAATTAGGGCGCTGGCTTGTCTAGGGAATTAGACTTAGAAGGGTAGTTATGAATTTGAGTAAAGTTAAGCTTTTGTTTTGTTGACTTATGGCCGATTCCTATAATATACGGACCGTTATTAGTTAATATTAAGACACATGTATCTTTACCAATAACGAAGCAAAGACCTTAGTAGACCCTCCCATATAGAAGTAGCTATCACAGGTAAAATTAGCTCACAAATCTATTTATAGCCCAGTTTGGAAAAAAAAAACCATTGGTAAGAAAAACGATTCATTTGTGTTTATTGGAACCGAGCTTAAATAACCCGTAAATAACCTAAAACTAGTGTTTATTGGTGTTATTGTGATTAAAATGTGGTTTAATATGGAAAAAAGCTTGTGAATCTTAAAAATTTATTAAAACCTGAGAACCTGAATAGATTAACCTTTCCACTGTGCTTCCAAAAAAAAACACTACAAAGTGAATAATAACTTTATTTTGGTAAGTCAGTGTCTTTGGTTTTGAATTTTCGTTTTTAGCCACCAACTTCCGAAATTAAAGTTATTTTTAACTTTGTAAGTTTAGGGTAATATTTACAAGTGGGTCCATAACAACTTATGACTAAATAAAAATAGCAAAATTATATATTATATTCTAACTTAACTAAAACTATTCAAAAACTAAAATACAGCATCGTAAAATTCATCCGCATCGCTGTCGACTGGTAATGTACCCAAGAGACTGGCCGCATTGCCACGTTGTATGGCAATGCTTAGCCTCTGCCCAAAGTAAAAACCAGCTCTTGGGTCACGGGAAGTGTCAAATAGCCGTTTTGAAATTTCATTAAACAGGCCATGCGCACTCGGACCCCACGGCCCGAGGGTTTCGACCCCAAACGGCTCGAAAATATAATTACCTGTAAGGTTATTATACTTACGCCGCTTGAGGTTTTCTGCAGCCGCAGCAGCAGCACCAGCACAGCACGCCGAGCCAGGAAGATGGGATGGCGCAAGAGTGTCGACACAGGTTGCATCCCACGCTAAAGGCCTACCCACCTTCCATGGAGATAAAGACATACCGTCCGGTCTCTTGCCATCGTCGCGTGCCAAGCCATTGGGTTCTAATATAGCTGGAACGCCGGCGGTGACAAGAGCTCGTCGGATGATGTCGTTAATGTTCGCGTGCCGCGCTAAGCGACCTGCACTTCGGCTGCAAGATAGGCCGTGATGTCCGAGACTGTTGACAACTTCGCCACAGTGACAGCGATGAGGAGAACAACAAGGAGCTCCTAGTCGTAGGGAAGCAGCGAGGCGGAAGGTATTGTCGTCGAACAGAGTGCCTATGTTCGACGACGGTAGTGCGTGAAGCCACAGACCCGATTCCCACTTACCCACAGCCAGCAAGCGCGCACGCTCCACAGTGGTAGTAGACGTATTGAGTAAATTGTTCTGTACTACTCTGCAGAGCGGCTCACTTTGTAATGTTTTTTTTTTGTAAAAAGTTTTTATTTGTCACCTTTTTGTTGTGGTAGGTACCACAACAAAAAGGTGACAAATAAAAACTTTAAAAACTTTAAAACCCCACACAAATTCGAATACCACTACCTGCTATGTAACTAACAGTGACAGGAAAATATTATCATATCATCCACGTACACTAAGTGGGAAAAAATACGTATGTATACGTATTATTGAAGCTTACTCAAAAACTATCCCAGCAAAGTTAATAAAATTCATATGGGATCAACTTGGGAGACTACCCTTTCATACAAAAAAAATAATTTTCAAAATTAATAATAATAATAAACTTTTTTTTTTTTTTCTCACCACAATATCCTTACAAAATAATAACAAAAACAATATTGTCCAGCTATGGGCATATAGAAAAATATCGTGGGAGACTGGTGCCTAAGCTAAGCCGAAGCCTGTATTTCAGGCCACCAGGTCTCCCCCCAAATACATAATTATGGTTTCCCGAAAACTAAAACTAGACAACAATTTCCATTCTACTTATAGGATAGTGTTTGTGTGGAGTGTTAGGTGTATAAGTATGTGGGTATCTAAGTGTGTGGGTCTGTGAGTGTGAGTGATGAAGAAGTAGGTGGGTGTTAAACTGTTTGCTGAAATTTGACGGAATGCGCTGACTATTTTGGAATAGAAAGCAGATTTTCGGTTGAGTCATAGTCCAGAGTCATAAGCCATGCATTAAGTTTTTTCTTGCACCGGTGTTTTGTGAGTGGGAAGATGTTGTGAACTTTGTTTATTTTGTTATAGAGGTAGCCTCCCAGAAAACAGAAGAATCGTTCAGAGAAACAAGTTGCAAGTCTACCAACGAACCGGTCGACGGGGTCGTAGCGCCTTTTGCCGAGCATAGGTGTGGGACTATAAGTAAGACGTGCGTGTTGTTTCAGGGTGGTCTGCAGTATGAACAGTTGGCGAACGGTGAGAACCCCTCTTTCCCGGTATAGGTCAGTTGTGGGGTAGCGGAATGGTCGAAAAGACGATACTTTTAAGATTGCTCTCTGGGCCCTTTCAAGTTGGATTAGAGTCGATTTAGGTGCGCCACCCCATGTTGTTATACAATAGGTTAGCAAAGACTGACAAAGTGCGTAATAGACCGTCTTCCTAAGGCTAAATTGGTCCACAATTAACGGAAAAATCAGTAGACATAGGTACATAAAATAAAAATAAAACATACGCGACGAAAATACTTATAACCTCCTCCTTTTTGGAAAAAAAGGTGATTTTAGTTTTTAGGGATATTTTTATGTAAGTAAGTCAATTTTATTTGTTTAAACATGGTGTACATGATACATTGCATGCAGGATAATAATGGGATACAGAAAAGTTCTAACATGTTCAGCCGCATAGCGTGGCGTACAAACTGGTAGGAGGAGATGGTGCGTAAACCGTGATAATATTCATCAAAATTACATTTCATCATTATTCATTAAATATTAGGTAGGTATACAATTCAATAAGCATATTTTTAGATACAATTCAATGTCAAAGTAGTCATTAAATAAATTGGTCGATAAAAATATGAATTACTGTAAAAATTCAAAAAAAAAAAAAAAAAATCAAGCGTCATTTATTCAAACTAAGCTAAGAATCAGCACTTTTTGAACGTCAAAATTACATAAGACAGTCCCCCAAAACGCCCATCCTTCACCACTTCCTAGTGCATTAGCTGGGAAGAAGAAGTAGCGCAACAAACTCCCCAGCAGCACAGCTGTCTGTTCAGTTAGTAGAACAAAAAAAAAAAGATTCTATATAATAGTATTCAAAATAATTTACATTACGCAACACAAAACATAATTTAAATGTCATGTCATTAAACATTTCAATTCCAATAAAAAAAATGAAAAAATACAATAGATCTAGCTTCGCGCTTAAGCTTTGCTTAGCTTAGCTTAGCTTAGTATTTTTACCAATAAAAAGAGAGAGACAAAAGACGTACCGTGACGAAATTCAGTGGGTACTATAGCGATTTAAACAGCTTAGGTACAAACAGGACAGCACACAAACTTGGAATATAATATTTTATCACAAATTTGACATTTATACACATTCTTGGAATTTATGATTATGTTCAATCTTACCGATTATCTTAAAATTATTCCCGTGTTACTGAGACACAACTGGTTACATAATCTAGGCGTTGGCCTAACTGGCAACCAGCTATCAATACTTTGCCTCATATTCCATCATTGACACACATACATACACAAAATTTGACCAACTTCTTAAAAAGTGCAATTACTTACATTCACAACAAAATTTCCACCATCGATCTCCGAAGGTCTATTAAAAAATTTGTTTAATTTTTCATTCATTCAATTACCTATAGTAAAATACGTTTATTTCGAGCAACCCAAAGTCATATGCGGAGTACACATACATAAAAAAGGCATGATTTTTTTTTTAAGATAAAAATATTAATGAAAAATCTAATATATTAAATAGTCTTTTTAAGCGCCTCTAATCATTCCTGTTTTGGTGTCCTCATCATCATGATCTGCCTAGCCTTTTCCCAACTATGTTGAGGTCATTTTGCTCTACTATACGTATATACTAAATAGCCAAGTAACTGCAACCAACTTGTATGTAGCGCTCGCGGGCTGCTTTCGTGGCACCGCTCGCTTCGCTCGCGCGGCTCACGCGCCCTTTGTCACAGTTATAAGAGAATCCGTTTGGTCGGGGTACCCTAGCTTAATTACTGGGACCAATAGTGAGCAAAAGGCCAGAAAGTTATTCGAGGTTCATTAATTGAAAAAAGTGTACATTATAATAAAGGTTTTAAGAGTATCAATGAAATATTTCTTTATAAAGAGTGCATTAAAATAGCCGCAACAAGTGGTGATACTGTAATATAGGTATTTTGGGGCACGTTTGGCATTCACCCTCGCTACCACCTTGCTCACTGGTCAATATATCTACCAGGGCACAAGCAATTTGATAGAGACTTTGTGACGATACGAGTATATATTAATTTATAGCCATAAATCAAATCTGCCTACCCTTTTTGCCAACTATGTTGGGGTCGGCTTCCAGTCTAACCGGATGCTGCTGAATACCAGTGTTTTACATGGAGCGACTGCCTATCTGACCTCTACAACCCAATTACTGGGTAACACGATATCCGTTTGGTAAGACTGGTAGTCAGACTTTTGGGCTTCTGAGTACCCCTAACGACAGAAATGGTATTTAATTTATTAAAGAAAAGGCATAATACGTACATGTTTAAACTTTTGTATAGGAGCAAAGTATTAGTATTTCGAATATGTACAACTTAAATTCTATATTTCGCTTATAGCAAAGTAAAAACATAATTACTCGTGCAGCTTAACACTTAGTTGTTAGAACTTTTGTTGTTATTACTAATAATTGTTGTTGATATAGGAAATGATTTAATTTTTTTATATTTTTTATTAAAAGAGTTACGGGACATTTTCAGTTTTCCATTGTTTCACAGTACGTATCTGTTAGCATTTTCTCTAATAAAACGTTTGGATAGTACTAATGAAGAAACAGTAAAGTATTTAAATTTTGTATTATTGTTTTATCACGAAATATTAGGAAATACCTACTTTATAACTATTACATTACTCTAAACTGTTAGCATTTTTGTACATAGCAATGAATTCAGTAAAGCTCCACTCAGTGAAAATACAAATCTTTAGAAATATAAAAAGTTTTGTGCGCAAAATATTGTATCTTTACTGGACTAGAACACTTTTACACGTCAATAATATTTGAAAAACTAGATGAGCTCGGCGTTTCCTATCTGACTACTCTGAGAAGAAAGTCCGAAACAAACTCAGAGGTCAGTCTCTTTTGAAGTCCAGACATAATCTTGATCAGATCATGTGAACCATGTGTGTTTGCTGGTAGAGAACCCAATTCTGGGTTAAGCTCGCCTTCGTATAGTCAAGGATTTTTTTTTTTTAAAGCTAATGGACATCCGTCAATTAGCCATTTCATACAACTGTCAAAGAATGACAGTTGTGATTTGAATATACGGAAAATTTAAGCTGGTTGTCAATTCCCTTAACAATTAATATCCTTTTACATTACATAAGCTGTCCTTGTAATATTATTCTATACACAGTCTTTGAAATTATGAGTAAATCTCAATTTATCTATTCTATATTTACATACAATAAATTGATGTCACTTTTCGTGGCTGCCTTGTAACCGCGTTGTTATTTTAAATTACGAAAACGGATTTCTATGCGGTTACTCCGGAATATTTATGTGTATAAGACATTCATTATAAAATTATAGGTATATAATAGAGAAATCTCGACGTCTTGTCATGTCAATCAAGGGACGGGTTGCTAGAACTTTTACTTTATTATTTTTACTTACTTACTTACTTATTTCTCAGACCGAACTTATTGCTCACTTCTGGAAGTTCCTTAATATATTATTTATGATAAATACGTATCTCAAGTAAAGATAGGTATCTCCCCATACACATTATGTACTTTGATATTTACTTCATGTTTAAAGAAACCAGTAATGGCGCCATTAAACGAAGTCCTGCAGGTAGTAACTTGTCACCACTTGAAACATTCTGGGGCCTTTATAATGTAGACCCTAGTTATCAAGTGTCAGTACAACGACTTACAGTCACCTCTTTGAACTTTATGTGACCCTGGTACTTTTGGATGGGCACATATTTTTAGCCGACTTACTCAAAAGAAAGGTAATGTTTTATTCAGTCTTCTACCTATCTACTTTAGAAATATTAATTATATTTTTTTTTTTTTTATAATTTTTCGGCGCGTGTTGATAAATTCTTTCTCAAAAAAAAAAAACCAGTGTTGTTAGTCTTAGTGTTAGGATATTATATTGTTTTTTATTTTTTATTTAATGTTTATAGTTTGTATCCCTAGTTAATTATGTAATTACTAGCTTTTTCCTGCGGGTTTGCTAATGCAGGTTATAAACTATCTGTGTGTAAAATTTCATCCAAATCCGTTCAGCCGTTTTTGCGTGATTGAGTAACAAACATACAAACTTGTACATTTATAATATTAGTAGGATAGTAGGATGTAGGAATACTTGACTTACCTATATTCTCATGAAAAAAGAACTATCAACTGAAAAAAAATCGACAACTATGACGTCATGAATGAATATTTGTCAGATTTGATCGGTATTCGACCCCAGTGGTCTTATTGGCTTGGTTGGCTAGTAAAATCTTGTAACAGATTAATATTAATATGTAGTTTTTATCCCATTAACTGATTGAGTTCGATTTTTGGTGCATTTAGGACAGAAAATAACCTATGTATATATTGGGGTATTTGTTATGTCGATGTCACAATATAGGTCTGTTAAATTTATAAATAAATTTAAAAGCGATCCACCCATAAACTTCACACGGTTCTACCACTTGACAAAACATCGAGATTTCTTTTTACATGCAAGTTTAATTTCATTGTATTAAACACATTTCCTGAATAAATTCTCTAAATGATGGTGAAAACCGCATCAAAATCCGTAGCGAAGAAAATAGAATAGAAAAATAACGCGGTCACACAGACAGACACGAAAAGCGAATTTATTTTATAATACGTATAGAGTAGTATCTACGCGATAAGTAGTTACTTATCGCGTAGATACTACTCTATACGACAACTACACAACACCACAACACTACTAACTGGACAAAAACTGGAAAAAATACTTGATAGTTATCAACTATTTTTTCCAGTTTTTGTCCAGTTTTACATGATAATAATTTACAGAGTTATTGAAAAGCGTCGAAACTATGAATATTTTAAAACCATTATTTACAGACACATTTTGAAAGAAAAAGAAAAATTAATAAAAACTATAATTTTAACTTTTAATAAAAATAATTAATGTTAAATAATTATTTACTGTTATTTTTTCATTTAAATTGGTTTTTATTTAAGCTTTTATATAGTTTTAATATCACAAAGTTAATATCAATGGGTACAAAAATAATTTTATTTTATGCGACATTTTAACAATGGCAAGTCGTAAAATATATAACACAAGTAACTATTTTACACTAGGTACTAAATTAAATGACTTACTATACAAATATATGCAAAAACTCTTTGTAGCTAGTAAATGGGTAGCTTCAAAAAATAATAAACTAAGAAATCTACTAAAATAATTTTCAGATTAAATGCCTCTATTAGCTAAGTAAGTAAGTACCTACTGTAACTTCCATAATAAATATCATTCCACTGTGCTCAAAAAAAAAAATCGTGAAGAAAGGGCAGTATTATCAAACACGTCGATTACCTAATAACGTTAATCGATGCTGTGCTTAAAGAAAAAGAAAAAAAAACTTTTTTTTTCGTAAAAAAAAAAAAGGAATTATCCACTCACCCCATTTCCGGGTTTCTTCAAATGCAGCTCAAAGACAGGACTGTACCAAACACAACACCCTCCCGACACAAACAACGGGAAATAGTCCAGCAAAATAAAAACATTCACCGTTTATAAAGACATATTTGAAATTCAATGCGATCGTGAAAAATAGGATTGAATATAAAACCAAAATCACAAAAACATGAATTATGCACTTCGCCTAGCAAGTGGCAGGTTGCATTTATATTACGTAAAAAAAAACTATGAATTTTATTTCACAATATCCTGTTCTAGGCTTTATTTCTATCGATATTTCATTTCCATAAACTTCTAACTTTATTTTTGTTTTTATTTCAACACAAAAGTAATTTTTAAATTATCTATAATAAATACTAAACCATCAATCACACAAAACTTTCTTCTTTATAAACAAAAAAACACACACCGCACATTCTAGAACGTACCTACATAAAAACCAAAATATCTGCGACATTTAATTTAGTTCGTTAAGGCGAGGTCACACTATAATCAATACCGATTCCGATTCCGATTGTTATCTAGTGAGCTTTCGGTGCTCATGTCGTACGCGCTGCAAGACGACTGCAACGAGCATGCGTGTGCAGCGGAAAGCTAGCGATGCATCGCTATCAAATAAACAAAAACTGCAAACTCAAGCTCGGCGCGAGCTTTGAACGAAAAGTTAATTTTATTAGCAAGCAATAATGTATTGGATGTGGTTTCGGTATCGGTTCGGGTGCGAATGTGTTTATTAATTTAATGCCTGTTATGTGTTTATGATGTTGTTATTTTTTTTGTTTGTTTGGTTGAATTTATTTAGAAATTTGTTTCAGTACATTGTGATTTAGCAACTCTGATAATGAGAGACTCTAATGTTTACAATTTTATATTGTTCTGAATGCGATAACGAACAGTTTTTTTTTTGTTTGATGAAATATTAGATATTTATAATAAATCGGTATTTAGTGGATAAAGCGAGAATATCAAATGAAACTACATCCTAAGTTCCCAAATATTATTCAATATATCAGTTACCACCTTCTCCACCGTCTAATAGACATAATCGAATACTATACAAAAAGCATCTTAACTACTTTTAATTACACATACATAAATAACATTTGAGTAGTTACAGCCCTAACTACTTAGCGTTATCAGTTTTCCAATCGTCCTCTTTATGTGCCATTTAATTAATCGAACTCTAGAAGAAAAAAAAATGTGGAGCGCGCGCGCAGTATGCACGGAGCGCGTTCAGTTTTAAATATAAACCGTCCGGTGACAATGGACAGTCCGTCACTCGATCTAAATCAAGGATACTGAACGCACGTGTCTGTATCGCGCTAATCGTTTATACAAATTGGCTTTTGAAAGCTCATGTGTGTCTGTCCGAGAATTATTATGATTCACATTTTGATGCGAATAGATTTCTGTTTTCTGGCTTGGAGAAAAGTTTTGGCAGGGAGTGTATGTAGCGTTAGATTTGTTTATTGCGGCTTGCCAAGTTAGGAAAAATGCTTTTTCTTTTGTCACTATTTATAAAAGAATAAAAAACGATTTAAACACAACATAACTGGCTGATGGCTGAAAAATTACTCACCATTTTTTTCTTACAACTTGTGAGATTTCATTCTAAGGCAGATAATACACTACTGCCGCTATTATAAATTGAAATTGAAAAACTGATGAATAACATTCAAAACTAAATCAATACCACAATATACCGCTTGGTCCAAATTCCGCGAAAACACTATAAGATTCAAGAAATAATAACATAACGTCCAATGTAATCCCAATTCAATAATTTCGCCCATTTTCTTTGATCAGGCACTTTAAAATGTCAATATTAAGTCCAATAGAACTAATAAATAGTGGCGTACATGTGCTGTCCCTTAGACTAAACTAACGAATACACTATATTCATAAAATATATGCACACAAGACATTAATAGACCAACACTTGGATATAAATGGTTCAGGAATTTCAGAGCATCGACATTCAGATATGAGAAAAAGATTAATTTGATGTATGTTGATTTAACACGCAACTTATAACTGGGGTTTAAATGAAATGATTCGGATTGCGGGAATACTTGGGTTTCTTATCCTATACTATTAAATGAGCAATATTTGTATATATATATTTGTAATCACGTTCTCGAAAACGGCTCTAACGATTTCGATGTAAGTTTGCTATATAGGGGTTTACGGGGGCGAAAAAAAAAAGCGAAGAAAATTCGTTTTCTCCGTACATTCACCCGAGCAGAGCTCGGTCACCCAAAGTTTAGAACAAGATGGCTACCTTAGAATAATTGACATTTGACAATTGGCAATAATTGACAGACTGAATGGCAGCATGGAATTAGTATGAACTAGCATAAATTATTAAATGAGCATTCTCTATTTTCACCAGAGCAGAGCTTGTCGCCCAGGTACTTTATATTACGAATACTATATTATATTATATATTAATATAATCATAATTACGAAGAGGTAATGTTTGAGACTTTTTATGTATTCTTCGGAACTACTGATTCGAAAATACTTTCACTAATGGAAAGTTACAGTATTGCCGAGTGTTATAGAATTATATATTAAAACAAGGGACGAAGCTAGATATATAGACAAAATTTTGAAGTCAGAAAATTTTGTTATCTAGATAAATAAATAAAAATTAAATAGTGTGTATAAATAAAAATAAAACAACTTAAAAATCCAAATTAGGTTTTTTATGGAATGAAAAATTATAATAGTATCCCGGAAAGTTTAAAAAATCGGGAAAACTGAACGTTCTTTTTTATAAGGGATATTTGTTGTAATAACTATTGAAAATTGGACAGGAGAACGTCTGTCGGGTTAGCTAGTAAATCAATAAAAAAAAACTTAGCGTGTCTTTGCTTTGCGTAATTTCTGTAAGCGAATGTTTATAAATAGTCGTAAATATATATAATTAAATCCGTATGTGACATTTCGTATTCTTATCATTTATATGCAAAAGATGTGTTATTTAATTGTAGCTAATTATGTAAAATTAATATTAATTCACAACTTTTCCATGCGTAGTTCAGAGCTTTTAGAAAAAGGTAGTTATAGATTCAGAGGATTGCGAAACTCTTCCTTTTTTAAATGGTTAAAAATAAAATGCACTCTTTTTTTATTTATTTTTTAAACTTTATGCCAATTTTACTTAAAAATTCTATTCTATATTTACACCCAATCAAGTGAATATTCACAATTATATTTAAATTCAAATTATTAGGTTTTTATACTAATAGAGATAAAATCTCATTTATAATCGTTTTTTTAAGTTAGTATGTGAATGGTGAATGTGGAAAATAAATATGAATTTTACCTAATCTGCGTTCGCGATTTATTTGCTAACATGTAAACGAACACGAGTTTAAGAAAAACAACTATAATGTCTACACATAAGGTTCAGTTTGCGCTCCAACTCCATATTTTTAATGATTTTTTTAACAGTACTAGTCAGTCTCAAATCAACTTTATTTAGACTCATATAAAGTTGATGTTTGTTTAAGTGGAAATAACATGAATTGGATACAAGGATTTAAATAGTCATTACATCTTTAATGATATTATGACAGTAATAACATTAATACTTTACGTAATTTAAATATTTACCTATCTTAAGATTCTGTATGAAATATTTTTTGGATCTTATTTATGCAACTGGCAGAAGCTTTTATTCTATAATATGCTAGTTATTTATAATATTCATTGTTTAGAGCAATACCAGACACGATACGGATGCTACATTGTTCGAAATAGCAGATTCGATTCGGCGGGATAATAAAGAAGACTAGACAAAAAAAAAACTTTTTTGTCCGTCAGGTTTCTTATAAAAAAATATAAAATATACATATTTTTCTTTTTTACGTAATCAAAAGTTTACGGCAATACATTGAGTAGGTAATACGTTAAAATGTGTCATGTCGTCACTCCGGTAGATTTTATACTGACTTGTGACGTAGCGAGCCCCTACTCCCAAACTTTAATGCGTTTTATCTAAACCATTTTTTTTATAAATAATAATATCAGCCTGTTACTGTCCCACTGCAGGGCAAAGGCCTGTTCTCATACAGAGAAGGCACGAGCATTGATCACCACGCTTGCTCAAGACGGGTTGGCGATTTCAGACTTATTATGAACTACAAGCAAAAAAAACGTGACTATTTTTTTTTAATTATATGGCTGACTATCTAAATATTTTTTTTTAGCCCAGTCAACATCCCAATTTCACAATATATTCGGCTTTATATTTCGATTAAACTTCATTCGGTATCTGTCCTCTTCAATGATATTCGGGTCGGCTCGGCACAATTCGATCTGAGCCATGCGGCTTTTTCCTGATCATAATTATGTCTACATTTATCGCCCGTTAAATGTATAAAATTTATTGATATTGTCATTCGGTTGTGCCGAATCGTGCCGACCCGAACGGGTGTTTGTATAATTTCTAACGACGACGTCCATCACAATAACACAGGGAAGTAAAATGTATGGAAATGTATGAACACGCTTTTAAATTTCCGTCCACGATAAACGTGCACGTATTTCCTTATATTTTATGGACGTGGACATGGACGCCCGCAATAATATCGTTACGTTAGAAATTATAAAGGTGCTAAACAAATAGGTAGGTATACAGCGTTCGCAATTCATTTGCCAAACATGTAAACAAACACGAGTCTTAGGAAAAACAATTGTAAGGCCTACACATAGGGTTCAGTTTGCGCTACGATTTCATATTTTTTATGAATTTTTCAACATTACTCGTTGGTCTAAAATAAACTTTATTTACACTTACACAAAGTTGATGTTTGTCTAAGTGGAAAACTCGTGTTTGTTTACATGTTTGGAAAATAAATTGCGAACGCAGATTATGTAGCACCACTAAATCACGCTGGTCGTTGATGCTAAAACAATCGTGTCTCTCATGGTCCTTAGTTATTACGGTTCTCGCGAGAGTCTATATAGGTTTGGATAGCTGAATCGATTCCATGAAAATATTTTATTTGTATTTCAGACTGTTATTTCGAATCTAGGAGTTTGTGCCATTTTCAATTATTTTTACTATCGCAATGTATTTCAAGAAAGGATAGGTTGAGGTGTGTGTACCTATAAGTACCCAAATCCCCAATCCAATCTCCTATCTATCCCAAATCAATCCTCAACGTCGCTATGCTTAGAAGCTCTCTGAGATCCCTCAAAGAGATTCTAAGCATAGCGACCGATTCTGAGATTCAAGTCGTCGACATAGCTCACAGAATAAGCAAGCTGAAATGGCAATGAGCCGGCCATATTAGCCGTAAAACCGAAACCAAATCTGTACTATGAGTTGCTACTGAGAACTTTCTAATAAAATACAATAGACGACATATATTTAGTAACCTAATCCGCTAAACTGTTCTTAAAGAGTCATAAAGAACCCTGTAAGAAATCGACGAGTGTTTCACCTCTCGATGAGGCATCCTCATAATGACGATTGACTTGTTGCGAACCCGAATACGACGTGTTGCCAAGAAAAACGTCGAGCGCAGTGTGAGCTACATCGCTCGACAACCCCACTTATATAGGATTGCTGCTCGGATAACGATATGGCTCACACTGCGTTCGACGCTTGACGTAGTAACACGTCGTATCCAGGTTTTAAATTCTACATTCACCTTTGAACCTTGCATAAATATGATAAGATATTAGTTAGGTATAGGCAAAAACATTTTTAAATACCTAATACAAAAATATTTTTAAATGACATCACGACTGACAGTTGTCCCATTAAGCCCACTGACAAGTCTTGTCAGTGATAAACCCATTGAGTGATAAAGCCAGAGTCAGCGATTAAGCCAGTTTCAGTGATAATGGCTTTATCACTTACGTATTCACTGGACAAATGTCCCGCCGCACTAGTCGCTTGAAACATCGGGCGATGTCGACCAACGTCTCTAGATATCTTACCTCACTATTTTCGATGTTGCCAGACATATCTAGGGATACGTGTCGTGGGAAGCTTTATGTGTCGGAGTCTGTTTGGCCGTGTACGGTGTACGATGTACGACACGAAGCAAAAACGCGTTAATTTGCAGTTGCAGGGCAACAAACTATCGTGCATAATTTTTTTGGACGTATCCCTATGTCGCATTTTTGGTTTCATCCAAATTTGTTGGCACAAATTCAATTTCGCATTTGTAATATTAGTTAGGATGACGTTCACATTACTAGTAATAACCAAAGACATTTTGTCAATCATAACGTAATTATGTCTGCTTGCTTTTCATGTACAATAGGACATGACGCTCTTCTAGAGGTCCAATGTGTAGAGGGGTTATATACAAAGTCAGCTACTAGTGCCACTTTTCTCATCAGTGGCCATTATTGGAACTATTCATTTTCGCCATCTTTGAATGTCATATACTGTAAGCAATTTAACAGAGCAAAAAACACGAGGCTCCCGGACGACTGGGAGATATACAAAGAGACACAATATACATACAAAAAGCAGATCAGAACCGCCAGGAGGACCGCCTGGCGTAAATTCTGTGAATCCATCGAAACTAATAATGAAGCCGCAAGGGTAAGGAAGATCCTATCAGCTGATCAGGACCGAACTCTTGGCGCGCTAAAAACCCGATAACTCATACACACTTACTGACTTTGAAACCAGTAAGGTCCTTCTCGAGACTCACTTCCCAGACTGTAAAATCCTGGAGGACAGGACGTGGGAGGCTGAACCAGAATAGACCCCAACGGATCAAGACTGGTCAAGTGCCCGCAATATAGTAACAGAAGACCGAATAAAGTGGGCTATCAACACCTTTCAGCCATACAAGTCGGCAGGGCTGGATGGCATTTTCCCAGCTCTGCTGCAGTGGGGGGTAGATTATCTAACACCATGGCTGGTGGAGATCTATCGAGCCTGCATAGCACTTAGACAGATACCTCTCGCATGGTGCGAGGTAAAAGTCATTTTCATACCCAAACCAGGAAAAACTGATTACACGCAACCAAAGGCTTATAGACCTATAAGCCTCACATCTTTTCTTCTGAAAACCCTCGAGAGGCTCTGTGATAGGCACATCCGAGACGGACCTCTTCGGGTAAAACCACTCCACAAATACCAGTATGCGTATTCCACAGGCAAATCAACAGAATCCGCGCTGCACAGCGTGGTTTCCAAAATTGTATGTGCAGTGGACCACAAATGCTCAGCACTGGCCGCCTTCATTGACATCGAGGGAGCCTTTGACAAAACCATGTTCAACAGCATTAACATGGCACTCAACAGTCACAACATAGACCCGACCTTGAGTGGCTGGATTACGAACATGCTCAAACTGAGAGCTGTACAAGTCACAGTAAATGACACTACAAGGGCCATCGTTGCGAAGGGCTGCCCGCAAGGAGGAGTCCTCTCGCCGCTCTTATGGAACCTTGTAGTAGACAGCCTCATTAAAACACTTAATGACAAAGGCTACTTCACAGTAGGCTACGCCGATGACATAACCATTGTAATAAACGGCACCCACGAAAACACTCTATGCAACCTAATGCGTTAAGCCCTAAAAATAGTAGAGGAATGGTGCAACAGGCACCAACTCTCAGTGAACCCTACAAAAACTGAACTGATTCTCTTCACAAAAAAGAGAAAATTGACAACACTACAGCTACCACGATTCTTCGGAACAACCCTAAGCCTATCAACTGAAACTAAATATCTGGGCATCTTTTTAGACAAACAGCTGAACTGTGCGAAACACACCAACTATATTATCACAAAAGCCAGCATATCCCTGTGGCAGTGCAAACGACTGCTTGGCAGGAACTGGGGAATTAGCCCCAGGGTTACTCACTGGCTATACACCACAGTCATCCGACCAGTCATCACATACGGCTCACTGGTCTGGTGGCCCAGGACAGACCTGAGCACAGCCCAAAAGAATCTCGAAAAACTGTAGCGGTTTGCTTGTGTTGCAATTACTGGCAGTATGAGAACTGCACCGACTGCCGCCCTACAGGCAATGCTTGGACTGCCTCCTCTGCACCTCATCGTGCGGGAGGAGGCGGCCCTAGCCGCCTTTAGGCTTCATGTATCCGGCACACTAAGCAAAGACTCTAGAGTTAAACACACACGCATAAAGGAAGATGCGATCAAACGACGACCAATGATGGCATCACCCTGTGATAAAGCCCCGAAAACATACCACTTTCATAGGCACTACAACATAATACTTACAGAAGAACAGTGTGACTACTCAGGCTCGAAAGAGATGAGAGTATACACCGACGGATCGAAGACCGACTCCGGAACTGGAGTTGGAGTCTTCTCACACGACTTTAACATAAAGATATCCAGCCCGCTGGGAATGTACAACACCGTCTACCAGGCGGAGTGTGTAGGTATTATACAAGCGGTCCACGCCCTAAGAGCCAGGAGAGTTACGGACACACACATACGCATACTCTCCGACAGCGCCTCAGTTCTTCAATCCTTACGGAAAAAATATATTACCACAAAGCTAACACTAGAATGTCACAATGCACTAGAACAAATAACGGTATCTAGCCGCAACAACACGGTGACACTGCAATGGATAAAAGGACACAGCGGATCGCTGGGTAACGACGCAGCTGACGAACTTGCTAGACGAGGATCCAGCACCGCAGTCTGTGGACCCGAGCCTATCGTACCCATCCCCTTCACCCAGATACGAAGGTGGCTACAGGAGTTCACCCACACTCAAGCGGAGCACTGGTGGACCTCAACACCGGGCTGCAGGCAGTCCAAGGAAGCCATGCCATCTTTGGATACCGGGCTAACCCGGCGTTTACTACGCCTGGATAGGAATGGCCTGCGCCTGGTAACGGGGACCATCACGGGCCACTGCTCGCTGAACAGACACTTCCACACAATGGGCATAACGGACAGTCCTCTGTGCAGGGCGTGCATGGAGGCTGAGGAAACCGTCGCGCACGTGCTTTTTGAATGCACGGGCGTCACCCAGATTAGAACAGAGACCCTCGGGACACCCAGATCTTACACAGATGTTCTGAACAGACCAGGAGACTTAATCAACTTCTGGAGGGAGGTGGGCTGGTTGGAATAACCACCAACGGCCGCTATGGCCCACGCACAATGGTCCACTGAAGGACTAAATGCGGAAACCAAACTCCATAACATAGAACATGTCATATACTGTTTACTCGTTGGTTTACTGCATAATAACTCTTTGGTTTACCGTCATGGGGTCTGTTTATACGGGGCCATTTGCTTTTTAAACAACGTTTTTCTGAGGAAACCCAATATTGAAAAAATATGCTGTGATAACCTTTTATCTTAATTTGACCGAGATCTATCTTTTGAGAGTACTTTTACGAATGTACGCGAAGTCTAACTGGGACACCCAGATTACATAGAGTGTTGCCATTCTTCTTAAGTTTGTATGAAGGGCGGACTCTTTGAAACAACTGCTCCGATTCCTAAAATTATTTCACGAAGCGGACGCTACATTATTGTTGACTGTCATATCAATCAATCTGCCTAGCCTTTTCTCAACAATGTTGGGGTAAGCTGCCAGTCTAACGGGATACAGCTGAATATCAGTATTTTACATGGAGCGATTGCCTATCTGACCTCCACTACCGAGTAACTGAGTAATACGATACCCCTTGGTAAGACTGGTTGTCAGACTTTCGGGCTTCTGAGCACCCGTAATGACTACCCGACGACGTAACGACGAAGATCCATAAATTACAGCTGGGACCAAGGGTAAAGATGGTCATCTATCCACGGATCAACCCCAGCAAGCGTAGCTTAACCTGATGGATCGACCTATGCGGGTGTTATTACTTAACCACGAGCTCCTCTCCTCCTCCGTATTGCGTGTTATATGCTATGTTTTATGTTGAAACGAGAAAATTGACGCGCGAATGAAATCGCGGGCAGACGGTAGACCGCAATAATTCCTGAGCTTAAAATTAAATTCTTCTACCTAATATGACACGAGGGGAACTATAAATTAATAAAGTGTCGTTCTTAAGTGGTTGTGTGTCTTTGCCAGTGTTCATCGGACTTCAGTTTGCTAGATAACAAATAAAAGTGCTCGGCAGTGATTATGAAACATTATTTTTTTTTCTTTCTACGCGCGAATATACGTATTTTCTTACTTAAATTTCTTTTTTTGTTTTAGTTTAGCATAGGCACTATTAATAAACTTTTAAATTTGTTTACCATTTGTATTTTATGTTTTCATAAGTATTTTCTAGTTTATTAAGATGTTGTTCCTTTCTTCGTTTATGATATTAGCTGGTATAGTACTTACTAATATTTGTCACGATTTTTGTGAAAGCTCACACATGTATGAATGGCACGTGTAATTCAATGTTTAAACTCCGTCCCTAGCTATAAGAAGAAAAGCTTCGTTTGGCGTTTTCAGTTAAAACAAGAGTTTGAGACTTTTCTCTGTTGACATAGAAAAACTCGCGTTATTTATTTATAACATTGGCTAACTACGTCCCGCGATTTTACTCGTATTGGTCTCGATTCCGTGAGAATATCGGGATAACAAGTATCCTATGTCCTAACCGAGGTCATGGTCTACACATGTGCCAACTTTCATCTAAATCCGTTCAGCCGTTTTAGCGTGAAAGCGTAACAAACAAATGAACAAATAGACAAAAAACTCACTTTCGTATTTATAATATTATTACTAGCTTTCGCCGCGGCTTCACCCGCGTGGAGGTCGGTAATTATGCCATGGGAATGTACTACAGGGATAGAAAGTTTCCTATGTGTTAATTCAGGTAAACTATCTGTGCCAAATTTCATCTAAATCTGTTCAGCCGTTTTTGCGTTTTGAGTAACAAACATCCAAACATACAAACTTTCACTTAAATAATATTTATTATTTTATTAGTAGGATTAGTAGGATAAATATAATATATGGGGTGGCAGGGACATTGACGCGAAAACTTTTACCAAGGATTCAGGTACATGATTCTGAACCCCCCGGCGTTTAAATCTGCTGTTTCATAGAAAAGTGCCTACACGTTCAAAATGTATGGAACAGCAGATTTTTTTAATAACCGATAATATTTTACAAATATAGTGGATAGTAGGATAAAGTTAGGATTAAGATTCATGTTAACGTAATCTTGAGATTCTCAGAAAGATTTCGATAATAGAAGTGCATAATATTAACACCCACATGTTACCAATTAGGATGTTTTAAGTTCCATGTAAAAGGAGGCGAGCGAGTTGCCATAGGCTCAACGAGTAGGTACACTGGACCAATAAAAGCCGATACTTTCGTTGTTAGAATGATTATACTTATTTAACTGTTCATAAAAAATAAAATAAACCTTTAACACGCATCTTAAGACCCAAAAATTAACCATTTAACACTCGCCGTATCACTCCATCAATAATTTTAACACTAACCTCACAAAAAAAAGTCAAAAGAGGCCGCCTCCTTCAAAATTCATTTACTTCAACCTTAGTCACTTATACGCCTTCACAGAAACGATTAATTTATTATGTTAAAGCACCCCTTCTCGGCCATCCAATTTAAAATTTGACGTCTTAAACAGTCTTAAATTACATGTGAAATTATTTCATTAGCACTGAAGTACCTCAGGCTAACCATGATATAATCGGGACCAAGTTTTTCGGTACCAAAACTTGTAATCAACACGTCAGTGTGACCACGCCTTAAGCTCTTCGCGTTAATAGGCAGATCTCGATATCGACTCATTCTGCAAATCGGACAAAGTTATTTATTCTTCTCTTTTTCCATAACCCACTCAATTTTAATCCTTAATCCTTTCTCAAAAGATTCTATTATCATTTTTTTATCTGCAAATAATCATGGTAAGAGTTTATAAGTTAGCATTTACGGTGTGGTTTGAGTTTTGTTTGTTTATACATTACGTTTAGACGAGGTGCTGGTATGTTCGCGGTCCTATGCGTATAATGATAGACAAACTATTAAATATTTATTACTCCATTTCGTCTTACTGCTAGGTCTGAAGCTTTGCTAATTATTAGGTCTACATTATGTTCAACAGTGATTAATATAGGATTTTATGAGTGGGGTGCTTCCTCTAACGTGGAATGTGCTACTGTAATACCACCTCGATATTTGCGATGCTTTTCAAATTATCGATATTACATTGCATTTTGACATAGCTTAACTTCAGATCAAGCCAGTCTTTCCCGGTGGTAATGGTAAACTCACATTTCGCTATACTCCATTTGAAATAAGATTTGAAATTTAACTCAACCTTTTTTACATTCCGTTCAACCGATTTAGACTTCTATTACGTTTGTGGCATGACAAATGGCAGCTGCAGTAAACTGTTGGTATTGTAACCACTTTTTTGCCTTTAGTGCCATCCTTATGCTCTATGGTATAGAAGTCAGAATCGGTTGAACGGACTGTAAAGAAAGTTTGTTAAAATATCTAATATTATTTCAAATAGAGTATAGTTATGTTTAATACCTGATTTATACGAATGCAGTGATTGAACCCAGTGACTCGGAAGTTCGGACCCAGTCATTGGGTTCATGTAGACGAGCTCGGCAGTAAGTCAGTAAGACAGTCGGGAGAAGCTAATGGGCCCGAAAATAGACGGGTAGGTTAGTCAACTGGACTAACATGAGGGCTGACTTTAGCCCTTATTAAAAGTGGTGCCCTTTTTGCCATCCTCTTCTTCTTCGCTTCGGTCTTGAGAGTGGTTACGACTAATTATGCCCATTCGCAGGTGTAGTCGTTGCCCGCCTCACGATCTCTCTCCACCTGGTTCTGTTAGATGACAGTCTGGTTCATTCATTAACAGGGCCTCCAACCGCGGATTGAATTTTATCGGTCCACCTCATCGGTGACCTCCCGCGTGACCTATTAACTTCCACTCTGCCCTGCACCACTAGACGCTCTATGGAGTCATTATTCTGCCTGGACATATGACCAATGAATTTCAGTATTCGAGATTGTACGACACTTTTCGATACCGAGTTCTTAGAGTATGGAGATGTTTGTGCGGGATTCTGTCCATGAGATTCCAAGCATTCTTCTCCAGAACCACGTTTCTGGAGCATCTCATCATCATCATCATCAATTCAGCCGAAAGACGTCCACTGCTGGACATAGGCCTCCCCCAAACACCACCACTTCAACCGGTTCTGTGCTTCCCGCATCCAGCGGATTCCTGCGGCGTTCACAAGGTCATCGGTCCGCCTTGTGGGAGGCCTTCCAATGCTACGTCTTCCGGTACGTGGTCGCCACTCCAGAAACTTTCGGCCCCAACGGCCATCTCTTCTGCGAGCAATGTGTCCTGCCCATTGCCACTTCTGTTTGACAATTCTTAGGGATATGTCGGTTACCCTGGAGCATTTACTTGCCAATAAATGGACACTCAACATATTCAAGTCCAGGATAAAAAGACCACTTAGACCAAAGAGGCAGGCAGATTTGATTACGCAGTCGAGATTTCAGTCAGTAGAAATTAATGTTTCACCCCTACCATCTTCATAAGGAGTAACTATCCATCTATCCAAGAGGACTCTAAAAAAAACATGGCAATATGAATGCTAGAAGTAGTCCATGTGTCTCACGCCTTAGTCCCGTCAACTAAGGTGTAGGCAATAAAATATAGTTTGATATGTTACACAATAAATTATGAGCGTAGGAAACATCTGTATTAGTTTTTGCCAGTAAATCTGTGTATTTTATGTTTGTGCCTAGTTTCAGGTTTGTTTTTACACTTGTTATCTTGTTACCGACGAAGTAAGAAAGATTTAACATGATTTTTATGGGTGCAAGACACCTAGTTTACTTGGATTGTTAAATCTCTTTTTCCTTATAAGATATGATGAGTCTTATTTATTTATTTGCTTCTTCTTTGTTTTCTTCTTGCTGAAGATATGCTGATCTAAATCATAGGTCATAATAATCTAGAATGTGGATATTTTTGCCAATTAGTTTCTGATGTGTTTTTGTCATCTACCACACTTGACAAAATTTATTGGTCTTTATTATGATATAGATAAATGATAAATGGTTATATTTCTGTAAGTAGGTTTTTACAAACACTTTTATACGTTAAAAATAAATTATATTTTAAACTAAATGAGAAATTAAAACGAATCAAAATCCAGACATAATCTTGGTCAGATCATGTGAACACCATGTAGATTAGAGTCAATTTTTTTATTTTGAGGGAAGAAATACTTAGATTTGAGTGGATCTGTCAGTGCACGCATTTGTGAGGAATCAAAACTGTAGCTCAACTCAGATCTTAAGGAACTTAACGACTGAATAAAAACAAGCGGACAGTCCTTCTGACGCCAGTGGACATCTACAATTCCAGAGTCATCGCAGATGCGCTATCTTCCCAGATAAGAGTATTATATGATGCCTGTTATGAACTTACGACACTCATACCGCCCATTCTGTCACCCTATGTAAAATGTCTACATTTATATCTGTATTTTATAAGGACTACATAATAAAAAATATTCTATTCTATACCATTCGAGAATTGTATCACTATGTACTTCGATTATGTATTATCCAGTCAGTGGCGTAGCTAATGCAATGATACAGGGATCCCAAGATCCAGCCCCTCCCCCATCCCACACGGGCGATCCAATTATCAAGCTCTTCCATTAAAATCACACAGAAATTCTAACCTATCCAGGTCAGGATGCTCCAATTTTCGAGCTCGCTTCGCTCTCTCATACATTTTGGTACTAAAATCACAATGTCATGACAGCTTAACCTGAATATCGCAGTCATGATGCTACAATTTTATGGCTTAATTCGGTCATGCTCATTCATTCTCTTAGGAAAATCGCAAGCAAAACTACCTACACTGCTTTGGAGTTTCGCCGCGTCGGATAAAGAGGGGCCCCAACAAATTTTAATACAGGGTCCTTTAGGACTAGCTACGCCACTGGCTCAAGTTATTCATATAGTTAGCTTCCATCACGCTACTTGATGTCTCACGTAAACATTATCTTACCTATATTATGTTATTACGACATCTACTAGTCATTTTAATATACCGAAATACCACTTGTTTACATTTGATTAACAATCATAATTAAAGATTAATAAAATGCCAATCAAGTACATCGATCCACGTTTTCCTAGAACCTAAATCTGCGGCGCCATTATAACAAAGTACTACAAACTTCAAATGTCAAAGTTAGCGAAAATAATTTGACATAATCAACGGCTGACACGTTTAGCGCGATCCTTTACCTTTTCAGATGCCCAGGCGCCGGTCAATTTGTAGCTTTGAGAGACGCCGCCACTTATGAACCGACCAACACAACTTGATCCTTGCACAGCACTGAAAAGTTTGCCGCCTCTGCAAGCTCAGGGGTTAACATAAAATGGCTGCTTATAATAGGGGTTTGTAAAGGTGAAATAATGCGTGGTAAAATTAGGTTCTTAAGTTTGCGTGTACACCAGGTACCTATTCTTGGCTAAGTGGATAGTTTTATGTTTCATTCAATTGGCTTGTTTTAGATAGAATGATTGGAGATAATTGTTTTTTAAATTAATTAACGATGTGTTTGGTTCTTAGTGTGATTAAGGTGTGGTTCTGGTGCACACGATAAAGAGTACTACCAATTATGAATGTATTTTTTTTTTACATCCTGATTATTATCAAACGGAAAACTATCAAGAGTAATAAAAAATACTACGGAGAAGATAATGCAATAAACGATTTCGATGTTTTTTTGCAGATATTTATATTTTTTTTTTTTAGGCAACCAACATCGATACATATAGTATGTTACAAAGTAGGTGTATATATTACAGTATTTTATGGCTAATAATATGATTCCCTGTATAATTAGGATAAGTATTAAAAATAACGAACGGACCACTAAGAAATATTTGAATTCAAAAGGTGCAGTTTTAGGTATAATACTTATATGTATAGTTCAGGATAAAAAAAAAGGATTATCATTAAGAAAAAAAAGTTTGTTAGTACTATATTTATCATAAGCATTATGCTGATTTAACATCAGTCATTAAACTTAAAGCCTTTCGGGAGTTTATGAAATATCTAAACGAAAAATAATTAAACACGCTCATATAATGTCCCCGTTAATTTAAGTATGGGAAGCGATACAAGTATATACAGTCGGCTGTTAATAGGAACAGCCTAGCAATTTTCTACTTACCATCGGCCGTTAAACGTCCATATAACATTAGTCTCTCGTGTAGACCACCATAGAAGATTGTAGGTTCTGAGAAGTCTGTGCCACAAGCACGGTAGTAGGAAGATTTGTAACGACAGGGTCGATGAGGTTACTACAGATTGGATGGAGAAAGCTTTTTGTGGGTGAAGTCTGTTAACACACGAGAACACACGAGAAGTGGAGGTTTTGGAAAGTTGTGATGGTCTGGAAATAATGGGACACGAAGCTGCTGGTTTGGACCTGCGAGGTAATTGCGTAACACAGATAAAATGGCGGTCGATCGCAATGTGTTTCATTTTGACGTCCATTGCTGTATAAGTTTGAAAAATTCGTCTGTTCAACAAAGTAAATAACGCAATGAACGTGGCTAAACTGTCAAAGTGCAACAGCGATCGGTTGCCATTTTATATGTGTTACAGAATTACTCCGTTAGGTTAGAACAAAATATGAGTTTTTTGTATGTATTTTTTTTTAGTTAATCTTAGTCACCGCGAACTGATGAAAATGTTCTAAATTAGTGCCTTGATGAATGTATGATAAAACTAGTACGGTCATCTGAGTACGTCAATGGTAACATTTGCACTACCAAAACTCCTTTTACTACAAAGTAAAGGTATTTTTAGGCTATGTTCAGATGGCAAAATTTTGACGCGCGTTTTCAAATCGCGCGTCTAGACATCCTGATATTTACCTAATAACCAATGACATGTTCGCGTCGCGCGCGCACCAGCGAGCGTTAATGCAGCGCTGAGTCTCTAGACGCAGGCGATCGCGCATTGACGCGAAACCAGACTGACGAGTAGTGACGAGTACTCTCGCAACGCGCGTTAGCGCTTGTCATCTGAAGTCTCTTTAAATTTGATCGTGCGTTGACGCGCATTAACGCGTGTTATATATTAACATAGCCTTAAAGTGAACGTGCTGACTGTACTCACTATACTTGCATGTATAGTACAGTCTTAGTTTCAATACTAATAGAGTTCAAAATGGCAAATGATAGAACAGTATTACCTAGTCACATGACTGCAAAATTCAGTGCTACCAATTGAGTCACGGGTCAAGGTATAATGAACGGACTGTACGCATTATCATCTTCCTTTTGCTTTCAACACGCGAATTCAACCTTATTTATGAAAAAGAGACCAAAAAGTTATTATTCATCCAATTATAGTAAAACCTCAATAATAACACAATATTATCGATAAAATTATGGAAACGTCTTCATAAATACATGATTATTTTTGCATTAAAATCGACACAGATGTGTATCGGACTTGTTTCGCGAGATTGTTTTTGCAGCCCGACTTTGCTCGCGTTTTTTCTTTCTTCACATTTTTTTATCTTCATTTTTTTATTTTCTGATTGACAAGGGATAGAGAAGTGGAAAATACAGGAAGTCTACGGTGAAAATCAATGGCTCATCCATTGATTTCGATTCCCATAATTATGAACATCTCTTGTCGCTTAATCGCAGTACTTAATTAAAATGATTAATCACAAATGTGAGTGTACTATAGATACACCTCTACCCAACCCTTCGGGGAAACAGGGCTTTATGTTATGTTAAGTTAATTACTTACAAATTGCCGTTAAATCTTACACCTTTGAGTAAAGCTCTATTATTTTATAATTCTCGTTGGTGTAACGATAAAAATATGCATCCGCTGGTTCGCCTTAAATAATAAGTTAAAGCGTTTAAAATAATTATGGGACAATTTAGTTAAAGAGCCGTTCCATTGTTACGACGTTGCGACAAAAGATTTTATGTTTTTTTTTGAGGCTACTTTTAAAGGATAATGTATATTAAGTGTAACTACATCTAAAAAAAAACTGAAATGTAAATGCATAGAAAACATAAAAGCATCAATTATTATGTTATAATGTGGGTGGGAGGTATAGGAACCTCTGCTTAACCCTTCAGGGAATACAGGCGTGATGTTATGTGTTTATTATTCCATTAATACCTTCATTCATAATAAACGGAGAGGTAGAAAACTATCATGATATTGAATCAAATACCTACGTTTCACAAAAAAAAAATTTGTAGATAATAATAAAATCAGTATACGGGGTGGCAGGGAACATCGACGCGAAGCCGGTTACCATGGATTCAGTACATGATTCTGTACGCCCCTGCGTTGAAATTTTTCATCGGTTATTAAAAAAAACAGCTGCTTCATAGAAAAGTGCAATACCTACGCGGTCAAAATGTATGGAGCAGCTGTTTTATTTTTTTAACGTTCAGATGGTAACCGGCTTCGCGTCGATGTCCCTGACACCCTGATAATCATAAAAAATACCAACATAGACACACACACACGCACACTACTATTTCTTGGAACATAAGTTTAATGAGCAATAATACACTTGACATCTCTTTAACATTTCGAAAGACATTAAATTATTCTTAGCCAAGACAACGCGAAAAATCTTTAACACAAAACAAATGTCTGTGACGTTATTATAACGGTTGCCAAAATTGGAACTAACGCCGCCATCTTGTTATTTGAATACATTTCAAGTGCCATTTCACAAAATAATTGAACAAATGTTTACCAAGAACGCCTCTCAACGTCATTCGAGCGCCAACCTAACCTTGTATAGCAGTATCTACATACAAATTACAGTCGGCGCTGCTAGCTTCTTCTAATCTTTTAACAACAAAAACAATAACGTATCATGTAGCTTACGCGAATATGACAAAAAAAAACACAAAGCGAATAATCGTTACTCAATAAAAAATCGCATTAAAGAAACAAGACCTTTAACTTATAAAGAGTTGATCGGAGGTATCGCAAAAATTGCGTTTCGCGCGACCAAAGCCGCTCGTTGGAATGTCATTAAATTTTACGACCTACTTGTGAAGCGGCTGAACTGTACTCAAGTTAGCTCCTACACAGCTCGTGGGTACGCAAATATGCTCTACTTAACAAAGGAACTTAGTAGTGGCGGTGTAAAAAAAGCTAAGTAGAGTATTTGACTAATTGTGCAGAGAAAAGAATGAGTTTTTTTTAAAGCAACAAAAGCTAAAGTAAGGGCGGCTCGTGGGTATAAAGTAACAGCCAGCACAGGTCGATCGAAGGTTAAGCTACACTCGCCGCGGTTGGTTCGTGGATGGATGACCATCCATTACATATCGAGACACCTCTGTGCGTCAGATTAAGCTGTTGGTCCCGGCTGCCATTTTTGACGATCGTTACAGGCAGTCAGTCCAAAAGTCTGATCAGTCTTACCAAGGGGTACCGCGTTCCCAGTAATTGGGTTGTGGAGATCAGATAGGCAGTTGCTCCATGTAAAATACTTGTATACAGCTGCATCCGGTCAGACTGGAAGCCGACCCCAACATAGTTGGGAAAAGTCAAGCTAGTGCAAAGTGAAGTGCTACTAACATAATCTAAGCCTTATTTATTAACACAAGTTTTTGCTTATATTAAAATATGTATGTGTAGGTTAAGTTATTTTTCTATGGGCCTGTGTCGCCTGAAATAAATGGTATTATTATTATTATTTTAAATGTCTTTGACATATCTCGGGACCCTAGGGTCCCGGGCCTTAGGAAGGCGTACGAGGGGCCGAAGCCAACTCGCAGAGGCCCCTTAGACATTTTTATGTATTGAGGCACCAACCGACGATTATCCCTGTATGCAGAACTATTGCAGAACATGGAAACAAAATAAATTGGGCTATGGGTTTGGGTGGCTAAAGTTGACTGGTGACCTGGAACTAAGGAAAGACTATGGCCCCCGCCTGATCAATGTTTTATATGTACACGGAAAAATGGCAGCGGGACTTGCACACTCAATAATGGGCCCCCGAAAACTGTCGCTAGCACATAGTGACGTAGTGAAAAGGGGGCAACATGTCCTGAGGTGCTTGAAGAGTGGAGAGGTATTCCACGGCTTTCAGAACAATACCAGAGCCCGGAAGATGGTCAAGATCCCTACGAGCACTTACTGGAATACATCCTTACTCCGAGCACATTTGCTCTTGCGAATATTCACTCAAGCCGGCCAATTACAATTACAATGACAAGAATGAGGTGGGAGCTTTATTCCTCATCAGTGTTCACTCCAGCCGGCCAATAAAGGCAAGCCAGAGATGAGGAACAAGATTTCTCCCGGGAGATAGGGTCCATGGGGTCGCTACTGCCCAACAGCTCGCCACATGTTGCCCTGCGAATTTCTGTATCTCTCTTGGTCTAGCCCCTTATCCTAGACCTGTTCCGGCAAAGTTTATTATTATTATCCTTTATTACATCTTAAATACTTATAAATTATATTTTTAAATATCAAAATATAAAAAATTAAAACATTTAAAAATATAAAAAAAAACATTATTATTTCCTTTATTTCATCTATTTACATATAATTTACATTTTTAAATATTTTCATAAAAAGAAAACGGAAAACAAAAACATTTAAAAATATAAAAAATAGTAGCCCACCGGTATCGGGAACAGGGTCCAAGCTACCGGTGGTCAGGGCTCCTGAGAGAGGAATCTCCTGACGATACGCGCCGTGTCTAGAAGCACCGCTTTCTGGATCAAGCCCTTGATCCAGCTGCCTAACGAGAGCCTCCTTAGGTGTTGGTCGAGGCTCTTGGCTATAATGCCATTGGCAGTCACGACTATCGGCACAATGACTGCTGTATCCACTTCCCACATGTCGACAACCTCGCGGGCCAGGTCGAGATACTTGATCTGTTTATCTTTTTCAGCTTTCACGAGGTTCTCGTCATGCGGGACCGCTATATCAACAATCATTATGCGACGCTCTAATCGATCTATCACCACTATGTCTGGCTTATTGGCAACAATAGTCCTGTCAGTGATGATGGATCGATCCCAATACAACGTGATATTGTCATTTTCGAGAACTGGGTCGGGCACATATCTATAGTATGGTACTTCCGGTTCCACAAGACTGTATTTCAAAGCAAGTTGCTGGTGGATAATCCTGGCCACAAGGTTGTGCCTATGCAAGTAGTCTCCGTTAGCCAGACGAGAACAGCCAGAGATAATGTGTCGGATTGATTCCCCCGGACGGTGGCATGCCCGACAGATGTCAACCGTGCCGTCCTTCACAATATATTTCCGGTAGTTATTCGTCATCATAACTTCATCCATAATCGCAAAGACAAAACCTTCGGTTTCCCCAAAGAGATCACCGAATCGCAGCCAGGATACGGACGCTAGTAGGTCTACATCGGGCCCATATAAGGCCCGGTAAAAACGCCCGTGAAGCTCTTTGCTCTGCCATACCTCCCTGCGGTCATTAGTATCTAATACTATAGGTTTGCGCCAGTTCTCGTTAGCCAAGGATAGCGGGGTAAGGCCCTTGTCCACTGAGACCACATCTCGGTGCATCCCCACGTCGGCTTCTAGGAAGTATTCCCTGAGACTGCATACCTCACGGTTGTGCAGGGTCTTAGCATTTAAGAAGCCTCGACCTCCACACTTTCGCGTTTATAATATTAGAAGGATATTAGTAGGATAGGATGAGATACTGTCTTGCATTTATGCATTATTATTATTATTATTAAAGGCTAGGCAGATTGAGAACCAGAAAAGTTGTGTGAAACAGAAAAAAACATTTTCTTCACATTGATTTTTGGTTTCTGGTCTAGGAAACTAATGAAGTTCGAAATGGACTAAATATTGATTATCATCATCATTATTTCAGCCGAAAGACGTCCACAGCTGGACTTAGGCCTCCCCAAAATACCGCCACTTCAACCGGTTCTGTGCTTCCCGCATCCAGCGGATTTCTGCGGCCTTCACAAGGTCATCGGTCCGCCTTGTGGGAGGCCTTCCAACGCTACGTCTTCCGGTACGCGGTCGCCACTCCAGAATCTTTCGGCTCCATTAGCCATCTGTTCTGCGAGCGATGTGCCCTGCCCACTGCCCCTTAAGTTTGGCAATTCTTCGGGCTATGTCAGTTTCCTTGGTTCTCTTACGGATCTCTTCATTTCTGATTCGATCACGTAGGGAAACTCCAAGCAGAGCCCTCTCCATTGCTCTTTGGATGACTTTGAGCCTTCAAATAAAGCTAAATTTGTGAAAAAATTCACAGCAGTAGTATATACAACGAAGTTAAAAGGAAAACTATCACAGCTAAGTAGGCTTTACAGGTTAACGAGTAATAATCGACCAACTTAAATTTGCAGTTTGAAAAACATCATCTACCATACATTCCGTATGGGAGAAAATGTTTTTCAAATACAATGCTAAGTTTGTTCTTGTGATAAATTCATCCCAACTACGGAACCCTTCATTGTGCGTGGTCCGACACGCACTTGGCCGATTTTTTATATTAATGCCGAACAAGACAATTGTGTATGAGAGGCATAATGTTCAGAAATGGTACTTCCCTAAACATATTTTATTATTTAACAAAGTAGCGGTGTCGGTAAAGTGCTATTGAAGCTGCTGAAAAGATAACTGTTGACTTATAATCATTGAGCGCAGCGTAAAAGTCTTACCCAAAAGGACTCTTAGTACTCACGGGCGTTGTTTTCACACGAAGATTTTTCGCGCACTCGATTTTCAACTTTCGTTATTTAGCCGAGCGTTGAAAACCCAACAGAGCGTATGCCACTGCGTCAAGAAAACACACTGTTGGATTTTCAACTCTCGGTAGTCAGCAGAGCCTTGAAAACACAGTGCGAAAAATAAAACCGCCGCCATAAAAAATCGCCCGAGCGTACCTGGGCTTACCTCATAAAGTAAACATGCTCAAAGCATGCCACCCATTAAAAGCTATTACTGATAAATGTGTCGCATATATTAGTTTTTGAAGTAAATGCTCAAAGTATGCACTCTATATTTAAAATGTGATTACTCAAGGAAATCCTTTAAAACTAATGTTATGCAATAAAGTAAATATTTATCATTTACGAGGAACGCCCGGTTGTTTTACACAATTTATTTAGCATTACCGCCCGCTTGAGCCTACTTAGTTGAGTTATGATGCCTTTAAAAAAACGATGTGTTGGGTTTCTAGAGATCTGTCAGAGAGTCGATATAAGAGTTAATAAATTAGTATCGATGTTTCTTATTAAGGTTTGTTTACGGTTTATAATACTAGTCCTCCAGTTTAATTTCGGCTATGGCGACCAATCTCAGCGGAGACTAGCCTTCGGTGCGGAACATGCTCGTATTATAGTGCACAAGTGTGTGCGCAGACACAGGTGCACTCTTTCTACCCTCACTCTCATAGTCCGATGGGACTAGAGTTACCATCTGACAGGCATTTGCCGCATTTGATAGGCATTTTACGGTTAAGACTGTTTCACAGCTGTCCAGGAGACCCGTACGTGCCGCCTATACGGGCTCCCTGAACGGAGACACACGTGAGGCGCTAGAACATTGTTTCACAGCGACGTGGATTGGTCCGTACGCGACCCGCTCCGGGTAGAGCCCGTACAACGTATCGTACTACTCCCTCGTTTCGGAGTACTGCGGGCGCTACCCGCACGGGTCTCCCGTCTACAGACCTGTGTGTACAGGCCCGTACGGGTACGGGGGCTGTGAAAACAGGTAAAAGTATAAAAGAGACTGCGACCTCTGAGTTTGTTTCGGCCTTTCTTCTCAGAGTATTCAGATAGGAAACGCCAACCTCATGTAGCTTATTTTTGATATTTTTAATTATGACGTGTAAATGTAATTCCGATATCCTATTTACAGAATAAACAATTTCGTTTCATACTTTTTATTTTGAATAAATGTTTAAAATCTTTTAAACTATCTGTTGCGTATTATTTATTTTATTTTATTTTAAGACTTAATTTTTTTTTACAATTGATAGGATTTTTTTTTAAACAGGAATTGTACATCCAAGACAGGCATCCTCTCTTACATAGATGGTAACCCTAGATTGCCGGATTGCTGTCCCACGGCAATCCGACATGACCGGAAAGAGATCAGGCGCAAGGTCATGGGCTCCCTCGGCAGCTCGCCCCGTTGGTCTCGTGGTCGCAAGCGCGACTGCTGAGCGTGGAGTCCTAGATTCGAATCCCGGGTCGGGAAAAGTGTTATTGGGTTTTTCCATTAGGAATTTCTTAGTAACAGCCCGAAGTTTGGAAGTTGGCGGTGTGTTAGCCCCCGTCCCTCATGCCTCGGAGTGCACCGTTAATAACTCAGTTGATGAACAGTATGAGGCAGTTGTAGTTATTTTACTGTAAAAAAACAATTTTTATAATTAATCACTAATAAACTTAGGCATAAGTTATTGGTTTATAATGGTCCCACTGCTAGGGCACATGCCTCCTTGTGAGGGGAAGTGGGCCGTAATCCACCACGCGCGTCCAGTACGGATTGGTGGATTTCAAAAACATCTCTTCGTATTTCGGTTCTAGGACGTTCATAAGTGCCTATTATGTGCCTAATTGAAATAAATTGTTTGACTTTGACTTTGACTTTGACTTACATGCCAGTTTCAATAATATTTTCATTGATGACCCAATTTGCATCAATTATGTAAAAATCCAAAATTGGTTCATATTTTTTGTTGAATAAATGAAGTAATTCAGAATTTTGTTGAATAAGTAATGTAATTAAGAAAATAACTTCATATTACTAAAGCAGGTACCTACTTACAAAATAAGAGTTGATGACCGTTTTCAAATTAAGGACACAAACATTATCGTCAAGAGTCCTGTTTCAAGATTTAATGGGATGCCAACCTTGAGAGAAATTGTTCGCCTTGACTTGATTGTTTTAAATAGAATGACTGTGATTGCGTTTCCTTGTCTTTTTACGTTCGTGATGAATTATTAGTGAAGGTTTATTAATGATGTTGAATTAAGTCTGCCAAAAGGAAGAATAGTTAACACAATACTATCGTATGTCAGTCCGCTGGCCAGCGAAAAAAGCTGTGTCAGAGTGTCATCTATTAGCGACGTTATCAATGATCGAAAAATAATAATGTTGATAGTTATTTTGTGCTGTTGATAGTCATTGTAGAAACACCAAAGTCTTTGTAAGCTATTTGGTTGCACCCCTTGCCCCTAGGAGCATCCTTTGATTTTGATGATTCCTAATGATCAGCTGGAACTTCTACCGCTTACTGCTAAAACACTTCCAGGCCACAAACACCTAAGATAAAAATTAACACCCATAGTTAAAGGTAAAGCTCGTGGCTAAATAATAACAGCTGCACGGGTCGATCTTCAAGGCTAAGCAACGCTTACCGAGGCCGGTCCGTGGATGGGTGACCATCCATTACAAACCAAGACTCCTCTGTGCCTCTGTAAGCACGTTCAGCCGTTGGTCTCGGCTGTCATTTGTAGATCTTTGACAGTCGTTACAGGTCGTCAGAACTCTGAAAACCAGTCTTACCAAGGAGTATCGTGTTACCCAGTAACTGAGTTGTGGAGGTCAGATAGGCAGTCACGCCATGTAAAATACTGACATTCAGCTACATCTGGTTAGACCGAAAGCTGACCCTAACATAGTTGAGAAGCTAGGCAAATGATGAGTCAAAGATAAACGAACAAAAGCTCCTGCAATTTTATTGAAAGCAATGCTGCTTGGTGGCCGACATAATAAGCAGGTATAGATAACTCTGAAGAAACTCTTATAAAGATCTCTTCGTACTAAAATAGTCAGCTTACCATCCCAAAATAGATACACTTGTTCAATGTTTTGCATTTACAAATGGGTTTTGCACACCCCACGCCGTTCTATCGGTTCCAGGAATAATATAAAAAAAATCGTTTCCAGATTCGTTTTATGTATGTACTCCTATGACATCAATCGCATCTATAAATGTGGACTTTGTATACATTTACACGCATTATACTGTACGTCTATGTATTCAGATTGCAGGATAATGTGACATGATACATTTTGGCTGTATAAGGCTGTTTCACAGGTTCCCTGCAACAATCATTATCATCAGCATGGATAGTCTCGTTCCACTTCTACCCACTGGCTGAATATAGGACTCCTCCTTTTTCCATGCCATGCCTACGTTACCAGTTACTCCAGTAACATAAAAAGAGGTTCGTGTTCTTCCTAATATTTTTAGGCAAAATAGGTGGACACAAAAAATCCTTTCTTGTTAGGTGAATACTACCCACAATTTCCGATACGTACAGTAAAGAATTTTTACCCGTAGGTACTAAAAGAAATACCCGGTAATCGGTCTCTCCACTAATGATAATACGATAAACAATGCAGAAGATCAGGCAAACAGTAACAAAAGCAGTTGATAACAGTGATAGCCTAGTGGTGTGACCATGGGACTGCCAAGTCATAGGTCTCGAGTTCGAACCCAAGGCCTCCCAAACCTCAGACTTTTTGCATTGTATAATTATCATTTGCTTCAATAAAGGTGAAGGAAAACATCGTGAGGACACCGGCATGCCTTTTTTTTTTTTTTTGAATATGGGAAATCATCAAATGACTACTCCCGCTCTGGGCAGAGCGAGAGGGTGTGTCAGACTTTTACTGACTAAAACCCACCCGTGTTCCTTCCGTTGCCTGTGTGCCGGGGCCGCGATATCCCTTTCGGACAAACCCGCATCCCCAGCAGGCATTGGTCTTTCGACCCCGTCGGTTGGTGCTGACATCTCTTTGAGGCGCGCGTGGAACACAACGCGCCGTTGACACGGGCCTGGTCCTTATCGGACGGCGAGCTAAACCGGCATGCCTGAGAGACATTTCTCGACGGTATGTGAAGCCAAGTCAGAGACCCATGGGCGGCTCTTAAAACTCTGACTCCAGATTAGTCTCTAACCACACGAAAAGCAGAAGTTGGTAAGTAATAGGAATTATAAAATTTCGGTGAAATAATGTAAAAAAGAAAACACTTTGTAAACCTAACTACACATTACAATCATGGAGAGTTCATTTTGTACGCTAATTTTATAAGCTTAACAAATCAATGTAATAAAAAATCTTATCAATAATGTCTCTGGAACACACCTTAATACAGGAACACATTCGGCATATCACAAACGCAATGCCGCTACTTTAAAATGATTCCGAAATCCCTAATATAAAATACAGGATTCACCTGCCAATAACATTTCTTTGTCCAGTAGACGTTGCAGAGGAAAAAGTACAATTTACATCAGTTCATCGAATCGAAGCTATAGGAATACCACGTTATAGATACGATGCAAAAGCAAAATGCGAAGAGAATGCAACCTTATTACAATGTGATGAGGTTGTAGTAAATCTTGATGATGGCAAAATAGATTTGCAGAAGCATAACATTGATGAATCTCCAACCGTTTTAGGAACAGTCGAAACTGACATAAACATGAAGCAAAATTAACATTTCAAATAACAAGACATTGTTGTCAAGCAAAAATGGGAAAAACGTCGGAATAAAATCAACCTGCTCTGACAAAAGTTGCATTTCGTATTCTCCAACAAAAAAATATTAGCCTTGTTTCCAATGAAAAACCGTTCAAAAATCAAAAAGTGATACGATGTTTGCTTTTTGTTAAATTTTGTGAATTCTATTGGCTCGTTTTGTTAGCTAAAGGTTTATCTACATTATTTTCATGTTTTATCATCATAATCTCCTTAGAATATATATTTATTACATAATAATTATTATATTATAATTGGATACTCTATCACTGCCACCAAGTTAATTTACTGTTTAGTGTATAGCACCCATATTAATAAACGCGGAGGAAAGTTATGCCAAACTTAAGAACGTTTATACAGAACGTGGGCAACGTTGCAAATAGCTGTCAAATATTTGTCTGTTTTCAATAATTTTGCGATATTACTGTATGGAAATAAGAAATATGGCTAACTAGTGAACTAAAATATTGATTATCAAATCAAATAATTAATATCGTAACACTGAATATTTAGTTTTAGATGTAAAAAATATTTTTTTACACCTAAAACGGTTACAATATCAAATTCAGTGGTATAATTATTGCAATTCATTATATTAATATTCTAGTTCACTACTTAGCCATATTTGTTATTTCCATACAGTAATATTGCCAAATTAATCAAAACAGGTAAATATTTGAAAGCTATTTGCGACGTTGCCATCTTTTTGGGTGAACGCTCATAACTTGTTATAACTTTACTCTGCTTTTAAATATTATTAAGGGGTAACGTTATTAAGGGGTGAAGTATGATGCAATAACAAGCACAATATTTTTAACATTTTTGGCATCTAGATAATTAGGAAAGAGTATAGAGCACAAACTATGTGGATGTGACTTCTTTTACTAGGACCTGAACCATCTGCATGTTTTATCATTTACTCCCGTAAGCTACGGCCCGTAAGGCTCCGAGCACGAAAAAACCCCTTTTTCGTAAATAATTTATCTAATTGTAAGAAAGCTTGAAATAATTGAAACATTAAGTCTGTGTAAGTATAAAAGTACAGGTTTCGTGGTGATAAACCATTCGTGTCAGTCACAGCACCTATTCATAGTTGCATCACTTTTGCGCTCTCGAAAATATGGTTTATTTCACCTTTGGTTTACTAAATGAAGATATTGTATAATAATAAAATAAGATTTTGATTTCATTTCAAGGATAGCTGAAGACTAATGTGTAATTTTTAAATTCCTTGATATGGTTTGCTAAGTAATAGGCAAAATACATTACTGACAGGGTTTAAAAAGAAAATGGTTTTTACAACATTATTTTTCTGCTATATTTTGTATCGAAGTTGAAAAAAGTGGTTCAGCCACATGCAAGTGGACCATAAAAGCATGTTGGTGATATTTTTTAATGTTCAAAATCAAAAATAACATACAACCGCATAGAGAATCTCCTCCTTTTTGGGAAGTCGGTTAAAAGGTGATCAAACGTCAGTCTCGCGTTATTTTTCGGAAAATTTGTTGCGAATATATGTGGTTTTCCATGAATACTTAACTTATTTGAAAAATCACTTTCAGCCACATGCAAAATACAGAACTCTACTTTTCAAAAACTAAATTCGTTTTCCCTTTCTCACAACTAATGATCAAAATCAGTCGATTTCATGCACGGCCTCTTAAGACATACAAGAATTGTTCCGTGACACATGATTGTAATGCCACATTGGTTTTGACAGTAAACCAAGGAAAAGTTCGGTCAAGGGCCTTAGTTGATGAAGGGCCACCGACACGTGAATAGGTATCTAATTATTTATGCGTTGTTGTTATTTGTGACACGTAACTCAATTTGTTGGGACATTGACAATGAGCTATTTACTTCAAATTGTCCACCCAAATAGTAAAACAGTAACATAAACAAACTTTGATTTGGACAAGTTCCTAACCGAGTGGCACGAGAAGACAAAACACAAATAAAATTGGAAAACCACGGGGAAATCTTTGCCCAGCAGTATAACAAAATTGGTTTTAAAAAGACATACATTTCGAACGACATTTTTCCGACCATAATTTTCACTGAACACGAGTGGACCCAGAAAATCCCTTGAGGATTTTTTTTACTTTTAATTGTGATATTAGATGGCCTCATACTTATCCATTAAAATAATGTGTTAAATATGAGGTAAAAAAAATATGCTTGATAATTTTGTTCGTCGACGATGTTACTTGATTATTAAATATTATATATAATATTTGCGGGAAAACATGACGCAAAAAAAAACAAAAAAGGAATAAGTACAAGTGATTGAGCTGCAGTATTTTTAATCTATCTCTCTTTTTTAATAATTAAATAACTAGTTAATTGAGTCAGGCGTGACTTTGCGGAAATCCATAAAATTAAACAATAAAATACAATAGACGACGTATATTTAGTAACCTAATCCGCTTAACTGTTCTTCAAGAGTCATAAAGAACCCTGAACCCTGTAAGAAATCAACACGGCCTTGTAACCTCGCAACGAGGCATCCTCAGGATGATGATTCACTTGTTGCGAACCCGGACCCGACGCGTTGACACGTCAAGCGTCGAGAGCAGAGCTCTGCTGCTGCAGTTAAGCGGATTAGGTTACTAAATATACGTCGTATATTGTATACTTTTTAATTAAATACTTAATTAATTCTTAATGTGGGCACCAACCGGGCACCGCCGCCTATACCAGAGGCAGCGAAGATGCGTTGCTATTCCAAAAACAAAGCTGAAATGTCTCATGTATCTGAAGTTATCTCATGTGTCAACACCAGCACCCATGGCCATAGCCTTCAAACCGGAACGCAGCAATGCTACTTGGCGGCATAAGATGCTAGATCATAAGCTTGCATAAGATGGGGTAGTCCCTCCTACCCCATACGAGCTTCTTTACGAGGAGTTCTACTTCTCAAAACGTTGCACCTGTGTATTCTTTAATACAGGTAATATTACCATAATCTAATTTGGTTTCAAATCAAATCAAATAATTTATTTGCATAATACATGTTAAAAAGGTGTTATAGGTATAAAAGGTACATTGTATTATAACCTAATAAGGTGTGCAAATTAATATCTTATCTTATAATCGCAACATTAATTAAACAGAATAAATTTTAAATTAAGATACATTAAATAATAAGATACATTAAATAATCAGATACATTAAATAATAAGATACATTAAATAAAGAAATGTCAAAATAAAATGTCAAATCAAAATTTCAATACTTAATCATTATACTTGTGGTGCCATTACAGATAACATCAGTCATCTTTCATTTAAATAATCATTAATTGTTTGCTAATCATATTGGTTCACACCTGTATTCTGATTTTTATTCTTGTATTTACTAGAACAATGACGTTCTTTACGTTTAGCTTCCTTTACATAAAAAATCAATTTGGGACTTCCTTTGACTATCCAAATAGCTTACAATAGAATTGAATTATGAAAACGGGTATTTTATTTAATTATTTTGGGATTTTCTTGACTTGGCCTGCGGTTTGGTTCATTTTATTCATCATTAGCTGCGCCCTGCGGTTTCGCCCGCACAAGACTCGATCCCATGGGAATATCTGGATAAAAAGTATCCTACGTCCAAATCCAGGTCATGGTCTACCCATGTACCAAATTTCATCCAAATCCGTTGGGCCGTTTTAGCGTGAAAGCGAACAAACAAACTCACTTTCCCATTTATAGTATTAGTAAGTATTATTATCATTGACAGCCTTGTCCCTTGCGGCCTCGCTTTTGTGCAATAAATGTGCTTGGTCTGTGCGAGTCATATCCAGGTCTTACCTGCGGTTTTTTGCATGCTATCCACCCATCATGGCTATTGGTCTGCCAAAACTTCTCGTACCATAAAATCAGTCTGTCCCAAGTATGTTGCGGTCGGCTTCCAGTCTAACCGAATGCAGCTGAATACCAGTATTTGACATGGAGCGACTGCCTATCTGACCTCGAAAACCCAGTAAATGGGTAATATGATACCCTTTGTAAGACTGGTTGTTAGAATTTCGGGCTTCTGACGATTAACGACTGTCAAAGATCCACGAAAGAATGCAGGGACCAACGTCTAAATCTTTTCTTAGGCACGGAGGAGTGTCGATATATAAAGATGGTCACCCATCCACGGACCAACCCCGGCAACGTAGCTTAACCTTATGGATCGACCTGTGTGGCTATTATAACTTAGGCACGAGCTCTTTCACCATAATATCTCACTCGACACTCATAATAACGTGAAGTGCATTTCGGTTCTAGATTTTTTGCCAATTGTTTCGACTAACTTTCATTATTAAAAGAAGTTTCTTTATTATAGGTAGTTTTATGGTAGAAATGAGACCAAAGTAATATTATGTAATAAAACTTAAGTGTAAAACTTGAATTTATATCGGACCTGACTTTGCATCGGATGTAAATCTTATCAGCTCATGTCACGATGCACATCTGACATTGTCCTAATTGTGCAGCCTCATCCGTGACATTGTAACACATTTGTAAGTAGCTACGAGTAACAACTCATCTTCATTATTATCAATATGAGCTGAAATAGGTACCAATGTAAAGTCAGGGAAATTAATTTAATGCAAATTGAGTATTGATGAACTTACTTTACTGCTACGTCATTCTTTAGCAGTTGCATAAAATGGCTATAACACAGAAAATTTATATAGGGTGTCAATTTGATTAACAATAAATTTCCCTAACTGTATCTTTGTTTTTGACGTCAAAATTCAAAAGTCATTTATTCAAACTAGGCTGAGAATCAGCTCTTTTCGAACGTCAATTACATAAGACAGTCCCCGAAAAAGGTTTTGTTGACGGAAGAATAGACAAAATGACAGATAAACAATCACAATCTGTAATTTTGTCTATTCTTCCGTCGAGAAAACTCGTTTATATAGTCATCATGCTACGCATGCTGGTAAGACAGCAGGCCGAGAAGCCTTCAGTACTGTACGTGCAGTACGTGTTACCTTTGACAGTGGAATATTATAGTATTTTCATTTAATTACTTCCACCGTGGTCCACCGTCCGTCTTCACAGTCACTAGTGTCCTGTCGTTTTCCACCCTCTAATCCAACGCACTTGTGCGACTCATCGCGCAAATTCAATTAACCATAATTTACTGTAGAATTGCCTGCTCGAAAATAAAGAAAAAACATTAGGAGAAAAAACTTAATTTTTGCTCCTAATGTATTTTCTTTATTTTAATGATGTGGAATATACTACAGTACAATATGTAGATCCCACGAAGCGACGCGCGCTTTACTTGTGTTAACCAAGTGTACAAACAGACTGTGAATGTGTGCATGAAGACGAGTAGCGTCAGCACATTACACACGCATATACACACTTCCTACTTCGCCGTCCTGCGCACATTCACAGCATGTTTGTATACTTAGTAACCACAAGTAAAATAAAATAAAAAATAGTGTTTTATTTCAGGCAAAATACCCATATACAAAAAAAATAAAAAATAAAAATAAGTAAGTAGTAAAGCACGCGGTGCTTCGTGAGATAAAAATACTATATCTCATTTCCCTATTTCAAGACTTACCTAATATGTTTCAGTTCTTTGTCAGCTCTCTTTTTAAGGTCCATTAATTAGACTTCCGTACATGGGTGATTTTCCATTGAATACATGACAGTAATGTGTATTTATTCAGATTATGTGATCCGTTATCCCTTCTCATTAAAAGAGACCTCAGGGAAACAATAACCAATATCCAAAAATCTCTTCTATCGTCATATCAGAAGGAAATATGAAAAAAAAACTCAAAACTCACAGCATTTATTTCTATTTAACCAATAGGGATGATGACTAAAAAAATTTTTTTAGTCCGTCTTTGAGATTATAAAAAAATATTGGACACTTATTTTTTCTTTTTTTACGTAATCGAAAGATTACGGCGATACATTGAGGTAAAATGTGCCATGACGTCACGAGTATGTAGATTTTATACGTACTAGTGACGTATCGACCCCCACTCCCCAACTTAAAATACGTTTTATTTAAGTATTTTTTTATTAATACGATAAAACAAAAAATACGTGTCTAATATTTTTTCATTATCTGACTGACGGACTAATTAGAATTTCATTTTTTTTTACCCAGGCATCATCCCTATTAGTCAGAAAGATGAAGCTAATTTCCCATTCCATAGAAATTAAACTATATCCACTGTACTGTTAACTTTTCAAATAAACAAACAACGAAGCCAGTCTGACACATCGCTTATAGTGATATTTTACAACGTTAAAATGGGTGATTAATTTCCCTCAAATTAAGAAAAAAAGAGTAGTTTTTTTTTTAAACAAAAGGAAAATTACATAAATTTTTCAGTAATATCACAATAAATATGCACAAATCTAAGCACAGCACGGCCACGATGCACATTTGACATTGTCCCAATTCCGGAGCCTCAGCCGTGACATTGTAACACATTCTGTAAGTGTACCTACATAAAATATTCACGACACACAACGCCTTGGCGCATCGGAGATGTTACATAACTAGCTGTGTATCCTGGCTTTGTGCGGATGTAGATTTGTGAGATAACATGAAAAATTCGGAATTAAAAATTTGAAAATTCTAAAAACGTTGTTGGGCTTTTGCTGGTTATTTGTAAAATGCAAACTAGACACTAATATAGTGTGCTTTATTTTATGCGTTTCTATAAAATACCATCTTGCAAAATAGATATTTCCAAGTAAAACACATGAACCTAAAACGGCCTAAAACGGCCACATTAAGCAATTCCTCTAAAAGCAATTCGTTTTCTGAATTCCCAGCAACTCCTATATGGTGACACATATTTTAGCTGAACCATATTCAATTCACATCATAATCATATTTGGTGCAAATATTGCCGCATGAAAAAAATGAAGACCGTAATTTTCCGGATAATTTTTCTTTACAGTTTTTATTAATCAAATGAGATTTTTATTTTTTATTTCTACAGTTTAAATGTTATTTCATTATAATATAAAACTGTCAAACAGATGAATTGCGTAATATGAATTGAACGTAGATAATATTATGAATTGTCAGTTTGTGACAATTTCTGTCATTCATTGCCAAAGCGGCCGTAAGCTCACTGATTGCACACACTGTTGGTTGCAAAAATCTAGTTCTTTGGATCAGAAAGGACTGTCGACATGATTCGAGATCTTTACCGCAGTATGCGTATGAAATAAGAAGATTGGCATAATACGGGAAGAATTTTTAATCACCAACCTTTAAATAATAAGATAAAGATCTTATCATGAAAACAATAAAATACGTGTTTTTTTTTTTTTGTATTACTGTACTAAAATATTGAAATATGACATTACTTTTGTGGATAACACCCGGGGATACACACCCCTGCTGCACACGCACGAGTCACCTTCCTCTCATTCAACATGGTACACGCGGCAAGAATAGTATTCAACGTTTTACTTCGTAACCACGCCGAATTGATACATCGGAAAATAAAAATGGATTCTGAATAGTATCTGCAAATTATCCTGTATTAAGACGCATTAGTAAGTATTACAGATTGACTAGGTCACGGGCTGTCAATTTATGACCACCGGCGCACTACGACCTTTTAACTCTACGGCTTACTGTTGTACGTGACTCGAAGCGAATTAACATTTTCAAGACATGTATTTGTTAACAAGATACAGTCAAGTTATAGCAAACTAATGTGACCTTTTCAACATAGTTCTCGTAGCTCCTGTAATACAGTTTATAACTACATATCTCGGGAGCCAAGAAATTGATAAATATGTGACAAAACTATGGCCCGGAACCACTTCCCATCAAATTGGCCGATCGACCTATAATATTCCCACTGCTGGGACATCAGGCCTCCAACAGGCCCAGTGTGGGTTGGTGGATGTGACATATGTAATTTTTGTTTTTGGTTTTTCTTTATACCTGGTTTTCTCACGGTGTTTTCCTTCGATGTTTTGAGAGCAGTGACTGTGGTGATGTATGTAGAAAAAAATAAAAAGTAAAATGCCTCCCCGGGCTCGAACCTACGCCCTACAACTCGTAAGTCGTGGCCGTTTCCACCGGACCAACAATGATTGACAAACAAAAAGACTAATACAGGATGGTAATTAAATTTTACAATTTGAAAATATTATATTTGTTTTTTTTATTTATTTTATGATTCTGACATTTTTATATATATATTTTTTTTTATGAGTTATTGAATATTTGAATTTAATTAATCACATTTTTATTTTGTGTTTTAATCTGTTTAGAATTTAATAATTTAAATGTATGAGTGTAAAACTATGGATTAAAATTATATCTGAAATAAATAAATAAAATTAAATAATAAGTTGCAGGGTGTAGCTAAAAGCTTAGTCAATTTAAAAAATCATGGTTATTTTCAACCACTAATTAGACAGTAAGAAAACAACTTCAAGCGTAGCATGACAACCATAGTAACGGGTTTTCTACGGGTTTTGTCGACGGAAGAACAGACAAAATGACAGATTGTGATTGTTTACCGGTCATTTTATCTATTCTTCCGTCGATAAAACCCGATTCTATTGTGGTGAAGCTAAGCGTGCAGAAGAATAGAGAGGTTCTATGTAAATTACAAAGACTTTTCCTATTTATTATAACAGAGGTTTTAGCTCAGATAATTATCTATAACTCATTACAGTTATTATGGTCTTTAATCTGTTAATAATTGTAATTAACAATTTAAATAAACGATAAAGGGATCCTTAATGAACATTATTTTCTGTGTTCTAACATCACTTCCGCTGTCGAGAAGTTTCAGGGATTCCATTTATTTCAATGTCAGGTAACTTGAACATTAACTTGATTAAGCATAAATTATTTGGAAGAAAAACTACGGATGGAGTTTATAAGTTTATTATGTTTTTGCTTTTTCGGTGTACAAGTGGTCGTATGTGGTGTGGACGGGTTAGCGACGGAACTTACCCCTGCCTTGGACCATGCCAAGGCACGGGTTCGATCCCCATGTCGGGCAAAACGTTATTGGATTTTGCCATTAGGAGATTAAATGTGGATTTACTGAAACCTCTTCCTATCGATTCGGTAACTGCAGGCCAGATGTTAGTGCTGCTCTGCACTTATGTTATGTCACATTGACTAGCTTAGAAATGAAAACGTTATACTCTGACGGCACAACAAATGTTCTTACAAATCTAAGATAAGGTATAAGATCATTTATTTGACCAAAACATGAGTGCACACACGGCATGCAAGATGTTTTGCCTCAATTAAATTCTATCACGGTCACGTTTTGCCTCAACGGCGTACAATATAAATAGAAAAACATCAAATAATTATAAATTTATCCATTATCCAAAAAAAATAACAATCCAAATTAGAACTTAAAAATTAAAATGTACTACAGCATAGTGTCATCTACTCATCAAAGAAATGTATTGGTATCTCGTAGGATGATTCGATAATTCGAATTTTCGCGAAATCCCTAGGGATGTTGCGAAAATGGATATTTAGAAAATGGTGAAAACATTTCTGCGAGCAACTTGGAAGTAGCGCTCGCCGGCCGCTGCCGCAGCACCGCTCGCTACGCTCGCTCGGCTCGCGCGCGGTTGGTCACAGTTCTAACCTAATGTAATAAAATATTTCAATCAAGTTGGTCGCAGAAATGTTTTCATCATTTTCTAATTATCCGTGTTTTTGCAATATCTCTAGGGCTTTCGCGAAAATTCGAATTATCAAATCATTCTATGAATACAATCTGGATATTTCACACATGACATGTCAGATGAATTTATCAGTAAAAAATTCGTCAATGCTGTAAAGACTTTCTCTAACAAAAGGCGTTTCAACCTACTTCCTAATTTGTCTTTTGTATATAATATTATACTCCAATAATATTTTGGAAACGTATTATAAAGAATATGGATGGTGACAAACATTGTTTTTTTAGTCCGTCATTGAGATTATAAAAAAATATTGGACACGTATTTTTTCTTTTTTTACGTAATCTAGAGATTACGGCGATACATTGAGTTAAAATGTGCCATGACGTCACGAGTATGTAGATTTTATACGTGCCGTGCCGTGTATTTTTTTGACGTGCTACGTCACTACATACTCGCCTAACCCACCCCTACTTCCCAACTTAAAATGCGTTTTATCTAAGTAATTTTTTATTAATATGATAAAACAAAAAATACGTGTCTAATATTTTTTTTATTATCTGACTATGTAATGTTTTTTTTTTTTAACCTGGCATCATCCCTATTGCTGCCATACAGAATATACTTTTCCGCAATAGTGCTGTCCTTTTTTTTTTTTTTTTTTCGAGGGATGGCTATCATCAAATGGCTTCTCCCGCTCTGGGCGGAGCGAAAGGGTGTGTCAGACTTTTACTGACTAAAACCCACCCATGTTCCTTCCATTGCCTGTGTGCCGGGGCCGCGATATCCCTTTCGGACAAACCCGCAGCCCTAGCAGGCATTGGTCTTTCGACCCCGTCAGTAGGTGCTGACATCTCTTTGAGGCACGCGTGGAACACAACGCGCCGTCAACACGGGCCTGGTCCTTATCGGACGGCGAGCTGCCCATTGCTCACCGTCCGCAAGCCAGCGCCTACGGTGGCCGGAAGTCGGCTCTCGATTCCCGACGCCCGGGGCGTCTCCTGCGGCGACTAGGGCCGCGAGGGCGTGCAGCTTGCATCTCCGACGCGCGCTCCGCCTCCTCCTTCGCGAACATAACTGCTTCGCAGAAGGAGGTGACGGCCTCCCATGCACTCTCGCTCCGAACCATGGTCTGAACCAAGGCCAACGCGAGAGATCGCCGCCGCCGATCGCCTCCGTGAGGACACGGCGTTACTCCACCCAAGCCGGGCAGACCTCCACCGTATGCTCCACCGTGTCCTCCGGGCGATCTACACAGTGATGACACCCGAGCGTTTCCTCCCGCCTTATGCGGAACTGGAACCTCCCGAAACAACCGTGTCCGGTCAGGTGGAAGGTGAGGACGCCATGGCGCCTCTCAAGCCACTCCTCAAAGAGGGGACTTATCGCCGCAATTGTGGCGTGCCCAGCAATAATGCTGTCCTGGATGAAAAAAAATGCAAAGTTTGCTATTGTCGCGTCTATTTCGAATCACTATATCTGACAATAGAGGGAATAGATGAGAGTTCGATTTGACAAACATAATGGTCTCTAAAATGTACAAGGATGGGAGGGTCAATATTTTTTATTTTTAGAAAAATGGATAAAGCACTTGTATAATTAATGTATACATAATATTGTAAAAACATTTTAAAAGAGTAGCGGTGGAGTTTCTTGCCCATTCTTCTCCATACGAAAACTACCTTTTGGAAGGGGCGACTAGAATCAATTCTATTTTTTGTAAAATTGACGTTCATAAGTGCCTTTTATGTGCCTAATTGAAATAAATTGTTTTACTTTGACTTTGACTTTGTAATCTTGCCTTGAAAACAGAAATCGAAATTTCCATCTTCAGTCTGTGTTGTTGATGTACGGTCAACCGCACATCTTAATAGTAATAGATATTCTGACATAGCGCAATTTTTTACAAGGGCGGCTTTGTTAGTTCATGTTGAAATTTGAATGTTCAGACATGCGGTTGACTGTACGCTATTTCGAGTCTGAATTACCTATCTATACATAAACACGCCTTTTAAATGGTACGATTAATAAACCTTTTAATTTAAGTGCCAACATTTTCAAGGTTTATTTAATTTCCTTGATCGGAGGATTAACCTATTAAGCTTTCAAAATTTATGAGTTTGCGAACTAAAAATGGATGATAAGGTTATTTAATAATACTCTTTTGTTTAGCAATAACCTCACTTCAAGTCTTCAAGTACATGCATTTTATGTTTCTCTTCAAATATGGAAACTTCATAATCGTAATGTTTTGTTTTTATTGTTCTCTGAACTCTGTCATTCATGTTTTTCTTTGCAGCGGTGAAGTAACCTCATATTCTGACAGCCAGATATTATTTGCCCAAAATTAAAACCCCACTAAATAAAAAATTAAGGGCACAAAATATGATGCGATTAGAGAAATTATCGTAAAATATCGCGACCACTTAGAAAAAAAAAAAACAGGATTCGGTAAAAAAAAAATGCGATTCGTCCGTGTGAAAGGGATGTTATCAACTGTTACATAGTCGTGTTAATTGATGAAGAACGATAGCTTTATTAATTAATGGAAAATTATAAAAAAATATTTTACGTCCTCCATAATTCAGACCACCTCGTTGGTCTAGTGGCGGTAAGCGATACTGCTGAGCATAAGGTCCTGGTTTCGATTGCTGGTCGGACAAGTGTCACTAGGTTTTCCATCAGGAATTTCTCAGTAGCGCCCGGAGTCTGGATTCGTGCCCGGTCGATGGTAATAGGCTCGTCCCTACATGGGACTTAAACATAACTGGTGAAATGTAGGAGTACATACATACTAAGGTACACTTCTGCCTAACCCTTCGGGGAATTACAGGCGCGGTAGAGCAGTGATAGACTGGTGGTGTGACCGTCAGACTGACAAGACATAGGTTTTGAGTTCGAACCCAAGGCACGCACCTCTGATTTTTCGGATTCATGTGTGTATTGTATAATTATCACTTGCTTAAAAAACGGTGAAGGAAAACATCGTGAGGAAACCGGCATGCCTGAGAGATATTTCTCGACGGCATGTGAAGCCAAGTCAGAGGCCCATGGGCGGCTTTAAAAACTCTGACACCAGGTTAGTCACTAGCCACACGAAAAGCAGAAGAGGCGCAATGTTATGTTATATTATTATGAGCAACTTATGGTAGCAAGCGAAGGCCAATGGTGACTTGGTTCTGGAGTATAGGTACCAGGTTGCTGGTTCAAACTTGGCTAGTATCTACATACCTCTTACAACCTCATCAAATTTTATAATAAAGAAATGTTCTTGTCATGTAAAAGTGTTTGTAAAAACCAATTAATTTACAGTAATATCATTCACAGTTCCATACACATTACTCATAATACACACATTTGCAAGAGTTATACCTACAAATTTTTGCATGCCAAACGGTAGAATGGCTAAGTGGCAAAATGGCCACTTCTCAAAATGCCGCTCGGACGCAAAATGTCCATTTCGCAGGATGTCTCTTTCGCAAAATGACCACTTCACAAAATGTCCCTTTCGAAAAATCTTTATTTCTCAGAATGTCTCTCGCAAAATGGCCACTTCGCAAAATTTCCCTTAACCTGGAACGAAACATTAATAAAACGACTTACCTGTATACCTTCATTCTATGCAAATTAACATTTACTATTTCTATTCTATTAATTTATAAATCTACTGATGTGATTTCTTCAGTTTCACAACTTACCTACTATAATATATTCCTATTGGTCTTGAAGGTGAAGAAAAACATCGTGAAACAAAAAAAATTGCGGGGCTGAGTAACACGAAACCCCTTCGCTACAGTGAAGACTGGTTGTCAGACTGGGCTTGTGAATGTGAAAGATCTGTAACGATTGTGAATGTATAGGTAGACATACTCGTCATTCTGAAATTCACACTGAAGAAAAGTTTTGTTAACGGTCGCGGTGGAACCATCACCGAAGTGCTAGCCTATAGATCAGGCCTGACAAACAATTTAAAAATAATGCATCTCTTGGAACGAAAAATTCTTGCTACTCTGCTACTCCTCTGCCCGACTTTGGCGTTCCAATACATAGTATAATCTTGACTTCGTCATGCGGGTGTGGCCAGACTGCTAACTAGACACTTACCTTCAAACGACCTCAGTTCTTTATCACCCACATACTCAAATCTTTTCCGCATATATGCAGTTCCGACTTTGACAAGACTATTTTTAGTAGAAGGACGAAAAGATAAAACCTTTTTGGTAGAATAGATAATGTATTGTTGTGATTTGATGGTGGGAACTTAAAGTATGTGTTTGAAAAAACGTTGTTTTTACATTTTATTTTCATTAATTATCTTATTTAGTAATCTGACTAATGTTTTTAGTAAAAATGATAAACAACATCATACGCTTGTTTCCACAAAGGGTTAGGCAGAGGTGTACGTAAGTACACCCACATTTCGCACACATAGTTATGTTTAAGTCCCATATAAAAGGGGGCGAGCCTTTTGCGATCAACTGGGTCGCAAATCCAGACTCCGGACTTGACTTTTTTGGAAAAAAATTACCTTTTATGGATTGAATAAATCGAGTTTCAAATAAACATAACATTGAATTACTCCTGTATTTCCCGAAAGAGTAGAGAGAGGCTTTAACGTTTTAATAGTACACCCCCATTTCTCCAGTTTGTTTAAATCCTAAGGGAGCGAGCTTATTTCTAGTTTCAAATTATTATTATTTAAAGTTGCTTTTGTAGACTAGAATTAGCTTTATATAAAATACTATGTAACTATAGTCTACACCAAAACTATCTGATCAAAATGTAAACAATTGGATTAGAAAATGTACCTGTGCATGCCAATTTCTAGTGCCACTTAAAAAAATTGTGGTTAGGTTTGGTTCCGAAATTTTAAGTTTAAATAACCATAAACATGATTTTTTTATACAATTGAGGTTAAAAACGTCAATTTACGTCGATGATTTTTAACTACAATTAAATCATGTAGTTCTAACCATGTTTTTTTGAAAAAGTGGTTAGATATAAAGTTGAAATGTGTTACTAATTCTCTTTTATGAATGGTTGCTTAAAAGTATAAGTATATTTATTTTCTCTTCACAAATGTACAGTAGTGGTGCTTAAAACTAGCTTAAGGGTAGTTTACATTTGTGAGAGACTGGTGCTTGAAATAGGCATTGCATGCAACGCCTGTGGTACAAGTCACAGGCCCTTCTACGACGCTTCATATGGACAAGCTTACATTGAGTGTTTTTATGAAACAGAAGAGAATTAAAATAAAATAAAAAAAGACAACGTAACGTAATTAAAATAACATAACGACAATGGACGGAGGAATTCACTCTTGTAGGTTTACCTGAGTGAATTTGACTGTGTGTTGTGTGCATTTGTGAGTGTAAGTGAGTGGATTTGTGTGTTGTAACATTTGTGTAGGTGTTGTTTGTTATTTTATGTGAGATAATGTGTAAGTTAAAGGAATAAAAAAAAAACAGTTGCTTCATAATCCATAGTTTTCAGCCATTTACTCTACTTAATAATTTAACCTAACCTAAGATAATTTAGGAACACACCATACATAATAATGACGTTTTAATGTTTTCAAAATACAACAAAAAATTACGAATAAGGTAGTATTATCTCTCCCACGCCCTGACCTTCGCAGTAACGGTTCGCGGAGGCCAACGATCTACAGTGGAAGTTTACCGGCAACTGATAACAAAAAATAAAGGCATAATCGTCATATCGATTCTGATGAAAGGTTCGTCAAAGGTGTTCTTAGGTACCCATTGCTGATCAGGGGTGACCCTGACTTACAAATTTTTGGTTGAGGGAACTCAATTACCATGTAGGTATGCATTTAAATTTATTCGTCACTGTGATGTAACTGTGAACCGACCTGTCCTAGAACCAAAAACTCTAAGATATGACAAGACACATACTCCCTCGTTTTAATTTATTTGGAATCGGCACAGAGCATCCTTATCTTCCAAACATCCTATCCTCTAACATCTTATCTCCCAGCCTATCAGTCGTTACGTGTAGTCAGAAACCTAAAAGTCTGACAATCAGTCTTACCAAGGGGTATTGTGTTACCCAGTAACTGGGTTGCGGAGGTGAGATAGGCAGTGATTTCCTGTAAAATACTGGTATTTAGCTGCTTTCGGTAACACTGGAAGTCGACCCCAACATAGTTGGGAAAAGGCCAGGCAGATTGATTGATATCCTATTAAACTATCTCAGAGTTAACTTTCTTCTTAGCCATAATTATCATCTGTAACCAACAATCCCTTCAATTTTTCTATGGTCTGCTCTTTTCGACACTCAATACTAAAAACTTTCCTTGTCACATGCTCTTCATTCCAGTCTCCATTTTATTACAGTGAATGTCATTACCGACATAGCTATCAGAAAAAGCAAGCTGAAATGGTAGTGAGCTGGACATGTTTGGCGTAGGAGCGCAGGCTGGTGGAGCAGACGAGCCCTGGAGTGGAGACCGCGTTTTGGCCAGAGCAGTGTGGGACGCACCTCAGCAATAGGTAAACCAATGACCATAAAAAGGTGGCAGGGACAGACTGGATGCAAAAGGCGGAGGACAGAGCGTCGTGGCGCAGCCTGGGAGGGACCTATGTCCAACAGTGGACTGCGATAAGCTGAGTTGATTGAATGTCATGACAATTGGCTATACATGTCAAGATGACACAGTCATTTACATGATTTTATCGATCGAAGGGTGGAAATTTACAAGTAGCTGATATAATGAATCAAGTGCATTGCTTACTTATCATAAAATATGTAGCAAGATGCGTTCCACTTAGTGTTTGCACTTGACCAAGTGTAATTGACAAGTATTCTATGCTAATGATTTTAGAATGACCACGCTTTATTACTTCTTAGGATTACAACGTTTCTCCATTTTATGAAATAAGCGTGTATTTATCCATTTTATTGTGACAATGCTACGTTTTTTTTGTACCTGATTACTGCTTGGGTAAATGCTGATATTTTTGAAAAACAAAGACTGAAGTCGTTTTTTTTTGTATTCGACTCTAGGGTTAAAAAAGTGGTTTTATTCGCAGTATAAGACTAACTCCAATTTTGTCGACGTAAAATTATGTTTTGGGCTAACTTAACGAGATAATCCGGAGGTTATGAAGTAATTGTGACCCTAGAGCATAATAATATTAGGGAACATCAAGAACAATAGATAAGTTATTTAACATACTAAGAGGAAATAACAGACGAGTAACATTAAATAATCAGATCACGTAACGCACAAGGAATAAATTTAAATTGTAAATCCACTCTATCATTGATTTCATTGTTTTTAGTTCTTTATTTGCATATTCTATGATTTTAACTGACAGTTCGACGTTAACTTTTAACAACTAGAACGACAAAATATAGGATTGACTTGAAGGTAACAATTGTTTTTTGTGGCAAGGTTGAAGTCTTCCCAACATAAATAAAAAGAAATAAAGTTATTTTTTTTGCAGATTGAAACTCATTAAGACTCTATTATTATCAGGTACCTACAATATATTCAGCCCCAAGATTTAACTATACTTAATTTTAATAATAAATTGTTTTATTAAATTTTATGCTTTATTTATGTTATTTAATTATTATTTTAGCATAATTGAAAAACATAGAAGACTCACCATTTGCCTAGTTTTTTCCCAACTATGTTGGGGTCGGCTTCCAGTCTAACTGGATGCAGCTTAATACCAGTATTTTACATGCAGTGACTACCTATCCGACTTCCACAAATCAGTAACTGGGTTGTTACCTAGTTAGGGATTTGTGGATGGAGGGATAATCAAACACTACAAAATATACAATGGGCGGCCTTATCGCTTTCCGCGATCTCTTCCAGGCAACCTTAGAATGGACAGTGATTTACCTGGACATAAAATGGGGCTGTCGTTGGTGCAAATTATAAGTATACAATATACTAGAATAGATACATAGATAAATACATATCCTAAATAATAGATACATAAATACATACATACTAAATATAAACGTATAAGCAGCGAAAAAAAAAATATATATATAAAAAATAAAAAAAATGAACACTATAGATAATTACAGTTATGAGAACAAGATCACAACGACAAGTAATGTTCCTTCACGAGCCTCTTAAACACAGGTAATGATTGCGCACGCTTTATTTCAACTGGCAATGCATTCCATAAACGAGCAGCCTGGACAGTGAAGGATTTGTCGAAGAAAGTTGTGGAATGTATAGGCATTCTAAGCTTCAAGTTATCTGATGACCTTAAAAATTTCGTGTGGGAGTCGCAAAGAAACTGGAAACGTTCCTTGAGATAGAGAGGGGTGGAAGGGGAAAAAAGCACATTATACAAAAGGGAAAGAATATGAACATTCCGGCGAAAGCGAATTGGTAACCACTTGAGCTTCACACGATATTCGGAAACATGATCATATTTGCGCAAACCGAATATGAACCTTATACAAACATTTTGAAGCCGCTCAAGCTTATCAAGTTGGTCTTGGGTAAGGTCAAGATAGCTGGAATCAGCATAATCAAGGATGGGTAGAAGAAGCGATTGGGCAAGCGCAATCTTGGTGGCAGTCGGTAGAAAATTACGTAATCGGATACCCCTTGGTAAGACTGGTTGTCAGACTTTCGGGATCTGACGACCCGTAACGTCGGTCAAGGATCCACGAATGACAGCCTGGATCAACGGCATAAAGTGTTTCCAAGGCAAGGAGGGGTCTAGGTATGTATAGATGGGAACCCATCCATGGATCGACCTACGCAAGCGTAGCTTAACCTAGCCGATCGACCGATGTAGCTGTTATTACTTAGCCCCTCAAAAATAAAAGACTAAAAGTGTCGTTGTGGGCCAGTGGCTAAGGCCTCGCACCTCATGCACGATTGTGGGTTCAAATCCGGGCAAGTAGCCGATGTTACATTTTCAATTCATAATTATAATTTACTTTCTGAGTCTGTTTATCTTGGGCATTACTGACATCGGTGAAGGAAAAGCATCGTGAGGAAACCTGGACTAATAGTTAATATAAGTCTGAAGTCATCAACCCGTCTTGAGCAAGCGTGGTGATCAATTCTCGTGCCTTCTCAGTAACAGAAGAGAGTTTGCCCGGCAGTGGGACAATAATAGGCTGCTACGAGTATTATTATTATTATTGTAAAGAAGATAATTATCATTAATGGCTTTTACATTCTAAACAAAAAGAATGGGTAAATTAAAATCTTTAATTAAAAAAAAAATGTGGTCACCATACTGCAATGACAACAGATGACATTGCATAGAAATATTTCGATAATGCTATGGTTATCGTAACGACATGTGGTTCCGCGACTCTAATCGGTATCCGCCGAGGTTGCGGCGAACCTGACAATGAATTTGTGATAGTGATGTGCTTGTAACAGGTGTCGATATTATCGATAAATATTTGTATTTTTTTTATACTTTGGGTTTGCCACAACATTTTGATAAATAATAATAATAATAATAATAATTTTTATTTCAAAAAACATTTGTAGTACATTTTTAACTATATTTTTTAATCGATTCAATCGTTTCGATTATACGGACCATTACGGATAAAGGGAGTAAACATGAATAGTGTTTTGATTTCACAAGAAAGCTATTGAGGTGAACTACCTACTATATCGATATAAAATAATTACTACGAGTCATTTTTGCTTGGAAGAGATTCTGTTGGTTATCTATAATAATTACAGATCTATCTTTTGTATGGAACCACATAAATTATACTTTAACTAACACAACCTCATGTAACTTAATATGTTGGTTTTGATACAAGATGCACGTTTCCTTATTTTTGTGAAAATATAAGAATAATAAAGTTTATTAAATCCCCAAGATCTTAAACATAAGTCATGTTTAAGATCTTAAAAAAAATAAGAACATAAAAAAAATACTATCGACAAAAAAATATTGGACGCATCACTACACTATATAGGGGTCAGGCCTTCAAACATGCGAAGGAGGGCCAATACAAATCATAGAGCACTTAAATATCCTTATGTTAATCGTGAACCATGTAGTAAGTGCACGCACTTTGACACGTGCATATATACACTAATTTTATCGATATAAATATACATTATATTTATTTTTAGTGACGTCCTAGACCTATATTTGTCGGATATATACCACGGTGTTACCTAACAATCTTCAGATAATTGTTTGTTTTTGACAAAATGTGTCGTGTGATTTTCGTGTTTTTATTTTTTTGTGTTAGTTATGGATTGTGTTTTGTTAATTGTGAGTATTTTATTTTATTTAAAAAAATACAATCAAAAATTTAATCACAGAACTTGAATACTTAGGCATTATTATAAATTATATTGAGTATAAAATCAACCTGCTAATTATATATATTTATATTTTTTAATTTAATAAGTTGTAGAAATACTCAATATCATGACATTAAAACTGACATTCTTAATTTTTTTTTTACCTTAGATATTTTTTTCGTATATGTAGGTATTTCTTCGGACAATGATAACATGTTTTTATGTAATTCAGAAATCCTTGTAACAACGCAGCTTACCTATTATATTATAAATAAATATAATTTTCACAGATCGTAATCTACGTAGAGAACATTTTTTTTAAAATAAAATCTATGTTGTAAATGGAAATTATTAGATATCCTACCTACCTAATTAAGAAATCAAGTACAATATTTTCATAAAATACATCGCAAAACATAAAAATGAAACATCAGAAAATAAATATAATCAATCAAAGGTGACATGAAAATGACTTGAATTTTCAATTATCAATTTTTTAAACGCTGATTCACAAATAATATTATTAATATGACAAGTCAACCTTGACTGAGATAAATCATAACAAAAGACGGCCATGACCGAGGCTCTGACCCACAGACCTGCAATCTGTATATAGCCTTTAATAATAAATATATCCTATTACGAAACAATTGGCTATATTTAGCCTGAACAATAAAATTGTGAAGGAAACGAATGAATCAACTTATCTGATCGTGAAGCTGTTTATTTAAATATGTTGAATAATTTTTCATTATCTGAGCATCAGGTCCTAGGTTGGATTTTCAGGTTGGGTAAAGTGTTATTGGGGTTTTCATCAGCAATTTCTCAGTAGCATCTCGGAGTCTGAATTTATGTTGGTGGCGAATTTCGAATGTACTTTAAATACACTTCTGCCGTACTCGTAGGGGATTACAGGCATTATGTAATGTTATGTTATATTATAATTGTCAATATCGGCAGCATTTTAGGGCTCTTCATTGATTTTAATTACGAAAGAATCAGGAAATTGTGTAAAGTAATCTGTTATACCTAGTGGTGTCAATGCCCTACTAATTAATAAAATTGTTTTGATAGAAAAGTAAACTATGATAAAATTTATTATAATTATTGTACATACATATGTAAGGAATAAAGGCTTCGCCAAATAGAACGCGTACTTAGCGCGCGTTAGAGCGCTAGCCTGACGCCGCACTATAGCGCCGAATTGTGTTTTTATTATGACGTACATTTAATGTCAAACAGAGCGCCGGCACTAGCAACGCCGCAACAGATTTAGTGCCGGCGGCGTTTTGTTTGATAGTACAACAAATAAAACGCCGTACAACACAAGTCGGCGCTATAGCGCGGCGTCAGCGCTTTAACGTCGCTTTAACGACACTTTAACGTCATGGTTTGATCAATTCCACACACCATCGATCATAACATATTTTATCATCACGATACTTCTTAAATTATTCAAATCTACGTTGTACTTTGGTTATTACAGAGGAGCTTTTTTAATTTTGACCACATTTTTATTTTGAAATAAATGAATATGTAATATTCTATTATAGTAGATTATTCACCAAGGGGATAAAGCAGGGTCTTATGTTGCTGGCGCTATGTTGAATCCTGAGTGCATCAAGGGATTCACGCTCCCCCAAGACAAAGTCACCTTTATCTCCGAGGAGAATACTCTCCACCTTCTATGAAATAAAGAGCACTTCGATTTGGAATAAGTTTTTTTGGAAAAGTTTACATTTTTTTTTTATTGTTGTTTCCAAACCACATCATTGACCAGCGGGTATTATAATGAAATTCAGTTTAATATTATTACCCGGCTAGACCCTAGGGCTATAATTACTTACTTTTGTTTAGGTTGTATGAAATATAATTTGACATTATCGAGTAGGTGGCGTGAAAAAGTTGTTTTTTACCTTTCAGTGGCAGACATAGAATGCGGTATAGACAAGGTCCGTAGCGCCCGTATAGTGGGTGGCGTGGACAGTCTTCCTGCCGAGTTCCCCTGGGCTGCTAGCGTGTGGAGGCAGGGTGCCCACCAGTGTGGTGCCACCGTGTTGAGTGATCAGTGGCTGCTGACTGCTGGGCACTGTGTTTGCAGGTAAGAAAGACCATTTCAGGCACTAATCTAAATGGTCGTCACACATGGTCTAACCAAGATTATGTCTGGACTTTAAAGGTCTCTGAGTTTCCGTCTTTCTTCTCAGAGTAATCGGATAGAAAACACCGAACTCATCTAGTTATAAATCATAATTTATTTTTGACGTGTAAAAGCTTTTTTTAAAACCAAGTAACAGAAATAAATATAATATATAATTTAAGAAAGGACGGAAAGAAAGATGTGTTTTCATCCCAGAGATGTCTCAATGTGCCTGCTCTTTTGTCTATTACGTGCTTTAACAACACTGGCACCCTTAATGCAACATAGCAACATTATTAGAATTGTGAGCTTAAAAATTGACTATTGGAGATGTCCTAATAGGTATAAATTTCATGAATAGTATTTTGAAGATTTGGTAAGAAAACGTACCTCATATCTTCAATGATTTCTTGATAGTAGCCTTCTGGCTATTACCAGGAAATCATGCTAAACAATAGCAGAAACCCAATTTTCGTAATTAAAAAATGTACAAATTCAAATTGCAATCTCATCTCAGTGACAATCAATATGACAACAACAACAACAATGACAACTTGTTAATTATGTCGGTGAATTAAAGGTATTTTTGACAGATTGAGATTAAGGTACCATTCCGTACCCGACCGCAGGCGGAAACTGCAGGTGACGTGTCACCGCGACACGGATTAGCTAGCGACACGTGATTTACAGCTACGGCGAGCGATACACGACACTTGCAGCCCGACCACAGACCAGTAGCGCCGCCAACATTCGTACGACAACACGTTTTTTTATCTCCTTTCTACCAATTGGAAAACGGGCTGCTGCCGCCTTTTTTTTTGTTCTTGAGGGCGTGAACTTATCAAATAACTTCTCCCGCTCTGGCCGGAGCGGGAGGGCGTGTCAGACTCTTACTGACTAACTGCGGTCGGGTTCGGAATCATAACTGCCGCGACATGAGGCAGTGACACGTCGGTCGCCTGCAGTTGCCGCCTGCGGTCGGGTACGGAATGGTACCTTTAGAACGTGAACGTTCTTATAAATAAGGGTATAGCCCCTCAGGCTTACTGCCTTCGATAGCAACCCCTCTAAATTCGTATCTAGTTGCCACATCAATATTTGAGGTTTTTTTACAATTTTATCAAAATATTTTTTGCAAGCAAGCAACAATCAGATATGTACGGTATAGTCTGAAATGTTCTAACCTTTTTAGTTGCAGCCGCCAACCTCTTAATATTTTGTTCATTTTTTATCAGTGTGTTTGATGAGATCTACAAATCTAAGCAACTGTCCGTGGTCGTCGGATTCACAGACATCTCAAGTAAAGATGAAAATCAAGCAGTCTCCAGAATTATACCCCACCCTGATTACAAGTAAGTACCCTTTAGATCGTTAAGAAACATCATCGTTTACCCAAACTGGTACGTTTTAAAGACGAAATTGGATTACTATCGATACAAGCTAACTGCAAGAATACAGAACCTCAGAGGGCTCAGACTATCACCCTGGAAGACACCTCATTCAATCCTAATTGATTCACTGTTCTTATAAAAAAGGCGACATTCGGTATAGCGAAAACCATGGCATTAACCAAAACTTATTGTAAATATACATGTTTAAAAAAAAATGTTATTATGTATTTTCTTATTAGTTTCAATTTAATACACGGTGAAAGTTTTGAGTACCAATATGGATGGCTATAAAAGTAGGAGCAGACCAAAGAAACGGTGGATGGACTGTGTGAAAGATGATATGGATAGAAAGGGGGTGTCTGCCGAGATGATGACTAATAGAGAAGTATGGAAGAAAAGCCATGCTGTGCCGAACCCTCATAAATTGGCACAAAAGCAGGAAAATGATGATGATCATGATGACACGACGAAAAATTAAGTAGTTTAAGTGCTAAGTTACAAATAAATTATTTTTTGGTTTGTAAGAAGGCATTCGATCCATGTAGTTAGTTAGCAAGGCAAAAATCACAGACAAGGATCTCGAAAGATACACTTTCGAGATCCTTGTCTGTGATTTTTACCGGGCATACGTAGTTAATTGACTCAGGCGTGACTTTGCGGAAATCCATTACAAAAAAGAAAGTCATAAAGAACCAAAAGAAGAAGAAGAGAGAAGATGTTCTTTATGACTCTTTAAGAGCAATTAAGCAGATTAGGTTACTAAATATACGTCGTCCATTTTTTTTTCACACTTATCTGCTGTCGAATTGTCTAACAGAGTTGATATTTAACTTGACTCGAGTCTGTCAGACGCTACAAGTTGGCATGAAGCCTTACAGTAACTGAAAATTGAATTAAGTTTGGAAATCAGGCCTTTAACCTTAGCATTATCAGCCTGTAATGTTCCAACTGACCGACTCTTCTCTGTGAGAAGGAGTCGTGAAACCCTCTAAAAATTGATTATAAAAAACCATTATTATTCTTTAGGCGCGTTGATCACTTTTTGGGTGAACAAAAATCATTGAATTCGCGTCGTCGTCACCGAACGCTTTCCATGAGCTATATGTATACTGTGTATATATGTGTACTTTTTGGGTGAACAAAAAGCGTGAAACTCGCGTCATCGTCACCGTACGCTTCCTATGAGCTATATGTATACTGTGTATACATATAGCTCATGTATATAGATATACAATTCACAAGTTACTTCGTTTTCACTTCTATCGGCAGTCCCCAAAGACAGCCGCGCATGTTTTTTTTTTTGGTTACTTAATTCTCCGTAACAAAGATAGGTACTACAAGATAGAGTTTACTTTATTTTATATATACAGATTATTATTCGCAATTAATTTCCAACTTAGTTTACTTACCTAACTTTGAATTTTTAAGTTCACTGGCCTGAAGTTAGATGAATTTTCAGTAAATTGGATATGTCCTTTAGAAAACTCTTCATGCATTAAGAAGTGTAATTAAAAGTAACGTAAAATATTTGAACTAAAAATACACAATTTATATGTGACTCAATAATTGGTCTTTGTTTTCGCATCAAGTGCTTCTCGTTAATTTGTAAAGACACTTCATACATAATCTTTTGAAGTTAATTGGTTTGCTTTCATTTTACAAAGTGCGTGTACACTTGCGTTGGTCTAGGTAAACACCTGTCATTGTCTAGACTAATTTAAACTGTCAACTATTTTAAGTGTTTATTCTTTGAGTGGCTTGTTTTGGCGCAGAATAAACTCAATAAGTCAAATAATTTGTTAATTAAAATCAAACTACCTGCCTTTTAGATGTACCTATCATAATTGACCTTGATGAACCTTTCCATCCAATGGTTGTATATTTTCTACAATAACACACTATATGTACCTATCAGACACAAATCCCTTTTTTTGTCTGTTTGGATTTGTGTCTGATGTCCTTCCTCTCAGTTACAATAATTATCTATAATGTTTTATGTATCTAAATATAATTTTTATCACGACCAGATGCAACCGAAAGTCAAATGACGTAGCTCTTCTCAAGACTGCACGTCAACTTACGTGGTCAACTGGTCTGCAACCAGCCTGTCTGCCAAACTCTCCTGCTCAAGACTTCAGTGGGACGTCAGCAACAGTTGCTGGGTGGGGCTTCACTGATGAGGATAGGCAGAAAGGTGAGAAAGCAAAACGAACGAAAGATAAAGGTATAACATAAGTGAGGCAGTAGTTGAACTCTTTGAAGAAATTGCTCGTCTGGATTTCGTAACAATATTTTGTGTTCGTGGAGTTTTTTGCCCGTTCTTCTCCATAGGAACCTATTACGCTTTGAAATGGGCATCTAGCTTCATCTTTCTGACTGACTGACCCCATGACAATTCACAAGTGCCTGTCATTGGTTTTGAAATAAATGCTTTGAGTTTGAGTTTAGACAAGAACTTCCACAATGCCCATATTTATTGGTCTTCTGGTTTGAGGGTCACAGGCCCAAAAGACGTTTCAGATTAGTCTCGGAGATAGCAACGCACCAGTAAGAGCCCACAAGGTAAGTGGAGCCTCCGATGATGCGGATTTTTCATAGGCAGCGGTGACCACACATACGGCGGTGACATACTATATGATGTCGTCAGGATATTTGCAAATAACATAAAAATACAACTTATTTACTTGTAAACTGATAAAACTTTGTATATCGCTGTAGTTAATGATAAACTGGTTAATTTAGCTAATCTAATCTAACTAGCCTGTATTGTCCCACTGCAGAGCAAACGCCTCCCTCACCCCTATCCACACAATTCTGTCTTTTCCTAGTCCTTTCAGTAGGAGTCAAGCTCGTCGAACCATCTTCACCTTGGCCTGCCGCGATGTCGTCATAACTAAACCAAGAATTTTATCATCATCTGTTTTAAGCAGAAGATAGTTAATTCTTAAACATGATTTATACTATAACCAAGAACGATATTCATAACGCCACCTTCTCCTAGGCGCAAGACCCAACATCTTACAGAAGACAGAAGTTATAGTAGTAACCAATGATGAATGCAACAGCTGGTACAAGTCTCAGGGCAGCAAGGTCAAGGTGATACCTACTCAGATGTGCGCAGGCCATGAAGTTGGAGGACGCGATTCCTGCTGGGTGAGTATCATAGTATCTAGTACTAATTGCAGTAGAGCCAGTGCCCTAACAAATTCTCTGTCACGCACATAGCTTCTAAACACGAACATTTTTGAGGTGTAAAATCGAATATATTAATTTAACAAACAGATCGGTTTAATTCAAATTATGTGCTTCATAGAATACCGAACGGTCAAAGCACTTAATTGGCAACCGAAAATAAAAACCCTCAAATAGAGAAAAAAATATCTAACGTATTAACGCCTGTAGCACACCTCCGCTGCGAAACCGCAGTAGTTCAATTCGCGTCAGAATAGACTCGCGTCATTATTGAACTACTGCGGTTTCGCAGCGGAGGTGTGCTACCGGCGTTAACAGAAATATTAAGTAGTTAGATATTTTTTTGTCTATTTGACGGGTTAAAATGTGGCATGACGTCATGCCTATGTAGATTTTATAGTTAGTTGTGACGTAGCGAGGCCTCAACTCCCCAACTTTAATGCATTTTATCTCGAGGCCTCAACTCCCCAACTTTAATGCATTTTATCTCGAGGCCTCAACTCCCCAACTTTAATGCGTTTTATCTAAGTTTCATATAATTTTTTATTAATATGATAAAGCAATAACCTGTGTAATATTTTTTTATTCCCTGACTGACGGACTAAATAGCTTTTTTTTTTTACCTAGGTACAGTACGACACAACTTAGATGTAGCATCGGCAAAATTCGTAAAATCGATCACCATCTGAACTGAGTGCGTCTACAAAATCACCAATCTTTATTACTGCTTTAGGTGAAAATGATCTTTACGAAAACGCAATAACTTGCAAAGTCATATAACCAAATACATTCGTAAAATATTGAAATGATGAATGAAAATTTTCAAATGTACGCTACATCTAAGTTTGTCGTACTGTATTATCTATATTACCTCGGTATCCAAAAATAACATTACCAAACTAATTTTTCCACAGGCTGACAGCGGTGGTCCTCTCATGGTCAGAGATGACAGACGTCACGTCATGGTTGTAGGAGTGGTTTCCACTGGCAGCGGCTGCGCAAGACCCAAGATGCCTGGAGTATACACCAGAATATCCAGATATACAGACTGGATAGTCCAAAGTATAAATGGTGATAAAGCAAGAGGTGGACTAAGCTGGTATCCAAGTTTTAGTAGCTTCTTTGGGTGATGATATTGAAATTAATACTAACGGTTATGTAGAGAAAACAGCTGTAGCTGATGAATGATTTGTGAGTGTCAGTCCAGTACAAAGGATCAGCAGAGCTTTCAATGGTGACACGATTGATCGTTTGTTTACAATGTATTTAGTAAAATTGTATTATGGTACAATGAAGGATACAGCTAGGGAAGAATTGAATGGCAAGGAATTGTTTAGATTTAGGTAACTAAATTTCTAGTTTTTTATTGGATGCTGTTAACTAATATTCGTTTTTTGGCTGTGTTGTGAGTTGAAGTAAGAAAACGTCGTAATTAAGTTGCTCAATAGCAAATATTTAAAATAAAAGGTAGCAATGTGTTTATTGTTAACAATATTGTATTATAAAAACTGTATATACTACTAACCTCAAAGAACCCACTGTGATACTAATGTTTAAGATAATTAAGAAAATAACAGTTACAAATAAATAATTAAATCATCAATTTTTTTTGTTTGCATAACCTATCAAATTCCCTCTTACTGTCTTCTATTACAGACAGAAGTTTATTTCCAGATATTTCTTCCAAATCATCTTTCAGTGATTTTAAGGCATCTTCTATGGCAAATTTAGCTTCAGTAAGCAAAGATTTTATATCCTGAATCTTTTTAATGTCTTTATGTTTACACTTCATCACCAAAGCTGAATGTAATTCGTTCTGCAAAACAGTATTATACAAACTAAGTCTGGCATTTCCTGGATCTAAAGCCTTTGTAATAGCTATGAGTTCTTTACACATTTTAATTTTCTTATCAAGAATATCTAGTGTTGTGTACCCTTGCTCTCTCCCATACAGCTGTACTAAGGAGTGCTTTAACGAGTACATATAATAATGATTCGGATGTAAAAATGTTGATAATCTACAAAGAAGAGTCTCTAATACTGTCACAGAACCATCCATCATGAGAACATTTTCCACATCTGCCCCCATTTGAGACATCACCATGTTGACTTGAGAATTATGTACTTTAACTGAACATTTGTTACAAGTCCACTCCGTTTCATCATCCAATGGATCTACTGGTAGGTGAATTCCAGCGCAAGGGTTGTTCTCATCCCCCAAACATCTCATCGCACTTAGATAAGTTCCAAGTTCAGTAGGATCAGAACATCTTGGACATTTACATGCGAAGTACTTCGAATCTCTCAAATGTTGTCTTCTAGCTTGAGTTCCCCATAATGCATGACTGTACATTGTTGCTATGTGGTTGTTTTTCAGTATAGGAACTACAGCTTTGATAGTTATTTCATACAAATCGTTCCTGTCTTTTGGCGAGAAAGCAATAGAAGTGTGCTTTGTGTTCGGGATACAGCTGTGCTCCATTTTGCAAGTGACAGCGTACAAGGCACTGAGCTCGGTTCCCTGTGGCAGACGAATTTCCAAAGCGTTCGTGTCGATAATTCCACAAATTCTATGAAGTAGTTCCGAAGTTATTTCGTACGATTTTTTTAATTTTTCGTCCATCTTGTTTATAAACTTGTTAATTAGATATTCGACGATGAACTCGTTGGCTTCGCTGGAATTACAAAGAGGGAATAACTTTTATGATGTTTTATAGACTTAATTTCAAATTGAAATATTCTATCCGAGACTTAATTACTTACGAAGTTTTTGGTGTTAAGTATTAAGTTTTTGAATTTATGTTTTGTTTACCTACGTACTTTTCATAGGCATTGTTTGTTATATTTTGAGTAAATCATAGTAGTCATCTAATATTTTTTAATTACAACTATAGATTACAAAAAAATAACTTGCGAATAAAATATTATTTAAGATGACAACGAATGGAACAGTGACTCTGCTAAGAAATTCAGATCATTTTATATAAACTTTTAATGAATGCCAAAAAAAGGAGTTAATATCGCTCCAGGAGCATTTTATCAATTTATTCCTCAAACTTCTTGCTGATTAAATAGTATCCGTTTGAAGAAGATTTAAATAAAAAGCTTTTTAGAAAAGGCCGAGATTAAACTTCCTGTTAAATAAGTAAAAGTGTTTGAGCTGAAATTGTACTGAAATAGGTCAATTTCTAAATTATTTTTTTTATTTAAATATCTATCTGAGATATTTAAATAAAAAAATACTTTAGAATCATGAATTTTGAGGAAACTAAGACCATTGAGTTTGCGTTTACACCCAACACTGTTTTAAAAGGTGTGACGTGTTTATGGATTATTTATTTTTTATTTAGAGATTTTTATTTTAGCTTTAGAGATATAAGAAAGAAAAATTCGTGCTGTGTCGAGCCCAAAAATCAGGATAAAGTCAATAGGAAGGGATGATGATGTAGGTTTATGATGGTTTCCCTAAAATTGAATTCAGACTCTTTCCATGATTCAATTGTAAAAGTTTGATTTTCACTTTTCTATTTAAATAATTATCTTCTTTATTTCTTTCTTTTTCGTGTGACTTACCTGGTGTCAGAGCTTTTATGCCGCCAATGGACCTCTGACTTGGCTTCACATGCCGTCGAGAAATATTTCCTCACGATGTTTTCCTTCACCGATTTTGAAGCAAGTCAGAAGTGAGCTTTGGGTAAATAACTATCAATATATAATATTAACGTACTCATAAGCCTCGGTGCCAGGTGTCCGATATTCCATGTGTGACTGCAAGTCCAGCAACTGCTTCCAACCTTCAGGGTCTGTCTTCTGAAGTAGCGCGCACCTCAATGGCATAAGGGCATCGTGTCTGTAAACCAACAATATTAATGTGGTAAAAAAGTTCTGCTGTCAAAAGCTCCATGAATGCCCAGTACGATCTACTGTCCCATTTCAGAATATTACCTACATCAATAGTTTTGTGACGAATAAAATGGTGTCAGAATATTTTCCATCTTCTTTCGAGGTTTGCTGCCCTGGGGGCTCCAGCCTTGCCTCCCTGGGGCAGGTTTTTTATATGGTTTTATTTTCTTTCCGGGATATAAGTGATTTCAGGTTTTGGAATTTTAAGCGGAAAATTTTAACTAAGAAAATGCTTTTGGAAAAGTAGGTAACTAGTCAGGTAGCAAACTTAAAACAAAGTAATAAAAATAACATAACATAGGTAACATCATGCCGGTATTCCCGCATTTCGCCAGTTATGTTTAAGTCCCATGTAATAGGGGGCGAGCCTATTGCCGTTAAAGTAATTATTAGCAACAGCCCGGAGTCTGGATTTGTGCCCGGTATTACCTGTAGTAATCAGGCATGTCTTTCAAGACACATTCTGGTCTCAGGGTGAGGATCTCACACTCCGCAGCATGATGTTTCGGATCCTTTAGTCCTGGACAGTGGCCTGAACAGACCGGCCAGCCGCATCTATCGACATCATTAATAAAAATCACGTCATTTATTAGTTATTTTTGATGACATTCAATGACCTCAAAAACAATGGTAAGATTAATTGATACCCGTAGATTCAGTCAAAATTAAGGCCAAAAAAAATGATCTTCATATTTATTTATTTATATAATCACTTACAACTATTATTACAGGTACAACCCAATGCAATAGTAAAGCAAACTTAATAATAACATCCAAAGATTTCAATCTATAACAACTTATTTTCTAAAACTTATTACATACAATGTGATCCTTGTGAATTCACTCAGTGCACAAGAAAAAATGTCTATTTCCTCTGCTACAAGGTTAAGGGTGCGAAGCACCCGCGTCAGGGGCGCCTCATTTACCAGATTAGTGCGGCCACGAGGTACAGCCAGCAGCTGAGTCCGCCGCCGCCGCCACACATATTTGTCAGGCACACTCAAACACACCAACTCTAATATGTTGGCGTTATGTATCATGCTTCTAATTAATTTCAATAAATATAAGACAAGTGCGAACTCACACCTAACTCTCAGCTCATTGTATCCAACCATGCCTAATATAAACAAGGTTGGATACATAAGTGGGTAAAAAGGATAATTATACTCCATAGAGCCTCAAATATAAAAATCTAACAAATTTATTTTGTATTCGCTCCAAAATGAGACTATATTTAGTCTCATGTGGGGCCCAGATGACTGCGTTGCATTCTAATTGGCTTCTCACCAAAGTGTTAATGTGAGATATGTTGGACAGGCTGAAATTTTTTAACCTCACCTGGAGGCAAAGTACTCTAAATACTGGAGATAGCAAATTTTACTGAAAGGAAACATTCCTTTATTTTTAAAAAGAAACAAATCTGCATTCTAGGATTTTCGAAAAGTCGCTTGCCACACTCGGGAATCAAACCGCCTAAAATCCGCAAAAATAATAACCTGTTCTTTTATAAATCGCCCGTGCGAAACTGGGCTAACTCAAAGACATATTATTGATCACGCCTACAAAGTAAATCTAGAACAAAAATCCATTTTTTGTGTACCTTCCCTTTATGGCATCAATAGATAGGGTCAATCATAAGGATGAAATTTCTTTCACAAACATGATAAATATTAAGTGATAGGAAAACCACAAAATCTTAAATTATAAATTCAGTGGGACAAGATAAAAGCACTTTTTCTCAAAGGTCCATTAGATTACTTATGTTAGTACCTAATTAACAATTATCTTTGACGCCATTTATTTATTAAAATAACGAAGAACTATTAGGTAAGAAGATTCCATTTGCAATTCGCACGTGCACTGCAGACTAGCTCGCTCAAGCGCATTTTCGAAAATCTTTGAATGCAGGTTTATTTCTTCAAAAAAGTAAAGGATTTTTTTTTTTTTTTTTGTGGATGGGAAATCATCAAATGACTTCTCCCGCTCTGGGCAGAGCGAGAGGGTGTGTCAGACTTTTACTGACTAAAACCCACCCGTGTTCCTTCCGTTGCCTGTGTGCCGGGGCCGCGATATCCCTTTCAGACAAACCCGCAACCCCAGAAGGAATGTTTCCTTTGAGTAAAATTTGCTATCTCCAGTATTTAGAGTACTATCCCTCCATGTGAGGTTCAAAAATTCCAACCTGTATATGCTGTTAGTGTTCTTTATTAAATATTCCTAACTAATATTATAAATGCGAAAGAGAGTTTGTTTGTTTGTTTGTTACGCGATATTCCCACGGGATCGATACATAAGCGGGTAAAACCGCAAAAAAATACAAAAATAGATATGAGCTGAGAGATCTCACTCACGTAGAATTAATTACATTTAATGATGCCGTAAATAGTGACCTTGTTCCTTGGTATTAGGAAGCTACTTTACATAAAAATCAACATTTGCCTTGTTTTCACACTATTAGGCTTCCGTAGATAGTAGATAGCTGGTAGCTGGTAGACCAGTGACGATTGTTATACAATAAAATTGTCATGAGTGTGATTATGACAATCAAAATTTAACGATTGCATTATAAAATTTGAAAGGTACCGGTACAAATTAATGACATTCGCGCAGCACCTTATCATACCAACACACCATCGCATCGGGTCATGTTTTTCCAACTATGACACTTTTTTTAAACGGAATTTCATTGAAAACTTACTTAGCGCATCTTTCACCAGTTTCAGTGAAGACTGGTTTGTAGCATCCAACACAAGGCATAGCCGATTCTGGGTCCAGCATAGCTTTGGGACCAAACACTAGAGGTCTTTCAGTCAGGACTATATCCCCTGGATTTAAGTCTCGGGAGGCGACTAGATGTCTGCCTAGGTCATCTGATGTTTGAGCCTGAAATCGAAATACAGATAAGATTTTAAAATGAAGCGCAAAAATAATGAAAATGCCATATGTACCTTTGGTCGATAAAGAAGTATCTCAATGATTGCTGCAAAAATGACTAATGATCATTATTCGCTAGTCATATTGCTGTTTATTATCATCATGGCTAATAGATAATCGATAAGGAATAGAAAGGTGATGGTATTTTTCTTCCATTTGACCACCGTACCAAGATCGCCCAAGAGCCATTTCTTTCAAAATAAAATTGAAATATCTACTGAAGATCTTTGTGATGTATTCTATTCATTTCATCATATTCAACCGGTATTTAAGATTTATAAACCAGTAGCGCCATCTCTTATAGTATCTTTGAATAATAAACTCTTTCGTAGTGACATCTATGTACGTCGAGAGTAAATAAGACCAAAATGAAGGAACATTACGCGTCGTGTTGCTGCAAGTTTACTGACAAACCAAATGATGTCGTTGCTGTGGTTTGTGTTTTGCGTAGGGTACCTGAGTTCTTTATTTTCGCTCACAACATTGCTAACAGACTTGATACTTATCTTTTGAAGGTTTTAAATAAATATGTAATAATATAAACTACTTACTAAATGATATGCCAGTTCACTATTACCGTTGTCTTGATCCATATTTCTGAAAATTATAAAATATTCTGTAAAACACTACTAAGGGTTTTCTGAAATAGCGTTTACTAGGTGGCAGCACTGAGACGTCAGGTCCGGGCACCTGTCTAAAGCTCCTTTATATTATTTATTCGTGTCTGAATGATGAACGAATGAATGAAACGCATGATAAAATGAATTGTCGAAATAGAAGACCTTTTGTCAAAGTGGCGCTAACTGTTGTCGTGAATTTTCATGAAAACTGTCATTCCCTACTTGTAAGCAAAGGTTAATAGGATAGTAAAACATGCTACTCAGTTGTTCGCGGCGGCATGATTCGGCACGATTTGACACAGCGGGGCGGAAAAATATTCAGTAGGATTTGCCGCCCGTCCTCTGCCGAATCATGCCGAATCAACCCCAACATTTGTGTGGCACTCCTAGATCATCAAACCATTCTATAAATGATTTTATCAGAAGTAGGTAACATACTGGAACGCAAGTGCTCATTTAAGATTAACTAAGCCAATATGCGTCTATCGCATTCATTACACTGGTTGTAAGAAAAATATTGCCATAAGTAGTTTATCAAGCAAGTTGTTCATCAACTATTCGTTATGGGCCTATTTTACGATGTCCGAATAGCCACTACTTACCGAATAAGTTGAAAAATGGAACAGAATTTGTATGAAATTATCTGCCAAGTAAGTTAATAGGAAGTTTATCATAGGTGGTGAAACAGGCCAGTCGGTCGATTCTGTAAAAATATTAACGTGAAGCTTAGGTGAAGTGAGCGTGAAGTGAGCTGTCACTGCCACAGAATCGACCGGCAGGATGCTAGGGATTAACACTATTGACAGCTCACTTCACGCTCACTTCACCTAAGTTTCACGGTGATAGTTACGCGATATAACATAGTTGACGCTATGAAAATTTGATGTCAAAGACATCTCCTATGTATTTTTGGGTTCTAAGAGACTTATTAATGTTATAGATACCTATCTAGGTTATATTCTTTATTATCGGACAACAATGATCCAGTTAACTGGACATAATTTATCTTGTGCAAATTATGATTATGTCTATGGTCAGTTCCAAAAGTGTCTGATGTAAATATAAACAAATACCTGTGGCGGCATCTATATCGCCACATGTGAACTACGCATTAAAGATCTGACGTCACAGAAAATCCTGACGTCATAGAAATCCTGCATCGCGCAATTAGAGCTTACCGCGCGAACGACATAATATAAGACTATCCGACATCATCGTTGGGCAGTTGCCCGCCAGACACGACACCCGGACGGCGGATCCTCCCTTTCCTAAAGAGAATGAGTGTACTTCCAATTTGTAGTCCCACTTAGTTTACAAGTTCTGTGCTTTGATTCGATTATTTGAATAATTAATTTAGAATTTAATTTTAAATCTCCTAGATATTTTTCATTTCACAATTGAGATAAATTTTACAACTTCAATTTTCGTCGATGATGATTTAATTACAATTAAATTTAATAATGATAGTCTGACAATAATTGTTGGAAAAAGTGGTGAGTTATAAAATTGAAACCTTCTAAATACAGCTGAATGTGTTACTAAATCCCTTTAGTGAGTCATTGCGTAATAATTTAACCTGAACAGTGTTTATTTACACTTTCATCAGATAATTTCGGATCAGACTATATATATCCATCTGTGTTTATGAATAGGTATTCTTCAAGTAGTCAAATGGAGCATCACCAGTTGGGCAGTCTGTTTTTGAACTGCGTATACTCTGAGATCACTTGACATAATTCTTAACCAGTCAAATTGCATAATCACAATACGATCCAACTTCATATAAACCGTTGTTCTTGGCATTCAGCCAGACTGAACAACATCAGTCAACATGTCTTCTTAGCAATCTAAATAATGTTCTGTTGTACTCGTTGAGTTGATTCTAACGCGTCAGTAATTCAGTTGGAGCAATGACAGCCACGTAAATCTATTTTGATAGTGAAAACGAAATCAAAAAGGCGTTGAAGAGAGGTGTTAAAATTTCCACACTGCATTTTGTGTCCGTTTAGCTTAGATACGGTTTCAAATTAAGCTCACACACATAAGCACTGCTCCGGATCGGCATCACCGCACTAGTTTATCTGGATCCGACGCGATGTCGTTACGATAACTGTGGCGATGCTGATCCAGTGCAGTGCTTATACTCGTGCGTTTAGCTTTAATCATGGAAAGCATTATACTAAATAACAGATTTCCTCGAAAAACCTTCCCAGAACTAGACTAGCCGTTACTGCGGGGTCACTCGTGACCTAGAGGAACTACCTCATGCTGTCACATAAAAAGTGTCTGCCTTCTTGACTTGTGTGCCTGTCATCTAAATTTGAGCTTTAATAGTTTGAGCCCCAAAAAATCAACGTGTGGAAGGAGCGGACTGGCGATACAGAGGTCGACGGTTCGGTTACCGATTCTTCACCTGATGTACTATTATTGTCGTGAACAAAATTAAAGTAACAATAATTTTAATATTATTTAATAGATTAGTGTTTAATAGGAATATTAAGGTAAATACACGATTTAAAAAATTCAAATAAAAACAATGTTAGTTAAAATGATAAAATGGTAGATGTAGAGATTAGGAAGCCAATCAGAAAAGGCATATGCGTACACAGCACAAACGTGAAGATAAGAATTTAATTAAAACTAATAAGCAACTGGAGAAAACTACAATCAAAAACAACAATTCAGTTGGTAACAAGAATTAAGTAACTTAAGTTAAAGTTTCTATGCTGGTATCTAAATAGCCCTGATCATCGGGTGACGACAGATTGGTAATTATATAAAGTATTCCTAAACTTACTAGCTAACCTAGCTTTGATGGAGAATGGTGTGAATCGTGAAAAACAAAGAGAGATCGTGGTCAGGAGCAGGAACCGTGTTATAAAAAAAACTTGTGCACTTACATTGATTCATAAATATTTTGTATAAGCTTATGTTATCACTTTAGATTAAAGCACTTCAATTTATAATACGTAGTTTGAAATCAACAACTAGAAATTCAAAAACGGAATTCTTTAGAATTTTTATCCAAGCAAAAGTTTATTTCTTTTTATCGGCTGAAGGCTAAACCAACGCGCACGGGCAACTGACACTCGGTCTTCGAAGGACTGAGTATAGCTTTTCAATGTGCATCACTCAATAGATCGAAATTGAGTATCTATAACGATTACAGGAGTGACTTACTGGTAGGGTTCCGTCATGCCATTTCCATATTCTGAGATTATTTTCAAGGCAATCATTTATGTTGAGTGATATACATGTATAATAATGCTTAAGTTATTTTATTCATATACAATACCCATCGTCTACATATTATAAATTAAAGTAGCTTTTCGTGTCTGTCTGTGTGACCGCATTGTTCTACTAAACTAGGCAACTGTTATTGATGCGGTTTTCACCATCATTTAGAGATATATATATTAAAGAAATTTCATTGGCTTATCAAGTCATACAAACCATGCGAAGGTTGGGTCGCTTGTTTCAATTAAAAAGACCATTGAAATAAAAGACTGAACAAAAATAAATAAATAATTTAATAAAAATAATTAAACAACTAATTTCTTCTGTTTACAGAACTTCTCGAATTCTCTTTTACTGACTTCAATGACAGATTGGAGTTTGATTCCAGAGATTTCTTCCGTATCGTCCTTTAGAGAATTTAATGCATCTTCTATGGCCAGTTTTGCTTCAATGAGTAAAGGATTAAAATCTTCCCCTTTTTTGCCATTTCTGAACTTCATAACCAGAGCAGAATGTAACTCATGCTGTAAGACACTATTATACAAGCTTAGTCTAGCATTTCCTGGATCTAGAATCTTTGTTATAGTAATGAGTTCTCTACACATTTTGATTTTCTTATCTAAAATTTCTCGTGTCATGTAACCCTGCTGTCTGCCATACAATTGTACTAAAGAATGCTTTATTGTATACATGTGGTAATGATTAGGATGGAGAAAGATTGATAATCTGCTGAGAAGATTCTCCAGTACTGTCACAGAACCTTCCATCATAAGTACATTCTCCACGTCTTCTCCCATTTGATATATAACCATATTCACTTGTGAATTGCTCACTTTGGCTGGACATTTGCTACAAGACCAATCTGTTTCATCGTCTAAAGGATCCTCTGGTAGATGAATACCATCACATGGGTTGATTCCATCACCTATGCACTTCATTGCACTTAGAAAAGTTCCAAGTTCAGTAGGGTCACTACATCTTGGACAATTACATGCGAAGAACTTTGTGTCTTTTAAGTGCTGTCTTCTCGCTTGAGTCCCCCATAAAGCGTGGCTATACATTGTCGATATATGGTAGTCCTTCACTATTGGAACTACGGCCTTTATTGTTATTTTACAAAAATCTTTTCTATCTTTTGGAGTAAGAGCAAAAGTATGCTTCGTGTTTGGTATACAGCTGTGTTCCATTTTGCAGGTATTAGCATACAAAGCATTGAGTTCTGCTCCTTGAGGCAGACGTATCTCCAAGGCGTTGGTGTCAATGATTCCACAAATTGTGTGAAGTAACTCAGGAGTGGCTTCGTGAGCGTTCTTTTGTTTTTCTTCCAGTTTGCTGATGAAGTTATCCATGAGGTATTGAACGATAAATTCATCCGCCTCACTGTAAAGATAAAATAAGTTTTAATTTAAATGGCTCGTTTTTGTCAATATTCCTTTTGTTTAGGTTTAATTTTGGGAGAAAAAGATATCTGTATGATCATTATGTTGACAAAAGTGACATAGAGCGTTTCAATTCAACTATTTAGTAATAGATTTTTACTGTACAATTTTCCATAATCGGTTATTCACGTACTCATAAGCCTCGGTGCCAGGTGTCCGACATTCCATGTGTGACTGCATATCCAGAAACTTCCTCCAGCCTTCAGGATCTGTCTTCTGTAGAAGAACACACCTCAATGGGAGCAGAGCATCATGCCTGAAAATTAAGAAGGCATAATGAATTGTAGTCATTAATCCAGTGGCAGTTACTGTTAATTATGTTGAGTGTGACGATGTTTATGATTTTAAAGCAATTTTTCCAGAAATACGTAAGGAAACTAAAGTTATATTTAACCCTAAGATATTCTGCTGTTATTAAAAAATTGAAGTTTTTGCAATATATTGTTCTATCTCAATAAACATTTGAATAACGCATAGTGCATCTCTGTAAAAATATCACCGTGAAACTTAGGTGAAGTGAGCGTGAAGTGAGCTGCCAATAGTGTTAATCCCTAGCAACCTGCCGGTCGATTCTGTGACAGTGACAGCTCACTTCACGCTCACTTCACCTAAGCTTCACTTTAATATTTTTACAGAATCGACCGACAGGACATAAAAGTAGTGATGAAAGTAGTGTGAAGTAGTTCCCACAAGATATTTGTTCTAAGTCAAAGTCAAAATAGGCATATAAAAGGCACTTTTGAACGTCTACGTTAAGTTTACTATACGACCGTATGAGTCAAAATGGCGATGATGATGATCTTTAACTTGACTTTGATTTTAGACTACCCTTGGTTAATAATTTAATATTTTTATTTAAAACACAACAACTTAAAGCATGCGTTCCTTTTCGCATGATAATCTTTAATAATACATCTCAATATGATTATCTTTCTCGGGTTAATGGTGAACCAGGTGGTTGCAATCACGTAATAAATACCTGTAGTAGTCAGCCATGTCATTGACGACACATTCTGGTCTCAGACTGAGGATCTCACACTCCGCAGCATGATGCCTCGGATCCTTTAGACCTGGACAGTTGCCTGAACAGACTGGCCAGCCGCATCTGAGGAAATAATATATTATCCAGTATCAATAATGTATGCATATCCTGAGGGCACGTCTTATCTATCATTAGCGCGCCCCCCGGTCTACTCCTTGATATACAATGCGTTCTGTAACCCCATGAAGCATGAGGCTCCAGGGGCTAGTGCAAATGTTGGGGTTTATTCGATTTATCGAGTCTAGTTAAACTACGCTGGGGACGGTGCATTTCATTCATTCATTCATTAAGGTATAGTCGACCTCGTAATCACTTCACCGTATGGTTGACTGTAACTTGTACATCTTGGAAAGAAAAGGTTGATGGACAGCTCTTGAACGCACTTTAGATGTGCTGATTGCGGTCAGGTTTATTGTTGAAATTGGCACTAAGTTGCGGTTAGATAATTTCAACCTTTGCGAAGTTTAAAAAGTGATAAATTTATTATAAGGTCCACTATAACATTAGTCTAAAAACGGTTATTTCCAGTCCTATATTATAAAAGGTTTGTGTTTCCTCTTGATTTTAATTGATATTCAAAGCTATTTTCTAACTTATCCTACGCTTTGTATTGTTTGTCTAATGACTAAGATACTATCTTAGCGTTTCTGACTTCTACATTCGGAGCCCACTATGTCATCATTCTCATGCCGTTATCCCAATTTATTTGTATGAAGTTAGCGGTAAATCTCCCCTAGTCTCCTAGGTCCCCTACTCTTATAGCCATTCACATTCATACTAAAAACTTTCCTCAGGGCATTTAAAACTCATTTCCCTTGGACTGGACTTTGTCCAACTGTAGGGCAGAAGCCTCTCTACTCTGTTCCCACTTCTCTCGATGTAAAGCGGCAATGAACCTAAGACTGGTAAAATTAACAGAAACTTACTTAGCACATCTTTCACCAGCCTCAGTGAAAACTGGTTTATAGCATCCAACGCAGGGTATGATCGCTTCAGGGTCCAGCAGAGCCTTGGGTCCAAAGACTAGAGGTCATTTAATCAGGACCAGGTTCATAATTATTGTCCAACTGTAGCGCAGAGGCCTCTCAATTCTGTTCCCACTTCTTTCGATGTAAGGCGGCCGTTAACCTAGGACTGGTAAAATTAACAGAAACTTACTTAGCACATCTTTCACCAGCCTCAGTTAAAACTGGTTTATAGCATCCAACGCAGGGCATGATCGCTTCAGGATCCAGCAGAGCCTTGGGTCCAAAGACTAGAGGTCTTTCAGTCAGGACCAGGTCACCTGGAGTGAGGTCACGAGAGGCGACGAGGTATCTGCCCAAGTCTTCTGATCTATGAGCCTGGAAATGTTTTGTGGGAAATTAGTTCAGATATTCCGCAGTTTTTTCTTAGTTTTGCATTGTTATTATCGCATCTAAGTTCATCGTGAAGACTATTTGTCTACTGAATTGAATATCTGTTGTCTACGGCATTTGTGAAGTTATCTACTACCTATACTCGTAGTGAGTAGGCTTAATATTAAAACTTTTGTTGTGTATCAATCATCACTAAAGTGTACAAAATCTTTTATGTTAAATACAAAAAAAAAAACAATAACGTACTACTCTTTGTACTTTGTAAAATATTATTTACAAAAATACATAGTCTAAAAGCTAATTATTAAAAACTTTGTGCAAAAAAAAAAACAACCGACTTCTTTCTGTTGGAAAAATGTTTTTAGTTTTCACTTTCTTTGTTGTAATAGAAACCCGTCGCCAATTCGTATGAATCACTACTTGCTATGTAAAAAATAGTGACAGGAAGTTTCAAAACATCATCAACATACACCAAGTTAACTCAAATATTATCGAAGTTAACTCAAAAACTAGCCGAGCAAAGTTAATAAAATTTAAGTGGGAGTACCGAGCAAGCTTACTCTAAAAAATGAAAAAGAATTTTCAAAATCGGTCCTCATTTGATGAAAATATGGATGAACATAATATAAAAAAAAGATATAAGACGAACATATAACCTCCTCCTTTTTTGAAGTCGGTAAAAAAAATGTTAATAATACACAAGACATCACAAAAGGTAGGTCCCAATTTATTTTCAGGTCTCGATTTTTCCTTGTAGTCTTGTTTTTTTTAATAACCTTCAAAAGATTATCTTGAAGTAGGTACAATCCACATGAAGGTACTAGTATTACAATAAAAAAATTGGACAAGGTAACTCAAGTTGTGCAGTGAACCACATACTTTTATGTATGTCTGGTTTAACAATCATACAGTTAAACATTCTACATTTCCGTACCAATATCCATTGATTCCTAGTTTAAAAAGAGATTGAGTCCCTCTTCTGCCGTGGTTTTCATGAAGGATAATAATAGGACAAACTGCCATGTCCTCTTCTAATAAAACACTATTAAGTCGATCACTAATCCAAAAGGTTTTCAGACCATTTTTTGGTCCATGAGGTGCATTATCAAGAGTGAGATGAATTGATGTAGACCGCCATCTATGAAAAGTACGAATACATTATTATTATTATGAAAAAGAAAATATTCGAACGACTGCAGCTGTGAACCAGAGATCAAGGGGCGTGCAAGAAATTAACAAATAGTCCGATAGATGTCGCGTTTCTAAATAGGATTCTATTTTAATCTGCTTTTATCTGTTTTCAATTGATTTCAGTTCATTTTCATAAAAACAGATGAATATAGACCTTATAATATACCTTACTAATTATAGTATGAATAACTTACAATGTACGCCAAATCAGAGGCACCATTCCTTTGTTCCATATTTCTGCAAAATAAATAATACTTTTAATAATAAAGAAGAGAGGCTCTAAACTATAACTCCTACAGTCCGGCCGTTGAGAGAATGCATTCTTGACACCAGTCAGTTTCATACTAACGAATATGTGTTTTGTGAATTTAATCTGTAGTAGGTACCTGGGCGACAGAAGCTCTGCTCTGTTGAAAATAGAGATGCTCATTTAATAGTATAGGATAGGAATAGTAGGTACTAGATATTGTCCTTCTGACAGAAGTCAGGAACGCATTCTCTCCACGGCCGGGCTGTAGTTATTCATCGTTTTAAAACCGAATTAAAAGTAAGGATCCAATTTTTTTTAAACGTTTTTTGTGTCAACTTTACTGGCAGAAGAGCTGAAACAAAATCGATCTGAAGTCAGTTTGCAACGCAAACCAAAATCACAGGTCAACGACCAAGACAATTTCAAACTTGTTAAAAGTGCATAGCATGGTAGAAATAAATCTCTTAAAGATACAAGATACATTGCACTCAATTAGTTAAAGAATGGTCTAAATAAATCACCAGTAATCGACACATTCGTCAGAAGAGACAAGTTGGCAGACTGCACTCAGTTTCATTGCATCGATGTCAAGGTTTTAATCATGAGAGTATTGATCTAGTACATTGCCAGCTGTATTAATTTGATAAAAACAAACCTAATGTGCCACCATTAAGGACCGACGCGACGATGCAACAGAAAACCAATCATACAACTACATACAAATAACAACAGGAATGCAAATCTTAATTAGGTATTATGAACTATAAAAATGATAAACAACCCATTTGAAGAAAACATATTTGTGGGGTCAAGGTCAAGAGAAATTACCCATTCCAAAATGTAGTCTCCTATGAAAATGGGCAAGAAAACTGCTCGCATATTATAATTATATATTTTGGATGTTTATATAGCATAGCAGTATTCTGTAAAGTTCAGCGGAGATAAACTCTAGACACAAACGTACAGTATCTTCAGTAGAAATTTTAACCTACATAAAAGGGTATTACAATCATTTTCAAAAACTTCCAGGTAATATTTCAGTTGTAGTAAAAATAATAATCTTTCTTAAGCATTTCAGGACGCTCCGAAAATATTTACGACCTAAACAGTAATATAACTACAACGTATGAAACAAAGTCCCCCGCCGCATCTGTCCGTCTGAACGGGATAAACTCAAAAACTGCCGAACGGCTTTTCATACGGTATTCACCAATGAACGGGCTGATTCATGAGGAAGGTGTGTAAAAGTCATTACGGTTTTGAGTAAACTGGCTAAAATATGACGATGATTGTTGGAAATGTCGGAGAAAATCATACTAACTGTAAGCTTTACTGGCGTGCGACGAGTAAACCAATAGAGTTATATGAAAACAATAGGTATCTATTCTTTACTTTTTCAAATATTTGCAGGATTGAAAATAAAATATATGAAAAATACTCCAAGTCGGATAAACATTTTAAATCTAAATGATAAAGAAATATCCACATGCTCGACGCACAGGATCATAAAAACTGCGACAGAAAAAAAAAATGGCATATAAGCTTTTCTACCCATGCGAAGCCAGGGCGGGTTGCTAGTCTATAATAAACCTAAAAACACGAGCTTTCAGACGAACGTGGAACATTTAATCGTAAAACATGAAATTCACACAGGCGTAATAAATTCTCCCGTACATTCAGTCTGTCCAAACATAAATTATATTTGGCAATGGTGCACTTTTGCCTCGACCAAACGTTGAAATGGGTTACTCTGGACTATTTTTGGAACGTATATGTTAAACGTTAGTTCGTAGAAAACATCTTTCGCATTCTTCTGAGCTGCCTTAAAAACGTCTTCAAAATATTAGTCTACGGTAAGCAGATTAATATTAATTTTGAAGATGGTAAGTACTTTCTAAGAATGATCAGCTGCTATAGGTACTTTGCTTTCCTGTGTTGAAAATCTAGGTCACAATGTATTTCAAATCTTTTGGTTTCTTCGAGGTGTACGATATCCGATACGCACTTGACAATACAATCAGCGTTTACGTTCTGTAAACTTTCCGATTTGTCACTAGATCTTTAACCAAATTGAGGGTAGGGTCAAGTCACTATTTATAAATTGTGAGAGTTGGTCTTTTGATCCACATCAGAAAAACTCAATATGCTTTGAGAGACGTTTAATTCAAAGTGGATATTATGGTTTTCTTTCTTTCACTTAACTTGTTTGAGCTCGATATTGATACCTACTGGATATCTTTCTTTTCTTTGAGCTTTGGATCCACACATTGGTTCATTTTTGGTTAGTGACCTAATCTTGTGTTTAAAAGCTTTACCAATAATAACACAAATTTTAATAATTAAACGTAAACCATTGTTCTCAATCTGTGGAAACACAATTGCTTACAGTTTCTATTTCGGTATGAGTCCTACTATGATGATGACGTCACATTGGCAGTAAATCGATAAGACCTAGACACGAATCTGATGCGTGAACGCAATGTGTTGATTCTGAACATTTTTTTTTTAATTTTTCTAATTTATTTAAATATTTAAAAAAAATTGTATTTTATATCCAGTCTTCGTTATACTTTTATAGCTGAGTTAATTTAATTTAGCACTTCTATTATAATCATAACGAGTCATTTATTTAGTCTTTTTATGAAGTCGCCTAATTTATTTGAGTTTTAAAAGTTGTAAGTAATATTTTTTTTCCTTTAACACAACAACTGAATTATTTAACAAAAAATCATATATGATACAAAACATACTCACATTTTTTCGGTCATATTTTTCTCCTAGAAAGTTTTAAAATGCACCCAAATGTTACAAAACGTCTCACGAGTATTGAAGTAAAAAAACCCTTTTTGTCCTAAAATCTGGAATATTCGAAGCAACTGCGCACGGGCAACTGGCGCTCGCTCTATGTATGACTGAGTATAGATTTCTATTGCGTAACACTCGGATATGTGAATGGACGAAAAAAACATTCTACGATTTATAAAAAAAACATTCTATTGAACATTGTTTTGAAAGATTGTGGCTTACCTAGATAGTGAGAAAAACTGTTTTTCGAAATGCACATTTTGTTCAATAATATTTTTTTTTGTTAATTTTATTATTTTTCATTTCAACTCCAGAAAACTTGTCCCTACAGAAACACTATTAAGTCTGTACTTTAACAAATTTTTAATTAAATTATTTGCATTTTATAATCAACCATCTAGCTTATCCGTGAAAGTTTCCCTACCTAAGTGAGTGGGTAATTTTTTTTAATATTTGAAATCCATTTTCTAATCATTTAAAATCTTGCCCCAAATATTGATTTTAACCTAGTTTTATAAAGATTACTTACAGTACCGTGCCGGTTGAATAGCCTGCTTGTTGTGAAGTCGAAGGGCTGCACTGCCAAATTTTCTGTTACACATCATAACAACTGTTTTATATCCAACACTGCTTTAAGACCTGTTACACACGTTCGCTTGATCTATGATTTTATTATATACTCGTGAATTTTCTTGGTTGAATGGTTTTATTATAAGAGTTAGAGCAGTGGTGGCTCAGTGGTATCGACCTCGACATAAGAGTTTTAGGTTATGAATTCGAACCCAGGCTGGTACTTTACTTTATGTATCTAATTTCATCAGCACTGCTCTCAAAACGGTGAAGGAAAACATCGTGAGAAAACCGGCATGTGTTCGAACTAAAAAATCGAAGACATGTGACATCCATCAACCCGCACTGGGCCCGCGTGATGGATTATGGCCTTCTCCCTCTCATAGAGAGGAGGCCTATGTCCCAACAGTCGGAACATAATAGGCTAGTTATGCTTATGCTATTATAAGAGTACCTTCACTCTTATAAAACTTTTTCAAGCCAGTTTATTTTGGTGTAAAAATGGAAAAGTTCCACTAAAAGTTTCATATAAGTGAAAATTAAAACGATTTGCCAAGTGATTAATAGTTAGAATAATTATTTTATTTTATTTTATTTTTAGGAAAACTTACAGCTAAACAGATACAGTAAGAAATAGCTTATACAAAATATGGCCAATTACAAGTTTCCACATATAGTATATAAGTCACTTACGAAACAGAAAGTTGATAATAGACCATAAATAACACAAAACAGAAAAAATACTATAACTAACTCAAACTTGTTAACCATGCAGGCTTTCCTGTAAAAAGCTTACTATCTGCTAGTTTGTGTTACTTATTACCTCGTTTCTTTCGTTAGTTGAAAATTATACTTGTGATACGAAGGAAACACGTCAGATAATATTATAACTCAACCTCACGTCTTCGACGTCCTTTCTACTGTACTATTGTTACTCCTGTTTTGCAGTGTTAAAACAATGCGGAAACAGAAAGATTTTTTGTATTAAAACATCTGCTTGTCACGTAAAGTAAGTGACAGAGAGCTTCCGCCCTTCAAATGTGCCTTCAGCTGTCAATCGCAGTAGTGAAACGAACATTTCTGACGGTTGGACGCCCAAAATTTTGGCAACTGAGTTATTTGTTTACCCAAAGTGTAATACCGAGGTTTATATAAGTACAATAGCTATTTTGGAAACTTAGATGAAGCTAGTCCATGGGCAGTAAATGAGGCAAATGTAGATCAGAGTTAGTAAAAAGTTTAGGTCAGAAAGACAATATATAACCAAAAATATACATTAAACATCTGAGGTACACATAGTCAATCAAAAGATTTAAAACCATATTTCCACGAACGTTCACCGGTTCTTAAAAGTTTTTAAAATGAAACGTGAATTCATTAAAATAATTACTGTCAGACATTGCAGCTATATGTTGTACAAAGGGTACATTAATACTCAATTCTGTTGGCACTATTCCCGAATCTTTACTGTCTTGTTAATTATGCATGTCTATTTAGAACGAGTATTGTGTTTGATACCAAGCGGAGCGGGCGTGCATCGCGGCCTAATAACCAGTGCCTTAAAATTCGCGAAATGCCAACCTGCGAGGTGTGCCAACAACCCGCGAACCAAATCTGCGGAGGCTGCAAACTCGTATACTACTGCTCCAGACCCCATCAGAAACTAGGATGGAGAGAAGGACACAAATTCAAATGCTGTGCCTTCAAAATCGAGTACTCAGCCACGCTAGGACGACACATGGTCGCCACTAGAGACATACAACAAGGTGAGATGATCCTCAAGGAAAAGCCTGCCGTAATAGGACCAAGGATCACGTGCCCAACCGTCTGTTTGACATGCGGCAAAAACCTGGACCCACGAGAGTTCGGGGACTATTACAAATGTTCAAAGTGCAACTGGCCGATGTGTGGCCCCGAGTGTGAAAGTGCTGATGTTCACAAACCGGAGTGCAAAGCCATGACGGATAGGAAATATAGATGTGATATAAAATACCAAGGCCCAAATAAAGTTCAAGCAGCCTACTGTGTTATATCTCCACTTAGAGTGCTGTTGATGACTAACTCCAATCCACTCCAATACGAAAACATTATGAATCTGGAGTCTCATTTGGAAGAAAGGATAAACACCCCTCTGTATACAGTTTTAAGGGCTAATTTAGTGACGTTCATAGTTCAAGTGCTTGGATTGCCGTTTGATGAAGAAACTATATTGAAAGTCGCGTGTATATTTGACACAAACTCCTTTGATGTACGGTCGCCAGATGGGTGTACGCGCTTGCGCGGTATTTATTTGACAGCTTCAATGATGAACCATAGCTGTAAAGCTAATACGAGGCATATATTCTTGGGCGATGACTTCCACTTGGCTATAATAGCAACCGTGCCGATATCCAAGGGTGATTTGATTACAGCCACCTATACGCAATCTTTGTGGGGAACTTTGGATAGGAGAAAGCATCTGCAGACGAATAAATTCTTCGATTGTGATTGCGAAAGATGTAAGGACCCAACGGAATTTGGAACCCATCTGGGTAATATATACTGTTCCGTTTGTAACAATCCTTTTGGTCAGACTACTGACACTCGTGGATCAACGATGGTATCAACAAATCCATTAGACGAAGATGCACCATGGAAGTGTGAGAAATGTGAACATAGTATTTTAAGCAAGCAAATGGTGTGGGGCAACAAAGCGTTAAAACAAGATCTTCAGAAGCTGAACAAGACAATTCCAAATGAGTTAGAAGACTTCATTGAAAAGTACAGCCAGACGTTGCATCCTACTAACCATCTAGTAGTGCAAGCCAAATTGGCATTGGTACAAATATATGGGAACTATAAAGGATATAGTTTAACAGGTACTTATATGTGGTTGTTGTTAAAATAGATCCAGTGATTGACGTATATTTACAGTATATGTGTTCTTAACCTCAATTAAAGCAGAGTGGTATCAAAATCATAGATATAGAACACAGATATAACATCTCGTTTGCACTTCATAAGAAAAGTAAACATTTTAAAGAGCAAAATGATTTGAAAACTAACTGCAACTGAAACCTAGAAATGTTCGCCCATAGTTATTCAATGTCGGTACGGCCGCTTTTCTAAATTCAATTTTCAATTTCAATTCACTATTCATTCGTTTTTTCTAGTCTATTATTAATACATTCTGACTTCTAATAATCTCTTAGCGAAAAGACCGATATATATTTCACTGTGTCTGGATGGGGACTAAGCAAAAATTAAAAAAAAAACTTGTTTAAAATTATCTGCCAGAAAATTTGACTCGAACTTATTCAAAGGCAGTGGAACAGGTTCATTTACTTTTGAAGTAAGGTGTCCATGCCGGGCAAACGCACTTGTATCCACAAGGCCAAGCAGCAAAGACTATGTAATAAAGTATGTAGCAATTAGCTTGTTTTATCGACATTCCATCCCTGAACTAATTTTCCTTTCAATAAAATTATTGGAACACTGACAAATGAGGAATGCTATTTCAAGAAATCATTAGCGCTGGTCTATACAAATGTGAACTTGTGTAGGTACTTTGATTAGAGAAATAACTTTTTTTTTGTATTATTTAACACCCGTTCATGGTGATAGGTATACCTTGCCGTGTTAACTGTTTAAGTAGGAAGTTGTAAAATTAAATGTTTTATTTATTTCACACATCTTGTAAGGTATGTTTGTACAAATATATCCACCTAAATGCTCATGAAATGATAAAACTCGGAATCGTACACGAAGGGTTCCGTAGGTACCACGTACAATATTTAAAACAACTTATTTTTTAATCGTCGGGAATCCCGAGCCGATTTCCGGTCACCGTAGGCGCGGGCTTGTGAGTGGAGAGCAATTGGTAGCTCGCCGTCCGATAAAGACCAGGCCCGGATCAACGGCGCGTTGTGTTACACGCGCGTCTCAAAGAGATGTCAGCACAACTGAAGGGGTCTGCTAAGATCGATGCCTGCTGGGGTCGCGGGAAAGTCCGAAAGGGATACCGTGGCCCCTGGCAACGTATAGGCAACTGAAGGAACACGGGTGGGGTTTAGTCAGTAAAAGTCTGACACGCCTTCACGCTCCGCCGCAAAAGAGAGAGTTCCGTAGGTACCACCGTATAATATTTAAAACAACATATTTTTTAAAATTGTAGTGCCTTCCTTTAATTTTGTACTTAATTTTATTTTTATTATTGGTTGTTATAGCTGCCATAGTAGTACAAACTCTGTGAAAATGTCAAGTGTCTACTTATTGCAGTTCAAAAGATATAGCCCTGTGACAGACGGACGGACGGACAGCGGATTCTTAGTAATAGGGTCCCGTAGACAATCTTTGAGATGGAACTATAAAAACTACCAGATTTATATTGGAATGTGAACGTAAAGACCTGCTAATTGTGAGTGTACTTTACCGCTCTGATTACCTCTTTGGAGAATTCTTACTCAGTCCTGAATTATTCCAATTTGTTACAGACCTGCCCAACGCTCTGATAAGGAGGAAGGTGGACCTCTGTCATGAATTACTGGAAATAGCTGATAAACTGGAACCAGGCTGGTCTAGGTTCAGAGGGACCTTGCTTCTTGAACTGCAGGCTGCTATGACGATGAAGACTAAAAAGGAGTTTGAAACTGGGAAGCTGACTAAGGCTGGTGCTCAGGTAGGAGGTCTATTTATTCGAGGGTGCATTCTGAAAGATGCCAACGTCGCAAATAGCTGTCAAATATTTCGCTGTTTTGATTAATTTATCAATAGCTACTTATTTTTATTTTTTTCATAAATTATATTTGCAATCGGTCGTCGGACTATAACTAATTCTTTCCATGTCAAATGGCGTTGTGGTGGAGCAGCCAGTGCTGCGCCCCCAAATTACAGAAGGTGATTCCTCTTCAGCCTTTTTACCACCGCTGTCGGGTTTAACAGTTCAGTAACTAGTGGGTTTAGATGCAAGGTTTGGCATACCTTGTGTTGTCATTTATACCCCTCGATTTCAGAGTTTACTGATTACATTTGTAGATAGTTTAGTATAGTTTGTAGATTACCAAAGTTAAGTGGCAATGGGCAGGGCACATTGTTCGCAGAACAGATGGCCGATGGGGCCGAAAGGTTCCGGAGTGGCGACCGCGTACCTGAAGACGTAGCGTTGGAAGGCCTCCCACAAGGTGCACCCATGATCAAGGCCGCAGGAATACGCTGGATGCGGGAAGCACAGAACCAGTCCCAGTGACGGTGCTTGGTGGAGGCTTGTCCAGCTCTGTAGTGCACTATAATATTGATTATGAAGTGCACTTCATAATCAATAATTATGTTTCCCCGTCCCTATGTAACATAGGATAAGCCAGGCATAAAGACACTTACCTATATTTTGCAAAATTGAAAGGTTTTCTAACTGATCTAAGCAGCTTAGGGATTAGCGAAAATTATCAATACAACTCACTAAGTTAGAATTGACCTAAACTGTGATGATTTGACGAAATGTCATTCAATGGAGTAATTTGAACAAAGAGAGTTGTATTGATGATTTTAATAATCTATAAATACATATTTGTTACGGTCGCAAATCATATTTTGAATAACATACAACCCGATACTGCATAAAACGTCAGGAAAGTGCCATAATTTTGTCTTGAGATTAACAAGACATGAAGATTAAAGTTAAGAAAGTGCAAACTTAGACGGGAATATAATAGAAATTTAAGAAGGAGGGGGCACTTCAAAAATACTTTGTTGAAAAACTGTTAAGCTTATTATGTAGTACCGTATTGGATTAAACATCGTAACGCTACATTAATAGCTACAAGATGCGAGACAAATAGTCTGCATTTCTCACACTTGACATTTATATTTTACACATAGAAATTGTTGGTTGGAACAAGCGTATTAGATTATTTCATGTTCTAATTTTTTTTTAAAGATATAAATCATTGTATTTGTCCAATATATCAGTAAGTATACACACATGGCATGCAAGATGTTAGAATAAAATTATATCTACCACAGTCATGTTTTGCCTTAACGGCGCCGCGTACGAACGTGAATAATATCCAATCACAAATCAAAGTCAATTTAAATCAAAATTGTGAATATTTGGCACTTGATATTTTTTTAAATCAAGTTTATTGACAAAATATGAGCTTTACATCTTCTGACAACTTTGCAGAAAATAAATCAATCATTGAAGTAATCTTTTTTCAAAATGAACGAACTAATTTGACATAACATCACGCTTGTTTTTCCCCGGAGGGTTTGGCAGAGGTGTACCTATAGTACACCCACATTTTGCCAGTTATGTTAAAGTGCGATGTAATAGGGGACGAGCCTATTGCCAACAACCGGGCCCAAATCCGAACCCCGGGCTGATACTGAGAAATGTTTAAATACTTTAGTTGCGTCTCATCTTTCGAGCAATTTCGTGTTTAAACACAAGACAAGCCAAGACGGATATGACAAATATAAAAATAATAAATTAATCTGTCTAGCCTTTTCCCAACTATGTTGGGGTCGGCTTCCAGTCTAACCGGATACAGCTGAATATCAGTATTTTACATGGAGCGACTGCCTTTTATGACCTCTACAACCCAGTAACTTGGGTAGTACGATCCCCTTGGTAAGACTGGTTGTCAGACTTTCGAGCTTCTGACGACCCGTAACGACTGTTAAAGATCCACGAATGACAGCCGGGACCAACGGCTTAACGTGCTTTCCGAGGCACGGAGGAGTCTCGGTATGTAAAGATGGTCACCCGTCAACGGACCAACCCCAACAAGCGTAGGTTAACCATGGATCAACCCGTGCGGCTGTTATTACCTAGCCACGGTCCAAGAGCTCCGACAAATATATTATTGTTTAAACCGAAGTAACACAATACGATTTACAGTAATTTAATTGTAATCATCACCTACTAAATTCAACACTCCAATCTAGTCTAAAGCATTTAGTACTGTCTAATAAGCAACGCTTTCTATCTATAATAATTATAGCTCAACATTCTGTTTCTTACATTACGTTGTGTACAATTTGGATCATAGCCAGATTCAATAAATGTTCATCTGATATGACATCGCGGCCTATATTAAAACTAGCTTCTGCCCGCGACTTCCTTCGTGTGGAAGTAGTAAGATATACAGTACGCTAAAATAACAGCCACATTTTTTTAAAACTACCTGGGTCTCTGCCCCACCGATTCCCATCGCATAGCCTGTCTGCACTTCATCTTCGTTTTCGCTTAGCGCTATTTCTAACTTTTTAAAGTTTTGGTTGGGTCATCAAAGGTCGTAGCGTGATGTTAAGACGCACATATATGCCAGTGACCTTGAGTGGTTAGCTTGCGTGTTTTGTACTGAGCTCACGCAACGCGTAGTACGTCTAGCCAGTAATAGGACTCGCCCATCAAGGAGCGCTGTCCGAAATTAGATGCATTATTAATTTATTATACCTAAAACAAAAGGTATTTTCATAAAACGCGTACACTAAAATATCTATAATTAAATTATCTTTAAAATGGTGAAGGTTTCAGAAAAATACAAGATAAATATATAGGTTCTCAGTTTTTTATCCGCGTTAGATAACTTTACAAATTAATTTCACTATGTAATAATACCACGCTGCGGTATTTATTTTTAAATACTGCCGCATTATGCTGAGATAGTGGCCTTTTTGGCCTCGCACGGGTCGTTACTATTCTGTTTGTATTTTAATTTCATAATTTTTTATTATTACTTACTGTTTGTATTTCCTGTGCGTGTCCCAAATAAAATAGTTTTCTTTCTTTCTTTCTTTAATATAACCATAATCTAAAATATTCCTATTCCTCGTTATTAAGAAAAAACTCTAATTTAACTTTTTTTTTCCAAATCATTAACACTACTCGTTTAGACGTAACAGTATAAAATCATTAAAAGTTGGTTATCGTCGCCTTAAGCTTAAAACCTTCCTCAAGAATTGGGCTATAAAATGCAAAAAAAAAACAAATCCGACTGATAGTTCCAGAGATCAGCGCGTTTAAACAAACAAAAAAACAAACGGTTCAGCTTTATTATTTGTATGGTAGTATACCTAGATAGACAGCGTAATGAAACAAACATGACATGATACATATTATCATAAAAAACATGTTTACAAAACGATCTGTCTTATTGCACATTTTTGTCACTTCAAAAAGTGTAATTCGGATGTTGTGATAGTTTTTACTATGCATTTACTAAAATGCTTGCTGCGATTTTTATTACAAGTTTGACGCATCTCATTCACTTTTCTCAAATGAGTGTGTCGTAAAAAGCTTCTGTTGCAATTTGTCAGTTTAATGTGTTTGGCGATTCTCAAATTGTGGATGCAGAAAAATATATTGAGCGCGTTTAATTTTCATGCTTTGTTGAATCTTTAAAAAAAAGACTGCACTAGAGTTCGTTTAAGTACTAATATTTTGTTTTATTTTCTGCTCGGTTTGGTTGATGGTAGGGCTTCATTTAAGTCCGCCTGGCTAGCTACCACCATCTTATCTAAGTCTGTGGCCATAACAACAATGTTAACTATTATGATGTTATGATTGTAAAACTATCTTTAGATTGTATAAATTCAATCTCTTAGTATTATATAATTGCATAGCACATGTGTGAGCACTATGTCCCTACTTTACAGTTACCATTTACTGGGTACGTCTTTCATTGACTTGAGTGTGCCCTGGCGGTTGTGAGTATGTCATGCTCACTCAAATGTCTCGCTGGTGGTGGCGTGTGTGTTGGATCGTTAAGTTCCCTTCAAAATGGTTGAGCTAAATGGTGCTGATGCATGCGTCATGTTCGTGAACGGGCGCCGTCAGTGGGGACTGGTCATCTCTTAGCTGCCACGGCTTATTTGAATTTATTTTAATTTTTAATTGTTTTTGATTTTATTTTTATTACTGACGCTTTTAACGTGCACGTCTTTTTACATTGTTCTCACATGTATAATTACAAAAATGGATGATGTAACCAATATTTTGTAAAAATATTCTGATTGAAAAGAGTGTCCGTGGAGTTTCTTGCCCGTTCTTCTCCATAGGAACCTAATACGCGTTGGAATGGGCAACTAGCTTCATATTTCTGACTGACCAACCCCTTGACAATTCAAAAGTAAAATAATTGGTTTATTTGAAATAAATGCTTTGAGTTTGAGTTTGAGTTTGAACTGTATGGTAAATGTTTGTGTTTCGGCAGATAGAGGTAAGATAGCCAGTTCCTCTGTGGTTGAGGATTCCGGGTGAAGCTCGCTTCCACCTTCGGTCTAATCATCACTAACCATCAAGTGAGATGCAGGCCTAGAACTACACCGTTACGGTAAAAAAAAAATGTAATGAATAAAATCAAAAACTACTGGATCGATTTTAAAAAATCTTTTACCAGGAGAATAGGCTATAATTTATAAAGATATCACGCGAGTGATGCCGCTGGCGGTAGGTAGTTCAATCAATAAAAGCCATTGAGCTGTTTGAGTATCGATCATGTCATATCAAAACAGTAGAAAACTAAAATTCCGCTAGACTTAGGTTGCCTGTCCACTGGAGCGGAGAGGACAGGAGCGGAGCGGCGGCGGTGTGCTAATATGAACGAATGGAATTGCATTTAACCTCCGCTCCGCTTCAGTGGACAGGGATTTACGAACTAGTTTAAAAATTCATACAAAACCGGGAAGCGGAGCGGAGAAGTGGGGAGGGGAAGCGGAGTGGGGAAACGGAGCGGAGAAGTGGAGCGGGGAACTGGAGCGGGGAATTATTACTCGGTCTAGCTCCGCACAGTCCGCAACACCGCTCCGCTACCTCACTCTGCACAGTCCGTAACTCCGCTCCGCTACCTCACTCCGCATCAATAGACAGACACTGTCCGCAACTCCGCTGCCACGCTCCTCTCCGCTGCCTCGCTCCGCTTCAATGGGCAGGCAGCCTTAAACCCCTTTTGTAACGTTATGACTTTAGTAGTACCTTTTTTTAACTTCAACGGGGAAGTTCTTGTCCTGGATCTCACCTGATGGTAAGTGATGATCATCAGCCGATGGTGGAAGCGAGCTTCTCCCAAAATCCTCAACCACAAAGGAACTGGCTCTTACTGCCGAAATACAACAATGCTGTTAACATTGTTGTTATGGCGACAGACTACACATACAACTCAAGAATCACAGTTGAAAGTATCATCATCATTATTCAGCTGGAAGACATCCACAGTGGCCAATGCTCTTTCCGATCATCGCCACAACAACCGCTCCTGCAATACCCATATCCACGGAGCTACCCTGCAAAGCAATCCATACATATAAAATATTTATATGCGAAAGTAATTCTGTCCGTCCGTGTTACCTTTTCAAGCTTTAACGGCAGCACAGATTTCGATGAAAATTGACACACAGGTTGATCATGACCTGGGTTAGGATATGGGATAGTTTTTATTTCGGTAGTAATGTTCCCTTGGGATATTTTTCGACTCCACGCAAGGAAACCGCGAGCAAAAGCTAGTATTTGATAATATTCTCTGTTGTTTTCAGGATGAACTGATGGAAAGCTTGGTGCTGCTTCAAGAGGCTACCAATATACTGAGAATAGAACCTCATATGAAAGATACATTGGAAGCAAAGATAAACGAACTTACCTATCTTCTGGATGCTACTGCAGATGAAGAAACTGAATGAGACGTAAAAGATTATATATTTTTCGTGTTGCTTTTGTGAACAAGTAAATTTATATGTTTTAGGATGGGTCGTCTGAATACAATATTTCTATGATAATTATTTGAATAACTTGCCGAATAAATAAAATCACAAAATTGTTAGAATGTTGTAATAAGATATGACACTATGACTATATTTCATAGTTGTATCTTATTTAAAATTAAGTATTTAATCTTACTCTACATTTAACTAATTGTAACAATGTAAAATACGTATAAAATATGGATTACATTAATAAAAGATGAAATATATTTATTTACATACTTACCAAAATACATTGAATGATGTCAACAATAGAAATGAAATGATTGACTGCAAAATATAGTACTTGTACCTACCTACCATTAGGTTCTATTCAAAATTCCTATTGCCTATGCAAAATTCAAAATGCCTATTGTAGATATGTCGCAGCCATCTGGTTAAATTAGCCAGCTAATTTGACGCCTAGGCCGTTTATTAAACGCCGGCATCCAATTGGATGCCTAGGCCGAAAGTTAATTGAACTAGAATCATTCAACGTTTAACAACTTGGCGTATTCAAAGTCAGCCCTTTGAAGATGACTCACCAAGACAGCCAAGTGATTCAAATGGTGAAAAAAATCTGCCAGCAACTTGGAAATAGCGCTCGCCGGCCGGTGCTGCGGCACCGCTCGTGCGCGGTTGGTCACAATTCTAACCTGACCTAACATATTACACCCAGTTTAACTAAATGACTACACGACATTCAGCCGTCTGGCAAAACGTTGCGCTCAATGACTTGGTTAGTTGTCCTTCAGCTCAAACCATACGCCTCCTGCCGAAGGCTCTACGCGGGGGTCATGCGCTCCATGGCCCTTTACGGGGTACCGGTGTGGGCGTGTTCGCCGCGCCGCTCTCAGGCTGCGGCCAGCCCGCCCGTTGAACGCGTCCCAAATGGTCATGGCCATCCGGCTGGTCCGGGGATACCGCACAGTCTCCGGTGAAGCGGCGAGCCTCTTTGCCGGATTGCCGCCATGGGATCTGGAGGCAAAAGTCCTCGCGCACATGTGGGAGTGGTGCGAGGAGGCTAAACGCCGGGGCGTAACTCCGCTGCCGCGAGAAATCACGGCACAGCGGACAGAGCTAATGCGGGATCACATGGCGTCATGGAGAGCCGTTCGATCGTCATTGTCGCAACCCAGTGCTGAGCAGGCCACAATTGTGGCAATAAGTGTCTTTGAGGAGTGGCTAAAGAGACGCCACGGCATCCTCACCTTCCGCCTGACGCAGGTCCGCACCGGACACGGTTGTTTCGAAAGGTTCCTGTTCCGGATAAGGCGGGAGGAAACGCCCGGGTGTCAACACTATGTGGATCACCCGGAGGACACGGTGGAGCTCTACCCGGCTTGGGCGGGGCACCGCCGTGTCCTTGTGGAGGCGATCGGCGGCAATGATCTCTCACGTCCGGCCCTGCTTCAGGCCATGTTACGGAGCGAGAGGACTTGGGAAGCCGTCACTTCCTTCTGCGAAGCAGTAATGCTCGTTCCACGCCCTCACGCCCCTAGCCACCTCAGGAGATGCCCTGGGCGTCTGGAATCGCAGGCCGATTTCCGGCCACACCGTAGGCGCGGGCTTGCGGACGGTGAGCAATGGGTAGTTCGCCGTCCGATAAGGACCAGGCCCGGGTCAACGGCGCGTTGTGTTCCACGTGCACCTCAAAGAGATGTCAGCACAATTGACGGGGCCCGCTAGGACTGATGCCTGCCGGGATAACGGGAAAGTCCGAAAGGGATACCGCAACGTACAGGCAACTGAAGGAACACGGGTGGGTTTTAGTCAGTAAGAGTCTGACACGCCCTCCCGCTCCGCCCAGAGCGGGAGAAGTTATTTGATAATTTACCACCCAAAAAAAAAAATTACGCGGTCGACTATGCCTACCCAATGTTATAACTGCTTAGACAAAATTGGACACTACTGAAAGACTAATGTCTTATACGAAATTAGTCTTTCAGTAACCCACAATTTAACCCATTTTTTATAGCAACTCTTGAATGAGAATCATATAATTTGTAATACATAACCATTGTGTGTTTAAACTTTTAAACCCTCTTTTTATTTTAAATCTAAATCTAATTTAGTTTTTTTCTGTCTCGGTTTCCTGTTTTTTTTTTTTTCTAAGCTTGTTCAGTTTTAACAGGCGTAATTTTAGTAGGCTTAGTGGTCGCTTCATCGACTTTAATGCTGAACTCCACGGAATCCTTTTTGATATGCAGAATGTTCTTTATTGTTCTCGAGAGCCTCTTGTTCGGTTTCGGAGAGTTTCCTATGACGAAGACTTTCTCTGTATTCTTGTCCACTATTTTGATTCGCTTTTTGTTGAACTGGAATCAGAAAAAAAAAATTTTTCGTGAACTTGCTTTAAAAATAATTATGCTGTCAAAAGTCGCGACATTACGTTAAAAAAACCGGCCAAGTCCGTGTCGACCCACGCACAATTAAGGGGTTCCATAGTTGAGATGAATTTATCCCAAGAACAAACTTAACATTGTAGTTGAAAAACATCTTCTGCCATACATTTCAACCGCAAGTAATTGTAAGTTTTGTCACAATTTGCCATGTTATTTTAAGACCATAGACTACTTAGGTATAGGTTTTCCTGTAATCTATGAGTAAATACCATTTTCTTCTTTTTTTTCAAAATTTTAGGTTCTCTAGTTTCAAGTTAAGGGGGGGAATGGAATGGTCAATTTTCATAAATTTTCTTAAATATCTTTAAAAGTATTTATATTAAAATTAAAATTAAATAAATTAAGGTCCTCACAACCAGGCTTTCATTTGATATGTCACACAGTACAGTTTGCAAAACTTTTTTATTTTTTTTCAAACCTTTGCACCTCTAGTGATTCAAAATTAATTTCTTTTCGTAACACGTCCGTGTTTGGGTCACAGAAATTGAAATGTGTACCAAAATTCAATTTAATCGGTCTATTAGATTCGGAGTAAATTTGCTGTGACAGACGGCCAGACAGACACATGAATGATCCTATATAGGTCCCGTTTTTTCATTCGAATGTACGGAACCCTAAAAAGCTTCAGCATTCTAAGTATTTACATCAAAATTAAGTTAGTTGTGTTTTGATACTTTACTACGGTTTAACTTTGAATAAATTGAAAGTTTTTGCTATTCAACGTGAATGACCGTAATAACTAAACTCTTAACATGAGCCTTACTATGCAAAATGCTGTGAGACTCGAAAAATCTATGTATTTACGTCTGGCTTCAGCTATCTAACAGATTTAGATAAAAACCAGACATACTTGTAATAACAAAAAAGATTACAATGATATTATATCGACTGTCGGCAAGTTGTATTTTTACTAAAATTAATATTTAACCTATGTTAAATCTGACACGAGCGCGTTGTCAGTAATTTCAATAAACGGCCTGATAAAAATTTACCATCGCAGCGAGTGTAACAAGTTTCAAGATAAAAGGAACTACACTTTTCCCAACTTGGTATCAGATGTCAGTCTAACCGGATACAGCTGAATACCAGAATAAAAGAAACTAACCATAGTACATATGCAGCACCAGGTCCCGAACTTAAAGCAGGAGATGCCTGGAGTCCTGTCCATAGCTTTCCTGAACCTTGCATTGGTGAAGCCGTAGATGAGGGGATTGAGAGCACAGTTCAGATACATAAGGTAGTTGGCAGCAAACCACATTATTTCATAGCTACCATCGACCTGAAAGAAAATAATTGGTGAATCGTTTTACCTCTATTTCATGTTTATCTGTCGTTGCTTCATTTTGGATTCTTTTTACCTATTGTGATACAATTTTTTTTTAGGTGCATCGTCTTCACATGTAATTATATAACTAATGTACCTACATACACAAAATATTGTAAAACATTTTAAAAGAGTAACGGTGGAGTTTCTTGCCCATTCTCCTCCATACGAAAAGTACCTTATGGAAGGGGCGACTAGAATCAATTAAATGTTTACAAAATTGTGACGTTCAAAAGTGCCTTACAAGGGCCTATTTGAAATAAATGATTTGACTTTGATGCGATTTTGATGAAATCAGAAGGCCAATTTACCAACATTTTTGTCAAAAATATTGGTAAATTGATTGTATTTTTGACAGACAGCGAATGAGATGCGAATGCGAAAGTCCTTAAAAATTACGGGAATTGCCCCTCAGGGCTTAGACAAAATTAAATTCTCAATTCAAAAGTGTATGGGACTGACCTAAGCTACCGAAAAGCTAAAGTCAGTTCCATAAATTTTTTGTTACAAGTCCTTGTAGAAACAAAAAACACTTTTCTGGGTCCACAGATTTTCAGATTACAAAGAAAAACAAATGACTGTTTAACGAAGCTACTGATGACCCTAATCAAATCGGTCGGTTCATCCATGATTGAAATATATCCTATTTATCAAAATACTTACCGCATTAATTTGCAAACTCATCTGGTTTCTCCAGTAAATCAGAGCAGTGTAAGGGACTCTGCAGCCCACACCAGCCAGCAGTACACAGGCAGTAATCCTCAATGCCCGACTTCGGGCCCTGGCAACTGATTGACCGCCTCCACGAGACGACAGCTCTCGAACACTGCATTCTAGACGCCACATAATTGTAGCGTACTGTGAAATAAAAAAAGAACAAATAACTAAAAATAGAGCTTACCCGACCGTATAATATATGACCTTTGATCGAGATGATCGAAAGGGTGGCAGAGACATCCACGTGCAACCTATTACCATGGATTCAGTAGGTACATGATTCTGAACCCTAGAATAACCATTCTAAGGTTCAGAATCCAGGGGACCCCCTGGTCTAGCCATGTGCTGAATTCATGGTTACAGTTTGCGCGTCAATGATCCACCCTGGTACATCAAGTTTAAGAAAAAGTTCAGCTTTGTTGTTTGTTATCACTGTTGCTAACTGTTTCAGTCTCATTCTTAAACTCGATATGTCATAACATAATTAACTAACTTCCACCAGCGGCTTCAGTCGCTTGGTATGTCTATAAAAAACAGGGTTCAAAGTATCCCCATACCAAATTTTATCAAAATCAGTTCAGCCGTTTAGCCGTAAAAGCGTCGCAAACAAACAAACAAACTCACATTCGCATTTATAATACTGTTTAGTTAGGATTACGACCTTAGGTAATAATATAAAATCGATAGGTAGTCCAATATTAAATATTGGTTCTTCGTATAAATCTTATACAAAAATTTAGGTATACTAGGGTGGGTGTCAACACAAAAACCGGATGTTATAATTTGCAAAAAGTAGTAATGAACTTACAGTGACAACCATAAGACCAAGTGGGACCCATACTACGAGCATCAACAAGAAGTGCCAATAAATGCCAAGTACTCGAACATCTTCCACGCAGAAAGACTCCAAGTAGTCCTTCCACGGCCGTTCCTGTAAAGATAAAGAAATAAGAACTCGAGACGCAAAAGAGAATAGAAAAAGATACTGAAGTTACACATTAAAATCTAAATTGAACACTGCAGGACAAAGGATAATTTTTAACAAAAACAACAGCAACATATCCAGCCGACTTAAATATTATATCAAAACAAAAATATGATTTATATGACTTACTACATATTCCCTCTTCAATGTCCATGGCAGGGATAAAGCACAGGAACCAATCCACGTTGCTATGATTAACATAGGAGCAGCTTTTATTGTGACCCTTGCCTCTGATGACAAAGCTGCGGCCGCCAGACGGTCATAAGATACCAGCAAGATTGCACAAACACTTGAAAGTAGGAAAGATGCTGAAAATTTCGAAACAGTAAGTGAATTATTAAGTATAAGAATCATTAGACATTTCAACTTTAACCTGGTAATTAAAAGTTTTCCTAGCTTTTTATCATTTTACTTTTTATTGCTATGCACAATATGCTAACTAATATTATATAAGCGAAAGTGAGTTTGCACATTTATTTATTTGTTACACTTTCACGCAAAAATGGCTGAACATATTTGGATGAAATATGGCACATGAGTAAACCATAACCTGGATTAGGACATAGAATTATTTTTACCCCGATATTCCCACAAGATGGAGACTTATGTGGGTGAAACCGCGGGTCGCGTCTAGTAACTTAATTAATATAAGATACGGCAAACAGCTACAAAATTATTTAAAGCTTTTGCTGGAAATGAAAAAGTCAAGTTGCATATTTCTAATAAGTCACTTAAATAAATAGATACCATTAAGAGGTAAAGATAGCCGCTCAGAAACACCAGTACCACAAAGCAGGTTTACCTTGCAAAAATCCTTCAAACCGACAACCAAAGTTCTTCAAAACATACGCTTGGAAGAAATCTCTGACAAGCATGAACCAGGGGCACAAAATCAGAGTCAGCAGGTCAGTCAACGCCAAGTTCCCGATCAAATAGTTACTGGCAGACCAGAGCCATTTATTCTTAAGCAATACGATTAATATGATTGAATTCAGAAAGATCCCCGCTATGCCAATAACCAGCATTGCTGTAGTCTTCAAAGCAATTTCTTGAGCTGGTTTCACGTGCCATAGTATGTTCGGGAATGGCTCTTGTGATGTGTCAAACTGTAAACAGATATATTCATTCATTGTAGGACTTGAATTAATCTATTGTATTGATTTGTGGTCTTATCTTATCGCGTTTTTATGCCTTATTTCGTATAATTTAATAAAACCAATATTTATGAGTTATAAATGTTATAATGTTTGGGTTAGCGATTTCGAGACTTGGTAGGTAGATGCACGAGATGCGCAATTGAATAAGATAAAAAAAAATAATCTGGTGAAGATGATATGGCTAAAAAGGGGTGACTACCGAGATGATGGTTATTAGATGAGTATGGAAGAAAAATACATGTTATGGCCACCCCAAATAAATAGGAAAAAAGCAGGAGAATAATAATGATGATGAGGATGAAGTAATTAACTTACATTTTCCCAGTCTATTTCATCCGCGTCAGGATTTTCCATGTCTTTTACTTTAGTTGCATTAAAATCTCGTTATTCAATGTTTTAACATGCTACCTATAACAGAACTTAAAATGTATAGTCACCATAAAACCACGTTTAAACTTTCTCTCATAATAATCTTTAGCCAAATCGTTGCCTTGTATTTCTTTTGCTTCTTTTCCGATTTCAACAAAATATCCAGTACCACCAAAAACATGTCCTCTGAACTGTAAATATTGTTACTGAATATGCATAGGGAGTGGATATTCCGTACTCGAGATAACATTGGTTTAAGGTATTCCATTACCGTGAAAGCTTTGTTATCTGAAAGATGATTGATAGGAGGGAATAACGTACTCTGACGACCAAGGTCACTTTTAGTGATTTGGGATATCAAATATCAATTCGAGCGTTATCAGTATGAATTGCAGTGTGGATGAAAATGCACAAAGTGATAGTTAATTATTTTTCGTTGTATGAATCGTCTGTAGTATGTGTTGATCCTGTACCTTTGTTTACTTTATGTTGTGTATATTTTAATTGTATTTTTGCTTTATGTTTATACTTTATATCTCAATGATTATCACACTTGTACTATCAGCAGGTTCATTTCAATATTTAAACATTTTGTGTTCCAAGTCATCACCCGTTGGGCACGCCACAATTGTGGCGATAAGTCCCCTCTTTGAGGAGTGGCTAGAGAGGCGCCATGGCGTCCTCACCTTCCGCCTGACGCAGGTCCTCACCGGACACGGTTCTTTCGGGAGGTTCCTGTTCAGGATAAAGCGGGAGGAAACGCCCGGGTGTCACCATTGTGTGGATCGCCCAGAGGACACGGTGGAGCATACGGTGGAGGTTTGCCCGGCTTGGGCGGAGCACCACCGTGTCCTCACGGAGGCGATCGGCGGCGGCGATCTCTCGCGTCCGGCCGTGGTTCAGGCCATGGTCCGGAGCGAGTGTGCATGGGAGGGTGTCACTTCCTTCTGCGAAGCAGTAATGCTCGCGAAGGAGGAGGCGGAGCGCGCGAGGGAGAGGCAAGATGCGCGCCCTCGCGCCCCTAGTCACCGCTGGAGACGCCCCGGGCGTCAGGAGTCGCGAGCCAACTTCCGACCACCGTAGGCGCGGGCTTGCGGATGGTGAGCAATGGGCAGCTCGCCGTCCGATAAGGACCAGGCCCGGGTCGACGGCGCACAGTGGAACGAATGTATGGGAGAGGTTGGACGTAGACATCTCCGAAAAAAAAGAGTTAAATTATGCCAAACGAATGATGCCATCTTATTCGATTACCTAATGCCTTCATAACTTGTGCTTATACATTTCTTCATAACTCCCATATTTCGGAAGTTATTTGAGAAAATGTGATATTTTACTATGAAAATGAGTGTATAGAGCTCTCTCCCTCCTGATTCGGGCCTTGTTTCAAGTAGCGGTCTCTAATATCATAATGCTAATACTAAGAGCTATATTTAATACTCAGACACATGGTGCGCCAAATGTGCACTTTCTGGGATAAAGAGTGATGTTTATTTTATAACACAAAAATATAATTTTTTGTTTATTTTGTTGATTAAAACCGTTTTTCTAAAGGTTTACCTTATTACAATAACATTTCTGAGCAGCCAATTAGAGAAGATATAAGAGAATTAGGATATGTGATTAGGGACTGAAGGTTTACATATAAAACTGATGCACTAATGATTACTGATAAGAAGATTGCTATAATTTAATTACTAAATGGCTCTTAATACACTAATTTAGCATGCATCATTTTCAAACTAATTACCTTGCAATATTTAACAAATGAGGGTACCTGGATTAAATATAAATAGGTCAATATTAGTAACTTTAAAATCAGTGTTGATTTACACCTCGTAGCCACGCTAATGTCGCAATGTATTTTCCAAATTTTAATCCAAACTTGATCTTCACGTTGCTTTACGCGCACGCGCTCATAAAGATTTACGCGACTATAACTATTTGTTCCGTGTTTTAAAAGATAACTGTTGTGTTCAGTTATGTGAAAGTTCTGAAACAAGTTTAAAAGACTGGTGTCGTCGATTTTGCTACCGCATTTATGCAAAATGGACACAGTCTGGAAGAAGCACAGATAAGTTTCGGAAGAAACATGAGATTTGGCTACAGGCTGCAATTCAGTGGCCGGAACTTCTGAATGAAAATATTGAATCCTCTACAGAAAATGTAAGTGACGTCATCGAGCCCATAATTTCTCCTGCTAAATCTGATGCTTCAACTTGTACACATCCTAGTCCTCGTAAATCTTTTGAGGACCTTAGTAACCGCCAAAAAAGAAGACGCACTGAAGATACTCTTCCATGCAGCAGTAGCAGCGCTGAAGTTGTGTTTTCGGCCGAAAGGGCGCTTCGAAAGGCAGGAGAAAGCGATACAGCTGAGGTAAAGAAATAATTGATGGAGAATCCAGAAGAGGCCTCACAAATCGAAGCCTTCATTGAAGGTAAATCGATTCAGGTACGGGAAATATCCCCTTCGAAGGCATTGGCTCTTTATGTATCGATGAATTTATCGAAATGGCGCTACAACACTCTTCGGGATTTCAACACCCAAGAAGGAGCTCTTAAATACCCGAGTTACTACATGTTGGTTAAAGAAAATTAAGTGCTATCCGGCCAAAGAAGATCTCACAGTTACAGAGAGCTCTGCAAAAATCTAATTACAAGCCTTGATGGATTTAACCTCAAGAAGACTTATTAGGTCGTTAGAAACCCCTATTGATCCCAATCAACAGCTCATTTTGACCAGCAAATGGGGTTTTGACGGATCATCTAGCCAAAGCATTTATCATCAAAGGACGAGTGAAGATGAGAAAATCGATCTTGCTAGTAATTTTATGATTAGTCTTGTACCACTGCGGCTCGTCTCAAAAGGTGTAACAATTTGGGAAAACGAGCGACCATCTTCCACTTCATTTTGCCGGCCAATATTGTTTAAGTTTATATAGGAAACCAAAGAAAATGTGCAGAAAGAGATGGCTGAAATCAAAGCCGAGATTGAAGCCTTAACTCCATCCACCATCACTGATGGAATTAGTGTCAAACACCAATTGCTGTTGACAATGATTGATGGTAAAATTCATTCCATTATATCCGATACAGCAGCTTCAGTGTGTGACATATGCTAGGCTAGTCCTAAAGAGATGAATAATTTAGAGTTAATCAAAGATAAACACGCAAACAAGGACATGTATAAATATAGCTTAAGCTCCCTTCACGCTTGGATTCGCTCAATGGAATGCTTATTACACATTTCCTACAAATTAGACATAAGGTCATGGCAAGCAAAGGGATATATAGCAAAAAGGCAAGTTGATGACAGGAAGAAAAGAGTTCAAGAGGCTGTAAGAAGAGAAACGGTCTTACTTCTCGATGTTGTGAAACACGGCAGTGGATCCACCAACAATGGCAACTCGGCAAGGAGATTTTTTTTAAAGTACACTAAATCTGCTGAACTGACCGGAATAGACGCTATGCTTTTAAGAAAAATCTGTGTGATCTTGCAGTGTATTTCATCAGGAGAGAAGATCAACGTAACTAAATTCCGAGAGTTCTACTTTGATACTGCTAAGCTTTACGTGGAGTTATACCCATGGTATTATATGCCTTCTTCACTTCATAAAATTTTAATGCATAGGCCAGACATGATTTCCCATCCTCAAAAAAAAAACACATCACCCGTTTATAGGGAGTATGGTTGGTTTTTTGATAGTGACTCATATATATTACATGCCTGTTTTCCCGAAGGGTCAGGCAGAGGTGTAGGTACCTAGTAAAGTACACCTACATTTTGTCAGTAATGTTTAAGTCTCATGTAATAGGGGAGACCCTATTGCCTATAGCCTATTTTTATTCAACATGAGAATAACTCAACAACAACAATCACAAAGTAAAAGGAAAAAAAAAGGGAAATTCCTGATTGACAAACCCAATAACACTTTTTCCGTCCTGGGCATCCAACTTAAGACATCATGCTGTAGTAGCGCATGCGAGAACTAGCTATACTAACGAGGCAGTTTAAAGAAATAAGTTATATTCAAAGCAAGGGCAGAAATTATTTTCATTGTGACGAAATTGTTGTTACCGCCATCTACTAATTCAAACTTGTACTAGGAATCTCGCGTGGGCTGTGTGTTTTGAGTTGCCTTTCTCAACCGTTTAGGTAGCAGCTGTTTGTAGAGCGCGAAAAGTTTCACCATCTACTGATAGATGTCGTTTCATCCAATCTAGGAAAAAGTGAAAAAATAAATATAAATTAGTAATATGGAGTTATCAGTATAAATCCTCTTTTGTTTTATTATAGTAAAGTAACTAGAAACAAATCAAACAGATAAATTAATTATTAAGCAAATTCTCACCATACGTCAATTTACCCTGTCATTAGCCATTTCATAGAGCTGGCAAAAAATAACAATACGGACAATTTAAGTTAGTTTAGGAGTACTTAACGTTCCTGAAATATAAACGGAATGCTATGATGTTATTATATTCAGTGGTGCAATGACAACAGTTGTCATTCAAAAGTTACTGTTTAGGGTTTCGTAGTACACAAGGAACCCTTATAGTTTCGCCATGTCCGTCTGTCGGTTTGTCAATATATCTTGAATATACATATTAATCACGCCGACAAAGTAGTAACATATAATCATGAAAAAAAAGTACACGTAAAGTGGGGATGTATTTTTTTTCTCACTTATCCCATGATGTGGGGTATCGTTGGAAAGGTCGTTCAAAAATATTGTGAGGAAGTGCAAACCATTTTTGTGTTCACGGATCCGTTTGTGAAATATAACCTTTGAAGTGCAAATTTTTGTTAGAGTCACGTGTCCTCCCAGTGCCAGCTAAATGGTTGGTTTTGGAAATGTGAAAAAATTCACGGCAGTAGTATATATAACGAAATTAAAAGGAAAACTATCAAAGCTAAGTAGGCTTTAAAAGTTACGAGTAATAATCGACCAACTTACATTTGCAGTTGCAAAAACATTTTGTCACATACTTTCCGTATTCCGTTTGTTCTTAGTATAAATTCATCCCAACTACGGAACCCTTCATTGTGCGTGGTTCGACACGCACTTGACTAGTTTTTTTATTTAGTGGAATTGGAAAGAGCTACACCAGACACCCACACACACATAAGAGTGTGTGTCTGGAGTAGCAATTCATCCATTTATTTCGAAATCATCAGATCTTTAGTATATGACGAGCTTATCACGAAACGGTAAGCGTATTTTAATGAAGTCCAAAAATTCATTGTTTTAAAGTTTCACATGAACAAATGCGATTTTGATGTGTGGCATTGAGATCTCAAGATAGGTGTGAATGTCACTAATGTTAGATTTATCTTGTTAGATGATTATTTTCGACAAAAAATACCAAATGATTGTACCTGCTACGTGTGTCTGTAAATTGTCGGTGATTTGTAATGTGTGCCATCGCGGTGGCAAGAAATAGCTGTGTTTACTTTAGAGTTGGTTTGTATCGTATAATCATTTCAGGCGAAAGACGTCCACTGCTGGACAGAGGCCTCCACTTCAACCGGTTCTGTGCTTCTCGGATTCAGCAGATTCCTGCGGCCTTCACCAAGTCATCGGCCATCTGTTCTGCGAGCAATGTGCACTGCCCACTACCACTTTAGTTTGGCAGTTCTTCGCGCTGGATCTCTTCATTTTTGATTCGATCATGTAGGGAAACTCTAAGCATTGCCATTTGGGTAGCTTTGACCATGTTTCAGTGCCATAGGTCATCACTGGCAACATGCACTGGTCAACAACTTTAGTCTCGTCGTATACGACGGGGAGAGAATGATATATACTGTGACATTTGAGTCGTCTTACAAAGGCAGCCCACTTCATGTATCCAATGACTGTCAAACATTCATAGAAAAAAGATTTATTGTAACAATTTTTTAATTGCTCTTAGAGGTATTTTATGTCGGGTATATTGAGTGGCCCTTTGTAAGACGACTTAAATGACACGAAGTATATTCAAAAAACTGTGGTTGTGATTCACTAATTGTTTATTGTGGTCACTATCTAGTGGTGTTGGTCCTAAAAAAATGAAACCGTTTAGGTAAGTAGCCTACGCAGAAACTGGACACAAACATTGCCATACAAATTTTAACAACTTTTAAGACAAATTGTTTGGCACAAAGCAAGATAATCAAATACATATATACCTATTCTACCTTAATCGTTCGTATTATCGTAAAACGTTTTGTCCTCGTCTGAACACAAAATAAGACAATATTAAAGCAATTTGGTATGTGTAATGTATCCTCATATCATTGCTTTGTGATCTAAATGACTGCCAACAAAATTACGCTTGAAACAGTGAGAATATTCCATTGTTTTTTGAGCTTGATTTTGTTTATGATGGTTTTAATACTTGTTAGATATTTTGCACTTATTTTGAAATCAACCATCGACTTGAAAACTATACGTAATTATTTTTTGTTAACTATCAATGGGGAAACCTCACTAGGTCCATCTCACTTAGTCTTCTCTCATATTTTTATTAGTATCGGCATGAACTTTATGAGAATAGCTCAAACTTACATAGCATAACATCACGCCTTTTTTCCACGAAGGGATAGGCAGTGGTGCACCCACATTTCGCCAGATATGTTTTAGTACCATGTAATGTAAAGCGAGCCTATTGCCATCAATCGGGCATAAATCCAGACTCCGGGCTGCTACTGAGAAATTAAATCTTTTTGTTTATCTTCTAAAGGAGCTTATTACCTTTATTGTCAATTTACTTAGGATTTCTGACAAGAAGAAAAGTCCCTCGAAAATCTAAACAGTGGCCTTTTATTTTTAGTCATTCATCTGTTCTCGCACTTCTGGTAAAGTGGTATCATTTAAACAAAATAATGATGGCTTCTCTTAATGAGTATACATTAATACTTCTGACACTAAAGCGTCTTCTACTAACGCTGCAGTAAATATTTATTTTTTATTTTTTGGGCTTGAACTTCGACGCTGTTAATTAGAGCATAGAAAATTAACATGGTTCAAACCCCCGATACAGAAAAGAATATTCGAAACATTTCTTCAAAAAAAAACTCCAGTGTCGGTAAAACAAAACATCTTCAACTTCGCAATCTCAGCTACACCTCTGTCTGCACCACAACCTCGTAATGACACAGCGCCTCTATAATCCAAAGACAACGCAGAGCCGTGTAAATTCAACCACAATGTACAGACCCCTCCCTAAACATTAACACACAACTAATGAGTTAAATAAAGTCGCCATGATGGAAATATGAAGAAAGAAACGTCAACTGCGCGCAATTATGTGTCTGGTGGTAGGATGTAGGAAGATTATGGAATGGGAGATGAAAACGAAATCATAAATTATGTACAAGAGATCCTTATGAAATTACACGGTTAATTTCCGTATCTTTAAGGACGTTCGCATCCAAAACGTCAACGCCGGCTGTCGCTGAAAACCAGCGCTGGGGCTCTGTCTCGCATAGGGTCGCAGCTTTATGCTGAGCGATGGCCGTTTTGCGTGGATGTGACGCATGTTTTCCCCCAAACTGTTTATTTTCGTGTTTTGTTCTTACCTTGCGTCATGTGTACCGCAAATAAACGTATTTTCTTTCTTTTTCTTTTCTTTTTTTCATCCAAATCTCTTAAAAAAGACTCAATCTGTCAAAAATACTTTTAATTTACATACGACGATATTATGACAAGTTTTTGATATTGATTGTCGCTGAGATGAAATTGCTACTTGAATTTAAAAAAAAAGGTACAATTCTGTAACTGACCGCAGGCGACGGTAGCAGGCGACGTGTGGCCGCGACACGACTGGTTTCCATGTATTTCTATGAAATACCTTCGGTTGCTAGCGACACGTCGGTTTCATATAAACCAGTCGTGTCGGTTTCATAGAAGCCGGTACGAGAATTGGCGTTTTTGTGTCAATATGGCTGTCATATTACAGCTCTCATCCCACAGTGATTTGCAGTTATAAGGTTTTAGTAGGTAATCTATGGAACTCAGGTAGTTTACTCCATCATTATTATTTGCATGACTTGGTAATATTTCTTTAAAATTGTGTTCGACTACGACTTTGTAAAAGTTTATTCCTCTTCTTCGTGACACACCTTAGGTTTTCTGCCCGTAGTAAAATCTTCCAGCATAAAAAAACCTACTTACCTACTCTACTTTGATGTGTGCTTACACTCTTTGTCGCAGCTAAGCGCGACAGACAGACTGCAATCGCACACGACGTCTCATTTCGTGTAACGGTGTTAATATTGTATAAGTGTATTGTTTTCTGTTTGTTCTTACAAAGGATTTATTACGGTAAGAATAACGTATGGTAAATTTGACCGCAGTTATAATAAAGTTCCCACATTGGCAAATGAATTGATATTTGTTTGGGAAGCAGTATCAATTACAGAAAACACTTTAGTAGCTGTTTTGTAGGTTCTATTAATGATGATGATTGATATCAAGTAATGCCAAGGCACGAATATTGTCATGATGAAGCCAAAAAGGCTATTCATATTTTGACAAGGGCCTCCCCAAGCATCGCAACAACGACTGCTCCATCTCTTCTAGCTGCTTACTACATAAGTTACTGTCATATTTTTTCAAATTCTACAAGCTGAAATTAAAATAACCGACAACTGATCAAGGGGTCATGGTACTCATCACCATGAACAACTTTTACTATGGAACGAAACCTGATTCGCGAAAAAAAATCAGCTGCTCCTTACATTTATGTTCACATATCTCGCAAAAACGTAGGGAACGACAGATTTTGATCGCTTTTAATTCAGGGTTGTTTCCCGTAGTTTAATGTTGTTCATAATGAGGAGTACAATGACCCCTTAAGAAGTTTTCAGTTATTTTAATACCTTACCCAAAACAGTTCTTAAGATGAACAACACAGACACAAATGATATTAAAAATAATAGTTTGCATAGTACAAATGGACAGCTTATAAGGAAACAGCGTAATGAACCTTTACCGGTCATGCCCATGTCACGAGTGATCGAGTGACCTTTTTGTGTACCAGTCTATGTATGATATCAACTGAGACCGTCATTATTCTGACAGAAAAGGCATCACACATCAGCCAACAAAAAAAATGTTAGCCTGACGTAATAATCGAAGGTAACGTTGAGGCAATGAGCAAAGGTAAGATCGGAAAAAAAAACTACATAAACTAACAGTAACTGAGGGCAACAATAAAAATACATATAAAAGCAACTAAAAGAATTAGATGGATAGAGACCTCGAATAAATTGGTATAACAGCAGGAGAATAATGATGACGTAGGAAGGTAAATGATTCTCCCAATATCCAGCACTCAAGTTTTGGATTGATGGAATAATAATAATTTGTCCCACACCAAAGCAAAGGTATAAAACATAAGCAGAAACAAGCATTGATTACTCATCCTGCTTATTTTAGGATGTAATGATTAATTTACAATTTTTCTTTCTTCTTCGTATGGTTAGTGGTGTCAGACTGACTGTGTGTGACTAACCTGGTGTCAGAGTTTTTATGCCGCCCATGGGCCTGACTTGGCTTCACATACCGTCGAGAAATATCTCTCAGGCATGCCGGTTTCCTCACGATGTATTATTATTTCATTATTATTACAATTATTTTATTATATTATATTCTAAAATAGGATAACATAGTATAGGTATCAGAAGAAGAGGTCTCTGTTTGAATTTCCTGAAAAACAACGAAAGAAAAGCAATGCTTGATAATTTTTTTTACAGCATTGGAACTAATTTTGGAGACGTAATAAAGTTTGTATGAAACTGTTAATATATATATATACTTCTTCTGATTTTCGATCTGGCAGTACGGAATAGGATGGCTCTCAAAACTACTGAACTCATAAGCTAAATAAAGCATAAACGCATATACCAGCAGAAAAAAAAACCAATTCAGAATACACCCGCATCAGAAAACCACAACTGTCGACAGCAATTTCGTACGAATGAGGTTGGCATACACGTCTCAATCCTTCCAAATCTCTTCTAAACTGAACCTTATAGCTTTGAAATAAGGGTTATGGGTCGGAAGGTAATTTTGCATGTAATGGAAATCGTGAGGACATGTATACGTCTAGCACTTTGGAGTACTTTGCGACATTATGATTGTTGTTTGAGTTCATAATTGAGGCATATGGCGCTATTAGCTTGATTGTGAGCGTTGAGAATTAGGGATTATTTTGGATTTGGTCGTGTTCATTATAAAGTGTGACGTAAAATCTGATAATTTTGTGTTATATTATAATCTCGTAGTTGATCTGAAAAGATTCCTATAAGTACATATCTTTCTTTCTTTTTCGTGTGGTTAGTAACTAACCTGGTCCCGGTGTCATAGTTTTTATGCCGCCCATGGACTTGGCTTCACGTACCGTCGAGAAATATCTCTCAGGCATGGCGGTTGCCGGTGCCTATATAATTTAGCCCATGGGCATGTGACCATGTGGGCATGTGTATTTTTCTGAATATTCATGAAATATTATTTTCTTATATTTTTTTTCAAAATCCCCTTTGATTACAAAACTTCTTTAAAAAAACACAAGTGTAAGTCTATAAAGACTTACACTTGTGTTTTTTTAAAGAAGTTTTGTATGCATGTATGGCATTGTATACATAGTGCTGTAATTAAAGTCTTTGATAGAAAAATTGTGATTCCAGTCCGGTAATTACACTAAAAAACTTTTTGTTCACTCATAGCTGAAGCAGTGATGATTAAAAGAATTCGCCCAACAAAAATATTGTTGGTAACGCAACATAACATCAGTTTTTATTCCCGAAAGAGGTATTTAGAGGCCCACAAAACAAGTTTCCACGTTGTGGTTAAAAAAATAATCTCCAAGCCTAATGAATAGGCAGTCTAATGGCGTCCTCCCAGAAGTTTTTCAACTGAGAAATTCCTAATTTCCACATAAATCTACTCATTTGTAACCAGACCATACAGAACTCAAGCTCCAATATAAACCTATTCACATCCATGAAATCTAAATCAATATTACAAAGAATCGCAGACAATCTTCAAATCTCCAGACTGAATAAAATCTAATAAAGTCGTTGGTGGCTGATAAAAATTCACTGAGACACACGGTATGAGAAATTAAACGTAATGATATGAAATGACGTGGAAGGGGAGTCGGTAAGCGGTGTGGATGTGTGGTTTCGTCTGTCTGGAGCATTGAGGAGTGATTGAAAAGTATTTTTTACTAGGTTTCTTTAACTTACCGATTGCTAATGGTTAAATTTACGAATGAAAATGAAATCATGCACAAATTTAATATCCTTTCTAAGAGTTTTTTAATGACTCACTTTCTCAAATAATTTTTTAGTTTTGTAATATTTTTAAACATTTAAGTTTTTCTTTTTGAAAAAAAAGCCTAATTATTTTCTCACATAGGTACTTGTATTGTTTATAGTAGGTACTTATAAATACGTGTGTACCATAAATAATGAGAAATGAATTGGAATGATATAAAATGTCTTAGAAAGGGAGTTGGTAAGCGGTGTGGATGTGTGGTTTCGTCTGTCTGGAGCATTGAGGAGTGATTGAAAAGTATTTTTTACTGGGTTTCTGTATCTTACCGATTGCTAATGGTTAAATTTACGAATGAAAATGAAATCATGCACAAATTTAATATCCTTTCTAAGAGTTTTTTAATGACTCACTTTCTCAAATAATTTTTTAGTTTTGTAATATTTTTAAACATTTAAGTTTTTCTTTTTGAAAAAAAAGCTTAAATATTTTCTCACATAGGTACTTGTATTGTTTATAGTAGGTACTTATAAATACGTGTGTACCATAAATAATGAGAAATGAATCGGAATGATATAAAATGTCTTAGAAAGGGAGTTGGTAAGCGGTGTGGATGTGTGGTTTCGTCTGTCTAAGACATTAAGGAGTTATTGAACAGCTCTTTATGATGTTGGGAAAGGCTTACTAATTGTAAACAGTTAGAATTACGAATGGTTATGAATATGATAAGAAAATGTATGCTAAATGTGGTTTGACGTTAATTGTTCATATTTTTTGTATAATTTGTTAACATTTTCTTTTCTACTTCTATATTATTCAGTGTTCGTTTTGTCTGTGTGATTGGTTGTTATGAATAAAATCGTAGGAGCGTCACACTGCTTATAGAGGCGTATCTTTATTCATGCTATCTCGGTGGTCTGTCCCTGCCAGGTGAGACCCCCAGTTACCTGGGGGAGGCCCAGCAGAGGACGACCAGCATCGAAGGTGACGACACTACACGCCCATGGGCCCAATGTCATTCTTGCAAAAAAAAAAAAACATATTGTAAAACACGTTTCACAAAGGTTTTTCAACCATAATTAAATGTTAATTCCAAAAGTTGGAACTTATATGGGCATGTATTAAAAACTTAACACTAAAATGACTATCCTGACCTATATGCCAAACATTTCTTTGTAAAATTACCACAGAAACTGACACGAAACATATCCAGTTAAACTATTAATTCAAATTCATTGCCTAATAAGAACGGAGATAGCATAATTATTTTCTCAGTGTACGGAACCGCTATTCCACTCTGACCTTTAGTACGAGTCTGTTCGGTCGAACTAACGCAGAGGTACAGAAAAGTACTACAGAACGCCAACTCCATACAATGAGCGAAAATGCACGCACACATAGACACGCTTCACGTACGAGGAACGCGTCGCGAGTCGCGACTTTCATTCGGTTGAGAGACTGCACACTAGCTGGACGGAATAGCCTAAACTCGATAACTCGTGATTATTCGTCAAGTGTCAAAATAAAAAGCTGTTGTTGAAGATTCTAAAGTATTATATTTTCTTCAAATTCAACATAAAATTGCACCGATATTATGGCACAGCGTAGCCAGTAAGAGGCAGAAAATATTAAGCAAAAGTTATGTGCATTAGTGTCGGTCTCAAAGAGCACATCCGGAAATTAAATATAATTATAAAACAAATTATATGTAATGCATCGAACTATTGAATCCGTAAAAAATGACAAGATGTCATAGCCAAAATTAGACCACAAAGAAAGACATAGTCATTATTGTCCGCTGGCCGCCCGCGATTCGTTCCCCCGATCGGATGGGCACTCTTTTGGATGGCACTGAACAACGGCCGATGAATCAAGGTCGGTCCGATCGAGTCGGATTCTGTGTGCGCTGGGTGCAAAGGTACGTACGCGTCTATGTGTGCCTGTGCTTGTTTTTGCTCGTTGTATGGAACTGACCTTCTGTATCATTTTGTGGTTGACTTGGTAGAGATCTAAGACGGTATAATGTGTGCACTGCTTATCGGAAGGCGACATGCAGTCTGCTAGCAGGAGGGTTAGATGAAAAATTGTTCTTTAATTGAATTATGAGATTTTTTTTGAAGAATGGGTTAAGATGGTGGTATTTATGAAGACCATTGAAAAAGGATGTGCATGATATGATTCAAATGATGAAGAAAATTACGTTGATAAACTTAGAACTGTTTTCTGAAACGGCATGCCATTCTGGGCAAGCTGTATCGTGTATGCTATGCTATGCAAGTTATGTCATGTATGCTATGCTATGCTACGTATGTTATGCTATGCTGCGTATGTTATGATATGCTACGTATGCCATGCTATGCTACGTATTCTATGCTATGCTACGCATCTGTGCTATGCTTCTTCTTCTTCTTTTCGTGTGGTTAGTGAGTAACCTGGTGTCAGAGCTTTAAAGCCGCCCATGGGCCTCTGACTTGGCTTCACATGCCGTCGGGAAATACCTCTCAGGCATGCCAATTTCCTCACGATGTTTTCCTTCAAGCAAGTGATAATTATACAATACTCACATGAATCCGAAAAGTCAGAGGGCCGTGCATTGGGTTCGAACTCGAGACCTATGACTTGGCAGTCCGACGGTCACACCACTAGGCTATCACCGCTACTATGCTATGCTGAGCATGCTTTAATAATACCAGCCTGTTACTGTCCCACTGCAGGGCAAAGGCCTCTTCTCATACAGAGAAGGCACGAGCATTGATCACCACGCTTGCTCAAGACGGGTTGGTGATTTCAGACTTATATTAACTGTAAATCCAGGTTTCCTCACGATGTTTTCCATCACCGATGTCAGTAATGTCCAAGATAAACTGAAAAAGTAGGTACATATGAATTTAAAAAGTCACATTGGTACTTGCCCGGATTTAAACCCACGACAACCACGAGCTTTGCATGCTAATATTACAGAGAGAGACGCCAGAGATTCTATAAAAAATTCTAGCTTCTAGTTTTTACTATCCACATTAGCAGGCTAGAACAGTATGTTCCGTTGTTTCTGCCTTTTCACGACATGCCCAATAACATCAAACATTTAAAAAATCAGTCTATCTAATCTGCCAACGCTACAGAAAGCAAATATTCGTTCATTTATCGGTGCATCGGGACCATTTGAAATATTCATATGTAACAAGAAAGCATTAATGTTCAATGAAGCTTTTATCATACGAGCTCCACTGGCTCTCCCGTTCTCTGCCAATTTGCAAATTGTGATAACATTCATGTAAGTATATTTATAGAGCAATTTGGTTTTAATGGGTGCTTTATTCTTGTGTTGAACCTGTGTTCTTTAATGACGATTGTGGAAAGAAATGACGTAAGTAAGTAGAACTACTTCGTAAATAGAACTACTTCTATTATTATATTTCTATTTGCCAAGTCTGCAGACTACTATCTTTAGTTTCTCCTAGCTATATTCTAGGATTGATCTTAGAGGTATTAGGAACAGGATGTAAAGTTCACTCATCCTCCAGAGAAAAGGGAGGATTCTCCGATCAGACGGGTGTTGGGTCTAGTGGGCAATTGTCGGAACGTTATATATATCCTAGTCAACGCGAAACTCTGCTTGCGCGATGCAGGATTTTGCGTGATGTCAGTGTAATGCGTAGCTCGTATGTGGCGATGTAGTTCCACAATCTTAAATAATAATCTCAATAAATATAATTACTTTATTTTGTATGATCTGTTCTCACAGACAAACCTTGAAAACGGTATTGTGGGGCATAGTTTTAAATATAAGACTGCTGTAAACTTTCAAAATACCATAATATAAAACCTAACGTTTCATTCTCACTTGGATGATTTTTTTTTTCATCTACGACTATCGAGTTTCTCTACGTTGGAGCATTTAGCGGTTATAATCATAATTCAAGATGAAGTTAAAAGCCAAATGTATGAGAGGATTTAAAACAAATATTCAAATGAACAGCTGCTTCTGAGCATCTTTGATTAAAACTCATTGTTTCCATAATGCTCAAAGACACTTAACGCTAGAGCTTAGTAATAGTTCTCTTTACTAACCAAGTTATCAGAAATCAATCGTACAAGCCCAAAATAATAATACAAAAAAACCTCTTACCACTCGGATTCAATTCTAATACATCTCCGAATGAAATCACTTTACACCACATTATCAAACAATTGGAAATGATTTCAGCATCCTCTAAGTAACACATTGTATGCTTCCCTTACTCTCGAGCCTTAATAAATAAATTAACAGAATGAGCTTAGTCATTCGTTCGTATTCATTAATTAAGATCACACGCGAGGCTTATACCAATCTTGAGAACAATTGGCTTCATACTTGGGATAGGGTGACCATGGAATTGTATAGCAGAGGATAACAAATACATCATTTGAAAACACGCATCCCTCGTGCAGTCGAATAATATTTTTTTAACTACCGAATTCTGTTTTCAATGCATTCATTGTCTTTTTTTATGTGTAATATCTATCCTTTCGCTTTCCCGTAATCAATGGGAGTGATTTAGTGAAAAGGGACGGAAGTGTGTAACAGGAAGCCGGGAAAGCGCGCGCTATTTCATTCGACCAATGAGCGCGCGCGGTCCTAGAGTTGCCCGTCATATGGTACCAACCCATTTTCCGAGAGTTGGTACTGGCAGCCAAGATGTCAGTTGTTTTATTTTATTTATTCGGGAAAAAAACAATTACATATTTAGAATTACAAAATGATAGGATACAGAAATTATACAAATGTGAAATCAACTACGTTCTCGACATATGATGTTACACATCATATGCAAATACTGTAAGCTTAGCTCGTTAAAAAAAAATTAAGTTCAACTTATTTCAAAATATGTTAGATGGTTTTTGGAATCGCAATCGTGTTTATTGTGCCTTCCAAAATCTTTAAGAGACTTTATTTCAATGTCTTGAACATCTTTATATCTACGGGTAATAAAATTTAATGATTGCACAATAAAAATGCGCGCACGGTGACAAACAAGCAGCAACAAAATATCCCAAAATATCCTAAATCAACATGGTAACACAACACCCAAAACAACAAGACGTGTATTACTCTTACTCAAACTTTTGTATAGAATTTGTGGAAAGAAAGGAGACGGGCCCAAGTGGGGGGAAGACGCAGGGCTAAAGGGGGGGATGCTAATGATAACACACTCACACACAATTTCTTTTGTTTCCAAGCCACAGTTGCAAGAAACTGGAGTGTTCTTTATCTTATGTTTTGAGTATTCAAGAAAGGTTTGAATTTTCTTGGTATGGTAATGAGAGAAAACATGCAGTTCTTAAAGCAGATAATATACTTCTACTGGATGAAAACTGCTCCTAAACAACATGATCTTAGATTTGAGTGTCTCGTGGGACCATTGGTCGCAAGTACCACTGCTGAGTATGGGTTTGTGAGTGTGTGTGTGTGGTTTATGTTATGTATGGCGCACACAAATCCTGCATCGTGCAAGCACAGTTTACCGCGCGACGAGTATACAGGGTGGCAGGGACATCGACGCGAAAACTGTTACCATGGTTTCAGCACATGAATCTGAACCCCGCTGCGTTGAAATTTTTCGTTGGTTACTTAAAAAATAATCAGCTGTTCCATACATTTTGACCGCGTAGGTATTGCACTATTTTAAGAAACAGCAGATTCGAAAAATTTCAATGCAGGGGGGGTTCAGATTTATGTGCTGAATCCATGGTAACAGTTTTCGCGTCAATGCCACCCTGTATAGACGTCCTTCCGACATCAATCGTTGGGCAGTTGCCCACCAGACACGACACCCGTCTGGTCGAAGGATCCTCCCTTTTCTATAGAGGATGAGTGAACTTAACACCGTGTTCCTCAAATCTCTATAGATTCTTGGTCATCTCTGGGTTGGGCAAAGTATAATTAGTTTTTTTCCAGTAAGGGCCCAGTGCTCCCATTTGTGTTACATTATATCAATGACAAAAGATTTGCTCCCTATGTTTATACTGTTGCAAGATAATAGAGAGAATAGAATCAAAAACTTACTCTAAGTTTGAGTGGTTGATTCTATTCTACTTCATAATAGGTAAATAATATCTACGAGACAAATCAATTGCGAACGCAGATTAGTTCTAAATCTGCGTTCGAAATTTATTTGCCAAATATGTAAACAAACACGAGTTTTAGGAAACACAACCGTAATACCTACATATAAGGTTCAGTTTGCGTTACAACTTCATATTTTTTATGACATTTTCAACAGTACTAGTCAGTTTAAAATCAACTTTATTTACACTTGTATAAAGTTCTTGTTTGTTTTTAGTGGAAGTAAATTGGAAACAAGGTCGTAAATAAACCTTAGAAAACTTATGGAAGATAAAATGCCATTATTTAGCTGAAATAGAACTGCACTATCCCCAAAAATACACTCCTTATCCAAAAAACTTACTGAAAAAGAAGGCTCGGTAAACAAAAACCGTTCCCCCGTCGCAGTCAGCAACAATGCTTAATAATGGTTTCGCGAATTTTGCAATACATTCATTAGGGCCTTTTGTTCATATATTTGGGGGTAGACAAAAATTATAACATACAGGGTATTGTGCGCCAGGCGACGCGGAATAAGTGGCGAATTGGGGTAGGGTTGGCGATCGTACGGTAAAATAAAATAAATCAAATTAACTTGTTAAAATTCAGTAAGATTATTTTTTCAATGACGCAGAAAAACAGTAATAGAACTTAGAACAACTGAACGAAGAGTATTTTAAGTTGTAAAGTTTTTTTTTTTTTTTTGTTCACTGGGTTGAAAGACAATCTACAATATTTATGTGGATTAGAGGCTTGGTACTCCACAACAGAAAAGGTTGGTATATGTACAGCTATTATTTTGTGATAAGCATATCTGTTCTCGTTGTTAACGCAATTAGATATCTAAATTCCTTTAGAGAATTTGTAACACTTCTTCATACGCTATCATAATTATTTTCTAGCATTTTTTTACACACAATCATCAAATTAATGTTTGCAAATGTTTAATGAAACGCATACGGAATGATACACAGGTGTATCTTGCGCTTCATTCTAAATAAACATAAATTAAAACAAAGATTCCCCAAAATAGTTTTTCTTTCCGTTTTTCATCATTTACCTTTTAGTTGCCAGGGGCCACGGTATCCCTCTCGGACTTTCCCGCGACTCCGGCAGACATCGGTCCTAGTGGAAAATAGCTTAACGCGCCTAAAGAAGTTTTCACTTCAAAAATCGAACTCGACAACCCTAGCACACGTCGCCCAAGATTTAAATGCGCCGAGGCGTCTCACGTTAATGCTAAGAAAACACGAGCCTATAGGGTGCTCTCAATTCATTCACAAACAGATAAACAAAATTGTTTCTGTGCCTCTAACTCTAGACAGTCATATGTTCTGGGAAATTTGGTGAAAACAAAATGAAGATCGAGTTGTTTAGTGATTTTGCTTGTGTTTTGTTGTGGCTATTCTTTTGTTTTTTCAATCTTTCATAATTTTCTAGCGACCCACGTACGGTTTTTACGACTTGACAATACATCGAGATTTATTTATTATGCAAGTTTATGTATTAAACTCATAAACTTCCCGGAATAAATTATTTAAATGATGGTGAAAAACACATTAAAACCCATTGCGTGGTTTAGAGGAACAACGTGGTAACAGAGAGACACGAAAAGCGACTTTGTTTCATACTATTTATAGATTATTATTAAATAAACTCCTATTACTAAGTAGAGAAATACTACCGTAATTATTATGTCTGCCGTCAAACAGCGATGCTGTGTTTTGATTTGAAGGGTATAGGCGCTTGAGTAATTACAGGCATATAAAAAATGCCTCATAGGTTAAATGTCGCAGGCGCTCATGTTGAACACGAGTTCGATTCCCGGATGGGGCAAATTGTTATTGAGTTTTTCCATCTGCAATTTCTCAGTAGCAGCTCGGACCCTGTATTTGTGCCTGGTTGATGGCAACAGGCTCGCCCCCTGTTACATGGGACTTAAACTTAACTGGCGAAATGTGGGTGTACTGTAGTTACACCTGTGCCTGCCCTTCTGGGAACACCGGCGTGATGTTATGTTTAAGTGTATGTCGTATGAGACATGACAGTAATCACTGTCTTTGGGATAGCAACAGACATGCGATTTCTCTGGTATAAGGTATAGATGTCCATTGAAAACAGTACCTAATCAGTTACCATCAGCATTCACAACCATCTGATACGCTTCTGTGTCGAATCGAACATCAATCAGTGTTATGGAAGGAGTTCTCTAAACGCTGTTCACAAATTCGAAACTCGATTTTTTTTACAGTTTATTTAAACAAAATACAGTAGGCGCTCACTACTCCGACACGTCCAATAGTCCGGCGTTTTCTAACTTAGATCTTCTATCGTAGATATCCGTCTACTACTCTGTAATCCGGCAGGTTTATTACAAAAGTGCCGGATTACAGAACTTGTGCATTGATCGTTGTCGTTCTGCAGTCCTTTCCGATTCTAAGAGTAGCTACGTAAACTAATAAAGATTTATTACTTTGCAAATCTGTGTTAAAAGAAAGAGCTGATATTTCTTATAGAAATCCAACAATTTCCCATAATCCGCCATTGGCAAAAAAAAATGGTTGCCGGATTATCGAGCGCCTACTGTATACGAGCGCTATTTCTTCCGACAGCTATTTTCTGTCGGGGAATTGGCAAATCAGGGGCCCTAAAACGGCCGCTTTGGCAAAATCATAATATGATAATATTATGAATCATATTAGGTTTAAAGAAACTTTATTCTCAATAAAAACAATTACATGTCACTTACTTGAGAACAATAACTAACACATAAAAAAAAAACAAAATTTAGGCTCGACAACATCCATGAACAGAAATACTAATTAAAACTAAAACCTGTCCCATCCAAAGCATTCATTTTTCAAATAATATTTGATTTGCAATCAGGCAATAGCTCAGCTGGGTTTTGAATGCATTAAATGAGTGCAGGTTCCTTATGCGTGATGGTATTTTGTTGTATAGCTGTGCTCCCTCAAATGTAAGCATTTTTTTACCATAGTTGGTCCTAGTTTTTGGTAAAACCAATAAACTTGCTCGCCGAGTGCTTCGTTGACTAACTTGTTTGTGTTGGGTAAGTGTGATATTTGAGTGGATGGTTTTGTTTAGAACTTTTCTGATAAAGATGCATGTGTTATATATATATAGTTGTTTTATGGTCATTATTTTTGTATCGCTGTATATTTTTTTTGTTGCTGTTAGGTACGGGTAATTGAAGAGCATTTTTACCAGTTTATTTTGAGAAATTTGTAGTTGTGACAATTTTGTTTTTGGAGCACTACCCCATACTTCGACCAAGTATAGTAGATGTGGCTTTACTAGGGAATTATAGATAGTGTGTCGCAATCCTTGTGGAACGCATCGAACTAAATTGTGCAGAGCTCCGACTTGTGTCGAGAGCTTGTTTTACTTGTTTTGCTTGTTTTTTGACATATTAAAAGTCACAAACTGACAATTCATAATACTATCTGCGTTCAATTCATATTACGCAATTCATCTGTTTGACAGTTTTGTATTATAATGAAATAACATTTAAACTGTAGAAATAAAAATAAAATTATTACATATATTTGATTTTAATTTAAAAAAAATATTTTTATCTGCTTTGTATTATAATTTGTGATTTAGTCTGTGCTAAATAAATGTATTTTCTTTCTTTCTTTCTTTCTAAAAATCTAATTAGTTTAATAAAAACTGTAAAGAAAAATTTACCGGCAAAATTACGGTTTTCTTTTTTTTCATGCGGTAATATCTACACAAAATATGATTCTGATATGAATTGAATATGATTCAGCTAATATGTGTCACCATAGAGAAATTGCTAATAACCTGCTGGGAATTCCGAAAATGAATTGCTTTTAGAGGAATTCCTTAATGTGGCCGTTTTAGGCCCACTGGTAACCTAAAATTAATCCTTTTCGATTCGGAAGCCAGTTGAATGGTTGTGAATAGCTATGCAGTTTGGCAACCTGTTCATTTGCCGACCAATGACGTAAAAAAAACCTGGAATTAATGATTCAAGTAAGAATGTATGTTACTGTGTCAAATGGAATGTATAAAGGCTTGTGCAGACCAGCGCGACTTGTAGCGCGACGCGACACGAACTATACAATTTCTAAGAAAACTTCACAGTATAACAATAACCGGTGTCGCGTCGCGCGACAAGTCGCGCTGGTGTGCACAAGCCTTAATTGTGGTTAGGAGGGAAAACCAATACCTAGGTGATGCGCATTAATATTCAAATAGCGTAGATGGTTAAATTATGTTGGTTACCAATTAATTAATTAATATAATAATATTATTTGTACATCGTTCTTAAATATAATATACATCTAACACTAAAATATATAAATTATGTACAAGTATACAGAGGAAATAAAAAATAAAAATAAAATTAAGGAAGAGCTCATTGGGCATCAAAAAATTCATCCTCATCGCTGTCAGTTGGAAAAGTGCCCAAAAGGCTGGCAGCATTGCCACGTTGGATGGCAATGCTGATTCTTTGACCTAAAAATTGGCCAGCCCTCTGGTCACGTGAAGAGTCGACCAACCGCTTGGCGATGTCCCGAAATACTCGATGATTAATTAATATAATAATTAGTCATATTTTGCTAAGTACCTGGTACTTGTTGATAGGTCTACACTGTCCTCTCATACCTTTTAACACTGTAGTTTGAAAACATTGTAAAAACCATTGACTTTTAAAAGAGTAACCGTGGAGTTTCTTGCCGGCTCTTCTCCATATGAAATGACCAATTGGAACCGTGCACCTAGCTTCTGACGTTTCATAAGTGCCCTTGTAGGTTTATGCGAAATAAAATATTTTGAATGTGAATTTGAATACAGAACGGTTACTACAATGATGGATGAAACACAGTAGACAATATACTAGTGGATAATTGTTTAATTAATATGAACAATAAATTATGAATGAACTGAGTTAATTAGTAGGTAACCCAGCTATTATTATACAGGGTGGCAGGCATATCGAACCGCAACCGGTTACCCTGGATTCGGTACATGATACTTAAGCCCCGCTGCGTTAAAATTTTTCGACAGTTACAAAAAAAAATGCTGTTCCATATCAAAACTCTTAAGCATCTAAACTAAAATGAAAAAAAAAATATTATTCAGTTGCTAGACAATTACGACTACGAGGAAGAAGATAATCTATTCGGCAGCGTAACATAATACCTACCCGAATTCACCATACACGCACACATATCTCACACACACCTCCACCACACACACTAATTAATACACACCTCATTCACATTCGGCCCTCTCACTCTCCACAGAAGTCGGTGTTAATTTAAACTCTTTTTTTTTTTTGTCTAATGTGTATTTGTAAACCTTCCTGTCAATGCATGCCATAAACGCTTGTGCAGACCAGCGCGACTTGTGGCGCGACGCGACAGGAACAATACAATTTCTTAGAAAACTTCACAGTATAACAATAACCGGTGACAAGTCGCGCTGGTCTGCACAAGCCTTAACTGTAATTAATTATTTCATTTTTGTCTATCGCACTTCTTTAAGTACCACCATATACTCTGTAAGTTGAGAGGTCTGGCTCTTGTGATACAGGAACTCCTAGTACAAGAGCCAGAGGTCAGCACCAACCGACGGGGTCGAAAGACCAATGCCTGCTGGGGTTGCGGGTTACAGGCAACGGAAGGAACACGGGTGGGTTTTAGTCAGTAAAAGTCTGACACACCCTCTCTGCCCAGAGCGGGAGAAGTCATTTGATGATTTCCCATCCCGAAAACAAAAAAAAACAAAAAAAAAAGGGCTACTCTGATGTTTGTGACTTTGAAGTGTAAATAAAGAAAAATGTTATTATTAAATTATTATACATTTTGACCGCATAGGTATAACATGTTTCTATGAAACAGCAGTTATTTTTTTTTAAACTGATGAAATATTTCTACGCTAGGTGGTCTAGAATCAGGGGGCCTACTCCCTAAGCGTCGAACGACGTCGAAACGACGGCCGACCGAACGGATTCCGCTTAGGAAGTAGGCCCCCAGGAATTCATTGTTACATTTTGAGCGTCGATGTGGGATGCCACCCTGTATGTAACGATTTCAGCACATTCGGATTTTGTGATCTACAGAACATAACATAACATCACACCTGTTTTCCCCGACGTTTTAGGCAGAGGTGTACCTATAGTACACCCACATTTCATTATGTTTATTATTGTTATATGTCCCATGTAATATTTTGCATAAGTACTATTGTATAGAATCAAGTTTTTCTAACTGAACAGACCGCTGTGCTGCTGGGGAGTTTGTTGCGCCACTTCTTCTTCCCAGCTAAAGCACTAGGAAGTGGTGAAGCGCGGGCGTTTTTGGGCACTTTTCGAACGTCAAAATTACATAAGCAATTCCATCTTATGTAATGTTGACGTTGGAAAAGTGCTGATTCTCAGCCTATTTTGAATAAATGACATTTCAATTTGAATAGGGGCTTTGCCATCAATCGGGCACAAATCCAGACTCTGCGCTGCTATTGGTAAATTACTAATGGAAAAAGCCAATAACACTTTGTCCGGCCTGGGAACTCAGGACCTAGCTCAGCAGTAGCGCTTGCGACCACTATACCAATAAGTTAGCCAAATTAGAGATATGTATGTGCCAAATGGAGTTTTGTGACAAAAATAAGAAGCTTAAAACAAGTTGCGTTTAAATTCATTGCAATAGATCCGCTATGTAAGTACGTATACATTGAAACAAAACAATTCGACGACACGGTTGGCGCAGTGGCTGAGCGATCGACTGCTGCGCAACGTGTCGCGGGTTCGATCCCCGCACGGAACAAATATTTGTATGATCTGATCTTGTTCCGGGTCTGGGTGTTAGTGTATGTGAGTTTCTATGTTTGTAAACGCACCCACGATACAGGACGAAATTCCTAGTGTGGAGCAACGTTTTCAAAAAAAAAAAAACAAAATCCTATGGAAGAGAAACAGGCACCTAAGTACTTGGATAATAATTGAACAGAAGAAGAATCAGTGATCCAATGTCCTAAAGCAGAAAAAAATAAATCTTTATACGTATAGATTATAATACTGATAAACTAGATAAAATAACAAATTTTCACTTTTAGCGGTGGTCAGCACAGAATGCGGATCGCTGGCTTCCGCTACTCGCCAATAGATGGCGTTACGAAGCATGTTCTAAAGTTTTTACACCAAACGCAGTCGGTTTATAGAATGTATTCAGCGGTAAATGTCCGTTGGTTAAATAAACCTTTATTTAGATTTTATATGCATAGATGCATTAAAATAACTTTTCTTTAATATTTTAAGATCTAATCTGCAATCTACCTAGCCTTTTCCCAACTATGTTGGGGTTGCCTTCCACTCTAACTGGATGTTGTTGAATACCAGTATTTTACACGGAGCGACTGCCTATCTGACCTCCACAACCCAGTTACTGGGTAACACGCTAGCCCTTGGTAAGACTGGTTGTCAGATTTACGGGCTTCTACACTACTCGTAACGACTGTCAAATATCTGCGAATGACAGCCGGGACCAACAGCTTAACGTGCTTTCCGAGGCACGGAGGTGTTTCGATATGGGTGTCCACCCATGGACCGACCTGGGCCACCCTAGCTTAACCTTCAATTGACCCGTGTGACTGTTTTTCATATTAGCCACGAGCCCCTCGACCATCTTTTATTCTGAAAATCCTACTAATATTATAAGTTTGAAAGTTTACTACTGTTCTTCGTTCTATTTATTTTTTAGTATTATTTTATATTGTATCAGCCCAGTATGTGGCCACAGTAATTGCGGCATCAGTGGTATTCTTTAGGTCATCCGAGGTGCAGGGCACTGAGGACATTCCAGCAAGTGGGAGCATGGTTTGATGTTTGGATGTTTGTGCCGTTTTTGCATGATTGAGTACATGCAAAAACGGCTGCACGGATTGATGGATGAAAGGCACACAGATAGTTTATAACCTACATTATTAATACAGGACACTTTTTATCACGGAAGTACGTTTGCGTGGGATGATTTCCGACATAACGCGGGCAAAGCCGTGGGCAAAAGCTAGTATTATAATAATGTTAAAGTTTGTACGTTTGGATGCTTGTTACTCTATCATGCAAGAACGGCTGCACGGATTGATGGATGAAATTTGGCACACATATAGTTTATAACCTAGATTAACACATAGAATACTTTTTATCCCTGTAGTAGTCCCCTGGGATGATTTCCGACATACACGAGGGCGAAGCCGCCGACAAAATCTATTCATATATAAATATTTTGTAGGCCAGTTAGAGGTGGTAGCCGGACTACATTCAAGTATCGCCATTTGTGGAGTCCTTTAACGATTAGTTACTAGTGTTTAGATAGTTATGTTGGTAATTGTCATTGTCAATCTTGGAAACTCCTATGATAATCTCGACGTAAATTAAAAATTCAAAAGTCATTTATTCAAAATAGGCTGAGAATCAGCTGTTTTCGAACGTCAAAATTACATAACACAGTCCCCCAAAAACGCCCACCCTTCACCAGTTCCTAGTGCTTAGCTGGGAAGAAGAAGTGGCGCAACCAACTCCCGAGCAGCACAGCTGTCTGTTCAGTTAGAAGTACTACTACTCCTACTCTTCTATTGCAAGAAACCAATAATTAAAGGAAAATATCGCTTATCTCTTCACATAATCAGCCTATACAACATGTAAAATAACACTGTCCGATTCTTGACGGGTTGTTAGGTATCTATCATACTGATACTCTATATAAGGGGTAAAATCCAAGAAAAAAAAAAAAAATTGCCACTTTTTTTTTTCAATGCGATATTTTATAGCTTTTTTACCTGGAGCGCGGGCGGTCGTCATTTAGCGGATGCCTAAAAGTCCTAAATTATGATTCCTGTTGAAAATTTGCAATTTTTTTATGGATATTGGTATAAAAAAAATGAGAATTTTAAATAGCAAAAACTTCATATTTTCAATAATAATAAGTTTTTTTTATTACTTTTTGGTAATGTTATTGCAATACCTATGTGGTAGGTTTTTTTAGTTAAATAATATACGGTGGTTCGACTCGCACTTGGCTGGTTTCATTTTTTCACACCTGCGGCATGTTTTGGTTCTCTAATCATACATATCAAAGTTTAATAAGACGTCAACACACTATTGTAAGACTATTGTTTTGTAATTATCTTCGTTATCATCTGTACTGACTGGCTGTATAGAATTGTTAACTGACATCGTTGATTGTGTTTTGTTTAGATTTTTTTATATTTGAATACTTGTTTGTGTTCGATTCGATTTGGATACTGCTTTACTGGTGAAAGAAAACATCGTGAGGAAACCGGCATGTCCTAGAACCAAAAATTCGAAGACATGTGACATCTACCAACCCGTACTGGGCCCGCGTGGTGGATTACAGCCCACTCCCTATCGAAGAGAGCCTGTGTGCATTTGATTATTATGCCAAGCAAAACTGTGCAAGAAACTCTAGCTGTCATGGAAGATGAATAATCCACACATTGATATTGAAAAAGAAGCAAATCAAATTCAATCGCTTGTCACAACACTAAAGTTAAGTCATTCATCCCAGGACTTAAAAAAAAAGTTACACGCGTATAGACACGTCTCCAGCAAAAAGTATCGATTCTCGAACGAGTTCTCGATTTAAATCGGATAATAGACAGGATGTGGTCGTCCCGTCCGAACGCACATGCATTTTGAAAAAACAAATGAATCAGAGAAACATTCCAACGTCCTTATTTTAAAAGAATACGGTTCATATTCGAATGGGAATTCGTTTTATAACGCTAAACATAATGTTGTAAGGTCGCGTGCGTGCAAATCGATTATCGAAAGGATTAACGATTACTGTGATTGGAGATCACGGGGTCAGTCTGAAGATACACCTGCTTTTATGAATGAAAGTTATGAAATGAGGTAGTGGCAATTAATGGCTTTATCGAGAAATTACTTACCTGCCTTTAGAAGCTTAAAATTATGGAGTTGTATTTTAGGAATTTGTTTAAGTTCAGATATAAAATAAGCTTTAGTAAACCTTTAAAATTGTTGTTAGCTGTTAGTTGATCTTAAGCTATTTTTACGTGCACAACCGTATGCAAACTGCTTATCTAGTAAAAATAAGCTTGTGTACTTCTGATATTCACAGAATACGGATTCATGGACGATTTTGTTAGCAAAATAACCTTTCTAGACTAAAACATGCAAATTCAGTTCTAGCGGAGCATTGTTCTCATAAAAACGTACGTAAATCTTCGATAGTGTTTATTACGTTCCAATATAAGTAAATAGCATGTTGTAGAGTCTTATCGTCGGACCGATCGCCAGTTCTTGCTCTCGTTCAAGCACTAACATTACCCAAACTGAATCGTTCCCACGGCGTCTGCACATCACTCTTCTTCAACTATCGTTCGAATTTATCTCAAAGAATAAACAGCTTTATGTCAGGTAAACAAAGTGTAATTTTGTTTACCAAAGATTCTTATTAAAGATACGTTAAGCATAACAGTGTTCGAATTTTGAGATCCGTTGTTTTAAATTTTGCTGAGGGAAATTAGACTTTAGAATGTAAGGTTCTAGATACATTTTTGGCTGTTCCTAAAATGGCAGCTGAGTCGGTTTCAGCATAGCGAATGTATGTAATACAATATTCAAATATTTCGTGAATCATGCGCATCCGTGTGTATAATTACGTTTTTAAGATCAGTTCTTTTCCAGGGGTTCGAAATATTGAAACTTAGCTTGCCTATCGATTTCTTGCTAAGTTCTACGTTAGTAAATAATTTAAAAAGATTTCATTAAAAAAAAAACAACCTCTAGTAGTCTTCATAATAATGTCAGGCCATGTTTCATTGATAAGTTCACACTGCTTATAACTACATTTAGGTAAAATCGAATACTAAAGTTAACCGTGCTCCCTGTCTCGGCACTTTTCTGGTTCATAATCATTTGCCTAGCCTTTTTCCAACTATGTTGGGGTCGGCTTTCAGTCTAACCGGATGCAGCTGAATATCAGTATTTTATATGGAGCTACTGTCTATCTGACCTCCACAACCCAGTTACTGGGTAACACGATACCCCGTGGTAACACTGGTTGTCAGACTTTCGGGCTTCTGACGACACGTAACAACTGTCAAAGATCTACAAATGACAGCCGGGACCAACGGCTTAACGTGCTTTCCGAGGCACGGAGGATGTAAAGATGATCACCCATCCACGGACCAACCGCGGCAAGGGTAACTTAAACCTGATCGATCGACCCGAGCGGGTGTTATTACCCACAAACCCTTTTCTTTCCACGGCACTTTTCTGGTTAACCCCTGTAAATTTTATTTTCAGGAGTTTCAGTGGTTGTCAATAGTGCAGTTAAATTGTCAAAAAAAATACATATGTACCGAAATAGGTAAGTACTAGCTAGTAGATATTTCGTATTTTGAATCAAATTCGAGAGAACCAAGTGGTTCTCATCAATTCAACGTTCAGATATTTGTTTTGGTTTTTCGGAGTTGTTACTTCATCTCTATCACAAATCTGAGGGGTAAGTCCCGTATTTTTTTTAAGAACTTTCGGAATCTAATCTCAACCTCAATCAGTCTAAAATACTTCTAATGTATCTACATTTTTGACATTAATTGTTGTTGAGAAGAGATTACTAATTTGAACTTTTTGTACGGAAATTAGCCTTCGAGAGATTTTCTTCTTTTTGTGTGGTTAGTGACTAACCTGGTGTCAGAGTTTTAAAGTCGCCCATGTGCCTCTGAATCGGCTTCACATGCCGTCGAGAAATATCTCTCAGGCATGCCGGTTTCCTCACGATGTTTTCCTTCACCATTTTTGAAGCAAATGATAATTATACAATACGTACCTGAATCCGAAAAGTCTGAGGTGCCTTGGGATCGAACTCGAGGCCTATGACTTGACAGTCAGAGATTAAAAGATTTTATTGTTGTTGTTGTTTTTAAGAGATTTCGTTGCTGCTTTTTTTTACTTAAAAAGTGCAAAGTTTACAACCTCTGTCGGTAACGGGTCTTGCGTAGCTCGGTAGCGGGTTCGGATCCAGCGTCACGCCGCATCTGATCTGTGACCCCATAATGAGACAGCTGCTTTTCTGCTTATTGCTGTGAATTTGACGGTATTCTTGAATTTGGATTTATTTAGTTTTTGTTGGTGAGAGTTTAAAGAGCGTATTCTGAAAGTGGGCAACGTTGCAAATAGATGTCAAATATTTCGCTGTTTTGATTAATTTGCAATATTACTGTATGAAAATTAGAAATGTGGCTAAATAGCGAACTAGACTATGATATTTGCAAACTCTCCAAATGCCTTTACACCTAAAACGAGTACGTCAAATTCAATGTTATAATTGTAATTCATTATTAATATTCTAGTTCGCTAGTTAGCCACATTGCTCGCTAAAAGGTGGCTGAGACACACTGGATGCGGAAGGCGGAGGTGTTGTGGCGCAGCCTGGGAGAGGTCTATGTCCAGCAGAGGCTTCATTTAATTTTGCTGAAAGGCCAGAGGTGTTTTTTAATTTCAGGTATTTTGTCTTTTTGTAAAGGACATTTTCTTCTGTTGCAAAATATTAACGACTTATTATCGTCCTTAAAATCATTAGAATTACAAACCACTTTCAAATTCGTTTGGAAATTGCCAAAACCACTACCTACTGTTGATTGTGAACAAGTTGATTAGTAATTATTCTTATCACGAATAACAAAACCATAGAAAAAGAAGAAGAAGTGGAAGTGGTGGTGTGGAGATGGAGTGGAGTTCGTAGAAGTGGTGATCTGCTATTTAGGTGCGGTGGAGTAGTTATGTGCTTATGAAATCCATTACTATTTCCATGTACTTATCTCAGTTAGCGAAATCGTGCAGAATACATGTAAATTGATAGCTCTGAGTACATACTAGTAGGTAACTTCATTTTATATTCCATGACCGGTGAGCAGCCAACGCCTAAGTACCATAATAATACATATTTTATGTATTCAAATAATGAGACACTATGTATTACCTATGTCAGCATTTCTAGGACAATGAGAAAGGTCAGAAACGCGCATTAAAAGAGCATCCCTGGTGATGTATGTCCTGCGCCAATTCATTAAAGGTCCTCAAGTGCAATGCAGGGCGATCCTATTGCCACTAACTGGACACAAATCCAGCCTTTTTTTTTTTTTTGAGGTTGGGAATTCATCAAATGACTTCTCCCGCTCTGGGCAGAGCGAGAGGGTGTGTCAGACTTTTACTGACTAAAACCCACCCGTGTTCCTTCCGTTGCCTATGCGCCGGGGCCGCGATATCCCTTTCGGACAAACCCGCAACCCCAGCAGACACAAATCCAGCCTCACGCTGCTACTGAATTTTTACCAATGCTGGGACCGCACCTGCGTCTATCGTGACAAAGCAATGCGTGCCGAAGCTTTGTATATTTTGCTCGCAAAAAAATTAATACTTGCTATTAATTTCTCTCTCTTGCTGGCTCTCCACTATCCATCGACTGAGTGTTTACGCAGTCCAGAAATAACTGTCTGACCACGCTCCACGATTATTATCTACCGTCACCCGGGCTATAAGTGCCACGTAGCCCGAACTATCGCGACGATAACTGATAATGGTTGGTTACATCTGCGTGCGTCGTATCACTGTGCAAATCTTCGTCACGATAGATGCGGCCGCAGCATAACCGATAACACTTTTTCCAATCTTAGAACCGCTTACAACCTTTACACCAACTGGCCAGCGAACGAGGTATGACCATAATCACCTTGATACGTTAATAATGTCATTCCAAAAACAAATAATCGATTCTAAATTCAAACCTATTGAAGGGTCAGCCATGATTGGTATTTAAGAACGCATATCAGTATGCGTGCCGTTCTCTCATACATATTTAGTGCGTGTGTGTTTGTGTGTGTGTGTTAATTATTGTCATTGAGTGGGCGTGGTCAAAGGTTCGGTATGGGATACTGGCCCTTTATGTCAGCCGAGTTTATAAAGTCGTGATGTGTTGCGGGCAGTGCGAAAATGAGAATAGATAGCAAAATAATATGTCTGTCTTAATAGTTTTATCAGTGGGCAACTTGCTGATTGGCAATTTTTGTAACTATAAATGTGGTGTGGCTGCCTTGTGATTGACGTGAATATGTGTACGTTACGATAAATATTTTCTTTGATCCTTTAGCTATCAAGTGGTGACATTCAATTTTGGATGTAGATGATAGATAATGTAGCTGCAGCTTCAAACGTTATGCCCCGATTTTGTAAACAGTTTTTTGAATTGCCTCCCACTATGGAAGCAAATTTAAAGACGTATTCACTTCTAAAAGAAATAAAAAGAGGCGATAGCCCATTGACTAAGATGTCAGAAAGGCTAGTGCGAAGTAATTTGGAATCAGGGCCCCAACTGTGGTACTATTAAGAGCGTTTATTCTGAAAGTGGGCAACGGTGCAAATAGATGTCAAATATTTCGCTGTTTTGATTAATTTGGCAATATTATTGTATGGAAATATGAAATGTGGCTAACGAGAGAATTATGTAGAATATTAATAATGAATTGCAATTATAACATTGAATTTGATGTTATAACCGTTTTAGATGTAAAAAAAAGTATTTGGAAACTTACCAAATTCATTTTTTAAATCTAAAACGAAATATTCGGTGTAACTATATTAATTATTGCATTTCATAATCAATATTAGTTCACTAGCCACTTTTCATATTTTTATACAGTATTATTGTCAAATTAATAAAAACAGGTAAATATTTGACAGCTATTTGCGACGTTGCCAACTTTTAGGATAAACGCTCATAAATGTCACCCATTTTTTTTTTTCTATTAACTGTTATATCGAACTACCTATCCAAAAAAATACCTATATTGAACATAATATTGAACATAGAACACTATCTATACAACCATCAATGTCTACGTCACAACTTCGTCCAACATTAGACACCCTACCAACCACACAGCACAGTGCTGGCAACCTAACAAAATCATTGTCACCGATAACGTCCACCGTCCACCAAAACTAAAAGCTACCATTTGACGTTGCCAACTTTTAGGACAAGCCATCTTAACGAATGTATGGGTCGAAGCTGGTGGAGTTCTGTAGTTTTTGCTTACCCCATATAAAGAGGGCGTGAGTTTATGTATGTATTGACATGAATTTCTTTTATGATATTACTCAAACGGCGCATTAAAAAAAAAAGTGCGTATTTATTTGGGGAACCTATCTATAGCGTAATATACTGACCCTATACACAAGCTCACTTACCTTATCCCAAACAAATGAATTACCCACAACATTGACCGGCCATTTACCCAAATGCCCCATAGTTATTATTGTCAGCAACCGATACATGCATTGATTTATAACTGCCTCAGCCCCCACACGACGGCTGACCGATTTAGATAAAACACGCTGTATATACCAACTAACTTTTCTTTTGTAACTTCTAAAACAAAAAACAAACAAAATTGAACTTTACTACCCAAAAATTAAGGTTGATATGTGTAAATGCCAAGTGTAAAATTACCGTGGTATTTTGTATGCAAAATGGTCGCCCTAAGAACTGTCGATACAACAAATAGTATGTTGGCTCACTGATTTATATGAGGGCTATATCTGGGACAAATGTATGCGATACTGTTTTTGGTGCTATAGTTTGTTGTAAAATGCGACATGTATCGGAAAGAGACGTAGATATCGCGAAGATTGTGGTTGTATGTGGGTGTGGTGCATTAACTTAAGCCGCGGTCAGTCTTGGCTTGGAAAGTCAAGTGAGCTAAGATATGACGTCAATCTACATACTCGTCTACAAATTTAACATGTAGACTAAGCATTAAAGCATATTGCAGTGTTTCGGAATTTATAACAGACAAAAATCTAATGACAGAATGTTGACATGCTAGTAAAATATATGTATTGTTGCACTTGACATACATTTTTGCATAATGACATTAGTATTGTTTAAAGACATTAGTATTGTTTATTGGCATTAGTATTGTTTAATGGAATTAGTATTGTTTATTGACATTAGTATTGTTTAATGACATAAGTATTGTTTATTGACATTATGATTGTTTAATGACATTAGTATTGTTTATTGACATTATGATTGTTTAATGACCTTAGTATTGTTTATTAACATAGTCATATCAATTGTTTTCAGTCAGTATGGTGAGATTTTGATTTTGATTTTTATTTTTTTCTCATTTTTATTGACATTGGTTTTATTCATTTGTATTATGAAATAAGTGATTTTTTATAATCGTCTTTTTACTATCCAGGCTTATTTAATTTATTATTGAGACTTGTCTGGCTTGAATATGTACTTAATTTCAAACATTTGTACGCTCTTTGGCATAACATAGCGAAATCTTTATTATGTCTATACCATTATTATTTTACCTATGTTAAACAAATTAATAAATGACTTATGACTTATTAATACGAGTAGCATTATAATGTTGCAACTGCTAGGAAACAGGCCTCCTATCCAAGGTAGCATACAGGTCTAGCGCACTTTTCATCTCAAAATAATGCTTACAGAGCCACGATCCCATCTAGTTATTACTTACTAGCTGGGCCCCTCGGTTTCATCCGCATAACTATCGATCCCGTGGGAATATCGGGATAAACGTATCCTATGACCCAACCCAGCTCATGGTCTACCCATGTGTCAAATTCCATCAAAATCCGTTAAGTCGTTTTAGCGTGAAAGCGTAACAAACAAACGCATCAAATGCATTTCGCATTTGTGTAATATTAGTTAGAATAGCATCCGTAACAATTTGCGTCGATATTTTCGTGCACGTTACATTGTTATCGTGGACGGAAATTTAAAAACGTCGCCATATATTTCCATACATTTTTAGATAAAAAATCATTTAAAAATACTAATTATTACCACTGAAACTACCTTCTTTTGCCAAATACACAAGTTTACGACTAATGCAAACGTTAAAATCCTATAGTTATGAGCATTCATCCAAAAAGTTGGCAACATCGCAAATAGCTGTCAAATATTTACCTGTTTTGATTAATTTGGCAATATGAATATGGAATTATGAAATTTGGCTAACTAGTGAACTAAAATATTGATTATTAAATGCAATAATTAATATCGTACACCGAATATTTTGGATATTTAGTTTTGAATATTTATTTATTTATTAAAACTTTATGCACAAGTAAAAATAAAATACCATACAAAGGCGGACTTAATGCCTGAGGCATTTTCTACCAGTCAACCTTAGGGTGATGCAGAGACAAAACATGGCAGGTGCAACATTAGGGATTGATAACACGAAATATTTAGTTTTGGATGTAAATTTTTTTTTGTAAACTTTCCAAATGCCTTTTTTACACCTAAAACGGTTACAACATCCAATTCAATGTTATAATTGCAATTTATTATTAATATTCTAGTTTTCTAGTAGCTGGCCTTTCAGCAAAATTAAATGAAGCCCCTGCTGGACATAGGCCTCTCCCAGGCTGCGCCACAACACCTCTGCCTCCGCATCCAGTGTGTCTCAGCCACCTTTTAGCGAGAAATGTGGCTAACTAGCGAACTAGAATATTAATAATGAATTGCAATTATAACATTGAATTTGACGTACTCGTTTTAGGTGCAAAGGCATTTGGAGAGTTTGCAAATATCATATTCTAGTTCGCTATTTAGCCACATTTCTTATTTCCATACAATAATATTGCCAAATTAATCAAAACAGCGAAATTGACATCAATTTGCGACGTTGCCCACTTTCAGAATAAACGCTCTTAACTTTATTGTCACTATAACCTTAGAAATCTATTATCAATTAAGTAAATGGGCAGTTAGGGAGCGTGTGAGGTTGCAACCACCGGTTAAAGTAACGCCAGTTTAATGTAACGCCGGGTTAATTAAGACCGTTAAAGTCGATTATCGTTAACATGGCAAGGATTTTCTTTCGAAGTAATGAGGCAGCTAGTCTGTATGTGATAGTTAGATGTGTTGGAAGAGGTCAGAGTTTTATTTGACTTTAAATGCCGTACCGTAGCTAACACTTGGTCCCAATTCTGGGCCATCTGACTGACATTGTTGTTTTTCCGCTCTTTGGAAAAAGATGTAATAATTTTATTTTATTTAATAATGTATGTAAATATATTGTAAATAAATGTATTTTCTTTCTTTCTTTCAGGTACATTCCCTAATTGTATCGCCAAGCAGGTTTCATAAAAAAAAACAATTAGAAAATACAAAAAAAAAAAACGATTTAGCTAATCATATACTATTAAACGAGCAATATTTGTATATATACTCGTATATTTGTAATCACGTCCTCGAAAACGTCTCTAACGATTTCGATGAAAGTTGCAATATAGAGGTTTACGAGGGGGAAAATCGATCTAGCTAGGTCTCATATCTGGGAAAATTCGTTTTCTCCGTATTTTCACCCGAGCAGAGCTTGGTCGCTCAAAGTTTATAACAAGATGGCTACCTACCTTAGAATAATGAGTGTAGTAATATTGTAATGACATGGCAGCATGGAATTAGAATGTAGTTTAAATGGAATTAATATGAACTATCCTATACTTACTATAAAATTAACATTCTCTATTTTCACCCGAGCAGAGCTCGGTCGACCAGGTACTATTAATTTAAAGGAAAAGGGATGTTGACAACATTACCGTCATTTAGATTATTAAAAAATATTGGACACATATTTTTTCTTTTTTTACGTAATCAAAAAGTTACAGCAATACATTGAGTTAAAATGTGGTATGACGTCACTCCCCGGTAGATTTTGTTCTGGCTTGTGACGTAGCGAGCCTTCCCTCCCAACTTTAATGCGTTTTATCTAAACCATTTTTATTAATATAATAATGCAAAAAATACGTGTCTAATATTTTTTTATTATCTGACTGATGGACTAAATAGATTATTTTTTCCAAGTCAACTTCCCTATTGCACATTTGTCTCTAAATGGCTTTACCAATAATATACCAATAATCATTTATTTGGCATGTTAGTGATCATTTAATCTATGCCTTACTTATATTCAGTTTCTTTGAGTGTCCAAAGAAACCGTGTATTTTATCGCCTACTAGGGTGGTGTCTTAAAAAAAACAACTCATATCCGATTTCCATAACATAACTGCGCCAAATATTCGACCAGCGCGTAGGAATCAGACAGAATTAAAGTTTTGGATACTGAACTATTAATTCCATAAACAAACATAAATACAATCCTGCATTTCCACTCATCCAAAATACTAAACACAAACTTCCACACATAGAACCTACAACTCTTCAATCTTCAAACAGCAAAACCCATTGAACGAGGCTCGGAAACTCGATAATCGCTCTCTAATCGATACATCGGTAAGTGTCTAGCGAATTATCGAGTCGAATCGAATAGAATATATTAATACGTGAGAATGAGCCGAGTTAGTTTGGAGATGTCTGCCGTTCTAAATCAGTGCAACAATGCGGCTCTGGGTTGCTCTGATTCGCTTGTAGGTGTACGTTTGATTTGTGTGGATGAGGCTGCTCATTCAATGATTTATTTAAAACAAAACGGCCAAGGCCAACAACATGAATTAAAGATAAATACGATAACATAAAGTATACAAGTACTCGACAGTCATACGCTCATCTCACAATACTCCAGACATACTGAGAAGATTTTCCAATCGTCCGCGAACACATCACAGTCAGGCTTAGCTTCCAAGCGTGCGTTGAGCTCGAGCGGCTCGACTCACAAGCACTTAGTCATATTATACTGGAATAGTAATCTAGCGATGATTATGAGCCAATGAATGTGTATTTACTTGAAAATGCAATTTGTTATTGCTTGTGATCTGCCGGAATCAGGAGAACCAAATCATGGCAAGTAGCAGAGGACACAGCCAAGGTTTCTTTTTTAAGCTGGTGGTGACCTTATCGGGCTCAGAGTACAGGATCAAAACTAACAGACAAATAATACAACAAACATGTTCATCAAAAATATAAGCAAATGCGCAGTGAGTACAACAAGGCCAACATTTTAAAGGTTACTTTTACGTTTTAGAAATTATAGCTATTACATATACAGCAAAGTCGACTCGTTGTGAACTTGTGAGTTACTGTTTGCTTACTAAAACCATCGAACAGTCAATGTGCTTACAGCACCAACAAACTAACGTTTGTAACCAAACTAGCTGCATTACTGCTGGTCTAATTTGTAAAAATATTACCGTGTAAACATCGGTGAAGTGAGCTTGATGAGAGCTATAATTTTGCCTGATCCTAAGGATTGAAACTATTGACACCTAACTTTTAAAAATCTGTAAACCATTAAAATCTCACCGTGAAAGCTTAGTTGAAGTGAGCTGTCAATAGTGTCAATCCCTAGCATCAGCCTGTCTGTTCTGTAAAAATTTCACCGTGAACACTTAAGTGAAGTGAGCTTGAAGTGAGTGTGAATTCCAGCGGATGCTAGAGATTGACACTTTTGACAGGTCACTTCACCTAAGTCTTTATTTACAGTGAGATTTTTGTAGAACAGACCGGCAAATGGTAGGGATTGACACTGTTGACAGCTCACACGGTGAGATTTTTACAGAACAGACCGGCTGATGCTAGGGGTTGACACTATTGACAGCTCACTTCACCTCAGTTTTCACAGTGACATTTTTACGGAATACTTCGGCTGAACCCCTTGTAAAAATAACAAAATAATCATGACGTAACAACATGTGAAAACTAAAGCCTAGTCCACACAAAGCGTTAGGCAAGCGGAGACACGCGGACAGTAGACTAGACATCACAAAGTCCGTTCGGATCGGCTTATCTCTCACTGCGCATTTCCCCGCTCTGCCTGAGCCAAGTATGCGTCATTCTGCACACAGCCGACACCGTTGTATCTCATCTTAATATCTGTTATTTGTGTGTTATTGGTGATAGGTAGATTACGTTAACTAAGATTTGATGTGTTAGTTAAAGCTAGGATGAAGATTTACCTTGAGGTTTTTCTGGGTTTTTCCTCTTGGACACACTTATGTCAACCAGCCTGCTTTTTCCCATATAACCGAATGCGGCTAAACACCAGTATTTCAGACCTCCACAACCCAGTAACTGGGTAATACAATATCCCTTGGTAAGACTGGTTGTCAGACTTTTCGCTTCTGAATACCCGTAACGACTGTCAAAGATCTGCGAATGACAGCCGGGACCAATGGCTTAACGTGCTTTCCAAGGCACGGAGGGTCTTTATATGTAATGGATGGTCACCCATCCACGGACCGACCGCGGCAACCGTAACTTTACCTTTGATCGACTCGTGTAGTTGCTATTATTTAGCCACGAGCTATCTCTACTGTGTCTTTTTTACTGTTTTACTCGAGTTTATTATCATTTTTATGCACGTGTTTCTGTGACTAATAAAAATATTTTTCTTTCTTTCTTTTCTTTGTTTCATTGACCGAGCTTGGTCACATTTATGTACCTACATTATTTGTAGTTTCAAAAAAAAAATATTATTAAAAATGTAGGCTGTAGTACAAAGTATAATTATCATCAATTTCGAATTATTAAGGGTAAGTATAGAAAGTAACAAAGATCGAAGCCCCCTTGTTATGGGCCTAAAAAAATCTTGAAAATCCCAAACTCTTTTTCGCTTAGTGCAGCTTTCCGTTCGAGCAATATTTATTATTTATTTATTTATTAATTATATTATTACCTGAATATTTATGATACTTGGGCAGTTAATTTGTTGATTTTTGATGCTGAATGGTTTTTATTTATTTACATATTTATCTACTGATTAATCACGTACCTATGGTCGTTCCAAAACTTTAAAAAAAGTGAGCAGCACCATTTTATTAGTCCAAAAACTCTACAAATCTCTAATATTTATTTGACCTAACCCACAACAAATTTGAATCACGTTTAATGCCCTTAATCCCCGATCCCGATCCAGATCCAATTCGCTCATCCCGTCTGCCAGCGCACGCGCATTCGCTCAACCGCTCGTGACTTTCACAGACATTTTATTACCATAATTTAAAACAAATATCTGATTGTGTGTACCGGGCATTAAAGTGTTAAACTGAACAGTAGGGGTGGGTACATCCTTGTTTTGTGAGGGTTTGAGAAAGGAAATTAAGGAAAAGATTTCTCGGGATGATGATTGATTTTTTTGGGTTGAGGAAATTTCCGATTATTGAAATGAAATGAAATTATACAAGGTCGGGATATTTAGCAGTTTCTAAAACAATTCGCTAAAATAAAAATAAAATTAATAAATTTATTAGCATAATTTAATTTATTCAATTAACGTAATTACATTAATTGAATAAATTAAATTATGCTAATAAAATTGGATCATACATTATAGTTATTATATTAAGATTATGAATGTCAATCATATAATAGTAAAATGTCAGTGTGAGTCTTTAAAGTTTAGTTACTCACAGAATGTAATGATTTTTCTATATGCCATTTGAATAACATTGTCATAAACCATTCTTTTTTTTTATTACTTACCTACTATTTGTTACCCACATAATTGTTCTGCACTGCTTTTTCAGCCAACTTTTAGTAATAAAATAATAATAAAAACTTTAATCTTCAAGAAGAACAGTACAAATTCAAATTAGCCTCCACACTTGAATTCCCTGTGTGTGACTGGAAGCCGACCCCAACATAGTTGGGAAAAGGCTAGGCAGAGGAGGAGGACTTGAATTCCCTGTGTCGTGGAGACTAGTCTCCTTCATCGTTATATTTGACAACCTCTGAGTCTGCTTTACCAGTGCTGTCTTCTATGATCCTTCTACCTTTTATTTATTATCTTCTTTATTATTTTATGTCTATTTTTTTATGTTTTAGAATAAAACATTTTTCTTTCTTTCTTCCTTTACTTATTTTCGCTTGTGAGTCACAAACCCCTATCATACCAGCACCTTACTCCATTTCCGCCATAGACAAACCGATCCAATGTCTTTATTAACAACGTTGTCTGTTTAGATTCCCCTTGCCTGCAAGCCCTGGCAGGAGCAATAAACATTCCTGGCGCAAGTCACGGCGCTCCGGCCATCACGCGGCACACACATGGCGGCCGAAGGCACACCGCACACCGACGCTAACAGCGTGTGTGTACAACGCCTTATAGCGCAGGAGATGACGGAGGTAGATTTGGGACATTGGTGAAATGAAGCAAATTGGGAAACAAGATCTGATGATCGGGATCCTCTAAACTTTATGTGATCAAAATCCTAAGAAACCTTGGTTTTTGAGACCCCAGTTGGATATGCAGTCCAATCTTACATAAGATTTGACAGATCAGTAAATCGATCAGACTTTTAAACAGACGGGTGTTAGAAGGATAAGTTTAGAATGGAGTACATTTGAGCAAAGACGTTGAAGTAAGCGAATAGAAGAATAAGAGATTCAGTGTTATTTCTTCCTGCTGGATGGCCCCTAGTACCTACATACAAGAAAATTCCAATAAGGGCTGATTTTCCCAACGCCAGATCTTTATCCGAGGAATAATTTAGAATTTTTGACAGATTTTTTTAACAAAAACTGTCAGTCGTCATTTTATTCCACGATTAAAAGTTATCAGGCATTGGAAAAGTTTTCCCTAAATAAATAAATTTTCTTGGTCTTCTTTGGTTTTCACCTAGCCAACCAAGTTTCTTGCGCCACTACTTCCCAGGTAAAGCACTAGGACGCAGTGATGGGCTGGCGTTTTTGGAGAACACTAAAAAAACGTTAAATTCTGAGCCTAGTTTGAATAAATGACTTTTGAATTTGAATTTGAACCAGACATTTTTTATTTATTTTTTGTTCAGTAATTCAGTACTTACATCTATATACATAATAAGTTGGTGCTAACATAAACTCATTAGAGTTTTACCGTGCATATAATGATAATAAAAAAAAATCAATAACAAAACCAACTGAACAAATACACTAAAAACCTGATACAAAATCCACGCTCCGTGCCTTCAAAAGCGCTAAGAACTGTCGTAGGCGATACAAGTGCTTCGTGCGGCATGCCCCGGGCTCGGATCTCGGACGCAATCTTTATAAGGTGGTAAAACATATATTTAATGCTAAATGTCCGACACGAACGGCCATTTTGTGAGAAACGGCGCAAGTGTGATCTTTACACTTGCTTTGGCTATTAACTTGGTTGGATATTTGGATAGCAAGTGCACTTTGTTTGTGGAGAAGTTGTTTTTAGAGTCTTTGTATGGAAATTTTCTATATGTACATAGATAGTTTTGGATCTTTTTCATTTGTGTTTGCCTTGGGTGTAACCGGACTGCGTTCGACATTGTGAGATATATTTGAAAGAAAGAAAAAGTATTTATTGAGACTCGCACAGGATATCACAAATTAAAAACACACTAAACATAAATAAAAAAGAAAAAAACAATTAAAAGACAAAGTAAAAAGCAGGAAGTCCTGTACGAGGCCAAAAGTCTATCTCAGCATGATGCTGCGGCATTTAAAAAAATGTCGCAGCGCTGGTATTCTGATTAGGGCGCATGGATAGATAGATACAGAATATTTAGACATAAGATAGAGGTGACACGTCAAGTTTCATGTCTATAGTCGGATCTTTGGGCTAATTGCGTAACAAAAATAAAATGACAATTGGTCGCAATGGGTTTCAGTTTGACAGCTCATCCACGTTCATTGCGCTATTAGCGATGTTGAGCAGAGGATTTTTTGAAACCTATGAAGCAATGGATTAGCAATATCCTTCATAACTTTCGGATTGTAATTGAAAGTAAGTGACGTAATTAGGGTGCTGCTCGCACGTGCACCCCTATAGTTAATACTAAGATGTCAATAAAAGTAAGGAAATGTATTTATTGGAAATCGCATAGGAAGATTACAAACTAAACTAAACACAATCATAGAAACATAAAAAAGAAGGTTTATTTTATTTTATCCTGTACCCCTGTTCTGTGTGTGTCCTGTCATTAGTACCTTTTAGGTTCCAAGGTCAAGTGCAAGTCAAGTGGTAACTATGGGGAACGCAAGCAGAGGGTGTCGCAATTACTCGTACCGACATTAGTCTCAATCTACCCAGCCTTTTGCCAACTACGTTGGGGTCGGCTTCCAGAGTAACCGGAGCTGAATACCAGTATTTTTTTTTTACATGGAGCGACTGCCTGTTTGACCTCCACAATCCAGTAACTGGATAATCCAATATCCCTTGGTAAGACTGGTTGTCAGACTTTCGGGCTTCTGAGGACCCGTAACGACTGTCAAAGATCCAGGAATGACAGCCGGGACCAACGGCCTAACGTTGTCCCCGAGGCACTGATATATTATGCTTACATTAGTCTATTGATGGCAATCAGAAAGCATAAGTTGACGTTAAAAAATCGTTTTATAATTTCTATAAAATTTAAAGATTTTCTCAACAAAGCTTTAAAAAGGCCATCAATTTGAAGCCAAAACCCACCCGTCCCAGATCGGCATTGCAACAATTTTCAATCATCTACCTTCGCAAAATTCCAAGTCAAGCTTATCCAATCCAGAGAGAAATTAAGGACAATCGTTTATATCCAAAGGAAATAGGACAGTACGAAGTCCGAAACAATAAATCTACCGATCGCGGCCCATCCAGTCCAGATAATGTATTTCAGTTCGGACCTTACACTTACTTCGGCAATTTGCGGGAACCTTTGTGCCCTTAAGATATCTCGACAGACAATTGTACGGGGGTATTCCGTTTTCAATGGATAGAGTTGTGTTTAGTGTGACAAGTATAAGTTTAGTATGTTTGAGATGGGTAGGTAATACATGAGATGAATGAGACGGTTAAAATTTTATACTCAACCTGAATACTCAAGTGAATTTCGCATTGTTTTGGTACTTAACAGGCACTCTAATTACATTAAAAAGAAAGAAATAATGTTTATACTGCATAAAATAAACGCATATTACAAAAAAAATACACATAATACACAATGACAAATTAGCCAAAGGCCTCGTATTCAGTATTCAAAATGCAAAGAAAATAAAAATAAATGAAGTTGTCCTTAAGTGACCTGGAAGTATCTAAGTATAGATAGTGGCATCCACGAAGATGCTCCTCCACGAAGATGCTCCCCACTCCGCTCCGCTCTGTACTGAAGTACAGCTGACAGTACAGGAATGGGACGCGTCTTCGTGGATGGCACTATAATTATCTTATCTGGATATTACAACCTTGAACCTTATTAAGTGATGCTATGGTTATCATTTCATATGAATTACAATGATGCTGTTTTTTCACGTCGCCGAAGTTTTCCAAAATAAAATTTTACAATACCTATTTGCATCTTTTGTTACCCAGCTACCGGTCACTCCAACAAACAAACATCTCTATACAAATCCCTAAACAAAGTTATCGCCGCCTACGTGATATATCCCCGTCTCTAGGAAGGGCTAAGGTCTGAGCCCATTTACAAATCACAAACACTGACCACCCTACCCACCCCTTCCCAATTATACACAACCCTTATTTCACCTTGCGTAACGTTTGAAATATTTGTTGGATTTATATTAGTAATTGTGTTAACTGGGTGTTTAATATTAAAGCGTTATTAAGGTGTGGGAGCTGGGATGTGTATCGAATGCTCGACACTTATATAGTAAAGTGGCCTCTCTATTTGTTTTTTCGTAGGACATGCTCAAACATAATTAATGAAACTCATTATCATTAAGTATCAGTTACATCCTCTAAACCTGCATCGCTTTGAACTAGCTTCCACGGTACGCCGCAATTGTCTCTAGCCACTTCTTTATGACGTGACGCGTGACCAGAAGGCTGGCCTAATTTTTGGCCGAACAATCAGCGTTACCATACAACGCGACAATGCTGCCAGCCTTTTGGGCACAGTTCCTGTTGACAGCGACGCAGACGAATTTTTTGATGCCGTATGATTATTTCCCCCTCCTTTTTTACAAATTATTATTATTTTAAGTCAGTAAATTGTTAAATGATGAAAACAAAACCTTGAAGAAAAATGAAAAAATATGCTTCATTATTTCTTCCTTTCTTTCTGGGCCGGCTTCATTGGTACCGTCCATTTTCGCCAACATTACTGGTAATAGTAGTTAGGTAAGTTATAAACTGGTAAAAGGTAAAAAATGCAGTCATCATCTACCTGACCTCGTCCTATGTTACAATTGGCGTCGTCGCAACACGTTTTCTTTTCATTTTCTAGAGAAAACTGCAGCACCTTATGACCCAGAAATATATTGATAACGATATATTGTATCCTAAAGAAACTGTTGAAAGGGATTTCAATAGTTTCTTTGCAACTACAGGAAAAAGTTACCCGGGGTCGGGTTGTCTAGTAGTTGCTATGGAAATCTTGGAACTAGGATGCGAGTTACCGTGGTTACTTCGCGAATCATTATCATTCGGTTGTCCTTTTCTCAATTTATTTAGGGTAAATATGTCTTCTTCCATACTTAATTTTTACATACTTTACTATATTAATCGTCATCACAGTAGTCACCGTGGATACTTTGCGAACGCAAGTGTTAATTATTTATGTATTTATTTTATTTTATTATTTATGTACACACAGCTACACACAGATACGACATAATTATAATTTTGAGTAGAACCGTACTGCTTATTTCTTAAGATTTTTTTTCCAGCAGACCTGAGAAAGAAATATAGACAATAGTGTGTGAGAACAAGAAGAGAAAAATATGAATATGCGAAATCTTAAACTATAATATTAAAATATTTCTACATCTATAACGCAAAATATTTACATATAAACTTAAATAAATAAGAGTACATAATGCTTAAATGTATAAACATAAGTACTCACAGTTGAGAAGAAAGGTAATTCTCTTTTACTCGATATTTGAATAGAGAAACAGCTTTCAAATCGCGAATGCAAGGCACCTAGTAACTGATCGAAACTGATAAAGAAGCAGTTTTCAAATTGCGAATGCATGGCACCTACTTACTAAACGAAACTGTGCCAATATCATTTATCGTGGAACAAAATGATTATCAGCGAACTTAATGCAAACGCCCCATAACCACCACCTTCCAAGAATCATTACAATATATTCAGTGGGTACCAAGGCTCACCTTATCACCCACCCTTTCCTTGACCATCGCATTTGAATAGCAATCACAAGTTAATTCTTCAGATAAAGACGTCCGCCATGTTGGGTGCGGCCGCTTCCGCCGGATGTCCAACTTGGACGGATATTCAAACTCGGCCGGAACTAGACGGTATTGCGACATACATTTCGAATTTCGAATGGCTATTGTTGGAATGGGTTCGTGCTAGTTGGTGTGTGACTTGAATGTATGTATTTGGGGGTCGTTTTGTTTATGTATGTGGATTGGGTTGTCCACTTATCCGGTTTGAATGGAGATTGATGGTTAGTAATAGTTTCCTTCTGTAAGCTAATAATAACAATATATTTCGGATCTAAAATCATAACACAAAGAGTACTATTTAACTCTATAGTGTCTATACTCTGAGTTTGTTTCGCCCTTTCTTCTCAGAGTAGTCAGATAGGAAACACCGACCTCATCTAGTTAAAAAAAAATATGATTGACGTGTAAAAAAAGTATTTTAATAAACCTACTGAAATAAAATTATTTAAGTATCATTAAACAAAATATCAGTTCATCTAACTAATCAGGAAATAAATGAGATTTATATTGACCGCTGATCATATAATTTTTATATCAGTAAATTCGTAAAATCTAAAACAAAAGCAATGCTCTCAGCCATAGTCAAAAGTTGAAGTGGAAATGGGCCGGTTTTAAAGAGCGTAGATGGACAAAAACAGTGACGTTATGGAAAGGCCCATCGGGTAAGCGCTATAAAGGAAGGCCATTCACCGGATGGGACGAGAAATTGCCCAAGACCGGGAGGATTGCAAATCTTTGGAGGAGGCCTTTACCTAATGGGGTTCAAGTAAAATAATAGATTAGTGCCTACATACTTAAAATGTAACTAAATCTAAAAAAAAAAAATATATATATATATAAAAAAACAACTTAAATATTAATTTTCTTGCTAAGTTTATACTTAACGATAATAGATTAGTGCCTACATACTTAAAATGTAAATGTAAAAAAAAACAGCTTAAATATTTATTTTCTTGGTAGATAAATTGTTTTTTTTTCTTTACTTATGTTAAATTTTAAACTGAAAAGATAAATGTATTTATATTATTATTTACACGTTCGTATGAAAAAGAAAATCTCTATCCATTACGTAAAACAACTAAAGTAAGTGCCAAATCGACGATAATCGGCGGATAAACGTGGATAGAACCAAGTGGTTCCAGTTCGAGTAACAGCCGAGCTAGTTATTAAAATAAACCAAAACTCATCAACAAACGACTTTACTAGAGCTGAAAACTGAACTAAAATCCACTCAGTAATATCTAGATTAGTTCGAGTATTCAAACAGTTGCAGCCAGAACTTCAATATAAGAGCTGAAACAAACTAATAACACGCCACTCCACGCAACGTCAATTAACAGTACCTACTCATAGAATACATTTTCATTTAATGAAGACACGTATCACCAACGAACACGAATAAATATGGCGGCGCAGCAAGTGACGTTGTCTAGTTTTGTTAGGAAGTTACTAGGAACCACCGAAGAGGTCGGATAAGAGTGACACTGGCTGATTACTGTCACTATAGCAGAGCGTTACTTCGATGGTTGCGTGGCGGTTGTCTTCTGATGACAGATATGATGTGGCAGCCGCTGTCATACCACGTCCAAGAAGACCTGAAGGCCAATTCTCGTACTTAAAAACCGTTCACATACAAGTCGCAATCTGTCAAACTTGTCAAAAAAATTGGTAAATTGATTGATTTTTGACAGATTGCGAATGAGGAGCGAAACCGAACGTTCTTAAAAATTACGGGAATTGTCTTCTGTATTCCGGAACAATCTTGATGATATTGAACCACTAATACCTTGACACTGATATGACCACTTCTGGTAAAGGCTATCCTGCGCCGTTAAATAAATAAAAGACTGGTGGGGTGGCATCGGGTGTTACAAGTGTGCCTCAAAACTTTATACAGGAGATATTCTCACACGGACGGCGGATCAAACAAGGTGCTTGAAACTATCTCCCAATTAAGATATTTCACTAATTAGAAGTGCTCACTTGACCGAAAACGGATCGGAATATAAGGATTAAGGTGCACTGGCGAAGGAGTATAAGATGGGGATGGTATAGTTGTTGATATTGAAATATGGGTTCATGTTTGTGGTTTTTGATTTGTACCTCGTAGTTTTTGTTTTTGTGTTATGATTTCAAGGGAACTATTTTTGTTAAAAAATATTTGCATTAATGTTGTGCCTACATTAAAACGTTGGATCGAGGTAGTGATTATTCATGTTTAATTAAGGACAGTTCTGAGCGTTTTCTGTACAAAAAAAAACGGAGATCGCTTCCAAATACTTAGAGTAGTTATCTACTTTTCTTTAGTTGAAGAAAAATATTGTACATGTGTAAAAATATATTGAAATCAGTATGATCTAAATATTGATTCAGGTTGTAAAAGCACATTACGAGTATCTCTATATGCCTTCCAATAGGTCTTTAGGGTATTTGTTTTTATCCACTACTTTTTTGGAATAAAGTTCCATAAAGCTCCTTATACTCACACTTGGCGAATGAGAGCTAGGCCGAAAAAAGTGTAACATTCTGACCGTTACGACACTTTTATAACATTAGGTATGTGGGTTTGTGTGTGAAATGTTCTTCGTTCCAACCGGTTGTCTCACAATACTTCTCGACTTGTTTTAAAAAAAAGTTTTTTTTTAATAAATGGATTTTTCTAATTTACTATCCTAATATCATCTTCAATACACGTCGAAATATATCCGTGTCCACGACCCCTAACAATGAGCAAGGGCTAATCAATTGAAACAATATTTGTGTGGGGCGCGATGCTGGCTACTGATAATATTTGGCTCACGGGGTGATTACGATGAAGTACTTAAGATGGCCTATTTTGGTGAAAGTTTCGAAGAGATATTTTAGAAGAAAATTCAAAAATGGAGATGTAAGCGAGAATGTAGTTCCAAAAGGGTTTTATGAGGTACACGTAAGTATTTTCGATAATTTTATGTTATTAGAATATATATTTCAAGATATTCTATAGGCAAAAATTACGAAGTGCCATACAAACTATCATCACCTATTAAACTCCTTTAGCTTTAGTAGATGAATTTTCAAAAATCCTTTCCAATTACTTATATTCGCCACTGAAGGAACTGATGTGCAAAATTTCATGCGGTTTACGCTGTGTTGGCTGTCAGTGAAAGAATTTAAGATTTTTATTAAGTATAATTATGTTCCATGACTTCCATGCACTTCAATGTAATACGGAAAATTTAAAACTAGAACAAGAGAAAAGCTTGGCAAGGATGTAGGCCATATTGGGCGCATTTTTTTTTCAAATATGTTTTATTTTTGTATTTTCGGAACACCTTTTTTGCACTTTTAATGAAATATTAGTCGTAAGTTATATTTAAGTTTTGTAAGCAAGCTAAGCATAAGTTAAACATGTATGTACAGACAATACTGAGGTTGTTAGATATTTTGAAAGTTACATAATTTGGATAAGCGAAGAAGATGCTCCCCAGCTAGATGTTCAGACGACCTTAAAGAAGTGGCTGGGTGGGGAGGACAGGATGTTGTGGCCTATATCCTACAGTGGACTTCGATAGGCAGAGTTGATTGAATTCAGTCAAAAGTACACTTTTCAGGTACTGTAAATACCTGAAAAGTATACTGAACATAGGGGCCTTTTGACTGAATTCAATCAAGTCAGCCTACCAGCCCAAAAACAAAAAAATAACTACTCTGTAATAAAAAAAAACAACAATTGCGTGCAAGACCAGTTAATCATTCAGCAAAAACAACTTCAGCTTGCTACCTCATCTATTATTTGAGATATTCATACATCAAGGTTTCTTACTGTTGGACAGGGGTCAAGATATGGTCGAATTAATATTCATACGACAGGCCCAGGTGGTCGTCACTGACTGAGAAGGGTGGCCTTAAGGATTGGTCAATGTTTTGAGAGTAGGGGCGCAGATGTGATGTAAGGACGTTAGCTATTGTGCCTACGTCGACAGGGCCTTTGTGAGAGAAGTTTATTTTCATTTGATGCTCTTACAAAAACACGTCGAATACGGAACTTATTTTTCTAATTCGGGAAAATATTAAAGGATTTAATGGCGAAAGTGTAAAGTTAGTTTCTCATGAATTACGGAAATATTCCCTAGGAAATAATATAATTTACTCCAATACTTTTAACGTTTTTTATCTACATTTTCTAATCTATGTAGTTAGATTTAAATGAATCTCTCTCATGTCTTAGATATCTGTTAATTGTTCACATTGTTGTTGTGTTTGTCATTGTTATTTTCCTTGTCCTTTTTAAAAGGTTAGTGAAATACGTTTCTTTGTGAAAATGCAGTTTTATTTTATTCTTAGTACTAAGTACTATGTCTTAATACCATCGCTAATGAAAAACTTTTGGAAATCGATCAATTTTATAAATTAACTCCGACAAGTCTTACAAATGGTCCTTGTAAGGTTTGGCCAGTCTACCTCATTTAACTAATCTTACAGAGGGTAGGTGCCCAAGACAGTCGGGGTGCGGGTTCCGTCCCTCTTCTTATCTCTGCCCACGCCCGAGGACCTGCCTGATGGATTAACTTCATTGTTCCACCGTTGTTGCCGAGTGACGCGGAATTTATAATTATACTGGCCCCTGTTTTATTTAGATTTACAGCGATTTAGTATGTATTGTTGGTGGAAGCTGAAGTTATTGTTTAATTTTTATGGCGTTTTGATGTATTTAGGTCAATTGAACACGTAATTTTTTTGAGTAACATACTTTATTTCGCAATTTCATTTTTAAATTCTTTCGATTTTGAAAGACATTCCTAATCCATTGCTTCATAAGTTTCTTCATAAGTCATTGCAATTGTTAGTGTGTTACGCAATTACACTGCAGTTTTTTAAATTTAAAACTATCTTTTGCCAGCGGCTTCATCCGCCTCTAAATAAATTATAGCCCATGTTACTGGCGGTTAATGTAGCTTTATATAGATGAAATAATTTTTAAAATCGGTTAAGTTTTTTTTTAAATTTATTCATTACAAACATGCATACAAAAAATCAAATCTTTATTTAAATCTGTACATTAGTTAGATTAGTTTAGAAAAAGAACATTACAGGTAATTAGGTTTCACATATCAGACAAGTACAGAAATTATGCTAAGAAGCACTAGCGGCTTTCTTTTGCTATGTGCTGAAGACTAGGTGTATATTTGGAAAAAACAATAGAAAAATATATTTCTTACACGTTGCTAAAAACCGAAAGAGGTATAGGGCTAAGTGATTTACCTATATAAAACAAAGATGCTAACTCTTACCTACTAAGAGGATTATCTACACCAAACTTTGAGGAGATCCTACATAATAATCCATAAATCTCAACACAACACAGCAAAGCAATAATTAATAATTTCCTCAGCACTGCTTATACAAACTCGATGGTTTCAATATTTGTCCTAGTTGGTTTGACCGCCTACCTGAGTACCTACTTGAAGGGGTTGACCCTTATCAAAGCAAACTAAATTAACTGCTTCTAACATCTTGGCCGAGTTATTGTTCGGACTTCCGACCACGCTCGGGTCCGCTCGGCTGTTCCAAATTTGAAAAACAAACGTTCGAAATACGGTACGTATGCAAATAATAACGGTAAACTAATTAGGGGGTGGGGGGAGGGTTCGGACGTCTTCGGAGGCAAGGAATATGATCACGTCAGCTGTGAAGATTTGAAATCAGTTTAGGTGTCTATTGAATATTTTATGTGGAACGTGGTCAAGTAGAAATGACAGAAAAATTAAGACTGAAAGTTGCTATAAGCTAAATGGTGTTTTTTAGTGTATTTTTTATGATTGATATTTTCATCATCCAGTAAAATAAGTTTTGAAGTTTTTTCATGAAAATTAAAAAAAAGGTATTCATGTTAAATTGCATTCATGTTATTGCTTGTGTTTTGTGAGAAACGTTCTAAGACATGGTGGAGACAGTGATTGAAGACACGTTGTTAGTACCCCCCTACTCGATACATTTCCATTTTCAGGGTTTGCCTTTATTTCTAAAAATAACAAAATAAGTCTGACTACTTCAAAAAACACCTATAGAACTCCTAACACTAATTATTTTCAAGAACACGCGAGTCGAGACATAAAAAAACAAAAGAAAATGGCCCCCTATTCGTTGACTCGTAAAAACGTGTTGTCATTGTACATCCACAAACGAGTGGCCGCAATTTCCTTACGAAAGCACTAAGTCATCCCTTAACCACACATGTCATGGGATATACGCCTTTAATATCATGAAAATAGGGGTGAAACTGAAGAATGTCTACGATTTGGATACACGGGAAGTTACTTGGCACAGCTTTTGGGGATAGCAGCCGGATGAAATGGTTGGCAAGTATTAGGAGACGACGAAGAAGAACCACTGAAAGAGCGAGAGTAAAAACTGGTCATCAGCGTTGAGATTCTAAGATCTCTTCGAAAAACACTGAAAAACACGATGACTATACATTTTCGATCACCAAAGATATTCTCAAAGGGTCAGGGGCGTAATATGAAACGTAAACTTGGACAAAACTGACTGATTATGTAGGTACGGAGCGAACACATGTTCTGAAAATGTTGCGTACTCCATACAAAAAATGCCGGTTTACGTGATTTGTTCAGTAGGTCAAGATGTCAGACTGCAAAGGATTCACCTCCCTATGTTTCCATTTCCACCGAAAGGGTAGGGTGTGCTGTGGCATAAATGATCACCGGCCAACACTGAGGAAGACAAATGACACCCGATGCCGAAGTTACACTGAGATAAGGTAGGCTCCTTAAATTAGCCACGCTCACTTCAAACGTCTGTGTATTTTTCACTGTCTTGAGGCGAAAGGGTTCGCCCATTAGTTTCAGGGATAGTGAAAGTTTTATTGAGTTGGGTCTGTATATAAGTACCTAGTAGTGTTGTCTCTAGTTCATTTAGAAGTAAATGAAAAATGTAGGATACCTACCAACAGACTTTTATTATCGACTGCGAGTAGTATCTTTTCTTCCAGTTTTTTTTTTAATTTTGGAATATATACTGTGATGATAAGGAATGAAAACTTAACTCGAATGTCCTAAAGAGGTACCGAGCAAGTTGTCTGTTTCTGAGGCATTTGAATTGAATATTTTTTGCGGTTCTATAATTCTTTGCCACACTATTTTATCTACATATACATAGATAAAATCACGGCTTTTTAAAGGCAGAAACTACAGAACGCCGCCTGGTACGATCCTTACCTACATACTAATTTTGCTTCAGTTACGTTAAGGCCACGCACTTTTCGTACGAATTTCACTCGTGCTTACGAACACGCACGAACGATCCCGACCTTCCAAGTATAAAGGAAGCGCGCAGACTGGGTGCGACTTAGTCGTACGTAAACGCATGGTCTAATAAAACAAGGTTTGGCATTCCGGGAGTGACACATGTTTACGTCACTATCCAGTTGCCACTTTATTGTAACAAAACACGAATTAAGGAAAGATTGCAGTCACCATTCTGTTAAAAAAACATTTAAATTGTCGTTTCGTTTGTCTAATCAAACGAAACAATTCAATTTAAACATAAGCCAATGTAATTGTTAATTAAAACCTCATTGGTTAAGCGGATTCGCACAGGTAATAAAGGTGGTTGGGGAGTTATTATTACAAACTTCTGGTAACACAGATGTGATGACGTAGACTTGTGTCACAAACGTGACCACTGTGTCTCGGAATGTTATACCTGGCGAAGTATATTATTACACCATGCGTATACGTACGTATAGTTCCGACGTCCAAAAACAATCCGACCATGTTGGGATTCGTGCGTTCAATGCTTTAACTCCGCAACACTACCTATTTGACGGAGAAAAGCGCATCGAGTGTGAACACTCAATTCATACGACCATGGTGGTACGTTTACGCACGAGTGAAATTCGTACGAAACGCATCCTTTATTGCGAGTACTACGCACTTGACCTTTCTGAAGAACATTACCAATTCGGTCACTACCTATATGTCCTTTTTGGGCGTCGCCTTTCGGGCTTTTCCATATATTTTTTTGTTTTTTTATTTCACGAACTGTGTCCAAATAAACATTATTCTTTCTTTCTTTCTGTCTTTCTTTTTTTCTTTCTTTATGCCTAAGCAAAGTAAGATGAAAGGTTTATGTCGCTGAAAAAGAAAAATGCCTCCTCAAGCTTTTCAATCCAATATTCAACAAACAAAATGTATCCACTCCTTAAATTAGCACAGTTTTGAAAACCACAGCAAACTTAAGCAAAATCTAAGATACAGAGAACAAACATGAGTGCAGAATTTTGTTTATCTTGCACCACATTATGTCGTGGCAAAGTTTACACAAATCACCTCGGCGACCACATAAGGCATGGCGCAAACAGAGCTCGCTCTGTAATTGTCCGAAAATTAGCTCCAACCGCATATAAATACGTTAAGATAATCTAGTTAAATGTTTGGTGTGAGTAATAAAATATTAGCGACAGTGAATTGTAGATATTATAAAGGAAAGTTTTGTCTTCTTATTAAATCAAATTGTTTTGTTTTAATTATAAAGGAGCTCATACACTCTATTGTTTATTTACTCTAGATTTCTTACACGAAGAAAGGTGTCTGACCATCCCCCGATAAACTAAACAGTGGCCTTCGTAGTTTTTATTCATATTAGTTAATTATTCTCACACTTCTTGTAACATCTACACATAAAATGGTATCTTAATAAAAAGTACCCAGTCGACCGAGTTCTGCTCGGGTGAAAATAGATAAACATATCGAAAGTTGTATCATATTCTCGAGGCTGTGAAAATAGAGAAAAGAATTTTCCCAGATATGAGACCTAGCTAGATAAAATTTTCGCCCCCGTAAACTCCTATATTGCAAATTTCATCGAAATCGTTGGAGCCGTTTTCGAGACCGTGATTAAATATATAAATATATACAAATACTGCTAGTTTTATAGTATAGAAATCAATTAATAATTAATCATTAAGTTGTTAAATAGTTAATAATTCTGATAGTAAAGTGTGCTCCACTAAGGCCTCTAGTGTTGCCGCAAATCATTTTATCATTTCTCTCCGCTGTAATGACTTTATAATTTTGTATTTATTGCTAAAGGCTCGCTTTTGACCTTGATCGTAGAGGACAGAAAACGATGAATTAGGTCACCGATGGAACAAGCATACCATAGAAGCCTGCCCTCTTGCTATGAAGGATGACGTCAAGAGACGTCTATCCCAAATATGCCCCGTACCCCAAATATAACGCTTCAGCATATGAGTTGCACCACATCACAAGCACACAGAGCGGGCGGCAACTCAAATAGCGAGTAGGATCTAGGTGGAGGTACGACTGTACAAGGATAAGTCGTCGGGCAGTGTTTTCCAATTTGAAATGGGTAAGTTGAGTGTCCAGTTGCTGGGGTAAGAAGGAATAGAATTGGCTAATTTGTATTGTATATTGTTTTTATGAAGTGCCTCGAAATAGTTTAAATAAAATAAAAACTTTGATTTGCTTTAATCAAGCTATCATAAAAAAAATGAGTGCTAAAAAGAGCAAATTATGTTTATTTTTGGGGTTCCGTACCTAAAAGGATAAATTGGAACCCTTATAGGATCGTGTGTCTGCTTATCACAACCATTTTGCTACAAAACTACTGGACATATTTGGTACAGATATGAATTTCTGTGACGCAAACACGGACGTGTAACAAAAATAAATGAGTTTTGAATATGGGGGTTACTTTTTGGGGCCAAATTGTTTTGTAGGATCGAGGATCATTTTTATAACTTTAAAATATATTTTTTTAAAGGTAAATAAGATAAAAAAATATATAAAAATTTACCGTCCCCGCCCTCAGTAGTTTCCGTGATCCCTTATCACCGAAATTAATGAGACTAAAATTTGGAATAAAATATATATTGTAGTTCTTTACTCATAATTATATTACAGGAAAACTTATAACAAGTCTATGGTCTTAAAATAGTAAATCTCTCAATATTGTGCGTACAAACTTACATTTGCAGTTGGAATGTATGCGAAAACGTTTTTCAACTACAATGTTAAGTTTGTTCTTGGGATAAATTCATTCCAATTACGGAACCCTTCATTGTGCGTGGTCCGACACGCACTTGGCCGGTTTTTTTTGTTCAAAATGACATTAGAAACTACTTCGCAGAGCTATTGAACTTTGTAACACTACTTATTGCATTAGTTGTAAAATCGTACTGATTACATAACATAACCTGCATTTAAATGTTTTAAAATTACTTATTCCACTTTCAGACGAGAAGTCCCATTGGAATACTACGTATAGAATAGAATACTCTCTCTCTCTCTCTGTCTTTTCCATACGAATTACAGATACAATTAATGTTGAAAATTTACAAAGAATTTAATTATTATTTTTTTTCATTTATTATTGGATAATCAAGGTTTAACAACGTACTTATGTCTTTAGTTTTGTATCGTGCGATGGTTAAATAAAGTACCTCATAAAGTTGTTATCTTCTTGTCATTTTACACATTTCAATAACTCATTATTCTTCATTAAGGCGAGTCTAAACAGTACATATGTCTATATGAAGAGGCCATGTTCCTTAAATCTTAGTACCCGCACCTCGGGGTACCGCGGCAGAAGACGTCTCACACTCTTCAGTGATAAGGAGGCACCTGAAACTGTGACAGTAATTCTGTAAAGGTATACATTTTATATATGTTTACAACACACAGGTGTACGTTTTTTAAGACAAAAGAGAGTGAATGGGAGGTTGTTCTTTTCAGTGTGTTGTTCATTGCCAAAAATAACTTATCTTACTTTATTACGTAAGTAAAATAAGGTATTTTAACTTCTATAATGTATGTAGCTAACCCAAATAATATAGCTAATTGTAGAAGATAGCAATTAGTAGGTATCCATCTAATCAGTCTATAATATTCCCGCTTCTGGGACACAGGCCTCCTCTCTGTGAGATGAGTGGGCCGTAATCCACCACGCGGGCCCAGTGCGGGTAGGTAGATGTCACATGTCTTCGAATTTTTGGTTCTAGGACATGCCGGTTTTCTCGCGATGTTTTCCTGCACCGTTTTGAGAGCAGTGGTGATGAAATAATTTGCACAAAGTAAAGCGGCTGTCAGGGTTCGAACCTATGTTTTAAAACTTGGTAAGTCGCCCAGTGCTCGGTATTAGTAGGTATACTACTTACAAACCTGGGCAAGCGTTTGTAGCACAACTACCTTGGATCAGAATCTTTGAAACTTCTAGTAAAACTTAGGCTTTTCTAAAGTTCCCTCATCAGTCCAGACTTCTGTACATTAACTGAAGGAAAAGTCATCTTGTAGACAGGTAATATTAATCTATAACAAGTAATTTTTTTTTTGCACATATCTGAAAATGATTTAGAATATTTTATACATTGGTAACATTAAACTATATCCCAAAATACTAAATATCACACTTATCGCACTATCCTCTCTCCCCGCCGATCTAACCCCACTGACCACCACCCGAGGTCAAGGGTGGCGGGGGCGAGGGGGGCTGGTCAAGGAGTTGCCAGCTCATCCCGGGTTCCAATACATTTCATATTCCGTTGACAGAGGCACAATAATAACGCGGTCCGCCCGTGTAAAAGCAAGACATAGTTGATGTACCAGGATCTTGAATTTTACTGGAAATGATTAGATATGATAGATTGAGTATTCATAATTATTTTAAAAAAGTAAACACATGATGTGATATGCAATAAAGATATTCACTCTTTTTTTTGTCCGTCAGGAAGATTATAAAAAATATTGTCCACGTATTTTTTTCTTTTTTAACGTAATCAAAAGATTACGGCAATACATTGAGTAGACAATACGTTAAAATATGGCATGATGTCACTCACCTCGCTGACTTGTGACGTAGCGAGCTACTCCCCAACTTTAATGCGTTTTATCTAAACCATCTTTTTTTTAACTTCACTTGTATGTATGTCCTGGAATATTGCAATCAATATTTCACCCACTTCCACTGAAGCTATCGGGCTGAAATTTGGCATACGTGTTTGGTTCTCGTCACAATGCATGATTACTCAAAAGCTTTTTTCATTAATAAGATAAAGTTAAAAATACTTGTAATTTTTTTTTATTATCTGACGACGGACTAAATAGTTTTATTTTTCCCGAGTCAACATCCGTATTGAATTGAAATTGTAGCCCGCGTTTAAATTGAACTTCTTAATCATATTTTGATCCGAGTAACTGTGGAGTTTCTTGCCGGCTCTTTTCCATAGGAAACGACCTATTGTTACCGTGCACCTAGAATCTGGCGAAAGTGTCCATGTAGGTATACGAAATAAAATATTTTTAATTGCATTGACTAATAAATTATTTACAAAAACACATTAATTTGAGAAATTCTCGTAGGTTTAACATTTCAGTTCCTAAAATCATATTTATGTATTTACGCTTGAAAAATCAATAATTAAATTAATTGACTAATTGATTAATAAAAAACAAAATAATTTAAATTGTATTCTAAATGTTTATTATAAAAAATGATTGTATTCTAAAAATTTAAATTTTTGTTAATTTGTATGTAATAAAAAATAAATAAAAATAATACCAGCCTGTTACTGTCCCACTGCAGGGCAAAGGCCTCTTCTCATACAGAGACGGCACGAGCATTAGACACCACGCTTGCTCAAGACGGGTTGGCGATTTCAGACTTATATTAACTATAGTCCAGGTTTCCTCACATAATATGATCTCCCATCGTATGTAATATTGATTTAAAATTCTTATATTCTTAAATAGTGTATATGGGTAGTTTTTTGAGTTACCATAACCTAACTATAAGACCTGCTGTATCACCAAAAATCACACTAATACATACTTTGGCTTAAAAAAAATCTCCTAACTAATCTTTCCAGTATCTCTGCATCCTGAAATAGCCAATAGTTAGACATAGTTGAATTTGAAGACGTCCGGAATTTACGAGTGGCCCCCACCTTATGGGTGTCCGGCCATAGAATGTTCTAAATTCACAAGATGATTGCCTAGCAACGGATGTCTTACATAACTGGTACCTGGAGATCCGGAGCAATTTCACTACAATGTATCGATGAATCTGTTCTGAGTGCTGTTGCTTAGAATGCTTGGAAATTATTGATAACAGACTGTCAGTGTAGGTAAGGTTAATTTTTTTTTTGCGTTCTCCTTCATTTTTATATTAGGGTTAAATATGACCCGGTAAGGTAGGTATAGCATCTGCATACTTTTTTTGCGTTCTGAAATGTTATATTAGGGTGACCTCTTCTACTCGTATTTTTGGAATCTGCACCCTGATTGCTTAAATCTTATTTAAATCATAGTCTGAAGGATTTTAATGGATATCGATAATCCATTGCTTCGTATGTTTGAAAAGTTCGTCTGTTCGGCAATCTCAATGATGCAATGAATGTTGTTGAATTGTCCAAATGAAAGGCATTGCCATCGGCTGGGTTTGCTGCAACGGTCAACTATTTATTTAGCGAAAAATTAAACACTAACATAATTATTGCTATCATTTTTCCAATGTCAGAGAGAGCTCTGACATTGGAAAAATGATAGCAATAATTCTTCAAAATACGGCCGCAGTATTATATTAATTGCATGTCCTTCGGAGTTCCAAATTCAAATCGCCTATTTGAACAATTCTTAAATACTAGAGATCCGTTACATCCAGCTGCACAATCAAAATTCAAAATCCGGACACCCTAAATCGAATCCTTAGTGCTATTGTCCGTGTCTACGTAGACTGTCCGGGCCGTTCGTCCGGGTGTCCGGGCGTCCGGGCATCTTGGCCGTGTGATTGAGTTATACAAGTGTGTGATGAATTTTGATTTCAATTTACATTTAGCTGCAAGTTTCGTATTCTGTTTGGTTGGGTTTCTAAGGTTCTAAAGTTTTGCTGGACGTGGTAATAACATGTTAAGGCAAAAATAAGTTTAAGTAATGCATTAAGTTGCTACACGACCGCTATAAGCGTAAGCGACGAAACACAGGCGAAGCATTTTTGTCATTATTTTTACAGTAAGTTATAACCTGGAAATTTGAAAGATATTGTAAGCCCTCAAATTTTCATAAAATATTGATAAGTAAATTATTAAACAGTATGTTTTCAGTTATTCGGTTTCAGTATCAAAGGTGCTTTTCCTCCTTATGAACGTTTATTCTGAAAGTGGGCAACGTCGCAAATAGATGTCAAATATTTCGTTCTTTTGATTAATTTTTCAGGGCTATAATTGCAATTCATTATTATTATGCTAGTTCGCTAGTTAGCCACATTTCATATTTCCATACAGTAATATTACGAAATTAATCAAAACAGGTAAATATTTGACAGCTATTTGCGACGTTGCCAACGTAGGATAAACGCTCATAAATGTCAAAAAAAAAAAATTTTTTTTCAGTATACTGTAATATCGAACTATGCAAAAAAATACCATAATTGAACATAGAACACTATCTACACAACCATCAATGTCTACGTCACAACTTCGTCCCCCAACAGTCACACTACCAACCACACAGCACAGTGCTGCCAAACTAACAAAATCATTGTCAGTGATAACGTCCACCGTCCACCAAAACTAAAAGCTACCATTTGAATACCTCTGTCTTTAACTCAAATATACAGATAGATTTATTAATAACCAGGGGGAAGGGAGGCACCCAACTATGCCTTAGGGGACGTTGGGGGGCAAAACTTGGCTTACGTTGGTCCTGCACCGGACAGGAGTGGTCATAACTAAGATATTTTGACCGTCAAGCAATTTCTTGGCTGTGTAACATCACAGGATGTTACCAAATTGTTGTTTGAGATTTTAACGCTATAATTAATACTGTAATAATATGATTAGTTTGGTTAGGATGTTGGATTTGGGTGTTTGTTTATTGTTGTGTGCTGTTTTAAGCCGGGAAGGCCTTGATTAAGAACTATGATAACAAAAGTGTGTAAAGGTTTCAAAGATTTTATTGGAATTTCCCAAAATACAGGCGTTATCATAGTTTGGGAGTTAGGATCAGATCTTTGTAATACATAAATTGTAAGATTGTGACTTTTAGAGTCTGTCATAAGTTAATGTATTTTTTTGTAAATAAACGTTTTTTTCTATATTATTTTATTTTATTTCGTTAGGTACATTTTTAACGTTGGTACATTCTATAACAAGATGAAATAATATTAGATTTATCAAGACATTCTTAACGTGTTGTCTTTTTCTGTTACCTACCCAAAGTGTCTTAGAAATATAGAACGCACTGGGAGAGTCCAGTTCGTTCTAAGTATATTTCTATGATGCGATGATGGTATGTTTTCTTCGTTAGTTTTCAACATTCAGTTTATGTTTCAATTGTATGTCAATTGTTTCAAAGGCTGCGGGATTGAAAGCCCTAATCTACATGTGTTGTATCTTTCTGTTACCAAAACAAACATCATAGAAATATAGAGCAAACAGGACTCTCTAATTATAAGAATTGATAGCTATTAAGACCATAATATATTATTCACACTCTAACTTAGATAGCAGAAAATACTTTCCCAAAAGTTGAACGTTAATCGGAATCATAATTTTATTTAAAATCAAGCATGATTTTTCTATCCCAGGGTACGTCAATAACCATTTTATTAAAGTACCAAAAATAGCTCAAAACTAAACAGAAATAATAACTCAATTCTTACAACACCCTGTATAACATCACGGGCCACCAAAGCCCGTTGAATACGATTGTAACTACAAACGTCTGTGTATGGGATGATATTAAATTCCATCTGACCAAGACTGGGCGCTAATTTATATAATATGCTAATTCGGTAGAGTTTCTCTTAATGTTCGAACCTATATGGAGGTATGTATAATTTTAGGATCGTTGGTTTGGTTGGTAGCTTAATTACCTACCTTTATGATTTAAGTTTGTGGGACTTGAAGTGAATTTTGTGTGTGCGTAGTTTGTAGCATTCGATTGTTTTTAGGCAGGGTATAAAGTGCCGCTAGCGGCATAATAGTGGCGCTGCCTCGGCCCGGCTAAAGCGCCGTAAGCATTGCTTTGTCATTGTCACTGTCACTTGTTATTTTGTTTGATTGTTGAGGTTAGTTCGCTGTAAAACACCACATTCCCAAAACATCACATTCTCTTGTGCCTAAACGGACCCTCGCGTCACAGTTCTAACCTAACCTAACCTACCTTTCAGCCATTTTCATTTGCGACTTAATTTTTTGTAAATTCAGTCATTGTAGTGACTTTTGATATAATTATCTAAAATAAATACGATCAATCAATACAAATGGCGGCGAACTAACAAGTTAAAATGACATGGTAATGCAATGTTTCCGGCACTGTAGCCGGGCCGAGGCAGGCCCACTATTATACCGCAAATAGCAGCACTTTATCCGTTAGGGATAAAGTGCCGCTAGCGGCACTCTATACGCTTGCTTGTTTTTATAAGTTTTGACTGTCATATTTTTGCGAACGATCGATGCGTATGCGAATGGTTCATGTGATGATTCGGTGCGTGTGATGTAAGATTATCATCCATTTCCAGAATGAATTCACAAAAAAGAAAATGTATTAATGTTGGCCAAACAAAGCAAGGTTATGTATTAGGTGGTACTCACTTAAGAGGGCTTATCTTAAAAGTTGACAACGTCGCAAAAAGCTGTCAATTATTTGAAGATTTGAACTAAAATATTGATTATGAAATGCAATAACACCAAACGCGATCGTAACACCGAATATTTATTTTTAGATGTAAAAAAAGTATTTGAAAACATTCCAAATGCCTTTTCTACACCAAAAACGGTTACAACATTAAATTATGTGTTATAATTGCAAGTCATTATTAATATTCTAGTTCGCTAGTAAGCCACATTTCTTATTGCCATACAGTAATATTGCCAAATTAATCAAAACAGCGAAATATTTGACATCTATGTAATTGCGACGTTGCCCACTTTCAAAATAAACCCTCTTAATAATAATAATGATATATACCTACAGATGACGGCTGACATGGTTAGTATGTTTATAAACACTTATACGTGGAGTCTCCCGTGAGTCTTCTTCTTCTTCTTTTCGTGTGTTTATTGACTAACCCGGTGTCAGAGTTTTTATAGCCGCCCATGCAGCGGATCCAGGATTGTCGATTGGGAGGGACCCCGCTGAGGGTAGGTTTTAGTAAAGTAAACACTATAAAAGCACACATTTTATTTCGCATAGCATTTTCCCAATGACTTCGTTAAGTTGTAGACTACCAGAGATATCTCGGTAAATATGTAATACATGGCGGCTAAACCTGGCAGCGTGAGTAAAAGAATGAATGGCGCGCAGATTCAAAATTCATCACGGTAACAAAATATAATTTAAAAAAAATTGAAAACATAATACCTATTAAGTTAAGGATAATTGATGACAATCATACACCTTAGGTACTGTAATGCTTGCTAAAAAGTACAGAAACAGAAGAACTCAGATAGCTTTTGGGGGGAGCTTGAGCCCCTTAGCCCCACCAAAGACAAAAGCTTACTTGGCAGTCTGACGGTCACAGCACTAGGTTATCACTGCTCTCACGTGAAAGTATAAGTGAATTTATCAATACTGCTGCGTTTGAAGGTAATTTTAATAATAATAGAAAGTGAGTAGGCAGACGTGGGTCTATAATGATGTTCGGTAACCTGAAATGGGTGACTGAATGGAAATCCATGATTGAAATTACAAATGTGGTAGGCGTTGAACATTACAAAATGATTATTATGTAGTACAACTTAGATATAGAATTCGTTTGAAAATTTGCATTCATTCATTTCAATTTTACGAATGTATTTGATTATATGACTCTATAAGTTATTGCGTTTGCGTAAAGATCATTTTCACCTAAAGCAGTATCAAAGATTGGTGATTTTGAACGCGCACTCAGTTCGGACGGTGATCGGTTTTACGAATTTTGCTGATGCTACATCTAAGTTCTGTCGTACTGTACCTAAGTATGTCTAGTCAATAATGCATTGGGGAATGAAGTTATTGATAGTTAAGTAAGTTGATAGTTTTATGTAATATTTTTCTTATTATTATCTCAGTAAAAGTCAAGAATTTATCAAAAAAAAATTGACTCGGGTTAAATCTGAACAAACTATGAAGGTATTTTAGCCTCAATTAATTGTTTACAATGAATCTGCTTAGCGTTTTCCCAACTATGTTGGGGTCGCCTTCCAATATAACCGGATGCAGCTGAATACCAGTATTTACATGGAGCGGCTGCCTATCTGACTTCCGCAATCCACTAACTGGTTATAACGATACCCAGAGAGAGAAGTCCGAAAGTCTGACAACCAGTCTTACCAAGAAGACTGGTTGTCAGACTTTCGGGCTTCTGACGACGCATAACGACTGTCAATGATCCACGAATGACAGCCGGGACCAACGAATTAACGTGTTTTCCGAGGCACGGAGGAGTCTCGGTATGTAGAGGGTCACCCATCCACGGACCAACCCTGGCAAGCGTAGCTTAACCTGATGGAACGACCCGTGCCACTGTTATTACTTAACCAAGAGCAAATGTTTCAATTAATCAAAACGCCTGAAAATGAATTCCGTTCATATTGTACCTGTAACTTCACACAAATAACTCCATACCATCCCAAATTCATGTCTTTTGAGACCGTCACCTCTAACTTAAACTTAGAAGCACCCAGTCTAAGTTTCCCCGGACACACGCTAGCATACAGCTTAAGATCCCTGTACTTAAAACTTGAACAGGGCATTTAGGACACTTGACTGATCGGTACCAACTTAACCTTAAATTAAGTAATTTGTACACTTAACTACAGTTTGGAGATTCTTACTTACGGTGTTTAAGTTGTTGATAGAGTTGAGAAGGTTTAGAGGTGCGTAACGAGGTTATAAGGCCGGTTAGCGTTTCGAATGGTGTCTTAGACAAATATTTACTTGAGTGAACTAGGTGTAACAATGTGTGCAATAATTCAGGAGAATTCAGTATCACTGACATATGAAGAAAAGAAAGAAAGAAAGAAAAATATTTTATTTGGAACACGCACAGGAAATACAAACAGTAAGTAATAATAAAACATTATAAAATAAAAAACACCTGACCTGTGCCAGGCCAAAAAGGCTCCTATCTCAGCTTAATGAGGCGAATTAAAAAAAAAAATACCGCAGCGCTGGTATTCTGATAGGGCCCACTGTGATGCCACGGACACACGTACGGACTTGGATAAATCCAATTATGGGATAGACTAAAATATATAAAACAATAAAAAAAAAATTAAAAAAAACTAGAAAAAAAAACTTAGTTTCCTAAGTAATAAATAAATGAACACAGACATGACATGACATGACATGAAATCAGATTTTTTTGATTTTACATTGGCTAATTTCTGGTTTTAAATTACTATTAAAAATAGTAATTTGCCGAAAGAAAGAGAACAAATTTATTTGCGCTAAACAAAAAGTAAAACTTGCAAAACTATAGTTTCTGAAATCATCAGTTACCCATGAGTAATCTGCTACGGGTTTTAGTTCTTCGGGTTATCTGTTTGGGAAGGTAACAATGACATTATGATAAGTTGCAGACTTATTTTGTAGGTACTGACTGAATTTTGTAATAATAGGGACCCGTTGGAATGTTTGCCATCGAAGTTTATTTTTTTCATTTGGTTACAACCATTCCAACGAAGCAAATTAGTTAACCAACACAACAGTAACTTTTTTCACTAATTTCAATTCCCTTACTTATGGTCTGTTCTAAACGTATCTGATGAAAGTGTAAACAAACCATGTTTAGGTAAAATTCTTATGCATTCGCTTACTAAACGGAATTAGCTACACATTCATCAGTATTTAAAAGGTTCACCAGTTTTTCTAACAATAAATAAAAAAATATTAATTATAAATTAGAATTTCGGGCAAAAATTTGAAAGCGGCTCTACAAATTGGCATCCACAGGTAGGTACGTTTTCTGGTCCATTCGTTTACATTTTCATTTGATGTTCTTGGAACAGACTATAGGCCTAGAACGTCGTACTTCCTGGCCTCGTCTTCTCTACAGGCCTTAGTAAGTCTATATCCAGAGTCAATTTGAACAAGAGTGATAGCCAGGCCGGCCTCGAGTGGGCCTCACTAACGACTTTCACTTGCCCGCTTCAGGTGCCAATCGCTCGTTACCGATCATCTACTTTATATGTATTTGTTACGTGAGATAGTTTGAGGATGTAACTAAATGGATTAATTAGGAAAATATTCAGTCAATATGACATCGCGGGTGGAACCTGGATAAGGCTGACCCACGAACGTGGGGGGATTGGCACAAGCAAACCCAAACTGGTATAGTGTTCGTAAACGCTACTGCTGAGCATTCTAGGTTCCAGATCTGACAAAGTCAGGAATTTCTCAGTAGCAGCCCGGAGTTTGCATTTGGTTGATGGCAATAGGCTCGACCCTGTTACATGGGAGTTAAAGACTTAACTGGCAAAATGTGGGTGTGCTACAGGTACACCTCTGATTACTCTTTGGGGATTCGAAGCGTGATATGTACGAGTATTATGTTATTTCTTCGAATAAATGTCATCATCTGCCTTTTGCCTATTAAGTTAGGCTTCGGCTTCCAGGCAAACCAGATAGATCTGAACTTGCAGCTTTCCATACACGATAATACATCGTGAAATTTTTGTCGTCTTACAAAGGGCAATGGAGAGGGCTATGCTTGGAGTTTCCTTACGTGATCGAATCAGAAATTAAGAGATCCGTAGGAGAACCAAGGTAACCGACATAGCCCGAAGAATTGCCAAACTTACGTGGCAATGTGCAGGGCACATTGCTCGTAGAACAGATGGCCGATGGGGCCGAAAGGTTCTGGAGTGGCGACTGCGTACCGGAAGATGAAGCGTTGGAAGGCCTCCCACAAGATGTACCGATGACCTTGTGAAGGCCGCAGGAATCCGCTGGATGCGGGAGGCACAGAATCGGTCGAAGTGCCGGTGCTTGGGGGAGGCCTATGTTCAGCAGTGGACGTCTTTTGGCTGAAGTGATGATGATGACAAAGGGCCACTCAATTTACCCGACATAAAATACCTGTAGGAGCAATTAATTTTTTTTTTAAATTTTTTTTAATGATTATTTAGTAGTCATTGGATACATGAAGTGGGCTGCTTTTGTAAGACGACTTAAATGTCACGGTGTACATTGCATCGAGTGAGCTTGGCCAGGTAATTCGTTTATTGTTAGATATTCTAATTCACAGAGTCGTGGTGTTCCGAACCATTACTGCGATGTGGTAGCCAGTACAGTACAATTGACAGAAAATGGCGTCGTTTAATAACATTGTATTTTTTTTTTTGTGCATTTGTTTATAACATTAATTTGGCAAAACAAACAGTAGTTTATTACGCATAAACAGTGTTGTCTTAAAATTTAACTTAACAAATATACTACCCCACAACATTTTCCACAGATATATTATATGAGAATAAATTAAAAGCAAAAAACCTTTTAAAAAAAAAAGCTTTTATTTAAATGCTCTAAAAAGAAGAAAATAAAATTTTCTTTTAAAATTGTAACTATAAACTTATAACCTCATTATACACAATTTATATGATCATAAAAGCTGGTCGCGAGGTTTGAAAAAAAAAAAACTTTGCTGATTAAGGTACTCAATTAAATAGGTTCTATAGTTTATTTACACAAGTAAATCGCTCGACAAGCTTTTCAGCTAGCTTTAACTACCTAGCTTTTTCAGTCTAACCGGATGCAGCTGAATACCAATATTTTACATGGAGCGACTGCCTATCTGACCTCCGCAACCCATTCATTGGGCAAAACGATACCCCTAGGTAAAATTCGTTGTCAGCCTTTCGGGCTTCTGACGACCCGTAACTACTGTTAAAGATCCACGAATGACAGCCGGGACCAACGGCTTAACGTGCTATCCGAGGCACGGAGGGGTCTTGGTATGTAAAGATCGTCACCTATCCACAGAACAACCCCGGCAACCGACCCGTGCAGCAGTTATTAGTCAGCCACGAGCTCCTTGCTTCATTTCCTCCTCCTCCGGTTAGCTCCTTGCTTTTCCTTGATTTCATCAAAGGACTATTAAAATCGAGTCTAATGTTGCTTTCTGCAACAAGTTAATGGAAGATTAGTATTTAATGACAACTTTAAAAGTTATAGTTCGTTTCTGCAACTGGCTGTTAGTATTTCAATGTCAGACATAAGAAAATTTCACAATATTTAAGTAAACATCGCGCATTTAATAGGTGTTTACTTGAATCATACTTTAACATTAATGCTGTTATGATTATCTACCACAATTTGTTATGTTTGCTCTTTTAAACGATAGATACAGGGTATTTTATAGTTAATAGTCACTCCTTTTACTGAGATATAATGGAATATGCACGTAATTCAAAACTTATTCATTATTTAAATAGGTATACAAAAAAGGAGTCAAGAAACAAATTCCATTTTTTTTACTTCTTTTTATGCAATACTTAATTTACAATTCATTATTTCATGTTATGTTTTTTTGGGGAAACGGATCGCAACATCGAAAAAAAATTATATTCATATTCCCTATTGTGTTAAAATTATTTTGGATCAGCCTTGTCAGTGCCAAAAGGCTCGCTTCCTGTATAATACATGGGACTTAGGTATAATACAACATTTGGCAACTCCAAACAAAAATGAACCCAGATACTCCTGACAGTCAAAAGATCGTGAAAAATTAAACCAAAACCACAACAGTTTCTAATATCATGCAAAAATAACTGTTCCACACAGCTCAACGCTACAATCGAGACATCCAAAACCCATACTTAGCCGTATCTCTTAACCAAATCAAAATCATTGTCATATAAACAACATCCTCTGTCCAATCATTACGGACAATTTTCTCAAGCTTACATTTCTGCAAACGCCCGCATCACGACGGAGCGTCGTGCGAATAGACGTCCATTTCTTGGGCATTGCTCTAAATCACGAGTGGGATGGGCGTATCAAGATCTCTCGGTCGACGGTCCTACGATGTGCGTTGGATTATTCTGGTTAGTAATCGAGGCTATTGTGTTATTTCATTTAGTTTAGATGTAATTGTTTGACGCATATATGGACATAGAAGTTAAGGGACAATCTTCTTCTTCTTTTCGAGTTGGGCCCAGTAGGTGGCCACGCAACATCAGCGGCGTTTATAAGGCCTAAGAAGTGCAAGTCTATGGGCACTTTGGACACTCTAACATGGTTGGTCATGGTTTGATCAGGAGCACCGTAAAAATACAGTAAAAAGTTCACCTTCATAATCTCGTAGTTTTGATAATCACAATAAATTGAAAACGCTCGTAGTGCATATGTTAGCTCTGAGTATAGGTGCATTTAGTTTGAATGCATATTAACACCTGCCTGAGGAGCTCGTGGCTAAGTAATAACAGCCGCACGGATCGATCCATCAGGTTAAGCTACGCTTGCCGGGGTTGGTCCGTGGATGAGTAACCATCTTTACATACCGAGACTCCTCCTTATCTCGGAAGCACGTTAAACCGTTACTCCCAGCTGTCACTCGTGGATCTTTGACAGTCGCTACGAGTCGTCAGGAGCCCGAAAGTCTGACAACCAGTCTTACCAAGGGGTAACGTACCCAATAACTGGATTGTGGAGGTCAGATAGGCAGTCGCTCCATGTAAAATATTGGTATTCAGCTACATCCAGTTAGACTGGAAGCCGACCCCAACATAGTTGGGAAAAGGATAGGCAGGTTGATTGCATCTTTGCATCTGCCAAAATTGTGAGATAGGATAATAAATAATTATAGGTATATGTACTTAGGTCAATCTTCATACCTATCAGACCAAATGGCATTTTTTAAACAAAACAATATGGCAAAGGTTTTGAAAACTAGATATATTTACCATTGGCATAGAATTAGGTTAAAGGGTTTTGGTCTCAACATTAACATTGTTACATTATCGAGCTCCCAGAATAAGGCTCTAAGTAAGTCATTGTGGATTACCACAATGAATTGCATTTGGAAAACTGTGCATGCAGTAGTTCCGCAAGTAATACCTGGGTCATTAGGTAAATTAGTGAAAACAAATACTTAATGAGATTAACAATATAGTAAAGTTAAAAGACACATTTTCTAACTTAACCATAAAATAGTTATTTTTTATTTTTATTATAATGACTTTTGTACAATGAACTGGGAAAATTCCTAACCTGGATTTCAAACTAAAATTGATTACATAATAGTAGTTAAAACTGGACTAGTACTTTCAAAATGTGTTAGCTTATTTAATAACGATTCCAACGACATAACTTGTAGAGAGCTACCTATTGTAACTTCAGAATTATCGTCATTTTTCGTTCAAGCGACGTACGTAAACGCGCCGTAAACGCGGCGTATTTACCCAGATACGCGACACCAACGCGTAGTGCCGCCACAGTCGATGGGATATCACATTTCTAAAAATGACAACCCAGATGCTGTCAAAATAATTTCAGAAAGACATACAAATTCGAGCAATGATCTAGCTACAACCAATAAATGAGTACCCACTAATTAAGCCACCATTAACCAAAAACATAACGAGACACAAAACAGAATCAATTTGATCAGAAACAAACAAGACGGACGTATAATCACACGCCGACCCGTAACCTTAAACAACCGGAGCCAACATCGGTACGGAATGTAAACAGCGGACCATCTCCTGAGGCGCCATCTATAATTTTCTAACAATGCTTCGAACATGTCCAAAATAAGTTGACCTGGTCGAAAAACCCACTCCCCCCTTCTTCCTCCCTGTATAGTCTAAAACAAGGGAAGGGTCATAGATCAGGTTGTGCTGGTTTCAAAATACACGCTCGATCGATCCAGGATCTATCCGTGGATATTGCATATTTATCAACCTTTGACACGGGTAACAACGTGGAAGTAACATCTTCATGGGCAAAAAGGGTACAAAACAAACATGTTTAGAGGTCTTTGAACTTGTCCGGCGTATGGGAAACGTTCTGCTCTTACGATATAAGTTTTGAAGAATGCTTGAAGAGCATTTTTTATAGATAGGTATATTGCTTTAGGAGTATTTTGTAAGTTTTAGGCTACTGCAATTTTCACGTGCATCCTTATTAGCAAAAACTAAAATATTACAATAAATAATACAAAAAAAATATAATTTTAATTTCTTTCTTTTCTTTTTTTCTTCTAAATACTTTTTCTTTCCGTCCTATTTTGTAGATAATTTCGTATACAATCTACAAGTTCCTTTAAAATTGGGGTTGGTTAACAATGATTTCGTTTTATTTCCCAAAATATTTCCATGTACAGTATAATCTTTTAATTTGAATATAATAGAAAGATAAGCTCCCATTTTTACAAATGAAAAGACACATTAATCTTTATTAACTTCTTCACGAATACGAAAATCTTTCACTTTATCGTCTTGGGAATCAAACATGTCAATATTTTTTTTCATTATTGGTTTCTTTTTCTTTTCTTTTCATTCGAAGTTAATTAGGTATTTCTTTAAATAATCTTATCCTGTCCTATCATATTATTATACAAAGACACGTGAAAGTTTGTATGTTTGGATGTTTTTTACTCAATCACGCAAAGACGACTGAACCGGTTTGGATGAAGCACGCAGATAATTAATAATCTGGATTAACACATATGTTTCCTTTTATCCCGATACGCTTACGGGATCGAGAATTATGCGGGTGAAACCGTGGGACGTTGCTAATGTATTATATATTAATCCATTTACAGTGTGTTTAATACTTTAACAGCAGGTACCAACAGCATTCCACAGTTTCGTATGAATAAATTTCAGATGGATGATAATGGCAAAATATGAATTGAATTGAAAGCTACTTTTTGGTTGGACAAGGTCCTTTAAAGCTTAGTACCTATCGTTCATCGAATTATTGAAGAATTATGCTAATCGTTGGCAGAATATAAACTAGGTAGGTAACAGAACAAGTAACCAAGTAATACGACAGATTGGGCGAGACAATCCAACGAGGCATGCAGTGGGCGAATGGGATATGTATGGAATTGGCAAAACTGAAAAACGTACAGGTAAATATCAAATTGACCGATCCTATTAATGTTTTGTAAACTTTTCGGTGGATCAAGTACAGATATAATCTGTTTGTGATGAATAATTTAAATATAACCAATAATTTGTGTATTAAAAACAGTTAAAATGATTAATTACTAGCTTCTGCCCGCGATTTCGTCCGCGAGCCTATATCTTTCCTCAAGAATTGGGCTATCCAATGCAAAAATAATTTTTCAGATCCAACTGGTAGTTCCGGAGATTACCCTCTTCATACAAACAATCAAACATACAAACAAACAAATTTTACATTTTTATAATATTATTAGTATTAGTACGAGTATATTAGTATAGATTAATTATGATGATAGGAAATTCTTTGCCAATATTTGTGTTGTAATTAGCTTTTAGTTGCTAGCTACTCTCAAAATTCAATAGAAGACCTGACTACTGGATTTTAGGAGTAGCTTCTATCTTTTTAATAGTAAGGTTGCCGGGAAGAGTTCGCAGTAAGCGACAAAGCCGCCCATTGTATATTTTGTAGTGTATTACTTTTTCTTTATGTAATGTATAATCTGGTGTACAATAAAGTATATATAAATAAATATAAATAAATAAATAGTCTAGGTGTAAAAAAAAACTTAGCATCTTTAAAAAACATCGGAAAAAAAATACAGTTGAGAGGTCTCCAAGTTGGACTAAAGTTCCTTTCGCTTTTGCACACTTGGCGAATGAGAGCAAGGCGGCAAAAAGTGTAACATTTTTATCATAACTTCGTTCAAAAACGCAAAAAATATAAAACCATATTAGTACTTATCCCACTGTACTTCTACTAGTATACTAGGCACATCACGCATTGGCCAGTAAGTGGTATTGCCCAAGCCTGCTTGATATTCGAGCGTGACACGGCCGTGCCCACGGACCAATTTGCTGTAATAGTACTACAGCCATTACAGATTAACCATTTTACATTACAATTCTGGGAACTGGCGATTTTTAAGGATTTGTATTTAATGAGTCGTGTTTGCGATTAAGTAGGAATTGGTAGTCAAACTGTAGGGTTTAATTTTTGGTGAATGGATTAATCGTGCAGGTAGAAGCCAAGGTTATAGCTAAAGGCATTGTGATGAATCAAGTAGAACGTAACGTTGTTGATGGTATACCAAAGAATTTCCATGATAAATAATTATATATATCCAAATAAGTCAGTCATCACTTGCTTCAAAAACGGAGACAGGAAAACATCGTGAGGGAACCGGCATCCCTGAGAGATGTTTCTTGACGGCATGTGAAGCCAATTCAGAGGCCCTTGGGAGGCTTTAAAACTCTGACACCAGGTTAGTCACTAGCCACACGAAAAGAAGAAGAATAACTTACTTATTGTCTCGTTGGTTACAGCACTGATAGCCTAGTGGTGTGGCTGTCGGACTGCCAAGTCATAGGTCCCGAGTTCGAACCTAAGGCACACGCCTCTGACTTTTCGGATCCATGTGCGTATTGTAAAATTATCACTTGCTTCAAAAATGGTGAAGGAAAACATCGTGAGGAAAGCGGCATGCCTGAGAGATATTTCTCGACGGCATGTGAAGCCAAGTCAGAGGCCATGGCTGGCTTTAAAACTCTGACACCAGGTTAGTCAGTAACCACACGAAACGAAGATGACTGGTGAAATGTGGGTTTACTATGTATCCATGCCTCTGCCTAAGAATTCGGCGAAAGCAGGTGAGATTTTATGTTATTTAAGTTATTACAGCTTGAGACAGTATAAAAATAAAACTCATAATAAAAAAGTTAATAGACAAACTGATATCTCTGAGTTAACTCTTGACACTTTCAAATCCTTTCCAAAGAGTTTCATAAAGTGACAATTTCCTTTCCTGTCAAATCATTCTTCACAAAAAGTCACAATTCAAAACCGGTTGAATTAGCGGCGCTTGGGGGAGGCCTATGGCCAGCAGTGGACGTCTTTCGGAAATTATGATAATGATGATGTTTATAACTGGCTATAAACATCAACTAATAGCCCATTAGACTAAACATACGAGTAATCAAAAAGAAAACAAATTCAATTTTAACAATGAACTAACAAGCGATGTAATTACATTCTATAATGACGACATAATAAAGAAAAAGTTTTGTATGTGAGTACAAAAAATACGTCGTTATAATATGGACATTTGCATGCATGGCCATAGGCACTTGACTCATGTGAAGTTAGTATAGTCGTTAGTCGATCTCGTATGTGCTTTATCACAATTGGCAATAACTCACTAGATGTAACATTCTCTATGGTTGTTAGTATATACATATCTGTCACATAAACTTTATGACGCTCGTGGTTAAGTAATAACTGCCGCACGGGTCGATCCATCAGGTTAAGCTACGTTTGCTGTGGTTGGTCTGTGGATCTTTACATACCGAGACTCTTCCGTGCCTCGGAAAGTACGTTCGTTGGTCCCGGCTGTCATTCGTGGATCTTTGACAGTCGTTACGGGTCGTCAGAAGCCCGAAAGTCTGACAACCAGTCTTACCAAGGGGTAATGTATTACCCAGTTATTGGGTTGTGAAAGTCAGGTAGGCAGTCGCTCCATGTAAAATACTGGTATTCAGCTGCATCCGGTTACACTGGAAGCTGACGCCAATATAGTTGGGAAATGGCTAGGCAGATTGATTTATAGACTTTATGACGTGCAAGTGACATTCAACCTAAGGTTAATAGACTATACTTGCCATTTTGACAGAGATTGCTGTACATAGGTTATAGCCATATTAGCACCACATAGACGATGTTTAATTTGAATTTCGAAGAGACTTCCATGTACAGATAGGTTTACTGATCAAATATGGTCCCTTTTAGAACAGACTTAAATAAGTATCAAATCCACCTCTCCAAACAATTTATGGAGCCATGTCAAAGCTTCTTCTATTCACATTCAAAGCAACTTAACTGTCTCATGTCGATAGCAACCATTTTGTTTAGACCCCTCACTCTGTCCTTCTTTGTTCCTATTCACTTACATTTCTAAAGGGGCTAAGGGTTTTTATATATTGGTATCTTCATCCTATTGTTTCGAGATCTCTCATTCGTGGTTCGCGGGCGATTTCATTATCATTATAAGGTAATCATCATTATTGTTTGTATGTGATATGGGAATGCGTCGTTGGTCACTGATATGGTTTTTGATATCAAATCTAACGTTCTTTGAATTGTCTAGTTAATGAAGTCAATTTTATCTGGTTGAGTTAGTACACTGCCTAATTATTTTTTGTCTTTAAGTACATATTCATATTTTCTTTGTGTGTTCTCATATGAATAAGTTCTAGTGATGTTATGAAGTTGTAATGTGCAAGCGATGATAACAAAAATTTAGTATCACAGCTTTGGGCTTGCAGCCTTGGACAGTTTCTGAAAGTGCAAAATGACAACTTTTTACGAACGAGACATTGTTATCATATTTTTTTTTTGTATTGCATAACATTTTATCTTTTCTAGCCGAGAATTCTAAATTCAAACCACTGTGCTACCACCTGACCTAAAGAAGTCAGAGTTTAAACGGTTTCTCATTTCGTAAGGTAAAATCGTTCGATACATTCACCTCCTTCATTACCATATTATCGTGTGTGTACAATTTTATCGCTTCTAAAATCTGTACATTTATCGTTTCTTATATCAGTATTTATCGTTTCAATGGCTATATGATTACTATGTGGCGTGTGTGCTTGTAATTTTTGGTAATTTACGTAATCAGTTCGGAAGTGGTTCGGATACATTTTATTACAATTAATGTTCATGTATTGGGGTCGCCGGGGAATTTCATTAGAGCAGGATTTTGTAAGGGTTTGCATACGTTTTTTGGCTGGTTAAATAGTGTGATTGAAGTATGCTTTGAATTGTTTTAATGACTAGGTTTTCTAGAACTTGAATTTCTTGGTGACATTAGTACTTACATAAATTGTACCCTCGGGAATATATTATTTAGTTACAAACATACACGTACAACCGAAACTTATTATGATGGTGGTGATAGTTCTATCGCAAATTCTATTTATAGCCGCTTTTAAATGGGTTTTCTGGATAAATACTAAGTTGAAGAGATGACGCCATCGTTACGCAGGATTCAATTCTTCATGGTTACGGAGGATTAAGTTGCACAGACTAAAAGCTCATAGTTCCTCCTTCTACCATGAGTCTGGACCCTGTGATATACAAGCATATGCACCCCGAACATGATGATGTCTTCCCTCTATTTTCTTCTCTAAATAGTAGAATTCATAACCGACGTTTATTTCTTATACTACATCCCACAAAGCCTTCTAAAAGTCTCTTCTCCACAATTCCCGTCAACAAACTGAGTCCAGTCTTTCAAGAAACCAAGAAGGCATGACGTGGAGATCTGTCGTCGGTAATTATAACGCTCCGAGATACCGCCGTACCACCCCTCGTTAGGGGGCAGTTGTTAAGAGGTGGATGCCTGCATTTTTACAAATTGATACAAATTATTTGAGCGAGCAACGCTTTGTTCCAACGACGCTTGTTACGACTGTGGAACGGCATTTTATTATTTTAGTACGGTTGACGCGTAGTTGGTTGGGGAAAAGCGCGGTTATTCGCGGTTATTAATAATTTTGGAAAAATTTATGCTACGTTTAGGACACGATGTTTTGATGACAAAAGCAATAAAATGTTATATTATATATTTCATTGAACACGTTTTAACTGTCTGTACAAGTGAAAAATAAGCCAAATTTCAGTTAACAATCGAAATTTGGATGAAATTGACACAGATACCGAAGATTCGGTTTCGGTTTCGGTAGAAAGTCATGTTTCGGTCGGACACTAGAACAATTATTTTACTGACTAACGTAAATAACGCAACGAATGTTGTTAAGCTGTCAAAATGAATGGCATTGCCATTGTAACTGTGTTACCTAATTAGGGTAAGATGATGTTAAGAGGTGGCTGCCTGCATTTTTACAAATTGATTCAAATTATTTGAGCGAGCAACGCTTTGTTCCAACGACGCTTGTTACGACTGTGGAACGGCATTTTATTATTTTAGTACGGTTGACGCGCAGTTGGTTGGGGAAAAGCGCGGTTTCTCGCGGTTATTAATAATTTTGGAAAATGTTGAGAACTAATGTTTGATGACGTAAGCAATAAAAAGTTCAATGAAGAGAAATCACTGAAAAAAAAATTGATAAAAGAAAACTGGCCTACCCAATTTACTATTCATGGTAAACGAATTGGGTATTGAAATGTCTCTTTACCGGTTGGTACAGCTTTTAATTGTGCACGATAAAACTAAGCGTAAGTACCTATTAGCATATTGCTGAGGTAAACTTAAAGTATGTTTTGTTCTATAGCTGGAACAAAAAAAAAACATAAACGATAACGTAAACTACCATGAAAACAGATGAGCAACCCAATTGTGTAACTCACTTTCAATCAGAAAGGAGGAAATTGCTAATCCATTGCTTTATATGTTTGAACAATAGTGACCGACTGAAGGTTCGGTTTCGTTAAGTTTCGGCAAAAAAATCCAGTTTCGGTTTTGGCAGAAAATCTGCAGAAGCCGCACGGAAACTTTGCGTTCGTGAATTATCGCGCGTCGGTGGGCTTACTTCGGGTGAGTTCCTGGCTCGTGTGTGATTTTAAACGCAATTAAAATTAAAATACTCAGTTAATAGGTCCTTCTGACAAATTTTTGTTTCAAGAAGTAGTTAACATGTTTTGTTAATTTTATAATTTTTGTAGCAGTAATATCATATATATCTATTTTTTATACAAAAAAACTAATTCTTCAATTATTGTTTTATATTTCATTTAACATGCGTTAACTGTCTGTCTAAGTGTAAAAAATAAGCCAAATTTCAGTAGACAATAGATTTGTAACATGTCTAAAAATATTTCGATTTCGGCTGAAACTGACACAGAAACCGAAGATTCGGTTTCGGTTTCGGTAGAAAGTTCTGTTTCGGTCGGACACTAGAAACAATTCGTTTACCCTATAACGTTAATAACGCAATGAATGTTGTTGAACTGTCAAAATGAATGTCATTTCCATTGTGTGTTACGTAATTAGGGTAAGATTTTAAACTCGCATTATATTCTAGACCTATCATTATAGATTTACTTTCTTAGCGGTTTTCCGAACCGCTTCGAGACTTTTCCGCTCAGTACGCGCCGCGCCCGCACTCTCATTCCTTAGACCGACTCCGAAACATCTTATTCGCGCCCTCATAAAAGTAACTGCTTTGGCTCATTTTTATTTCTACCTCTGTACCTGTACGGCCACAGTATTTTAATAAACCGACCCCGCCAACAAGCCAAACACGACTTAAACCCACAATAATAGAACAGATTTTTGTTTAGCATTCACAGAAATCATGTCTTGCCACCACTTATTTCTAGGACAAGACGATTCTGAAGGACACGGAGAATTTCAATTACTTTATTATGTTTTAATGTATTTTTATTTTCTGAAACATGAAGGAAATCAGTTCAGGTATGCAGTTCATAAATTACATGTAATTGTAATTTTTCATTTGAATACGTCCATTACAATAAAAAGTAATAAAGGCGTTTTGGAACTACCTACCTACTTGTAAAATAAAAGTTGAAAAGGATACGTAGTTACCTCCTTGTTTTGTACTCAGACCAAAAAAAAAACTAAAAATATATGAGATATTAAAATCGAAGACAGAGCTCTGGGAACAATACAGTGAAGCATGCCCAATCTACACCGCCGCTCTGTGCATACACGCTCACACGCACACATTTACAACCTTTTACAACACTACAATCAAACTATAAACCACACAAAGTGCACACATGTTTACGAAACCGGCTTTACTTCACTGTTGACAGCGCTCTGTCTTGGTTTTTTATTTGTTCTGAGGTTTTGTAAATTTGATTCAAAATATATTCAGAATTTATAGAAAGTAAAGACAAAATAGCTACCGATACTTATTTATAAAGAATTGCTTATTAAAAAACTCTAAATCTTATTTTTGACTTGGTGATAAACAACACAAAGTGTACCATTATTTGTTTCATAATTACCATGTATAGATTTAATGATATAGTTGGTCCAAGTCATATTAGTGTACTTGGAAAAGAAAGCAAACAGCACAAACTAAGCTATTTTGTGGATCTAAAAATATGAGGGTTTTTTGCATTAAACAGCAAAGGGCTAATTTAATTAAAACACCTGTTAGGCCTAAACGACAGAAAATGTTAACCCTTTAAAACCCTAAACGGGCAATTAGCTACCGTCCAATTCTCTAAACCCTAAAAAACTAAATCAACGAAGTAACGTTCCAATACATTTCCCGCGGACCAATCCAAAGAAATTACGCTCAGAAATTATGATGGCGGCTCGTTAAGAAATCCGGATTAAAGAGTTGAGAGGGAAAAAAGGTAAAATGTCGCCGTAAGTCCAAGCCGCAAAATTCCTAAACGCAGTCCTTGGGAATGGGATGATTACTTCATCAAAACACACTTTAAACGTGTTACGTAAATCTAGTACCACTCGCCCCCTACCTCCCCTTAAAGGGTGTGTTGGAGTGAGGAGGCAGGGGGAAAGTCACCCCAGGAAATGGGGGGTAAGACGATATGGGCGAACGTGAGCGCCGTCAAGAAAACCTTGATTGCTTTTTTAATTAGTTTTTTTTTTCATTCCCCCTTTTTCGCATCTCGGCGATCGTGCAAGAAATATGTATTCGCGTTTTTTATGTATGTGTATTTTAAGTATATTATTTATCAATTATGTGCTGTGTAATTGGTTGTGTTGTTTGTTTCCTCTCTTTTCTCTTTAGCTATTGCATAGGTTCCACTTTGGCTTATTTTACAAAAAAGTTTTAAGTAGGATCTTAAAGTCACAAGTTTTCTAGTCGTGACTAATTATTTTCAACCGAATAAACGGACGAAAGGGTTTGACAGCTTCTAAATAAGGGTAACCCTAACCGCTGTCAAGAAAAAGAAAAACACGGAAAGTGCAAAATAGCGAGTCGCCCCCATAATCAATTTAAAATTATTATCCGTTTTCCCCCATCAACAGTGTAAAATCAAGAGCGTAAAAACGTCGAGGAATGTCCATTAGTCGTTCATAATATCGTCGCCATAATGAGGGAGAGCGGGCTAAATCAGAACAGTGGCGCGACCATAAACGTTCCGGCACGTACTGCTCGACCGTTTCAGACACATTTAATACAGTTTTGTGCGTTCTATGCGAAAAATATATTAATTTAAAATGTTTTTAAGAGCACTTCGGAGTATAATCTAGATTTCTAGAACTAGTCTTTATATTATCTATGTTGAACTTTTTTATTTATTATTCTTCTTCCTTTATTTGTGTCTGAAAAGTCAACACTTTTCAGTTTCAAATTAACAAAGTAGGTAATTTTGGTTATATTATTAAGAGTCGTAAAAGCTAAAGTAAGCTTTGTAACAGTATATAAAAACCAGAATGAGTTTGAAGAAATCTGTCAATACTGACTTAGAGTTAACATCTTGTATTTAGTATTACTTAATATCTATGAAGTTTTTTAAACTATAAACCATTAAATTTTTCCTGTTGTGATCTGAAGTAGGAACTACCCACTTTAGATTACTTTCGTGGGTCCGAGAACTCAAGATTCTTTTTACCTTAAATATGTCTACAGTTATAACACGTACTACGTAGATAATATAATTCAGAGATTTACATATCCAGCAACGAAAAAAAAACGTAATCTTTTCGGCGTAAGACGTGACCCAATAAAATTTCGTCCTCGTATTTAGCGGAAAAATGAATTAAGAATTCATTTTGGTCCTGTATGTTACACACACACGGACGGTTGTATACAAAACACACGCACACAGCCAAAGAGTTTTAAGTCTCGAGGCGTCCCCACTAATTTATACGTTCTTTCGCTTTCATTATAATTATTATTCTTGGCAATTTATTTTCGCACACGGGGGGGCAGTGTCTCCCCGGGGGAGAGTGGGGTGGACTTCTTACAAATTCCCGTTTTTCGGTGGAACTTAACGCACCCTTTTCTTGGCCCTTTTTGTTTTTCATTACATTAACTTTTGAGATGGGGATAATGTGTTGTTAGTGTGTGAGTGTAATTTTTGCGCATAATGAAAGGCTTTCTTTTATCCCGTATCGTGTTTCCTGCACGTAATATGGTTGGAAATGTACGCACGAGAATGTATAAGTTGTAAACTTTGAAGGTGAATATTTTTTTCTAGCTTCAGGTACCTACTTACTTCATGAACTTTTAAAGATGGCAGAAGTTTACAGTACGCTCGAACTACGAGAAAAAATGTAACTTTCGCCGAAAAAAAAACATGCATAACACCTCAACTACCCGACGACTCTCCCCAATTCCACTCGAAACTTTAAAGTACACAATTTACGTTCACATGCACGGAAAACGACGAAGAACTTCCACAAAACAAAAGCGATTACTACAGACTTCGACTACTCGAAAACAAAACGCAATTTTCTCTTAAGAAAATGAGGGAACTCTTTCTCCCCATTGAAAAATCATCAACACCCACCGCGTATGTACCCGCCGCCGACCACCCTCATCGGGGGGAAGATCTACGCCGCCGACTTGCGTACGCTTTAATTAAAAATAAAACATAAGAACGATGTAACTGGATGAGCCGAGGAGCGAAGGAAAAATGAAAGAGAAAGCCGTCCACCCCCCTCCTGGAATGAGTGAGGGGAGGGGACGGGAAACCGCGTGGAAGTCAGTCGCAGAGCGACCGCCGGGGGGAACGGACCTCCCTCCGCATGCTGCTGTGTCACAACGGAATGACATCACTTTTCTTGTCGCTAATGAAGAGAACGTCTTGGATGGTTGCCTTTTTACTCGCTAAAGGCTTTTATTCAGACCATGCGTTTTTAGCCTCCACTAATTTATTTAATTAGCTTTTTGCTCTGTTCCTTTACGGAGCGAAGTTTAAAAATAAATCTCTGGACTCTTTAGAGTAAGTACGTAAGCATTTTTTTACATGTCTTGAGTAAAGATTGAAATTTATTCTGCAAGGAAATCCTTGTGAGAGTCAATTTGAATAATTCACGTCTCATAAATAATATCGTGAGTTGCGACATACGTCTGCACGGTGGATTCATTCGTCTTGACAAAACAAAACGTCCAAGTCTTCAGTCTAGACATTTTAATTTTCCTATCTTTACGTTTCGCGGGATCGGCAGATCAGACTCTTTCATTAGTCCTCCCCGCACATGTGGACGGAATTCTTTGATGTTGACGTCGTTAGTGACGCGACCGATAAGAGCATTACAGTTCAATGTGCTTTCAATATTGTACCACATCATTATTTCGTTTGAGATTTTTCTCTTTTAAATAGAAAATGTGGGGTTCTCTTTCTGTTCTTTGACGTGTTGGGTTTATGATTAAAATAGTCTAGTAGTATGTTAGTTTTAAATGCTTCTTTTTTACTGTTTTTATTTCCTGTGTGTGTCCCAAGTATAATATTTTCCTTTCTTTCTTTAACTATGAGTTTGAATTATTTTATCTAATTAGTGAAGTTATCATCGAGTTAAACCTTCATCTTAGTTGTAATAGGTATGCAATCAAAGTAAGAACATGATTGAGCTTTCACAAATTGTGACGTTTTAGCTGTCGAACTAACTTCAGTTGTTATTTTGGTACATATAGAATATTACACGTGGAGGTACGACTGAATTTAAATACAATAGGGATGATGCCTGGGTAAAAAAAATATGAAGTTCTAATTAGTCCGTCAGCCAGATAATAAAAAAATATTAGACACGTATTTTTTGCTTTATCATATTAATAACAAAATACTTAGATAAAACGCATTTTAAGTTGGGGAGTGGGGGTCACTACGTCACAAGTAAGTATAAAATCTACATACTCGTGACGTCATGGCACATTTTAACTCAATGTAACGTCGTAATCTTTAGATTACGTAAAAAAAGAAAAAAATGCGTGACCAATATTTTTTAATAATCTCCAAGGCGGACTAAAAATAAAATTTTAGTCATCATCCCTATTGTTATTTAAAAAGTAGAAGAAGTATGCAAAAATACGAGTACAATTATGTACTCAAATACACGTAGTAAATTTTGATCATATTCTATTAGATACCTTGTCTACAAATCTTTAATTGAAGGTAGGCTGTAGGTACTATGTACTTGTTATTTTGCTAACAGTAAAATAAGAAGTAGTACCAACAGCACTTAAACACAAAAACTAGTCTAATTGATTTAACAAGTTTTAAGAAACATATTGTTCAAAAAATTTAGATTTATTAAATCACTTATAATTTATATTCCAATTCCGTTTTCTAAATTAAAACAAACGACAGTTGAAAATACTACCGATTCGAATACTCAAACAACTTAAACATACGCAAACAAACAATAAGGAATTCAAAAACAAAACAGAATCAGCAAACATCTCAATAAAAACCAGATGTGTACCCTCTCCGCATACGCTCTCACACTTATTCAAAAGTAACTCGGTTGCGGGTACTCTCATTCAATTTTCTAACCCATTTAAGTCTCAGACGAACTGCTTGCACCGAAAAAAAGTAAAAATAAATTCCACGACATTCCCAACCGTAGATTTTCCACGATATAATTTCATAAGCAGTCGGCGTATGTTCGTTTTGCCCCATTTTCCCCTTTTGAATTGATTAGGTCGGGTTCATATCGAGTTATGAATGGAGTTCAGATGGTTTAGTTTTTTTTTTGTTTTTCCATGGAATCGGTGCTTCGATATTTATTGATGAGTATTAGTTAAAAGCGGCGAAATTTCCTATTTTCCCTTATTATGGGATGTTTTGAATACGAGCTCATATTTAATTTCCAAGGAGTTTGCTTGAATGAGATTTCATACTTATTTGGAAAACGCTTTGTTTTTTTAAGTAATTTTATATTTTGTGTACGACGTTTTATAATATAGCGATTTTGATAACTATTAATGAGAAATACTTAAGACTGGTCGTTCTTTTAGTTCCGTTTGCCCTGTTTTCAGATCGGCTTAATTTTTATGTCAGCTAAAATTCTATTTAACGCTTTTCCGAAATCTTACGGCTTAAGAACATTTTAATATTCGCCGAGCACCGCATCATTTAAATATAACTATAACACTAAAAATATATTATTCATAAGATTGTATAAGAAAACCGCGAGGGTGCTGGCATTAAGCTTAGCTAGGCCTGCTTAATGATCCAATTCCTGTCATGTTCAGGAAAGGGTTTACCCCCTAAAAAACTTGAAACAAACGCCGCAAAAACCGAAGACGTTCTCTCTATCGCACCACCCTTAGGGGAGGTTGGGGCAAAACCACCCACAAGGAGGTACGTTGAATAATTATAAAAGAAATAAGATAGACATTGACTTCGCCACGTCAGTCCGTAGATGAATAATAATGGATTTTTGTTTACGTGTGTATCAACCTTTATGAGCCGTTATAAGCTTTTATAGACTGAGATATTGTTGCCTGAATAAACAGGTTATTAAAGTAGGCAACAGATTTAACGATTTTACAGCCTTTGATGTTAGCGTTGAGATAAAAATGTATATTGAATTTAGATGTAGGTTGATGGGTTTTAATTTAAAATTTGTTATTTATGTGAATTGGATTTTATTTTTTATAAAAATGTACCTAGAAAAATTCGTTATATTGGTTTTTAGTAAGCTTATCAATAAGTAATCATTGAGTTAATGTTTTATTTGTATACTAATCAAAATTATTTGTTACGTTTAAAGAGAATGAAACGTTTTTGTGCTTAAACTATAGTAATAGCTAGTGATAGATTATCTCGTCACCTGGACCCTATATAATATGACTGACAAGTGACACTGCGACATGTTTGTCAAAAAATTATAAAATTAACACATTTTGACGAAATAACTGTTCTTTATAGTAAAAAGCATGTATGAAAGAATTTTGTAAACTGACAGATTGTCACCTGTCACCTGTCAATTTGATTAAACAGGCACCTTTTAAGAGAGACCCATGTTTCTATAAAATGTCACAAAAATAATTGTCATATCGATTCCTCCTTACCCAGTTCTTCGATAATATTAAGGTAAATTTTATCTCAGGAAAATCTAAAGGTGGATAGCATTGAAGCGAAAGCAATAAACAGTAGCGAGTGCGAACAGTGCAGTGCAGGAAAAGTAATCACGGTTCAGCGTAACTTTGTTTGATAGCGACCAACTGGACTGTGGGGCTAGCGATGTGGAGTAACTGGAAAAAAAATGTTTTTAAAAAATATATGTAATTGGGTTCTTGGGTCGGGCAAAGTGTTATTGGGATGTTCCATTTGGAATTTTGTCAGTAGCAGGCCGTAGTCTGGATTTGGGCCCGGTTGATGGCAATAAGCTCGCCCCCTAGTTAAATTGAATTCAATGCTTTTTCAGAAAATTGTTCTGTTTCTACTGTCAATTTAGACTCTTTGTGGTCAAACATATGCAAAATCTCTTTTTTTTTTTTTTTTTTTGGATGGGAAATCATCAAATGACTTCTCCCGCTCTGGGCAGAGCGAGAGGGTGTGTCAGACTTTTACTGACTAAAACCCACCCGTGTTCCTTCCGTTGCCTGTGTGCCGGGGCCGCGATATCCCTTTCAGACAAACCCGCAACCCCAGCAGGCATTGGTCTTTCGACCCCGTCGGTTGGTGCTGACATCTCTTTGAGGCGCGCGTGGAACACAACGCGCCGTCGACACGGGCCTGGTCCTGATCGGACGGCGAGCTGCCCATTGCTCACCGTCCGCAGGCCCGCGCCTACGGTGGCCGGAAGTCGGCTCTTGACTCCCGACGCCCGGGGCGTCTCCTGCGGCGACTAGGGCCGCATGCAAAATCTCTAAGTTAATATTTTGAGATGGTCCGGCTATGAGTTTTTTTTTTTTTAAACTCATAGCATTTGTGTTTTCATGAGAGAATAAAAAACACATAATTATCTAATTTATAAGGAATCGAGAGTTAGTTAAGTTAAAATTATACATAATTCGCCAGAAAACATCAAAGATACATAAAAACCTTAAAAACGGACATAATTTAATATATCAAGACATTTTTTCCACAATAACCCACAGTGTAACCACGTTTGTCGTCGAGAAACTGCGGCCGGTGAAGCGGGACTAGGGGAGGCAGGGGCAAAGCGGAACAGTGTAAATTGATTACGTGTAAAATTGTTAGCCGATGGGTGACTACGACTACTTATATGCACCTCGCTCCGAAGGCGTTTAACGCAATCTAATTTGCACACGTCTGAAGGTGAGCGAAGTTTTTACATTGTGGAAATGAGGTGAAGTGAGTGTTAATGGAGGATAAAGACGGTTAGCTTGATCGAGCATGTTCGTTGTGAGATATTATTTAGGTTTTTTTTAAAAGGGAAAAATAAATATTTTAGATAATAAAAATGATGGTTGAATGGTGATTAGATTATCGATTCAATTGTCATAATTAGCAATAATGTATTTATATTGCTATTAAATAGCAAAAATCAAAAGACTTCTACACCGATATGTAAATAAAACCAGACATTCAAATTGATTTTTATAAGCCGGAAATATGTTCAAGCCTTAACCGCATTTAGATTTATTTCATCGCGTCTACTTAGTCGAGGACATACAGACTACTTAAGTCAACGAAACTCCGCAATCCGTTTTAAATTGAGACAAAGAAATAAAAAAAAACAAGGCTCGGCTCACATGCATAAAGTATAATTAAAGAGTAGAAATGAATATTTAAATATCCGTGGAGGGCTTAGGCCTGTTGTGCACGGTACGTTTTTTTAACGGTACGGCGTTTTAACCGCGCCGTAGAATAATGGTGTGAGCTTGTATATGACACGGCAAATGACCGGACGACACAAAGGCTAAGTACAGCTCAGTTGGGTTTTTTCTGTGCCAAGCTGCAGACGTACGTCATGAAACCTCAGAAGAAAAAGATGATCATTGCTTATTACGTCTTTAGAACACTCAAAACCTAAAAAATTGGAAAAGAAGGCTTTGGTTCCGATTTTAGAAAAACGGTGCATATGGTGGCCGTGCCGTTCCGAAGTACCACCGTGTTGGTTAACAGACCTCCATAGTGATCCATACAACAGTGACGACCGTACCTACAAACGGCGAATCAACCGTGGCTTTTCCCGGCAAAAAAAACGTGGGTGTACAAGCGGTCTTACTCGGATTGTCACAATGACGTTTGGGGTGCCCAAATCTAAAAAGATACGTATTTGTGGAAGTCAAGTTCCGTCTAAATATACACTGAGCTATTTGAATTTGGGATATTCGAAATAAGAATATTATTTTTTCCTTGTTAAGCAAGCTTAGTAAGAATTGTTTGTGGTTTTACGGTAACTTAATTTTGTTTTTATTAACTTTGTTTGTATATAATACCTCAATTAAATATTAGCATGTTACTTTAATACAAGTGTAATAAAGTTATAATATTTTCTATTTTTGTTTTTTTTATAGCGTAGCTAAATGTATTATCAAGTACCTATTTATTTTGAGAGGACTCTTTACATTTATGTTATTTCTTATAATTAGTTGGCTCTATGATGCTACACATGTAAAACATCAGCAATTAAAAATTTGATTTTGATACCAAAAATAAATTACTCCCAGTGTGCCTGTACCGACATCGCCGGCGGGACAAGTCAAAGATACAGATACACGTTGAGGGGCAGAAGAGTTTGCCAAAAATTATAATTTTAATTGCGGGCCCCTTTCCCCCTGTCTCCCCCAGGAAACTGCAAGTTGAGCTATAAATATGAAACATACTGCGTTTTTTTATGATTTAATTGCTTTTTGATATGTAAAGCGGTATTTTTTTTGGTTTCCGAAATAATACCTCGCTTTCAGTATTATTTTCTGCAATTAATTTAAGGTAAGCGAATTCAGAGTGGTGTCTGAGTGCGACTGCACAAGCCATGACAGAGCAATGTGTTATCTGTTAAAAATACAGTAGTAGTTATCTGGATACAGGAAAATCATGTAACAACCTATTATTTTCATGTTACACAATTGAAGGATACATCATTTCATATTCATGCTCCAATTCATAACCACATTTTACATATTTTGGTTTTCAATTATTAGTTTCCTTTGAAATGTCCAATAATGTCAAGCTTCCCCCAGGAACGAAAGTTTTGTCCTAAACAACTAGATTTACTTAGACACTTTAGCATTCCATCAAAAATCAACACACACTTGAGAAAATTCGAATTTTAAAATCTACCCTTCACGTAGTAAATCTCTCATTTCCTCTGAAGCTTAAAAAATTAATGACTCCCAAAACACACACGCGTAAAAACAAAGGGGGTGGGTAGACAGCCGAAATTCGCAAATAAAGCGGACCGCTAACAATTTCCTTTTACTCATTATATCTGGAAATGCGTTTCGTATGCAAAATTGACGAGGGATTTTTGGTAACGATGTTAGCGAGTATATTAGTTGGTGTGTATATGTATACATATAGTTTGTTAGGCCTTGCTTGATTGATTTATGTGGGGCGCAAAAAAATATTTTGAATCTGTTAATTATCGGGCCGCCATTGAAAAACAATATCTAAAAACAGTTCTACTGGTTTTGAGGGACAATGTTCTGGGCTAGCATCACCCGATTTATTTCGTGAAAATTTAGGAGTGAAGTGAGCTTGAAATGAGCTGGCATTCCACCTGATGCTGAGGATTGACACTATTGAAAGCTCACTTCACATAATGATTTCGCAGTGAGGTTTTACAGATAGACAGGTTCTACAACGTGACTTGTGGGTTTTTCACCGTCATTGTGGTTCAATGTTGACTACTAGAGCAGCTATTGCAACCGAAAGAAGTGTCTCGCGGATGTCAAATGTGACAACCGTGGTGTATGCGTGTTCAGGTAGTAGACCGAAATATTTGTTGTCCCGGACTACAAAATTTTGCTCACGGTGTTTACTTTACTTTGCTCTTCCTGAGAAGATTAGGTTTTTTTTCCAAAAACAACAAAACAAGATTTTTTATCTTTTCTGTAATGAGCTATTGTTGCATCTGATAGGTACTTTCATCGAGACCCGACAGAGTTTTTCACAAGATAGATATGTGTTTATATTATAAGTGACTTAAATAACCTCACATAGAGATGTGATGTTAGCTAAGTAGCTTCTCAAATAAATATCCAAGGACGAAGCCGAATAAACGTAAACGAAACAAAAGGAGTATGTAAGGTAGAGGTGCACGATTCCGTAGTTTCTGCCTACCCCAATGGGCAGAAAGCGTAAGTTTAGGTATGTATATATCTAAAATACAATAGATGACACGTGTTTCACCACTCAACAAGGCGTCCTCAGGATGACGATTGACTTGTTGCGAACCCGGACCCGATGTGTTGACACGTCAAGCGTCAAGAGCAGAGTGAGCTACTTCGCCCGACATCAACACTTATATAGGATTACTGCTCGGCCCACCTCGGCTAAGATCGTTATTAGCGCTATAAGTCTTGTATTGTATTTTATAATGGATTTCCGCAAAAGTCACACTTGAGTCAATTACGACGTATATCTAGTAACCTAATCCGCTTAACTGTTCTTAAAGAGTCATAAAGAACCCTGTAAGAAATCGACCCGTGTTTCACCTCTCAACGAGGCATCCTCAGGATGTCGATTGACTTGTTGCGAACCCGGATACGACGTGTTGCTACATCAAGCGCCGACAAGTTACTATATATAGTCGTATATAATATGTATCATAAGATAAATCTTCAGACAGTTCATTAAAATTCAAGAAGTTAAAGAAAATATTGTTATTGTTTTCTTAGATACTTAAAAAATACGAGGTGGAGTTAATCTAAAGCCAGGATTACTGCACAGTACGTACTCAAGTGAAGTTAAATAGGTTTGGTTTCAGCGGTCGCCATCTCCCGAGTAATGTGCTCCGAAGACGTTTTACGAGGGCGTACGATGTTTTATGTCGATAGATTTCATCGATGTTTTCATAAATGTCATTTTTTATCGACATGTTTTATTTGTGTGGTTGACATCACTATTGTTTTTGTGTTTGGGGTGCCGTGTTATTTTTTCTGGGTGTATTCAAAAAATCTTTCCATCCTTTTCCCAAATATAGCTGAATATTGTATTTTACATAGAATGACTGCCTGTCTGACCTCCACAACCCAGTTACTGGGTAACACGATACATCTTGGTAAGACTGGTAGTCAGACTTTCGGGCTTCTGACTACCCGTTACGACTGTCAAAAATCTACGAATGACAGCCGGGACCAACGAATTAACGTGCTTTCCGAAGCACGAGCCTGGGGTAATATTATTTAAGATATAAAGAGTGGCAGTGACATCGACGCGAAAACTGATACCATGGATTAAGTACATGTTTATAAAGTTTAAGAATAGACAATTAACAAACTACTAAGATGATGTACCCAAATTAATAATACTAGTTGTATTAAGGTGCCAATAAATATCAATAATCTCGATAGTTGTTAACAATTGTCATTTGATATGATTGATCGATAATGTCGATCCTCTACAAATCACACTTCACTTGCTTTGCTGTCAGATTTAATCAATATTAATATAATCGATCAAAATGTTAATCGTTAGTTGTCTGCACATTTATTAGGTTTTCATCGGTCGTGAACTACAAATAACATTTACAGTAGGGTTTATTTATTTATAGTTTACCAAAGAAAAATATGAATAGGAAAAATATGTATACATAGACTCAAGCCTTCTACCCATGGAGGTAAGCAGAACACAGTCCTCGTCAGCGAGTACTGCGCACCTGACCTTTCTAAAGAAAATCACCAATAAGGTCACTAAGTATATCGGAAATACGTTACGAGTTGACAAATCGGGACGCCAATGCCGCGTAGTGGCACTCGACAGAGTCTACAACATAACGCTCGGACCGGCTGGAGCTAAACAGAGTTCATCGGTGGCGGTCAAGCAGTGAACACGTTTAGAAAATGTCGCGCATTCTGAATAGTTCCGTCGAATACCTACAGTGTGTTATGGTATTGTGATTAATTTGATCGTGAATTATAATTTGATCGGCAAACGGTCTTTCTATTGCGCAATAACACTACCCACAGTAGTTAAAAAATGGCTGATTATAACGAAAGAGACACATGTCCTCCTCCTTCATATATATATTATGTCCTTAATGTAATAAAACAGAAAGATATAAAGTAATTACTAGTTTAATAAATAGTTTACAACAGCAGAAATGTTTTATGAGTGACTAGGCGAAAAGTTAACAGCTGACAGAGGAGTGGTCGTTGAGAAACACACTATTATAGGGGCGCGCTAATCGTTCAGAAACAACGAGGCCGAACCTCGTTTTTGTTCATATTTCAATAGTCCTTCTAGTATTACAGTATTACCTTTATTTATTTACGGGTTTAAACCTTAGAAAAAATAATAATAATTTATAAAATATAAATAACGTCAAACTTTATCGATGGCATCAACACACTAGAGGGAGAGTGGGGGTGGGAGGCTACTCATGCAAAAATCCCGTCTCAGGTAAAATGAAGTCGCAAGAGCTAAGACAGGACGCGGTGAAATACGAATGTAGCAAAATATAGATACATTATATTGTTTATTGTATATCTTTTTGCTGTGTGGCGCATTTTGGCCGAGTTCACCCTAAACGTATATTGACTGGTAATGATTTTGGATTTCGTCTGGAATTTTCGTAATGGTTGATGAAAATTACAAATAAAAAATCTAATTCATAGTTTCAATTTCAATTGTGGATGTCCGTACAAGAGGATCTATGTGGAAGTGATACCTACTGGTATTACTTCGAATTAAATCAATTGCAGCTGCCATTTTGTATGTTACCAGAATACCCCCGTTATCTTAAGTCTTAATTCGTCGAGATTTTTAATTCATATTATTTATGGCACCTCTTAGGTCATGAGCTATCGGAATATCAAAAAATATTTGGCCTGTCTTAAGTCTTGGGAGGCGTGAAAATTGATTCGCTGTTACAATGTATAGTAGATCAGCAATAATATTTTAGGCAATGATGTTATTAAAAAATACACTTTTATGACATGTTAGTACAGTGCACTGAATTTTACATAAAACGATTATAATAGATCTTAGCTGAAGCCAAAAGATTATTTCACTTTTCTCTTTATATTTTTTCTAATAACATACATTAATATGTTGATTTATTTTCAACATTTCTTAACTAACCGACATAAAATTTTTACTTCTACTAAAGAAAAATCTATCGAAAACCAAACAATCTCCTTCTATTTTCGGCTGGAAATGCAAATCAATCTGCCTAGCCTTTTCCCAACTATGATGGGGTCGGCTTCCAGTCTAACCGGATGCAGCTGAATACCAGTATTTTTCATGAAGCGGCTGCCTATCTGACAACAACCCAATTAGATAGTTTTGCGTGGATATGACGCATGTTTTCCTCCAAATTGTTATTTTCATGTCTTTATTCTTTCCTTGCGTCATGTTTACCGCACATAACCGTATTTTCTTTCTTTTTTCTAGCAACTGGGTAATACGATACCCCTTAGCAAGACAGGTTGTCAGACTTTTCGGCAAAAAATTAAAATTTTGCCGAAAATCCATTTCGCTTTCGGCCGAAAAAAAGAATCATTTTCGGTCGGAGTCAAATTATTAAGTGCTTTATTTTCATAATCTCTTAACCAGATTAACCGAAAATTAATGAACCCCCAAAGTGAAGTACCACCTAATTATATTTTTATTACCTGTCCAATCTGACCATTTCCGAACTCAAAACAATCGGACCTGCACTACTTGAGACGTCTCTCTTGTCTTTATGAAATACTTCAGAGGACTGGCTTCCTTCGCGGAATTTTTTCTTTTTTTTCTCTCTGTTTCATAGCTACTTACTACCGTAGTTAGCAGTTGTTCTGGTTTTTGTGTTTTGGAGCGAAATATGTGTTATGTTAATTTTAATTTTGCTTGTTAGATAATTGGGTAGGTAGTAGCTACCTCTGGTATGTTTTTCAGTTAGAACAAACAATATTTCAATAAGGCATATAGTATGATGTAAAACGACGTAACTATGACCAAAAACAAGTTTAATGGTCAAGAATATTTAAGTAAGAAAAATAAAAAAATGTATGTATCTCTGCACTAGTATTTAATGTTACACAAAAGTGCCAAAAGACCATCATATCATCATCATCGTCATTTCAGCCGAAAGTCCACTGCTGGACAAAGGCCTTCCCCAAGCACCGGCACTTCGACCGGTTCTGTGATTCCCGTATCTAACGGATTCCTGCAGTCTTCACAAGGTCATCCGTCCACTTTGTGGAAGACCTTCCAACGCTACGTCTTCCGGTACGTGGTCGTCACTCCAGAACCTTTCGGCCCCATCGGCCATCAGTTCTACGAGCAATGTGCCCTGCCCACTGCCACTTAAGTTTGGCAATTCTTCGGGTTATGTCGGTTACCTTGGTTCTCCTGCAGATCTCTCCATTTGGACACAACAAATCAAATCAAATCAAATCTTCTTACACCATAAAAAAAACATTTAATCATTTTAATATTTTTTCTTTATTTACACTTCAAACTCACAAACATCTGTGTAGCCCTGGCTCTTGTACTAGGAGTTTCTATATCAGAAGAGCCAGACCTCTCAACTTATAGGGAATATGGTACAGAAGTGCGATAGACAAACATGAAATAATTAATTACATTTGTGGCATGCATTGACAGGAAGGTTTATAAATATACAAGAGAAAATAAAAGAATAGTTTAAATTAACACTGCGTTCTGTGGAGAGTGAGGGGGTGAATGTGAATGAGGTGTGTATTAGTGTGTGTTTGGGGGTGTGTGAGTGTGTGCGTGTATGGTGTTTCATGGTGAATTTGACTAGGTATCATGTTACGCTGCCAAAAAGATTTTCTGTTTCCTCATAATCGTAGTTGTTAAGATCCTTAAGTTGTTTAATCATTCATCAACATTTCTCACCTACCTACGTTATAAACCTGTCAATTAATACCCAAAGTAACTTCCTCCATTCTTCGAAGAAAACATTAGTATAACAATATATGAAACAATCGTGAGCCGGCACCATAAGCTGAGCTGTCGATATCAGTTAAACTGTAATGGACACCAGGGCCACGCCTTGAGCGTCCTTGTTTATGGTATGGTCCTGTTTCGAAAGAATTTTATTTAGGAATTGTAATAAACAAAAATTAAAAAATTGGGAAGGATACCAAAAGTCATGTCTGCAAAAAGATTAACGGTTAGTTTGTGACTCACCAAATTTTCCAAAATTGTATTGCAAAATAACTCGTTTTTTAACAATAAACTTTATGCCCATTCCAAAATGAACCGGTCCAGAGAAGTAGGTTTACTATTGTCTACTATCATATGGTCGGTTCTTTTTTTACCACTTTTAAACCATTCCCCTATCTTGCCAATCTTGGCTACGCCCTTCCAGCAGTTTAATTATTATTTCAGAAACAAATGTGTATTAATTTTATACCTCTCCCTCATTTTAAAATGGAGCAAATTCATAAACACCTGTCTCGTTAGTCTAGTTGACGTAAGCGCAATTCCTGAGCATGAGGTATTGGGTTTTTCTATCTGGAAAAAAAAGCTAAATTTCTTAATAGCAGCCTGGATTTTTGCCCCGTTCATGGCAATAGGCTCACCCTCTATAACATGGGACATAGACATAACTGGCGAAATGTGGGTGTACTATAGGTACACCTCTGCCCAACCCTTCGGGGCAACACGGCGTGATGTTTTGTTAAAATGAATTAAAATACGTATTTACCGAAACAAGAACACACCTAAGTCGCGTGCCAACACCCACTCAGCCGACACATCAAAACAGAACTGATACGCAATATTATTTTTACACTGACAGCTATGTAGGGATTTATTGAACGATCTCCTTTGTAATAGCAGCAATGTAAACAAAACACAGCGAGGAAATTAATATTGGCGTTCATCTATGTACCCATTGGACGTTGTTTGTATTTAGGATATTTTATTGTAGCCGTTTTTAGAGGGAAATGGGAGTTGGAAAATTTATTATATTTTCATTATTAATTTTTTTCCATACTTTAAAGTTATAATATTGTTCATTATTCTTCGAAAATAGTTAACGCTGACAGTTCATTCGCTATTCACATCAAAATTCTTTAGTACCATTTACTTCACCCTCAAGAAAAAAAGAAAAAAAAACTTTTTGCCAAAACGCACATCCCTTGAATGATTAAAAACACATTTTATCTAAACAAAACGCAACAATCCATGTTTCGATATTCCAAACAATGGTAAAACAAAACGCATTTATTTAAATTAAAAAAAGTAAAACACACGCTAGCAATACACTTAACAGTATTCACACGACGATGCCCAGAACACACTGTATATTCAGGGTTCCGTCGGAAACGAGCAGTGAATAAAACCATGGAAAATTCAGAGTGAACAAAGAACTAAATACGTCGTTTTGTTGTGATTCGAGAAATGGGTGAGTGTGTTTATTTTGACGAAGTAGGTAGGTACTTAATTTTCTTTCTTACCTGCGTATTTCTCGCTAAAATCTCGCTTATCCCGGTAAAATCATTATAATGCAAGCAAAAGTGTGCAATTTCCTAAGCTGTATGCGGAATTAGCTGGTATGTAATGCTATTTGTATTTTCCAAGGAAACTTTGTTAGTTTGAGTGCAGTGATTTTTCCAAGAACATGTCCTGTGTTTGCCAGGCTTAATTAACTGACAGAGCTTTTCTTTAATCATCGAAAATATTGCATACAGCAGCTATAAAACCATAGTGTTAATTCAGTAAACTATTCACAACAGGCGTAAAGGGAGCTCGCATTTGCAACAAACTAAGTTTAAAAAAAAAAGAAATAAGCAGAACCACAAACCACCCACGACACATTTCAAACAAAAAAAGAACGCGTTCTTAAAAAAATTTGTTTCCGCGTGCCGTATAAAGCACCCCATTCACAACACAATAGATGTTTTGTGCACGTTTTGTGCGGCTCTATCGCATGACCCGTCTGACGTGTGACAATGCCGTGTATGGGTGCACTTACTGAATTGTTTTTGTTTTCTATCCAACTTTTTTTTATTCTTTTTATTTTACTCTTTTATTGTACGCGATATTTTCTTGTCGGAGAGCGCAATTTCAGTTCCTTGAGACATTCTTTATGCTTAACATTCACGTAAAATTGTGGCGAGGAAAAATGTGTAATGTATATCGTGGGGTCTAGTTTATTTGAAGAAAATCTTAAGAGACAGTCTGAAGAAGAAAGGAAATATAAATAAGGCTTAGAATCTCCTTGAAGATGAGTTCTGAGAAAAACTGAAAAATTCTTAACTGAGATATCTGTTATTTATTTATTTACAAATAAGGTGTTTTTAGTTAATTGACTCGGGCGTGACAGCGGAAATACATTATAAAATACAATAGACGACGTATATTTAGTAACCTAATCTGCTCAGAGCTGTTCTTTAAAAGGTATTTTTATTATTGTAAATACATAGTATTAGTTACTTGTTTTTTTTTCGGATAGCCTTGTTAATGAATGATCACAATTGCATATTTAAAAATAGTTACCTACACCAAAAATTGCTAAATATTATTCATTGCTACTTTTGTTATAAATAGCTTGTGATTGCTCTTCTTTTGTTGAAGTCGGTTAACGGGGGTTATTCTAATTTGCATGTTTAAGATTTTATTTTATTTGATTAATTATTATTAGCTTTGGAACCTCTGAATCAACAAAAGTTTTAAACATAAATAGAGCTCGTCTAAGCGGAAATGACGCGCCCCACTACTAAATTTTTTGCCGGACCCGGGAGAAAATATTTGTATAAAAAATGGAAACCTCGGCTGCCCAATAGAGCTTCAACCAATATTGATATAATGAAACACTCAAATCATATTACATGTTTTCGAGCTTGTGTGCTAAATACGGTAGTGGGGCGCGTCATTTCAGTTTAGACGAACTCTGCCAATATTGTCAAGCCTTAACTAATTCCAAACATAACTGGCGAAATGTGGGTGTACTATAAGTATACCTCTGCTTAAGCCTTCGGAGATTACAGGCTTGATTTTATGTTATGTGTGTGTAACTAATTGTAACCTTAAATGAAAAAACCCAATAATAAAACAAGCGCCATTTTGGAAACTGTGTCGGATATTCATCGGAACCGGGGCATAATAAAATTTTGACTGACTGACAGACTGACCTAGTTAGTCTAGTAGTTGCAAGCGCCTCTGCTGAGAATAAGATCCTGGGTTCGATTCCCGGGTCCTGCAATAAGTGTTATTGGGTTTTTCCATCTGGAATTTCTCAGTAGCAGCTGGAAGTCTGGCTTTGTTCCCGGTTGATGGCACAAAGCTCGCCCCGTATTATATGGGACTTAAACATAACTGGCGAAATTTGGGTGTACTGTAGGTAAACCTCTGCCCAGCCCTTCGGGGAATACAGGCGTGAACCAATGTGAAAAATCCAAAAATAATACACGCGTCATTTTGGAAACCGGAATTAAATCGGAAACGGAGCGATATGTAGGTGGCGTACAATTCGGTGGAATACGGTTACTGGGACGGCTGCGTTGGCAGGAATCGATAATTTTCATTGCGGATAAGTAGATTATGATTGATTTGGTAGGTGAGTGGGTAGTGGTGGGTGGTGGAAGTGCTGGTGTAGGTAAGTATAATCATATAATGTGTAACTAAATTAATGTACATTATAAAAGTAGATTGTTCAGAATCGTTTACTGAATCGATTTCTGTCATATTAATAAAGGATTTTTTTTATCCCAAGAATAATTAAAACTACGTAAATTACAGTGGCCCAGTAGAAACGGCCGCGACTTACGAGTAGGACGTCGTAGGTTCGAACTCAGACAGGCGCTTTACTTTGTGTAAACTATTTCATCACCACTGCTCTCAAAACCGTGAAGGAAAACATTGTGAGGAAACCGACATGTCCTAGAACCAAAAATTTGAAGACATGTGGCATCAGCTACCAACCTGTACTGGGCCCGCGACGTGGATTACGGCCCAGTCCCTCTCACAGAGAGGAGGCCTGGGTCCCAGGAGTGGAAACATTATTGGTTGATTATGCTGTCGTAAATTACAGTAACACTTCCGCTATACATTCGAAACAAACCAAAATGGACGAATACGCTAGACCCGTAAACGTATGCGATTGTGTGCGTTTGTAGATTTGTAATGTAACCACAATTTTCTCCCACAATCAGTATAACTAAATTAATTAATAAACAATGTTTTTTTTACATACAACTGGAGGAGGAGGAGCTCGTGGCTAAGTTATAATAGTCGCACGGGTCCATCCATCAGGTTAAGCTACGTTTGCCGGGGCTGGTCCGTGGATGAGTGACCATCTTTACATATCGATACTCCTCAGTGCTTCGGAAAGCACGTTAAGCTGTTGGTACCGGCTGTCTACCACAACCCGGTAGGGTTGTAGAGGTCAGATAGGCAGTCGCTCCATGTAAATTACTGGTATTCAGCTTCTTCCGTTTAGACTGGAAGCCGACCCCAACATAGTTGGGAAAAGGCTAGGCAGATTGATTGTTTTTACAGTGTATGTATTAATGATTATAACATAATATTCTAATTGGGGTGTTTGGTGGTTTGCGTTAATTCTGGGACAAGTTGTACTTATAAATAAATAAATATTCTAGTGCAGTTTTGGTGTTGTGTCGACGTTCTACGCAATTGTACCTTTGGGGGAAATTACACTCGCCATGGCATCCTCACCTTCCGCGTGACGCAGGTCCTCACCGGACACGGTTGTTTCGGGAGGTTCCTGTTCCGCATAAGGCGGGAGGAAACGCCCGGGTGTCACCACTGTGTGGATCGCCCGGAGGACAAGGTGGAGCATAGGGTGGAGATCTGCCCGGCTTGGGCGGAGCACCGCCATGTCCTCACGGAGGCGATCGGCGGCGACGATCTCACGCGTCCGGCCCTGGTTCAGGCCATGGTTCGGAGCGAGAGTGCATGGGAGGCCGTCATCTCCTTCCGCGAAGCAGTTATGCTCGCGAAGGAGGAGGGGGGAGGGAGATCTATGAGTATGTGTCTATGTGTAGTAGTGGTATGTGTAGGATATATGATAAAATTATTAAATAATAATAATAAAAATGGTTCTGTTTAGCCTTGAATCCTCTAAGCACACTGCTCGAGGATTCAGGTCTAGGCTGTCGGCTGAGGAGAGGTGGTCAGCTTATATCTTACCTCCTCTACATGGATGACCTTTAACTCTTTGCCCCCAACTGACAGACATGACATTACTAAAGTAGTCCTTTTCTGTAATTGATTCACATAAACAACAACCAATCATATAACTTTACATGAAATATGACAACAGATTAAATTAAATAGGCTTTCAACAACCGGGGGTTATTGGTACGATTCCGAACTTTTCTTACCCCGTAATTTAGGGGTGAAACACACGTAGGGGTAGTTAAGTGATCGACAGCCATGGCGTATAATGGGGTTCATGGGAAAAGTTGTAAGGTTATAAAATGATATGGCTTATAACAGGTCGTACATAAAACTTGAGACGGATCATTTTAAAGTTTGGGAAAGTTATGATGAAGTTATTGTTTAAATCCTTTATTGGAGTCATGTTTTTTACTTTCTTTTCTCTGCAGATTTACACTTGTTTAGTTTTTATTGCTTTACAGATAAAGACCGCGTCACAGAAGTTTCGCCTAAAACCTTGTTCATTCCCAAGCGTAAAATATTAAATACCTTTTTTTTTTTGACAGCTGATTTCTTTGATTCATAATCCACCTATTACTGCTCAGTGTGTAATCTCGGCCCGGCTGCGGCCACGCGTAGTTCATGTGGTTAATTGCTTGCACCGAAGCTTTTTATATAATTATTTACTGAGTTATTGTGATTTACTAGTAAAACCCATAGAAACCATCAAAATTCAATGTCTTTTTTCAGATACAATTATGTAAATAAAATATGTTCTCATAAAAGAAGTTCGTAGCTATAACCTTGCAAAAAAACTACATAAAAAACTCTGTAAATTAAAGCACAATTAAAGTTTTTACCAAAAATGAATACTATTTTTTTGTGGGGCAGTGTCTTAATGGTCGCATTTTATTTTTTAGTGGAAAATATTTGCACATAATCATTCAATCTGCCTAGCCTTTTCCCAACTATGTTGGGGTCGGCTTCCAGTCTAACCGGATGCAGCTGAATACCAGTATTTTACATGGAGCGACTGCCGATCTGACCTCCACAACCCAGTAACTGGGTAATACGATACCCCTTGGTAAGACTGGTGTCAGACTTTCAGGCTTCTGACGACCCGTAACGACTGTCAAAGATCCACGAATGACAGCCGGGACCAATGGCTTAACGTGCTTTCCGAGGCACGGAGGATTCTCGGTATGTAAAGATGTTCACCCATCCACTGACCAACCCCGGCAAGCGTAGCTTAACCTGATGGATCGACCAGTGCGGCTGTTGTTACTTAGCCACGAGCTCCTCACACACATAACCCAGCACATAATCATTATAGTTGTATAAAAAATATCAGCTAATAAAAATGAAGGCGACAAGATATGAATTTTTATAATTTTGGTTAGGGTTGATGACGATAACGAAGATAACAACATCGTAATACCATCAGAAGTTATTTTGATACATTGTGATGATTGATGACGACATCGATAGTTTCTAATTTATTTTTATGGTTATATTTGGACAACCCTATTTCCATAGAAATTTCTAAAATACTTAGAAACGCTATATCTCTCTATCGTCGTGTGTAATTTTATTTTCTCTCTATTGTCGTGTGTAATTTTTTAGGACATAAGAAACTACTATGTTTAATGTGCATATTCACAATAATATATAACATTTCCAAACCATCACCGCTTCTAATCAAAGCACCATTGACCTCCCCGAACAAAAAAGTCAATGGAATTGCATTTGATCAGATTGTAATTACGTCGCTCGTACAGTAGGACACACATTCCTAATGAACACGGAATCTGTCACACGAACTACGTGAAAGACATTCACTCCGTTTGTGTTTGTTTGATGGTAGTCTCATTATGGTTGCAGAATTAGAGGCTAATTTATGTATTACAAGATTATTCTGCATTACTTACTGAATTCTAGTGACACCTGAATTTTACTAATACAATAAGAAATAACTTTTACTAATTTGAAATAAGATTAGATATGTAACCAAAAATTTTTTACAGTCCGTTCAACCGATTTTGACTTCTATTGCGTTGGTGGCATGACAAATGGCAGCTGCAGTATACAGTTGGTATTATAACCACTTTTTTGCTATTAATGCCACCCTTATACCTACGGTATAGAAGTCAGAATCGGTTGAACGGACTGTAAAAAAGGTTTGTTTAAATGTCTAATCTTATTTCAAAAGGAGTATAGGTAAGTTAAGCCTATAAGAAATTCCCCGAGGGGTTAATATGCCAATAAATAACACTAACATGGTTTTAATGTGACGTCATCAACGCGTGTAACCCCTAACCACGGAGGTGTTAATTGGAACGCCGCGATTAATGAACATGTTGGTGTCACGATGTGTGAAGAGCTTTTGAATTACGAACAGACATTTTGAATTTCGAATCTTTTCAATTTGTTTTTTTTTTTTCTTAGTGTTGGTGTTTTTTTTATTTAATGAGTAAAGTTTCCTAATACCAATTTTTTTTATTTTATTTAAATAAATTGAGTTTATTTTCAGTTCTGTGTAACGGAAAGCTACAAATTCTTATAGAAACCTACATTTCATAATCTGTTGCTTCAGAACATAAAAATATACTGACGAGCAATATAAACAAAAAACTGGCCAAGTGCGAGTTGGACTCGCACACTAAGGGTTCCGTTCAATATTTAGCAAATATGACGTATTAAAAAAAAACTACTTACCTAGATCTCGTTCAAACCAATTTTCGGTGGAAGTTAACATGGTTAATGTACATAATATTTTTTTTTTTTTGTTTTATTATTCTCTTATTTTAGAAGTTACGGGGGACACACACATTTTACTACTTTGGAAGTGTCTCTCGCGTAAACTATTCAGTTTAGAAAAAAAAAATATTAGAAACCTCAATATCATTTTTGAAGACCTATCCATAGATACCACACGTATGGGTTTGATGTTTTTTTTTTTTTGAGCTTTATTTCTAAGTATGGGGAACCCCAAAACCCCCTTTTTCTATTTTTATCTACTTATCAAGTTTCAACAGTATAGTTGTTATAGTTTCGGAAAAAAGTGGCTGTGACATACGGACGAACAAACATACTGACAGACAGACATGACGAATCTATAAGGGTTCCGTTTTTTGCCATTTGGCTACGGAACCCTAAAAAGCCACTTGTAAAGTGCCAAAAAAATCTAAACTTCTCCTAAACCATACAAGTTAGCTACCTACATAAAGTAAAAAAATCTTGTTTTTTTTTATTGGTGTTTTTATACGCTATTAGATAAACTTCAATGTTCTTTTTTACTTCAAGAAGCTATCTTGCGTGGTTTCGAAAATATTTCATGATAAGTTAGGCTTTTTATATTGCTCGTCAGTGTAACATGAATCTTTAATTGGTCTAAAAATAATGCTTTATTAAAATGAACAAAGATTATTTATAGCTATTTAATGAACAGTTATATTCAGCATACTTGTAGCAGAAAATCAAACAGAAATTAGACACCGAATTTATTAGTTCCGACTGATTGGTTCATTCACAGAACATCAAAACGATTATTTTCTCCGAATTCATTCGTTCGATATTCGAAATATTGACCTCTAAAGTGTGACTGGCCAGCTATAGGTCAACGGCGTGGCTGTAAGAGAGTGTACACATTGACTGGTTGTTAAATAGCAGTGGCTTGAGTTTTGAATAATCATGACACGCAGCTTTTGCAAAAATATAGTACCTACTTAAGTTTAAAAATTACCTTTCATAGTTCTGACTGCACGATTAATTCAACTTTTTAAGGTATTATCATTTTACATTTGCACAGTGTAAAATGATAATTTGCAAAACTTGCTGCAAAATTGACACTTACATTTTTAAACAGTTAACTTCTAGCCATAAATACCGACTAGACATTATGCTTAGAGTAAAACAGCTCTTATTTTTATTCGCTTGTAAAATAACAAATATTATATTGTCATCAATATTATAAATACACTTAAAACTACAACAGTGCGTCACCCGCCTTTCGTTCCCCATCTACTATCCAATGTGTGATCCCCTTAACGAATTCAAACTGCGTTCGTAATTTGAAACGTGTTCGACAATTGAAACAGCGGGTATCGATGCACCAGCACCATCTGTAAGGCCATCAGTTTAACCTACATTCTGAATTTAAATTAGATATTTTACCTACTTACATTGAGAAAATTGAATATTATGGATCACTCGACAAAGATATAATAAATATGTGTAGATAGACAGTCAAAGCTGTGAACGCGTTGAAAAAAATAGCGTCCAACTGTTGGCCGCTAAATGCACACACACACTAGAAAAGCACAATGACGGGACGCGAGTGTAAGAGCTTTCACGCACACCAGCATAACAAAGTTAGCTTGTTTTCTTTAGTTATTTTGCAGCGCGACACTCGTTCTAGACATAAAAATAATCAAATCACTCGGACTTGCAAAGCATTTTTTTGAGACTTGTTACAAATTTCGAGTGCTCATCGAGTTTTTTGGGACATTACCAAGCGGTGGGTCGTCTTGCCACGTGACCAGAGAGGCCTGGCCTGTTTATAGGCACTTTTCCCATTGAATGCGGTGCCGGTACATTTTTTGATGCCCCCAATGAACTCCTCCAATTGCAGAAAATATAAATTGTACTATTTGTTTAATAATTTTACAAATAACAAATAATCATGCAAAGAAATACCAGTCCTATTAGTAATATAAAGGTGTCAAAGAGAAGAAAAATTCTACTTCATAAGCTTTTCACCCCGCGTTGATAAAGTCACAGCTATGCTAGCTTGCGTGAGTAAGATTACATGACGGGAGAGCGCGGTGACCGATGAAGTGGAAAAATGTGGATTGCATTCTCGAATCGACGTGGACAGCTTACAGAATAGTACTGTAAAATACCTGTTACGTGACAAATACTTGTAGTACCTATCACGGTTCTTAATATATCAATACTATAACAATTGTAGTATTCTATCCACAATTTCTGCGGACGCAATCGCTGGTAACAGTTTAATTATTGTTACTGTAAAAATAACAGTGACATTTGCTAGGTATTTTTATATGAAACACTAGTGCACCGCGGTAATTCGCACGGTTTTTACGACTTGACAAAACATCGAGAGTATATTAATGTATGAAGTATAAAATTAGACCTGCCGCAATATTTTTTCTAAATTATGGTGAAAACCGCATCAAAGTCCGTTGGGTAGCTTAGAAGAAGAACGCGGTCAAACAGACATATATATACTAAAATCACTGTATAATAAAGTAACAGTATTATATCTCAGCAAGTAACCTTGAAATAATTACCTGCGGCCGCTCGGTAGATAAACCTTCGTCCATGTGTAACTGCCGCCTGACGTCACACAAAATTCTGACGTCACACAAATCCTGCGATTAGAGTTTACCACGCGAAGAGCATATTGTACAACTTCCCCGACACCAAACGTTGGGCAGTTGCCCGCAGACCATGGCACCCGTCCTCTCCTCCTCCTCGATCCTCCCTTTTCTAAAGAGAATGAGTGTACTTTACAACGTGTTCATCATGCCTCTAAAAAATGAAACACGTAACAATCACTTATCAAATAAATAAGTGATAACCAACTGCTCAATGCAGTAGACCAGTGGTTCCCAAAGTTGACTGGACCGCGACCAACCCAACAAAAACTTCCAAATTTTATGACTCACCTCTTGGATGTCATGGAGAAAAAAAGGGACATAAGGACTGTTCAGTAAGAAAAAAACGTTCAGTTACAATCGAAAATTTTAATACTTAATTAAATAAAAGGAGTACTTTTCAATGAGACGGATTTGGTTCAATTTTTTTGTTATTATACCTAGCTTTAGCATCAACTTCAATGCTAGTCACTTATAATCGCAACGAGTTTGATACGTCCAATTTATTTCGGTATTTAGTTTTAATATTAATCTGAAAATCCATTTTTAAGGCCCACCCAATATTCGCTCGCGAACCACCAGTGGATCACGACCCATAGTTTGGGAAACGCTGCAGTAGTCATTTAAAAAAAGAACAACTTTTTTATTTGCAAAGTCATTCCTACATAACGTATAATTTCAAAAATAGAATATTCATACGCTAATGCTCATGCAATACCACCAATACCGTTCATTAGCGAAAGGCAGTAGTCACCAATTTAAATGTACATACCTCATAACGATGGTACCGCATTGAAAGGGTTAGTTCTGTTAATGGCCGGTAAGTGGAGTCTTCATTTCACATGTCTGCGAAGGGTTAATAAGGCTGCGCGTTCATTGTGTTTTAAGTGTGTAATTATAGGGTTTAATCTGAATTAAAATGTTTATTTATCTGGTCTGGTGGTCTGGTCTGGGTGTTAGTGTATGTGAGTATCTATGTTTGTAAACGCACCTACGATACAAGAAGAAATTCTTAGAATGGGGCAATGTTTTAAAAACAAAAAAAAAAAAAAAAAACTAAGTAAATTCAAACAATAATCAGATGATATTGACCTCAATTAGATTGAATGTACTCCCTGAATTACATTTTTTTTTCAAGTAACTAGTCCAGAATACGCATTGTATTAGGGAGCCTCCACCAGTGGCAAATCCACTTACATTTATTTCACGCTGCTTTCTCCGCTCCTAAAATTTCTGTATGACTAAAGTCCCCGTCACGAGAAGCTATAAACTTTGTAAACAAAGAATTTCTACTAAGTTACGTAGCGAAACAAATAATCCCAAATTCAATCAACTCAAAGCAACATACGTGTAATACGAAACTAACGAGCAATTTCACTTGGTCGGGTTATATTTTAGCGATATAAAGCGCTGTCGTCTAATGTTTTGTGGTACTGGAACTCAAACGCGTTCAGTACTGATATGCGATAAAACTATCGCTAAAATATAACTCGACCAAGTAACATTGCTCGTTAGTTTCGTATTACACCTATGTTACTTGAGTTGATTATTTGTTGTTGATTGAATTTTGCTACGTAATTTAGTAGAAATTCTTTATTTACAAAATTTAAAGCTGCTCGTGACGGCGACTTTAGCTTCTATATTCACTATTATGGCACGAGCTACTCTCGTATCATACGTACCGATACGTGTTAGCTGTTAACATCTAGCAAAATATTACATCAAATAATAACAAATCAAAGCTACCTTACTACTATCACCGGATTATATTCCACGCGGTCACACCCTTGCATTTCAAATTAACATTCGAAATTCAAACGTCTGCGGTAACGACCCTCCGGTCACGTGATCCGACGGTCGTACGTTACATTACACGGGACGCGACGGGATTTGGGCTAAGGGGGTGTTACACACTGTGATCTGTTGTTCTATGCTATAGAAATCTCGACATGAATACCTAGGTGAGGTGAGCTTCAAGTGAGATATCATTCCACCTGCCCGATGTATTCTATAAAAACCTCACCGTGAAAACTAATGTGAAGTGAGCTGTCGTTCCACCTGATGCTAGTGATTAACATTGTTGGCAGCGCACTTTACCAAAATTTTCACGGTGAGATTTCTGCAGAATAGGACGGCTGATGCTAGAGATTGACAAAATTTACAGCTCACTTCTAGCTAATTTCACCTAAGTCTCACGCAGATTTTTACAGAATAGATCGGCTGCTTTAGGTGGGTACACACGGCTGCATATGAAGCTGTACATTTCCGGCATAAGCTGACCTCTGATTATACGGAAATCCTATACAGTGCGACATAAACTTATACTGGAAATTGATAGCTTGGTATGTAGCCGTATCAGTAGTGTGTACCTTAAGAGTTTTCTCTTGACCAGTCTAGGCCCATACATTATGTGAAATGTATGGGCTTAGACGGAAAAGGACTGAAAAAAAAACCCAATTTTATGTTGGTTGGAATATAAACTCGAAACTTCTTTTCCTATTAAATTCCTTTCCGAATTATCCGCTTATTTTCATGTTGACCACTGACAGATTCTCCATCTCCTTTTTTATTTTGAGGCTACTACTATGAAAGATAAATGACATCAACCACTAGATTTCATAATAAATATTTATTTAATTTTTATTTATGAATTATTATGTTTTATTTTACACCATAACCCTATAAGCTTCATTCTAAATAACCCTTTCTCTAAGCGCATATAATAATTATTCACTGCGACCAACTTCAAGCTCATTTTTATTTTATTTTCCTTCACTAAAACCCATTCGTGACTGAGTCTAAGGCGTTTATCATTATAATTGTATGCAATTTCGCGATGATTCATTAAGGAGTCTACACATGGGGCTTTCAGTGATACATTATGAAAAGGCTCCTTGCGTGAGGAACGCGGGAACCCTTGAATGTGTTGTTGGTAGGATAGTGTGGATACGCTCTTATGTTTTTGAAGTGAGAACTTCTTTGACAGCGTTGATCTTTTGCTTTGTTTTGTCTACTATTTAGCGACCTTTTTACTCGACTGAAAAGAGTAGGGATGATGGCAAAAAAAAATATTTATCCATCAGGCAGAATATTAAAAAATATTGGACACGTATTTTTTCTTTTTTTACATAATCCAAAGATTACGGCGATACATTGAGTTAAAATGTGCCATGACGTCACTTGTATGTAGATTTTATACTTACTTGTGACGTAGCGACACCCAATCCCCATCTTTAAAGCGTTTTATCTAAGTAATTTTTTAATATGATAAAGCAAAAAATATGTGTCTAATATTTTTTATTATCTGACCAACGGACTTAATAGAATTTCTTTTTTTTGACCCAGGCATCATCCCTATTGTAAACTTTGTGATGACTCAGGGAAACAAGCGCCTGTCTTTGATTGTGTTCATTGGCAATTTACTTTAAAATATCCATAAATCTATTGAATACGATCGGCGGTTAGCTACTTACCTACTACTATAATGAAACGTGGACTGTATGTTTGTTTTTATAGCTTTAATACCTATTGAAATAAGATCCAGCAAGGCCTAATGTTATTTCCGTATATTAATTAAATATAGATTAATATAATAACAAAGAACAGCTCACCTCTTACCTCATAGGACAATGTACTAAGATAAAACACAGGTAATATAATATATGAATCTGCAACAGTCAATAGTAACACCCTGGACACAGCCAGGCATGCAGGCTGTGTGCTGTGTAATTTCTGTACTATTTTCAAATGCACATAATCAAAAAATGACACCCATAGATCCTTCAATGAACAATAATAAAATTGGCAAAAACTGGTACTAGCGCCATCTATATTCTATAGCACAGCACTACGGCGCGAGTATGTCAGTGACGAAAAACCATCAGGTTACGCCCTACTAAAAATCGCTCAACACGCAGAAGTGTTCACTTTAAAAAGTCTAGTCTGGTGATCCACATTATGGCCTTCGTGTATGACGGATAGCGCCAACCTGGCCATTCGTTTTAGTTTCATTTATGACACTCATAATCCATTCAGGCTTTCATACACTATCTATACAAATATTTGTCACCGGTTTTCTTGGTAGTCTATAAATTGTAGGATTTTGTTCTTTATTTGTTTTTAGGAGAGGGAGAGAGAATAAATGACTGAAATGAGAATATCCGAAGTAGATAATTTGTAAGGTAGATACTATTATTGACTTCTATGTTTTTTTTCCCGTGCTCAATCTCAAAATTTCTAGTGTATAGCCTACCGGCGTTTGGGGTTAAAACACTAGGGCTTTCGGATTCTTTTTATTTTCCCTTGAGTATAAATTTCGATGTTTTTGTTGGTATATTGGCGTGTGCTAGCTGACGTTATGGAAAATAATTTAATTTAATGTTTTGTGTTGATTAATGTACATTATGATGCATACTATTGTATAGAATCAAGTTTTTTTCTAACTGAACAGACAGCTATGCTGCTGAGGAGTCTGTTGCGCCTTCAACTGTTTTATCCCAGCTAAGCACTAGGAAGTGGTGAAGGGTGGGCATTTTGAGGGACTGTCCTATGTAATTTGGATGTTCGAAAAGTCCTGACTCTCAGCGTAATTTGAATAAATAACATAGAATTCGTTTTTTTTTTTTTAATTTGATTGCTTATCACCAAGCGGTTGGTCGAATCTTCACGTGACCAGAGGGATAGTCTATTTTTAGCCCAAAGAATCAGCATTGCCATCCAACATGGGAATGCTGCCAGCCTTTTAGGCACTTTTTCCATGGACGGCGATGTGCATGAATTTTTTAATGAAAAAGGGGCCCTTCCCCTTTAATTTTTATTAATATACTATTACATACCATATATATTGGAGTATATTGTAATTATAATTAAGGTTCATAACTGAATAAATAAAATAATCGTTGTTGTTCTATTGCACCGAGTCCCATAAATATGGTCCATCCCAGTCAAACTACCTTTAAGTTCTCATAAGTTTAGAAGCCTGTTACTAAGTCACTTTTTAATAAGAGTCCGGCCTGCCTTCTGAAGTCCTCACACTATATCGACTTTTTTTCACCACTTCTCTTCCCAAAAATCTGTCTAGACGAGACATCATGTTCAAATAGGCATAAACCACGATTTCCAAAATCTCACGTCCCACCCTCATTAGACAAAAAACACGTCTGAAAACAATACAACACTACCCATCTAAATCCTAATTTAACAAACACACAAATCCGACACATGGACGTGGTCTCGGCTCTAATTTATAAACGGTTTACGCCTAATCTCCCTCTGTGGGGACCGCGACACGCGCGGCCGAGTAGGTATAATATAAATTAGTATACTGGTCTGCCTGTGATTATATTTGGAATGATACCTAATAATAAAGTGGATTCGGATGTGAGGAACTGAATATTTGTGAAAAACAAATATTTCACCACAGATTTAAAGCAAGGACATTGATCTTGAGGAAACTTAGGCTTTAACTATGGCCATATTTTTAAAGACAAGTTGTTCTTCCAAACTGTACTAAGAGGCTTTTCTGGCACTATATAGTTCTGTTAAAATCATGCCCAATATAATTTAGTAAAAATCATGCCCATCATCTAATTTGGTTAAAATCATGGCCACCATCTATGTAATTTGGTTAAAATTATGCCTACCATCTAATTTGGTTAAAAACCTGGCCACCATCGAATTTGGATAAAATCATAGAATAGAATAGAATATTCTTTATTATGTACACCATAAAAAATACAGATATAAATGTAGACATTTTACAAAGGGTGACACAATGGGCGGTCTTATCGCTAAAAGTGATCGTTTACAGACAACCTTTAGATGGATTAAAGTAAGAAGGAGAGACAATACTGCGGGTAGTCAGTGGTGTACCATTTACATACACAATAAATACATACATTCATAAAGCATGCACTTATCTATATACATATATATATACAATAAACATAAACATGAAACAAGATCAAGGAACTATATGTAATGATGATGTTTAAGGAGAGATGAAGTGTTTTTTTTACCAGAATATCATATGCACCATCTAATATGGTTTAAATTATGCCTACCATCTAATTTGGTTAAAATCATGCCTACCATTTAATTGGGTTAAAATCATGCCCAATCTAATTTAGTAAAAATCATGCCCACCATCTAATTTGGTTAAAATTATGTCCACCATCTAAATTGGTTAAAATCATGCCCACCATCGAATTTGGATAAAATTATACCCACGATCTAATTTGATTAAAATCATGCCCACTATAGTTTGTCTGCAGTGTATACTTGTGTGTACTTTCACGGGTATAATAAGGTTTGCCATTTCACATTTTCCTTCTCAGAGGAGCCTCATCCTTTACAAGAATTTCAGAACATAAAACCAATTGCAAAATAGAATGCTCCACGCAACTAAGGCCCTACAAAGTATAACAACGCTCTTCAGTTTACAGCAACCTAACGAGATGCGCACTAAAATAATAACCCGAAAAAACAAAAATATATAATAGAAAAAACAAAAAATTGGTTAAGCGGCACACAACCGAATCTGAAACGTTCTGGATTGCCCTCGAGAAGATAGGTAGGGGCTCCGTGTGGGGCCTTAGAGTAAGAGGGTTGATGGACCAATCAAGAAGAATTATACTTTCACTGTCACTTAAAAAAATTAGTGCGTGGCTCAAAAAAACTTAAGAAACACAAGGGTTAAAAGCAAAATATCAACTTACCTGCACGCGTAGCATTACCGTCATAGAAACGGATTTTTTAACGGGAAGAATAGACAAAATGGTAAATTGTGATTGTTTATCTGTCATTTTGTCTATTCTTCCGTCGTCAAAACCCGTATCTACTGTGGTCATGCTACGCGTGAAGTCAAAGTGAAATCAATCTTACTGCAAAGAACGAAAAAAAAAACATAAGTATGTGCAATAGTCGGAAAAAAAAATCAACAAAAATAATAAAGAATTGAATTAGAAGAGGTGCCTTCGTGGAATAGAATCTCGTAGAAGAATCTCATAGACTGAAGACAGCCGGAACATTTTTAATGGTAACGGCATAACTCATACCTTAAAAATGTACCGGCTAAGGTATACCGTAAGTATGCTTTTATAACTCGCCTCTATCCTATACTGCATGAAAAAAGACAATGTATTCACATCCTTTATAATACACCACAAAGCACAAAACCGCTCCCCTCGTGGCCCGATGCTAACAAACGCTACGACTAAAGCAATCCTTTTTTTTCATGCTCCTCTCCTTTACCGGGAAATGACTTTCTGACTCTTAATCTCTCTCGCAATCTCATTAAAAATTCATAACTCAAAACTGCGAAAAAATGAAAATTTGTTATAGGTCTCCTTGGTAAGGATGGATCTGTGGCAGACCTTTCGTCTGATAACTACGAAAAGGCTTGCTTTGAAAATAATTATTTCGAAACTGCATTTGAACTGGGCTAAGTTTTGTTTTGGATTGTAGTTTCTGGCAGAGTATAGATAGTTTATTTTCTGGTAGATCTAGTAAAAGGCTTGTATAGGATTTATATCTACAAATTAACTTTTTTATCGGTTGACAACCCTCCTAAGCCCAAATCAACCTAATCATCTGAAGAATAACGCGTATTACCGCGTATTAACATAAACAAACTGAAGTTAGTTATGGACAGCTAAAATAATGACGATGCTCACCTCGGTGTCAAAATAATTGACATTTAAGAGTGTTTATACTGAAAGTGGGCAACATCGCAAATAGCTGTCAAATATTTCGCTGTTTTGATTAATTTGGCAATATTACTGTATGAAATTATGAAATGTGGCTAACTAGCGAACTAGAATATTGATTATGAAATGCAATAATTAATATCGTAACACCGAATATTTAGTTTTATATGTAAAAAAAGTATTTGGAAACTTTCCAAATGCCTTTTTTACACCATAAACGGTTACAGCATCAAATTCAGTGCTATAATTGTAATTTATTATTAATATACTAGTTCACTAGTTAGCCATATTTCTTATTTCCATACAGTAATATTGCCAAATTCAAAACAGCGAAATAATTGACAGCTATTTGCGACGCTGCCCACTTTCAGTGTAAACGCTCTGAAGCCAAAGATCTTTTAACCCACTTCTATAAACCTGAAATTATTTTAATAATGCTGCTAAGCGAAAGAAACTTATGTTATTAAGCGACAAAAGAGCAGGTTTTTTTATGCATGACAACGAATTTTTTCTTTTTACAGATTTCAATTTTGTCAGTTCTTTTTTATTGGAAAGGGTATACTTCGAAGTTGGTAAAAAAGCATTAAAAAAAAACAAGTATTTTCAAAAAAACTTCAACATAAGCAGCCGCTATGCTAACAGAATAGGTGCATGACAAACCCTCAAAAGCAATACCCACATAACAATCTACACTTACTGCCTACCCCCATTTTGTATATCTTCATCCCAGTCACATTTTATTGTCACAGGAAGAGAGGTTACTGCCGCCGCGCCGCACAAAAAGTTGGAAGGAAACTCACAAAAAAATCGCCGGTGGATGCATATTTGCGGATAATCTATTTCTCCCTATCTTTATTTATGTTGTGGTAAAGAACGAGCGTTATGATTTGGGTATTTTATGAAAGATTTTAAATATTAAAATTGTTAATTTTACTGTTTTTTTTTTGTCGGCGTAAAAAATAAAACAGTTTTTTTTTTTTATTATTATTTTATGTCCAGCGACGACGCACGCCATGATTATCTACCGTTTTATGACCCTGCAATACCCAAGAGATAATCAAGGCGATAACGACCTAAGAGACAAAGAACAACACTGCATTTTAACCTGGATTAGAAATCAATCATGGAATGTGCAATTTTGGTCAGCTATGGTACTAACTTATCTATGCTATCTGAATCTATACTTACAAATAAATAAAATTGAAGTGTCTGTTGGTCATATCAAAATAACAGCTTTTTACTCCAAAAGTAACTCTAAACGGTACTTATAACAAAAAAACTATTTTGTATTTTTTTAAACCATGTATGTTTGTTACGATTAATCTCCGAAGCGGCCGGACCGATTTTGACAGGACTTTCACTGGCAGATTGCTGATGTTATGAAAAGTAACTTAGGCTACTTTTATTTTAGAAAAATAATTAGGGTGCACGAGGGCAAAGCCGCGGGCAGCAGCTATCTACACTCATATTATAAAAAAAAGAGGTAATGTTTGTAAGTTTGGATGTAGGAGGTAATCTCCAAAACTCCTCATTCGATTTCAAACATTCATACACTGATAGAAAGCTACGCTATTGAATACTGCTACGTAAGTGCCATAAGAATTGTTTTATCTTAAAATACGCGGGCGAAGTCTCGAGCAGAAGCTAGTTCTAAATATTATTAAGAGGGTTTATCCTAAAAGTTGGCAACGTCGCAAATAACTGTCAAATTCCTGTCCTGTTTTGATTCTTATAGCAATATTACTGAATAGAAATAAGAAATGTGGCTAACTAGCGAACTAGAATATTAATAATGAATTGCAATTATAACATTGAATTTGATGTTGTACCCATTTTAGGTGTACTACTTAGCTCTCATAGTTTTCCTTTTAATTTCGTTATATATACTACTGCTGTGAATTTTTTCACAAGTCCAAGTACAACCATTTAGCTAGAAGTGGGGGAACACTTGACTCTAACAAAAAAAATCAGTTAAAAGCTTAATATTTCGCAAACGGATCCCTGAATCCAAAAATGGTTTTGATAAACTCACAATATTTTTAAAAGACCTTTCTAACGATACCCCACAACATGGGGTAGATGAGGGAAAAAAAACATCCCCACTTTACGTGTAGGGGAGGAACCGTAAATTTTTTTTTTATTCTTTATTTTATTTTACCACTTTGTCGGCATGATTAATATGTATACATATGCCAAATTACAGCTTTCTAGAACTAACCGTCTCTGAGCTAAGCCGCGGACAGACAGACGGGCAGACAGACGGGCAGACAGACGGACAGACAGACGGACAGACAGACGGACATGGCGAAACTATAAGGGTTCCTTGTTTACTACGGAACCCTAAAAACGCATTTGGAAAGTTTCCAAATACTTTTTTGACATTTAAAACTAAATATTCATCAATGTTTTAGTTCGCTAGTTAGCCACATTTCTTATTTCCATACAGTAATTAATCAAAACAGCGAAGTATTTGACATCTATTTGCGACATTGCCCACTTTCAGAATAAACGCTCTTAAAGCAAAATTCTAAATCTTGCAGGAAGTTTCCCCCGGAGTATGTGGAGTCAGTTTTATGAAGACAAAATCTTTGGTACATGGTACGCACATCATCATGTTTCCAACTATGTCAGCTCCATTAAAGACTATTAGAAGCCACAGAGAAGCTAATTAACGGAGGCTCAATTACCGCCACACTTTGATAGGTGGGCGGCGTTAACTGTACGAAACATTAATAAGACAATCGGTTACGCGCCATTGCGCGTGACTTCGCTCTTAAATATGAGCGCTTGCGCAGATTATGTACTCGTGCGTACACATGTTTTTAGCTGGGAAATTTATATTTCTTAGAGGACCTGTACGTCATGTTCCATTTATTTATACCATATGTTGCACCTGCCATGTTTTGCCTCACCCTTACCCTAAGGTTGATCGGTAGAAAAAATAAAATAAAAACTGTATTGCTAAAAAATATTACAAAAGGTTTAAATTGTACCCAAACTAGGCAACCCTGTATTTTGGGCACCTAGGAGGTTTTACCATTTAAACATTTGTTTTAATTTAAAAACATCGGAAATAAAAGTAATAAAAAAAGGTTTTATACAACTTACAAAAAAAAATGCCTCAGGCATTATGTCCGCCTTTGCGCGGTATTTTTTTTTGTATATAAAGTTTCAATAAATAAGTAAATATCTTATATTTGCTAAGTTACATCAGCTGATATTACCGTTTTCAGCAGCAAACTCAGTTTACTCAAATCCTGATAGAACACAGCTATTAAAGAAAAGACATCCGACGTTTCTGATGACCCCAATGTTTTCATGTACCTAATGATCATAATATCTAATCTTCCCTCTTGGGACAAATCATTCTGTTTAAAACACTGGTACTCTAATAGCTTATTAAGCTCCTCAGCTGGAAGAAGAAGTAATATCCTAACTTAATATTATCAATGCGAAAGTGAATTTTTGGGACATAGGATACTTTTTATCCCGATATTTTTACGGAGTCGAGACTTATGCGGGTGAAACCGCGGGGTGCAGCTAGTAAATAATAAACAATTAGAAAGAAAAGAAAGAAAGAAAATATGTTTATTTGCGGTACACATGACGCAAGGAAAGAACAAACTACGAAAATAAACAAATGTTGGGGAAAATATGCGTCACATCCACGCAAAACGGCCATCGCTCAATTGTTTTTCTCTGACACCTCTAAAACACTTTACCTCGCGATGTTACAAACATGATACAAACACGTTTGCAGACAGGTCGCGACATAGCAAAGTGTCGTGTGTGTGCAGCCTTATCTAAGCACAGCGTGCCGAATTGGAACTCCTGTGCAGACTGAATTAAGAAATATAATTACAAAGTGATTTAAAACATGTTGATGTAAAGGGGTAATTAAAAGTGTTTTACCATGAAAAAAATATTCTCTATTAACATTTTGAAAAGACACCATCCTAATCCTTAACTGCAAATGCTGTTTTTACCTACTTCATTTAGCACACTTACCTGTAAAAGGGATACCTACTGACCCCAAGATCAATAACCATCGCCGAAGGGTTCAGCATATGTGTACCTATAATTGTACACCCACATGTTGCCAGTTATGTGTATGACCCATGCAATAGGGGGCGAGCCTATTGCCACCAACCGGGCACAAATCCAGACTCTGGACTGCTACTGAAGAATACTGAGTAGTTATAAGATAATCATCACTGACACACAAGATATGACAGTTCACTGCTGATTATGGCCACTAAACCATTAGGTATTAACCTACACGAAGACAGTTCAAAAGTTGAATCATGTAATGTGCGTTGATTAATAGTGCATATTCACAGCTCCCGTGCAGCGAGCTCGGTCGCAAAAGCACAAATTACTATGCTGAAATTGAGCAGATTTAATTGTTATTTATTGGGCTATATCGTCAAACGTGGGCTGCCTCCCAGGAAGTCTGGGTAGGCGAATTGCGGAAAGCTGTGTACAGTAAGCTGTAGGAAAATACTACAAGATGCTGAATTAATTTAATGAGGCCTTATTTCGGTGGTAGATTGCAAGGACTTTTTTTAGCAAACTTAAAGCTCATACTTGCTTTTCACCAAGCAATGATAAAAACAGTTCTCAGAAAAAGTTTTATTAGGTTTTGTTTAGGTTTAAAAAAAAAAGCATACCAAGAGGGCATGTTTTTTTTTTTTTAAATCTTTCTTAATTATATTATATTTATTATTATCATTATTTATATTATAAGTTACCACAGGACAAAAGCCACGATTCATTGTGTTCATTTAAGTATAACATTTTATGAGTAGACCAAGATCACTATTTTTATCTTCAAACCCATAAGGAAACAAAACTCAGAACAAATAAACTCTTTAACAAAACATATAAATTAAACATATTTATTTGCAGCGCGAAATATATGCAACAAAAAGATTAAGCTTTAAGTATGTTAGTATATTGCATTAATGCAATTTAATCTGCGCGCACGCATCACGAACTCGCGCCCACGCGTGTTCACTTCACACAAGAGAGAATGGTTGTTGACCAGTTGGGTCTGGAAGCTTTACTATTGTTCTAGCTTTCAAAAGTTTATTCTACTTAAATATGATATGCAAAAACCATGTTGAATTTTACCAAAGTGAAATGTACAAGCTCATGCAACATAAAAAAAAAAAACAATTGTAGACACAAATAAAATGTATTTGTAAAGGTTATATTTTATCTACACTCATATCGTAAAGTTCTTATTTAGACATTTAAATAAAGGAGGATCCGCAGCGGTAGCCGGCGAAATTCAAATTTTCTTACGTTTTTTGCAAGTCTGTAATGATTATAATTCTGTAAAGCCATATTTGTTACGGTCACGAATCATATTTCAATCAACATACAACGTGACACTAACCTGCAAATTGCTACCACGTAAGAAGACGCTTTTAAATGTACGTCCACGATAACGTTATAAGGTGCACGTATTTCCTTACATATTACGGACGTGAACGTCCACGATAATATCGTCAAGATAGAAATGATAAAAGCGCACATTCTGTTTAGTAAAGAGTCAGTGATTTAAGAACAAATCATGCAAAAAATACTTTGCCCCTCCATCGCTCCGCAGTAGGTACCCAACAGTCCTAACCAAAGTATGCACACGCTAATGTAATTTAAACAAATGGCCACGACAGTGTGTGAGAAACCCGAGATAATCGCAGTGACGCTACATTTAGTTTATAGCACTTGATTTGTTCCTATGTAACGTTGAGGGAACATACTCTCAATTCTCGTACATTGTTGAAATTATGTGGCGTTTGGCGATAAAAGGAGACTGAGGGGAATGGTCTGTGAAGAAATAGAGGTTATGGTATTTCAAGACGGACAGTTGACGACACTGACATTTTAAGAACATTTCATTGTAAAGTAATTTCTGCGAAAAAAATACGTACTAAGCTATATTTTTTTGTTATTGGTTCATGACCTTTAATTTGATAGATTACACTGCAAAGTACCCTATAGAAATTGGTATTTTTCATCAACATTAGCGATTACTGTACTTTAGTACGGAGCGGAGCGGAGTGGGGCGCGTTTTCGTGGATCGATCTATAAATTTATCTATACACCTTATGCCTAGCACTTCGGGCATGACGATAACAAAAAAAAAAAAACATTTTTTTTTGCTTGTATTTTTTATTTTATTTGGCTTGTATTTTTTATTTTATTTGGCTTGTATTTTTTATTTTATTTGGCTTGTATTTTATATTTTATTTGGCTTGTACGCATACGCCGTTTCTCGTTTTGTTCCATAGTCCATTTTCCATACAATGTGTAACTTCTGTGGAGTGATTGTCGTAACATTTGTTGAAATGGCGTCATTGCTATTATCGTTTTAGTTACACGTTTTAGTTAGGTGTCTGTGTTTGTTTGTTTGGATTTAGACTGATTTTGAGTATGTTTTGTTTTGTGTTATGCTTAACCATCGTAATCACCCTATAATTTTCCTACCGCTGGGACAAAGGCCTCCTATCCGTGAGAGGGAGTGGGCCGTAATCCACCACGCGGGTGCAGTGCGGGTTGGTGGATGTTACATGTGTACGATTTTTTAATTCTAAGACTTGCCGGTTTCCTCACGATGTTTTCCTTCACCGTTTTGAGAGCGAGAGAGAGAGAGTGAACACAAACTTAAGTCCCTGCCTGTGTTCCAATTTCGGGGCCGTTTCTACTGGTACACCACTGCTCACCGTGATAATGAACTATTCATATCCAAAAGAAGATTTCTAAATTGCGCAATTGGTCAATTAAGGTACACCTTCCCTTACTTAAATGACATACGTAATGACACCAACCTAATGGTATAATGATATTCTTCCACACAATTTTTAAGATAAAATCTCCGATACATTTGAATTATTCATCATTTATGAAACATTACGCTTCGGAGTTTAACGGATGCTAACAACTCGCATCATAATTATTATAATCTTCGCTTTAATTTGATCATAAAGGTAATGCCACATGAGGTTTAATAATGTGTTGCTATTATTTATTCTGACTTAATAGCCGAATGCTCAGTTTTTAATGTAGTGGCCGGAAATTAGCTGCGTCTTGCAAAATCGGGAGCTGTCTCATTGGAATTTAAGTTACACCGGGATTTTTAAATGGTTGTTTTACGAAAGCTGGCTGTCAAAAATCAGTGTTACACAGATCCATTCATTTCATGCTTTCAGGTATATAATAAAGGAAGGAAAATAAGTTTATTTGTCACAGAAACACGTGCATACAAAAAGATAATAAACTTACAGTAGGAATACAGTAACAGAAAAATAAAAAACAATTGATCAACATAATTATAATCATGAGCACAAAACAGAAATAGTCGGCGCGTCACGACCGTGACAAGAAGGCTTCCACTCAGCATGATGCTGTGCTACTGGGACCCACAGCACAGCGCTGATTTTCAATGGTCACTCGAAGAAGACGTACGGAAACCAAGTCAGGTTTAATCAATAAAGAGTATCTCATCTACAGTGAACAGTGAAAAGGAGCTCGTGGCTAAGTAATAGCAGCCGCACGGGTCAATCCATCAGGTTAAGTTACGCTTGCCGAGTTTGGTCCGTGGAAGGGTGACCGTCTTTACATACCGAGACTCATTTCCGTGCCTCGGAAAGTCCGTAAAGCCGTTGGTCCCGGATGTCATTCGTGGATCTTCGACATTCGTTACGGGTCGTCAGAAGCCCGAAAGTCTGACAACCAGACTTTCCAAGGGGTATCGTTTTATCCAGTTACTGGGTTGTGAAGGTCAGATAGGCAGTCGCTCCATGTAAAATACGGTATTCAGCGGTATCCGGTTAGACTGGAAGCCGAGTTAGAAAAAGCTAGACAGATTGCGTGAAGAGAGAGGACTCTCCCTTCAGCAGAAGTTGCATACACCAGCCAACTAGCTTAATCCCGAATAATTCACTGACATTCAGAGAACCATCAAATACTACCAACGGCAAATATCCTACAACCAAATTCAAAGGATATTCCAAGATGCCTAACGTTTTCTCCAGATACAATGCGGCACATAATCCCGGCCGTCCTGCAAGACGCTCAGACTGACAGTCTCTGAGCAAACATCTTGAAATTGTTGATTGGCTACCAAGACGCGGCCTATTTGATTTGTACACATCGCGTGTTTGAGCTATTGTATGGTTATAGAGCTGTTTGTACCTCAAATAATTGTTATTTGAATTAAATTCAAATAGGAGCTTTTTTGCTCTCTCAGATTATCTTGGACATTAATGACATCGGTGAAGGAAAAATCGTGTGGAAACCAGCTATCTAATTACGCAACACATTTTTATAAACGATCACGACTAATCTGTTTAATTTTGACAGTTCAACAACATTCATTGCGTTATTTACGTTGTTGAGCAGATTTTTTTTTCAAACTTATGAAGCAATGGATTAGCAATATGTTTCAAAACGATTCAAATTCTGATTGATCGTGTATTTCGCAATTAGGGTACTGGACTTAAAGTTAATATAAGTCTGAAATCGCCAACCCATCTTGAGCAAGCGTGGTGATCAATGCTCGTGCCTTCTCTGTATGAGAAGTGGTATTCTCTCGCGTATCTGATATGATCACGGTCGTGTATGGTCCGGATTTTTTTTTCATAAATATAGACTAACCTTTAGATGCTCACAATATCAGACATAATAAAAGATCTAGGAGACATTATACCTCCTGCTGGGGTTGCGGGTTTGTCCGAAAGGGATATTGCGGCCCCGGCACACAGGCAACGGAAGGAACACGGGTGGGTTTTAGTCAGTAAAAGTCTGACACACCCTCTCGCTCTGCCCAGAGCAAGAAGAAGAAAGGAGAAGTCATTTGATGATTTCCCATCCTCAAAAAAAAAAAAAGGAGACATTATACCTAGTGTAGATACTGTAAGTTTTTTTTGTATTAACCTGTACTGTCCTACTGCTGGGCTAAGGTCTACACATCTCTCGTTCTGCTCCCTTTTCGAGTTAATTTGTCGGTCACACAAATAGTATATTCGAATCACCAATATAATTATGTCACAGAAACAGCCGCCCCATTATTCCATATTCGGGAGGTTTAACAGCTCTATAGAGATATGCAATCCATATGTAACAATATAAGTATATCAGACAGCGAGCGATCAAATACGTGAGATTTGCGACGTTCTCCGATCGTCAGCCGATTCTGTAATGCGCTGTGGACGATCAGCTGTGTGTGCAGAGCCTTATTTACAGGGTTTGTTATTGTATTTGTTTCAAAGTAGTCATTTAAATGGCCAGCTAGGGACGTTTTCAAGCGATTTTTTACGTAAAAAATATAAAATTATTTGTATGTGGAGTGTTATTTATGGATTTAGAAAATAAGATGCCTTAGAATTGAACTGTTTAAATAATGTAAAATGGATATTAATATTATTAGTTTATTAAGACTGTTATTGCAATTTGTTTATTACGGTATTTGTTTCCACAGGTAGGTACTTATCCTGCTGGGGTTGCGGGTTTGTCCGAAATATATCGCGGCCCCGGCACACGGGCAACGGAAGGAACACGGGTGGGTTTTAGTCAGTAAAAGTCTGACACGCCCTCTCGCTCCGCCCAGAGCGGGAGAAGTCATTTGATGACTTCCCATCTATTTTATCATTAAAAAAAAAAAAAAGTAGGTACTTATAAAAGTTATAAAGTGGTGGAGGGTAATATTTTTTTACAACAACCACGAACGATTAGAAGCAGGTTTATTAAAAAAAATACGCACAACCAATCAACTGTCTTTATTATTTTTAACGAACAAAACTTAACATAGAAAAACCCAGCGAATTAACAGTATCAGCGAGCAATTATTTAGCTAATCACTTGGCTCCAAGAAAACGCAATACTGAGATGTGGAGAAGTCCATCGCCATCTGCTGTCGATCCAAAAGAGAGCGAGTGCTCCTCGCGGTCTGCAGTTGCCGCGAACTATCCCCACTTTTGATGCAGCTGACTTGATCACGTTCCCTCCAAATTCTTTATTCTTCTAACACTATATTATTTCATACTCACATGACGAACAATAAACATATATGACATATCGTAACAATATCATACTATCTACCATGGAAGAAGTTCATATCTATACACTGTAAGGACTATTTCTGCTTGCAACGCTGGGCCGCCATAGAACCGGGCCGGTAACAGATGTGGTCATCGTGTTCAAGGGATTTTGTTTTCAAACTGCTTACATATGAAGTTCTTCGATAGTACATCAGAATAAGATCTCGGATTAGAAGTTCGGCAACAGCGCCGGCTGACAAGTCCTCATGTAGTTTGTCCGGCAAAGTTTTACGTTTATCAGACGTATTGATTTAAGTTGTGTGTGTGTGTGTGTATGTATTTGATTTGTGTATTGATCTTTGGGATTCCGTGCTGTTAGCTTAGTCTTAAGATAAGAAGTCCTTAATAAATGAAATGTTTTGAGGAAGAGGGAAATTGGAACAATAAGTTCCACAAACAATAAAGGGCTGATCAGTCTGATTAGTCTATTGCGTAAAAAGCTATAACTATACAGGGTGGCGTTTTAGATACCTGCATCCGTCAAGGGGGTGATTCTACCCGTCATACTAAACAATTTTCACTATGAAATACACTTATGTGATTCGTGAATAAAAAAAAAGGTTTTTAAAACAGAAGACAGACTATTTCGATTCATATATGTTTTTTTTTTACGAATCGTATATTATGTGTTTTATAGCGAAAGTTGTATAATATGACAGGTAGAATCACACCCTTGACGGATGAAGGTCAGTAAATTGCCGCCCTGTATAGCATGACGGAGTGGATTGAATAACCGATTTTCCCACCCGTACGCAAAATACGCGCTTAGACGTGGAGTTGCGGATACCAGCCAGTATTACCTATAGCATGGCGATCAAACTATTTATACTATATCGCAAGCCGGTCTACTATGCATAGCAATTAATTTGATGCTGATCCGTCATAAAGTGCACACACAATGGATTTGGTACTCACTAGCGTTGAAGCACATCAAGCGATGATGATGATACGGAATTTGACTCCAGCTTAATATTAATTTGGAAAAACAAAATAAAATTACTGGTGAACCGTACGACATAGCTCTGGAAATCGTTCAATTTTATCGCGTCAGCAAGCCAATACTTTATGGCATAGTGTTGTGTGAATGTGTCCCTATAAAATGTATGCTGAGCGATATTGCTGCGCTATACAATATTTGCTGTATATTATAACGAAGTTTGAACTGCCCTTAGCTGTTTCAATTATTTTTTTCAAAGCAGTGATAGCCGAGTTGTGTGACCGTCAGACTGCCAAGTCATAGGTCTCGAGTTCGAACCCGAGGCACGAACCTCTGACTTTTCGGATTCATGTGCGTATTGTATAATTATCAATTTTTTTTCAAAAACGGTGAAGGAAAACATCGTGAGGAAACCGGCATGACATTTCTCGACGGCATGTGAGGCCAAGTCAGAGGCCAATGGGCGGCTTTATAACTCTGACACCAGGTTAGTCACTAACCACGCGAAAAGAAAAAGAAGACGAAACATTACAAAGTATGCACTGGAGTGTACTTTTTAAACTTACGTACATAACAAATTTTCCAAAAAATCTTCATCCATTTACGAGAAGCCAAAATATTGTAACAAAAAAAAAACGGACACAGTATCCACCCCACATTTTAATCATAAAAAAACCCGAGGCGAGTAAAAAATCCGTCGGTATACTAAAGTAAATCATACACCGAGTTACTCGATATATCGAGCACCGATTCTCGATTACGATAACTCGATGCTTATAATCCCGCCGGCTATCGGATTCATATCCGAATTAATAATCTCGATACTGTGAGATGTGGGGACTTGTTACGTGTGACGCCACTTTTAGGAGCTATGAAAATTGTGATATGTCATTGTTTTTCTTATGTCAAAGATGGATTTTCGAATCCGCTGTTTTAACTAAAGACCGTTGGTTTTTTTTACAAATTGGCGAATCCGCTGTTTTACATAACGGCTAGCTGTTTTAGAAAACAGCTACGCGTAAAACTGACTAAAACCGCCTCAAACCATTATTTCATGGATTTAATGAAATAATAATTATGTTTCTAGCTTTTTTCGTCTCAGGTCAAATACACTGCACAAAAATAATAAAATTATGTGTTTAAAAAAAAATGTGTGTTGGTGAGACAGCTTTTAAATTTTTCATGATCACATTGATCGTCTATTGACAAGGTAAGAAGGCAGACTGTCTTAATGGTTCACTGTAAGTCATAAGTAAGTCATTTATTCATTTGTTTAACATAGGTACAATAATAATGGTATAAAGATAATAAAGAGTTCGCTATGTTATGCCAGAGAGCGTACAAATGTTTGAAAAGTACATATTCAAGCCAGACAAGTCTCAATAATTAATGAAAATAAGCTTGGATAGTAAAAAGACAATTATAAAAAATCACTTATTTCATAATACAAATTAATAAATACTAAATGTCAATAGAAACCAATGTCAATAAAAAAGAAAAATAATAATAATTTAAATCTAAAATAAAAATCTAAAAATGTCAATACACTGACTGAAAACAAATGATATGACTATTTCAATAAACCATACTAATGTCAATAAACAATACTGGTGTCAATATGCAAAAATTATGTCAAGTACAACAATACATATATATTTTACTAGCATGTCAACATTCTGTCATTAGATTTTTGTCTGATAAAAATTCCTACACTTTTATTAATTTCGCGAAAATAGCAAGATCTACATTAATATCCCTCAAAATATTCCCCTCAAACTTTATATTTAAAAGTATTGATATAATACTAGCAACCATCTTCAACTTTCTAACTAACAGACTCCTTGACAATTCAAAAGTGCATGTAAATGGTTTTATTGAAATTAAATGCTTTGAGTTTGAGTTTGAATAACGGTCATTATTCTACGTACAAGTCACATTACAGAACAAAATATAAAAAATACTACTGCGCCCCTCGGTTTCACACGCATAAGTCTCGATCCCGTAGGAAAGTTGGGATAAAAGGTATCATATGTCCTTTTCCAAGTCATGGTTTACCCATGTGCCAAATTTTATCCAAATCCGTTCAGTCGTTTTGACGTGAAAGCGTAACAAACATAAAAAGTCACTTTCGCATTTATAATATTATTAGGAATTAGGATAGTTAGGATACCCACTCCAAAACTCTCATTACGAATATACCTCCACGAACAAATATATTAGACGGATTCAATTTCCGCGACACAATATTATTGATATATGATAGTGAATTCCTAATGTGTTTTAAATGTGTGTCTGTCGTCTTTAATGTTCAGCCAGTTACAGTTTACTGGGGGTATTATTTTTGCATTTCTGTTGGAAGGAGTGCGGAATGTAGGACCAACTTATGCAAGAGTAATAAAAAGTATTTTAAAGTATGAATTTGACATATTAACAAATTAGTATTTTGCCAAACCTTAAATATAATATATAATAATAATAATAAAAAACACTAAAATACATATACAGGGTGTCAGGGACATCGACGCGAAAACTGTTACCATGGATTCAGTACATGATTTTGAACGCCCCTGCGTAGAAATTATTCGTCAGTTTTTTTTTTTTTAATCTGCTGTTTCATAGAAAAGTGCAAAACCTATGCGGTCAAAATGTATGGAACGACTGCTTTTTTTTTAAATAACCGTCGAAAAATTTCAACGCAGGAGGGTTTAGAATCATATACTGAATCCATGGTAACAGGCTTCGCGTTGACGTCCCTGCCACCCTGATATATTATTATGTACCATGGAAGAAGTTCATATCTATCCACCGTAAGGACTATTCTTGCTTGCAGCGCTCGGCGGCTATAGAACCGGGCCTGTAACAGATGTGGTCATCGTGTTCACGGGATTTTGTTTTGAAACTGGTCACATATGAACTTCTTTGATGGTACAAGTATAAAAAAATACGAGAACAACAAGAACTGTCCAAGCAAAACCTGTTTTGAGCGATTAGCTAGAGCGACTGTCTATCTGACCTCCACAACCCAGTAACTGGGTAATACGAAACCCCTTGGTAAGACTGGTTGTCATACTTTCTTACGACCCGTAACGGCTGTCTAAGATCCAAGTATGATAGACGGGACCAACAGCTTACCGTGCTTTCCGAGGCACGGAGGAGTCTCGGTATGTAAAGATGGCCACCCATCCACGGACCAACCCCGGCAAGCAAAGCTTAACTTATTGGATCAACCCGTGCGACTGTTATAACTAAGCCACGAGCTCCTCAATAGGGACAATAATAGTCTGGTATTATCAAGAGCTGACGTGTGGACTACCGCACCTTACTTGATTACAAAAAAAATAAAAAAATTGCTCTATCCCATACGTATTATCACCTACCTTTACCAATCCCGACCTAAAACCCAACCCAATACATTAGTCTGAATACATCATGCAAATACCACATCTGTAATGATAATGGATTCAAAACATATTAATTTGAGGCCCACATCTGCCTCTGTATAAACACGTAAACTTATGGGTCCCTAGTTTCAGGACATAGTTGTGAAATGGTGGTACATTATCATATATTTACATATCACACAAACGGACAGGGACTTTGGTTTGTCGACTTTTAGTTGTAAAGGTAGTGTGGTTAAAACTTGGTTGATAATTGAATTACGTAATGTTGTTATACTATTTTCGATTGCGGGATAGCAAGTCATGTCAGAAAAAGGACTCCTGTTCAAATATCGAAATCCTGCAAAGACTCCAATCTAAAATGTTACGTATAATAAGAAACGCGACATGGTATACAGGGTGGCAGGGACATCGACGCGAAAACTGTTACCATGGATAGTACATGATTCTGAACCCCGGTTAAAATTGATGGTCAGTTATTTTAAAAAAAATCTGATGTTTCATAGAAAAGTGCAATAACTAACCGGTCAAATGTATGGAGCAGCTGTTTTTTTTATTAATAACTTACGAAAATTTTCAACTCAAGGTTATTCAGAATCATGTACTGAAAATCCATGGTAACAGTTTTCGCGTCGATGTCCCTGCCAGCCTGTATATCAAACAATAGATTACATCATGACCTTACCATGAAAACTGTTAAGCAAGAAATAAAGGACAAAATGGATGCATATAAGGCAAGAATTGCGCACCATCCTAACATATTTGCAAAAAACCTTACCTTAGAAAATACACTCAGGATCTATTATTCATTATTATATTAGACTGAAACGAAAAGCGAACTTGCTAATGGGCAAGTCTGACATCAAATTCCAACCTATTGCTGAATGTCTATACAGATATATTGCAATAAAATAAACATTACAAAAAAATAAAGGGACTCTTGTGGTCATTTTAAGGGGTGACGCTATTGACAGTATTATGATGCGGTTTTATCTATGCTGTTGGTCTTTTCGGTCGGTTGTGGTTGGTCTTCTTCTCCTTCTTCTGCAGTGACGTCAGTATCCAAAACATCAGTGTTCAAAGATAAAGTTATCAAGACCTTTGGTGTTAGTTTTTATAAAGTACAATACAAGTTAAGTGTGGTGCCGAACGTAAAGAATAGTACCATCCCATTTCTTCCCGTGGGTGTCGTAAAAGGCGACTAAGGGACTTACTAGAGAATGGGCAGCAGCGTTCTCTATGCATTTTAGCACCATACTGCGATCGCCAATCCGCCTGCTGGGGGAGGCCTATGTCCAGCAGTGGACGTCTTTCGGCTGAAATGATGATGACAATACAAGTTCTTCCCTACAAAGGTTTCGCACCTTAAAGACATTATTTATTTTGTTGAATGCATTTGATAGGTCACCTGATAAAATTCTCTAGCGTCCGTAAAAGATCCCATGATATTACAATGCCTACTTATTTTATACCAACAAGTTCAAAATAAAATAAATCCAACAACAATAATTTAGGCAGTAACACAAATACGCGCCAATATTTGCGGATTCATCCCCAGATTAGGTTGCTCGTGTGTGCCTGCCGCGGCGGGGATTATTGGTGATCACGTGATCTGTCGCCATCGGCGCCTACGTGTGTAATACACGGATTGTTATTGTGGCACAAGTGAGAAGAGGGAGTGGTGATATTGTTCCCAATGTTGAATCCAATGCCTGCTGACCTATTCACCTGTAAAAATCTCACCGTGAAACCTTAGGTGCTGTCATAGCTTGAAGTGAGCTGTCATTCCACCTAATGCTAGGCATAGTGTCAACTATTGGAAGAATAGGTCGGCTGAACACTACTTAATTTTTCTCGATTACATTTACTTAAATATTTTTTTCAATACTGATCTATCCATATCATTAAAAGTCCAAAACATAGTTTGAAAGGTAAGAAAAGTTTGAATTAACAATTCACTTTGTTAACACGAAATTGGTAAATTCTGACGCTGAAGTCACTGTCTTACAGTCGAATATGCACGATGGTTACATATGTGTTAAATTAAAACAAGCATAGAATTTGAAATATTATGTATATATCTACCAAAAAGTTATAGATGCACTGTTACTCTTCAATTGAACAGGTTAAATGCTTGTGCAGACCAGCGCGACTTGTCGCGTGACGCGACACCGGTCATTGTTAAAGTTTTCTTAGAAATTCTATTGTTCGTGTCGCGTCGCACGACAAGTCGCGCTGGTCTGCATAAGGCTTTATACTTCGCTCGAAGCCCTTGTTAGTTTCAACGCCGTTTCTTGTTACTTGGACCACCACATAACCCGTATAATTATAGTACGTCCCTTGTTAGAATTAATCTCGGTTGGGTTTGCGACATCTGTATTCGACAATTATGTTCATGTGAGACCAATAAAGGTACCTTTCCTCTCTCTCACTCTGTACTTAAAAGAAGGGGATGGAATGAGGGTTCTTCTTGGTTATATAACGTGTGGATTTGCAAAGGGAATTATTTGTTTATCAGTTTTGTGTTTGGGTTAAACGTTTATTAATGAGTTACCTTTTGGTGTAAAATGGCCTTTTATAGATGGCCATTTCGAATAGGTAATGGAAGAGTAATTATTGGCCGCTTTGTTTGTAATATCGCTGGTGAGCCTTTAACAGCTTATCCACACGAGGACGATTCGTATTATTTGCAGTATCGTCATTTTTCACGATTCGTAATTTTTTTGACGGCGGCGGTTGGTAATTAAATGGCCGTATTCACACGAATCACGAATCGTGAAAACATACGGATACGTCTTAAACACATAACATACCGTCTTGAAAAATTAACGTTCGTCAAAAAACGCGAATCGCATTTTTTTTGTGATGGATCCGCTGAAGCGGTCCTCCAAGTCTGAAATCTGAATCACGAATCAAGTGTGAACATCTGTTCGGATATTTAGACGGTCCGCGAAAAAACTCGTTTCCGTATGCAATGTGAACGTGCATTCGTCATGACGAATCCTTTTTTTTTTTTGACGAATCGCTATGACGGGTCCCGTGTGAATGAGCTCTCAGAAAGGGTAGGGGATAGGTTAAAGCACACAATATTCACATAATTTTACACTGATACTTTCCAGAAAATCTATCATAGTATAACACGGCTTGTATCCCCGAAGAATCGGGCAGAGGTGTACTATCAAAGAAGTTCATATCTAACCAGTTTGAAAACAAAATCCCGTGAACACGATGACCACATCTGTTACCGGCCCAGTGCTATAGCCGCCGAGCGCTGCAAGCAAGAATAGTCCTTACGTTGGTTAGTTGTGAACTTCATTGATGGTACCTATAGTACACCCACATTTCGCCATTTATGTTTAAGTTCCATGCAATAGTGGGCGAGCCTATTCCCATTAACCGGGCACAAATCTGGACTCCGCGCCTGGTACTGACAAATTCCAGAAGCAAAAACCCAACAACGCTTTGCCCCACCCGGGAAACGAACTCATGACCTCATGGTCTAGTGACCATCGACGCAATCTGAGTCAGACCTTTCACAAAATCTTTCTGTAATACCAAATCAGTCTAGCCTTGTAGCTAGCGACATTGTCCGTCCGCGCCAAATTCTCTAAACCTTAGTCCATGTTTCCTTGGCAATGTTTTGTCTCGAGTATAAGATTATGCACTAAGTTATCCACATTCTTGGTGCATCCATTTACTGGGCTTAGCTCCGTATCACAGCTACCGACAAAACACATTATATCTTCCGTATAAACAATACAATGGGTAAGTTAAGAGCCGACAAGCTTGCTTGAGGGCCCAGTGATAGCGACGGAACAGAACATTTCGTTTGTTGGAACTTTACTTCCTATATATTCTGTTGAATTAAACCATAACATGTCATTATCCATGATATTTTTACAGAATAGATAATTCAAGAAAAATACTGTCATTTTGAAAATCACATTCTACAAATCACTACCACCATAGATGCCAAGCATTACAGTCTTTTTGTTCTATTCTATTCTATTTTTATTCAATGGTAAGCAAAGCCGTTGTCGATTACTCTGCCAATGTCTAAAGTGCAATGGAAAAACAACTGTGCATGATAAAAAAAAAAGAAAAAATAGGATAAGATTAATCAATAATTAAAAGAAAATACAACAACTGAAGAGACAAGAAAAAATCTTCGATATATATAAAAAAAAAAAAAAAACATAAAAACAACAAACAACAACAAAAAACAACAACAACAACAACAACATAAAATGACATGAGTTTTAGTGACATTACAGGGACAAGAAACATTTGACATTACAGGGACAAGAAACATTTGACATTACAGGGACAAGAAACATTTGACATTACAGGGACAAGAAACATTTTAACTTTAGCATTAAGGACTTTCAACAACAGCACTTGTCCGAACCTCACCTCAGCACTTCCACTCTGCTGGGGTTGCGGGTTTGTCCGAAAGGGATAACGCGGCCCCGGCACACAGGCAACGGAAGGAACACGGGTGGGTTTTAGTCAGTAAAAGTCTGACACACCCTCTCGCTCTGCCCAGAGCGGGAGAAGTCATTTGATGATTTCCCACGCTCAAAAAAAAAAAAAAAAAAAGCACTTCCACTAACCGCACTGAAACAAAATTTTGATAAATGCTGTTCGATGGAATAGTTTATTTATATTATTTTCAGTCCCTGAACGGTACCAGCATACAGTTTGTAGTGATGGGTCGTACGAGTATGTTATCTTTTTTCAGGACATTACCAACTATAACATATCGATACGGTAAGTGTGTGTCGAACCACGCACAGTAAAGGGTATCTGGTCTCTCCGATGTCGTACGTAATGAATACGGTTACAGTTAAGTCCTACAGACCTATTAGCTGACAATTTCCTAAGTTTGGAAAGATGACTGTCAGTGTTCCAGCTAAGACAACCTCCGTCTTTCAAAAAAAAAATTGCAATGATACAATCTCATGAAAGTTTCACATACTCGTAGTAAATTCACACGTATATAAAACAACTCGCCTTCACTGAGCCCTCGCCTTCACTGAGCCCAAGCCTGGTGACGGGGACCATCATGGGACACTGCTCGCTAAACAAACACTTGCACACAATAGGCATAACGTCCTCTGTGCAGGGCGTGCATGGAGGCTGAGGAAACCGTCGCGCGCGTGCTCTTTGATTACACTGGCGTCACCCAGATTAGAACAAAAACCCTCGGGTCACCCAGATCTTTCACAGAAGTTCTGAACAGACCAGGAGATTTAATTAACTTCTGGAGGGAGGTGGGCTGGTTGGAATAACCATCAAACAGCCGCCATGGCCCACGCACAATGGTCCACTTGAGGGACTAAGTGCGGAAACTAAACCCAATAACATAGAAAATAGAACAACTCGCTATCACTGCGGCCCTACACCACACTAAGACGCCCAATTAATCAGTAGACGAGCTAATGAGCAAATATTTCATTGTCCGGCTTCCGCGCGACAAGACTGAGGGCTGACGAATGTTGCATACAAATTATAAATGTTTGAGAATATAAATATTTTATAAGGGAAAAATTGTGTGGGATTTTTCAAAGGAGAGTAGAAGAAAAAGTGGTGGTTGATTTTCTTTGACTGTTTTTGTTTCGAAATTGTAGAGAGCAAAAATATAGGTCACGATAATTTTCACACACAAGTAGTTTTACTTGCAAAATAATGGTTTTTATTATTTAATCTTTATTAAAAAACGGTGAAGGAAAACATCGTGAGGAAACCGGCATGCCTTTTTTTTTTTTTCAGGATGGGAAATCATCAAATGACTTCTCCCGCTCTGGGCAGAGCGAGAGGGTGTGTCAGACTTTTACTGACTAAAACTCACCCGTGTTCCTTCCGTTGCCTGTGTGCCGGGGCCGCGATATCCCTTTCGGACAAACCCGCAACCCCAGCAGGCATTGGTCTTTCGACCCCGTCGGTTGGTGCTGACATCTCTTTGAGGCGCGCGTGGAACACAACGCGCCGTCGACACGGGCCTGGTCCTTATCGGACGGCGAGCTGCCCATTGCTCACCGTCCGCAAGCCCGCGCCTACGGTGGCTGGAAGTCGGCTCTCGACTCCCGATGCCCGGGGCGTCTCCTGCGGCGACTAGGGCCACGAGGGCGTGCAGCTTGCATCTCCCTCGCGCGCTCCGCCTCCTCCTTCGCGAACATAACTGCTTCGCAGAAGGAGAAACCGGCATGCCTGAGAGATATTTCTCGACGGTATGTTAAACCAAGTCAGAGGCCCATGGGCGGCATGAAAATACTGACACTAGGTTAGTCACTAACCACACGAAAAAGGAAAGGATCACTGTCTTCTCAATTTCAAATACCTATATTTCATTTCAAAACTATATGACGTTTCAAAATTATATTCGGATCAAATTCTGCTTAATCTAACCCGCACAAAACATTGACAGTGTTACTACACCATACAAGACTACATGCACACAAATAATATAAAAAAATCAAAAAACTTTATTTCACATTTCATTGGTCGTTTCCTATGGAGAAGAGCCGGCAAGAAACTCCACGGTTACTCTTTTAAAAATAATTGGCAATATTTTCGAATAACAGTGTTATGTGTATGTCAGTGGTATGGGAGGACAGTTTAGGTCTTTCAATAAATACCAGGTACTTAAGAAAATAGAAGATGGTCAACAAATGTACAGTCCACTAAGACTACAGCGTTCTCATGTTCACAAATAGAAAAGAATCAATGAAAAAGAAAACAAATTAATAAAAACCTATTTTAAACGAAATTACATGATTGCTATTACAAGTGTAACAAATCTGAATTATTATTATGTCCAATGTATGTAATAAATATCTCCAACACAAACATAAACAAAAAATAATTCAACATCAAGACCAACACGTCTGAAGTCTTAAGTCAATTTTCTGCTTCAATGCCTTAGTTAAATCAAAGGTTCTAACCTTAAAGTCCGGTCTTCGTAACTATTTAAATAAGCCCGCACTGAGTCCTCGCCCGTTGGGGGCAGAACGGCATTAATAATTCCCTTAGACGCACATACGACAATCGCAGTGCTCATATTATTATATTATTGGCGTCTGTGTTGGACAAATCTGCAATGTCTTGAGACGATAGCCTAGTCAAGGAGCTAGGGAGTCGAATTCTGAGTGTATCTGTTGCTTGGTGGGTTTATAGTTAGTGTGCAAGCATGGCTGCCTTTTCGGGTTTAGTGGTGGAAGCGTTATCTAATGATATTTTTTTGGATTTAGTCAATAATTTTAGGTGTTAACTAATATTCGTTGAAATTACGAAAAAGAAAAGATAGAAAACTTGAAAAGTCTGCAAAAATGTCAAGTAAAAACTATTTTATTGCAAAAATCCCTTGGATGTTTTTCATTAAACATAAAATACATAACTACTTAAAAATATTAGTTAGTAAAAAAATCTACTTCTATGAAAGTTACAGGTTACCTTACCTGTAAGTTTTATTGTGAAACGTAACTCACATAGACATAAACACCCGGATTAACATAACACATATTATTCAACCATCCTATCTCCTAAACTAAGAGGGTTGTCTTAATCGAAACATGTCGTCCGCAATGAGGGATATTTGAGGCATATGCCGTCGAGGCACGAGCCACGAGGCAGAGGCACGAGGCATCGTCACACGGCACACTTGGTAATAACCCGAGTCGAAGCAGACAAAACATTCCCTTCGACGTGCTGATTGGGTAGAGGTATTCGTCCGCGGGCCGAAGGTAGTTTGATTTTGATACTTGCTAATTGAGTTAATGTTATTGAAAGTAAGCAAATTTGACGAAAACAAAGAAGTAATCAGTAGTATAAGTAAAAAGAAATAAATCCTGCATGGTTATGGGGTAGAATGTGAGTTTATCTTATGATGAATTTAGAAGCTACCTGCATCAAATGCACTTGCACTTCCCAAGCTTTAAAATAGCATGCATCCCTAAATCCTCATTAAGAATAATTTTGGTACTTTGCATTTTTTTTACAATTAGTATGTGTGTGACTTTTTACTTTGTGTAGGTATCCGAATAAAATAATATTAGGTTAATATCGATAATTAAATGATGATATATAATTTTGTGTCGCAAAGTATCAACTCTATAAATCGCCGTAGAATAATGACCACCGCCTGGGAGAGGTACAAATCTACATATTGGGGTGTGGGCATTTCTTGCAGCCCCGTCTGAGATATGTGTCTTAGCTCCCCGTGTCCAGACCGGGGTGGTGCCAGGGACGGCTTTGGCTATGTTGTTCTGTACTGTTACGAAATATTTACTGGAATTATAATTGTAAAAAATAAATTGACTTTGAAGCTACCAAGAAGCTTTGGATGTCTTTATTGGCATAACCTCCTCTCAAACTCTTAACTATTGCGGTTACAAATGAACATTATGAATAGTTTTTCGAAAAACATTGAGATTAAAAGATTGCTTGTTCACCCATGATCACCCATTGTGACACCCTATGTAAAATTTCTTCATAATATATCTGTAATTTGTAGTATTTTATCTATCTATCTTGTCTTCTTCTTTTTCGTGTGGTTAGTGACTAAACTGGTGTCAAAGTTTTAAAGCCGCCCATGGGCCTCTGACTTGGCTTCACATGCCGTCGAGAAATATCTCTCAGGCACTCTCAGGTTTCCTCACGATGTTTCCCTTCACCGTTTTTGAAGCAAGTGATAATTATACAATACGCACATGAATCCGAAAAGTCAGAGGTGCCTTGCATGCCTTGGGTTCATCTATCTTGATTCCACTGACGATTACCCTGAAATGTAAATAATTTGGCATCGCTTTACAAATTCAGAAAATTATTAAGTCAATCAGTTTAACATAAGATTGTTTTCTTATATCTAACTCCCAAATCCCTGAAGAGACTGTAGCGGCATCTACATCGCTACATGCGAACTATGCATCAAAGACCTGACGTCACACAACATCCTGACGTCACACAAATCCTGCATCGCGCAATTAGAGTTTACCGCGCGATAAACATATATACAAGCTTCCCGACTTCAACCTCTGGGCAGTTGCCCGCCAGACACGACACCCGTCTGGTCGGAGGATCCTCCCTTTTCTATGGTGGATGAGTGAACTTTACACCCTGTTCCTCATGCCCCCAAAAGACAAGTAATTTTCTATGTTATCACACAAACATTTTTTACTAATCACAAAAATATACTCACCCAAGTCCGTCCCCCACATAAATGTTGAAGGTATGCAGATGCGGTACCAGTGTGATAAGTTAATTCCTACTGGCGATCCCTTACCCGTATCAAAATTATAATAGAGCTCGAATATTCTGCAATATGTGGCCCCTCCTCGCTTATTGAAAACTTAATGGCGTCCTAAGATATTGCCGAGTTATGTTAGGACCATTGTTTTGGTAGCATGTGTGGATCTTGGGAATTTTAGGATAATATTTGGAAATTGAGGTCCTTTGGAATGGCCTTAGTACCGCGTGTACTTGATAGAGAAAAGGCTCCAAGTAACGTTACTGAGATATTGGTAAATAACATCGCGAGGATGGATTGCATGGTTATAGTCGCCGGCACGAGACTTTGCGAGAATTGAAGATGCGCAGAATTCGTTTCCCCTTTTTTTTGTAACAGAAATATTCACAAATTAACTATGGCAGTAACTATAGAATAATGTCATGCAATAAAAATGACATTATTTTATGTTTTTATATACGCAAACTTACTCCCAATGAGCCAAAACATTGCCAAGTTACGTGCCGGCGACTGTATCTTCACTGACTCTATCATAATTATACCTCATTGCATGCTGCACCGGTCGACGTCATAACGTTAAGGCTGGCTGTCGCTGAAAACCAGCGCTGGGGCTCTGTCTCGCATAGGGTCACAGCATTATGCTGAGCGATGGCCGTTTTGCGTGGATGTGACGCATATTTTCCCTCAACTTGATATTTTTTTTATTTTGTGTTCTTTTTTTGCGTCATGTTTACCGCAAATAAACGTATTTTCTTTCTTTCTTTACTCATTGTAGTGGTTTTTCTGAGACTTTATCGTGGACGACAGGCTGGAATGAACGAAATACGTAGGTCGTAATAAAATAAATATAATGACGTGCGATCCATCTACATTGTGATGACGATCGCGAAGTATGATGTCATAGAAATCCGTTAAGAGCGCTTATTCTGAAGGTGGGCAACATCGCAAATAGATGTCAAATATTTCACTGTTTTGATTAATTTAGCAATATTACTGTGTGGAAATAAAAAATGTGGCTAACTAGCGAACTAGAATATTAATTATGAAATGCAATAATTAATATCGTAACACCGAATGTTTAGTTTTAGATGTAAAAAAACTATTTGGAAACTTTCCAAATGCGTTTTTTACACCTAAAATGGGTACAACATCAAATTCAATGTTATAATTGCAATTCATTATTAATATTCTAATTCGCTAGTTAGCCACATTTCTTATTTCTATTCAGTAATATAAAACAGGTAAATAACACACAGGTAAATATTTGACAGTTATTTGCGACGTTGCCAACTTTTAGGATAAACCCTCATAAGTCAGTTTTACTTCCCAACCAGTTCCAGTAGTAACAAAAACAGTTTTATTTACGTTTTTAGTTGTAGTACCTACCCCACATAAATTCGAATACCATTATCTGCTATGTAAATAACAGTGACAGGGCTTATTATCAACATCATCCACAAAGACTCTGGAAAAAATACTATTATTAAAGCTAACTCAAAAACTATCCAAGCAAAGTTAGTCAAAAAATTATACTATCAAGAATTACCTACAAAAAAAAAACATCTAAATCAATTCATAATTGGCGGAGTAACAAAGAAAAAAAAACGTAGAGTCGAATTGAGTACCTCCTCCTTTTTGAAGTCGGTTAAAAAGATGGTCCTTTTGCGTCAACTATAACTTTACATATAGACTCACAGTTCAAACATTAAACATCTTAAATAGGTATTATGGCAGTCCGGTCAAGCCTTGCATAATGAGACAAGTATAAAGGCGGAAGTGTGCCAGATGTTCACACGTTGCTCCACGCTGTATGGACATCATTCTACGCCCTTTGTGCCGTAAATATGGTCCTAGGTTCAGGTAAGGACCAGGTTTTAGTGCGGCTTATGTGTTGAGATTTTATTGGGAAGTTTTAATCCATGGTAAAATTAATATAATATAATAATATTTCTTGACACAATCTAGGTATACAATATTAAAGAATTCCCTGGCTCCTGCGCTCGTATTAACTGTATTACAGAAATAAATAACAGATTATGTAATGCCAATAACGATTTTTTTTTAAGCGGTAAATGTGAAAAGGAGAAAGAAAAACATGTAATAATAGGACATTAGGACTTTTGAAATGACTCGGTAATAGGGTATCTCCACTATGCCATGACGTGTTTTTCCGGAACCGAGAAAACTTTTTACTGCGTACCTATATAGATCTGCCTAGCCTTTTCCCAACTATGTTGGGGTCGGCTTCCAGGCTAACCGGATGCAGCTCAATATCAGTATTTAACATGGAGCGACTGCCTAGCTGACCTCCACAACCCAGTAACTGGGCATTACGATACCCATTGGTAAGACTGGTTGTCAGACTTTCGGGCTTCTGACGACCCGTAACGACTGTCAAAGATCCACGAATGACAGCCGGGACCAACTGGACTGAACGTGCTTTCCGAGGCACGGAGGCGTCTCGGTATGTAAACATCACCCATCCACGGACCTGACTAACCTGTTGGATCGACCCGTGCGGCTGTTATTACTTAGCCACGAGATTGATAGAGACGATTACAAGTTCTTTCAGAACCAGTTATTGCAGTAATTTAGATACGGAAGGGATACATATTCTCAGATGGACACTGCCACCGTTGAAGAACTGATGATCAGCGTCATCCGTTCTTCAACGGTGAAAGTGGGGTGGGAAGGGACTGGATTGAGCTTTCAAAACAGAATTAGTTCATGCAAGGCAAATCTTCCCCGGCTTCAAAGTTTCACGAAGCACGTCGCAAATATAAAAGCAGTTTTATTTTTCCAGTTTGAAAAGTAGTTTGATAAACAGAAAGGGTTTACCCCTTTTGAGACACAACCCATTTATTTGTGGTTTCTTTATCATTCGCAACTGTGGCGGTATATACAACGCCATATGCGAACAAAGACCTAACGGCACACATATCCGGTATCGCGCAAGCAGGGTTTACTCCCAAAAGAACAGAGAAGAGTTTAACGTCTATTCGCCCGATTTTCAAAATCGCTTCAGTAAAACAGAACAGACAATTCCCCAGCCACCTTCTACCACTATGGTCTCACCACATGTCATAGATAGGCCAACACCGTAGGCGTTGCGTGGGCGCACGAAAGTTCCTCACTTATTACTAGCGCTGCAACGGCGAATCAACGAAAAACCAATCTTATCTGACCCCTGGTCCTTTGCTCCTTATACTGGATGAAAGGTCACAGGTCCTGGTTCCCTGCCTGATTCAATCAGATACGGTTTCCGTAGCATTCGCCAGATTAATGATGATATAGGGATGTGTGCTTTCTAAAGTTCCTGTTGTTATTTGCATATTGATTCAGAGATTCTTAATAATGTCCTCTTTGAATATTTTACTGGTGAAACGGTTTTTCTATGGTAATGGAGGAGAAATATTCTGTTTAAATAAGGAAGAGCAAATTTTGTAATTGGAAACTATAGATCCTTCGTTTTTATCGTCATCGTTCAACTTATGTTTTTCTCATTAGGATTAAAAGTATTGATGCGATAGCGGACGAGACACTTTCAGTAATACTAACATCAATATTAGTGTCATTCCTTCCAATATTTACGTAAAACTATTAAAATATTTAGATCACATCATTCAATGACATTACAGTACGATACAAGTTAGATTTAGCATGAAAATTTGCATTCATTCATTACAATTTTACGAAGGTATTTGGTTATATGACTTCACAAGGTATTGCGTTTGCATAAAGATCATTTTCACCTAAAACTAATATAAATATTGGTGATTTTGAAGGCGTACTCAGTTCAGATGGTGATCGGTTTTACGAATTTTGCCGAAGTATCGTACTGTACTTGAATTTAATGTCATTATAACTGATAGTGTCTGTTCCGCTAATGACCAACGGTTGTGATAGAATAGAATAGAATATATTTATTGTAAAACATGAGTATATGTACATCAAATAAAATATGTGCGAGGTTTTAAAATAACAGGTAGATCTGCATGTTTTGCCATAAATGGCAAAACAACATATTTTAAGTTTAGGATAAACCATTAAAAAAAATTGTCTACACAACAAACAATGAGATGAATAACTTAATTCTTGTATAATTATCACTTGCTTCAAAAACGGTGAAGGAAAACATCGTGAGGAGAGATATTTCTCGACGGCATGTGAAGTCACTAACCACACGAAAAGAAGAATAACCTAATCCTAATACTAATTAAAAAAAAACAGAAAACATAGATCTTCCTGACCACTTTTCCGGTCTAGCTGTAATTATTTTATGTCTAGGTACCCATCATTTGCATTCAATGCATACTCTTTTAAGCAGCCACGAAAACTCCACAAAATTTAAACACAGAACTGCATCAATATTTTCAAAATAACCGAAATAACACCAAACTAAATCAATTCAAAACTACATTCTAACATAGTGGGGTGCCACCACCGCCCGGGAACATGGGTGGGGGGACCCCGGGATCCCGAGATCCCGGGAACTTGGTGGCACATGTGTGCCTAATATCCTTACATTTGTCAGTCTGTAATTGCGAAGTGATTTTACTTTCCACTGTCCCTTACTTAAATCTTAATGTTAGTTCGGTCTATAGTTTTGATAAGGTTTGTGTCTCAGCAGTTGAGTTGAGCTTTTGCTTAGCTTATAATAAGATTTACGAAGCTTATTACAAAATAGAAGATTATATCCAAGATAAGAATGCTTGGAAACATGCTGGTCAACCTGCTCCATAGGATAATCTAGAATCTAGACAAAATCAAACTGGTTGCTAATTTTACTGTTTTTTTTTTTTTTTTTACATTACTTTAATTTTACATTCTATGATTACTTCCTCACACACTGACTTATTAATTTTAAAATTTTAGAAAAGCTGTCTACTTTTACATGTTTGTAAATATGTGAGCACCATGTATCTATCACATAATCAATTTATCTGTAATTGCTTTATTTTTAATTCGTTTTAACTGTTGTTTATACAAAATATTATAAAACATTTTAAAAGAGTAACGGTGGAGTTTCTTGCCCATTCTTCTCCATACGAAAACTACCTTTTGGAAGGGGCGACTAGAATCAATTCTATTTCTTTGTAAATTTTGACGTTCTTAGTGCCTTACAAGGGCCTATTTGAAATAAATGATTTGACTTTGACTTATAATTTTCCAAGTATCAATAGTCACAGTTTTATCAGATAGTTTATATTCATTACGCAGCCTACTTTATTAGATGGCAAATTCATTCAAGTTATCTAAAATTAATAATGAAATTTCAATTGAATTAATACCCGTCGGTAGCTCTGGAAATTGCCGACGAGGTACTGAGTAGATATAATCCGTGTAACCATCATAATATCGCGAAGACTACCATCGCATAGCTTGTAATACATAACTGGTCTGATCGACCACATCTGCTTTTACTGACTTGGTATATGAGGGTATCTTGAAAAGCCAAGGATTTGACAAGATTCTATACTTATACGAGTGTTTGAAGTTCGAAATACCACACGATCGATGGATTGAATTTCCAGAAAACCGTTTTAATATGTCATGAATAAATTGACCTACCCCTCGTATTGTTGTAGATAAATAATATGAGTTTTTGCTGTACTAAGTATGTCTTTACATCCCGGGTTCTCTGCTTCCAAAATTTTGACCATCCCTTAATAATGCACTTTTTCTTTCTCCGCTCCAATTTTTTACTACATTCGCACTAAATAAAAACAAAATAAACCAGAACCGATTAAACAAATACGTTCACAAAAACGCTGACTGCATAGAGCGTTGCAGTGGCAGCCATATTGAAATCAAAAATGGCGGGCTGTCAGTTGTCAGCAGTTTTTTGCGCCGAACGTAGGTACATACTCGTATATTTTGTTTACGTAATCGGGTCGTTCTTTTTGTTTGTTCTATATTTGAACCGTCAATTGTTTTCCCGGTAGCTTGTATTTTGGCGGGTTGTGTAAACACTCGATTTTAATGGTATGTGTTGGTTAACATGTTAGATATTTTTGTTTTCTTGGAAGTAAGAGAAGGGATTGAGTGTGTTAGAATGAACTTTATCTAATCGAAGAGCTGGACGTTAATATCAGCTTTTCTTTCAGGACATACAAGTTAATTAAGAATTCTCGTAAATTCAGTAAGTTTTAAACTTTGAAGTAGTTTTACTATAAAAATACTCCATAGGTTGCCGAATGTGAGTGACAGAAATTCTGTCTTAGTTCATGTTACACTACAAACATAATCTTTACTCCTCTTATATACTCATTTATGGGCATTTTAGCGTTTGATACCTGCCAGAAGTGAAACTGAATATCTTATCTTAAATATTAGATATTAATTTTCACTTCTTAAGAACTGAAAATGATATCTTTCACATCAAATTAATGAACAATTTCCAACTTAATAGAGAAAAGAAATTGAATTTTCACAACCAAAATATTAACATAAATTGACGGTTAGCAAAATTCTTTCAGGAACCAGCCGGATGAATGACTGTTCACTGAATCGAGGTTGAAAAGGGTAGCCGTCCTTCAGGCATTGATAAAAATAAACTTTGTTTTTATTTTTATAATTTGTAACATTTACGTGAGGCATTGCGTCATAGACTCACAGTATCGCGTAATGAGGTAACGTAAAAGAGGATGACATCATTTTTTGAGTGACATTTGTGCTACAGGAGATGAGTAGGATATAAATAAATTACATAGGTGGTCGTAAATAGTGTTCATATTTAACGTGTCTAAATAGGATTATTTTACTCTTTTTACCCGACTCAACAGCAAAGGCAGGGTTATTAATTACGTAATATTTTAGGATAGGAAGGCTTGACAGAGGTATCTATCAATTAAATTGTAAGATTAAAATAATAAATAAAGAAATAAAATCAATCTGCCTAGCCTTTTCCTAACTATGTTGGGGTCGGCTTCCAGTCTAACCGGATGCAGCTGAATACTAGTATTTTACATGGAGCGACTGCCTATCTGACCTCCACAACCCAGTAACTGGGTAATACGATACCCCTTGGTAAGACTGGTGTCAGACTTTCGGGCTTCTGACGACTTGTAACGACTGTCAAAGATCCACGAATGACAGCCGGGACCAACGGCTTAACGTGCTTTCCGAGGCACGGAGGATTCTCGGTATGTCACCCATCCACTGACCAACCCCGGCAAGCGTAGCTTAACCTGATGGATCGACCAGTGCGGCTGTTGTTACTTAGCCACGAGCTCCTCGAATAAATTGATTTTATAAACCCTTTCAATAAGATTGCTGATAATTAATTTTAACAAACTGTACCAGTATTATTAAAGTTATTTTACTAGTGACACATTTTTGACACCTAGAAATGAAATTGATCGGTTTAATTTTAGCGCAAGCCCTGAAAGTTATGAAGATAAGTGCGCGACAGAGCATAACACACTAGACGGCTGAAACCATAAACACGAATCCAAACTCTGCCACAATCCAAAACTTTTTAATTGCACCCAATTTGAGACCAATCGAAAAACGGTATTGTATTACGAAATTTGAATCGAATGCATTTACCAAAGTTTTGTTCGTGCAACTTCGCGTCACTTCGTGTAATTTCGCTACTCAAAATAATGTACACTTTGAATTTGGAGTGCATACGGGCTCTACAATTTTTAATTGCTGCCGGTTTGAAATTTTGAATTTGGAACAATTGAAAATTAAGCTGGTAACAGACCTATTGCTGAAACTCAATTTCGATTTGATTTTATGTGAACCTAAAAAGTGCAAGTTTTTCTTGCACAATGCGACCTGCCCTTTTATATAAAAGGGTAGGTCGCACTGAACATGAAATTGTTGTTCCATTCATATAAAAACTGGTTTTATTTATTTGTTTCAGTTTTTGGAAGGGCTGGAAAAGTATCAATTATTTTTCTAACAATCGCCTCTTTTAATTTGACCGTTCAAATTAGGCCGCTCACTCTAATCTATTTTCAAAAAAAACCTTCAAAACATCAAGAAAAAAGAAGGTCCGAATCAATCTAACATATCTATTACACAGATTATACATTACATCGATACCGTATTGTTAGACGCGTGCGCATCTGAGACATAGATTACCGTTTCTCGTGTAATTATATAGATTACGTTAAGCACGTGTTGTGAGCTTCAGTGTTGGGGGTTAGCGGGTCTCACTGTGATTTTCGATAGCGATTGTTAGTCAAAGGCTACCGCCACGCGCGCCGTGGCAAATATTATTTTTGATTGCAGTTAAGAATCGAATCTATTACAAATATATAATCCTGAATATCCTACTGATTAGAGAAAAAATATGATTAAGAAATTTTCTACGGTAGTTTTTCCATACGGTTTGCATTTTGTTTATACGCACATGTTAAAAATGAAATGTTATCTGATATTTAATTCCTTTCTATTTCAGGTAAATCACCACTTCGCACCTTTGGTAGAACAAGGGCATAATTGTCATAAATGGCCAAAATGACTTAAATATGCAGAAATGCTTTAAAAAGGCCCTTTGAACTGGAGGGACAAAGACCCGCCAGATGGAAATAGTGGCGTTGTCTTTTTGGCGCCATTTTGTTACTCTCTTGGCGCGACAAAGAAAAAAATAATTAATAATAAAATTGTAAAAACTGCAATTGTGCCCTTGTTCTACCAAAGGTGCGACTTGATATGACGAAGTAATTGGTTTATACAATAGACATGATTGTTAAGGTACCTATGATTTACTTGTTTTTCAACTATACTGAAAACCTAACCAAATAAAAACAAATTCTAGAAATGGTCAAATCAAAACTTAAGATGAAGTGATTGCAAAACAGCTACTCTATTGATAGCTCACTTAAAGCGAACTTTCACCTAAGTTGACACGGTAAGATTGCCACGGACTAAATCGGCAGTTGTCGAAATTCGCTATCGCTTCAAAGTTGTAGAACGATCGACAGCTCCCGCTAACCCTCACAGTAATACAGCGGGAAGTAAGAATGATACATTATAGTATACTATTACTGATAGGATTGACGACGTGTTATTGTGTTCAATACATGAGTACTATTGAATGTAATGACACCCTGTGTCTCTGGTAGGGACAGTAATCATTGAGAAATCTATTAAAATGGTTTCTTAATGTTTTTGATACTGAAACGTAACAATGGTTGTAGGGCTTTTTATAATAGTGCATTAGAGCTTTATATGAAGAAGATATCTATCTTCTTCAAAAAAAACACTACAAAGTGAAAAATAACTTTAATTTCGGAAGTCAGTGGAAAAGTCAGCGAAAATTCAAAACCAGAGACACCGACGTAGTAGTGTTTTTTTTTGGAAGTCAGTTGCTATTTTTTTTTTGGAAAATGTTTTTATTTTTCACTTTTTAGTTGTGGTACTTACCTACCCCACACACATTCGAATACCACTACCTGCTTTGTAAATAACAGTGACAGGAAGTTATTATCGTATCACCCACATATACTAAGTGGGAAAAATACGTATTATTGGAGCTTACTCAAAAACTATCCAAGCAAAGTTAATACAATTTATATGGGAGCAACTTGAGAGCAAACCCTTTCATACAAAAACAATATTTTCAAAACCGTCCACAATTGACGGAGAAATAGCCGTGGGCATACATAAAAAAAAACATGCATACACTACGAACATAGAACCTCCCACTTTTTGGAAGTCGGTAAAAAAATGGTGTATTTATCTATCTAGATACACCATTTTTTGGTGCACACAAAAGAAATAAAACAACACACAAAAGCGCAATTAAAAGATAACAAAGGTGCATAAATATAACAAAGTGCCACAATATGAAAAAAAACAAATATGGTACAAAAATATAAAGAAAATACAAAGTGACAATATACAAAAAATAAACTTATTTTAAAGAAATAAAGTGACACTAATGACATAGTTTAAATCAAATAACGAACATAGATAAGAAGGAAGAAGCTCGTAAGGGGACGTTCTGAATTTAAAGATACGGTTGCTAGTGTAGCTTTTGGCACATAAGCCATTGTCATCTTTTGTCTCTGGAATGATAAGGCCTCTTTCCACTAGATGATGGTTAAACAACAGCTGTTTCAAGCAAGATTAAAAAAAAAATGTCCCTCAATTCTCAATTCTTTATTGCGTACCATAGTGTATAAAGGTGGTAGGTAAATAGATAAATTAGTCACAATTATGGATCCGTCGGGAACAGCATAGATCAAGTAGGAGAGAGGAAGAACAGCACTGGGTGTTTTGTTTAATGTGATAAATTTTATTATTAGTTAAATAGTTAGTATGTTATTTTCTTTTATTAAAACAGAATTTAATTTAAGAATTATAATTATTGTTACATCAGTAACTTCACGAATTTCAATCAACTCCGCCTATCGTACTCCACTGCTGCACATAGGCCTCTCCCAGGCTGCGCCACAACACCCTGTCCTCCACCTTCCGCTTCCAGTCTGTCCCAGTCACTTTTTAAGGTCATCGGTCCATCTAGCTGGGCTCTAGCTATCCCACACTACGAACTTAAGCGCCCAGAAAATTGTAGAAAACTTGCAAAAAAAAGAAGCTCTAAACCCATTTCAACAATCCGGCACCAGAAAAAGCTGCGCTAATGCCATGCAACTTTGACCTGCAATCTTTATCATTAAATATAAATACCAACTTTGACCTTCCGTGCCGATGCCACATACCACGAAAGCAATAAACTGATAAATAGACACACTGCCATTATATTTTCGCAACATCCAATTTGTTGTAACAAAGGGGTTCATATCGATATGGTTCCGTTAGAGCAGGCATTTTTGATACGCCACACAATGCCGCCGATATTTTTGATAAATTCTTGATGTAGGGATACTGGATGTGTTCTCGCTTTCGACATATTGGCCTTACAGAGTTAAATTACCCGGTGATATCTCAACTTGGAACGGGAGTAAAGAAAATGTTTCACTCGCAATTGTCAGCTTTGTCACTAATTGTTATATCGTGTGCCTTATCCTGTGGCAAATATTTTCTTTCTTTCTTTCAATTTGACAGCTTTTAACAATGACAGTACATTAAGGATTGTGAAATGATGAAACATAAAAGGTGTTACGCATAATAATCTACGTTAAACTCTCGACACTACATACACGAAAACTGCAGAATTCACACCAGGAGTGCCTAATTACCAGTGATCGGAGTAGGTAGATTGAACTGGGGTCATTGATCCGAAACGTATATATTACTATGGACATTCCTCCGGAATTGGTGGATTATTAAAAAAAAACCGGAACTTATGTAGGAATTGTATTCTGCCAGAGTGGAAAGAGTCATTTGATGATTTGCCATCCTCAAAAAAAAGGTAGGAATTGTAATAAAATGACCAATTTTATTCTTTATTATTCTTCCTATTTTTTTTTTTTGTCATGATTTGACAAAACCCAACGACTACCACTAATAATAATACCACTAGTAATAATATCACTACCAACATTAACAATATTTAATTGAATCCGGAAATACCGGAATTACTTTCCGGAAAAATGGCTTATCCATGTTATTCTTTTTATGTGCATTTATGATACAAGTACTAAAAATCAATCTACCTACTCCGATCACTGCTAATTACAGTACAACCATATTCACATAGCAAAATAAAAAACTTTCCAGAATTCGAATAACAGTAATTCACAAATCAAATCGAAGTCGCTTCCAGTAACCGAACTCTCCCGAAGCCACGATGATATTCGGCTATTTATATCGTTAATAGGATCGACTCATTTGGGCATGACTGGCGAAACAGATCGCATGTGGGGTCCGTACGAGAGCTTACTTTTTATTTCTTTTGATGGCTTTTGTTTTGAAGGTTAATTGAGCGTGTATTTTAGTTACGGTCATGTTTTATTTTTAGGAGTTTCATTGCGGGGAGAGGTAAAAATGCTGGCAATTTCTTTGCAATTTACCGTTTCCGCAGTAAGTATTCTTTTTTCGTAACCTCATGCGAACTTTGGTCACTCTCATCCATTTGCATCGTAACCTCATGCGAACTTGGGCACTCTCATCCATTTGCATTGTAACCTCATGCAAACTTTGGTCACTATCATCCATTTGCATTTAGCTAAAAGGTGCGATTGGAGAGGCCTTGGTCCAGCAGCAGATCAGTCTCGGCTGATGATATTTAATTCATTAGAACTTTAACTCAATATCGATCTGCCTAGCCTTTTCCCAACTATGTTGGGGTCGACTTCAAGTCTTACCGGATGCAGCTGAATACCAGTATTTTACATGGAGTGACTGCCTATCTGACCTCCACAACCCAGTAACTGGGTAATACGATATCCCTTGGTAAGACTCTGGTTGTCAGACATTCGGACTTCTGACGACCCGTAACGACTGTTAAAGATCCACGAATTAACCAACAGTTTAACGTGCTTTCCGAGGCACGGAGGAGTCTCGGTATATAAAGATTTTCACCCATCCCCAGACCAACCCTGGCAAGCATAGCTTAACCTGATGGTTACCTGGTGGTTGGTGATTTTTAAGTATATTTTTATTTTTTTATTGTTTTTTATTATTTATGTTTAGTGTGTTTTTAGTTTAATTTGTGATTTCCTGTGCGAGTCTCAATAAATACTTTTTCTTTCTTTCTTTATGGTTCGACCCGTTCGGCTATTATATTATTACTTTGCCACGAGCTCCTATTTGAACTTTAACTCAAAGCATTTATTTAAATTAAACCAAGTACAGGCACTTTTGAATTATCAGGGATCGGTTAGTCAGAAAGATGAAGCTAGTTGCCCATTCCTAAGCGTTAGTAATTTCCTATGGAAATGAACGGGCAAGAAACAAAGTCAAAGTCAAATAATTTATTTCAATTAGGCACATAAAAGGCACTTTTGAACGTCAAAATTTACAAAAAAAATAAATTGATTCTAGTCCCTTCTAAAACCATCCAGTCCTTCCTTCTTCCAGTTATGGAGTTTTTCTCTGAAATAAATAAATAATAATAATAATTATTATAAGTATTTAAAATTAAATAAAGGAAATAATAATAAAAGGTAGTTTTCGTATGGAGCCAAATGGGCAAGAAACTCCACCGTTAAAATGTTTTAAAATGTTTCTCTTTTAAATCTCTTTTAAAATGTTTTATAATATTTTGTATACATTATTATAAAATTACGTATTACTATAAACTAGGTAAAAATAATTAAAAACGAAGCAATGACATAAACTAATTATGTGATAGATAGGTACATGGTGCTCACATATTTACAAACATTACAAAACTAGACGACACGACACGACGAAACTCCACGGACACCCTTTTAAATCAAATTATTGTTACAAAATATTGGTTACATCATTAATGTTGAAGAATTGAATTATACATGTGTGAACGATATCCTAAACATAAAAGTCAACTACCTCTACCACATGGGGCTACAAAGTTTGCTCACCACTATCAGTTACCCACTGTGGTACTATTGTGTGGTTCAATCAATTAGTTTTATTGTAACTGTATCACGTTACAATCGTAATTGGTGATGAGGATGATTAGTTGTTAAATGAGGAATGTCATTGTGGATGTGTGAGGAAAAAACCCGGAGGTTATTCCATAGTTTGAATTTGTTTTGAGTAGATATTTTAATAAAATTATTTTGAAGGATGAGTTGCTTTGCACATACCAAAAATTAACAGAAAAAAATGGTTTTCATTACAAATCGAGATACTAAAAAAATTAACAGGTGATCGGGTGAGGCTGTCCATAACTTTTTTTTATTAATATGATCTAAATCCATTTGAAAAATTATAGTCATTTCTGCGATATGTTCGTACGTGTTCCAAGCACTTGCATCATCTAAACACTTCCAAAGTAGTAGTATAATATTATATGTTAAAAAATAATCGACTAAAATCGATCAACAATAACGCAACAACCATACATTACAGCACTATTCTGTTAGCAGGAAGAACGCGCACGCGCACGTTCCCACGTGCCCCCTTTGTCGGCTCGCGACAAAGCATCGCCGACAACATGCCTCATCTATGAAACAACACAACCCACCCGAAAACCAACCATAACTTTATTCAATAAGATTTAAATTCCAAATGAATGCGTCCGGAAAAATCAAGCCTAGAATTCCATTGTCAAAAGTTATAACTGTCATCTTAAACAAAAGACTATCAACTATATCACCCAATGCTAAGGTTTGAATTTGTTTGAATCAGCCAATAAGGTGGCTTCAAAAAGTTTCGCCGTGAAGGCAGCGTTGACCCCTCATTTAAGGTAGGGCAATTGTTTATCAATATGTCTATGATTAATGTGTATGATGTGCCTTCGTGATCGGATCGCGGTCGGCCCGGGCAATTAGCGGCGATCACGATTGCCCGAATGATATGTGATGGGTAATGTTGCTAATTTCTTTGGGGGGTCGGCCGTATGGGCGATAATTTGTATAAACGGTTCATTATTGGGATCGATTGAGATTGGAAGATTTGTGGAGAGAGAATTAAATTGGTATTAGAGAAACCTTTGGCTTAAGCAGAAAACTGCAATCGTGTTTTTTGGTGTAGTCCGTAAAACACGGCGTCTTCGCCAAGGGAAGCCTAGGACACGCTTGCGTAATGATTTTGAATCGTTTCAAGGCGAGACTGGTCAGCAAAAGCAACTCAAGCTAGGGAAGAGTAAAAGGCTATGGAGGAGATCTTTGCCCAGCAGTGACGCAATAGGTTTAGGTTGCAAAAAATCAACAGAACTCATGGTCCCATGACCTTCCGGCGCATTGAAAATTACTTTATTTCATTAAGGTACTTAAAAGTAGAGGACTTAAAAAAAAGACAAATGGCCAGATTCTGAAAGAAATATGTGAAATCACCAAAAAGGTGTCTCCGAAAGGGGTAAACATCTACCCTTAATTATAATCCAACCCAAAACAGAATGGTATCATTTTGAAGCTCTTGAAATTTTCCAGGATATTTATTTTAATTTTTCGATTAGGTAAGTACGTCTAATCTGTTAGTTTTTCGAGAAGTTTAAAATTCTTTCAAAAAGGCCCAAAAGAAACGGCGAAATATTGGCGTTATTTTTAATAAAAAATAAAAACACATTTTACAATATTTTTTTGTATTTTCATTTCTCTACCTTAATAATTGAGGACGCTAGTGAGAGACGTAGGATCGCTTCGTTATCAAGAAAAGTGTGACCGGGGCACACTTTTCTTGATAACGAAGCGATCGAGCAAGTATTTTCAATGCTAAAAAGACTCTTCATACGATTGTCAGTCTCTGCTTACTGAAAGTGGACTACTTCTGTCCACTTTAGCCAAATATGCATAAAGATGTATATTCCGAGCCAAAACTAAACATATTTCCTAATTATATGCATTCACTACCACGCGAAAATATCCCAACCAATTTCTATCCAATATATCAAACATTAAAGTTATAACCAATAAATATTCATAATCCCATTGCAGACATCATGCGGTGGGCGTAAGGCCGTTTCGTCCTAATTCTAGTCAAATAATTTCCTTTAATACTCGACTAAGTCGGCCGTTGTACACAATGACACAGTATGTCACACGTAATGTGTGCACTGACAATGCAGTGCTGACGCCATTTTGTTTGCGGATTTTGACGTTTTGATACTTGTTGTTGAGTTAAGTACTTAAGGAGATATCACAGCATAAGGTACGCCAATATTTTCCAAATCACCAGGAAGAGGTGTATTTCGCACACCCACATATCACCAGTTCTGGTTAAGTCTTGTAATAGGGGCTAAATCTATTTCTTTTAACCAGTCAAAATCCAAACTTAGGCTGCTACTGAAAAAATACAGACGGAAAAAATCAAGTAACAGGTCACCGACAAAGAAATTGCATCCTGAACCATAAGTCGTACATACTACGTGCGACTTATGGTTCAAGATGCAATTTCTTTGTCGGTGACCTGTTATGTTATAAGTCGCACGTAGTATGTACGACTTATGGTTAATTGCGTAATGCAGGATCAATCATTTCATCAGATTGCTTATCCATTGCTTCCTAAGTTCGAAAAAAAAATCTGCTCAACAACGTAAATAACGCAATGCATGTTGTTGAACTTTCAAAATGAAATAGATTAGTCGTAATCGTTTACGAAAATGTGTTACGTAATGAGGGTACGGGATAAGATTTGTTTTTTTGTTTATTATAGATACTTATGTGACTGTGTATGTGTATAACTGTGTTGACTTTTCAGCAATGGACAGACTCTCTTCTGCCTTTATAAGATTTGCAGCTATAAGAATTATTGCTGCATCGTCATAATCATAATAATACGTCCAACATGATGTCACGATGTTAGATCGTGCAATCAAAGTTCGCTCGAAAGTTTTCTATAAACACAAACACGTTCCCGACATCAAACGTCGTCGGTGACCGTGTTCTTCCTCAAACTTCGCCCGAACGTTTGACTTTTCGCTAAAAAAAAAACATAAGGAGTGTGCAATCCTTTTTGTTTGTCAATCCTGTTGCAGCTGTTCAATGCTGTTTTTGTAATCCTGTTGAAATATTGTCATAAAAATTTTGCTACAGTTGTGTTCAACTTGTTCAAATAGTCCAAAGGCAGAATAATACATGAATTTAGTAATACGGTTCCACAAAGTGGGTTTTATGAAGGTGCACATCATCAATATGCTTCTGTTTCTGTGCAGGAGTATTTTTCTTGCTATCAGCAAACATCTTAGTTTTGTATTGGCTCTTGTGATACAGGAACCCCTAGTACAAGAGCTAGGGCTACGCAGATGTTTGTGACTTTGAAGTGTAAATAAAGAAATTATTGTAGCGATTGTAATATTGTCTGATTTTACACAATCGTCGTCGTAGTCCGCTTCGTTCCCTTGGCTTTCTATGATTCTTTTAGCCTTCTAACTCAGTCATTGGCAAAGGCATTTCAGTCAAAATGAGCCAGCAAAATTACGTTTTATTCTAAAGCAACTATCAAGACCGTTTACTCACGCTACATAGGTATAGTTTCGGCGACACTAGCTCTGTGTAACGGCGTCGTTTATCCGATATACGAGAGTCGCGATCAGTCGCAGCGTGTTCTGCGATTATACACTAATACATCGTGTGTTTAATTCACTTACACTACGATCTGGTTACGTATTTTGTGTATTTGAGGGAATGGCCTCGTATTTGCCACAGCTTGAAGTTACGAGTATGATAATATTCAAGTAGCAGTCACTGGAATATTTCGGGAAATGGTCAAAATCGACAATTTAGTTTTCTACGGTACCTAATGGTTTCTTTGTAATAATATGGCAATGTTACAATAACTTTGCCAGTTGGAAAATAAAGATTTTAATATAATTTCATTTTACGTCCTTGTTTTTTTTTCTGGGTTTTTGAATAAACAATTATTTTAGTCGCCCATTATTAATTTAAAAATAAAGTATTTTTTTAGAAAAATCGCAGATTGGAAATCTATATCTTTTCAATTATTTCCTTAGGCATACTCAGCCTATAATTTTCTCACTGCTGGGACACAGGGCTCCCTCTTCGAGTGGGAGTGGGCCGTAATCCACCACGCGGGCTCACTGCGGGTTGTAAAACAAGTAACAGAAAACAATATGCAATAGCAACAATCTCCATCGTAACACGGGATCCGTCAACAGTTTATAAATTTTTACTGAATATAGGTAACAAGTAGTAGGTGTTATTGTAAACTTTCAGCATTACTTGCGCACACTTCGTCAAAATCGACGAGCACAAACCATAGAATTTAAACGTTATTTCAGATTTTATGCATACTGCTTTTGATATCTGAGTTCGGGTAAGTATAGTATATCTAGGAGAAATAAAGTTTGGGTGGATTTTATTTTTAATATAGTTTATTGTAGCTAGGTAGTTATTATTACGATGCCCAACACCTATAATCTTTACTATTCCACTTTTGGAAACGTTTGACGGAGCTTTGCAATACAAGTTTTTCAATATTGACACGAGCTGCAACAAACAAGGCAGGGTCACAAAAATTCAAGATTAATTAATAGTGTAGTTTAACTAAGAAAAGCCAGTCTGTCGCACCGATGAAACTACATATTTTCAAGAGCATTTCGAGGTCTAAACTTTTACAAAGTCACGCAAAGCTGCACTATCGTACAGGTGATACTTCATATTAATATCTTTATTTCTTCCACTGTTTTTTCTTTCTTCTTCTACTGAAGATGAATGACATCTGAGGCAGTTCACATTTAGGTATCTTATCTTATCATACCTTCCCAACAAAATCACCTTAAAACCTATACCTAACTTTCTCCAGCATCACCTACATTCACGATCGCGTTACACAAGTGCTTGTACCCGCGCGGCGTGAAGTAAACACGTCACCGCGACAGGTCTGCACGGGACACGAACCCCCGACACGTACAGATACTACCGTATCGGGTTACTGATTTAGTGCGGCATGTCGTCACAACGTGGCGGTTAGGGTGTGGGAATGGTGTGGGAGGTAGCGGGTTGTGGAGAGATTACGGTTTTCTGATAAGATGGACTGATAACATTTTATTGGCGTTCTTTTTTCTGCTGGCCAACAAACAGGCATTAAACACAAATATTTCATTTTAAGGCTTCTACAGACAGTCGCGACGCGACACCAGTAGAACAATTACCGTGAAGTTTTCGTTGAAATTAGAGTCGCGTCGCGCCTGTCCGCGAGCCTTTTTATCATTTACCGACGTGTTAGATTGGATGGTATAGTGTACCAATTTCTTCGACCTTAAGGTACCATTCCGTAGCCGATCGCAGATGGCAGCAGCAGGCGACGTGTCGCCGCGAAACGACTGGTTTCTATGTATGTCTATGAAATACCTACCGTAGTTAGCGACACGTCGGTTTCATGGAAATACATGGAAACCAATCGTGTCGCGGCGACACGTCGTTTCCAGTCATGAGATATGCGCACAACAATAAATTATAAAAACTCTTATTTCTTGACGTAGAGGTTTTGGGGTTTAGGGAACATTTATTTTTATGGGTAGCAGCATAATTGACTTAGCCTTCTAATTCTGTCATATTTGATGTAGGATGATGATATTATATGATAGATAGCGTGACAACTATTCGATCTACATATTTTTCAAAGGTTACTTAGAATCTAAACCCGTTTCTCCTATCAACATGACCTAACTCTTACACACAAAGGGGCTTGTAGGAAACAAGATTAAACGTTGTATGTGATAGTTTATTTGGAACTTTATTTTCACTACACTATTCCGTATCACTTCGCGGTTTAACGCGAATTTTTATGTGCACCTTAAAGTGTGTTCAAATAAAGACGGTTTAAGCCTAAGGGACAATGGAGTTGCTATAAATTTTGTGCGATTTTTGACTAACTTTGTGACAGTATTGTGTCTTATGGTGCGTCCACACTAAATAACATATTACGTTATAAAACATAGTTATGTAAAAAAAACTGAGATTATGTTAAATAATGTGGACGTATTATATAACAAAAGTTTATGTGTAATATTTTATACAACATAATCTGGACGCAGCCTTAGGATATACACTTTCTGCTGGGGTTGCGGGTTTGTCCGAAAGGGATATCGCGGCCCCGGCACACAGGCAACGGAAGGAACACGGGTGGGTTTTAGTCAGTAAAAGTCTGACACACCCTCCCGCTCCGGCCAGAGCGGGAAAAGTTATTTGATAATTGCCCACCCTGAAAAAAAAAAAAGCGCGTCCCAAAGGGTCATGGTCATTAGGCTGGTCCGAGGATACCGCACGGTCTCCCGTGAGGCGGCGAGCCTCCTTGCCGGACTATACCGTCATGGGATCTGGAGGCGAAAGTCCTCGCGCACATGTGGGAGTTGCGCGAGGAGGCGAAACGCCGGGGTATAACTCCGCTGCCGCGAGAAATCACGGCACAGCGGACAGAGCTCCGGCGGGATCTCATGGCGGCATGGAGAGTGCGATTGTCGCAACCCAGCGCTGGGCACGCCACAATTGTGGCGACAAGTCCCCTCTTTGAGGAGTGGCTAGAGAGGCGCCACGGCGTCCTCACCTTCCGCCTGACGCAGGTCCTCACCAGACACGGCTGTTTCGGGAGGTTCCTGTTCCGCATAAGGCGGGAGGAACCGCCCGGGTGTCACAACTGTGTGGATCGCCCGGAGGACACGGTGGAGCATACGGTGGAGGTCTGCCCTGCTTGGGCAGAGCACTGCCGTGACCTCACGGAGGCGATCGGCGGCGGCGATCTTTCGCGTCCGGCCCTGGTTCAGGCCATGGTCCGGAGCGAGAGTGCATAGGAGGCCGTCACTTCCTTCTGCGAAGCAGTAATGCTCGCGAAGGACGAGGCGGAGCGCGCGAGGGAGAAGCAAGATTCGCGCCCTCGCGCCCCTAGTCCCCGCAGGAGACGCCCCGGACGTCGGGAGTCGCGAGCCGACTTCCAGCGACCAGGCGCGGGCTTGCGGACGGTGAGCAATGGGTAGCTCGCCGTCCGATAAGGACCAGGCCCGGGTCGACGGCGCGTTATATTCCACGCTCGCCTCAAAGAGATGTCAGCACCAACTGACGGCGTCCGTAAGGGCCAATGCCTGCCAGGGTTGCGAGTTTGTCCGAAATGGATATCGCGGCCCCGGCACACAGGTAACGGAAGGAATACGGGTGGGTTTTAGTCAATAAAAGTCTGACACACCCTCCCGCTCTGCCCAGTGTGGGAGAAGTTATTTGATAATTTCCCACGCTCAAAAAAAAAAAAAAAAAAAGGATGTACACTTTTGTTTTATTTAACAAACACTTTTAGATTATAAGTATGGATGATTCTCTTTGCAACTCTTGTGTATTTGTTTAAAAAAAAACAGTTTTACTCTGACCAAAGGTCATGGATATAAAATAAGTGACACCGAAAACTGATTACTGCAACTTGACAATGACAATATAAAATAAAACTTCGGACAGAGAGTTGTGAAAGGAGAGTAGGGAGGCATATGCCCAGCAGTGGAACAATAAAGGCTAAAAAAAACTGTTGTAGTAGACAACGATGTTCATCAATGATATGAAGTCTATATAGATTCCTTAGAGCTTGAAAATACATGAAACTTCTATGAGTCCAAAAGTTGTGCAACAGAGGAGAACACCTTTGCAAACCATTGAACTCTCATTAAATAAAACACCCCCATACCCAATGAACAGACAAGGGTACCTACATATCCCAACATTGCCAAATACTAAATATTGCCTTACCTAATATACGGCAGGGCAGTAACAAACAACGCAATGCCTCGCCTCCATACACTGAGCAATAAAGCCGTATGGTGCCCGATTTGATAAGATTATCCGACACATAAATTTGTCAGTGATCTGTCTTAGGCACCCGCCAACGTTGTCTATCTTGCGCCAAGGTATGTATGAGCAGTGTATGTTGAAACTGCAGATCGATTTTGTAAGTCACAACTTTATTGGTTCGCTGTTTGTGATTCGATTTCCGTTTGGGGTACGTATGTTTTGGAGATTTGTTGGTGTGTTATGGAGCTGTTTATTTTTGTTTTTAAATGTTCATCAGCAGATTTATATCTACTTCAACCTATGATGTTCCGACAGTTGGGACACAGGTCTCCTCTTTGTGAGAGGGATTGGGCCATAATCCACCACGCGGGGCCAGTGCGGGTTGGTGGACGTCACATGTTTTTGGTTCTAGAAAATTCACGTTTCCTCACGATGTTCTCCTTCACCGTTTTGAGAGCAGTGGTGATAAAATTAAATAAACAATAAAGAACCTGACTGGGTTCGACCTCGTTAGTCGAGGCCGATACCGTTGACATCTTATTGACGCAAAAAGGATGCACAAACTAAAAGACAGGTCATATCTGTAACTTCGAACAGAGTAATTGTGTATTTATACCATACATCCTTTCCGAAGATCTGACAGAACGCATCAAATCTTGCCGCTGACCATTACAATCCATTGCCAGATTAATCCTTTAAATAGCTGTCACATTAAATACGCCATGTTTAATTATGTTGACGACATGGCTTTGCTCATACGTGGAAGTGATTGGCCTGAATTATAGGATTTATAGGCCTGATACAATGCACGAGCTCAAGAAGAAAGCCATACACTGAAAGCGGAAGGCATAGAACCGAGAATTCTAACGTAACTTTTGATAGGCCCGCATTCAGATGTGGACAGCGATATGCTGTCCTGAACGGTAAGTCTCTAAATTCTGCTTCACGAGCCGTAAAACAAAAAGGCTCGTATTATTTTACATTTGCTAACAAAAGCGAGAAAAGCAAAACAAACTAAATATCTGTTGTGGCTGTAAGTCAGAGTTGCGCCACGCTAACGGCGCGTGCACATGAGTTAGTACTGCATTAGCGTCCGAGATACGATATCTTAACGCCTTGCCTACGAGCAATAGGCAGGTGATGGGCAGTAGTTGAAGTTTGGAAGATGTTGTCGTACCTGATGGAACTCCAAAAAAAAAAAAACAATCGGAAAAGATGGACAAGATCCTATTCATCGGAGGTTGTTGTGATAATGATGTTCCCTTGACACATTCCAACGGAATACTCCAAGGACCCTAGTAAGGTCCACTTGAGATCCCTGGGGTATCCATATGCGCTGAGACAAACACTCATAACGTTTTAGTCGCCTGGAATACCTTTCTGCCTTCTCCAGAGAAAGCCAAGAAGTGGCCAGGGGCATGTGATTGGTCGACATTTTCCATAGTTCACACTAAACATCAACACCTAAAGCTATACAAAATCGCACAGACTTCAACTACTGCCCCACACTTCCAACCACCCCAAGCACTTGGCAGAAATAGTTGTAACACTCCGAACATAACATAAACATTGTGAGTTCATGTGATAAATACCGGTTATGGTGAACAGTGATTATGTTTCAGATCTAGTTCCCTTATTTATGGTTAAAACGATAACCCTGATTTGTATATGATTGGTCAGCAAATGATATATAAGGTATTTGTAATGTATTGCCTAGATTTGGGCGCGTTTTAAAAGCTGACCGATAGGAAGTTTGCGTTTATCTCTGTACCTACTCTTGTTGGTTTATTATTGTTAGGAACCATAGAATTACGCCATTTGTGTAACTTCCTAAGATTGCAATAACAAATAGAAATCTGTTCGATATTGATTAGAAATATTCTCTGATTATTGAGGAAGTATTCTACGAGTATTGCTCAGTAGCAGCCCGGAGTCTGGATTTGTGTCCTGTTGATGGCAATAGGCTCGCCTTCTATTACAAGGGAATTAAACATAACTAGCGAAATGTAGGTGTACTATTAAGTATACCTCTGCCTAACCTTTCGAAGGATACAGGTGTGATATTATGCTATTCCACAAGTAACGATCGACGAAGTCTTGGTTGCCAGTCCCGCTACGATGATAGCTGGCTGACAAGTCATAATATGACAATGACTTATGCTACTGTTTTAGAAGTATGAGGAAGAGGGTGTAAAGTTCACTCATCCTCTATTGAAAAGGGAGGATCCTCCGACCAGACGGGAGTAGTGTCTGGCGGGCAACTGCCCCGAGGTTGAAGTCGAGAACTTGTATATATGTCGATCGCGCGGTAAACTCTAATTGCGCGATGCAGGATTTGTGTGACGTCAAGATGTTGTGCGGCGTCAGGTCTTTGATGCGTAGTTCGCATGTGGCGATGTAGATGCCGCCACACTGTAATGTATCTTGTGCTTACAAGAAGAAGATTGGGGTTAGTGTGGCAATATAAAAAAACTTAAAAAAAAGAAAAAAAAACTAAAACTACTAAATCTACTAAGACTACTTAAAGACTTCAATTTGTAGCAGTAGCGAAAAAATTAACCAAACATCACATTAAGACATCGCATCAAAGTGCGCACTTTCGTGTGATATGATGCCTCTCCACACGACTTTCACTGGAGCAAGGTAGATATCTAAAATTCATCATATACCTAGCCTTTTCCCGACTATATTAGGGACGGCTTCCAGTCTAATCGGATGCAGCTGAATACCAGTATTTTACATGAAGCGACTGCCTATCTAAAATGAAATGAAATGAAATTGTTTATTCTGTAAATAGGATATACAAATCACTTTTACACGTCATATTAAAAAAATATAAAAATTTGCTAGATGAATTTGGCGTTTCCTATCCGACTACTCTGAGAAGAAAGGCCGATACAAACTCAGAGGTCGCAGTCTCTTTTAAAGTCCAGACATAATCTTGGTCAAGCCATATGAGGACCATGTAGATTAGTGTCTGAAATGGTCTTTTGAGAAAAGAACCATACAGATTTGAGTGGACCTGTCCAGTCAGTGCAAGCATTTGTCAGTAAAATCTGACCTCCACAACCCAGTTACTGGGTGATACAATACCCCTAGACTGGTTGTCAGACTTTCGGTCTTCTGCCGACCCGTAACGACTGTTAAAGATCCACGAATAACAGCCAACTGCTTAACGTACTTTCCGAGGCACGGAGGGGTCTTGGTTTGTACAGATGGTCACCCCTCCACGGACCAACCACGGCAAGCGTAGCTTAACCAGATTGATGACCCGTGCGGCTATTATTACTTAGCCACAAGCCCTTCTAAATACTCGTATAAAAATATGCATATCAATTACCGACACATTACTCTCCTTAACCACCCACACACTACGAGAAAAGCAATCACACAAACACGCAAACAAAAAACAAATGAAACACACCATTCCCATTCATTCCATTCAGTGCAGCACAGTTTTTTCACACATTATTCTACACAGCCGGGGCTATTACGCACGACATAGTCATAATGCCCGTAATGGGCGGGTAATAGCCCCTTTACGCCACTCCAGGTGTTATGTGTGCATGAATACCCTCTTAAAAAAGGCGCTAGTGTGAAATATAGCGTGTCTAGAATTTCTCCCGAGTCTAAGCTGGTGGAAGAATTTTTTGCAGCATTTTTCGTCGAGTTTTATGAATATTTTTCGAGTGTGGAAACGGGGTTAGGATGTTTACACGCTTTTTAAGGTGCTAATGCAGGTAGTTTTTGCATGAAAACGTCTTATTTTTGAGCATGATGATAATATTGAAATAGGAGAGTCAGGTGCAATAAATATGTACCTATAACTAATTTTCATTTTTGGAAGACAAGTGACAATCGGTATTTGTTATAACCAAACAATTGAAGACGCTGTTACTTATCATATTTACGAAAGGTTGAAAACGTCATAGTAACCTTTGAAAATATCCTGAGAAATATGATGCCAAAAAACCCGACTCTCTTCAGGAAGCCTCAAATAAGAATTTAATATTATTATTTTGACATTGAAAGTGTGAAGTTCATTAATATTTGTCTTCTCACCATTTTTTCAACCCTCACTTTTCAAAAATCGAACTCAAAATCAACTGAAAATATTTATTTCAAATAAACCAATTACAGGCTCTTTTGAACTGTCAAGGGGTCGGTCAGTCAGAAATATGAAGCAAGTTCCAGTGATCGATTTGACCTTCAAAAAGTACCGATGTGCAGCAGATGCACCAGATATAACAGCTACGAAATAAGGATCGTATCACGTAGTTTTCTGCCCACCTCCTTGCAAGCTTGTCATAATATTATGACACGGAGCGATACTGTCGCTATAGTGTATATTGCCTTAATCTCTAGTTCTCCCCACGCAAGTTATAATACTAAATTGAATTGAGCTACTACAATGTCTGCGGCCATAGAAATATTGTTCAGTACTTGAGCCTGTTTTAGAATAATATTATGTTGGTGAAGATTTGTACAGGTTTGGATAGGTTGAGGAGTTGGATAGCGACGAATATTTGACTAGTGATGTCTCGTTGTTGAGAAAACTAGGAGTATCATTATTCTTTATTTAGGAGTATATTATGGGATGAAAAGTAACCAGAAATATTGTGAGAATTCGGTAACAATTAAATCCGAGAAAAGTACGTGGTAACTAACTTGGACGCCACTATTTTATAAGTACAGTAGGCCGCAAGTCAGTGGTAACACTTTGACCTTCAGCTAGCCTAGCGTAGTACGGAGTTTCAATAAAATAAGAGGCCAGCTTATACAGGTTTTGTTTCCACTGACGTACGGCCTATCGTAATATGGTCCCCAAACCACAGATGAATTTAGATGGGAAACTCCGCAATTTAGGTATGAAGCTGCAAGTACGGTCTTGCTGGGCCAATTCAGTGAGTGTAACGTAGTCAGAAGATCTAAGAGTCACGCGATAGAAATAGAGGCAACGTCTAGGTGAATATAACTGTAGGTAATTAGCGCTGTGTGACCTGAATTGTACTTTATTGTGTCGTAGCAAGAGTCGCTTTTGATTTAAATGATTTTGCGTAGTGTCCCATCTGTATTAATCTATGCCCAAACCAAAAAAGAACTCTTGTATCACCTCTCTTTAACCACTTTTATTTCTTCCTTGAAGATAGATCTTGGGGTAACAAGTGACAGAAAAATGAGTACCCTGTATTCGGGCGAATATGACATCAAGGGAGCTACTGACATACTGTGCCGGATCGTGGCGAATCATACCGTCCTGTCGTTCGATTCTGTAAAAATATTAACGTGAAGCTTAGGTGAAGTGAGCGTGAAATGAGCTGTCACTGCCACAGAATCGACCGGCAGGATGCTAGGGATTAACACTATTGACAGCTCACTTCACGCTCACTTCACCTAAGTTTCACGGTGATATTTTTACAGAATCGAACGGCTGATCATGTATGTAGCACGCCCCACAGTGTACTAACAGTACCCTTTAGAGTATAATAATAAAGTGTGACTACGTTTTGCATAACACAGTCCTATGAAGCAATAATATAATGTATACTATCTGTAAATTTTATTCAGGCGAGGCGGAGACCTGAAAACGCCATCGGAGAAAAAAGAAAGGAAGGAAAATATGTAATGTTTTAATATTCCCATCCGTCATGATGCGTTTCAAGTTATAAGCGGCAGCGATCTTATTTTTGTCAAGTTATAAAAATGATGTATTCTCGCCTTCAACTCAGCCTATCGCAGTACGCTGCTGGACATAGGCCTCTCCCAGGCTGCGCCAAAACACCCTGTCCTCGACGTTCCACATCCAGTCTGTTGTCCTAGCCACCTTCTTAAGGTCGTTGGTCCATGTAGCCATTGCATCTAACGGTTAATTCTCAGCCTAATTTGAATTAACTTTTTTTTGTGCGGTTTGGCTACTTACTATTTGAATGGTCCCAAAACTAAGGCTTCCGTGGCCAAGATATATGGTTAATAGGCAAGTGAAATCAGTTTATTTTTTTAACTTTCGATGATGAAATAGCAGTTCAGCAAATGACTTTTACGAGCTGAATAGTAATCAAAGATCACCAGTCTACTCCGATGATAATTTACAACAGCCCTCATCATCATCACCATCACCAATCCACTACTGGACATAGGCCTCTCCTGTCGCACGTCATTCAATGCAATCTTCGGCAACTCTTCATCTAGCTGCTACCACAGTAGCCTTAATAATACCAACCTATTACTGTCCCAGTGCAGGGCATACGCCTCTTCATAAACAGAGAAGGCACGAGCATATAACACCACGCTTGCTCAAGACGTAATTTCAGACATATATTAGCTATACCGACATAGCCAGAAGAATTGCCAAACTTAAATGGCAATGGGCAGGGCACATTGCTCGTAGAACAAATGGCCGATGGGGCCGAAAGGTTCTGGAGTAGCGACCGCGTACCGGAAAACGAAGTGTTGGAAGGCCTCCCACAAGATGGACTGATGACCTTGTGAAGGCCGCAGGAATCCGCTGGATGCGGGAGGCATAGAATCGGTCGAAGTGGCGGTGTTTGGGGGAGGCCTTGTTCAGCAGTGGACGTCTTTTGGCAGAAATGATGATGATGATTAGCTGTAAGTCCAGGTTTCCTCACGATTTTTTTTTTTCCTACTTATACTAAAATAAAACCCACCATTCACACTCCTCCTTTATCTTGCACCCCACCAGTGTGACGTGCGGACGTGTCATTAGTCGGTTGATGAATGCCGCGCGTTAATGCGCCTCCCATTCAAACAGACGCGTCGGACTACACGGTTCGCCTACTTATTCTGAAGCCTGACGTCATTTGTCATTGTGTGGCTTGTCAAGACGTCGGCAGACCACTTGTGTGGTGACAGGTGTTGCGTATGTGGTATAATTGATATGTTATTTTAGAGAGAGAAAACTGTCATTCACTTGTCGGTTCAGCGGCCATTCCAGGAATCGATCATGATAATATGCATCTTACTTTATAAGGCAGTTGACAGCGTCCGTTTCCTGGGCAGATAAGTTTGTGGGACCAAGATTTACGATAATATAATCATATAAATAGTAGATATAAAGTAGGTACAGAGCAGCTCACCGCATTCATATTCTTCAAAATGTTAAATGGGTGATGCCGTCTTCAATTCTCATGACACCCAATAAAGAGGTCAGTTATGTATACGTATATTAATATATATTATAATATTCTTCTTCATTCAGTAATTGTAGTGACTTTTGATCTATCTAAAACAAATACGATCAATCAATACAAAGGGCGGCGAACCTCAACAATCAAACAAAATACATAAGTGACAGTGACAATGACAATGCAATACTTACGGCACTTTAGCCGGGCCGAGGCAGCGCCACTATTATGCCGCTAGCGGTACACTATACACTGCCTAAAAATATTATGATAGTTCGCTTATTTCTCCACCTGCAAACTAACACACACATTAGAAAATTATTATATTTCCCTCATTATTCATTTCTTTTAAAACATTAACTGCAAATAGAATAGGGACGCAGAGGACTAAAAACGTGTGAATTAAAAAGATTTTTATGTTAAATGCGTTAATGCGCGACTCAATGTACACTTTGCTGTTTATTTTCATATCAATTTCATATTTATGTTGACACGTTTCAGGAATGAAATGCCCGGGGTAAATAGAAAGTTTTTGATGCGGAAAACGTTGAAAGGAAAACACGTTTTTTTTATGGCACGTGTATATTATGTATAAAACATAGAACCTCACGTGTTATGCTCACCTAATTTTATGAACTCACATGGCAATGTCGTAACCTGAAAATAAGGGTCTTCTCCTTCTTTTCGTGTGGTCTGGTGTCACATACCGTCGAGAACTATCTCTTAGGCATGCCGGTTTTGCCGCATAAGGCGGGAGGAAACGCCCGGTTGTCACCACTGTGTGGCTCGCCTGGAGGACACGGTGGAGCATACGGTGGAGATCTGCCCGGCTTGGGCGGAGCACCGCCGTGTCCTCACGGAGGCGATCGGCAGCGAGGATCTCTCACGTCCGGCCCTGGTTCAGGCCATGGTTTGGAGAGAGAGTGCATGGGAGGCCGTCACCTCCTTCTGCGAAGCAGTTATGCTCGCGAAGGAGGAGGCGGAGCGTACGAAGGAGATACAAGATGCGCGCCCTCGCACCCCTAGTCACCGCAGGAGACGCCCCGGGCGTCGGGAGTCGCGAGCTGACTTCCGGCCACCGTAGGCACGGGCTTGCGGACGGTGAGCAATGGGTAGTTCGCCGTCCGATAAGGACCAGGCCCGGGTCGACGGCGCGTTGTGTTCCACGCGCGCCTCAAAGAGATGTCAACACCAACTGACGAGGTCCGTAAGGACCAATGCCTGCTGGGGTTGCGGGTTTGTCCGAAAGGGATATCGCGGCCCCGGCACACGGGCAACGGAAGGAACACGGGTGGGTTTTAGTCAGTAAAAGTCTGACGTGCCCTCCCGCTCCGCCCAGAGCGGGAGAAGTCATTAGATGATTTCCCATCCTCAAAAAAAAATAAAAAAAATGGCATGCCGGTTTCCTCACGATGTTCTCTTTCACCGTTTTTTGAGCAAGTGAAATAAAAATTTATACAATTTTGTAAAAATAACACAACAAAGTTGTTTTCGACTATACTTTAACCTCGTTCTAAGTGTACAAAATTCATTGTTTTTGAATTGATCAGGGGATATCGTTGTTTACTACTAAGCGAGAAATGAGCACGTTATTTTGATCACATAAACGGACAGCTTTTTTTAGCACCGAAAAAAATACCTGATGCATTTTTAACCGACTTCCAAAAAGGAGGAGGTTATATGTTCGTCGCGTATGTATGTATTTTTTATGTATGTCCACCGATTTCTCCGTCAATTGTGGACCGATTTGGAAAATTATTTTTTTTTGTATGAAAGGTTATGCTTCCAATTTGGTCCCATATAAATTTTATTAACGTTGCTTGGATAGTTTTTGAGTAAGCTTCAATAATACGTATTTTTCCCACTTAGTATATGTGGATAGTATGATGATAACTTCCTATCACTGCTACTTACAAAGCAGGTAGTGTTATTCAAATGTGTGTGGGGTAGGTAAGTACCACAACTAAAAAGTGAAAAATAAAAACTTTTTACAAAAAAAAAATAGCAACTGACTTCCAAAAAAAACACTACTACGTCGGTGTCTCTGGTTTTGAATTTTCGCTGACTTTTCCACTGACTTCCGAAATTAAAGTTATTTTTCACTTTGTAGTATTATTTTTGAAGAAGATAGATATCTTCTTCATATAAAGCTCTGATACACTATTATAAAAAGCCCTACAACCATTGTTTCGTTTCTTTTCATTTTTAAGTGAAAAATAAAAACTTTTTACAAAAAAAAAAAACAACCAGCTTCCAAAAAACGAAAATTCAAAACCAAAGACACCGACTTTCGAAATTAAAGTAATTTTTCACTGTGTAGTGTTTTTTTTTGGAAGCCGGTTGTTTTTTTTTTAGTAAATTGTTTTTTTCTGATAGATTTGGTGCCCCTACTAACCAATAATCTTTACAACGACAATATGAAACCTATTTACTACGACCATCACCACATCTTAGCAGTACATTTTCCGTGTCATTAGCCATACTTGTAGGCATTTAAGCGTGTCGAAGGCTGTACGCGGCAGACCGCTCAGTCACATGCTAAGTATATGTCCTTACTTTTTATGTCTTCATGCAGTTGTTTGTGCACGGATTTGTGGGTTTTAGGGTTATTCGACAACATGGACCTGAGTGGATTTATATTGTTTTAGCCTTTTGTTGTACTTGATGAATTGTAACCTCTTAACCCAATAATTATACAGAGAAATGCAAAAAAAATGTTTTGGAGTTTGTTGTTTTTGTGATGTGTAATGTTTTTAATCCATAATGATTATAAGATAGGTAAGCAGGTACCGTCATCTATTACTTTCATTCTTTGAAAGATCTTTGAATTTTAGATCGGAAAGCTGGCATTATTTTTACGTTAGCCCACGGACGTAAAAATATCCTGGCGGGATTTTATCGCGCACTGGATTTTCAACTCTCGGTGTTGAGCCGAGCGTTGAGTGCGTCCCAGCGCGTTGAAAACACACTGTTGGATTTTCAACTCTCGCGCCGAGTATAGAAAATCTAGTACACGAAAAAAAATCGCCTATGCGAACCAGGACTTGGTCTTTCGATAGCTGTTTCTGTTGTCATAACAATTAGAAGTATATATTTTGTTACAATTGGACGAATAAGTTGAATGGTATGTTGTTAGTAATAGCCTAAAACGAAACATAACTAGATAATTTGTCAACGTTGTAATGTTTGTTTAATAAACTCAATATAATTTGAACTAGAATCAAAACATTCAATCACCATAACAATTAAGCTAGGTCTGGGCATCGGTATTTTACAAGTAAATAATTATTTTATAGCAAAGTCACCATATTCAAGCATTCTCAATGTATGTTTTTAAGATTTTATTCGGGTCTAGAGACCAAACCTGTATTGGGCATTTGTTTTCTTTTCGATCGTCATTTATTTATTAATTACTTAATAGTTATGATCTAACACATACCTACAACATTATTTCTTAATTACTTAATAGTTATTATGTCATAACTATTAAGTAATTAAGAAGCCTACAACATTACGCCTGTTTTCCCCGATGGGTTAGGCAGAGGTGTCTACTATACACCAACATTTCGGGTCAGTCGCCAGTTATGTTTAAGTTCTATGTAATAGGGGGCGAGCGTATTGCCATCAACCGGGGACAAATCCAGACTCAGGGTTTTTTTTATTTAGGATGGGAAATTATCAAATAACTTCTCCCGCTCTGGCCGGAGCGGGAGGGCGTGTCAGACTCATGCTGACTAAAACCCACCCGTGTTCCTTCAATTGCCTGTACGTTGCCACGGGCCATGGTATCCCTTTCGAACTTTCCCGCGACCCCGGCAGGCATCAGTCCTAGCAGACCCCTTCTGTTGTGCTGACATCTCTTTGAGGCACGCGTGGAACACAACGCGCCGTCAACCCGGGCCTGGTCCTTATCGGACGGCGAGCTACACATTGCTCACCGTCCGCAAGCCCGCGCCTACGGTGGCCGGGAATCGACTGCGATTCCCGACGCCCAGGGCGTCTCCTGCGGCGGCTAGAGGCGTGAGGGTGCGAAATTTGCCTCTCCCTCACGCGTTCCGTCTCCTCCTTCGCGAGCATTACTACTTCGTAGAAGGAGGTGACTGCTTCCCACGCCCTCTGGCTCCGTACCATGGCCTGGACCAGGGCCGGACGCGAGAGATCACTGCCGCCGATCGCCTCCACTAGGACACGGCCGTGCCCCGCCCAGGCCGGGCAGACCTTCACCGTATGCTCCACCGTGTCCTCCGGGCGATCCACACAGTGGTGACACCCTGCCGTTTCCTCCCGCCTTAGATTCCGGGCTGCTAATTAGAAAGAAATGGAAAAATCCAATAACACTGCCCGATCTGGGAATCGAACCCCGAACCAGCAGTAGCGCTTGCGACCACAAAATCAACGTGGCAGTCTCGCTTAATCGTAGTTATGATTTATTTACCAAAAATATTTTCTAAGCGTAACCATTGGTAAGAGAAACCATTCGTTTTGCATATAGGAACCGGGCACAACCACAATTCAACTAAAAGTGATACCAATACACTCCAGTTTGACCACCTTGTTTACCGACAAGCAGTGTAAATTAATACCAAGAAAATAATTATAAGACTACCGATTAACTAAATCAAACTACGTAATAACTTGAAATGATTAGTTGGTCACCTGAAAATTAGACGTATTAATCATTTGTAAGGCTTACAAATAATTTATGGCTGAACAGTTTACACATTGGAATCTACACAGTAATTGATTCGTACCATATTAGGTACAATCAAATAATTGGGAGCGGTGTATGGAGAATGCAAGTAATACTTAACTCTCTTACTAAGTAAATAGGTTACTTTTGAAACAAAGCTGGTTATGAGACACTGATAAGTAAGTAGAAAGTACCTATTACAATTAGCAAGAAAAGAAAAAAACTGTATTTAAAAAGTATTTTATGAATGAACTAGTGACCTGCTTCGCATGGTTTTTCCATCATGTCAAAATATCAAGATTTCTTTATTATATGCAAGTTAAATATTAATGTATTTTACACCTAAACTAAACCATCCGGAATAAATTCTCTAAAAGATGGTGAAAACCGCATTAAAAATCCGTTGCGTAGTTTAAAAGAACAATGTAGTCTCTTAGACAGACACGAAGAGCGACTTAAAAATATACATATACTCGTAGATACAAATTGATTTAAAAATACCTCGAAATATTTTTCCCGATTGCAGCACGGCAAAAGGGGTGTGGGAATTTTTCAGTTTTACTGTAGTCTAAACAGTAATGCAGCCTAGTAATAACCGTTTACAAGTGTTGCTTAAGACCTACTCTATACATTTTCTTAGGCCAACATTCACAAAGACCATTCTCTCAAAGCTGTTGATACAAAACATTCTTTCGAGCAAGTTTTCAGGCACAATCAGAGCAATAAGTCTGATTCATGCCATATCAGGTACAATCAAAACGGGACCGCTATATGCAGGTATGCTAGGATCACTTATTAAACGTCTACATTATTTATGTCCTTACAGATTCGGTCTAATTGTAATGTGCGCAGAGTTGTGCCGATTTATCAGTAGCTCTGTGCGAGAATTTTGGAGGGGTGGAGTCGGTGTTGGTTGTAAAGATTTTTGTTGTTGTTTTTATCAACCTGTATAGTCTCACTGTTGGGCAAAGGTCTCCGCATAACTTTCCACTATTCCTTGTGTGTTACTTTCTTCGTCCAATCTCCCGTAAATGCATCTAAGTCATCACACCAGCGTTTACTTGGCTTCTCTCGGTGATGACCCCCGTCTTCTGGCCCCCACTGAATGCCGACTCTGGCCCATCTATACATACTTAGATTAGAGCAATAAACAGACACAAAATTATAAATAGTTGGTATACTAGGTATCTTCCGTTTATCATGGCTAAGTTAAGATTTTTGGTTTCTAGATTAAGTTTGCTTACACTAATGCGTTGTTTATTGAGAGTCACTCTTTTTTTTACAGATCCGAGTTCTGCTAACAAGTTCTGTAATCTGAAAATCACAAGACTTAACTGATAAAGTGGCAATTCTACAAAAAGTTGAGATACAGATGCTTAGACAGACATTTATAGGTAAGTACCATTTGTTTGAAAATCTTAATAACTAATATTACCAAAAAAAACCTTGCGAGAGGAAGATTGGTTTATTTCTAACTTCGAATCATTCAAGAGAACATCAGTAATTTCATAAACATCTTTAGTCACAATAACCACTCTACACCTTTTTAGTCGCTGCATTGTCCAGTCATCTGATTGCACAGTCCAACAACTTAGGTGTACTTACTATAAGCAATGCTATTTACAATACTAATATCATTTTACACCATTATTCAAACAAAGTTGAACCCTATAGCCATTGCTATAAGTGCGTGTATGAGTGATAGTGGACGTTTGTGCACATTTACTAAACTGCTACTGACCTGTGTCATTATTTTGAATCATATCTCATATTTTGAAACAAAATATTAATTTTCTTGGAACTCTTTCAACAGATTGAATATTCATTTAAATACTTTGTAATAGAAACGATTGTGACACTAAATGAATTCAATTTGTGACATTTGGTCCCAAATGCATTTAGAGAAATAGAAATTGTTTCAAACTCCAAATGACTAGTTCTGAAGTACAGAGCCTGAACACTGAAATATTTTGTCTTAAATATTGTTGATCATAAGTATGATAGACACATATTTAATTAATTAACTCAACCCTGCTCAAATCTACTGCAAAAACAGCACTTGGGTGTTTTTGTTAAGAATTTGATTGCAGATCGGCACGAGACATTTGGAACGAGTCCGAAGAAATTTAGCCAAGTATCCAAAATCTAGGCAAACCTCTGCGATATGATCATCCAAGAGAATCCTTTCTTTATACTAAACATTAACTGCACCATAAAACTAATTCCCAACAAATGTAAATTAGTACTAAGTGTTTTAGAAAGGGTATTTCTATCTGTTTTCACCGCGGTACAGATAGCAAGAGACGCGTATGGTAGTAGCGTCAGCAAAACAAGCGGGCAGTGCGTGCGTGAGATAGTAACACGCAAATAACTTGCCGTACGAGATTAGACAGCGAATAGCGGTTTATGTACGGTCAGCAAAATAGATTTTGTTTTGTTTTTGTTTATGATTGTTTACTGTTCAACACATGAGCAATAAGCAGGCTGAAGAAGAAGTCTTTGCAGAAACACGAAATGCCTCGAAAATTATCGCCAGTTGTCTAGACCCTCTCATTCAGAGGATGGAAAATGAATTGAGCTTTTTTACAGTATGTTTATTACACTCTCAAACAAAAATATCACACTCCGTTCATAGTTTACTAAGAGTAAACTTGCGAGCACCCTTTACATAATAAGTAATGAATATGTAAAAAAACTCAATGAAAATATAAATAGTAATTACTTGTTTTATGAAAATCTCTATCGAACCCAAACCTGACAAGTAATAATCCATTCAAAGCATTAACTGGTTATAAAACCTCAAATATCTATCTACTATCTAGAGTATAACAACCAAAAACTGAATTTATCAAGACAAAAATCATCTCCTATACTACCTGAAAGGACTTGATACTAAGTAAGGATCTTACACATTCAAGTCCTAAAGCGGTAATCGAAACTGCAAGCAGAACGAATGTGATACTCGAATACCGATTAGGAGCATAGAGAAATAATCGTAAGACTTCGGCGAGATGTAGATTTGAAGCCGAGAGGGCTTTTATACAAAGTGTAGGCACTTTTGTTAAGCAGTTGTGGTGCATATACACGATAAAATGTGAAAAAGGACAGTACTTTTGTGAAATAATATGCCAGATTAGATACATAACTGAAAATACACGGGAGGTGATGAAACAGATACGTTTAATTAGTTACTTTGTTGGTATTTTCTGGGCCTTGCAAATTTTGTACTACATATAGCATAGTACCTTTTTAGAGTTGATAATATAGTACAAAAATTGAATGTGTATTTTTGTAAGTTAAGACGGGACTGCTGTTGAACGACAATCTTTCAGTATGACTATAATGGAGACGAGCTCTACGTTTCAGAGCAAAGTATCCATTAATAGCTCTTGAAACAAATTTACTAGTTCTTGACAAAGCTAAAACGTCTTTTAACGCCTGCTATTTCAACATCAAATCGGAGACCCTGTGAGTAGTTTAAAAGAATAGATTTAAAAAAAAAAGTAACAATAAAAAAGTTTTTTATTAATATCAATTAAACGACATTGAATTAAACAGCCAATTTCAATACAAAATCAGCAATTCTAAAGGGAATTAAAAAAAAATCTCGTTATGGACACGGACGTCCTTAGATTTTTTTTCAATCAGTTCTTTCTTTAAATGATACGCAATAAATGTTAATTTGTAGTAAGTGCGCTAAGTATTTTAAAAACGCAATCAAATTTCAAGACAGCACTAGCTTTTGGCAAGTTGAGACGAAAATAACAAATAAATACCTCGTAAAACCTAGTATTCTTAAAATAGGGTGTCAAACATTTAGAGAAGAATCACCAAACAATAATTAGATGCACGCAAATCATTTACAGACCCTCAACACCCAAAATTCGTAAGTAATTCCTTACCAACGAATGGCTTACCGTGCGTACTGTACCTATTACGAGCACATACGGGCCAGATTAATGAACAATTCATGTAGTATAATCCTACTTGTCGTTGCTGGCGTGTGTCGATAGCTGTAATGCACGGTATGTGCGCCGCTACTATGTGGAATACTTCCTTGATCGTTTGTAGGAAGCTAAGTGAGGGACTAGTTAGTACTGGTATGATATCTTTTGTGAATTAACTAATGTAACTTTGACTGGTCTTTACTTAAGGACATTTGGTTAGGGTTCTAAAAAAGGTTTAGGTTGCTGAATTTTCATAAGATGCGAATAGAATATTTCTTGCCATAGCTAACTAAAGGGATTGTGTGTGTTACCTAGACACTCATTAAGTTTTAATTTTAATAGCGTTAATTCTAAAAGTTGGGTACGTCGCAAACAGATGTCAAATTTTACCTGTTTTGATTAATTTGGCAATATGGGCTATAATTGTAAGTATGAAAATATGAAATATCGCTAACTAGTGAACTAGTATATTAATAATGAATTGCAATTATAACACTCAATTTGATGTTGTAACCGTTTTAGGTGTAAAAAAAGCATTTTAAAAGTTTCCAAATACTTTTTTTTTTACATCTAAAACTAGATATTCGGTGTAACGATTAATTATTGAATTCCATAAATATTTTAGTTCAATAGTTAGCCATATTTCATATTTCCATACATTTATATTACCAAATTAATCGAAATAGCGAAATATTTGACATCTATTTGCGACGTTGCTCACTTTTAGATGCACGCTCTTAAAGTATTAACCAAGAGTTTTCAGGGTCAGATGTTGGTTCCTCCATCATCTAGTTCCTGAATGCCTGATCATGCTCTGGTCATTTAATCTGCGGTCAAATCTTAAGTTGGTTGGATAGGGTGACTCAAATTGGAACAGCCAATCAAAACATTTGACATCTTCATCATCATTTCAGCCGAAAGACGTCCATTGCTGGACATAGACCGCCAAGCACAGCCACTTCGACCGGTTCTGTGCTTTCCGCAACCAGCAGATTCCTGCGGACGAAAGGTTCTGGAGTAGCAACCCCTTACCGAAAGACATAGCGTTGGAAGTCCTCCCACTAGGTGGATCGATAACCTTGTCATGACCTTTTTTATTTCATTTTTACTTGTAGTATAATAATTATGTCGTGTTGTGTGCCTTTTAGTCTGTGCTAAATAAATATATTTTCTTTCTTTCTTTCTTTTTTTTTTTCTTTAAATCCGTTGCAATTAAAATAGAATTAGTCAGCAACAAACCAGGTAAACAAAAACTTTCATGAACATTAAAAAATTTAAAACAAAAAAAACACTACAAAGTGGAAAATTTATGCATAATTTTGGAAGTCGGTGTCTTTAGTTTTGAATTTTCGTTTTTCGCCACCGACTTCCGAAATTAAAGTTATTTTTCACTATGTAGTGTTTTTTTTTGGAAGTCGGTTTGTTTTTTTTTTGTAAATAATTTTATTTTTCACATTTTAGTTGTGGTACCTACCCCACACAAATTTGTATACCAATAACTGCTATGTAAATAACATTGGCAGGAACTTATCATCATATCATCCAGAAAGACTATGTGGGAAAAATACGTAATATTGAACCTAACTCAAAATAGTTTTTGAGTTAGCTTCAATATTACGTATTTTGATAGATTAACTATCCAAGCAAAGTTAATAAAATTTATATGGGAGCACCTCGAGAGCATACCCATTCAAACGAAAAAAAAAAATTAAGAATAATCGATATCGGTCCACAATTGACGGAGAGATTGCTGGAAATATACAAAAAATTAACAAATACATACGCTACGAACATAGAACCTCCTCTGTTTTGGAAGTCGGTTAAAAAGAACATTGCTTTCCATACAAACCCTATCTACCATTACATCACAAATAAAATGTCACCAATAAAGTCACACAACATTTCACTTACAACGTAATACCCCACAAAAATCCTATTACACACATCACCGCCAGCAAATTCCCGGTTATAGGGTAACGTTATCATCCCATGGGGTTTACGTTTCCCCCTCGTATTATCACTTATCACACATTACGCTAAACGTTTACGTAACAGTTAGTGTTACGGTAAACGTTTACTGCGTACGTGGTTGTGGTAAATTAATTGTGTGCTGACGTGATTTCAGTAATGGGTTGAACAATGTGGAGGTTTAATTATGGTGTCTTAAAATATGTGTGTATATTATGACTTTGATGTTAAGGGTATGTTAATGTGTGTGTTTATAAATCGTATGTTTGGTTTGGTAATGTATTCTATTTTCCATTGGCAATGTTTATTCATTTATTTATTTATTTTAATAAAACATAAAACGACCAAGGCCAATTACATTAGTTAAAGACATAGGCAAGGCCTCAAACACATGATTAAAATACAGTAAACAAAAGTATACAACTACACGACAGTCATACGCTTATCTCACATTACTACAAACATACAGACAAGATCTTCTTCCATTCATCCGCGAACACATCACAGTCAGGCTTAGCGTCCAAGAGAGCGTTGAGCGCAGAGAGTGTGCGAGGGACACGCGACTGGGCTCGAGCGACGGTTCGACTCCTAGGCACGGCAAACAATCTATGCCTCCTGCCACGGTTATAGTTTATCGGAGCAAAAAGATGGGACAGTTCATCATGCAGCTCAGGCACATCTATTTTTCCATGAAGGATCTTACACATATTAATAATTTGGTCATTTTTTCTTCAAACCTCGAGAGAATTTTACCCTAAGCAGCCTAAAAGAAATTTCGAAGGGTACATAAACGGATAATAACCATTTAAACGTTTATAAACGTACCTTTTTCTTTTTTTTTTTCAGGATGGGAAATCATCAAATGACTTCTCCCGCTCTGGGCAGAGCGAGAGGGTGTGTCAGACTTTTACTGACTAAAACCCACCCGTGTTCCTTCCGTTGCCTGTGTGCCGGGGCCGCGATATCCCTTTCGGACAAACCCGCAACCCCAGCAAGTTATAAACGTACCTTAGATAAGCCTTTTGTACTTTTTCTAAGAGTAAAGTGTACTTCTTTTCGTGCGGCTTCCAGACGCTTGCGCTTGACTCTAGTTTACTATGAACAAGTACATTAAAAATAGATATAATAGCGCTCATGTTGCTAAAATCTTTAGCATTACGCAGTATGAAACCTAATCGTCTAAAATAATCTTTTGCTACCAATGCCATGTGATCATGAAACGTAAGCTTGTTGTCAAATGTGACACCCAGATCCTTCATTCCAGTTGTTCTAGTAATAACGCTGCCATTAATTTTAAATGTAAAGGTGATAGGGTTTCGTGCTCGAGTAAAACTCATAACGAAGCATTTGGAACAATTAATTTAATTTTGTTTTTAATACTCCACTCCAATATTGCCTCAATATCACGCTGGAGCACCAGACAATCGGCTTCAGAGTGAATTTCGGAAAAGAGTTTCAAATCATCTGCATACAATAGACTTCTGGCGTGAAGAATAAATGAAGGAAGGTCGTTAATCATTATCAATTAAAGAAGCGGTCCCAGAATTGATCCTTGACTGACTCCGGAACGCGTATGATAGGGCTGGGATTCATAAAGGCTGAGAGTCTGACAAACTGCTGACGATCGCGGAGGTAGTCTGCAAGGAGCCTTAACAGACTTGGCGGAAATCCGATAGCACATAATAGATAAATAAATAGATATAAAACTATATTATAATATATATTATATTATAATTTTATTAGTAATCATTAATATTAATATTCATGAATAATATAATATAATAATAAATGATTTTATATATTTTTTATAAAAATATTTAAAAATAACAACACAACAACAACAAACAAACAAATTCATAACAATGAATAAACGAATTAATAATATAATCCTATTAATATTATAAATGTGAAAGTTCGCATCTTTGGATGTTACTCAATCACGTAAAAACGGCTGAACGGATTTGAATGAAATTTGGCATATTTGGTTTATCACCTGGAATAATACGTAGGAAAATTTTATCCACGCGGGCGAAGCCGCGGGCAAAGTTACTACCGTTATAAGTTACTAAAAATAACATTAAATCGTTCCTTGCAACTGTATTATTTTCTGATTACTACTGAATAGCCCCCGGTTTGCTGTAAAAATACTAATCATCCCGCTTGAGAATTCTATCTTTCCTGCGAACTCGAGAAGACTGTACTAATAGTAATAAACTTTTTCACAAAAAAAAACAACCTACAAAAAATGACTTAATTTCAGGAGTCGGTATCTTTGGTTTTGAATTTTTTTATTTTTTATTTGGAAGACGATTGTTTTTTTTTTCAAGCAAAATTTTTTTTTTTCTCTTTTTAGCTATGGTGTGGGAAGAAAATTTCTCAAAAACATAAGAACAGTTTCCTAAGTAAGACCGTTTTCCTGTAGCTACAACGGTTAAGGTACCTGCATAAATCCATCCTGTCCATCCTGTATACGACGGAGTTATGGCACCAGAACCTCCTCTTTTTAAGTCGGTTAATAAACTATTGAAATGTACATATCCACATCAAACGTTGATACTCAACCACAAAACAATTGCTCATCTACCACACTAATAAAAAACAAGTCACCATCAGCGAACATCAAAATAAAGCAACAAAACCAACATGAATTGAATCACAAAACTCACTCTTTACCATAAACCGAGCACAAAATAAAACCTCACTCACATGTGCCCATAAATCCATATCACATTCATGAGCTCACTATAATGCTCTCGAAAGAGGGTAGTCTGAAATTTATTCGGTGTGGGCCCCGTAAAACAAAAGTACGACGTAAATTGCCCGCCATGGGCCCCTACACGTTGGCCTCGGCTTTTCCCGACATATGAGAAAACATTTTCCGTGTAGGATTTGGAAGATGCTCTACTTTATTATTTTGAAATATTGTTTGCGCCCGTGGTTTTGCTCTCCAGTGTTTTTGATGGTACGTTTTCTGATTTTCGCCAGGTCTAAGTTATTTCGTTGAAAATATGATATACCTTTTTTTTTTTGAGGATTGGAAATCATCAAATGACTTCTCCCGCTCTGGGCGGAGCGAGAGGGCGTGTCAGACTTTTACTGACTAAAACTCACCCGTGTTCCTTCCATTGCCCGTGTGCCGGGGCCGCGATATCCCTTTCGGACAAACCTACAACCCCAGCAGGTATTGGTCCTTTCGGACCCCGTCAGTTGGTGCTGACATCTCTTTGAGGCGCGCGTGAAACACAACGCGCCGTCGACCCGGGCCTTGTCCTTATCGGACGGCGAGCTACCCATTGTTCACCGTCCGCAAGCCCGCGCTTACGGTGGCCGGAAGTCGGCTCGCGACTCCCGACGCCCGGGGCGTCTCCTGCGGCGACTAGGGGCGCGAAGGCGCGCATCTTGCATCTCCCTCTCGCGCTCCGCCTCCTCCGTCGCGAGCATAACTGCTTCACAGAAGGAGAAATATGATATACCTAGGCATGATTTGGTAGTTAAAAGTCTCATCTCCATTCTCCTACAAACAGACATAAATACCCTATCCGTTTTTGCATTGAATAATAAAATCAAAAGTAAGTATGCCTCTATTTTTGTGAAAATTTCTGGTATCGTAAAAGTTCGATATTTTACTTCTATTTTCTCCACAAGCAATTTTATTTAAAGAATAATAAATTACTCATTTTGCACTAGAAAAGATTGAAAAGATGAACTTTCTTCGCTGTACTAAGAATCGAGTAATCTTCGCAAACTTTGTAGATTTCTACTTTATTAGTTCCTAGAATGTTCATAACAATTAGAGAGAGGAAAGCCAATACAGTTCCTTTAATATGGCGGATAGCGTTACGCGTATCATTAGTGCATTATTTTCTTATTCGTTTCCTGTTTATCAATCAGTATTATTTCTAAGTCATTATTAAAATGTTAAGTAAGTACGGTAATCTTTTTACATTGGTATTTTATCAATGTTATCTTTTGTTAGACTTTATGTTGTTGTACACGAGTTATTCAACTGCAATTGATTCGCTATTAGTTTTTGTATAATTTCATCATCAACAACGGTTAATATAGTTTTCTAATGAAATCCACCTAGACACGTTGCCGTGTATGAAATTCACATACGCAAAAAAATAAACCCACGTAGAGCATTTTTCATAGCGTACTGCGTACGCCGTTTAACCCTACGGGCAGCCACCTGTTGAGTTCATACGACAACCCATATAACGTGTCTATGTCACCCCCTACGCTACCCATGGAACACACGTATAGGCTAAACCGGGACATTTTCGTCGCTCGCGAAAATTCGCCGGGACACGGGAAAAGCCGGGACACGGTTGAGGAAAATTGACTTCATTTTATGTGGTCGCTGAAGGGTTTATTTATTTTGTCGGCGGTATCGGTAGGGTTGGGTTTATTTTCAGTTTGGGTTGCTTGTTTTTCGGTGACGATGTGTGGTTGGTTTGAATATGTATGAGGAAGTGAGAAGTTCTTAATTGGGCGTGATGTGTGGAGATTTGCGTAATGGTTAATGTATATTCAATGTTTTATTCTGCGTTTTTTTTTATTTAAGGTCATCGTTACGATTCGCAAAGTAGAAAAGAACATAATATCTTTAAGGAAGCAAGTTATTCATTGTGCAGCGAGAGCCTGGTTCATCCATACCTAGATTACGTCGAAATCTAAGAAATCGCCTCACTGATTAGCGCCAAATTAGGTAGCTCAACGTAAATTCAAAACTTTATGAGTGAAGTTCAAAACCGTGAAAACCAAAACATTGTTTAACATCAGGTACTTTATTTCTTAAGCAATCTGCTCTACTGATTCTCATTCCATCTAAATCAATTATGATAAATCATCTTCAAACATATTTTTAAACCGCTCCATATCTCCGGATCTTGATGACAAATCGATTAGAACGCGTTGAGTGTATCATTGCGCAGCATTCTGAACCAGTTGTAAAAGTCACCGGTCTGAGCCAGCCACCTATGTTATCTCTCACTACAATCTTTAGGCTCGATATGTCATTACTGATCGTGTTTTAGTCACGGAAAGACACTATTTAATTCGCAAGTGAAAAAGTTCCGGCGGCGGCGATCTCTCGCATCCTGCCCTGGTTCAGGCCATGGTCCGGAGCGAGAATGCATGGGAGGCCGTCACTTCCTTCTGCGAGGCAGTAATGCTCGCGAAGAAGGAGGCGAAGCGCGTGAGGGAGAGGCAAGATTCGTGCCCTCGCGCCTGTAGTCGCCGCAGGAGACGCCCCGGGCGTCGAGAGTCGCGAGCCGACATCCGGCCACCGTAGGCGCGGGCTTGCGGACGGTGAGCAATGGGTAGCTCACCGTCCGATTAGGACCAAACCCGGGTCCACGGCGCGTTGTGTTCCACGCGCGCCTCAAAGAAATGTCAGCATGAACTGACGGGGTCCGTAAGGGCCAATGCCTGCCAGGGTTGCGAGTTTGTCCGAAAGGGAAATCGCGGCACCGGCACATAGGTAACGGTAGGAACACGGGCGGTTTTTAGTCAGTAAAAGTCTGACACACACTCCCGCTCCGCCAAGAGCGGGAGAAGTTATTTGATAATTTCCCACCTTCAAAAAAAAAAAAAATCACATGCCTACAGAATAGAAAAAGTGCGCCACGAGTACTCTTCTCGTTGCGTATTCCACAGAGCCTACAGACGAAGGTCTTCAGTCAGTGCGTCCTGCCTGTTATTACTTACGAAGCCGAAACATGGACACTCACGATACGGCTGGTCCATAAATTCAAGGTCGCTCAGTGATCTATGGAGCGGGCTATGCATGGAGTCTCTCTGAGGGATCGATTCCGGAACGAGGTGATCCGGCAGAAAACCAAAGTGGTCGACATAGCTTACAGAATAAGCAAGCTGAAGTGGCAGTGGACCGGCCATATTAGCCGTAGAACCGATGACCGTTGGGGTAGACGTATTCTTGAGTGGAGACCGTGAATTGGCAAACGAAAGGTAGGACGCCCTCAGGCTAGGTGGAGCGACGATCTTCGCAAGGTGGCAGGTAGCTGCTGGATGAGAGTTGCCGAGAATCGAGCTGAATGGCGTGCAATTGGAGAGGCCTATGTCTAGCAGTAACCTGCTATAGGCTGATGATGAGGCACGAGTAGTAATATTATCATATCTAACAAGAATAGTTACTGTACATATTTTGGCGAAATGGGGCAGTACTGATTCATCCAACATCCAGTGCGAGTGCGGTGCTCCTAAACAAACTATTCCCATCTGCTAGAGTGTAAAATCTGCTAGAAATGTCCGTTCACCTTGCACCCTTGACGATCTGAACAACGTCTCTGACGCCGCAATAAATGTGGCTGTGGGGCCCAAACATTATAGGAAACATAGATGTACCTTCGAAAAGTAAATAAAAGATAATACATACAGACGAACATAGATCTTCCTCCTTTTTTGAAGTTGGTTAAAAATTAAAGAAACAGTTATTACCATATTGCACTTTAGGGTTTGCAACACCCTGCTTGGGTTGCGGGTTTGTCCGAAAGGGTTATCGCAGCCCCGGCACACAGGCAACGGAAGGAACATGGGTGGGTTTTAGTCAGTAAAAGTCTGACACACCCTCTTGCTCTGCTCAGAGCGGGAGAAGTCATTTGATGACTGCCCAACCTCAAAAAAAAAAAAGGGTTTGCAACACAATATTCTTTTACTAAAACCATAAGTAAGTTTCTTTGTTCCGATTAGCCTCGTAATTTCTATGGCGTCGTAGTATCTCGATTGCTTACAACTGAGCGTTACCTTCTATGCAGTTTCAATTGCTCATGTTCTTTCAATTCTTCCCAAATTGGGTCCTAGTTACTCTTTTGACCTATCAACCCCTATTTAGTACAATTTTCCCAACCTTCCGTGTATATTCTTTAAGACACCCAAGTAACTCTAAGCTACTCTAATTTAACCCTTACCAACGGAATGTTACCAGCAATGGAACATTGTAGCAGACTGAAATCCCCTACTGCTGGAACTCAAGCTGCCTCATGTGAGAGGTCATCATCATCATTTCAGCCGGAACACGTCCACTGCCGGACATAGGCCACCCCCAAATGGGGGGGTTTGCCATAATCGCCACGCTTGGTAAGCGAGTTGGGGAAAATGCCATGCCTGATGCCCATTCTCTGAGTCCTTTAGTCGCCTTTTACGACACCCACGGGAAGAAATGGGATGGTACTATTCTTTACGTCTGGCACCACACGGGTGAGAGGTATTGGGATATAATCTATCACACGGAACCAGTGAGGATGGATAGATCATGTCAGATGTATTTCTGGTTCCAGGAAATACATACATAAACTCACGCCTGCATCCCATGGGGGTGACCAGACACTACAAAACGCCACCTGCTACGATCCTTACATACTTCTTTTACTTCGTTTACGTTTATACATCAAGAAAAAGGAAGGAAGGAAAATAAGGACATCTAGAATAGTAGTTTATGAAACTGTTGCATAATGAGGGGTATTAAAATACGAGTGTAGTGTAATAGTATCACACGAGTGTTTTAATACCTAGTTATGTGCAGTTTCATACACTACTTTATCTAATCTCATACATTGGGATTGAACCTACTAAATAAAATATTAAAGTTAAAGATCAAGAGTAAAAATTCCCACGAAATTCAGTACAACTTCACGTATGACTGGCGCCTGCACCCAACACATCACCGCGCATGCGCTAGAGCAATGCTGCTGTCCCCCGCTAATGTTCCATTACAAAACTTGATGGAAACTCCTTGTGATATTAACTTCTTGGATTTGCCCTGTATCATAATAGAAAAAAAAAAATTATATACTCGTAGCATTATTTTGTTAGAGAAAAAGTGCTATAATGATTCTATTTTTAAATTTCGGTATTGTGTTTATAAAGTATGTCAATATAAACTCGTTTTGAAGTTTATAATTCGAATATTACGATACGAGAATAGATAAAATACCTTTCAACATTTCACACTGTTATACAATTCCATGACATAGGTATTATATTTTTATTCACCACCACACGTCGATGTTATAATGAGCCTATAAAATATTCTTCTCAGAGTAGAAGACACGGGCTTCCACCGTTCATTCATGACATCTAGCCGACCCTTCACCTCTGAGTACACGTAGTAATAAGACGTCGTTTAACGCTCCACACACGTTGTGCATTCGTGACTTTTGGGTGCTTTTTTGGTTGGTGTAATGGATGAGCTGAAGAGGACAGCTTTGAGACACCCTGTTCAATGTAGTCTTAACAAATTCTAGTATTTTTTTAGGGTTTTTGTAAGGTGTATCGATTGTGTTCTCTTTTAGCAAAATGTAAACAAACAGAATAGAATACTACATTATAATAGTTCACTGTTTTTTTTGGCCTGATCCTGGCCGATCTAAATTTAGACGTTTGAATTGAGAATACGTCCTGCAGCATAAGGATAAGCCCAGGATCGGGCCTACAAAAGCGGCAATCATCAGAATTCGAGTTTATTTTTTATTCTTAGAAAATTACAGGACTTCCCTCATTAGAATATAGAAATAAACTATCGAACTATATCCCCCGAATAACCAACCGAACTGAACAACCGTGGCTAAGTAATAAAAGCCGCACGGGTCGATCGATCAGGTTCACCTATGCTTGTCGCGGTCGATCGTTGGAGGGGTGACCATCTTTACATACCCTTCAGTGCTTCGGAAAGCACGTTCAGCCGTTGGTCCCGGCTGTCATTCTTGGAACCTTGAGAGTCGTACCAGGTCGTCAGAAACCCAAAAGTCTGACCACCAGTCTCACCAAGGTGTATCGTATTATCCAAAACGTAACTAGGCAGTCGCTCCATGCAAAATACTGGTAATCAGCTACATCCGGTTATACAGAAGTCAACCCCAACATAGTTGGAAAGAGCTAGGTAGATCATTATCTACCTAGCTCTTTCCAACTATGTCGACTAACAACTAACTAACTATGAATTTAATTCTTATTACCGCACTATCGCTAAGGTGTACAAATTAGACCATACCGCACATCTCCGAGCCTAGTTACTTAACTCGACCGCACACGTCGTAGGTACCGCACTAATTCTAATGATGTTATTATGAGAAATGTGATTATATGGATTATATTATAATGTATGTCAGAGTAATGTATGGGAGAGGCATTTCGATTATATACTACGCTGCAGTAGTTTTGATAGCTTATTGTGTTGCAATCTTCTTTTGTTTAGTGTTGTGTTATTTTATTATGGTATCTTGTCACGGGGCTGAGGTTTTCTTTTTGGTTTTGGATGTGTGTACTGTTAATGGAAATAGGTTCGCCCTTTGTTATTTCGGAATTAAACGTTACTATAGAGATATAGGTGTTCTACCTCTGCCTTTCTCTTTGACTATTATAGGTGTTACATCAAGTCATATTTTTATTAAATAAGTTTTTAAAGTAGGTAGTGATTACATTTTGGTAATTAACAAACGTTTAAAATACCTATTCAACTCGACGAGTCTACTAAAAAAATACAAAAATAAATAACTTAAAAATACAAAGTCTAAACTCAATCGAATATTAACAATACATGTTAAAATATGATGTCAATCAAACAACAATGTAAGTATCAAAACCGCTCCGTCCAACTACAGATGCTATCAAACTCATGCGCGTACGTTAAGCAAAGATCAAGCGGTCCCCACGTAAATGTAACTTACTGTCACCGGCCCATCTCGAATGTTCCCACAATCGATCATCACGCACTTATCTGGAACTTAAAAGGCTTTATCTATCAACTGTTTATTTATAAATAGTTTATAAATAGAGCTTTAAGACTGATTTAGAGTAAGTATAAGTAGTTATAGGTACTTAAGTAGGTGATCAAGTGACATCCTTAAGTTAAGTTAGATCACCTCTTTAACTTAGAATGAAGTAAAAAAGTCGAGAGTCGTGGGTTTCCCAGTTGGAACGTAGTTCTTTTCTGTATATTATGTATTAATACAGAGCCATTTAGTATACCTTTTTAGAAGCTAAAAACTTATATTAGATGGCTCCGTAATAAAAAATAATAACAACAACTTTTGACTCTTGAATATGATTTTTTCGTTACGTGACGAATTCTACTAGTCAACTCCTACCTCAAGCCGCGTTAAAGAACTTCGTCAACTGTCGAAACAACAGCTTTTTACTAAATGCATATAAAAGTGTAGACGATACTTATAAGCAAAAACCGGCCAAGTGCGTGTCGGACCACGCAAAATGAAGGGTTCCGTAGTTGGGATGAATTTATCCCAAGAACAAACTTAACATTGTAGTTGAAAAACATGTTCTCCCATACGGAATGTACGGGAGATCATGTTTTTCAAACCGCAAATTGAAGTTGGTTGATTATTACTCGTTAACCTGTACAGCCTACTTAGCTCTGATAGTTTTCCTTTTAATTTCGTTATATATACTACTGCTGTGAATTTTTTCACAAATCCAAGTACAAAATTCAAAATTCAAAATTCAAAAGTCATTTATTCAAACTAGGCTGAGAATCAGCACTTTTCGAACGTCAAAATTACATAAGACAGTCCCCCAAAACGCCCACCCTTCACCACTTCCTAGTGCATTAGCTGGGAAGAAGAAGTGGCGCAACAAACTCCCCAGCAGCACAGCTGTCTGTTCAGTTAGAAGAACAAAAAAATAAGATTCTATATAATAGTATTCAAAATAATTTAGATAATTTAGATTACGCAACACAAAACATAATTTAAATTATTAGCCATATGTTAGCTAGCACACGCCAATATACCACACAACATCATCGAGAACTATACTCAGGCAGAAATAAAAACTAAACGTAAACAGAACTTATCTAAATAAAAGCCTCCAGGCATAAAGGGCGTGCCCGCTTACATATAGTTGTAACTGGAAGTTATAAATGATAAACTAGGACCATCGAGATAAAATAAATAAAACAAACAGTTAATTACTAATAACAATAACTAATATGATCAATTGTCGAGGTCACTAGCTAACCACATATTGCAATACAACTCATTAGAAAAAACATTGTAATGAGTAGGTTATGTCAACAATAAATTGAAATAAAATTAAAAATAGCTTGACTTATAAAGTTGAATAAAAAAATAAAAAAAATACAATTATATAAACTCATATAACTTGTCAGTAGGTAATCTGGAGAAAGAACATAAACATTGTCTTGAGTTAATCACAGCGACCAACTATTCTTATCATTTAAGTAGTCGTTTATAGAATAGTATGCCTTTGAACAAAGCTTGGATTTTACTTTCGTTTTAAACGCATCAAAAGGCAAATCTAGCAAAGAAGAGGGTAGCTTGTTATAAAAGGTTATACCAAGCCCAACAAATGAGTTATGAACCTTATGAAGCCGGTGAAAGGGAGCTCGTAGTTTGTCCTTATTTCTAGTGTTAACATTGTGAAAATCACTGTTTTTAGTGTATAAGTGTATATTTTGCCTAATATATAAGATGTTGGCGAAGATGAATTGGGACGCCACCGTGAGGATACCAATATCTTTGAAAAAATCTCTCAGAGAAACTCTGGCACCTAGCTGGTAAATAGCTCGAACAGCTCGTTTTTGAAGGACAAATATATTTTGAATATCAGCAGCTTTGCCCCACAGCAGAAGACCGTAGGACATAACGCTATGAAAATAACTAAAATAGACTAACCGAGCTGTATCGACGTCAGTGTATTGTCTTACTTTCCTGACGGCGTAGGCGGCCGAACTGAGCCTTCCCGCTAGGCTCGATATATGTGGGCCCCACTGAAGTTTGGCATCTACTGTTATGCCCAGAAAAACTGCCGAGTTTACAGACTCAAGCACCTCTTTATCTAAGACGATGTTGGGTCCTAGATTTCTAACATTTGGTAGGGCGAACTTTACACATTTCGTTTTCTTGGCATTGAGAACTAGGTTATTTGTCGTAAACCAATCCGTAACCATTGAGAGAGCACTGTTTACATCGTCAAAATCTTGTCTATTCCTGTCTACTTTAAAAATAAGAGAGGTATCATCTGCAAACAGTACAACTTCACAGATACCCTTTAAATAGAATGGTAAGTCATTGATATACACTAAGAACAAGAATGGACCTAGTATTGAGCCTTGAGGTACACCTAACTGAACTGGTAGACCGGAAGATTTCACACCATTAACATCTACACATTGGGACCTATTGTGTAAATAAGAATTTATAACGTTGAGAGCTTCGTTTTGAACACCGTAATGACGCAGCTTACGCAAAAGCGTGTCATGGTGCACGCAATCAAAGGCTTTGGAGAGGTCACAGAAAACCCCAATAGCATTTTGCGAGTTCTCCCATGCGTTAAATATGTGTTTCAGCAGAGCAACACCCGCATCTGTAGTCGAACGACCTTTTGTAAAGCCATATTGTTCATTATGAAGGAGGCTATTTAAATTAAAATGTCTAAGTAACTGCTTGAGTATTAACTTTTCAAATATTTTGCTAAATGCTGGTAAGATAGAAATAGGCCTGAAATTGCCAACGTCGTTTTTATTACCTGATTTAAATAGTGGTATGACTTTACTATTCTTCATGAGGTCAGGAAAAGTTCCTAAATCAACACATTTATTAAAAGTAACAGCTAGATAGGGGGCTACGATGTCTATTATATTACTTAAAAGTTTAATGGAGATGCCCCATATACAATTATTTAGCTGGCAGGGGGAGGGGGACACTTGACTCTAACAAAAAAATTCAGTTAAAAGCTTAATATTTTACAAACGGATCTCTGAATCTAAAAATGGTTTTCACAAACTCACAATATTTTTGAACGACCTTTCTAACGATACCCCACACTATGGGGCAGACGAGAAAAAAAAAACATCCCCACTTTACGTGTAGGGGAGATACCCTAAAATAAATATTTTTCTTGATTTTATTTTACCATTTTGCCGGCATGATTAATATGTATACATATGAAAAAATTACAGCTTTCTAGTACTAACCGTCTCTGAGCTAACCCGCGGACAGACAGACGGACATGGCGAAACTATAAGGGTTCCTTGTTTACTACGGAACCCTAAAAAACTATTTTATTTTTTATTTTTGTCTGTCTGTTTGTTTCAGTTAATCTCCGAAACGTCCAGACCGATTTTGACAGGATTTTCAATGGTAGAAACCTGATGTTATAAGAAGTAACTAAGGGTACTTTTATTTTAGGAAAAAAATTGGGCCCACGCGACCGAAGCCGCGGATAGCAGCTAGAATATACAGGGTGGCAGGGACATCGACGCGAAGCCGGCTGCCATGGATTCAGTACATGATTCTGAACCCCCCTGCGTTGATATTTTGCGTCGGTTATTAATAACAAAAATTACTGTTTCATAGAAAAGTGCAATACCTACGCGGTCAAAATATATGGAGCAGCTGTTTTTTTTTTAATAACCGACGAAAAATTTCAACGCAGGGGGTTCAGAATCATGTACTGAATCCATGGTACCCAGCTTCGCGTCGATGTCCCTGACACCCAGTATAGTTAATAAATCTAAATATCTGGCGCATTCACTGTCACACCCATCAAATAACGTTATCTCTATTTATTAAATACAATCTTCTGTTTTAAAGCCCCCACGTACATGTTGGGTGAGCCCGTCGCTCGGCTAACGTATACGGAGTTTTTTCTTGATTTGCCGTTTGATATACTCGCCCAACGTGTACTGGAAGGCTTTAGGTTCCGGGTAGGAATGAAGCTACTGTTTCGTCACCTCAGCGAATAAAAAAGATTCTGATTTATTCTTGTAGGGTCGATTGATATTTGGTAAACCAAATTATGATTATGCTGACATTTTGAAATTCAGAAAATTTATCGTATTTCGTATTATTAAACAGTATTTATGTTTTCACTACCTACTCGTACGTATACTTCTCATAAAAGCCTTATATTAAAGCTATTTCTTGTAAAGGACTGTAATGTATTATGTTAATTTTAAAAACTATTAACACTAGGTACTAAATACAATAACTAACTACACAAATAGATACAAAAAACAAAAGGACACTTAGGCGTCGAAGTATTCGTCCGCATCGCTGTCATCCGGAAACGTGCCCAGAAGACTAGCAGCATTGCCACGTTGAATGGCAATGCTAATTCTTTGGCCAAAGAACAAGCCAGCCCTCTGGTCGCGTGAAGTGTCGACCAGTCGGCGAGAAATTTCCTTAAAAAGGACACGCGCACTCGGACCCCATGACCCGAGCGTTTCGACCCCAGACGGCTCAAAACTGTAGTTACTGTGGTTCCTATTAAAATTGTAAATAATTGAAAAAAAAAAGACATTTTGTCTTTAAAATATATTTCTTGTAAAACGATCAAATCCCAAGTTTTTTGTAAAATACAATTACATGACTATTTCCAGTTTTATTAGTTTCAGTAGCAAAAATATATCATGCGGTATAGTTAATGATCTATGCTCTGAATCTATTTTTCTTGGAACCATATTGTTAATATTTTTTGCCGCGTTTTTGTTGTAGATTAAAAGATAACGTTTTATACGACAGATTTGTTACTAGCTTGGAAAAAATAATATTTATTCTGTTTTGTTTTTGCTGACTTTTCTTTATATTGCATAAGATCAATCAATCTGCCTAACCTTTTCTCAACTATGTTGGGGTCGGTTTCCAGTCTAACCGGATGCAACTGAATACCAGTATTTTACATGGAGCAACTGCCTATCTGACCTGCACAACCCGGTAATTGGGATACAATATCTCTTAGTAAAGCTGGTTGTCAGATTTTCGGGCTTCTGACGACCCGTCCCTTAGTAAGGCTGGTTGGCAGATTTTCGGGCTTCTGACGACCCGTAACGACTGTCAAAGATCCACGAATGACAGCCGGGACCAACGGCTTAACGTGCTTTCCGAGGCACGGAGGAGTCTCGGTATGTAAAGATGGTCACCTATCCACGAACCAATCCCGATAAGCATAGCTTTACCTGTTGGATCAACCCGTGCGGCTGTTATTACTCTAACCACGAGCTCCCCCACCATAAACGGAAACAAAAAATCTAAAATAATTTATTATTTACTTTCAAAATATGGCTTAAAGCAAGCATTAGAAACTGTAACTGTACTTCACAACAAAAAAACATAAAAGTCCAACCATTATAATCAATTAGAAATACCTCTGCCCAGTATAAAAAATACTATAACCCAAACATCACACTCTCATAAACGCTGTTTATAAATGCCCCCGTTCACGAGACAGTTACCAGCATCAATTATTGTACGTGGCGCTGGTAGCGACATTATGGTGACGAGTGACAAGACGGCTTTAGATCATATCAACCGATGAAGTGCGTATAGGGTGGTGTTTTTGTTTACGGAAGCTTTAATTAATAAACTGAACGTATTTTTGCCAAATTCTAATATTTTTTGCAGCTTAAGCAATGTGTTAAACATTTTTTTTAAATTATATGAGAATCTTTGTAACGCAGTGCGTGAAAATCCTCGTTACAGCTACAAATCACACGCGTCATGTTCGTGAACGGGCGCCGTCAGTTTACCGCCGTCATCTCTTATCTGCCAGGGCTTATTTTTAATCTTATCTTTAGAATCTTTTTTTTTACATTGTTCTCACATATAGAAGCAACAAGAATAATGTATCCCAGGATTTTGTAATATCTACTCGTATATTTAAAAGAGTGTCCTTGGAGTTTCTTGCCTGTTCTTCTCCATAGAGTTCTACGTTTTGGAATGTGCAACTAGCTTCAACTTTCTGACTAACTGACCGACTCTTTGACAATTCAAAAGTGCCTGTAAATGGTTTAATTGAAATGAATGCTTTGAGTTTTAGTTTGAGTTCATCTGATTTAAAGGCAACATCGTTTTTCTACATTATTTCTTCGGCATTCCAGACAAGAGATCAATTTTTTTCACATCGTATTTATCCAGCGTCATCCTAGTGTTAATTTCCTTCCCTGCTACAACATTTTTCTCATAAATCTTCCACCTCTCCATATAGCCAATCAATCAATCTGCCCAGCCTTTTCCCAACTATGTTGGGGTCGGCTTCTATTCTAACCGGATGCAGCTGAATACCAGTATCTAACATCCAGCGACTGCCTATCAGACCTCCATAGGCCAGTTACTGGGTAATACGATACTCCTTGATAAGACTGGTTGTCAGACTTTCGAGCTTTTGACGACCCGTAACGACTATCAAAGATCCACAAATGACAGCCACAATCCACAAAATTATTTTTAACACGTTTTTCCAGCACCCTGTGTATAAACCCCGTTACACACTATCAGTTAGGATGCTCTTAGCTCCATTGTCTCAAGCTACAGGACAAATTAATGACTATCTATCTCATAAGTGCTTCTTTTTTATTTTTTTTATTTACGTGGGAATCTTAAGATGCGTTGCTCCTATTAATGTTCTTATTTTAGAGTAAATAATGATTGTAGTGGCTGATAGTGTGATGGTTAAAGACCCGTTAAACGATACAAATGATTGATATCCTTGATTGAATTTGTTTGGATTTCATCCGGGATTTTTGATTAATGTATTAAGCAGTGTTAGCCTAGCTGTGTGACCGTCAGATTGCCAGGTTTCGAGTTGGAACCTAAGGTACGCACCTCTGCCTTTTCAGATTCATGTGCGTATTGTATTTAATAAATATAATTATCAAAATAGCTTGCTTCAAAAACGGTGAAGGAAAACATCATGAGGCAACCGGTATGCCTGAGAGATATTTCTTGACGGCATGTGAAGCCTAGTCAGAGGCCCATGGGCGGCTTTAAAACTTCAGTCAGTCAGTCAGTCGTTACGGTAGTCAGAAGCTCGAAGGTCTGACAACCAGTTTTACCAAGGCGTGTTACCCAGTAACTGCTGGGTTGTGGAGAGCAGATAGACAGTCGCTCTATGTAAAATACTGGTATTCAGTTGCATCCGGTTAGACTGGAATCCGACCCCAACTTAGTTGGGAAAAGGCTAGACGGATTGATATAGATCTTTGTCAGTGTCTTTTTGTGAGGTACCATCATACCTTGTTTTAGCTAATGTGTGTTAGGTAAATATTGAACAGAAACATTGGCGATGTAATAGCAGGAAATAAGGAGGCACATGTAAATCTGTACGGCCCACGCTTCTTACGTACACACGGCTACACATCAAGCTATAAATTTCCAGTTTATGCTGATCTCGCATTCTATAGGATTGCCGTACAATGCGAGGTCAGCTTATACTGGAAATTCATAGCTTGGTGTGTAGCCTTGTGTATCTCAACCGAACCTGCCCCATTATAATTCTAACAAAACACTAAATATTAAAATATCGCACTCTCCATACAAAAGTCGTAAATTCACGTATAGCATGTATAAATAATAACGCATGTCGCGATATCTGGCGACAAATAGTCGCGTTTCAACGCGTGTCGCAACAGACGGAACAAAACGCGGCGGGAATGCGCGACAAGTCTGAATTATTGCGGTAGTTACATTAGATGTACTCAGTTTTGAGACTAGTGTACAATCGTTAGGTACTATCGTAGTTGTGTCTATGTAGCTGCCTACAAATGACATGTTTAGAAAGATTAAGCAGTAAAAGCTTCACGTACTTGCTGGTACTTAAATAAATGCAACTAGTTTTATACTACTTGCCTTGTAATACCTAGTATTGGATAGCCGACATAGGTAGACTGTTGAAACAATAAAAAAAAAAAAAAAACTGATTGACATACACAGTTATGCACTAGATGTATCTTTATCTTTACTAGTTTCTGGTTTGAGAATTTAAGCATTTCTTACTTATTATTACGTGATTTCTACAATACAGCCCGCGAATTCAAAATGTCTTACGTTTTTTGCAACGAAATTTTAATGCTAAAGTTTGACAAGTTTTCAGCTTCAAATTCTCAATTCAGAAACTGAGTGTTTGAAGACTCAAAAGTGAGAGTAGCCATTTTTCTTTGTTGCAATTACTATTGACGACAGTAACAAGGATTGACTTAGGTGACGTTGATAAGTTTTGAGATACAGACTCATTATGACATAGTAGTTCCACATTTTGCTACTGCATTTATGAAACAAGCCTGCGGTTGTCTATTCATAGCACATGACGTATCATGAGTACAAAAATATTGTCCTTGCTCAACATAACAAATCTTTCTGTTTATTTATAAATTTATTTAAATTTATTTAAATCAGTCACAGTGATTCATATTTCTCTAAGTATACTTTTAAATTATGTTAGTAACCAAAAATCATTTTCTCAGATTGCTCCTTAACATTTCTTCATATTGCTCCTACAAACTAATACGCGAATAACTAGTATGGTACTCGTACTGCCAAATGTCAATACTCGTTCCATCGTCAATCACGCATCACTAAGGTACTTATTCTGCCGATCACTTATGCACCCAGCCTAACATCGGCTTGTTTGCTTGTCAAATAGGGGTGCGCTAATTTGTGGCAACCTATTTCGGGACTTTATGTCGATGTTCGGAACATTAACTCTTAATACTGTTTGGGTTGTTGATTCATTGGTTTAGTGAGATATGTATGTGGAATGGAAAGGTTTTTGAAATGCGGCGATTCGATAATTGGACGAGAATTGAGTGTATTTTCAAGGACGCGTCACGTTTAGTCACATTTCGTTACAAGAAAGAGAAGAAAGATATAACTCTCTCTGTCTCTCACACAAAAGCTCTCTTAAAATTATTATTTATTTTTTAAGTAGTTTCTATCACGTCATTACGTGTACGGCACTGCTCGTGATTTTTTTTGTCAAGTTTTTGTTGACAACTTGACGTTTTGATCGAAAAATTGAGATCAGAGTCAAGTGCCTTTATTCCATAAATAACAAGTCTAGGTTTTGAAGGAGAACTGAACTATCTTAATAACACCAAAATTCAAAAGATCTGAACTATCTTAATAACACCAAAATTCAAAAGATGGATTGCATTATTAGAAGATCAAGATACCAATGGATGGCTTTGGCATTAAACTGAAATCTAAGATCAGATATGGAGATTTTGAATTAGATACCAAACTTTAAAACACAATTAACCTGCTTGAGACCACACAGCTTACAGGCCCTAAAAACAATAGCTTTATTTATAAGAAGAAAATAGTATTATTCAACATAATTATGAACCGATAAAAAGATACAAGCCCATACAATTTATGCGCGTCCATATGCAACAATAAAACACCGGAGTATACCGTCGTCGTCGCGGGCGCAGTACAGTGAGCGCATGTCCCGGACAAAAGGAGAGATCGCACAGCACACGGATTATTGCGATATGTAGTATAAGTAAAACTTTTACATAAACAGTTTAGTGGAGAGGGAATAGGCGGCAAAGAATTTCCAAGTGATGGCAATGGCTGTTATGAATTCGTTCAATTTTTTTTTGCGCTATTTCATAGTCACACTTCTACTTTTTCAACATTTTTCTCTGAAGTAAGGGGCAGCTCAATACGAGCTATTGCACACTTCTGTTTATAACCGTCAATAGTTTCAATTTCAATGAGATTCAAATCAAAGAGAAATATGCGGTTACACCTTTTCTTTTATATACGGTTTTAATATTTCTCTCAAACTCAAAGACCAGAAGGCCTATACAACGATACAAAGAGACATTCCATCAGCGACAACGATGGTGTAAAAGTCAAAAATGTATTGAATTGACATAAACTAAGCTTATGTAAATAATGTTGAAATTCGTTGTAAAAATACGAAACGCTTTCAAAGCCTTCTGGAATATAAAAAAGAAAATATAAAATTTACAGCATCTGCAATTTTCGCATATACTACAATCTCTATGCATGGCCATTGAAATAATCTATAAAATTGTCATGCACATACCGAGCACAGATAAATAATACGGATCAGATAACTTGTGTCCCACAATAATAACATATTATTGTTGTAATTCGCTGTTTTGTCTTCCATAATTTCCAGTAATGCCGGAGAGGGCATGTCGGTGACCGTATTTTGTACTATAGTAGGTACTTATTGAGAAAACTTTCGTATTGAATTCAATACGCGGTTTTAATCTAAGATTATTGTGGAGTATTATCTGCCTCGTTGGTGTAGTGGTCGCAAGCGTTACTGCTGAGCCTGAGGTCGATTTCCTAGGTTCGATTCCCAGGTCGGGCAAAGCGTTATTAGGTTTTTATATTTGGAATTTGTCAGTAGCAGCCCGGAGTCTGGATTTGTACCCGGTTCATGGCGAAATGTGGGTGTAATAAGTATAGACACACCTCTGCCTGCCCTTCGAGAAATCACAGTCGTGATGTTATGTATTATAGAGTAGGTAGGGCCTTTAGTTGTTATTTACATACCTACCTAATTGGTAGAATTTGCCTAGATGAAACGTATTCTGATGCGTGACGTCAACGAGCAAGACTTTGTAATAGCTTACATAAATCTTGATGGCAAATAATATTTGTAGAATCCTGTTAATCCCGTATTTAAGCTGATTATAATTATCATTGCACTGGCTCATCACCACAGCAAGCCTCTAATGCAGTCACCGCTTCTCTTTCAACTGTTTCTCGCCATTCGTGGTGAGCTGAGAGTTGACATTAGTAATAGCGACCTCACTGCTGACGAGCATATTTAAATAGATTTACTACAATATTGATATTGATTTAATTTGTAATCAAATTGTTTTTAAACTGTACCAAAGAACATGACGTGTTCCTAAAGGCTTGTGCAGACAGGTTAGTCATTTTTATTCTTAAGGCGTCCGCAGATCATCGCGACTTGTCGCGCGACGCGACACCTGTCATTGTTATACTGTGAAGTTTTCTTAGAAATTGTATTGTTCGTGTCGCGTCGCGCGTCAAGCCGCGCTGGTCTGCACAAGCCTTAAGAATAAAAATGACTAACCTTCGTGAACTTAGGGAAAATTCAATCCTTATGAACGAGGAGAGGAGTTCGTGGCTAAATCATTCGTAGATCTGACAGTCGTTACGATTAGTCAGAAGTCCAAAAGTCTTCCAATCAGTTAAGACTGATTACGACGATAATGATTATTGACGATACTCCTTGGTAAGCCAAGGAGTATCGTGGTACCCAGTAACTGGGTTGTGGAGGTCAGATAGGCAGTCGGTTGGCAGTCGATGTAAAATATTGGTAATCAGCTGCATCCAATTAGACTAGAAACTGATCCCAACATAGTTGGGAAAAGGTTAGGCAGATTGAATAATGACGAGATACTACTTACGCTTGCATAGGCAAGATGAAATTTGTGGATATATTTAATGAAATAAAAAATACATACTTGGTTTTAACTCTAATCAAATATTGCATGAATACCAATAAACGAAGGATAAAGTTAATATTTGCAGTCATGAGTGGAACATGTTTAATCTGATAGGCCGTATACATTCCCTCTACAGTTTGATTGGAGGGCGTGAACGATAAAGTTTAGCATAATCGTATCACTTTCAAATCGACCAATAAACAGTGTGTGCTTACTGTTTGATTTACATATACACAGTCATACATTATCTATGCAGTTATAGGTATGCGTATACAAGCCCTACCAACGATTTAGCCTTGATAAAAAATCCGAATTATTCCGATACGCAGTGTTTCCGAAACAAAAATGTGTTTGTGGATTTAAACAATTTTGAACTCATTCTAAAATGACAAGAGCCATGAAACTTCCAGAACCTATTGCTGAGGCACTAAAAGAACAGAAAGATACTCCATAAGTCTTCAAAACTGTTATGGGATTTTACGGTCAACCGTTTGGTAATGCAGAAGCACTACTAGAAAAAGGAAGAATGAATCAAAACAGCCAATCTTTATTAATACACAACGGTGACGGGGCAGGATAGCCTTTAACAGAAGTGGTCATCGTATTAGTGGTTCAGCAGTTTCAATATTATCAGGATTTTGCCGGCAGTTCGTCTAGGACGTGGTATGATAGCGGGCTCCCCTTTATTTTTCTTTATTTTTTTTGGGTGGGAAATTATAAAATAACTTCTCCCGCTCTGGGCGGAGGGAGAGGGCGTGTCAGACTCTTACTGACTAAAACCCACCCGTGTTCCTTCAGTGTTGCCTGTACGTTGCCAGAGGCCGCGGTATCCCTTTCGGACTTTCCCGCGACCCCAGCACAGCGGGCTCCACTGACATCATTTCTGTCATCAGAAGACAGCCACCAAGCAACCATCGATGCGACACTGCTAGAATGACAGATCAGCCAGTGTCACTCATATCCGACCTCTTCTGTGAGTCCAATAGTTTTCTAACAAACATAGACGGCGCCACTTGCTGCGTCATACAATAAACTAATTGCGAAACAAGGTAGAATGAAGTTTGCCTGTAGGTACATGTGTCCACATTATGTACGTTCACATTTAACACACGCAAGCCAACACTAACAAGAATTTCAAACGAACCCTTTTACATATCTCCGATCAATTCGTAACTATATCCGAGTCCTATTCGAAACCTATTGTTTCAAGCTAACGCGTTTAATTAGTCCTGCTGGTGCTAACAGCTTGTATTAGCCTGACATTTCGTATGTACGTATGTATTGTGTCGCAACTGGCATGGTGCAAATTGCTATCAGCCTTACTAATTAGAAGTTCGGAGTTAGATTGTTTTGATAAGTCCTGATCTAGCCAAGGGTATGTTCACATGTGGTGGTTATATTGGTTGTTTCAGATGTATTTGTTTTATTTTTAACCGACTTCCAAAAGGAGGAGATTATCAATTAGATTGTTTTTTTTTTATGTATGTTCTATATTTAAAAGAGTGTCCTTGGAGTTTCTTGCCCGTTCTTCTCCATAAGATCTACGTTTTGGAATGGGCAACTAGCTTCAACTTTCTGACTAACTGACGCGACTATTTGACAATTCAAAAGTGCCTGTAAATGGTTTAATTGAAATAAATGCTTTGAGTTTGAGTTGAGTTGAGTTTGAGTTTAAGACTTTGGTGATATTAATATACCAACTAAATGCATTTTTAGTAGCTAAGAAGACCTTATCGATATAAACTCTGCAACGTTGTGACTGGAAAATGTATTATCATTTTCATATTTCAAAAAGTGGTTGACCAAAATTCTCATAAAGGATTCGTACCACATAAAAAACCACAATGTAAACCTTTTTAACAACGTTCAAGTTCTAATGTTTTAAAAGTTCGTCTTTTTGACGGTTATGGAGTGGTGCGGTGTTAAACCACAAAGGCATTTGACACGTGTTGCCTTGTTCTGGTCACGACTAAAAGTAGTTCACCTCGCACAGGTGGGGGACTTGGGTCATTTGTCAATGAACTATGAGATCAACCTAGGGATTTAGGTACAAGTTACACAATCTTGCGATCATCAATTTGGACTGTTATCTTAGAGATCCTCACACACTGAATTATTAATTGTAAAATTTTAGGAAAACTTTTAAAATTTTTGTAAATATGTGAGCACCATGTACCTATCACATAAATAATGTATCTGTCGTTGCTTCATTTTTAATTCCTTTTTACCTATTGTGATATAGTAATTTTATTCTAAGTCTTCACATATAATTATATAACTAATGTACCTGTACAAAAAATTGTAAAACATTTTAAAAGAGTAACGGTGGAGTTTCTTGCCCATTCTTCTCCATACGAAAACTACCTTTTGGAAGGGGCGACTAGAATTATTTCTGTTTTTTTTTGTAAATTTTGACGTTCGTAAGTGCCTTATAAGGGCCTATTTGACTTTAACTTTGATTTAGAGCTCTCGGACTAAATGTTTTCTATTTTTTTTTATCCAATGTTGCGTTCGTATAGCAATGAAAACAATTATTACTGAAACTTATACTTAATTGATGAAAACTATGCTAAATCTTAGAAACTTACTTTCAAGGTGTTGTGAAACCAAACCGAATTGAAAAAATTATTGGGTAAAGTACAAGACGGTTGAAGTCTCACGTCTTTGAATGCTTGCAGAAAGATTTTATACGAGACATTTTTATGCACATTTCAATATTTGCAATTTAAAATCAAATAGCAATAACACAATACTATTACATTTGAACTATCAAAAATAACTCACAGCAGCTTTGCAACACAAAAAAACGGCAAAAAACAATTGCCAGCCACCATACGTGCATGATTTTATAACGACACTAGCGACCCGCCCCTGTAAGCACGATTTCTACGACTTGACAAAACATCGAGATTTCTTTATTAAAGTAAGTTTAATATTATTTTATTATACACATATACCTTCCGGAATAAATTCTCTGAATTATGGTGTCGACAGCATCAATATCTGTCGCGTAGCTTAGAAGAACAACAAGGTCACACAGACAAACACGAAAAGCAACCTTAATTTTTAATATGTAAAGATATAGAAGAGAATTCAAATTTCGAATCAGTCGAGATAGGCGGCCATCTTGAACGGTCACGTACTATACAAATTATAATGATGTGACCTTTGATTTGGAACATACGAGTGCTAGAGGTTAATACAATTTTTTTATTTGTAACAGTGGCTTGATTTGACTGTTAGGAACTGTTCATAATGGTGATCGATGTTTTGGTGATTATTTTACCTATTCGTTTTATCTATTATATATTTTTATTATATTGTTTTGAATTAAAAAAAAACCGTGATAAGATGTTATAGGCCTCAGTACCTATAGTCATTTGGGATAGTTCAGAACTAACGTATTTAAATAAGATAGTGCCTAAATCTATGCAGGCATTATTTTATTCACAAATAATGACCCTTGGAGATAGTTCGCACGACTAAGACCTTTAAGTAATGTGGAACATGCTTAGTAGCAGGACACTTGGACCACGAAATAAATAGACTAAGTAAATTGACATGTTATTTGCAAGTTCTTAAACACTTGAAGGTTATACCATCAGTCCTCGATTATAAGCAGTGATCGGAGTAGGTAGATTGATTTTTAGTACTTGTATCATAAATGCACACAGAAAGAATAACATGGATAAGCCATTTTTCCGGAAAGTAATTCCGGTATTTCCGGATTCAATTAAATATTGTTAATGTTGGTAGTGATATTATTACTACTGTACCACCCATGATCCTTTGTTCTGATTGGTCGTTGGGTTTTGTCAAATCGTGACAAAAAAAAAAAATAGGAAGAATAATAAAGAATAAAATTGCTCATTTTATTACAATACCTACCTTTTTTTTGAGGATGGCAAATCATCAAATGACTCCTTCCACTCTGGCAGAATACAATTCCTACATAAGTTCCGGTTTTTTTTTAATAATCCACCAATTCCGGAGGAATGTCCATAGTAATATATACGTTTCGGATCAATGACCCCAGTTCAATCTACCTACTCCGATCACTGATTATAAGGCTAATTTCTTTTTATGCGGTTTTATTTAAATGTGTTACAATAATTCTTGTACGGAAACGATTAAAATTTTAAAACGGATAAATTAATAAAAAAGTTAAGTCGAGTACAATTCAATCAGAGTTGTACTTGGTCGAGTTTTCAAAACCAAATATGGATGTGCTAGTCATCAGGGAGCTCACGAAAGAAAAGAAAAGAAGTCTGGGTCGCTGTCACCGGATACGGTGAAGAGGATGCCGGATACAGTGCAGTAATATATATACTTGATGTGAAACATCACCCTATTCCAATATTTATCTAGCAACATTCAACTCAAGCTAACAGTTACACCTTATTTGACTCAAAATGTATGAGAAGTTCAATTCTATTCTTATTTTGATCGCAGCACTATTTGAATCTAGAACATTTAAATCCAAAACAATACAACCTCATTCGAAAATAGAACGCTCACATTCGAAATTATTTAATTCGCAGTTGCATCACAGCGCTGCAGCGCATTCGACCACTGCCTTAGATTATGGCTTGAGATACGCTAAGCGCTTTGGCATTTGTTCCGCACAACGGGTCCGCTCCGTTGTTGCGCTTAATGGAAATCTGTTTAGCTATTACTGTTGTGTGTTATAATTGTTTATGTAGTGATTGAGAAAGTGAGAATGACGTCACATAAGATATAGTTTTGTTGAATGTGTGTGTGGGTTCTGAAAGGTGTTGGGTTTAGGACGGGAGATAGGGGAGATAGGTGTCTAAGATGTGAGCTGCTGATTAACTGTAGGTCTGATTTTGAAGAAAGATATCACTAAATATATTTTTATTGGTAAATATACCCTCTATAATTGGTGAGTTCATAAAAATTGTTCTCACCTTTGCGATTTTTGAAGTTGAGTACCTAACTAATTAATAGTATTAAACACAGGCCAGCTTTAATAGTTTTTCTTTTTCTTCTTTGAGTTTCGTCCTCTATTACATGGGACTTTAACATAAGTGGTTAGATGTGAGTGTAGGTACTGTAAGCACACCCCCGCCTTACCCTTCGGCAAAAACAGGCATGATATTATGCTCCCCCACGACCTTTATGAAAAACGCACATTACCCACGGTAAAAAAATTGCCAAGCAACGGGATGGACTATCCAGTAAGCGTCAGTCATAAAGATTTCTGTGTCATCAATATAGGAGGCTCTCTTTAAAGGCTTGTGCAGACCAGCGCGACACGAACAATACAATTTCTAAGAAAACTTCACAGTATAACAATAACCGGTGTCGCGTCGCGCGACAAGTCGCGCTGGTCTGCACAAGCCTTTAAACATTCACAAACCGAGATATCCCGAGGCCATCTTCTAGGAACAGGAACAAAAAAAATCACACGCTACCAACCAAACAAAATCAATTAAACCAATCGTGTTCGCATTAACAGAAACAAATGAGCGCACACACGATTGATACGTCACGTCACAATGATATGTGATTTTGTGCTACAATACTAATAATGTGTATTGCGACCGGCACGCTCAACAGCGGGACACCGTGTTCACGTTATTGCAGCGTGTTGCTATTAATCGAATGGGGGAATTAACTGCTCTAGGTTAGATGGAGTTTATATTCTACTTACAATTTATCTGCGTGTGCGATATGTGTCGTCAATAAAATTGCAATCACAATCCCTTCAAGCACTGAGAGGGGCTCGTGGCTAAATCGCTCGTGGTTAAACTACGCTTGCCGCGCTCGGTTCGTGGATGGGTGATCATCCATTACAGATCGTTGAGGTTAACTCTAGCTGTAGCTGTTATTCCTAGATCTTGGACAGTCGTTACCAGTGGTAGTCAGAAGCCCGAAAGTCTGAAAACCAGTCTTTACAAGGGGTATCGTATTACTCAGTAATAAATGATAAAGGTAAATGATTATTGATTGTAACCTAAGATATAAATATGTCTAGATAGACCGTCATAGCTGAGGACTCGTCGAAAAAAATTGCGTCCAACTGTTGGCCGCTAAATGCAAGCAATCTATAAAAGCACAATGATGTGGCGCGAGTGTAAGACGTAGCTGTCCACCACACCAGCTGCAGCGTAAAAAAATGTTGGCTTTTGCAGCACGACACTCTAGCTAGACATAAAAATAATCAAAGATTACGAAACTGTTTTCACAATCTTTTACTACTGCTCCAATCAATTTATCATTCTTACTGTCTTTATTGGTTAGTTATTTTAATGATTGAGTTCTAAAAATATTGCCTCAAAAATAATTTGAGCTGAAAGCGCAGTCCGTCCAGAGCTTTTCCTGATACCTACTATATTTTTTTAATAATTATGTTCATCATTGAATAAAATCGCTGCGAGCTTTCGATCAAGTGTATAATCTTCTCAACCATGCTTTCGCTGCGTACGCGCTTCCTAACCAATATGGCGCCTGGAACGTGTTAATTTGTACCTCAGTCTACTCCGAACTAGTGCACCTACTTGTTATAAAAATTAAATTGTTCATAAGGTTGTTGAAATAAAATTGTACATGTAACAACTAAGTGATATGCACAGAAAGTATGTTTTGTAGTTTATGGGAACATGAGCCAATTTGCCACTTTCTTTTATTTGATTAATTTATGTATAGATAAGTAGGTTACCTATGGTTTAGACCAGTTGTTAACCTTTCGGACGTCTGCCTAGCTGTATTGACTGTAAAAAAAACTAATTTAAAATCAAATCGATAATTGTATTATTATCTAAAGCAGGCACTGTTTCAAACTCATTGAAGTCTAAGTAACTACTATTTGATTATTTTCTACAGCTGTAAGGCATTGTGTGAAATAACTGAAACAGAACTTCAATTTCCATTCTATCGTCCTATCTAACCATTAGAAAGTAAAAATACTACATAGATGCATAATCCAGCCTTTATCGTTCCCACAGCTGGGACACAGGCCTCCTCTCTTCGAGAGGGAGTGTGCTGTAATCTATCACGCGAGCCCAGTACACGTCGGTAGATGTCACATAATGATTTTTTGGCTGTAGGACATGCCGGTTTCCTCACGATGTTTTCCATCACCTTTCACATAGATGCTTATCTACGAATCTGAATAATAAAATAGCCATTATTTTACCTACTTATTACCCAATACCTATTTATTATTTGAAATGGAAAGAAATATAATTATATGGATATCGTGCAATTGAATCTATATACGGCAGACTGCGGCCGCGGTAACAATGTATTATTACATACTCTATTACGATTCTATTGATATTAAACCACAATTTGTATACCTCATTTAGTTGGAAATTACGACAGACACGTAGGTAAATAAGAATTATTTATTGAGTTTTTCCTTCTATGTATATTCTGTACTATAAAACAAAGTCGGTTTTCGCGTTTGTCTGTTTGTCAAAACTAAACTACGGAATGGATTTTTATGCAGTTTTTACCATCACTTAGAACATTCATTCCGAAGATTATTGTGTATATAGTTAATATTTTATTTTATTTAGATAGTTATAGTACAGAAATTTCGATCTTGTGACATGTCGCTATTGCACACGTGCGCTGGGGCGGTCGTTAGTGAGTTTTTAAATCATTTTTGATCTTATAATGTTTTTTTTTTTTTACAATCCGTGTTCATAGTCCTTTGAAGGCAAACGGTCTTTCCCAACAGAGATAACTAGCATTGATGATTTCCCTTTCGTTTTGATGATTTCAGACAAAAAACACGAGTTTTCTTTGCAATATTTTCCATAATCCTATACTATTAAATGACCAATATCTGTATACATATATATATTTGTAATCACGTTCTCGAAAATGGCTCCAACAATTTCGATGAAAGTTGCAATACGGTTGCAATAGGTTTACGGGGAAAAAATCGATCTAGCTAGGTCTCATATATCTATCTGGGAAGATTTGTTTTTCCCGTATTTTCACTAGATACTGGTTTACCATTTTACATCAGAACTTACAAAAGTAAACTTTAAAGTTAGGCAACTGTAGGTACGTTTCACAAGCAGCAATCAATCAATCATTTAATTTGATAACACTTGTCCCTATCATCTGGATATGATAAAAGAAGTTATCATAAAACCCTTAGTCATATAAAAACCCTGTACACACGTAACCATTTCCCCAATTTCCGTCAATATAACAAAATTTCCCACATCAATATTCTATACAAGTAATACACGAACATCGTATAAAAATGTATCAAATTCACCACAACATATTACGCCAATACAATTTATGCCTAACTTCCTCGTTGCCATGTTATCCACACAGGGGCACCTTATCAAAGTTGTCGCTTCAACCAGTTAAGTACGCCATTCAATCACCAATAATGTGCAATACACTGTGTAACAATGTCACCCGAGTTTCCCCTTTGGAAGAAAAACTGCCTATAAGCCAACTTTACCGCCAAAGGAAAGTCTACCCTATTTTGTTTGTATTTAGAATCAAGTGATGTCATGTGTATATTTTCTGAAAAAAAGAACGCGCATTTTTATTTTAATGCCTTCATCCGAATTTATGTTTTAGTTGTATAAAGATAAGGTTCAGTTTTGTTTGGTGGATGTTTCACTTAGTAGCATGGGGGAGAAAGGGCAAACACCATCATATTAAGTGAGCACATGAGAGAGGGAAACGCGAAAATGTGTGGGAAAAACGGATATAGACGTTTATCGTCGGATTTTTCGCGTGATTTACCCACGACAAATCTGAGGGCTTAACGCATCTAGTATAAGTTGAACTCTGGGCGTAAATTGTGTGTCGAATTTAGGAGATCATATTATATTGGTGTTTCAGTATTCACTAATACGCTGTTGACATAAGGGCATGTCGATTTATTGCCGTTTATTCGGCAAAGGGGAAGCTTTATTTATCTTTTTCTAGTCGAAATAATTTGCCCTTAACGCGTGTCTTGTGGGTTTCAAGTGAATTATTTTATTGGTTGATTTATATGGGATAAGACGACATAATAAATAGACAAGGAAAATAAGATTTTTATACCAAAATAACCCTACTGCGGTTTCAGTTTTATGTCTTCATTGCTGCTAAGCTTAAAATACCAGCAAAACATTGGAAATAAATTTGTCAGTTTGTAAACATCAATTACAATTCTCGTTTCTCATCATGAGCCTAGGGTTTCCCAAACTAGCCTTAACCTGTACATCTCCATTCATCATTTCAGCCGAAAGACGTCCACTGCTGGACATAGGCCTCCCCCAAGCACCGCCATTTCGACCGGTTCTGTGCTTCCCGCATCCAGCGGATTTCTGCGACCTTCACAAGGTCATCGGTCCACCAACGCTACGTCATCCGGTACGCAGTCGCATACATCCCATTATCTGTTCGCAATACGAAAACTGCGTGTAATAAGACCTATCAGTGGCCGACATCACCAAACGAAGCAACTAAACGAATTGATTGCATATAAATTTTATTAACTTTGCTTGGATAGTTTTTGAGTAAGCTTCAAAATACGTATTTTTCCCACTTAGTATATGTGTATGATATGATGATAATTCGCTGTCACTGTTATTTACATAGCAGTTAGTGGTATTCGAATTTGTGTGGGGGTACCACAACTAAAAAGTAAAAAAAAAAAACAATTGACTTCAAAAAGAATACTCTAAAAAGTGAAAAATAACTTTTATTTCGGAAGTCGGCGGCAAAAAACGAAAATTCAAAACCAAAGACACCGACTTCCGAAATAAAAGTTATTTTTCACTTTGTAGAGTATTTTATTAAATTTGCTGTTTACGGTATTGCGAAATGTAATGCACGCAAAACATTGTGCTTAAAAATTGTGCTTAAACATTGTGCTTAAACATTGTGCTTAAACATTGTGCTTAAACATTGTGCTTAAACATTGTGCTTAAACATTGTGCTTAAACATTGTGCTTAAACATTGTGCTTAAACATTGTGCTTAAACATTGTGCTTAAACATTGTGCTTAAACATTGTGCTTAAACATTGTGCTTAAACATTGTGCTTAAACATTGTGCTTAAACATTGTGCTTAAACATTGTGCTTAAACATTGTGCTTAAACATTGTGCTTAAACATTGTGCTTAAACATTGTGCTTAAACATTGTGCTTAAACATTGTGCTTAAACATTGTGCTTAAACATTGTGCTTAAACATTGTGCTTAAACATTGTGCTTAAACATTGTGCTTAAGGGAGCATGCAACGGTACAGGGATTGTCGGGGTATTTAAAGATAAGTTATAAAATTAAAATTTGTTTTCGTTAAATACTGGCCAAGTGGTCGGACTCACACTTGAAGGGTTCCGTAAGCCTAAAAATATTTAGCAAAACACACCGAAAAATCACGTTTCTCGTATAAATGTCCCTTTAATTTTTACCTTTATTAATTTTATATTATTTGTTGTTACAGCGGCAATACAGATACACAATCTGTGAAAATTTCAACTGTCTACCTATTACGATTCATGAGATGCTGTATCTCATGAATCGCTGACAGACGGACGGACAGCGGAGCCTTAGTAACAGGGTTTCGTTTGGCACACTTCATGTACGGAACCCTAAAAAACGTCAAAAAATGTTGGAACTTTGACCTTCCAATCCCCAGGTGATCACAATGATGGGAAAAATAAGTGACTCTCGGCTACGTTAATAGTAGATTGTTTGCCTAGGGGGCAAAAAACTATTTTAAAGGCGAGACTGTAAAGTACGTCACTCGAGTGTCACTATTCTTTTTATCACCCTATAAGAGAAAATAAGTAAGTGCAACTTATGAATAAGAATAGTACCTACATTTATTTATTTATTTCATTCTCACTACTTGTGTACTTGTTAAATCCGAATTTGAGTTAACAATTACAAATGAAGGCGGAATGCATTTCGCGCGTATTATATTTTTTCACATTTTTTTTTTACTATTTGGTTCGCGCGTGGTTAATTTTATCTTCACCCTGTTACTTGTTCGTACAATGTTCGTGATTGATCTCTTTGGTGATTGGAACTTTTACTAACAATATTTACATACCAAATTCAAATTACTGTTAGTCCCTAGGGATTAATTATGTTGGTCCCTGTTTACGAAGAATAAACTGGCTCTTTTTGCTTAGATGTGATAATAACGTTTTTTACACCCGCTATAGAGAAACGTAAGACCATGAAATGCCCATGGCAAAGCCAAGTTATAGAGCCAAAAACCCGATATCACCAGTAGTTGTAAAATGTAAAATGAAATAACAAGACATGAACCATTTCATTCAAAAACCATTTCTAACAGCCATATGCGCCATCAGACCCGCCATAACTCTATCAAATCAGTAATAGCTTCCACTCCACTTCGAGTGCTAGATTAATCACCCAGGACCTTAGGGCTCGGTCCACAGGAACTGGAGGCAACAATTACCTGATGCATGATATATGGTGTCGCGGCAAGCCAGCGGCTAGCATTCGTCATTTTATATGGAACAAGTCATGGGCTGTAGAGGATAGGTTTAGGCTTGTGTTTAGTGCACTCATATGAGTCTAGACCTAGCATATTGACAGAAACAAAAATAAGATCGACCAACTAAACGCCAAAATTAAACGGGTCAGTGACAACTCGGCCCGAGTCAACTAAACCCGAATAATAATACTAGATACTACGTCGTCAAAACGTGGTGTGTACCGTCGGCGTCGGCATGAAAAGTATCGACCTCATAAAATCTGGCACAGTCAGATATTTAATACTGTATTACCTGCTCTGATTCACACCATACAAACAAAATGTCCATGCAAACATCATACTCCCAGGAACGTCTAAAACCAAGCTTACAAAAACCCGTTTCAGCTTATGGCATAGATCATAAGCCATCAATATTGACCATAGCTTGGTATACCATGACACGTTTCTGCATTGTCAAAGCTGCTAATAAACTCAATTAGATATATTGGTATATAACAGTAAATTGCATTTAAAGAACGTATGAGTTATGGAGAACAGTTTGGTAAAGATTTGTAACGACTGTTCAGTTTTGTGACTTGCACATTCTGAAGTACTCCGGAATTTTCTCTTCTCGAAAAGAACCTGAGCATGCCCTGATTAACTGACGAAAGAGATTTCAAAATTGCAATTGCGACGTAAATTATTTATGCAAATAACTAATCTTCTATACAAATAAATAAAATTTAAGTGTCTGCTTGTAATGTAAAAATAACAGCTTTTTATTAAATGCATAATTATGAAAGTATAATATACGGTTCATAACTATAAAAAAAAAATTGTTTGTTTGTTCCGGTTAATCTCCGAAACGGATGGGTCGATTTTGACGGGACTTTCACTGGCAGATAACTGATGTTATAAGGAGTAAATTAGGGTCCACGCGGGCGACGCCACGGGCAGCAGCAGCTAGTATTTCAGTAAATACTACTTAGTTGTGAATGAACGAAATATTCATGGTATGGTTTTCCGCAAAGTATGGTTCACCGTCTAATTCTATTACTAGCGAACCGTCATGCTTTGCACGGTTTTTACAACTTGACAAAACTCGAAGATATCTTAATTATTAAAATTGTTCAATTATTACACATAAATCTTCCGAAATAAATTCTCTAAAAGATGGTGAATACCGCATTAAAATCCGTTCCGTCGTTTATATGAAAAACGCGGTCACAAAGACAAAGAAAAGTGACTTTAGTTTATAATAATGTATGTCGTAGATGGATTGTTGAACCCGCTGTTTACATACGCTAGCTATTTTACAAAACAGCTCCGTTATGTAAAACAGCTGTTAAGTGAAACAGCCAGGGGTTATGTAAAACAGCGGATTCGACAATCCATCTACGACATGTTTAACTAGATTATTCTGCCAATGAACTTTCCTGTAAGCATCAATCGCTCTCTACATATGAAGTTTAGGAAACATTTACAGTATTTATTCCATTAATTTATCAAGTACCTACAGAAGCCTTCTAACAATACACTTGATACACATTCACTTATTACAACACTGAAACCGATACAGAGCCTTATTGTTAGTCAAACAACAAAAAAACAACGTTTAACAGTGCTCCACATATGAGAACAAAAAAATATATTACAAAACAGCTCCAAGGCTTTCTGTAACATGTGATACATATTACTTTTTAATTGAACGCTATAACATACTCTTTTGATATCGAGTTGCCTCACACGAATATCTACCTGTGTTATTGTATACAGGGTGTGTTTTAGAGAAGAGATTGTAAGGTTAAAAATGATGTGTGTTAATGAAAAGTATGAGATTCAGGCCAGATTCATCACTATGGTGATATTGTAGGGACAAAATTAGAGAAATTAATTAAAAGTTTTTATTACAAAATTATTTTTAAAAAAATGTTTGTGATCCTCATAATAATTGATATGTCATGGTACAGTTTGCAAAACTGTTTTTTTTTTCCAATTTACCTCCGACAAGTGACCCCATAATCAAAATTCATTTATTTACTTTACACGTCCGTGTTTGGGTCACAAAAATTCATACGTGTACCTAATTTCAGCTAAATTTGTTCAAATTCAAATTCAAATTCATTTATTTCGTGAACACAGGGTACATATAGTAGATGTCTTCATAAATAATAAGATCCAAGCTGTGCTCCGCCAAAAGGCATACAAAATTTTAACAGGTTTTACATGCATAAAACATAACTATTTCAAAGTAGGTGATATCACAAAAAATATAGATTAAATATGTCAAATTTAGATTAAATTGTTAAAAATATGTCAGTTAAATAAAGTAAAAGGGCCAAACAATACAAAATGAAAAAATTATGTCACTAATAATTAAATTCAAATCAATAATCAAAATCATTCAGTATGTCACATATGATAAAACAGACTAATTAAAATTTGTCATTTAAATACTCGTCAACAGAATAATACACCTTATTATTTAACAGTTTGAAATATTCCCTTTAAATTCATTAATGTTCATACATGAGATAACTTGTCCTGGTAACTTATTATACAGTTTTTGAGCCATTGCATAAAAGCTTTTGCTATGAAATTTGGTTTTAGTTGCTAACACCTGCAATTTTTGTGTGTTCAGTAGATTCGGAGCAAATTGGCTTGGACAGACGGACAGCCAGCCAGACACACGAGTCATCCTTTATGGGTTCCATTTTTCCTTTTGAGTTACGGTCCGAAAAAGTGTTCACGGGTAGCAATGAAATTTGTAATAGACGTAGGTATATAAGCATTTTTTACAGCAAAAACTGTAGTCTGTAGTGTGTCTGTGCTATTTAAAAAAATATCGCAGAAAATTGTCGTTGTAGGTTGTTGTGACTCTAAAGTTCGATGAAGTACTTTTAAAATAAGACGAAGACTATCTTAATGTTTTTGTTAACTACTCGTTGGGGTACCATTATAAATAAAAACAAAACAATTTTTTCACTTTTTTTTTGAGTTTTAAAATCAATATGTCGGCCATACTTCTGTCTGGAAACAAACTCAATTAGCAAACAGCCTGTATATAACATTTAATATATTACAATCGCCCGGGGTGCGACCTGTAATTGTAAACAATGGTATTGTAATATTAATTGAATGCAGTTACAATTAAACCCGGCGGTATAACTTAGGAAAGTAATTAGGTCTCACTTTGTATGCAACTGGAGTATGCTAACGGTTTGTTTTGTAAACTATTACACATACATATACAATGTGGAGACAACAATACGATAAAGACACTGACAATAGGTACTGATGCATAGGAATATTCTGAAACTATCAAATAAATCCTAGAACAGAAATTAAAAAAAAATAAGAAAAATACGCCGAAAAAACACATTTCTTGAATAAAAAATTATAATAATAATATTTAAAGGTCACCCTTAAATATATACGTATATTTTTTTTTTTTGCTATAAATACACAATCTGTGAAAACTACTACTGTCTTTATGTTACGGGTCGTGAGATACAGCTCGCTGACAAACAGACGGACAAACAGTAGAAACTGTAATAAATAGGGTTCCATTTTACACCCATCGGGTACGGAACCCTAAAATGTGTTTTTTCCAAACAAACTTTAAAGAAGTTATGGGCTGATTATGAGTTTTGCCAATGTTTGACTAGCTGTGGGTGACGTAAACACAGTAGATATTGCAAAATAAATGAACCCACGCATACTGAGTAAAAAAATAACAATTATGGCCGCCATTCCAAAACAGTAGGGGCAAAATGCCTTATGATGGATATGTCGATAAAATTGATTATATTGCTTCGCCTTAATGGGTCGGACACCGGTGATCAGACAATGTATATAGGTAGATGGCGCTATTGATAATTGAGAATATATTGTGTGATGTAGGCAATTTATTTTGAAGTTCATTTGTTTAAATTTGTGTCTAGGTACTTGGTGTGAAAGAAGGTATGGCTGGAAAGCGAGTAACTACCGAGATGACGAGTAATAGAGAAGTATGGAACCGCCTCTAGGGGTTAAACCACCTGTCTCAGACGCATAGGTCCCGGGCTAAATTCCCAGTGGAGACAAAATTCTCTACTCGATTTGGTTGGTGGTAGGGCTTGTTCTAAGTCCGCCTGTCTAGGTACCACCATCTTATCTAAGTCTGTCGCCATAATAATAATGTTAACAGCATTGTTGTGTTCCGGCAGTTAAAGGTAAGATAGCCAGTTCTATCTCCCATTCTCTGTAGTTGAGGTTTCCGGGTGAAGCTCGCTTCCACCTTCGGCCTGATCATCGGTTTCATCAGGTGAGATGCATGCCAAGTGCTTCCCCGTTGCGGAATATATTTAAAAAAAATGGAAGAAAAAGATATGTTTTGCGGACCTCAAATATAATCGGGACACCGGCACTAGAATGCTGATTTGTCTTGGTACTTGCAGGTGAACAACGTGAGCATAGCACAATCAGCATATAACATTCCCACTACTGGGACGCAGACCTCCTCTCTGTGAGAGGGAGTGGACCGTAATCCACCACGCGGGCCCAGTGCGGGTTGGTAGATGTCACAAGTCTTAGAATTTTTGGTTCCAGGACATGCCGGTTTCCTCACGATGTTTTCCTTCACCGTTTTGAGAGCAGTGGTGATGAAATAATTTGCACAAAGTAAAGCGCCTGTCTGGGTTCGAACTGATGACCTACAACTTGTAAGTCGCAGCCGTTACCACCGCTGCTGTCAACAAAGTGCGTATGTTTCGTTATGAATATTGTGTCATGAACTTAAAGACGTGAAACAAAATTTCTCATTTTACATAAGGTCCAGGAATTAATTAAGCCAAAAGCATAAATTATATTCACGCGCCCTTCCCTCGGGGTAGGAAAAACATTGTTCTAGATTAATTGAATCAGTTTTCTTAGTTACCTAACTATAATAATTCGATAGTGATCCTGTAAGATAATTTTAAAGTCGCCCATGGGCCTCTGACTTGACTTCACATGCCGTCGAGAAATATCTCTCAGGCATGTTTCCTCACGCTGTTTGGCTCTGAAGCAATAAAATCATCGTCCGGAAGTCTGTCTTCAACAGATCAGACCTCTGGCATCAGCCAGATGTCTCAACTATCGAGATGTAACGGTGTACCAAAACATACCTCAAGTATATATTTACATATCTTCTTATATCGGTCTATTACCTATTATCTTGATAAGTGTCCTTGGTGTTACTTGCCCTTTTTTCTCCATAAAGATCTACGTTTTGGAATAAGCAACTGCTTCAACTTTTTCACTTACTGACCGACTTCTTGACGATTCAAAAGTAAATGGTTTAATGCTTTGAGTTTGAGTTTAATGATGTAGCTACAAAGAGCCGAATCTTCAAAAATCACAGGAACAAAGTAGGTATCACCTGACATTTGCAGCCCACACCAACTACTTAAATTAAATGGACTATTACAAACGTTCGCCTGGATCTGATACGGCACCGTTCGGCCCGCGATTTTAGCGCTTGCACGTAACAATGAGATCTTGTCACATATGTGTCGAAAGTGTGTCTTATTCTGTACATCAGTCGATATTTCAACAAGCACTGAGTGCTATGGAATTACAGACTTAAAGGTTGGTGGATTTTTGATAGCAACTAATATGGCAGCCCACTATTCTTCTGCGGATACAATAGTTGACGGTATGTCAACGAAGCAGCAGTATTTTTCTGTTCTATACGAAATTATATCTCAAGTGACTTCGACTTCGAACTCTAAAGATGACGCTTCTTGCTCATATATCTGCACAATGGTGTCATACTTTGGTTACCAATCCGTCTGTAACCAACTTGTACACATTATTAATTATGATTGTCATCAGTCATCACGCTACTCGTAATTATTGTGTGCTGGAGTGATTTGTAGAAAAAATGTATCGGCTTAACTGTCGGTTCACTGTAATTTTTATTACTGCCTGTTGCACGACATAATTTGGTTGAAGATCGTAATCGTCATCATTGTCATCCCCTATAGTCGTCTGCTAAACATTGACCTTCCGTTTAACCACTGCCAACCGTTTTTGCATCAATGATTGTGCCTTTACCAAACCATACGACATAATAATCTCGCATGGGATACCACGCGAGATTATTTTGTCGTAGTAGTGACTGTTCGGCGAGTGTTCGAATATTGGGTATCCCCAATAAGCCCCAGTGTACTACTCACCGAACAGCCACTACACTGCTCCAGTGCACTACTCTGCCGTATGAGCTACTCTATCAGTTATTCCCGTTGATCACTAAAATGACCCTTCTTCATTAATCTGTGGCCTATGGCTTTACCAAACCATACGACAAACAAATCTCGTGTGGTTTCCATATTCGAACTCTCGTTCAGTACACTGTCATTCACTAACATTCACCGAAGCTATCAATAATTGCCATCGAATATCATTTCACGGGACGCATTAGTGTTATTGCGTTCTACGAGCTATCAGTTAAGATCGATCTTGCAAATGAGTGAAAATATTAAGTCATCATGGTTTACTGGTGCCGTTTTCATCACAAAGCTTGATTGGGTTACCTTATCGTCATCATCACATCCTCGGTTGTAAGACTCCCGCTGACCAATGAATGACTTGAGTTTGCCTTCGACCGTTTTTATCAAATAGCTCACATCGTGCGACAATAGAATCTCGTGTAATTTTCATATTCGCACCCGCGCTTTGTACACTGTTGTTCAATAACATTCACCGTAGCTATCGGTATTTGCCATCAAGTGTCATTTCACGGGACGCATTAGTGTTATTGCGTTCTGCGAGCTATCAGTTAGGTTCGATCTCGCAAATGTGTGAAAAATTAAGTCATCATGGTTTACTGGTGCCGTTTTCACCACAAAGCTTGATTAGGTTACCTTATCGTCATCATCATATATTTCATTACAAGACTCCCGTTGACCACTGAATGACTTGAGTTTGCTTTCGATCGTTTTTCGTCAATGTATGAACCTATAGCCCTCATCGTGCGACAATAGAATGTCGTATGATTTCCATATTCGGATCCTCGTTCAGTACAGTGTCGATCACAAACATTCACTGAAGTTATCAGTAATTGCCATCTAGTGTCATTTGATGGGACGCATTAGTATTATTGCGTTCTGCGAGCTATCAGTTACGTTCGATCTCGCAAATGTGTGAAAATATTAAGTCATCATTGTTTACTGGTGTCGTTTTCACCACAAAGCTTGATTAGGTTACCTTATCGTCATCATTATATCCTCCGTTGTAAGACTCCCGTTGACCAATGAATGACTTGAGTTTTCCTTCGCCCGTTTTTATCAAATAACCCTCATCGTGCGACAATCTAATCTCGTGTGGTTTCCATATTCGGACCCTCGTTCGGTACACTGTCGTTCACTAACATTCACCGAAGCTATCAGTAATTGCCATCGAGTGTCATTTCACGGGACGCATTAGTGTTATTGCGTTCTGCAAGCTATCAGTAAGGTTCGATCTCGCAAATGTGCAAATGTGTATTGTTGTGTTGAACGCGTAATTAAGTATTGAATAGTGTATGATAGTGGGTTATTGGTTCTGTAATGTCTTATCATTGCTTAAATTAAGTTTCGTTTTTGCATTACCTTTGATTTGATGCTGGGGAGTTTGTTGCGCCACTTCTTCTTCAAGTGATGATGGGTGGGCGTTATGGGAGACTGTCTTCTGTCATTTTGCCGAAGAAGTACTGATTCTCATTCTAATTTGAATAAGTGACTTTTGATTTTGTTTCTGTAAAGATAATAAATGTGTAAGGTAAAGAATTAAATGTGGTAGCTGCAGGTTAAAAAAAATCCTTTTTCGATACAATACGATCTACGCATTGTTTTGACTATAAATTCACATGACGTTACTAGTCACCCGGAGACCTCGTTTTGTTTATGTCGAATACACGAAGATTAACAAAAAAGTCCCATTAACTTATTTATTTCTAGATTGTTTTACAAATGTTTTACAAATTAAACCTAGGCTAGTTTTGATTACAAATGAGTTAAACATCTGTAGCAGAACTACGCAAAACCTGTATTTCGGATAATTTTACATTTATAATAGCCATTAACATACATTTTTACAATTAACAGCAGTGTTATTTTACACTTAATATTATTATAAGTAGATAATGAATGCGTGACCTCTCACTGTGTGGAATGAAGTGTGAGTGTGTGAATTGAGAGGGTGTAAGTGTGTGTAACTTACACACACCCCCACACACCCTCTAAATTCACACACTCACGTGAGAAGTTGAATATTTGGAAGTTTATGCGTGTGAACTGTGTGAATTTGGAAAGTATCAATCAAACAAGTTAACTCCAACGCGATCATTGTGTAGTAGAAGTTAACTCTCTAATAATTTAGTTTTTGTAAATATTCAGACACTTTTTTTTTGCATTACATTTTTGTTCATTACATATTTTATTTCTATATTTTCTCTCTATCTTTCATTTTATAAGGAGAGAAAGATCAAAGAAACTATGGATGGATTGTGTGAAACATTGTATGGCTAGAAAGGGACTGATGACTAATTGAGAAGTAGGATTGTAAGAAGAAGAAGACATGTGGCTCTGACCCCAAATAAATTGAGATAAGAGCAAAAGAATGACGTCATATTTTATTTCTCCTAATACAATTTAATCATTTAGATCAACGGTCGCCAACAGGCGGACCGCGGTCCATATCCACACCGCGAACGGTCGGAACTTGGACTGCCAAATAAGTTTAAATAAACTTACTATTCAATTTAAATAACTGCCATGTAGGTAGAATCTAATTTGATTAGTTCGTTTAGTTTTAGTAGGTAGACACAGCTGCAGTTACTATTCAGTGCTGTGTGGCACAGAGGAGAGAGCGTTTCAGTGCAGGGATGCGGGTGCAAATATGGCATAAAAAAGCTTATAATAATTACCTTGTAATTATATTATACAAAATAAAATAAAAATATTAGAAAGTAAGTAAAATGAGTTTTTTTCTGGACCTCGATTAAAAAATTCAACAGTATGCGGACCCCACTTAAAATTACCTGCCGACCCCTGATTTAGATCTTTGATTTAGAAAAGAAAAATCACAGAAAATATGAAAGAACCTCTGCCTTAGAACACATCTGAGATACATTAACTTACCTGGGCGACCGAGCTCGGGTGAAAATAGAGAAAACTAATTTTCCAGAATATGTTGCCCAGCTAGATTGATTTTTTGCCCCGTAGTACCCCTATATTGCAACTTTCCTCTAAATCGTTAGAGCCGTTTTTGAGAACGTGATTACAAATATATACAACATAACATGTATTGTATGTATTTCCCAAAGGGTAAGGCATAGGTGTACCACAGTACACACAAACAAAACACACAACACAAACAATAAAACACACAAAAACAAACACACAAACAAACAAACTAATATATATACAAATATTGCTCATTAATTTTTTTTTATAATAATAAATACATTTTGAAACTATACAATCTTAAATATAATATACATCTAACACTAAAATATATAAATTATGTACAAGAAAAAAAAATACAAAATAAAGGAAGAGCTCATTGGTCATCGAAAAATTCGTCCGCATCATTCGCTCATTTAATATGATAGGACCAAAGATTTAAATCGTAGATGTGCCCTCACCGTACTACGTCGCGCGAAAAAGTGTCCACACTGAGAAGAGTGACTTCGCACAATAATAATGGCGTTTCCATGACAATTAAGTCAAGTATCTGCAATATTTTGTGTCAGAGGTGTCGAAACGAAACAGAAACGCGACCATCTTATAACGCGGCAGGGCAAATCTACGATTGAAATCTTTGGATAGGACAGGTCCTATGTGTGACATCTCAGAAGAAAACAAAAAATACATAGAAAAATTGAATCTATTCATAGACACTTCGCTTATCATAAAACGCATACAGAAAGGCGTAGATAAAGCTTTCGCACACGACCAACTCTTTATAGTTATTCGCAATACGACTAACTTACATTTAACGCCTCCTTAGACCTATACCAAGTGACATCTTCACTTAGATTTAGAAAAAACAAACAATTTGAAATCTTAAGTCAGTGGTGTAAGAATGTATCTTATTTTTCAGTGGTTCAGAATAACGTTGGTAAAGTTATAGTATTGAACGTAAAACTTATGTGAAGCACGCTTGAGAAGTTTTATGGGGCTTAAAGTTTCCATTTAAGAAAGTGTAAAGTGAATTTTTCATGTGAAAGGATGTATTTTCCATGTGAATACTGACAGCTATTTGGTACGTTGCACATTTGGAAATGGAATTGAGGTAAATAATATTTTCTCTGGTCTTTGCTTTCATTGATCTTCATTTGTTTTCCGACAATTTTAATTCAATTGCAATACCTCAAACTGAAATATCTGAAAAAGAATCGTCAAACTGAAAGCACACATGCATAAACAATTAGGTCGGGAACAACATCTTTCAGAGATTTATCAGAAGCCGAAATAAAACCCATGAAGCCAATCCCTCACCCCCTGCGTACACCATCAAAAATAACTCAATTCCTAGACCAGTCAAACCTACCCTTTTTATAGCATTAGTATGATAAATGTCTCCCATTTCTCGGGACATACTCGTTCGAGTTCGTGCGGCCCGATCGAGTGTAGTGTGTGGGAATGTCCCACAGGACGCAGAACATTTATGTGCCGCGGACACACGCGTGCGGACTGACACAGGGCTATGTATCTATTAGATTTGGAGGCAATAGAGATTTGGAGACTTCTATGAGGACGTTTTTGCAATAATTGATAGACTTGATGAAAGAATTCTTGCACCAGTAAGCGGGTTTGCCTGTCATGCAATTTGGGTAACGAAATGTTGTCATCGAAAGTTAGGTTTTACCATAGTTAGCCACCATACCATAAGCAATGATAGCCCAGTGGTGTGACCTTCGGACTGCCAAGTCATAGGTCTCGAGTTCGAACCCAAGGCACACCTCTGACTTTTCGAATTCATATGCGTATTATATAATTATCACTTGCTTCAAAAACGGTGAAGGAAAACATCGTCAGGAAACCGGCATGCCTGAGAGATATTTCTCGACGGCATGTGAAGCCAAGTCAGAGGCCCATGGGCGGCTTTTTAACTCTGACACCAGGTTAGTCACTAACCACACGAAAAGAAGAAGAGGAAAACCATACTTATAAATGAAAGAAAAGCGACTGTTATTTGCAGAAGACTAAAATTATCTATCTCAATAAAACGGGACTCGGAAAGACGATCTTGAATGAGCCGCCATTTTTTGTGACGTCATTGCAAATTCTACTGTTTTCCTTGATATAGACAAAGCTAATTAACAGCTCTCAGGAGAACCAAGGTCACAGTCCCTCTCACAGAGAGAAGGCCAGTGCCCCTGCAGTGGGAGCATTTTATAGGCTGATGCTTAGGTCTCATCATCATCACCATCATTTCAGCCGAAAGACCTCCATTGCTGGACAATAGACCTCCCCACGCACCGCCACTTCGGTTCTGGTTCTGTGCTTCCTGCATCCAGCGAATTCCTGCGACCTTCACAAGGTCATCGGTCCACCTTGTGAGACGCTTTCCAACACTGCGTCTGCATCCGGTACGCGGTCACCACTCCAGAACCTTTCATCCACATCGGCCAGCTGTTCTGCGAGCAATGTGCCCTGCCCACTGCCACTTAAGTTTGACCTTGGTTCTTCTGCGGGTCTCACTCTGAACCTATTTTGATCAGCAATTTTTATTTACTTTGAGGTTTCAAGGGAAGGTCTGCAAAGGATTATAATATAACGTTACTATAGTTATATGAAAGAATAAGTAACAGCAATAAATAGTTTCCAGGATTCGTATCTTCGTGAGGCGAAGTCAGGCACACTATGGGTCGGCTCCAATCGGTACTCTTCGTGTAATCACGACTTAGTTTACACTTTGAAGTCCATCTTATCAAGTTAAAACTTTAAGTTACTGAACTAGCTTCAAGCAAGTCCAATACATCTTGTGTTGATGGCTTAATCTCACTGTGAGGAGGAAAATCAGTGAGTTATTACTGAAATGTTAGGAGTCACGATTTAAAGTTAGGATGAGAAAATCTTAGCATTTTTGCATTAGTTAAAAAGGATGGTATTGTGTTCATTATACTGTGTAGTTTTTATACCAGCTCATTTATGATTTATTTGTTACTAGCTGCGTCCCGCGGTTTCACCAGCATATGTCACACTCCCGTGTGAATATCGGGATAAAACCTATGCTATGTCTTAACCTAGTTCATGGTCTACTCATGAGCCAAATTTCATTTAAATCCATTCAGCCGTTTTAGCGTAACAAACAAACAAACTCACTTTCGCTTTTATAATATTAGTTAGAATTTGGATTTTCATATCAAAATCAAACTATTTCAACAGTGTAGAAAATTTAGTTGGCTTGGGCTTGGACCTTCATTTCAATTTTCGCTACTTTGTGGGAATATTTAGCAATTGTTGGTTTTGCTAAGAAGCTCTTCTTTCTTGATGACTCAGGTTATTGAATAAAATAGCTTTGCCTAAACAAGACTGCATGTTTTTCCTTTACATACATGCACCTTCAATCATAATCAGTGATCGGAGTAGGTAGATTGAACTGGGGTCATTGATCCGAAACGTATATATTACTATGGACATTCCTCCGGAATTGGTGGATTATTAAAAAAAAACCGGAACTTATGTAGGAATTGTATTCTGCCAGAGTGGAAGGAGTCATTTGATGATTTGCCATCCTCAAAAAAAAGGTAGGAATTGTAATAAAATGAGCAAAAATGAGGAAAAATGGCTTATCCATGTTATTCTTTCTGTGTGCATTTATGATACAAGTACTAAAAATGAATCTACCTACTCCGATCACTGATCATAATATGTAAAACAGAAACTACCACCAATAATAGGGATAATGACCAAAAAATAATATACTATAAAAAAATGTTGGGCACGTATTTTTCTTTTTAACGTAATCTAAAGATTACGGCGATAATATTATTATATGAGTTAAAATGTGCCATGACGACAAAAGTATGTAGATTTTATACTTACTTGTGACGTAGCGACCCCCACTCCCCAACTTAAAATGCGTTTTATCTAAGTATTTTTTTATTAATATGATGAAGCAAAAAATACGTGTCTAATATTTTTTTTTTATCTGACTGACGGACTAAATAGAATTTCTTTTTTTTTTACCCAGGCATCATCCCTATTTAAACTAACACAAGTAATTCACAATTAATACGACAACTCTTCCCGTACCGTCTAACCATTCCTAAATCAGCATCGATCTACAATAGATCCCTCTTGCGGCCGCCGGCGCACGACCGCGCTCACGATTCAGATTAATCTATCGAAAATCGTTTTACAACATATTATTTATAGAGAGCATGCGCCAGCAATGATCATCAGTCCGTGTGCGTAGGGATGCGCCCCGACGCATTCCGCGCGCACCGATGTGTCGATGCGGAAACATCGTTGCGACGTTATCGATATCGAGATGTGAGTACTCGAGATGTGTTTGTGATTAGTCATGTTACGTATGCGAATTGTTAATTAGAATAACGTTTGGTTTTGTGTGTTCAGTTAGATAGTGTCAGGGAGTGATGTGATATAGATATGGATAGGTAATTTTATTTTGATATCGAGTTTCATTAAATTTATTTTAACTAGTTAAAGGTTTACTGTTCTAAAACTTTACAACCTACACATAAAACATTTTACAGTTCAAACCCTGCTCTAAAAATCACATCGCTTACGCCTAAAACCATATTAAAATTCAAAAACCATTAAAAATTAACACCTTCAAATCACGGCCTTTATTGTCAAAATCGGACGCTACGAACTTGTTCTTCATAACTCGTAAAAGTCGAGTGATGTCGTAAAATAAAACCGAAAGCATTCCGACTGAAGTCAACAATTAACCCCGGTTTTAATGAAACTTCTGAACTAGCCCCAGCAGCGGCATGGAATCGCAGCCTATTTTAAAGACATTGAATATTTAAGAGAGCTAATTGAAATGAGCGAGACAGTTTGGAGTGTCGCCAGGATAATTACCTAGCTCCTAAGATGAGATTTAACGTGCCACGCTTAAATGGTTGGAGCCTTGGAGATCTCTCTTTAAGGGAAAGTTTATTTCCGGGTTTTTTTTCTTGTTAATGAAGTCGGTTGGCAATCATAACTGTTTAGTTGGGGTACAGTGCACTAAGTGTGGTTACGCCTCATTATTTTCAAACAGTATAGATTTATGGTTTTTATTCATGTTCTGTTATTGATCTCGATAACATACAGTACCGGGGCGACCGAGCTCTGCTCTGGTTAAATAGAGAATGCTCATTTAATAGTATAGGAAAGTTCATACTAATTCCATGCTGCCATGATAGTACATACTAATTCCATACTGCCTGACAGTAGGTACTTACTAATTCCATGCTGCCATGATAGTAGGTACTTACTAATTCCATGCTGGCTTGTTATTATTCTAAGGTAATCATCTTGTCTTAAACTTCAGGCGACCGAACTCTCGCCGGGGCGTAACTCCGCTGCCACGAGAAATCATTCCACAGCGGACAGAGCTCCGGCGGGATCTCATGGCGGCATGGAGTATGCGATTGTCACAACCCAGCGCTGGGCACGCCACAATTGCGGCGATAAGTCCCCTCTTTGAGGAGTGGCTTGAGAGGCGCCATGGCGTCCTCACCTTCCACCTGACGCAGGTCCTCACCGGACACGGTTGTTTCGGGCGGTTCCTATGCCGTATAAGGCGGGAGGAAACGCCCGGGTGTCACCACTGTGTGGCTCGCCCGGAGGAAACGGTGGAGCATACGGTGGAGATTTGCCCGGCTTGGGCGGAGCACCGCCGTGTCCTCACGGAGGCGATCGGCGGCGACGATCTCTCGCGTCCGGCCCTGGTTCAGGCCATGGTTCGGAGCGAGAGTGCATGGGAGGCCGTCACCTGCTTCTGCGAAGCAGTTATGCTCGCGAAGGAGGAGGCGGGGCACGCGAGGGAGATGCAAGATGCGCGCCCTCGCGTCCCTAGTCGGTCGGGAGTCGCGAGCCGACTTCCGGCCACACAAAACGAATTTTCCTACATATGACACTTAGCTAGATCGATTTTTCGCCCCCATACCCCTACATTGCAATTTTGATCGAAATCGTTAGAGCCGTTTTCCAGAATGTGATTACAAATATATTATATGCAATTGCTCATTTAATAGTATAAGATGAATTCAGTTATTAATCAATCATTAGTTATAAGAAGTGGAAGTGCGTTTTTGCGGACTTCCATTCTCAATTTTATTACATAATTATTACGCTCATCTTCACCTATCGTAGGTAAACAATTAATACACTATAAGACTGACAGACGGCTGTACTAAACAAATTAAAAAAAATATTGACATAAATACATACATAACCTATAATCTGTGATTACTAGCAATAATACAAAGACAAACAGCTTGCAACCAAAACCCTTAAATTAAAATAGACCCAATTTTTTTTTCAATAAACCTGTCAACAAAAAAATTCTCGATATCGACAAACCCCATCTCTAAACGTTGTGTGATGTCGAAGGTTGTCGATTCGTGCAGGCCGTGTGCGACCCGCTCTTCCGGTGTCCAACACTGCTACATTTTAATGGACGCCTATTTGTACGTGAATTCACATCCAACGATTACCTTGTTTGCTTACAAATTGCGTTCGACCCACGTAATTATGCTGATTCAAAAGTGCTGTAAGGGTTGTGTTTGGATGTACTTCTTTTTTTATACATGCTGGTCTTTTATTTTTCCTGTAGACTTTTGTGAGTTCGTTCGCGTGGATTTTGAGGGCGCGATGTTTTTTTGTTTTTTCGTTATTCTTTCGGTAAAGTTCGTCAATTTAAAGACCGAATAGGTAAATATTATCTCATGATTAACTAGATTAAAGTATTGTACCTATTTACCACAATGTATATAGTGATAGCAGTGATAGTCTACTGGTGTGACCGTCGGACTACCAAGTCATAGTACTTTTCGAATTCATGTGCGTATTGTATAATTATTTCTTGCTTCAGAAACGGTGAAGGAAACTATCGTGAGGAAACGGCCTGAGAGATATTTCTCGACGGCATGTGAAGCCAAGTCAGAGGCGCTTGGGCGGATTTAAAACTCTGACACCAGGTTAGTCACTAACCACACGAAAAGAAGAAGAAGACCACATTGTAAACCATTATAAAAAAAAACTTATTTCAATTAAACGTTAAAGCACTCTCAAGATTCAGAATGATTGGTTTCACATTTTGAAACTAGCTAGGATAACAATGTAACTCGTAATTAGATATGAAATATATTAAATTAAACTTTGAACTAGAACTTTTTAATATTATTTATGTAGAATTATTATTCTCATAAAATTTAATAATGAATGTTAGTGAACCAGTCTTTAGTCATGGTTCATTGAATTAATTATTTAAATGTATTTTTTTTTTATTGTACGCCTCATCAGTCAGAACATGTACGGATTTTTTACTTATATTTAAGATCTTGCATGCTCAATTTGTATGTAAACACATGTTTGACAAATAAATTATCTTTTATCTTTTGAAAACTTAGACTAACTGAAAAAGTATATTCGATTCTTAACACAGCCAACAATCCCAATCGAACCCGACTTTTATATCATACCCACACCACATTTCAAGCCATCAGCCACCATGATTCAAATACCCATAACACTAAAAGATAGTTTACAAACAGCACGAATCGAATATACGTACATCGCAGTCCCATTACTTGAACATAGAAAATGCCCTTAAATACTGTTCAAAATAAATCTTTCCAAGCTACAACTTATTCCAAGCTCCCCTTTCACGTCTCGATGTGGTCATTGGAACATACAAATCGAGTGTAAGACCATAATTGTTAATTTCGAGCAAAATGCCCGCAATAGCTTTCAAGTTGCACTAACTAACGATCCCATTGCTAGATGCCTATCGGGTTTCTGGTCATAGTACCTGGTCGGTGGCACTGTGGGGTTAAATGACGGTTTAAGCTGAGATTAAAGTTAGAAGAAAATATAGAAGTTTTTACAAAAGTGAATGAAAGATGATGAGAGAACCGAGGGGCAATTCCCGTATTTTTAAGAACGTTCGCATCCTAATCTCAGTCTGTCAAAAATACCTCTAATTTTCTTACATTTTGACAAGTTATTGACACTGCCGCTGAGATGTAATTGCGACTAAATTTTTAACGTTTTTTTATGGGAATTGACCTTCTAGTTTTAGGCTAGCCATTTGATGAATATTTTTAGCACGATACGACATAAAAAAAAAACAAGCATCAACAATAGTCAAAATAAAAAGCTAAATACTCATGTCGCCCGTCCTTAATCACAGGACCGAAAATACGGGAGAATCATTTTTAGCTAAATTATCCGTGATTGAATTCCTTTCCTTTGTTTTAATACTAAGCAATAGTCTTAGCTATGCTTATCAAGTAAATAAATTGTCTCTGCTTAGATAAGCACACATAGTGAACATAATTACTGCCCTTTTTTTTTGAGGGTGGGAAATCATGAAATGACTTCTGGCTCTGGGCGGAGCGGGAGGGTGTGTCAGACTTTTACTGACTAAAACCCACCCGTGTTCCTTCCGTTGCCTGTGTGCCGGGGCCGTGATACCCCTTTCGGATAAACCCGCAACCCCAGCAGATAATTACTGCCCTTAGAAGAGATTAAGAGACATTATAGTGCAATTTCCTTTAGCATATTCTATCTATCTATTTATTATTTATGGTATTACCTCATTTCTATAGACCGGGTTTTTTTATTCATTTACAGCTTGTGTAATCTAACTGAAAAATCCAGAGGCTCACATAGTGCCACAGGATTTCCTGCCTTGTATTGTGATGCTAAAATAAAACATTAAAGCTGCAACAGTTGAAATTACTCTGATATAGTATGGAATTAGTAATATTTGTATGTATGCATAATTTGAATATAAACGAAGATTAAGAGAGGATTCTGTCGAGGACTGAAGATAAATATTTTAACCGCCACAACTAGCCCTCACAGTGCAACCGACCCTAAAAATGCGAGTACATAATGCATGCGTACACGGCGCGACGCACAGATCGATGGATCGTATCGATCCGCACAAAGGATCGAGTCGTGATCATGATTGCGTTACGTTCGAAAGTTTCGCCGTTTATGTAAAGTTCTAGTCTTATTCTCTTTGCTACGTGCGGGAATCGCGGAGATATTGTTAGCGTTTTTGCGACTGTGTGAGGTCGCCATGTTAATTGTGTGGAGTGGGCTTGTAATTTGGCTTTGGCGTTTGTGTGAAACGTTCTGAGAATGATTGAATGGAAAGGGGAGGGGAAGGGGAAAAGAGGGAGGAGGTTGCATGTTTTTGATCGTTCTTGGAAGTGGAGATGTTTGAATGAAAGAATTTAAGTTATAGATCGTACCGGCACACTTGCTGGCAATAGTTGTAACTTGTCGTTTTCTACCATGTAGTTGAATATAATTGATAGTAAGCTGGAAGAGATTTCATTAAAAATAAGCATCACCTTTGTACTTTTTTTATGTACTTATCTTCTTGTCTGTTTATAGGTATGTACATTATAAAGAGTTAAATAATTAATCAAATAATAGCCATCTAATCAGCAGAGTATTATGATAAAATTTTATTAAGTTCTGTGACTGCATCTACAATGACATACAAACTACGCGTCACCCCGACGACACGTAAAATCCTTCATCGCGCAAGTAGAGTTTACCACGCGACTAGCATATATACAACGTCCCGACATAAATAGTCAGGCAGTGGTCCACCAGTCACAACACCCGTCTGGTCGGAGAATCCTTCGTTTTCTATTAGAGGAATTTAGAGGATAAGTGAACTTTACGCCCTGTTCCTCATGCCTTTATAGTTCTGTTGTGCGTGATATGTATTAAGGGGTCCTGAATAAAAAATAAAATAAAAAAAACATTTATTTCAGACAAAAAAGTCCATAGGCAAAACGACGTTGTTAGTAACAAGAATTTTGCTTATAACTAATTTTAGACACACCGTCTACCCCTGCACAGTAGGCTCATTGGACTCGCAATACATGGAGTTCAGTGAACCTACTGAGCAGAACAGTATCGGTTCTCTCGCCAATCATACTTAAAAAGTAAAAAAAGAAACTAGACTCACCGTCTACCCCTGCACAGTAGGCTCATCGGTCTCGCAATACATGGAGTTCAGTGAACCTACTGAGCAGACCTGTATCGGTTCTCTCGCCAATTATCCTTAAAAAGTAAGAAAAGAAACTAGACACATCGTCTACCCCTGCACAGTAGGCTCATTGGTCTGGCAATACATGGAGTTTAGTGAACCTACTGAGCAGAATAGTATCGGTTCTCTCGCCTATTATCCTTAAAAAGTCATCATCATCATTTTCCTGCCCTTGTCCCATGTTACTTGGGGTCGGCGCAACACGTTTTCTTTTTCCACTCTCCCCTATCAACTGTCATGCTATCATTCACTTCCTTCTCTTTCATATCATTCCTCACACACTCCATCCACTTTTTCTTAGGCCTTCCTCTCCCGCTCCATCCATCAGCATTTATATTCATCACTCTTTTAGTCACATGCGTTTCCTCTCTCCTCATCACATGCCCATACCAGGCCAAACGATTTCCTTTCAACTTTTCTGTCACTGGCGCAACTTTTAAACTTCCCCTTATATACTCATTTCTTACTTTATCCAGTTTCGTTACTCCACACATCCATCTCAACATTCTCATCTCCGCTACATGCAATCTTTTTTCATCCGTCTTCTTCACGGCCCAACATTCCGATCCATACAGTACGACAGGCCTTATCACGGACTTATAGATTTTCCCCTTTAACTGGAGGGGCATCCGTGAGTCACAAGTTGTTTCTGTGACCTGTCGCCATTTTATCCATCCTGAGTTGATCCGGCGTGTTACGTCTCGGTCTACTCCGCCATCCCCTTGGACAAGCGACCCGAGGTACCGAAATTCGGAGCAGATCGGTAAGGGCGTTCCGGCGAGAGATATGGACGCAGGACTGGAAGAACCGCCAAAATCGCAAAACAAGTATTCCGTTTTGGTTCGACTTAATCTAAAGCCAACGGTCTCCAGTCTTTCCCACCACACCTCCAATCTGCTCTGGACCTCTAAGCCACTCTCGGCAACCAGCACAATTTCATCGGCAAACAGCATACACCAGGGGGCCTCTTCTTGGATATCCGACGTAAGAGCGTCCATTATCACCAAGAAGAGGTAAGGGCTGAGTGCCGACCCCTGGTGCAAGCCGACCGCCACATTGAAGCTGCCAGTAGTGCCCACTGTAGACCGGACTTGGGTACTGCATCGACTGTACATCGCTCGAATCAACTGCACATACTTCCCTGGCACACATTTCTCCTTAAGAGCCCACCACAAAACTTAAAAAGTAATGTATCCTTAAAAAGTAATAAAAGAAAGTAGATACACCGTCTACCCCTGCACAGTAGGCTCATCAGTCTCGCAATACATGGAGTTCAGTGAACCTACTGAGCAGACCAGTATCGGTTCTCTTGCCAATCATCCTTAGGACGCATTCTGGCTCCCCCGTACTCGTCAGACCACCGACGCAATTTTTTTACACATAATTGCGTAGAAGTCATCTACGCTGGCGTCAGTAAACATGCCGGACGCACTGTAAAATCGAGGAAGCCGAAACAGAGCCCTGAACACATTATTATACTGAACGCGCAAGGCGTAGGCTTCTTGTGTAAAATTTGCCCACAGGCCGCTCGTGTAGAACGTCTGACAGAATGCCTTGAAGCAAGATATAAAGAATACTAGTACTGTATATACTAATTGTTGAATCTTGTTCCACAATTACTTGATTCATTAATACAGTGATATATGACGTGGCATGTAAGCGACTGGCGAGCCGCACGCTAGCGCTCCGTTAAAATATCAAAAATGCAATTCTCATATCATATCGCTGGGTCGCTACAGTTCCATGCTTTTTCTTGAATCTTAGCACCAATTCTTGCGCAGGTACATAACGTAAATATCTAGCGAAGACTTTGTGTATCTGTGCAATATCAAGCGCCAAACATTTATATACTACCATAACATTTGATCAACCTAATATCAGTTTACCCTGAAGCGATAATAATTTCAAATGTACGATAAAATATTTAAGCTATTTCTTCACACAGAAAACATTATTAGCGAATTTACAAGACATTTGTATTTTATGTTCACACCTTTCCTTGACTTTGCTTTATTGGTTAGTTATACTGTGTCCAAGTGAAATGTGTTAATAAGCCCTTTTAAACTAAGAAAGAGATATTACTATCTATAGTTATAATAATAATAATCTATAGTTATAATAATTTTCGGAGGGTTATTACTATGAGTGAAGGGTAAAATCATTAAACATTTTAAAAAAATCATCATAATCTTCTTAGCTTATCGATGGGCAAAAAATTCAAATAGTCTTGACGCAGAACGTCACTTTCGCAAATAAGTTTGGCTCAAAATGACTGCGTCAGTGAGCATAGTTCGCGTACCTGTACGCGAGCTACGCTCACTGACGCAGTTATCAGATCATCCAGTGCATAGGTGACAGGGCATCCTCATAAGTCATCACCGTAAGCTGGCGTGCTATGTCTATGATGGAGGGGTTTACAGTTTAGCTAAAGGTTGAAAGAGTAGTTCTCCAGTGAGTGTATAAAAGTTATGAGAAACAGGGTGTAAAGTTCACTAATCCTCTATACAAAAGCGAGAATCATCCGACCAGACGGGTGTCGTGTCTGGTAGGCAACTGCCCCATGATTGATGTCGGGAAGTTATATACAGGGTTATTGGTAAAACACCAACAACCATTTAAGGGGTCATTGTATTCCTCATTATGAACCACTTTTACTATGGGACCAAACCTGAAATAATGAAAAAAGATCAGCTGTTCCCTACATTTTAAAGAGTTATGCGAACATAAATATAGAGAACAGCAGATTTTTTATTCGTGATTTCAGGTTTGGTCCCATAGTTAAAGCCACAAGTGCATTAAAATATCCATCAACTTGTTATCTGGCTGAAATTTTCACCATTGACCTATTTTATTTTAGGGACGTACCGATAGATTAGAAAAAGATTTCCAATAGAAATCACTCCTCCTAGCCTTTTCCCAACTATGTTGGGGACGGCTTCCAGTCTAACTGGATGCAGCCGAATACCAGTATTTTACACAGAGCGACTGCCTATCTGACCTCCACAACCCAGTTACTGGGTAATACGATACCCTTGGTAAGTCTGGTTGTCAGACTTTCGGGCTTCTGACGACCCGTTACGACTGTCAAAGATACACGAATGACAGCAGGGACCAACGGCTTAACGTGCTTTCCGAGGCACGGAGGAGTCTCGGTATGTTGAGATGGTCACCCATTCACGGACCTACCCCGGCAAGCGTAGCTTAACCTGTGTGATCGACCCGTGCTGCTGGTATTACTTAGCCACGAGCTCCTTGCGGCTGATATTACTTAGCTACGAGCTCCTAAAAGTTTTCCAATAGAAAAGTTCTCAAAACCCTGTAAACTATACAGGGTTGTGAGAACTTTAACTTTAACCGACCTACTGTTTTCAAAGACTTATCTGATGCTTCTGCTGATATCCTGATGATGACCAGAAACAAAAATATTTGAACTTCAAACTGCACCAAAACAGTGGCAATAAGGTTTTTATATCTCTTCTCATTCAAAATTCTCAATCCAAAGCATTTATTTCAATTAAACCATTTACAGGCACTTTTGAATTGTCAAGGAGTCGTTCCGTCAGAAATATGAAACGCCTATGGAGAAGAAAGGGCAAGAAACTACACGCACACTCTTTTAAATCAAAAAATTATTACAAAATATTTAAAATTCAAAATTCATTTATTAAAACTAGGCTGAGAATCAGCACTTTTCGAACGTCAAAATTACATAAGACAGTCGCCCAAAAACGCCCACCCTTCACCACTTCCTAGTGCTTTAGCTGTGAAGAACAAGTGGCGCAACAAACTCCCCAGCAGCACAGCTGTCTGTTCAGATGGAAAAACTTGATTCTAGTACGTATGCAAAAATAATTTACATTACCACAAATTGCAATACAACTCATTAAATAAAAACATTTTAATGAGTATTGGTTACCTCACTCAAGTTGAAATTAAACATATGAGAACAATGTAGAAAGACGTGCACATTAAAAGCGTCCATAACAAAAAAAAAAAAAAAGAACAGTTCAAAAATTCAAATAATTCATGGCAGCTAAGAGATGACCAGTCCCTACTGACGGCGCCCGTTCACGAACATGCCGTGTGGACTATTAGCTGTTGTGTAGGATTCAAATCTTGACCTCTGTAAAACATCTGCAAGTACTGGTTTAGGTCTAAAACGCAGGCTTTAACTAAAGTAAACACATAAATCATGATATTGCCTTGAATCGCATGCATAATCATCAGTCGCTATGTCATCGATCGACAGAACTGGATAGAGACTGTTTTCTAGAATAGATAATCGATAAGTATTAGTAATACATAGTTTCTTGTGAATCAATATAACACACAAATACACGATAACATACGAGTACACATAACATCACGCCTCGTTTTCCCGGAGGGGTTGGGCAGAGGTGTACCTATAGTTTTAAGGGCCTTTTTGATAGGATACAAACGGTGGCTTCAAACAGTCGCGTAAATGTTTTAATTATAATTCTAATTTTGATTTTAAATTAAATTTTGATTTTGATTTTAATTCTAATTTTGATTTATTTTTTATTTTTATTTTGATCTGTTATTATTTTTTATTTTTTTATTGTGTTTTTTTTTTAATGGTATATGTGGCCTGCAATAAAGATTTGATTATTATTATTATAGTACACCGACATTATGTTTGAGTCCCATGTAATAGGGGGCGAGCCTATTGCCATCAAATGGGCACAACAGCAGTGTTATAACAAAATCGAATGCTCCTTGAATGCTCTGTTGGTCTAGTAGTTCAACCACGACTGCTAAGTGTTGTCCTGGGTTCGATCGCCAGGTTGAGTAAAGTGTTATTGGAATTTTTCATTAGGAAGTTTTCAGTAGCAACACTTATTTTTTTATTTGCCCCTGGCAAAATTGCAATAGGCTTGCACTCACTTACATGGGATTTAAATGGATGACGTTGTACCATACACGTCTGCTTTTTCCTTATTACATAAAGTGGTGATGATAGATCCTATACTATTAAATGCAGCATGGAATTCGTATGAACTATCACTAGTATTCTCTATTTTCACCCGAGCAGAGCTCGGTCACCCAGGTACTAATCTAACATAATCGACAGCTCTCGTCCATCACGTATGTTAGGATTAAAATAAAAACATTAAGTCACAAAAATGAGATCAGTTCTAGCTTGGGAACCGAACTATGAAAATCCGTATCCGTGACGGACCCGCTCGAGTGTGAACAGTGTGTTAAATGCAAAGAACCCTAAAAAAGTTAGTTTTGACATCATTTCACGTCGATCAAGCGGCCCGATGAATAACGCGGTCCGACGGAGAAAGAAAAAAAGAACCTCCTCCGTTCTGAATGCGACTCATTTTATGAATGAAATAAGATTTTTTTCCTACGGAACCGCGACAAATACGTGCTTTCCTTTCTCGGCCGTCTGAGGCGACGTGCATTCATTTTCGATTAGTTTTTTAATTCCGTTTTGATCTATCACACTTTTTCTTCCGACCTGAATTCAACCGTGTGGCTGCTGCTGTAGGGTACAAATTGTCTTGTGGGATCTTTTTTATAAGCGCATGTTGTAGGTTTCTTTGAGAATAAGTCCGTCGCAGCAACTGCTTCAATGTAACGCTCGGTACACAGATGCGGTCTGAGTAACGAGAAATTATTTGTAGCGAGTGATTTATTAGTGAGATTAGAGATTTTGCGGGGTACAGTATAAATGGAAGATATCGAAGGGAACGTTATTTTGTTGCTTATATTCATGCATTGGCCTATGCATGCTGTATAATATGTAGCTGTTACGTCATAAAATATTATATGATTTACTGCTTGCAACCTGCCAAGAAATTTTACTTATTTGTGGTATCTTGTCCAATCCTATCCTTGAGTTTAGCTACTGTTGTCCAATATACTATTTATTGTATTTAAAAGTTTTTTTTCAATCAGTAACAATACTTCCTCTAATATTTGTTACTAACTAGCTTCTCTCTCCTCTTTTAAATAATCAATCGAAAAATATTCAATTTAAACACCTCTGAGTCATTCCCAATCAAAATGATTCAACACCGCGACGCGAGTTACTACGGGACTTCCATTGAAATAAAAACGAGACGGTTGTCAGTATCATGTGGTAATATCGAAGGCATTCGGACGCAAAAACTGTCGGTTTTCGTGGGAAGTCCATTACACGATTAGAGGGCTATAGTATGGAGGGCTCTCGTGAATTGATGCAGTCCAATGGTCCGTTGGATCACTGTCGCAGCCGCACGGTTAACTTATTAGGGATGGCGGATTTTTTTAAGTATTTTTGGTGATACAAAAATTTATACTTAAAGTAAATAGTGTAGGAAAAAAAATGGCATTACTTAACTATTTTAGTTTTCATAAAAAATTGCTGTCCAAATATTTGGTAACTGTTTTATCAGCAACATTCATTTTATTTTTTATTGATCGACATTATGAAGTTTTGTAACATGACAAAGCTAAAATTACTTATCTGAGTCTAAAATGCACTCAAAGGTATGCACGGTATTAATCAATTTCAGAAAAAAAAAGTATGCACGAGTATGAAAACCAGTTCATAATAAATAGAATGACGTAACCAAACAATTCACTTCACGAACAGTCAGGTCAACGCCCACACAAAAAACAAATATTTACCAAACAAGTGACTTGATTTCACTTGCATACGTAACAATGCATACACACAGATTTCACTTCCTAAATGCATTGCATTTCATCAAAATCTATAATAGATCTATTATAGATCTTTTGAAAAGGCATTGAACTAATCAACGATCTCTTACATCGATATCTACTTTTTGCATACGGCAACAAAATGTAAGACAATTTTAATATTATGTTATACAAAATCAAATGTCGTAGGGGCATTTCTTCCGAAAGCATATTAAGCCGTTGGTTCCGGCTGCCATTCTTGGATCTTTGACAGTCGTAACGGGTAGTCAGAAGCCCGAAAGTCTGACAACTTCAGTCTTACCAAGGGGTATCGTATTACCCAGTAACTGGGTTGTGGAGGTTATATAGGCAGTCGCTCCATGTAAAATACTGGTATTCAGCTGCATCTGTTTAGACGGGAAGCTGATCCCAACATAGTTGGGTAAAGGCTAGGCAGATGATGATAAAATCAAATGAAAAAAAGAAAGAAAAGAAATAAAAGAGAGAAAAGAAAGAAAAGAGAGAAAAGAAAGAAAAGAGAGAAAAGAAAGAAAAATATTTTATTTGGGATACGCACAGGAAATACAAACAGTAAATAATAATATTAAATTATAAAAATAAAAAACAAAAAGGAGCATTTAAAAACTAACAGAATAATAATAACGACCTGTGCGAGTCCAAAAAGACTCCTATCTCAGCATAATGCGGCGAATATAAAAAAAAAAATACCGCAGCGCTGGTATTCTGATAGGACCCACTGTGATGCCCGGACCGCGCCCTCGTTCGGGTTTTTGGGGTTCTTCATATTGATGTGAAAAGTAGGATTTACCCAGGACCTGTTGCTCAGCAGTAGCGCTTGCAACCACTAGGCCACTGGGGTCCTACATACCTATATTTAGTAGTGGGGTAGTAATTATTCTTCTTTTCGTGTGGTTATTGACTAACCTGATGTCAGAGTTTTAAAACCGCCCATTGGCGTCTGACTTGGCTTCATATGCCTTCGGGAAATATCTCTTAGGCAGTTTCCTCACGATGTTTTCCTTCACCGTTTTTGAAGCCAGTGTTAATTATATAATACGCACATGAATCCGAAAAGTCAGAGGTGCGTGCCTTGGGTTCGAACTCGAGACTTAGCAGTCTGACGGTCACACTACTAGGCTATCACTGCTGCGGGTAGTAATTGAAAATTTACCACATTATTTGACAGACTCAGATATCCACACATACCAATTTGTATAAAAGACTCTCGAAATCTCAAATCGCTTCAACCATCCCGCTTTACAACATTCGTCTGCAAAATAGAGAAAACTAAGTCATTTACACTTGCTCAACAAATAGCTGAAATACTGAATAAAACCTGTAATTCTTACTGATAATAAAGACCTTTCACACTTATAATTAAGTTTTTAATAATACGACATTGTCATCTTAATAAATGTTTTTTATAAATCTGCTAAGGGGTCATCAGACCGTTAAGTTGTATAAAAGAGTTATATTATTATCAAATCTAGATTCGAGATTAATTCTTTTTTCGGAAGAATGATCATGTTTTGTAACATTACATTTTCATTTATTTCTGTACGGTATTTTGCTACACGTTATTTATAATAGTGAATATTTTTCTTGAAAAGAATGTTATATATATATAAAAATGAATCCCTATTTCCCTTGGTCACGGCATCACGCGTGAACGGCTGGACCAATTTCGCTAATTCTTTTTTTGTTGTGTTTGTTATTGTAAGGAGAAGGTTCTTTTGGAAAGAAAAATTAAGAAAATTGCGCAGAAAATTGGACAATCTCAGTAAACTTAACGACTATTGTAACTGCGCGCGTTGGACAGATAGAGCGTTTGATGAATGTGAATTTAGCTGAATAAGGTAGGTTGGTAGTTATGTAGGTAGGTAGGTAGGTAGGGTAAGAGGGTAGGGTAAGTAGGTAGGGTAGGTAGGTAGGCATGGTACAGTAGGTAGGGTAGGTAAGGTAAGAGCGTAGGGTAAGTAGGTAGGGTAGGTAGGTAGGCATAGTACGGTAGGTAGGGTAAGTAGGTAGGGTAGGTAAGGTAAGAGCGTAGGGTAAGTAGGTAGGGTAGGTAGGTAGGCATGGTTCAGTAGGTAGGGTAAGAGGGTAGGGTAAGTAGGTAGGACAGGTAGGTAGGCATGGTACAGTAGGAAGGGTAAGTAGGTAGGGTAGGTAAGGTAAGAGGGTAGGGTAAGTAGGTAGGGTAGGTAGGTAGGCATGGTACAGTAGGTAGGGTAAGTAGGTAGGGTAGGTAAGGTAAGAGGGTAGGGTAAGTAGGTAGGGTAGGTAGGTAGGCATGGTATGGTAGGTTGGGTAAGTAGGGTAGGTAGGCAGATAGATAGGTGCGCCGTAGATAAGTACATAGTGCTACCCGTGCGAAGCCGCAGCGGGCAGCTAGTACTATAAAAGGTAGCATTTTAGCGAAAGAGTTATTTTTCGATTGCAGTAGCAGGTAAATGTTGCAGCCTAAATCCATCATAATCAGCCTATAATTTCCCACTGTTGGGACACAGGCCTGCTCTCTGTAAGAGGTAGTGGGCCGTAATCCACCACGTGGGCCAAGTGCCGGTTGGTAGATGTCACATGTCCGCGAATGTTTGGTTCTAGGATATGCCGGTTTCCTCACGATATTTTCTTTCGCCGTTTTGAGAGCAGTAGTGATGAATTAATTTACACAAAGTAAATCGCCTGTCAGGGTTTGAACGTAAGATCTACAACTCGTAAGTCGCGACCGTTACCACTGGGCTACCAGCTCAGCTCAAATCCATACGTAGTCCTTATAATTGTGGCAGCTGTTAATAGCACCTGTTTTTTTTTTTTTTCTTTTTTTTTTGTTACATTATAACCTCAATGCGTATGTCAGTCCCATCGTAACCTAAATACATATAACTCATATCTGGGCCATGAACCTAAACAGACTCTTCGCATCATCGCCATTTGGTTGAACCAAGATTTTATTGAATGTGCCTACTTCAAGTCTGTTCAACCTCAAGACCCTAAACAAATCCTTTCGCCCAGACTCATACCGAACACAGTCCATCAATAAGTGGTGTAAGTCTTCAACAACTCCACACTCCACACAGTTAGGAGAGTTCATTTTCCTCATCATGAACGCAAACTTATTGCATGGAATGTGTCCAGATCTGAGTCTATGAGCCGTAACAACTAATTTTCGGCTTAAATTACTTTTTACAAACCAGGGCACACGAAAAGGCTGACTCTGCATAGTTTTATACCAGATTCCTTTGTCTAAAGAGCGCTTGTCAAAATATTCCTTCCAATCATCATAACACTTCTGTTTAAATTTAGGTAAAAATTCTGAGCAGTCCAAAATTATGCTAGTTCCTCCTCCATTTCTAGCTGCATATTTTGCCAGCATGTCAGCCTTTTTCATTGCCCAGTATTCCAATATGCGATGGAACCCATTGCAATCTCAATGTGATACCTTTCAACATTAATTCATCTATCTTAGATAGAATAACATAAGCTAGCGATACACCTCTGTGGCCAGAGGCGCATCGAGCTAAATGTTGTAAGGAACTTTTGCTGTCTGTGCAAATAACAATATTTTTATGTTGACTACTGTAACAAAACGTAAGTGCTTCAGAGATTGCAATAAGCTCCAACGTCATTATGGACGCATTCTTGTCTATTTTAAAGCAATTACTTTGACAGTTATTTGGTTCACTAGTTATATAAAAGGCTGCTCCACGACCTTCTACACTCTTCGACCCATTTGTAAATATACTAAACCATTCATTGTACTTCAAGTGCAACTCCCTAATAACTTCAAATTTTAATAAATTACTATTATAGCTTTGTTTAGATAATTTCACTAAATCTAAGTCCCATATAATTACTTCTTGAATATTAATGTTAGTCATCCATGTCCTCAGAGTAAACATCAGCAAGGGATTTGATGTTGCTATATGATCATCTTTCACTTCATTATACAAGGAAATCAGAAGAGGAATCTTTTTATTTCTCCAATAACTAGTCTGTAGAAGAGTGTGAAGCTCTCCTAACAAGTTATTGATAATAGTATTTTCTATCGACTTAGATTTTAAACAGAACTTGTATCCTAAATATTTTCTCCGTAAATACAGCGGAGCCACACAGAGCTCACTTTCCATAACGTGGATAGGTGTAGTTTTGATAAAACCTCCTATTATTCTCAAAGCCTGGTTTTGAATTTTATTAAGTTTGTCTAGGTGACACTTTGCACTCACATCATATAAAAAGCTACTGTAGTCTATGCGACTTCTAATCAAAGCTATGTAAATATGTCTCATATGTTTAGGGTGCAGGCCCCATGCAGTGAATAGCACCTGTAAATTACCCATAACTTGCCAACCAACTCATGGTAATTTGTCATATTGAGCTCCTGGATGATAAGGACAAAATTGTACCATAGAGTAGCTCTCAGAGCTATCTGCCTCATGTCACCATCATCATCAGCCCATAGCAGTTCACTGCTGGATATAGGCCTCTCCAATCGCACGCCATTCAACTCGATTCTTGGCAACTCTGATCCAGCTGCTCCCAGCCTCCCTGCAAAGACCGTCGCTCAGGCTAGCCTGAGCATGCCTCTCTGTCTCGTGTATGCTCAGTGTATTGTAGGGTGGGATCTCTTTTATAGCTGATCATCAAAACAGTCTATTGAATTACTCCATCGTGCACAGAGGTCCTTGAAAGTAGTTCAAATAGATAAGTACTGACATAATACCGAAAAAAACACCATTTATTGACGAAATTAACTCCATTTCCCTACCGATGCATCTCACTACCTCTTCCTTCTTCTCTTTGTCACCTCACCACCTCCTCATCACCTCTTAATCACCTCATGGGCATTGTCATATGGAGCTTCTTTTCTAATGACGACAAATTTTACCGTAGAGTGGCTCAAGCTCAAACTCAAAACATTTATTTCGAATAAACCAATCACAGGCACTTTTGAATTGTCAAGGGGTCGGTCAGTCAAAAGATGAAGCTAGTTGCCCATTCCAAAGCGACTCCATGGACACTATTAAATCAAAATATTGGTTACATCATTCATGTTGAAAGTATAAATGTGAGAACAATGTAAAAGCGTCCTTAATAAAAAGATAAAAACATTTCAAAAATTAAAATAAGTCATGGTAGCTAAGAGATGACCAGTCCCTACTGACGGTGCCCGTTCACGAACATGACGCATGGATCAGCACTATTCAGCTCAACCATTTTGAAGGGAACTTAATGATCCGTGAGCATGACATACCCTCAGCCGCCAGGGGTCATTCAAGTCAATGAAAGACATACCCAGTAAATGGTAGTTTTGTAGAAGGTAATGGTCACAGTGCTCACGCATGTGCTATGCAATTATACAATACTAAGAGATTGAATTTATACAATCCAAAGATCGTTTTTGCAATCTTCTCTCAGAGCTATCAACCACATGCGCGTTCGATTCAATGGGATCGGATCTCTCTTATGGCCGATCATCAAAACAGTATATTGAATTATGCTATCAAGAAATCAAATTCATTTCCCTACCGATGAATCTCATTACCTAAACCTCTTTCTCTTTGTCCCCAAACCGTAACATCCCACAATACTCTTTCCCCACTTACTATTAATTCAACTACAAAGTGTGTCCGATTATTCGAGACGCCATTACGTCTCGCAATCGCGACACTCATTCGACTAGAACATTTTCCGATCGCCAGTTGCATTCCCCTACCGAAGTTAACTAGAACATAGGCGTCGGTAATTATTACTGACAAAAAAGTCGTGGCGACTGATTGCTTTCACAAGATGCCACAATGGAGCATGAAATGAGCTTCGTCGAGCCACCGCGTTACGCATCGTTCGTGTGAAGGTACCAGTAGTTGTCAGAGTAATGTCGATGGAAAAGTAAGTGAGAAACGATCGAGTGGACATTTTGTTTGGGAACCTTGTAAATTATAAAAAAGAAGGTACTGACTGGGGATGGACTGTGCAAAAGATGATATAGCTAGAATAGACTAATAACTGGTGACTATCGAAATAACGACTAATAGAGAAGTATGGAATAAAAAGACATACTGTGCTGACTCTAAATAAATATGGATAATGGCAGGAGAATGATGAGAATGATAATGATCCAGTAAATCATAAAGAAGGGAAAGCGATAACGTGTATTTGACTCTAGAGGTAGTAAGACCAAACTCTAGCGTAGGTATTCTATAAGAGAACCTTTCCAGTCGTTGTCAGGATTGCTCTGCACGCATCTTCATATTTTCGATTGTATCAACTCGAATGCTATCTAGCTGTGCGAGTGCTGATTTTGTTTCCATACTGTGTAATTTGACCTTGAAATAATCAAAATCAAAATATTTTATTTCGCATAAACCTACATGGGCACTTATGAAACGACAGAAGTTAGGTGCACGGTTCCAATTGGTCGTTTCATATAGAGAAAAGCCGTCAAGAAAATCCACGGTTACTCTTTTAAAAATAATTGGAATTTACAATATTTTCAAATAACAGTGCTAATAGGTATCAGAGGACAGTGTAAATAACAAGAAAATCTTGGAAATGTATTTTAGTCGCAGTGATATTTATCAAACTCTCATCCACATTTAAATTGTAGAATGTCTCATAGTAGGGGCAACATTAACAGAACAATTACTAACCTAAAACGCTAACGCTCTTTCTAAACACACAACGAAATTAATTTCCTCAAGATTTTTTATAACAAAACCTCAATGGAACACACACTATTGTACCGACATAATGATTGTACACTCGTTGGCGCAGCGGCTGGTGAGGCAGTAGGCCAAAAGCCCCCAGTACACGTTGGGCGAGCGAGAGGTGTACTGGGGGATTAATACGAACGCGCGGAGTAAACGTATTGGAAAGAATGATTTTAAAACTGAAAACGCTCGTTTCTCTCATAAGATTTATTTAGGTTCACGACTTTATTCAGATCTATAGGTGATACTAATTGTGCTTGCCGCAAAAAAATTACCCAAAATTCTATAGGATACCCTATAGAATTTTGGGTAATTACTTCGTATGTTCGAGCCTCGGACTCGAAACTTCAATTGTGGTTTTTTTTAATTCCAGATTCGACAAAGTATACATTTGTATTTGTAAGCTGCTCTCTATATTGTAGGTATATCTCGAAATAATGCTCACTTGCCTGTAAATTTTTATTTCATGAGTTCTGTGTAAGGGACATCGACGCACGCGCAAACTGTTACCATGGATTCAGCACATGATTCTAGACATCGACATTTTTCGTCAGTCTTCTCTTTTCGCGTGGTTACAGAGTTTAAAAGCCGCCCATGGGCTTCTGACTTGGCTTCACATGCCTTCGAGAAATATCACTCAGGCATGCCTGTTTTCTCACGATGTTTTTCTTCACCGTTTTTGAAGCAAGTGATAATTATACAATACGCACATGAATGCCTTGGGTTCCAACTCGACCTGCTGGGGTTGTGGGTTTGTCCGAAAGGGATATCGCGGCCCCGGCACACAGGCAACGGAAGGAACATGGGTGGGTTTTAGTCAGTAAAAGTCTGACACACCCTCTCGCTCTGCCCAGAGCGGGAGAAGTCATTTGATGATTTCCCACCCTCAAAAAAAAACGTGGTGACTTGGAAGCCTGACGGTCGCACCAGTAGGCTATCATTGCTTTACTTCGGTTATGAAGATTCTTTGTTATTTTACCAAATGTTTTCAACGTTCAAAATAGAACGTACCAACGCTGCTTAGTATTCAAAATGAATGTAATGGTAGTTATATCAATTAATTTCAATGATATTGGCTAAATTTTGTAAGGAGCTCTCGAAATGGCAATGGGCTCACCCCCTATAACATGGGACTTAAACATAACCGGTGAAATGTGGGTATATCATGGTACACCTCTGCCTAACACATCGGGGAAAAACAGGTGTGATTTTACGTATTTGATGCGAGTTCTGTAAGTACAGTAGGCCGCACGTCAGCGGTAACAAATCAGTATATGCTGGCCTCGCATTCTATCGAAAGTCACACAAAAATGTGTTTTTGACGGCCTCTTTGTCAGTTAAGGGCGCACCGAGCTTATAGTGAAATAATTGGGTTCGTTTGATCCCTTTTTGCATCGTTGTTACTTAACCTTTAGATAAGCAATTAATATTTCAAATATCTAACGTGTTTTCTTTTTTTTTTCTCTTTAGTAACACGATTACTTGTAGTTTCCTCTATAGAAAAAAACCCAAACTAATCTCTAATAAAATTCAAATTCTAAATTCATTTATTCAAACTAGGCTGAGAATCAGCACTTTTCGAACGTCAAAATTACATAAGGCAGTCCCCCAAAACGCCCACCCTTCACCACTTCCTAGTGCATTAGCTGGGAAGAAGAAGTGGCGCAACAAACTCCCCAGCAGCACAGCTGTCTGTTCAGTTAGAAGAACAAAAAAAAAGATTCTATATAATAGTATTCAAAATAATTTACATTACGCAACACAAAACATAATTTAGCACACGCCAAAAAAACTACATAAACCCTTAGTACGGCGTAAATACTTGACGGAAGATCATCAGTTTTTTTTATAAAAACAAAACTATTTACATGTTTTCAATAACGTACACATTCTTTCATTTTCAAGATGGTTATTTTTTTTTTTTAATAATCCCAAGGAAATACCTAAATTTGCGCATGAAACGCCCATTCTTTATACGGCTCTATCCCAATCATTAGCGACAAAAGCTCGGCGCGCCCTTAAGTACAGACTTAGTACTACATAGTCGTATGTAGTACTAAGTTAAGTTAAGTTATACATAACCTATTCCCTACAAAACACGCAACACAAGGCCTAAAGGGACATTTGCGTATTCAAACGGTGAGTGAAACTGGCATAAATGTACAACTGATTATATGTGAATGGCTCAATCAAGGCTCTGGTTGCACAAGGCGTTATGTCGATATGTTTTGACGTGTCCAAGTCGGACCGACGGTCGCCAGTTATACGCTAGTAAATTGCTACAATTATACCGAGAAGTGTGTCAAGTGGTAACCGACGGGGAGGGTGGGGTTGAATGGAACAATGGACATGTTCGGTGCTCGAATAAACAATGTGATATTCTCAGGAAGTTGTTTGTTAATTGTGCTTGATGAGTATGTTGGCGGAGTATTTAATTGAGTTGTGGTTCAGGTAAAGTATTTTTTTTTTTTTGTATGCTGAGTAAAAGCTAAAACATTTCCATGTTTCAGCTTTAATTTACTTGTTTTATAGTATGAGGATTTGTTAAAACATAGCAGGTAACATCTAACAACTACTACTACTATCATAAACTTTTAACACTTGTTGTTTAATAGGTAATTTGTACCGACCTGTCCTGATTGTGAGCAGTCTAATATCTATTTAGTATGTACAATAGTGCTTACGATTGCCATATATAGGCTTCCACAAATTAATAACTATATTTATTTCCAAGTTGAAAAGTATCTGTGTAATGAACAACATGGTTTCAGAGCAAAAAGATCAGTAAATACTAACCTTCTTACCCTAGTAGATTACATATCTAAACGATTAGACCGTGGGAGTCAGGTCGATGTCTTGTACTTTGACTTCCGGAAAGCGTTTGATAGGGTCAATAATGATATTCTGCTGGCAAAGCTATGTGCCATCGGATTTCCCCCAGGGCTGTTACAGCTCCTCGCTGACTATCTTCGCGATCGTCAGCAATTTGTCAGACTGGGCCTTTATGAATCCCAGCCCTATCATACGCGTTCCGGAGTCAGTCAAGGATCAATTCTGGGACCGCTTCTCTTCTTGATAATGATTAATGATCTTCCTTCAGTTATTCATCACGCCAGAAGTTTATTATACGCAGATGATTTAAAACTCTTTTCCGAAATTAATTCTGAAGTCGATAGTCTGGCACTGCAGCGTGATATTGAGGCGATAGTGGAGTGGGGTGTGAAGAACAAAATGGAATTTAACTCTTCCAAATGCTTCGTCATGAGTTTTACTCGAGCACGAAACCCTATCACCTTTACTTATAAACTGAATGGTAGCGCTATTAATAGAACATCTGGAATGAAGGATCTAGGTGTCACATTTGACAACAAGCTAACGTTTCATGATCACATGGCAACGGTAGCAAATGATTCATTTAGGCGATTAGGTTTCGTTCTGCGCAATGCTAAAGATTTTAGCAACACCAGCGCTATTAAATCTATTTTTAATGTACTGGTTCGTACCAAACTGGAGTCCAGTGCATGCGTCTGGAACCCGCACGAAAAGAAGTACACTTTACTCTTAGAAAAGGTACAAAAAGCTTATCTTAGGTATCTATATAAACGTTTGAATGGATATTATCCTTTTATGTATCCCTCGAACTTTCTTTTAGGCTGTTTAGGTTATAACTCTCTTGAGGTTAGAAGAAAAAATGACCAAATTATTAATATGTGTAAGATCCTTCAAGGAAAAACAGATGCTCCTGAATTGCATGACGAACTGTCCCGTCTTTTTGCTCCCATGAACTATAACCGTAGCAGGAGGCACAGATTGTTCGCCGTGCCTTGGAGTCGAACCGTCGCTCGAGCCCAGTCTCCTGTCCCTCGCACGCTCTCTGCGCTGAACGCTCTCTTGGACGCTAAGCCTCACTGTGATGTGTTCGCGGATGAATGGAAGAAGATCTTGTCAACATGTCTGGAGTATTGTGAGATGAGCGTATGACTGTCGAGTAGCTGTATTCTTTTTGTACTAATATAGTGTGTTGTGTCTTTAACTAATGTAATTGGCCTTTGGCCGTTTTATGTTAAAGTAAAAATAAATAAATAAATAAATAAAATAAATTAAATATTGCCAATTTAATCAAAACCGTGCGACGTTGCCCACTTTCAGAATAAACGCTCTGAAGAACACTGTGTAGCTTTAAGTTTCCGAAATAAAATATAATAAATAAATAAACAAATAGGTAGCTATTGGCGGGGCATCTTATGTAATTATGAAGTTCAAAAGTGCTGATCCTCAGTCTAATTTGAATAAATTACTTTTTATTTTGTTTTTTCTTTTGTCCATACTTCTATACTTGATATCAATGAAACTTGTAAAGTTTTGCATGTAGTATTAAATGCGACATGATAACACTATGAGACGCGCAAACTAAAACGTTTTGGGGAAACCATGTTTTATTGTTTCTTTGAAAAAGTTAATCTCTAAAACTAGTTGCTTTCACATAAACAGTAGCCACAAATGTCACTCACTACAAAACACAACAATAACTACTACTAGTACAGTTACTATGTTTAATTACTATAGTTAAAATAAATATTATTTATGGATACAAAATGTTGATGCCCATTTAGCTAAACCATGTTCTCCTAGCTGAACATTTTAATGCCATTTTAATTATATTTAACACCATCATTTACCACGTTATATATGCAAATAAAATATTAATTTTTATTATTTAATAATATCACTACCACTCTTACGCCATAGATCCTACCTACCTCACTCTCCCCCCTCTAGTAGCAAATTCCGCCCTAAGCCGACGCACATGTCCAGTGCCTATCATTACAAAAGTATAAGCTCATTACAAGATTATATATAATTGTAAACATATGTTGTATAATGTGGATATAAGATCTAGTTATAGAGAGAATGATTAGCGGAACTAGGGATTAAAAGATTTCTAATTATTAAGACAGTTGTATGGAACGATAATGATGTTTGTGTTACTCTATTTTATGGCCTTATTAACGTATCATCACGCCATGTTTCCCCAAAGGGCTAGGCAGGGGTGTACCCCCACATTTCACCTGTTGTGTTTAAGTCCCATGTAAAAGGGGGCGAGCCTATTGCCATCAACCGGGTACAATGGTCCGGGCTGCTCCTGAGAAATTCCATAGAGAAAAACCCAATAACACTTTGCCGGACCCCGAAATCGAACCAGGACTTTATGCTCCGCAGTACCGCTTGCGAACAAAAGACCAACAAGGCCTTATTATTTTATTATTATTAACAAAACGACGTTATTATGTGCATAGGATACGGAAATGGTGTAAGTGTTATGTTTTATCGGAAAAGTCATAATTATTACTCATCTTGTATAGCAAAGCAATACTTAATTATACAAAATAATCTAATGATTATGCAAAATCGACGAGCTCGTTGCTAAGTAATAACAGCCGCACGGAGAATCAGGTTAAGCTCCGCGTGTCGGTGGGTGGGTGACCATATTTACATACCGAGACTCCTCCGTGCCTCGGAAAAGCCTTGGTCCCGACTGTCATTCGTGGATCTTTGACAGTCACTACGCGTCGCCAGAAGCCCGAAAGTCTGAAAACTACCAAGGGGTACGAGAGACCAACAAAATTATCAAATACAAACTCGCTTTCATTCCTAAATCTATCACTACTATTGGCAAAATCGAAAAACCTATCACATTAAATAAAATAACTCACTTTATCAGAAAACTATCCACAATTCCACACAACATCCTTATCATCCATCTCAAACATCCACATACATCCACGCCACCATTACATCGATCCGAACAAGGCAATCGATTCATAAGCGATCGACTCCCGCGCAACCGTTGTTTGTCAACCGATAGCAGTCGCTGACAAATTGACACGTTCTACTTGACACATTGTCATGATGTCTAGATTTAGACCTTTTATTCGGAAATATGTTTTATACTTTGTAGTTAAAGATTAGGCATCGATATTTCGCTTTTACAGTTATCGATTGATTTTGTTTAAGATTATTGATCATAGATGGCGTTAGGCGCTTCGGAACTTCTTAATAATACTAATAGCTGAAGTTTATTTTTCGTGCTTATGGAAGCAGGTATTATAAATCATCCATAGGAACATTTTTTTTTTAATATTTAAGTACAATGTCGCACACACTGGATCAGAAACACAATAAGTACATGTTCAGATAATATTAACTTGAAAATCGAGGTTTATATAATTAGATACATATAATGTCAACAAGGTAAGTAGTCACAGGCATTACTTACCTACATTGATCACACTTATACTTTTAAAATAAGATTAGACATTTAAAAACCTTTTTTTACAGTCCGTTCAACCTATTCTGACTTCTATACCGTAGGCATAAGGATGGCATTAAAAGCAAAAAAACCGGCCAAGTGCGTGTCGGACCACGCACAATGAAGAGTTCCGCAATTGGGGTGAATTTATCCCGAGAACAAACTTAACATTGTAGTTGAAAAACATGTGCTCCCATACGGAATGTATGGGAGATCATGTTTTTCAAACCGCAAATTTAAGTTGGTCGATTATTACTCGTTAACCTATAGAGGCTGCTTAGCTCTGATAGTTTTCCTTTTAATTTCGTTATATAATACTACTGCTGTGAATTTTAGTCCAAGTACAACCATTTAGCAAGAAGGGGGGGGGGGGGGGGGGGGACTTGACTTGACTCTAACAAAAAAAATCAGTTAAAAGCTTAATATTTCGCAAACGGATCCCTGAATCCAAAAATAGTTGCGACAAACTCACAATATTTTTGAAAGACCTTACTAACGATACCCCACAACATGGGGTAGATGAGGAAAAAAAAAATCCCCACTTTCCGTGTAGGGGAAAACCCTAAAAAAAAAAAAAAAACTTGATTTTATTTTACCACTGTCAGCATGATTAATATGTATATACGTACATATGCCAAATTACAGCTTTCTAGTACTAACTGTCTCTGAGCTAAGCCGCGGACAGACAGACAGACGGACATGGCGAAACTATAAGGGTTCCTTGTTTACTACGGAACCCTAAAAAGTGGTTAAATTACCAACTGTATACTGCAGCTGCCATTTGTCAAGCCACCAACGCAATAGAAGTCAAAATCGGTTGAACGGAATGTAAAAAAGGTTTAGTTAAATGTCCAATCTTATTTCAAATTGAGTATAGGTACCTACTGCATCTCGCACCCAAGACGCTACCCATCCCATCATAAACAGATATCTGGTTGGTACAGTTAGATTGTGTTGGTAACCTGTCACCTGATCATTTTCAGAGTAATTATTTCATTCAGCTGCTGGACTGAACACGTCCCGTGTAGGCGGTTTTTTTTTTTTTCGTGTGGTTAGTGTCTAACCTGGTGTCAGAGTTTTTTATGCCACCGATGGGCCTCTGACTTGACTTCACATGCCGTCGAGAAATATCTCTCAGGCGTGCCGGTTTCCTCACGATGTTTTCCTTCACCGTTTTTAAAGCAAGTGATAATTACAAAATACGTACATGAATATGAGACCTTGGCAGGCCGACGGTCATACCACTAGGCTATAAGTGCTGTCGTATGCAAGCGATAAGAACGTGGCAGTAATACCTTTCTCTCTTCTCGTGAAAATTAAAGAACACTATGAGTTTTTCCCTCACAATACAACCAGGCATATAACAAAAGCAAAAAAAAACTTTCCATTTATTTACAACCACATTTTTTACACAAGAATCCAGCTATTTAAAGCACTTATAAAACTATTGATATTCCTAAACGGTTCAATTTTGTTAGAAGAATTTCTAATTCGTGACAAAATGCAATGACGAAACAACCAATATAAAAAAAGAATATCAGTCAAATACTGGCCTAATATAAATTTATTTTCGGATGGAAAAACTTAATCTCGAATTCGTCGCGAATTTCGCAATCGATATTGTATTTCGATGCAAAAAAAATCGAGAATCGTTACTCATAATCGCTCATTACAAAAGAGGGTTTCACTTCCACGAGCGTCACGTCTCACGATCAATTGGAAATAATATTGTCACAGAAATAGTGCAGAACTGGAAGAGATAAATCTGTGTTTGGGTACAGTCTAAAACCTGTATTCAGTAACAGTTGGCTTATGTCAAATTTCCTAAGGAAATGTTAAATATAGAACTGATTAAATATCTAAACAGTTTATTTAAATGTTGGCGAACACAAGGCTTAGAAAACCAGAAATACATAGCTTACAATACATCAAACATTAATCCGAACGATGTTTAAAAATAAAGCAAATTACACCCCATGCCTTAATAGTATCATCAAGTTTTTTATGGTAAATGTTACCACAGCAATTACTGTTGTAGGTTGTAGTAGTAACATCCTATCCTAAACCTTACTACTAATAATGCAAAATTGAGTTTGTTTGTTCGTGTTACTCAATAATGCAAAAACAGCTGAACGGATGTGGATGGACACACAGAAAGTTTTAACACATATGATACTTTTCATCTCTATAGTCCGTTCCCTTGGAATAATTTTCGACGTGGATGCAGGCAAGCCGTGGGCAAAAGCTAGTTTACCATTAAAAAAAACTTGCATCTTAATAAAGGCCAGCGGCAATCCCGTTTCAAAACAAATGATTTAAATATTAATTAGGTACCTACCTAATGAAGCAAATCTAGCATAACCTTTTAGAATATTCCATTAGCTAACAGTGTAGGCGTCACACTTTTAAAGCTAAGCCAGTACAAACACCAAATAACTAGAAATAACTTAAATTTTAGCAGAAAACTGTTCGAATCCAATGGCCACTTCCATTGAATCTCTAAAACTAAGTCCTTCGCAGTCCAATAGTCAGAATCGTGTTCTGACTACCGTTTTGTTATTGTTCAATATGTTTTCCAATAATCCAGTTACAGATTACCGGAGGTAGAAAGCCTTGATTCACACGGTAACGTAGAAAGCGGACCGAGTGTGTGTTGGTCCCTTAAATTACTCAGTACTGATATCTAGAGTTACCCGACATCGATTTTGACGTTTATTTCCTCTCTAATGTAGTGCAATGTTACTTGCGTAGGTGGACGGTGTTGCTGTGCAAAAATATATGAAGTCGTCCCGGTAAAAGATACAAATTCTGATAAACGCTTTTCTACATAGTTGTAATTCTGGTTTTCCTTTTTTTTTTGCTGATTAGAACTTGGTTCGACAAAACTGATAAATCATTATTATTGCTCAAATGCAAAAGCGCAATGCCAAGCAGGTCCTGTCAAAAAATAAGTGTAAAAAACCGGCCAAGTCCGTGTCGGACCATGCACAATGAAGGGTTCCGTAGTTAGGGTGAATGAATCCCAAGAACAAACATAACATTGTAGTTGAAAAACATGTTCTGTAATCTGTAGGTATATAATTATTCTCAGATTTTTTTTTAAATTTGGGCTCAGCAATTTCGGAGATGAGGGGAATGGTCAATTCCCATATATTTTCTAAAACATCTTTAAAAGTATTTATTTTAAAATGATTTTAAAAAAGAATGTCGAATGTTTCGAATTTCGAATTCATCTGATAAGTCAGACGGTACAGTTTGCAAAACTTTTTTTTTAATTTTGCTTTTTGCCCCCGAAAAGTGACCACCATATTCAAAATTAATTTATTTACGCTACACGTCCGTGTTTAGGTCACAGAAATCCATATGTGAACCACATTTCAACTTAATCGGTCCATTAGATTCGTAGCAAATTGGCTGTGACAGACGGACAGACAGACACACTATATCATCCTTTATGGTATGATCCTATAAGGGTTCCGTTTTTTCATTCGGACGTACGAAAACCTAAAAAGTCATCCTCCACTGTAAAAAAGGTAACTGGGTTGATTGTGGCGGTGGGCCACATTCCACCTAGTTACCTCCTGCCCCTGCCATCAAATAATGGCTGATTACGATAACCTTTAAATAATACATTCCTGAAAAAAATCGGTATTCAAGGAGAGTATTAAACGAAATATAGCAAAAAGGTCGCATCTACAAAATTGGTACAACATTTTCATTCAAAGGAAAATTTTACCACTTGACTTACGAAATAATCATCATTACAGAACTAACTTCACCCCGAGGTTTCACCCGCATAAGTCTCAATCCCGTGGGAATATCGAGTTATAAAGTATTCTATGTCCTAATTCATGTCATGGTCTAACCATGTGCCAAATTTCATCAAAATCCGTTTGGCCGTTTTAGAGTGAAAGCGTACCAAACAACCTCACTTTCGTATTTAAAATATTACTATTAGTTAGGATAGTTAAAATGTCAACGTCGCATCTAATCGGTTTTAGACAAAAACTTAAAATCTCGTAATCTAGTCCCGTTTAGTAAAATGGGTTTACGAAATTGCAAATTACATGGTCAAAGTGAAGTGATGTGATTATTTTGTTATAGTTCGTTACATTTTGTTGCAATAGTGATTCCATTAAGCAGATAACTAGATATATTTTGTTCTATGTTAGCACCTGTTGGTTAGTTGGTTGGACTTAAATTATATGCAATGTGACCAATAAAAAAATCAATCTGCCTAGCTTTTTCCCAACTATATTGGGGTCGGTTTCTAGTCTGACGGATCTACTGTCACACGGGTAGATCCATCAGACTAGAAACCGACCCCAATATAATACTTAGCCACCTGCACGAATAAAGCAAAGAAAAATTGTTAGGACCGTTAACATACCTACTATATAGTAGTATTTATTATTTTTCGAGTTATCTATCCCGTATGTTGCACCTGCCATGTTTTGTCTCTGCATCAGCCTAATGGTGACTGGTAGGAAATGCCTCAGGCATTTAGTCCGCCTGTATTTTTTACTTGTGCATAATGTTTTAATAAATAAATACCCATTTTAAACATATAACAGACCAATATTTTGTTAGCATAGTAGTTTGTTTTTTTTCGTTGTTGTAGTAGTAGTGTTTACTTGTCACAACGATGCCATAGAGTACCACAGACCCTAAAGGCATAGACAAGTAACTGATGTTACGTCGGGTGCAGACACGCTGACTACATATATTTTATTTCTAATGTATTGCACACACCTATTTTGTTTTTATTTTATTAAGTATATATTTCTGTATCTATCTATCCGTGACATCACTATGAGGCCTATCAGCATACAAGCGCTGCGATATTTATTTTTAAATGTCGCAGCATCATGCTGAGATAGGAGCCTTTTGGCCTCGTACAGGAATTTCTCCTTTTATATTAATTTTACTTTGTTTTATAATGTTTTTTTAATTTATGTATTTTAATTTGTGATTTCCTGTGCGAGTCTCAATAAATATTTTTTCTTTGAGACAGTGCTTCCCTATCTAACATCGTTCCACTTGCTGAAAATCACCCGCGTGGACATGAGTCGTCTTGGCTTACCTGAAAGTCTTTAAATAGACTCCGGAACCAGGTAGATCGAAGCAAGAAAAACCTGCTAAGGTGGAGATTCACAGATACCGTGTCCAGCGTACCCTGTTGGCTGCACGATGCAGGAGCTGATGGACGCTACTGATGGTGGCAAACTTGTTGCTATTTAATTCTGGGCTAACTCTATTTAAATTTCCATCAATACGCTAAGAAGAAAAAAGAAGTGGTTTTAGATACTTACATTCCAATTGCTCTTCAATATGCCTTACTTCCACAAAAACATCAGCCATTCGAACATTGCCACACATTTCAACAGGTATAATTTCAAGCATGCCATATGTTTGGCATGCAGATTGGACATAATCGTAGATCACACGACATAGACCACAGCAAACGGCTCATTACGAAGGAGATTGCCAACAACACTGAGGGGTTATTCTCATTTCTTACTATGATTTTGATGAACTTTAACACTTTTTGATGAAATTTTCAGCCTAAGCAATACCGTATCTTATTCAGTTGTAGGACAGTGTTAGGCGAAAAGGCGAGTCAACATGTCAGTCAGTGAACAGTTGTATGTCCAATTATATGAACTAAATAGCTCGACACTTCCCTTTTTGTCACCTCCAAGTTATAGAACACTATCTTCGCCCCACGATTTCACCCACATAAGTCTGGATTCCGTGGGAATATTGGGATAAAAAGTATCCTATGTCTTAATCCAGGTCATGGTCTACATAATCTGCCAATTTCATCCAAATCTGTTCAGCCGTTTTAGCGTGAAAGCGTAACAAACAAACTCACCGGGACCGGGATTCGGATAGTGTTTATCCCGATATTCCCCCGGGATCAAGATTTATGCGGGTATTTATCCATCCTAATTATACAGAGTGGCAGGGACATCGACGGGAAAATGATACCATGCATCAGGGGCATTCAGAATTATGTACTGAATCGATGGTATCAGTTTTCGCGTCGATGTTCCTGCCACCCTGTATAGTTAGGAGGTATTGTAGTGGCCTTCAGTCCGCTGTCTCCTGTCTGTGTATATATATATATATATATAGGTTTCCATGGGCGTTCCCAGCATTTTTTTTGAGGTGGGGCAGAAGTCAATAAACTCGATAAGTAGTAGGAATTTCTCTCGATAAAACTCGATAACTACGCAAACGCGCTCGATTCATCGATGCTGCATTGTTTCGAGCGGTAATTTTGAATTTAACCAAATGAATAATTAATTTTGTTACTTAATAAATAAAACTACATTTTTAGATTCGAATCAGGGACTAGGGTTGGGCAGATGGAACCTTGTCCCTCCGTGGATACTCGCCCATGTAGGTTTCTATTTCTTGGAAATAATGAATTTAGTTCTAATGGAAAATCCCATCTGAATTAGTTTAGTAGGTATTGTCGCTACTGAATTAAGTGATCTTATCGCATAAAAAGATAAAAAAATTACAATAGAAAATACAGATACAATACACTCAATTTTATTAAGTAGGTATCTACCTAATAAAACTAAAACTGAGTGTATGTACCTATTGTATCTATGATTTTCTTTAAGTGATTTTACATGAAACAATGATTGATTAAAGTTTTCGTTTTTTGTTAGATATGTGATGTAGCTCTTCTATATGGTTGTTGCCCGAAACTCTTAACCTAATATTTAAGCTGGCAAAGTCTTGTTATCCAGTGCGGGGCTCACTGGCAACTAACACGAATGTTACCGAGCTGTAGGTAAAAATAAGCCACTTAAGAATGACATTTTAAGTACCTGCTTATATATTACTTGCATAATAAACAATTTTCTAATTCTATTTCCAACAGCGTATAGCTATGAAACAGTATACAAACTTTATATTATATCCATCACACTAAATTGCTAATATGATTGGAAGACAAAACACAAAAAATAATTTGGCATTCCAAACCACAAGATACAAACCCGGTCCCAAACTATCATTCACTGAAAATCCCATCAAATTCAATTTAATCGTTCTTGACACTAACACACCATACACACGCGTGCCGCGTAATTTATATGAAACTCTGAGGCGATTTGTGACTAATACGCCATTTTGTAGCTAGATATAAATCAAAATGGCCGCCGGCTATTCGAATACAGAACGGTGAATTGATTTTTTTTTGGAATCGCGCCTTTTTTATTTATTGTTAACAGTTTACTTTGATTCATTGTGTGATGTTTAGTTATATGATAGCTTTTGAATGATATTTTATAAGCTCTGAATAGATAAAACTGTTTATTGGTAAATACAATTATTACAAGTTATTTGATTGAGAAGTCACTTCTAAGCTTGATCTTCCTGCTGGGGTTGCGGGTCCTGCTGGGGTTGCGGGTTTGTCCGAAAGGGATATCGCGGCCCCGGCACACAGGCAACGGAAGGAGCACGGGTGGGTTTTAGTCTGTATATTTGGTCTATGTAAAGATATAAATATGTCTAGATAGACAGGCAAAGCTTCGAACTCTTCGAAAAAAATAACGTCCAACTGTTAGCCGCTAAATGCACGCACACTAGAAAAGCACAATGACGTGACGCGAGTGAAAGACGTAGCGGTCATGCACACCAGCATAAAAAACGTTGGCTTGCTTGTTTTAGTTCTTTTGCAGCGTGACACTCTAGCTAAACATATATATATAATCAAAGGGTCTATGGTCGGTTGCAGATATTTCAAATGAAAAAGAAAAGCGAAATTCTGCTGAAAGTGAAAATTCATTAAAGTTTAGTATTCCAGGCTGTAATTAAACGATATAGTTGCAATGACAAATCATACAAAACCAAACTTCAATTCGTCAGACAAAAATCAAGAAAAAATAAACGTAATTTTTTAAATAAATTTTAAAATTATTATTATTTACTATTTAGGTGGAATGTAAATGGATTCCAACAAAAACTGTAACAATAAATTCTTGTACCGATTGTCAATGAAAATAAATATTATAATCTAATTCTATGGTAGCAGAATAATGCTCTAACCGCAAAAGCATTCCGTATTTCAACCTCACCTAATAATTACAACAACACATGACTACCAAGTTCCGCAAGCATGTGAATGGGAGCCACTGTCCCATCATTATCGTATAAATCAGTACCGATTCAACCGGTAATTGCATCGATATCGATGTATCGATACTATCTCGGAACTGGTAAATTAAAGTTTGCGTTCAATATAATTTTCATGTGAAATGTGTGACGTATAATAAATTATTGGGTATTAGATATACTGTGTGGTATAAATCTTGGGACTTGTAATGTATGCACGGTATATTCATAGAGGTGATCTAGTAGGTATCAATTGGATGGAACAGCTTCTGATCAGGAACTGTTCTTTTAATACGTGTTGGATGAGTTTAGAGGGTAATAAAAGTTAATTGGTTTTGACGTGTTCTTATATCTGGTGAAGTTTATGTATGTATTGAAGAGCGTTATATTATATTCTATTGCCTTGAGAATTGCATTGGTTATTGCGAAGACAAAAGTTTTCTTCGTTTGGGTTTGAATTGTATGAAAAAAGATGGCATTAGAAAAACCATTTGGTAAGGCTTTCAAAGCTTATAATATATACAAAATATTTTTTGAAAATTCTTCCCTTTTGAGGGTGGGAAATCATCAAATGACTTCTCCCGCTCTGGGCAGAGCGAGAGGGTGTGTCAGACTTTTACTGACTAAAACCCACCCATGTTCCTTCAGTCGCCTGTCGCCCCTTTCGGACAAACCCGCAACCCCAGCAGGCATTGTTCTTTCGACCCCGTCAGTTGGTGCTGACATCTCTTTGGTGCGCGCGTGGAACACAACGCGCCGTCGACACGGGCCTGGTCCTTATCAGACGGCGAGCTGAAAATTCTTCCCTTAAGGTATAATTTCGAAAAACGCGGCACGCGGCATTACTGCCGCGTCACTACTGTTCTCCATACATCAGCAATGCTGCGCGTCATTGCTGCGACAGCATTGCTGCGCGGCAGTGTCGCCCTGCCGCCGCGGCAGACCAGCAGTGCGGCGTTCATCACAGCGTTATCACGTGAATGATAACAACTGTTGAGAAGTAAACCAGGAACAGCAGTGCCGCACCGCGATGCTCGGAATCTCGCGGCAGGCGTTGTTCAGAATAATACCGTTAATAAGACGACTGACTTTTATAAACATTTCAACACTTATTATGAGTCTATACGAAAACCTATTGAATAATTTGACCGTCCAAATAATCAATTATATAATACCTTATTTTTTTATATTCATGAATTTAAAGCATGGTGTCCGATTTACTGTGCTTAATATATCACATCAATCGTAAACAACCATTTTCTCTCTCAACGAACAACGCAACGAAAAATCGCAACAACATCACAAACCACCCGATTACACCACGCAAACATAACAGTGTTTACCCATGATCCGTTTAACTCAAAGTTTATGTTAAAAACCCGCCCAGAGCGGCCTATCAGCCGCTTTAAATCATCGACGGTAAGACAGACAGCCGCCCATAATTGTAGCCGTAGGCCTCCCGATGACACATTCCATCAAAACCGACCGTTCAAGAACTTTTCTGTAACGGTGCCACTGGTTGTAATAGTCGTTACACTCTATACCCCCCCGTCAATATGTCATTGTGGCTTGCAAATCGAGTTCTCGAGAAAATTGCTCTAATACTCTTTAACATATGCAAAGGGAACATCCCCGGGGACATGGAATCGATTATAATCGATTAGAAGTGTTTACGTACATTTGGCGTGTCGTGAGTTTCTTTATGGAGAATATAGACAGGACATTGGACATCATTTTCATTGGTGTATCTCCAATTATTAAAGCTCACACATACAAGGCTGGTGCATGTCGGGTGCGGGTCGGGACGGCAGTACCTCGGGCTTGTATATATTGTAATTTCTTGTATGAGGCTGCCTGTCCATTGAAGCGGAGCGAGGCAGCGGAGTTACTGACTGTGCGGAGCTAGACCGAGTTCACGCGACGAGTAATATTTCCCCGCTCCGGTACCCCGCTCCACTTCTCCGCTTTTGTATGAATTTTACTAACTTAACTAGTTCGCGAATCCCTGTCCACTGAAGCGGAGCGGAGGTTTTATGCAATTCCATTGGTTAATATTGGCACACCGCTACGCCGCTCCTCTCCTCTCCGCTCCAGTGGACAGGCAGCCTTATAAGGATGTCAGCACACAAAACGCGTGAGCGGGTCGGGCGCGGATCGGGTCCGTCCCGACACGCACCCGACTTTTGTGTGTTGAGCGTATAAAGCAAACATGTATTACCAAACGTCATCATCATTTTCCTGTCCTTATTCCTATTTATTTATGGTCGCCGCAACATGTCCCTTTCTTCCATACTTCTCTATAAGTCGTCATCTCGGTAGACTCCCCCTTTCTAGCCTTAACATCTGTCACAATGTTGTCACATTTCACGCCCTAAAAAAAGTCTCCAAACGTCACCTGACATAATCTAGAGCCTTCCTTATAAACAACGACTTCGAAACGTCATAATTGCTATACAGCTACTTTTCTTTTTTTCTTGTAAAGTTACACAATTGGTGATACTTTATTCACAATACAATCTAGCCTATAAGCTAATAAGTAATTTAAATATAAATTAAACTGCTAAGTAACTATAAAGTTAAGAAGTCGTCCAATAACGTCTTTCTTATTCATTATAAGTTAAGGGGACGACACTTGATTCACGCGTTCTTTATAAAAGTCAGCACTTGCACTACAGTTTAAGGTCAATTACACTGCACTAAACTAACTTAAAAGGTTTTAGCCCTCGCACTAATTCAGTGTTTTCAAGTCTAATTTACTGCTACTCTTGACACAAGGATTAGTGATAAGGAGGTAAGAGGAACAGGATGTAAAGTTCACTCATCCTCTATAGAAAAGGGAACCTCGGACCAGACGAGTATGGTATCTGGTGGGCAACTGCCCGACGATTGATATCGGGACATCACGCGGTAAACCCTGCTTGCGCGATTGTGGGTTTGTGAGACGTCAGGTCTTTGATGCGTTCGCATGTGGCGTTGTAGATGCCGCCACATTGTTACTAGTACTATACTTTGAGTGAGTGTGATATGTTTTTGTTACAGGAGATACCGCTAACCATCAATACCTGAAACGGAGGATCTTTTGTTTGGAACCGGGAACCTGCAACATGTCCATTTAACATTGTGGCTACGAACAAGGTAAGTAATACAGGGTGTGAAAGACCCATCACGAAGCCGTCATCTACGCATTCTGTACAGCAAAGTAAGTAACTTTGTGCTGGCGAACGACTTTTATTTTTGGTGAGAAAATTACCTGTTTACGATAGCGCGCAATGTAACGCTCGCAAAACATTGTGCTTATGGTTGGATACAACGGCACAGTAGGGAAACTAGGCCTATTTGTTGAAATAATAACCTACCCTTCATTATTAAAAACATCGCGGTGACCACTCGTCTTGACACGGCACCCGCAACTGACAGCACCGCGACAATCGCTTCGGGTCTCGTCAATGAGCGCGTCTGTGGAGTGCGCTGTTTCGAATGTTTACTACGTAGTTTCTATACTGTATATATTTATGCTGTGACAATAGTATAGGGAATTCTCCCATTTAGTCACGTAATAACATGTTTTCGTAACATAACCAGACGTAACCAGAAGTTTCCCGGGTATAGCTCAGTACAAAAAAAACTGAATAACAGGAAGAACAAGTGACTCGGGCGTCCTAAGAGCGTTTATTCTGAAAGTGGGCAACGTCGCAAATAGATGTCAAATATGTCGCTGTTTTGATTAATTTGGCGATATTACTGAATGGTATTATGAAATGTGGCTGACTAGCGAACTAGAATATTAACAATGAATTGCAAATATAACACTGAATTTGATGTTGTAACCGTTTTATGTTTTAAATAGGCATTTGGAAACTTTCCAAATACTTTTTTTACATCTAAAACATTCGGTATTACGATATTAATAATTGCATTCCATAATCAATATTTTAGTTCACTAGTTAGCCACATTTCTTAATTCCATACAGTAATATTGCCAAATTAACAAAACAGGAAAATATTTGACAGCTATTTGCGACCTTGCCAACTTTTAGGATAAGTGCTCTTATGGTATTTTTACACCCGTTACAGGAAAGGACCCGAGCCTTCTGCAGCAAACAGCCTACATGTATGTCGCACGAATATAAATTATTTGTCGATGTCACGTGGTAATCACCTATTTGTAACGACTATTACAAGTCACAGTTAATTATACATGTAGGGTAGTATTTAATGTGAAATTACAGGCCTGTTTGATTTAGTATAGGATGTAGTTCTTGTTAGGTACTACACGATATGCATGTAAATGGTTTTAAGGACTTTGTAAGTAGTAAGTAACTCGGTTCACGTTTCTTTAGTAGAACATTGTTGCTCAAGCTTTACATTGTAATAAAACTCTTTTGGATTTTGCAGAATTATACAAACATTTTAGTACCTATTCATCTTTGACAGATAACCCAATGCCAGTCAACAAATAGGTAACAGCCCTATTCAGGATGCTCCGGACATATATTTGAGTATCGCAGCTCGTGGAGGCGCGTGTTGCATCTGGAATCAACTTTGGACTGCTAAACATTTACCAAGTTCTGCAAGTATTCTCCGCTCAGGGTCACAATGTCCAATTCTCAAAATTTTCAATTCTCAAAATGTCCAATTCCCAAAATGTTCAACTCTCAAAATGTTCAATTCTCAAAATGTTCAATTCTCAAAATGTCCATTTCCCAAAATATCCAAACTTTGTCATAAGATGAATGAAGGTATGTCCATTAAACTTCATATTGTAAACGGTACTAGTAGAGACGACAATTCGACAATTTATAATACATATTTCGTATTTCTAATGACGTTTCGAGACGGCATATGAAAATTCAACCAAATATAAATCCAATAGTTTAGTCACTATAGCTAGTCAAAGATTGACAAAACCCATATAATAGTCAGCGCAGCACTACTATTTAGTATGTTTGAAAAAACACTTTTTTTTAATTTCGATGTTAGTTTCAATTTGTTTAAAACTCTCAAAGACCCCACGAGACAGGCACGACCTAGTGTGGTGTCCACAAGTTAATATTATAAATAAGTTTCCTTTGTAAAAAAAAAAAAAGAATTTATTAGTATTAGTTTTAAGGAAATGTAGGATCATTTTATTTAGTTAATAAACAATTTTCTTTTTTAATTTTCTTTCATTATTTATGTTAGAATTGCATTGCATTTTTATACTCGTATATAACACATTTGTGCGAAGAGAATTTAACTTATACACACAAGGAAAAATCCGGCTGAATATAGGGTGCATCGATGACACACACAACACTTTATAATGGGTTATGCGGACTTCGTCCCGCGTTCTCAGTTGGAAAAAATAGCGCTTCGTTCCATTCGCACTTGGTCCCATTCGCGGTTGGACCCACTCACAGGTAGTCACCATGCAAGTAGTTTATAAAGGAAGAGGTAGGTTTATGGACCAAAGTGGGTTGGATTTATAAAAATCACTAAAATATAGTCATCCCATTATTGTCCCACTGCAGAGCAAAGGCCTCTTCTCATACAGAGAAGGCTCGAGCATTGATCACCACGCTTGCTCAAGACGGGTTGGTGATTTCAGACTTATATTGACTATTAGGTTCTCACGATGTTTTTGTTCATAAAAACCTGGAATGACGAGAATGAAAATAAAAATGGACATATTCATAGAAAATCGATTCCTATGATACCGATTATCGATTTCAAACGAAACTAAAAGTGGCTCGAACAGTATCGTGACACACTTACAAGCCATAGTTACTATAAACACACGTATGTCAGACATTCCAGTGCATAATGAGTACATTCGTAATAAGCATGGCGGTTGTTATGTCGTTCACTTCAAGCACTGCTTGAAAGTAAGAGTTATATTTAAAAGGAATACCTAGATAAATCTGCAGGAATAGCATCTATGTAAATCAGTTATAATTTTTTGATTATGTGACAATATTCTATACTATTAAATGAGCAATATTTGTGTATATATATATATATATTTGTAAATCACGTTCTCGAAAACGGCTCTAAAGATATCTGGGAAAATTCGTTTTGTCCGTATTTTCACCCGAGCAGAGCTCGGTCGCCCAAAGTTTAGAACAAGATGGCTACCTTAGAATAATGTCATGGCAGCATGGAATTAGTAAGTACTTACCATCATGGTAGGATGGAATTAGTATGTATTATACAAGGAATTAGTATGAACTATCCTATACTATTATTAAACGAGCATTCTCTATTTTCACTCGACCAGAGCTCGGTGGCCCAAAGTTAAGAACAGGATGGCTACCTTAGAACAATGACATGGCAGCATGGAATTAGTAAGTACCTACTATCATGGCAGCATGGAATTAGTATGTACTATGCAAGGAATTAGTATGAACTATCCTATACTATTAACCGAGCATTCTATATTTTCACCCGAGCAGAGCTCGGTCGACCAGGTACTTACTAATAATTTGAAGATAGCATCATAAAGCTTAAATTGTTTCAAACTTCGGTAATCAACTTGGCGACCTCAGCTTCAGTAGGTATTACATATTCCTAGTATAACATCATCGTCTTGTCATTTTAGCTGAAAAACGTCCACTGCTGGACATAGGCCTCCCCCAAGCACCACCACTTCGACCGGTTCTGTGCTTCTCGCATAGCGGACATACCCCGAAGTACTGCCAAACTTAATTGGCAGTGGGCAGGGCAATTGCTCGCAGAATAGATGGCCGATGGGGTCGAAAGGTTCTGGAGTGGCGGCCGCGTACCGGAAGATGTAGCGTTGGAAGGCCTCCCACAAGGTGGACCGATAACGGTCGAAGGAAGGCCGCAGGAATCCGCTGGATGCGAGTATAGTATAACATATATTTAATGATTGTGCAGCAGAGTACCAAAACTCTTTCGGGAATCGTAATGATATTAAGTTAGATGGGGCTCCGATTGTTAGAATTTATCAAGAACTATCTATTTCAATATTCCAAAGACTATTAAAAGCCGAACAACATCAAACAATCTACCTAGCCTTTTCCCAACTATATTGGGGTCAGCTTCCAGTCTAACCAGATGCAGCTGAATACCGGTATTTTCCATGGAGCGACTGCCTATCTGACCTCCACAACCCAGTAACTGGGTCATACGATACCCCTTGGTAAGACTGGTTGTCCGACTTTCGGGCTTCTGACGACCCGTAACGACTGTCAAAGATCCACGAATGACAGCCGGGACCAGCGGTTTAACGTACTTTTCGAGGCACATATTATAGCAAATTATGTCTTAAAATAAATACACAAGCAGTTAGCCTTCTAAAAACAAAAACTACTAGTCTATATAATCAAAATAATCACGTAATTGAATGACTTTTAGCCCGAAGCGAGCCAGTATCATTACATTACATTGTTAGTTTACATGTCAACGGTAGTGAATTAAGACTAAATGTTGATTGTATAAAATTTAACGCAAACTGTAATATGATTGATAGCATCGAAGTGTAGCGAATAAAAACGAAAGTCGATATTGATATTCTGGTTTAGTGAACAGGCTTTCGGATTTATTGGATTTAAATGACCACAAATCCAATAAGACTATTATAGTAAACACTATAATACTAGGTACTAACACCTACCTTATAAAATGGTCTGTGTCAATTTTTTTTATACTTAATGGAATAAATCGGTGAAAGCACCATATAAAGGTAAACCATTTAAAAAAATGGCTAAGTGCGAGTCGGGCTCGCTCACGAAGAATTCCATTGTGCAATATGGGGAAAAATTCCTTAAATTTTTTCTTTATTTTATTTTTATTATGTGTTTGTTATAGCGGCAACAGAAATACGTAATCTGTGAACATTTCAACTACCTATTACGGTTTATGAGATACAGCCCACTGACAGACAGATGGGCAGCGGAGGCTTATTAATAGGGTTCCGTTTGGCATCCTTCGAATACAGAACCTTAAAAATGGCCTAACAGATGCTTCTCGATATTCAATTGAAATTCATAATTATGGATCTAAAGAGTTTTACACAAAAAAATAAATTAAAGTCTTTGACTGCTCATTTGCTGCCGATCTTAAAGCCAAACATCTCCTAACACTTGTATTCATACCTTTCAAACTGGAACACAGCAACTGCTCGGCGGCACAAAATGTACTATGATGATAGTACTTCCTCGGACCAACTCTATCACAGGAAGCTTTATTACAACAAGATATGTACTTAAATGAAAATCTATGGCTATAGCAATGTCCGATGTAGTTAAAGGCTACAATAACTTGTCGCTCGCAAAGCGATATGCAAATCTTATGCACATTCTACTTCTGCTATTAGCCAACCGAGTATGCGCAGCCATTTAACACTACACACGTACTATCTAGAATCAATCCAAAACACTAAACAAACATAATTACGTGAAATACGATATCGCTATTAAATTAACAGTTTAATGATACAATTGTATTGAATCAGTTATATCCAAAACCGTTACACATATATCAACCTGTCAAATACCGGACCAATTGCTGTGTTTAAAACGCAAAGGTGCGTTCAAACGTGTCCCCCACTTGCGCGAATTCCTATGAACATTTCGCAACTACTGAGCGGCTATCCAACTCCGCCCTAAGATACCCACCTATTACAACGTTCGCTACCGAACAACCTTGACTATTATTTAGAGCACTGACCATTAACCAGACCGCGTAAGCATAGATACGGAGTCACCAGCGGCTGATATCTCGTCGACAGCACGAATTACATTAGCGAATTATCCTATTTTCCGTTCGGGAGCCCGGAGCGAACGGCTAACAAGCCAGCCTCATGACGTAGAAAGCGCTCCCATATTTCCTAGGCTAATAAAACCGATGATAGTCTTGGGGTGTTCTAAAAAACGAGCGCTATATCAAACGCGTGCTCGAGGTAAACTAGCTGAGTATAAATTCTAATAAGCGTTTATTCTATGCGCCTCCTGAGGCAACAATGCTCTTAATCTCGACTATTATAGCTTGGAAGTTTTAAAATCCAAGCGGTAGTTGCTTACGCTTATTATTTAGTTGCCTCCTACGCTCGGTCGTGTAATAAATTGCGCGGGATTGATGCCTCGACGCCAGGTTTTAAGCTTCCGTATGTTTTAAAAATGGAATAGTGTTCGATCAGTCACGGTCCATAGATAATTCATATGCACGATGGGACGTGACATAAATCTTCCTTACTTTGAATCTCTTTGGTTTCATTTTTAAATCGTGTCTCGTGATTAGATTGGCGTGGCATTTACTGATAACTTTGACGTATACGAAAGAGTTTTTACTTAGCTACGTAAGGTGCAATGTTAATGGATGCAATTAAATGTTCTTATCTTTATGTGGTGTGTGGTTACCGTTTTATAGAAATTATTTAATCATTAAAAGCTAGTTCAGACGGTGAAGCTGAGAAATTGGCTTTTTTACTAGTGGTCGTTGTAAACACAGGAATATTTGTACTTTTGTCATAGAATGGAAAGCAGGGCGTTAACCAGGCTTCATCAAACTATCCGCTATCTGGACAGCTATAATACCTTACCAGAGATAAGCAGTAATTTAAATTCCACATACTGAGCTCCCAGGATCTTTTGGCTCTTGAATGACATTGACAGGGTGGCGCTGTTGGTAAACATTTCTGATAATGTTTTTAGCAATTGTATTGAAAAAACAAGATGGCGGCGTTAGTTCTGATTTTGGCCACGCACCAAAAGTAACATCTAACCAGTGAGAAAAAGTTGAAATTCCTTATTATGCCAGTAATTTCCTCAGCACAGCATAATTAACCTAATGTTCCCAGTACTGGGACATTGGCCTCCTCTCTGTGAGAGGGTGTGGGCCGTAATCCACAGCGCAGGCCCAGTGCAAGTTGGTAGATGTCACGTGTCTTCGATTTTTTTCTGGTTTGAGGACATGCCGGTTTCCTCACGATGTTTTCCTGGACCTTACAGCTTCTCAAAAAAGAGTATGACGCGGTCACAAATTAAACGAAGTTTTTTACTTAATGCAGACCTATGATGAAGACACTACGTTGCTGCAAAGTGTTAATAGGTTGTGAGTCACCCACAAGCAGCGTTTTTTTGTTGCACATTTATTTTAAATTATTTTACTCATTTCCCATTCGAAGTGGCCCAAGTGCGATAGTGGCGCCCTCATTTTCTCCAAACTATTTTTTGACAAGCTGTACGATGTTGACTTCACCGTTTTAACCAATTTCCTCAGCATAGCAAAGAGGTCTAATTACTAACCTCTCCGAACAATATAATCCTTTCAATAAACGTTCTCACACACATACGGTGAGCGGCGTAACGTAATGACGGCAGTAAGGAAGTAGGAACACCTGTTCAACAATGTAGTGTAAGTACCATTTCATAGAGACGGGCTCCGTTGTGCGAAGAATGGATATGACATTACGGAGATAAGCCCTGGAGGCTTTTATGCAGGTGTTTATTGTACGGATTGTTTGAATCATGACTATCTCTTTGGACTAGTAGTCGTAAGAGCTACTCGTTCTAGGTTTGATAGAAATTAATAAAATAAAATAATAAATATAAATTAATAAAATATTATAATTAATATACATAAATAAAATAATTTAATAACCTTATGATATTAATTAAAATAACTACAAAAACTAAATACTAGTAATATTATCGATAACAATTATATTTGTTTAACAAACTTGCACTGGGTGCTAGTTTTGTCCAATTTATTATATACCTACGTATATTATGTTGCCGTGCCCTAACCGGGTTTCATGTTGGAACTTACTTACATAAATGTAACACCTAAATGTACACATGAATGCAATAAAGAGTTTGAGTTTGAGTTATCCTCGGGTTGGGCAAAGTGTTAAGTATTGTATTGTCTTGTTAGTAGCTGCCTGGAATCTGAATTTGTGCCCAGTTAGTGGTAATAAATAGATATTGTTAGAGAGAGAGAGAGAGAGAAGTAAAAACATACGCACTGTCATGAACATATATTTTGACAACTGCGACAAAAAATCCTTGTGGTCAAATATTCAAACAATTCTCCGTCAACTCCTAACTTTATCCAACTTCGATCATTTATCTTCGAAAATATTTTGAGTTGCGTAATATGGCCGATGTCCTGAAGGCAGTATTTTTCATTCTCCTCACTGCCTTATAAATATTCCTGCGGCCACCCATCAAAATCCAAACCTTAAGCACTGTTGCTTAATTTCAGATAATATCGCCATATCTGCTAACTTCGAACATCTGTTGACTTGCGTAATATGGCCAACGTCCTGAAGGCAGTAATTCTCACTCTCCTTACTGCCTTATAAATATTCCTATGGCCAGCCATCAAAATCCAAAACTTAAGCACTGTTGCGTAACTTGAGGTACAATCGCCACATCTGCTAACTTCGAACATCTGTTGAATTGCGTAATATGGCCATGTCCTGAAGGCAGTTATTCTCACTCTCCTCATTGCCTTACAATCCTCCCTGCTTTCCCCCATCAAATTCCAAACCTCCGATACTGTTGCTTAACTTGAGGTACAATCGCCACATCTACTATTTTCGAACATATTTTGAGTTGCGTAATATGGCCGATGTCCTGAAGGCAGTTATTCTCACTCTCCTTATTGCCTTACAATCCTCCCTGCGGTCACTCATCGAAATCCCAAACCTCAAGTACTGTTTCTTAACTTCAAATGAAATCGCCACATCTGGAATCTTAGTACATCTGTTGAGTTGCCTAATATAACCAATATTCTGAAGACAGTAATTCTCTCCTCACTACCTTATAATTCTTCCTGCGGTCACCCATCAAAATTCAAACCTCAACCACTCTTACTTAACTTAGGGTAAAATCGCCACATCTGCTATCTTCGAACATCTGTTGACTTGCGTAATATGGCCAATGTCCTGAAGGCAGTAGTAATTCTCACTCTCCTCACTGCCTTATAAATATTGCTATGGCCAGCCATAAAAATCCAAACCTCAAGCACTGTTGCTTGACTTCAGGTACAATCGCCACGTCTGCTAAATCTCCTCACTGCCTTATAATTCTTCCTGTGTTCACCCATCAAAATCCAAATCTTAAGCATTGTTGCTTAACTTGAGATACAATCGCCACATCTGCTAACTTCGAACATCTGTTGAGTTGCGTAATATGGCCGATGTCCTGAAGGCAGTAATTCTCACTCTCCTCACTGCCTTATAATACACACTGGATTAGATGTTGTTACCGTTTTGTACTTACGGCGTATTCATAGTCGTGGCGCGTTGTAATGGGTAATTTATTTAATACGGCTGAATTGGTACACCGAAGATTAGGAGTATATATTTATAGCGCAATGTGATCACAAGGCAGAGCTGTCGTTGATCTATCTTTTACATCAAAATGCTTTATTGTTCAACAAATAATTTTGTTACAATACTTAGCTACTTGATGCTGTTCCATTTTATCCAACTGAAGGTACCTACTTAGTTCGGAAGCTATGCGGTCAATAACTATCAGGCTCTATATTTATCACTTGCAACTTACTCCTTATAATCAATACATTATTAATATTTTAGGTAGATAGGTATTTTAGAAAAAACTGACCTCGGTCATCGCCAATCTTTCAATATTGATAAAAGCTGTCTATCAGTCATATCGATCTTAAACCGAAATCAAAAGTGTTATCAAGTAGCTAAACCAAGACTATAAATACGAGCACACAAACAATATCTGCCCGAGGGCCATGTGATCCCATAGCGTTCGATAACCGATAGCATCGCACACCACCTTGTTCGGCGCAGTCGGTTAAAAGGTCCTTACGCCATTCACTTGCACACTTGCAGCTGGTCGGGTAAACGCCATCATTAATAACATATTTAGTATGTTGGGTATTGTTACATTATATTTTTAGTTCCTACGTATCAGAAAAGCTACATACAGGAAAAAACTTCGTGAAGGGATGTAAGTAGGTGCTACTGTATTTTTTTTTTCGCGAAACTATATTTCTTTGTGCTTCTAGGTTGAGAGGATTCCGGGTGAATTTCAGGCACATGAAAGTGTACATATACAAAGTCAAAGTCTAATTATTTATTTCAATTAGGCATGAAAAGCACCTTTGAACGTCAAAATTTACAAAAAAAATAGAATTGATTCTAGTCGCCCCTTCCAAAAGGTAGCTTTCGTATGGAGAAGAATGGGCAAGAACGGAGGTTCTCTCTGGAGAGTAGGTGGAGCCTACTCTTCTAAAATATTTTGTATACATTAATTATATGTGAAAACAATGCACCTGGAATAAGATTACAATAGGTAAAAATAATTAAAAATGAAGCAATGACAGATAAATTAATTATGTGATAGATACATAGACACCCCACTTTTATTGCATATCAATGCAATATTAATTTGGCAATGCATATAATATTATCGTTGTCCATGTGTCATGGCGAGTTGACAAAACATCAATTGAAAACTGTTTTTTACGGTCCTTGAAATATCCAAGGCCAGTGGCCATTACGGGATTACCAATTTTTTTGGTCCCGGACAAATAATTCTACTCTCCTCTTTGTTCTCTTCAAACTTATTCTACTTGAACAATATAACTGAAACGATTATTTGTTGGAAGTTACTTCTAAGTTCTTCTACTCACCTCATTTTCTAACTCCATAATTTCAGTTTACGTAACATCCTACCCTATAAATCGTTTATTAGAATATTGTTCACAATACTAATCACGAGCGCGCTGATCTCTCAGATAAGAGGCGATTCCGATCTCCTATGATGAATGGTCTACACCCATACTGTGTCTTTGTTAGAAATAAACTGGAAAAACCGCTACTTTTAAGCTTTAGACTGTGTGGTTTACCGGTTCAGAAGGAACCAGTTGGCAGGCTTGAGACAGGCTCTGCTGGGGTTGCGAGTTTGTCCGAAAGGGATACCGCGGCCCCGGCACACAGGCAACGGAAGGAACACGGGTGGGTTTTAGTCAGTAAAAATCTGACACGCCCTCCCGCTCCTCCCAGAGCGGGAGAAGTTATTTGATGATTTCCCACACTAAAAAAAAAAGCCTTTAGGCAGGTTGTTGGATAACGGGGATCGTGGAAGGCGCACAAGTTCTCATGATCCTCGGTCCAACTGTGAGAAGGGAACACTGGGGTGGTTTTTAGTCAGTAAGAGTCGACAAACCCCTCCTACCGCACCAGGATGCAAAAAAAAAATGGTTGGACGAAGGGGACTGAGAGTGTTGGCAAGACAGTATATTCTTTAGACGACAAAGCCAGTTAAAACATGCCCATGCCGATTTCGGCTACGGTGATATATTTCTGTTTCGTTTTTGACAGCAAAAAGTGGCTCTGATGTGGCTAATTTAACCTATCTTGGCTGTGAAGGTACGTGCACAATGTGAACACGTTAGAATACCATTGTGGTAATGATATTGTATGATGGAGGGTGGCTTACTCATGAGGTGATCGCACCTGCTGTCGAGATCTCTCTTCCACTGGTCTTGAAACTCATAAACAACCAGTCAATTCTTAACCCGTGAAGAGAATAAGAATTAACATTCATTTTCATGTAGTGTACGTAAGCATGTCCCTATAAAGATGCTCACTCACCGGGAGCATTCGCCTGTAATGTAAAAGTTCAGATTCGAGCATTACATCAGTGAGTGAGGAGAACCACTGCATTTCAGTGCGCAACCTGTAATGATACAATTTGTAACATTACATGCACTGGGACCATTCGCCTGTAATGTAACAGTAGTAATGGGAGCACAGGATATAATTTGTAACATGAATGCGAATATTATCGAATCTTGTATTGTTACATTACAGGCGAATGCTCGTCAGTCAGTGAGGCAGTATTGTAACGTAATGCTCAAAATGGAATCTTGTATTGTTACATTACAGGCGAATGCTCGTCAGTTAGTGAGGCAGTATTGTAACGTAATGCTCTTAATCTAATCTTGGATTGTTACATTACAGGCGAATGCTCCTCAGTCACTTAGGCAGTATTGTAACGTAATGCTCAAAATGGAATCTTGTATTGTTACATTACAGGCGAATGCTCGTCAGTTAGTGAGGCAGTATTGTAACGTAATGCTCTTAATCTAATCTTGGATTGTTACATTACAGGCGAATGCTCCTCAGTCACTGAGGCAGTATTGTAACGTAATGCTCAAAATGGAATCTTGTATTGTTACATTACAGGCGAATGCTCGTCAGTCAGTGAGGTAGTATTGTAACGTAATGCTCAAAATTGAATCTTGGATTGTTACATTACAGGCGAATGCTCGTCAGTCACTGAGGCAGTATTGTAACGTAATGCTCAAAATGGAATCTTGTATTGTTACATTACAGGCGAATGCTCGTCAGTTAGTGAGGCACTATTGTAACGTAATGCTCATAATCTAATCTTGGATTGTTACATTACAGGCGAAAGCTCCTGTGAGGGAGCGCCTTTAGGACTGCAAATAGATTGTGGTCGATCTACATCGGCCGTGTAATCGAAATATTTTACCTCATACTCAAAATATAGTGTCAATCAAACGCAGTTTCGTTGCACCCTAATGTTCACATGCGAATAGATATGGCCAGTAAGTTTTTCCCTTCCTTGTGCAAAGTGTTTCTTTTTCTCCTGCATAATCCACATTTTTGCTGTGCATGCGAGCACCTGTTACAGATTTTTAAGTATTGTTACTTATTCAAACTCAAATTCAAAAGTCATTTATTCGAACTAAGCTGAGAATCAGCACTTTCCGAACGTCAAAATTACATAAGACAGTCCCCCAAAACGCCTCACCACTTCCTAGTGCTTTAGCTGCGAAGAAGAAGTGGCGTAGCAAATTCCCCAGAGGCACAGCTGTCTGTTCAGTTAGAAAAAAAAAAGATTCTATATAATAGTATACAAAATAATTTACATTACGCAACACAAAACATAATTTAAATTATTAGCCATATGTCAGCTAGCACACGCCAATATACCAAACAAAATCATCGAGAACTATACTCAGGCAGAAATAAAAACTAAACGTAAACAGAAATTAACTTGAATTAACTCAGTTGTACAGGTGAGGAGGTGACCGTGACCTTGTGAAGGCCGCAGGAATCCGCTGTATGCGGGAAGCACAGAACCGGTCGAAGTGGCTGTGTCTGGGGGAGGCCTATGTCCAGCAGTGGACATCTATCAGATGAAATGATGCTGATGACGAGAACAGGTAACATACCTACAAGGATACTGGTCCGCAGCCGCGATTATAATATAATTTGAATAATTTTGATATTGATCTGTAACATATCTTATTTGATTAAAGGGCTCATAAATAGATGTATTACTTTATTACCAGGCACACAGTAAACAGTGGTGGTACCCAATAAATTGTATAACAAACAGCGTGCATGTCTTATCACGTGATCTGGTTTCTGGTATCGGTATCGCGGTATCTTACATGATTCGTTTGGACACGCCTAATGTGCCGTGACGCCGCTGATAAATTGCTGTGGTATGGTGTTGGGTTTGCTCCCGTCTGGTGCACTCGTTATTTGGGGTAAATAGGTATAGTGTAGTACAAAATATGTAAGTATATTGCTCTACAAGCTGTCAACTCAATTTTGACAGATTTACGTAAAAAATATTATTTCTGAGTATTCCATAATGAGCTACTTTTAAGTCTTCATTGTAATAACAGCACTATACAGAAAATATCCGACATTTAAATAATGATATTGACACATAGATATTCACTTTAATTACTTATTTAAGATCTAAGACACAAGGTACCATTCCGTAGCCAACCACAGGCGTCAGCAGCAGGCGACGTGTCACAGCGACACGACTGGTTTATATGAATTTATATGAAATAACTTCCCTAGCTAGCGTCGGTTTCATAGAAATACATATAAACCTGTCGTGTCCTGCGGTCGGCTACGGAATCCTACATTTACACGACAATTATGTTACACTTTTAAAAGCTCCAACATTTCTTGTACTTAGATAGGATTATATTTTTTTTAAGGTTTTTAGTTAGGTTTTAAGATTATTTATTCGAAAAGAACATAAATAGTTCACTGAGCGAATAAATACTTATTAAGGTAAGTGTAGTCCAGTAGCTGATAGTTTTTTTTTTTTATTGCAGGTAGGTACAGTGTCGCATTTTATGTGCAAGACTGGTTTATGTCGTTAACTTAATAGTTTTGAACATAAGTTATGAGCTATGAGTATTTCTGAACAGAAAATGTACCCAAACAGGAACCTACCAAAACCTCGTGCGTGCGCGTGCGGTTGCCTCTGTATATTTTAAACTATTTAATCACTTATACTATGATCCATATGTATTACTTACACATGGTGTCCTGTTACTTAAACTTTATAGTGTGCTCAGAAGTGTGAGGCAGTTGAAATATTGCGATAAAGTAACTCTTGAAATTCATGCTGAACTTAATTATACAATTTCCAATGTATTAATATGAAATGCTGCTCTCAATACGGTGGCGGAAAACATCCTGAGGAAACCAAGGTATGTTCTAAAACCAATTCGAAGACATGTGACATCTACCAACCCGCACTGGATCCACTTATTTAATAAGGGACTTTTATAATCGCAATGCGTATGACACTCCTCATACCCTGAATACATACTGCTATGGATTTTATTTGGGCCATGAACCTGGACACGTTCTTCGCATCGTCACCGTTTGGTTGAGACAGAATTTTATGGATTGTGCCTATCATTTGATTTAGGAACATTCCATAAAATTATTGTTCTTTATTTAAAATTCTTCAATGTTCAAAATCGAGACCCCAAACAGATCGTTTCTATCACTCATATCAAACGCAGTCCTTCAATAAGTGATGTCAAAAGTCAAAACCGTTTATTGGGAACTAAGTGTACAATGTTGGTGTTATGTTATGTTAGTACTTATGACTTAGCAGCCTTTTATGCCCGTATCATTCTAAATTAGCATGCATTAAACATTATTAGCACTTAATTATTTTCTTTTATATTAATATAATTAAATTGAGAAATTATAGATAGGTCAATACTTTTTTTTTTTTTTGAGCATGGGAAATCAGCAAATGACTTCTCCCGCTCTGGGCAGAGCGAGAGGGTGCGTCAGACTTTTACTGACTAAAACCCACCCATGTTCCTTCCGTTGCCTGTGTGCCGGGGCCGCGATATCCCTTTGGGACAAACCCGCAACCCCAGCAGACAAACCCGCAACCCCAGCAGAGATAGGTCAATACTAATGAATTGAATACAATTAGTCAGCAATATGAATGTCATCCTTGTCTCTTTGATAATTATAGTTTTATATGAAGTTAAATAGGATAGACTTAATCTTATTGTTTATAGGGCAGGCGGACATTTTTGTACTTGAAAGAAAATCTTTATTCTAAGCTAGATTCTAAATATTCTTTTACTGAGTTGATTTTAAGATTAGGTATAGTTTTAGCCTTTTTTGGAATATTGTTTCAGATTTTTCAGTTTTAAACATGTTGGGCAACTTAATACATACCTATTTATTAAAATATATTAAGGGCTATCACTTAACATTTTAATTCTTGAGGCGTGCATAACCTCTTTTTATGGCGAGTGTTGACGTTGTGCGTACTTTTGAAGGTACTATTCAGAAACAGCAAGAAACAGAAACTTCAAAGCGCCACTTGCTTCGATCCTTACTTAATCCTTTTGCTACGTATAAGTTCATGCATCTGGTCATACACTTACATCTGATCTTTTTGAAGAATTTCACAAATATGGTCACTATTTCTCTCCAAAATTGGACAATAGTTGGACTACAAATAAGTCCAAACACACTGTATTAAATCAACAGTGACCACACAATGCGAGGACTGCGGACAGTCCATCCGTCAAGTACACTGCCTGAATTCCTGGGACACTACCCACGTGCTTCCTTGACGGTGTTTAATGGTCACCCTATACCCGCTGTGCGATCATTTGTCAGCATGCGTGGACAACATTTGAATGACCAGTACCAAAATTCGTGTGTGACCCTTTTAAGTAAAAGAATAAGGTTCAGTATACCATGGTTTGTAGTTTTTGAAGTGTAGACGTAAAGTTGTAGTTATATAAAAACGCCATTTTGTTGGTGATATATTATTTTAATTTGAATAAAATAAAAATGTTTGTGAAGTAAAAAAGACAGTGACTTGTTTGCTACTGCTAAATTGCCGGTAGCCATTACATACCTATAGTCAACAAATACATCCACATCAATAGTCTCTTTCAAACTTAGTAGTAATTAAATCATACTTTTCGATATTACATTGAAATGAAATGAAATGATCAACATTACGTTGACTGTGAGCATTTTATTACATAACTTCATAAACTTGCTAGATACTATCGGGAAACCGCTTAGTAGTCGTCTTGTGACTGTTTGACTAACGCGTCAGTCACAAGTCATATAAAAAAAATGGATTTGAAACTGGAAACATTAAAAATTCAGCATTGATTTACACAAACCAAAGCGTTGATGATTTTTATGATTAAAACTCTATAAATAAGTATTTGATACAGACGCGAATCGTATTTAGATCAACATACAACCTGTTATTGACCTACAAATTGCAAAAAAATAACCCAGGCCCGGCGCAAAAGTTTTGTATCTCTGATTTTAGAGGATATTTCGAAATAATATTTAAAAGTATCAGTATCTCTCTGTTCGATGGCTAATATTCTTTTTTTTTGCTCTAAAAGTTTTGTAAGCATTCTTATTAAAAAATGATTTATCGACCAAAATATTTATCTTAATTTTACTTTATTATACTTTTACAAAGTACTCTTATAATTCAAAATCTGTTCCGTCACGCGTCACTGTCATATTAACTAGATACTGTAATTTTTAGCTCAGCAGTCTTTTACAGCCTAGTGTGTCTTTTATTCTTCACAAATTACTAAACCTGTCACTGAAAATCAGGCAGCAGTGGAGGCCCAGTGGTCACGGGCCAAACTTACAAGTTTATAGGTCGTGGTTCCAACCCAGCAAGCGCTTTACTTTATGTAAATAATTTCATCACCACTGCTCTCAAAACGGTGAAGGAAAACGTCTTGAGGAAACCGGCATGTCCTAGAACCAAAAATTCGTAGATATGTGACATCTACCAACCTACACTGGGCCCGCGTTCTCTCGAAGAGAGGAGGCCTGTATCCCAGCAGAGGGAATATTATAGGATGAATTATGCACTGAAAATCTGGTGTTCTGAGACTCGAGATTTTCAATGGTAGTTTAGGAATTTGTTAACAAAGCAAAATTATGAGGAAACATTCCTAGGCAAGAGCTATCCACCGCATCATCGCTTGGCATCAGGTCAGATAGAGGTCAAGTTCAAAAAACTTTATCTTCTCTCATATCGTAATATTAGAATTATAAACTTCAAAATGAGTTTTTAAAGACATACTTTATAAACACAATACCGAATTTTTTTAATAGAATCATATTTGGTATAACCTCAGGTATAACACTTTATCTACTCTCATATCGTAATATTCGAATTATAAACTTCAAAACGAGTTTATATTGACGTACATTCTAAACACAATACCAAAATTTTAAAATAGAATCATATTATAACACTTTTTACAATGCATTTGCTTGAAAAGAGCGTTTTCCAAGCAGTCAATTTGTGCGGAAAGTGTCACTTTTTTTCATTAGTGCTTTTTACTTTTCTGTTTTTTTTTTAATTTTTGAGGCCGTCGTCAGCCCCCTCTCGTCTCAGAGATTTTATTATTTGAGAAAGTTTTTTCAGATGATGATGATGACGATGGTCAAAATCAAAAAGTCAAAGTCGAAGTCAAAGTCGAAGTCGAAGTCGAAGTCAAAGTCAAAGGCGAAGTCGAAGTCGAACTCAAAGTAAAAATCAAAGTCAGTCATGAATTTTGTATTGTCACATCACAGGCGACTGCCGTAAGGCTCGCTCGTTTTTCTTTTTTTTTTCCTCGCACAATGCATAGTAAAACGTTGTATGATACACGTGCGTAAGATGATTTCCGATTCGTGTCGACGTATACACTCGTCGGAAATCACCTACCTTCCGCACTTATAGCATAAATAACTATTCTCTTACAAAATAATGTTTTAGAACAATTTTTTTTCTAATACGATACAGGGCAAATCCAAGAAGTTAATATCACCAAGGAGTTTCCATCAAGTTTTGTAATGGAACGTTAGCGGGGGATAGTGGCACCGCTCTAGCGCATGCGCGGTGATGTGTTGGGTGCAGTCGCCAGTCATACGTGAAGTTGTACTGAATTTCGTGGGATTTTTTTATTCTTGATCTTTAACTTGGACCTTTATTTTGTAGTTTGAATCCCAATGTATGAGAATAGATAAAGTAGTGTATAAATAGGTATTAAAATAAAAGCCCCTCATTATGCAACTGTTTCTTGAACTACTATTTTGTTTTACTCTTTTGACGCGACTGCGGTGAAGCCCAAAAGGAGGGTAATGGTGTTAACCTGTATGTTCCTACCGTGGAAAACCGCGAAATAAGCCTTTTTATTCAATCACGCCACAATTGCGGCGATAAGTCCCCTCTTTGAGGAGTGGCTTGAGAGGCGCCATGGCGTCCTCACCTTCCGCCTGACGCAGGTCCTCACCGGACACGGTTGTTTCGGGAGGTTCCTGTTCCGCGTAAGGCGGGAGGAAACGCCCGGGTGTCACCACTGTGTGGATCGCCCGGAGGACACGGTGGAGCATACGGTGGAGGTCTGCCCGGCTTGGGCGGAGCACCGCCGCGGCGGTGCTCCGCCGACACGGCGCGCCGTGTCCTCACGGAGGCGATCGGCGGCGGCGATCTCTCGCGTCCGGCCCTGGTTCAGGCCATGGTTCGGAGCGAGAGTGCATGGGAGGCCGTCACCTCCTTCTGCGAAGCAGTTATGCTCGCGAAGGAGGAGGCGGAGCGCGCGAGGGAGATGCAAGCTGCACGCCCTCGCGGCCCTAGTCGCCGCAGGAGACGCCCCGGGCGTCGGGAGTCCAGAGCCGACTTCCGGCCACCGTAGGCGCGGGCTTGCGGACGGTGAGCAATGGGCAGCTCGCCGTCCGATAAGGACCAGGCCCGTGTCGACGGCGCGTTGTGTTCCACGCGCGCCTCAAAGAGATGTCAGCACCAACCGACGGGGTCGAAAGACTAATGCCTGCTGGGGTTGCGGGTTTGTCCGAAAGGGATAACGCGGCCCCGGCACACAGGCAACGGAAGGAACACGGGTGGGTTTTAGTCAGTAAAAGTCTGACACACCCTCTCGCTCTGCCCAGAGTGGGAGAAGTCATTTGATGATTTCCCATCCTCAAAAAAAAAAAAAAAAAAAAAAGGCAGTAAGTTTTCTTGTTGTCTATTGTACTAATTAATTGAAATGAAATTGTTTATTCTGTAAATAGGATAATGGAATCAATTTAACACGTCATATCAAAAAAAAAAAAAAATTAGCTAGATGAGTTCGGCGTTTCCTATCTGACTACTCTGAGAAGAAAAGCCGAAACAAACTCAGAGGTCGCAGTCTCTTTTAAAGTCCAGACATTATCTTGATCAGGCCATATGAGGACCATGTAGATTAGTGTCTGAAATGGTCTTTTGAGAAAAGAACCACACAGCTTTGAGTGGACCTGTCCAATCAGTGCAAGCATTTGTCAGTAATCGTGGAGCTCAACTCAGAACATAAGGAGCTCAACTCGACGAACAATACTAAAGAAAGGACATTTGGGTAGGCCGCATAAACTACTCAAACTGCCAGACTATCATTAAAACTAACTAAGAAAGAAAAATTTAAAAAATATCCACATAGTCCTCACATTCACAATAATTAAAATAATATATTAAATATTTGTAGTAATTAATTAATATTTGATTATACATTAACTATGTATACACACACTATGTACAACTAACTATTATTTAGATTTAGAACATTTATGTAAAGGAAGAAATAAAAAAATAAAAGAAAGGCAAGAGCTCATTGGGCATCAAAAAATTTGTTCATGTTTGTTTGAAAACATACAAAAAACGTAATTTTGATTCTATGTATCCGAGGCAGGAAACAACAACACAGCATTGATTAACACAAAGCCTTAAACCAAGGTCAGCTCTAGTTAACGCCAAAACACTCAATGGTTCATGACTCAAAATAATTCAGGATCTGTAACGTCAGGCAGGGGGTTCATTTGCATATTTCAGTGGAACTTCCAGTAACAGTGATTTACATAACTCATGTTTGTAAGCTCCGCTGAATCGACAGTAATCTTGGATTCGGGGTGTCTTTGTATGTTTTTTTTTTTGTGGAGTATCATTTTGGTGGGTTAAGTTTTTGTTTTGGGAGGCATTTCTATGAAGACATTTGGAACACTTGATACGCCTGTGCATAGATTAGTTTTCTTTGTATATTCTGCTAAAGATTTTTTAATGTCAAAAACCAGTTTAAATGTACTCAGAAATGAATGATATTCTATTCTAACCAATAGGTAATGCATACACCCAGGACATGGAGTGAGATGAACCATGGTTTGCAAACTTGAATCATGTTCTCGTGAGGACCCAATGGGCGCTTTCAAAAGCACTGTCCATACAGCACAATATACTGAATTTGAAAAATAATGTCCTTACTGTCTTCACAAAGTTACTCACGCGTAACTTTTTTAATATACACTAGCAGCGAACTTCAGTTTCACCCGCATAAGTCTCGATTCCGCGGTAATATAGGGATAAAAGTATCCTATGTATTAATCCAGATTATAAACTAATAATACTGTAATTTTTACGTGAAAGAGTAACAAACATCCATCCTTCCATCCTCACAAACTTTCGTTTATACGAGTAATATTAGTAGGATATGAAACTTCTACATGCTTTCATTGCCGAATGATGATACGAAAGTGAATAGTAGAGACTATTTCGCAGTTCAAGGGGCAACTCATTCCCTCCCCTCACAAACTGTAAGCTGAAATAAACTAATAGACTAAAACCAGACGAAAATTCCGGTTTATTAATAATTTAAGAAGAAAAAGACTAACTATCAAAGTTTCATCGTCGGCCGTCGGATGTGGCTTTATAACTCACAATTTTTCCGTCCTTAATCCTTTACGGAGCTCATTTAGCCGAGTTTTAATCTCAATCTCACCTCATTACCGGATCCCGAATACTCGGAATAGCCAATTTCACCATTAATTACAAGCCCAGGCTCCCTTACCCTTCCTTTTTCGAGTAAAAATAAATTATAACTCATTTATCGTTAGAGCCGAGACGCCCGCGACGGAGGCATTGAAATAAATAGCTGTCACGTTGGCGCACACAGCAGTAACGTGAACCCGTGAAACGACGTCACGTTAACGTGAACGGGGGGGAGGCCCCGCCCAGCGGCTGCGCACTGCACCACACACGCCCATGTGTCGCACATACGGCGTCACGTAACTGGGGCACATACACGAGTATGTATGCCACATGCTCGGTGGGCGTGCGCTGCGGTGGGCGTGCCACATGTGCCATGTGTCAGTAAATGGGTGGAGATAGGCTCACGTTAAAAGGGAAATAGCCGGTCGCGTTCGAGTGTTGACGACTTTATGTGCGCACGGGCGGCATGCGTGTGACGTCACATGTCACGCCCGACCTCGCTGACCAACCGCTGACATGCACAGATAACTTCACCGACCGAGGAAATTGTAATAAACGCCGCCGGCACTGGAAATTAAACAGACGGGCGGGAGTAAAAAAAAAGAAAATAATATTCCCACCTGCGTCCGCAATTATCGGCGCAAACTGCGGAAAATTGCGAGGCGAACGCCAAACTGACACTCGTGGAACTTCCTCAAAATAAAACTTTGGAAAAGTTCAACCGGAAAGGAAAGAAAACGCGAAAATAAAAAAGCCATTGACTCCGCAGTCCGGCCCCGAAAGTTTTAGACGCCTTTTTAAACATTCCCGCGGATGAAATCACGACCGGAGGGATTTTTTTTATCGCCAGAAGGATTTTCAGTGCTCGTTTCTGTCAACTAATTAGAGTTTGCTCTCGAAAATAAAATTAAATGCAAATACTGACGTTATCAAAATGTCACTTGAGTTGTGGCTTGCGTCATAGTAATTGGTCGCGGTTGAAAGGTTGCCTGATGTTATTGCTTTTCTTTTACGAAGGTATTGAAAAAGCATAAATAGTTAGAAGAGTTTGTACCATAGCGAGCATAAGAAACAATATGGCAGAAAGTAACGTCGGATCAATAATATATAGGCTAAGAAAACGCGGGCACAGAGCAGTTAAGAATCCGAGGCACCCGTACATAGACGAGAGCGAAAACAAATCAGTGCCGGGAGGCGAAAATTGAGCACGTACCCGTTCCGGCTAATTTTATTTTGCAATTACACCCCCTCCCGTGCCCGTCCTACGACCTCACCCCCCTGGCTCCGCTAATACAACATTCTTGGCGACAGCCAGTTTTTGGGACAGAGGCTGTGGTGGGAATCTTATGATAAAATTATACTGGAAAAGTGTTGTGGAGGCGAGTGTATAGATAGATTTGTGGTACGGGCCGATTGTTAGATGAAAATTATTGAAAGGAACGGCTTCTTTACTTTTCTTGCATGGTATTTTCAGTAACGACACGTAGGTATAGAAATGAAATTACGCACAAATAAAGTTACAATGAAATGAAACAAACGAAAATGAAAACAGGGAAGGCTAGCATCGTGCCTTATATTTATCTATTTATTTGGTACACCAACAGCAGTACATACAAAAAAGTTGAACAGAATAATAACATAATAGAAGTACTGGTATGTAAGCCTATTTCTGCTATGTATGCCTATTATATGCTCATGTTGTTTCCTTTTCTGCGTTCTGCGTTCTTCGTTCCACGGTAAACTTGACAGACGTCTTGGGAACCAATCTGAATAGTTCGACGGAGATGACAGAACGCAGAAGGCATTCTACTGTCAAAAGATTATGCGCGTTCCAAGTTTTTCTCAAAAAATCCGTATGTACGTAAATACTTTTCATTTTGCGAAAAAGAAAATGTCAACTTAAACCTTTATTTTTACACACTTTAAAACTTGCTCAAATATTTTTCAAGAAAAACAACATTTTTCATTTAAATGATAATGATATACCACCAAAATATTCATTAAAAATCTAGAAGAGGAAATTCTCAATCTACGCATACAAAGTCTCTGTAGGCTATTACTCTGCACCCCCCTGTGTAAAAAGGTTGTAAGAAGACGGCGGACACCCCCGTCTAAGGGAGGCGATCGCCCCCACAACCCTTTCGCTTTTACCCCCGCTGGACAGGGTGATGTTTTGTGAAGAAAATATATCGGCGAAGAAAAAAGTATTTCTTTTTCTGAAAAAAAAAAGAGAATAGGTGTTTAGCCAACTACTTAGTTCGTATGAAACGATGAATACATGACTGTAGTAGCTATAAAAACAAAAAAAAATGGAAAAAAAGAAAAAAAAGAATAATTTGTATAAGTAATAAATACCTAAGTAGTTTAGACATTAACGTTTAGAGTTAAAATAAGGGAAAATATTGGTAGCTCTGTGCCAATTTCCAGACGGAAGGAAAAATGTCATTGGATGAGCAATATATGTAGTAAGTCTGTAGTTCTATATACATATGTGTTCACCTGATGATAATTTCTATAATTATGTAAATGTCGTGTACATCTGTAATTGATAAAAAAGATCACATATCTGTTACCTTTAATATTTAATGTAAAATATTTAAGCTGTTGGCGTACCTATTATAAATAAATAAATGAGTTCAGGCTTACAAAAGATAATATTTTTTGTGTTGAAAAATAAAACACTTGCAAACTAAAATTAGGCCATTTATAAATTATCCACTACGTTGCGTATAATTTTAAACTTATTTTTTGTTTCCTATCAATTCGTCTAAAGGTTACACTTTCACCTTAAACCTCCACACTTATCGTTTCACCTCTTATGAACCTAGGTTATCTGTGATGCATAACAATTGACTCATAAGAAATAACCAACATTGCTTAATAATTTTTAGTGTTTTGGGAACAGGCTGAATCCAATCTAAACTTATATTATAATATAACTAAAAGATTAAATTTTTTAAATGTTTTTGTTTTTTTATTTTTTAATCTCAAAACATGATTACCCGATTTTTTTATTCTTTCAGCTACTACTAAATTATCAGCGAGTTATATGGGCTGTATTTTATCGACTTCCACGCGAACGAAATCGCGGCCAGAAGCTAGTGGTATCATAAATAAATAATATATTTTAAAACCTATTAATAACAATGGAAAATCTTACGTAGTATCGTGGCAATTTCATGTAACTATCTTATGAAAATCTGCCAACAAATAAGGCTAACCTCTTAAACTGACATTTTAACAAAGATAACTACTCAAAATTCTGAATTTTAGGTAGCTTTACAGAGCGTAACGGCCAATTTTTCTCAAGATCCACCCGTCCGGAGCCCATAACGAAAAGAACCACACCCTGTACCCGCTAAGCTTCTCGCATTTCTTCGACGCTTCTTAAAGTGTTTTACATACAACCGTCTACACGCCTGTGTGCGTTCGGTAAATACTTACGCATTGATGTGTGAGTCGCTACGCATTTTTGCCCACCCCCCCTCCCTTCAAGAAAAATACCTTACCCCGTTCCTCCACCCCTTTGATGTACCGTGCGCCCCTGGTAAAGAAGATATGAGACTTTTTCAAAAAGCTTAATTTAAATGAGTCGCTCGGGACGACTCAATGGGAATATTCCTTAATTTAAATACTATCTTGAAGACGAAAGGGTGGGGATTTTAATTGGTATTGAATTTCGATTGGAGACTCTTGTTTTTTCGACTTTCGCTTGTTTTTTTTAGTCTATTTTAAGTTACTAGTAGGGTTGCGTGGGAATTTTTTGAGTTGCTGCCTGTGTTTAGAGGGTTTTCTTAAAACGCCGTATTCGTATCTATTCGTGGCCGTTATTCATCATTTGTCAATTTCCAAAATATATCTAAACGAGCTTACGCCCATGGCTTCGCTCGCGTCGAGCTCGGAAATTATCCCAAGGGAATGTACTACCGGAATAAAAAGTGTCATATATGTCAATCCAGGTTATAAACTATCCGTGTGGCAAATTTTATCCAAATCCGTTCAGCCGTTTTTGCGTGATTGAGTATCAAATACAGAAATATAAAAACTTATAATATTAGTAGGATTATGCAGGTGTCACAAAGGGTCACTGTGTCCCGGCATAATTTGGTGAAAGTTCATCCAGATACTTGTTTTTTTTTTTTTTGCAACGGCGCTTTCCAACTTTAGGAGGGGTCACATGGTATACAGATAAAATACTAAGTTTCAGTAAAGACAATATATTCATGCTCTTCAAAGATCTATCCATTAATTCGAAATCAAGGCAGTATACCTTTGTAGACGCTTCAAATTCCCACCCGCATAGAGTGACGATTTAAATAATTATTAAGAAAGTATCTCCAAATTCAAGCAATTTTCCTCTTACTTAGTACTTTATTTAATCCGGGACGGACTTAAAAGACATTTAAATTGCTGTCAAATGGTGAAATATTGCAATACTACAATGTAAGCTAAAATTAAAGATGTAATTTAAACCACCGTCTTAACCCGTTCTCGTTAAAAAACAACACCCCTTTTGAATTAAAATGTCGTCAGACATTTATAATCGTCTTGAATTTCGTACAATTTATTATTAATATCAGTTTTTTCGTACGCCTTTGCTTGTTACAAATTAAGTTAAATGTGAGATTATTGTCATACCTAGTTTGCTGAATGATCATAATCCCAAGAGTAGGTATCAGTTCTCTCTTGGTTGATTACGACCATCTCCACATACCTGGTGCTTCTTTTTACAGTCAACGATGTACTTATGTGGTAACAATTTGACATTGACAGCCACAGATACACTTTTTTTACTTAAGGCGCTGATAGACTGGAGTATTCACTTGAAACAGATTATCGAACATTCGCCGTTTTTAAATTTATCGAACTGATCAACGAACAGAGCCAAGCATCGTGCCAAACATCGCTACGAACATTTTTACGATCATTCTAGCGAAAGTTCTAGTCAATGCTCGTCAAAAAAATATTCTTCACGAAGATGGAAACAGAACAATGACAGAATGGCTCGGCTCAGCAAATAGCTCGAAGCAAATCTACTGTTCTTTCGCTAGAATGCTCGCTAGAACGCTCCATTAATTTTTTCTGCTATGTAACATTCGCTAGAATGCTCATTACAAGTGAATGCTCAAGTTTATCAGCACCTTAACACATTATGTCACATAAAACTTCAAACTACACATACACAAAATATAGATTCACTTACACTTAAATACAGTCAAATTTATATTCACTTTTGAAAGTTTCCATTATCGTTATGTTATTTTAAATACGTCACGGTGTTTTTTTTAACTTTATTTGTATTTTTTCCTTCTTAAATCGTTTATTCTCTTCAATCTTATAAAATCACCCAATGTAAGCTTGTACTTATGAAGCGTCGTGGGACCCCGGTGACTTCTACCACGAGCGTTGCTTGCAATTCCTATTTCATTTCAAGCACCGGTCTCTCACAAATCTAAACTTATCCTTAAGTTAGTTTTAAGCACTACTGCTAAACATTTGTAAAGAGAAAATAAGTATACTTACACTCTATGTCGTAGTATATGGGGTCGGTTTTTGTAGTTCACATGCGGTTGACCGTATGTTCCAAAAAAAATCTTCCCTTGATAGTATTCACTGAAATTAGATTTATCTGAAGATAGGAACCGATTCTAACATATTAATGATGAATCTGCGTTGTTTTACTAATTCTAACCAATTTCCTCAAATAATTATAATTTGAAAAGAAAGAAAACGTTCATTTGGAAACAGTTCGTGAAACACAAAATACAAATAAAATAAAAAAGTAAAAATCATCTTTTGACAATAAGTGTGTGACACCTCACGGCTGCGCCAAAAAGGTTCATTTCAGCATTAATGCCAGACAGATGCTGTCTGACGCTGGTTTTCGAATGAACCCTTAAGGACAAGTGACGGCGAGTACAAACAGTTTCAACACATTCTAAATAAATAAATAAACTAATAATCAAATAAACTAATTACAAAAACAACAAAAAATAAGAAAACAACAAGAACTGTCCAAGCAAAACTGTTGTTTGCAAAGGGTATGAAAATTGTCACAAAAACGAACTGGACTAAAGCCATGATTGTTACAAATAACAGAGTCCCCTTCTGTTCAATGGACACAATCTTTACGACATAGCTGCTGATCTTTGCATGGTGTGCTGGTAAGTTCGTGGCTGCCGGACCTAGACAACTATAACTGATGGAGGCTCTTTCTCTATGTAAGGTGCATTCAATGATATCGTCGATCGTAGGTTCAATTGAGGTAAGGGACAAAATACGATTTTTCAGCAGAGGCCGACAAAGTTTTTATTCGGACTAAATCACCCACAACTTTTTTGTTATTACCCTTTTTCGGATCTGATTTCATACATAATCTTGTATGTTAGTGCTCTATCTACCTGTGTAACATTTATTTAAATAAGTTAGCAATTTAAGAATATATACGTCCCTTACACCAACGTATTTTGTTAGTAATGTCCCTTGCTGAGCAAGTATCTTGTAGTCCCGTCCCTTACATTAAATTGACCTCTACGTTGGATCCAATCTAAATGAAAACATTGTGTAAAGGACTTGTTGAAAAAAATTATGAAAAAAAAACAGTGTAAAGAGATTGTTGACAGAAAATGAAGTACACACTTTTGACGTACTGAGTAATCCGTAATGGTAATTCGTTGATTGGGAAGACCCTTACCTTATTTGAAGTGGATTGGCGGCGGTAATTACACCATTTCAAGTTGCTACATTGCATAGTTTTTCAGATACTTTGTTACTATGGGGCTGATTCCGAATTTGGATCCAAAAAATCAGTAGGGTAAGGGAAATTTTTCTTAAGCAAGAATTTTTTCATATAGACCATTCGAAAGAGCGAAAAATTCTGAACAAAACTGTATACTCAACTCATTTTGGGTATTTTGTCCTTTACCTCAATAAAAATTTTTTTTTTTTTTTATTTTTTTTTATTTACCATTAAAAAAAAATTATTACAAAGTGTTTCAGCAGAATAGCATTTTTAAACCACTAAGGTTTGTACTTAATGCTACATGTAAATTCTACATCATAGTAAAACAAAAACAAGGTAAACAACAAATATAACAAAAAACCTTATTTCGAAATTTGGTAACTTTATCTCAGGTGATATGCTGGTTATTACGTAAACCCGCATTTCACATTGAACATTCAATGTGTTGTAGGTAGTGGGACTTAAGTTTTGATTTAATATTTCTTGGCGTTATGTCACTGCGCAAATCGGAAGGTAGGTTGTTAATTAACCGAGGAACTAGGTAAGAAGATGTCCGCTCACCGTAGGTGTTGTTTGCCCGAACCGTGCATAGCTGGTTACGTGCGACGGCCCGCGTGAATACAGGATGTTGAACTTTTTGCTCTAAGTAGCCGTTGAAATATTGTTCTTTTAGCAAAGTATATTTAAATTGTGTATGTACAGGTAATGTTTTACAGTGATGAAATAGTCCATGCTCATTGTTTTGAAATTGGTATTTTTTTTTTTTAGATACGATATTCTTTAGTATTCTTAGTTGGAGTTTATAATATTATATTTATAATTGAACCTACGGTCGACGATATAATATTACCGGGCCAGTCCCATATTTTAGCAGGTAGGACATCGCAACAAGCTTACGTGTATGACCAGATGTATGAAGGTAAACTAAGTAAAACGAGTATGTAAGGATCGTAGCAGGTGGCGTTTTGTAGTTTCTGCTTAACCCCATGGGAACAAAGCTACTCTTATCACAAGCAATAATTATAATAGTAGAAATATTAATAACAAAAGAAAAAAGAAAAATTGTTCACAACAAAAGGCACATTACCAAAAAAAAAACATAAAATACACAAATACCAAGTAACCTTCTTTCAACTTTTTATTTCTTACTTTCATCGAACGAAAAAAAATAAAAATTGTTCACATCAAAACGCACATTACCAAAAAAATACATGAAATACACAAATACAAAGTAGCCTTCTTTCAACGGGTACGTTGAAAAAGGCTATGAAAAAGAATGCGCAAAACAAATATATAAAAAAAATACATAATAAAATTCACAAATACAAAGTATCCTTCTTTCAACGGGTACTTTGAAAGAAGGCTAATTTGTGTTTGTGTTTTTTATGTATTTTTTTTGTACCTAATATGCGTTTTGTTTGTGAACAATTTTTCTTTTTTCTTCGTTGGATGAAAGCGAGAGTTTATGTATGTATGTAAGACAGCTAATCTTCCTATCATTTTATTTAGGTCTTATGGATTATCAAACTATTAATTACATTTAGTATTCACGAATCCTATTTCTAAAACGCGCTTCTAAATCCTTAATTAGATGGTGTGCACCAATGTTTGTTTTATGTTTACTACATTTCGATTACAAATAGGAAAGTAAGTAATAACAGCTGCACGGGTCGATCCATCAGGTTAAGCTACGCTTGCCGCGGTTGGTCCGTAGATAGGTGACCTTTACATTTGTAAAGGTGGTCACCCATCTACGGACCAACCAAGACCAAGACTCCTCCGTTCCTCGGAAAGCACGTTAAGCCGTTGGTCCCGGCTGTCATTCGTGGGTCTTTGACAGTCATTACGGATCGTCAGAAGTTCGAAAGTTTGACAACCAGTCTTACCAAAGGGTACCCAGTTACTGGGTTGTGGAAGTCCGATAGGCTGTCGCTCCGTGTAAAATACTGGTATTCAGCTGCATCCGGTTAAACTGGAAGCTGACTCCAACATAGTTGGGAAAAGGCTAGGCAGATTGAGTATCTGCAAATATTTTTTAAACGCGCTTCAGATTCTTTAAATATATGATGTGCAGCAATGTTGTTTGCTTGTTCTAGAATTCAAATAGGAAAATACGAAAGATTTTGAAATTCGTCATAATATTTTCCTCTGTCAAAATCCTCAATATTCTCGCTACTAACACTATGCTCATCAATAGACCAATTATTTATAATGTTCCCTACATCTTCAAGCACTATACAACCTTTCAAGTTAAAATAAATTAAACCCTCCCGCTAACAATGCCTACTTTTCTTTAAACAAAACAAAGCAAAGCAAATTATCGCTTTAGAGCAATCAATACATGTCTCAAAAACAATTTAGAGCAAGAAAATCTAAGACGTCCATGAAACAAAGGGCCGCGAGCTCCGCCCAAATACATACTGCTATAGATTTATATGGGTTTCCAAGTAAGTAAAAAGCCTTTGAACATAGTTTTCACTTTTCTTTGTTTTGTGATTGGAGGTCGTATACCTAATTAGACTAATTAAACAGATCTTATTGTTTTAATGTTTTTTTTTAACAGTGACAGCTGTTGTGATCGTCGGACTGCCAAGTCATACATAGGTTTGGAATTCGAACCCAAGGCACGCCCTTCTGACTTTTCGGATTCATGTGCGTATTGTATAATTATCGCTTGCTTTAAAAACGGTGAAGGAAAAACTTCGTGAGCAAACTGGCATGCCTGAGAGATATTACTCGATGGCATGTGAAGCCAAGTCCCATTGGTGGCATAAAAACTCCAGATTAGTCACTAACCACACGGAACAGAAAGAAGAAGATTGTTTTTATTCACAATTTTTTTTTTTTTTTTTCACTTGTTATTTCTTATAAGCTGTGAAGACACAGTTCACCGCCGTAGCTTGTGTTTCAATCTATTGTATTGTTATCATGTCTCTTGATAAGAGCATTTTCCGAGTTTTTCCTCAGATAAACTATGGTACATTACAAGCAGATTTGAATCATAGTTACACCAGCTTCATTTTAATACGCCATTTTTGTCATCAAATAAAAAGAGAAAACAAAATTCTTACTTTCAAAAACTTATTTCCAATGAACAAACATAACCCCTTTTAAAATTCTATTACGTACATCCATCGTGTACGTACAGGTGGGGGTGTTTCGCACCCCTTTTTAACCCTTTCGGGGTCCAACCGTTTCTTCTTTACATTTATTTCTTATGGCCTGTTTCTTCTTCTTAAATTATAAAGCTGAGCGTGGATTCAATGAGTTTGATACTTGGTAAATAATTTAAAATTTTGTTTTGTTTTTTTTCTGTTTTCCTATGTGTAAAAAGCGTGAGTTTATGTGTGCAGGTATGTTATTCTAATGTTTACCTTTTTTAATGAATGAATGATTTATTGGCCAGAACATAACCTTACCCACAGTCAGTGGGTCGGTATCGTGTGTAAATTATAATATTAGTAACTTTTATTCTTTATTCTTTAATTATAATTTTAGTAACTAAAATATAAGTTGAATGTATTCAACACATTTTTAATATTGTAGTTATCACAATTTTGACCTGCAGAGTAAATAATAAAAATTGTAAATAATAGAGAAGGGAAAACTTAAATAATAATAAAGAAAACTATAATCTTATCTCACAATTTTCATCAATTTTACAACGCAAATTTTTCCAATCTAATTTGCGATTTCTTTCAATCATGATCCTAATTTGATTCCACCTTTTCCAAATTCTTTGTCATCTCATTTATGTTTCAACTGAAACCCACACACTCATTTAATGCAAAATCGACACTTTAAGCCCAGAAAACCGCCTTCCGAAACAACAAAGAAAACGGTCAAGACTGTTCGGTCAGCGTCCACCGGCAGCCGAAATGATGTTACAAAGGCGCGGAACTGGGCTAACACAAGTTTTCTATATTACAGTGCGTACCACCCCCTTCACCCCCTCTCAACCCTCCCGAAAGGGTTGCGACCCACCTTTGAAGATGCGCAGAGCTTTTTCTATAATTCTCCTCTCCTAAGCGATTTGAATTTCGTTAAGTCTCGTATTTCGAGCAAAAAATAATTGTTTGAACCGATTTTCGAGTGTTTCGCCCGTTCGTTGGTATATTTCTTGTTTTTTGTGTCCGCGTTGTAAAGGTGTGTTTTGTTGTGACTACAAATTATAAATGTTTGAAACGTGGTCTACATCTTGATAACTCAGAGTTGGATTGGTAATAATATAGGAATAGCTATCCGACGCTTAACGACGAATACATGTTGCCCTTAGATCACGTCATTAATAGTTAGTATTTCAGATACTTACATTACGTACGTAGATGTTTTTTTTTTGTATTGTTATATTTGTGAGATGGTTTTCTTTTTACTTGTCCGCTAAAGAAACTAATGCTATACTTAAACGGTAAGTTACTGAGCATACCGATATTGCAATGAATGTATATAGAAAATAGAATTTAGGTACCTAAATTAATCTTGAGATAGACTTTCGCCAAAGCCAAATAGCCCCTTACCAATATTGTACTGATACCCCCCATTTTTTTTTTTTTGAGGATCGCTAATCATCAAATGATGTCTCCCGCTCTGGGCAGAACGAGAGGGTGTGTCAAACTTTTACTGACTAAAACCCACCAATGTTCCTTCCGTTGCCTGTGTGCCGGGGCCGCGATATCCCTTTCGGACAAACCCGCAACCCCAGATACTGATACCCCCTTAACTTAACTTAACTTAATTGTTATTTAATGTTTATTTAATTTTGTTTAGATTTTTAATTTAATTTTGTTTTGATTGTAATTTAATTTAATTTTTTTAATATTTTAATTTAATTTTTTGTGGTCATTATAATATTGTTTTTGATTTTAATGTTACTAACATATTTTTTTAAGTTTTAATACTAATACAATATGGATAATTTCCGAAATAAATGATTGAATTGAATTGAAAATGAACAATTTTAACTTATATCTTTCAGTAAAACGCACCCTAAATCTGACTTGGTAGAGTTTTCACAAATCCTTTTTTACTTCACAAGGTCGAATGGTTCCGTCCACTCATTTATTTATGTTCGTTACCTTTTTGCTTTGGTTTTCATTGTCTTGTGTAATTCTGTCGCTATGGTTAAGGTACCGTAATTTGGCTTTTTTTTTAATGTTAGCTACAGGTATTTTTTTTTCTTTCTTAATTATGGAAACTTTTATTTCCTAAATAAAAGTTTCCATGTTTAAGAAAGAAAAAAAATCTGTAAATTATTTAAAGTATTCAGTCGTAAATTATTATACAAATAACTATTTAATTTTACATTTTTACCAGCGGCTTCACCCGCGTGGTGTCTTTAATAATTATAGACAATCTTACTCAGTGATAATATAGCATTGTACAGATGATTTTTTTTGATAACTTCTCCCGCTCTGGGTGGAGCGGGAGGGCGTGTCAGACTTTTACTGACTAAAACCCACCCGTGTTCCTTCCGTTGCCTGTGTGCCGGGGCCGCGGTATCCCTTTCGGACAAACTCGCAACCCTGACAGGCCCGGTAAACCCTGCTTGCGCGATGCAGGATTTTGTATGATGTCAGTGATGCATAGTTCGCATGTGGTGATGTACATGCCACCACAAACTACCTAATAAAAAAATTATATTCTTTCCTTGATTTGACATCACCTTTTTATTTCAAACAGATTCATCAACTCGACTAGTCACTCCAAATAAACTATTCTAAACATTTCATATCAGCACTTAAGCCACATTAATACTTCTAACAAACAGGCTGAGGTAACTAATTTCAGATAACAAGGCGACCAACAATTAACAAGACGCATCACGAATAATTCATCATTTGCCCCTACTACGATGCGTGTGAGTTTCATACGACTTGTGTACGAGATTCATTTCACAGGTATTGCACGCCTCATAACGCGAAGCGTTTGCGGTAGTGCATTACTCTCAACTTGCCAAAAACAAGTGCTGTCTTGAACTTGGATTGCCTCTTTTACTTAAATTTGAGTACACTGATAAATAGAAAAACTATCCTTTTAACACAACTATAATAACAAATTAACATTTAATAAAGAAAAACTGAATGAAAAACAAAATCTATGGACGACCCTGACGCCTAAAGTGAATAAAAAAAAATTGTCTCGATACGTGGAATAATTCGGCCTCATCCTGACCACACACTGGATCCATACGTACAGATATGGATCCCGTGTGTGATCAGGATAGTGTCCGAATTACTCAACATAACGACACATTTTTTTTTTTTTAATTCACTTTATACATGCTTCCCCTGATTATTTTTGAAAATGGCTGTTTAATTCAATGTCGTTTAATTGTTATTCAAAAAAACGTTTTTTTGCTTTTTTTTTATTTTTTTCTTATTTTGAATGAGCTTTATGAGGCATGCTCTTTTGGATGTTAATCTTTCAGGGATTGAAAGTACTCATGATTATGAGCAACTTTCACCATGAGACCAACTCTGAAATATCAAAAAAGTATCAGCTGTTGCATACAAAAATGCAATACTTAAATATATCAAATAGGTGTATTTTGTTTTCGCTATTTCTTTGTTAGTACTTTGGTAGGTTCACCTCCTGAAAGGTAAACAGTGAATTCAAAATCACCGTGTATAAGAATAATACCAGCGTATTATTATCCCACTGCAGGGCCGCGCAAGTAAAGTTTACCACGGATGTGGCGGCATCTACATCGCCTCATGTGAACTACACATCAAAGACCTGACGCCACGCAAAATCCTGACGTCACACAAATCCTGCATCTCGTTAGAGTTTACCGCGCGATCGACATATATATAACTTTCCGACATCAACCGTGGGGCAGTTGTCCGCCAGATACGACACCCGTCTGGTCGGAGGATCCTCCCTTTTCAATAGAGAATGAGTGAATTTTACACCCTGTTCCTCATACCTTTAAGGACTTATTCTCATGCAGAGAAGGCATTGACCACCACGCTTGCTCAAGACGGGTCGGCGATTTCAGACTTATATTAGCCATATGTCAAGGTTTCCTCACGATGTCAGTAATGATGAAAAGATGAATGAAAAGATTAACTCAGCAAATACATATGAATTAAAAAGTCACATTCGTCCTTGTAATCCCAGTGGCCTCTAGCTCTATGGCCTTAAATCATAGCCCTATATCACGGCCCTAATCATAGACGTTTTTTACTTTGTTTATATTTTGTTTAAAGTCAAAGAATTTATTTCAAGCACATGAACGTCAAAATTGACAGCAATTTTTTTTTTATTCTAGTCGCCCCTTCCGCAAGTAATTTTCGTATGTAGAAGAATGGGCAAGAAACTCCACCGTTAACTCTTTTAAAATGTTTTTTTTTTGTATACCTTTTTATTTCTAAACTTATAACAAAAAATATAATCTATATATAATATTATATTTATATTTGATTAGATATAGATTTTTCCTGTCATACCTCTCACTTTACTATCACCAAATACTCTAAATCAATATTAACGATTATGTCTCTCTAAAGGTACAAATTCAGTATTCCCGCTCAACCAATAACTAAGGCCGTCGTAAACTAAACTAAGTTATTTTGTCAATCGACATAATAAAGATACCGAGCCGAACCGAATAATATTTTGTTACCGATATGCTAATAACATTGAATCGATGCGACATAATGAAATCGACAAATGCGCCATTTCACATAGAATATTTGTATCGATCTACACTGTTTTTAAACTTTTTTTTGGTGAATTTTTCTGGTAAAGAGTATTTCCTACCAGGAGAAATTAGATTCAGAGAGAAAAATTTTTTCTTTGTCTTAAGAAGAGTAGGCTCATACCCGATTTCTATTTCGATAAGACTTCACCTAGGCCTTACCCGGGTTGTATGAAGATGCCACTTTACCTTCTAAATATTGCGAATGTTGATATTTGAAGTACGTATTCATATTTAGCGATACTTAAAAGCGATTGATTGTTCGTTGGAAATTTACCAAATACTTTTTTTACATCTAAAACTAAATATTCGGTGTTACGATATTAATTTTATTGCATTTCATAATCAATATTTTAGTTCACTAGTTACCCATATTTCTAATTTCCATACAGTAATATCGCCAAATTAATCAAAATAGCGAAAAAATTTACAGCTATTTGCGACGTTGCCACTTTCTGTATAAACGCTCTTAAAGGTCCCTTCACCATGAATGGACAGTTACCGACCCATCTCTCTGTGTATTAATTCTACCGTTGCAGAGCTATTCTATAACTTTAAAGTGAGTGAAGGAAACCAACTTAATTACCTGTATAAAACGACAATACACCTCAAAACAATGGTAGGGGCTCATCTCGCGAAGATACGCGATAGAACACGCGTGTCCCGGACAATCGTTTAAGGAAGTCCTTGTATAGCATGGAGTAGCATTTTATAAGGGCTCTTGAGAAAAGAGAGAAGGTCAGCCATGTTTTTTGGGTGATGTGTTAGATAACAATGTGGGTTATTGATTTTGGTATCCTTTTTTTTTAGTAACGCTGACGATTTTAAGCTTCTTTTTTGGTACACTGTAAAATGATGCATTATATTCAGGACGAGTTACTTCGTGAATTTATCACGGATCTCGGTGAAATTTTTCAAAAAAAAAAAAACTATGCTTTGGGTTCATTGCTAACTTAGTGCTGATATAGTATAGTTCTAAGGGCCTGTCAAGTTGATATTAATATGATAGTACCATCGTTCAATTTCTTCAATTCATCTTTTGTTGTTGGATGGATACCCGAATACCATATAAATTAATTTAATATATTTAATAAATTATTTTATTATATTATTATATTTTTTTATGCTTCTCATTCTTATTCTTTATGGCACCTCTTTAGGTGAGCTATCCGAATATCAAAAAAAAAATGGCCTAGGTCTGAAAGGGGAGGCGTGAAAATTGATTCACTGTTACAATGGATACCGGACCGGAATTACATTTTTTAAAAATTCAAACTTTTTAGGTAGTAGTGGCATAAGTGGTTCTTCTCTTAGCACCTGAGCTTTATCAGCCTATGTATACATATCATCTTCGATCTTAAAAAGGCATTTGACACCGTCTCTGTGCCAATCCTTGTGAACAAACTAGAAAACATTGGTGTAAGAGGAACTTCACTCAACCTGCTTAAAGATTATCTCTCTAACAGGATGCAAAGGGTTAAGCTGGGGCAATACGTAAGTGATGATGCAGAAGTGTTATACGGCGTGCCTCAGGGTAGTGTTTTGGGACCCACACTCTTTTTAATATATATAAACGACCTCTGTAATATGAAAATTAATAACGCCAAAGTCTTTTCGTATGCAGATGACACTGCTGTCGTTTTCTCGGGGAGTTCCTGGGATGACGTACAGCAAAGTGCGTCATGTGGTATGGCCCAAATTTCTATATGGCTAAATAATAATCTACTGACGTTGAACACCTCAAAAACTAATTATATATGCTTTAGTATATGTAATCGCACACAACCAGATAGGGACCTCACAATTAAAGTTCACAAATGTGGTGACACTCAAAGCGAAACCTGTGACTGCCCTACCATCAATAAGGTCACCCAAACTAAATATTTGGGTGTCATGATTGACCAGAGATTATCTTGGTATCCTCACCTTGAGCAGGTCTCAAATAGGATTCGTAAACTCAGCTGGATTTTTAAAACACTGAGATATGTGGTTCCAAAAAATGCTACTGATACCGGAGACCCATTTGGAAATCTATTAAAGGATATTTATATTGCTTTAGTGCAGTCTGTTTTGGTGTACTGCATCCCAATTTGGGGAGGGGCAGCTAAATCCAAATTTATTACTGTGGAACGAGCTCAACGAGCCCTAATAAAAATCATGTTCTTTAAAAGGATTAGATTTCCCACCGAGAGTCTTTATCAGATAAGTGATTTGCTTTCGGTGAGAAAACTTTACATTGTTCAGACTATTTTGAAAAAACACAAAGAGCTGCCTTATGATACCGCTATCTTATCAAAAAGGAGGAAAGATGTTATAGCACCGATTCCTCAAACAAAAACCAGGTTTTGTAGCAGGCAATACGAGAAACAGTCATCTCAACTCTATAATAAAATAAATAAAGAAATATATGTCTACACCAAACAATTTCTAGAATGTAAAAAACTTGTAATCCAATGGATAAAACCACTATCATATGAGGACACTGAGGCCCTCCTGCAGCACACATCATAACTCACTCATTCATGCACACACTTACTCTCATGCACAACCTTTACAATTACACACATACAGGTCACACACACACACACATCCTACACTAACATACATCCCATAACACAGATCACATAATTATGCCCACCTCACCTCACATTACATACACAAAACGCACACTAAGTTATATTAAATCTAATTAAATCTAATCTAATCTAAGTCTTAAAATTGTAATTAATTATAAATAGTAAATAGTAAACAATGGCATTTCTTGTGTACATTATGTAAATTTAAGTTACGGAAGAGGGGAGTGTCCTAATACAGGCATTTACTTGCTTAAAGGGACACTTCTATCACTAGTATGTAGTACAATTTTGTTAAAGAAAATAAACTATTTGTATTTGTATTTTGTATCATAAATTAATCTTATTCTATGGACTTAAACTTGGTCACTTAGCTATTATGCTGGGGTTTCACTTTATAAATATGCCTTGTTCCAATAAACCGTCTCCACACTACACAACAGTGAGACAGTCTCAACAATCTGTCTTCCTCAGAGCTGTCAGCGGCACCTATGTGCATGAGGCACGTTGTGCGCCCCGTGTGTGGACGCCATTATCATTATAATCGTTGTTTGTTTTGTTAATGTATTTAGAGGTTGTTTTAGTTTTAATCTTACCTTGATGGGAAGGTATTTTATATTCGTTTTCAACATTGTAGGTATTGGATAAGGAGGAGCTCAAGTAATAACAGCCGCATGGGTCGATTCATCACGTTAAGCTACGCTTGCCGGGGTTGGTCCGTGGATAGGTGACTATCTTTACATACCGAGACTCCTCCGTGCCTCGGAAAGCACGTTAAGCCGTTCGTCCCAGCTCTCATTCGTGGATCTTTGACAGTCGTTACGAGTCGTCAGAAGCCCGAAAGTCTGACACCAGTCTTACCAAGGGGTATCGTATTACCCAGTTACTTGGTTGTGGAGGTCAGATAGGCAGTCGCTCCGTGTAAAATACTGGTATTCAGATGCATCCAGTTAGACTGGAAGCCAACCCCAACTTACTTCGGAAAAGGCTAGGCAGATTGATTTTAGGTGTTGGATAAGGCATTTTAGAGTGAGAGATGGCTATAGCCATCATTCGCCTGCTCTTATGCCAATTTATTTGCGGTTGGTGCAACTTGTTTTTTCTTCCATACTTCTCTATTAGTCCTCATCTCGGCAGTCACTCCCTTTCTATCCATATCATCTTTTACACAGTCCATCCATCGTCTCTTGGGTCTTCCCCTACTCGTATGGCCATTCATACTCTAAACTTTCCTCACGACATTGTCCTCATTCCTCCGCATCACATGCCCATACCATGACAACCGACTTCCATACTTTTCATTTCACTTCACATTTAAGGTCCATTTGAAAACCAGCGTCATCAGGTCCAGTTGAAAACTAGCGTCAGGCACTTATAGTTGCCTGGCATTTTTGCTGAACTGAGCCTTTTTGGCGCAGCGGTGAGGCACACTCCCCTTCTTACATCGCACTTTGCACTTTTTATTTGATTTTAATTTTTATTTTTTTATCTGCTGTATAATTATTATACTGTGTGCTTTTTAATCTGTGCTAAATAAATGTATTCTCTTTCTTTCTCTATTAAAAATTATTATTACTCCTTCTGCGGGAACCTTGACTGGCGATCCTTAATACAGGCTACCATGTAACCTAGCTAGGACGCCTATTTCAATTCTGTTTCTGATTATCTGTACATTGAAAATTATTATATTTCTTTCTTTCTTTCTTACACACTACTTAAAAAAAGTTAAGTTTAAAAGTTGTGTTTTTCAGACTTGCACTTATACTTATTGAGAGATCGCTATAGTGTTATCTAAAACCCGGGCAAAATAAAATCTAAATCTAGTTTTTTTTTATATCTGTGGTATGGTGGTAATCATAGTTATAATGTTGCGCTATTTGTCAAAACACTGTAAAGCTCAGTTTTTTTTAAAGATATGACGTTCTTGATTTTTTTTTAAGCAAACGGCTTACTTCTCTAGCCAAGAAGAATTCAGTCAGTTCAGTCTTCCAGAATCTTCTTTGTAGTTGAAATAAACTAGGGTAGGTACCTAATGGAATTTTGGTAACGGAAATACCCTTTATGGGCACTTGAGGAGTATTCTGTACCTTAATAAATTAATTTGATTCAGTTCCGCTTTTACAAGAGGGTGATTATTTCTTCTTTTTTACATTACCCAAACATTATACGTATATTTCGTAAGGAAAATGAAAGTACAATGTGAAGGTAGTCCTATGCCAAGAATTAATTCCGGTATTTTGGTAAATATTTCCCTCAACATTCTCTCTAAATCTTAAATGGTTGAGTAAGTAAACATTATACTTACCTACGCGTTTACGCATTGTTTGTTAAAAGGGGAAAATATATAAAAGAACAGATAAAGCCATTACATATAAATTAGTTTGGTATGTAAATCTTTAATCATTACTCAGTCTTAATTTCCACTTCTTATCAGTCAAGTACTAACACCCCATACTTTGGAACTTTATCATTTTATTTTACACTTTACTACGAACTATTAAGGTCGAGAATTAAGTGGCAAAAGCTTTTATCTAACGTCTAAGTTAACGCTATCGTGAACGACTTCAGTGACGCGTGAAAGAATCAAGAAAATGACTTTTTTTTTTCGGGAATTGCTTGCGACGGGACTCTTGTATAATTTGCCTACAAGCTTGAAGCCTCTGGGAGGACGGCTAGTTTTGTATGGAAAGTTGCCCTGAAAGTTAATGTTTTAATTAAGTATGGACAAAGAACAGTAATAGCAATGCATCATTATTTGCTAATCCTTTTTGCTAAAAGACTCCAAGTTTTTAAGAGAATTTAGTAATTATGTTTTAATAAAACGTGCATATACACCAAAATTTCATCTGAAAATACAACTAAAAGCGAATATTCAACATCCATCTCCTAATCAAAGTTATTTACCAAGTTGCGGCGAGAATCGATAATGGATTAGAGGAATTGGCTCCTGCTGTAACCCAATTCTAACTAGCGCAGGATTATGACGTAATTCCAATATGCTGTCTTAGTTAGTAACAGACAGACCGCATCACTGGGGTATTGTGGATGCGATGCAGTTAAAGGAATATTCTTAAAAGATAGAGAATAGTCAGGTAATTGCACAATTTTGATATTAAAATAAGGCTGAACGATTAAGCTAATGACTTTGTAGAGGTTCGAGGAACAGGTGTAAAGGTCAGTCATCCTCTATAGAAAAGGGCGAATACTCCGACCAAACAAGTGTTTGTGTCTGGTGGACTACTACCCGACGATTGATAACGGGACGTTATATATATGCAAGTCACGCGGTAAAACCTTTTTTTTTTTTTTCGAGGGGGGAAATCATCAAATGACTTCTCCCGCTCTGGGCAGAGCGAGAGGGTGTGTCAGACTTTTACTGACTAAAACCCACCCGTGTTCCTTCCGTTGCCTGTGTGCCGGGGCCGCGATATCCCTTTCGGACAAACCCGCAACCCCAGCAGGCATTGGTCTTTCGACCCCGTCGGTTGGTGCTGACATCTCTTTGAGGCGCGCGTGGAACACAACGCGCCGTCGACACGGGCCTGGTCCTTATCGGACGGCGAGCTGCCCATTGCTCACCGACCGCAAGCCCGCGCCTACGGTGGCCGGAAGTCGGCTCTCGACTCCCGACGCCCGGGGCGTCTCCTGCGGCGACTAGGGCCGCGAGGGCGTGCAGCTTGCTTCTCCCTCGCGCGCTCCGCCTCCTCCTTCGCGAACATAACTGCTTCGCAGATGGAGGTGACGGCCTCCCATGCCGCTCCGAACCATGGCCTGAACCAGGGCCGGACGCGAGAGATTGCCGCCGCCGATCGCCTCCGTGAGGACACGGCGGTGCCCCGCCCAAGCCGGGCAGACCTCCACCGTATGCTCCACCGTGTCCTGCGCGGTTAACCCTGCTTGCGCGATGCAGGATTTTACATGACGTCAGTGTGATGCGTAGAGCGCATGTAGCGATGCCGCCATAAGTTTTTGCGGTTCTCTTTATGAATTTTGGAATTAAAATGTGTCCACGAATATAAGTAACTTTAATTTTTTTTTTATTGAAAAACATATTATGCGAATTATGTCATCGTTCTAATTTTGCTGAGAGGAAAGTTTTGAGTATGAATGTGGATGGTTATAAGTAGGGGAAGACCAAAGAAGCGATGGATGGACGAGGAAGACGATTGATAGAAAGGGAGACGAATAGTGAATAATGGAAGAAAAAGACATGTTGCTAAATAATATTTGGATAAGGCCCTTTGTGCTCGGCACGGTTTTCATCCACGCCTTAGAAAAATCGTGTCCGTCAACAAGCTTCCACAGAGATCCACACAACACTGACGACAGAGCCTCCATACGTCGCATAAACCGCGCCGTAGAAAAAATGTTTCTGCCAACAAGCTTCCATAGTGATCCATACGACACTGACGACCGTGCTTACACAAGGCAAATAAACCGCAGTTTTTCTCTTACCAAGAGGTAAGATGCAGGTCAAGAGTTTCCAAGTTCTGGTAAAAAGAAAAAAAACCTTTGTGTACAAAGAGCACGAACTACAACTAAAATGTGATAATTATGTCATTAATTAAACAAAAACTAAAATGTTATCTTTAAGGCCTTCTAACACCACAACAGAAAATTTTGTCCCACTCCAAAGGAAAAATTGACCAAATTCTTAGAAAAACAAACTAAAATAAAATTTCTGCTTTATTTATTCTTTGACGGCGTCTTGTGGCAGTTTGAAAAGTGCGAGTTCGCCCAAAGTTTTAGCTAATGGGTTAAAAAGGAGAGAGGGGAGGTGACGGCTCGAATTTTTGGAAATTTCGGATATAATTAGAGGAGCGATCGCATTAGGGACGTCACTTTTGGTTTATGGGAGGCACGTCACGGGTAGAGATGGACCAAGTATCCGCCAGCCAAGTTTTATTGGCAGACTTGGATAAACTTAGCGGTTTTATCGTAAGGAAATGGTTTTTATTTTTTGACAAAGAAATGCGCAGGATTAGGATGTGGACAGATTTGGACTGTTCGATAACAATATTAATAATACTAATTATTTTGCATTATTATCATCTGGCCTATCTTTTAAGTTAAGTCCTCCGTCTGATTTGATTTATCATCTTCTCTGTAACAACGTCCATAGCCTTAAATTACTACCGACCTTGAAAAATTACAGCTTTACCTACTAAGTTACAAACACTCATCCAGAAGAAAATGGACTTTTATTCTTCAAATATTCTTATCGTTATCTTGGTTTAGTTTTACACTATGCTAAGTTCAGATATCTTAGCTGTCAACTAAACATCTCTTGTTTTTCCTCTGCTAATCTCAAACCACAATAATTCCATGCATGTTTCCACTTCCACCCAAAGTAAACAGGGTGTTTACAAAGTTCTCCCGCAGAAAATTAAAAAGTCAAACAAACTGCTTGCCATGCGCGTTCCGTGCCATTGGCCACACATTAATATATATTAAGGCGTACACTTGGTATTCACCCTCTTTCTGAAGACACGTGCTTCGTCTACATACTTGAATAAAATCATGCTTATGATGTTGCAATTAGTGAGGAAATTTTTTTGGAAGAAAAGTTCTTGAAAAAAGCTGTGTACGTCGAGTTTGGAAGATTAGAAATGTCTATGAGTCGTCCATTGTCTCATCCTATGTAAAAAATACATTTATACCTGTAATTTTAATATCAAAGGAATTCATATCTAACCAGTCTGAAAACAAAATCCCGTGAACATGAGGACCACATGTGTTACCGGCCCGGTTCTATAGCCGCCGAGCGCTGCAAGCAAGAACAGTCCTTACGGTGGTTAGATATGAACTTCTTTAAAGGTATATAATATAGAGTAATATATCTATCTATCTACCTAAGGTAATGGTTATGATATATAGTGTAAATTCAAACAACAAAAGTTACCAGAATACCCGCGAAATTTCGCGTTGTTGCCAAACCTTTTAATTAGTCGAGATTTTTAATATGTACATATTCTTTATGGCGTCTCTCTAGGTCATGAGCTATTCGAATATTAAAAAATTATTTGGGCGTGAAAATTTATTCGCTGTTGCAATGTACGTATTCTCTCCCAATAATTAAATTGCTGCAATGAAGGTTATTGTTCAAATACTGAAAGTTGATTTCGAAGCAGATATCGTCATCTTATGCAAAGGGATGTTTGATACTAATAATAGAAAAGATCACAAACATAAAGAAGACCAAAATAAAAAATCAAAGATTTAAAAAAATACAATAGACGACGTATCTTTAATAACTTAATCCACTTAACTGTTCTTAAAGAGTCATAAAGAACCCTCTATGAAATCGACAAGTATTTCACCTCTCAACGAGGCATCTTCAGGATGGCGATTGACTCGTTGCGAACCCGGACCCGATGTGTGGACACGTCAAGCGTCGAGAGCAGAATGAGCCATTTCGCCCGCTGAGGATGCTTCGTTGAGAGGTGAAACACGTGTCGATTTCTTACAGGGTTCCTAAATATACGTCGTCTATTGTATTTTATAATGGATTTCCGCAAAGTCACGCCTGAGTCAATTAACTATATTAAAACGATCAAATGCCAGCTAGCCTTTCAACATTTTCCATAAAGAAATATGAGGATATGGGACAGAACGGAACATTAGAAAAAATACAAAACAACCAATATTCAATCCGCCCAGATACACAATACATGACAGAACAACACGCAAGCTAAAACTTCTACATCAAAAACCTTTGAATAATACCAAATTACAAAAGTACATATTCCAAATAATTTTTAACAAAACCAATAATTTGAAAGCTTAATATTATGCTAAACGTAAGTAACATGGCACGGTGTGGTACCAACCTTCGTGCATGGATTTTAATTATTATCATGTACCGAATACGACTCCTTATAAATGTCATTATGAAGCTGTATTACTACCAGGTAACGTTCAACCTGGAGAACTGAACATGCATCCTTAAGTTGGAGGGAAAGAGTTTGTTTTTGAATGGCTTCAAGTTGAGGGATCGTAAATATAACTTGGTCCTGATATAGTTCTTTAATGGTACCGCAATGTCATGTGCGTGACAATGATGGCGGGTAAATAATATAGTTGAACGTTTTATATGGATGCAAGGCTAAAATAGCCTTTTGTATTGAAAGTTTTGTTGGAATTTTTGCATCGAAAACTGTGTACTTATGATTATTATCTAGTGATTTAGATTGCAGAAGTTCTAAATTTTCGTTTAAGTCAGCTATTAAGGTGACTTGTGCTGTTTCGTAATTTCTGCAAATGTTTAATGTGAGTACTTTCACATGACAAATGAATATCGTTGCGGTTCAGTTTCTGCCAGTAAAGTTAAACAAAGAAGGAATGGCATACGGTACGGCTTCGTGGCTTTTCATGTTTGCTTCGTTATGATTTATTATTTATACTTTTTAATGGTAGATAATGTTAGCATGTCAAGCCACAGGGCGTTTTTTTATTTTCCGAAACTCGTTACCAACTTAATTTGGTTCCATTTTGACACTGTCGCTTAACAAGTCCCGAACTAACTTTTTGTATTTTTCATACCTCTGGGCTCAGACCAAATAAAAAACCTAGACAGAGCGCTGCGAACAATACAGTGAAGCATGTCAAAACTACACCTCCGCTCTGTGCATACACGCTCACACGCACACATTTACAACCATTTACATCAAACTACGTGTGTTTGTTGTTTACGAAACCAGCCTCAGGTTCTGAGCCTATCCTGTTGGGGTTGCGGATATGTCCGAAAGGGATATCGCGGTCCGGCACACAGGCAACGGAAGGAACACGGGTGGGTTTTAGTCAGTAAAAGTCTGGATAACTTCCCACTCTCAAAAAAAAAAAGTTTTATTTGATTGTACTGTGATTGTATAATATTAACTTTACCTATGAAAACGCGGACTACCATAATGAAAATAGGGTACTATTGAAAAGCGAGAAAAATAATAGTGTGTGTGTAAATATGTAGCGTATAAGTTTAACAACAAAAATTCCCGTAAGACCCTAAGAAGGAATCTTCTTAAACAAAACCAATAATTAAAACAAACATTAATATCGTAAAACAGCACATAGCCCGCCTTGATCGTCATCCGAATATCGAGCCACCAGCGAACAATACGAACCAGTAGGCTGTATAACGCGTTTGCGCGCACAACACCCTTAAAAAAGGGGGCAAGACGGCAGGGGGGCAGGTGGATTTAAGTCCTACCCTTTAAAAGATTCCGTCGTCCTCCCATTTTTAAGACTTTACAATACCGACACACACATCAGGGGATTCTTAGCTTCTTATTTCTTTAGGGTGTGTGTGTGTGTGTGTGATTGAATTTTTCCGTGTCTCCCGTAATTAGTGAGGGACTCATTAGGGATGTGGGATGAGTCGTAATGAGGTCTTCTGAGGACATCGACCGTTTGGATGTAGATTGAGACACGCGAGCGTAATGATATAAAAGTGAGAGTGGTTTAGAAAAGTGTTTGCTGTTTTGTATTGAAATTAAAAGTTGTTTAGTAAAATAACTACCTTCTTAATTGTGAAAAGTTAAATTAATCCTCCAATTTCATACTAAAACACCGTTAAATTTTTATATTTTGGGCTTGCAAGCAGGACTAATGACATGATCCATAGACAACTGCAACGCCTAAAAAGTTTTACCGACACACACAACTGATCAGCATAGACCAAATCTCAACTGACTGTATTTTCACCGGCATCATCCTGTTCAAAATTAGAACAAAACAAATGTTGGTTGCAGAAAGAAGCGCATCAATAGTAGGTAGGTACTTCCCAGAAACCAACTTTTTCACAAGAGCTGCTTGTGAAAGAGTAGGTTTCCGGAAAGTTTATAAATAAATACTATTAACAAATTAAAATCCACGTAATACGTAAACAAGTTCAGACTGGAACTGGTCCTAGTATTTATGCAGCAGTACTCAAATAGCGCTCCAACACTAATTGGCAGCCGATGAGTCTTTGTTATTGAGCTCGGTGACCGGAAGTTTCTAGTGTTGTTTGGACTTGGCCATTTTAATAGCCATAGCGTACAGCCCTAATTATTTAATGCTGCGTTTTTTATTTAGTTTTGTGTGTTTTTAAAACTTTTTTCATATTTTTTTTTGTTTCGACATAGCTAGTAAGTATTAAGTGTAATATGCAATGGAATAAATCTAGATATGCAGTCCACTTGCTGTCACCGGATGAGATGACGTATGACCGGTGAGGTACCGCTAAGATAAGTTAAGATACGATAGTAAAAACTAGTTTAGGCGCGTTGAGCACTTTTTGGGTGAACAAAAATCATGGAATTCGCGTCATCGTCACCGAACGCTTTTCATGACCTATATGTATACTGTGTATATATGTACAATTCACAAGTTACTTAGTTTTCACTTCTATCGACAATCCCCAAAGACTGCCGCGCATGTTTTTTTTTGCAAAACATGAGTACATACCTATAGATTTGCATGGTCTTATAATAACATTCGGGAACAGGATCTAAGTACATGTTTTGTCTTATTTTGCCATTTATGGCGTACAATATTTTTTGGTCAAGTTAAACATTTTTTTTACATAACAAAAAAATTGTCGGTTAAAAACATAATCTAGCAGCACAAGCTTTTTTATAGATTTTTATCTAATGACAATTCAAAAGTGCCTGTAAATGGTTTAATTGAAATAAATGCTTTGAGTTTTGAGTTTTTTGAGAATGACAATAATCTTTCATTTGTTTTGTTATCTCGTGTTGTGTATGGTTCATACTACTTCTCTACTTCATACCATTGGTTACAAGATAAGATATCAGTCAGCCAGGGAGTGCGAACCAGACAAACTTACGGTTATTAACGAAATATAATCTTCAGTCCCGCTCCGATTTTGTATTACAATGGCAACTTATTAAAAACACAGAAAAAAAAATAACCCCGAAGAATCTTCTTCGAAAAGTTATTAAACATTTGAAAACCTTCTTAAAACACTGGCGGTTCCAAAAAACACGCCAAGTGCGTGTCGGACCACGCACAATGAAGGGTTCCGTAGTTGGCATGAATTTATCCCAAAAACAAACTTAACATAGTAGTAGAAAAACATGTCCTCCTATACATCGATATACGTCACGGTCAATTCTCCAACTGCAAATGTATGTTCGTAATCGCAAAAAAAAATTTTTTTGTGAGATATATGGTTTTGTTAATGCTAAAATGGTTAATAAAAATAATAGAATAATAAATCCAATTAAATAACTATAAATTAACTCTTTCCGGACCTTTTCCTTTACATGTGCTGTGAGACCTTGCTTCCTGCCAAATTTCATGATTCTAGGTCAACGGGAAGTACCCTGTAGGTTTTGATTTATTTGCGAGTATCAAAATCTGTCGCATAAGTGGCCGTATTTTTTATTGCGTTGACTTAGAAGCTTGATTTTTGTAGAGCTCTAAGGGACCATAGACCTACGTATTTGATAATAATTTCAACTTGATACCTCCACGCTTTCCTGAGATACTGATCCTATTAGGGTTCCGTTTTTTTTTCCTTTTGGGGTACGGAACCCTAAAAATCACAAAATACGGAAAATATCTGCACCAGAACATTCATTATGGTTGACGTGTCGGACGTGCAACTTCCCACATGTCACGGTAAACATTACGCCCTTGTTAATCTCTGCCCCTGTTAGTCCTTAGTCCTGTATGCCCCTGTTTGCACACTGCGTGCCCCTTCGAATACTAATTTACTTATTTTACACAATGACAATTGTTTCCACTTTTTAGCTGTGCAGGAGTATTAAGTAAATTGGCGTTTTTTCCTTAACGTTTCTGATTTTTCAAGTAGGTATGAGTACAACGAAAGACGTAGCGTTAGTGGACCAATGAACTGCCTTGGTGAACGCCGCAGAAATCCGCTGGATGCGAGAAGCACAGAACAGGTCGGAGTGGCGGTGCTTGGGGGATGCCTATGTCCAGCAGTGGACGTCTTTCGGCTAAAATTATGAATGAGGATGAGTACAACAAGATTATGGAAGTTTTTGGTGTGCTTTTAGGTCTGATACTATTTTTATCTGATTGTTCTTCTTGATTTCGTGTGGTTAGTGACTGGTGTCAGAGTTTTAAAGCCGCCCATGGGCCTCTGACTTGGCTTCACATGCCGTCGAGAAATATCTCTCAGGCATGCCCGTTTCCTCACGATGTTTTCCTTAACAGTTTTTGAAGCAAATGATAATTATACAATACGTACATGAATCCGAAAAGTCAGAGGTGCGTGCCTTGGGTACGAACACGATACCAATGACTTGGCAGTCTGACGGTCACACCACTAGGCTATCACTGGGCGTTGTTGTATTTTAGGAAAATTGTACAAACGGTTTTGGATTTCAAAGTTGTTTGATCTAGATCGATTAATAAATATGAAACTTATGTGAATATCGAAAGATTGTCTCGAAAATCTTTACCCTGACATTCATCGCAATATGTATTGACTAACAAGACTCACATTTAATTTTTAGGTTTTTCTATGTAACTGGTACATCGCTTTGCGATAGAAATATAACACTTATACCTCAGACCAAAAAAAAACCAAGACAGAGCGCTGCGAAAAATACAGTGAAGCATGCTAAAACTACACCGCCGCTCTGTGCATACACGCTCACACGCACATTTATAATGACACTACAATGAAACTACACCACACAAAGTGAACATATGTTTACGAAACTAGCTTCACTTCACTGTTGACAGCGCTCTGTCTTGGTTTTTATTTAATCCGAGACTTATACATATTTTCTCCTACCTCACCTAATTATAATATCGTGGCTCCCGATAAGGATACCTCAGGTTTTAAGTCAATAAGTATCTGTTACCCCATTCAAATACCAAGTTAGTCAAAGAGTCAGTAATTCTCTGGACATTGAAGTGTGTCCAACATGGTTTATTGGCTCTTTGGCTATAAAATTTTGCTTGCGACATTTGCATTTTCTTGGCCATACTTATGACCTTATAAACATTAACGATCGTTATAATTTTGTCAATACAAGCCGTGTACACTCAGTGTCTAAAGTTTGTGGTTTGTTTCAGATGTAATCTGTATTTTTAACATACATATCTTCTTATAATTATATATATATATATAATAATATATATAAATTACGCGTCACGTCGTTTGTCCGCGATGGACTCCTAAACTACTTAATCGATTTTAATCAAATTTGCACACTGTGTGCAGTTTGATCTAACTTAAAAGATAGGGTAGGGTAGGTAGGGTAGGTAGGGTAGGTAGGGTAGGTAGGGTAGGTAGGGTAGGTAGGGTAGGTAGGGTAGGTAGGGTAGGTAGGGTAGGTAGGGTAGGTAGGGTAGGTAGGGTAGGTAGGGTAGGTAGGGTAGGTAGGGTAGGTAGGGTAGGTAGGGTAGGTAGGGTAGGTAGGGTAGGTAGGGTAGGTAGGGTAGGTAGGGTAGGTAGGGTAGGTAGGGTAGGTAGGGTAGGTAGGGTAGGTAGGGTAGGTAGGGTAGGTAGGGTAGGTAGGGTAGGTAGGGTAGGTAGGGTAGGTAGGGTAGGTAGGGTAGGTAGGGTAGGTAGGGTAGGTAGGGTAGGTAGGGTAGGTAGGGTAGGTAGGGTAGGTAGGGTAGGTAGGGTAGGTAGGGTAGGTAGGGTAGGTAGGGTAGGTAGGGTAGGTAGGGTAGGTAGGGTAGGTAGGGTAGGTAGGGTAGGTAGGGTAGGTAGGGTAGGTAGGGTAGGTAGGGTAGGTAGGGTAGGTAGGGTAGGTAGGGTAGGTAGGGTAGGTAGGGTAGGTAGGGTAGGTAGGGTAGGTAGGGTAGGTAGGGTAGGTAGGGTAGGTAGGGTAGGTAGGGTAGGTAGGGTAGGTAGGGTAGGTAGGGTAGGTAGGGTAGGTAGGGTAGGTAGGGTAGGTAGGGTAGGTAGGGTAGGTAGGGTTTATATTTGATTGATTGCGAAACAAAGTTCGCCGGGTCAGCTAGTATATATATATATATAACTTCACGCTTTCTTCCTATGGGCAGAAACTGCAGCACGTCACCTGCTACGATCCTCACATACTCCTTTCGGTTTGTTTACCTTCTAGTATCTGTATTTTAAATTTGGAAATTTTTGTCATAAATCATTACAGTGTTTTTTTTTATAAATATCTTCTATAGGCCTACCGCTTAAGGGCATGCTCTAAGGTAGCCCGCGAAATCCAAATTTTCTTTAGTATTTTACATTTTGCAGGTCAGTGTGAGGTTTTATGTTGATTAAAATATGATTTGCGACCGTAACAAACATGGCTTTACATAATTATAATCATTACAATCAGCAATACAACTCCATAAGTAAGCACAATCGTCAAACGTCATGATTTCATGAAATAGTCATTCAATGCGAATATTTTATATATTCGCATTGAATGACTATTTCATGAAATCAATCTTAGAGAGTTGTATTGATCATTTTTATGATTTTAATTCTATAAATAAACATTTGATACGGCCGCAAATCATATTTAGATCAACATACAACATGATCCTGACCTGCAAATTGCGAAAAACGTAAGAAAATTTGAATTTCGCCGGCTGCCTTGACGCTTTCGACTTAACTGTGACGTTTTCTGAGGTAGGTGCGCGGTGCGGGTGGGGTGACAGTTGTCACAAGTTGACGAATCACTGAGCTCTCACGTCACATCACCACACCCCGACCGCACCGCGCAGCTACCTCAGGAAACGTCTCAGTAAAGCGGTTTGGCTACAGGGTAACTTATTTTTTTTAAATTGATTATCTATTTACTTAAACTTTGTGCAACGATGCATTTTTTTTTGGCGGTCTGGTCTGCATAGAGCTCCTACTGATAACCAAGCTCGAAATTCAGAACTGTTAGTACTCTTTTATGATGTCGACTGTACTATCCACACCACAGCATTCATATCGTATTACATTCTCTTTGATTCGCTCCACATTTCCAACAATAGAAAACACGATTTTGAGGCAAAAGTGATTCTTTAGTCAAATATCAAAGAAATCGTTAGCGTGAACCCGAACAGTGGCAAAGTTGAAATAATAAGAAATAAACGAGCTAAACAATCGGCGCCTAAATGTTTTAATGCTAAAACAATGAGAACTTCTAATAATAAATTATTGAATTTGTCCCGCGTAACGACGACGCGCCCAACGAGAGTTGTGTGATTTATTAGAGAAAGTGTTGTATGAAAAAGTAATTAAAACGTCTAATATTACAATTATCACACATTAATAGAAGCTCAATTCTCGTGCCTTCTCTGTATGAGAAGAGGCTTTTGCTCGTTAGAGTTGTGCCATAAGAAGAGCTCATGGCTAAGTACTAACAGCCGCACGGGTCGGTCCATCAGGTTAAGCTACGCTTGCCGGGGATGGTCCATGGATGAGAGATCTTTGAGCTTTCGAGCTTTGACAGTCGTTACGGGTCGTCAGAAACTCGAAAATCTGACATCCACTCTTACCAAGGGGTATCGTACTACCCAGTTACTGGGTTGTGAAGGTCAAATAGGTAGTCGCTCCATGTAAAATACTGGTATTCAGCTGCATCCGGTTAGACTGGAAGCCGACCCCAACATAATTGGGAAAACTCTAGGCAGGTTGATTGACATATCTGATAAAGTCACGTCTCATATTTTGATCATGATACAATCTGACACTCACTTGCGAATCGCAAAAAAACGTAAAATATTTTGAATTTCGCGGGCTAGCGCGGCGGATCCGCCTTAAGTAAGGTTATGAGTTAACGTTATGACTTCTGATATTGACCAACCTTGACTGATTGGTCAACGTTGTTACCACACGAGACCCTGCTGCTCATTCTCATGACACTATCCTATTTTAATTATTTATTCGTTTAATTTACACTACCGACCAAATTAGATCAAATTTTGCACGAGAGCTTTATGACTTGACAATAGGTCAATTTTCTTTGTTACATGTAAGGTAAAAACCATACATGTAAATTATTGAAAATGTTTTTTAAATTCTTTATTAACAAAAGAGGGTTTTTATCCATACTTTTATGCCAACCCCATCGTACCTTATCAACTAAATAATAATAAAGGAAAATAATAATAATAAATTATTTTTATGTTTTGCATAAAAATATTTAAAAATATAAATAATAAGTAATCAAATTGAAATTAAAGAAAATAATAATAGTTTTAAATGTTTTAATGTTTTTATATTATTTTATTCTAATATTTAAAAATATAATTGATATGTATATAACGAAGTAAATGACATAATAATACCAGCTTGTTACTGTCCCACTGCAGGGCATAGGTCTCTTCCCGTACAGAGAAGGCACGAGCATTAATCACCACGCTTGCTCAAGACGGGTTGGTGATTTCAGACTTATATTAACTATAGCTCCAGGTTAACAACTATTGAGCTGCCCTACCTACCCTACAAACTATTTAACTTTAACTAAAGTAACTACAACTATAAACTGTAATACTGTAAGTATAACTGTAACAGAAAAAAAAATTGCGTTAATATGTATATACAAATCCGGAATCAAAACTTTAAATGATTTTTAAAACCGCATCAAAATCCGCTGCGACATTTAGAACAACAACGCAATCACACAGACATACAGATATTATAACAACGACATGCATGTTGTGCGTTGAGGTACAAAAAAACAAATGATCCAATTTCAGAAATTTCCAATCAAAACAAAAGAACCGCCACTAAACAATCCAAAAAAGTCACGTAAAGCCAGGGGCAGGACACTAATTTCGGCATAAATATTAAGGCCGAACGCCGAATTTTAAAGGCGGCAATTTGAACCTACACTCTCATCCTGATCGCAGGATAATTTATCTTAACGAAAGAAAGGGGTGGCCGAGGGGGTGAGGTGGGTACTCGCCCAAAAATTGGGTAAAAATGTTGCCAGCCAGCGATTAAACCGTTGGGGGAGATGCGTCGTATTAATCACCACCCAGGCGTCTTCGTGGATTCTCGCGGTATTACTATAGAGTTATTAATACCTAGTTTCTCCTGATGTCAATTTTAGGTGAGAGTAACAATGCGATTTTTCTGGTAAGTAGACATATTTTGCTGCCTAGTTTCAAAAATGTTGACCTATCGATAGCGAAAACAGACTGGTTTATTAGTCCTTATAATTTATATTTTTTTGAGATAAACATTATATTGATCGGCTAATAATATAGCAAACCAAAAGTGCTAACATATCTTGTGAGCCAAGCTGTTATATCAAGTGAATCAGAACGGTCCATAAAAATAATCGAGGAATGGAAAAGTAAAGGCTTGTGCAGACCAGCGCGACTTGTCGCGCGACGCGACTCAAACAATGCAATTTCCAAGAAAACTGTACGGTATAACAATAACTAGCTCCGCGTCGCGCGACAAGTCGCGCTGGTCTGCACTAGCCTTAACGTTGACAGTCGCAACCTGGGTAGTCGTCCTAGCTAATAACATGGCCAACTACTTACTTTTCACAATGTAATGCCCAGTCATAGGTCTCGAGTTCAAAGCCAAGGCACGCATCTCTGCCTTTTCGGATTCATGTGCGTATTGTATAATTATCACTTGCTTCAAAAACGGTGAAGGAAAACATCGTGAGGAAACGATGCCTGAGATATATTTCTCGACAGCATGTGAAGCCCAGTCAGAGGCCCATGGGCGGCTTTAAAACTCTGACACCAGGTTATTCACTAACCACACGAAAAGAAGAACTTCGTAGCAGCGTCGTGCGGCACAAGAAAAGAAGCATCGTAGATAGACGACAGATCGAACTCTTAACTCTATATAATTCAGCAAGTTGGCCTGTCCGTAGAAGGCAGGGCGGCCACCTTGGCTTTGTTTTAATATTTTCGCAAGCATTATGAAGGGTTTGCTTGCTTTCAAATAATTTCGGCTTCTGTTCCTGAAGTTTTGATAAAAGTTTCATTCTATCAATAATTAACGGGAACAATCCTGGTTTGCTGATGCGATTATAAAGGTTTCGAGGTTTTTGAAATTATCTTTTTTTTTTCTGGAATGTCAAAGTTCGAGAGTCGGGTCGAGTCTTCTTTGTTGGTAATTGAGTTTGGCAAGTTTTTGAAAGGGGAAACGCGGGTTAATGCTTATTTCAATTTATTGGTGCAAGAGTAATTGCGATGGGTAAGTACAAAGGATTTAAGTTGGAGCTAAGGCGCTAAGTAGAGGAGAGGTAAAGGTAGTGAAAGTTTCTGTACCTTGGTTTGGGTTCTGACTCTGAGCTTCCACAGGATATTTTTTGAAAATTATAAGAATTCTTCCTTTTGTTTTTACTTTATAAAAACCAAAAGATTAGGACTCATTTTACTTAAAAAGGACTCGTTTTACCTAACAATCTTCTTTTTTTTACCTATTTTGTCCCACTGCCGAGCCAAGGTCTCCCCAAACTTCTCCAGTTTTCATATATTCATTGATTCCGTAAAAATATTTATTGAGTTCTGAAAGTAGTACCTATTTATACTCCATTTGAAATAAGATACGAATAAGACATTTAAGTAAAACTTTTTACAGTCCGTTCAACCGATTTTGACTTCTATACCGTAGGCATAAGGATGGCATTAAAAGCAAAAAAGGGGTTATAATACCAACTGTTTTCTGCAGCTGTCATTTGTCATGCCACTAACGCAATCTAAGTCAAAATCGGTTAAAAAAACTGACTTTGAAAAAGGTTTATTTAAATGTGTAATATTATTTCAAATGAAGTATAAAAAAACACTACTTTCAGAAATCAATAAATATTTTTCTTAATAAATGTCAAAATCTTCGACTTTTACGGCACTAATTAATTAATGCAAAGAATCAATTTCATTTTCGTAATTAATTACGAAAACTAAATATCATAATTACTCGTAAATGTCTATTAAAATTGTAACTACAAGGACCAGTTACCTATTCAGTTACCTTTATTTATACAAAAACAAACCTGTGTTTAAACTAATTGTTACTAGTGAGTTCAAACATGATCGTGGGTTCGATTCTCAGCCCACGCAAATTCTAATTGGAATTGTATGTTACAACATTCTCAGTTATTGCACGGATTTAGGACCTACTATAATAACTGTACTCGGTTTGTTATAGAGTCGGTTATTTATAAGGCTAGCAAAAAACGGGTAATTTGCAAATTATTTCCTTTTGAAAAATGCGCTTAAGAGCGTTTACTCTGAAGGTGGGCAACGTCGCAAATAGATTTCAAATATTTCACTGTTTTGATTAATTTAGCAATATTACTGCGTTGAAATAAAAAATGAGGCTAACTAGCGAACTAGAATATTGATTATGAAATGCAATAATTAATATCGTAACACCGAATATTTAGTTTTAGATGTAAAAAAGCTATGTGGAAACTTTCCATATGCGTTTTTTACACCTAAAATGGGTACAACATCAAATTCAATGTTATAATTGCAATTCATTATTAATATTAGAATATTAATAATACTATTATTAATATTCTAATACACACACATTTACATTTCTTATTTCTATTCAGTAATATTGCTATAGAATCAAAACAGGTAAATATTTGACAACTATTTGCGACGTTGCCAACTTTTAGGATAAACCGTCTTAAATTAGACGCATTGTGTTATTATTTGGCTTAGAAACTTCGACACTATTGACAGTATATTTTAAAATGGTGTTTTATTTTATTTGTGATGTCATTACATGGTTTATTGATTTTTCATAGTAGATAAAAACTAACTTTGTATAAGCTACCAAATGAGACATACAGATTAATCGTTACCAAGTCCCATGAGGAAACCGGGATGCCTGAGAGATATTTCTCGACGGCATGTGAAGCCAAGTCAGAGGCCCATGGGCGGCTTTAAGACTTTAGCACCAGGTTAGTCACCAACCATACGAAAAGAAGAAGCTATGGCTGATTTGCTAAGTATCAAATCACAACACTCACATTAATAGCTTGTTTGGAATCGCAGTGACCAAAAGGTATCAAGAACTTTAACGTCTTCCACAAAAGATAAACACAAATTCTTAGTATAGAAATATATTACCTACCCATTCAGAAACCACAACCGTAACACTAAATCCATGTAGGAAAGCAAAACAAATGACAACACAACTATGTACCTACTTTAAAAAAAAACCTCACATTTTGGCGCTCGTGCCAAATGTCACACAACTGCGACGCGTAATGTCAACACTCACACATACATACAAAAAGACATAGTATGGAGAAGGAAGAACGGGAAACTTCCACGAAATTTGCTCACCAAAATGACGACGCTTGTTTTTTTAGGTGGCTGCTTATGACGTTCGATTTGAGTGGATGTGGTTGCTCTAATTAGTGGGGGAATATTTTCTATGGAAGGCAAAAATGTAGATAAAGAAAAGAAATAAAGAAAAGGTTGACCGGTAGATAATGTTTTGTGACATTAAATATAAATTAAATTGACTCTAAATAGTAATAAAATTAGATTTAATAATGTATGCGTTAATATAATTGCTGAAATACTGCTATAATTATAATGTAATAAATCATTTGTATGTCATTATTGCCAAAACATAGCACACTAGCAATTTTTTTTAAGATCTTTGTATGTAACAACCCATGTTTCACAAATAAATTATTCTATTCTATTAAGTCCGCCTATGAACCATTACTGTACATGAAGTATAAATAAATAAATAATAAAGAACAAGAGAGGATCCAATATGTCAGTCTTCCACGTGTCCACGCTTTGCAGATCAGTAGCTAAGAAAATACACTTGTTCATGTCTGAGCTAGAATAATATCCGAGATTCCTAGCTCTGCTATTGCCTACAAAAGGGACTGATTTTTCTAGGGTACTTAGTAATTTTTAGACACAATACATTACAATACTCGGCTGTTACTGCACTGCACTGTAGATTTAGAATACGTCCAGCGTTACAAGCGTCCTCTCCGTCACCGATTGTGCATTATGTGACTGTTTCTGACTAAAACTCTTATTGTAACGCTTGAACAATGGAGTTTGACAATGCGGTTGCCTTTAAATCACCCTTTAAAAGCCTTTTGTACGCCGCGTCGCCCATATATCAACTCACAACTCTTAGTTGGATAAAACCTACTGGAATTCATTAAGAGTCACATCCACAAGACACTAGCGCACCCTAACAAACTTATTAAGATTTCTTTTCTTTTTACTGTACGTGGTTAGCGACGTATGACGCAAGCTAACGGCCACAGGGGGGGAGGCACGAGGCCAGGGTAGGCCAGGGGGGGGGCAGGGGAGACCCTCGCACGCATGGCCGCTCTCATGATTTAAGCACAGGGATAAGAATGAAATTAAAAATACATCCTCGCCATTCCTTAGGGTGCCGGGGGGACATATATGCAAATGAACCACCCCACCCCCCTCTCATAAGACAGGGGGGAGTTTTTTGTTAGGATGCTATTAATTTGGGGTGTAACTCACTAAGTATGGGTACGCATATATGAGAGGGTCTTCGTGCGTTTCTTAGAGATTCTTTTTCCATTTTTCTGTTTAAATTATGTTGGGATGTGAGCGGAGATTATTAAGTGTATTTCAGGTGAAATTTATTAATTTCGCTTGTGGAGAATGTGGGGACCAATTCGTTGGTACGAATATGGAAATTGATTAAAATTTTGTATGGTTTGTTTTGGTTGTAAATCCTTATCTTTTTGTTGAGTAACAGATGTTGAAGAGCTTCATACAATGAATGACAAATTAATTTTAACTGATTTTCATCTTATCTTATGGCCGGTTTCTATAAATAAAAACGAATCGTTTTCATACTAACGGTAACTTTTTTATTGCCAAACTGGTCATATAAATAGATTTGTAAGCTAATTTTACCTGTGATAGCTACTTCCATATGGGAGAGTCTACTATACATAGCTATGAGGTCATTGCTTCATTATTGGTAAAGATACAAGAGTCTTATTTTTAACCAATAACAGTCCTTAAATAAAAAAATATATTTTATAACTATTGTACCTACATAAACAAAATATTGTAAAAACTTTTAAAAGACTTACGATGGAGTTTCATACCCATTCCTCTCCATACGAAAACTACTTTTTGGAAGGGGCGACTAGAATCAATAATTTTTGACGTTCAAAAGTGCCCTACAAGGGCCTATTTGAAATAATTTTGACTTAAATTATAACAATCGACCATTAGTCAACGATGACAGAATTGGAAGTTGTAACTAATTGGTAACCAAATAATCTGTTAGGACTATAGGAAGAAGCAATTCCTATTCCCAGAACAGACATTGATTTACAATCTAGACTTCTGTGTCTTAGTAGCTTTTCAAACATTAATAACTGGTGAGAGGAATAATGAGACACCTTTATGGAACTTTTTACAAAAGAAAACAATCTTTAACCAAATAGAAGAGGTTCTGTGAAATAACTTATTGAAATTATTGAGCTTGTTCATATAAATACCTACCCCATACCAACATATACAACTTTTATAAACTCCAAATCAGCTCCCAAGGGATTTGAAACTCTTAAACGTTGATCATCAAATACCATTGTGAATCGAGTTCGCGGCGTAACAATGTGTCGATACAATCATAGCCCGGGGCGAGAGGGCCGTGTTTTCACACGTTATACATTCATTGGGATGAGTTGACACTTTTCTCCATGTAAACTTCGATAAGGTGGTTGTAAACATGAGAGGCGACGAGATGAAAATGAATCTTTATGAAAACAAATGACTGTTCAAAAAGGACGATCTTTTATACAGTCATTTTGTTTTTTTGAAAAGTTTTAGAATATGGAATTGCTAAGTTGTGCAATGAGTGCATTTAAGCAGCCACATTATCTCCATACACTTGTTAGATACATCGATCGGAGAGGAGGCCCGTGGCTAAGTGATAACAGCCGCAAGGTTCGATCGATTAGGTTAAGCTACGCTTGCCCCGGTTGGTCCGTGGATGGGTGACCATCTTTACATGCCGAGACCGCTCATGACTACATTCCCGGCTGTAATTCGTGGATCTTTGACAGGCGTTACGGGTAGTCAGAATGCCGAAAGTCTAACAACTAATATTATCCAGCGGTATTGTATTACCCAGTAACGGTTGTAGAGGACAGATAGGCAGTTGTTCCATACAAAATACAACTATTCAGCTGCAGCCAGTTAGACTTGAAGCCGACCCCAACGTAGTTGGGTAAACCGCTACGTCGATGCCTTGTTAGATACGATCTTATGTGTCAAAATCTCACCACGAAAACTTAAGTGAAGTGAACTGTGATTATTCCACCAGATGCTAAGGATTGTGTTCAAGTGAGTAACAACCGATTTGTAGTACATTACTGCCACGGCCTGCAAAAGAGGCATTGATGGATTCGACGAATGTAAAAATACGTGAGGCCATCAAAGACTAGTTGTGGCCAAGGCTTGTATAGTATTTTTCTCAAATAATGCGCGAAAATTCAAATATAGGAAAATAATTTTAAAATTCCAGAATGAATGACGAGCAATGATAATTTTTCACGCGCCAAATGTTCATTTGTTTATTTTAAATAGCTCTATTTGCACGCCAAATAAATTTTAAATAAAATCTTTGAGTCCTTGGTTGTCATATATTGAAGTAAAAACATCGTTCCATTTTTAAATTACACGACAGATATGGATTTTCATACTAACATTGCCGACAGCCTGCTCGCATGTTTTCGACCAGTACCACATTTTCAATTCATCTCGAAGAAGGTTGTCATAATAATGCTCGAATATCAAAGCATGTTTGAGAAAAAAGTTGTAGGTACAGAATTACAGATATGAAAAGATTACCTTAACTAGAGACTAAAATCGAATGTCTACTATAGGTAACTATAATGCAATTCTCATTAAGAAAATACCAAGTGTAAGTAAAACCACCATTAAATACCGAATATAATCTCCTCCAATAGATTAAAATGTGAATAATTTTCCTTCTAAAATAATTCAAACGACGCCATCGCTTCTTAGAAAGGGTTGTTTTCTTAAAGGGTGGATTTTTGTTTGAAAACATAATACTATTGTGACTCAAAGATTAATTAAAGATGAGAGAGTAATATCATATTATAAAGAAACATGACGTAGCGTCGCGATATCTTTTTACAGGAGCAGTTGAAAGTTTTGAATTTGAAGAGGATTGGGAAATTTCCAATGTCGCTTAAAGTCGGAAGGATTTGGTTAGTATTGATACACGAATTTCCCTGGACAAACTGAAAAAGGTACACTTAGTAACAGAAAAATAACCTGATGTAGTCATGTAACTTGAGGGAACTATCTCCAGCAAGAAACTATAATTGTGTCACCCTATGTATAATTTCCACATTTATATCTGTAATTCGTAAGGTGTACATAAAAAGAGTATTCTATTCTATTCTAAAGAAAGAATTCCACTTTTTAAAAACTGGAGTGGAAAATCTTATTTTCTAGTTGACCTTTGACCAAGCTGGCCAAGATGGCTTATTTTAATTTTTGAATTGTTTTTATCTTTTCATTACGGACGCTTTTAACGTGCACGTCTTTCTACATTGTTCTCACATGTATAACTTCAACATGAATGATGCAACCAATGTTTTGTAAGAATATTTTGATTTAAAAGAGAGTCCGTGGCGTTTCATGCCCGTTTTTCTCCATAGGAACCTACTACGCTTTGGAATGGGCAACTAGCTTCATCTTTTTGACTGACCTACCCATTGACAATTCAAAAGTGCCTGTAATTGTTTTATTTGAATTAAATGCTTTGAGTTTGAGTTGCAGTGGTCACCAATATAACCAGAGCGATACCCACAATTTGATTGCAATCTGATGGTCAATACAGAGATTTAAAACTACCATCTCATAACACAAACAATATCTTTAAAACAAAAACCGGTGACGCCCTGTGTATCAAGACTAACGCATTCAAATCGTTTATGGGGATCGATGTGTATTCTACATCTATAGACTCCCCGCGTCGTCCCGTCGACAACATCCGCGACCAAATTAGATAATCCACCGCAGATTTTGTAAACATGTGACAATGTTATACCGTGGATGTTATGTTGAGTGAGATTTGTGTTGTGTTTGTTATACACATGTTGAGGTGTTTAGAGAGAGGTTAATATACGTTGTGAATATTATTCGTTTTGTTAAAGATTCTCGAATGATTGTGAACCACAAGTTGTACGAGTAATGGCTGATTTGACTCTCTGTGGTCAGTGTGCCGGACATAAGCTTCTTCGAAAGTCACTCGATGACCTTGGTCTTCAAACTGACCTCTCTCTCGGTCCAATGTAATCCATCTGGGTGGGGAATTTGGAGTACAATATAAGGTAACATGATGATAAATTTCAAACAGCTCAAAGAATTTCATTCCCCGTGTTTCTTGATCTCCATAATCAGGCGTTGAACCAGAACGCTCCAAGCTCACAGCCTTTATAAATGTTTGAGTAGCAAGACAAAGCTGCTCCACTTTTTAATTCAAACACGTCTTCCACACACCACACCTGCAATTCCGAAGCCCCCATTATTCAAGGAAGAAGAGGAATACCCCGTGAACTTTGGCTGCTTCACGCTTCGCATAGCAAAGGGCAGATCGATGGCTGTCAAACAATAAATGTCACGTCCACTCCCTCATGTTAATTCACATCAACATCACCCTCACAAACCAAACAATTCTAAACTTTATACCCATAGAATTAAAGATCATGATGACTGCAGAATAAAGTTGGTGAATCAACCACCCGATTTTTCTTTGAGGTGCGAACGATGCCCCAATTTTTGGCGAAACGTTTGGTATATTAAAATGTAAATGTTTGAAACGCTGAGCGTGAGGTGTGACGTTGACTTTCTGATATAGTAGACCGTGTTTACAAGCTTGTTTCTTTTAGCTGGCACTAATTTTAAGAAAGTATTGAACTTTACTTTTAGGATGGTGCCGTTTTCAGGGCTGCAGTTTTTCACATAAATAAATTATTTAAAAACATCCTTTTGCTGGCATGCTAAAATAGAATTGGGCTGGACATATCTGCCGCATGTCAGATGACCAATGTGGCAAACTTATGACCCAATTAAAGGCTTGTGCAGACCAGCGCGACACGAACAATAAAATTTCTAAGAAAACTTCACAGTTTTAACAATAACTGGTGTCGCGTCGCGCGACAAGTCGCGCTGGTCTGCATAAGCCTTAAGGCGACGATAGCCGACTTTTAATGATTTTGTACTGAAGATCACTTCTAAGCGAGTAGTGTTAATGATTTGGAAAAAAATATATGATAAATTAGAGCATTTTTTTAATATAGGAATATTTTAGGTTATGTTCATATTACATAGTGAAAATAATTTGTAAAGTTATGTGTAATGCGGATAAAAAACTGAGAATCACGCTAAATCTATTAAGCGAATTTTTCTGAAACCTTCACCATTTTAAATATAATTTAATTATTGATCACTCAATATACGAGTTTTATTAAAATACCTTTTGTTTTTTGTATAATAAATTAATAATGCATCTAATTTGGGACAGCGCTCCTTAATGGGCGAGTCTTATTACTGGCTGGAGGTACGCCGCGTTGCGTGAGCTCAGTACAGAACACGTAAGCTAACTACTCAAGGTCACTGGCATATAACTGCGTCTTAATAGCAAGCGACATCGCGGCAGGCCCAGACGGAGATGGCGGGATGAGCTGGACTCCGTCAACAAGAACTGATGGTCCTTAGCAGGTTTAAAAACAGAGAAGTGGAAAGAGAGAAGGGAGGCCTTTGCCCTGCTGTGAGACATCACAGGCTTTTAATAACAATAATAATAAAGGATCAAGGGCCTGATTCAGACGGCAGTACTCCTCGATACAGCTCCCATTGTGAGGACGTTCCTTTCTCTGCAGCCCTAACCACCGGTAGCTTAGACCCTGTTGCAGACACCGGCAGACCTCGTTTTTTTATTTTTTTGTTAACTTATTTTTATCTTAAGAAATATAAAAAAATGTAATTAAATAAGAATGTAAATGAATAAACGAACAAAAACACATTGGCAACTTTACCCTATTTATTTAAGATAGCCTCTAAATATTCACACATAAATCTCAACATTACCTCTCCATACGTGAAATATACGACATTTGTATAGATAATACGATATTACATCAGACTTATTCAAATATACTGCAAACTTCATTACATACTATTGAATGGTACAGATTTGAAATATCTGTAAACGCAACAATTCATGTCTACGGTTAGTGTGGCTTCTCACAGGACTGTGGCGCTTCTCTAATTTCTATTCGGAGTTAGAATATTTTCACATGAGAGGGTGGGTATGTTGGTTCTTAAAGAATTGGACTGTAACATAGTCAGAGGAAAGGTAAGGTAGATAACTAATGGAAGGAAAAAAAAAACGATTGTTTTGTATTGTTTCTCGGCTTTTTTGCAGGATTTAAGTAATTACCCAGTCATCAAGCACATTCTTATTTGAAAATGTTAAAACGCTGAATGTCGCTTTTAAGAGCGTTCATCCCAAAAGTTGGCAACGTTGCAAATAGCTGTCAAATATTTACCTATTTTGATTAATTTGGCAATATTACTGTATGGAAATAAGAAATATGGCTGACTAGAATATTAATAATGAATTGCGATTATAACACTGAATGTGATGTTGTAACCATTTTAGGTGTAAAAAACGCATATGGAAAGTTTCCACATAGCTTTTTTACATCTTAAACTAAATATTTGGTGTAACGATATTAATCATTGCATTTCATAATGAATATTTTAGTTCACTAGTTAGCCATATTTCAAATTTTCCTACAGTAATATTGCCAAATTAATCTAAACAGCGAAATATTTGACAGCTATTTGCGACGTTGCTTGCCCAGTTTCTGCATAAACGCTCTTAAGACAAAGTCATGATAAAAAATAGCAACTGACCACGTTATTGGTCCTCAATGAAAAAGATCGTTTCTTTTGAGACATCTTCAATAGCTATGACATCAGAATGATATTCATTTGTGTGTTACACAATCAGAAAAAAACAATTGCCAATCGCACCATTCAAAATTTCGAACGTTCGATATCGCGTATCTCAGCACTAAGGCATGGCACCCACGACCGAGCCCGAACGCATGACTTATGCCAGTTTGTCACATTCGCAATCAGACTGACTCTGTCCCATGCAATGATTAATGCCTTTCTTAATTACTAAGTTATCGTTGGAAACGGGGGGCCGATACATGTGTTCCTGGGCTTAATTTATTGACTTTTGTGGCGTGTTTTAGGGGACGGCTGATTGCTTTAGTTTGTTCGCGCGTGCCTTTTAATTTAATTTTGCTTGTTTTTCGTTTTTTTATACTTTTATAAAACCCATAGTTGGTAAGTGACAGTAACTAGCTGCAGAAACAGATGTCACTACGAATATCGATAATGTTTGTACTTTGTACTTAGTAATTATAAACAAGTATACATTATGTAAACTATGTGTGTACAGCTAACTACCTACTATTTATATTATGTACAAGTACCTAAAGAAAAAAAAAAAAAAAAGGGAAGAGCTCATTGGGCCTCAAAAAATTCGCCCGCATCGCTGTCAGTGGGAAAACTGCCCAAAAGGCTGGCAGCACTAAACAAGTTAGATTTTTCGTCAAGACTGCTGGAAGTGATAGAACATTCCTTCATAATACCTAGGACATGCGGAGACAAAATAACTGTGTACCCAATTTTAACTGCTCATATGAATCAACGATTTCGATAGTATTATAAACATAATAACACCAGTATTATTGTCCCCCCACTGGGCAAAGGCCTATTCTCATACAGAGAAGGCACGAGCATTGATCACCACGCTTGCTCAGGACGACTTGGCGATCTTCATCGGCGATCAGACTTAACTATAAGCTCATTTTTCTACACGATATTTTCCGTACTTACAATATTTTTTTTCTAACTCGTGTATGACAGGCGTTAATACTTATTCAACACAAACTAATTTGACTTTAGTCATAGTTTTGAATCTCTTATTCAACATTTCCAAGTCATAGTTGAATACAACCTTTCAGTACGCCCACAATTTCCCTTTACATCATGAAAAATTACCGAAAGCCTCGTGCCCAATCTGCATAATAACAAAATTCTAATATAAAAATTGCGTCTTAAAACCGTCACCTTAAGCTTAATACACACGCGCGTCACGTTTCGCGCTCATTTGGAGGCGTTCATCGATCGGAGACAAAGCCTCGCCAGCCCCGATAAACGAATTAAGGAAATGGGAGATTTTTTATCTGGGCCGTGGGGGGTGGGGCACGACACGCGTCGTAAAACGCAGCAATACTTTCTTATGCAAAGTCCCTCCGCGCCGATAATTAGGTGAGCTTCGTCGGTGTGTGTGCGTCTTTATGCGAGTGTTTTGTTTTTAATTTTTAGAGGGGTGACGTGTTTTGTAAGGTTTACGATTAGAAGCGTGTTCGATGTTTGAAATTTTGGAACACGAAAATGTTTGGCATCCACACATTTTAAAGCAACGTTTCACTCAAAATTTCAATGACATTTTGATCACTAATCAGAGGAGCAGTTCACTTTCGTATTGTAATCTCAGTATCAATCTGTCAAAATTCCTCTAGCTATATTTTCGACAAGTTTTTGACATTGATTGTCGCTGAGATGAATATCGACTAGATTTGGAACGTTTTTAAATACTGGAACTGGCCTTCTGGTGGTATATTAAATAGAAGTTATAATAAACTCATCTACGTGAGCAAATAAAATCAAATATCGGCATACATATGTACGTATACATATTTATTGCCAAAAAAAAGTAATTCAACGCAAACGAGTCTACATAAAAATCGCAACATAAACATTAATAAACATGTAACTGCGCAACATTTCAGTAATATCGCGGCACGAGATAGATATCACGAGTACGACATAGATACGAATTACAATCGTTTGCAAATGAACGAGCGAACGACGACTGTCTTGCACATGTCTTCACTTAGTCTAACAAGTCTTGATACTTGTCACTTACTTTGTTATTATTGGTGCGGTATAAAAATTATATAATTTATTATATTGATATTTATGTATGTTCCAAATCGAAATTTAAATCCAAGGTTTTTAAAATCTTATCTAATGATAAAAAGAAATAGTGTGAGTCGTTTATTCTAAATTTAATTTATTTCAACCTTTTTACACATCGTGGTATAGTAATCCTATTCTAGATGCATCGTCTTCACATATAATTGTATAATTAATGTATACAAAATATTGTAAAAACATTTTAAAAGAGTAACGGTGGAGTTTGTTGACCATTCTTTCCATACGAAAACTACCTTTTGGAAGGGGCGACTAGAATCAATTCTATTTTTTGTAAAATTGACGTTCATGGCCTTGTAAATGCCCAATTGAAATAAATTGTTTGATTTTGACTTAAATTCTTTTTATTGAATTGTATTGTACTTACTGTTAATTTTTTATTTATTATAAGAACAATACCATTTTTTTTTAATTTTATCCAAGAAATTATTTATATCCTGTATATAAATAATTTCTGAGGGAGGGACATCGACGTGAAAACTGATACCATGGATTCAATACATGATGCTGATCCCCGCTGCGTTGAAATTTTTCGACGGTTATTTAAAAAAAAACTGCTGTTTCATAGAAAAGTACAATACCTACGCGGTCAAAATGTATGGTACAACTATTTGCTGAATTGGAAAAAAAAATTGATTTGGAAGTTATGAGCGTCGAAATTTCAACACTAATTTTAACTCGTGTTTGGGCGTAAATAAATAACTTATGTAGTAAGAAAATGGCAAAATTGAAACCGTACAGGGATAGACAATTTATTTAATCATTCAAATAATCTTATTTTGATTAAATACATTCTGTTTTTTTTTCATAATATCTATGCGCCCAAAGGTCTATTAATGAATTTTTACGCGCTCGTTTTCGTTATAAATAATTGTTTATTTCACTAAATCAATTAATAAACATATAAATAAATCAATAAAAAAAATATAAATAAATACCAAAATAAAATTATTAATTAGCATGCATATTAGTAACGCCCACGAACGAGTTCGAGCCGTCGACTCCCTTAAGTCTCAATGCTTAGCTTGTAAAATAATCGACCATACAAATAAAAATATAAAATCGCAGCAACACCAAATCTAAATTACCTAATTATAATTAGCAACAAAACCACAATCTTAAAATTGAATGTGTTACCATTACAGAATAAGTACCAGCGTAAATATCTAATGTTGCGAAAAAAAGATAAGGAATGTATTAACGGTCTTAAAGTATCAAGAATCACCGCCTACACATAACACTTTTAATTTACCCTCCTTAAAAAAGGGAGGGCAGCGGTGTTTTCGGCCCTAGCCGTGTGTGGTGGTACCCCCTCCCAAAGGGGGGGCGGTAATCAAGACACGCAATCTTCGGCGAACCCTTAAAAACTTTAAAACTCATCGCCGCCTTGCGATGTATACGTATACATTTGTACATGTTTACATGTGTACATGTTTACATTTTTTGGGAAGTTTGACGGTGACTTTAATTTGCGACGGTAGGATCTTGGTCGTCTTTTATTTAGGTTGGGGTTTTGTTTTGATGTTAGTTGTCTGTATACTTGGTAATTAATTAATAACAGCGATCTTGCGATAAGATGCAGTACTAGGAATTGTTGAAGGAATATAAATACTAAGTTCTGAAAGCTATTTTACTAATTCCATTTTCCTTTCAAAACATTATTATGTTTGTTTTGATAAATGATAGTTATTAATTAATTACAAAAAAAATCCGCCTTGGCTTTTCCCAACTATATTAGAGTCGCCTTCCAGTCTAACAGGATACAGCTGAATACTAGTATTTTACATCGCGTGACTGCCTATCTGACCTCCACAACCGAGTTACTGGGTAACACAATACCCCTTGGTAATACAGGCAGTCAGACGTTGGGTTTCTAACTACCCGTAAAGACTGTCAAAAATCTACAAACGACAGTCTGGACCAATGCCTTAAGAGGGTTTATCCTAAAAGTTGGCAACGTCGCAAATAGATGTCAAATATTTCACTGTTTTGATTCTTATAGCAATATTACTGTGTGGAAATAAAAAATGTGGTTAACTAGCGAACTAGAATATTAATAATGAATTGCAATTATAACATTGAATTAGATGTTAGGATATCCCATTTTAGGTGTACAAAACGCATTTGAAAAGTTTCCAAATATTTTTTTTACATCTAAAACTAAACATTCGGTGTTCCGATATTAATTATTGCATTTCATAATCAATATTCTAGTTCGCTAGTTAGCCACATTTTTTATTTCCACACAGTAATATTGCTAAATTAATCAAAACAGTGAAATATTTGACATCTATTTGCGACGTTGCCCACCTTCAGAAGAAACGCTCTTAACGTGCTTTCCGAAGCTCGATATGCTATGGATGGTCACCAACTACGAACTGACCGAGGCAAGCGAAGCTGAATTATTATTTAGCCACATTCCATTTTTCATAAGGTAGCACGAGGCTTAAGCTATATTTCAAATCAGCCCTCGAATATTCTCAAGTTTTTGTTTTTTTTTAAATATTATTATAAAGTTGTACATAAATCTCCTAAAATAATAAACGATTACCTCCCGAACCATTTTGTTTGTCAAACTCCTCAAATCGTGAAGTGTCACTCAAGCTCTTGCTCTTGTTTGGGTCACAGCTTGTGACCACTGCTCAAATTGCCCATGCAATCGTTCAGATTACGACGATTTGGGCCCCTCTTTTTTGCATTGACCAAATTTTCTATAATCTATTTGGATAACATTTTTCAGAAATAATTTATTAGATTGAGGAAAAATAAGTGAATAATGAAATACTTATTCGCCTAAATTGAATTAAATTAAACAGTTTTAAGCTCTACGGAAAACACATTTAATTCTATGTTTTCTTTCTATTTTGTAATTCAGGTTTAAATTTTAAATTATTTTTTAAGCAAATTGACTACCAACAACTTAAACTATCCGTATATTCAAATCACAACTGTCGTTCTTTATGAAAATAACACAGCAAATTGACGTAAGGTGTCAAATTGCGAAACAATGAATTTCCCGGACTATGCATTCAGGTAATGAAACTAAAGAGGAGATAGGATATAAGGAAGAAAATGCTACAGTCGAATTAAATTAATAAATAATGTCATTCTTATGAACATCCTTAAGATAGCTTCACAACATACTCAACCACTACAAAAATAAACAAAACACAAACAAAAATTCTATTTTCAAATTCAAACTCCCGAACGCGTCATAAAAATTCAAACCTAACCAAAATCGCACATCCTACCGTGAATAGTTCATTAACTTCCTTACATGTGTGTGCATCTATTAGTCATATTACCATGCGCATGTGTGTGTACACAAACAGGGGGTTTTAATTTTTGGGGGTTCTTTAATGACACTTCTTCGCATCGATTTTAGCATTTTACGAAGGGTTCTGCTTTTGTTTTGCGTTATCGATTCGAGTTTTTTTTTTCCTTTTCAAATAGTAGAGTGCGTGCATACGTGCTGAGCTTGCATGCACACATAGGGGCTGTCGGATGTGGAGAAAATTAATGTGAAGTCATCGATTTTTTTAGTGAGCTTTGCTTTTTGGGGCTAAGCGACTTTGAAGTGTGGGATATAGGAAAGTCGTTTGATGACTCATTTTTTTTTAATAAAAAACTTTATGAAATATAAATTAAAGAGCCTAGACAATTTAAAGTTATCAACTAGCAATACAATAAGTGACCTCTTTAAAAGGTCATTGAAAATGTGAATAATAGTTGAAATACATAAATGTGATAAATAGTTTGTCAACAGTCCAAAGGTTAAGTTACCCCTTTTAAGATTAGCTAAGCTTTTTGAATTAAAATAAGAAGTTTCGGTGAATATTTACAAAAGAACTTTAAACACAACTTAAATATATTTGTTACACTAACAGAACGATATTCGAAGGCTACATGCTTCTTCCCTAACCATGTTCTATAATTTCTTTTGCTCTCGGCAACATTAACAAAAAGATTTTTGAATCTAGAAAATATGGCCAAGATACAAAGCAGATGTTTCTCAACCAAGGTACAATCTAGGCACTAGTCGCATTACCTCATTATCTTCCACACAAAGTAAACAAAGGCTGCAAAAAACGCGATACACATTAACAAAGCAAAAAAAAATTAACACAAATTAAAGAAACGAATAACTGGATGAAGACGCGCCAATGAAAGGGGCAAAGTCGCCCCCCTGAACACCCCCTAAAAAATTTAATTCATCACCGCCGTTGAGACATATCTCCTTCTTGTCCCTTCCCCTTTCTGCCACCATTCTTTGCTTTCTTGCAAGGTTTTTCCGAGAGCAAGACAGGCATACTCATCCTGTATATCTTTTCGCAACCTCCATTGCAATTTCAACTTTATTTCTATAGTTACAAAGTTAAATTTCGATTGGACTCAAATCACACTTAGGACTTTTGTAGTAATTCAATACGCAGCCCGTTTCATTCGCTCGCATTGAAAGCTTAAAACAAATAAACCAACAGTGAGGACGATAAGGTTTTCTTGATGTCGGTAGGTGATCAAAAGGCGATATGTCTTATCTTCGCTAGTACAGAACGCATCATTAGGCTTTTGTAGAGCTCGCATCGTGATTTAAGCGCAATTACGGTGAGATGTGCTGATGCCTTTGTGGTGGTCTTGAACTGAGAAAAAGAGAAATTTTGTTCAGTATTTCTTGAATTAAATGATAATAATAAACATTTTCTCTCGTATGTGACGACGGAATAAGTCATTTAGGAAAATTGGTAGTAAGAAAATTAAGTAATGAAAATCAGAGAAATCTGTCTAATTTTCATTTGTTTTTTTGCATGAAAATATTGACCATGGTAGGCTTATTGTAGAGGAGCTCGTGGCTTAGTAATAACAGCCGCACGGGTCGATCTATCGGGTTAAGCTACGCTTGCCGAGGTTGGTCCGTGGATGGGTGACCATCTTCACATATCGAGAAAACCCCCTCCGTGCCTCGGAAAGCACGTTAAGCCGTTAGTCCCGGCTGTCATTTGTGTATCTTTGACAGTCGTTACGGGTCGTCAGAAACCTGAAAGTCTGACAATCAGTCTTACCAAGGGGTATCGCATTAGTCAGTTACTGGGTTGTGGAGGTCAGATCGGCAGTCGCTCCATGTAAAATACTGGTATTCAGCTGCATCCGGTTAGACTGGAAGCCGACCCCAATATAGTTTGGAAAAGGCTAGGCATATTGAGTTTCTCTCGTATGTGACGACGAAAGTCATTTAGGAAAATTGGTAGTAAGAAAATAAAGTAAAGAAAATCAGAGGGATTCTCTTTTGTTTTGTTGCATGAAAATATTGGCCATGGTAGGCTTATTGTAGTTTCTAATTAATTACGTTTTTCCCCATAAAACTATTACTTTTTAGTAGTAGTTTAGGCATCTGATGAGTTCTAGATAATCTTAGTTAAGACTAACTAGTCCTAACAAACATTATAAATGAGTTTATTTGTTTTCGCTTTCTTGCAAAAACGGCAGAACGGATTTGGATGAAACTTGGCACACGGGTAGACTATGACCTGGAATAAGACATGATACTTTTTATCCCGATATTGCCACGGGATCGAGACTTATGCGGGTAAAACCGCGGGGCGCGGGCGCAGGCGATACTAGCTGTATAATATAAAATGCTCAAATTTAAGGCCCTTAATGGTTTCTGCACTAACATTGGTCAAGTAATGTATGAATAGGTTGCTGCCAAGTGTTAATGTATTATCAATGTGTTGCCCACCTTAAAAACCAACCAAAGTCTTATGTTACACATACGTACATATACATTCACGCCTTCACCCTATGGGGGTAGGTAGAAACTACAGAACGCCACCTGTTTTTCTCTAGTTTATTCATTTTTAGGGTTCCTTACCTCCGTCTGTCATAGACAATTTGCGAATCTTAAGTTGAAATTTGGTGCACATTTATATTTCTGTGACCCAAACATGCACGGGTAACGGAAATAAATGAATTTTGAAAATGGGGGTCACTTTTGGGGGCCAAATAAGTTTTGCTAATTATACCGTGTAACATATTAAATGAAAGGGCGTGTTGCGTGGATTTCAAATATATTTTTTTAATAATTTTGAAATAAATACTTTTAAAGATATTTAAGAAAATAAATGAACATTGACAATTCTGCACCGCATCTCCGAAACTACTGTGCCTAAAATTTTGAAAAAAATGCAGAATGGTATGGTGGTAATGGTTCTGTACTCATAGATTACAGGAAAACCTTTATGAAGTCTATGGTTTTAAAATAACATGGGAAATCTCTCAATATTGTGCGTACAAACTTATATTTGCAGGTGGAATGTATGGGGGAACATGTTTTTCAACCACAATGTTGAATTTGGTCTTGGGATAAACTCGTCCCAACTACGGTACCCTTCATTGTGCGTGTTCTGACACGCACTTGGCCGGTTTTTTTCTTTCTTATTCATGAAAGAGACTTTTATTTAGAATCACAGCTTTGGTTTTGAAACGAACTCCACCAAAGCAATGATCGACTTTTTGCAACCGACTAGATGGCTAGCCGGCTAGTCGTGGCCGACTAGCCGGCTAGCCATCTAGTCGGTTTCATAGTGGTGGTTTATCTCTATTTTTTTTTTATAAATATATTCTTCATTGTGCGTGTTCCGACAGGCACTTGGCCGGTTTTTTTATTGTTTTAATTTTATCAACTTGCTTGACAGAAGAAATAGGCAAACATAAGTGGAAAGTATCCTTACGAACTTTTCCTTAAGGCGCGGACTGACTACGATTTTAAAAGAAAGAAAGAAAGAAAAATATTTTATTTGGGACACGCACAGGAAATACAAACAGTAAGTAATAATAAAAAATAAAAATATAAAATTAAAATACAAACAGAAAAGTAAAGGCCTGTGCGAGGCCAAAAAGGCCACTATCTCAGCATAATGCGGCGATATTTAAAAATAAATACCGCAGCGCTGGTATTCTGATAGGGCCCACTGTGATGTCACGGACCTTATTAATCTGTGTCACGGACACACCTACGGACATAGGTAGATCCCATTAAGGGATAGACCAAATAATAAAGCATTAAAAATAATAAACGCTACAGCTGCACTCACACAACTTCGTCTGTGCACTATACGGTAGACCGACGACTAAAGTATGACCACAATATCTATTTTCACAATTACAGAGCATTAAATAAGGTTGAAAATCGAATAAATATTTGGGTTGACGATGTGAGTAAGCTGCGGCATTTATTTTACGGGTTTTATTTAGATTATTCCGAATATACACATTAAATTAAATAATTGTCTGGTTAAAGTTATAAAATAATGTTTATTCTATTGAACTCTTAAAAAAAAATGTTGTTATCGCTGAAAATACGGAGATGTTCGACGCCAAAATGTATTTTTGTGAAGTATTTTTTATTGGGAATATCAATCTATTTTCTACTATTTTATTCGGTTAAAATTTTTCTTTAAACCCTTCTCTGTCCACTGTATTTTTCGCGTCGTATATTTTCATTGCGTTACGTCATACTCGACCATCCAAGAAACCAGTTTTTTAGCGAATATTGAGGTAACACCGCGCCTTAAGACGTATTGTTTTTATCGTATTACCTACTAGAAAACTTAGTAGCTATAGACGAACGTGTACACAGTGTCAGCAACAGTTATCTTAAAACAAAATCCTGCTATTAAATGGAAGCAGTTTTGCGCAGTAATAAAAAGGACTTTAACGGTAGTAATCATCATTATCAACTTTCATTACTTGAGAACATTATTTCCTAAATTAGATATAAGACTCCCTGGATTTGTCCCTGTTACAAAACTGTACTTAGGTACAGATTCTTCGTTTGAAACTACTGGTAGTTACAATTCCTAATTCTTTTTTCGAATATCTTTGGTAGTATTTAATTGAGTATTCATCTAAATCCGAAAGATAATGATATATTTTTGCGACGTTTTTTTTTTTTGTTTTATTTGGTATAGGAACTATTTTAACAAAAAAAAATGTACCAAAGAAAAATCTTTGGCTTGTAGACGTATTTCTGGATCAGTGACAGCTCCACCCGAGTCAACTCAACCCGAATAATAATACCAGTTGTATGTACCGTCGGCATGAAATATCAAGCCTCTTAAAATATTGAAGATTTTTTAAATTCATTGATAGAATTTATTTATTTATTTCTTGGATTGACACCTTAATCAGGAGGGAACCATGTTCATTTCCTAGAAATATACAATTATAGTTTCAAGTACTTGAGGGTGATTTAAGGCAGCGTTTACTGTGATAAAATCAGTAATATTGAATCTTTCTTATAAAATAGCCAAAACACTTTTTTCAAAATTATTTCACCCCCTAAATCCGTTTTCTTTCACCCCCATCGCACCCCAAAAATCCCTTTACATCATTAAGTCCTCACCGGAAGACGTCCCTGCGTCCTTCAGTAGCCGCTTAAACCATTATTGGCTGACCATGACCCTCATAATATCAAAGGACCGGATCTTAGAAAGATAAATAAGATCTTTCGGAAAAAATCTGGCAAACTTTTTCAAGAGGGACTGTTGTTTATTTTTATAAAGTTAGTGTAGTGTTTGTTGAAGAAGTTTGTTATTTTGCGTAAAAAATCAAGGAAATTAATAGGAATATTTTCAATTGTTTTGAATATGGAATGTTATACAGAACAAAATAGGGTTGTGATGTCTTTACAACAGGTAATAAAATCCATCTACATTTTTTTCATTTTAATTTAAGTCATCATCATAAAGGTTAAAGACATTTTTTTTCTACACCAATAAACCGATCACTGGACCCATTTTAATACTATTTTTACGAGTACATAACTAACTATCAATCATTTCAAAATATTCTAATAATTGTTTTTTATTAATGTGTAGGTATCTATTTAATACAGCCAAAAGGTCACATCGTATTTCAAAACAATTTTTTTAAACAATAAGTAACGCTTTGAAGCCCAAAAATAAAATATCAATCTCAACAAAGTCGAAACTTTGCACAAACTAAAAGTTCGGAGCTAAAACTTTTCGCCTCCACATTATTTTTACATAATACAAAGAGGAGACATGTTAAAATCAAAATCAAATAGGAAACGTTTCGATATCGCTGTCTTTACCAGGCTCTTATCGGAGAAAACCGCTTTCAATTAACCAGTAAATAACGCCTATGTACTTACTAACTCTTCACATAATGAGTTAATAACACAACACTTACACATGCGCGTTACAAATGGAAAATCGTCGACACACACATAAAGTTCACTCACACACTGACAGTTTCCCGCGGCTGTACATAAAACGCGTCTTTCTTCTTGTATTCTTAATTAGCGTGTCGTATGCCCCGTCTCTTTCTCGTACGGGGTGTTAATTAGAAGGGCGTCCCTTTCGCGCTTTCTTAATACATTCTTCCTCTCCGCGGTGTTTCTTTACGTTTTTATTTGTGTGCGTGTCTGTGTGCGGTGGTGTTTAATTTACATGTACTTGTATGTCAGTGTACAGTCGAAAGGAAAAGTGGTTTAGCAACGGCGTAGGCGGAAAAGGGATGTTTGGTAACAATGTGGGGTATTGACGGATTGTGGACGCCTATTGCATTATTTTTAATTTACTTTAGTTTGTTAGTATTTCTTTGGTTATCAATGTACAACTTTCTACTTTTATTAATATAGTAACATAATAATTAAAGAAAAAAACATTTATGTTAAACTAATGAATTGTTGCCCTTTTTTTTCCATTTTCCCAATACTTAAAAGACTATTTCTTAAAGAAAAGGTGTGTTTTTAATTTGTATCTGGAACACAAAATTTACTTTTGTTGAATTATTTCAGCATCTAATGCACACCACAAGTAAAGTAAACTACTTAACCGTTTTAGTTTAATAATCTTGTCCACTAATCTTTAATAAACCATAAAAAACCCACAACCAATACCTCTCGAAATCCAGTTTCGCCATCTCCTGTACCGGGTGTTTTATACGAATGTGGGTATGCGCGAAAGGGTGTCAGCGGCGCGGGGCACTCCCTGCGCGCGGTGAGGGGGGTGGGTACGTACACATAAACACTTATAAAAGTTTTTTGACAACAACCTCCCTCCACCCCCCGTTTACCCCTCGAATTCGCTAATTTATGTTGCTTTTTTAATCAATACCGGGGTGTGTACGAGTTATAGGTTCCATCGACTCTTGTTGGATTGTCTCGAGACAATTTTCTTGGCGCTTACGTCATGACGCTTCTGATTTGGGATAATGACGTATTTGTGAGTGGGGTATGATTGACTTGAAAGAAGCCATGTTTTATTGGAAATATGACAGACATGGACGACTGAAATCTGTGGTACTTTTTTTTGTACATAATCACTAAATAATTCAAAGAGGTTCAGGATCTTATCGAGCTGTGAGAAAACTCTCATTCCTGTTTATTTCATTTAGTGTAGAGAACACAATACAAATCATTCTAAAAGCTCAAAAACAATACGTTGAATTTTTGACCAGTGCTGTCATGAACACTTGATAGAAGATTTGTAATGCAACATGCTTTTTTTTATGCAAACTTGTTTTCTATGAGTGTTTTAGTTGGTACCAAGTGTTTAAATGCCAAAGTTTTTATTATTTGCTAAGTTTAAAGAAACTATTCTCGGTCAAGATTAATTAATTTAATATATACTCACAAACATTTTTTATTTACTGAAAAAGTCTTAACCACTTACGAATATTACGGCAATAAAGCGAAAATCATCTTCAAGTGCCTCACCACCTCATATTCCCAAAACATAATAATCCTGCAAACCTTCGCGCCAATAAACGTAACGAGATAAGCGCGTATCACGGAATATATCACGACTCACCTACTTAAGTCGTCAATCTCATCCTAAAAAATAAAGTTATATCGCAATTTTCCGTTTCAGCAACCTCCTGTAGGTACTTACGTGTGACGAAAAATCCGAATTTCAAACAACCTGTACTTTACCGTTATGAAACTTGAATATAGAACTTTTTCTTCCTTCGAAATTCAAATTCAACCGCATGTGGACGTTGGTAACATATTCCAAAACAAACTTATCCCTTCCTAACGTTGAAAGAATTTCAGCTCTATTTTCTAAGTGTTAAGGTCGTTGATATGTGCAAGCGTGTTTGGTTTTCCTGTAGGCATGCGGCGTGATGGATGGCTTGTGTCACGCGTGACGTCGTTGTCACGCTGCTTCACGTGGATGAGTGACGTGGTATTAATACTTTATTTGCGGGTTTCTGGTTGCGACATTTGCACGTTGAATCAAAGGGGATGGAGCACGTGAATTAATCAAATATGGAAAAGAGGAAAACCATGAATCTAAGAAATGAAAAGTACTGCGAAGTTGAGAATGGGAATGTGGAAATTTTGACATTTCTAAGAATTCTAGTTACCAATATTAGAAGAACTTGATACGAACTGTCTTCTTGGCCTACTTCTTTTTAGGGTATCCTTGGCAACTCAAATATGATGGTAACTCAGAATTTGCATCCTGCAATATGTTTATCAGTTCCTGTAACGCGCAGTCAACAGAACACGCTGGACATGATATTAAGTGCCCCATGGTTTTTGGAACAGCACTACATTTGTCCTATTAGTAGACCTATATTAACCATAAACTCAGAGCAGAGATCATTCATAGCTCATGTGGTCTACTGCTGAATATTGAACCTCGACCAGAATAATGCTCTCGTGTAGATTACAGAACAGCTCGAACTGGTCACATTCAGTCGTGTTTAAAAGCTGCTCAGCAAACATTAGTTGTAGGGTTAATAGGTAATTGAACAGGCGCCGTCAGTTGGGACTGGTCATCTCTTAGCTGCTACGGATAATTATTTTATTTTTGTTTTGACTCTGAATGTTTTTAATGTACACGTCTTTTTACATCGTTCTCACATACAAATGTATTCAACATGAATGATGTAACCAATATTTACTAACATTTTAGAAGAGTCCATGGATTTTCTTGCCCGTTTTTCTCCATAGGAACCTACTACGCTTTGGAATGGGCAACTAGCTTCATCTTTCTGACCGACGGATTCCTTTGATAATTCAAAAGTGCCTGTAAATGGTTTAATTGAAATAAATGCTTTGAGTTTGAGCCTAGGATGCCTCGATAAATATTGAGCATCATTGTTTATCTTGGGTCCAGTACCTTAGTGGAAACAGCCGTGTAGCCTTTGCAAAAAAATCTGGATAAAGAAAAAGACACATACCTAGATTATAAATATTGACAACTATTTTTATTTTCTGCTCCATAGAATGAGGTGGGTCTACACACAAGTACCAAGGATTAAGGCAGGTGATTAAGGCAGTGCACACAACATAACCACTTTTTATTTTTTGCTCCTATAAATAAGCCGAGTCTACACTACACCCAAGTAGTGATTAAGGCAGTGCATATAACATTATAATTACTAGTGAACACGTTATAATTCTCGTAGTACTATCTTAGGCAAAATTACAATTATCGTTAGATTACACCCTTGACGTGCTCTCATTAGGAAGGCACTGCACTAGTCCAGAACCTCGACCAGAACAATGCTCTCGATTACAGAACAGCTCAAACTCGTCATCTCCTGCAGTGTTGATAAACCGATTAAAAAGGAGAATAGCAGAATTGACGGCCAGGATGCCAATTTAAATGACCATTATAATTTATCTTACGTTCAATGGCTTAGTGGAAACTGTCCTCCCTCACAGCTTTTGCCAAGAAATCTGGAAAAAGAAAAACATACAAGTACACCATAGATAATACCTATGAATACTTTTATATTTTCAAATCTTATCAATGTGCTGGGTCTACACTACACACAAGTCGTGATTAAGGCAGTGCATACATTTTTATATAATTAGATGATAATTAAAAAATAAAGACGTCCTAATAAAAATATTTTGTGTTAAAATTGTTTGTTTCATTAATACCTTACCAAAACTCTTTATTTTCACAATTTGACAACAAGTACTCTAACATGAACTCTAGGCTTTAAAAATTTCACGTGTGTTACCTTCATTCACGAATGTTACCGTATGTTACCAATCCAAGACTGTTATTGTAAAATTTTTGGCGGCCATACTCTATTATTACCTTATCATCATTTTCCTGCAAATATCCCAACTTATTTGGTGTCGCTGCATATCTATTTCTCCCAAACTTCTCTATTAGTCATCAACTCGGTAGTCACTCCCTTTTAAGTCATATCAACATAATCACTACCTATTACTAGTGAACACGTCATAAGTCTTGTTTTACGATGTAAGACACAATTACAATTACCGTTAGTCTACACCCTTGACTTGCTCTCATTAGGACGGCACTCCACTAGTCGACAATTAATTGGATATTTTTCTGTTATTAATGAAATTTTTTGCATCGGGAAAAGTTTTATTATATTTTGTCTCATGGAATAGGACTGTAATTATAGGGTTTAAAAACCCCAGTTTTATTTTATTTAAATGTCGTGATGTTTATGGTTTAAATCCGGATAAATATTTTTTTTTCTATTTTATGTACTTTCTAAGTTTATCCTGGACATTACTGCCATCGGTAAAGGAAAACATCATGACCAAATTTGGGCTTATAATAATTATTTGGATATTTTTCTCTTTTTCTTTTTTTTTTTCATCGGGTAGGTTTTATTATATTTCGTCTCGGACTGTAATTATAGGGTTTATAAACCCCAGTTTTAATTTATATCTAAGTTTATCTTGGACATTACTCACATCTGTAAAGGAAAATATCGTGACCAAATTTGGGGTTCAAATAATTAATGTAGGTATGTCTAAATTAAATGATTTTCTAACTAACTAACTATACCTACAAAGAAATACAAAAACATCGCTGTCATCCGGAAACGTTCCCAGGCGATAGCCTCATTAAATGGCAATCGGTAAAGTTAAGTCTTTGACCAAAGAACAAGCTAGGCCTCTGGTCATGTCAAGTGTTGACCAGTCAGCTATCCCAACTTAATTAAAATATTTATTGCACTTGACCTTGCCAAGTACACTGCCGCACGACAAAAAGCACGATAAGCCGTTGGTCCCGGCTGTCATTCGTGAATCTTTGCCAGTCGTTACGGGTCTTCAGAAGCCCTAAATTCTGACAACCAGTCTTACCAACGGATATCGTATTACCCAGTTACTGGGTTGTGGAGGTCAGATAGGACTCCATGTAAAATACTGGTATTCAGCTGCATCCGGCTAGACTGGAAACTAGTGGAACATAGTTGGGAAAAGGTTAGGCCTTACCAAGTTACCATTGTATATGAAATGAATTTCCTTTGTTTCAGATTACTATTGGACGGGAGGAACCCTACCATCATCAGTCAATATACCAGCTAACTGCTAAGCTTAGAAGAATTAGGTATATAAAGATAGCAAAATATATTTAAAGCCTGTATTACTAGTTACGTGCTTTCCCTACAGAACCGGTCCAAGTGATGGTACTTGAGGGAGGCCTATGTCCAGCAGTGGACGTCTTTCGGCTGAAATGATGATGACCAGTTTCGGATAGGCACCAGAAAAATTCGAAACTGGTGTAGAAAATTACCTGCTAGTCGAATCAAAAGGAATTTATCTAGTAGTGGTGAAACAGAGGATCAAGACAATGACAATCGTTTCAAAGCGTTACTTACGTATTTTTTCAACAATTTTCAAAAGGATTGACATAATCTTTTGGTAGCAGGTGAAAAGCACAGGTGTCCCAGTGGTAACAGCCGTGACTTGTGAGTTGCTGTTCAACATAGGCCTCTCCATAGTTTAGGCCTTCTTCTTCTTTATCCAATGTCAGTCAATGGCTTGACAAAAAAGAACTCTGCCAGCTGAGTCCCAGTCCCGGCTCAGTTGAGTGTTTTAGCCAGATAGACGCTTTACTTTGTGTAAATTATCAGGTACTCACCACTGCTCTCAAAACGGTGAAGGAAAACATTCGTAAGGAAACCGGCATGTCCTAGAACCAAAAATTCGAAGTCATGATACATTTACCAACTTACACTGGGCCCGTGTGGTGGATTACGGCACAGAGAGGAGGCCTATGTACTAGCAGTGGGAGCATTATATATACCTTATGTCAATTCGATAAATTTTCAATGACCGTTGCCTCTGATAGGATGTCACAATGTTTGTCTAGTTTAGGGTTTTGCAATTAATACCTGAAGGTCTAGAGTCTAGACCCCCAGGTCCTAATAACAAAACCCTCAACCACCTGTGGTTTATCTATAAAACGACAACAACCAGAACCATACACCTATCAATTAATAAACATATCAAGCTCATAGTAGCGATGTAAAAGTCACAATTACAACTACCGTTACAACCACACCCAGACGTATCTGCTCTCATTAAGCATAGTGCACACGACAGCAGCTTGAATCGACCACTAACTCAACCCGCGCCCGGGGGCCCGCAGCGAACGTGTAATACTGGCACATAAATCTGTTGTATCGGCCATTTTGAGCTGGTTTAAGCGCTTTTTGTGTAGTGTGCTCTTAGGATATGAAGTGGATATTTGTTTTTTATTTTGGGAATTATTGGATTTTCTACTGGACAGAGGCAGGAGGGAGAGTTCTGCTGATCTACTAGCATAACCAGCCTATAACGTTCCCACTGTTGGGACTCAGGCCTCCTCTCAGTGAGAGGGAGTGGGCCGTAATCCACCACGCGGCCCCAGTGCGGGTAGCTAGATGTCACATGTCTTCGAATTTTTGGTTCTAGTACAGAGTTCTAGTTTTGAGAGCAGTGATGATGAAATTATTTACACCTGTCGCTGTACCTGTACCTGTCGGGGTTCGAACGGCATACAACTGCTAATCTTATGTTGTCCAAAACAATCAAACGGGCCCGAATAGGATTCAGCTGGCACAGTTCTTTTTTGTCTAACCATTTTTGAATAATAAAGAAGTAGGTAACTTGGGAAAAGCCTGTATTGAACAGCTGCTCAATCTCAATCTGCCTAACCCTTTTACAACTATGTTGGGCTCGGCTTCCAGTCTAACCGGATGCAGCTGCATGCCAGTATTTTACATGGAGCGACTGCCTATCTGACCTCCATAACCCAGTAACTGGGTAATACGACCCTTAGTAAGACTGGTGTCAGACTTTCGGGCTTCTGACGACTCTAAACGACTGTCAAAGATCCACGAATGACAGGCGGGACCAACAGCTTAACGTGCTTTCCGAGGCATGGAGGAGTTTCAGATGGTCACCCATCCACTGACCAACCCCGGCAAGCGTTGCTTAACTTGATGGATCGACCCATGCGGCTGTTATTACTTAACCACGAGCTCCATAGTAATAGTTGTTCAATCTACTGAATGCTATTAGATTAATTTGATTGATTGTTTAAAAGCTGGACAATAAGCTAATGACCAATTTCATTGCATTTATAGACAAAAAGAAATGGTCGTTATGAACATGAAGAGATGATGCCAATAGTAAGTATCCATTAAATATAAATCAAAACATTTCTTAGAAAATAGAACTATCTCAACACAGAAGTGCAGATGCAAGAGCCTTTATAAGGCTACCAATGCCCACATTCCACACACAACATACCCAATCAAGCGCACTCATCGCTTTACAGCGCATGCAAGCCCATATTAACTGATAATAGGCAATAAATAATACCGGCCACTCAGCAGCTTCATCGCTTGACGACCGGCACCGATTGTTTACGCGATCTATATCAGAAACTGGGATTCTGTTGCGATTATATGTAGTCTTAAAGCATTTAAGTTTATTGATTGTAATAAGAATGCTGGTTGTTTTATTCACACTGTTATGGGAGTTCGGGTATAATTTTCTTGAGAGTATTCTTCCTTGGTCTTGGAGAAGAGAACAATGACTCCAAAAGTCATAACCAATTTTTTCTTTTTTGGTGCGTAATTATCAAATAGCTTCTGCGCGGGCATTTCAGACTCTTACTGACTAAAACCCACCCGTGTTCCTTCAGTTGGCTGTATGTTGCCAGAGGCCACGGTATCCCTTTCGGAATTTCCCGCGACCCCGGCAGGCATCGGCCCTAGCGGACTCTGTCAGTTATGCTGACATCTCTTTGAGGCGCGCGTGGAACACAACGCGCCGACAACCTGGCCCTGGTCCTTATCGGACGGCGAACTACCCATTGCTTACCGTCCGCAAGCCCGCGCCTACGGTGACCGGGAATCGGCCTGGGATTCCCGACGCCCAGGGCGTCTCCTGTGGCGGCTAGGGGCGTGAGGGAGCGAAATTTGCCTCTCCCTCACGCGGCGAGGTGACGGCTTCCCATATGTTTCTGAGCCTCACAGTTCTATTTTAATTTCAGACGAGAGGTTTGTTAAAACGTCCAAAAGATAAAACAAAAGACTGTAACTTCTTCATGTTAATACACCAGCATACGAACCGCAGCACTGTTCAAAGAGGCAATGATACATTAAAACTTAGCCTCTAATTTTGGCATGGCATCGTCAAATCTCCCGATGACTCTATGCAGAGGATTTGTTTTCATCCAGATTTTAAATCGAAGTATGTACAATGTACGTACGTACATTTATAACATAACTAGCAGCGCCTCGCTGTTTCACCCGCATAAGTCTCGCTCCCGTCGAAATATCAGGATAAAAATTATAAACAGGTTATAAACTATCTGTTTGCCAAATTTCATCCAAATCCGTTCAGCAGTTTTTGCGTTAAAGAGTAACAAAAAGTTTCCTATGTGTTAATCCAGGTTATAAACTATCTATTTGCCAAATTTCATCCAAATCCGTTCAGTAGTTTTTTGCGTTAAAGAGTAACAAACATCCATACATCCAGCCATACTCACAAACTATAATATTAGTAGGATATATTACATAATACGAGTATATAGTAGGATGAGGCAAAGTAGACAAGCATCTAACAAAGTGCTCAAAACAATAGATATTTTTTTTTAAATCGGTCACCTACCTCGGCTAGACGTGGTGATGCTAGGAGGAGCAGAGCTCTAATGCGATAGTTCCGAGACACGGAAGAAGGAGTTGGCAGACCGACTACGGTGACTACCCACGTACGACGGACGATCTACAGAAGATCGCAGGGAAGACCTTGATAAGACTCCAAGAGACCAGGAAAGCATGGCACAAAAGGGAGGAGCCCTTTACTCCAGTGGGTGGAACAAGACTGCCAATGATGATAACGATGATGAGATCTACATAATCAAGATCAAGTCAATGTGTGCAGTAAATTACCAACTAAGTCCTCTAGATTTCTACCACAAGCTTAAAAACAAGAAGCATTTAATTAACAATCTATAACATCTCCATACATATTCTATGTAATATAACATGGTATCGCGTGGCAGGTTAATTGCATATTAATCGTACCGGAATCCGGGCCTTCTTAACTGTAATTATTGACCGCACTCATATTGTGGCACACCCAAGCCCAGTACGTGAGAAACATTGATTAGTAGCGTCTATCTAATAGATATATGGCTTATCGATATCTAGGCTTGGAAAACATGAGGAAACAGGTTGGAAATAAAAGGGAGATATTGAAAAATGCCATGTAATCTAACTGACCATTTGAAGCAACGTTGGGAATAGGAAGCATGGCAGTTTTAAATTGATCTTCAGTATCCAGATCCGGGTAAGCTAGAACAGATTATAAATATATCTTGACGATAGACCATAGCTATTGACTGGCTTCTTTATATTGGCCTGGCTTTTGCCCGTGGTTACGCCCGCGTGGAAGCCGGATATTAACCCACGGGAACGTACTACTGGGATAAACAGTATTTTATGTCCTAACCTAGGTCATGGTCTACCCATGTGCCAAATTTCGGCTAAATCTGTTCAGCCGTTTTTGCGTGAAAGCGTAACAAACAAACTCACTTTCGCATTTTTATATTATTAGGATTATACGTATAGGAGTAAGATAGACCAATTTGGTCCTCCAGCTATGACAGTTTTTTTCTTACGGGAAATCATCCAAATTTGATCAAAGAAAAACTTTATTTGCCACTCCTTTAGGCTTTTCCTAGTTGACTTAGCAGTTGCTGGTCAATCGCACTTATCCACTGCACTAATCAACGCAAAACTCCCATTATAAAATTTTCAAAGAATTTATTACCAACAAAACAGCTCCGCCACTACAATAACGTCTCTTGCGCAGATATTGATAACACACTCTCGTCTTGAAGTGGCAGGTATTTTAATAGGAGCCCCGGCTAGTCACGTTGGCGGCCATATTGCGCGCGCGTGCGCACCCGAACCGCACTGGTTATTGAACCTTTACGGTACTGTTTATTAATTAAATTCGTGATAGTTTAATCGCATCTTGTGGGGTGGTGAAATGGATTTCACGTGTGGTGGGCTGCTTGATTGAAGGATCCGTTTGACTTAGGTTCGTGGCGTCTTAATTTTGAGCTGGTGTTTGGCCCAAATTCCATCACCGAGAAAGTTTAGTTATGTTCTAGTATTTTTACTCTGCGTAAGCAAAATAATTATTGTGTATCACCATCATCATTCCAGCTGAAAGAGATCCACTGGTGAACATAGGCCTCCCCCAAGCACCGCCACTTCGACCGGTTCTGTGCTTCCCGCATCCAGCAGATTCCTGCGGCCTTCACAAGGTCATCGGTCCACCTTGTTGAGGCCTTTTTGTATTATTGTGTATATACTGGTATATTATTCATATAATAATTCCAATATTTATCTTCCCTTGCAACTTTGTGAATGCATCTTGTGGTGGTCGTAGGCATAAAGCGTCATACCAGTAAGCTATAGGCTTACTGGTATGACGCTTTATGCCTACGACCGTAAGTTTAAGAAGTATTTTGCCACACCTAAATAGGGATGATGCCTGGGTAAAAAAAATTAAATTCAAATTAGTCCGTCAGTCAGATAATAAAAAAATATTAGACACGTATTTTTTGCTTTATCATATTAAAAAAAATTACTAAGATAAAACGCATTTTAAGTTGGGGAGTGGGGGTCGCTACGTCACTAGTATGTATAAATTCTACATACTTGTGACGTCATGGCACATTTTACCTCAATGTATCGCCGTAAACTTTAGATAACGCAAAAAAAAATATACGCGTTCAATATTTTTTTATAATCTCAAAGACAAGTTTGTCATCATCCCTATTCTGGAGCCAACAATTTCTTTTTTTTTTCTGTGTTATCAATTTTTTTTGAGACTGTTGGTTAACCTGTAATTGGCGAGTGTAAGGATAATTGTATAATACACTGCATACAGAAGCAACAAAACATTTATCATTAAATAACTTAACATTACATCATACCTGTATTCCCCGAAGGGTTAGGCAGAGGTGTACTATCGAAGAACTTCATATCTAAGCAGTTTGAAAACAAAATCCCGTGAACACGATGACCACATCTGTTACCGGCCCGGTTCTATAGCTGCCGAGCGCTGGAAGCAGAAATAGTCCTTACGGCGTCTAGATATCGGTTCTTCGATGGTACCTATTGTACACCCACATTTCACCAGTTATGTTTAAATCCCATGTAATAGGGAGTGAGCCTGTTGTCATCAGCCGGGCACAAAGCCAAACTCCGAGCTGCTACAGAGCAATTCCAGATGGAAAAACCCAATGACATTTTGCCCGTCACGGGAATCGAACCCAAAACCTCATGATCAGCAGTAAAGCTTGCGACTAGTAGACCAACGAGGGAGTGAATAAATTAATAAAATCCGAGTAGGTATTTTAATGTACATACGTGGACCCCGGGTATGGTTCATGAATTGTACTTTGTCATCTCGACCCCATAAGTTTGATTAGCGCTTTAGTTATAAAAATAATAACGACAAAACAAGTTATATATGTCAGAAATATGTTACTGAGTTAACTAATCGGGAGTCTACAACATAACGCTCGGACCGGCCGGAGCTAGGCAGAGTTCATGGGTGGTGATCAAGAAGACGTTTAGAAACTGTCGCGCATTCCGAATAATTGTGTCGTGTACCTACAGTGTGTGAATTGCTAGTGTGATTAATTTGATTGTAAATTATAATGTGACTATGCTGTAACTGCAAACAGTTTTTCTATTACGCAATAACCAACACTAACCACAGTACGCCCACAGTAGTTAAAATACGGCTGATAATAACGAAAGAGACACTTATTACCCTCCTCCTTTATATAGAACCTATTCAAAGAAAATAAAAGTTTTCACTAATAAAATCGTACGTAGACTTCCTACCTTCGTACCTCCACCAAATATGAGAATAAAACTCCTATAACAGACTATGTAAACGTTTACGATCACAGAACGTTCTTAAAAGTTGGTGAGGGACATAAAAACAAGGACGTCACTGAAACGAACACGTTTGTAGATAAGGCTTTATGCAACTGTGTTACACCTACTAATGTGGACAACTTTGTAAGATTCAAAGAAAAACCTAGACTTGTAACAGTGTTATCTGTATCTTTTTCTTTTGTTTACAGGATAAATGTTACAAAGGAGGATGTATCCAGAGGAACGAAATATTTGATAAAACCATGGTGTCTGGAGCAGTCTTGTTGCAAATAGCAGAGGAGTAGCTATAGTATGACTAGCAAGAGAATTTCAGAAGATTTATCAGTTTTATTGTTTATGCTCTTGTGTCGCCACGAACTACATGAAATGTACCCACACACATACTCTCGCCTCCTTCGCACATATTGTTTTGTTTATGTTCATACATATATCGACATAAACGAAGCAGAATCTGGTCATAAACGTACGCCGGTTGCGAGGACTACGTAACTGACCTTTCTGAAGAACATCGCCAATTAGGTCGCTATATGTATATGTCCTCCTAGGGCATCTCCTCCCGGCGTTTCCACCCACATCTGCCTTGTAAATACATTTTGTTAATCGCCATTCATTCATCCCCTCAACATGACCAAACCATCTAAGCATAAATACCTTACTCCGTAGTAAAAAGGATGGTTCTGGGTTCAGGATAGGCTAGAAGCTCATTCGAGCTGTGATATTACTATAAATTAGATTAATTTTAATTGAATATCTGATGACAAAGTTACATAGTAAAGATCATCATCAATTCAGCCGAAAGACCACTGCTGGACATAGGCCACCCCCAAGCACCGCCATTTTGACCGGTTTTGTCCTTCTTGCATCCAGCGGATTCCTGCGGCATTCACCAGGTCATCGGTCCACCTTGTGGGGGGCCTACCAACGCTATTTCTTCCGGTACGCGGTCGCCACTCCAGAACCTTTCAGCCCCATCGGCCATCTGTTCTGCGGGCAATGTGCCCTGCCCACTGCCACTTAAGTTTGGATATTTGTCAGGCTATGTCTTTTATCTTGGTTCTCCTACGGATCTCTTCATTTCTGATTCAATCATGTAGGGAAACTCGAAGCATAGCCGTCTCCAATGCCCTTTTGGTGTCTTTCAGCCTTCTAATGAGGCCAATTGTGAGCGACCACGTTTCAGTGCCATAGGTCATCACTGGCAACACGCACTGGTCAAAAACTTACCTCTTGAGACACTTTGGTATATGAGACGAGAAGATAATTCATTAATATTTACAGCCACGACATTTTCATAACAAAAAAAATCATGCTACCTGACATAGAAATTCGCCTGCCGTATAGACTGATAAAATATGAAGTTACAAAATAATACAATATCATACTAAAGTATTTATAAGAAACAATGTAAGGCTACTGACTAGTTACTAGTAGATCACCCTGAAGCAATAGAATTACCTGTTGCTTTTAGTTCACTATAGTAAGTTACTCAGGATGATACCCGTCTGTTATTATAATAATATCTTACATTTGTTTATTATTACAAGACTATGAAAACTATAGATCGGGTTATGAGCCTCGTAAACAACCTGTTTCGATTCAACCCTATTTTATTAGATTATCGCTCTGGATTTTAGTTCGTACCTATAATACGTCAAGAAGAAAGAAAATAAATAAATAAAACACGTTTATTTGCGGTAAATATGTCGCAAGGAAACAACACAGACACAAAAAAGAACAAGTTGGGAAAATACGCGTCACATCCACGTAAAATGATGGCCATCGCCCAGCATAATGCTGCGAGACAGAGCCCCAGCGCTGTTTTTCAGCGACAGCCGGCGTTGACGTGATGGCGTTCACCGGAGCAGCATACAATGAGCTATAAATAAGATATAAAAAATTTATAAATATACAATACTTAATTCTAAATATTTATACATATAAATATAATATTCAAAATGGCAATATTCCGTTCAGACGTACGTAATGGCTATAGGTGATCATGGTCTTCTAAGATATTGTTTAAAAAAATCATCACTTTCTGCTGAGATAATATATGTATGAAATTCCGAAAACGTTGATAGTTTACAACAACATATAGCATCCGCCTTGTTTCCGCGAAGGGTTGGGCAGAGGTGTACCTATAGTACACCCACATCGCCAGTTATGTTTAAGTCCCATGTAATAGGGGGCGAACCTATTTTCATCAACCGAGCATAAATTCAGATTCTCATAAAATCATGAATTTCTCATATAACTAAGGCACAAAATAATGCCTGCGAGATATTTCTCGACGGCATGTGAAGCCAAGTCAGAGGCCCATGGGCGGTTTTAAAACTCTGACACCAGGTTATTCACTCGAGAAGATGAGAAGAAGACAAAATAATGGACCTACTTCACACATTTTACCTTTAATTCAGAATCCAATCATTGAAGCCTATTAACCAACCCAATAAACAACTGACACGCACCAAAATCTAGGCTAAATAACAAAAAGCCATACGAACAAAGTACTTGCCAATATCCAGTGAACCTGTAAATGGTCAGCGGCCGTACGAGACGCCTCACGATCTCCAGATATATAGTCGGCGCTCGCTCTAAATAAATCACTTCCTACTGGCGATACAATGCTTTGAGATTTCTAGTAGTTAGCGATTCATAGAATGGACAAATAGTAGCTTTGAACTTGTATGGTCAGTTTCCGGGAAAGATGCTATTGTAGGAAGGACTAAAGAGAGAGATATTGTAGATGCTGGACTAGATAAATCACGTTTAGTGTATCTGGCAGGAAGGATGCTTGATAGCACCATACGTTGTTGACTTTGTCTGTTTTGATGTCTTACAAAATCTTTGCCCTATTAGTCTTGTTTTGTATATCTGTAATTGGCTCTTATGTTGATGCAAAAGAATTCTTGAGCCCTGTTTTTGATGTCTTACAAAACCTCTGCTGTATTGGTCTTCTTTAATCGGCTTTATTTCGTTGAAATAAAAGAATCCATGAGTATTCACCCCTTCTGCACCCCATGGCCATTTCTCATTCATTCAACGTCATCTTGTCTTGCTATATCTCATTCCATTTCACTTCTACGACATTGCATAGTGTGTATGTGAGGCGACGTCCGTATGAGGCGTGATATATCGCTCCTATAGCGTTAATAAGCGAACACGTGATTGCCAATGGCGAGAATGAGACTTATGTCACATAAATGTGGATATTGTTGAAAACTGACAATTCAATCATTTTTTGATTTCTTGATGTGCCAAAGTTACTGGAATAGCCAAAATTGGGCCAAGGTTTGGACGTTTCTTTGGGACATTTAGACTGTTGCATAAAATGAGAAAGATGCACTATTTCAGAGTCAAAAACAGCGAGATTTCTTATGTGAGCATCCAAAATTCCTGTGCATTTTTACTTCCAAAATCTTCCTTGAAACACCTCCATTGTCACTTCTACGACATTGCATAGTGTGTATGTGAGGCGACGTCCGTATGAGGCGTGATATATCGCCCCTGTAGCGTTAATAAGCGAACACGGGACTCGTGATCGCCAATAGCGAGAATGCGGACTATGTCTTACGAATATTGTGTTTAAATAGAGTGATTTGTGGATCGAAACCAAACATTAGTGAAGAGGTAACAGTGATCAAAAGAGAAACAGCTCAATAAATACCACCAGTCCACCGCTAAGAATTGGTCATTTTAATTTTCCAAGCACACAATGAAAAAAACTTTTTACAAAAAAAAAACGAAATTAAAGTTATTTTTCACTTTGTAGTGTTTTTTTTTTCGGCAGTCGGTTAACATAAAAAAAAACATACATACGCGTTGGACATATAACCTCCTCCTTTTTGGAAGTCGGTTAATGAGAACTTATTTCATGGATGAAAAATACATACATACATAACATTACGCCTCTATTCCCCGAATGGAAAGGCAGAGGTGTACCTTTAGTACACCCACATGCACATGCTGCTACTGAGCAATTTCCGATGGAATACCCAATAACACTTTGCCCTTCCCGGGAATTGCAACCTCATGCAAGGACCTCATGCTCAGCAATAGCGCTTGTGCCCACGAGAGCACCGAGGCAGTCAACGGATGAAAATGAATCTTCAATATTTCCTGGCTCAGGATTGTTTTTTGTAATTTTTGAGGATTTTAGGAATCGCAAGCCCTAGTGTATAATTCACTTACTAAAAGAAGAAAGATGTCCATTGCCTTCCAAAATTCGTCACAGCCAAGCCGCACCTGTTACATCTAGGTCACATTCGCGCGAAGTGCCCGTGTTTGGACGCGCTGCGCCGGCGCCGATAAATATACACGTCACAGGAACGTGTACCACAATGACAAACTTAATTATACAGCTAACAAAGCAAAAAACATGCAAATTGCAACCTTGTAACGTTAAGTTTAAGAGCTGGAGTAATTAACGAGAAATGAAAGTTATATTTTTGCAAATTGTGACAAGATGCATAAAAGGAAATGTTTTTCAGTGCATATTGGACCTTAAATTTTACTTCCTAAAGATTCAGATGCAGTTGTGGAACAGTAAAATGTATTTGGTAATGATATAAGATCCACACACGAGTGTTTCGTGATCGCCGTGACAAACATTCATTTAACTGATTAAATTTCTTACGTTTGCGTCATCTACCTGTATGGTGGAGTGGATTTAAATAATCAAATAATGGATGTAATCTATTTCCATGTGGTGAAGAACAGCATTTAATTTTATTAAAATAATACCTTACTTCTTTCAAACCAGCATTCTTTGATGTTCGTAAAGTATTACAAAAAGATCGCTGATTTAATTCAATAAGTAAAGTAATTGCTACAACTAAACTAAACTAAAGAGACGATTATAAATCAATAGTTGAATCATGGATTGATTGTTGGTCCCAGCTGCCATTCGTAAATCTTTGACAGTCCTTACGGGTCGTCATAAGCCCGAAAGTCTAACAACCAGTCTTACCAAGGGGTATCGTATTTCCCAGCTACTGGGTTGTGGAGGTCAGATAGGCAGTCGATCCATGTAAAATACTGGTATTCAGCTGCATCCGGTTAGACTGGCCGACTCCAACTTGGTTGGGAAAGGGCTAGGCAGGTTGATATAGATTCCCTAAAACTACCAGCCTGTTACCGTCCCACTGCAGAGCAAAGGCCTGTTCTCATACAGAGAAGGAACGAGCATTGATCACCACGCTTGCTCAAACGGGATCGATTCCCCAACAAAAATATAAAAAATTCAAACAATATTAAACACAAACATCCTTCAAACACTTTCTAAAACTTCCCGTACTATAAACATGACGTAAGCACTAACCTTTCGACCTATATAATTTAATAACACGGCTATAGTACCCAGTAACCGTATGTTCTAATGAAATCCACTTTCAAAGCAATCTGTAGCCCAGAGGTGTGTATTGTTATCAAACTAATACTATAGTATACACGTATTGTTTGGAAGCTCTGAGATGTACCGAGAGCGATGCAGTATTTGACCATTTCTTTGAGCCATTACTTTTGTGATGTGTCAATGAAAAAAGAAAACACTAGGGCCCAAATGGAGTCAAAAATCGAACACAAATAATTAATAACATATAACTGCTACTATGGATTATTTTTTTATCGCTGCAACGCTACAGAAAGGTTCTTTCGGAAGTGTTAGTTATTTTTTGCAAGTAATTCCGCAAAAGTTGACGATATGTTATAGAAGTGTCGTAAAATACACGAAGGTAATATAAATAAATATAAACTTAAGCAACTAAGGTTTGAAAAATCACCAATTGACCATTTGCTCGTGGCACAGCAAAAGTGACTTCAGCATTAATCAACGGAGCCATAAATAAATCCAGCTCATTACTAGTTTAAGGTACTTAGAACTGTAGATTTAGAAATCAATCTATTGCGAAATGCGCAGCGGGTGGTACTGAAGTATTTACAAACAAATCAATAAAAATAAAACCATTTAGCTATTTCGTAACGCACTTTTTTGCAAATCCGGAACTAACAGCATGCCATCACTAACCTCTCGTAACAATTTATTTTTAAACATTTCAATTTTCGACGTAACAATTCTTTTTTCTATCTTTTATCATCTTTCCCTCGCTGTGTTACGAACCTAATGCAGGTTGGTAGTGCGGCCCTGCATAGGATGATATAATATAGTCTCTAACACGGATATTGCGAGATAATTCCATGTTCCACTTATTTTACACTAGTTGAAGTCTTGGGTTTGCTTGGACGGAAGTCATGATGGCTTAGAACTATCTAATGAAAGTTTTACCGGCAGTAGCTAAAGTTCGCTATGCGGAGGATTCTGTAGTACTGTGTTTAAACTGTTTTAAGATAATGTCTTTAAATAAGTATGAAAGTAGTAGTGGTGTCTGTTTAAAATCTAGCAAGAAGTTTTGGCGTGACTAGGACTACATAATAATATTGCAATTTTAGGCGCCTTATTGACAATTGTATACTGGGAAAGATAACGATCATAGAGTAGGCTTACCTTTTTGGACGTCTATTTGATCCAGAAAATCGACAGACGTTGGGAATAGGTACTTCACATATAGAGAAGAAACAAAAAAAAATATCATGAAGATATACAACTATTCGTTTACAATGTTCGATTACGCTTTACAAAATATCAAAGAACATGCTAGAAAAGATCGAACTCTTTCAAAAACGAAAATGAGAAACATCCCGCAGTTGATGAAACAATCAACACAGACAGACGAATGAATCCTTTTTCAGCTTCAATATGGATCCAACGCTCTCCAACTAATGATAAAGCCGTAAATCGGGGCGTAGGCGTGATTGTTTATGAATTCGTTCAATACTGGGTTTCCAATTATTCGCCCGTTGAGCCAAAGTAATCGAGGACCTATTGAAAACACCCTGGAAGCTGTTTGTAACCCAAAATTATAGCTCGGAACGTGTTTTACTACAAATTTGTAGGTTTCAAACTGCAATGATAGATTAAGGCCTTTTGTTTCTTGTATTGCTGTTAGAGCTTTTATGGTTGGTGGGATCGGTACAGGCGTTTTATTAAATACCTCTTTTACGTTATTCTTGATTATGATAAAGTGCCGATGCACTGGTATTTAACGGAAACTTTAAGAGAGAGAAAGTATAATCAACAATGATAATCTTTGTCTGAATTGATAAGAAAGGCGAATCTATAAAACAATAGAGGAAGAGGAAGTAAAAAATGGTATGTGCGCAAAGAAATATCCGAAACAATATAAGAGGCTCTGAACTAAGAACCTGAGTCACTTAAAGACACCACACTAACAACAAATATCAACAACAAAATATAAGTGTACCGTCTAAAAGCTATCAGATATCTGCCAATAAAAGTCAATTTGAAGCCAGTGTACGTCGAACGGTAGCACATTGTTCAGACTTGGAAGCGACTGATGCTATCGAACCAATGATATATGTGTAACGAACCCCACCGAGGTGGTCCCGAACTCCTAGTTTATGTGGAAACTGGAAAAATATGGGGAAATATAGATAGGATACTTTGCTTTGTTTTTTTTTTCTACCGAGCTAATTAATTAGGTTGATACTTGTCATAAGAAAACGTAGAACAGATAATTATGTCGTCCATGTATATTAGAAAACATTTTAGTGAGTATTTAGAAATTCTTGTTTATTTGGAAACAAAAGAGCGACAACATCCATACAGATATCATTTTGTGTAACTTAAACAAGTCCGTTCTATTTACGTTCGATAATAATAGAGGTATCAAGCATTATTATTACATATAACTAGGTTTCATTTGAAACATATTTATTGTCACCTTACACCTGTCACAACTATAATAACCTTGCGTAGTTTGGAATGCTACTTAAATTTAATTCAAAACTTCACTGCAAACATTGTCACCTGTACCGGCTGATTAAGATCAGCTCTAATATAATAATAGTTTACTTTACTCCTTAATATAACTAGAGCTAAATCTTTACCGTCTTCAAGACACTGGTTTTCTTCAGTCCCCTTTACCGAATGGAAACTTTATATTGATTTATATTGCTATTCCTATAAACGAATTCCTTCACCGATAGCTTTTGCCCGGGTACAGGTGACCTTACGACAGATCACAGTATTTATTAGTCCCTAACTTAATACAAAGGCTTTTCAACTGTCTCTAGAGATAGGAGGTGTATGTGTCGTTAAATGTTCTACTGTAGTTTTAGGTATAAATTCTGTATTGAAGTTTAAATCTGTGCTGAAGATTGCAGGTTCAATACATAATTTATCATCAGGGATTTGTGCAAATGGAGTAGCTACATCATCCTTGATCAGAATCAGTTTCATTGTTAGATGTAGCCTTCCAAAGCAGTGTACTAGCAACAGATGAATGGTTGTATGCTACCTGACCAATGCACACATTGTCTTTAACATTGCAATCGTTACTCTATTGCTATTTATGAATAACCGATAAATCCAGTTCAAGTCATCGCTTACCTATATATATGCTTTTTTTTTATAGTATCACATCTTTTTGTCAACTCACCTTTTCTGTTACTAATTGGGATCGTATTATCCAACATGGCAAATTTATAAATACTAGGAGATCATTTATAAATAATGTGAACTAATCCGTTATAAAAATATAATGGGGCAATACTATTGTCCTTGATCCTTATCACATCATTGTTAGAAACAGCCTTCTTCTAAAGCGCAATATTAAACCTGCACAAATGGAAGGCATTATGCAATGCGACCAATTCATAAATTAAATCCCATATTTCAAGCCAATATCCTTGCAGTACAATTCTAAACCGGACGATGTTAAACCTCCGAGTTTTGCCGAGCAATTCCGAATTTCCTGACCATATATCAAATTAATGTCCTTGATTGTGTATGACGGAACAAAATCTAAATATAACATGTTCACACAAGCTGTGTCTCTCAAGTAAGAGATTGCGGCGTCGAGCTGCGCTGTCACATAATTGTGATTAATTTCTAGTGAGCGTGTGGTTGCGGTCACTGTAGGAATGTCGTCCTAGCGAGCGATACTGGTTGACTGCGGATAGGGGTATGAGAGGAGCGGTTAGCGGGAAGAGGGAAACGGGAACGCGGAATAAAATGTAGTTTAGATTATAACGCTTTTTTGAGACTTAGATCGTTGTAATTTCTGTCATTAATTTAACCGCCTCTGTGGTGAGACCACCTATGTCAGACCCAGAGGTCCCGGGTTCGATTCCCGCTGGGGACAAAATTTTCTGCTTGGTATGTTTGGTGTTAAGGTTTGTTCTAAGTCCGCCTGCCTAGTTACCACCATCTTATCAAAGTCTGTCGCCATAACAACATTGTTAACAGCATTGTTGTTTCGGCAGTTAGAGGTAAAATAGCCAGATCCTCTGTGGTTGAGGATTCCGGGTGAAGTTCGCTTCCACCTTTGGCCTGATCATCACTTACCATCAGGTGAGATGCAGGCGAAGATTTACCCCGATAAGATTTAAAAAAAATATATATAGTAGGTACAAAATAACTCATTACATACTTATAGACTAAAACAAAATTTAAAAGAAATACTGATTAAAACCGTACTTTAAAAGTATTCCCAAGATTCTTGCAGCTTGTCAAAGAGCGTATTGATTCCTAATTTTACTAAAACATCCGCCATGTCCTCAGTCCTATGTCCTCAAATATTAAAGTTCTAAGACCTATCTTCAATCGGTACCACATCTTTAGGCAGTGCAATAATTATCCTTCCTGAACTTTAAACAATCGAATGTTCCATTACAAAATCAGCACTAAATTAGACAAAACCATAAATCCAGAATTAAATCCGGACCAAAGCAATATAGATCACACATCTGTAACCACCTGACCGCTGCCCACGCGCATTTAACGTTCAACACAAGTACTTAACGTTTTGACAGAAATTAAGTTGCACAATTATAAACTGTAGACGAGAACAATATCGTGGTTGGGAATATTATTGATGGTGGAAACATTCGCTTATATTCTAAGATTGACGTGGTAACTGAACTTAAATAAATAGATGGACATTTACTTGATTGTGATTTACGTTTGTTGGAGTGGGTGCTGTCCTTTGTAGACCTGCAGTGATTGCTGGTAAAGTAATTTTCTCAGGTTTAAGTAGAGCATTTCCAGATAAATCCTTGTTTAGCCTACATAGATACAAACTTCAGAAAAAAAAAAATTGGCGTTACTTTTCTATTGATTTATTAATTTCATAATTTCCTTCAATTACGAAGGTAATCTCATCTATCATCTGTGATGTTTAATTAACATAACATCGATAGAAATATAAACATCACCACTGCTCAAGCTGTCAATTGCTCATTGCGATTTTCGCTTCTGGACTTTTGGACATACCTTACTATAACTGCGTAGGTAAGCGCCACTTTTCTGTCTTATTTATTCCAACATGACCTAACCCTTAAACCGCATTTGCTAATAGAAAACTCCTGCGCACTGTATTCTCTAGAATTAGGCACATTTCCACCACTGTGTAATTTGGCAACGTTTACAAAATCACGACTTTGGTGCATCTCGTCTCTGATGTTGAATCATATTATAATTTGTGAAACTAATTTGAAAATGGGGTCAAGTTACAAGTATATTATTATGCCCTCGTAAATGGGAATATTCTTCTTCATTTAAGTGTCGCTTGCCCAATTTTATAATCTGCTTTGTTTTGGTTAGTGTTAAGCAAACAAAACCTTCATTTATTTTACGAAGCGTCTTGAATTCTATGGACAAGAAACTCGTATTCGATCTCCTAATTAAATCTTTTCACCTGATTTGAATAATATACTTTTTTATAACAGGCGAGGCAAGCATAAAACTACCTGTTTTTATCCAAAATACTGTCGATACAATATCGACAAACGGCTGAATTGAAATTCACAACCTAGAAGATCAACAATAACTTCAAAAAGAATCAAACGGTAACCTGTACTTGCATCATACATCTAACTGTCTTTAATATATTCTTATTTCGCAACTAGCGAACTGCCTCATGCAAGGAAACTCAAGCGAAATAAATCAGCATAGAACAACACTGCACATAACAGCTTTTGTGGCAACAACTGTAATAAAACCACTGACCCAAATACTTACGCATTTTATGACCTAACTTAACTAAATTAGATTTGCCGTAGCCACTGCACTTAACACTATGTAATAACTATTAAGTGTAACGCAGTTATGTGTATGATTATGAAAAGTGGTTCCTAAACACTTGTATGTATTTGTCACAATTTCATCATTTAAAAACAGCAAAAAGCGTACTCCTGTATATTAGTAAAAAAAACAAGTACTTATTCATCACACACTGCTAGGAACGTGAAAGGAAAAGCTTGTGATCCCGAATCCACAAAAGCTTTAGGAATCAAACTCGACCTATTGACCCCTATTCCTTAAATTACTCAACAACATTAAATCAAATACACACAATTCGAAGAAACAAAAGAAAGAAAACAACATCTACAATCAAACCTTACAAAGCACTATAATAAGAGAAAATTCAAAAACAATTCTAAATCCACAATCCATTGACTGGAAATCAATTCATTATTGTATAAAAATGGTGGTGGTCGCCACAACATTCCCCGGGCATAGCTTAACACGACAGCAGACCATAATTCCCGTCTCTAATGGAGTCTGTAACACGCACTAGCTACACATCAACCTGGGACAGACAGACGGACTTGTAGAGCCTTGTTTGGAACACCAAATGAATATAAACTTTATTGTTATCGAGTAAGATTTGAATTTCAATCGCGAGAGTTGGGTGTTCGGTGTTGAGGAGTGAGTATATTGTCCGTGAGTTCTGGAATAGAAAACTAAGATATTCTTGAAAGTGTTTGCTGATTTTGTATAAGGTAATCAATTGTTCTTCACTTACAACAACAAATACAATCGTCATTCTACTATAATATATCTCAACGTCACCACTTGCTAGACCCATGAGAAGAATTATGGTGCTCTTTCTCTTTATCTTGAGGAATTTTCTCTGTTCTGCCTTATTCTGACTTCTTCTGGATCTTGATCCGTACCAAATTTTTATCGCTCATCTTTCCTGGTTCAAGTTATTGTAAGTTATGAAGAAATTTTAGAATCTGGACTTTTAGAACTTTTTCTTAAGTTATTCTTCATGTTTATGAAAGAATACGTCTTCCACATCAAGTGTTAAAACCCCCTTGTCTTCTTGAGCGTGTTCCCGCGTCACATCTCACCTGTCAGAGTCGTCCCATGATTTTGCGCAGGAATGAAGTCACAAATCTACGCGGTGGATATATATGTCACCTAAATATAATTCTGCCATTATACTTGATATTTTTACATCACATGTAACGATACTAATTCGAAGAGTAGGGTTTGTCTTTTCCTAAATAATTATGCTTTCTTTCTCTTCTATTTTGTTTTAAATTCTTTCGGAAGCTTTTTCTGCGTCTCCATCTTTCCCCTCGTCTCTCTAGGCTTCATTAATTTAAATACGACTCACGTTACCTTAGCCTGATCTTTGAACAGAAAGTCAATGTAATATTTCTTTAAGTACATGTTTTGTAAAGTGAAATATTTCTCAACGTAGTTTGTAGTTTCTGCCCCATGGAACATCTAGAAAACTTTTTCAACGATCAGTGTAATATCCCCTTTGTCTTCTTGAGCGTGTGCCCGCGTCACATCTCACCCGTCAGAGCCGTCACATAATTCTGCGTCGGAATGAAGTCACAAATCTGCGCGCTGGATATATCTATCTCCGCGGCGATTCCATACATACCTGTCGAACGAGTCGCCTGAATAATGTTGTGATTTTAAAACTAGGTTAAACACTATCGTTTATGTTATATACTTGGTCCTACATTATAATATTGGAGTGGTATAGTGGTGGAATGTCTGTATGTGAAATATTTTTAGATTTCAATTTGACTGCGTTAAACACAATTTTATTTTGGTTTTGTTGCAATTTTATGTATAATAATGCAATAATAGCTTACCTTTGGTTTCTCTACATTTTTACGGGATATATACCATTTGACTTCAACTTTCACAACAAACAATAAAAACCATATGTATGTATAAGCTGTTGCGTAACTAATATTATTATTTTCATAGAATTTAAGAACATTGTAAAGTAAGCAAAGTATTACTGAAGACCATACAACAACAAATCGTTCATACTACTAATGAATATTATCAATTAATTAGTTTCAATAGCCCAATCTACACCTGATTACCGACAGCCTAGCATTTATAACAAGGTAATTTTCCACCGTTTACTGTACAACTTATGATCTAAAATAAAACTAAAATGTAACCTAACGTTGTTAGGTAGGCTATATCATTAGTATATCGACCATCTAATAAGGTCAATATAGTCTAGTATTCAATACAACACGCTTCTTAGTTCTGTTGTTACGACATAAATTGACATTTTAATAGTTTTGTTGTATCTTATAATTAATATATTTAACCGCCTCTGTGGTCTAGTAGTCAGACCACCTGTCTCAGACCAAGAGGTCCCGGGTTCGATTCTCAGAGGGAGCAAAATTTTCTGCTCGTATTGGTTGGTGGTAGGGCTTGTTCTAAGTCCGTCCGGCTAGCTACCACCATCTTATCTAAGTCTGTCGCCATAACAACAATGTTAACAGCATTGTTGTGTTTCGGCAGTTAGAGGTAAGATAGCCAGTTCCTCTGTGGTTGAGGATTCCGGGTGAAGCTCGCTTCCACCTTCGGCTTGATCATCACTTACCATCAGGTGAGATGCAGGGCAAGAGGTACCCCGCTGTGGATTTAAAAAAAATGTGTCGCTATATTAATGTGTCGTCACATACGTAAAATCTTGCGTTATTATCATCATAGCTATCCATTCCTTTAATTCCATACACATTCTACGGGTCTCTTCCAATGACCTTAAGAAGACATGCATCACCATAGTATACTTGCCCTCTACATTCATTATGTAACCACCTTCATTGTTTGTCATTTCTTTAATTGGTTCTTCAAAGAACATTACTTTTAACTTCGACCACAGTATAAATATGAACAGTACAGAAACTACGTTCGAATTGGCGCACTCATACAGACGCGCTCAAAGACCCCAAGCGATTGTCGCGGTGCTGTCAGTTGCGGGTGCCGTGTCGACACGAGTGGTCGCTGCAATGTTTTAAAAATGGAGCTTAGTTAATTATTTCAACAAATAGGTCTAGTTTCCATACTGTCCTTATTTATATTGTGCTTCGATTCTCGATTTCAGAGAGTGTATTGTGCAATTCCAATAAATACTATCTTTCTTTCCAAAGCTTTTATAAGCCGGGAGATGGAAGCTAAATGATAACAGCCGCACGGGTCGATTGAAGGATAAGCTACGCTTGCCGCGGTCGGTTCGTGGATGGATGACCATCCATTACATACCGCGACCCCTCTGTGCCTCGGAAAGCACGTTAAGATAAGATAAGATGAGATAAGATTTCTTTATTTGTTTAAACATTGTATACATACAAGAGCATGCAAGATATTAGTCCGTCGTTTGAGTCCAATCATGTTTAGCCGTAAATATTGGCGTACAAATATTTATATAACATTGAAAAGAATTAACAATAACAAAAATCGAAATATTACCTAGGATATGCACTTTAGAAAATTTATAATTTAGTTACTAAGTATAATAGAAATTATTTTTATGCTTATAAAATGTCAACACTCAAGATACTTCAAAAATTATAATGTCAAACAAGTACAAGAATAATGTCAAATCAATATTAAAAGATTTATGTCAAATTGTCCAGATTGATATAAAAATTAAAAGACTAAGTTACGTGATTTTTGTCAAAATTACAGCCATAATCATTTAAATTTAATATTAGTGTCAGGAAAAATATTTAACAAAAAAAAAAATTTTCGGTTAGAAATTCTGAGACACTATAATATGCTTTTTGCGAAAGAAACCTTTTTAATTGACGCTTGAATGCATTACTATTTAGCTCCTTCCAACTTTTAGGCAATATGTTAAATATAGTAGGCGCCATGCAGACGATACTACTAAGCCGTGGTTCCCAGCTGTCATTATCGTAGATTTTTGACAGTCGTTAGGTACAGGTTAGAAAACCATAATTCTGACAACCAGTCTTACCAAGGAGTAATATCATGTTACCCAGTATCTAGATTGTGGAGGCAGTCGCTCCATGTACTCGTAAAATACAGGTATTCAGCTTCATCCGGTGAGACTGAAAAACGACCCCAACATAGTTGGGAAAAGGCTAGGCAGATCGATTGCTTTTATAGCCCGGGAAAATTGAACTGTCATAAGTACCTACCTGAAAGTAACTTGCCTATCCATAGTACCTTCATACCCCATACCCTGATAATGCGCAAACTACAAAGATACCACATACGCAAACTTATCTACTACAAAGAGTATCCAGGTACGTATAATCAAGTCTTCGATACCACATGCGGGCTTATACTTGTATATTAATTGCGTGGAGACGCGTATCAAACTGTTTGATGTAAATATAACCGTCCTTTGCTGCGGTATAAACTTGATAGTGGGTTAAAGGCGTAGTATGGGAAGAACACGATAGTGCGTATGTTTGTAAGACAGTCTTTGACTGTTCAGATGCGGAAATACAAGGTTTTCTTTACAGACGCGATATATAGCCGAGTTTTCGATTCGCTGATGTTTTAAGGGTAAAGGAAAAAACGGAACTCTTATAGGATCACTAGTGTCTGTCTGTTTGTCCGTCTGTCACAGTCAATTTGCTCCGAATTTCAATGGACCGATTAAGTTGAAATTTTACACATATTTATTTTTGTGAACTAAAGACGGACGTGTAACGTAAATAAATGTATTTTGAATATGTCACTTTAAAAAACAAAAAAAAAAAATTGCGAACTGTACCGTGTGACATATCAAATGAAAAGGCTTGTTGCTAGGATCTCATTTTTTTTTATAATTTTAAAATTAATATATTTAATGATATTCAAGAAAATTTATGAAAATTTACCATTCCCCCCCCGTTATCTCCGAAACTACTGAAACTACTGAGCCAAATTTTTTGAAAAAAGAATGCAGAGAATGGTTTTTTACTCATAGATTACAGGAAAACTTATAAGAAGTCTATGGTCTTAAAATAACATTGCAGTTGGAACGTATGGGAGAACATGGTTTTCAACTACAATGTTAAGTTTGTTCTTGGGATAACTACGGAACCCTTCATTGTGCGTGGTCCGACACGCACTTAGCCGTTTTTGCGAATTTATCTCTTTGAATGAGTTGACTTCAGCTGACCAAATTAGCAGTCGTTACGGGTAATCAGAAGCCCAAAAGCCTGACAACCAGTCTTACTAAGGGGTATCGTGTTACCCAGTAACTAGGTTGTGGAGGTCAGATAGACAGTCACTGCATGTAAAATACTGGTGTTCAGCTGCATCTGGTTAGACTGGAAGCCGACCCCAACACAGTTGGGAAAAGGTTTGGGAGATCATTGACTTCAGCTGACCTACTTATTTCGCAATAGACATAGCATGTTTTTGTATTAAATTAATGTTCAGTTTGGTTAAAAGTCTAGCAAACGACCACTAGAACGGACTTTCAAGCAAGGTCTTCATAAAAATATGTAACAAAGCCAAATGAGAAGTACGGCACACAATAAAAGAACTAGAAAAAATATTATCATCACCATTTTGATAACCTAGAAACCCCTAATCATGTTAATTAAACAACAAACTAAATGCAGGAAACCCTATTTAGAACTCAGTGTTATCGTATCAATAATTACTAGAACAGATTTTACACGGCCGGTGTACATTCGCTTTTACACAACCATAACATTTTCCATCGGTTTGCACTTAATTAAGGGATTTGTACGAGCGGCGCCGGGGCGCGGCGTTAGAGACACACAGACTTGTTCACTTATCAGTTTCAGACGTGCTACAAACACAACGACATCACAGCGACGAAAATGTTGCCGGCAACATAATTGTGTGAAAACGCGTCGTACGGTCAGCAACAAAATTCGATTAACAACAATTCAGTTTCTTTTATAAAAATTCATGAGCAAAATATTTGTAAAAAATTGGTCCTGTTATTAAATCAGATAATAGAGACTACTTTCATGAAATGGTGACTAGTAGTGTATCGAATCATTTTGGGTCTATTTAGATCTTACGATTATGTAAGTGACAGTATTGCAAAGGGTCACCCTTAAAACTGGAACTCACAAAAACGCAGCAGTGTCACGCGCAGGCACATAATAATATATCTGACGGGGTCCGCTAGGACCGATGCCTGCAGGGGTCGCAGGAAAGTCCGAAAGGGATACCGTGGCCCCTGACAATGAAAACAGGCAACTGAAGGAACACGGGTGGGTTTTAGTCAGCAAGAGTATGACACCCTCCCGCTCCGCCCAGAGCGGGAGAAGTTATTTGATCATTTTCCACCCCCAAAAAAAAAGGCACATAATATATTTCAGCTTTCCCTCTGGAATGGCAACGCAACCATGTAACATAGGCGGCACGGTGGTAATCACTTACAATCCGGGGAATAATTCAGCTTATTTGCCATCCAGTACCTATCATAAAAAAACATCGCAACCAAAAGTATTTTGCACCTCGACTACACAACTCTAGCATTTACAGCAATACCATCCAAACACAATTAATTTAAATGTATTGACCTCGAACTTGACGAATTTATAATCCCATTTTATGAAACTTGACATTTTGTGTTGTAATACCTACTTCAATTTTATATACGAGTATATATATATATATTTTTTTCTAAATTTCATCTTGATGTGGTAAACTTGTATTGATTTGATTGAATTTGTTAATAATATTTATATTAAGTAAACTGTTTGCATGACTTAGTTAAGGTAGTTAGTATAAGGATCATTTTAACCTTAACATCTGTAACTTGTACCTACTTTCTGTGCATATAAAGAACTATTATATTCTATTCTATTCACAACCACTGTCTAGCAACATTTTTGCCACTATCTTACGGTTATGGCGTAGTCCGTCTGAAAAGACCCTTAGGTAAATGTGTAACATTTCATAACAGATTTTATCTCATTGTGTTCGAGCCGCACCTATAAGCTTCCTAGTTTTAATTGAAATTGTCGTTTTTACTAGATACTTGAATATTCATTCAATGTGACTGAGTAGGTTCTTATTTGCTTTCTGCAGTGAAATGAGTAATTTACATGCTCTTGATAGTGGAGCTGATCGTGTATTACTTTCTTATCTGAACGCGCATATCGAGAGATTAGTGGAGACTGGATGTAAGGTGTAATGTGTATAGTGTCTCACTTGCTGTTCCATAGTGCGATTCTTTGTATCGTAGTGTCATTACATACACAATTAGAAACACTATTTGGATGACATATATATAGCTAATGTATACAAAATATTTCAAAAGGGTAACGGTGGCGTTTCTTGCCCATAGAAAACTATATACCTTTTAGAAGGGGTCACTAGAATCAATTCCATTTTCTCGTTTATTTTGGGCGTCCAAAAGTGTTTTTATTTTTTTTTATAATCGATTTGACTTCGACTTTGATCAAAAACAGGTTCGAAAATTAAATAAAGAGTTGAGACATCACAATGCAACGAATTATAAGTACACAAAAAGTTACTCTTCGGAATTTCTCAGTGGAAGCCCGGTCTCTAGATTTGTGTCCAGTTGATGGCAATAGGCTCGCCCTCTATTACATGGGACTTAAAACATAACTGGCGAAATGTGAGTGTACTTAACGTACACCTCTGTCTAACGTTTTGGAGATTACAAGCATAATGTTATAGTGTGTTATGTTAAGAAGTTACTCTATCTCCCGTCGCAAATGTAAGAAAGAACAAACATAAACTAAACGCTGTTGCATAACCTCACTCGCCCAATTCCACAATAACATACTCCAGTCCAAATCTAGACCCAAGCAAGCTCCTTAACTAACCATAACAGAACAGGAACAAAGAACCACGCAATACCTACGCTATAACCGTAAGCTCCTATATTATAACAGTACCGACACACAAGCTACGTTAATGCTAGAAGGCGTGTGTCCAATTTAACATATCGTGCGGCGGGCTATATCTCGCTGGAGACAGGCGACAGAGCCCGCAAGGTGCGTAGGACGGCGTAACGGACGCGGTAGTAGCAGCTAAATCAACCATTGTCTGATTGGGTGTAGCCTGCCGCATTCTCCGTGCGGACTACGCGTGCAGAGGAGAGGACTAGGACGCTTTAGTACCCATTTTAGAGTCTAGAAATGAACGTTTAGGACGATAATTTAGAATTTGAATATTTTCGTCGTTTTCTAGCATCATCTGATGATAGACTGCTAACACGAGCCACTCATGTCGTCTTTGGGGTTTACGGACTAAACTCCACACCCACCCATGTAACACCCATTCTCATGGAGATCGGAGACGCTACGCTCGAAGTTGTGGACGTATGTTTACCTAAGACAAACTGTCCAGCTAGGTACGTCTAATTATAGAAAGAGGTCAATCGTCGAATCCGACTCGGCTGGGCAGCGTTCGGGAAGCTACGCAATATCTTCTCGTCCCACATACCGCAGTGTCTCAAGACGAAAGTCTTTGACTAGTTCGTGATGCCAGTGATGACTTATGGCACAGAAACGTGGTCGCTCACAATGGACCTTATCAAAAGGCTAAAAGTCACCCAAAGGGCAATGGCTATGCTTGGAGTTTCCCTACGTGATCGAATCAGAAATGAAGAAATCCGTAGGAGAACCAAGGTAACCGACATAGCCCGAAAAATTGCCAAACTTAAGTGGCAATGTGCCAATCGGCCGTCTGGCCGATGGGGCCGAAAGGTTCTGGAGTGGCGACTGCGTACCGGAAGACGATGCGTTGGAAGGCCTCCCACAAGATGGACCGATGACCTTGTGAAGGCCGCAGGAATCCGCTGGATGCGGGAAGCACAAAATCTATCGAAGTGGCGGTGCTTGGGGAGGCCAATGTTCAGCAGTAGACGTCTTTTCCCTGAAATGATGATGATTAAACTCCGTTTTGGAACTTTTTATCCCACTGGCTTTGAACTGCAGTATTTTAGGTGGCTCTTAATTTTTTTAACCTTTCGTGCGGCGGGCTTTATCTCGCTGGAGACAGGCGACAGACCCCGCAAAGTGCGTAGGACGGCGTAACGGACGCGGTAGCAGCAGCTAAATCAACCATTGTCTAATTGGGTGTAGCCTGCCGCATACTCCGTGCGGACTACGTGTGCAGAGGAGAGGCTTAGGACGCTTAGTTAGCCATTTTGTGTCTTAGATTCAGTTTTTAGAAAGATAATTCGGTTTATATAGTTAATTTTTTATCATGTTCTTTAATAATGAGGTCTTGCCTCCAGCCATTTCGAAGTTTTGAGACACTAGACATGACATTTTCATGATATGGGTGACATTTTCGTCATTGTGATTTCTTCTGATCTTGAATTGTTTTTAATTTTGAGTTTCGCTCCTTCGTTGAACTATATCTTCTATTTTTTTACTAATAGTCAAAGAATGGCCATGTTTTGCTTTATTTTCAACCCGTTTAATAAAAACATAATTAAACTCATACTGTTTCAAACGTGCAAATCTCAGATTCAATCTTCAATCAATCTACTCTGCTTATTGCAGTCTTGAGCTGTGTGGAGTGAGTCTGTATGTAGTTGTTATGTGTCTGGTACTTGTTAACAGGCCTACACTGTCCTCACATACCTATAAAAACTGTTATTTAAACTATGTTGGGGTCGGTTTCCAGTCTAACCGGATGCTGCTGAATACCAGTATTTTACTTGGAGCGACTGCCTATCTAACCTCCACACCCCATTTACTGGGTAACACGATACCCCTTGGTAAGACTGGTTGTCAGACTTTCGGGCTTCTGACGACCCGTAACGACTGTCAAAGATCCAAGAATGACAGCCGGGACCAACAGCTTAACGTCCTTTCCGAGGCACGGAGTCGCGGCATGTTAAGATGGTCACGGACTGACCCCGGCAAGATAAGGAAGAAAAACATTATAAAAGCCAATTGTTTTTAAAAGAGTGACCAAGGAGTGTCTTGCCAACTCTTCTCCATTGGAACAGACCAATTGGAACTGTGTAGCTTCTGACGTTTCATAAGTGCTCATGGAGGTTTATGTGAAATAAAATATTTTGAATTGAATTGTTCCAGACTTCCCAAAAATCATTAAAAAATACCGTCCCAGTCCATTCCACAATTTTCCTATTCTTGTAGAGCACACGTCGCTGGAACACACGGCCGCGCGTCGGCGACTACCCGCTGGTATATATCGGCCATAACTCGCGGCACCGTTGCGCAGGAGTCCAGCCGCGTCCATTATATGACTACGCTCGTACACACAATTAAACCTCATAAAACCTATGATCTCCTGGTACTTTGTTGCTGTTTATTACTTTATGTTGAATAGTGTAAGTTTGTCGTTAGTTTATGGGGCATGTGTGATCGGTACGGAAATTCAATGTGCAGGTTAGATTTTGTGCTAGGATTTTTGCGTGTTGTAGCGGCGATATTCAGGCCTTATATTCAGTAGTATTAGTGGCCGATGACCTTGTGAAGGCCGCAGGAATCTGCTGGATGCGGGAAGCACAGAACTACTATCTAATTACGTAACATATTTTCGTAAACGATTACGACTAATCTGTTTCATTTTGACAGTTCAACAACATTCATTGCGTTATTTACGTTAGTGAGCAGATTTTTTCGAACTTATGAAGCAATCTGTTTCAAAACGATTCAGATTCTGATTAATCGTGTAATAGCTGTATCAGCTATGCTGCTGGGGAGTTTGTTGCGCCACTTCTTCTTCCCAGCTTAAGCACTAGGAAGTGGTGAAGGGTGGGCGTTTTTGGGAGACTGTCTTATGTAATTTTGACATTCGAAAAGTGCTGATTCTTAGCCTAGTTTGAATGACTTTAAAAAATTTCATTTTGAATACGTAATTAGGGCACCGGTCGATGTGCTGGTGCAATAGTGGACGTCTTTCGGTTGAAATGATGATGATAATGATATCTGGTCGTGGGCTAATTCTTTTCTCTTCTATTACGGTAGCTAAAATCCAGTCAGATACTTATCAATATTGGACAGTAAAGGTGCCGGTACACCAGTGTATTTCTCTACTTGGGATCTACTAGACCTATGTAATCAATAGTTACACTGGATATCCCTCTTTCAATCTTTTTATATTTAATAGTCATAAAGATTTTTTTGAAAGTAACTTACTTATGAGGGCGCCCAATGGTCTACTAGCGCCACTCCTTTAAAAAATTATACAGTTACCACATTAATTAATACATATAGACATGAAGCAACAAAATTCGATCTAAAGAAAAGCGGCAACTTTTCTTTAAATCATATTTTGTTGCTTCGTGTCTCAATATGAAACTTTATGAAAGGTATTAGAAAATGCTAGACACTCTTACCGAGGGTCCTTACTAGCCGTTATTCATAATTCCTTCTCAGTCACGAGCTTTTTTTTTTTAAAGTCTGGCTCTTGTGGACCATTGGGCGCCCTCTTAAGGAAATGATGGAGCTGACATGACCTGTTAATGGTGCAAGTCCTTAATAAATAAAGAGATAAAAATAAAAATAAATTGGTCAATTGTCTATCCACATTTACACATAACATCGCGCCTTGTTGCCCCAAAGAGTAAGGCAGAGATGTACACCCAGATTTCGCCAGTTATGTTTAAGTCCCATGTAATAGGGGGCGAGCCTATTGCCATCAACTGGGCATAAATTCAGACTCCGGGCTGCTACTGAAATAAAATTGTTTATTCTGTAAATAGGATATCGGAATCACTTTTACACGTGATATATTTTTTTTTTTTTAAATAAGCTTGATGAGTTCAGCGCTTCCTATATTACTGCTCTGAGAAGAAAGCCCGAAACAAACTCAAAGGTCGCAGTCTCTTTTAAGGTTCCTACACTATCTTGGTCAGGCCATATGAGAACCTGAGAAATTCCAGATGGAAAAACCCAATACCACTTTGTCACACCAGGGAATCGAACCCAGGACCTCATGCTCAACTGTAGCGCTTGCGACCACTGGACCAACAAAATTCAAAATTCAAAAGTCATTTATTCAAACTAGGCTGAGAATTAGCACTTTTCGAACGTCAAAATTACATAAGACAGTCCCCCAAAACGCCCACCCTTCACCACTTCCTAGTGCGTTAGCTGGGAAGAAGAAGTGGCGCAACAAACTCCCCAGCAGTACAGCTGTCTGTTCAGTTGGAAAAACTTTATTCTATACATATAATAGTACTTATGCAAAAGCACGAGGAGCTCGTGGCTAAGTAACAACAGCCGCACTGGTCGATCCATCAGGTTAAGTTATGCTTGCCGGGGTTGGTCAGTGGATGGGTGACCATCTTTACATACTGAGAATCCTCCGTGCCTCGGAAAGCACGTTAAGCCGTTGGTCCCGGCTGTCTTTCGTGGATCTTTGACAGTCGTTTAGAGTCGTCAGAAGCCCGAAAGTCTGACACCAGTCTTACCAAGGGGTATCGTATTACCCAGTTACTGGGTTGTGGAGGTCAGATAGGCAGTCGCTCCATGTAAAATACTGGTATTCAGCTGCATCCGGTTAGACTGGAAGCCGACCCCAACATAGTTGGGAAAAGGCTAGGCAGATTGAGTACTTATGCAAAAATAATTTACATTACCACAAATTGTAAAACAAATTTAATGATTAGATTATGTCAACAATAAATGAAAACAAAATTAAAATAAACGACTCTGTTAATCCACATTTACATTAAGTTTATTATTATTGTATTTGTGATTACCTGCCTTTTCAAAACCAGTAAGTCTTCCTCTTCTTCTTTTCGTGTGATTAGTGACTAACCTGGTGTCAGACTTTTGAAGCCGCCCATGGGCCTCTAACTTGGCTTCACATGCTGTCGAGAAATATCCCTCAGGGCGGTTTCCTCACGATGTTTTCCTTCACCGTTTTTAAAGCAAGTGATAATTATACAATACCTACGCACATGAATGCGAAAAGTCAGAGGTGCGTGTCTTTGGTTCGTAGTCAAGACCTATGACGGTCATACCACTAGGCTATCACTGCTACAACCAGTAAGAAGCTACGCACTAATGCGCTTTCCCTAGATGGAGTAAAACTTCTTTACACCACCCTGCAACTCACGCGCACTTCAGTCATGAAGATCTACTTATCGGCACTTTACCTAGACGGGTCCCCCCTTACTAACATGACACTTCCAGCAGGCCACTCCATCAGTGCTGATATGCTCGTAAGGTATGCAAATAACGTCGATTTACTGAGCATTATGCTGAGCATTAAATGAAACGAATATCACATTAAATCCTTTGAGAAGTGACTACTGATCGTAAAATTCTAGGATTACAGTTACTTTGTAAGTTTTAACTGTATTACGATGTTCCACATATTATGTAGTTTATTGATTACAGCTTTATACTATAAGCTTTTGCTGTGGCATTGTCTGGTGCGTAATTTTCTATGAATATCAGTTCTATTTTCCAAATTTTCTTTACAAGGAGTTTTTCAAAATTCTTCAAAGTAATGATTGATTGCTATTGCCCGGGGCAGTTTTTTTTTCTTTTGTAGTTTTGCTGTCCCACTGCTGTTCAAAGGTCTTCCCCATACTTTGCCATTCATCTTTGTCTGCTGCCTTTTCCGGCCAATCAGTCAAGAAAGAGTCTAGGTCGTAGCACCAGGCTGAATATACTGAAGAAAAAAAAATGGATCTTTTACTTATGAGCATTCTTACCCAGGCTTATAGTTAAACTGTAGTTAGGTGTCATTCATATTAGCTGTTTCATTATTATTATAAGTTATAAAAATTACATTATTACACCAAATTCTCTCTTTTGTGGAGAGAATTTGATCAGTAACTTTCCTTACCTTACAAGTTCGAGAAAGTGTTAAAAAAAGACATGTGTGCAATTCACACGTGGTAGAAGTGAAACCTTCAAAATAGCATAAAGAGAACCACGAATATAAGAAACACTGTATAATGCTTCCTATCTCATTTTCTCCCACGTTAAATCTTATGAATTTATGTGTCTGTCTCTTTTTACTGTCGCTTTTTCGTTTCATCGACTTTCAAATTACACCGATGTTAAAGAAGTTTTCACCGCAAAAATAAAGACAAACATATCCCAAGGATTAATAAAACTAAAGAAACAGGATTATCTTCTCAGAGATCTATTAATAGAAATACATAAAATGCTAGACCACTCACTATCTAGGCTTATCGCGGTCGTTACACTTATCAAGTTAGAGGTTATGATAATGCTCATATGTATACGAGAGCTTGTATTACTTAATGTGGAATTCAAGTTCTATATTTTGACTTTTATCATATCGGAGTTACCCATATTGTCTTCTGGGGTTGCGGGTTTGTCCGAAAGGGATATATGAGGGAACATGGGTGGGTTTTAGTCAGTAAAAGTCTGACACACCCTCTCGCTCTGCCCAGAGCGGGAGAAGTCATTTGATGATTTCCCATCCTGAAAAAAAAAAAAAAAAAAACCTATATTGTAGACTATGTGTATGGTGGCATAGTGTTTAAGGGGAGTACATGTTTTATGCACGCACGGTGATGCCTGTAGATAGTTATTTATGTGTTATTTAATCATTTTATTCATACTATTGATTGTATAATAGCATTATATTATATCTGCTATTTATTTTATTTTATATTTATGTATAATTCTTTAAACCTGACTTGGTTTTCGTACGTCTTTTTTGGTCGACCACTGAAAATCAGCGCTGTGCTGTGGGTCTCCATGGCACAGCATCATGCTGAGTGGAAGCCTTCTTGTCACAGGCATGACGTGTCAGCAGCTGCCGACTATTTCTATTTAGTGCTCGTTATTGTATCGTAATGTTGTCGTTACCTACTCGAGTTTATTATCTTTTTTTTTATGCACGTGTTTCTGTGACCAATAAACTTATTTTTCTTTCTTCCTTTCTATAAATAATGCGCGTTTTCATCGTGGTTGTGTGTGACTGCAACACGTCTTGCCTTGTTTGGGCGTAAAAGTATTCCGGGTTTGTAATTAGCGACGCATGTGTCAGGCGTATCTGAGGTGCTCGTGACTAAGTTATAACAGCTGCATGGGTCGGTCGATAAGGTTAAGCTACACTTGCCGCGGTCAGGCCGTGGATGGGTGATCATCTTTACATACCGAGACTTCTCCGTGCCTTAGAAAGTACGCTAAGCCATTGGTTCCGGCTGTCATTCTTGGATCTTTCACAGTCGTTACGAGTCATCAGAAGCCCGAAAGTCTGACAATCAGTCTTATCATGGGGTATCGTGTTACCCAGTAACTGGGTTATGGAGGTCAGGTAGGCAGTCACTCCATGTAAAATACTGGTATTCAGCTGCATCTGATTAGACTGGAAACCGACCCCAATATAGTTGGAAAAATCAGTCAGACTTTCGAGCTTCTGACTACCCGTAACGACTGTCAAAGATGTACAAATGACCGCCGGGACCTAGGCACGGAGGTGTCTCGGTAAGTAATGGATGGTCACCCATCCACGGACCAACCTGGGCAAGCGTTGCTTAACCTTGAAAATCGATTTATGTGGCTGTTATTATATAGCCATGAATACGACAACAACTAGCGCCAGAGAAAGATATCACCAAATCTATCTCACATATCAGTAAACCTTTCATCAGATCCACATACCAATGAATATACAAATACAGCCATAAATAAGTACACAGCATAAAATACAAGAGGTATTCAGTCCACTCGGCAATATATGACGTTGCGGGCGCCGCCGAGCTCAGCTCATGAGTAATGTTTTAGACCCCGCGATGCCTTATTTATAACTATAACTGTAACACACGCAGATAAATGCGTTTGCTGGCGGCCAAATTAACTTATACATTTAAATACATTACCTGTTTAAGTTAATGAAGCCGTTTGTATGAAGATTTATATGAATAAATAAGTTCATAAGAGCGTATTAGTCGATCGACGGTCGTAATGGCAGCACTTGCGGGTGATATAATAATTATGGCCGGACGTGTAAGTAAGTGTTCATGGTAGTTTTTGCATAAAATTATTATTAACTGACATATTATTGACAACAAGTCAATATTAAAGAAGAAGAAGAAGAAGATTATTCGATAAGAAACCGTAAGGAGAAAAAGAATAATATAATAATATTAATAAATAAAAGCAACTTTTTGGGCTGGAATCTGTCCTCTTGCAATAAGAGGTTACAAAATATTGGAAAATAGGTAAACAATTGACGTTGTTTAACTGCTTTTGCTACTGCACTACACTAATCTATCTTAGAAAATGCTGTTCCAAATCCTATATTAAACATGCAATAACATTAATTTCAGGAAACATTTTGTCTGGTACTATTTATTTGGCCTCCATTGTGCAGCATCTATTCAGCTCCGATGGCTTCTGTATCGCGATATACTATGGCAGGTGATTAGAGGCACGAGCGGCGCGCGCGCCTGTCCTATACATTGTTGTACCTACTTGCACTGCTTACTTGAACTTGTGTTACCAGATAGGTATTTTATGGACAGTATCGGGATTTACCTACATGTGAAAGTGTAGGCCAATCAATTTTAAGATGACAAAGTTTTGAAACAAATATTTTGGGTGGGTCTATTATTTTGGCCGCCATTGCACAGAACGATTGAATTTTTGACGTTTAAAATGGCCTTACAAGGGCCTATTTGAAATAAATTATTTGACTTTAACTTTGAAACGCATTACTTAATTAGGTACTGGAGATAATGCTGCAGTAGTGACTGATCTATGAGATTTAAAGGTGAATAATATTAAAACCTAGATTGAAATCATAGGTAGGTTCTAACTTCATTATTATCATAAGTGTTTTTAGGGTTCCGTACCCGAAGGGTGGCAAAGGAAACCCTATTACTAAGCCTCCGCTGTCCGTGCGTCTGTCTGTCAGTGGGCTGTATCTCATGAACCGTAATAGGTAGACAGTTGAATTTTTCACCTATTGTGTATTTCTATTGCCACTATATTTTTTTTAAAATAAAGTTAATAATTAAAGGGGGTCCCTATTCAAGAAACGTGTTTTTTTCGGCGTGTTTTGCTCTGTCTTTAATACAGTACGAAAACCTTCGTTCGAGTCCGACCCGCACTTGGCCGGTTTTTTACCGACTTCAAAAAAAAGAAGGTTATTAGTTTATAATAATGGCATAAAACAGTTTCAGATTAACATAACCATTATCATCGAACTATTGATAGTTAAATGTCGTAAGTTTAATCGTAGAAAACTATCCGTTTGATTTCATCGTTCGATGTTTTTTTTTCCCCTGAAACCCAAAAAAAAACTAACAATAATAACATAACCCTTTTTTCGTCCCTCCCCAATCGGGCAAAAAGGTTCAAACCCACAACATCCTTTCAAGACTGCGCACACGCAATCCTGAACTCAATCTGCTTGCGACAGTAGTGAGGAAGTTACGCGACACGCGACATGTGATCAGATAGTGCGCACGCGTCGCGCGTCACCACTAACTGCCTGTAACCAGATGTTCCTCTGAAGCTATACCATTCGGGATCATTGTTCGCGTTTCCTTGTGGAGATAGCGTTTTCTACACAGGAGTTAGCATTGTTTTGCTGTTTAGAGGACAATCATTTTTGTACCTCCTTACTATCTTAAAAGCTCTTTCTATTCTTAGAAAGCTTCCTTGTAGATACCAATATGGAAGGGGACTACATGCACGCTTTGTTCAGCAGTGGACGTTCAGTTAAGACAGAAAGAAAGAAAATACGTTTATTTTCGGTAAACATGACGCAAAGAAAGAACTCAAAACAAAAAATAACAAGTTGAGTTAAATATGCGTCACATCCACGCAAAACGGCCATCGCTCAGAATGATGCTGCGACCCTATGCGAGACAGAGCCCCAGCGCTGGTTTTCAGCGACAGCCGGCGTTGACGTTATAACGTCGATCGGTGCAGCATACAATGAGATTTTAATAAGATATAAAAATAAAATAAATATACAATAATTCTGCATCCAAATTCAAAATTCAAATTTTCCAAATCAAATTCAAAATATTTTATTTCACATAAACCTACAAGGGCACATATGAAACGTCAAAAGCTAGGTGCACGGTTCCAATTGGTCGTTTCCTATGGAGAAGAGCCGGCAAGAAATTCCACGGTTACTCTTTTAAAAGTAAATGGTTTTTACAATGTTTTCAAATTACAGTGTTAAAAGGTATGAGAGGACAGTGTAGACCTATCAACAAGTACCAGTAGTGCATGTTTATATAAAATATAATATTTAAAATGGCAACATTCCGTTCAGTTGGCATCGACTCTAATCTAATCTGTGCGCGCAGCTGTCAGAAAACTATTTGTTTTGTGGTAGTTAGTGGTTTTCATGATTGAAGTTCCAAAACAAGAAGTAGGTAGCATAAGCATAATCAAGCTATAATTTTCCCACTGCTAGCACACAGGCCTCCTGTCTGTGAGAGTCTGTGGATTACGGCACACTCGGGCCGTAATCCACCACGCGGGCCCAGTACGGGTTGGCGGATGTCGCATGTCTTCGATTTTTTGGTTCTAGGACATGCCGTTTTCCTCACGATGTTTTCCATCCCCGTTTTGAGAGCAGTGGTGGTGAAATAATTTACACAAAGTAAGTGCCTGCTTGGGGTTCAAACCCACGACATACAATTCGTAATTCGCGGCTATTATCAGTGGGCCACTGTGCTTCACTGGAGCACCACTGTTTCGCTAGCCACCACTTCTTTCTCTAACTAGAAGTAGGTAATGTATGTATCATCATTCATGGAATCTAGTAAGACACAGAAATCAAAAGTGAGTCATAAAATACTCCTTACACGTAGCTACGCCTCGAGCTCTTAGAGTATATATCACTGAAGAAGCGTTACGAACACTTCCCCTCTGTAAAAGTACAAGAACAAATGTTCTAGTGAGTTCATTAAAACTACTTTCAAATCGATTCTAACGCACTTCGTAAATCGCTTTAAAGGCGCGCGGAGCTCCGCAAAAATGCATGTCATATGAGCAAAACTTACACGCACTTCACATGTGATTATGTCCTTTAGTAAAAATGTTAACGAGACTCGTGTTTGAAACCAAAATTGACATATCCATAATTTCTTAGTAATTATTTTTGATTGGTAACTTTTTTATGTCCATTGAAGTGGTTATATTTTTTTTTTTGAACTTGATCCAATTTATTATTGAGATTACTTACTTATTACAAAAATTTATCATACGGACTTCTCTCTCCGCTACCGCGTCCCACCCAAAAAGTGAAACACTTTTTTGTTCGGAATATTGTGCATATGGCTTCTCCACTGTTATATCTAAGCTCGAGCTAGACAACGCCACATTTCAAGAAAATTAAAATTGTAGAAACATAAAGATCCTTCGCAAACGCTTCTGCTGAGCATTAGGTCTTGGGTTTGATGCTCAGGTTTGGTTAAGTATTATTGGCTTTTCCATCAGGAATTTCTCAGTAGCAGCCCGGAGTCTGAATTTGTGCCCGGTTGATTGATTATTAAATGATCTGAGTTTCAAAAGCCTTTAAAGATGAGGTCTTAACGGTTGACGGTTTGACGTTAATGTTGGCAATAACAACAAACTGCACTCGCTAGTGGTGATTATGACAATTGCACCTTTCAAAATATTTGTAGAGAACATTCTAAAAGTCCCTATTCAGTTATTTCTTTCATATCATATCTAAATCAACTTACAACAGTTGCTAGGTAACGCCACACGATCGAATCTGCAGTGACATACGCAGCTGATTTGAATAATTGCGCAGGAGTCGCCGCGATCGCCTGATGGATCGCAGACCAGATTGTACTGGATGAGATATGTTAGGAGGCTGTGTATGTATGGTAATAGATTTAGTAAAGTATTGAAGTGTTGTGTCATCAGGGATTGACGATCATGAAGAGATCAAAGGAATTGATAGATCGATCGATTTCATAGTACAGCTCTTTTGTACAAAAGAAAAGTAATATTTTTATTGTACACAAACACACACATAGTCGTTATATTTTATTTTGTATTCAAAAAATAGCAACTGTTATTGTTGTCATAGTTTGTTAAAAAGCAAGAAGCTTTAAGTAAAAACTAAACTTTTTTATTTTTATTAAAGTAGTTACGAAATCACGATTAAATCGTGCTTTTAATCATGAACAAAATTCCCCCCTTCCTTGTGACCAACCCAATGACCTACTGACCCTCCACATCAATGTTATTATCTTGAAAAAAATGTTTTATTATTACTATCAAAATATCATAACAAAATGTGCCATCCGTTTTTTTTTACTAGCCGAAGAGTAAATAAGATCAAGAAGAAGCCTCGCTTAATTCAAAAGCAACAGCTTCTAAAAATAGAATAACTAAACAACAAAACATAACAAATTCAAATAGAGCAACAATTGGCACAAGGCTACTCGGGACACGACACCGAAATTCTCCAATAATTTATTCGTCATTACCGCCCACTCGAACACGTATGTGAATAATAAGCGCCTGCATACGTTACATACCAATGTTCTACTGTACCGGTAGTACAATTTACTTAGATATCATAGTCTTCATGCTTACACACACATATAATTACATTAATTGTATGTACTGCACAAATGAAAATAAAACACCATAAAGATTTATAAAATATAGCTTTATAAGCTACTAGTAGAAATGTACCGGAATTTTTTCATTTACCGGAACGTTTTTTATTTGAAAATAATTCTCCCCTTTCACCCCCTTAAAGGTTAATTTAAAAAAAAACTGTGCGCTTATATTTAAACATTTAATTAAGTAATAACTCTTTAAAATACAAGTTCATATCTTCAGCGGTTTAGACTGTGGCAGAGTCATTAGGGTATTTTCTTTTATACATATAAAATGTACCTACTTATTTAGATTACCACCCACTCGAACATAAATGAATAATAAGCGACTGCATACGTTACATACCAATCCTCGTCTGTACCGGTAGTACAATATACATTGGTCAATCAATCTGCCTAGCCTTTTCCCAACTATGTTGGGATCGGGTTCCAGTCTAACCAGATACAGCTGAATACCAGTGTTTTACATGGAGCAACTGCCTATCTGACCTCCACAACCTAGTAACTGGGTGGTACCCCTTGGGAAGACTGGTGTCAGACTTTCGGGCTTCTGACCACTCGTAACGACTGCCAAAGATCCACGAATGACAGCCGGGACCGACGGCTTAACGTGCTTTCCGAGGCACGGAGGATTCTCGGTATGTAAAGATGGTCTCCCATCCACTGACCAACCCCGGCAAGCGTAGCTTAACATGATGGATCGGCCAGTGCGGCTGTTGTTACTTAGCCACGAGCTCCTTGGTACACATTGTTAAACTATATTATTTAATTAGATTTGAATTCAAGCCAAGTCAAAAGCTTAAAAAAACCTAAATTATTTAGAGTTATTTAATCGGCGGCAAATGAAAACTCAAATAAAACGGACAGAGATTTAATATAAACACTTTTCTGATTTAATCATTTGTTTGTTCTCTTGCAGATATTTCATATACTTACCTAATCTCGCCTTTTCAACCCCTCACAGGATAAGTTTCCAAAGATCTTGTCTGAAATGTATTTTGAGAAAATGATTTTTTTTTCCCGAAAAACTGTTCAGAAAAGATTACAACAAGATCAACAAAATAAAACAAGGTAATGAAAAAATTTAAGTTCTCATTGCATATCTGTAGTTTGGACATGTTGTCTATACAGGGGTGTCGATTTAGACACTTGAATACGTATAGCGAAAGTATGACAGGTAGAATCACCCCCTTCACAGATGCAGGTCACTAAATCGCCACCCTGTATAAAATGTACCTATCTAGTTATTTAGATTACCGCCCACTCAAACACGTATGTGAATAATAAGCAACTGCATAAATTACATAACAATGTTCTACCGTACCGATAGTACATCGCGATATATAGTGTACTGTAATGACTAATGAACTTAGTAAATGTTAAATATCAAATTCTGTTTTAATAAATGTTAAATATCAATTTCTGTTTCATGTATAATAAATAATGCGTATAATTTGAGACAGCGCTCCTTGATGGGCGAGTCCTATTACTGGCTGGACGTACGACGCGTTGCGTGAGCTCAGTACAGAACACGCAAGCTAACCACTCAAGGTCACTGGCATATAATAGTGTTTGAATTTTTTTGTCCAATCAATAGATCTTTTGTAAATAGATAATTGCTAGATATTTTGCAATAAATTACCAGCGTTGTGTCATCGCGCTTCTCTTTCTTATCTATGCAGTCCGACAGTGACTGTGCTTTAGCTGTTGTAAGCCTCTTAAATTTTGATTTCCTGAAAAAAGATCCAGAACACTCTTTCGATATTATTAAAAAAGAGTCTCTACAAGCATAAGCAAAATCTGTCTACAATATTCCCACTGCTAGGACGAAGGCCTCCTCTGTTAGAGAGGGAGTGGGCTGTAATCCACCACGCAGGCCCAATGCGGGTTGATAAATGTCACATGTCTCCGAATTTTTGGTTCTAAGACATGCCGGTTTCCTCACGATGTTTTCCTTCACCGTTTACTTCCTCTCTACAAGGCATGAAGATATACACACTTCTCGTATTAAAAATAACTGTGATACTTAACAAACATTGCGGTATCGAAGTTCTAGCCTCATTTAAAACGGGTAAATGAGTAAAGCAAAAACTGTGTACCCACATACGAGTCTAAGTACCAATAAACTAACGGTAAGCTAATAAATGTTTAACATAACATCATTACGAGTACAACAGAATAAGAATGTCGACAGAAGCGAAACTATTGCGGGGCGTAAGTACGTTCAACACAGCCATGATTGACATTGATCATTGATACAAATACCCTGACATATATAGGGCAAACCCGAGTCGTAGCAAACTGGTGGGGAGTGGTACCTATTCTCTTTTTTTTTTCACGTAGGATGCCCGCAGTCTAGGTGGAGCGACAATCTTCGCAGGGCTAGTTGACAGTTGCCGATAATCGAGTTTTGAATGACGTGCGATTAGAGAAGCCTGTGTCCAGCAGTGAACTGCTGATGGCTGATGATGATGAAAAAGGTTATATGGCATTCATCGGGCCGAAATCCAATCTACTAGAAGGCTACTACCAAAAAAATCCTGATAAATAAACCAAATGAATTGATTGTTTAAGAAATCAGTTGTCTAAATAGTAATTGTAAGAACTCATGCCGCCTGTGATACAGATTTATCCTAGTACAGGCATCACACTTTGTAATACCTACATTATTTCTAAGATTTATGCTGTATTTTACCAATTTTTTTTTTGGAATAATTGTTGTTTTTAATAGCGGTTTGACCCAACTTGGAATAGAACCCATAAGATAGGACCCCATGGCAGTATCACCTGGAACTATCAAACTAACAAGGCTGTCAAGCAGCATTGACGCACAATCTAAAAACGGTACCACCAGACGTACTGCAGGGTACCATCTGCACTTGAACGATATCCCGACCAGTCGTACTCAGCGCTTCTCCCCCACATTTATTATGCGCACAGCCAAAGTGTGGAACTCTCTGCCAGCGTCTGTGTTCCTTTCCACATATAACCCGTCTGCCTTCAAAGCAAGAGTGAACTGGCATCTTCTGGGCACGCTTAACCCATCATAGACCTCAACCATCGCTTTCCATCAGGCGAGATTGGGGTCAAGAGCAGGCCCATTCTGTAATAAAACCAACCGACAACGTGCGTGTCGGACCTCATATTGGGATGAATTTATCAAAAAAAAAACTTAATATTTTAGTTGAAAAACATGTTTTCACATACATCGATATACGTCCCAGTCAATTCTCCAACTGCAAATGTAAGTTTGTTATCGTATTTTTATTTTTTTATTAAACTGCAGATTAACTTTTTTCGGACTTTTTCCTTTACATGTGCTGTGAGACCTTGCTTCCTGCCAAATTTCATTATTCTAGGTCAACGGGAAGTACCCTGTAGGTTTTGATTTATTTGCAAGTATCAACATATGTCACCGCATGTTTTTATTGCGTTGACTTAGAAGCTTGACTTTTTTAGAGCTCCAAGAGAACATAAACCTACGTATTTGATATTAATTTCAACTTGATACCTCGGCGCGTTTCTGAGAAAAAGGGTCTTGACTGACAGACACTCAGTTCCTGAACTTACATAAAATAGTATCGCTTCTGTATGAATTTCTTATTCTATGCCACTACTAGGCTATCATTACTGACCGTATTCAATGTTCTAAAACCACAATCACACAGTACAAAAACAAATAAAAGAGCTATCAATTAAGTAAATATATCCTACGTATGTAGGTGGATAATAAATGGCTGTTGGAGGCAAAAACTGAACTAAGTATCTAAGAAAAAAACTTATGATATGTATGTGTATGCAGAATGAATAATACATAGTGGTAACCGAAAAGGTATGTTTGATTTTACTGTTATTGATTCACAATTTCAGAAGAAAAATATAAATATTCACGTTTCTCGAAACTTAGGGACAAGCTTCATTATTCTAAAGAACATGCAAATACTGGATCCACTCTGTAAAAAAACTATTTTGACTTTTAAAGCTCCTCGGCAGATAGGCGCGACGTGATACCGGTAGAAAATTTTCCATGAAGTTTTCATAGAGATTGTTCCAACAGTCTCGTCGCGTCTGTCTCCTAAAGCCTTTAGTTTTTCGTTTTGTTCCACATTACCTACCGACCAAATAACTCATTACACAAAACTTACGTAATTAGAACTTTGAATTTTTACACATTAATATTTTCGTCCTCTCCAAATTCAAATTTATTGTACCTAGATGTTATAAGTGAATTATGCGGTCTGCTGAATTGGAAGCGCACACTAATATTTGTTACGTTCCTTGTTACCTCTGTTGGAGATCCAATAAAAATAAACATCAACATTTACCCCAACCACTTGCACATACAATTGGCTCAAGCATTGTCTCCAACAATACCCTCACAAATACACAAGCAAACCATACGTTAGCGAATAACAAATGCTCACACGCACGCGACACGCGATGTGAAGCATCCGTCAATGCCGTGCGATCGAGGTGCTGCTATTCATAATGACGGCACGATCCTAGGATACGATACGGAGACAGGTTCTGTTGGAGATATTTAAAGATGGATATTATGCTTTAATTAAATGATGTCGGTGAAATGTTAACAAGCTGTGTCGAAAGATAATGATGTTTCAATTTGAGATACATCGAGCAGGTTCTAATGAAATTATTTTATTAACCAATGGGTTGATTTTTTCCAAATTAATGGAATCTTAGGTAGATTACTTTGCAAATTACACCATTACAAATATATTTTTTTTCTCACACTAATGCAATTTCTTGGAGGGTGATATTATTATACCAATTTACTGAAAAAGCATTTGTTGCATATACATCTGGATCCCGATACCATGAAATGTACTTAAGAGGGCTTATCCTAAAAGTTGGCAACGTCACAAATAGCTGTCAAAACATTTGACAGCTATTTCCAATGTTATTATGAATTATTTGCATACTGTATGGAAATATGAAATGTGGCGAACTAGTGACTAAAATATTGATTATAAAATTCAATAATTAATATCGTAACACCGAATATTTAGTTTAAGATGTAAAAAAAGAAAATATCCAAATGCCTTTATTACACCTAAAACAGTTACAACATCAAATTCAGTGTTATAATTATTGTAATTCATTATTAATACTCTAGTTCGCTAGTTAGCCACATTTCATATTTCTATACAGTAATATTGCCAAATTAATCAAAACAGCGAAATATTTCACATCTATTTGCGACATTGCCCACTTTCAGAATAAACGCTCTTAAAACATTTTTTATTTATCCTGCTTGCTAAGATTACCACATGAAAATGCCAAAAGTGTTTATTACTTCTTGAAAAGCGGAATCTGAATGGAACTCTATATCAGGATGATTGCTTGACTCAGGAAATTGTTTCACCCCCCATAAGTAAAAGGGGTAACATAAATTTGGGACCAAAGTTTAAATCTAAACACGTGTGATACGGCGCTTACTCTTTTTTTGCTGATAAGTAGTTTTCCTTGTTAATAAAGGCAATTAATGACATTTTAATATTTTGAATGAATCTTTAAAACAAACGCACATCCTTAAAACAACACACTATCGTCCACCGTCGTATCCCACATTTATTTAGTTTTGCATCGCAACAATAGACCATGCGTACGCCGACATGCGGAGCTGTCAGTCCAAATGATGCTGCGATCCGAAACGAAGATAGATCCATCTGCAGTTACTACTTTGTATTCTTCGTATTGTACATACACATGATCCTGTTTGTGATTTAATATTGCAATTTTTTAAACAGGCTGGTCTGATGGGTTTAGCAGGACTAGCTGCAGCCGATCGTTTTTTGTTTATTTTGGCGTCAAATCTACGATCTGTGTGGTTTGAAATTGAGCTCGTTATGATGACAGTTTGTTAGTTATTGAAATAGCTGATGGTACACGGATAAGATCGGCTGAAATCATCATACGAAACCAGTTTTCTTGTAATTTTATTGATTTTAATAATAATTATAAGTTTGTTTTAATAATTGTTTACAATGATACACATGTAAACAATTATAATTATTATTGGCTATATTTTCTCGTTACAAATTAATTAGAAATTTGTAGCCGAACTAGGCGAAAGCCTGTATTTCGGCTATCATCGTCAAACCAAAAATAATAAACACTTAAAAGTAGAGATGTTAAAAATTGGAGACTGAAAAAAAAATGTGATAATTAATAACATTGATGACACACAATTTAAAAAAAAAATATTTAGGCAATACTTTCATAATTTGCCAAAAATAAACTTTGGTATAAAAAGATTGGTTGTTAGACCTAATAATACGATTTCTGGCGTTCGATTGATCACGATTTTCAGAGTTTAAACTACAATATAGCTACAGATGCAGGACACAATTGAATAATGTTATTTTAAATGAGCCAAATGAGCTATTTTGAATACATTTTATCAAAATGCAAATATTAAATGCTTATAATAAACACGCAGCGTAAAAAAATCTATAATAATCCGATTCATTACGTAACTATCTTATCTTTAGAAAAAAATATCTCCAACTAACGCACTGCTCTATAAATTAAGCAAATTAATTCTCCACACTGCACTAAAAGATATAAATAACGCTAACTGGCTTATCTGTCTTTACAACAATTTCCTTTTTCAACGCCACGACTGGTCTAATACAAGTAAGTATACTTCTTGCATTTTAGCATGGCAACAACGGTCATTGACCCACTTGTATTATTGACAGATGTAAAATTCTTCATTTAAAAAACAGAGACATTTCCGTTCACGTCCTGAATCAACATCTATCGTGAAGATTGTGATCCTCGACATTTTTTACTACTTAATGAAAAACGACACAAATAGTTTTAATAAAATAAAACTATATGTGTTTATGTATGTATGGCAGAGGGCGAGCTGTAAATCAGTGTGATCAGCGCTGTACTAGGCTATGTTGTTTTCTTTCTTTCTTTTCTATGCTGCACACTGCTCACCATTTGCTGAGCCCGCTGATTTTGCCACGCATTTATTTTGTAATTTTATAATTTTTACTATTTGATGTTATATTTTATGTGCGGACAATACATTTTTCTTTTTATTCTTTTTTAGAAAGGGCAATGACCGCTATCGCCATGCTAAAACGCAACAAGTATATGCGACTGGTCTAATATGCAAAACTAGATACAAGTTATAGAGGCAGTCATTAGATGGGCAACACATTGTACAGGATGTCTCGAGGCCAACTCCCTAGATCTGATACATACACCGCACCCAGCTTTCTATGAGTGATACCACGAAAACTAGGTTATATTTCGCAGTCCGAGAAATATTTTGACGCACTCTTTTATTTACGATAAATGTAAAAAAGGTTAAAAAAACAGCAGAGTTAAAAAAAGCGTTTATTCAAACCTCACAATATTGATGATTTTTAAGCTTTTCGCATATCTCAGGACCACAGGCTCCCGGGCCTTTCTTAGGTATTCGAGACGCCGACGCTAAATCACAGAGGCCCGTTAGACTTTATACGTAAAGCAAATGAAGCATGATTATTATTATAATATTAATTTAAGGTGAAAATAAATTTATTTTCTTCCATTCCTTCTTTCTTTCTTTCATTGAGAAACTAGAAAATAAATCGTCAACTAATCCTTTCTACAAAAAAAAACCAGCTTATCATAGTCATTCCCCTAACTACTGAGTAAGTATCTAATGCCTGCTTCATTTTGAGTCCAGTCAGCAAATAGTATAGTGTAATTAAATTACGGTACCAAAAACCACCATTTCCACAACCCATCCACCGAAATAAGAAATTCTTCATAATTAGAACCAAAAATTCGAAGACATGTGACATCTACCAGCCCGCACTGGGCCCGCAAGGTAGATTACAGCCCACACTCTCTCGAAGAGAGTGTGAGCAGGAGGAACACTGTTTTAACTACTTTTACATTTATATTATGTATGTATTGGTCTTGAATTCCGAAAAGGTATGTTTTTCGCCGCTACTGAAACGGTTGTAGGATCTACTTCAAGAATTTCTTATCAAAAACCAGTAGCATCCTGCCACTGGTCTTACTAGTCAACGCAAATAGATATGTCTCAATCAGGACTCCGATATCTGTCGTGGCTCGTATGTGAATCAAGACGCACGACAATTTAATTAAGAGCACGTATGTTGGTATTTTTATCTCTTTTTAATTGACGGGTCCCGTTTACTTATCACGAGAAACACTGTTTTTTTTCTAGATTTAAATAATCTGATTTAATTCTACGCTCTTCTCGCCCGATACTAAACATATTTTAAACAATGATGTCATCTATTTTTTCTGTAATCAGTTTTATAGATATACTTTTGCAAGTCAATAATATTTAAAAAATAGATGAGGTCGCTGTTGCCTATCCGACAGTCCCTTTTAAAACTTCCGCAATCAATATTTATTTATTCATTTAATACAGCTTTTTTTATATATTTATTTATTTAACTCAGACATGTACTAAGGCGGCCTTAATGCCATAGGCATTTTCTCCCAGTTGACCTTTGGGTGATGCAGAGACAAACTATTTCAAATAAACTATTCAATACTATTTGAAAAAGGTTTTTTACTGAGCACGAAATTTTTAATTCACGAGAAAAACTCACAAAACTTTTTGGACCGTGTCATTTGACCACGATACATCTAAGAACCGTATTCACTCTACTTTAGGCGAAAATCAGGTTCCCTGAATTAGTGCCTGATTTTGGCCATCACAATTTTTATTTTTGTGTTTATATTTTAATTGTTTTTATTTGATTTAGTTAATTATGTTATATCTTCACCGTACCTTAATTGATTTTTGCTATCCGTGGAAACGTAGTACCATCCTTAGATTTAATTTAATTTTATAATTATGGAATCCTCACTGTAAAATTGTTTGTCTTCCCGAATAAATAAAATGAATAAAAATTTTTTTTTTTCGAAATGTTTCCCAAGTCACCAGTCACTGCGCTCGCGACGTTTGCAGAACACTTTCTATATGAATTGTAGGTGCATGCATTGTAATGGTTACATGATAGATACAGGATTGGAAAGTCTTTTCCCTCAGGCCTACGATTACCATTATATACAATCGATTCACTTAACTCGCACTTGCTTAACTTCCGTTTTGAATTATTATGTGGAAAATAGGGACTCTGTAGGTGCACGCTTTTCTTTGTTTGACCTGGTTTATATGTCTTTACCTAAAGAAAAAAGGAAAGAAAATACGTTAGTTCATTAGAGATTGCAGTAGTTATGTTATACGAAGTAATAGGATTGAGAGTGATAACAATTTCGTTTAGTTATATGAAAATAAGATGCAATTATTTGTTAGAAAATTACAAAGATTTTAAAAACCATGATAGTCTGCCTTATCTATATTTTATACTTTACTATATATAAATATAAATATAAAGAGGTTAAATTTGTCCGTTTGGTTCTTTGTTTTTTTGTAAGTTTGTATGTAGGGGGTAATCTCCAGAACTACCAGTCGGATTTGAATTTGTCTTTAAAAAAGGGCCCATTTTTAGGATCAGTAAAGTATACATAGTGACTTAAATCCAGAACGACGCAGTTCTGATTATTTTGTGAATAAAGAAGGTACCTATGCTTATTATTTAAACAAAATATCTAAACTAATCCTACTTCCTACTAATCCTACTAATAGGTATTATAAATGTGTTTTTTTTTATGTTTGGATGTTTGTTACTCATTCACGTAAAAACGGCTGAACGGATTTGGATAAAATTTGGCACACAGATAGTTTATTATCTGGATTAACACATAGAGATCCCGGTAGTACGTTCCCGTGGGATAATTTCCGACCTCCATGTAGTGACCTCCTAGTATGATAATAAAGAGAAAAAAATTGAGAGAAAAGATTTGAAAGAAAAGATTTTAGAGTAAATATTAGATTTTTTGTTTGTTTGTTTGTAATGCTTTCACGCTAAAACGGCTGAACAGATATTACTGGTGGGTGGACTATTAGGTACTTACACATCTGCCTAACCCTTTGGGAATTACATTCGTAATGTTATGTTTATGCATATCATTCACTCTACTCAGGAGCTCGTGACTAAGTAATAACAGCGGCACGGTTCGATCAATCAGGTTAAGCTACGCTTGCCGGGGTTGGTCTGTGGATGGGTGACCATCTATACATACCGAGACTCCTCTGTACCTCGGAAAGCACGTTAAGCCGTTGGTCCCGGCGGTCGTTCATGGATCATTGACAGTCGTTACGGGTCGTCAGAAGCCAGAAAGTCTGACAACCAGTCTTACCAGGGGGTATCGTATTACCCAGCTACTGGGTTGTGGAGATCAGATAGGCAGTCGCTCCATGTAAAATACGGTATTCAGCTGCATCCGGTTAGACTGGAAGCAGACCCCAACATAGTTGGGAAAAAGGCTAGGCAGATTGATTGATTCACTCTACTGCTTGACCAGCTGCACCTCCCTGATCAAGTCTCAATCCTGGAAACCGACATCCTCAATCTCCCAAACAACTATAAATCTGTAATTACGAAGAACATATAAAATAATTTCATATAATAAGCTAGTTAGCAGCCTATTAAGTTAATGAGATCTGATCAGTCGGCATCGTTATCACAAGATCAGAGCGATATAAGACGAGGGAGTTAAATCAATAGTATCTAGACTTGATTCTTCACCCATGCGTGCGACAGAATGTGTGGAGTTGACTTTACTTTTTGTTTATTTTGAAAGTTTAGAAGTATGAGGAACAGGGTCTAAAGTTCACTCATCCACTATAGAAGATCCTCCGCCCAGGCGGGTATTGTGTCTGGCGGGCAACTGCCCAACGGTTGATGTCGAATAGTCATATATTTCATAGAGTTCGCGCGGTAAACTGTAATTGCGCGATGCAGGATTTGTGTGACGACAGTATTTTATGTGACGTCAGGTATTTGATGCGTAGTTCGTATGTGGCGATGTAGATGCCGCCACAAAAGTATTTCTTTTGGATAGCTTTTACTGCGGCCTTATAGACGTCTGCAGTACTAAGGGGAGCAGTGAGAAAGAAAAGAAACTATAAGTTTTTCTCATCACCTGCTTCTACTTTTAAAATTAAATCACAATAAATGAATGCTGCTGAAAAGAATAAGTATGATAGGAGTACCTCCGCGGCAGAGCTCCTATTTTAGAAACACATTCTCTAAAACCAACAAGAATCGATCTTTACTTGTTAATAGTTAATTTTTGTAGCACGTTTTTGGTGAAATGACCAAAAACCATCTATTGTGATAATACGTGTGACTTTACCAATAATACAGATAGCTGGCAAAGCTTGGCAGCTTCACCAGTTCGAAGTGACTCCCACACATTTCCACACCTGTCGGTCTGACTTATCATAAGGTAGTATAACCCTAGAGCATTTCCATGTAATGTGAAATACGCATGGTACAATACAAGTAAAAACACAATTTAAAAAAGCATTTCAATGTTATGTAACGTTCCTACGAATGTACGACACGGTGTTCGAAGTAATGCTCACGGCAAATCAGCATTTACCTGTAACATTCCTTTCTATTTTAACTCGTCGTTGAATACTCGGATGTTCAGGTCGCGTGTGATGCGTTTATCTTGCTCGATGAGATATTACACAAATTCGCTCGTTGGTTTGCAAAATCAAGTTGCAAAAAAAGCGTCGAGTGTCGTGTTCATTATTTTGTTCGTGAAACGGTGACACATTAGAGCGGCTCGATGTTTTGTTACAAGTAAATGCTTTTGTCTATACACACCTTAAAGAAAACCTCCAAAACGGTCGTTTCCTGTATACATTCCATTCTGGTACACCCTCAGCTGATGGGTCTGAAAGAATAAGCGTAATAATATATTAATATAAGCCTACTAAACTGAGATATACAGTGTAATAAAAACAATTTAAAAAAATTACAAACTTCTGGTCAGTTTGTCTTACGCAACTTCGTCTAGACAAAAGGTTTTGTTTTTCAAGAAAAGTACGAAAGTAGTAAAAAGGACAAAAGTTGTCACTTTTTACTTTCTCAAAGTTTTTTGCGTTTAAATGTGAAAGAATAACCGATCTTATTTAAGTTCTATAATGATCATTATTCTGCTAAGTACGACAGGGCAGAACCACAGATTAATGCAGATGGGGTACTCCGCAAAATCATTTAAATAAAAAGCGACTCTTGTTACGATACAATAAAGTGAAGTTCAGGTCGCACTGCGCTAATTACCTACAGTTATATTCACCTAGAAGTTGCCTCTCTTTCTATCGCGTAACTCTTAGATCTTCTGACTACATTACACTCACTGAATTGGCCCAACAAGACGGGCCCGCCGCGTACTTGTAGCTTCATACCTGAACTGCGGAGTGTCACATCTGTATTCATCTGTGGCAGCACAAAAATCATGGCTTGAGCAGAAAGAGGAGATACACATGAACAAAATATAGCTAATCAATTATAATATATGGTTATATGGTTTAAGAGTCATACCGGCAATTTCATGTCTTAGGGCAAAAGTTACCCAACCAGCACCCTATTAAGGATGATGCTGGGTAACAAAAAAACGAAAAATATGTGTCCAATATTTTTTTAATTATCTCCAAGACGGACTAAAAATAATATTTTAGTCAGCATCCCTATTGCATAACACACTTTCAATCACAATCCGAGAATTTTGAAGGATATTCCTAATCCATTGCTTCATAAGTCCGGAAAATTCGTCTGTTGAACAACGTAAATAACGCAATGGACGTGGGCGAACTGTCAAAATGAAACCCATGGCGATCAATTGTCAGTTTATGTGTGTTACGCAATAACCCTGCTGCTTACATGAAAGATGTTTGTGTTTGTGTGATGTTTTCGACACGGTTGGCGCAGTGGCTGAGCGATTGACTGCTGCGCAACGTGTCGCGGGTTCGATCCCCGCACGGAACAAATATTTGTATGATCTGCAAGTAGTTGTTCCGGGTCTGGGTTATTTGTGTATGTGAGTTTCTATGTTTGTAAACGCACCCACGATACAGGAAAAAATTCTTAGTGTGGGGCAAGGTTTAAAAAAAAAAAAAGTTCTAAGTCAGGATACCCGAGGAGATGCAGGTCTCAAACATCAGCAGCAGTCAGCAGTTCACAACTAATTTTGACAAAAGCGAAGCAGAAACCTTGATAGTTTTTTTAAACCAAATTCTAATTAGAAATAAATAAATAAATAGATGTAAATAAATTCAAATCAATTAAAATAAAAGAAAATAAATGTAATTAAAAGTTAATAAATTCGAAAATTTTGCTATGCACGACATACTCAAGACAGATCCAAAAATTTGCCAATACTGAACTGCCAACACCATAGATCAGTTTACTAAAAAAAAAATGAAATAAAATGAAATTGTTTATTCTGTAAATAGGAAATCGGGAATAGGGTAAATAGGGAATCGGGTTTGAATCATTTTTAAAGTCACATAAAAAAAAGCTAAATGGAGTGACATTTCCTCTCTGACCTTCTCTGAGTTTGGTTGACGATTTCTTTTCAGGGGTAGGTCACTGAAAAGAAATCGTCAACCAAACTCAAGGGGGAGGGGAATATGTGCCACCATCTACATAACAAAACATACCGCTATCAATGTATTCAAGAATCAGAATAAGTAAAGAAAACAGGTAAGTAAAGCGACAGGCTTTCAAACTTTCTCCGTTTACCTACAAATGTAGTTTAACGAAATATATTGCTGCTATAGGTGGCTTTAGAGTTTCCAGTATCACAATATGGTCTAACACCTCCCTAGGTGTTATAACCTCCTAACTAATATTATAAATGCGAAAGTGAATTTTACGCTTTCACGCTTAAACGGCTAAACGGTTTTGGATCCTGGGGAATTCGTTGCGCCACTTCTTCTTCCCAGCTAAAGCAATAGGAATTGGTGAAGGGCGGGCGTTTTTGGGGGACTGTCTTATGTAATTTTGACGTTCGAAAAGTGCTGATTCTCAACCTAGTTTGAATAAATGACTTTTGAATTTTGATAAAATTTGGCAGACAGATAGACCATGACCTGAACATAGGCTATTTTTTCATCCTGGATCGTAGACGTAGTTGCAGGCAATAGCTAGTATTCTTATCAATCGATCTGCCTAGCCTTTTCCCAACTATATTGGGGTCGGCTTCCAGTCTAACCAGATGCAGCTGAATACCAGTATTTTGCATGGAGCGACTGCCTATCTGACCTCCACAACCCAGTAACTGAGTAATACGATACCCCTTGGTGAGACTGGTTGTCAGACTTTCGGGCTTCTGACGACCAGTAACGACTGTCAAAAATCCACGAATGACAGCCGGGACCAACCAACGGCTTAACGTCGATATGTAAAGATCACCAACACCACCTTCACCAACTTCAGCAAGCGTAGCTCGAGCGTGGTTCGAGTACTTCCTATGTCTAGGACTCTTCCGTAGTAAAGAAGGAACCCTTATAGTTTGGCCATGTCCGTCTGTCTATCTGTCTGTCCACGGCTTAGCTCAGAGAATGTAAGTACTAGAAAGCTGTAATTTGGCATTGGTATACACATTAATCACGCCAACAAAGTGGTAAAATAAAATCAAGTAAAATATATTTTTAGGGTACCTCCCCTACATATAAAGTGGGTATGGTTTTTTTATTCTCGTCTATCCCATAGTGTGGGGTGTCGTTGGAAAAGTAGTTATTTTTTTTGGAAATCATTTTTCAATTCAGGAATCCGTTTGCGAAATATTAAGGTTTAAAGTGCAAATTTTTGTTACGAGTCAAGCGTGTCCCGCCCTGCCAGGTTGTACTTGCATTAAATTTGCAGTTTGAAAAACATGTTCTCCCATACATTCCGTATGGGAGAACATATTTTTCAACTACAATGTTAAGTTTGTTCTTGGGATAAATTCATCCCAATTACAGAACCCTGCATTGTACGTGGCCGGATTTTATTTATAAAATATCATACCCAAATTTAGAGGACAAACCTTGCTAAATGTTGGCTTATATTTTAACCACAGGAACACTACCTACTAACTACTTAATAGTTATAAAAGAGGACAATAGTTTAAAATTTAAACGGCGTAAAGATAACAGATCCTGTTAGTTTGGGCTTTTATCTTTAAAAAGTATATATTTTTCACTAATTTCTAATTTCTTCTAAGGTATCCTAACCACTCCATGGCGTTTGAAACTCTTTATCAGACTAATATGCAAATAGAATATATCGAGCAAACCGGAGTTTTCTTACGCGCCGATACACAGGACCTACAGGTTGAATGCTTATTCTGTGACGATACTGCGTTTAGTAAGTTTACTTTACTTTTAAATGACTTACCTTACCACATAAGGGATAATCACAAGATCGTATTATTCGCAGATGACACTTCCCTTATTTTTTAAATCAAACGTCAGTTAGTTAACTTTGAATAAATGAACGATGCACTCTCTAAAGTTGTGCATTGGTTTAATGTAAATAATCTTCTTCTGAACGAAAAAAAGACTAAACTCATAAAATTTTCAACGCCAAATGTCAAGCAGCTAACTACCAATGTTCAAGTTAATGGAATAGAGCTGGACCCTGTTGAGTCGACAGTTTTTCTTGGAATCAATATTGATGGTAAATTACAATGGGGCCCACACATAGAAAAATTGACAGGAAGGCTTAGTTCAGCCGCCTATGCTGTTAAAAAAATTAGACAGATAACTGACGTAGATACAGCCAGAATTGTTTATTTTAGTTATTTTCATAGTCTTATGTCATATTGGATTCTTCTCTGGGGAACCTGTGCGGACATTAATACTATCTTTGTTCTACAGAAAAGGGCTGTTCGAGCCATTTACAACATAGGTCCGAGGGATTCCCTTCAAGGAAAATTCAAAGAAGTAAATATTCTGACTCTAGCCTCACAATATATTTTTGAAAACCTAATGTATGTACACAAAAATATATCAAATTTTAAGAAAATGTCCGATGTTCATAATTTAAATACCAGGAATAAACACAACCTTGCTGTATATCGCTCTCGTCTCCACAGAGTAGGCAACTCGTTCATGGGTCAATGTATACGCTTTTACATCAAACTTCCCATTGACATTCGAAACTTACCCATTAAACGATTTAAAATTTGTATTAAAACCAAACTTTGTAAAAAAGGGTACTATAAAATTTCAGATTATTTAGAAGATAAAAAGCTTGGGATTGAGCTGCTCGCTCTGCTAAACCTTATGATAAAACCATAAAACTTGACATTAGAATTATTTAGTAAAATCATTAAAATATACCGGTTTTATTTAAACTTTAAAACAAAATGACATGATTACTTTGTAAAGTATAATATTATTTTAATTACTTATTGTGAATGTGAGGACTATGTGGATATATTTTTTTTCCATTACTCCTTTTTTTCCTTTCTCAGTTAGTTTTAATGATGGTCTGGCAGTTTGAGTAGTTTATGCGGCCTACCCAAATGTCCTTTCTTTGGTATTGTTCGTCGAGTTGAGCTCCTTATGTTCTGAGGTGAGCTCCACGATTACTGACAAATGCTTGCACTGACTGGACAGGTCCACTCAAATCTGTGTGGTTCTTTTCTCAAAAGACCATTTCAGACACTAATCTACATGGTCCTCATATGGCTTGACCCAGATTATGTCTGGACTTTAAAAGAGACAGTGACCTCTGAGTTTTTTCGGCCTTTCTTCTCAGAGTAGTCGGATAGGAAACACCGAACTCATCTAGCATTTTTTTTTTTTATATGACGTGTAAAGGTGATTCCTATATCCTATTTACAGAATAAACAATTTCATTTCATTTCACTTCATTTCATACTAATTTAATTTGCAGGTAATTTCCGCGCTGAGAAGGGAGATAATTTAAGGAGATATTGGTAACCAGCGCTGCGGTATTGTTTTTTTAAATATCGCCGCATTATGCTGAGATAGGAGCCTTTTTGGCCTCGCACAGGTCGTTATTATTCTGTTAGTTTTTCAATCTTCTCCTTTTTGTTTTTTATTTTATAATATTTTTTTATTATTACTTACTGTTTGTATTTCCTGTGCTTATACCCAAATAAAATATTTTTCTTTTATTTCTTTCTTTCTTTATTTCGTGCAGTAAAGATAATGTAAAAATTATGTCTTAGATCCAGTGCCTAGTATAACCATACTAGGCACTGGATCTAAGACACAATTTTTATAGTGCGATAAAAATCGAGTCTTTTAAATGAATCCATAAGAAAAAGTTAAGTCCAATGGCAATTTGTTACGGTGTGCTAAACTGTTTGACAAATCAATTTTTTTTTTTCACTTTTATATACTTGTAATTTGTGTGAAAACTTTTTCCTTTTTTATTAATTGTTTTTAGTTATTTTAAGTTTTAAGTAGGCCTCTGTTTTCATCTATCGTAATTTTTTTTTTGTTTTCATATATTCATTCCGTGTTTCCAGAATAAGGCGCTTCACATTAGTTTTTATTAGAATATGTCGTACGCATACATTATTGTAATGGCAGGCATTCCGATAACTATTTACCTTCGTAATTAAATGATTATTGGTAAGCACATAATGTGCGCTTACGCAGACCGCTACGTAAGTTTTATGATAATCTTGTACTTTAATTGGATTAAAATGATAGTTCTTACGAATGGCTTAACGAGTAGGTCAGGGAAAGATTTTCACAAAAACTTTGATGTTAAGCTGGTTTTACTTGAGTAAGTTTCACTTCTTGTTTATTGATGTTACATGTACTATCAAAGAAGTTCATATCTAACCAGTTTGAAAACAAAATCCCGTGAACACGATGACCACATCTGTTACCGGCCTGGTGCTATAGCCGCCGAGCGCTGCAAGCAAGAATGGTCCTTACGGTGGTTAGATATGAACTTCTTTGATGGTACTTATTAATAGATACATTAATTATGTTGTTTGATTTCGATGACAGGTCAGGATGGCAGGAGCTCGTGGCTAAGTAATAACAGCCGCACGGGTCGATCCGTCAGGTTAAGATACGCTTGGTCCGTGGATAGGTGACCATTTTTGACTCCTCCGTGCCTCGGAAAGCCGTTGGTCCCGGCTGTCATTCGTGGATCTTTGACAGTCGTTACGGGTCGTCAGAAGCCCGAAAGTCTGACAACCAGTCTTACCAAGGGCTATCGTATTACCCAGTTACTGGGTTGTGAAGGTCAGATCGGCAGTCACTCCATGTAAAATACTGGTATTCAGCTGCATCCGGTTAGACTGGAAGCCGACCCCAATATAGTTAGGAAAAGGCTAGGCAGATTGGATTGTTTTCGATGACAGGTTTTTATGAAAGATTTTCAGGAAGCGATTATTGAGTCCACAATTCATCATGACATTAGTCGATGTATTGCTGCAAGGATTACCGATCACAATTCCATCTGCTTAGGTAATGATTTGCTAAACTTACTTTTTGACTATTTATTGTACCGTATTGGAGTGCTCGTGTTCAGCAGATGTTTGAAGACTGTTATTGAACGAATAATTGATGTTTTACGGGCTTTAATCACCGAAACTTAGACACACTTACATAGTCAATCCCAAAATTTCCGCAGAAAATCTAAATCCGCAGAAAATCTAAATAATGTGAACTTAATCACAACCACACGAAAAATAAAGAATGGTTTTCTTTCATTTTCGAGTGGTAGTGACTAATCTGGTGTCAGAGTTTTTATGCCGTCCATGGGCCTCTGACTTGTTTTCACATGCCGTCGAGAAATATCTCTCAGGCATCCGTGCCTGAGTTTCCTGCCAGGGTTGCGAGTTTGTCCGAAAGGGATATCGCGGCTCGGGATATTGAGGAGTTGGGATATCGCAGCCCCGGTGCACACGCGACACGGGCAACGGAAGGAACACGGATGGGTTTTAGTCAGTAAAAATCTGACACACCCTCCCGCTCCGTCCAGAGCGGGAGAAGTTATTTGACAATTTCCCACACTCAAAAAAAAAAAGGCATGCCGGTTTCCGCACGATCTTTTTCTTCACCGTTTTTGAAGCAAGTGATGCAATACGCACATGAATCCGAAAAGTCAGAGGTGCGTGCTTTGGGTTCGAACTCGAGACTTGGTAGTCCGACGGTCACACCACTAGACTATCACTGCTGTTAGCAATCATTAACAAGTACATTTATTTTTCAACTTAGATTGTCCCACTGCTGGGCAAAGGTCTCCCCCACAGCTTACCACTCTTCCCTGTGTGTAGCCTACTCCGGCCAATCTGCCATAAACGCCTTTACAACTCCACTCTCTAACAAGTACCTACTTAGAGATAATTTCCAACATTTTGATAAACGACACAACTATAGCAAACATTGGAACGTGTGCAAACAAACACTTTCACCGGCGCCTGGGCACGCGACAACCGGTCCCAGGTTCGATTCCCGATAACAGCACTCTTAATGAGAATACCAGTTAATTGATTTATTGCAATAGAAAATGTGCGTAGTATTAGAAAAGTGGTATAAATAAACTATTTAATGGTTCACTTGTTTGACAATATTAATTCATTTGATGCGGTATGTGACGTCATCTTTATAATAATCTATTGCTTTTATGTTATTTCATTATTATTTAAATGTTTAGAATAAATCTCAATGAATCCTAACTAGTATAATAATAAACGCTTTCGCGTCTAAACGGCTATGCGGCGACTATGATCTGAGTTAGGACATTGCATACTTTTTATCCGGATAATTAGTTCCTGTGGAATAATTTCCGAAACCTACGCGGGCGAAGCTGCGGGCGTAGATTTATCAATAAAAGTAAACGAAAACCGAAACGTGAACATGATGATCAAATTGTTCTTTCCTGTAATAGGCGAAGGGATTTTTTTAAGTAGGTATAAAAATACCTACCAGAGAATAAAATAAAAAAATCTATCAATCAATCTGCCTAGCCTTTTCCCAACTATGTTGGGGTCGGCTTCCAGTCTAGCCGGATGCAGCTGAATACCAGTATTTTACATGGAGCGACTGCCGATCTGACCTTCACAACCCAGTAACTGGGTAATACGATACCCCTTGGTAAGACTGCTAATCAGACTTTCGGGCTTCTGACACCCGTAACGACTGTCAAAGATCCACGAATGACAGCCGGGACCAACGGCTTAACGTGCTTTCCGAGGCACGGAGGATTCTCGGTATGTAAAGCTGGTCACCCATCCACTGACCCGGTAAAATTCCCCATTGAAAAAAAAGTGCCGATTTTTTTTTTTTTTAGAGGTGCGATCCATCAGGTTAAGCTACGCTTGCCGGGGTTGGTCAGTGGATGGGTGACCACATCCGCTGACCAACCGCTAATTTTTTATGGATTTCGGGTAATTTTGGTACTAAAAATGTGAATAGCAATAACTTTTTATATTTACCTAATAATGCGGGCCCTATCAGAATACCAGCGATATGACTTTTTTTTTAAATGTCGAAGCATCATGCTGAGATAGAAGCCTTTTGGCCTCGTAAAAGACATCCTGCTTTAAATTTAAATGTTACTTTATTTTTTCTTTATGTTTAGTGTGTTTTTGGTTTTATTTGTGATTTCCTGTGCGAGTCTCAATAAACACTTTTTCTTCCTTTCTTTCTTAAATAAACTCCAACACCAAGTACCAACCCTTCTCTTATAAAATGTGTTCAAAATATTTCACAATCTAAGGATGTCCGTTGTTTATTAGCAGTTAGTAATTTAATACCGATCAGCACTTAATTACGAGAAGTTTCGACGTAAAGACAGGACAATGGAGGATCACGTTACCCGCTATCGTTTTACTGATTAGGAAGATTAGCTCAATGTTTTGCCAACTTTAAGTATTGTTTTTGAAGGACGCTATCTCTTCAATTTGTCTATCCAATCGGGATGTTTATTTTATTCGTTGAAAGAATTTTATGCGTGGTGGAAGAAATGTTGAAGTTCCTTAATGGCCGATTCCTATTTTACGGACCCTTAACAGTTAAAATTAAGACTCTTGTATCTTTACCAATAATGAAGCAAAATAAAAACAAAAAAAAAAAATATATATATTTCTTAACCAAAACTAGACAACAAGTTGATGATTGGAGCCTCCTTTTAAGCAAAAAATGCCTGTGTTAGAAGACTCCGCTCTTCCATAACAAGATAGGTTTACAAAAAGAACAGAATTACATTGTTAAGATAGCAAAGACCTCATAGCTTTGTATAGTAGACCCTTCCATATGGAAGTATTTATCACAGGAAAATGTTGCTTACGAATATAATTTTATGCCCAGTTTGGCAATAAAAAATCGCCACTCGAGAACCTTTCGGCCCCATCGGCCATCTGTTCTGCGAGCAATGTGCCCTGCCCATTGCCACTTAAGTTAGGCAATTCTTCGGGCTAGGTCGGTTACCTTGGTTCTCCTGCGGATCTCTTCATTTCTGATTCGATCACGTAGGGAAACACATAGCCCTCTCCATTGCCCTTTGGGTGACTTTTAGCCTTCTGATAAGGCCCATTGTGAGCGACCATAAATCTGGTTATACACGCACGCCGGTTGCGAGTACCTGACCTTTCTGAAGAACATCACTAATAAGGTCACCATATGTCCTCCTAGGGCATCCCGTCTCAGTGTTTTCACTCTCTCAGTTATTTTTCCTTGCCCTGAATTGATAACTGTTTCAAAACCCCAGATTTCATAAATGCATACGATCCGATATAAATAGGATACGATCACAATCAACGCCTCAGACAGTATCACATTACGGCTTAGCCCACACGATACATGAATAGATAGTCCATCAAACGAACAATTACTCAAAGCAAAATAATTAACGAAACAATTGTGATAAATAAACTGCTTGCATTACGAAGAGGCGGTTGCAGTCGCCATACATCTGATCTCCAAGTCCTTATACAATCTTACTTTTTCACCTCTGAATTTCAAAATTCCCGGGAAATTCCCCCTTATTACGATGGATTAAGGAATCATGTGGTAGTATTTTGGTAGTTGGGAAGTGTGTAGATATGTTGGTAAAGGTATAAATCGAGTGTTGGCATATGAATACGGTTGCGCACAATGCAATGTCCTCGCCAGTCGAATGGCGACGTTCGCGTAAATAAGAAAGTAACCTATCAACCCTATCTTTTTAACGATTTAGGTAAATAGTGGTAGTTTGGTGGGGTGGAGTCGCTTTTTAGAATTATCTTTGGGATAAAAATATGTGTCTCCAAAACTACCGAGTAGGTACCGATTACAATTTTATAGTCAAAACACTTTTTTCCTAACTAAACAATACCCACTATCATCAATACACTATCATTGTAAAGATTAAGAGTAAAACGGGCAAGAAAAAACTAAATTGTGATGAAAATCTGAAAAGTTTTTAAAATTAAATATTTTATTTTCACACATTCTTTATTAAATAAGTAACACAATCATTTTATTTACTAATTACGTTACAGTCAATTAAGTACATAAGGATCAATTTTTTAAAATAAATATTTCGTGATATTATTTTTTGAACCACTCGACAGTTTTCCCTATTCCGACCAAGGACTAAAAGAGAAAACAATTAGTGGATGTTCTCAAAACTGCTATAAATTAGCTCTATCTTCTGTTCTGTCCCATAAAACGCCATAGCTATGGGCTTTACTGCACACGAGCTTAACTTTATAAACTTAATAGTACGAATTTAATTTTAGCCATAAAACCATGGTAGCTTTTCAAAATTCTGTGAGGTAATTGTTTAATAAAATAAAGCATCTGCCTGTAGTACAACATTATTGAATGGATAAAGATTATTTTACTCTGAATCTTGAATTTGTACAAAAAAGACAATATGAGTTATTCTTACACACCAGTACAAATAAAACAACAAAACAACAAAACAACAATACACAAAATAAACACAACATCACAATGATTTCACGATTTTTTGGCCAATATGAATATAAAAAAATAAGTAACCATTTTAACAGCTTAACAGTCACTCTACTCGCCTTTTCCTTACTATATTGGGGTCGGCTTCCAGTCTAACCGGATGCAGCTGAATACCAGCATTTTACATGAAGCGACTGCCTATCTGACCTCCACAACCCAGTTACTGGGTAACACGATACCCCTTGGTAAGAGTGGTTGTCAGACTTTCGGGCTTGTGACGACCCGTAACGACCGTCAAAGATCTACCAGTCTCAATCGATCGATCAACGTAACGTAGCTTAACCTTTCCTAATTAATAAAAGATATTACACAATAGACTAATACCTAACTGATAAATTCGATAACAAAAATAACTAATTACCAGATAAGTATAACAATAAAAATATATGAACATTATAAGTATTAATTTAAATATACTAATAGCAATACAAAATATTTAAGCGAATAATTAAATAAGCTAAGATAAGATAAGATAAGATAAGATAAAATTTATTTGTTTAAAACATAAGTATACACACACACATTGCATGCAATATGTTACATTAAATTATAGCACAGTCATGTTTTGCCTTAACGGCGTACAAATATAAACAGATAGGTTATTTTTATTAATAGGACATAAACCGCAAATACTTATTTATTTTGTCCATTATTCAAATCAATTAACATAACAAATTAAAACTGCATCAATCAAATTATAATAATAACGGAATAGTGTCATAAGCTCGTCATCGAAATAATAATAATAAAAAATATATAGTAATAAAATAATATAAACAATAATAATAATAACAACTACAACAACGACACAACAACAACAACAATACAACAACAACAACTACAACTAAATAACTAAACTAAATATAAATAATATATAATTTATTTAAAAAACATTACACTCCTTTTTGGGCAGTCGTGTAATAAATTTATTGACCTACACATATTATATTCAGAGAATAAAGAAATGAGTGGTAACATAACTAAATCATGTAGTAAAAAATTTTTGATAAGAAATAATTTAAATATTTAGCTATATGCTTTCTCTCCTACTTATTTAAAATTTTGCTTTGCGTGACAAGGTCCATAATTGTTTCTACTTATTTATTCTTACCACCTGTATATTATTACGTACATTATGGATTGCAATAACGATAAATAGAATTAAAAATTAATTTTGTACCTTTTACAACTTTTAGGTAACTGCTAGGTAACTACTACGTTACTACTAGGTAACTACTAGGTAACTACTACGTTACTACTAGGTAACTACTAGGTAACTACTACGTATCTACTACGTAACTACTAGGTAACTACTACGTATCTACTACGTAACTACTAGGTACCTACTAGGTAACCTTACCTTACTTTACCTTGTAATTTGTTTCGATCCGTGCGGCTGTTATAAGCATAACGTAATACCTAGAAACTGTAGATATATCCACAGCTGTATATGGGCTTCTTCATAGATTTGTATAACCAAAGAAAATGGCGAAAAGTCTGCCCGACAAAGAGTTCTTAAAGCAAATAATATACCTGGATTGGTTAATCAAACTATCCTTTAGCCGCCTCATGACAATAGCCAGTGAAGAGACTACCCCAAATTTCTTCACAACACACAATTATTTCTATCGATAATAACTAGTCGTTAAAAAAAGCAAAATACAAACTTACTTGCAAAAACTCCAACTGCAAATACACTTCCACTCTAACAGTGAAACTTCACCTCAGTACGGTGAAACTTCCCGATATTACTTGTTAGATATTAATTAACACATGCCGCTGGCGTCCTCTATAAATCTCCGGTGTCGATCTGTCGATATGTCGATGTCGATAAAAGTTGACGCGCGGCCGACCGAGAACTACACTAGTGGACACTGTTTTACCGGCTTTATAGATTTAGACTTAGTTAATATTCTAGAGCTAAATATAGAATATTGTAGACTGTTTATGGACCAGATTTAGGTGTGGATATCTTTGATTTAAGTGTTTCTGTTACGGGTTGATAAACAGATCGACCTATCGGGTCAAAACTTTACCTTTTAACCCCCGACAAAAAAGTGGGGTTTTTGACTGCTATGTGTCCGTCTGTGACTCCGTAGCTCTTAAACGGGTGAACCGATTTAAATGCGTTTTTTTTTAGTTTGAAAGCAGCTTTTCTAGCGATGGTTCTAGACATGTTTTATCAAAATCGGTTCAGCTGTTTGGAAATTATCAGGTCTTTTCTAATTGATGGATGGATGTGAGCGTCTTCCACAGGTGTGATCGATTTGAAATTTGGTATTCTGTTACTTCAATGATATTAGAAGAACATAGTAACCTTGAACTGGTGCTGTAGCATCACCTGGAATTTGCAGGATACCCAACTCCCTTACCAACTTACAGCGCAGGTATCTTGTTTGGGCTCATTGGAATGGTCAATTAATAGGTCATAGATAGATGATGGACAGGGTCTGGTGATGGAGTAGGAAAGAGAAATGAGGAAATGTTTGTGTCGAGGAATTTTAAATTTTAATATAATTGTCATTTTTAATGCTGAAATGAAACTACACTTAGAGCGTTATCACATTGATCTGCCAGCGTCTTTCCAGCGAAGAAATTAGTGAACGTGCTCTCCGCGGGTGCAAAGCGAGCCAGCCACGACCACGCGACGTATTCTCCGCGTTTTCACAATTTTCTATGCTCGCTTATCTCGCTCTCTCTTGTGCAGTCACAACAATCGTTCTCGTTACGCAAACGGGGCAAACACGTGGCGTGCTCGCTACGCATACGCAGGGATAACCTTAAACAATTTCTTCGCTGGAAACACGCTCGCAAATTGTCAGTGTGGTAAGGCCCTTATCTGTAAGATCTTGATTGCTCTCTACTGTAAAATTTACTGTACAGTCACAATCGCTAATATGTATCCACTTAGCAAAATTCAAAAGCGATTTTCTCATGGATTAACGACTACAACTTTAAGATAAGACCAATTTCATATTAGTGTGGGTTCCAAGATACTATAATCATAACAACATAAAATTACAATAAACACAGTAGGAGCAAATCAGTTTTAGAAGTTGCTAGGTGTATATATATTAGTGTTAGTGACTATATATCCAGAGAAGCAATTCCCGTTTTTTTAAGAACGTCGGCATTCGGATATCGATCTCAATCTTTCATTACCTCTAATTTTCGTTAAATGTTTGCCAGTTTTTTTACATTGTTTGTCGGTGAGATGAGATTTCGACTAGATTTTAAACGTTTTTAATTACGAGAATTAGCCTTCTGTTATTTTGACTCACGTCACATGAATACAGATGGTTCACTCAGCAGAATCGTTTAAATAAAAAGCGACTCCTGCTACGACACAATAAAGTGCAATTCAGGTCGCACAGCGGTAATTACCTACAGTTATATTCACCTTGAAGTTGCCTCTCTTTCTATGGCGTAACTCTTATATCTTCTGACTACGTTACATCACTGAATTGGCCCGACAAGACGGGCCCGCCGCGTACTGCGTACTTGTAGCTTCATACCTAAAATGAAAGAAAAAAAAAGAAAGAAAGAAAAATAGTTTATTCTGCACAAACCAAACGCACATTAAAAATATATATATATTTAGTGCTCCTTTACAAATTAGCCAAAAGCCTCGTATTCAATATTCAAAACTTATTAAAGTTCGTTTTATCTGTGCTCACGAAGCGGATTTTTTTTTGTAAGTTACCAACTGGAGACATTTGGAGGAACAGCAAAACGTTCTGAATTTTGCTCCGCAATTGAAGAAGTCTGTTACAAAGAAGTTGCTTCTGAGACTTAATTTTACTAACCGGAATGGTTAGTAAAATTTTGCTGCCGCATGCCGTCCGCTACCGGTGACAACTATTATCGACGCCACGCAAATTCCGTCTCACATGAACCGGAATTTCATGAGTTATAAATAGAATAATAGTAGTATATTTGAAAGCCACAGAATCCGATGTGGCCTTAATAATTCAGTGTAGTGTCGGCGTGGCGTCGATAATAGTTGTCACCGGTAGCGGACTGCATGCGGCAGCGCCAGCCTAACATTGCGCACACGCACGCTAAAATAAACGTATGGATAGCCGGTTCAATGTAAGGAAAGGGTTTTTATGCGAATACTGTTATCAAGAATACGTTATATAAAGTTCATCTCGTAGAATAAATTAATCTTCTTAAATTAAATATCAAAATGTCAGATAGAACAGTAGAAAAGCTGACTTTCTACAGTCCGTTATGATATTTCACTCTCTTTTTGTGCACTTCTCTCTGATTGAACTTTGATTGAAGTGGCAGTGGGCATGGCACATTGCTCGCAGAATAGATGGCCGATGGGGCTGAAATGTTCTGGAGTGGCGACCGCGTACCGGAAGACGTAGCGCTGGACGGCGTCTCACAAGGTGGACCGATGACCTTGTGAAGGCCGCAGGAATCTGCTGGATGCGGGAATCACAGAACCGGTTGAAATGGCGTTGCTTGGGGGAGGCCTATGTATGTATAAAAGATGCATAAGGCGGAGATGAGAATGTTAACATGGATGTGTGGAGTGACAAAAATTGATAAAATAAGAAATGAGTATATAATAAATAAAAAATATTATACCAGCCTATTACTGTCCCACTGCAGGGCTAAGGCCTCTTCTCATACAGAGAAGGCACCAGCATTGATCACCACGCTTGCTCAAGACGGGTTAGTAATTTCAGAATTATATTACCTATAAGTCCAGATTTTCTCACGGTGTTTTCCTTCACCGATGTCAGTAATGTCCAAGATAAACTAAGAAAGTACATATGAATTGAAAAAGTCACATTGGTACTTGCCCGGATTTGAACCCACAACCTCGTGCATGAGAGGCGAGGCCTTAACCACTGGGCCATCACGACTGGATATATAAGGGGAAGTTTAAAAGAGGTGCGAGTGGCAGAAAAGTTCAAAATGAAATCGTTTGGCTTGGTATGGTCATGTGATGAGGAGCGAGGAAATGTATGTGACTAAAAGAGTGATGAGCATAAATGTTAATTCTAATTCAAATTCAAATTCAATTTTTTATTTCAGACCAAGAGATCCAAATAAACACAGGAATAAGGAATAGGAATAGAACTGGGATGGAATAGGTTAATGGATACAGCGAGGAAGGCATAGAAAAGGTGGATGGATTGCGTGACAAATGATTTGAAAGAGAAGGTAGTAAATGATAGCGTGACGGTTGACAGGGAAATGGAAGAAGACCCACACACACAAGGGCAAGAAGATGATAATAGCGGTACAGCCATGGTAAACAAAAAAGTCGTACAGCCATCAAGATCTCATCCGTTGACACACATTCACGACAAAAATAATAAAATTGCGAAGTGGTTTTCAACGTATTTGTAAATTAACGTTTATAACCGGATATTATCAACTGGATTCGTGCATTAAACATAATCATAAATTTTATTGTCATCCTTCCTTTCGCACGATCCATTATGGCGTTATTTGATGAACTACTTATTACTGTATTAATCGTTTGTTTTGGAATATTTATTGATGACTAGTTACTGACTCTAATCTCAAATTCTAATTATCTACACTATTGAGAGAAAAGATTTTTATTTTTGTTTGTAGTGAATAAACTCAAAAACTACTGGACAGATTTTAAACACTCGTTCACCAGTAGAATGCTATGTTATCAAATAGGCTATAATTTTGATTGGCTACTCAAAATGGACTATCAAAAGACTGAAGATTTGCTAAAAGTCACAGTGTAATCCATGACCTCGATGTCACCCACTCACGCAAACTTGCACATAATCACCTCTTCACCTTAATACAACCCCTTAAAATTATATAAAAAAGGAAAAAAAATGTAAATTAATAAGTTCACATTCACAACAAATGTATCCAAAGAAACCAAATTGTAACAAAATCCGCGACTGAACACTGTGTCCCAAAATACAAGCGACAGCTTAGTTTGGGGACCAGCATCACCAACTCCTGTGTGAATATTTTCTGGTACCAATAAACACCTTTTTTTTCTTTTTAATTTATAATGATATCACGCGGGCGAAGCTGCTAGTTTATTAATACTCAAGTAAACAATAATTATACAATATGAGATTGGACGTTGATCCCGAAACTAGACGTTTTGCCTATATCTTGGGGATCAGAGTTGCACATCTAACATATATCAATGCATGTGGTCAGCCACATGCATTAATATATGTTAGATGTGGAACTTTTCAGTGTATTTTTATTTTCTCGGTGCATCCAAAGGTGGATTTATAAACCTATTGAACATAAAACCAGAACAAGAGCAGTTAAAAGCATTATTTTCTTAATATTCTTGACCTTTAAGTAGACCAACGAAAGAATGCCCTGTACCTGTTAACACAAAAAGAAAAACACACAACAAACAACAACAACATGCATTGATATATTCGTATGTTAGATGTGCAACTCTGATCTAACAACATGAACGCACGCATGCATTACAAAAGGAATGAAATGAATGAAGAATGTGTAATTAATTTTAACAATTAAATGCTTAACAGGGAGTTGAGCCGCTACACCAACGCTTCCATATCTTGTTCCTACAAGGGTTCTTTCTTTTCATTGCAAGGTATCATCTGGGTGAAAAAGATGAATTCTATTTATTCCGTCAGTCAATAAATAAAAAAATATTTGACACGTATTTTTTGCTTTATCATATTAATAAAAAATTACTTATATATAACGTATTAGTGTTAGGGTAGGGCTCACTACGTCTCAATATACCGCCGTAATCTTTTGATTATGTAAAAAAATAAAAAATACTTATCCAATATTTTTTATCATTCTACCTTGACAGACGGAAAAAAATATGTTTTTAAATCATCCCTATTTGTATACCAACGAAAAAACAAATGCCATTCAACATAAAACAAAATCCAAACTACAGTTACAACTGCAAAATCTATTATTAAAATGATCCACTACTTTCGCGGAACTACCGCTTGCACATCAATAATACATGTATCTCGTTCGCAAACATCAGATACATAATGAATGTACATATGAATATACATGCTGATATAAAGGGTTTTCTAATCAAAACATTGTTATTTATAGCTAACTGGTCGAATTCATTTGCATATGCTGGTCTAGTGATAAGTAATGGTTGATTTAAGATGTGCGCTTTTACTTTGTCGGGTAAATAGTAGAAAAACAGTTATTATTTTGACAATGAGGCGATTTATCTTCGAAGTTGTTTGGGGTACTGCAGATAAGATCTAAATTAATGACGCTAGATTTGAGACAAAGTACAGGTCAATCTGGAGTTTAAACCAATATTCATAGGTATTAAATAGGGCACTGATAGCTTAGTGGTGTGACCGTCAGACTACCAAGTCATAGGTCACAAGTTCGAACCCAAGTCGAACCTCTGAATTTTCGGATTCATGTGCGTATTGTAAAATTAACACTTGCTTCAAAAACGGTGAAGGAAAACATCGTGAGCAACAAACCGGCGGCATGCCTGAGAGATATTTCTTGACAGCATGTGAAGCCAAGTCGGAGGCCCATGGGCGGCTTCAAAACTCTGACACCAGGTGAGTCACTAACCACACGAAAGGAAGAAGAGATGAAATAATCTACAGCTGGAACATCAATAAAAATATTTGACAACATACTGAATGCCTTAGAAATATTTCTCGATGGCATGTGAAGCCAAGTCAGAGGTCCATGGGCGGCTTTAAAACTCTGACACCAGGTTAGCCACTAACCACACGAAAAGAAGAAGAGATGAAATAATGAACAGTTGTACCTTCAATAAAAATATTTGTCAACATACTGAAAAAGAAAGCACCAATTCGATATTTTTTTGCTTATTTGTTGATTCGCACGTATTTACTCGCCCCCACTTCCTGTCGCTTTAAGACAACATGAAATGACACATGTTAGCCAAACTAAGAAAATAGTGACAGGATTCGTCATAACTCAACCATCACTACAGTAGCTAAACTAACAGAGCGGACACAATGCGGTGCAGTACGCGAGCTAAGCAAACACTCGACGTGTTATCACGGCGTGCTTCCAGCAGCAATTGACGTTATTAACTGTCATTGTTTACTTTGTAATGGATGACATGAGCGAGGTACGTACATATATTATGTATGTGCTTTTCATGTCACTAAAGTTTTGCACGCGTATCATTTAAAGTCTTCTGTTGATTTGACTAAGATAATAGGTTTCCTAAACTAAAGTGATGAACTGTCTTTAAAATAGACTGCAGTTTTAACGACATTGTTGGATTTCTGGAATTACGAATTTGCTTAACACTCAAAATAGTCACTTCGTCCTCAATCGAAATACAGATACAGTCGAGATTAGGTTATCAATGTTTAAAAATAAATAAACAAATCAAATACTCCACTAAAACATTCAAAATTATCAAAAAACTTTCTCACCACCTCAATTAAATTTCTCCTAAAACACAGCCTAACTACACCAGTATAACCAACCATAACATAAAAACCCATGCATACCAGTACCGCAACGGAACTGCATACATTAAATCCCAAACATCAATCAATTGTGACTTTCAAGCTAACGAGTGCGTTTTCTCCGAGACACATATGCATAGAGAAACCATAATTTAGACATTGGCCCACTCACTAACTCATAGTACACTGGCGACAGGTTGATTTGGCATGTACACAAATAATACTAACCTACATGCATATATGCGGGTAAGGGTGTGTTCAAAAGAGCTTCCTGGATACGTATTTTTTGTTTAACTAACTTGTGTTGCCTTCAAAATTGTGTGGAAGAGTACCTTTATGATTTGAACATTCCACCCCGGATGTTGGTATGACCCGAAAAATGGGCAGCAGCGTTCTCTATGCATTTTAACACCATACTGCGATCGCAAACCCGCAGGCGTCAAGCGTGGCGATTTTGGCAAACCCCCCCATTTGGGGGAGGCCTATGTCCAGCAGTGGACGTCTTTCGGCTGAAATGATGATGATGATATTGCAAGAGGGTTCAACCATCTGGGCAATGTAAGAGAATTTACAGACGGTAAAATGACTGAAGAAGATTTGCAAACAATGCTATTAGTAAAAATAGTTTTTTTTTTTTTCTATTTTTATAGTACGGACTTGTACCATTAACAGGTCATGTCAGCCCCAACATTTCCTTAAGTAAGTTACTTACAAAATTTTCTTAAGACTATTAAAAATAAATTAATAAATAAGCTTGACTTTATTGCTTGCAGGGTAAGCCAGAATACTCGTACTTTGCTCGTTTTCTCTCTAGGAGTAAAAAAAAACAAACAAGATTTCAGTGTACAGCGGAAATGTTAATATTTTTTTAATGTCTAAATCATGTACGTTTGCGCCCAAAAATAAGACTAAAGCCGAAGTTTCTGTTCTATTTTCGTTTTCGGCTGAAAATCCATTTTCGATCGGACTCTAATTTTATTTTGGATAACCAATAACACAAATATCTACAAATCCTAACTACTTATATATATATATATATAACAACTAGCTAACTCATTTGCATAGGTTTTACATCAAATTTCCAAGTCCACAGTTATTTTTCTTATAGTTTATTTTTTCCTTGACAATTCAAAAGTACCTGTAATTGGTTTATTTGAAATAAATGCTTTGAGTTTGAGTTTGAGAGTTTGACAGCGACAATATCGCCATTATTTAGGCTCACGCCACTTCAGAGCAACTCCTTAAGAAGGAATCAAGGTCGGACCACTATCGCGCACAACTCGCTTAATATGGAGCAGACGCTATGCAATTCCGTTAAATACATGCTGATTGTATTTACGTAATGGTACTTAAGTAGGTACATACGTACTTAATGTGTAGACAATGTCAGTGGGGTAGTAAGGACCTGTTTCGTGTTCTGTGATGCGGTAAAATGCTCATAAATAGGAATTTCACCCTAATATTTAATTAAAAATGTCTAAAATACAATATACGACGTGTATCTAGTAACCTAATCCAAATCCTAATCCTAATATCGAGTATTCCAAGGTCACCTTTGCTGCGATTGTTCGCCCCTTATTGAGCTGATGACGATTCTAGTCGAGGTGGACCGAGTAGTAATCCTATACAAGTGGGGTCGTCGGGCGGTGTGGCAACACGTCGTGTCTGGGTTCGCAACAAGTCAATCGTCATCCTGAGGATGCCTTGTTAAGAGGTGAAAAACATGTCTTTTTTTTCTTACTGGGTTCTTTATGACTCTTTAAGAACAGTTAAGGGGATTTGGTTACTAAACATACGTCGTTTTTTATAATGGATTTTCGCAAAGTCATGCATGAGTCAATTAACTATCTGAAACATGTCTGTCTTACTGTCCATGATATACTGCTTATAACTCCAAAACCTCGTAGCACATTTCTTTTCTGCAGTTTATTCATATGTTTTTGACTAGTAGAAGATTGCATATGCCCAAAAGAACAGCTTGCATCTTTCAAATAAAGAAATCAAGAATTTCATTCTTTAGTCGCAGAAGGAGCTCGTGGCTAAATAATAACAGCCGCACGGGTCGATCCATCAGGTTAAGCTACGCTTGCCGGGGTTGATGACCATCCTTACATACCGAGACTCCTCCGTGCCTCGGAAAGCACGTTAAGCAGTTGGTCCCGGCTGTCATACGTGGATCTTTGACAGTCGTTACGGGTCGTCAGAAGCCCGAAAGTCTGACAACCAGTCTTACCAAGGGGTGTAGTCTTACCCAGTTACTGGGTTGTGGAGGTCAGATAAGCAGTCGCTCCATGTAAAATACTGGTATTCAGCTGCATCCGGTTAGACTGGAAGCCGACCCCAACATAGTTGGGAAAAGGCTAGGCAGATTTGATTTATTCTTCAGTGCCAGCTTTCTGCTGCTTTTTCTCCAGGATCATCATCTTCATTCTCCAGCTCAATTTATTTGTGGTCGGCGCAATAACTGTTTTTCTTCCAAACTTCTCTATTAGACGTCATCTCGGCAGTCACCCCCTCTCGTAATGAATAAAAGTGAATTTTCTCTAGGATATACCTGACAAAACTAGTCAGAGAATCCCAAATTATGCACATCATTAATACTGTAGACAATGATAAACATTTCATGATGGATCACCAAACCTATTAGGAATTACAAGGAGAAATGGTATGCCAAATATCGCGTAGCGTGCATGCGTGAAAAATATTCAAAAACACGGCTCACCACAGGTGGTCTAAATAGCGTCTTCAAAAGAAAGGGGGCGAGTGAAGTACAAAGACTCCCTTGTTATATGCACCCTGCGTTTTTCTCAAGGGATCGATTTTCTAATCAGCAAGATTTGACAAATATGTGGGTAATATCGTCGTTGTAAAATGTATGGGTAGTATCATAATTTCCTTGTGTATTTCATAGCATAGATAGCATATACAGGGTCAAATTAAATTTGCTAGCAAAACTCTGCAGAACTCAGGATATCCACAGCAAAAAAAAAAAATCATCGATACTGTGAAGTTAACCCACAAAAAAAACAGATTTTGTAAACTGATATTTTAAGTGGCTACAATAACTGCGGTCGATGACCCCAAAAAATAAAAACTTTTTTTTTTTGCATGGTTAGATATCTTTGCCCATTACATCTGCGGAGTGTCGCTAGCTAATTTAATTTGACTGTGTATAGTGCTTATTTTGTTACTTTAAACAAAGGAAAATCGTCTTCTTTCACATTGGTACATTCGATTTATCCTATCTGTCTTCTTTGGATTTATACCTCATCATTAATTATCTATCGTCCACGCATATATTTAACCTATTTTTGTCCTCCTGCTAGAATAAGACGGAATATAAATGAGACATCGCCAGAATTCTAGAAATCAGGCCCTGCAAATACTCTGGCACTATTGAGGTGCCTAATAAAGTGGCCTTCTACACTCAAGCTCTCCAAGAACGCAAGTGAAGTGCAATCTAATGAACGCATACTAACTAAAACAGCAATTTCAAATTACGTGCACATTCCTTCATTAATACCGCGCGAGTGTGAACAGCACCTAACTGCGCGGTAAATAACAATCTGTGCAAACGAGCAGTGTTGATGTTGATACAGCGGTGACCACAAATCACGGCCGACACTGTGGACACACGATGTGTGCTCGATTGTGTCCCGGTGTTGTGTCCGACACTCTGGCGAATATTACAGTTGGTGTTGTTTATGAAGTGTGTTTTTAGTTGTCTTTGATTTAAGTAAAAACCGTGCGTCGACTCAATTCTGCAAAAGCAAAAGATTCGGAAAACCAACAAAATATTCGTAACATTTTTGTATGAGGAACAGGGTGTAAAGTTCACTCATCCACCATAGAAAAGGGAGGATCCTCCGACTAGACGGGTGTCGTGCCTGGCGAGCAACTGCCCAGAGGTTGAAGTCGGGAGCTTGTATACATGTCCCTTGCGCGGTAAACTCTAATTGCGCGATGCAGGATTTGTGTGACGTCAAGATGTTGTGTGACGTCAGTTCTTGATGCGTAGTTCGCATGTGGCGATGTAGATGCCGCCACATTGGTATACAAGTTTGTTATTATTAACCATTTTGTTGTGACAGGTAAATGATTATAATTTGGTATATTTTTAAGATTTTTACTAAACCATCTTATCGTCCAAATGATTTCCAAAAAAAAGATTTTCCCAGTACCACCCAATAAGATCACATTGCCAATACCCATGCTTTGTTTAAAATTATTTTAAGTTTAAATCTGAGAATTTCGAACAGAAATTAATTCCTCTATAATTTTTGTTTGACTTATGCCCCGTTCGATTGTGTCAAGTGTCGAGTGTTGCCAGTGCGCTACACTATCGTGACAAAAGGTTAGACCTCTACATGCCATTGTCTGAATGTGATATGATTATTTACTAATCCTGCATACCGCAGGTGGATTTATTGGGACAGTCATATATGACCCGTTTGAACGTCATTATTTTCAAAATATTAACTCTAATTCAAAATATTTACACAAACCTACATGCACTTATGAAATGTCAGAAACTAGGTGCACGGTTTCAATTGGTCGTTTCCTATGGAGAGGAACCGGCAAGAAACTCCACTCCCCTCGTGTTCAAATCTCCGAGCCTTTAGCTTTGATATCAATATCACACGTAGGAGCTTTGAGTTTATGTTAATAGTATTTAAGATTTAAGTTAGTATTTCTTGTTTAAACATTGTATTCACTGTAAAATTGTTTCATTTAAACTACTCATTGTTAACAATCATAATTTTCGCAATGTTAGCAATGTCCTAAGCAATAGAATATCAAGATTAGTTAGGTTAATAACGATTTAGCATAGTACAACACTTATCTCTGGTACACATCGGTTACCTACCTTATTTTCTTTCCTAAACCAAGTTTGTTTACCACTACTAATGTCCAAGCAAGTTCTTTATCTCGAGAAATTTATTCGTATTTTCCAATCAGTTTTGCATAGGACACGTTAGCTGTCCGCATCGTAAACCAGTGGTAGGGCCGTTACTCATAATGTTATGATAATCCATCGAGTGGTCCGTGTACGAGTGACTTGCACCACTCACTCGCCTTGTGTAAACGAGGCTTAAGTAAACTTTAGACAGAGCTATTGTTAACCAAAGTGCAAATGAAGTGGTATGGTTTGACTTGAAATGATTTATAGTCAAAAAGTTTGCATTCGTTATGGTTTAACCAGGTGTGCAGTGTTTGGGATATTTTTGCATCAATTAACAATGTGCACTACGTTTGTTATCATATCGTGAGCTGTAGAATGTATTCGTAACTCATATTTCAATTTATACGATAGTTTCAATATAGTTCATTATCCTGTTTCAATTCCACATGCGATATATTTTCAACTACTTGCGCCCTGCGGTTTCACCTGCATAAGTCTCGATCTAGTGGGAGTATCGGAATAAAAGTATTCCATGTATTAACCCGGGTCATGGTCTACCCATGTGTCAAATTGTATCCAAATCCGTTCAGGCGTTTTAGTGTGAAAGAGTAACATAAAAAACGAACTCGATTTCGCATTTATAATATTAGTTAGAATAATACTCGTAACAACAACATTTGAATCAACTCGATATTGAAATAAAATCGATAGTAGTGATGCTCTCAATCTTATCGAATTTATTTTCTTCATATCGATATTTTACCGTTATTCTATGAATGATCGATAGTATTCTTCTTCCATAGATAGTAACATCACTTTACATATACTCGTAACCTAACCTAACAGTGAACTGTCCTCCAATATTTCATATGCCATATGCTTAGCAGCCCCATATTTCAAGCTGGAGTCGTAATCAGCATTTCAAAGGAGTTGTCTGCTCATAAATACGATGAATTCGTATCAAGCACACACGGCTTTGCATGCTAAGATGGCGGTAAGTTATACTTAGGTGGCGCGTATCTGGAAGGATTTACTATCAGGTTCAAGTTTAATATTTTGGTGAAGCTTCATGAGTAAATGGAATATGGGGTAAGCTCATGTGTGCTAATAAGGACATAGCTTGACGCGGTCAGTCTGTGGATGGGTGAACATCTTTACATACCGAGACCCCTCCGTGCCTCGGAAAGCACGTTGGTCCCGGCTGTCATTCGTGGATCGTTGACAGTCTTACCAATGGGTATCGTGTTACCCAGTAACTGGGTTGTGGACGTCAGATAGGCATTCGCTCCATAGTTAATTGACTCAGGCGTGACTTTGCCGAAATCCATGATAAAATACAATAGACGACGTATATTTAGTAACCTAATACGCTTAACTGTTCTTAAAGAGTCATAAAGAACCCTGTAAGAAATCGACACCTGTTTCACCTCTTAACAAGGCATCCTCAGGATGACGATTGACTTGTTGCGAACCCGGACCGTACGTGTGGAACACGTCCAGCGTCGAGAGCAGAGCATTCGCTCCGTGTAAAATACTGGTATTCAGCTGCATCCAGTTAAACTGGTAGTCGACCCCAACATAGTTGGGAAAAGGCAGACAGATTGAGTTTATTTATATCCTAAGTCTGCTAGGCTGAAGTGGGGTTGGGTGGGTCATGTATATAGGATGCATCAAGACAGATGGGCCAGAGTCGTCACTCAGTAGAGGCCAGGAGACAGGCGTCGTGATCGCTGAGGGAGGCCTAGGAAACGCTGGCATGATGAGTTTGATGCGTTTACGGGAGATTGGCTGGAGAAGACACACTCATAAGGAACAATGGAAAGTTATCATCATAACTTAACAGTCCCCCAAAACGCCCACCCTTCACCATCGTGAAGGGTGGGCGTTTTGGGGGACTGTCTTATGTAATTTTGACGTTCGAAAAGTACTGATTCTCAGCCTAGTTTGAATAAATGAATTTCGAATTTTATGGGGGGGGGACCTTTGCCCAGCAGTGGGACAATACACATACATATCATCACGTGTATCTATAGTACACCCACATTTCACCAGTTATGTTTGAGTCCCATGTTTTCCGGGCGAGCCTATTGTCAGCCGGGCATAAATCCAGACTCCGAGCTGCTACTGAGAAATTCCAGGTGGAAAACCCAATAGCACTTAGCCCGACCCGGGCATCGAACCTAGGACCTCATGCTCAGCAGCAGCGCTTGCGACCACTGGACCAACGAGGCAGAGACTCGCTGTAAAATACTGGTATTCATCTGCATCCGGATTAGACTGGAAGCCGACCCCAACATAGTTCAGAGAAAGTTAAGAAGTTGATGATGAGGCCCATCTACTGGGAGAAACAGTCAGAAGGTGACAAGCTAAGATGTGAAAAAATTTACGAGAACTATGTTCTTCCCGGGCAGCAATAGATCCTCTTTCATCCGATGGTTGATGCCTACGACGATATTTTCTCAAACACGTAAACAAGTTACTACTTTGAGCATCGAATTTTTGTATTGTGTACTTACGGGAATCATGTAAGAGGGTGTTCATTTTGAATGTCTCATTTTTTTCCAGTACGTTGTGGTAGTGGTGGGGTAGAGTGGGGCACTAAACCACGCGGACACTCACCCATGAAATGGACTGACCAAATCAAATCCGCAGTGGGTGAACCCGAGTATGAGTGCACTAAAAACACCAAAAATCGGAGTAGATGGCGAGAAATCGTGAGGCGAATCACATCAGCCCCTGGACAAGAAACTACATGGAGACCACGACCGGTCTGTCAAGAGTGCTACGAAAAAGAAGACGTAGTGATCTCCAGATACTAATAACAGTAGGTATAATTTTATTTTGGGCCTAACTGCCTCATTGCTTTACATTGCCCTGCTAACGACAATTGTTATTTTAATTTCCATCTGATATAGAATGAAACCTTGCAGATAACACTGCTATAATTTCAATGGGTTTGACACTGGGGCATTTAAAGGTGGTTTTAAGGTTGGAAAGCTTGAATACTATCCAGTAAGATAGCAAAGTAGTGGATTGAAAACTTGACTGCGTCGACTTGGCCTAGTGGTCACAAGCTACTCCTGAGCATGAGGTCCTGGGTTCGATTACCGGGTCGGCCAAAATGTTATTGGGTTTTTCCATCTGGAATTTCTCAGTAGCAACCCTGAGTCTGGGTATCTGCCTGGTCGATGGCAATAGGTCCGCCCCCCTACTAAAATCAACCTAGCCTAGCCTTTTCCCAACTATATTGGAGTCGGCTTCCAGTCTAACCAGATGCAGCTCAATACCAGTATTTTACATGGAGCAACTGCCTATCTGACCTCCACAACCCAGTAACTGGGTAATACGATACCCCTTGGTAAGACTGGTTGTCAGTTTCGGGCTTCTGACGACCCGTAACGACTGTCAAAGATCCACAAATGACAGCCGGGACCAACGGCTTAACGTGCTTTCCGAGGCACGGAGGAGTGGAGTATGTAAAGATGGTCACCCACCCACAGACCAACCCCGGCAAGCGTAGCTTAACCTGATGGATCAACCCGTGCGGCTGTTCGTACTTAGCCACGAGCTCGCCCCCCTACTACATGGGACTTAAACATAACTGGTAGGTGTAGGTACCTACACTTCTGCCTTTCCTTTTGTCCCGAATACAGACGTTATTATAATAATGTTTAGGGAAAATGAAGCCCAACATATTTTCATGTGCAAGAATTAAAACTCAAATTTAATGGAGACGAAGAAAACAATACAACGGTAGAACATAACTCTAATATTGAAAAAGAAAGCAGTAACGCAATTAAAGTTGCTATTCTGCTTACAAACTAATATTCATACTTATCCAAAATCAAAAATGTTATAGCTCATAAATAAAATTGAATAATAATCCAATGCACAAAACCGTTACGGGGCATAAAGTTTGTTTAATATCATTATAATATTAAAATGATAAAGCTCAGGCACCTTCTAACTGTAACACAGTAGGGTTGCTATCCTAATGATATTCGCGAAATATTGCATTTATCGTTTTTACAGCAGTGTGGCAGAAGTCCATCGTCCATTTGGAGGTAAAATCATCGTCAACTATTTGCTTCTTAAACATAAGGTACTCGTATAATATCACGCCCGTAATCTCCGAAGAGCTATGCAGAGGTATAGCTATAGCATACCACAGTAATGGGGGGAGCGTCCCATGTTTTGGTCTGGCACCTTGAGTAGTTTATGCGGCCTACCCAAATGTCCTTTATTTGGTATTGTTCGTCGAGTTGACCTCCTTAATAAGTTCTGAGTTGAGCTCCACGATTACTGGCACATGCTTGCACTGACTGGACAGGTACACTGTGATTCTTTCCTCAAAAGACCATTTCAGACACTATTCTAAATGGTTCTCATATGGCCTGACCAAGATTATGTCTGGACTTTAAAAGAGACTGCGACCTCTCAGTTTATTTCGGCCTTTCTTCTCAAAGTAGTCAGATAGGAAACGCCGAACTAATCTAGCTTCTTTTTAATATTTTTTTTAATATGACGTGTAAAAGTAATTCCGACATCCTATTTACAGAATAAACAATTTCATTTCATTTCTTTAAATTTCAGCCTGCCTTCTGATATGATATGAAATACTGTGGAAAAACATTGCGATGGTTTTACTTGTTCCACAATTCCATATAAACGACGGTTTCTTCTTAATAGGCTATACTAGATTGAGACATGATAATCATCATCTTCCTGTATTAAGTTGTTTTTTTTTTGATGAAAGCGTATATTATGATTTTTGTTTTGAGATCTGTTATTAGAATATTAACAAGAACAAAATAGAATATTTACAAAATAATGTTTATTCTTTGATTGGACAATACCTAAACCATGAGGGTTTAGGTCTTATCAAACTGTCAACATCTCGAACAAATCGCGACATCCATCCACCTCCCAGTCAACTTTAAATAATACCTACATTTGGTATAGCACCCTAACCCCCCCATAAACAAGTGTGGCAGCCCTGAGTTACGTATGTGTGCTGCGCGCGCGCCGCGTCCGCGCCCGTGGGCGAGCGGTAGCACCCACGATATCGAAGGACAATGTACCGTAAGAGAAACATATTATACAGCGCGAGATTGTTTTAAATGCTATTAATTTTACTTGATATTTTGATATGACAAATTACATTTATTTTTGTGGAATATCATAAGCAGTGATGCCTAGAGGACTCAAATTTTCACAAGAAATATGTGTACTGATCACTCATCATGGGTTCTCATTATTACCCTGTAATATACAAAGGTAACAAGTACTATCGAAGAACTTCATATCTAATCAGTTTGAAAACAAAATCCCGTGAACACGATAACCACATGTGTTATCGCCCCGGTTCTATGGCGGTCGAGCGCTTCAAGCAGAAATAGTCCTTACGATGTATAGATATGAACTTCTTCGATTCCAAATGTAACAGAAGTTCAACGACCTCTAGGCTATCTAATCCCTAATACCCGCTTCCAGATTTGACGCTATCGTTTTTTCTAAACACTCTTGGATACCTTCAACCACCATTCCACCACTACCAGACCCGAATGGATCTTAATTAAAAACATCTTCCAACTAACAACATAATTATAGTGCTCAACTGTCTTTCTCTTCTTATTCATTAACATAGAAAGGATGAAGAAAAGTCATCAAGCTCATAAAGGATTAAACCTAAGTCCCTACTTGTACCATCCATTTTGAACCGACTTCCACAAAGGAGGAGGTTCTATGTTCGTAGCGTATGTATGTTTTTTTTAAGGGTATGCTCTCAAATTGCTATAAAATTTGTACCAACTTTGCTTGGGTAGTTTTTGAGTAAGTTTCAATAATACGCATTTTTCCCACTTAGTATATGTGTATGATATGATGATTACGTCCTGTCACTGTTATTTACATAGCAGGTAGTGGTAATTGAATTTGTGTGGGGTAGGTTCCACAACTAAACAGTGAAATATAAAAACTTTTAACAAAAACTAAACCGACTTCCAAAAAAAAACACTACAAAGTGAAAAATAACTTTAATTTCGGATGTCGGCGCCAAAAAACGAAAATTCAAAACTATACTTCTGAAATTAAAGTTATTTTTCATTTTGTAGCGTTTTTAATTTTTGTGTCTATTTTTATTGGAATTTAACCATGCAATCACTTGAATTTACGTCTGTAATGTTGTGCAAGTTTTTCCCAATTATACTTAACCATTAATTTTTCTTGTTACTTTTACTACATAATTGAACCAATACATTTCCGATTGAATATAATTAGCATTGCGTAGCACCCTGTATCGGTATAGTCCCGTGGTGTTTCCATTCCGCGTTTTATAGGGTACCGGGTAACACCTGATTATCTGTCCGCATTGTATGGACCTGCACAATGTGAACTAACATTCACTTCATTTATATCCTATTAAGTTTTACTATTGCAATTAATTCATTAAAACTCACATAAGAAGTCTGTAAATAGAGTTTCTGACATGTGTGGTTATGAGGGTTTATCCTAAAAGTTGGCAACGTCGTAAATAACTGTCAAATATTTACCTGTTTTGATTCTTATAGCAATATTACTGAATAGAAATAAGAAATGTGGCTATCAAGCGAACTAGAATATTGATTATGAAATGCAATAATTAATATCGTAACACCGAATGTTTCGTTTTAGATGTAAAAAAACTATTCGGAAACTTTCCAAATGCGTTTTTTACACATAAAATGGGTATAACATCAAATTCAATGTTATAATTGCAATTCATTATTAATATTCTAGTTCGCTAGTTAGCCTCATTTTTTATTTCCACGCAGTAATATTGCTAAATTAATCAAAACAGTGAAATATTTGACATCTTTTTGCGACGTTGCCCACCTTCAGAATAAACGCTCTTAATACCAACTTGGTTCTTTGAAGGAATAATTTGAAGTGAAGTTGACATGACATTTTTTTTTTAAATAATAATCTCACTCTATTATCAGGCTCAGTAACCAAACTGTACATAGTTTACCGCTTAGTTTGAAATATAATTTAATTTTGACGTGTAAAACTTTTATTTGACCCATTTTGCAGAAATAAATAATTATCATTGTCTCAAGTTCGAACCCAATGCACGCACCTCTGATTTTTCGGATTCATGCGCGTATTGTATAATTATCACTTGCTTCAAAAACTGAAAAACATCGTGAGGAAACCGGCATGTGAAGCCAAGTCAGAGGCCCATGGGCGGCTTCAAAACTCGAACACCAGGTTAGTCACTAACCACACGAAAAGAAGAAGATGAGCTCATGAACTCGGTCAAATATTTTAGCGTGATTTAACTTTTTGACAATACGAGTAATATTAACAATTTTTCGTAAATGATACTTCTTTCTTCACCATCTATCTTATGCATAGTTCTTTTTTTCTAATAGTCCCACACACAGTAAGTGTACTATGCGTCAGCGCAGGTATAGGGTAAGACCGTACCTATTTCTGCATACATTCTACCAATTACTTCACTCTGGCCTTCGCAACAATGCCTTTATTTATACACTATATCAGTCTAACGAGCTACTGCAATAAAACCTCTTTACCCAAGCTCTATGATCATGTAATTGTTTAATAATGTGCTAATGACTGTAAAAAGATTTTTATGCTCGGCCGACTGTGAAATTACTGACGTAGACTTATTAGTTACTACAATGGAACCCGTGAATGTTCTGCACAAAATTATGAGCATTTTCTTTAATTAGATCTGCAGTATAGATGTTAAAATACACAAGATAACATCACGCCTGTGATCCGAACGGTTAGACAGAGGTGTACAATACACCCACATTTTGCCAGTCCCATGTACTCGTAATAGGGATGATGACTAACATTTTATTTTTAGTCCGTCTTGGAGATTATAAAAAAATGTTGGACACGTATTTTTTATTTTTTTACCTAATTTAAAGATTACGGCGTTACATTGAGTTAAAATCTGCCATGACGTCACGAGTATGTAGATTTTATACTTACTTGTGACGTAGCGACCCCCACTGCCCAACTTAAAATGCGTTTTATCTAAGTATTTTGTTATTAATATGATAAAACAAAAAATACGTGTCTAATTTTTTTTTATTATCTGACTGACGGACTAATTAGAATTTCTTTGTTTTTACCCAGGCATCATCCCTATTGGGGGCGACCCTATTGCCATCAACCGGGTACAAAACTAGACTCCATGCGGCTACTCAGAAATTCCTGATAGTAAAACCCAATAACACTTTGCCCGTCCTGGGAATCGAACCCAGGACCACATGCTCAGCAGTAGCGCTTGCGACCACTATACACCAACGAGAAAATCACATAAACAACATAAAATTTCCCAGGAGAAATAACGATCGGTTAAATATTTATTTTAGTAAAAAAAAAAACATGTGGTAGAAGTGAAACCTTATTTTGGCCCAAGCAAACTCCCACTATGCCTGGGTAAACACGAGTGGAGGGAGTACGAAGCAGAGCACAAAGAGAACCACGAATATAAGAAAAACTGTATAATGCTTCCTATCTCATTTTCTCCCACGTTAAATCTTATGAATTTATGTGTCGGTCTCTTTTTACTGTCGCTTTTTCGTTTCATCGACTTTCAAATCACAACGATGTTAAAGAAGTTTTCACTTCAAAAATCATATCGTAGCCGATTAGTTGACACTTCCCGACACCCAAGAAGGGCTTCTACCTTGGCTAAGCATTGCCATATAACGTGGCAATGCCGTCAGTCTTTTACCCTATATTACCAATTGACAGTGATGCGCAAGAATTTTTCGACGCCATTTTGTTTGTTGTTAGGTTTAGTGTAACGAAATTTTATTGTTTTACCTCTACCTCCGTATACCATATTCCTTGTGGTTTCTTACTTCACTATCTGCTCTGTTATCTTTCTGGTTTTATTTTCTCCCTATTTCCTTGCTTAAATTAAGCTTTTTCCTCCGTCAAACATGTTTCTGTATACAGTTCTATAGTCTCATTTATTACGACATTTACCAGGTCCTAATCTTCGCAGACATTAAGATTCAAAGCCACACCAACGTTACTTCCTTACTGCCCAACAATTACAACCATCTAACGACCTACAAACAAAACGACCACATTGGCCTATATCGATACAAGCAATTACAATAAACTCAGTATTACGTACAACCTTAGGTATTGTTGGAAAACGGACGGTTGGTCGTAACTCGAATGGCGCTAGAGCATATAAACGTGTAGTGGCATGTCACAGTAATGATGTGAGGGAGTTAGGAGAGGTTCACACATGTGGGAGCACTCACAGCATTTTTTTTAATTCCATGTGAGCGTGTACTATCTATAAGACATAGTTTGTAACTGGAGCTTTTGGGTGTATTGTTATTAATTGTTGATACTTAAACCAACATTAGTATTACTTACACAGTTATCAATATGCTGACGAGTCCTGGAGTGGAGACTGCGTATCGGCAAGCATAGCGTGCCCCCAGCTAGATGAACCGATGACCTTAAGAAAATGACTGGGTCAGACTGGATGCGAGAGGCGGAGGACAGGGTGTTGTGGCGCAGCCTGGGAGAGGCCTATGGCCAGCAGTGGACTGCAATAGGCTGAGTTTTATTGTTATTAAGATGTATGTTGACTTGAAAGAGCATGACAGTTGAGAGTATGTCATGCTCACTTAAATGTCTCGCTGATGGTGGCGAGTGTGGATCATTCGGTTCCCTGCAAAATGTTTGAGCTGCATGGTTCTGATCCACGCGTCATGTTCGTGAATGGGCGCCGTCAGTTGTGACTGGTCATCTCTTATCTGCGAGGGCTTATTTTAATCTTATAATTTAAAATGTTTTGATATGTTTTGTACATTGTTCTCACATATAGAAGCAACAAGAATAATGTACCCAGGATTTTGAAATTATCTATATTTAAAAGAGTGTCCTGGGAGTTTCTTGCCCGTTTTTCTTCATAAGGATCTACGTTTTGGAATGGGCAACTAGCTTCAACTTTCTGACTAACTGACCGACTATTTGACACTTCAAAAGTGCCTGTAAATGGTTTAATTGAAATAATAGCTTTGAGTTTGAGTTTTGAGTTTGGGTTGATTATCAATATGCTGCCGAATTGTGATCATGGCGAGGTCTTAATATAGATCCTAGGCTCAGTTCTGATACAAGTTAATTTTCGTCAGAAGACATTTTACAAACTATATAGCCTATTCGAATGTGTGGTAAATCTTCAAAAAGCCTTAATTTCATAAAAAATCATGTTCATCGCCTTTCTGTTCTTGTCCTGTCTTAAGACAGTACCCAGCCCCAGGAGCATCTGCGACCCGAACGTGACCTGCAGTATATATGGAAAGCAATCAATCGAATGCAGACCCAAGTACGCTGCTGCAAGCACAATCTAGCAAAATGGGGGATAGATCCCACAGATACCCAGTGCGGTGCTCCTGACCAAACCATGTCCCATATGCTGGGGTGTCCAAAGTGTCCACACAACTGTACTTCTGAGGACCTAAAAAATGCCACTAATGCTGCGATTAGCGTGGCCACATACATATACAAGCCATTTCTGGTTTAATAGTACAAAACAAACATGTACCTGTATTAAGACAGTGTGCATAAAAAAAAAACCTACTGCGCCCAACTCGTTTAATACATGGTTTACCATCGCCTCGAAAAGAAGAAGATCGTGTCTTACTAGTTGCTGTTGAATATTTGTATTTATATTTGGAACAACTGCCATCTGTGTTCCATCCAATATTAGTGATACCGTTTCTTTAATGTATTAAGACAGTCATGTTCTCTTTTCAAGCTTGTAGCTTCTAAGAAAACCGCCCCTAGTCTCAGTAGATCGGTTTAGTTCGGGTTTTTGTTTTGTTCGTGGCCGAACTACTGAAACTAGAAGGAAAACTGCACTTGCTTTCTTACAAAATACCCATTTTACCGTTGCCAATGTGACAATAGCCGTATGTTCTTATGCAAGTCCACATGTCCACTTATCTGTAACGGTCACGACGCGAGATCGGTCGATTGTTACTTTCGCGTTAAAGTTTTATTATACAACATTTAACCAGCGTTATGCAACCCTAACTCACGACTGTCGTACGTGTTGTGTGGACCCGCCCTTATCTTGATTTTTATTCATGTTCGAGTTAAGTTTAATTATAATAATATGGTAAACGGTTGTGTGTTTATGGCTGGTTTTTGAGTTGTTTGTTTTAGAATTGTATTTTGATGATCAATGTGAGTAAATAATTACAAAATCATAATTGTCATCATTTCTATTTAGTCTTTAGTTGTGAATAAAAAAATTGGTTCTGCTATGGCGGTCTATTTATACGTTTTCTGTAAGTACCTTCATAGTTCTTCGGTTCTAGAGGCAGGCCTGTGACAGACAGACACACGGCGTAGGCTTAATAGTTCCCGTAGGCAGTCCTTTAGTACGGAACCCTAAAAACAATATTTAATTTTGATCTAGCTATTTCTTGCCGCCATTGAATCCAAACGTTTTGACAGACGTCACAGAAAACTGACAGATAGAGATTTTTATTTTTAGCCTCATCGTAGAAGCTCTTCGACTCCATCTCACCTGATGGTAAGTGATGATCAGGTTCAGGCCGAAGGTGGAAGCGAGCTTCACTCGGAATCCTCAACCACAGAGGAACTGGCTATCTTACCTCTAACTGCCGAACCACAACAATGCTGACATCTTCCCTCTTAGTATCCTGCATGTGCTTAGTTTTCTGTATTTGTGTTCTGTGTGTGTATGTAAAGATTGAAATCGTGTTTTCGAGCGGAAATAATTATATCTTAGTTTAAACGGTAGTTTATAGGTTTCGATTTCATTTACTTCGACGTCGTATTTATCACCGTTTACGATTTACCCATTTTCACACAGGCATTTTAATTATCTTTAGCGTTCTGGGTGTGAGGCGAATTACACCTCGTACCCTTCCTACGCAAATAACTGTAGTAAACGGCACAGTTACTGCTCTAAAATGACGAAAATCAACTGATCGTTAAGGCTTTTGTAATAGGCTCGCTATGTATGTAATAAGTTTTCCAGATACAGCCCATCATATTTGAGTTTTCCAATAGCTATAACATTGGGAATCTTCGAGTTATGAGTGAATAGATTAGTTCTAGGGAATCATGCACCATTGTTGATTGTATCTTTTGTTATCATCAGGTGAAATTATAGAGCAGCGGTGGCCCAGTGGTAAAGGACACGACCTTCGAGTTGTAGGTCGTAGGTTTGAACCCCAACAGGCGCTTTACTTTTTGTAAATTATTTCATCACCACTGCTCGCAAAACGGTGAAGGAAAACGTCGTGAGGAAACCGGCATGTCCTAGAATGGTAAATGCCGCGTGGTGGATTACGGCCCACTCCCTCTCACCGAGAGGAGGTCTGTATCCCAGCAGTGGGAACTGTTATGTTGGGAGACAGGGAGACAGTATTCAAACTCAGTGGTCGAACACAACTCAACAACTTCTATGAACTTACTATAATAATGTACTACTATCAAATAAGATTTAGTTCCGTAGTGGAAAATATCCGTGCCTATCTTGTACCAAGCTCTGTCGGGAATGTCATGCGGGATTAACGGTTTTTTCGTGTTATCTTTTCTATATGTTAAACAGGCCTGACAGTGTGATAAATAATCTTGTAATTGTGAATTCATATTAGGCCAATACATGATTTCTCTAGCCCTAAGCTTACACTTTTCTATGCCTCACTTAGGTATAGAAAAGTGTAAGCCCTATATGTATTTTTTGTAACATTGTTTTACGCATACAGTTTGGTATAATGATTCTATTGCCTTTCCATATTAGTCCATAATTCACGGTTAACTCATCCCTGCTATCCCAATAAAGTTTTAATTCATTACTAATTACACTTTTATGCATGGGCCATCCTTTCTTTATAATTTTCTTCAATCCCTGGATTACGTCAGTATATTTATGTATTTTTTTTAAATGTGAGCCTGTTAGCGGATTCATCGTTGTTATGGCACACACTTGTGCTTGTGCTTTGAGGTGATCGCGCGTAGTGATACCATCTGTATGGCGCAACGCCGCTCGTGATAATGCGTCTGCTAGGTATAGATATTTACCTGGTTTATATATTAGCGTGAACGAATATGGTTGAAGTCGCGAAGGAACGTAATAGGCTGATTATGCTAGGCGAGATGATGGTCAGACTAGAACTTAATCATTAATCTAATCAGCTGTTGGACTTGCAACCCCTAATAAACAGTGTGAAATTATCCGCCCTATCACCAAAACGAGATAGTTCAGCATTTTCTCTGGAATGGCAACACACAATAGCGGTCTCTGATATTGCAGATGGTGCCGGTGCTCACCTACCATCAGCTGCTTGCATGTATTCCAATACTTACGACATTTTTACGTTGTCAATTTAATGTCTATGAAATTCATTTTTTTTTTCGTCTGGTTATTGACTAACCTGGTGTCACAGTTGGCTTCACATGCCGTCGAGAAATATCTCTCAGGCATCCCGGTTTCGTCACGATATTTTCCTTCATGGTTTTTAAAGCAATTGATAATTATACAATATGGTCATGAATAAGAAAAGTTAGAGGTGTGTGAGTCGAGACCTATTGGCAGTCGGACGGTCATACCACTAGGCTATCACTGCTGTATGAAAATCCTCTAGAAAATTCATATGAGTTTGAAAACTCTTTAAGATATTATACTGGTCCCATTTACCTTTTACTTAGGTACTAATTTGGTTCACTTCTATTATCAATTATATAATCTATTATATATATCTATTATATAATCATTAAATTCAAAACTCACAACACGCATAGCTACAAAACTAATTCTAAGTCCCATACTAAAATATTAATTACTCCCTTAATTACACACCCAGCTTACGCATACTGTTGGGCAACACACACATACCTACATACATACATTAATTGGTAAACGGAGCATTACAAAACAAATTGTTACTAGCCGGCGCCCGCGCAGTAATTGCAATTGTACCAAGCTTACAAAATGTCGCCGACACTAACGTGCGAAGTATTCTGTTTTGTGTTTACGAAATAAGTTTTGTTGTATTGATTGTGTGTAGGTAGATTAGTAATTATTTTGATTAAGAATTTATGAATACAGTTACCAGCAACTCCTGCATCTTTTCTTGGAGAGACGTGTATGCACCTGCCTGTATTTTGCGCTTCTTTGTCCATATGATGTTATTCTTCGTTATTGCCAGCATTGACCGGACTTCACCATTTTTAGGACTCTCATCGCTCTTCTATGTCATTGCCAAGACACTGAATAGTGTCTTGGCAATGTTTTGTCAGTGTCCTTTTTGGGTGACCACCGTAGCTTTCTACAGGAACATTTTAAACGATACACACTCCGACATATCTTGCCTCGACTATTGAAAGCCTTTCTCAGAAGTGCAAAATTCATCAGTAAACTTACTCAAATACTTATTTTTTTTATATTTCTAGTTCCCGTTACTTTGCTCAACCAGAAACACACATCGATTTAATATGAAAATTATTACAGCTAAGAAACGTTTCATCTTTACACAGATGCCGATGCTCAGGTACTTGCACACACGCATTTCCCTACACGACAACATCGAAAGCACTACCCCAACCGGTAGCGCGGTAGGCACGTCAACGTAATCCCGATTACATCAATAAATGATACAACAATTACGATGCTATCAGCACACATACGCCCTGCCATGCACGAACTGATAAGCACAGTCTAATCAGCGACGTCAGGCTAATGAAGTAGTAGGCCTGCTCTTAATTAGAAACATAGGACGTGTAGAGATAACGGTTGTACGAATATGGTGATACATGCTGACAAGTCATGGGAAAATTAATGGGGTTGGCGAACTAAAGGGACAGGATAAGACATGGGAATTTCGTTAAGTTTATAATGATAAAGTTAAAGTAAAATTTAAAGTCTCGTGATGTGGCAGAGTGTGTTCACTACCATGATAGTCAGCATAGCCAAGTCTGTTGAAATAAAGCTGAACAACGGTGTGACAATAAAATAAGTCACACTTGAGGCAAGCAGTGTTGATAAATCGATTCAATCTTTGATACATCTAATGACTTCTTCACCAAATAACAACTAGCTTTTATACCCATCATTCTAAACACTCATGCGTATATACGTACGGTGACAATCTATCGGAATGATGTCCGTTAGATTATAAACTGTGGAAAAATGGTGAACTGCAACAAACCATTTACAATTTATCGATAGTTTATAATCTATCCGTGGGAAACCGACAAATTGTGAACTGATATCAAACTTGTTTGCGACGTAACGCACCTTGCGCTAATACTAAATACCCAGCCTAGCTGCGAGCAACTTGGAAATAGCGCTCGCTAACCGCTACCGTGGCACCGCTCGCTTCGCTCGCGCGTGTTTGGTCACAGTTCTAACCTAATCTAACCCATTTCACCCAGTTTAATTTTTTTGACAGTTTATAATTTAACAGAAATAATACCGATTAATTATAAACTAACGGTTCTCACAATCTTACCGTGACATATCCATCATACTTTAGGCTGGTTTTACAGCTATATGGGAGACCCGTACTCCCGGAACGGAGGCACTCGTGAGGCGCTAGAACATTGTTTCACAGCGACGCAGATTGGTACGTACGTGACCCGCTCCGGGTAGAGCCCGTTCAACGTATCGTACTACTCCCTCGTTTCAGAGCACTGCGGACGCTACCCGCACGGATCTCCCGTATACGAACGGCCCATACGGGTCCCCCAGACACCTGTGAAACCAGCCTTAAAGTTCGAAACATAAAAACTAATTTGATCTGAAGATGTGTATGACTTGAGTAATGTTGTCCTACTATTTAGGACCATAGACCAGTAATTTATAAGTGAAGACTTTTAATTGGCAGTTACACTCATTATTTTTATACTGTTTTGTTTAGCTCTAAGTCTTCCAAATATCCTACTAATATTATAAATGTGAAAGTTTGTATGTTTGGATGTTTGTTACTCAACCACGTAAAACAGCTGAACGGATTTGAATTAAATTCGGCACACACACTTTTATAACCTGGATTAACACATAGGATACTTTCGTGTGTTCCCGTGGGGTAATAAAATTCCGACCTCCAAGCGGACGAAGCCGCGGGCGAAACCTAGTCTTAAATAAAAAAATTAAAACAAGTATCAGGCTCATCAGATAAGACTTGGAATCATCCCCACATATTTAAGATAAAAACAAGACAGTGATGACGTAATCAGTTCCAACCCTCTTCTAAGACCCAACACATTGTTGCCACACCCTCAAGCTACCACATCATACTAAAACAAAGTACCGTCCATTACCATTGCCTCCAGCCTGCCTATCCAAAAAAGGAAGCAAGCGTGAACTTATAAATTAACACGGCCTACCGCTATTAGTGATTTAAGGCTAGATACATACGAATGAACTCCCCGGGGCCTGCTATCGCATATTCTTAAATCTCGTTGTATCTCTATCATTTATCTATAAACTGGATGCATGCGAGATGCGCTGGTCGTTCGCTTGCTACCGTGTATCAGTAACCTATATTGTGACGAGGCTTCCTTGCAGGTGTGGTCAACAATTTTTTATTGGTTTTGTTTATGTAGTTGTTGCGCTGTTCGTACTACCTAGCAGTTCGCAGTTGAAATAGAAAAAGCTTTGAAAAATTTGGTGACATCAATCAGCTAGATTTTGGAAAGAATGATTAATTATCTTGCGTTAACTGTGTTGCCAGAATGGTATTTACTGTAATAAAACTATACTTACCATGAAAAAAACTGTGGCGAAATTAACACAATGAGATCATTTCTAAATAGATGCCTAATGGCACCATAACGATGATAATACGCCATAATAAAATACATAGCAATTTATTCTTTAATCAAACCTTTTTAATTATTATTCTTCCTTAAAAAAAAAATCTCTAAATTAAAGAATAAGAACATCTTTGCTTCTGACGGAATAATTACCACAAGCCATAAGGCATTCATAAAGTAGCACAAACATTTCAATATTCATTGACATCCGTAAACAATAAATCATACCTTATCCAATAAACAAACTCTAAACCAAAACCTAAACAACAGGTGCAAAACAAAGAGATCGTCAACCGTCGGCCCATATCCTATCTAGTTCACAGCGGCGCCGCAATTGTCTGGAGGGCGCCACTGTCGTCTCGCTAATAAGCATAGCCCGGGCACCCGCCTGGCACACATTCCCGCCATCTATTAGCAATTCTGATATGCGAAAGCGATATTGTAGCCTCATAAGAGGACCAACTTCGAGCGCACCATTTCATTCTATCACATAGATATTATTGGCGATAGCACATTTAATAGAACGCTAGTATTACCCACCGATACAGCGTTATTGGCCACATAAACTCGCTTGACGTAATAAGCCGCGAGTTTCATATATTTGTCGTACAAATCGACCGTTTTCGCCAGATTATTACGCATATAGTCTCATTTGCATGTAAGATATTTTGCTTTTATTGTACAATTTATAGGGAAATTATCGTTTTACTTATTACAAAGTGTGCTTGAGTAAAGTATGTATGGAAATTTTGTTTCGCTTAGAATGCCTATTATCTTAGAATTGTCATATGAATGGTACACTGAAGTTATTGTAATGTACTACTGAGTTTATTTCAAAGTGAATTCTGAACGTAGGAAGAATTCCTGTAGTAGTTTTAGATAAAGCGTTTAAAATCTATGCCCGATAAAGTTATTCCTATGTAGAATATTATTTCATGTTTATGTAATGGAGTAGGTGTGATGGTTTTGTTTCGCAACGTTGTTACTTGTTATGAACTGTATCTCAGTAAGTAACTACCTCTAGATAATTTGTCGTTTAATTCTTGGCAAAGATACAGGTCATTTTGCAGATATTATTAAAATAGGTTTACTTCTGATATTACTTAGGTGAATAAGCAACTATTGGTAGGTCCTTAGTTCAAGACAATAAGAACAGCCTGCAAACGCCAGTTTTCTTCCAAGTGCGATAACTATGTGACCTGCAAACCCAGTTTTTAGTTTAGACAATCGTATTATTTTAAACCCTGTCACCCTTTTACACTGTCCTAAATCGAGATGTAACATTTTTTTTAAACGGCGTTCGCTACCTTCCATCGTCCTCAATTATCACCTTTCCAAACAGGGACTACGACAAACAGAGAAACGTAATACGTTCGTTAAAGAGAAATCAATTTAATGTGTGCTATCCTGCTACCAACCACACCCTAATTAATCCCGCATTTAAACTTTCTTGCAATCAGCATTTAAGGCTCAAAACACATTACCGACCGCATGTTGACAACCCCATCACACGGATATTTATTACGATTGGAAACGCCTCAGCAGACTGCCTCGTTTGTCTAGTAATTGCAAGCGCTACTGCTGAGCATGAGGTCCAGGTATCGATTGCCGGGTCGGGCAAAGTGTCATTGATTTTTTTCTGCTCAAATATCTCTGTAGCGGCCTGGAGTTTGGATTTGTGCGTGGTTGATGGCAATAGGCTCGCCCCCTATTACGTGAAACTTAAAAATAAAGTGCGTGTACTATAGATACTCCTCTGCCTAACCCTTCGGGAATTACAAACATGATGTTGTGTGTGAAACTTACTTGCAAACAGCATTTAAGACTCAGAACGCATTACCGACCGAAGGTTGGCAGCCCCATCACACGGATATTCATTAAGATAGGAAACGTGAAATGATTAGAGCGACCCGTTAAGCGATTGATCAATAAAGAGATATGGACATATGCAGATGTGTATACGCCCTTACCAAATAAGGAAACGTCGGAGACGTGTGAAGACGGGCGATGTTCGCGATAGAACTGAGGCAAACACTAACGTTGTTGATTATTTTACATAGAATGTAAAAATAATTATTTTATTTCAATACCAGCGACCCGCTTCTGCTTCGCACGGTTTTACGACTTGATAAAGCATAGAGATTACATTGAGATTACATAGAGATTACATTGAGATTTGGCGATCTGCTATACAGATATTCCTAGTGCAGACACCAGCCTCTCACAAACTTTGTCACGTCATTTTTAAGATTGTTTTAAATAATTTATCATGTCATTGTTTGTAAAGAGAAAATAAATTATTAGAATTTCGAACTTTGAATATAAAAAAATAAATTAAAAAAGATGTTATTTATTTTATGGAACTTTAATAGTCATTTATTTTATGTAAATTTAATACTCATTTATTTTATGTAAGTTTAATAATCATTTATTTTTTATAAGTTTAATAGTAATTTATTTTATGTAAGTTTAATAGTCATTTATTTTATGTAAGTTTAATAGTTATTTATTTTATGTAAGTTTAATTGTATTAAGGGAATTAATACCTAAAGGTTCAATCTCCTCCAATCCTTTAATTTTTTTATTCTCTAAATGGTGGTGTAAATAGCATCAAAATCCGTTGCGTAGTTTAGAAGAACAACGCAGTCACACATACAGACACGAAAATTGTCAATTTTTTTTATTACTACTACTATTTTTTACTACTAGCTGACCCGACAGACGCTGTCCTGTCCAAATGTCAATAATTCCTACAAAATCCCATAGAAAATACACTTTCAGTTTTCCCGAATTTTCCAATTATCCCGGCAACTTTTCTATTTTTTTATTTCCGTATGGACATGATTCGGACTATTATGAACATTTTAAAACAAAAAAAAACGGTCTCAAGTGATGCGCACCAACGTTATGTGATTTTTTTCTTTTAAAAGTCTAAAAACCACTACTCATGTCAAACTGTAACCTAACACAGTAAAAATAAGACCTAACTAATTTCCCACACCACTTCCTACATTTTTTACGCCCCACATCAAAATTAATGCCTTTTCTAGTCCACTTACAATGCAGTCTTCCTGCCTCTCATTGGTCATTACCGTAATGACTGCGGATAATGAACGTCATCAAACCAGCCAATGATCTGAAACAGCCAAGGATATGCAAAAAGATAACGAGGCGTTTTTGTTACAGATAATGTAGGTTTTGTACGTACGTAGACAAATACGTATTCTTACTTGTGTAGACAACGTCACGATTTAGATTTTTGTGATATTGACTGTTAGCTCCGGTTACCTAACGGTGGCGGTGACCTCTCGCGTCCGGCCCTGGTCCGGGCCATGGTACGGAGCGAGAGGGCATCGGAAGCCGTCACCTCCTTCGGCGAAGAAGTAATGCTCGCGAAGGAGGAGGCGGAACGCGTGAGAGAGAGGAAAATTACCTAGACGTCGGGAATCGCAGGCCGATTACCAGCCACCGTAGGCCTGGGCTTCCAGTAGCTCTCCGTCCGATAAGGACCAGGCCCAAGTCGACGGCGCATTGTGTTCCATGCGCGCCTCAAAGAGATGTCAGCACAACTGACGGGGTCCGCTAGGGCCAATGCCTGCCGGGATCGCGGGAAAGTCCGAAAGGGATACCATGGCCCATGGCAACGTACAGGCAACTGAAGGAACACGAGTGGGTTTTAGTCAGGGATAACTACAAGAGCTGTGGCCGCTATGTAACGGCTTTCATGAAAATGCTGGCATGTTAGCGAGCTTTTTCCTGTTGAAAAAAACGCTCTCTAGGAAAACACACAACCTACTTTTATATATAACGTTTCAGTGACGCCATTCGCCGGTAAATTACGGACGCTATGTGACGGCCACCGCTCTTCTAGGAAACGGTAGGTATAGAGAAAAATGATGGTAGATCAAATATTGGTAGGTCAAATATCTACTGGAAAGCCACGATTGAACAAGGCACGTCTCGCTGTATGAAGACCGTCGTGGTTTAAGACCAAAACCGCCTAAATTGAAGAACATTAAGTCTTCTTCTTTTCGTGTGGTAAGTGACTACCCTGGTATCAGAGGTTTTAAAGCCGCCCATGGGCCTCCGACTTGGCTTCACATGCCGTCGAGAAATATCTCTCAGGCATGCCGGTTTCCTCACAATGTTTTCCGTCACCGTTTTTGGAGCAAGTGATAATTATACAATTCGCACATGAATCCGAAAAGTCAGAGTTGTGTGCCTTGGGTGCGAACTTGAGACCTATGACTTGGCTGTCCGACGGCCCTACATCACTAGGCTATCACTGCTATGATATTATCTATTAATAAGTAGAGTTTCAGGTACAAACTCCCGATATCTTAGAAGAGAGCTGATAATAGCTCTGGCGACTGTCAAGGTATGTTTTCCAACAGTCTAGATAATTGAAATAAACAATACAACGATAACGTTGGTACATAGAAAAATAAAGAAAAATTGTTTATTCTCCACAATCAAAACGCACATTACAAAAACATTACACAAAATATACACATACATAGTAGCCATTATTCTCCACAATCAAAACGCACATTACAAAAACATTACACAAAATATACACATACATAGTAGCCATAAGCCTCATATTCAACCAATAAAAGTTTGTCAATTTTGTTCATTGCTTTTTGTTCATAGACGATAGATATTTATTTTTATTACAATTATCCTTCTGTATTAAAATCTAAATCACACATGCACTATACCTCCCTATACATTCACATATCTATTTGAAAACAGAACACCCTGATCCTATTATACAAAAGCTTTCCACACTTCCATTTATCAAGATTATATTTCGCTGGTGTTGCCATATTATTTTCCGAAGGTGTATTATTTCTGGTCCAAAGACAATAATTCACGCATTCAAATCGCTCGGCGCCATTTTTTATATCGCGTGTGTTTCGCGCCTTTTTCGGGTGCGGGCGTGTTCCTAATAAAATTAGGCTCGGGAATGTAGACCTATGAAGATATAGAGGTATAAGCTAATAAAATAAAAAACTGTGTGATAAAAGAGGATAATAATTAGGTTTTTTTTTTTTTTTCGTACTATAATATAAATGTATTCCTAGAGCAATAAGACATGACAAAGGATCTTAGAGTATAAAGTGCCTGCTATGATCAAGATTGTTTTAGTAATATTCAAAATTCAGCTTATTTGAAAAGCCGTCCTACCTTTTATCTTCGACTGAATTACACACAAACCCTTTTCACTATGCTAAAAATAAAACACAATCAATGTTTCTAAATATAAATAAGGTCGTCACGCACTCATTTCTTTACCCAAAATTTTCCAACGACAAAAATAATACACGTTTCAAATATACTGTCTCAATCCAGCTCTACTTACTTCACAGAATAAGTACTTCCACTAATCTATACACCTACGTCACAATTTTAACGCTATAGTCTGCTCACTGACAGTGAAAAATTCTACTCCTTTGACAAGTCTAGTCGTCCCGAACTCTTCACGAACGCTACCATAAATTGCCGGATTCGTTTCTTGTCTTTGCTTGCTTCGCCCAATGTTGATTTAACATGGTTTTAGTCTTATTGATTCTTTATTACGTAAATACACCCGTATTGTCTATGCGCACGCGAGTTTTGTATGTCTTTTAATTAATATAAGGGTGTTGGTGGCAATTATTTATAGTTTGATTATTACGTGGTATCACGATATGGTAACTTCAATCCGATAAGTTGGCTATAGTATGATGTAAATGTGTCTCATAACTCCCATTTCTCCGTATTTTCACCCTAGCAGAGCTCGGTCGCGAAGTTTAGAACAAGATGGCTACGTTAGAATAATAACATGGCAGCATGGAATTAGTAAGTACTTACTATCATGGCAGCATGGAATTAGTATGTACCTACTATCATGGTCGCATGGAATTAGTATGTAATATACATGGGACTATTATGAACTATCCTATACTATTATATGAGCATTCTCTATTTTCACCCGAGCAGAGCTCGGTCGACCAGGTACTAATGAAAATGAGTGTAACTGTATAGAGCTTCGCGTCACTAAAAATATTTGAAAGCAAGAAATGTTAATATTAACTAAACGTAGTTTTGTCCAACTCTACGACTCAATTTTTACATCAACAAATTGGCCATGAGGATACTGTAAATCCGTGAAGACTTCTGTGAAATCCGACATACCAACCATGATCCCGTTTTCTGCATAACTAACCTTTACATAATATTTAGAAACCGGACCCATGGCAATTGAAGATCCGCTTCAGGTTTATCACCAAAGCGTATCGGTATCTGGAGTTGTCGATTCACCTACAAATAAATGAATGTCGTGCGAAGCGCCTCAATAAAAAAAATATTATTTAAAAGTGTCGATTCACCCGTTTCGGGCGAGTCTTCTTCTTTTCGTATAGTGGTTAGTGGTTTTAGTGGCTAACCTGGTGTCAGAGTTTTAAAGCCGCCCATGGGCCTCTGACTTAGCTTCACGTGCCGTCAAGAAACATCTCTCAGGCATGCCGGTTTCCTCACGATGTTTTCCTTCACCGGTTTTTTAAGCAAGTGATAATTATAAATACGCACATGAATCCGAAAAGTCAGAGGGGCGTGCCTTGGATTCGAACTCGAGACCTATGACTTGGCAGTCCGACGGTCACACCACTAGGCTATCGGTTATAAGACATTCGTTAAATGGGTTTCAATTAATTACCTTCCGTCTAGTCCAATATATTTATTCCTGATATTAGTCCCTGATATTTATTCCTCCTAATTCCTGATAATCTTAGCTGATACAGACCGCTCCACGATCCTTCAATCAAGTGAACGGTCCTATTACCATACAATTAAATGCAAATTAATTAATTCTGTCATAAATATAATCAGATCTAAACCGTGACACCCACTTAATTTTAGCATAAAACTAGGCTATTAATTAAAACCTAGATCGAAACACAGGCAGTAGGCAAACGGTTGAACTAAGAGATACATGCAAATCTTATCGATTATATGGATTGAGAGACTGACTTGGCTTAGAATATAAACACCGTGACATTTTAGTTATCTTACAAAAGCAGCCCACTTCATGTAACAAAATACACAAATTGTATTAAAAAGTACATACAACGTCGTAGGAAAATACTATATAATACTTGAACTCCAAAATAGTACTGAATCTCATTGATGGGCGGAAACAAATTCTATCACCATACATCAAAATACACAGTTATAGCCAGAATTAATAACATCTAAATATAATAATGAATATGATATAGATATTCTATGGTAAGATTTAGATTTCCTTACCGAAGTAGGAAAGTAAGGAAAAGTGAAAGCTCCAGTTGTTTATCACACTGGTCTAGTTTCAGGAATTATGTGGAATATAATATAATATGTTAGTGGAAATATGTCTGCGGCTCTTTATGGACTTTTTGAGTCTAGGTATGTTTTCATTTAGGAGTTTATTTATTTAATACTTCAAGCACAGAAATGTACAGAGGCAGACTTAATGCCATAGGCATTTTCTACCAATCAACCTTTGGGTGATGCAGAGATAAACAGAGATAGGTGCAATTACGAAAAATTGTGTTTTTTTTATTTTTTTTTATAAAGGTACACATAACACATATACCTATTACAAACTATAAATATAATATATATGTCTAATTATATATAAGTATAAGGACAAATAAATATACATAAATAAATACACGAATATACTAAAACAAATAAGACAAACAATGGGAAAACATTAACGTTGTGATGATACTGCCAGCTTCTTACGAATGTGCTCGCGAACTTCATTCTTCCTGCTTTCTTCTTGAGTTCAAAACAACAACAATTACATCACAGCTAAGAACATTTATTGTTTTCTCATAATTTAAATGTGATTTGTAAGAAAACTTACAATGTCAGGTTCAGTTAGGTTCAGGTGTTGGGTTAGGAGGTTTAGATCCTCGTGAGGCTCCCTCGATTCTGCAGCGCGTCGGATATGTTTGCCGATGCAAGAGTCGATGACTCATATGCCACTATGCGTAAGAAAACAACTTCTCTGATGCACGGAATTCGGGACAGCACCAACGGAATCCTAAGGATGATCTCTGAGAGGCCAGTCTGTAGTGCTGGGGAGATTCATCCAGCGTCATGTGACGAGTCCATATTATGATTTTGTGACATGATTGATTTTAATATTTGAATTTTGAATGTGGCTATACTAACATAGTTTTAAGACCTTTGTAACAAAAAATTATGGACAAATTAAACACTTTGAATTAAAAAAAAAAAAAAAATTAAAATGTTATGAATTAATTAAGTATATTCGAAGTTTTTTTTTTTTTTCGTAGTAATTATAAGTACCTGTGCGACCGAGCTCCACTTTGGTGAAAATAGAGAACGCTCTTTTAATAGTATAGGATAGTTCATACTAATTCCATGCTGCCACGATAGTAGGTACTTACTAATTCCATGCTGCCATTGTCTGTCAATTATCGTCAAATGTCAAATAGCGTAAGGTAGCCATCTTCCTCTAAACTTTGGGCGACCGAGCTCTGCTCGGGTGAAAATACGGAGAAAACGAATTTTCCCAGATTTGAGACCTAGCTAAATCGATTTTTTTTGCCCCCGTAAAGCCCTACATTGCAACTTTCATCGAAATGATTAGAGCCGTTTTCGAGAACGTGATTACAAATATATATTTATATATACAAACTAGCTGCCCGCCCCGGCTTCGCACGGGTGCTATGTACTTATCTACGGCGTACCTAACAACCTACCTACCCTACCTACCCTACAAACCTACCCTACCTACCTACTTACCTACCTACCCTACCTACCTACCTACCCTACCTACCTACATACCCAACGTACACATACCTACCTACCTACCTACCTACCTTAGGGGTATGAAAAATAGATAGTAGCCGATTCTCAGACCTACTGAATATGCATAATAAAATTTCATAAAATCGGTCAAGCCGTTTCGGAGGAGAATGGTAACTAACATTGTGACACGAGAATTTTATATATAAGATATTGCTCAGTATAGGATCTTAGAGACACAATTTAAAAAAAATATTAACGAAACTGTACGATAGTTTGTATCAATATAAAGATAAATATAAACACAAACACCAGCTCAGAAAACAAACCATTTTGTGACGTCATCGCGTCGTCTCGCTGCATCCTATTTATTAGCAAAAGTTCGTGTTACAAGCCGGCACCGACTAATGACGTCATCAGTTAGCGTGTCTTTCCCAAAGTACATGCATCCAGCTGAAAAATATCCGCGTCATAATATTGAACATGATACCTGGAAAATCGTTCGCAATTTTGTAATGAAAAACGGAGCTGCAAATGAAAATAGAAAATTCAAACCGTAGGTATAGAAAATGACCCGGGGTTGCGAGTTTGTCCGAAAGGGATATCGCGGCCCCGGCACACAGGCAACGGAAGGAACACGGGTGGGTTTTAGTCAGTAAAAGTCTGACACGCCCTCCCGCTCCGCCCAGAACGGGAGAAGTTATTTGATGAAAAAAAGGACTACTTTAGACGATGTTGTAGTAGTTTAGTAAAAACTTAATGTTGCAACTATCTTGTGGTCTCAGACCAAATATAAAACCAAGACAAAGCGTTGTCAACAGTGACGTGAGGCCGGTTCCGTAAACATGTGTGCACTTAGTGAGGTGTAGTTTGATTGTAAATGTGTGCGTGGTAGCGTGTATACACAGAGCGGAGGTGTAGTTTTGACACATCACTGTATATTGTTCGCAGCGCTATATCTTGGTTTTTAGGGTTCCGTAGCCAAATGGCAAAAAACGGAACCCTTATAGATTCCTCATTTCTGTCTGTCCGTCCGTATGTCACAGCCACTTTTTTCCGAAACTATAAGAACTATACTGTTGAAACTTGGTAAGTAGATGTATTCTGTGAACCGCATTAAGATTTTCACACAAAAATAGAAAAAAAAAACAATAAATTTTGGGGGTTCCCCATACTTAGAACTGAAACTCGAAAAATATTTTTTCATTAAACCCATACGTGTGTGGTATCTATGGATAGGTCTTCAAAAATGATATTGAGGTTTTTAATATAATTTTTATCTAAACTGAACAGTTTACGCGAGAGACACTTCCAAAGTGGTAAAATGTGTGTCCCCCCCTGTAACTTCTAAAATAAGAGAATGATACAACTAAAAAAAATATATGATGTACATTACCATGTAAACTTCCACCGAAAATTGAACGAGATCTAGCAAGTAGTTTTTTTTTTTATACGTCATATTTGCTAAATATTGTACGGTGGTAAGGAACCCTTCGTGTGCGAGTCCAACTCGCACTTGGCCGGTTTTTTATTTGGTCTGAAATTGTGTACTGCGTATTTGACAAAGCATTGACGACCATTTAGCACGCAAAATTCTCAAAACGTATATTTATAAGCGCCAATCATTAAAGCCTAATCAGACAGTCGGTGTATTGCTGACTTAGGGTAACTGTATCAGCATCACATTATGTATGTCGCCATTAATATTTTGACTACAGGTGAATACCTGTTGTCAAACGCCATCCATAACACATAACGTGGAGTTTCTTGCCCATTCTTCTCCATACGAAAACTACCTTTTAGAAGGGGCGACTAGAATCAATATTTTTTTTTGTAATTTTTGACGTTTAAAAGTGCCTTGCAAGGGCCTATTTGAAATAAATGATTTGACTTTGACTTTAACAGGGCCGTGCCAAGCGACATGGACGGACCGTGTTCCGTCAGGGGCTCTAAAAATCAGTATGTACATTTTATATGATCTTGTTCACACACGTCTATGTCCGGGCCGGTGACGAAGCTTCGGTGACTGCCTTGTGTGTGCCACGGACCTGACACGTCCCGGCCCTCCTGTGTGGATAAGTCTACCGTTCAGCAACGCAAAATATCACAGTTGTGAAAAATACTCAATTCTTTATTGCATTCCATATGTATTACATAGATGGTATTGTTTTTGGGTGGAGTGGAAGGGCGTGTCAGACTCTTACTGACTAAAATCCACCCGTGTTCCTTTAGTTGCCTATTCGTTGCCAGGGACCACAGCATCTATCTCGATATAAAAACAAACTTTTTTATTTTTTTTATAGATGTTATAACAAAGGAAAAAATCAATATGGACCCTGTCCGGCACAGCAAAATTAGGACAGAGGACACAAACACTTCATATTAGATAGGATAAAGGCTTGTGCAGACCAGCGCGACTTGTCGCGCGACGCGACACCGGTTATTGTTATTCTGTGAAGTTTTCTTAGAAATTGTATTGTTCGCGTCGCGTCGCGCGACAAGTGGCGCTGGTCTGTACGAGCCTTAAAGCGGAATATTTCGCAACTTTTAGCATAAGAAATCCATAGGAAGTAATAATCTATTCTATTTCATACTCTCATTCATTTCATTCTCTTATTCATATGTTATAACAGTCATCTGTAACTAACAATATCATAAAATAGATCCATTCGAAACCGTTTAGCGCTGTTAGATAAATTATACGCATATAAGGTATTCTTATTATAACGGCGTGGAATTGCAATAGTTATAGAATATAGATATGCCTTTATATGCGTCTACACACATGGGAACTTTGGATTTCATCAGAACTGCTGTTGAAAGTCTTTAAAATAACTTTCTTTAAAGATCTTTGACGATACTTTTCCGTACCTACAATTTTTGGTGGAATTCATTCATGCACAGGGTTCTTTTAGGCCTATTGTTGGGAATAGTATATAGTTTGCGATTTGTATGAAAACCGTGGAACATGGGTTTTGTGTTACAGAAACTATTCTCATGAAAGTAAATCTTAGATAACATCTCCGCAATACTCCTTGCCTGCGAACGAAAAATAAATTTAGTGCATCGCAATCCAACTTTAATATCGAACACAAAATAAAGGTCCGAATGAATATTCAAAATCTCATAACAACTCAGGAGCATAAATAACCAGCACCCAAACAAAGAAAAGCAAACAAATGTCTTTTACAAATCTCATGAGACTTAATGCCGACGCCACCCATATTTCCAATATAACGATGTTCTAGCGTAGAACACGGCCGCATTGCACTGCCATTCACATATCCAACTTACTAATTAAGTCAACAACCAAGAAGAAAGCTCTAACTTTGACAATGTTCAACATACGTAACAGTTCAAAAGACAACCAAAGTATTAAGACCCCCAAAGACTCTACGCGAAGTTTTCGAATCAGATATAGCTACAGGTCAAGTGACATTGGCCGATGGTAAAAGCAAAGCCGCAGGCATAGATCTATGCTTATTTAGACGCGTCCAAATGCGCACAGTAGCGCCGCCATATAAAGTAAACAATAGCGCACCAATGACAATCGCGCGATCCCGAGCTGCCCTCATTATGCTCCATGTGTGACTCGACTAGCCTTTTGAAATTATGGATATGAATACGGCGTATTTTCAATAGTGAATGGCCGGCATAATAAATTTTATTTTGCAAAATGAGGATTGGATTGTTGGGTTTTGAATTTATGCCTATATGAATGTCCAATAGTGTCTTTGTTGGTGGATATGCGAGTAATTAACGCAGTATATTATCTTTGTTAGAAATGGGTTGAGTCAGTTTATAATTTGTAATGTATAATAGTTTAAATACCGAGAATTAACAGGTGCGCTAGAAGTTCTTGACCTAATTTCACCCAATTTGAAATATTATCCATACCAACATAATCCGAAAGAACAATAAACAAGACTAGTGTTTATATTAATAACAATAACAACAGCCCTCAAGTTATAGTATCTACCTAAGCTTTTCCCAACTATGTTAGGGTTGGCTTCCAGTCTAACAGGATGCCAGTATTTTACATGGAGCGACTGCCTATCTGACCTCCACAACCTAGTAACTTGGTAATACCCAAGACTGTGGTTAAGACTGGTTGCCAGACTTTTGGGCTTCTGACGACCCATAACAACTGTCAAAGATCCACGAATGACAGCCGGGACTAAAGGCTTAACATGCTTTCCGAGGCACAGAGGAATCTCGGTATATAAAGATCCCATCCACGGACCTACCCCGGCAAGCGTAGCTTAACCTGATGGATCCAGCCGTGCGGCTGTTATTACTTAGCCATGAGCTCCTGACAAGTTAAAGTAAAGGCACTTTATTCAAAGGACACAAACATCCGTCGAGTTATCCTCCAGATTTCGAGCATATCAATTCATATACTATTTGTAAACTACAAAATAACACACCTATACATAATATCACGCTTGTATTTCCCCGAAAGGTTAGGCAGAGGTGTTCCTATAGTACACCCACATTTCGCCAGTTATGTTTAAGTCCCATGTAATGAGGGGCGAGCCTATTGCCATCAACCGGGCACAAGTCCAGACCCCCGGTTGCTGCTGATAAATGGATCCTTATGGAAAAACCCAATAGCACGTAATAAGTTAAAATAATGGCGCTTTATTCAAAGACCAAAGAACCGTCGAAATTTGCTCCAAATTTCGACCATTCTATTCATGTGCTATTGTAAACTGCAAAATAATATAAATACTTAGGTGCCTAATGTTGTGATAGCTTTCGCGCAGTATGGTAAGTATGTAGTTCATTACTTCATTCTCATTCATTCTTACCACACTCTTTAACAACTTATTAAATTGCAATTTTTTTTAAAACCCCGATCAACACAAATGTACCTTACGATGCAATTCACACTATGAAACACGAAAATGTTATTATTTAACATTATCACTAATCTGTCAGGCGACTTCCTAAGGCTCGATTCGACAGCGGAGAGGCATCATCATTTCAACTGAAATACGTCCACTGCTGGACATAGGCTACCCCCAAACACCGCCAACTTCGACCGGTTCTGTGCTGTATGTTCTTTTTTTGTGTTAGGGATTTTTTAATTTTAAATTTAATTTTTATACAGTTTGTCTGTAGCGGCATCTACATCGCTACATGCGAACTATGCATCAAAGACCTGACGTCACACAACATCCCGACGTCACACAAATCCTGCATCGCGCAATTAGAGTTTACCGCGCGATAAACATATATACAAGCTTCCCGACTTCAACCTCTGGGCAGTTGCCCGCCAGACACAACACCCGTCTGGTCGGAGGATCCTCCCTTTTCTATGGGGGATGAGTGAACTTTACACCCTGTTCCTCATACCCCTAAATTGGTGACCCCGAACATGAACGTCAACGCAGCCTTCGTGCAACTACTTCAGCGTGACTTCATCATCAACCTCGGGGCAGTTGCCCGCCAGACATCACACCCGTCTGGTCGGAGGATCCTCCCTTTTCTATGGTGGATGAGTGAACTTTACACCCTGTTCCTCATACCCCTAAATGTCATCATTTTCAGGTATGTACGTCAAAAAGTTATTCGAGAGTGTGCTGCCGTGTGCTGGATATCCGGGCTGCAGCGGCAGCTCGTCGTGTTGCCATCATTGCATTGAATGTAGAATTAAATAGTGATAAAACGAATCCAAACACGACATATCTGCTATTTTTTTTCAAGATTTTACTAGTTTGCTGGATATCCTGGTTGCAGCATCAGACCAAGATTTCCATAATCTTGCATAGTTATATAGCATACATTGGTGTTTCAAGTTTTAGGAATTTGGAAATTTACCCTACCGCAGCTAACACAAAAGAGCTGATGACCTTGAAAAACCATGTCTAAGAACCATCACTAGAAAAACTGCTTTCAATTTTTTTTAAACCGCGTTCAAATCGGGGTTTTTTTAAATTTGCAATTTTATAACTTGTTAAAGAGTGTGTTAAGAATGAATGAGAATGAAGTAATGAACTACATACTCCCATACTGCGCGAAAGTTATCACAACATTACGCACCTAAGTATTAATGAAAAACCATGTCTAAGAACCATCACTAGAAAAACTGCTTTAATTTTTTTTTAAACCGCGTTCAAATCGGTTCACCCGTTTAAGAGCTACGGTGCCGCACACAGACACACACACACACATAGCGGCCAAACTTATAACACCCCTCTTTTTGCGTCGGGGGTTACAAAAACAGTCAGCCATTGGTTTTTTCACTGCTGGTCAAGCGCAACACGTCATACTCATAACTACAGCATTACCATGTCGGTGACGCGAGCCCATAAGATTTTCCCCTACTAAAAATCTCTCAACGCGCCTAAAGAAATGTTCACTTCAAAAATACCATATAAATCATCATTAATTACACAATAGCCTAAACAACATACCCTTACGTGGCATCATTATCCCAAACTAAAAGTTTACCAGTGCTTCTACTAACAACTTGATAGTGTATCTCATTAAGGAGCGCTCGCGTCCGACGTTTTACGTCATTAAATATGTAAATAGTTGGAATACGGGCGTCCATTCAACTGACATGTCGCGACAGAGACTCTTGTAGACTTAGCGATCTATGGAGATTGACTGTGGGTTTCTTTTTTTTGTGTGAAATTTATAATTCTGTTGTCACACTGTGTGTTGAAAAAATGTTGACCAATTTTTTCACAGCACTAACAAAGAAAACGGTAAGATTCACCTACAAAAAAAAGGGAAAGTTTGTCATCGCATGAAAATCTGGAGTTATTTATTTAGCCCAGTGATTGTGTGTACTATAAGGACTAAGTTGTCTGAAATAAAAGTTATTTATTTATTTATTTTTATTACACTAAGGTGGATGTTCCTAAAAAATTATGTACTAAAGGTACCATAGATATTTTGGAAAAAGGTATAAAAGAAACTCTTTAATTCGACTTAAAAAAAAAAAATATATATATATACAAAAATAATTAACTGATTATTTTTGTATTTTTTACATTTTCTGGTTCCGTTCCCCATTCTTAGGCCAGTTTTTTAAACTATTACAAAGCCTACTCTATTCGAGTAGTATGCTCCTTTATAACCTCAAACAGTAAAACACCGTCTGACAACAAAAGCTCCACAGAATCATAAAATCAAATCAAAATCAAAATCAAAAGTCATTTATTCAAAATAGGCTGAGAATCAGCACTTTTCAAACGTCAAAATTACATAAGACAGTCCCCCAAAAACGCCCACCCTTCACATAGATTTTCTCTTGTTTTTTCTACCGATTCAACTCTAACAACTTCCACATGCTACATCCCTTTGGCTGTAATCGGTTGCAGCTCTGACGTATGGTAAATAGTGGCACTATTATCAGATAAGTGTGGATTACTGCGCCCGCGTCACTACAAAATAAAATTCTTAAATTCATTCATTCAATGACGGACAACCTAAAGCGCTGGGACTAGAAGCATACAATTTTGCACAAGAGTTCCTTATATAGAAAAAGTGAGCACTAAGGAAGGAGTTTTAAAAATTCACTCTCCAAAGGCGCTAAATAAGGGTTGTTTTTTTTTTCGAAATCGTAATTTTTGACGAAGTCAAATCTCATCGCGCAAACGGCCAAAAAGCTACACAAAATCATAGATTTTGTCTTGTTTTTTCTACCGATTCAATTCTAAAAACTTCCACATGCTACATCCCTTTACTGTAATCGTCTGCAACTCTGACGTATGGTAAATAGTGGCACTATTATCAGATAAGTCTGGATTACTGCGCCCGCGTCACTTATGGCGTATGAAATCATTTGCGCGTAATCCGCGAGGTGATTATTAAGTACAGTTTGTAAACTGGACGATTAGCAGTGTGTTACAGATTAAGTAAATTTATGGGCAAATACTGGTTCTATAAGGCATACATGATTGATAACATCACGCCTTGTCTCCCCGAAGGGTTGGGCAGAGGTGTACTCGTACTTATAGTGTACCCACATTTCGCCAGATAAACATAGTTAATTAGTAGTTTCGTTAGTTACCGAATTGATGTAATGGAAAAATGTAATATTTTTTAGAGTTATGAGGAACAGGGTGTAAAGTTCACTAATTTTCTATTACACAGGGAGGATCCTCCGTCGTGTCTGGCCGGCAATTACCCAATGATTGATGTCGGATAGTCTTATTGTATATGTCCATCGCGCGGTAAACTCTAATTGCGCGATGCAGGATTTGTGTGACGTCAGGTCTTTGATGCGTAGTTCGCATGTGGCGATGTAGATGCCGCCACATGCTAAGTTTATGCCAGTTTTCAATGCCCAAATAAGAGATCTATAGAATGTAAAGAAGGCACATCTCTTTCCAAAGTTAAGGTATACAACACTGCTTAGATTTCAAGTAAGATACATTTTTTTTTTGACGACCCAGACATTTTCATCAAAAAAGAAAACGGTAAATAATCACCCCTTTTACAGTAGACATTATTAGGAATTCGCTTTATAGTCATAAATAATCAGGAATCAATGTTAAAATAGCTACTTTTTTACCCGGCGGCAGTGACGACATCTGCCGTATCGTATATCAACGAATTTACTGTTGATATTTCAACGTACCTATTTATAACTGCACTCAGTACTCTAGCCCTTCATTATACATAAGTCAAACAAGGCCACACAAAAGGACTCCAACACTAAAGGCCTCCAAAAAGCACATAGTATATAACATTGACTAGTTTCTCGCGAATGACACTTTCGATTTGCAGCGGACGCCGTAAATTAAAGGCATATGGCCGGCATTAAGCTGTCCTCTACATCATGCCACGACACTTCTTAATTAGTGCTTGTACTGATGTGTAGATAGCGGACACGGTTATTATGGTTAAATTGGTTTTTTTGCGTAATAACATGACTATTTTCTATGGATTAAAATAAAGACGACAAATCTTTGACACGAAAAAAAATGCGACATAAACTACAGAGTGACATATGTCGGCAATCCGTTAAGGATATGTAATAGAGGTCATTTGCAACCAAATGACCCTTGATGACCCCTATGCCAATGTCAGCAATTTTCGAGTAATTTGACATTTTAAAATTATGGTGATATACTTTGTGACACTTTTTTCTATGAACATGATATGAGCATTTGTGTCTGAACTAGATATAAAATATTTGTATATCAGACATCAGTGCTATTCTCCTGTTGTAGCCGAAACTTAGGAAATAACTTTCTATAACCTCTATACACACCTTATAAACACAACATTTTTGATTAGAGAGTAGTTAACAGTAAAATAAAAAAGAAGTGATTACTGGCCCCAAATTGTTGAGACGAGGCAAAGTCTATGACGATAGTACCATAAATAAACATAGTATAAACTTAACAAGAAAATACGACACACACAAAAATGTAGCATCAACTATCATAAGCAGAGTCGTCTTCAATATTTTACCACGATATTCTTTTGTGAATGATGCTTGTCTCAGTATTCTTAAGAATCCGAAAACGTTAGATACCTTATCAAATTGGGGATATAAAATCTTCAAACGTAAGCGAAGAAAAAGGAGTATGTAATTTTAACCACCTCTATGGTCTTCTGGTTAGACCATCTGTCTTAGACCGGTCCTGGGTTCGATTCCCAGTGGAAGCAAAATTTTCTGCTCGGTCCGGTTGGTGATAGGGCTTGTTCTAAGACCGCCTGGCTAGCTACCACCATCTTATCTAAGTCTGTCGCCATGACAACCATGCTACCAGCATTGTTGTGTTTCGGCAGTAAGAGGTAAGATAGCCAGTTCCTCTGTGGTTGAGGATTACGGGTGAAGCTCGTTTCCACCTTCTGCCTGAATATCAGTTACCACCAGGTGTGATGCTGGCCAAGAGCTTCCACCGTTGAGGATTTAATCATAATCATTTATTTATTTGTCAGAATATGGTACATTATATGGTCTTAAGATTAGTCAATGGTATCCATCACATTCTGCCAAGTGTGGCGTGCAAATATTAGGCACATCCATTTATTACAGGTTAGAGATTATGAGGTTACTATCAACATGATTGATTGCATACTTTTTTTTTTTTTTTTTCAGGATGGGAAATCATCAAATGACTTCTCCCGCTCTGGGCAGAGCGAGAGGCTGTGTCAGACTTTTACTGACTCACCCGTGTTCCTTCCGTTGACTGTGTGCCGGGGCCACGATATCCCTTTCGGACAAACCCGCAACCCCAGCAGATTAATTGCATACTTACGAATTAAAATTACATTTTAGGTATGTCAGTTAATATCATAAACACACACAATTTATTCAGGATGTCAAAGTATAAAACATTAACAATTCAATTAGGATGTCAAAGTATCATTCAAGTAGTCGTTTCAATTATTATCACATTTAATAAATAGCAAGTCTTTCAGTTTCTTTTCAAATCCATAAAAAAAATCTCTTTAAAAAAAAAAGCATCGTTGCAGGCGTTCTGTAGTATCTACCTACCCCCTTAAGAAAAAGGCAAGAGTTTTATATAAATCTTCTAGCGTGATATAATTACCGGAACAAATGAAGTCAAACTTATTAAACCAGACAAATTACCTCTCTCATCAATCAAACAATACAACAAGTCTATTACCTGCCTACGCAATAACTGCACTTTATATTTTCAATAATAAACACTGTCAGTTATTCTAGAGGTGCCTAGTACCTACAGTTACTAGGTAGGTACTGTAGGTACATCTCTGGCGGTTACCGCACGCAGTCCCCCGTCACTTCGCCACGCAAATTGCTTTACTGAACGCTAGCGCCGCCTTGAAGCTGGACAGTTTTAGGGTTCTGTTGGACGAGAGGGATTTTAACGATGGTTATAACAGCTAGAAGAAAAATGTAAATGTCATTGTTTAAAAAAAGTATCGCAAATAATTCATCATCATGCCATACGAGCGTTTATCCTATTAGTTGGCAACGTCGCAAATAGCTGTAAAATATTTACCTGTTTTGATTAATTTGGCAATATATCTGTATGGAAATATGAAATTTAGCTAACTAGTGAACTAAAATATTGATTATGATATGCAATAATTATTTTCGTAACACTGAATATTTAGTTTAAGATCTAAAAAAAGTATGCCTTTTTTACACCTAAAACGGTTACTACATCAAATTCAATGTTATCATTGCAATTCATTAATAATATTTTAGTTCGCTAGTTAGCCACATTTCATATTTCCATACAGTAATATTGCCAAATTAATCAAAACAGCGAAATATTTGACACCTATTTGCGGCGTTGGCCACTTTCAGAATAAACGGTCTTAACAAAAAGTCTGAGTCTGAGTGCGCAAAGCAGAACTCCAATTACAATATGACCGATTTAAAACTTAACTTGAAATTCGCCACCATTCAATGGCGGGACACAAACCTAAGCCGACTCAAAGCTTACAATAACACATCAAATCGGGATATTTTATAACATAATATTTTGTCTTTCTGCAAATGTGGGACTGAATACGAAGGCAACCCGCCTTCAACTCTTCTACAGCGCGTTTTACGCTCTATACTAACCCGCAGCCACTCCTGTCTACTGCCATATACATACCGTCGCCTTAGAGTGAAAGGCTCGTGAATGCAACGATGACTTTTTATTTCATTAAATTTTTGGAAAAACAAAACCTCGCAGCAGACGCAGTTTTGTGACGGCATCTATATCGCCACATGCGACCTACGCATCATACTGACGTCAAGCAAAATCCTCCATCGGGTAAGAAGATTTTACCGCGCGATCAGCATATAAGATAAATTCCCAGTTGCCAGTTTTTCGCATATAAGAGGTTTTCACTCATAAGACGACGACACTTAAATTAATGCTTCAAGACACGGAACCCAACAACAGTAACGGTAAACAAGCATCACACTTTTTTTCCATTCGCCGCTAAAATTAGCCGAAGGATTGTTATTGGTTAAATTATTCAGAAGGCGTTCGATGCCTCTAAGTGAATTTCGCGATCGGACCACAGTTTTTCTATTCTAGGCACCATACACATAGTTGCCAGCGGAATTATGACGCTGATGCCAGTAACTGGTTAATGTTGTCTTGTTGTTACTGAAGAAGTCGTTTTAAAGACGATAAGAGGATTTTGTTGTTTTCAATGGTCAATTTTCAATGTTCAGCATTTTAAATGCGTATCATATAGTAAAATATTTGTTTCTTGTGCCGATAAATGACGATATTGATTGGCTAAGTTGAGATAGAATTGCCTGGTAAAAAAATCATATAGTGGTAATTGATTTAATTGGTTAACGACGGCTTTTTCAACGCCGGTGAAGAATACTTTTTTTTTTCAGTTTTTCCTAACAAAACTGTTGTTTATTTTAATCCACGAATAAACGCTATCAGAAGTAGAAAACGACGAGACTTGACTGATCAATCAAAAAATCATGACACTGACATTAATCCGTACAAAGAACCCAGATAGAACTTTGACACCAACGCAAAAACAACGCGTTCAGAATAAGTCCTGAATTTCAGGTTTTTTATGATTATTGTTTTAAATTACGTATAAGTAGGCAGATATATTATACTAGCTTTTACCTGCGAAATTTGACTGATTTACATTTTTTTTTGTATCATATTCTTTATGGCACCTCTTTAGGTCATGAGCTATCCGAATATCAAAAAATATTTGGCCTTGGCCTTAAGGGAGGCGAGAAAACTTATTTGCTGTTACATGTACAATAGATTCTCGCGTATAGGTCAAACTTTTTTCAACATGTAGGGTTCACCTCTAACTTTTTAAATAAACACGTCTGGGTTCGCTCGCAGACTTTAGAAGACAATGATAAATTAGTGTGACTGTCTGTCTGAAGGTTTTTTGATGCTTTTTAACATAAACACTTTGACATTATGATTTATTTAGAGAAGTAATGTTGTGGCTTAGATCGCATGAATTTGGATCGTTGACAAAAAATTTAGATTATTTTCTTTGGTTAAGGTATATTATTTTTTGGAACCCATTGCATATTATTGTGCATTGCGTGCAAAAAGTTTATTTAAAATTTTGATGAAATTTTTTCATGATTTCTTACGATAACTTTTGTACTTTCATGCCTTTTGAAATCACAAATTGCTACATAGACTAACCTTTTCTAACCAATAGAAATTACTTTTCGTCATATTTTAGGTTTTTATCAAAAACCTTCTCGAGTACAGCCATCACACTGATCATAAGAGATCGCAGTAGGTAGAGTATTTTACCAAAATTTCGAGAGAGTAAGTAACATAGAGTGGATATTACCCCTTCTAAAATCCAAAAATTACGATAATGACGTTTTATCCCCAGGATTTAAAAATCACACGGAACCCTATAATAAGATTCTTCCACTATGTTACTTCCTCGAAATTTAAGTAAATATACTCTACCTATTCTGTCGGTCGATTCTGTAAAAATATTAACGTGAAGCTTAGGTGAAGTGAGCTGTCACTGCCACAGAATCGACCGGCAGGATGCTAGGGATTAACACTATTAACAGCTCACTTCACGCTCACTTCACCTAAGTTTCACGGTGATATTTTTATAGAATCGAACGGCTGATCTCTGCTGATCACAGTCTGAGCACTACCTTGGGCCCATATGTGAGAGAAATAAAACTGTTAGTGTTGAGTGTCAATATTCTGATGCTCTAATCACACCGCAGATGAGGAGACTTTTAACATTTTTGTAGCGGTCAATCACTTCGAAGGAAGCCAGTACTTGTCAAACTGTACCCTTTTTCGTAATACACGATCAATCACAATCTGAATCATTTTGAAACAGATTGCTAATCCATTGCTTCATAAGTTCGAAAAAACATCTGCGCAACAACGTAAATAACGCAATGAATGTTGTTGAACTGTCAAAATAAAACAGATTAGTCTTAATCATTTACGAAATTATTATCAAAAGTGTGGGTTCAAATCCGAGCAAATACCAATGTGACTTTTTTAATTCATATGTACTTTTTGAGTTTATCTTGGACATTACTGACATCGGTGAAGGAAATCATCGTGAGGAAACCTAAAATTATAGTTAATATAATTCTGAAATCACCAACCCACCCGTCATCAATCACCCGTCTTGAGCAAGCGTGGTGATCAATGCTCGTGCCTTCTCTGTATGAGAAGAGGCCTTTGCCCTGCAGTGGGACAGTAACAGGCTGGTATTTTATTTTTATTGATGAAATTGAATTAGTTAGCTGGTCTAAATTGACGATCATTCAGATGTACAGATAGTGCAATCCATGAAGACGCGTCTCACACCGCGATTACTGTACTGGGGGACTACCACCACCTCGAAAGCAGTATTATTGTAATCTTACTTCAGTGGGGGAGTGATGGATCTATACGTCCTGTAGAGCTTCATCTCTTTCCCTCACTAAAGTTATATTAAAATAATACTGCTTTAGAGGAGGTAGGCTCCCGTAAGCTGTAATTTAGTAGGAAACAGAGAAGAATGGGGCACGTCTTCGTGGATGGCACTATCCTTACCTAAGCCGTAAGGGCGGTAAATTGGTGACATTATTGTATACGTACTCGTAGCTCTAAATTCAACTGACACCACAATTCATGTCATGTATGTGAGAACAAAATATTCAAACCCGGACTTTTAAACAATCAAATCACCAAATGTATCTAACAAAGCGCTGTTCAAGTAAATTATGGCACAAAACATGATTTATTGTAGTAACTTTCACTAAAATAACGATATTTTATCACCGGCAGCCAGTTTGAAGGGAGACACGTGTTTGATACGAGTGGTACTGGACAGCTGATTTACATACCTACCGAGGTAAGTAACATTTGGCATGTAATATTACAATTGCACGTGGTAAGTGAGATAATAATTTGTTTCGTATTGTTGTTAGAGACGGGAAGGCAGCTGTATCTTACACTATCCTTTTGTCGAGAACTATAGACATGCCGAGAACGTTTATTCTGAAAGTGGCCAACGTCGCAAATAGATGTCAAATATTTAGCTGTTTTAATTAATTTGGCAATATTACTGTATGGAAATAAGAAATGTGGCTAACTAGCGAACTAGAATATTGATTATGAAATGCAATAATTAATATCGTAACACCGAATATTTAGTTTTAGCTGTAAAAAAAGTATTTGGAAACTTTCCAAATGCCTTTTTTTATTTTACTACTAAAACGGGTACAACATCAAATTCAATGTTATATATAATTGCAATTCATTATTAATATTCTAGTTCGCTAGTTAGCCACATTTCATATTTCAATATACATAGTAATATTGCCAAATTAATCAAAAATGGATTTCAACTTTTAGGATAAACCCTATTCTTGGCCTGTTTGACAGTAGAGTGATAGGATGCCGCCACTGCACCTGAAAAAGTATGCAGAAGTGGGTAGTTACCTTGATATGTAAATGTTACTAAATATTCAGACATTACTTACTAATTGTGGGTCTAAAAGAAAAACATTGTAGACTAACTGCGACCCGAGGTTTCACCCGCATAAGTCTCGATCCCGTGGGAATATCAGGGTAAAAAGTACCCTGTGTCCTAATCCAGGTGATGGTCTACCCATGTGCCAAATTTCATCCAAATCTGTTCAGTAATTTTAGCGTGAAAGCGTAACAAACAAATAAACAAGCTTACTTTCGCATTCATAATATTAGTTAGGATAGTTGATTAGAAAAGTATTTTCATAAAATTCCATTGTTTTAACTTCTCCAACCACCTCCGAACCCTTAATAAATCAATAAATTACCATTTTCATCACAATTCATATAAGACAAAGAAAAGTCATCCCTAACTCCTTTATTAATAAAATTCAAATCACTCTAGCCACATTGTAACGCGTAATAAAATAGTTTCAAAATATCGCCTCGACAATTTTCACAGTTACAATCGATTGAAAACATTATACCTTTGGTCACGTACAGAAATGTTGACAAAACCAACTTTTAGTTTTGCTATTTGTATGACAAATAGATATACTATTATTTTACGGGACAGTGCGTGACTGTTTACTATTATTTGCCAAAAAAAAAAACATGATCAAATCTTTCTTTCTTTTTAGAAAGGAAAAATTGTTTCTGAAATGCTGTCACTTACTAAAACAGCTGACTGGATAAAGCACTGCTTACACATAAAATTACACAGGATTCATATTTGGAAGCTTGAGTGGCCAGAGATAATCCTTAGACTAAGCAGTTACAGAGAAAAGGTTTCCCTACACGTATCAATATTATACATATGTCGCAGCCATCTGCTTAAATTATCCAGCTAATTGGACGCCTAGGCCGTTCATTAAACGCCGGCATCCAATTGGATGCCTAGGCCGATAGTTAATTGAACTAGAATTATTCAACGTTTAACACGTTGGCGTATTAAAAGTTAGCCCTTTGAAGATGACTGACCAAGACTCAGCCAACTTGGAAATAGCGCTCGCCGGCCGCTGCAGCGGCACCGCTCGGCTCGCGCGCGGTTTGTCACAGTTCTAACCAGGTTAGGTTAGAACTGTGACAAACCTATTTCACCCAGTTTAGCAAAATGACTACATGAAATTCAGCCATCTGGTTAAACGTTGCGCTCAATGACTTGGCCAGTTGTCCTTCAGCTATTTAATTGGAGGAACGGCCTAGGCGTCCAATTTGCTGGCTAATTTAACCAGATGGCTGCGATATACATAGTAGCAAGAAGGCCTGTTCAAAATAGATCTGTCAATTCCCAATCAATCAACGCCTCCATAAAAATATCATTATCATCCACTGCTGGTTAAATAGGCTTCTCCAATCGCACATCAGTTAACTCAATTCTCAGCTACTCTCATCTAGCTGCTATCAGCCACCTTTCAAAGATTGTCGCACCTAACCAGAGAACGTTCTACCCGTTTTACGAATAACATAGTCATATAGCAATCATAAAATATACTTATACATGGTGGCAGGGACATCGACAGGAAAACTGTTACCATGGATTCAGTACATGATTCTGAAACACCCTGCGTTGAAATTTTTGATCGGTTATAAAAAAAACTCTGCTGTTTTATTGCACTTTTCTATGGAACAACAGATTTTTTTTTTAATAACCAAGGAATGGTTTCACAGGGGCGTTCAAAATCATGTACTGAATCCATGGTTACAGTTTCGATGTAACTGCCACCCTGTATAGTTGATTGCACAGATCGCTTTTACTAAGAAGCCTCTCCAACGACAACTTTTTGTAGCGATGATGTCGCGCATGTGTACCTTCGCCCAGATTCTGTATTGCTACTATCGCGATGCTGTTGCTCTTCAGGGCATATTCCCCAGCACCCCTCTCTCCGTTCTCCACCCTTCGTTCCCCCGATGTCCTCAGAAACGGTCGCGCGTTGGCATCGATACAACCGCGCGTTTGCATCGTTTCTGTTGCCGTTGCAAACGCGACTTACACGCGATAGTAGCGATGCAGAAACGCGCGACAGCATCGCTACAAAAAGTCGGCGTGGGCGAAGGGCCTAAAGAACTCACACTACTTAAGAAGGTACTAATATTCTAAAATTATGCAAACTAATTTAAATAAGCTGAAAGTTATTAAGATCTTAAATCAAGTCTCAACCTTTGGGGCAATTAGTGAATTTCACGGTATCATTAACCAACCGGTTACAGTTTCTAATTGAAATCTAATAACCAAGTAACAAGAGTATTTCTATTTAATACGATAGCATTATATCTTGTTTATTTGGTTTAATTTTCAAGTCTGGCTTTTTTTTTTGTTTTCAGGACCCAGGCCATACCAACTAGGAGTGAGGCGTATTTATCGAAACAGGTTTTTAAAACATGGAACAGATATCTCAAAACCGAAAAACTGTTCCTGCCTGTTTCGCCTGTTCCATACGATCCATAACCTACTACAACAGACCAAATTGAAACATTGCCGACATTGCCGTAATTGGTGTGTGTGTCTGTGTAACATAACAAGCTCTTCTTTATCTAGCTTATGGATGTTTACTTTTTTAGAAAGAGATAAAAACGAAGATTAAAACAGTTTGGAACAGGCTTTTTTCTCTTCTGTCTTATTGTAATAGAAAGAGATAGCATCTGTTCTCTGCCTGTCACTGTTGTTAACCTATTCGGATGCACAGTGTGCAATGTGCGTGGTTCCAATGTAACAGGCTCTTATTTTGGAACAGGATTTTGGAACTGTTATTTCCCTGGAACTAGAACAGGTGAAACAGGTTTCTAATTTTACCTGTTACCTCTAATACCAACCTTTGTGCACAAAATTGGCCAGCAGCAAAAATAGGAGTTTTTAACGCATAATCACGACTGCATTCCCCGATGGGCAAACCAGAGCTGTAAGTATAGTACTACTTTGTAAACTGTTTTAACGATCTGGCTTTTGTCTCTTAACATCCAAAGTTAAAACAAGAATGTTAGCAACTGATAGATTAAAGTTGACAACGAAGTTTTTTATAAAAAAAGGTAACAAAACACACGCGATTAGCATAGACTTTATTCCTCAGATTTTTCGACCACAAATTAACAGAAAACGAGCTCCAAACACAGCCTAAAACGATTCAGTTCCGAACTATCTCACCCACCATCTTAAAAAACCTCGTAGATATTCGGCAACCCTCGCGTGTTGTAACTCGTAAACCTCGGCCGCGCATTACCAAAATACGTATCAACTCGTATCGTATGCGTGTGGACGATAAATTATACTAGTTAATACGAAAACCCTTCCACTAGCGTTATTCGGCTGTAATTAATAACGAAACCATACGATACCATCTTTTAGTTAAGTCTTTGCGCCGACACGCACACCGATTTTGGGGGTGTACGTAGTGGGATACAATGGTGGCTTTTAGATGTTGTCTGCTGGAAATAGGCCTCATAAAAGTTTAGCTATCACTAACGAGACACAAGATAACGTTTATTGTTATCGATTTCCAAAGGCAAATCGACAGTTGAGCGGTTAAGTTGTTACTACAAAAGATCCTCGGCGTATGCTGTCATAGTTACTACGATTTGTAGACGAAAAGTAGTCACAGTGAGATGTCACTCATTATGTATGGTAGTGGTCCTGGAAGGACCACTTCACCGTATAATCCCATGCACCTGTAAATAAATCTAATTATGATTTAATTTAACACTCGTAGTCTGTCATGGCGGACTTGACAAAAAGGACCAAAATCAAAATGGCCTTCTTTAAAAACCTTGCCACTATTTTAAATGTATCCTAATACGAACACGTATTACAGCATTTCCAGACTAAGTTAATAGGTAACAACGAACAGTGGCGGCCGTGTTCACACGTCCTGAAATTAAAGATTAATCGCCGCGATAAGTTGACGCGTTCCGTTTTCAAAAACAGTTGACAAAACGCCATCTTGGTAAGCCATCTGTGTGAAATAGTTTCGTGTTTATTTTGTACTAGATTATTCTTTACAACTTTATTTTTTTATCGCAAGTGATCTGGGGAAATAAATTGGTATTTTGGCTGGGATTAATATTTTTTAATGGAGGTGATTTTTAACATTAGGAACATGGGTATGGTTTTTTTTTTAAACCGTATTACTTTATTACCGACATAACTTATTTATAAGCTAAAACAATAGTCGGATCCAGTTCCATCTATTTATTTATTGTTTTATCTGCTTTCTTGGAAGAAATATACGAAGGATCACAAAATGATTGGTTTTTCTCATCATCATCATTTCAGCCGAAAGACGTCCCCTGCTGGACATAGGCGTCCCCCAAACAACGCCACTTCGACCGATTCTCTGCTTCGTGCATCCATCGGATTCCTGCGGCCTTCAAAAGGTCATCGGTCCACCTTCCAACGCTTGGTCTTCCGATACGTGGTCCTCACTCCAGAACCTTTCGGCCCCATCGGCCATCTGTTCTGCGAACAATGTGCCCTGCACATTGCCATTCGGGGTATGTCACTTACCTTGGTTCTCCTGCAGATCTCTTAATTTCTGATTCGATCACGTAGGGAAACTCCAAGCATAGCCCTCTTCATTGCCCTTTCGGTCACTTGAAGCCTTCTAACAAGGCCCATTGTAAGCGACCACGTTTCAGTGCCAAAGATTATCACTGGTAACACACAGTGGTCCTACTAGCCATACAGTCGAAAACCTTCGATAGTAACTACGGTAGTCAATCTCCCTAGCCTTTTCCCAACTATGTTGGGGTCGGCTTCCAGTCTAACCAGATGCAGCTGAATACCAGTATTTTACATGGAGCGACTGCCTATCTGACCTCCACAACCCAGTAACTGGGTAATACGATACCCCTTGGTAAGACTGGTGTCAGACTTTCAGGCTTCTGATGACTCGTAACGACTGTCAAAGATCCACGAATGACAGCCGGGACCAACGACTTAACGTGCTTTCCGAGGCACGGAGGATTCTCGGTATGTAAAGATGGTCACCCATCCACTGACCAACCCCGGCAAGCGTAGCTTAACCTGATGGATCGACCAGTGCGGCTGTTGTTACTTAGCCACGAGCTCCTAGTAACTACGGTAGTATCAGTATGGAATGCATTATCAGTACATGATTACCAAAGCTACAGTAATCACGAATGAACATAAAAATAACCTAAATTACTTTATTCACATCAAGTCAAACGCGTTAAGACAACAATCTTTTCCACATTTCTATATAAAAATTGATGCAAAAAAACCCCATCGGCTTCAATCGATCCGATCCTCATGTCTTCGATATTTGCGGTTTCAATATACTTAGTGATTGGTATCAAAATGGCAGAGTTTCACACGTACTCTTATATACATGGAAGAACTAATAAATGGAGTACTCATGCAGTTATTACTCAATCGAATTCATTGGTCGCAGAATTCTTAATTTGTGACACATTTTCCCTTCACCTTTAGCTTTTTCTTTAAAAAATAAATGACTTTTACACATTGTTGCTTTCGGCTTTTCGTCACACAAAATTTTACCAACTTGCGACTGTCATTTGTCGAATAAGCTCTATTTATAAGCAGTGTTCGTGTGTAGTATTTTTATTTAAAAATTAAAATCAAAAGTCATTTATTCAATCTAGGCTGAGAATCAGCACTTTTTGAACGTCAGAATTACATAAGACAGTCCCTCAAAACGCCAATGTTGTTATATATGGTCGCATGTGGTTATTCTGTTCACTCACTATTCTGTGTCAATGTGAGACCGCAGCTGATATTATTGTTTCTTTGAAATTTTACTTAGAACTGCTTCTGTTTCGTTTCCAATGTTTTTTTTTATGGTTTATTAGTGGTGTGGCAGGTTTTTGTGGCGGGCAGCCTGGTGTTTTTTACTTCGGTTGTAGTGTTTGCTTAGTATATTCAGATTTTGCTTTGTACCTATCTATCAGAATGAGATCCGACTAGTCACACAATATTCTGGAATAAAGTGATTCAGTCGCCATTTTGAACTCTATTAGCATTGAAACTAAGCTGGACAAGCAATGGTACCAACATGACGGCAAGGGACAAACGGACAAAGGGTCTCTGCTTTCTATGTGTATAAAGGAGGGCTCGGAAACCGGTTAATTTTACAAACCGGTGATGGTCATTGACCTCAAACCAGAAACGATTGCAGTTTAGGTTCCGGTTACCGGTATTTATACCGATTAATGACAGCAACCATTATTTTACAAATTCCGATTCTGTTGAGCAAAATTAACCGATTAATTTAAGTTTCGACAGTATAATTTAGTTCTACCTACTACGCCATCTCTCTTATACCTTTTTTTTTTTTTTTTTTTTTGAGGGTGGGAAATCATCAAATGACTTCTCCCGCTCTGGGCAGAGCGAGAGGGTGTGTCAGACTTTTACTGACTAAAACCCACCCGTGTTCCTTCCGTTGCCTGTGTGCCGGGGCCGCGTTATCCCTTTCGGACAAACCCGCAACCCCAGCAGGCATTGGTCTTTCGACCCCGTCGGTTGGTGCTGACATCTCTTTGAGGCGCGCGTGGAACACAACACGCCGTCGACACGGGCCTGGTCCTTATCGGACGGCGAGCTGCCCATTGCTCACCGTCCGCAAGCCCGCGCCTACGGTGGCCGGAAGTCGGCTCTGGACTCCCGACGCCCGGGGCGTCTCCTGCGGCGACTAGGGCCGCGAGGGCGTGCAGCTTGCATCTCCCTCGCGCGCTCCGCCTCCTCCTTCGCGAGCATAACTGCTTCGCAGAAGGAGGTGACGGCCTCCCATGCACTCTCGCTCCGAACCATGGCCTGAACCAGGGCCGGACGCGAGAGATCGCCGCCGCCGATCGCCTCCGTGAGGACACGGCGGTGCCCCGCCCAAGCCGGGCAGACCTCCACCGTATGCTCCACCGTGATCTATCTCTCTTATACCTACGATAACAAAGCCCTCGCTCTACGCCAACGAATACACAATTACGCACTCACAAGCAGATTGTGGTAAGCGGATGTGCGAATGAGTAAAACCAGTTTATTCAGGTAAGCGCGAGTTTTAAAATTCAATTCTCTGTAATAACCGGTAACCTAAATTATTTCTTTTTTGTAATTAACCGGTTAATCGAGGAACGATATTATAACGGGTTTATGAACAATATTAACCGGTATTTCAAAACCGGTTTCAAGCCCTGGTATGAGGTATCATACGAATAAGCTACAACGAACGAATGTGGTCAGAGTAATTGGCGCCACTACGCTCGGCAGGTGAATCGTCAATCTCAGTTCATCCAAGCTAATTTGCCCATCCTTTTCATAAAATAACCTAAATCCTAACATTCATAGTGTCCTTTAAACAAGCGAATCGAAAGTACAAACGTCCACACGGCTGTAGTCTCATCAACCGCAAATTTCCTGCAGCTTCCGCCATGATTGCAGGAATCACGGTCCGGTCCACACACCTGCCGTTGTGGCTTCTATCAAATGTATTTATGTATAGAAATAGCTTATTTATTGGTTTTCTTTATAATAATGTGATTAAATTGGGTAGGTTATGTGGAAGCCGACGGATTTGCTTTATTTGTTTGTAGCTTGTAAATTATCTGGTTCCCGATCACATAATAATTTATTTAGCTTAAATATATAATAATATTATGTAATATTAGTTAAATGTAGCATGCCGTTACATTTAATATTGAATAAATCGTGTATGATAATTTCATTACTCTTATTAAGTGAATCATGTGCCTAGCCTTTTCCCAACTATGTTCGGGTCAGCTTCGAGTTTAACCGAGTGCAGCTGAATACTAGTATTTTACATGCAAAACAAAAGAAAAAATTGTAACTCTTTCAGAAGGCCAATTCTTGTACTTAAAAAACGTTCACATTCAAGTCGCAATCTGTCAAACTTGTCAAAAATGTTGGTATTTAAAAAAGAATGTTAACAAACATTTTTTTTGTCCGTCATGTAGATTATTAAAAAATATTAGACACGATTTTTTTATTTTTGTACGTAGTCAAAAGATCATAGCAATACATTGAGTAAATAGGCAATCCGTTAAAATGTGGCATGATGTCACTGGCCAGTAGATTTTATACTAACTTGTGACGTAGCCTACTCCCCAACTTGAATGCGACTAAATTGTTTTTTTTTTCCCAGTCAACATCCCTATTGATTGTATTTTTGACAGATTGCAAATGAGATTAGAATGCAAACGTTCTCAAAAATTACGGGAATTGCCTCTGTAATGTCACCTAATTCGATGCAAGTTGCTCATCGACTTAACCTCTTCCTTTCTACTCTCAGTTTCTCCTTTCATTAACTTTCCTCCACCGTATTAACTAACAGCATCAACAGACAATCCATAGAAAATAAACTAAACTATGATGCAGCGACCACAGACAGCTGCCAATGACAGTCAATGTGACTGGCCTAAAACAACAGGCAGGGTATCGCCCGATTGGTCACACTGAACATAATCCAACCGTTTTTGCCCACACGCTCCGTGGAAAATTACAGTCCACCACAAGAAGAGGGTTTTTTGACGTCTCAGGGGACGGCGGTAATTAATTAATGGAGGTGATCCTGATACGGGAATTAAGCGGGTTTGTACCGTGAGTACTTGTAAGGGGAGTTATGTAATCCCCCTTACTAAGTAGGTACCAATCTAAAAAGCGTAATGATTTTTTAAGATTCGAAGCTTTTCATTTTTTTTTTTGCTTTAAATACCATCATCATCTTTCAGCTATTGTCCTATGTGGGGTCCGCGCAGCACTTTTGCTATAAATACCGCTGCTATTCAATGTTGCCCATGGGCATTGTGACCGCCCGTATTCTTCTGAATATTTATGATAAATTATCGAAAATTAACTTAAAAATGGGGGGGTCTATCTTATTTTTTTTATTTTCATTTTTGTATTTTTTTTTCAATGTCCCGCTATGATTTAATGGACTTTCTCTTTTGTTTTTTTAAAATAAATACTGTATTTTTTTTAAATATGTCTTCACCTCCGTTTTTTTTTCATAGCTGACAAATTTAATTTAAAAAATATTAGTTAATCCCATAAAGTAACTCATAAGCTTTTAGAAATAATAAACAGAATCCAAATCTAGTCAAAAACATACGAGATATGGCAAGCGCTACTAAAAAAATAGAATTTTTAAAGAAATTTTTTCATGAATATTCATAAAAATATGGGCGAGCACATGCCCATGGGCGACATTGTATATGTAGATTTTCACTCTTAAATTGCATCTTCAAAACTCATCCTGTGTATAGTATGAATGGCACACTACAAACCTATTTTTTTTAAACAACTTAACGCTTTCGTCGCAAAAAATATACCGTGTGCAGTGACAACTACGCTAAAAATACCTCTTTCCTTTTTTGTTTCAGTCTAGACTTTGTGAAAGCCTAAAACGATCTAACGGAATACCTGAAACGAATCTAGATAGCCGAGAAATTTGACTAAATCGGACGGTTAGAAACTCTTCGTTTCAGTGCCTTACTGATCCCGTACTAAATGACAACGGTTTTTATAAATTTTATACTTCAACTAGTATCCCGTCCGGCTGCGCACGAGTTGTATGACTTGAAAAAACATCATGATTTCTTAATTATAAGTAAGTTAAATATTAATATGTTATAAGCATAAATCCGTGTGGTGCCGGACGTTAAGAACAGTACCATTCCATTTCTTCCCGTGGGTGTCGTAAAAGGCGACTATGGGAGTCACGAGAGAATGGGCAGCAGCGTTCTCTATGTATTTTAACACCATACTGCGATCACCAACCTGCCTGCCAAGCGTAGCGATTATGGCAAACCCCCCCCCCCCCCCCCCCCATTTTGGAGGGGGCCTATGTCCAGCAGAGGACGTTTTTTCGGCTGAAATGATGATGATGGTGATACCCATAAACCTTCAGGAAAAAAATCTCTAAATAATGGTGACATGACAACCGCACCAAAATCCGTTGTGTAGTTAAAAAGAACAACGCGGTTACACAGACAGACATGGAAAGCGACTTAAATATACTCGTATAATACCTAATCTGCGTTCGCAATTTATTTGCCAAACATGTAAACAAACACGAGTTTTAGGAAAAACAACTGTAACAGCTACATATAAGGTACAGTTTGCGTTATAACTTCATATTTTTATGACTTTTTCAACAGTACTAGTCAATCTAAAATCAAGTTTATTTAAACTAACATAGGGTTGATGTTTGTTTAAGTGGAAATAACATCAAATGGAAACAAGGATTTAAATAGACTTTATGTATAGAAGAAGTATCAAGATTTTTACATACTCTATAATTTGACAAGTTTTTCTTTGTTTTGTTATTGTCTAGATAATTACTTGCGTCATTTAGTTTTGTAAAGGAAAGTCGATAGACACATTTTTCAATTTCATTTTTTGTTTCGGCTGATTAATGAAAGTTTGTTTTAAGTTTATGTAACGGTTACAGAAGTCTTATTTATTCGCTAACTAGCTGCATGATTAATTCTGATCTAGTTTCTGATTCTGATTTGATAAGGCGTGAACACTAGTTTTTAAGCTTATTTCTATGTCGAAATAGAAACGCAACAATTAGATTTTATTAGTATAGGTTCAGTTAGAATTTGACATTATGACATCAATAAGTTTAACCATCTTGTTTTATAACATTAATCTTTAAAAAATCAAGCAACGAAAATGTCTCCCTACATCATTTCTCTACCGCAGTAAGCAAAAATGCAAAGAAAAAAAAGCAAAGATAAAATCCCGTAGTACCCCGCCGTTGACATAACTGGCAGAAAGCATGTTTCCTTCGCCCGGTATTTGTACAAATTTTTACATCTGCACAATGCAGCCAACCATGTGCAATTTTTATTCCAATTTTAAATGCGCTGCTTTTTCTTCCGAGGTTTAAAACGTTCAGGTAAATGTTAGGTGCGAGCTTCTTTGCTTTTAAAATGGTTGAAAGAGTTTAGAAAGCTATTAGAAATTATTATAAGTGCAATATTGCAATTTATGTAATATATAATAGTGCAATTTCAGATTGTCTAAAGAACATACATCTTTTATGGGGTACTGTGTTAAATGTTACAATAAAATACCTTGTGACAATTAAATGAAAGAAAAATTTAAACTCATATTAAAAGTACACTCTGTAAACTAGCATATTACAAATTAGAGGATTATATCCAAGATAAGAATGCTTGGAAACATGCTGGTCCTGCTCCATAGGACAATTTAGAGTCTAGACAAAATCAAACTGGTTGCTTATTTAATTATGTATTTGTTACTCGTACTTTTTATAACACTGATTTTACATTCTGTGATTTCTTGAACTTACACACTGACTTATTAGTATTACTTGTTAAAATGTTAGGAATATCGTATAATTTTACAACGTTTGTAAATATGTGAGCACCATGTATCTATCACATAATTAATTTATCTGTAATTGCTTTATTTTTCGTTCTTTTTTACCTATCGTGGTATAGTAATCTTATTCTAGATGCATCGTCTTCACATATAATTATATAATTAATGTATACAAAACATTTTAAAAGAGTAACGGTGGAGTTTCTTGCCCATTCTTCTCCATATGAAAACTAACTTTTGGAAGGGGCGACTAGAATTATTTCTGTTCATAAGTGCCTTTTTTGTGCCTAATTGAAATAAATTGTTTGACTTTGACTTTGAATAAGCACACGAATACGTAAGTATAACATTAAGAAACGGATGCAAAGCCAATGAGGTAAAGTTTTGCTGTTGAACAAAAGGCCTTTTAATTAGAATGTCCCTAAAACTTAAGTACACAAATATGATTAAAAATATTCACAAGAATCACAGATGTCAGTGAAAAAAGTCACCATTTAACTTTTTCCTTCAAATTGGATTTTTTGTACAGTCATTTATAAAACTGTTATTCGTTTGAAATTCATTTATAAAATATGAAATACGATTAGCTCATTTCTACCATGCATATTCAATGGACTGAATTATTTCTTGGAACATTTCAATTTCATTGCAGTTGCTGAAAAGGTCATCCAATCTGCCAGATAATCATGATTTCGACACACATTTCGTCCCCAAAATGTCATTGATAGGCTATAATCACGTCATTATCACAGTCGACCATTTTGTCAAACGATTACCAACCATTCAGGTTTCTCAACTATGCACTTACAATTTAAATAAAACGTTCTATTACATGCTAGTTAAGGCTACGTATGTTGTCACTGCGTTTCAACAATTTTATTCTTTTATCGAAAGCGACACGCTTCAACTGTCACCACTTTCTAAATAAAAATAAATCTTAATTCAACGGAATAAGGTAAAATATCGCTTGGCTGTCGAAGGATGTCGATGTAGATATTTTTTTAATTAATTGCCTGCTTTTTGCTATGGTCAGCAATCTATGTTTTCATAGATGCCCGTAACCAGGTTAATGACACGAAATATAAATTCGTTCAGAGGCTGACAACTGTTAGTTCACGGAATAACTATCAGAGCGAATAGTGACCACGCATCCGGATTTAGTACTGGTATTAATTAAATTAATTTTGGAAACAACATGAAAACGTGATTATCAAATTGTATTATTGTCTTTTGCCAAGAATTTCAGGGAATAGCAAATCATATCTTCGAAAAAACTGTTCTTATCTTATTTTTTTATAAAAGTATGAGCAAAAGTACAAACATTGCATAAAATTCCGGGACACACAATCTACTCTCAAGGATGATACTTCACCAAAACAAACAAACATACATCCAGACCCTACGACATCAAAGAGGCCCTAATCCAAAAAATAAACCTCCTGAAATCCCTTAATACGAAAAAGGGGCCTACATACGGAGGTGTAATAAAGGTACCTACACGCGGACGCCTCAAGAATTAAAAAAAAGAAAAAGCTCGAGGGCGCACAAAGTCCACAATGTCAAAAAAGTCTCCGTCAACAAACAAAAGTAAAAAAAAAACTCCATATTCTTAATTTAACTTGAGTCACTCTTACATCCCAACTTCAAGTAACAATTAATAGAAGACCTTCCCCACCTCTTTTCTGCCCCACATTATAGATGTCAAAAGAGGTTTTAAGGGGGATTGTAAATGTCAAGTAATGTTGGACGCGTGACTCGAATAGGGAGGAAGAAAGTAAGCAAGTCCCCCATTTCTTAAGGCAATACAACGCGTTATGTGTGTGGGATACTTAGCCGATTCTGTTCGGGGCTCACCTTAACACTCCGTTTGCGGTAACTTGTACCGAGAAGGAAAACTGGCCTATTTATTATCTTTTTTTTCTTTCTTTTTTGCCAGTTTTCAAAGTATGCGGTTGACTGTTAAATAAGATGAGGAAGTCCTTTAAGGTTAAATTATAAATATCAATTGTGACATTTAATTAAACACATAATTTAAATGGAGTCGAACTCTTCTGTTATGTGTTAGGAGACAGCAATATAAAAGTCATAAATAATAAAAATACAAACGACGTTCCTGTCTCTTAGTGGTTAAAGAAGCTTAGCTATAAACAAATATGTTTTATTGCTATTAGTTTAAGTTTGGAAGAGCTCGTAGCTAAGTAATAACAGCCGCACAGGTACAGGTTAAGCTATGCTTGCCGGGGTTGGTCCGTGGATGGGTGACCATCTTTACATACCGTGACTCCTCCGTGCCTCGCAAAGCACGTTAAGCCGTTGGTCCCGGCTGACATTCGTGGATCTTTGACAGTCGTTACGGGTCGTCAGAAGCCCGAAATTCTGACGACCAGTCTTACCAAGGGGTATCGTATTACCCATTAACTGGGTTATGAAGGTCAGATTATGCAGTCGCTCCATGTAAAATACTGGTATTCAGCTGCATCCGGTTAGACTGGAAGCCGACCCCAACATAGTTGGTAAAAGGCTAGGCAGATTGATTTGCTATTACTTTAATTCCACAAGCACAAGCTAGCTTTTCAACATTCTTACAATATACTGACATTTTAAAAGAACACAAAGACATGCCTGTTACATATATAACTCCTCCACTACAAAGAAATAAACTCAAAAGAAAATCTAATTAACAAAACCTCATAAAAATTCGCCAAGAGTGCCACGATCAATACCCAAAAAACTCCCTAATCTCGATCCCTTATCAACTTGTCACAAACTTAAGTAACCCCTGCTCACACATGCACACACACACACACACACTCACAAACATACACTACTCATTATAAGGGTAACTAATCACTGAGCTGTGGAGAGAAAAAAATGTGAATTTTTTTATTCATTAACCACCCTCTCTTCTTAGCTGATGTCCCTGAGGAATAGGGAAATATTTGGAGACGCATGTTAAAAGTTCTTTGTAGTATTTTTTGGCTGTTATGTGAAAGGTTACTATAGGCTTATGTACGTATGTGCCTTTAAAATTATTTTTATTGGTAGATTCCTTAAAATTGCAAAAGTTGTTGTAAGCTCGGTTTGGAAAGACTTTCAGCCGTCCTTCAGCTCACCTACACTAATAATATTATAAAGAGGTAAAGTTGGTAAGTTTGGATGTAGGAGGTAATCTCTGAAATTACTGATCAGATTTCGAAAATGCTTTCACTGGCAGAAAGCTACGCTATTACTGAGTGCTATCATAGGGTGTGTTTTATCGTGTAATTGACTACAACGCGTGTGAAGTCGCAGTTCGAACAAAAAGAAGATTCACAATTATGAAAAAATTGTTCCATTTGCATAAGCTGTGTTCCGAGGTTCTCTAATTATTTTTCATTTTTAATTTACTGGGAGAAAATCATCTTTAAAATATATATCTACCTTGTGAGACCAAGCTACTTCTTTCCGCTACCTGTAGTCTTGGCAACGCATCGAACAAACACACAGACTCACAATCACTGTCAGAAGTTGCCAAAAAATATTTACAACATCAACACCGTCTCCATGCCACCCCCGTTCCATCTCTGCATACGACGCACACTCGCCATAGAACTAAAGCATGAATTTGCATATTTGCTCGCTCACTAAGTGCAATAGCTTGTTTGTACGTACTTCATACATTCTTCCATCTAACGTTCGACGATTCACTAATTAATACCGTTTTTCAATTTGTTTGGAGTAAACAAATGTTTTGTTTAAGACGTTTCGTGTACCTTCAAGGTACACTGTACAGTCGGCGCCAATTTTGTTGGATATTATTGCTGTAGGTGAGAAAAATCCACATTCGTTTTCTTGATCCTTGTTGTGTTGACCTATTTGCTATGCATGTTTTTAGGATCTTGTTCTCTTGTCGTTTATTTATGTTGGAAAAATTAAAGAAGAAAGTACGTTTCATCCAATAGCCAGTAGGCAATATCATGGGGATAAGATCGTACTTCAAAGTTTTCTTATTGGATTATAGGACAGTCAAAGGGATATTTCCATTAGAATTCCGCATAGGTTTCAGTGAAGGCCGCAGAATCTGCTGGATACGGGTAGCACAGAACCAGCTGAAGTGGCGGTGCTTGGGGAGATGATAGATTTCAGTTGCAAGCGTAATTACTAAAGACCAGTATCAAGCTGTTCTAAGGAGACTTCTGTGAGTGTCGTTTCTTTGATGAACAGTAACGGAATAAATATTTTGATAACAACAAGTGCATCCAGATTATAGGTTGAAATGCCTAATGTCTAATTGAATTGAATCGTAGTATTTAATCTCGTTTTGTAAAACCTACTATTAGAAAAAAGCTCGAGACGTTATTATTTAGATTAAAAAAAAATTGAATAGTTACCTTGGGTGTGTAGTTCTAACTGTTTAGAGCATGATGTAGCACAGGCATCTCAGGCATCAGGCACCTGATGAAGTCTAAAACAAAGATTTAAATCGCTAGCTTTGCCCTCACCATACTTGGTCACGCGAAAAAATGTTCATGCTGACAAGAGTGAGCTCACACATGATTAAATAGCAATCGAAAAAAGCGAATCTAATGATTTAAATCTTTGGTCTAAAATAATAAAGATCGCTATTAATATATCTCTATTGTTTCAAGCATCTTTACTCTTGTCAATGGCACTTTATTCCATCCAATAGTCCGCCATACTGCCATTCTTATTACCTGAAGTTTGTAATAAACTTTAATAAACGCGAGACGCGCGTCATTTAAAAGAAGATAAAAATCAAAGGAAAATATCTCGCCGTATAAAGGCCGTTATAGGACGCCCGTCAAACAAACGCTTTTCTTAAGCAAAGCAGCGCCTAATTTCAATATCCGAACGGAACGTGGACCGTTCGGAAACTCTCCTTGGGGAATAAATTACTCCGTCTATTCAATATTTCATCAGGCCGAGAGGCCGACTCTGAATATTCAAAACTAGAGGAGACACGTAAAAGCACGCGCAAGCCATTTTTCGCGCCTATCATCTCGGTAACAAAACGCACTCGTAATTACCCCCTCCCCGCGACTGCCCCCCTACCCGCGGATACCCCACCTCACCCCCCCGCGCCAGGGAGAGGGGGCCGCCCAGTGACAATTATTGATCAAAAATTCTCTCTCTTCTTTCGCAAAAGAAAACTTGGACGGGTTATGTGTGAACCGGTATAGCTTGATATTTGCAATTAGATATTTTAATTTTTATTTTTTTTCTGCCAAGTTCTTTAGTATTGCTTGCTGCAACGGATCTTAATTGGTTCAGCAACCTAATCTCGTCATTTATTCTTAATGGAGGGGGAGTATACATTGTAAGGTATTCACAGCTTTTATTTTCATCCGCAGAAGAATATTGAAAATACTTCCTCCTGCTGACAGCTAAATGCTCAAAAGCAACACTACAATTACTTGTAAAAGGGTATAGTTTGTACGCACCAAACGTACAAACTATATAAACGTTTTCAATATTTATTTTCAATTTCTAAGAAGAGTAGAACTTTATTTTTACCCTTTGCTGACTTGTCAGATTGTACACTATTTTTAAAGCCTTCTAGTAGGTAGTAGTCCCACATAAAAATCTCAAAGACCCAAATGTCCAGATTTCTAATAGATTAGAACTTCACAAATATAAATGAGTTTTAATCCTTCCAACCACATCCAATCTACTTAAACCGACCTTACTAATAAACACCAATATTTGCATCTTAGTCCTTACACATATCACATCCACCAAAAAAAAAATCAAGGATCAAGCCACCTCGGTCGGGGTACACGCGGCCGCCTCGGCATATTAATTGCACGCGGCGCTACCGGCGGGTGGCAAGACATGGGGAGGCGCGGCCGCGAGGTCAACCGTCGCCTTGCCATTGTTTTGTGCGTGCGACTGTACTTTCTAAGCTATCTATACATTTGTTCGCCAGTTTCTTAAACACAAAGTGGGGTAAAGAGTTTTGTTCATGTATATACTTTGTAATTTTGTATTGCATCTTGGTAATGGAAGAAAAACAGGTTTTGGAAGGGAGGGTTGGTAAGATTAAGTATGAATTAATCAGGATTAATATTGAGTTTTTTAATTTGGGTTTACTACGCCGAGTGTTGCAGTTATGAGCAATTTTCTATTAAGCAATTTGTCTTTTTTATATATATTCACGTTGTCATTATAATCTTCCAACCATTTGTTAAGTTGGTAGAAAAACTGAAATTAAATTAAATGAAACGAAATTGTTTATTCTGTAAATCATCGGAATCACTTTTACACATCATATTATATTTTTTTAAACTAAATATGCTAGATGGAGTCGACAATTCATAAGCTAACATAATGTTGATCAGATCATGTGAGAACCATGTAGGTTAGTGCCTGAAATCGTCTTTTGAAGCAAGAACCACACAGATTTGAGTGGACCAGTCCAGTCAGTGCAAGCAACAAAACAAAAAAAAAAACTTTCCAAATTTTATATTCATGTCATTTTGTATGTAATAATATTCATAAATGTCAATGTGTATATGTCACTGTATAATTTATTTATTATTTCTGTTAGATTTTAAACTGTCGAAATATTGTGAACTGCAACAAACCATTTACAATTTAACGCATTATTTTTCGATAGTTTATAATGTATCCATGGGAAACCCGACAAATTGTGAACTGGTATCAAACTTGCTTGCGACGTAACGCATCTTGCGCTAATACTAACAGCCTGCCTAGCCGCGAGCAACTTGGAAGTTGCGCTCGCCGGCCGCCACCGCAGCACCGCTCGCTTCGCTCGCTCGGCTCGCGCGCGCTTGGTCACAGTTCTAACCTAACCCATTTCACCCGGTTCACAATTTTTCGACGGTTTATAATCTCACGGAAATAATACCGATAGATTATAAACGAACGGTTCTCACAATCTTACTGTGACATATATAAATAATATATGTATGCGCTGTTGAATAGGTCGCACACACCTTGTATGTTAGCTTGAAATGAAAAGTCACGGATAGCCAAAGTTGATGGTTTATTGAATATATTTAACTAACACGTTACTAATGCGATATGAATGCTATGAGTATAGCTGACTATGAACGCTGATTGTGTACTATCGCGTTACACTATAGTTTGTGCAGGGCGGCGGAAAAGTGCTGATCGATGCAATGCGCGCGCGCCATGCACGATACATGACTCGTACAATAAATAAACAACAGAGCATAAAGACTTAATTTTTTTTTTTTTTTTTTCTTTTTTTTTTTATAAACTTTCGCCCGCGTGGAAGTCGGAAATTATCCCACGATAACGTATGTTCCCGGTAGCATTACCGGGATAAAAAGAATGCTATGTTTTAATCCAGGCTATAAACTATCTGTGTGCCAAATTTCGTCCTATTCCGTTCAGCCGTTTTTGTGTGATTGAGTAACAAACATCCAAACATACAAACTTTCACATCTACAATATTGGTAGGATAGTAGGATTAGTAGGATTGAGCAGGGCACACCAACGACATGTTTACAAGGATAGTTATAATAACAATGGTAATCACAAATTTTCAATACAGTGTATACGTAAATACATCACTTAAAGGATGCACAACATTCTCATTAAAAAAGGTGAACAACTATTATAACTTCAATTGGAACTTATACCTATTAGAACATGCAATGTCGCCCATGGGCATGTATTTTTCTGAATATTAATAAAAAATTAGGATTCTGTTTATTATTTCTAAATGCTTATGAGTTATTTTATAAGATTAACAAACATTTTTTATTAAAATTGATCGACTATAAAAAAAAACGGAGGTGACGACATTTTTTTCTAAAAAAAAACTGTATTTAAAAAACACAATTGTAAGTCCATAAAATAATTGCGGGACATTGAAAACATTTTTTATAATAATAAGAAAAAAAAAATAAAGATTGACCCCCCCTTTTTTAAGTTAATTTTCGATCATTTGTCATGAATATTCAGAAAAATACGGGCGGGCACATGCCCATGGGTGACATTGTATAATCATAATGATGACTTTGTCCAATAACAATCCAATAAAAGGGTGGTATTGATATTTCACATGAGTATTTATAGAATCCCAGACATTTAGATAAATTGGATATTCAAATTGTGTAAAAGAAATGTCCTGCCGACGCCCGAAAGTCTGACAACCAGTCTCACCAAGAGGTATCGTGTTACCCAGTAACTAGGTTGTGGAGGTCAGATAGGCAACGCTTCATAAAAAATACTGGTATTCAACTGCATCCGGTTAGACTGGAAGCTATCCGGTTAGATTTGGAAAAGGCTAAGCAGATTGATGTTGGATTTTATAATGATTCTTTTGCATTATTCTTATGGAATAAGAACATGTAGAAGTTTTTGTGAACAACATACATTTTTTTTTTTAACATATCGTGAATTGTAATCTTCATAATAATTATTTAAAACCATACATTTACAATTAACGTAAAAACCTGAGTAGGTACATCCGGCACACTTAGGTTTTCAGCTTCATCACCAGTTCTATTGTTAGTTTTTCTATCAAGTGTGAAATTAATGCGACTTATTTCAGAGCAGAAAGTGTTTATGATTGAAAAAAAATGAGCCTGCCGCGAATATTTTCATGTGTTTTCTTCTGAAATATGAGCCGAAAGAAATAGTTTTGTTTACCAAAAGCTACATAAACAAAACAACCGACTCAAACACTTTTATATCTGGGACATGTTTTTCTTCGGCTTTGGCAGACTTTTTCAACCATAACCTTATTTTATGGAACATGCTCAAAGTAAATAAATGAACAATGATAATTTAACTGTAGACTTACTGGTCAAATAGTGGACAAAGTAGCCAAAGAAAATTACTATGATGAGTTATAATGGAATAGTCAAATGGTAAAACGTATAGAGTAGCGATGATATAGAGTAGTAATTACGAGTTAAAAGGTTACGTTCCAACCCAAGCAGGCACTTTACTTTGTGGAAATTATTTCATCACCACTGCTTTTAAAAACGGTGAAGGAAAACATCGTGAGGAAACCGGCATGTCCTAGAACCAAATATTCGAAAACATGCGACACCCACTGCGACCCGCACTGGCCTCGCGTGGTTAATTATATCTCCCTCTCACAGAGAGGAGGCCTGTGTCCCAACAGTGGGAACCTTATATGCTAAGCGTATATTAGTCAGTTTTGTGTTTAAAGTTACTATTCGTTTGCCGCTTTTGAGAAGTATTTCAGTATCTGCGTTTATAGACAAAAATATTCCATAGACAAAATTAAACAATACTTTTATACTATAAATATAAAGGAATCCGAAACAAGAATGTCCTTAAACTGCCAATCCAGTCGTCATGTCACCTTGTAACTCTAAACTTTTTTTCCAACTTTTAGAATTATTTCAGCAAACTCTTCTCAATATTTCGTCTCATTTTCTAGACTCATCTAACCGTAAGTTTTACTGCAGTAACAGCTCTCCGACTAAAAATAGAAAGAAGTACGTGTGCTCGTACATTCAGCTCACAGAATAATGTATTCATATTCCCATCCTCAATCCGTGGGAGCGGATTGTTTTCCTCTGAAGCTGCACATTATGCAGGAGCTCTCCCGATGCAGTTCGCCGCATAAAGCAAATCGGAAAACCGATCGCTTCCTTCGATTTTCCGCGCCTCTGTCCATTATTGTGTTTGTGAGCTCACCACGTATGTAAATCATTCTATCCGCACACACAAACACAACCCATCTCCCTCACACGTACACGAAAGGAGTAAAACAGAGAAGGACGGCAACAACCGAATTGGTGTTAATTTACAGTTGGCAATTATAATTTTCGTATTCATGTCCCTTTCTTGCGTTGAATTTTTTTGTTGTCCGTCTCTTTTGCGACGGGGGTTTGAGATAAAGCGGTGAAGACGCGAGATATGTAGAATTTTTTAATAAAAACCGCGCTTCTGTGTGCGCTAAGTGATATGCCTTGTTCTTTTTAATTTCGTTGCGAATGCGAGCGCAGTCGAGATCATCTATCTTGGTTTTTTTATTTCTCTGTGCCTCCACACGGCGCGCTATAAAGATTTCGCATGGGATATGAATATTGATTGTTTCGTTGCCGACTAATGAAAGCTTGATTGGTGTGCGATGTTGATGTGTAATGAACCCGCTGGGGAATGGGGAAACGTAAAAGGTTTTTCGACGCGTTAGTTAGCGAGCTTTTTTTATTGCAATGATTCTTTTAATTGTGATTGGCGGAGACTCAGCTGGGACTTAGCATTTATTTATTGTGCCGTTTTAAATTATATAGGTACCGGAACGGTTTTATCCACATAGTTAGTCCATTTTTACATTGATTTTATATAGACGCCGTCTCAGTCACTTTCAGTTTACTAGTTCATCGCACAATGGAATGTCTCTAAATAATATACATAATAACACAAAAAACTTTGTAAATTCATTGTTAATTGTCCTTTTTAACTCAATCAATCTGCCTAGCCTTTGCCCAACTATGTTGGGGTCGGCCTCTAGTCTAACCGGATGCAGCTGAATATCAGTATTTCACCATAACCCAGTAACTGGGTAATACGATACCCCTAGGTAAGACTGGTGTCAGACTTTCGGGGTTCTGACGACTCTTAACGACTGTCAAAGATCCACGAATGACAGCCGGGACCAACGGCTTAACGTACTTTCCGAGGCACGGAGGAGTCTCGGTATGTAAAGCTGGTCACCTATCCATGGACCAACCCCGGCAAGCGTAGCTTAACCGGATGGATCGACCCATGCGGCTGTTATTACTTAGCCACGAGCTCCTCAATTGTCCTTTTTAACTAACAGAAACAAAAAAATACTACCAAAAAAAATCAAACTAAATGCTACAGGCTACACAATTTCGTAGCGCGTCGATGCGCGTACGCTGCTACGCCTGCGTAGGCGGCTACACATGTGTGTAGAAGATCTCAACGCACGTACGTGCTACGTGCTACGAAAGGTAAACCACGTAGGCTAATAATTTAGTTAAAGTTAAAGGTAATTTGTTAAGAAATATTCTTAGTTTTAGTTTTTTAGGCAGTTTTGCAATAGTCATACGATATATTTCATAGATAGAGTTAATGAAATTAAACTCTGTTAATAAAAAAAAAACATTTTTATCTATGAGGAGTAGCACTACTATACTTCAAAGTTAGGATAGGATTTGTTTCAAGGAAGTGGTGATAGGTTTGTAAGTACTTAGAACTTATAAAGTATTACAAATAACAACTCGGGAAAATACTAAAGGTATGATATAAGGTTGTATTTGATATGTATTTATCATCTGAGCTGAAGGCCTAGGCAATCGCTTTCAAAGGGTTTTTTTATTTCTACAGCGACTTGCAACAGGATTGACATAAGCTTTTCGGTAGCTCGTGTCAGTTCCATAATTTTTTGACGTTTCCATCATTATTATCACTAAGAGAATGGCACTTTATCTAGGTCCTTGTGTCTCCTAATGACTTTCTTTATAAAATATCATACTCCAAACGCTTTGCAGACGGATTGCTGATCATAGTATGTTATTTTATACGTAACTTTAGAGGTCAGAACCAGCACAAAGCTTACTAAATGTTGGCTTATATTTGCTACCTACTAGCCAGCTATATAGCCAACTAGTTGCTAATTAAAGTATTAGTAAGTGGAGAACTTATTTTCAGCGCCCTACCGGTGAATTAACAAAACAGGACGAAACATTAACACTTTTAATTTATTAAAGAGTAAGTACCCAAGTAGAGACATGAAAGCCCGTCCATCATTACGTAGATTTTCTATATACAGATATAATAAATAAGGAGAAGTTCATTCCTTGTAAGAAAGTTCATAATGAAAGCATAATTTAGTTTTAACTTCAGTACGCGCCTCCAAAATGAAGCCCTTCAAGCCTTTACAAAGTAAAAATTAAATTTTAGATCGTGTTCCGTGCCTTAATTTCTCATTAAAATTCTGTTTATAGGTATAAAGTATAGGCCGGTTTGGACTATGAATTTGACCAGCATTCACTACGTGTGATGTTCCGTGTGGTGCCGGACGTAAAGAATAGTACCAACCCATTTCTTCCCGTGGTGTCGTAAAAGGCGACTTACTAGAGAATGGGCAGCAGCGTTCTTTATTTATTTTAACACCATACTGCGATCGCCAACCAGCCTGCCAAGCCTGGCGATTATTATTAGTACATCAGATATTCCTGCCAAGATGTTGGACCGCAACCATAACTCACTTGCGTAGATGACTGTCAGCAATCAGCGCAATCAGAACAGCTACGGTTTCCTTGAAGAACGGTAGCCGCCACATCTAGTGTCCGCAATTTGGCGGCGAATGACGTCTTTGAAACGTGATATAAGAAAGTAAGTTGGTGTGTTTTCCTAGAGAGCATTTTTTTTAAACAAAGTCAGTCCCCGCTGCCATCATTTACATGACACTGAGGCCGTTATGTGGCGGCCACTGTTCTTTTAAGATACTGTAGCTTAACAGTTAACTGGCCTTAGTATAGTCGCTGGCACGTAACTTGGCAAGAATGGTAGATGCACAGAATTAGTTTTTGCTTGTTTTTATTAACAGACATGTTCAAAAATAAATTATGGCAATAACCGTAGAGTAATGACAAAATTCAAATTCATTTACTCGTATTTCGTGAACATAGGGTACATACAGAAGGTGTTATAATACATAAGATCCGAGCTGTGTCCCGCCGAAAGGCATACAAAATAACAAAGGTTTATTTTTTATTTTTAAACAAATACATTATAGGAAATCTAAAAAAGAATATTAAAAATATTCATTTAATCATTAAAAATGTCAAAAAAAATAAAGTAAAAACAACCAAAAAAAAAAAAATGGTATTACTAATTCATGAATACAACATAATCAAAGTTAACAAAATTGACATGCAATAAAAGTGTAAAATTTTTGTTGCACTAATTGTACATGCGCAAACTTACTCCCAATACTCCAAAACCTTGCCAAATTACGTACCGGCGACTGTATCTGTGTTTAATTAAAACAATTTATTGTTCAACTGAAATTATTTGAATTGAACACTTTTATAAAATGATTCATAAATTAAACCCATACACTTACCACATTCTCACCACTTCGTGTCGTAACTAATCCTGTATATCGGATCACCTATCGAGGCGGAACGCATCTGTGTGATGACACTGCTGTTCAGCTCACCCCCCAGCAGCCGCGCGTGAAGGAACGACCGAGATTGGAAATGGTTTAACACTACTTTGTTAACACACAATGAAATTTACACCTTGGCTTTAGAAAATAGAGTTCTAAATGGTGTGTGATGAACTGTGAAGTCAAAGAGTTGGCTGTCATTGGATTTTTAAACTTAAAGATTTAAGAATTGGGTTGATTTTCTGTTGATTCAAAGTGTGTAAGTGTGAAGAATGGTCAGTGTATTTAAAGGCATCGTTCTGGTCTGCGTGTTCCGAGTCGAATCGTCTTCCGGCGTCAGACGTGATTTCTTGAAGAAAGTCGAATCAATGGACGCAGTGGACATTGGCCTCCCGATTGTGTTTGGAATTTGTCCACAAAGGCAGCGGGGAGCCGAGTTGAATGAGTCTGTTTCACGTACCGGTTGTTATTAGTTGATATAGATAATGCGAAAAACATTGCAATAGTGTGGTACAACTTTCTTTGAAGAATATGGCAGTTATATTTTGGAAACATTAGCAAAATATACATTATCACCATTCAGCCTCGTGCAGATTGGCGCGACGCGACGCTGCGAAGCGACACCGGTAACTGTTCTACCGTGAAGTTTTGTTAGAGTCGGGTCACGCTGTCGCGTCGCGCCAGTCTACACGAGACTTTAATTGAGATTTTTATTCCATTAAAATAATAAAGTAATCAATCAAAGCAGGGTATAATTTACGTGTAGTAGAACTTACAAAATCATACTATACTCAAGCTCAAAACACACAGAAACTCATTTTTACTGATAGCCATATAGCACAAGCAATTTGCCACTCAATAATATGCTCTAGATACTAGTAAAACATTTTTTCCATACAGAAACGTCAGTTTCGCAAGTAATACACAAAATACCTACTTTGGTTAAATGACTTAGTTGTTTGTGACATTGACTGAGCACACACAAAAATTGGCCGGGACGAATAAAATATTTCTTTGAATGCGAATCCCGCATGTGAAGTCGCATTAAAAAGGTGCGGGATTTGATTCCCTAGGCATGCGTGTATGACCTGATGTATGGACGTAAGCGAACCAAAACGAGTATGTATGGATCGTAGCAGGTGGCGTTCTGTAGTTTCTACATACCAGACATGAGTTTATACAACGTGTCCCAAAATTCAACGATAAGCGGGCACCAGACGGTGGACCTGCTCACCCCAACCCGACAAAAATTTATGAAAAAATAATGAAAAAAAAAGTTTATTTTTTTGAAATTACAGAAAATACATTGAATTGAAATCCTTCGGAAATTGACACTCCTTATGATATTTTTAACTACCATGACCACAATTTTTCTAATATTTCTGTTTTTTTTTATATCGGCCAAGTAGCACTGCTATCCACCACAACCCTTAAAAATCCCAGAATTCCTGTAAATTTGCCGTAGTAGTGTCCATACTTTTTTTTTACCACGATGACTGGAAAGTGGACTGAAAGTAAAAAACTTTGAAAATTTTAAGGATTTTTTTGTAATTTCCAAAAGATTTTATTTTTTCATTATTTTTTCTCGGGTAGTGATGAGCAGGTCCACCGTCTGGTGCCCGCTTATCGTTGAATTTTGAGACACGTTGTATAATGTTAAATAGAAGCTTTAAGTAAGTAAATGGATTATTTTACCAAAGAAAAAAATATCTCGTTGGTCTAGTGCTCGCAAGCGCTATTGTTGAGCATGAGGTCCTGGGTTCGATTCCCATGTTGGGCAAAGCGTTATTGGGTTTTTCCATGTGGCATTTCTCAATAGCAACCCGGTGTTTGGATTTGTGCCCGGTCGATGGCAATAGGCTCACCACATGGGACTTCAAGATAGTTAATTGACTCAGGCGTGACTTTGCGGAAATCCATTACAAAATACAATAGACGAAATGTATTTAGTAACCTAATCCGCTTAACTGCTCAGACTACTCGTGTCAACACGTCGGGTCCGGGTTTGCAATAAGTCAATCGTCATCCTGAGGATGCCTCGTTGAGAGGTGAAACACGTGTCGATTTCTTACAGGGTTCTTTAAGAACAGTTAAGGCTACTAAATATACTTCGAGTTCAACATAACTGGTGAAATGTGGCTTTACTATGGACACCTCTGCCTAGCCCTTAGGGGAAACACGGTGTGATGTTATGTGTAAAAAAATATTAGGAGATTTCCAAAATATGTTATATTAATAGGTCCGGGGACCTATGAAATCAGCGTCTTGTATGGAGAATTTGAAAAAGAAGTTGCATTTTTCATACTAACATTTTCTTAATTTATATAACAACCATGAACACTAATGTTTTAAAACTTGTATGCACTAATTTTTAAAAACTAAGATAACGTAATATGCCACTTTTAGATTAAGCGACAAAAATTAGTTTTGGCTAAGTTAAAACAAATAGTGGTAATTTCTGCTAACAAAATGAGGAGTAATTTTTAAGGTATTTTTTAGGTTTAGTAAACTATAAGTAATAAAGTTTTTTTACTATTGGTAGTTGTCTATGATGGTCGTTATTCGATATAATACCAAGCAATTGATGAATATTTTAAATCATAGAAGTGACGAGCAGTGCTGTAACTGACCTTTTATGCACCCGGTGCGAACTTCTTTAAATGCGCCCTTAAAAAATGCTCTCCTTAGCCGGCTCTGTCAATAAAATTGTCAAAGTCTAAAGGTCCCAGATACTAATATGATAGGTGCAAAGAAATTCCAAATTGAAAAAACAAAAAACAAAGATTTGAATTGTCAAAATACTGGGATTAAAAACTAACTTTATGTACTTAAATAAATCTGTCATCCAAAAAATTTATTTTACCTTTAGGTACTTGATAGAACGTTAATACGTTAATATGTATGAATAATTTAAGTTAAAAAAAAAAGTTTCTTCGAAAATAGTTGCTCTAATACACATACTCGTTAATGGAGATAAACCTTTAAAGGCAATTAAGAAAATCAACGTATCTATTTAGATTTAATTAACGCGCTTTTCTCATTGCGAAATCCTTGATTATAAGAGCGAGCGGAGCGAGTTCGAAAATGTTGGCGCTTTACGTTTATATTTTGCCTCCAACTCCAACTTGGTAATTTCTGCGCCCCTTCAGGGTCAGCTGGCACCGCCCTAGTTACGGGACTGGTGACGAGGTTCTCTATTTGTGAGAAAAAAAACGCCAATTTCATAGGTGGGAACCCAATAGATAAAAGTGCGACGGCTGTAGCTAGTTCAAGTAAGCATTTTACAGTTAGTACACCAGTATGGGACGTGTTGATTTATTTATGAAAATGTACTGCGAAAGACAGTTGTTTTAATTGATACACAGTTCTTTGAAAACCGCCCTTTTTGTGACCACCCTTTGTTAGTCTACTCCGGTGAATTGAAAAATCTTTACCTTTGGAGACGAAAATCGAGCGTAATAGGCTTCTATTGATACTCTCATAATCCTTACATCCGTGTCTAAGTATTGAGAAAAAACTATACATACGTGTTGGACGATGATTCATACGACAGCCATGCACTTATCTTTCAGTTTCAGCTGCGTTCGGGTCCCGATAGTTATTTATTCTATAGAAAAGGGAGGATCCTCCAACCAGACGGGTGTCTGACGGGGTCTGGTGGGCAACTGCCCGACGATTGATGTCGGGAAGTTATATCTGCTAAAAAAATCTGGTGTTCCATACATTTTGACCGCGTTGGTATTGCACTTTTCTATGAAACAGCAGATTTTTTTTTTAATAACCGACGTAAAATTTCCGCTCAGGGGTGTTCAGTATGACGTACTGAATCCATGGTAGAAGTTTTCGCGTTGATGTCCCTGACACCCTCCATATTCTGATCGCGCGGTAAACTCTGTTTGCGCGATGCAGGTTTTTGCATGATGTCAGTGATGCGTAGTTCACATGTGGCGATGTAGATGCCGCCACATATTTATTAAAAATGTATGCAAAAGTATAAATACTGTAGAAAGGCGAACTTAGCCGTGATGAAGATAGAAAAAAACATGGCAAGTGCAACAAAAGGTAAAAAAAGCTCAAAGAAAGAAAATAATACTTGTACATAGATACATACATTACACATAACATCTCGCCTCATTTCCCAGAAGGGTTGGGCAGAGGTGTACCATCGAAGAAGTTCATATTTAACCACCGTAAGGACTATTCTTGCTTGCAGCGCTCAGTGATTATAGGACCGGACCGGTAACAGATGTGGTCATAATGTTCACGGGATTTTGTTTTGAAACTGGTTAGATATGAACTTCTATGATGGTACCTATAGTACACTCACATTTCGCAAGTTATGTTTAAGTCCCAACTAAAAGGGCCTATTGCCATCAACCGCGCACAAATCCAGACTCCGGGCTCTACTCAAAAATGCCAGATGTAAAAACCCAATATCACTAAGCCCGACCTTGGAATCGAACCCAGGACCTCATGTTAAGTAGTAGCGCTCGCGACCACTACACCAACGAGGCTATCATATAAATAAAATAAACTTTGTCAGGAGAAATATCGATCGGTTAAGGGAGAAATCAATATTTGTATAGCTAGCTAGCTAACTGTTCCTGAATGATTTTGAAGGATATTGCTAATCCATTGCTTCATATGTTCAAAAATTTGTCTGCATAACAACGTAAATAACGCAATGAATGTTGTTGAACTGTCAAAATGAAAGCAATTGCTACCTACTGTTAGTGTGTAACGCAATTACCGCGCAGGACGCGTAAAAGTTATACTTTTCCGTAACGAAAGTTAGTTCACTTGTGTCGTTTTTGGAATTTCATCATTTCCGTTAAACACAATTTCACTGATATCTTGATGAATTTATTTGCTTCCATATCAAATAGATCTTACTTAGCTATTGTTCTTTAACCAACAGAATTGAAGTCTCACGTGCATCATCGACATAGTCAGCACAAGATAGGACCATTGTCTGATAAAACTCAAATCTAGGAGTTAAAATGAACTTCAAATACATAACCTAGTGCTAAAAATACCAATATCAAAAAAAAATACAACTCTTCATCATAAAAAAACGTCACAATGCATTTCTATTTTTATTATAAAATTCTCCAGGATTCGTCGGTTCCGTTTTTAAAAGTGCAAAGTGCCAGTAACCTCGGTGCTCCTTTAATTTCAATAGTGGGGTCGCGCTCAAGGTCACCGCCCGCGAGGGGACACTTCACGATCAGCTGATATTCTCTTATTATAATATTTTGCCGCGTTTTTTAATCTGTGCAGTTTTATTTTGAACATGAGAACGTCGTGTGAAAAAAAAAAAAATCTTTTTGATATTTAGGTACAGAATTAAAATGAAGAATATCTTACAGTTAAAATTAAGAATAATACCTTAATGACCCAAGGAAAAATGAGTTAGATGTTTTTTCCTTTCTGCCCTAAAACCATATTTGTTATTTTTATTTTTCTCTTACCTACAGTATTTTGTACTTTTGTAAGAAAATGAAACTTGTGTAGCGTTTTAAAAAGCTGGCACCTTTAAACGTTAGACAAAAACGATACACATCCGTCCGCTCTCGAAACCATTACATACGCTAGTCCAGCTATTTTAGTAAATAGTCCTAAACATAAAGACTGACCAATAAATTATGTAACCGCTACCTCCCAAGCCAAATATTCCTAAATCATAACGAGCGAACTTCGAAACTTTTTAACATTCGCAACTCGAAACTACCAGTTGCATCCCAAGTTTTGGGGCTCGATAAAAGTAGCAATAAACCACGAGCGTGGGCAGAGGGCAGCTTGGGGGTCGGAGAGGGAAGTGAGGGACGGGGTGCCGGTCATCTCCCCCTTTTTATCTCCGCAAGTCAAGGGCGCGTGGGGCAGGTTCGGCCGGCCGCCGGCTATTGACATTCTGTTTTCAAATTTACCTACTTTTTTTCCATTGTCCGTAACTTTTTAATATGGCGGGGTCGACGAACCGAATGGCCAGTGCGGCCTATTGCGTAATCCGTTTTGTAATGTTGCCGTTTTAAAGAATCTTGTTTTGTTTTTAATTGGCCGTTTAGAATATTGTCAGTTTTACGTAATTTGTTTTTTGTTTGCATTTTTTAAGGTAAGTCAAGTTTTAATCGTTTCGGCGATTTTTATTTGTTTTACAGCGGGGTATACGAAACAATTAGAAAATATTGGATTTATTATTAGCACATAAAAACAATGGCTACCCAATTATTTCCCATACCTGCGTGACACATGTCGGCAAAACTACAAAGTAATTTCCACAAACGACCATTACGCCATTAACAATTAAAACAAATAAATCATAAGGGTAATTAAACTAGACAATGGAAAATCGCAATTTAGGCAACATGTTATAATTAACTTAATACGGTCTTTAGTAATATCGGCGAACTTAAAAGAATGTGATACGACACTATTAGGATTTCTATGTATAGGTTTTGAAACTTTTAATTCGGAAAGGTAATCTGCGGTAAAGATACCTACGATGTAACTTTACGTACATTACACATACATAAACTGCGATGTAACCTTACGTACATTACACATACGTATACATAAACTGCGATGTAACCTTACGTACATTACACATACGTATACATAAACTGCGATGTAACCTTACGTACATTACACATGCATGAACAACAATGTAACCTTACGTGCATTACACATAATTATATAAACTACGATGTAACTTTACGTACATTAAACATACAATAACCACGATGTAACCTTACGTACATTACACATGCATGAACTACGATGTAACCTTACGTACAATAACTACGATGTAATCTTATGTACATTACACATACATAAATTGCGATGTAACCTTACGATCATTCCACATGCATGAACTACGATGTAACCTTACGTACATTACACATACATAAACTACGATGTAACCTTACGTACATAACACATACGCAAACTACGATGTAACCTTACGTACATTACACATACAATAACTACGATGTAATCTTACGTACATTACACATATATAAACTGCGATCTAACCTCACGTACATTACACATACAATAACTAAGATGTTACCTCACGTACATTACACATAATTATATAAACTACGATGTAACCTTACATACATTACACATACATAAACTCTCGCGTTCTTTCCATCGGGCATCGGACCATCGGGGTAGGCAGACACTACAGAACGCCTACTGCTACGATTTTTACATACTTCTTTTCCTTCGTTTACGTCCATACATCTGTCGGTCGATTCTGTAAAAATATTAAGTTGAAGCTTAGGTGAAGTGAGCGTGAAGTGAGCTGTCACTGCCACAGAATCGACTGGCAGGATGCTAGGGATTAACACTATTGACAGCTCACTTCACGCTCACTTCACCTAAGTTTCACGGTGATATTTTTACAGAATCGAACGGCTGGTCATACACGCACGCCGTATGAGTGTACTACGCACCTGACCTTTCTAAAGAACATCAGTAATAAGGGCACTATTGTCCTTTTAGGGCGTCCCCTTCAACTGTTTGCTCCATAAAATCAGGCAGAAATAACAATTAGGTAATTAATAATCAATTTGCCTAGCCTTTTCCCAACTATGTTGGGGTTGGCTTTCAGTCTTAGAGGATCCAGCTGAATATCAGTATTTTACATGGAGTGACTGCCTGTCTGACCACCACAACTCAGTAACTGGGTAATACGATACCTTGGTAAGACTGGGTTTCTAACAACTCGTAGCGACTGTCAAAGATCCACGAATGACAGCCGGGACCAATGGCTTAACGTGCTTTCAGAGGCACGGAGGAGTCTCGGTATGTAAAGATGGTCACCCATCCACTGACCAACCTCGGCAAGCCTAGCTTAACCTGATGGACCGGCCCGTGTGGCTGTTATTACGTAGCCACGAGCTTCTCAAATAACAATTAATTAACATTAAATCTCAAAGTTGTCAGCTAAGAAAAATAAATGAATTTAGCAAGGCGTTGTTCTACCGTTCAAAACTAACTACTATTTCCTTGCAGTGCAAAACTTATCATCATTGCTTTTTTGCTATGTAATAGCTATTCAGAATCTAAAGTGCCAAAAGCTAAGATAATAAACGTCAAGTACACAACACTTAATTAAGTTAATATTAAGAGATTAGCGGTGTTAAAGCCGAGTACAAAACATATAGTATCAAATGTCGAGTGTTCGTTATGATCGGTCGAGATTCGAGATGTGAGTGCGATATCTGTCATCTTACACAAGTTAATATCACCAGCACTATCGATATATTACCATCTGTTGCGGGTAAACTATGAAGTTACGAAGTGGACAGTTTGGGAAATTACTAACTGTGAAGAAGGTGAATAAAAGTATAGTTTTGTACATTTGGAAACTATGATCAGCCATTCTTGAATTAGAGATATTTTGTACCATTTGTTTAATAATAAAATATTACCTAATGTAGTGAGAATCTTGAAGTTATCTTCCATTACTAATAGTTTCTTATAGGATGTCTCATTCCTAACGGGTTAAATGTTATTCTTATAAGAATATTGGAACTCTTCTCATTTTTATTAAAAACAGCAACAAGCCCTCAGAATCATAATTCCTGCAGGCCAAGAATCAGAAATGGCGACGGCAAATACAATTTCCAAATTATATCGAGTTCGAATCTAATAAGATATAATTAGTTTTAGTTGGATCTGGTCATCACGCAAACTCAATTTATTCCAACTGTATCCACAACATATCGATATATCGACGGGCACACAAAAACTCCGAAAAGTTTGAGTGACAGGACCGCCGTAGAAAAACGATGTCGATAGTCGATAGTGCAACAAAGCACCCGCCGGCCCATCTCTATTGACAGGACGGCTAGAGCGTGTGCTACGTGTGAATGCTATCGATAATATCGAGATGTGTTCATGTCGATAGCTTGACCATTACGTGCACGTAAAAATATCTTGGGAACCGAAATGAGACCGATTTAATCGCTCGATACGGTTAGGGAGGTGTATGAGCCGGGTCATACGCACGATTGTTTCGATTTTTTTTACTGTTATAGTACTAAAATTACAGTAATTAATAAATAATTATTTTTTTGTATATAAAATACGTACCTGCGTGTCTAGGCGTCTGCAAAAAAGTTTGTGGAAAAATTTAGTACGGAGATAATACCTACCAAGATTCTTAAAAGTACAACTCAAGCATACTGGCTATTCAAGCCACTTTTAAACGAACAGAAGAGAATACTGCAAAAATGGTCACAAAACAGAAGTCTCAATTAAAAGTAGCCAGTAACGTCGAAACGCAAAACTACCAGAAACAAAGTAAACAGATCGCTCGCTACCACAAAAAAGATAGTCTTCCACAATGCGACAGACAAAACGTGTTCGTTGACCTCTGGAGCGGCGCGTGCGACGGACAGACAGATGTGCCAGTCACTTCATAATCATAATGGCGGATAAAATACAAAGCCAAATCAAATCTATGAGATATCTCGACAGGATTACGTTACAAATTTTAACCACAATTATGTTACTGTTAACTCGACGTAGCCGAGTAATGAACTTGAATCTGATCAAACACTCCGAGACAATACATTAACGTTTTAACTTACGTGGAGAGATCCTTACGAAGCGTAAACATGCTTGGAGACGAACAAAGCACGAAGAAAAACGAAAATCAATTTAGAAATCGCGCGACGCAATCGGGACTATTCGATTGACGATTTCGTCGCGGACGGTGGGCGTGTGTAGCCGATGAAAAAAACATATCACTCCCACTCCGACCGGTTACTCAACAACAATTTTAACGAAGCGCTAATGATGATAATATCAACTCTTTATCCAACAGAATAAGAGTCACAGTGCACGAACAGTTACGATTGCTGATTCGCACTGGCCACACCACGCCTCGACACCCGTCATTGGCAGAAATAAAAACGGCGACCACGCGTAACTCGTCACGTCTCGCCGAACAGTGAAATCGTGCGACCGGTGACAATGTGTCACTTTGCCAATTCACCGAGACCCGCCCTGCCCCTGCAACTGTTTCACGCACAGGTGTCAACACGAGGGTTGCGAACCCCACTAAAGGTCAGGTAAGGCTGGACACGTTATTGTGTACCGCATTCGTGCCGTAGCGTCGCCGTGCCTTATGAAATGACAGTTGAAGCTTCAACGCGCAGACGTTTACCCGCAAAAGGAAATTTCATCGATCACGCTCACAAATTGCTACGTAACTATCGAGATGTAAATCGCTTATGGCTACCGTTATTTTGAAAAATCGATTCTTGATAATCGATTCGTCACAGTTGCGTTCCGTTTACGCAGTGGACTGTCCCACGGTCGGCTGTGTGCGACAAAGCTTCAAGGCGACACAGTGCGACACTGTGACCCGTGTGACTGCACCGTGTCGACCTATCGTGCCACTACGAAATAATTGACTGTAAAATCGTATCTGAAGGACCATTAAGAATTGCTACACACTATATTTCCAAAGACATTCGAATTGCTGAATGTTTTTTGTTGAATATATTTCATAGGATTAAAACCTTATAAGCCAGCAGCATTGCAACATTGAGTGCTGTTAACAAGGTCCTCAGGTTTCAAGTTTCAACAGGTATTTGAGAGAAAACTAGTGCATTGGTAATTCGTTCGTAGCGGATAGCTTTACTAGCTCCAAAATTGTAAAATTGGCAAGTAAATCGGAGTGACCTGAAAAAAATTGGTAGCGGTGAATGAAAAACACTTCTTAAAACTAAAGAGTGCAAGCACTTGCTTCGCTAACATATCACGTATATTGATTTGGATCTTAATAAACAGACTTCGTATCAAAAGCATATATAACGCAAGGAAGAAAGTTTTAAATAGAAATCATAATATTAGTCGCGAGATTCTTATAGCATTTAAAAATTGTTTTCGCGAGATGACCCTGGGAATATCTGTTAAAAATTGTTTTCGCGAGATGACCCTGGGAATATCTGTTAAAATAAATTTAGATAAGCATTCGGGAATCTGGAAATCCAAAGATATAAATATGTCGTTCCGTGTGGTGCCGGACGTAAAGAACAGTACCATCCCATTTCTTCCCGTCAGTGTCGTAAAAGGCCACTAAGGGACTTACTAGAGAATAGGCAGCAGCGTTCTCTATGCATTTTTAACACCATACTGCGATCGCCAACCCGCCTGCCCTGCCAAACATGGCGATTACGGCAAACCCCCCCATTTGGAGGCCTGTGTCCAGCAGTGGACGTCTTTGGGTAGTAATGATAATGATAAATATGTATATATAGACAGTGAAAGATAGGAATTCGTTGAAAAAAAATAGCATCCCACTGTTGGCCGCTAAATGCACGCACACTTGAAAAGCACAATGACGACGTGGCGCGAGTTTTAGACGTAGCTGTCATGCACACCAGCATAACAAAAATGGCTTGTCTGTTTTAGTTCTTTTGCAGCGCGACACTATCTAAACATATAAAATAATAATCAAAGGAATTAAGTTGTCGAAAAAAATCCCCCAAGTCTATCAAATAATCATAAAATCCACATCGTGTTCATAAAACTCTTGTAACTTCAAAATGCATGCTCACTTTAAAATCTAATCCACTACAAACTTCCACCAAATATTTACATAAATATACTAACATTAAACACCTATTAATCTAAACTCCTAGTAACTGTCAAGCCTAATAAGTGAACCATCGTAAAACCAAGTTTCTATAGTAAAAAGTATTGCAATAAAACGTTAACTTTTTCATATATTCACTGGGCAAAGCGATATGAAATTACTCACATATTTTTACAAAAATAGTCTTTATATCCTTATCGATTTATGTTTATAACTTCATTACATGTTAGAGAAGGTTATAAGCTCGATATTCCCCTGAACAGACTCATTAGTTTGTGTTGGGCAAACATTAGTAGTCATACAGGCATACGTGAAGACAGCCGGCAATTATACAGGGTGGGTAGAGTACGGCCTGGCACCGAACTGCCCGAATTTGCGCCGTTTACACTGTATACTATACAGGATGTTTAATTTTTATATTTATGTAAAAGATATTAACAATAAAAATTCAAGAAATAAAAAAAGAATAATGTTTATTTGGACACAGTCCGTGAAACACAAAATAATAAATTACAATAATGTTTAGCTTGTTTTTTAAAATAAATTAATCCTTTTACTGAAACGTCATGAAATTGCAACAATCTCGTACTTTGAATAATGAATTTATCATAACATATTGACCTACATAGTTACAGAATAACTTACAATGGTTCCTTGAGTAAAATCTTGTTAAATATGTCACCAGTACTGGTTAATAAAGTTATTAAACAAACAACCCACAATACAGAATGACCCAATTATTTCTAAACACTCATAAACCCACAATAAACTGTGCTATTAATTACAACCGCCCGTATAATTGCAATCACCCTATAAAGAGTTAATATGAAAGCTTATTCATTTGCATTTGTCGTGGCAAGCACGTGTGGCGGCTCGCGTGCCGGCGATGTATTACGAAAAACGAATATTGCACGTACATCCTGTATATAAGATACTGAGCATGTGGCGTAGACATGCAAATAGGCATAATACTGGGTTATTGCAAAAAAATATCAGAATCTTAGGCCCGTATTACAGAACCTCACTCAAAACTCAAGCATTACTTAAAACTCGTTTAAAGCCTTTTGATTGGTTGAAACTAGTTTTAAGTAATGCTTGAGTCTTGAGTAAGTTTCTGTAATACGGGCCTTAGTGTTGTAATGGGTACTTAATTGTTTGATACCAGGGAGCTCAGGAACATCTAATCTGCGTTCGCAAGTTATTTGCCAAACATGTAAACAAACCCGAGTTTTCCACTTAGCCAAACATCAACTTTATGTACGTGTAAATAAGGTTGATTTTAGACCGACCAGTACTGTTGAAAAAGTAATAAAAAATGAAGTTGTAGCGCAAACTGTACCTTATGTGTAGATGTTACAGTTGTTTTTCCTAAAACTCGAGTTTGTTTACATGTTTGGCAAATGAGTTGGGTCGCAGCAGTCTACATGCAAGTTGAAGGTTCTATTAATTATACGTAGGGCAGTGGTGTTCCAGTGATTGCTGACTGACTAGTACGAACGACCGTAAGTTCGAATAAAGACAGGCCACTGTGCATTCCAGTTCATCAACACTGCGCTTAAAACCAGCTGCCCAGAAACTGGCATGTTTTAGAATAAAACAATAAAACAAGGGCACTTATGAAAAATATAGAATATTGTTATGTTATAACCAAAAATTTTAAGATCAAATATACATGGTGATTTTTAATTCACTGTTAACCTTTCAAGACGTGGGTGAAATCGAAAGTGTTAAAGAAGTTTTCACTTCACAAAGTGACCCCTCTACCTTCCACCAATCTTAATCTATGCCCCAAAAGCGATTGTAGGAATGTATGCGCCGATGTATCACCCTTAATGAATCAGAACCGAAACAGTTGAATAACTCGCTCATTAATACGAATTGTGTGATCGATATCATGCTTGGTACCGAGGTTGTGGTACACACGGCTACACCTCAAGCTATACATTTCCAGTTTATGCTGATCTCGCATTGTATAGGATTTCCGTACAATGCGACGTCAGCTTATACTGGATATGTATAGATTGATGTGTAGCCGTGTGTACCGTATGATATAGTGACACTTTTGATAGGAATACGACCTTTTGTGGGCAAATTGAATATGATTTTGGGAGTATGTAGATTCGATTGGTCGTAAAGGAATGGAAAGTTTGAATTAAGGTATTCGATGGTTTTTTTAGACATACCTAGAGGTAAATGGAATGAACACATGCGTTCAAACTTCAGTAATTTATGTGCAGTTGTAATTCTGAGCAGAATGGACGTTGCAGTATTATTAAATCCTAACTAATAATAATAATAATTATTACAATACGTGAAGCAAAAACTTTGTACCCCTTTTTACGAAAAATTTGGCACAATTAAAGTTTATATGGAGATGGAGTGCAGAAAGCTAATATTTTTATATTAGGAATAAATTAAATTAATAAAAAAACATTACACACACTACCATGCGTTCGACACAAGATGGAACCTTAGAATCATGACATTTAAATGAATTATGGTCGAATTTCGACCTCTGGGCGACCACTAGTAATTATAAATGGGAAAGTGAGTTTGTTTGTTACGCTTTCACCCTAAAACGGCTGAACGGATTTGGATGAAATTTGGCACATGGGTTGACCATGACCTGGAACAGGACATAGAACATCCCGATATTCCTCCGTCCTTATGCGAGTGAAACCGCAGGGCGCAGCTAGTTATTATTAAAAGACTGTCCTTATGCCTCACTGCAGGGCATAGGCCTCCCGACTCTCTTTCCACTTCTCTCTGCTGAAACCTGCTTAAGACCAGTTCTTGTTGACCAGTTCATCCCGTCATCTCCGTCTGGGCCTGCCACGATGTCGCTTGCAATTAAGACGGACCCATTGGGTCGTAAGCTTGGCCCGTTGGACGTCTGACATGCGGTAGATGTAACCAGCCCAATTCCATTTTAGCGTGGCAGCTTTCCAAGTGACATCAGTTATCTTTGTGATGGAACGGATGTTCGTATTCCTTACCTGGTCTGTTAGTTTAAGTTTTGTGGTTCTGATCGGGAAGATCCAGTTGACAATTGATGGAGATTAATTGCTAAACGATAATTGTTACTACATCTTCTTCATTGATAATGGACGTGATCACGGACTGATGGACCTACAGTCCGGCCGTCGAGAGAATGGGTTCCTGACACCTGTCAGTTGGAGAATTTCTAGTAGTAATAAGGATCAAATTCGCAAAACACATATTCGTTAGTATGAAACTGACAGGTGTCAAGAACTTTTAGGGTATCAGGAACAGGGTGAAAAGTTCACTCATCCCCCATAGAAAAGGGAGGATCCTCCGACCAGACGGGTGTGATGTCTGGCGGGCAACTGCCCAGAGGTTGAAGTTGGGAAGCTTGTATATATGTTTATCGCGCGGTAAACTCTAATTGCGCAGGATTTGTGTGACGTCAGGATGTTGTGTGACGTCAGATCTTTGATGCGTAGTTCGCATGTAGCGATGTAGATGCCGCTACATCACTCCCCTCCGGAGACCGGAGGTCGATAGCGGGCTGAGTCTTGAATCTTGCGATGCTTCACAGTGCCAGCTGTGGTTCCAGTGAGCCGGAACCGGGTGCCGCATAGGGTGTCGTATATATGTCCATTGCGCGGTAAACTCTAATTGCGCGATGCAGGATTTGTGTGACGTCAGGATGTTGCGTGACGTCGGGTCTTTGATGCGTAGTTCACATGTAGCGATGTAGATGCCGCTACAAACTCATTATCTCAACGGCCGAACTGTAATCGTCTACTGTTTAACATGAACTTAGAAACACAAATAACAAAAATATTTTAAAGAACGCTTATTTATCATAAAAGTTGGCAACGTCGCAAATAGCTGTCAAATATTTACCTGTTTTGATTAATTTGGCAATATTACTGTATGAAATTTTTTAATGTGACTAACTAGTGAACTAAACTATCGATTTTGAAACGCAATAATTACTCGTACTATCGTAACACCGTATTTGGTTACAACATCAAATTCGGTGTTATTATAATTGCAATTCATCATTAATATTCTAGTTCGCTAGTTAGCCACATTTCTTATTTCCATACAGTAGTATTGCCAAATTAATCAAAACAGCGAAATATTTGACATCTATTTGCGACGTTGCCCACTTTCAGAATATAGAAGAAAAGAAAAAGAAAGAAAAAATATTTATTCTGCACAAACAAAACGCACATAAAAAAGCAAAAAGACATAAAATACACAAAAAGCAGCCAAAGACCCTGTATTCAACCAATAAAATTTAAAAAATAAATAAAAATAATGTTGTTCATTGGTTGATATCAAGGCCACGGACCAAAGACTATATACGTACTCTTAGCACTCTTGTGACATCGGCATATACGTTACGCTGAATTCAAAATTCAAAAGTTATTTATTCAAACTAGGCTGAGAATCAGCACTTTTAGAACGTCAAAACTTTCTTATTATTAGATATTAGTACTTGTGAGAAGAATTACATACTCGTATTATATCTACCTGAGACCCCTTTTTTTTTTTATGGTGGGAAATCATCAAATGACTTCTCCCGCTCTGTGCAGAGCGAGAGGGTGTGTCAGACTTTTACTGACTAAAACCCACCCATGTTCCTTCCGTTGTCTGTGTGCTGGGGCCGCGATATCCCTTTCGGACAAACCCTCAACCCCAGCAGGCATTGGTCTTTCGACCCCGTCGGTTGGTGCTGACATCTCTTTGAGGCGCGCGTGGAACACAACGCGCCGTCGACACGGGCCTGGTCCTTATCGGACGGCGAGCTGCCCATTGCTCACCGTCCGCAAGCCCGCGCCTACCTGCTACCCCTGCAGGTTGAAACATGAATGTTTAAATTACCATACAATAATATTATTAACAGCCCAAAATCACTTTCACCGTAAAAAATCACACACATTCTATGGGAAGAGCATTTAAAACAAATTACACTGTTACTTATGAGCCCAATTTGAAGACAATTGTTTGGACAGGTACAGTCGGGGCTATAAACATTACTTACGTGAACATTGTTTGTCCGTCTGTCGGCACGTTTGTACGAAACATGTTACCGGGGGTTCCCGATAACTTATTTGTCTTAAACAATAAACTTTTTAGAAGGTAAGGATAGTAGGTGAAAAAAATATACTGCTGATACAAAAGAAAAGTGACATTTCGTGATGGGTACCATGCATGTTGTAAACGATTGTTTCGTTTTTTTTTTTTGAATATTTACTTTGGTTTTAGAATTTACTTTTTATGAGGCCTCACTTTGAATAGAATCTTATAGACGTTGGCAGGGACAGCGTCGCGTTAACTATTACCATGAATTCAGTACATGATTCAATACTCAATACTCAATTATTTATTGCATTCCGTATGTATTACATAGATGGTATAACAAAGTAAAAGACCAATATGGACCCTGTCGGGCACAGCAAAATTAGGAGAGAGGAAGAGGGCAAAAAGTATCAATTTAAGCAATTCAATATTATTATACATTATTAGATGTGTTTAATTGGGTGTATAATTATGTATATATATTTTTATTTTTATTTTATGTAATAATGTAGGTAATTATTATGAAATTCTAAGTAGTATTTTCATTATTATTAAATTATGTTATTATTTATGTACTCATATTTTCATATTTTTATCTGATTTCTATATTCCATATTAAATTATACATGTTTCATTATATTTGGTGTAAGAGAGAATAATTTTATTTTATTTTTTATTTTCATAGAAAAGTGCAATAACTTAGCGGTCAAAATGTATGCGTCAGCTGATTTTATGGTTCAGAATCATGTACTGAATCCATGGTATCAGTTTTCGCGTCCATGTAAAAAACAAACTAAAAAACTTTCATTAATATCTTGCGCTAGTACAATATGTTTAATTTAGTTGAATAGCGTATTAAAATATTTAATTAAGTAATTTAAAGCAAAAAAAAATGGTGTTAATATTTTTGCTTGAAGTACAATTTAAAAAAAGTCGTAATTTAATTTTTATGGAAATTTCCGTCGACGAAAATGTTAAATTTTTTGACTTACTTGTGATACCTAATCTCTTCGACAAATACTCCACACAAACATATCTGTCAATACTTTTTCTACCACGTAAAATTGAAATTAGATGTTTTCTTTAAAAAAAACGTACACGCGGGAGTGAACTTTTCGCGGTATACAGTTTAACATACTCCCTTGACCATAAAAAAATCACTATTTAAATTAATGCAAACTTAGCCTAAAATTCGGCGTAACTTCCCCGGGCTAATAGGTGGTCAGAAGGGACTGAAACCTAATCTTAGTCTTCGTCTAGGGATTAATAAAACTGGTGTCAAAAATAATACCCTAATTTCCAACTTCACCACCCTGTTAAAAACACATTCCCCTTTTTGCTCTATTTTTCCTTTACACGTCAGCAACACAAGCAAACTTCTAAAAAAAACTTTGAAAATCACGTTTTCACACAAACTTCTCAACATTCCTTCCTTTTTAGAAACAAAACCATTCTATTTTTAAAGAACGAAAATTCTGAATTTGCTTCTGAAAGTTTCCGAGTCACATAAATAAACGCGGCACATAATAAAGAAGTTACTCATGTTAATTATAAGCCTCGACCACCGATCTCTTGTTAGTATAAAATGAACATGTTTTTGTTACCGACTGTACGCGGACTACGCCCACTCGTGACAAATAACTAGCTATTTCAGGCTATTTTAAAAATAGTTGAAGAAAGTTTTCTTAAAAGGGAAATGTTTGTGTTATTTTGTTAGAAGGTGAATTCGGATTTGGTTGGGTTTAAGAATATCGGGTGCCCTCGCTTTTCATGTAGGTGTTAAGAATTTCACGGTCACCTTTAGGTATATCTAAGTAGTTCAATGCGGAATATACAAAAAATATCATCATCGTTCTTAAAGCCAAAAGCGTTTATTCTTAAAGTGGTTGCCACCGGAACGCCCGGTAACATGTTTCGTACAAACGTGCCGACAGACGGACAAACAATGTGCACGTAAGTAATGTTTATAGCCCCGACTGTACCTGTCCAAACAATTGTCTTCGAATTGGGCTCATAAGTAACAGTGTAATTTGTTTTAAATGCTCTTCCCATAGAATGTGTGTGATTTTTTACGGTGAAAGTGATTTTGGGCTGTTAATAATATTATTGTATGGTAATTTAAACATTCATGTTTCAACCTGCAGGGGTAGCGGGTAGATATAATATGTAATTCTTCTCACAAGTACTAATAGTCTATTAATAAGAAAGTTTTGACGTTCGAAAAGTGCTGATTCTCAGCCTAGTTTGAATAAATTACTTTTGAATTTTGAATACAGCTTAACGTATATTCTGAAAGTGGGCAACGTCGCAAATAGCTTCCAAATATTTCGCTGTTTTGATTAATTTGGCACTATTGTTCTATGGAAATATGTCTAACTACACTCCATTTGAAATAAGATTACACATTTAAATAAACCTTTTTTTCGGTCCGTTCAACCGGTTTTGTCTTCTATACATAAGGATGGAATTAAAAGCAAATAAGTGGTTACAATACCAACTGTTGACTGCAGCACGCATTTTTCATGCCACCTACGCAATAGAAGTCAAAATCGGTTGAACGGACTGTAAAAAAGGTTTATTTAAATATCGGCGCTTATTTTAAATGGATTATGGTGAACTAAAATATTGATTATGAAATGCAGTAATTAATATCGTGACACCGAATATTTAGCTTTAAACGTTAAAAAAAATATTTGCCAACTTTCCAAATGCCTTTTTACACCTAAAACGGTTACAACACCAAATTCAGTGTTATAATTGCAATTCATTATTCATATTCTAGTTTACTAGTTAGCGATATTTCCTTTCATGCCAAATTTATCAAAATAGTTGTTGTGTGTTTGACAGCTATTTGCGACGTTGCCAACTTTTAGGATGTACGCTGTTAATATACATTACTCGCTTTTGCACACGGCTTCGCCCGCGTGGAGTTCGAAAAAAAATCCTATAAAAATCTTCGCCATGAACAACTGTGGTGTGATCAATCTCATTTATACCAACATCCATTTATATTATAGTAGTTTCCGCCAGCGGCTTCCCCCGCAGGATATCTTTATAAATAATAGCCTATGTTACTCACTGATAATATAACATTCTGCTGGTGAAAGATTTTTTTAAATCGGTCCAATAGTTTTTGAGTTTTTTGATTACAAACATGCAAACATACAAAAAATCTAATCTTGTCTCTATAGATATAGATATGTATTGGTCATTATTATACTCAAGTGCCAATTTGTACCTAAGGTCTATTTAAATCATTGTTTCCAATTGATGTTATTTCCACTTAAACAAACATCAACTTTATAGGAGTCGAAATAAAGTCGATTTTAGACCGACCAGTACTGTTGAAAAAGTCATAAAAAAATATGAAGTTGTAGCGCAAACTGAACCTTATATGTTGACATTGCAGTTGTTTTTCCTAAAACTCGTGTCTGTCTAAGTCACGTCTTCGTCGTCGCCGTCATCAGTCTAAGTAAAATCTGCATCTTTAACCGGATCCAGCTGAATACCAGTATTTTACATGGAGCGACTGCCTATCTGACCTCCACTGGGTAATACGATACCCCTTGGTAAGACTGGTTGTCAGACTTTCGGGCTTTTGACGACCCGTAACGACTGTCAAAGATCAACGAATGACAGCCGGGACCAACAGTTTAACGTGCTTTCCGAGGCACGAGGTTGATACATAATAAATTTTAATTAATATTACTCTTAAAAACAGATTTTTAATTTGTGGTGTACCTCCGAAAAAATTCGTTTTCCTAGATGTATACCTTGAACACAAAAAGTTTGCGGAACACCGACCTAAGGAACCAACGAACCTTCTCCACTTCCCTTCATCACCACAACCACTCAAACTCCACAAATTCTTTATCAGAGCACCATCAATTTATCACGAGGGGCCAACCAATTACTGGCAACATTAACCGGGGGTTAACTATAGTTAACCGTACTTAACCGTAGTTTGGACGATAGTTTAATCGTTGCGTATAACTCGTCTGATGTTTATGATAGTTGAGTGTTGTGGAATGGGCGAATAATTAATTTTGGTTTTTGATAGGACAAGATGTATGGGGGTAACTAATGTTTCGGTAGTTGTGAGGGAACGACAAGGATACGGAACGTCTTCGCTTTGAACCTTAGCAAAATCAGCGTATAATTTTCCCACTACTAGGACACAGGCCTCCTCTCTGTGAGAGGGAGTGGGCCGTTACCCACGCGGGCCCAGTGCGGGTTCGTAGATGTCACATGTCTTCGAATTTTACGTTCTGACAATTTTTATTAAAAATGTTAGTTGATCCGATAATATAACTGATAAGCTTTTAGAAATAATAAACAGAATCCAAATCGAACTAAAAAACGACAAAAAAAAAAAAAAAAAAAAAAAAAGTTCATTTTCGAAAAAATACATAAATATTCACAAAAAAAATACCTGCGGTCACATGCTGATGAGCGACATTGTATAACTTCCCCGACATCAATAGTTGGGCAGTTGCCCGCCAAACACAACACCCGTCTGGTCAGAGGATCCTCCCTTCTCTATAGAGGATGAGTGAACTTTACACCCTGTTCCTCATACCTCGAAAACCCCACACACCATTTTCTGGAAAAATCCTCTTGATCACCTTCCTTGATGACCAGTTGACCAGCCCTTTACTTTCTCTTCGGGCATGATTACATCTGTTCTTTGTTGACATCATTCTGCTCACCCTGTACTTTGAATTGCATTGGCAAAATCTAAAAAACATCTGCCATCTAATTGAACCCTAAAAATAACCCAGGTTAACCTCATATCAAGAAATGGGTCACCTAAATAAAAAAATCGTCTAACCAAACCAGTGTTACCACAAAAAAAATCCTAATCCTAACAAAAACTCGCGTGTGCCGACACAACATTAACACATGACCTCAAAGACATACGGCCAACATGCTATAGAAAAATGCTAATGCTTCCGATCTTAATCTCAGCCTTAACGCGTGAGCCGGACCACGCATACTTGACTAAATGTAACCCTTGAACTATCTGATAACACCCTTAGATTTCCTCCAGTTAAACATGACCCTTCGAAATTCAAACATTCCAAGATGGCCGAAGAGAATTTGTTAAGGAGGTGAGAGGTCGTGTTACGCTGGGTGTTGCCAGCATGCGACGTTTGAAATATGTGTAGTGACGTCACATTTATGTCAGCTAATCCATTAATGTCCTTATCTGGACTTCCGAATTCGTGTGTTTCTTGAGGAAAGTGTGTGGGCTTTATTGAGGTGGGACATGATACAGCAGGTTTTTTGGAGTAAGGAGTATCTTTTAGAATGTAGGTTATACGAGTGAGTTTGTAGTAGAAAAGTTTTTTTTTTGTTCCTCTATTTAGTAATTTGTTTCTAAATTTTATATTATACTTTGCTACATTTTTTTGTTTATGAGACAAGGTTGGTCTTAATTAATAGAACCTCCTCTTTTTTTCGTCGGTCAAAAATATCTACGTCAAGTTATTTGAACTTTTCATCTCAAACTAAACTTTATTTAAATCGGTAACTAGTTCAAGTTGTAGGTATGTTAAAGAACAGTTTTTTATCCATTGTTAAGGTATCCATTTGGATACTTAGAATAAAAACATTTTCTTTTAAACCGTTGACAATAGGGATGAAAAATAGAATATTTATAGATAATAAAAGATTATTAGACAAGTATGTTTTGCTTTATCATATTAATTAAAAATGACTTAGATAAAACGCATTGTAAGTATAAAACCTACATACTCGTGACATTATGGCACATTTTAACTCAATGTCTCGCCAAAATCTTTTGATTAGGTAAATAATAAAAAATACGTATCTAACATTTTTTAATAATAAACTTGACGGACATAATAAAATATTTTTAGTCATCATCCCTATTCTGTGACTCACCGATACTCACAACTATGCATTCAACTTAAAAGCACTAATTAGTAAGGATTACCTACACTGCTTAACAAATGGTATCTTCACATAATCCTCCAAACATATTGAAAAGACCCGTTAGGGCTCGCAAATTCCCAGAAAACGCATGTGCTGGTAAAAATACCCATTGATTATACCCGAACAGTATTCGTTCCAAGAACGAAACACAAATATGTGTAAGCAGGTAGACACATTGTTTTCAGTTATTAAAAAAAAACTTGGTCTATGCGTTGACGTCATAACCTCTTTGTTAATTTTGTTGGATTACTTACCATTGATCGTTAGTTGTTTCCAAGTATGGGTAAAGAAAGGTGTTGAAACAGGGCTTCAGAAAACGAGCTTCACCGGGTTTGTGAAAGAGATAGATTTTAAACTCAAATTTGAACTAGTCGTAAAGAAGTAATAAAACATTTATGGTAAAAAAGAATGTATGAAAAAATTTTATGATCCTTTTCACAACTAGAAGGACCCAGAACCTCTAAAAGGTACACATACCAAAACCACAGATAAATAGCAATACCAATTATAATTAACTTGGGTAATAATACGACTAATAATCTAGAATATTTCGTTCATCAATCCACCAATCACGCTCCTACCTAACGCATTTGTTATCTTCGTATTTGATTCTGGTAGAATTTTCTCTAAAACAAATGTTCCTGTTCATATAATATGTACTCGTATGTTTGTGAGTTTTATACATGTTTGTTTCCTTCAAAGGAACTATCTAGTCTCAGTAGTTCCTTTAGCTTTTGCAAAAAACGACTGATCCAAAAATTCTCAGTAGTTCCTTCAAAGGAACTGCTAAAGGAACTAGTGAGCACAACGGCAATTAATACCTCCGTTGGTCTTGTGTCTAATATACGTAGTACACACAATAGAGTTAATATACATTAATGTAGGAGAGGTGTAGAACAGCCCTGTCCCTGAACACTGCGTAGACACTGACTGCAAAATCACGCTCCCGGCCTCCTGTAAGGATGACATGTTATGAGTAGCTTTCAAAACAAATCATAACACAAGACCACACTCATCATTACACCCCATTCCTAAAAACATACTAAAATAAAATAGCTCAAGCTTCACTCCAAAAAACAAACAAAAAATCCAGTTTTCCACTTCTCGTCCTACAAAATCAGAGCCAGCCTCGCAACACCAGTAAGTTTAATAACTCGTTGAAGTAGACTAGGAACACAAAACGAAGCAGACATTCGACTAACTACGTAACAGTGATGGCGAAAAATAAGCAAAACCCACGTGTATGCACGAGCTCCAGCCAGCTATGCCTTGTTAGAACGTGCATGTAGGAAACATGGGGGGAATAGAAAATGTTCTGGGGCTAGCCTATGACAAGAATTTTATTGGTGGTAAAAAACCTGTTCTGCTAATGAGAGCAAAATGCGATGCTATTTTGTAAAAACTAAAGAAGTGAGTTTAAAGTGAACTGTCAAGCCGGTCGATTCTGTAAAAATATAAGCGTTAAACTTAGGTGAACTGAGCTGTCAATAGTGTTAATCCCTAGCATCCGGTCGATTCTATGACAGTGACAGTTCACTTCACGCTCACTTCACCTAAGTTTCACGGTGATATTTTAACAGAATCGACCGACAGTTTAGGTAATGTTACGTTAGGTTATGAATGACAGTCTACTTCACCTAAGTTTTCACGGTGATATGTTTACAGAATAGACCGGCAGTTCACGCTCATTCTTGGGCAGTTAGGTACAAAGACTATGAGGAGGACAAAAGTGAAAATCAGAAAGTCAATAGTGGACAAGAACAGGCAAACGCATTTCTGGACGTTGTGATAATCTTGTTTCTTAAGTCTTGTTTACGTGGTCCTATCTACTGGGCTGTTTATTTTTTCGCATCAGCACGTTTAGCATGACCACAATAGAAACGGGTTTTGTCGACGGAAGAATAGACAAAAATTACATATAAACAAATCTATCATTTTGTCTATTCTTCCGTCGACAAAACCTGTAGAAAACCCATTTCTATGATTGTCATGCTACGCGTGCAGGAAATAACATAATTTGCATTGATAGTCTACCGATCACCGTGATGTTTGTTACGAAAAAAATTAAAATAAAATTCATTCCACATAGGTTGCTTTACATTACTTTTAAAATGTCTGCTTTAGACTTTACCTCATCCACCCTAATTCTGACCTCCCAAAGTTATAAACACGTGTGCTATGCAGGTACACGGAAAGCCAACGGTTAAAACTGTAGGGAAAACATTGAAAATTTGGGCGCTTATCAGCCGGCGCGGCGTGCTAACTTTTATTTTTGGCGCCCGAGGCTCGCTCCGTATGTGCACGAATTGTTTGTAGACCTTTGTGGCTATTAGACATGGCCTTCTTGTATATTCGGGGCATATTTTTTATATAAATACAAAATCAATCTGCCTAGCCTTTTCCTAACTATGCTAGGGTCGACTTCCAGTCGAACTAGATGCTGCTGAACTGCTGAATAACAGCATTTTACATGGAGCGACTGCCAATCTGACCTCCACAACCCAGTTAGTGGGTAACACGAAACCCCCGTGGTAAGACTGGTTGTCAGACTTTTTGGCTTCTAAGTACCCGTAACGACTGTCAAAGATCTATGAATGACTGCCGGGACCAACGGCTCAACGTGCTTTCTGAGGCTCGGAGGGGTCTTGATTTGTAATGGAATTATGAATACAGTGGTGAATTAATTACTATAACAAAAACAACTACGGCGCCTTTTCCGTGAACTTCACTAACGACGGGGTGTGGAATTTTCTCAGACAGATGACCAGCATAAAATTTTGATTTGGTAACATGACTTAGTTATAACTAAGGCTACTAAGTGGCATGATTTTATAGTTATTCCCTGAGCTATTTGGTCAGGTTGTAACAGGTCCAGTTGAAAACCAGCGAAAACCACGAAGCACATTCCCCTGCTAATTTCTTACATCGCATTTTACAGTATTTATTTGTTTTTTTTTAATCTTTAATTTTTTTTTGCTGTATTCATTGTGTGCTTTTTAGTCTGTGTTAGCTAAATATATTTTCCTTCTTCTTTCTTCTTTCTTTCTTTCTTTCTTCTTTCTCTGTTTCTTTCTATTTGCTTTGAGGAAGGCTGGTTAAAGGTTGACAGCCCACCTGAAGAAAAGTAGACCCACCTTTGCTTCAAAGGTTACCAGTAGTAATTACCCATAGGGATAATGCCCAATATGGATGACGAATAAAAGACACATTACATCAATATTCCTGTTAATATTCATCCACAAATCGGACTCCAAACCTATTTGCTTACGGTATACGTAAATGCTCATGGATCTACTCATACACAAGATTCCAAAAACGTCACTTGCACTTGCTATGTGTCATTCTCAGTGACGTGAAATAAAAAAGTATACTGGTAGGCACAATCATACATTTACATGACGTCAAAAATAAAAGCCGCGTCATACAAATCACCTTTTCCTCTATAAATGTCCTGATGGCAGTGGTTAAGGCCTCACGTTATGCACGAGGTTGATGGTTCAAATCCGGGCAAGTACTAATGTGACTTTTTCAATTAATATATGTACTTTCTGAGTTTTTCTTGGATATTACTGACATCGGTGAAGGAAAAACATCGTGAAGAAACCTGGACTTACAGTCAATGTAAAGTTTGAAATCGCCAACCTCTCTTGAGCAAACATGGTGATCAATGCTCGTGCCTTCTCTGTTTATGAAGAGGCCTTTGCCCTGCAGTGGGACAATAAAAGAATGATGGTATTATACATCACAACATAACATCACCCCGAAGAGTTGGGCAGAGGTGTACAGTACACCCACATTATCCAGTTATGTTTAAGTCTTTAGGGGGTGAGCCTATTGCCATCAACCGGGCACAATTCCAGATTCCAAGGTGTTAAGGTACAATTCCGTAGTCAACCGCAGGTGGCAAGTACAGCCGACGTGTCACCGCGTCACGACTGATTACTATGAATTTCTAGTGACACGTCGCCTTCATAGAAATACATACATAAGAATACATAGAAACCAGACGAGTCGTGGCAACACGTCACCTGCAATTGACTGCGGTCGGCTGCGGAATGGTATATATCCTTCCGTAGCTGACCACTGGCGGCAACCGCAGGTGACGTAAGAAATTCGAGACAGAAAATCCAATAACACTTTGCCCGATCTGGCAATCGAACCCAAGACCTCATGCTCAGCAGTAGCGCTTGACTCAACCACAAGACCAAAGAGGCACTCCTGCTGGTATTATAATTATCTCCTTTATTTCATTTAAATATTTATAAATTACACTTTTAAATATAAAAAAAAAATTGCATTAAAAAAAAATGTAGTCCACCGGTATCGGGAACAGGGTGCAAGCTACCAGCGGTCAGGGCTCCAGAGAGAGGAACCTCCTTACAATAGGAGCCGTGTCCAGAAGTCCCGTTTTCTGAATCAAGCCCTTGATCCAACTGCCCAATGAGAGCCTCCACAAGTGTAGGTCGAGGCTCTTGGCTATTAGGCCATTGGCTGTCACGACTATCGATACAATGATTGCTGGGTCCACATCCCACATGTCGACAGCCTCGCGAGCCAAGATACTTGATTAGTTTATCTTTCTCGGCTTTATAATTAATTGTTATTATTATTCTCTGCCGCGTCTACACCGCACAAGCGTAGTTCTAAAGCGCACGCGAGCCAGTATTTACGGCCGGTATTTCGGCCGTGTGTTCTCACACGTCGGCCGATACACATCTGATTCATTACCAGCTGTTCTGTCTATACCTGTACTTACACGTAAGCTTGGGCTTTGATTTAGTTGTGGAAGTTTTGGCGCGGCGATTTTAAAATATATTTTGGTGGTATTTTATGTGCTGTTCCACACAGATTTGAATTGTTACTGCTGTGTCTGAGATATCCGACTAGCTTCTTCTTCTTCTTTTCGTGTGGTTAGTGACTAACCTGGTGTCAGAGTTTTAAAGCCGCTCATGGGCCTCTGACTTGGCTTCACAAACCGTCGAGAAATATCTCGCCAGTGGTTCCTCACGATGTTTTCATTAACCGTTTTTGAAGCAAGTGATTATTTTACAATACGCACATGCATCCGAAAAGCCCGAGGCGCGTGCCTTGGGTTCGAAATCGAGAGCTATGACTTGGCAGTCCGACGGTCCTACCACTAGGCTATCACTGCTTCGGACTAGCTGATAGCCCACATGGAGCTCGGAAATTATCCCTCAGCACGCTTAGCATGACCACGATAGAAACGGGTTTTGTCGACGGAAGAATAGACAAAATGACAAATGTCATGTTGTCTATTCTTCCGTCGACAATAGAAAACCCGTTTCTATGGTTGTCATGCTTCGCGTGCAGGAACGTACTACTGGGATAAAAGTTTGATATATATACTACTACACTTATATCGTAAGCTGCTGCTCAGTTTACTTAGCTCATAGTCTATCCGTGTGCGACTCATCAGAATCCATTCGACCTGTTCAACGCGTGAAAAGGTAAAAAACACAGAGTTATTTTCGCATTAACAATGTTATATTGCTAATGTTGCAATGATTTTTTTTAACACTCTAGCTTTTTTAACCAATGGAACAACTCATTGTAACTAAACGCTTTTAATGGTGTCGTAGATTAATGAAAATAATTAGTAAGTTAGTTAGAGCTGCAAAAAGTACACAGGTAATCACTAACTGAATAGTTTTCACCACGCTTATGGTCACTTACATCGCCGAAGCATTTCCGACTTAAGAGCTTTTATACAGAAAGTGGTCAACGTCGCAAATAGCTGTCAAATATTTCGCTGTTTTGATTAATTTGGCAATATTACTGTATGAAAATATGAAACATGGCTAACTAGTAAACTAAAATATTGATTATGAAATGCAATAATTAATATTGTTACACCGAATATTTAGTTTTAGATGTAAAAAAGACTACTAGAAGAAAACTTTACAAATGCGTTTTTACACCTAAAACCCTTACAACATCAAATTCAGTATTATAATTGCAATTCATTATTAATATTCTAGCTCACAAATTAGCCTTAATTCTTATTTCCATACAGTAATAATGCCAAATTAATAAAAACAGGTAAATATTTGACAGCTATTTGCGACGTTGCCAACTTTTTGGATGAACGCTGTTAAAGAATAACTTAAAATGTCTCATGTCATGAGTAATGCTCATAGACCACTTTTTATAACTGACATACAAAAGTTAAAAAACAAGTGATCATTATCTTGTCGTAATTACATCGTCATTTGCGAACCGATGACAGCAATGACATCAATGACATGTGAAAGTGCGGAAGCGATCGTTAACAATGACATTCCATGTCCTATGAATCATATTACTGACACACTGATTGATATTGATAAGCGAAAACTAGGTTTTAAGCGCACAAATACCCACTGCAATATGGATTCTAAGCTAGCGAAATTTGGAGCTTAATGAACCAAAATCAACTGCAAAGAAACATGTCGTCAATTACATGAAAAATTATATGTTAAATTAGAGTATATTTTTTATAACATAATATACGAATATTTTAGATTATGCTTATATTACATAGTTAAATTAATTAGTAAAGTTATGTCTAACGCGGATACAAAACTGAGAATCACGCAAAATCTATCAAGCGTATTTTTCTGAAACGTTCACCATTTTAAAGATAATTTAATTATTAATCTTTAAGTATTCGTGTTTTATTAAAATACCTTTTGTTTTATGTATAATAAATTAATAATGCGTCAAATTGGGGACAGCGCTCCTTGATGGGCGAGTCCTATTACTGGCTCGACAGACGACGCGTTGAGTGAGCTCAGTACAGAACACGCAAGCTAACCACTCAAAGTCACTGGCATATATCTGCGGCTTAATTCAGAAAAACTACCTTTTAATTTCTTGGTGTAGGTATACAATTTACAGCTAATGTTATAAATATGAAAGTTAGTTATATTTGTTAGTTACTCAATCACGCAAAAACGGCTGACCGGGGATTTGGATGAAATTTGGCACACAGATAGTTTATAACCTGGATTAACACATAGGAAACTTTTTATGCCGGTAGTACGTTCCTGTGGGATAATTTCCGACCTCCAGGAGGGAGAAATAAGTTTCGTAATAAAAAATACTTTAGTAATTCCATTACACGATTATCAAGTAGGATCATATCTATAAGTGTTGATATTTGATCAACTTAACGGTCAATCCGAGGTTGTCGTTCCAAAAAAGTAAATCAAATCTAATTTGTTGTGGCTACCTCTAATTTCGTAGTGTCGTCTGCCCCGACCCTAACTGTTTTTTTTTTCGTTGACAGAAAAATATCAAACAGTAATTTTAGAATATTTCACACGCCTCAATTTCGTGATTGTGAGTTATACCAACGGTATAAAAGTTGATAGTTTAGCAATTATTACATCTGGACCGGCGACAACTTCGCGACGATCTTAAGAGCGTGTATCCTAAAAGTTGGCAACGTCGCAAATAGCTGTCAAAAATGTACCTGTTTTGATTAATTTGGCAATATTAGTGTATGGAAATAAGAAATGTGGCTAACTAGCGTACTCGAATATTAATAATGAATTGCAATAAATGACATTGAATTTGATGTTGTACCCGTTTTAGATGTTAAAAAGGCATTTTACTTTTCACTTTTTTTACATCTAAAACTAAATATTCGGTATTACGATATTAATGATTGCATTTCATAATCAATATTCTAGTTCGCTAGTGAGCCACATTTCTTATTTCCATACAGTAATATTGCTAAATTAATCAAAACAGAAAAATATTTGACGTTTATTTGCGACGTTGCCCACTTTCAGAATAAACTTCGCTCTTAAAAAGATGGCAGGGACAGACTGGATGCGGAAGGTGGAGGACAGGGTTTTGTGACGTAGCCTGGGAGAGGCCCATGTCCAGCAGTGGACTGCGAAAGGCTGAGTCGATTACCTGTTAGAAATACTTTTTTTTTGTGAGGAATTACTCATATGAATGGTCAATAGCCTCAGTCACAGTATATATAGGTACAGTATTCTATCTTCACAGAATACGATATGACGCGCTTCGAAATCTCAGTGTAGATCAGAACGCAACAGTATCGAGTGCGCGGCAGTTACGCACGGACTCGGAAAGTTTATCTACCGAATGTCCACTGCCGAGGTATAATACTGCTACTTATTTATTCTGTGCCTCAGTCGAAAAAAAAAAGGTTGTTACGTCACAGTTCTTCAGACCTGGTGATGGTGGGATTTTTCCATTCAACCTAAAACCCTATTGCAATTGCATTATGATATATTTTTTCCTACCTGCTGTTATATTAGAATTACACCTACTTGTGCACTGACTAAATTTGTCGGTTAAAATGTGCTCTTATCAAGTGTATTATATTTAGAAGTACAGAACAAAAATGAGCATATGAATAAACGAATACCTTTAACCTTTCCTGTATCCAAATTAGTAATATGACTAAATCTGACGTGAATGTGACGCACACACACATCATCAGACATAAACCACAAAACATACGTCTAGCCTTGAACGAACGCGTTTGTATAGTGAGAAAAAATTCACTCCGTCACTTCTACGATCCGTGCGGTGGGTATGTCGCAGTAAGATGGTTGAAGCCGTGATATAGTTATATCCCTAAAGATATCTATGGATATAGCTATATACCGTAATATAGTTATATGAAAGCGGTTCATAACTGTCTTACTCAAACTCAAAGCATTTCTTTCAATTAAACCATTTACAGGCATTTTTTAACTATAGAATAGTTGGAAGCTAGTTGCCCATTCCAAAACGTAGATCTTTATGGAGGAAAATGGGCAAGATACTCCAAGCACACTCTTTTAAATATAGATATTACAAAATCCTTGGTACATTATTCTTGTTGCTTGTATAAGTGAGAACAATGTACAAAAAATATTCAAAAATAAGATTAAAAATAAGCCCTGGCAAATAAGAGATGACCAGTCTCAACTAATGGCGCCCGTTCACGAACAACAAGACGAGAAAGTATTCTAAAGGTGCTCCCTCACCGGGAGCATTCTCCTGTAATGTAACGATCAGAGTCAGTGCGCAACTTGTAACGATACAATTCGAGCATTACACAGGCGAGGGAGGTGAACCGAGCATTACAGTACGCAACCTGTAACGACACAATTCGAGCATTAGGTATATCAGTGAGGGAGAAGAACCAAGCACTACAGTGCGCAATGTCTGTAATATTTAATCTGAAATGTTACATTACAGGCGAATGCTCGTCAGTCAGGGAGGCAGTATTGTAACGTAATGTTCCTACTGGTGAGGAAGCGCCGCGTCCCAACGCATACTTTCCGAGTTAGTTTACGATGTATTTTTTTGTATGGATATGCACTAATTTAATAACTTCATTTCCATATCTCGGTATCGCACTGAAAAGAACCCAATTCTGGGTTAAGCTCGCCTTTATAAGCTGTCCTTATAATTGTATAACATTGTTTTTATAATGTATGTGTTCAATAAATAATCAATAACAGCCGTCTTAAAATTGTCTTTCAAACAGCCTCAAAACATGACATCAAAATGTTCTCAGTATTTTTTTTCATCCCTACATCTTAAAACTATAGACCACACAACGTAGTACCTTCCAATAAAGCATGAACAAAAAAAATACTACTTCCTAAGTTGAGCGAAGTGAACACGACTGTACCTACAAGTTGGAAACTAATCTAAGTGGCGAGTACAAGTTGGCAGACAAGTGCCGACGTGGACGGGCCATGTTTTTTTTAGTTTTCACCCTTCAGCCAACTGCTCCGAGTGATATGAGCATCGCATGCATGGAGGAGCCACAGAGTAGTTAGCCACAGAGACATACAAAAACTAAATAAAGAAAAGCGAAAAGTCCTTGTAAGAAGAAAAGAAGAAGAAAGGAAATACAAATTTGCACTAAATGTGACGCATATGGGATTTTAAAAAGCACTCAAACAACGGATGGATGGATGGGTAGGATAGGGATAGGTCACGGGTGGAATAACTTCTGCGATCGTTAATGGGGATCAAAGTTATGTGGTCTGGAGCAGGTAATTTAGGAATAATGGAACTGATGAAAAAAAAAACAATTTAATTAAAAGGACGGGCTTGCTAAAGCTTTCTAAAGCAACTCGACAACAAACAAATAACACTTAACTCTATTTTCACCCATTTCGTAATTGTCACGGAAAACCGCAGTCAAATAGATGCCAACCACTTCTCTTTATTATATCAACTGCTCTGCCTTTCGAAAACGGTGCCGAGTACGTGTTGCAAATACTACACATTTATTATTACAAAAAATTACTAAACTTACAAAAATCTGTCTGCCTTATTGATATTGCCTTCTTATGATATTGACTTGAAATTAATTACTAGTAATCATAACTATTCATATTTGCGCGCCATAGCATATGGCAAACATGTCTGAACCTGTATTTTTTTGGTTATGTCATCCTGCATGCACGTTTTTATTCTTGTATGTGTACACATGTTTGGGCAAATAAATATATCTTATCTTATCTTATCTTATCCCAACTATGCTGAGGTCGGTTACTAGTCTAACCGGATGCATCTGAATATTAGTATTTTACATGGAGCGTCTGACTATCTGACCTCCACAACCCAGTTACTGGGTAACACGATACACCTTGGTAAAACTGGTTGTCAGACTTTTTGGCTTCCTACTGGGTACCCATAACGACTGTCAAAAATCGAAAAATTACAGCAGGAACCAAAGGCTTAACGTGCTTTCCGAGGCACGGAGGGGGTCTCGATATGTAATGGATGGTCACCCATCCACGAACCAAACACGGAAGCGTAGCTTAAGCTTCGATCGACTCTGCAGCTGTTATTAGTTAGCCACGAACTACCCATCACATTCTATTATCAAACAATTCAGTTCCCGAAAACCTAAAACAATAACCCTGCATTCTCTACCCAAAACTACTCTGTGCAAAGCCTTCGAAGACGTCTGGAAGGTACGTGCTGCCAAAATATTCATTTCTTCCGCCTCACCGCCGCTCGCTTGAATGTTCAAGCTTGCATTCTGATTTATACGGGACCAGTACACCTTGTTATCGCCATATATGTCTTACTTACAAGAGTTCTGAAGTATCTACGGTCTTGGATCCTGAAGATGGAGTGGTCTAGTCTTTTGGGGACTTGGGGAAGTTACATTTGAAGTATGTCTGAACTATGATGCGGTCTGAACTGTGATTGAGTTGGCCAGAAAGATAGCTATCCTACCGTGCTGGATGATGACTTTTTTGCTGTTTCCAAGACTGCTTACGGGGACGTCCAATGGTCCACTAGCGCCACTCCTTTAAAAAATATTATCTCGTGACTGAGAAGGAATTATGAATAACGGCTAGTAAGGACCCTCGCTAAGTGTGTCTAGAATTTTCTAATACCTTTTAAAAAGTTTCATATTGAAACACGAAGCAACAAAATTCGATCTAAAGAAAAGCGGCCACATTCCTCTAGATCGTATTTTAAGGGGTCTTGGAAACAGCAAAAAGTCAACGTCGTCAAATCATAATTTGATGTAACATAATTGTACTGAGATCTATCAAATTGCACAAAATTAGTTCCTCGCCAACAAAGAACAGGCACTAAAATTCCTCCATGAAAACACAACTAACGCTTTTAAAAAACAATCTCTCGGAACCACTACGACCTTACCCTCACCAGCCGCACTATGAAATTCATAACCCATATTTAGGCCAATAAACCACAGTACATTATTAAGAAAGCCGTTCTTTCCCCATTACAAAGTGAGGTCAGATGTTATCAGCCCACATACAGGTTACACACGTAATGCTGATTCTGACGTGTGCCCACGCACGAGAGGGTTGACTTTGAACGGCGTCAGTAACAATTTGAACTACGAAAACAATCCTTATTGCAACGAAATAAAGATGAAGCCATAGTGGAATATTATTACTGTTTAACTGTGTTCGGCTGTATGTTCGTGACTTTTCGTGTTAAATTGGTTGTAAGGTGTTTAATGGGTGCCTGTGTGCACGTATGTGTTTTGTTTTCTTTTTTCTTCGCTTTTGGGGTGAATATTTTGTTGAGCATATCGGAATACTGTAATTTTTTAGGTGTAACAACACACGCGACTTTTTCACCTACGTACTATCGAAGAATTTCATATCTAACCAGTTTCAAAACAAAATCCCGTGAACACAATGACCACATCTGTTACCGGCCCGGTGCTATAGCGGCCGAGTGCTGTAAGCAAGAATAGTCCTTACGGTGGTTGTCTGTGATGGTACCTATTTCAAGTTGACGAATAAAACTTCAAAATAACATAACATGACGCCTGTAATTTCCGAAAGGTGAGACCGAGGTGTAGCTAATAGTACCTGCACATTTCACCAGCTATGTTTAAATCTCATGTGATATGGGGCGAGCCTATTGCCATCAACAGGACACAAATCCGGACACTAGACTGCTACTGAGAAATTTATGATGGAAAAACCCAATAACAATTTTCCCGCCCAGCAAGCTTAGCATGACCACAATAGAAACGGGTTTTGTCGACGGAAGAATAGACAAAATGACAGATAAACAATCAAAATCTGTCATTTTGTCTATTCTTCCGTCGACAAAACCCGTAGAAAACCTGTTTCTACGGTAGTCATGATACGCGTGCTGGGAGTGACTATGCAATGGGAACAAGAGAGTTTGATGACTCTTCGACCTTTACCTAGCAACTATCTTCGATGACACAACTACGTCACAGTTTTTCGCAAACAACTCATTATTATTCAATTCTTGATAACAACTTTTTAAATAAAATGTACAGTAATTGTAAATGGTACGATTTCCTTGCGTAGTGTTGATCCTACGAGTGCGTGGGTGGTGGCTTTCATAAGGGTAAATGAAAACCGAAGTAATTTACAAACGAACTTCGTCACACGGTTCCTAATATCATTGAATATACGTGAAAGCCTTTCAAGATAATATGTACTTAGTTTAGAATAAATTATTGTAATATATTAAATATAAATATTGTAAAAAAAATGTGTTACTTTTTTAATTTATTTCTAGCTGCGACCCGCGGTTTTACCCGCATAAGTATCGGTTCCGTGGGAATATCGGCACAAAATGTCTAACTCAGGTCATGGGCTACCAATGTGCCAAATTTTATTCAAATCCGTTCAGCCGTTTTAGCGTGAAAGCGTAACAAACAAACATATAAAAAATCAAATCTATTCTCTTTATAATATTAGTTTAGCTAACGATGACGATAAATGACGTAACAAAAAAAAAAAAAAACGATCCGTCACAATTATGGACGTTCGAAAATCGAAATCCGTGAAAACTCTAAAACGAAACAATAGAAAAACGAGACATTCTTCAAAAAGTCTTACAACATTGCATCGGCCACTTATTCTATAATACACAAAAACCCGGTATGGCCGGCCATCACAAAATAAGTTTCCCATATCTGAGCCGGCCATTCACAAATCCATTTCTTTTTTTTCCCGCGTAAAGTAGGTTCAAAGCCCGGGAAAGTGACGGATGCTTTCACGCCTTATCCGCTCTTGAATGAAACCTTTTTACTCAAATCCAACTATTTCAGTCCCACGATTATTATTTTATGGTAAATTATGAGTATTTATGAGACAATCAATAGAACATTTATAGGAAAATAATGTGAGACAATCGAATGAATTTTGCCCTTGAATTAGTTCAGGTTTGAAGGTTATTGAAGACAGCTACTAAATATTTATCGCTATTTTTACTGTAGTTTGATTCAAACTGCCTTAGGTAATAAATAGTGGAGTTTATTTTGGCGATTGGAGCTATTTCAAGTCTAAGTAAAAACGCCCCCTACACTATAGATAGGTAGATATTTTATTAGTGTTTTTGTTAATGCAAATTTGTTGAAAACATGCCGCATCGTTGTTTAAGCAATGCCCGAATTTTAATGATAATGAAAAAAAAGTATTGGTATAAGAATAATCCATAATAAGCAAACCTTTTTTTATCCGTCATTTAGATTATAAAAAAATATTGGGCATGTATTTTTTCTTTTTTTGCCGTAATCAAAAGATTACGGCAATACATGGAATTAAAATGTTTTATGACGTCAATTTTTTTTTTTCCCCGGTAGGTTTTATACTGTCTTGTGTCGTAACGAGCCCCCACTTCCCAACTTTAATGCGTTATATCTAAACCATTTTTTTATTAATATGATAAATCAAAAAATATAGACGAAGTAAATAGTTTTTCTTTTCCAGTCAAGATCCCTATTGCTGCAAATGCCCGAATTATATTAAAAAAAAATCTGACACTGGAGCGAAAATAAAAGCATTATTTAATTCAATGATCTTTTCAAAAGATGTTATCTTTAGAACAAATCGCGAAGTAACTGCCCACTTGTGTTCTAAATAAATGTTTATTTTATTCCGTAGACTGCCACGCGAACTGCTAATTAACTTCGTACCAAATGTATATTAATATGACTATAATAAAAATATCATAAACTTCGTTAATAAAAACACTTCGAATTATTGTTTTGATTATGAATGTAATTGTTGATTATATGTGTGGCCTCACCCTAATCCGAAGGATTTTGAAGGAAATTGCCATCGCTTCTGTTTGAAAAATTCATCTGCTCGGCATACATTGTCGCTGACGATTTTTTCACAATATCGCAATGAATGTTGTTGAACTGTCAAAATGAAATGCATTGCCATTGTAAGTGTGTTACGCAATTACCCCGCAGGTTTAGGAACCCGTTAAAAAGATATGAGATTGCAAGTCCCAAACCTGTCATATACCAGTGTGGATTTTTGAAATCTCTAAAAAAATTAGTCATTGTCACCACTGACTCACATTAAAGGAAAACCTCTTAAGGAAAGGTAAATCTCAAATCGTGCAGTGAGCAAGCGTAATAATGAATGTCCCTTCTATGGATGAGAAGACCTCATTGCCCTGGTCAGTAAACAAAAGTGTAAATATTGTAAACTAGCTGACCCGTCCAGATTTCAATCCTTACTTCAAAAAAAAATCCCATATAAAAAAGGCGTTAATTTTTTCCCGAATTTGAACATTTTCCGGGAAACTTTTCAAATGTTTTTGTGGATCTTTCCAAAAAATAATAATTTGGAGTATTACAAACATTTAAAAGCAACAATCAAATCGGATCCAGTCGTTCTCAAGTAACGAACAAAATTCTTCATCATTCATTCATTCATATCTTTTTCTTTCTTATTTTTTTTTTAAATATAGAATTTTGTTTTATATTCTTCAAAAGGCAACGAGGAGACGACAGTGCAACACTGCAGACACATTTTCCCTAATGCAAACCTTTTCTATTCCGAATTGCGTGCTGTTACTCATAATTTAAAAAATATCTATGACGTGAAGGCCACTAGAAACCTTAAGAACCATCACCAAACATTAAATGCATTTAGCGCTAAACGAATTTAAAACATCGTTCAGCTTCTGTCAATCGTTTGACGATGTACAGATAGAATGATGTTTTAACTATACAATGTCGCCCATGGGCATGTGACCGCCCGTATTTTTCTGAATATTCATGAAAAATTATCGAAAATTAACTTTAAAAGGGGGGGTCTTCATCTTTAATATTTTTCATGTTATTCAATTTTTTATGTTTTTAGTAGCGTTTGCCATATCTTCTATGTTATTGGCTCGATTTGTATTCTGTTTATTATTTCTAATAGCTTACGAGTTATTTTATCGAATTAACTAAAAATTAAAATTTGTCGACTATGAAAAAAAACGGAGGTGAAGATTTTTTTTTTCAAAAAAACAGTATTTATTTTAAAAAACATAAGTGAAATTATGTTAATTATACATAAAATTATAGCGGGATACTGAAAAAAATAAAAATAAGAAAAAATGAAAAAAAAAAACAATTAAAGATAGACCCCCCTTTTTAAGTTTATTATCGTTAATTTGTCATAAATATTCAGAAAAATACGGGCGGTCACATGCCCATGGGCGACATTGTATAAGGGTTTATAAAAAAAACATGGCTTACAGTTAAGTAATGATTAGCGACGGCATGACCATAATTTTTTTTTGACGTTTTAAAAACATCTCATAACATTAGACAACGTATATACAAAAATAAAAAAGGGGTATTTGTTTAGCGTTAAACTTTGTGATTTCTGGTACAACAAGCCTTTGTGTTCTTTATTTGAAAAATGGTATCCATATTCCGTTAATCCGTTTCGATTAAAAGGTCAATTCCACTAATGAGGATTAAGCAACATTAGCTTAAAAAAACCAATTTACACAAATTAAAAAACGAAGTATTTAATAATGAGTTAAAAAACACGAATTAAAGACGGATAAGTTTTTTTTAAAGACTCCAGTTCTAGTAAATTATCATATGAGTAGGTAACTTAGTAACTATTAATGAATTATAATGTAAGTACCTATCTATAAATTTTCTACATTGACAGATGTTTTCACATGACTTACTTCTAATTATTAACAATTCACGGATAATCTTTTATATCGACAGATTATTATTCTAATGATTAAAAATATATATTAGTCGGAAACTTGTCAAGAAATTGATAATAATAATGGTACTTAGTGTTTCGTATGAGTCTTAAGACCCAGATATATGCCAGTGACCTTGAGTGGTTAACTTGCGTGTTCAGGACTCGCCCATCCAGGAGCGCTGTCCCAAATTTGACGCATTATTAATTTATTATACATAAACAAAAGGTATTTTAATTAAACACGTGTACTAAATCATCAATAATTAAATTACCTTTAAAATGGTGGAAATTTAAAAAAATACGCTTGATAGATTTTAGGTGATACTCAGTTTTTTATCCGCGTTAGACATAACTTTACAAATTAATTTCGTTATGTAATATAAACGTAATCTAAAATTAAGTTATTATGAAAATGCTCTAATTTAACATATATTTTTTCCAAATCATGTCCTAACACATCATTTAGACGAGATAATCTTCAGTATAAAATCATTAAAATTCGGTTATCGTCGCCTTAATAATGGTTAATATGGTTATGTTATTTTATTTAATACTGTAAGCTAAGATTATGCGGATAAGCAGGACAGGGACACCAATATTATTTCACCAGTTAGGTCACTACATTTTATATTATTATAAAGCAAGTGTTCGCGCCATGTTTGTTTGTCTGTCAGAACGCGATAAACTCAAAAACTACCGAACAGATTTTCATACGGGTTTCACCAAGGACGGAGTGATTCATGAGGAAGGTTTAGGTGTATAATTCATTGAGGTTTTTTGTAAAATGACGTAAATATGACGACGATTGTTGAAGATGTCGAAACAATGTATTACGGGGTTAATACATTATTTACATGGATTAACACATAGGGTACTTTTAATCATATTTATTTATCTTTATTACCCTTCGAAAGTAACCAGGTAGACAGAACTCCAAGCATGTTACAAAGAGTTTTCCAATAAGTAGTCATTAACACTTTATCCGACGTTGAAACGGGATTAAAGCATTCTGAAAATGCAATGGGCAACGTCACAAATAACTGACAAATATTTCGCTGTATTGATAAATTTGGCAATAGGTATTACTGTATGGAAATATGTAATATCGCTAACTACTGAACTAAAATATTGATTATGAAATGCAATAATTAATATCGTAACACCGAATGTTTAGTTTTAGATGTAAAAAAAGTATTTGGAAACTTTCCAAATCACTTTTTACACCTAAAATACCCTACTATAATTGCTATTCATTTTTAGGGTTCCGTAGTAAACAAGGAACCCTTATAGTTTCGCCATGTCCGTCTGTCTATCAGTCTGTCCGTCTGTCTGTCCGCGGCTTAGCTCAGAGACGGTTAGAACTTGAAAGCTGTAATTTGGCATATGTATACATATTAATCATGCCAAAGTGATAAAATAAAATCACAAAAATATATTTTTTAGGGTACATCCCCTACACGTAAAGTGGGGATGTTTTTTTTTCCTCATCTACCCCATGTTGTGGGGTATCGTTAGAAAGGTCTTTCAAAAATATTGTGGATCTGTCATAACCATTTCTGGATTCAGGGATCCGTTTGCGAAATATTAATCTTTTAACTGAAATTTTTACCATTTTCGGCATATGTATACATGAGATTGACACGGACGCGTTGTGTCGTGAGTTCGATCCCTGCTAAGCTCTATATATAAAAATAGTTGCATTACTGTTTGTGTTTTTCTGAGTACTATTGTGTAAAAATAAGTGTAAAATATAACTGAGCATATTATCTAAGCAAAATAATGACGAATGATGAGTTTGTCGCAACCATTTTTGGATTCAGGGATCCGTTTGCGAAATATTAAGCTTTTAACTGGAATATTTTTTGTTAGAGTCTAGTGTCCTCTCCCTTCTACCTAAATGGTTGTACTTGGACTTGTGAAAAAATTCACAGCAGTAGTATATATAACGAAATTAAAAGGAAAACTATGAGAGCTAAGTAGGCTGTACAGGTTAACGAGAAATAATCAACCAACTTAAATTTGCATTTTGAAAAACACGATCTCCCATACATTCCGTATGGGAGAACATGTTTTTCAACTACAATGTTAAGTTTGTTCTTGGGATAAATTCATCCCAACTACGGAACCCTTCATTGTGCGTGGTCCGACACGCACTTGTCGGTTTTTAATATTTCAAGTCACTAGTTATTAGTGATATTTCATATTTCCATACAATAATATTGCCAAATTAATCAAAACAGGTAAATATTTGACAGCTATTTGCGATGTTACCAGCTTTTAGAATTAACGCTTTAAAACCCCACGCTTAGTATTCACACCAGTGACTTCTAGACTAACGAGGTATTCAGAAACCATACAAATGAATTATATCTTCCACCAGCAATACATAATATTTATTAAACAGGTACCTGCCAAACATAACACAGGTAGGTAAGTACACCTATATTTATGAAGGACACTGAAACAATAGGTCAGACGGGCATTGTCTCCAAAACTTTACCTGCCGGTGACGCCGCCACAACACCTATGTTTTTGTATCTACGTGGTACTTATAATGTGAGCTACCTACAGTTCAATATCCTATACTAGGTAATAGGTATCTTTGTTAATTCATTTCTAACTCATTTAACATAATACATTTAGTTTACCATCAACTCGAAAAGAAGAATAATTTCTATCTCGTCTATGAGATATCACTGTCAGAAGAGCCTAGTAGGTACTGACATGTAAATCAATATCATTACGATAGTTAAGTAAGTACATGTACTAGTTTATTAGGTCCTTCTACAATCATCAGTTTTGAAGAAAATCACTTTTGTATAAAAAACTATGGGCATTATAATCATAATTAGTGTGATTTCTAAATATTAGGTCGTTTTTATTCTGATGATCATTAAGTTCTACGAGAAGCACAGAACCGGTCGACGTGGCGGTGATTGGGGGTGGCCTATGTCCAGCAGTGGACGACTTTCGGCTGAAATGATGACGATCAATAAGTAAATACCCAATCAGTATTTTCTTGAAATCATTCATCTAGAAAATAGTTTAGTACTTATGGTCTAGCCTTTCTCAAACCAGTATTTTTCTAAGTTTATAAAATGTACTTATTCATTTATAATCTGTTATAAATGAATAAGTACATTTGCCGTAAAAGACCGTTGTCAAGTGACAACTAAAGTAAGTGTGCAAAACGTTTATATTTTTCCAGAGACTGCACTATTAGTTACACGTTACTCTATCCATAAAATGGGATTATTTTAAAGCCCCTATGACTCTTAAACCGTATAACGTAAAAAAAGTACTTTTATAACTAGCCAGTAACCGCCCTATACTGGCCAGATTATTTTGAAAGGTCTTGGCATTCTTGGCATAGCTTGCAAAGACAAAACAACATCAATGTATTATATACACTGGCGAAATGTGCGTGTATTCTGAAACTGGGCAACGTCGCAAATAGATGTCAAATATTTAGTTGTTTTATTAAGTTGGCAATATTACTGTATGGAAATGGATATGAAAATACCAAATACTTTTTTTACATCTAAAACTAAATATTCGGTGTTACGATATTAATTATTGCATTTCATAATCAATATTCTAGTTCGCTAGTTAGCCACATTTCATATTTTCATACAGTAATATTGCCAAATTAATCAAACTCGTAAATATTTGACAGCTATTCGCGACGTTCCCGACTTTTAGGATAAGCGCTCTTAAACAATTCTGCCTAACCATTCGGGGAATATAGGCTTGATGTTATGTACCTATGTGTCATATTCGGAACACCGTGACGAAAAAAGTGTTATTGGGTTTTCCCTTTAAGAGTTCTCAGTAGCAGCCGGAGTCTGGATTTGTGTTCGAGTAATGGCTATTGTCTTGCTGCCTATTTATAGTTCATTGGACTTACAACGTAACTGGTAAAATATGAGTGTAACTCAATCAAAAATTTAACAAATATTTATGCAAAATGCGAAATATGGGTGTACTAGGTATAGATACACCACAACTAACCCTTCGGGAACAAAAGCTTGATTATGTTATATGTAAATTCATAGAATAGAATAGAATTACCTATATGATTTATTGTTGCTACTTACAGGTAAGAAAAAACTAAGTGTTAATTTGACCAATGAAACTGCACGCGTTCAAGAGCTGTCGGTGTCCTGACACTGACAGCTCTTGAACGCGGTTTAGATGTGCTGAACGCGTTCAGTTTCATTGGTGAAAATCACCCTAAATTGACCAAAATTTTAAAAGCATGTCTACGACCTTCAAAGCTGCGTTTTGTTTTTTAATAATATTTTATTTAATCTCTAAGACAATCTCAATAAAAACCGAGTTCAAAAAGAATAATTTGTTGTGAAACAATATCTGAAGCCGTCTGATGTTTTTTTTTTTCATAGACAGAATGTTCAAAAATAAAACGAGCCGCTTACAATTTTACAACCTGCCAGTAACGGTCACTATACATTGTCAGGTACCATTTTATTTTTTTCTCGAGGGTCCCATTCATCCAGAATTGGGCAAAATGTTTGTTTACAGAAATCATGCGAAGACGGAGTGATAATTACTTCTAAGTCCTCGAAAATGTGTCATTATGGAACTGTCTATAGCTCAAGATGTCAATCTTAAGTGATTTTTCCTCAATGAAATGTTAGATTAGGAAATCTTCATTCTAATTGGTAACACAAAAAACTCACGAAACCAAATAATGAAGACTAAACTTTAGAAAACATTTAATAAACAACAAATATTGTGAAGCAAAAATAATATTCAAATTATCTACTTACAATAAACGTACATTCATATCTCCTGAAATCTATCCTTATCCCAATTAGGTTCTTCCTCTAATAATATCTATATTTGTTCGTGATTTGTGAAGTATTGCCATCCGTCCGCGTTATCTCGGACATGTCCTAATTTTCGCTCGACCTCGGCTTGACTCTCAACTCGGCTCGACTGGGGGCGCGCGACTACACCGCATTTCGGATGCAAAAAAGTTACGATCTTAAATTCTTCATCTAAATAACGAAGACACCCGAACGGCCAGTACCTAACTGCTATCTCAGCGTAACATTTTTGCGTAGAATACTTTTAAAAAAGTTGCTGAAAAACTTACTGTAAAATTTTCTTCGTAAAACTTCAGAGCCGACAGATAAATAGAGTGTAGGTATCCGAAAAGTATATATTGTGAAGGAGGCGTCACATGTGTGTAGGTATTCGAGTAATGTGACACATGTGTGGTGGCAGGAGCGGGCGCGCGGGGGGAGGCGTGCTCGCATCGCACGTACGTGTGTGTGTGCCGGGGCGGGGCCGGGCCCGCCCCACACCGGCGCGGGCGGCCAGTGCCCGCCGACCGCACGCCGAGCCGATATTCGGCATTCGCGCGACACCGCCGCACCGCGCGCTCGTCTCGTCATTTCACTTCGCGTTCGCGAGCCACCCGCGACACACGTACGTGCCGTCCTCGCTCCCGTCGCCACCCTCGACGACAACGCGCAGCCACAGCGACGCAAACTGTGTAGTGCTACCAAACTTTTCGGTGACTCAGTGCTTACTGACACAACTGTTGTTGAAAAAAAATCTGTGTGAACTCAAACGGAATAGTGCAATGCGAAGATTGCGGTCCGGCGGGAAGGCGATTCTTTGAGCGACGAAAGGGTTGGGGAGTGCGGGGTGCGAAGCGGGCGGAGGGCGGCGCGAAGCCGCGCACGCGCCCGCTGCTGGACCGCACCGCGGATTCAACACACGCGTTGACACCGGCGCGCGCGATGGACGACAAGACAACCGCCGTCGGCGGCGGCGAAGAACATTACAGTCTGCGCTGGAACAATCACCAGGCGCATCTGCTCCGGTCCTTCGAAGCGCTGCTGCATGCCGAGACCTTAGTGGATGTGACGCTGGTGTGCGCCGAGCGCCGTGTACGCGCTCACAAGGTGCTGCTGGGCGCTTGCAGTCCACTGTTTCGCCGGATATTTAGCGAGAATCCGTGCAAACACCCGGTGATCGTGTTGAAGGACTTCCAAGGATGGGAGGTGCAAGCAGTTGTAGACTTTATGTATCGTGGAGAGGTGTCTGTTGCACAAGAACAGCTTGGAACTGTGATCCGCGCTGGAGAGTCGCTCCAGGTTCGTGGCCTGGCTGATCAGGACCGTGAGGAGCATGCGAGGTCTCCGCCTCCGACGCCATTGGCGCGGAGCCCGGTGCAGACAACACCGCCGGCGCCCTCACCACCAGTGAGCCCGGCGAGTCCTCAGCCGCGACGAAAGCAGGCCCGGCCTCGTCGTCGCTCAGGAGAATCAGATACGCCAGAGAACTTGTCGATGCGCCGTTCTCCGAGTGGAGGCCTGAAGGCAGTGCGTCTGTCGAGGCCTCGCTCACCACCGAAGCAAGAGCAGGAGGAGCCAGAGGCCGAGGTGCCGCCGCCGCCACGTATGTTCGCGCCGCACCAGGACATGTTCCCACCAGTACCACCCGCCGTCTCCGCGATGTCTTTAACACCACCGCACAGTAAGTACACAATGATATTTAATTTAATTTCCGAAAAATTCAATAATATTTTTCTAATTTACAACATTGGTGGAACCACCACCAATTTTACCAAGACTTTAAAACAAATTTAGAGATTAGGGCGACAATCTTTTAGGAATTTAGAAAGATTTATATTTAGGAGTGGATAATTTTTTTCATTGAGTTACAATATTTTTTTATTGAAAACATTAAATTATATTAAAATGCATGATAACAAGTGGGTAGCTGCACAAAATCATCGTGTAGGTTAAAAAACAAAGGTCAATCATACCAATGCCGTCATGGACGAACAATTACTAAGTAAACAAATAATTATTGGTAAAAACTGACCTCGATCACTCATTGTCAACATCTCCAAAACCAATCTGAAGATGTTTTTTGCCCAAAGCGTAATTCCTCCATATTTTAATCAAGAATATGCAATCGACCTACAAAGTGTTTACAAAAAAAAAACTTTTGATGATATTATCAATAAATTATTATAGAAGTTCAGATCTGCTATTGAAGTGGTTCTAAATAATATTCTTCTAATATTTTCTAATTAGAATCTAAAGAGATGTGATCTAGGTTACTAACGCTTAATCGGAGCGGTCCATGCAAATAAATCTAAAAGTCTAATTAAACTCGCATCATCAAAGGATCCGTTATCGTTGAAGGCTTATCGATTTCATAAATCGCATACAGGTTACCAGTGATTCGATTAGCGACCGATACCGAGTGTTAACCAGAACGGTTCACCGATAAATTAAGATCACCTATTCATATGTCGGGTGCATTATCTCTTAGATCGCGTGAAAGGTTTTAACTTTATAAAGTCCATTAAGTGAGTATGTCGCAAACATTCGCCGTAAAATATCATTATAAATGGACGGTGGTGCTCGAGCCATGATCGTGTATGGTACCAATAAAGGTGTGTCAGTGTAAATTTTACACCTCAATAATTATTGCTTGTGGGTCTCCTTATGCGTATAAAAGAGGAAGCAATTCCAGCAGTCATCTTGTTTTACGAGCCCTTTTCGATTTCTAACCTCGTTTATGGTGGAAATTCTCTGATTGTCATAATCTAATTTCAGGAATCGTATTTTAATCGCGTCCGATCATTTCTCTTTATTGTTGTTATAGATTTTATAGTCTGCTATATAAATGGTGAAGGTTTACAGAACGCTGACTTGAAAAGATTTTCATGATTTATGTTATCTGCAAAAGTGAAAATACACTTCTCCAAATGCAAACTGAGAAATATTTTGAGAGCAGGCTAACTTCATTCTCAGCGCAGAGACATTAATTTGGTCAATTAAAGTTGAGTGCTCAATCTATTTGAAGGCACACTCATAAATTACAGTTCTAATATATTTTACACAACGGACCGTAGAGGCTTAGGTTGAAATTAGTCCAAGGAGTGGTTTTATACGTCAATTTTGTTTTATTGTTTCCTCAGTTTCGCGTATGTGCCGAGTGCTTGATTGCGCCATAATAGTCGTAGGTTGTAATGAAGGGGTGCACGCACTCGGCTCTCGCCGCCGACGTGCGTGGGGAAACTAAACGCAAGGGGAGTTTGAACGTTTCCGCACTTGTCATTCCGTTTCGAAAATCAAATTTCAAATTGCCCGAACTTAAAATGTTTATTCGTGTTCAAAATTTTCGTACCTGCAATTCGAACGTTCTTTAGACTTTTAGACAATACCTGATTCGTTTTGTTGCTTCCTGCCGAATTTAGCGAAGAAAGGTTTTTTGTTCAGGTAATTTTTAAGTGGTCAGCTTCTGTGGCGATTTATTACAGATGTAGGTACATTTTATTGTATCCATCTTCGTGTGTGATGAGCTTGATTACAGTTAATGGTGGTGCGTAAATGTAATGAGGGGTTGGCAGGACTGCTGGCAATCACGGACCGTCGGCGAGCCTTCCTGATTGGACTCGGGCAAATCCAAATTTTCTGGCTTATTCTTTCATTACTTGTTTACTGCTATATGATTTGAAGTAATATAATATCCAATTTAAAAACCTTTCGTTATGCTGTGTGTCTGAAACTATTTTTGTCTCGTGTATGGTTAATTAATAGAGGCAAATGAGGCTTTTTGGATAAAAATGCCTAACAGTTACGTCATACGTCAAATAGATATGGACTAGGAATAGGTAAATCACTAATAAGTTTGCAAAATACAAAAAGGTTTTACCCAAATTTTCCACCCTAGCAAGATGAGTAAACTGGCATGGGGCTGAGAGTTGTCATTAGATTTAACAACCGTGTCAACTTTTGACCTACATATAATGTGGAACATAATAAGGAGTGTTTTGGTTCCATTGGTATCTTGTTTACTCTGTATTTAACAAAACAGTAGGTAGATCAAAACTGTAATAACGTTAAGACGCAGGAAAATATTGTCTAGTACCTATCACATGCATACATAAAAGCATATACAATTATTCGCTTCCATTGTTTGAGATACTCACTAATAACCGGTTTGAAAATGTCTCACTTAGTTACGAGATTATATCACGCCAACCTAATAACTATTTTATAAATAAAATATAAGTACAATAAATATCTCTCCAGTAAAATTGATAACAGAACTGATGTACCTACTTTTGCTATCAAAAGAGAACATGAAAAACATCAAACTCATTTAAGTATTTCGATAAAACCATTTACAGGCACTTTTGAATTATCAAAGGAGTCGGTCAGTCAGAAAGATGAAGCTAGTTGCCCATTCCAAAGCGTAGTAAGTTCCTATGGAGAAGAACAGGCAAGAACCTCCATGGACAAGTTTTTAAATTATATTGTTACAAAATATTAGTTACATAATGAATGATGAAAAATCATCTTCAACAAAATTCCCCAGTGAAAATCAATGACAAGATATCTCTCACAATATCAATTTTTCCTTCAAATATTCGCTTTATGATTAGTAATTTGTTTACATTAATTCACCACCTGACACGCGAGGTTTTACATCAGGTACACGACCTTCAAGGGTGGCAAAAAAAGAGAGAAAAAACTGCGCAGGCGACATTGGCACGAAGCGCTAGATACCGAGCGCACACGCAAGGGCGAGTACGGTCACTATGCGTCACTGCGGTACGGGACAATCTACTGTTTGTCATTTGTGGTAGTTGTCAGGCACACTGAGTAATATATATAACGTTGCTCAGTCGGCATTTTTCTCGCAAAATGTTTCATGAAAGGGTTATTTGCTCCGTTGGTTTTGATATGTAGGGTTGATCCAGTTTGGAGATTTACTTTCCGCGCAATTGAAACTCAATTGAGGACTTGAAGTTAAGTCTTCAAGTAGATGAAAGTTCAGTTACAACTTAATCGACTGATACAAGTTCTTGAGTACAAATGTATGATATCATTATTATTTGTTCCAAGGCTTTAGAATTACGACCATCACTGGGTTATGCAGAGGGGTATCTAGAGTACACCCACATTTCGCCACTTAGGTTTAATCCAAGGCAACAGGGGCCGAGCCTATTGCCATCAGCAGGGAAAATCCAAACTCCGGGCTGCGAAATACCTCATCTCACCTCATACAGGATGGCAGGTACATCGACGAGAAAACTGATACCATGAATTCAGTACATGATTCTGAACCCCCCTGCGTTGATATTTTTCGTCGGATATTTGAAAAAAAAACAGCTTTTCCATACATTTTGACCAGTATTACACTTCTCTATGAAAGAGCAATTTTTTTTTCTCTGTATAGTTTAGTTGATATTTAGTCAATAAGAGATAGTTAGTATCAGCATAAATGAAGCTGAACTTGTGACCACAACTGTGACGAACAACGTCATGATTTATGAGCATATATAAAATACGTAATACTGACAAGCGTATGCGCGTCCTAAACATTACACGGTCATTAGTGCGAAATACTGTCAGTTTCTAATTAGTCATCCTACCTATTCCAGCAATTAAATATTATGTTTCAATAAATTACAATTGACACACTGTAGGATGTACACAAATTAATTAGTAATCGTAATTTGAATACATAAATAATAATTTAAAATAAATAATAATAATAATAATTTTAATTATTTCATATTATTATTATATTACTTTAATAATGAATGAAACTCAAACTCAAAGCGTTTATTTCAATTAAACCGTTTATATAGGCACTTTTTAAATTTTTAGAGTTCGTTCATTCAGATAGATGAAGCTAGTTGCCCATTCCAAAGCGTAAGTAATAAGTAGGTTCCTATGGAGAAGAACGTGCAAGAAACTACATGGACAAAGACAGATCATTGGTACAATTGAATTAAACTTATCCAGAATTACTACTTGGTATGTAAATAGTATGTTCCGCTATAAGTAATTTAATACGTTTAGTCTTACGACGCCCGCCGGGTATATCTGCAGAATTGCGCCAAAAAAAATACAATGTGGCGAAAACTTGGAAACGCAAAAGCGAATCTTAAAGACATTTTTTTAATAGAAATGACAGCAATTTATTTTGCTTCTAAGTTTCCATAACTTAAATAAAACAAACGAAGCTCAACTGCAAAAACAATCCCTATATGAGAAAATACTCCACTTTGTCCTGTTCATAACCAAAAAGGTGTGCATCCTACAAAGGATGAGAGCGCGGCCTGCGCTCGCGCATTTACATTCAATCGACACCGCGTCTGCCCGGTGACCTACTTGTACATTACGTTTCAGGGTAAATGAAGTTTACTGTAAAAACCATAAAATACTGAAAAAAAACTATTTTTTTCTTGATAATAGGAGGTCATTTGTTATTATTGTTAGGTATGACGACTGTAAGGCGGAGAAGAAGACTGTTGATTGTTTTTTGTTTCTTACTTCCTATCATACTAAACTTTAGACAAGCATTAAAAATAAATAAGAGAGACAACTGTCACATATATGCAAAGTTTGCTCGCGCCCTAACTTCCCACATATCAAACAAAAAAGCATCTCAAAAATAAAATAAGAGCCAAAAGAAACATACATGATCTTTTTAAAAAACAATTTTACACGTGAGAGATTCTATACAACTATGTTTAAAAAAAGAACGCGAGCTTTTTAAAAAAGAATTCCTACAAAAAGACTGATCAAAACTCGATCATAGCCCGAGGGGTGCCTTAGACAGCAAGTCTGACGGACCGTCTGGGTAAGGCAGCACCTGCCTGACAGCTAGTCTGTTACTGACCTAGCACAACTTAGTAACCAAAAGTAAAACCTGTTTTCTAAAAAAAGATGCGAAGCTTTTTAAGTTGAAATATTTTGAGTTTTGTTTATTTTTCTTGCGGGTACAATTTCCAAGCACTTACAAAAATCAAGAGTTAAGGCTAGAGACAAAAATGTAATTATATAGTCCTATTAAAAAATATTATCCGTTAACTTTGCAAGTTACTATTGACCCAATTCATCTACAAACTACATAATTACAAAATACATTACCAATGTAAAAATATATCGGCAAAAAAGAAAACTCAAAAACCAACATTCCCGTCAATCCCCATCAAAATAACGTATTAGCTCCCATAAACGTTAGCTTAACGTCGACCAATTGTTATATCGCCATAAAAACTAGTAATAAAATAGACACACATTACTAATCCCTCAATTAAAATCACGTAACATATCTGCGTGTCGCGAGCGCATGCAATTAACATTCTAATCAAGCATTGTATTACTTTAGCTGAGCGAGCAAAAAAAGCAAGCACGCGTGTGAGTGGATTGTGTAAAAGGGTTTCGTATGTTCATTTAATATTTTTGTCACACATAGTGGAGGGCCACACTTTTATATAAGATCTACATTTTCTAATAGCTAACAAAGTCGTCAAAACAATGAGATGTTGCTACAAGAAGAGCTGTTTTATCCCTAAGTAATTCTGTAGACTACCAATCATCTGCCACCAAGAAATTCAGTCAACAATGAAAATGTAGTTAAGAAAATGAAAACAAAAGAATTATTTCATTACCAAGAAATCTTATTGTTTTTCTAACACTTCGAGCAAATGGCGACCCTGCAGGCAATGTTACAAAAACGAGCATAATTGATTCTTAGAAAAAGGAAAATAACATCAAGCCTGGTATTCCCTGAAGGAGGAAGCAAAGGTGTATCACTCCCACGAAGTCCCAGACGGTCTATTGCTGTCAACCGGGCATCCACTGACACACTGTTCAATGTATTGGGTTTGGTTTCCGCACTTAGTCCTTCAGATGGACCATTGCGTGTGGGCCATGGCTGCCGTCGGTGGTAATTCCAACCAGCCCACCTCTCTCCAGATGTTAATTAAATCTCCTGGTCTGTTCAGAACGTCTTTGAAAGATTTGGGTGACCCGAGGGTTTCTGTTCTAATCTGTGTGACGCCTGACACACTCGGAGCAGCACATGAGAATTTTCAATTTTAAAAAACAGCACACATTAACAATTGTAATGCATCTTATTCTTATACTTATTATTTTATGCATCTTTCATTTTGACAATTCGACAACATTCATTGCGTTATTTAAGTTGTTTGCTGACGAATTTTTCAAAATGCATTAGGAATTTCCTTTAAAATTCTTCCGAGTGCGAAAGGAAGTGTGTTAAGCAATTAAGGAGCTGGATCCCATACTCAAATATAAAGGACCCTGATCACTATTAATTATTTTGAGACGGAACCCTAAAAGTGATGAAACTTTTTGCGGCGCCTCCACCAAGCTACTTGTTGGTACACGTGTTTAATTAATAGTTAGTGATATGTAGAACATACAAGCTATTGTAGGTAGTAAACATAAATTGAAATCACCAGATAGTTCTATTGAAAAAATCAATAAACCATAAGGTATTTATTAGGAGAGATTCAATTTTGATTTCTTTAAATAATCTTTGAATTATCTATATCATGATTTGAAAGAAGAAACTGTTCTATTTTTGTTTTAAACGTTGTATTTAGAACTGAACACCGTCATGTGTTATTACATTTCTCATTTCCGCCAAAACCAAGGCAGACTCTTCGAACAAATGAACACTTTCGTTTAAGCTATAATTTTCCTGAACGAATAAAAAACAATCTACTTACACTCGTTCTAAAACCTTATTGTAGAACGTAACAGACAGAAGTGAATACGGACAAATGACTATAAAAACAGAAACGCAATAAATATTTTAAGACTTCCGATGTGAATATTAAATAAAGCTAATATCCTAGTCGTAGGAATTTTAAAGCTCATTCATGTTAAACAGAAATGAAAAATGCTAAACAACAGTTAAACAGAATTTGATCAACACCAACAGCAACACCTAAAACCGCTAAAACCAACGACAATTTCAACGAAAAGCAATCTAAAAGCACAGAAGTAAAATCGAACAATAATTTACGTGTACATATCTATCAGGCACAATTTATTCAGCAGGTGACCACGTCGTGAAAGGTGAGAGTTGTCGCAACGACACACGGCCACACGACCGACTTGAATAAATGATATCGCGAATTTCATTTCACGTTTACATGTAAAGGTTGTTTTACTAGCACGCTCTAGTTTCGAGAAAAATAGGTGGACTAGAATGGAGTATAGCAGTAAAATATTTGAAGATACTTCATAAGAGAGAAATACATTGCAGTAATTGATTTGGGAAGTGTTTTTGACAGTAAATTATTTGAGATACGGAGGAATTGGAGTCCGTGATAACAAAGAAAATTTTAACACAATCTTCGCCTCTCAACTGAAAAATGATGATGATCATACTGACACGATTTCTCAAAAAGTCAATAATGAAATAATAGTCCTTCAGACCGTATTGCGGCCATAGCGGCTAATCTCAACGGAGACTAGGCTTCGGCGCGGGAGATATTATAGTGCACAAGTGTGATCGCAGTCACAGGTGCACTGTCTCTTTCCTCGCGACCGATAGGACGGCACGACTCCGACACGACCGGAGAGAGATCAGCAAGACCAACAGCTTAACATTGCTTTACGAGGCGGGTATCACACCGCCAACTTCCAAACTCCGGGCTGTTAATTAGAAAACAACCCAATAACACTTTGCTCGACCTGGAAATCGAACACAGGAACCCCACGTTCAGCAGGCGCGCTTACGACCCCGAGACCAACGGGGGAAGAACATCAATACAGAAGAAATGAATTTTAATAAAGAAAGAGTTCCTTCAGAATAAACAATCTATACAAAAGCAAAACAGGCTAACCCAAAATACATAATGCATTCGACTTCGACCACACTAACTGTTACACCTTATGTTTCCTATATTCTTGGTTCTTGGTAGCTCAGCAAGGTCAACAAGTGCATAACAACCGTACTATATCACAACGAATTTAATACCAAAGATAATGTGCACCGGACACATAATTACAAACTTAATATATTTGCAATAAAACCGATTAAAAGCCTATGCGGACCAGATTAAAATTTTATGTATCAATTAAAGCGATATATTCATACACTTAATAATTGATGATCATAAACAGTTATTGTGAGTAAATCTAATCAAAATGAAAGCGATAATATCGAAATGAAGGTTGTAAGGAACAAGTAAATAAACGATAGGTGTATTGTGTGAAAGCAAGATCCGGGTAGAAAAAGGATGCATATTGAGTGAGGTGAATGGAAGAAGATCATTCCAAAGAAATTGTGATAAAAAAAGATTAGAATGATGATGAGGAACGTGGAAGAAAAACAGACGCAAAGACTATAGATATATATTAGTATAATCTGAAATTTATGTAATGTTATAATGATTTTGATAATGATGTTTGTATTGAACATTTTGGACATACGTTGACATTATTTTATTATGTTTTATTTTTATTAATTGAATATTTGACAATTGTGGATGTAACTCCTATCTATTGCTATATAATTTTTTTTATGACAATATGGTGAACATGTTAGCACAACTCCATGTACTTATATAACATCTTGCATGTACTGTATTGTATGTACACATATATTTGAGGAAATATCTAAATCTGATACCAAAGATAAACGGTAAAAGGATATAGAAAAGGTAAAACGTTCTGAATAGACATAGTTTTAATTACATTACTCTATTAATTCCTTTTTAATTCATTGAACGTTAAAAAGGTATTAATAATGTTAATGCTAACAAAGAGAAGACTGGTTATCAACAGTTATCAACATCATAATAAAAAACGAATGTTGATTCAATTGACTTTTGATAACTCCAAAAAAAATGGTGCCAAAGCATGCTCTGTTTGAAGTTAATAAGCATTTGTGTAAAATAAATAAAGGTTTTGTTGACATCTTCAGCGCATTCATTCAAATTAATGTATGATATTCACATACATATTAACAACTCATTTGATAGCACAGGTTTATCGTTAAAGTCGCAAACTCACAAGTAGCGATTAAATCTATCGCATATTAGAATTCCTTAGACTAATTAGCAGAAGCAAATCAAACGGTTTATAGTGGTCCGTAAAACTTAAAAGCTTAACGCGTAAATCAGTAAGCAATTTTTCGAAATATAACAGGAACTAGCGGTCTTTTGTTTATGTAAGTCGTGCGAAAATGAGGCATAAATTATAATTTAATTATTCAATTTTTGTGTCCGACTTATGTGGCAACCACTTGTTTATCAACTTTAATCATTTTACTGGGAAATTGAAAAATCTTTTCAGACAAATGTAAAAAAAAAAAATGTTATGTGAATGTAATGTGTCATTTTCTTAGAATGAAAGTCAAATAAATACTTCAGACGCCGATATATGTCAGTGGCTTTGAGCTGTCATCTTGCGTGTTCTGTACTGAGCTCACGCAACGCGTCGTACGTCCAGCCAGTAATAGGACTCGCCCATCAAGGAAAACTCTCTGTCCCAAATTAGACGTGTTATTAATTTATTACATAAAACATAGGATATTTTAATGAAACACGTATACTAAAAGATTAATAATTAAATTATCTTTAAAATGGTGTAGGTTTCAGAAAAATACGCTTGATTGTATTTGTGTGATTCTCAGTTTTTATCCGCGTTAGACATAACTTTACAAATTAATTATACTATGTAATAATAAACATATTCTAAAATATTCATAGATTAAGGTATTAAGAAAGTGCTCTAAAACATATTTTTTCCAAATCAATATCACTACTAGTTTAGACGTGATATTCAGTATAAAATCATTAAAAATCTGTTATCTTTGCCTTAATGGACAAAAAAGTAAAGTATACGAGACTATGAATCTATCGGAGCATTAATGTTACGCGTAGAAAAAATCCAAAAAACACTATTTTTGGTAAAACATTAATGGATAACATACAAAATGTTGACATCCTTCATAATGTAATTAGTAATGTAAGTAGTACCTTCATTGATTTCCCCTCAATATGATATATTTGCATTCAATTAATAACATAATTTTCCCTTAACTATCAGCAAGTCCTTGAGTAGTGTGCAGTACTTTGATATTATTTACAATAAATATATCAATGAATGAGTTGAAAATTATAGAAATTATTTATTAGCAACACAATTATTATATAATGCCTACGTAGGTACACGCTGACGTAAAACACCTATTACGCATAATAGTGAATATAGATGACATATAGCTTAACCACACTATGATTATGACGTCAAGGCACATCATATACGCATATGAGAAAAGATGAATAAAATTCGAATAAGGCTAATGACACCCTGCAACCGTCATAATTCTGCCGAACTCGTAAATCCATACTGATAAATACGTAATATTATTCTGTTTAATAAATCTTTTGGCTTTAGAATAACTCCTCTGACTGAATTCACCAAGAGTCACAGTTGAAAAATGTTACTATGGAGCTTGGTGTACCTCAGGGAACTATCTTAGACCCAGTTGCCCCAAACCCCGGCTTATTTTAATTTAATTTAATTTGAGATTTTTTTTTATGTTTTTATTACGGACGCTTTTAACGTTCTACATCGTTCTCACATGCACTATTTCAACATTAATGATGTAACCATAATATGATTTAAAAGAATATCCGTGGAGTTTCTTGCCCGTTCTTCTCCATAGGTACCTACTACACTTTGGGATGGGCCACTAGCTTCATCTTTCTGACTGACCGACCCCTTGACAATTCAAAAGAGTCTGTAATTGGCTTATTTGAAATAAATGCTTTGAGTTTGAGCTGTTAATTTAAAAATATGAGGATCGAGAAAAAGATAACCACTGCAGTCTATCAAAGATAAGACATAATGAAGACTTCGTACTATTTTCTTATGATGTCAGAAACTAACTTATGAACTGGTATTTTCAGTTTTCAACCCTAGAAGATTTGTATGAAGAAAAGTAATATCCATTCAATTGCCAAAATTAGACATGAACGTCGTACCTTCTTTGTTCTGATGCAGTAACGAAATCTTACGGGTCTGGTACTTCAGTAAAAGTCGTAACAAGGGCACGTTCTCAATCATTTAAGATTATTGTTTTACGAGTACAATACTTAATCGTTTCCTGCGCAATAAGATAATATAGTTATTACAATCAATAATTATTAACATTTGTACTAATGCATTTAATCCCCCTTGGCAGTCGGAAATACGATGGCTTTTCTTTTTTCCTTATTTAAAAACACATGTCGAATACGAACGAATGCTAATTATTCATTCATTAATACGTACCATCGAAGAATTTCATATCTAAGCAATTTGTAAACAAAATCCCGTGAACGCGATGACCACATCTGTTACCACCCCGGTTCTATGGCGGCCGAGCACTGCAAGCAGAAATAGTCCTTACGGTGCATAGATATGAACTTCTTCGATGGTACATACCTACCATTGCCAAAAACAACCCATTGAAAAAAACTGCAGTGTGGTTTGCTTGGTGGAGGCCGATGTTCAACACTCCAGCAGTGGCCGTCTTTCGGTTGAAATGATGTGATGTATGTAGATGATAGAAAGATCCTGTGTTTGCGCAAAGAATGTTCTTGACATCATACGGGAAGAAGGGCAGGTGCTCACCTTAAATGAGCACATCCGAAAACAAATACTATATTGAATTGAACAAAACTTCTTTGTAAGAAGCTTAAAAGAAAAGATATGTGAAAACAATGACAAAATAACTCAATAAAATGACATAAACTTTGAAATACTGTGAGGATTAGATTCCGACCATGCGCGGGCGCCTGCAGTCAATACCGCGTCGTTAGTCACGTGCATTGACAAATACTCGCAGTTAATTGGATGAAAACGCGCACTCGCCGCTGTCCGCGCAGTAAATAACGCGCTTTACGACGACGCACTGTTATCAATAACCCTTGTATTGAAAGCTGTTCCGTTTATATGTTCGCTGTTTGATAGGTTCAGTTATATTCGCATATCCGCTTCGTATGTCATTTCTACGGAGTTTCTAGCCGTGCAGAGTGCTTTGCCGGTGCGACTGTACTCGCTCCGCGTATTCGTAGAACATTTGTTGTGGTTTTGGATATAAAACAGCTATGACACGGTGATATTTTTCAGGAGTAGCCCTCGTCATTAACGAATCATGAATGGCCAGGAATATGGTATTTTCCTTATCTCCGCTCGTCTGGCAGTACAGTGACTAACGCCATGACATGGGATGTAAGTACGTCGACTCTAGTACACATAATACTGCTGCGTCATTCGCTCAGATACTGGCTGGGTGACGAGGTTTGCTGTGCGTTTACGACGTAAGACCTACAGCCCGCGGCTTGTCTTTTGTTTGGGAAAACCCGCTTGGTACACAACAACCACGTATTAAGTAACTGTTATGCACCACATTAAAAACAATCTAACAACTTTAACCTGTAATTATTATTTAGTAAAACAACGTCATTAAGTTTAATCAAACGCGTTTAATAAAATTTAAGGAAATGTAGATAGCTATCTCCGTAAATACGGGAGCATCAAAATTATATGTAAATCATTGCCATTTTAGAACACAGATTATTTTGTTTGTTAGAAAATCTCATAGAGAACTGTTATTCGGGTTCCCATCACGAAACCGGAACTGAAATCACACATTAGATTTAATTTTATACGAATTTAATAACAAGTGAGATGCGCGCTCGTCCATTGTGCTCCGTGACCATGAGAAAAAAGCACTGCTCGATTTTTTTGTTGCCGATAAAGAGGTGCCGACGTACAATTCGGAGCAAGATTGATGCGCATGCATGATCGTATCTGCCCGCTGTGAGCGCCGCGGTAATAATTAATATTCCATAATCCATTCATCCCCACATTACGCGGCGACTCCTTTCTCCGCGCCTCCCTGCATCCCGCGCGGCTCCACCGCTCCACTCGCGACCTCTACCGGTAGCAATATTTAATCGTCACACATCCGTAATTGATTCTGCCCGTTTAATTCGAAATTTGAATGAGCTCTCGCTGAATGAGAACCGAAATAAGATCACGAGTGTAGTGCGCTCGGAAACGCTGACGAGTCTCGGCGAAGCTCTCAGTGAGCGGCACAATGACCGCGGCGCACACAGCCAGATCTCTCTCTTGATAAACTTATAAAAAACGTAACGAAAAAAACTACATGTCATGCATCTACGTGTGCTAGTCAATTTCACAGCGACCGTCATGGGAATCGAGCGACGAATGGACTTTAGAAAGCAATTAAAATCTGTGCCCACGAAAAGGAACGCGACCAAAAAGTGCGATCGACACATGAAATCGGCGAACACGTCGCACTTTGTGCACAAATCTTTTAGATGTAACTCCACGGTCGAGCACTGCGGTGCACAGAGCCCGGCCTGCCAAATTGTTCTCAGAACTGAATGATTTTGACAAAAAACGTACAACGCACACCGGTAACGAGACTTATAGGAGACAAGAAAAAGAAAATCTAAGAATGATCTCGTCTACTTTACTCAGCGCAATTGGTTATTACTAGCCTTGCGGCGAATAACTGTTTAACGTTTAACGATTTTTACCTTGGCGCCACAAGTTTTATTTGGTCTTAAACCAAGGAAAATACCTTTGCAAACAACTGTTAAACTTTGTGTACCTTTTACTTTAGAAAGACGATACAAAGGGGGACTACTTAGAGACCAAAAGTGGACTTTACTTTTTTACAACCACAAAAAGGTCGGTATGAAATCGAAGTCAGATTACGGATCCTGCGATTATAAAGTTTCGGCCGCGGACAAAGGGACGGCGACCACAATTTGGTTGCGACCACACGGCCATGCATTATGGAGATACGTTAGTGAACGTACGTGTTACTTCGGACGTGACTTCCGAGATTGAAAACGTTGACAAAAAAGATATTGGAAAACAGTTTCCGCGCTGTTTTTGGGTTCAGCAGTTTCAAAGAGAAACTTTGACCGCAGAAGTTGGTGTGTTGTTGAATTCGTTTGCGGGTCAAGTCGACATTTATTATGTTGCACAGATGATACTATATACGTTACTTAATGTTGGAATGTTGTTAAGGCTTAAAGTGCAATAAATCTTGTAGGCGAACACTATTCTTTCGCTTTTTTTTGGGACAATAATGAGAACTAACTGCCAGTAGGTCTCAATTAGCTAATTATATCTGTGAATGAATCAGACCCATACAATTCGTTGCTGCAGACCATCAGACTCATTAATTAGCATGTTACACAAACACGTGCCTTTCGACATATTGACATGTTTGGCATTCAATTAATCTTGTAACACATTAGTTAAAAATGTTACTGAGAAATAATGGCTGTCATTGTATTATTCCCAGTAATTTAATTACAAATTACATGAGTTTATTTATCTGCGCACGAGTGACTCACTCATGTGAGTAATAATGGCGGCGCAAGCGCCGGTTACCGGTGTTGCCAGACGAAGAGGATTTGCCCATTTTAGGGGACGTTGAATTATTTATTGCTCGGGTGTGTTTGTGGGATAACCGGTAGGATGTTTTGAAAGGGATTGCTTGTAGATGATCATTATATGTGTAGGGTAGATGATGGATGGTCTCTGATAAACATAACCAGTTTCAGCTTCCTTTAAATTATTATAGTAAAAAAATAAAAAAATAAAGCCTTTTATTTCTTGTGGATTTTACAGTGGATTATACATATTATTCTACTTAATATAAATCTCTATTGTCTACCTAATCTAATATAATAGTAGCAGTATCTTTACCTATTTGAAGTAACATTTTATATTAGTTTCTTATTTCTAGTATTAGTATTCTTATTTTAGTTTTGTTAGTTTTATGCTTCATATATTTAAGTATTAGAGGAGAGTAGAAAACACTTTATAAATATCATATGCATTTTATAAGTGCAAAATGGGTAGACCGACCGTACTACAAGAATTGGTAATGTTAGTTTTTATGGATTAACAAACAAGGAGTTTTAATTTCTGAAGTGGCAACACAGCTTGCAACCAATCATTTGCGCGGTCAACCGCACTTGTAAAAAGCAATTTTGAAATCAATCTAAACTTTTTTTATGGCTTCAATATCAATAAACTTTCATTCTGTGCATATGCTAATTTGTCGTCAAAAGAAAGCAAATCGGAGAAATGAAAAAATCCGCATGCATTGATAACTCCAATTAAAATGTTTCTCATGATACAAGAAAACTTGTAAATGAATGGACATGGATCCTTGGAACATTTGATAGTATTAATAACTTCTTGTACCTATCTAATAGTGTGTAAAAAAACTCACTACGGTAAGTGGTACCTTACGAAAAGATCAATAAAAAAAATCCAACATTCGTTTGCCTATGTATATTTAAATTTACCTCGTAGGTACTAATAGAAATGCCATAATAAATATCCTAGTTACGCAGCACTTGGTCATAAACCAGACGTCAGGGTTCCCTGTTATAACTTTCCTGATGACGCGTGACGCGAAATGACGCTGTTTTAACATAAAAACATATGAACATCGAACGCACTACATAAGTAAAACAATAATTGAATACAAATTTCCCCATAATTCACTTACGTCGTACAAATATCAATCTGCCAAACCTTTTCCCAACTATATTGGGGTCGGCTTCCAGTTCAGTACCCCTAATTGCGTAATACACGATCAATCAAAATCTGAATCGTTTTGAAACAGATTGCTTCATAAGTTCGAAAAAAAATCTGCTCAACAACGTAAATAACGCAATGAATGTTGTTGAACTGTCAAAAATGAAACTGATTAGTCGTAATCGTGTTCGAAAATGTGTTGCGTAATTAGATAGCTGATGTAGCTGAATACCAATATTTTATATGGAGCGACTGCCTATCTGACCTCCATAACCCAGTTACTCGACAACATGATACCTCCCTGGTAAGACTGGTTGTCAGACTTTCGGGCTTCGGACTAGCCGTAACGCTTGACGTTTGACGAATAATATGAGCAACACATTTTAACACATTCACTCTTTTGTATAACATCATTTGTTGCGTTACGAACTTAACAAAAGGTACTTAATTTATAATTGCACCTCACTTTCCATTACGCGAACATAATTTATGTAACATTTGCTTTGTGAAAGAAATAATTTGACATTTCATTTATAATGAAAAACACGAACATGGACGAATTGATAATGGATTCCGGATTATCTTGATTGAATTGTGTGAAGTGTGTAGATAGACACTTTTCTTGACTAGATTGACTACCTATCTATTATAGAATAGATTATATAATAAACAAGTCAAAACTCTACATTAAATATAAAAAAAGAAATAATTGCTACGAGTATGATGCCGAAAATATAGTTTTAAGAATGTTTGTCCGGCTGTGTCCAGATTGGGACAAAAATGGCTGAACGGATTTGAATGAAATTTGGCACAGATAATTTATAATCTAGATTAACACATACGGTACTTTTAATCCCGGTACGATTCCGTGGGATATTTTCCGACAACGACGCAGGCGAAGTCGTGGCCAAAAGCATAAGTATAAGCCTTCAAATAAATAGTATGTGAAAATACTTGGACGGTAGCACTCAATTTGTTAAAAGTAATAATCAGATACTCGGATAATTGTCTATGACTGACGAAAGCTGTTCTCACGATAAAAATAACTCTAGCTACAAACCAGGCTCGTTATAGATTTTTAAAGCTCGACATGTGTATCAAAAATTTACCCGGAAAAATGACACCCTAATTTTGCCGCCAAGCAGCTTTGCTTTATTTCTGTAAGCATAGCTTCCAACCTTTTAACATTAGCTAGGCAATAGGTAAGCTTTGTAAGTATTCATTGCTACGTTTCTTACTGATTCAGTAATGTAGGTAAATCATATTTCATGTTAATTTTCCATAGGTGTTAAATATTTTCTTTCCTGTTTTGTCAAGCTGTACATCAAACCATTGCCTCGACCATGTCTCAATTTAATTCTACTAAACATGCGTCAAAAACTTGAGAGTCGATTTGTTTTTGTTTTTGTGTTACTATTGACGTTTCCATCTGACGCACGCAGAATCAAGACATGACTTCTGCGTAAGCTCGCATTCTTTTGATAATTTCTAGCATAAAAACATACCAGTTATTTAATTAAAAAATATACAAATATTTGTTAAACAGTGTCATGTAAATCATGCGTTTTTATTAATTTCAAAAATATGGATAATAATGATCTTCCTGAAATACAATCACGTTCACGGCCATTTTTGAATGACTATTCTCAACCTTGTCCGTCATTATTTATCATTCATATTTCAGTAGGCTAATCCACATATCATTGCTCAATTTTTTTACGCCCAACTGCCCCACGTTACTAGAAAACATTGCCAACAACATACAAGCAAACAAAACAGTAATTTTATATTAATTTTCCGTTAATAAACCTAATAGAATGAAAGCCGCCAAATTCTATTAATATCTCATTCAAAAATTACGTAACAAACTAATTTCATATAAATTACAATGAACTTTTTGTTAAGTTCACAGAGAAAGTCGCTTTAACACTTGATTATAAACCGTATCGATTTTTTATTTACTCGTATCGTTTTAGCCACTCGGAATCGATTCTCGCGACCGACCGCAATCGTTTTGGATATCATTCCACATGCTAGATTACATACGGAACGGAAGCCGGTGACCACAAAATATATTATGAGAAACTGACTTCCACTTGCAAAGATCAAACAAATAATTAACTTATTATATGGCGCAACATAAACTAGTTTTAACTGCTATATTCAATCTGTGGCAGAAAAATAATGAGTATGACAGTGAAGGCTGTATGACGAATTACTTTTGCCTGTAACAAATATTTGTATGAATCAAAACCTCAATAAAAACTTAACCCTTCGTCTGATTCAGTTTGGTATTTGGTACCAAAGTGCACGTATATTTCTCGGTGGCATAGATGTTAGTCGCAAATCTCTTCAAATATGAAATATGGTGGTAGAATCTAGTATATCTTAAAGCTGTGCATGAGTATAACGCGGAACTTTGAAAGGACTGAAAGTTATAGTGTACTTAAACATAACGTAGTGAAAGTATTTTAAGATTTAGCTGCTAACCGCATTATTTATTCATGACTCGCAGTAAACATAAATCGCATTTTAAACAAGTCCATTTTATAACACTGACTATAAAAACTACTTTAAGTAAATTACGATACTAAACTTCATCTCATGATCTCGTGTAGGTACTTTGTGCTGTCTTCCTTAGAAGAATTATTATATTAACTATTATAGTTTAGTAAACAGCTTTATTTGGTTTTAGGAACCTACTTTATAAGAGCATTCTTTTATAAACCAAGATATAAGAGTTTCTTGCCCGTTCTTCTCCAGAAGAACTTACTATGGTTTGGAATGGGTAACTTGCTTCATCTTTGTTACTGACCGACCTCTTGAGAATTCAAAAGTGCCTGTAATTTATTTATTTGAAATAAATGCTTTGAGTTTGAACGCAAAGCTTTTCCACTGTAAACATTTTTTGACGTTTCTAGATTAAAGAAGATAATTACTAATCAGTGCCTGCAGAGGTATCGACAACATGGATCGTCTAATTATGACGGGAAAAATAGAGAGCAAAACACCTAACTAGAGACCGAGCTCCAAAGAGGTGGTCGGATCAAAATATCCGAGCAATTGACGATATCTGTCAGCGCTGCTCTCCACCAGGCCACTGATCATCACAGATTGAGAAAGACCGTTGACAAATAGATTCTCAGCAGTGAGAGAGCGATTGAGAAAAAGACTGATCAGTGAACAGTCATTTGTCCACAAATTTGAGTATATTTTTGCATCGTAATCAATCAAGTTATTCGGTCGAAATTGCGTTCTATCTCTCAAAATAAATTGACTATATTGAACCGTTATAGAAACACAAGGCACAGTTTCCCTTGAAAATCAATCACACATGTAATTAGATGACTGGGCCAATCTCAATACAACAATGGCCAATTCCCCGTTCTAGTGTGAATGCTGTGTGGTCTAATAATTGAACATAGAAAAATGAGATGTCTGGTATTAAAGCATCATCTATGGTATTCCGTTCGCATAGACAATGAGCGACTCATTTTGGAAGCTCGTTCGGAAACAATAGAAAGCGGGGCCTCCTACAACTTCACACGGGACGCGCAACCAGTGGAAAGTTAACGAAAATACATTTCAATAGCTAAAAGCAAAATTGGATGAGTGGCCTTACGAAATTATCGCGTTAGCCGTAATTCATTTGTGAGTGAACTCTCCCAGGCGTCGTGTGACCGTGTGTGATCAAGCTAATGTGATCTTGTTAAAACACCTCTTGCGCTTCGTTTTGAAACCGTTCTGTCATTGTGCAGCTTAATTACGTTTCACACATGAACAAATGTTCCGAAATTTTTGATATAAATTATGAACCAGTTCATTTTATTAAACACGAGATTACATAAAATAACGTTATAAGTGGCCATTGTTATATCAGTGATAATCAAACAGTACTCAAGGTCTACAAGTCTTATAAATATTAAGTTGCCTTTATGAGCATTCGCCGGTATTTACACCCCATATTATTTATGTAATGGGGACTTATATTGGACACGCGATCTTCTCGAACAATGCAAGGAGACGATGCCCATCATCAGCGACCTAGACTTCTTTCCACTTTAATTGTTCCTCACATCGATTATAACGTATATTTCACTGAAACAATAGATTAACCCAGTTGCGGCATGTTCTATAATAGTTATGGCGTTTCTCGTCCCGCGATATTATTGCTTTCGTATCCTTGGCGTGAGCGGCTATCTATCATGTGATCTATTGTACGTACAGTCGACATCGGTATTAGATTAAAGCGATAATTAATGCTGATTCCATACGACCTAGATTCGGGCCCGCTCGATAAAGTTAATTTACAGTTATAGTTGTAAATCTCGTTGCAAAATAAACGGCCAGCACGCGCGCCTGCCTGACCGTAGACAACACGCGGAGACTCCCACACACACCTCTATACGTCAGCACCCTCCCCCGCACCACCCGTGTGTGCCTCGACACCGCGTGAATGGGACCCTTCCCGAACCGTAAACATCACGTCACGTGGCTGCATGCGGTTATAACCCGACCCGGACGAAGTACACCCTCGCAGGAAGCCCCCAACGCGCAACAAGGATTCTCAATCCCGCCGGGTTTCAGGGAAAACGCACGCATGTGTGACGAGACAGACGAAACAACACACGTGCGTGACCCACGCGCGAGAGAGAGGGTGCGTCAACTGTTGTCTGAATGAACGGGGTGAAGTTTGACAAGTTGAGTACACATGGCCGCGAAAGGGTTGAGCCGAGTTGCGAACTAAGTTTGTGAACGCTTTCGATTTCGACGCGTGTTGCATATGGGGCGAACATCGATCCATCGTAAACTTTGTTGTGGAGAAGTTCAGTGGGTATTTCGTTTAAATCAGATTAATAGACAGGAGAACAACTTTGTTAACTGCCAGAATATGTTGCGAAAAGTCTGTTAAACTTGAGTTGTGAAAATTGTGGAAAAAACGTCGGATCGAATCGTCGTCGTCGTGCTAACGTATTGCGTCCACGTCTGGTTATCGGGTGTGTTTCGTAAATCATTGTTTATGGTCGAATAGTTCTCTGAAGGAGTCCGAGAGACCGGAATTAGAAAGCGTCAAGCGCGCCGACTGTGCTACGACTAATTGACCGCAAGGTTTACGCGATTCTGCTAGAAATTGTGACGTAAGATAATAATACTGAAAATGACACCTGTTATACTTGGGTTACCAAAAGGAAGTTTATTTTCACGGACGTCATAACTGATTTAACAACTCAATTTTACAATGTTGGGCATAAATAAAGAAATAAGTAGATTTTGACAATTTCTTTTTTAAATCTGACGTTAAATTACTTTTGAAAACTGGCAACTTTCGCGATAACTCGCTGCTATTTCCGAATCGATATTTCGCCCGATTCGATGATTGAATTTATTTTGGATTATATTAAACTTGAAAGGCAGTATAATCTGAAATAAGTTTTGACTTATAATGAGAAAAGTCGAATATGATAACAAAAAATGCTGCACTTTGCATCAGAAGTGTTTGTAAAGTTACCTAACCGCGTTTTTGCCACAACTATGATTTTATATTATACAATTTAACATACCTAACATCTCTGAAATTGCGTTTAACATAAAAACTTATTGAACTTACTGTACTTATTTCTTAAGACACTAACCTTGTGCCTGCGTCATAATAAAACGACAATAATAATTACCATTTTAACAATCAGTAATTTATAAATTACCTACATGTAATTATTTAATTCTTTACAATATTTTTATATTTCACATTAACTATAAAAAGCTACCTACCAATTAAAACAACCCAGTATATGCGCCTCAATCTAGATTTGTGTACCTTTATTAGGGTCCTGCAATTAAATAATAAGAACCATTTACTGTATTCAATTAGATCTGTGTAATTATGGTTCATAACATCTCAGAAAGATTCATGTTATGTTGTGTTCCTTCGTAGAATGCATAAATCTAACGTTTAAATATTTTGTAACCACCGTTTTAAGTATCTACGCTTAAATCTTAGATTATCGCGATAAGTTTAAAAGGGCCATGGAGTGGAGCGTGCCATGTTAGGCATATCATTAAGAGCTTGAGTCCGAAACACACAAGATTCTACGTTGAACCAAATTCCAAGGCATCGGGGAACACGTTTGCTCTAAAATTGTGACGGATAGGACAGGCAAGAAGTGATCACAGAAGAAGGAACGGTAAAAAAAGACTGAAAAGTCATAACGATTTCCTAGGTATTGTGGGAAAACCTGGGATTGGATCAGTTTTCCATCTTTTGTACTGGGAAGACCTACCACAAAGGGAAAAAACCTGAGATTATAATATTTAATAATAAGTTACAATTCATCAGTTAATAAACCTACATAATTTTAATTCCCAATATAATATTTTAATAAAAATTAACACGTTAAACCGAATATTTGCCCAACAATATTTGTGAACAGTGACCAACATTTTCATGTTCGTCGAAGATCCGTCATTCCCTTTATTACGACCTCAAGTTACGTTCTATTATCCAATTATTACGAACTACGGTAAACCAATAATTCCAAAAGGTATAAACCGCAATTAACGACTGCACTCAAATAAAATAGAGGTAGCCATAAACAATGACAGAACCCACTTTCCACATCAACATATGCACTTGAAACGTTTATTTTTAAGTCTTCGATCCGAATGTGGGCTTATTGATTGTCGGTAATTATGCAAAATAACGAGTCGCGGACTGGCTCGCTGCTCTAACTAGTGACGTGTATTAACGGTTCGTTAGGACCGCCAGCAGTAAAAGTTAAAGCCGACGCCGACGGTACAAAGACACTGCGTGCGGAAAATTGAATTAATTCAACACACCATAAGTTTAATACAAATTCGACATTCAAATGTGTTTAAATGTGGAATATAGTTTAAAATACGAACATAATTTCTAAAATTTATTAGTTTCGAGATGATGTAGACCGTACACATTATAGTGGATAGTAAAACTACTGTCTGTGTGCACATATCGTGGTAATTTACCTATCTGCAGTTTACCTAATTAGACTCACCGACGTTTAGTGTAGTAATGCAGGCAGATAACATGGGATTATGGCTTAAATGAACAGTTACATGTAACTGTGAAGAAAGTTGCTTTTAGTGGCAAAAGCTTCTCTGACTTGATTGGATTTCCATATGAGTTAATGTCGAAGAGAGATGGACATAAATGCTTTCAGCCTATTTTATAATGTCAAATTGTCAACTAAGCATGATTGAATGTTATAACATTACAGTTAGTAAATAAATAATGCTAACGTTTATTGACAATTACGCCTTTGGTACCACTTGCAGTATATCAAAGCAAACGGTGGATTTAATTAGCGTGTAATGCTTATTTAATCATCCATTCATCCATTACTTACATATCGAGACCCTTCCGTGCCTCGGAACGCACGTGCCGTTGCTCCCGACTGTCATTTGTAAATCTTTGACAGTCGTTACGGTTAGTCAGAAACCCGAAAGTCTAATATCCAGTCTTGCCATGGGGTGTCGTATTACCCAGTAACTGGGTTGTGAAGGTCAGATAGGCACTCGCTCCATGTAAAATACTGGTATTCAGCTGCATCCAGTTAGACTGGAAGCCGACTCCAACACAGCCGGGAAAATGATGGGATGATTAAGGCCGAAGACTTGAATGCTAGAAATACCTCACCTACCATCTTGTAAGTACCAAGTTGAAGTTAGTACCAATAAACAGTTATGAGAGAGCGAGTACACAGAAGAAGAGACTCGAAATTTAAAAATTAAAGAAGTTCTAGGCACTGCGAAAGTCTTGAAGTTTTGACTTTGGTGACACCTCTTTGACATTTTTGAATTTGATTTCAACAATGTCGTCTAAACGAAATAACGCTACATAATTAACATTATCTTGCCCTTATCGGCGTGTTTTTTTTTCCATAGTTCTCTATGAGTCGTCATCTCGCTAGGTCACCCTTTCGAGCCATGTCATCTTTCACAGTCCATCCATCGTTTCTTAGGCTTCCCCTATCCACGACATAATACATATTTGAAATTCGAATCTCCACGTCCACAATAATCATGAAGATAAGAAGTACTAGATCTACATAAGTTACTAAGCAAGAGGTGTCTCATTGTAAAACAGCGCCAACGATATCGATTCGTCGCACAATACGTTGCTACTCCTCGAATCGCATCTCATCTGAATACAGAGTAAATGCAATTCTTCAACTTGATTTCTGTGAGTTTGGGTAAATGTTTGAATTTTTGTCATCTTTGTGTTTAGCGACGGGTTAAGCATTTCTTTGAAGTGTTACTGTTTACGATGTTAGTCCATAAATTATGTCTTCTTGGACTTTGTAAAGTAATTGTAATAACAAAACCGATCAAGCCAACCTATTTAGTTTAGAAAGAAAAACAACCCAGTTTCAGATTGGTGTATTAATTTCTCTTACTAAGTATTATAAATATGTAGTTCCTCGATAACATATAGATACTTTGTATAACACACATCCTTAATTAGAGACAACTCCGTAACTTTGATCTCATGCAGCACAATTTACAATTAAGTACAATGTTTTCACACATTAATAAACTAACCAAATCAAACATATAAACACACAATCCCAGCTGAAAGTACTAGGCGCACATAAACGCAAGGTATTACACTACAAAACAAAAGATCACAATAAAATTAACAATTCCAATCTTATCACACTTTAAATATTTATCCAAATCAAACATATATACTTCTAAGACAATGACAATCCCAACTGAAAGTAATAGGCACACATAAACACTAGGCACACTACAGAACAAAAGATTCGCAATGAAGCAACGAAGGCGATCGATTTGTCGCATTCGATTAGCGGGCGACGAGACTAGGTTCGCAAGATGTTATTTATTGTACCTATGTATGTAACAGTCTTGTTACCGACCAGTTCGAGCCCTTTACATAGGAAATTATTGTAATTAGTGATTGATTTAGAAATTAATTTGTTTAATTCAATACTTGCAATTAAAATTAATATCAGGAATGCACTAAGTTTTTCGTTTTGATATTTAATAGCAAATGATTGCATCTCGCAATGAATGAAATGTAAAATATAATCTAGTACACTATTTTCCGTAGCCTCTTACCCGCTGATCTGTCTTATCAAGATATAAAGTCCGAAAATAAAATGCCAGTAATGAAGAAGCAATTGAATGTCCTTTATACAAGTAACAAAACAAAAACCTAACTCGCGATGTTGGGTCACCTCGAAGGTTTGCGTAGTAGCCAACGCCATCTAGCATCGAGTAGCAGAACTACTCGGCGTACCAACTTAGCAAGTGCCTTGCGATACGGCTTACTCTGCAATAAATTCAGAGATAGAATTAGTTTCTAATGCTCAAACAATTTAATTAAATATTTTATTTACTATGTTTCTTGAGTAAATCAATTATTATTATTATTTATTCACAATAACAATGAACTCATACTAATTATTATAGGAACACAATTTCAATATCAATACAAACATACAAAACGTTCAATTAAACTTATTAATACATTATTGGTCACACAAACACTTTTGTTCCTATCAAAATATCATGGTTTTCTATTTTTTCTGTAGTTAACGGAACCCAGGAACATTATAAAACGTCTAATCGTGTTCTAACAATAGTATTTCTGACCTAAAAGCACGCGAAGGCGTCTTTCCAGTTTAATTCAGGTTCCTAGACTAGCGTAGGTTTTAGTGGCAATTCATGATAAAGGCACCCAAGTGTAAAATGAATAAATAGGTAGGTCGCTTAAACTTTTTAATATTCTATAGTTAACCGCGTTATACTTGGAGCGTGAGCAATTAGAATATGACTTATATTTAAAAATGTCATTAGATATTTTACTAAGTACTTATTATAATTCGGTATTGTGAAATTGAATAATAGAATCCGATGACCGATCCAAGGAAAAAGTCAGTCGAAAACGCGTGTACATGAATCGGAATTATGTATTTAGTTGTTATACCAACAAGAGTACCTACCAAAATACAAAACCATTTTAAGATAACAATAATAAAATTAAAATAATATAATATGCTGAGAATCCGATTTTGGTGCAGGTCTGCGAGTTATAAATTAAGCTAAATGGATTGTATTGTATGATTGTCCAACCTGTGGGTTTATGAACAGCGACTAGGAAGTACCTATCTCCAGCTAGCCACCCGCGTCTGCTTCGCATGGTTTTTACGACTCCACAAAACATTTAGTTTATTTTAATTTTAGATAAGGTTATTATTCATGTATGTACAAACCTTCCGGAATATATTCTCTAAGTCAGAGATCACCAATTAGTTTCATTGGGGGTCAGTTTAAAAAATATATAAATGTCTGTCGCGGTCCGTTTGGTAGACGATTACAACAAACAGCCAAGGTTTAAAAAAAGTTTTTTTTTTTTAAGAAGTTTGTAACCAATATTATGTAATTAATAAAAATAACGAAGTACCTAATTAATATGTATATGAAAAATGTTTTTTTTTTTACTTTGAACTATGTATTTTAAGTGTACAAAGCGCGGGCTAAACTCAATTACTATTTTATTTTATAATTTTCAAATTCAAATCTTTATTGCATATCACATGTGTTAACAAGGTCTTAATAATAATAATAAAGTTCACATGGACCCTGTCGGGCACAACAATTTCATAAAAATATGAGTACTACTCATATTTTATTATTTACATTATCTTTAAAAAACAATCAAATACAATTACATTATATAATATCACATTTAAATATGTGACATACGTCTTTGCAAATTCTCACTAGCTCTAGAAATCATGAAAAAGAATTAATTAATTTCAAATAAAAATCACACAAATTAAATTATTAAATTATTAATTCATTAAGAATAAATTATGTCACAGATTAAATTAATATAAAAAGTCAATTTTTGGATTCAGTTTTAGTTATAAATTTTACTAGTTACTTAAGGTCCGCACAAAATAGGTCAGTGGTCCAGATCAGGACCGTTTGTCCGCCATTTGGTGACTCCTGCTCTAAATGATGATGAAAAGCCCATCAAAATCTGTTGCGTATTTTAGAACAACGCGGTCACACAGACACGATTAGCGACTTTAATTTATAATATGTATAAATATAAAATATCGTCATATCAGCCTGCAGCATCTTCTTGCCAATAACATCTGCAAATCTACGACACCCAACTGATCAAATGTAACGGTTTATAGCCAGATCCTTATGAGTACGAAGCAATGCGAATACTAAGCAAGCAAGTACCTATGCAATAGCGATTGGGAGGTTTAGGCTCTTTAGAAGCAGTTTCAGGTGTTGAATTGTTGATAGTTCAAAAAAAATCTCACCTACCGTAAATATGGCGCCTAAAGTTTTAGAAAAAGTTGTCTTTGTCACTCATTTGACAGTCTCTTTCTAAATCTGGTTATGATATATTTACGCCGTGGTAGGTCCTGAAGCTGTTTCTGGCTATTATTAAGTTTGATGTTGTATCTCATGTCCTGCAATAAAAACATGTTTCTTTATTTCCTGATTTCTTTCTCATATTTTTTTATTTACAGTGAGATATATACATAATTTATAAACTAATAGTCTTAAAATAATAATATGTACCTGCCTACATGTATAAAAAGCAAGGGGAGAATCAACGGGCATCAAAATATTGGTCCGCTGCGCTATCAACAGGGAAACATCCAAAATTCTTCTTTCCCTTAAAATTCCTCATTCTCAAGGATTCTTCTTTCGTGCTTGTCTAACATTGTTGTCTGTTTTGTTCCAGTGTTCGGTATGGACTCTCCACTGGGGCTGTTCCCGCCAGGCATGGAGCACAAGATGTACCCGATGATGGACGTGGAACACCGCGCGCCGCTTGATGCACAGTTATTTACTAATGTTAAAAAGAAATGTAAGTTTAACATTTTCATTTTATTCTAGCAGTTATAGGCACTAAGCTCGAGTAAATGCAATTCACGGACAGTACCCAAAACGGGTCTGAAGCAGCGTAACACATTCCACAGCAACACTTTTTAATGTAATTTATTAGAGAGCAAAAAGCATACCAAAATTTTCTGACTAAGGCTTCATCCACAACTTAGTTAATATACTTAATAGTACTAATGTTCGAACTCCAATCAAGAATAATAAACCCCGGTTTCTGTATTACACCACAAAAAAAGCTACAGCAGATATTCTTTGAAAGACTCACATACGTATTCAAGTTATCTGTGAACAATGGCGCTCATACACTCACATCACAAATAGCAGACGCGTGCCGAGTCGCAACAAAGGATCGAAGCGCAATAATGCACGCGCTGCATCCTCGCGTCCCCATCACACATCGAGTGGTCCCGCAATCTCGCCGCGCTAATGTTAAACGCCCATTGTTTCTGAGCAAATGTTTATTAAGACGATCTGATAGCGTATCTCATAGGGGAACAGACGCCGACTCTAACGTATGCTTTGAATACGCTCCGTGGCTGGTCGCCGACGGTTCCACCGACGCCCGCACAATAGTCTCCGATCGATTAGCTCCATCGCTCGAGACAGGCACACGTGGAGCTCCGCTCCCTCGCTAACGAGCTACAAATAGAAGACATCCTTTTTAATTTTCAAAGCTCGCGTGACCCCCGACGACTATTAAAAGAAAAACTAATTTCCATAATAAAATATCATTTCTCCGACGACGTTCCGAAATGTTCCTCGAATTATCTGATCGGAATCGAGTTAACGTGCTCCGTTGAAATTATAAAACTATAAAGTTAGGGGCGACGTCGCCGGCGTATGCATGTCCGCGTTTCTTTTTGACAAACCGCCGTAATAGTCGCGTGCTCGCATCGAATTAATGACAAATCGCCGCCAACAAAATGTCGCCGCAACCCGCTCATTTCGCTAGCTCGCTCCGTACACAGTTATTGCTCAGCCGAAACATGGTTATTAGATAATGGTGCATTCGCGTAATGCCGTCGCGGTGGCGCGGCACACGGCACATGTCGTGTCGCGGAGCCTGCACTTCGCCGCTCGTAAATCACAGAACTCCGGGCTCGCGGTTGTTTCGTTATGTAATTAGTTAGCTAAACATTTCTGTTTCGTTGACACGAAACCTCAAACCACATTCATAGATTAATAATGTTATCTGTGTTCCGCAGGGCGACCGAAGGGTCAGCACAGCGCGCCGCGCGGTGGTCCACCTCGATCGTGGACGAACGCCGAGCTCACGGAGGCGCTGCAGCACGTGTGGAACAAGAAGATGACGACAAGCCAAGCTTCTAGGATCTTCGGCATCCCGTACAACTCGCTGCTCATGTACGTGCGCGGGAAGTACGGGAAAAGCCTAAAACTAGAGCAGCTCAGGAAAGACTGTATCGGCGGACCCCTCGACGTGCTAAACCTTAACTCCGGCAACAACAACAACAACCAACCCTCAAGCAAACACCACGACAAAGACGACCACTCACAACGACCAGCGAGCTCCGAGCCAGACATCGCCTCGAATCCCATGTTCAATCCATTCCAGCAAGGGTTCTACCCGGAGTTCCCGCCCGGATTCCCGATGCCGCTCAACATGCTGCATCTACTCCCGCCGAACGACAAAGCGAGGGAACTGTATCAGTCGATGCCGATGGCTCTGGACTCGCTGTCAGGAGTAACGAAAGAGGAGGATTGTAAGAGTGACAGGTCAAAGGAGAACTCGGCTGATGAGGAGGGCGACTCGTACCGCGCGCCCTCGCACCCGCCGCACCCGCCCGACACGCGTCAGCTGCTGCACCACAACGGACAGGACTAGGTCCGCCGCACCGTCATGTCTCCGATATGCATGTACCTTCAACTGTTAACAAACCACTAGGTGTATATCAGCGGGCTCCGATGTTCCCGCCGCTCTTGCAGCTGACATCTTCAGGAACTCGCTTGTTCAATCCGTTGACGGACTAAAACTGGAATTTAGTTAGTGTATTAATAAGTCTCGTAACAAACATATTTACGTGTTTTAGAAATTAATTTTATATCTTGTGGCCGATCACTGGCGACAGTTGGTGTGCTTAGTGGTACTATAGTGAAACTTTTAACAACTTTTTAATGTACTAGCCAAATGGTGAGGCGACACGTTATTTAGAATTGGTGTAAGTCACAGAAGTATGAAAAACGGAGAGCGGCTACGTTAGACGCGTGGAGACATTTTTCATATTTCTGCGACGAGAACTATTTATTGTTATTACCTTCGTAGAGGTATCACTCGCGAGGAAATCAATAAGGATCTGGCGAGGCGGCCACATAGTGTAATATTTCGATTGGAACCTAAAACTCGCTTAAATAACTTCGACGGTAGCTGAACGCCCGTGTATATTTGCTATTGTTTTGATGTGCAATACTAAATTGGAAATTACTATGAATACACTAGAAAGGTTTCAGTTTTACGGATAACGTAAATTGTATTAGGAAGTATTTGTGAATCTCCGGGATCGCGACCGGCGACGTCCGCATTAAATTAGTTAAATTTATATTTAAAAGATGTGTTAATATTGTAAATGTATATTAATATCGCGTACTAAGTGATAGGCGATAACTTACTTTGAAGGAGTGCAATAAGTATGAAAGGTGTTGTGATTGTTATCGTTAAGACATTCCGAATTTCATTATTGTTAACATTCCGTTACATTCCCTATTTTTAGATAATGTACTATAATTTCTTACGATTTTTATTATTGATTATAATAATACATTGATTTCTTCATTCATAGTGAAACCTTTGTAGATATAATACGTTATACGTGCGAATTCACTTCTGCATTTCACCAAAGTTTGTAAAATATTTCGTAATAATAGTTATAATTCGATGATAAACAATTTTTAATTGTAAATAGTTAATGATAAAAAATTAATGGGATATAAATTTTTGAATTAACCAGTAAATAAGGTGGACATTTATATGTGTCTAAAATGGTAAATAGTAGTGTATTTGTAATTGTTGTAGTGTTAGTGATGTGAATCAGTGAGCTGGGCCGAGTGGGGGACGTGACGTCACAGGGGGCCGCGACGCACTAGTCACACACATCCACTCACCAAACGTTCGAAATAGCGTTCCAAACACAAATGTCACAAAATTCAACAGACTATCCACGATACAGCACTAACTGGCGCAAAACGAGGACCGTGTCCAATAAAAAAGAAATTTAATTTCGTTCAAGTTTCGTTTTCAATAATAATTAATTAGATGAGGAAAAGAGCTGCAATTATTACCCCATTGCATTAGTACATAAGAAACTTGGAACAATCTGTGTATTCCAATATTTTTAAAGGTAAAAATGCCATTCAAACACAATATCAACTTCTAATAATTGCCAGCCTCTAGAACTCTCCAAAATCAATTTCAAAGAATTTCCACTAAAGAAAATGACAGTGCGCGCCACGATTAGACAAATAATGTATCTGCACTCAATGTTCAAATAAAAAGGAGCTTTCAAGATTTTAGTAAATAATGAAAGTTAGAATAAATCGTTCAATACTATCTGGCTTTAGATAATGTATACAGTGATCACTAGAGATACCGTGTGATTACTTAGAAAACATGATTTTACCTGTTGTAAATATTATTTGTATAATAATGAACTATAATATCTGTTGAATAAATCGTTTCCTTTATACGCTGTACCCAAATCTAACGACTAACAGTATTTACGTTCTGTGACAATTCGATTCCTTTCAACATAATGTTCCCGCGTGTTTTACTCGGAATAATCGATATTTTCATCCAAATTAATTAACTATAGTCGAACATGAAAATCTCTCAACAGAAGACTGAGCACTATTTACGATTCTATTTTATAAAAAATATTGTACATTTCACATACCAGTACAGAGCTACAATGGAATCCTCATACCTGCATACAGTAGTAACACATAGTGTCACTTCATAATAACAATATTATCATTACAGGGATTTTATATATTAAACGATTAAATATGATTAAAATATTGTAATAGTTTTAACAGATTTTATATTGCTTTTTTTCTCATTCCGTTTACGCTGGCAACATTGAAGAATGCAAAAACCGCGCACTTTTGTATTTAAATGTAACGGATTCACATGTAGATAATAAAATAAGGTCATGTATTGAATAAATAAACAATTGTCTGTATGAAACGTAAATACATGTGCCAAAAAATGTAAAGAAATAATTTCACGAGTTGCGTTGGCGATGGCGTTGTGTTACTGTTCTACAATGTTCTCTAACCGAGCTTGTGTTGTGACTTGTGACCATAGATTACGTTCAATATTTACCTAATTCGTACAAATTCAGCAGTATTAGAGTGATTTTGTTAAAGTTTTAATTGAGAAGTTTTTTTTGTAATTAAGTTTTGTTATTTGTTAATGTGTAGGTCCTGCGATTGACGAAATGGTTATGATAAAAGAATGTTTTACAAAGTTCAAACGGAATATGTTCTGTATATGTCTATATGTATATTTATGGTTCTGTGGTTTACCTTATTGCTTTAACACTTCGTTATATAGTAAATTCTGTTTTTTCTTGACCTTTACGCCGCTAGAAACGTTCTTATAAAACTACGTTCAGCTTTTCAACACTGTTCTCATTAAGCATAGGTGACATCAGGAGCCAAATGTAATAACGTAAAGAATTAATAGATAATATATTGTACGACATTGAGTACTTATTTTTAGTTGATAAAATGTGATTGTATTAATTTTAGTAAAAATTCAAAATATTTAGTTCCTTCAATTTTTGTTACGAGTATTTATAAATTGTAATTGCAATGATTTTTAGCTTTTAGATAATTGTTCTCTCCGATAAAGAGTATAATTAATTGTAAGTTTTATTTTTTGTAATTTAATTTGTTGTATTTTTGCTTAATATAATGACAAATTAAATTAAATGATATCGTTACATTAGGGTGTAAAAAAGATTATCTATTTGATCTTAAATAAAATACGAAAAAATATTTATGTTCTAGAATCATTCTAACGTGTAATTGAAGATGGAGCGTTGTAGTAAAATTCGTTTACGGTCACCGACGTAAAGTGTAAAAAATAAAAATATGAAATACCAATTTGTCGTTTCATTTTATTTATGACACCGACACTCACGAGTCCAATTTGTTCTCGTATTGTGTTACATCTCCATTTGTTATTTTTTCCTTAATGGGAATGTTATTAAAAAGATGGATAAGGATAATATTAAGAAATGTCATTATGACCCTCATAATGACATTTCTATGAAGGAGCTAAGTAATAATTGCCGTACAGGTCGATCCATCAGGTTAAGCTACGCTTGCCGGGGTTGGTCTGTGGATGGGTGACCATCTTTACATACCAAGACTCCTCCGTGCCTCGGAAAGCACGTTAAGCCGTTGGTCCCGGCTGTCATTCGTGGATCTTTGACAGTCGTTACGGGTCGTCAGAAGCCCGAAAGTCTTACCAAGGAGTATCGTATTACCCAGTTACTGGGTTGTGGAGGTCAGATAGGCCGTCGCTGCATGTAAAATACTGTATTCAGCTGCATCCGGTTAGACTGGAAGCCGACCCCAATATTTGGGAAAAGGCTAGGCAGATTGAATGACATTTCTATGAAAATCAAAGTTTGCTAGATATGCAAAGAAAAAATTTTTGGGTTTACAGTTCGTGTCAAGTAAGTTTGCCGTTCGCTCTGAAACCAGGCTTACCTATGTAAATCCAACAATAAAACATTTGACAATTCACGGTCAAGGTCAGTAAAAATCATCCGTAGGACTAATCACACAGCGAAAGTGATTTAGTATGACGCGTAGAATCACCCCCTTGACGGATGCAGGTGACTAAATCGCCACCCAGCTGTCTACGTCACCCAGTATAGACTTGGCATATTTGAACTCTGCAGTCATAGTGTCGATAGCTGTAATGGCCAATGCTCTAATACTGTGTCTCAATGCTCGCTAACTGTGGAGGCTTGTAAATGGCTTGTCGTCAATTACCTCACTATTACTTCTGTATTGATAGCTGTAAGCCACCCAAATACAATAAAATAAAATAGTCAATATCCTCGACCATTTGTTTGAAACGGCTCTGTTACGAAAAACATATCTGTCAAATAGGAGGCCATCAATAAATAATGTCACACGAATTACATTATTTTTGGAGTCCTCACCCCCCTTTGTATATATTTGTGCGACTCTCCCTGATGTGACGTCACATATTTTGCAATGTTAAATTAAGTCTTATAACAATAATAATAGAATTGATAATATTTTTATAGTTTTTAGGTTTTTAATGCTTTAGAGTATGATTCCGACAACGCTGCACGCTGCAGAGCCGCGCCCGTGATAACTGCCGCGTGATTCCGCTGCGCGGCACTGATGTTCGTAGTTTACTTCTCAACATTCACGTGGTAACGCTGTGATGAACGCCGTACTACTGGTCTGGCAGTGCCTTCGCAGCAATTCTGCCGCTCGGAATGTAATCTCATATTACACGTATAGAAAATGTATGAGGACCAGTAGTGACGCGGCAGCACGGCCGCGTGCAGCGTTGTTGGGAACCATACCTTTAGATTTATACATGTGACGTCACGTAATTAATTACTCGCCCTTGTCACACGATGTCACACTCTGTTGACCCCCTTAACGTGTAATGTAGTTTATAGATGGCCCCATAGCTACAAAACTGCAGTAAGGTAACAAGAGTCTAGGTACCCACCAGACAAAATGTCCTCCAGCTAAGTTGCAGTCGAAATGTAGTCCTGTTCAACAACATACGTCTACAGGTTTCGAAAGTGATGGGCTTTCACGGCGGGTACGTCGTCAAGGTGATACGAAAGAGTTCTGACATTCAGGCCTGTAATCAGATGAGTTAAGGGCCGTTTTCACCAAAGCGGAGAGAAATTTATCTCGTACAACGTGTTTGCGATATATTCACTTACCTGTGCTTAGCTTTATGGAAATACATATTTTGGTTTTTTACAAGATATATTTCTTTTCCTCTTTAGTGAAAACCAGCCTTAAACCGGACTATGAACGCCACTGATAACAGTTATTTCTGGTGGTTTTTTGTGAAAGAAGTCCTCTACTAAAGCTTGATTCTCCATAATCGTTGCATTCAATCCTCGGTTTATCTTTAAACTTGATATTCTGAATCTCCTTTTGAACCTCAATCTCTACATTCCGAGTACGGCAGCAATGCTGCGCGACATTGCTGCGACGGCACTGCTACGCGGCAGTGTCGCCCTGCCGCCGCGGCAAACCAGGAGTGCGGGCGTTCATCACAGCGATAACACGTGAATGTTGACAACTGTTGAGAAGTAAACGAGGAACAGCAGTGTCGCGGCGCGGTGCTCTGAATCACGCGGCAGTCAGTAGCGTTGTTCGAAATCATACCTTAGAAGGATTGAGAATAAAACCAAATATTCGATATCACATGAAATCATACCCTTTTATTTTCAATTTCATTAAATATGATTTTATAAATACAAAATTATACATTAATCGAACGGTGGATACTGTTAGCGCTTACAAATATCGTACATACTCCATTTTGAGCAAATGCAAGCAGTTTTTATCAATTTTACACAAGTTTTTATAATCTTTCTTACAATTTTATAGTTGCTTTTGAAGTTCTATCTATTGAAATTAATATCGAATTTAATTAACCTGTGATCTAAAGTAGAGTAAATAAATTGAAAAATAATTATAATTCATCCAAGTTTTTTATCATCACATTTTACGCACGCACCCGATGATCATCGGATGCGTGCGTAAATCATGTTACGCGTGCACACGCACGTAAGCAGTAACGAGCGGATATGACTAGCCAATTTGAACGTAGCATTATTTAGAATACGATCGCGAATTGTGAAAAGTATTACAGAATATAACAATAATCTTTATAAATTATAGTCTATGTTACTCAGGGATAATATAGCATTCTACAGGGGAAATAATTTTTTAAATCGGTCCAGTATTTTTTGAGTTCATTCATTACAAACAAAAACGATGATCGAATCCATTTTGACTACAAGTTAAAATATTTTTTCACACGACATAACTTCAAAATGGTTTTTATAATACTAGTCTGCGTGAGCGCAGCTGGAGGGATAGCTAGTCCATATTATAGTTCACAGGTTAAGCAAATAATCGTCATCCCTGTTACACATTTACGTCACACTTCATACTTTAAATTCTATACCGACAAGTAAAAAATTGCATATTACTATACCTTGGGACTAAAAGGGCGTAACTGACATTACAACAACGTCACTTACGCCCCTTTGCCTCAAGAAGTAAATGGGGTACGGAAAGTTTTGAGGTAACTATTTTGTTATACATATGGGCTATATTTTGAGTATATTCCATCAATATCACACGGCTTTGTTTCTTCGATAAATATGTTATTTTATATACACATTATACTGAAGAAATGTTATAAGTTAATATAATTGAAGTATTTTAAGTACTAATAAACCAATGTTAATTGTATCTGCTAACTCATAAGTTATGCGGAACTTAGTTAATTTAGGTTCTCAAATGACACACTTTGTTAGTAAGAAATTAAAGTTGTAACTGAAATTTAATCAACTTTTTATTTGCAGAGGAAAGCTAAGTAGCTTAGCTACCGAACTTTGGCAAAAAAATTATTGGAAAAGTGTTTTGTGACAGCAATTCATTTAAATGTCTAATAATTAAGAAGCTTCTAGTTGATTTTGCAAGTGCCTATAGACCAGTTACGATTTTAAACACAGTAGTTTTGTCTTAATAAAGACCACGTTTAAAATCGTTAGTGCAATTTTAACACCTAGCGTAATGTAAATAAAAGTCAATTTCGTATTCACCTACTCGATTCAATTAGACATTCACAACTCGTCTAGTCCGTATTTAAGTCTAAGATTTTCTAAGCATTTCCCTGTCTTATCAGCAGAACTTGATTTGTACACTCAATTATGAATCTTATAGAAAAGTGCATAAGGTTCTTATGACTAAAATGTTAAGAGAGTTAAAAGGAATGATGATCAATTCGACTTGAATAGGGATGATGAATAAAAACCTTTTTTTGTCCCTCATGTAGTTTATTAAAAAATATTGGACACGTATTTTTTCTTTTTTTACGTAATCAAAAGATTACGGCGATACATTGAATTAAAATGTGCCGTGACGTCACGAGTATGTAGATGTTATATTTACTTGTGACGTTGCGACCCCTACTTTCCAACATTAATGCATTTTATCCAAGTCATTATTTATTAATATGATAAAGAAAAAAATACGTGTCTAATATTTTTTTTTTTTACCCAGGCGTCATCCCTATTTTAGTATACAAATCAAAAGCTGCCACAATTCTTTTAACACATTTATTTTATTCTACTATTCCAATTACAGTAGCCGCTCGGTAATCCGGTGTTCACTAATCCGACACTCCCAATAGTCTGGCGTTTTCCAACTTAGGTCTTCTACCATAGATATCCATCTCCTACTCCAGGTTTAATACAAAAGTGGCGGATTCCAGAGCGCGCGCGCATTGATCATTGTCGTTCTGCAGTCTGGTCCGATTCTACGAGTAGGTAAATTAATAAAGATTTTTTTACTTTGCAAATCTGTGTTAAAATTATTTCTTACTAGCTAGCTGATATTTCCTATAGAACTCCAATAATCTGGCGTTTCCGATACAACTGCATTGGCGAAAAAAATGGTCGCCGGATTACCGAGCGCCTACTGTATATCATTGTTTATTTAGTTAATGTTTCTTACAATTTTATATCGACTTTACATGTAGAACTTTATCATATCACACGTTAGGCACTGCCCTAATAGATCGCCACCCGAACAAATACGGGAAGTGAATAAAAACTAACATCAGGACATAGTTTTTATGCTGCCCATGGACCTCTGACTTGACTTCACATGCCGTCGAGAAATATCTCACAAACATGACAATCCGATAAGTCAGAGTGCGTCTTGTTTTGGGTTTGAACTAGCCTTAAAATAAGCTTTTGAAATTCCTTATCATATTTTGACATTCGCTCAAAATAAGTATTCGGCCAAAATTCGAGTAATGACGTTCTATTATGATCAAGCCCAATCGATCTGACAGAGAAGAGGCCTGTATCCCAGCAGTGGGAAATTCATAGGCTTATGCTAATCGATCTCGTATCTATCTTCACAAGTGACTTCAAACAGTCAATGGTCATAAAACACACCCATAATAACATTTACATCCTAAACATTTGCTATCTAAACAACATCAATATTCCAATGATTTCTTATACATCCCAATATCGACCCATAAATTCGAATGGACACAATTCCATAAAAACGTCACAGAAAAACGAATAATAATTTAAATATAAAATTAATTAAACATGAATGAAAAATGTATCTAAAGTTACGTTAATGTTAGTACAACCTTATCCTAATTTAAGCAAGTTACGTTAGTTCAGCTTATTTGGTAAAAATCTATTCGAAAAATCGCAAATCAGTGCATATTTTTTTACTGTCACACCTAAAAAGCCAAATTGTTTATAATTTTGGTACTAAAGGACTATGAATTTTATTCTCAGTATTTAATTTTAATAGGAATTTATATTTAGGCGCATGACATATTTGATTGGCCGTTTGTTTAATAAAAAAACAAAAAAAAAATACGACTATTTTCCATAGACACATTTTATATATAATTTAATAAGGCTTAATATGAGCTTCAGTTTCAAGTCGGTATTCTATTACAATTACTTTATTATAAATATACAACATTATATTATTTCATAATACTTTACGATAACGGAATACATTTTGTTTTCGACCAATCAAATAGGCCATGCGCATGAGCAAGCGCGCATCAACCTGACACGAAGCGAATAGTGACGTATATACAATGTTATATAAACCTTCTGTACATATCACAGACCAGCGGATTTTTACTTGTTTATAGTTTTAAACCTAACCTAGGAGACTTATTGAAATGCTATTGGAAATAGGTCGGATTTTTTATTTTACTGGTAATAAGCTACAAAGCTCGGTAAAAAAAATGGATATGAAAGGTTCAAGAATGGTTACGACATAAATTAGGGTTTGAGCACCTAAAATATAATTTGGACCCTAGTAGAGATCGCAGGAAACCGTTACATAAGACTCCTAATCTGCGTACGCAATTTATTTTCCAAACACGTAAGCAAACACGAGTTTTCCACTTAGACAAACATCAACTTTATGAAAGTGTAAATAAAGTTGATTTTAGACCGACTAGTATTGTTGAAAAAGTCATAAAAATATATGAAGTGATAGCGCAAACTGAACCTTATGTGTAGACTTGACAGTTGTTTTTTTCTAAAACCCGTGTTTGTTTACATGTTTGGCAAATGAATTGCGAACGCAGATTACCTTTTTCTTCCAAATCATCTTTTTTATAAGTCCAACTATACTTTATAAGTCCAACTTATATCTCTTCAGAAATAGTAAGAAACATGAGCATATGAAAAGATCCAAAATGGTAACAATAAGCAATAAGCTTTAGAGTGAGTACCTTATAATTATTTATTTAGAGGATCTAGTAAATATGGAGTAGAACTCTAAAATAACTGTTTTTACCACAACGCCATCTCTTGTCCAATAGTGTGAATCATGAGTATTAAGTATAAATAACTTGGCAGTGTTTAACGAGGTACCGAATGAACGTGTGATAAAGGTAGAGCCGATTTATAATAAGGTGATAAGTAGCAATTAATACTGTTTTATGTCTTGGACGATAGATGGCGTTGTCTACAGTTCTACAGGTATAAGAATTACGCCCTAGATCGTATCATACTCTTTCTATCCGAAACAGTCTTTGAGAAGAGCACCAAACACACAAAAGTAAGTTGCGATTGACGTTTTTCAAAGATCTCTTAGAATATTCCTCTTAAATTTTCAACTGAAATCTCCCAAACCAATAGTATTTCAATCAGACATTAATATTGGTAATCTCACTCACAATTTGGCTCATTAGGAATGGTTAATATTGGACTAATATTAGGTTAACGCAAACCTGACGAAACATAATAAACTCTTCCACTATCAAAATAAAGTCGAAAATCCAACATTACACATTCGTAACCGCACCCTCATAAGTAGTAATGCGATATCCAACCTTATTCAAATAGTGAAAGTTCATTATTGCTTAACATTGGATAGCTCTTCGCAAGTTTGCGTCGACCGCCACTCAATATCCACATTTACTCTTTATGACAATATTATCGCAAAGCCATTCTGGCAGTGATCGGTACGTCCATATTGAGGACCACAACATTCGTCTTTTTAAATTATTGAAGTTAGGGTGAGTCTGGACATACTGTAGTTAGGCTGAAGGCACGCAGGTTTTAACAAACTCCAGGTCTAAATACAGTTTGTCTGTATCCACCCTTAAGCGCCTCGTCCACAATAGAGCAACTTTGAGATAAATCTACGTAGTTTAGTATGTTGTAGTGATGTCCTAGCTAGTCCTTTGAAGAAGCTACGTAAAATTAAGAATTATTTGTGCCAAGGTGACCCAAGGTGTGCGAAGGATACACAAAATTACGTGCATTTTTTATGAGCATTGGAATCTATACGTGTGCGCTGACGTTTCTAGCGATCGCGGTTGCGGTTAAGCAGAAATCAGACGCTTCGTGCATTTTTGTACATTTTTTTATTTTTTTTCGAAGCAAACTGTATCAAAAGTTATAATTTAATGCATTAGTGAAGCGATTAAACGATGTTGGATTTCGGCATTTCTTTCACTTGCCTACCGAATGATCGAAAAATCAAATGAAAGGAGCGGTTGAACGTTCATTCCTAAATAATTTTACCGATGTCGTGTGAACGTCGGATGAAACAAAAATGAATCGTCGAATGAAGCGTTTCATATCGGCTTTACCGAAGTCGTCACAACAATAATTCATACTAAATTGTTTGTTACACGTATCACGCACGGCTTTGCGAACTGAGCTTAGCGTTTGACGTCATGGACGAGGCGCTGTAGATATGATCGAATTCGTATAAACATGGAATGTTTTATTCCGAAGTTTTCATCTACGACCTATACTGATGGCAGTTAATACTAATGGTAAATCGATACTAGAAACACCACCGATTTTTAACTCGATACCATTTCGAAATATCAATTAAAATGTATCAATACCGATATTTATTTCGATGTTGTAGAAAACAAACCTTGTTATAGTTTTTAAATTAATATCTTTTTAAATACGTTCCGTTACACAAAGCAAGTCACAGGATGCATTTTTAAGGTTCAATTCGTGTAATTGTCATGGCCGTTACAGCTTCATGCATAAAAATATCCAGTTTACATTTTAAATACGTAATTAAGAATAAAACTCGCTCGTTAATTTGATCTGCTCTCTTACAACCTGCCTTATCTTCGCGAGTTTTTCATTCATAACACGACCTCCTTTTACGTCAGAATAGTAATAAAAAAAAAACAAAAACCTAACAAACGTCACAACGGTTCTTTTTTCAAATTCATCAACCTCGAACATTCTGATGAACAACATTACTCTAAACCTCATTTGTACATTTAACCAGGCTTACATTACCACAATCAATTTGAAACGACAAACATAACTTTTTAACTTACAATTTTAGTCCAGCCGACCATTTTGGATGTTCATTTCTTGGCGTGTTGCAAGTACCTAGTGACTGTGGCATGAAGTTCTTGCGGTAACTTCGTTCGGTCGTACTTCGTGGAGTATGCTTGGGCTATGTGGGTCATTTGCGCGTGTAGATCCAGGATCGCTTCAAGCCCGATGGTTCGCAGTGATTTAGCGTGCTTATATACAACGTTATCTAACTCAGTCTTGTTTATCAGTACTTTCTCCGTTTCTGGAAAGGATGAAAAGATTTTGTTAGTCTTTTGAATTGAGAAAAGGTTGGCTCGGTAGAACCCATTTTTAAACTTTGTAAGACAAACTGTAGGGGTGGGCGTTGCGACGACGAACCGTTTACAAAGACTGTTTTTTGTTCTGCGACGATGAAACCGTTTTACGTACTAGGTTCAAACAGTATTCGTTGCACAAACCAGTCTTCGAATTACTGCGACTACACTCGAGAACGCAATGATTCAACTATCTATCACACTCGTCGCGTCGTCGTCCAACGTTCCGCGTTCATTTACAAAACAGTCCGTACAATAAAAAGTGAACTTTAAAAAGTGAACTTTAAAAAGTGAACTTTAAAAAGTGGACTTTAAAAGGTGAACTTTAAAAAGTGAACTTTAAAAAGTGAACTTTAAAAAGTGAACTTTAAAAAGTGGACTTTAAAAGGTGAACTTTAAAAAGTGAACTTTAAAAAGTGAACTTTTTATCAATGAAATAGAGTTGATAATGTATTACCAGTTGTCAATGCTGTCGTTCGTGATGCGACGAAACCATTTCCGAAATTTCAAATCGTTCATAGTTGTAAGAAACTGGAACTATTTCACTCGCCGTCTTCAAACAAGTTGCAACGACGACCGTTTTCTGCAACCGTTTTCGTCGTCGGAAAAACGGTTGCGTTTCGTCCGTCAAAAATGCGACAACGACCCACCACTAATAAACTGCTGACCTTTGTTAACGGGTAAATTTACAAAAACCTAATGAATGTTTGATGTCCAGCTTTAGGGACGATCTTTTATATAATATTGTAAAACAGTTGAAAAATTAACAAATACAAACCTCCACTGTGGTCGTGCCCTGAATTCCTCTTCTTTGGTGATGTCTTGGACGGCGTTTTCTCTGATGACTTCGTGGGACTGCAAAAAAAAACAAATCTTGCTTTATTGAAAGACCTGGAAAGGTTGCACTGTTTTATTTGGATTAACCGATTAACAGATATGACCAACTTTTAACTAGAAGTTAGTTAAAAAGTGACACTCTGAGGAAGAGGGTCAATCATTATTAGACCTTCTCAAAATAGAATTTTAGCTAAGCGCAGTGACATCTGTCGTCAACTTTCCGCTTAAGTTCGAATCTGGTCGGGATTCGACAAAGTTCGGCTAGATTCGGAAGTTTTCGTCAAACTTATCTCTCCAACACATGGTTCTTGATCACAGACTACTTAGTAATATTGAACATGGTTTCGTTGTGTTGTGAACTCAGAGTAATAACTAAAGCATAGAGGGAGCATACAAATTAGAGACAAATTACGATATATCTAAGCTCTTCTCTCTTATGGCGCAGATTGTACACTTAAAAGAGACAAATGCATAGGGTTCAATCTATGCTTAAAACTAAATGGACATTCCGAAATTGTCAAACGGTCACAGTTGGTCTCTTATTACACGACCAATTAAAAAAAGCACAATAGTTACTTAGTACACAGTTAACGGTACAAAGTATTTGATTTAGTCGTATATTACGTCGTGAATTTCAGTACGTGTGCTGGTTGAGGTGTTGGTCATTATTTTATTCAAAATTATAGATTTATGCACAATTTTCTAAAAAAAATTGGTGCAAAGGACAGATCAATAAGCTGTTAATTAACATGGCTCGTTTTGTGTTATCGTGTAAATCACATTCGTAATGGAAAGAAAACAATGAATTTGTAAGCTTTTATCGGTAAGCGTTTTTTTACAGTTTTCCTATAAAATCACGCGAAATATTTGGACGTCATCACTAATAACATACATATTAGAATGATAATGATCTCTTCAAACTATCTTTATTACAAATTATGTAGTGATCGCGAATTAATTTTCAAAAAAATAAATTGTTAATTTGTGAGGTTATGTTATGCTAGTGATGTAGATAATTTTATCGATATGATAATTTGATGCCGATAAATTGGAAAAGGTATCGTTTTCTTTTTCAGTATACCTTCAAATGAGAAAGAAAATTAGTGTGAAGTGACTCCAAAAGCCATAAATTATTGGACTAAGCATAGCCGAGTGAGGATGTTCTAAACATTTTACATACGACTGCTTTGTAAGTAGCGAGAAATGGAGAAGGTTTAAACCTGGCGCCATACTATCCCTATTATTGATAAGTAAAGCCGTCTTCACGTGCGCTCACTTAGTGGTCAATTCGCGTTAATTTTTACCTATCACAAAAACGTTCACAGTTCTGTGCCTGTGGATATTTTTTAATTTAATTTTTTTTTCTCATTACTCCTTTTTTATCCTCTCTCAGTTAGTTTTAATGATGGTCTGGCAGTTTGAGTAGTTTATGCGGCCTACCCAAATGTCCTTTCTTTGGTATTGTTCGTCGAGTTGAGCTCCTTTTGTTCTGAGTTGAGCTCCACGATTACTGACAAATGCTTGCACTGACTGGACAGGTCCACTCAAATCTGTGTGGTTCTTTTCTCAAAAGACCATTTCAGACATGAATCTACATGGTCCTCATATGGCTTGACCAAGATTATGTCTGGACTTTAAAGGAGACTGTGACCTCTGAGTTTGTTTCAGCCTTTCTTCTCAGAGTAGTCGGATAGGAAACGCCGAACTCATCTAGCAAAATTTAATATATTTTTAATATGACGTGTAAAAGTGATTCCTCTATCCTATTTACAGAATAAACAATTTCATTTCATTTCATTTCCGTGAAAAAAAAATGTTCTTCTTGTAATTTCAGTTGTTTTGCTTGAGGGGTCGACTAAAATCGCGGGAAAGTCCGAAAGTGATACCCTGGCCCCTGGCAACAGTTGGGACTGGCAAACTCTTAGCTGCCATGGCTGATTTTAATTTTTGAATTGTTCTTTGTTTTATCTTTTTATTACGGACGCTTTTAACGTGCACGTCTTTCTACATTGTTCTCACATGTATAATTTCAAAATGTATGACGTCACCAATATTTTGTAACAATTTATTTTATTTAAAAGAGTGTCCGTGGAGTTTCTTGCCCATTCTTCTCCATAGATACCTACTACGCTTTGGAATGGGCAATTAGCTTCATATTTCTGACTGAACGATTCCTTGAAAATTCAAAAGTGCCCATAAATGGTTTAATTGAAATAAATGCTTTGAGTTTGAGAAGAAAGCAGTTTAATTATTCGATTGAAAATCGAATAATTTAAACTGCTTTCTTCTCCTTTCTTTATTTTATTTTTTATCCCCAAATATTAAATAAAAATCCGTTTTGATCCGATTGTTTCTATTCCATTTCATAAATTTTAGGTAAAACGACTTAACGACAAACAGTACGAATGTGTAAATTGTGTTCTTAAGGGTATTTTGTAAATTCTTTAGATACCTTAATATAGAACTTACTCATTTTTTAGTGATGGTGTACCAAAACTAAAAAGAGAAAAATAATAAATTTTGCACAAAAAATAAACAGACTTCCAAAGCAAAACACTAAAAAGCAAAAATAACTTTCGTTTCGAAAGTCGGTATCTTTACCTCTTATTTTTTTGTCGTTTTGTGAGACGGAATTCCGAAACGAAAGTTATTTTTGCTTTTTAGTGTTTTGCTTTGGAAGTCTGTTTATTTTTTGTGCAAAATTTATTATTTTTCTCTTTTTAGTTTTGGTACACCATCACTAAAAAATGAGTAAGTTCTATATTAAGGTATCTAAAGAATTGACAAAATACCCTTAAGAACACAATTTACACATTCGTACTGTTTGTCGTTAAGGAGGTCGGTTATATGTTCCACATCTTGACAACTGCTGAACCGATTTTAATGGAACTTGTACTGTTTCCTAAGTTGAGAGATACCTACCACGATCCGATTACGAGTTCCGGAGAAATGCGTGGACAAACATACTATACACTTATGAAATTTGGCACACGTGTTTAGCAGCCCACATAGAGTAACATATATGAATATTGTGCCATTCCTACAATATTAGATACATACGTATCTAATTGATAACCTTTTTTAAAAGTCCGTAAAAAGCAAAGTAAGATGGTTTCATGCTTCGGAAGGAACGATAAGCTGCGAATTAGTTAATGGTCGTTACTTACATTGGAGCTTGGAAAGCGGTAAAAAAACTGACATCAGTGTTTGGTTGATAGATCTTGCGGCTCACACGACAAGAAGAAGAATAGGATTAACATGTAAAAGCCTGTTGGAACCAGGGCGTTTTTAAACAAACAATGTATTCTTTGATTTTATCATCCATGGAATGTATGACATGACAATAACGTACATTTAATTCAATAAGTAAAGTACCTGTCTAAAATAAATGAATATCGATACCTCTGCAAAATACGGCACATCACTACCGAGACAAAAAAAGTGGACAGCATTGCCTTAAGCAACCCTTATAACTATATATCTGTCCTTGTTTTTCACACTGAATGTGTCATATGTACGTATAAACAGTTTAGCTAGACTGAAATTTCACGCTCCCTCTAGGCTTTAGGTATTACTCTGAGGTTGTGAATGTCGCAGCGGTGCGTCATCAACTTTCGGGAATCTTCGGTTATATTCGGTAGTGTTCGGTAAACTAACCTCTCCAACACATGGTTGTTGACCACAGACTGTGCAGTAATATTGAACATGGTGTCGTTGTCTTGCGGACGTCGCAGCGGCGCGTCATCGTCTGAAGCTGATGACGTAGTAACTTCGCCGTTGGGGAGAGGAGTTGATGTGATAGGTTTGTTCTCTTTAGACTCCTCGTCTGTTATCGCCATGCTTGAGTCTTTGAAGTTCTGTGGAGATTTCCAGGGACTTAAGTATCGTCAAAGACGAGACAAAGATAAGCTAAGTTGATTGATTGAAGGCTACGAGAGGTACAAGCAAAGTGGCTGTCTTGGGCTAAGTAATAACAGCCACACGGGTCGATCCATTAAGCTACGCTTGCCGGGGTTGATTCGTGCATGGGTGATCTTTACATACCGAGACTCCTCCGTGCCTCGGAAAGCACGTTAAGCCGTTGGTCCCGGATCTTTGACAGTCGTTACAGATTTTCAGAAGCACGAATCGAGCCTCGATTTACCGAGGGGTATCGTATTACCCAGTTACTGGGTTCTGGAGGTCAGATAGGCAGTCGCTTCATGTAAAATACTGGCATTCTGGTGTACTGGTTAGACTGGAAGCCGACCCCAACATAGTTGGGAAAAGGCTAGGCTGATTGATATGCTTGCGCCTTGTTTACAGCATACAATAAAGAACAATTACAAAATGTTAGTCCCACTGCAACAATTCTCAAGGTTCCCTAATTCCTTAGCAGATATTTCAGTGCGGACGAAAGGGCAGCTTGACAAGCCTCTCGTCCGCGAGTTTTATTATCACAGTTTTACTTTACGAGGTTTCGTCTGTTCTTAAAAGTACTACTAATCCTGTCGAGTCAATTATTTGCTTAAGTAATGATAGAGAAATAACTTACACATTCACAACATACCTTAGCCGTCTTCTGTCGTTTGACCACCAGGCCTTTGGACCACGCGTTCATTCGTCTGCGTTTACGCTTTGCTGACTGCGGATCACTCTTGTCACCGTTTTGTGGAGTTCGCGATTTTTCACCCACTATTGAGTCGAAGTGATCTGTAAAGTTAATTAAAAAATAAACATTAATAAAACGACTACTAAATCATTGTCCTTCTCGATGTTAATAAACGCGAACGAATTTAAACCTTATTCCCTTGTGATAAGCCACCAAAAAATACCAAAATAATCAATAAATGTGTAAATTAGAAGCTGTTCGAATGAAATCAGGCAAATCATTGTCAGCCATATTGGCTTCTTCCTGCCGTCAATTCGTGATCTCTTATTGACATTCGAGCTCGAAATCGCTCCATCTCGACGACAGTGAGTGCGTATGAATTTGAACCCATTTCCCTAGTGACAAGTCACATAACCCACTACCAATTCAAAAGCTACTTACGTAAATTAGAAGCCGTACAAATAAAGTCCGGTAGATCATTGTCAGCTATATCACCTTCCACCTGCCGTCTCTTCGCGATCTCTTGACATTCAAGCTCGAAATCGCTGTCCATTTCGACGTCAATCAACGCGTGCGCATGATCTCGTAACGAACACGCTTCGTGACGTATCTGTTTGTCTGATGACGTTCTGTGTGAAGAGAGAATGGTTTTTATTGGTTTTTGGTAAACTGGTAGGTTTGTGACTGGTTGTCTTGAAGTTTTGAAAGGATAAAAAATCTGGAACGTGTGCAAAATCATCATTGATCATGATTATACTGTTGTGAAAGTATATTGAGACAAAAACTGAATTCAATCTCTCTTCAAGGCTCTGAACATGCTACAATTAATATCTGGCGATTATACATTTTACTTTATAAGATTATATTTTATGCAGGTAAATAGATTGCAAAATATATCAAAACGCAACAATATAAGCGTAGCAAGTTCTATGTATGTTAAATAAATTATCAGAAGAGCTCTTAGAAGCAAATTCCAAAAGTATATTCGAATAGTATTATTAGTAACTATGCGAGTTCGTGCTAATCGCAGAAACCTACTTATAATTATTACGAATAGGCACATTGCGCTTTTACGTCGCATATTATCTTTGTTGTGAATCGAATAGTAAATGAAACCAATTTTACAATGCACAAAATATAAAAACTTTAATTAAAACGGCTTTCAGTTTTTTTTCTGCATATTACTTCCGAACAATTCAATTCTATACATATAAAAAGTTTTTAGAAAAGAAGTAATTTCTATGGGGTCTGATTTGTTGTTGATTCTAATACCAAAGTCATAGTTTTTTGCATTTTTATCTGTTTCTTTGCATGTCTGTTTGTCTGAATGTATGTTCCAGCATCACGCAAATTCTACCAAGCATCGATATAAATCGATGCTACCAAGAAGAGTCTGTTCAATTTTGGCAAATATTCTTATGGGGGATGAGCAATATTACATTATGTTCGTAGTGTTTAGTGTGTGTGTAGTTTACCGCAAATTGTAAAAAGACGAGCCCAAAAGTTAGAATATTGCAGATAGTTACAGATTTAACCTTTAAATGATTATCATCAAGCAGTCAATCATGAGTTCATGACGTATACGAAACGTGAACGGTTATTTTAAATAACTTTCAACAAAGCAAATAGCTTAGTGGTTCGAAGACTGGTTTGCAAAATTGAGGTTGTAAGTTTTATTTCCAACAACAATTTTTTACTTTTTGTTATGCTATTATTATGATAGTTAGTAGAACAAACACAGAAAAACATGAACTTTGGGCCTCTTCTGTCATCTACGGTTCTAATAAAAATAAATATCTATGGTTAGGTCACTGTATGAGAAATCCCGTGTGTTTGCAATGTACTGTTAATTGCTATATTATTTTAATGACAGCTGACAGTTCATCAGGAATAATCTGTAAGAATGCATGATCAGTCAATGTATCAGTGTTGTGCCTTAAGGTAGTATTATGCAGGAACGCAGGCGTTCATTAATTCACTAAAAACTTCGCAAGCATTGGGTGGCTACTGAAGGCTGCAGGCGGGTGTCGACCTCAGGACAAGCTCCTCATACGGAAAACTGAACGTCGCTTGCTCCCGGTATATATTTGGCACTGTATATTTTGGCTGCTGAGACCAAAACTACAAACGTAGTATACAGGGAAGGTTTATAAAAATGTGCACTGGGTAAACTTTCTGCAACCGCGCATACGCGTTCATAACACCACACGAAATGTTTATTGAACGCGCAAGTGCGTTTGCCGCACAGGGTTAGTGAGCTAATTAATTAGCAGGTGATGCGTTAAACTCTTATTATATTAATACTTTTTTACGATTTTTTTGTATACTTTGTTTTAAATAACAGAATATCTGCGTGATTTTTGGTGATGATCTTAACGAGCAACTTTTCCATTGACAAATAATCTACCTGGTTCATTTTATTATCGATGAAAGACGTTTTTGTTCATAAAATTAGTTTCATTCATCTGTAAGTTTTTATAAATAGTTCTAATTGTAAATATATCTAAGCTTATGTAATACTTATGGCTATCTAAGATTATGTTAGTCGCTATTTAAGCTACATACATGCTATGTCGCTACATGCATATTGTCCGAAATATTATAATTAGCGGACCAAAGGTTAGAGGTAGTGGTATAATACACACGGAAGTTTAAATATTTTAGAGATGTGACACACTCGATAAGATGGAGGTCTTATCGATACTTATATCTTTGGTAACAGTCGTAACAAACAAATGAGGCGACTAAAGTAAAAATTTAAAATGGCATTTTACAGTGATCTTACTTAAAAAGTCAACGAGCCACAACTCTAAAACAACTCAAAAGTCCGGGTGTATAATTCATATTTATATCACATCAGCAATATACTTAAATAATAATACGTTCTATTATAATAATGTGCTATTAATAATAATATTATTTACAAAGCGTTGGTTCTGCTCATACCTATACATCCCTCTAGCCCTTTGATTGGCGCCGGGAATGTGGAAAAGAAAACACGTTCAAATAAATTAAAAATTAATGGTCGTGTACACAATGGCGTAAGTTTGCGACATAATTATAATATCAAGGCAACAATGTCTGCGCTGAAAACTAGCTTCACATCTCACCGTGAAAACTTAGGTAAAGTGAGCTTGAAGTCAGCATTGACACTATTTGCAGCTCACTTTGAGCTCACTACACCTAAAGGTGCTCCCTCACCGGGAGCATTCGCCTGTAATGTAACGTTCAGAGTCGACCATTGCATCAGTGAAGGAACAGAACTGATCATTACAGTGCGCAATGTCTGTAATATTTAATCTGAAATGTTGCATTACAGACGAATGGTCGTCAGCCATGGAGGCAGTATTGTGACGTAATGCTCAAAATCGAATCTAAAATGTTACATTAGAAGCGAATGCTCGTCAGTCAGGGAGGCAGTATAATAACGTAACGTTCAAAATCGAATCTGTGACGTTACATTACCCGCAAATCCTCCCGGTGAGGGAGCACCTTAAGTTTTCAAAGTGAGATTTTACAGAATAGCAATGTTGGCGTTGCTCCCGCGTAGTTAATAGTCGAACGTAGATGCAGCGTAGACGCTGCGTGACCGTGACGTAGTTATCGACACAATCACATCCACGCGATTCTAGCGCAGCGTATGGCATTTACGCAACATCTACGTGACCTCAAAGTGACGGCAACGCCTACAAATCATACGCTCAGTGCAAATACATTCTCCGGTTGAAAGTATTCGTCGTTGGTGGAATATCCACATCTTTAAGCCATTATGTAAAAGCCCAAAAGGTAAATGGAATGGAATGGTTTAGTAAATTAATATAGCGGCGCGAAAATAAATGAATCAAATGATACGTCAATAGTAAAAGGATGACGTAATGAAAATACTAATTGCAATGTAGGCTATGTAGAGTTTTTTTTAAATGGCACTAGTCTCATATAAACTGTAAGGTAAAGTCACACCACAAATCATTAAGTTCATGTAGCGCTAAGCGAATTTTGAAAATCGGTCAAGTGCGTGTCCGACCACGCAGAATGCAGGGTTCTGTAGTTGGGATCAATTTATCCCAAAAACAAACTTAACCTTGTAGCTGAAAACCATGTTCTCCCATACATCGATATACGTCACGGTCAATTCTCCAACTGCAAATGTTAGTTTTTAATCGCAAAAAAATATTTTTTATGTGATAAAACTACAAATTAACTATTTTCGGACTTTTTCCTTTACTTGTGTTGTGAGACCTTGCTTCTAAGTACCCTATACCTACGGTTTTGATTTGTTGGAGAGTATAAAAATATGTCCCATAAATGGGTGTATTTTTTATTGTGTTGACTTAGAAGCTTGATTTTTTTAGAGCTCCAACGGACCGTAGACACAATCATTTGATATAAATTTTTACTTGATACCTCCACGGGTTCCTGAAACGGGTCTTGACAGACTGACAGACAGGCAGACGGACAACGCAGTGATCCTATAAGGTTTCCGTTTTTTCCTTATAAGGTACGGAACCCTAAAAATCATCTATTTTCGGCCAATCACTTGGAGTTAACAGTTGACAGAGACAAAATGAAGTTTTAAAATATCTTTAGCTCTAGAGTGCGTTTTAACAAATTGTTCCTATGTCGTAACGTTGGCACCACTATTAAATTAAAAAACGGACATATTAGATAGGACCGTAGCGGCGTATCGTATTCGTGTTGGTCCTACAACAGTGGAGCCAACATTACGGCATAGGAACTATTTGTTGAAATGCACTCTACAGTTCGTTCTTTAATCCCAGAGACTAATTTGACAGATGCAAATGTCAAACTTCAAATTGAAAAACAAACAACAATCACATGAAATGTCAAATTAGTATCTGGTATTAAAAAACGAACTTTAAATGTATTTAATGATTTGTGGTGCAAGCAAGTTTTGAAAGAAGCCCCTTTTCCGCCCTTTGATATTTGTGCCATCATGAATAACTTTTGTCCTTTGTAAGAATTATCATCATTTCTTTACACAAATTCTACATTAACTTTTCATATCGATATGTATCTGTAAATTTGTCGATCAATAGTTCAACTTATTAATTACTATTCAAAGTTAAAAATCATATATACATATATATAAATTACGGGATTCTGCCGTTTTACCGAAAAGATTTTGCTAAAATTTCACTACCCAAACAAATTTTAGCAACCTTTTTTTTTTTATAACGAATGCAATGTTTGGAATGATTTTAGTACGCACATTTTCATTTGGTCAAATTTTTACTTGGCCGAATATTATCAAGGATAATGTCATTTAGCCATTTGGTCTTTAATCAAATTTATTACAGCAAACAATCTTTAGACAATAAACGTTTGGTCAGTTAGTTATGGAACTAGTTAGAGTAGTTTAATTATTTAAAAAAAATGGCTAGATTTGGTTAAAACTGGAGCTCCTACGTCCAGAAACGACTAGATTATATAGAAAAAAAATATGGAAAAAAACGAGCTACCCGAAACTGAACTAGTTAGACGAGATTAATTATTTTAAAAAATGCTACTAACTAAAAGAAATACTACCAGAATAGTTAACATTAATATTATTATTACCTGTTTAGAATTTGTCCCAAATGGAAAAATCTGCCTTGTAATAAAACGTCTTTATTTTGCGTAAAATGAGTTATTCCAACTGAAATATTTGACTACATAAAAATTGGTAAAAGTACTAGTTGGTAAACAAGTTATTGTTTAAACGTTCACTTGCAAAACATTAGGTTTGTGTTACAATTATTTGTAAAGAGATTTTTTGCTAAGTAATAATTTGGCAAATGACATTATGCGGAAAATTGTTTGGGAAGTGATAATTTGGCAATTTCTTTTCGATGAAACAAGGGAGACCCATATATTACTTATACCACTCATCGTATACTCTGACGTCACAATATATTACCTGTCCGGGTTGTACTCGAGTGCGTTCGCGCAAATGAGGTCGATGTCATCAAGAAACTCTTTGGCGCAGTTGTATTTGTGCAGGTCCACCTTCGTCATCATTGACTCTAGGTCCATCGGCTGTTTGACTATGTCTAAGTAGTCGGTAACCTGGGAAAGGAAATTGGTTTTTTTTTTAAACAAAAGTACCCAAGAACGTTATTGGATTTCCTCAGGACACTTCTTTTATGGGGTACTGTGTAAAATGTTATAATAAAATACCACTCGATATTCTTGAACTGAATGAGAAGAAATTTAAAACATGCATTAAACGCACACTATGTAGACAAGCATATTATAAGTTGGATGATTATATCATAGATAAAAATGCTTGGCTTAATGCTGGTCCTGCTCCACAGCCACTTGGGCTCACTAGTTAAAAATTTTAATGTTTGGAAGAGTTGCTTCCCCTTTTAATTTTTTCTGACATTACAAACTTAATGTTTATTTTTTATTTAGACAAGTTTTAATTGTTGAATACTCCAATGGATAATGATTTTCTATCCCAGTCCTCATTTCTCGTAACTAGGATTTCGATATAGTTTTGTTTTGTTTTCTTTCGTTTGTTCTGTAAGAAACTTCTATTCTATTCAACATTTCAAGCTTCTAGAGCCAGTAGTTTAGGTTGCGCGTTGTCTGTCGTTGAATTTAAGATTTTTATAAGGAGAACAGCTTAGTAAAAATCTATAATCTCTCCATAAGTAGTTTTTTTTTACCACTGAGATATCGTCAAAGTGGTCCTAAAATAATAATAAACTATGGACTAGTTTACATAATAAAATCAGTTCTTACCTCCTCCAAATCCACAGGTTTAGTGAACTTATAGAACCGCCTATTGGACGCTAGTTTGCGGCAGATGTCTCGCAGGAATATCCTCAACTCGCGCAGCTTGTAGTCCTCCTTACGTTTGCGACGCGTCACCTCTTCCGCGGTCTCACGGGGCGGCGGGGGCGGGGGGGCTGTGGGATATAAACATGGTCACTTCCAAAAGCTTAATATAAAGGTAGAATGAAGGATCAGGGTGGATTCTAATATTGGCCTGGGGTAGGTGATCAAGCATGCGCCTGCATGGCAATTCTGGTAGAGATCGTTTACTATACAACTGCACTCCACTAAACGCCGCAGTGCCCACCAGTGCTTGTTATACTTTTCTAATCTTATATATAAAATTCTCGTGTCACAATGTTCGTTCCCGTACTCCTCCGAAACGGCTTGACCGATTCTCATGAAATTTTGTGAGCATATTGAGTAGGTCTGAGAATCGGCCAACATCTATTTTTCATACCCCTAAGGTAGGTAGGTAGGTAGGTAGTTAGGGTACGTAGGTAGGTAGGTAGGTAGGTAGGTAGGTAGGTAGGTAGGTAGGTAGGTAGGGTAGGTAGGTAGGTAGGGTAGGGTACGTAGGGTAGGTAGGTAGGTAGTTGCACCGTAGATAAGTACATAGTGCTACCCGTGGAAAGCCGGGGCGGGCAGCTAGTATTTGTATATAAATTTTAGGAAGGGCGTACAGTTTTATAGTAAACGATTTCTACAGCTTGTTGTCCGATCCAGCCTGTCTCTTGCTGCTGCTTGCTGCTTTAAAAGTACCGTACCGTACTTTTAACGGCTTGTAAGTTTTATGCCCTGGCTGGAGGCCTTAATTTATTGAAGCACCCACAGGAAAGTCCGGTTTAGCAACCGACAATCTCCCAGGTTGACCTGCGAGATATAATATTTTTTTTAAAGCTATTCGTAAGGTGGTCGGGCGAACAGTGGAGTTCAGTTATTGAGAAAAAAGAATCTACATGGAATTACAAATTTCATGTAGGTATATGCAAAAACCACGCTATAAAACTTTTCATAAAAATAGAAGCAAAGTTCCCGCTACAAACGTGTTCAAAATTGCGCTATTAACCTCGGGGCGTATGATAAACCCATTTTCGCATCAAAATCAAATTATTAATTTTCATAAAACTCGTTTATTTGTTACACAAGATTAGCTTAGGTACACTTTAACAACATAATGATGTCTGCAAATCAAAACGTTTGATTTGAACCCCATTCATGAGAATTTTTGACGATTTTTTTTCTTTGATAACTTACTGACCTTTTTCAAATACCCCCACAACATAAATAGCCATAGAGAGCTTCATCTGTCATTTTGAAAAAATATTTTAGCCTCTTATCACTCACCTCTAGGTAACGGAGGCGGAGGTTCATTGCTCTCAATAGGCGGCGGCTCCAACAACGCATCAACGAGCACTGGCTTTAAGAAGCTGATCACTTCCGACGCGCTCGGCTCACGCACCCTGTATACGCAGTCTTTGTAGACCGGGAATAGGTCTTGTAACTGGAACATAGATTTTTCAGAAATAAGTGATTTTTATATCAAAGATGTGTCGACTCTTGGGGGCTATGCCCAGCAGTGGACTGCTTTCGGTTAAAATGATGATGATATCAATACGTGAAATGGTCTTTTCACACATTTAAGTCTACTGGACTATGACCTTTCCAGGCTTAGTGTTCTGTCAGGAACGGCAAAAAGATTGCTTGCACCAGTTTTGTACGAATTTGTTTTCACACGATCTAGCTCCGACCACGCAGGGTCTATAAATTATTATTTATATCATAGAATTATTTCATTATTTAGGTATTATACTCGTATAATGTGGGGATGTTGACTGTTGAAAAAAAAAACTATTTACTCCGTCACTCAGATATTAAAAAAATATTAGACAAGTATTTTTTGCTTTATCATATTATTAAAAAATGGTTTAGATAAAACGCATTAAAGTTGGGGAGTGAGGGCTCGCTACGTCACAAGTCAGTATAAAATCTACCGGGGAGTGACATTTTAACTCAATCTATTGCCATAATCTTTTAATTACATAAAAAAAGAAAAAATACGTGTCCAAATTTTTTTTTTATCTAACTGACGGACAATTTTTTTTTTTTTGTCGACATCCCTATTGAAATCAAATAGGGTGTAGCAGTTCTGAGCGTTATTTTTAGTGAAAATCCCCTGTGAGGCATAACCTTAATATTTTTTTAAATATATTTGCGCGAGTCTTATAACGACAGTAAGTTTGTAACATAATTATCATAGTAGTACCTCTATTGGTAGCTGGTCATGTCGGCAGTCAGCTGTAGCTAGTAATAGAGTATTCTCTCCGGCTGCTCTAGCGCGACACAATTGTCGCAGTAATGTTGATAACGCAGTCCACACTAAGACAATGTCGCGAATGAATAGCACGCAGCCGCGGTCCGCTCGGCGGCATTCGGAGAACACCTGTGGAATGAAGCAAAATACATAAGGATTACATAATTATAGTGTTTACAAACTAACGAACTTCCTTATAAACTTTTTTTCCCTATTTTACCCCGTTAGAGGAAGAATTTTCAAAAAATCCTTGCTGAGTGCTCACTATTTATATATTATATACTGAACTCTTATGCAAAATACCATGCTTAGACCCACTGGTTTAGGTTGAGCATTGTCGGTCAGTGAATTAATGAATTTTTAGATTTTTATTAAGTAGATTACAACTAGTATCAGCGGCGGCGCGGGAGCGGGCGGCAACACAGACCTCTCGGAACCAGCGGCGGCGCGGGAGCGGGCGGCAACACAGACCTCTCGGAACCAGCGGCGGCGCGGGAGCGGGCGGCAACACAGACCTCTCGGAACCAGCGGCGGCGCGGGAGCGGGCGGCAACACAGACCTCTCGGAACCAGCGGCGGCGCGGGAGCGGGCGGCAACACAGACCTCTCGGAACCAGCGGCGGCGCGGGAGCGGGCGGCAACACAGACCTCTCGGAACCAGCGGCGGCGCGGGAGCGGGCGGCAACACAGACCTCTCGGAACCAGCGGCGGCGCGGGAGCGGGCGGCAACACAGACCTCTCGGAACCAGCGGCGGCGCGGGAGCGGGCGGCAACACAGACCTCTCGGAACCAGCGGCGGCGCGGGAGCGGGCGGCAACACAGACCTCTCGGAACCAGCGGCGGCGCGGGAGCGGGCGGCAACACAGACCTCTCGGAACCAGCGGCGGCGCGGGAGCGGGCGGCAACACAGACCTCTCGGAACCAGCGGCGGCGCGGGAGCGGGCGGCAACACAGACCTCTCGGAACCAGCGGCGGCGCGGGAGCGGGCGGCAACACAGACCTCTCGGAACCAGCGGCGGCGCGGGAGCGGGCGGCAACACAGACCTCTCGGAACCAGCGGCGGCGCGGGAGCGGGCGGCAACACAGACCTCTCGGAACCAGCGCGGCGGGCCTTCGCGCGGGCTATAGCGGCGTACTGTGTGTTCGTGCTTGTGGCAACGGCGACAACATCTTTTTGATTCTAATTTATCGAGGACATTTCAACACGTCACAATGGGTGTCCATGTGACAGGTAGAGGCTGACTGTGACCATCGAGGTCATACCAATATCACATATTTGGAAGAATTCTGTCCGGCAAGGACTTGTATATGCTTCATACTGACCGATATAAGCGCCTGTTCCTGCGTGAAGGTGTGCGCGGAGTGTAGGGTAGACATGCTGAGCTCCTTCACGGTGCAGTGTTCTAGTTGGGCAAGCAGGGCGGGTGCTATGTGTGTTTCAGCACACTCGCCTGTGATTAGTAGCACGCTTTGTGATAGGGATGGGTCGCAGATCCTGTAAAAAGAGAGCAAATTATTAGAAAAACAGTGCATCAAGTTTGGTGCAATAATGAGGGATTATCTATCGGGGGGATGGGATTATATAGTCACCAACACACAAAACTCACGTAGCACGATGGTTAACAGCAAGAAAAAATTTAGGCCAGAACATAAATTTAAAAAAAAATATGTGAAAATCGAGATGGATGGAAACGACATTTTATTTTATCACAAGTATGACGCAAAACTTTTTTCATACTCTATCGAGACCTACGAAATGCAAAAACAAATGCGTTCATCACTATCAAATCGGAAACACGTTCTGCACGCTTAGCACTCCACAATAGAAAGAGATTTTGTCGACGGAAGAATACAGATAAACAATCTCAATCTATCATTTTGTATATTCTTCCGTCGACAAAACCCGTTTCTGTGGTTGTCATGCTACGCGTGCTGCAACACGTTGCACGCGGCCGGTACTTGTGCTTGTAACAACGCGTACTGTGTGAAGTTAACTTTTGGGGTGAAATTGGGTGCTAGAAGTTTTCTGTAACCTACCTCTTCTCAGAAACAGAATGTAGAGGGAACACGTTCTGCAACACGCTGAACGCGGCCTGTACTTGTGCTTGTAACAGCGGCGCACAGTGTGAAGGTAATCTCTTGGCTGCGAGAGGGCTTGTTCGGGCCCCGGCTGCTACTAGAGAATGCATCGCTTCTAGGAGATCGGTTCGTGTTACCTCTACCTGTGGTTGTAAAGAAAAATGATGGTCAGTACTCAGTATTCGCTTTCACTTAGAACTATACTCATGCCAAAGGCTAAGCCACTGCACATGACGTATTGTTTATCGACACTAGTGAAGGCTGTTTTAATGTAGCGCATACAGTATAAAGATTTTACCTCCCAAAGTTTTGAGAATCTACAGGAATGTGCCAAATTAATTTGTAACTCAACTAGAATTTTAATTGAACAACACTTATAGCTTAGTGCAATGACCGTCGAACTGCCAACTCATAGATCTCGAGTCCAAACCCAAGGCACGCACCTCTGGCCTTTCAGATTCATATAATTATCACTGGCTTCCAAAACGGTGACGGAAAACATTGTGAGGAAACCGGCATGCCTGAGAGATATTTCTCGACGGCATGTGAAGCCATGTCAGAGGCCCATGGGCAGCATAAAAACTCTGACCTGGTGTCAGTTTTTAGTCACGAAAAAGAAGAGAAGCATTTTATGCTTACTTAGCAACTTTATCAGACGATAAAACAGTTTGTTACTTACATTTTTAGCATCGATCATCAACGCGTGTTCACTTTCATAAACTTGTGGATACACTCGTCGCAGCGCTTTCAGCACCGCTTCAGAACATAGTGCCTTTAGATCGGAACCTAATAAAAAACAAAACAATATCATTCAACTATTTGTATGGACACTGAATTAGAAAAAGAGTATTTTCTAGTTTCCCAAATGGAGGAAACATTTTTCCTTTGCTTGTTGACAGGTACTATCGCGAACACTGGCGCCTGACCAATTTTCGACCTTATTTCTTAGGCAATAAGATCGAAAAGTGGTCAGGCGCCAGTGTCCGCGATAGTACACCTCTGCCTAACCCTTCGGGGTAAAATAGATGTGATGTTATTTTAATGCTTATGTTATTGACACGATTTTAAACAGTACATTAGTACAGTAATAATGAATTAATAATTAAAGATTGAAACACAACCTAGTTACTTCAGCATAAGGCTCAAATTGATTGAATTAAACAAAATCACGCTAGAGTGGAGTGTTGATTGAGTATTAATCCAATCAAACTGATTAGTATTAATCTAATCTACATAATCAACACTGCACTTTTTTCCTACAAACACTTATTATTTCTGAATGATTTTTACCTCCATACCCTCCAGTGACTTCCGACAGATAATCCAAGGTGTCCTCACAAGGTCTCGGCTGCCATTCCTTAGTATAAATCTCCAATATATCCCTCCTAGCGTTGGCATGCGGTGGAGGGAAGTGTAACTCCCGGTCGAACCGTCCCGCGCGACGTAACGCCGGGTCCACGGCGTCGAGCCGGTTTGTGGCGCCGATTATCACCACTTCGCCTCTGGGAATAGAGGTGGTTGTTGAGTGGCAAGTTGTATATAATATGTGGTCACATGAAGCAAAGCAAGATTTATGTTTTAATTTTTATCCGTTTTGGATGAAAAAATAACAGAATAGAAAGATAAGTACCTCCGCCATTCCTTGCGAGGATGCGTTTATTAACAAAACGAAAGTATTAAGATCGTCCCCGTCATTCTAATTTTAATGTTTTCATTAAATTGGATCTTTTCATCACACCACTGCGCAATTTCGAACTATACGAAATAAGAAATAAAGTCCACATTACAACACACATCACTACATAATACATACCTATCACACAAGCCGTCCATCTCAGCCAACAATGTACCGACGACACTGGTGTGCACTTGTTCTTGTCGCACGCTACGTACCGGCGCAAGCGCATCGATCTCGTCGAAGAATATGATTGATGGCTTCATTTTGTTCGCCTGGTAATTGGAAGAGGATTAAAATTGAATGTCGTTTTTCGTTTAATTTAAGATGGTTAGTTTAAAACAATATACAATATATATATTATTATAGGTATATATTTTATCTATAAAGTATATTTCCCGCGTCTTTGGTAATCACCCAGTTTATTTATCAAGAAAAGAATGAGCCATCGTCATTATCTACGGCCTGAATTCACCCATTTCTGCATAAGCGTCTCTCTACTTGTAAATACTTGACTAATTTTAGTTACAAAAAAGCTGAACTTCTCAACATTCGCTGTATTTTTCTGACTGACCGACCCCTTGACAATTCAAAAGTGTCTGTAATTGGTTTATTTGAAATAAATGCTTTAAGTTTGGGTTTGAAAACTTAAAGCATTGCAACATATGTCTTTCATATTGTATCAACTCATGAAACTTATAAGGCATAATAAAACTTTTTGCGATAGCGAGTACAACTTTAGTATTACCTACATTCAATTCTATGACAAAACAAAACAAACTGGCATGTCCAAAGTGCCCAAAAATAAAACAAAAACAAATCTAACATCAAATCACCTGTTGGAACAGTAGCTTCAAGTGCCTCTCGCTCTCTCCGACCCACTTCTTCAGACAATCGGCCCCCTTCCTCATGAAGAAAGCGACCTTCCTTCCGCCAACTAACGTACATTCGTTGGCTAAAGCCCTGGCTAGCAAGGTCTTGCCAGTTCCGGGAGGTCCGTGGAACAAAACTCCTTTGGCTGGTCGAGTCTTGAATTTTTGGAATAGTTGGGGATACATCAGGGGAAAGAGTACCATTTCTCGTAGACATTTTATGTGCTCTTCTAAGCCTCCGACCTGGAATGAAAAGTTGGTTTAGGAATGTGTGGCATAGATTATTTATGTTTAATGCAATCTCGACCATGTTCCAGGGCGAAAGAGATGGAGCTATACAGGACGTAAAGCGCTATCCCTTTTCTGCACTGTGACAATTATATATCAGAAATACGTTACTGAGTTGACTAATCGGGACGACAGAGTCTACAACATAACGCTCGGACCGGCCGGAGCTAAGCAGAGTTCATAGGTGGCGGTCAAGCAGTGAAGACGTTTAGAAAAAGTCGTGCGTTCTGTATAGCTGTGTCGTGTACCTACAGTGTGTGAATAGCTAGTGTCATTAATTTCATAGTAAATTATAATGTGATCTCAACTGCAAACGGTTTTTCTATTGCGCAATAACCAACAATACCCATAATACGCCACAGTAGTTAAAATATGGCTGATAATAACGAAAGATACACATACCCTTCCACGTCATATACAGGGTGTCAGGGTCATCGACGCGAAGCCGGCTACCATGGATTCAGTACATGATTCTGAACCTGCGTTGAAATTTTTCGTCGGTTATTAAAAAAAAAACAGCTGTTCCATACATTTTGACCGCGTAGGTATTGCACTTTTCTATATATTTTTTTAATAATCGACGAAAAATTTCAACGCAGGGGCGTTCAGAATCATGTACTGAATCCATGGTAGCCGGCTTCGCGTCGATGTCCCTGACACCCTGTATATTACGAATTTCCCCACCCGTACGCAAAATACGCGCTTTGATGTAGAGTTAAGAACGGGCATCATCTTGGCATAAAATTTGAAGACATAAAATTGTTTGGCATAGCGTTTTCGCATAACTTTTATTTGCATAATAATACTATGGCATAATGCAACGGTAAGCATAACTGTCATTTGTTTTGACATAATTTGGGTTGCATAAATTTTTAAGGCATAATATTATTTGTTTATTAATCATGAGCCATAAATATAAACATTATTTATTATAATTTGGGAATTACTCTATTGGATTAGGTCCACCGTTTATTAATTATATTTCAAAGAACATTATGTTTAAATACATTATGCGTTTATAACATTATGCTATATAAAATTATGCTTAATTATTATTACGCCAGCAGTGTGTATGGCAATAAACATTAGGGCAAAATATTTATGCATAATGATCATTATGCTGAAGTTCGTTATGCCAATGTAAATTATGACAATATACTTTATGCTTACCATTAGTAAACCGTTGCGGACAACAGCCAGTATTAGGTATAGTAAAACAATAAAAAGTTAACTCGAAAAAATAGTTTCGTGGTTGGCCTGGGCAACGGGACAAATAATGACCTTATAATTTGGCTTGGCACTAGTATTTTATAATGTTAGTATAAATTCCAAATTGTAATTATGTACTCACCGAAGTAAACCTGACGCTACCATCAACTTCAACAGGTTGTATGTCTCTCAATGCTCTGTCGGTTTTCTTATCGTCCATCGACTTCGACTTTTGTCTAAAACCAACAAAAATAATAAATCAAAGAGAAAAGATTTTGCCCAGGATCGCACGGACGTATTTTTATAGCGGCGATTATTTTTCGTACACTAGATTTTCCACTCTCGGTATTGAGCCGAGCATTGAGAATCCAACAGAGCGCATCCAGCACGTATCCCAGCGCGTCAAGAACACACTGGTGGATATTCAACAACAAAAAATTGCCACGATAATAATACGCCTGTGCGAACCTGGGCTTATAAGATAAGTTACTATTCCTTCGTCTAAGACCGCGCTCTATCTGAAAGCGCTCGTCGCGTCGCGTTTGTACGTCATCATAATTCATACAAATAATGACGTCGATAGCAAACTCGCGCGACCGTCGCTCGGCCGGACTGTTAATAAACATAACGGCTTAATAACATTACGGCTAATAAACATAATATGAACATAATTTCATCCGAATGACGTACACTGCTGGACAAAGGCCTCCACCAAACGTCGCCACATCGACCAGTCCTTTGCATCCAATGGATTCCATATTTATGCCCTTTTGTAGTTATTTTTTTCACAGATTTATTTACAGTTATCTAGGGAAATATGAATTTATATTAGCAGCCGAAATTAATTAAATAGTAACTAACCTGCCCTTAGTCTTATTCTTCATAGACACATTAAGATCTTCCTCCGTGTCTGAGCTAGAAGTACTGCTACTAGTGGAACTGGACGGCGATTGTGCTGCAATGAAATATATCCATGTATTTCATGTGCTAAAGTATAATAAACTTTATAGTAAACGGGATAAGACTTACATCTGATTGTCTTCCTACGCAATATTTTTGGTTTCCTCTCTCTCAGACAGTATGGCTTTTTTCTGATTGTGAATGTTTTCGCTGGAAACAGAAAAAGCTGTTACTTTCAACGATATAAGTATAAAGTCTATTTAAATCCTTCTTTCCAATTGATGTTTTTTCCACTTATACAAACATCAACTTTATGCAAGTGTAAATAAAGTTGATTTTAGACTAACTAGTACTGTTAAAAAAGTCACAAAAAATTGAAGTTATAGCGCAAACTGAACCTTATCTGTGCGCGTTACACTTGTTTTTCCTACAACTCGTGTTTGTTTACATGTTTGGGAAATAGATTGCGAACGCAGATTAGATACATAACTATTTCGATTGTAATAGCAACTTCTTTTAATCTGTAAGACGAGATATCCAGAAGGAATTCCACTTAGTTTTCTACAGCCAATTGGTTGCAAACAATTTTTTTTCCGACCAATTTGTAGCGAGCTCACTGGCCCGGTTACTAGCGCAATTCTTCTTCATTTACTTGTACGTGTAGCTTGCTAAGTAAATCTATTCGTCTTTTCACATATTCGGTCTTTATTATGTTCTCCTAGTACAACACGAAAAGTCCTTAAATATTACGATTACATTTCACTTTTTTATGCCAATAAACATGTACAATATAAAAACACCAATGGCTAAGCGCGCTGCCACTAGTGTTGTTGGATTTTCAACGCTCGGCTCGACGCCGAAAGTTGAAAATCCAAGAGCACACTTTTATTTAGACATTAATTTCACTAAAACACTCTCACTCTCTCTTTTTTTCTTAAAATGTATTTTCTCTTTTTCTTTGATTTCTTGTCTGTTTATATGTGTGTACATAAACTGTTAAATAATAAATAAATAAGACTATTTACTGGAAACGGCCATAAATACCTCTAGATCTAGTCTCGTCCTGCGCGATCTGTACGAAGGCCGGCTTGGGCTTGCGCGTGCGCTTGGAGCGGCGCGGCGCGCGGCTCAGCGTCAACTCGCTGCCAGACTCCGACGATGATGACTCTATTATAAATACAATGTGTTGTTAGAGAATACTCTCTTAGAATTGATGAGGATATGACATATGAACAGATATCATGATCTGAAATAAATAAATCTGTAGTTTAACTAATGTGCTCAACTTTCAGGTTGCTAAGTGACTGTGGAACCACAAAAAATCGTTTTGAGAAGGGTTCTTTAAAAGGAGGAACGAAACAGAGTGTTGTGTTGGCATAAAAGATTTTTTCACAGTCCTGCAAAGGAGTTCCGCGGTGGCAAAAGCCTTCTCTTATATTGCTAGTTCAGCTCTGGTAAAATATTACCATAATATACATGCCTTTGCAATCAGATATGTGATCGCAGATGAATAAAATTTTCTGTGAATATTCCTTGAGTCAGACTTTATTACGCCATACGAAGCAAAGGCCCATGGAATAAGCAGTGACATGCTGACTTTATTTAGTAACGCTATGTAGGAATATTATTTACCGTACCTGTGTAGATTTTGTTTATAAACAAAGTACCATCAAATATTTCCATGAATGCTGGAAGGTACAGTAAACAAATTTCAAAAAACCGTGTAGGATTTTCGCCCTGCCTTTTTCAAATAGCTAGAATGAATATTCGCGCATTTTTTCCAAAGAAAAGGATATGATATCGCGCACTATACCAATACATAAGGAGTTTTCATTGCTTAAGCTAAGAAATTTGGACGAAAACACATCACATAATTATACAAACACAATTCAAACAACAAATGATTCAAAACAACGTAAATAAAATATTTATTTACATTACAAAAAATATCAAACTATTGACAGTGGCGTCTGTCAAGATTGATGTATATTTTTTTTTGACATTAAGACTGTATGAAGAATCATACCAAAAAAAGGATTTATTTTTTACACTAAAAAGTATATCTATGAGTAGGGCCTCATTTTGCAATGTTTTTTTTTATCGTCACGCCAATTCATTCCGAACAGGCAGGACGAAAGACGAAAGGATAAGCTTTCAATAAAATAAGAAAGTAATTACCAGTTTCCTGTTGACTGTCTCCCTTCTTAGCTTGCCTGCCTCGAACGGCCTTTCTTCTACTTCTTGTGTTAGCTTGATTACTGAAAATTATATTGCAGTAGCAAATTATACAAAATCATAATCAGAAACTAGATACCGAAAGTACATCAGTTTTTTTTAACAGTGGGGCCGTTGACAATCCTCTTAGTTATGGATCAATTTTTCACTTCTTTAAAAAAAAATATGCTTGAGTTTAATTTTCAATGCTTTTTTTGGTATCTCTTTATTTTGTATAATTACTTTGCATAATATTGTGCAGAATCAAAATCTTCTAACTGAACAGACAGCTGTGCTGTATGCAGTGCTGTGTGTAGATGCATCGTCTTCACATATAATTATATAACTAATGTACCTACATATACAAAATATTGTAAAACATTTTAAAAGAGTAATGGTGGAGTTTCTTGCCCATTCTTCTCCATACGAAAACTACCTTTTGGAAGGGGCGCCTAGAATCAATTCAATTTTTTGTAATTTTTGACATTCAAAAGTGCCTTACAAGGGCCTATTTGAAATAAATGATTTGACTTGACTTTGACTTTGCTGCTGGGGAGTTTGTTGCGCCACTTCCTCTTCCCAACTAAAGTACTAGGAAGTGGTGAAGAGCGGGCGTTTTAGGGAACTTTTAATGTACTTTTGACATACAAAACGTGCTGATTAACAGCCTAAGACCGTTTGTCCATCCCACCGTGAACGGGCCGTCAACGAGAATGAGATGACGACGCTTAAGTAGCGACAGTACGTATACCATGGCCGTGTAATCTCGTTTCTCGTTGACGACTCTCTCACGGTGCGGTGGACAAACAGTGTTATTTGAATAAAGGACTTTTGTGTAAGACAACTGCAATTGGAATCCATTGAACATACCTTTCACTATCCTGACCCTGCACCGGCTGCTCGCCTTCCTGCTTAACTTCCTTATTATCATCCTCTTTAGCAGGAACTTCTACCTCCATCTTGTCATCTTCTTTTTTGTTCTCTGCTGGCTTCTTCTCGATGACCGTCTGGTTGTTATCCTCGTCGGAATCCGATTCAGTCGCGTCCTGGACATTGCGATACAAACAATGTTTGAGGTTGTTATAGTATTTTTTTTTAATATTCATTTTGAAAAAAAAAACAAAAATATTATCTTTCTACCCGACTACGGCGAAGCAAAAACGACGGTTATTATCTGAGAGTTGGATGTAAGTGACTGGGACGCGCAATCATTATATCCTCTTGCCCTTATACCAATTTATTTGAGGTTGGCGCAGCACTATCTACCTATTTTTACCCGACTACGGCGAAGCAAAAAGGCGAGTTATGATCTTGACTTGTTCGTATGTTCATCTGTTACCTCATAACTTCTAAACTACTGATCATGATTTGACAAATGAGGTATGCTAGGAAGCGTCTTGATCGTCCGCTGGTTATAGATGTGACGTCACATTAAATCAATATGGCGCCCTCTAGAAGATATAGAATCATGAAGTAATTATTTTTTTTTGTATTGTTTTATATATTTCAAAAATATATACAGAGTGGATTTTGAGATGCCCCATCTCAAAGTACCAGTAAGGCAGGTACCTTATCCGTTGTACCTACGAGAAAGCGGTCCTTATTTTTTTGAGTTTTCATAACAATTCCTTAAAAATAAAATACAGTTGGAAAGAAAACGAGCCATTTCCACAAAAAAAAAATTGATGTTAATCGATCCAGTTTCTTATAAGGATAGAAAACTCTATTGGACCAACTGAGGTTTGAGTACTAAAAAAGTCAGAAATCGCAAAAAACTTTTCCCATACATTTCGTAGGAAAAGAGACTCCCAGCTTACTTTTTAAATAATTTAAATAAAAATAAAAGTTATAAAAACTAAAACCCAACCAACCCACACGTGTTAGGGCATAAATCGTATAGATTACGAGTGACTCCGGATTTTTAAAGGCTTGTGCAGACCAGCGCGACTTGTCGCGCGATGCGACGCCGGTTATTATTATACCATACAGTTTTCTTAGAAATTGCATTGTTAGAGTCGCGTCGCGCGACAAGTCGCGCTGGTCTGCACAAGCTTAATTAGTCTGTCATACCTTGTCTTGTACATGTCTTGTTTATACCTTTTTAGTTAACTTTTTGTCGTAGTAGGTTTTTAGTTTTTATACATTTTTTTTTTTACATCGCCACATGCGAACTACGCATCACACTGACGTCACGCAAAATCCTGCATCGCGCAAGCAGCGTTTACCGCGCGACTAGGATATATACAACGTCCCGACATCAAACGTCGTGCAGTAGCCCACCAGACACGAGACCCGTCTGGTCGGAGGATCCTCCCTTATCTATAGAAGATGAGCGAACTTTACACCCTGTTCCTCTATATTATAATTATACACCTCTATCAGACATCACCTCAGAGACTGCTACGCAATTTACAAATGTTGTATATTAAAATAAATACTAAAGTATGGGGTGCGCTAAAAACTGGATCTACAACTTACATTAGTTTTTTTGTTGTTGAATCTAGCAGAAGTTCTTCTCTGTCGAGACAGTTGAGTGTCTTCGTCGGTGTTGTTAGGGGGGTGACTACGGTTCTGTAAAATATAATAAATATTCACGTTTCCGAACCCAATATCTCAAAGAGAGTTTACCGCCTCGAGCATTCAAAAACAATTGATTTGTCACGTCGAACTTATAGGCAGATTAAAATTCGAAAAATTTGTCTGTATTTCTAAAATATACTGTACTGAGCGCTACTTAAATTTCATATTTCAATGCTGCTTTCGTGATTTACTTGTAAATGATGACTAACCAACTGTTTCTTGCTGGCGACTCTCGCGACTCTGGCTTCGTCAGCCGAAGAGAATTCGTCTGAGGAGCTAGAGCCCGGGAAGCCGTACAGGTCGGGATAGCCCTTCACTTTGAGCTCGTTGGTGATCCAGCTCTCGTTGAAGTTGTGGTGCAGAAGCTTGCGCTTGCGACAGCTGCGACGGACATCTGAATAAGGAAATTGGTGATTTGAATGTCGATACGATCTTGCAGGTACTTTTGACGAGGAGAACAATATTTGTAAATACCTCAAAAATTCATACTATGCAGAAGCCAAAGTCGGTAGTGACTTCAATAAGATTTATATAATCTTATTCAGTAAGCATTTACTGTATTGTTTTATTAAAAACACAGAGATACAGTATCTACAAGATGTCTGAATATTTTCGAGATATCTATAAGGATGGAGGATCCATCCAACCAGTATAACAGGGAGCATTTTAACTTTGTTGCATATTATATTCTTTTGTGCCAGAAGCCCAAATTATCAGTAAATAAACACATGTGTTATTTATAGAATTACAGTATATATATATAATAACCTACGAGTAAGTTCAACGCAGGGGGGTTCAGAATCATGTACTGAATCCGTGGTTAAAGTTTTTGCTTCGATATCCCTGCCACCCTGTATAGTATCATTACAAAATACTTACTCTCCTGTATAGGCTTGTCTTCACTATCTTCCATGTAGTTCTTCCTGGGACCGCGACTGCGCCGGATCTTCACACTTCTGTTAGTGGTGTCATTACCATCAGCGAAGAACACTCGTACTTGTCTGGATCTAGAAAAAAAAAAAAAAAAACTGTGTTTTTTTTTCGGCACATCAGCGCCGCAGACCGCGATAACATAGTACATATCTAGTAGCATACAAAAACATGTATGAAAATCTATGGCGTTTTGCGGCGATAAGTGGGTTGGGATCTAACCGCGAACATCCGTGGCGTGTCGCCGACGTACTCTCGAAAAATATTCGGTAAATACAACATTTTATATGAAGTCGTTATACATGTCCGATCATGTCTCAGGGCCAAAGAAGACTAGCTACTTTTAGCATCGGCGATGGGCAATATGGTAAATTTTTGGAAGCTTGATGTGGCGTCTGAACGCTCCTATCCGCACACATAGGTCGCCAGTCGTGATGATTGAATCGCTTTTTGTAAGCTCGATGGAGCGACTGAACGCGAGGTAAACTCGCGCGCTCCCCACCGGTTGCTTATCCCTGAGTTACACCCTTATGGTGCTACATGATGAAAATAAGGCTTACCTTCTAGAATATTTCCTGGTTTCTGGTTCTGTATCACTTTCGGGGAACACGATCCGAGGCATCTTGATGGTTCGAAGCCGGCGGCTATCTGCAATGTTACTAAACATTAACTACCATCAGATAATAGCAGCTTCCGTTATTTTTATTTTTAGGTCGTTCGCCCTAGATCCTAGAGGAAAGTACTTCAAGATACTAGAAAAGACTTCACCCAAGCAGTCAGATTGTTAGTTTTCGACGGCACTTGTTGCTAAGGCGACAACCTTACATTGAAAACCGATGGCATAATAGATGTTGAAGGTAGACATGCGCGAGAGTAGATTATTTCATTACACAATGTTCTAGTATAGTATGATGAAATAATCAGGGTATATTCCATATACTCTATAGGTAAAAACTGAGTTCAGCTGACTAAATTTTCCATACAATAGATTTAATTTATCGATATATAATTTAATTAACTTGAGAACAAATACTCACATTTAGTAGGCCAGCGTTGTATTTTCCTAGTCACTTTATACTGGCTACTCCTCAACTCCCGTGGCGTCCAATTAGATGGCTTTGGAGTCTAAAATTATTTAATTATTATTAGTTTTATGACAAAACTGACTGTAGATAGCTACAACGAATAAAAAAAATGCAGGAGCATAACATGGACCTTACCACTTGGTCCCCTAAGGGAAACTGTGCTGTAACCCACAGTTCACAGGTGACAGTATTAGGTCACAGGATATAGGGGGGCAAGTCTAGCCAGCTAGTGCAGGTACAATACCAATGTGTATTGGGCATTTGTTCATACAGGAGAACCCATATATCTCTAATATATCTCTAATATTAATATGGAATTCAGTGTAGAATTTCTAGGTAGGATGGATCTGAGCAATACACATAATTTTAAAATGTATAGTAAATCGGTATGTCCATATGTTCATATCCTCATATGAAATGGTGGAAAATACTTTATTGAATTTTCAGAACTTGAAATTGTATACTACGGGTTCATAATTTAAATCTTATATTAGAAGTGCTACATAATAAAACACTACAATAATATTTAAAATAAAAACTTATGTGAACCACATACTCCCCATGCAGATACTAAATTAAATATGTCTTAGCCCTCTATAAATACAAGATTATTACATTTTGAGGAAACTTAGTAACATGTTAAGGTGTGTGAATATTCCATAGGGTTTACGTAAAGGCGCCATCTACACGGGCAAGAGTATCGCGGTGATGAGTCACGCCGTTTCATCAAAACTCAAACTCAAAGCATTTATTTCAATTAAACCATTTACAGGCACTTTTGAATTGTCAAGGAATCGGTCAGTCAGGAATATGAAGGTAGCCCATTCCAAAGCGTAGTACCAATGGAGAAGCACGGGCAAGAAACTCCACGGACTTAAATTGTTATAAAATATTGGTTACATCATTCATGTTGAAATTAAACATGTGAGAACAATGTAGAAAGACGGGCACGTTAGAAGCGTCCGTAATAAAAAGATAAAACAAAGAACAATTCAAAAATTTAAATCAGCCAAGGCAGCTAAGAGTTGACCAGTCCCAACTGACGGCGCCCGTTCGCGAACATGACGCATGGATTAGCACCATTCAGCTCAACCATTTTTTCAAGGGAGCTAAAGGAAACAACACACGCGCCACCATCAGCGAGACATGTGCAGCATGACATACTCACAGCCGCCAGGGCACATTCAAGTCAATAAAAGAACAAAAAAGTCAATAGAAACTGTATGAAGCAATCTCCTCACGGCGATTTCACGGAGAATTTGATGGCACGGCGAGAATATCGCCGTGATTTTCTCACCTGTGGATATGGCGCCTAAGAGCTACAGTATTCATGGTGAGGCAAAAGGCCAATTACACTTTAAAAGAAAACAACTTTTTTTATTATGGGAACATGTGCTGGAGAAAAAGAAAACAGTGTTATAATGACAATCCCTTCATCTTAACAAAAAAATATATTTGTGATCTCAGCAGTTCAGGTTCATTAATAATTATAATGAATAGCCATTACTTCTGTAATAGGAGGCATGTTATTATCATTAGTTTCTTTCTTCTTATAGTATAGATAAGAAGTAGATTCAACTTATTCTAGTATTGTGTGCTTCACTTTGAATCACATAAAATTCCATGTGCCAAAAAGGTTTTTGCCAAGATCTATGGTGAATGAATGAATCTAGCTGCACATCAATGCATGTAGGAATAAAATGAACAGTCTGCCTTACCCTTGAGCATTATACCTCTTACATCACAAATTACTGATGTGTTGAATCACTTTCATGAATGAAATTCTTCTTTACCTCCTAACCAGCTGCGCTCTGCGGTTTCACCCGCTTAAGTCTCGATCCCGTGGGAATATCGGGATAAACAGTATTCTATGTCTTAACCCAGGTCATGGTCTACCCGTGTGCCAAATTTCATCCAAATCTGTTGAGCCCTTTTAGCGTGAAAGTAACAGAATTTATATCGGTCTTTCTTTTTTATACTTATATTTTTTTACTCTTTTAGGGTTCTGGACTCAAAAGGTGCCAAAAGGAACTCTATTACTAAGCATACGTTTTCCATCTGTCCGTCTGTCTGTTAGCGGGCTATATCTTTTAAACCGTAATAGGTAGACAGTTGAATTTTCACTGATTGTGTATTTCTATTGTCGCTATAACAACAAATAATAAAAACAAAATAAAGTGAAAAATTTAAGGGGGTCCCCAGACGAGATACGTGTTTTTTTATTACTAAGGTAATTAAAAAAAGATGTTGTATTCATTATTGTATGGTGGTACAGTGGTATGGATATGCGAGTCTGACTCGCACTTGGCTGGTATTTATTGATATTGTTCAAATGTGCTTAAGTTGTGTGATTGGCTTAGGCCACTCAATTTAAAAATAAATAAATGGGGGTGGCTATATGTAGCACCGCTCAAGCTTGCAGACATTGCAGTGATAGATATTTTTTATGTCTAGTTATTATGGCTCAGTTCATTGATAGAGAACAGCTGCCAATGCCATCATAATTGTCAATACACAGTATACTCGTATTATGAGATTAATCAACCATATGCTTGTGCAACAAACAGATGGTTCTGTTTTCAAAGTAAGCTGCGTTATTGGTGCGTGAACCATACCTTAATATATTTTTGTCTGAAACTGAACATTATATAAAGACATAATTTTGAAATTGCTGCTAGTTTTACAGTACATTGTAATGCATGGTTTCTATAAACAAAAATTCTGCATTTTGTTTACCAATGGTAGCATTTTTTATTGCCAAACTGGAAATATAAATTGATTCATAAGCAAATTTTATCTGTGATAGCTACTTCCATATGGGAGGGTCTACGATGCAAAGCTATGAGGTCTTTGCTTCATTATTGGTAAAGATACAAGAGTCTTAATTTTAACCAATAACGGTCTGTAAATTATAAGAATAAGCCATAAGAAGAATACTGGTAATCATGCCTGTCATGAGCCAGATTCTATGAGAATATCTTCATACATGTATCCTTGTGTAAAACTGCATAGTAATATTTCCAATACAAAATATTTACAATCTTAAAAGAATGTAAACAAATAACATCTTCATTCTTATTCGCAACAACTCCACAGAGTGACAGACTGCAGTATTGAAATGACATCAGTGATGCAAACATCTCTATTGACATAGAATGTGTAAATTAACTGTGTGTAGTTTGTATTTGGATATCCATAGCATAGTATTCATATTTATGTAACATACTTAAGAATTCTGACATCATAGCTATGCAAAACCATATAGATATACAACAATCAGATATTACACATTCAAGTAGTTTTTAGGCTTACAAGTGACTAAAAGTGGAACTTATTCACTACAAAACCCCAGCTGTATTCATAACAACTATATATTTCCAACAATAAGCACTAAAAGCGCATGCATCGACGTGCACTCACGACAATCAAGTACCTACAGGGAAACAGGGACAGGAAGTTGGTACAAAGTGTAACATACAAAGCCTTGATACCAAACCACTGCACAACAAACGAATGGCTTCACAACGTCACCTTCTCATCAGTCACGATGCTCACGTCGTTCATAGTGTAATTCCCATCGTCAACCTCCCCGTTTTCTCCATTACTGCGACGGGTTTTCACCATTGCAGTAGCTGTGTCGTAACTTTACATACAAGACCCAAAATCCGTTATGTAACAGCCCTACGACGTTACAAACACACGCAACTCGTAAATCATTAACAACACAAATGTTTTACACTCAAAATAGAAAACTAGCACGACAAAGGACGAGCGTTATCACCCGCACATGTCGTTACACAGCGCCATGTTAAATGAACAATGTACTTCTGCTCCCAGCTACTTTTACAGTTGATAACTCACCAATCGAACGCACCGTGTTCTTTAATACACTTTTGATTAAAATAATAATCTATTTCACTAACGAAAACCATGAAAAATCAATGAATTAAATTGATACGAAACGAAATCCACAACTCACGATGTTTTTATTGACAACTGTCAAAAATTCCCGCAAATTTGTCATTTTTCAAATTGTTAGGGCAAAACACCGTTGTAAGCATTGCAGTTTGTCGATACTCTTTTGGCTTGCAGAAAATCGCATTGCGTAATTATGGTGCAATTCTCTGTAGTCATGCTCAAAATTGTACACTAGTAACCAGAATTTTAACTTTAAATAAAGGAGAGTCCGGCTATGAACAATTAATTTAATACAATTTAAAACTTTATTGATTATTTTGATATGGTTTTTAAAGTTTATGTAATTACAATCGTACTTTTCCAAATTTATTCTAGGTCTTGAAGTCTTTTAATCTCATGATTAGTCATTAGAATTCTATGTTCATGCATTATAAATATGCTAATATTCTTGAGGCAGCAATGTAGTTTTTTTTTTTAAGCGTATTCCGTGAAGCGAAAATAATGACCTTTGAAAATAAATGCCAGCAAAATTATTTAATTAAATTTACAGGCAGGGCCAGAGTAAGCAACGCTGCTGGGATGATTAAATAAAAAGTGTATGTGGACTGGACTCAAATGTTATTGACTTTCTGCTGTAGTGTTGGGAACTCATCACTTTTAGTAGATCCACTTTAGATTATCGATAAAAAACGTCTTATAAATCTGAATTTATAAAGGAAACAAAATGGAGATATTATTACTATCTATTGGAATTGATATCAAGTGAACTGTTTTAGGAGTAGACTCGTTTCGGAATAGGGACGTTTGAATTATCAAAAATTTGTGTCATCTGTAAAATTTCTGCATTCTTAAATGTAATTTTTATGGTGTGCATAATAAAGAGTATTCAATTTATACATCTAAATCTCTGTTCTGTTCGTAAAAAAATCCTTTGTCCTTGTAGTTGTATTGTATCTTTTGTACCGTACCGACGTAGGCAATAATAATACAATAATAGTTTTACCAAAAATTACATATTGATTTACCCCGTACCACTTAAACCATGATGCGGGCATATAATACATTATATTATTTATTTTTGGCTATAGATAAGGATTGAGTTTCCGAAAAAATAACCAGAAAAATCCGTCATAAAAGCCTGTCATTTTCCCGGTACACGGAGCTTAGTTATAAATTACATAAACGGTCTCTATATGCATGACCATCATTTTGCGGCCGCTATGTTATGGCACCGCTTCTATAGGTTACCCAAGCTTTAATCTTAGCTCATTTAAGAAAAGCCATTTTTCGATACTATCATGACAGAATTACCTTATCGACTTTGACAGTATTTTATAGTGCTCTGTGACTTTGACCAATTAACAGGCTATGAATACTGTCGTACACGTACATCACTAAATGTCAAAAACCACTCAATTGTGTGTGGCATTATCAATGTATTTTCTTTTCTTTCAATGATTTTGACATCGTATTGGATTAAAACATTTAAAATGGTGTTTATTTATTTATAGTGATAATTAATAAAGAAATTCCATATCTTTAACACTAGTACTAATATAATTGTAAGTTGCTATGCGTCCTCATTTGTTTACATGTCATTAGTTAGACACCTGCCGATAAAAACATTTACTTCCGATAAGTAACTAAATTTTACTGATTTTTATAGTCCGTAATTTAAATATATTTTCAGATTTTACGATGGCCGAAAATCCAGAGCAAGGTTCTCCATTGGGAGAAGAGAAAGAAATATTAAATGATTCAATAGGCCAACAGCAATCAGAGATTGACCTGGAAGAGGAAATATCAGCAAGAATGACGGCATCGTATAGCGAGATATCGTTCCACTCTGACCAGGGCCGGCCTGAGGAACAGGAGAGAGTGGCGGGCCCATCTAGACCCTATGATTTACCATCAGAAAACCGGAAACAAGAAAAGCTTCCCTTGGATTTAGATGGACATGTGAGAAAGGAAGGAGAAATGACACACTATGTAGCCGATGACTTAGAATTCAAAATAAAAATATCTAGCCCAATAGCAAAAAGAGGTGAAACACCAGTATTTGGTAGTTCTAGTGCATCTCGCTCCAGTACCCCTTCAGGGAAATTATACAAACAAATACTGGCACCTCAGATTGGACAGATAGACATAACAGTATTACATGATCTAGAATATGAAGCACAGAGGATTGCACAATCAGTAGATAATTTAATTGAAAACCTTTCTAGTATACTGCACTCAAATTCTTCCCTTACCGCAGAGAATATGGAGGTGTATAAAGATGCAGTTGGCAAAACATGTGATGCCATGGATAATAACATCAAGAGTATGTACACAATTCTAGCAAAAGGAGAAGAGGTCTCCCAAGCAATGATCCCTGTGCAGGCACAAGCAGCAAGAATAGCAGAAATAAAGAGACTCCTCCAACTTTTTGAGGATAAGTTCTAGTTAACAGCTGGCTACCTAAGTTCAATGTGAATTATATTAATAAGTATTTAAGTAAAAACGTGAAAAGCTGTTTGATTTAAATACCTAAAATGTTATTCAGGCCAATGACTATCAGACAGGTTTTGAATTTGGGACCCTGGTAAGGTTCTGTTATGTTGTGTTAACCGAGGCCGCAGGCCGAAGCCACGCCCTGCCCAAAGATGAACAGATTTTTTTTTTGACGATTTGAATGTTTTCAACATTGCTGGAGTTTCTAAACGAAATAGTAAATGTCAAAATTAAGGAGGGTATACACAGACCAAATAATTGGACAAGTTTTTTGTATTACTTTACTATCTAAGTAGATTTTTGAGAAGGGGCAGTAAGGACAGTCTCCTAATACCGTTTTCTTCTACGGTAGCTGTCCCTACTGCCCCATCTCAATCCACCGTGTATAATTATGCCGTACTGTAGCTAGCTGTATTATACACTCATAATGCCACATTCAAACAATATGATTTTCTTTGGCAATGTTGGCAAAATAGTTGGAGCATTGTATCTTAGCTCCAGTGTACATCAAGCTTTAGGGTTTTTGTGACTTGCCACCCTCAAGCATTGTCATGCGCGATTTGCCGTCAGTTCGTGTTTGACACATGTTGTCATTTCATTCCGTCATATCGCATCGACCGAGGTGGTTGCAAAATTAAAAAGATAGAAATCATGTGTTTTAAATCTAGAAAAATGTAAATTGAATTACTAACATGAATGTTAACATCTTTATAAGATTATACGTGCAGTTGTTGGTCTCATGACCATTTAGTATTCAGCTGCCATACAGAAATAACGTATAAATGGGTGACGTTCTAAGCTTATTTTCTGTGATAATAATGAAATTTAAATCTAAGTTCAATGAAAGTAAGATTTATTTTCACTATGATCTTCCGTGGGAGAAGCTGAAGTCGGTGAAGTGGATGAATGAGAAGGCCACCGCAAACAGGGCCTATGTGCCCACGACTGTGAGTACTATTTCGCATTTTCTATTTATAGCAAAACATTAAAAAATATTTTATTGTACACGATCAGAAAACTCGTTACCATTGTTATTGTTTGTGGGTGAACTCAAGAACCGGACAATGAAAATCGTCACAATTTTTTATTTTAGTTCAGTATGTGTCTTTCTTACGCAGTTTAAATAATATAATTAATTTTGTCAGTGATTAAAATTATATAAACACTCATGAATAAATTCTGTGTAATCATTGTCTATTTTGAATGTTATCATTAAAACTACTTACCCTATTTTACTATCAGAATTAGCAACAGTAGTTGCTAATTAACAACTTAGTTTTTGATAAAAGCCAGTAGTGTTGCCCTGTCCCATCCCAAATAAAACTAAAATAATATATTCCCCATGGCATGAAAATAAAGGTATGATTCCTAATAACTTCCATTTAGTTATCACAGTTTATTATATTACTAGCTTTTGCCCGCGTCTTCGCCCCATGTAGGTCAAAAATTGTCCCAATGTACTTCTGAGATAAAACGTATCCTATGTGTTAATCTTGGTTATAAAAAATATGTGTGCCAAATTTCATCCAAATCTGTACAGCCTTTTTGCATTATTAAGTAACAAACATACAAACTTTCACATTTATAATATTAGATTAGATGTTGATTCATTTGTATTTTGTTTGTGAGTGCTTTCAAATTAACTGACTAACCAACTCTAAAAACTAGTGGTCGGTGTTATTATTGATCCTATGATAATATTGTTTCTAAACTGTTAACTATATATAATACAAGACTTTGCTGATATATTTGTTCCTTGCATTGTTTTTAACAAACAGAAAACATAAACATAATTAATATTTAAATACATAATAAACATTGTAATTTGTTAACATAGGTATGCAAACTAAAATAATATTTAATTAATCTAATATTATGTATTTTTTTAATTATTAACCTTTTATTAATTCTAGTGGCAATTGTTTATTCATAAGCAATTTAAAAAATACAATACACTTTATATAAATAAAATTTACACTCAATGAATACAAATGAATTTCATAATAGATTAATGAAGTGAATTATATAGTATGCATGATAAATCATATTGTACTATGTGTAACGAATGTAACAATAGCTGTTCCACAATAACTAGGTTACTACACCATATTATTAATTAACTATTTTGATAAGAACCCAATTATCTCCAAACATATAATTGAACAAGTGTTTAATAAATCCTAACTTATATAATAAATGCAAAAGTGAGTTGGTTTGTTACGCTGTCACATATTAACTACTCAACTGATCATCATAAAATTTTGCATACACATCAGGGGTACAAAAACGGACTTATACCTCTCATCCAGAAAAATACTGTTCCAGAGAGATAAATAAAGCCAAAAGCTAGTGTGATATATTTATGAAATATAATGTAAGTACCTAATCTGTGGTCGCAATTTATTTGCCAAGCATGTAAACAAACACGAGTTTTAGGGAAAACAACTGTAATGTCTACACATAAGGTACAGTTTGCGCTACAACTTCATATTTTATGACTCTTTTAACAGTAGTAGTCGGTCTAAAATCAACTTTATTTATTCCTGTATAAAGTTGATGTTTGTTTAAGTGGAAATAACATCTATTGGAAACAAGGATTTAAATAGACCTTATGTATGATAGGTATTATTCGTGAAGCATGGAAGAAAAAGACATCTGTGCTGACCCCAAAAAAATGAGATAATTGCAGGAGAATAAAGATGATGAGGTAATCCTGAAATAATAAATAATGGTATTATATGATAAATATATTGTTCTTAAAATACTGACTGACAGATGTGCTTTTCTTATGGCTGAACCCAATAGCCTATTTTCAGTAAACGACAGATCGCTATTGATGGCAGACAGTATAATTCTATCTGTCATTGAATGTCGTCCCACATTTTCGTAAGATTCCATTTTCTGACAGATTATTGGGCAGCCCCGGATCTACATTTTTTTTAAAGCGGGGCAGAAACTGCCGTCTGCCGCTCCTCGCCAATCCTTTAAAGGGATGTGCAAAGGTAGCCCGCGAAATTCAAACTTTCTAGAATTGAAAATGTTGGCAACAACATATTAATCAGTTGCAGTGTGCTGGGTGGTGCACTTGTCTGCTACGAATGAATTTAGCGCCCCCTGAAGGTGGCACCCAGGGTACCCGCCCAGGTTTGCCCCCCCCCCCCCCAGATCCGGGGCGTTAAAGCCATAGTAATAGTACCCGTAATAAAACCGAAGAACCGAACCGTAGTATAAGTTTTTCTATCTTCAGTATGCCAAAACTGGTAGTGGCTGTTGGGTTCGACCGTAAGGCAACCTGCTCATCTAACGTAGACCTTTGCCGAATGTATAAGCTGCGCTAACGCATCATATTCTTTTCAAACTAGCCAACTTACATACATGCACACCGTTTTCTGGGGTAGGCAGATATTACAGAACAGCACCTGCTACGATTCTTACATACTTGGCAGCCAAGCTTTTATCTTTAAATTACTTCTAACATATGTTATCATCTCAGTCCATATAATTTACGCGCGTAAATATGTTTTGTAAAACACTACTGATACTGATAAAGTAGTTAAAATAAAATGTCCGCAATGTTAGTTTTCCTGATACGACACATAATTCGTCAACAAACATGTAGAATTCGTTACAGATAACTAGGTAAACTTGATTGTGTAACATGTGTTTACTTGTTTACATGCAAAATTAACCGTATCGTGCTGTTGACATGAAACAAACAAATATATTACGTAGCTGCGCCCCGTGGTTTTACCTGCATAAGTCTCGATCCCATGGGAATATCAGGAAAAAAGTATCCTATGTCCCAATCCAGGTTATGGTCTACCCATATGCCAATTTTCAGTGTCCTTCACCACACAATCCTCACCTTTGAAAACTTCATGAAAATCAATTTTGAAAACGCCAAAAAATAGTCATAAATAGTCACCAAGGTTAAAAAAAATAGTCGCATTATGATTCCGAAGATACAGCTATAAGCTGGTGAGGATTGTGGGGTGAACGTTTCCACACAATCCTCACCTCAGTGCTAGCAAACGGCTTAGTTCCGACTTGGTTTCAATTCCAAAAAATAGTCAAGAAATAGTCATAACGCTATGCAAAATCTCGAAAATAGTCATTAAGGGATTCCAGAGATATAAAGGGGTGAGAATTACGTGGTGAGCCTTTCTCGCCACAATCCTCACCTGATTATCGGGGAACGCCTAAGTTTTTGACTTTGAATTTGGTGTCAAAAAATAGTCAGTAAATAATCGTCTCCAACCATGATAATTTCGACCTGGTTTACTATGTAGAAGTATGTTAAACCTCCACGTAAACTTCTACATACATTTTGTTTTGGTACAGTCGCGAACAGTAAAATTGTAAATCTATTTTAATAGTGTTGTATATTAATTTAAAACAGTAATAAAATATTGTACTACTTACGTATATTTTTTTTCTGTCAAAGTTTAATAAATACCTACCTAGCTGTACATAATATTCCTCCAATTATTCCGGTTGGCTTTATGAGACCAAATAAATGTCTTTATTTCAGATTAATTTGATTGTAGTATGAGTAATTAAGACTATCTATCTACTTATATGTTATGTACAGCTAGGTAGGTATTTATTAAACTTTGGTTGGTGGGTGGGTGGGCGACCGGTCTTTTTCTTCCTGCATCCAGCGGATTCTCGCGACCAAGATCTAGACAGACTGTAGACCCATTTCGATATTCAATATGTATAACTTGATAACAGCTTGATCAGGATCTATTAAATAATCTAATAACAATAATACTAACGTTGTCGACATGAGGGATGTGGACTCAGCGATCATTGTGCCGATAGTCGTATCAGCCAATGGCTTAATTCGCAAGAGCCTCGACCAACACTTGAGGAGGCTCTCGTTGGGCAGCTGGATCAAGGACTTGATTCAGAAAACGGTACTCCTGGACACGGCTTGCATTGTCAGGAGTTTCCTCTCTCTGGAGCCCTGACCGCCGGTCTTGGACCCTCCCGATACCGGTGGGCTACTATTTTTTATATTTTTAAATGTTTTTTTTCTTGTTGTTTTTTTAAAAATATTTAAAAATGTAAATTATATTTATAAAGGTAAAATAAAGGAATAATACTAATATCGTCAGTCTGAAAACTTCTGACCCATAGCAGATGCAAGGTCAAATGAATTCAGATTGAAACTATAAACTTTCCAAATCATCAATAACGGGTCTACATAAATCAAATCACATTGCAAATGCACAGTTAAGTATAGGTTTTTAATTACCACCATGTCCGTATCCACCTGCTGGCTGTCGGTAACACAGCAATGACGGAATATAACAGGGCCATACTCGACTGAGCTGAGCATCGATTACCTACCTATCACACTCAGGTTCGTTTGGCACCGTTACCTATATCAGCATGCATGGAACCACAAAACCAAAAAACTCAATCCTGCGATACAATACAGATTTTTACTCATTATCTTCATTGCACCCCCAGAGACAACAAATATTTACACAGAGCGCTCGTGAAGAGAAAAAAGTAGCGTATGCCGTATAAATATTATGTAACGTATGTTTACATACAAAATTGACTGTATGTTAGTATCTGTCTCGTTGATATGAACTTATGAGCGTCCAATCACGGACCACGTCATGCGATGAGGGGATGTTACAGTACGTACACGATTATTTCACGATCGTCAATCATGTACACCGTCCTTATCGTAAATATTCCCATTATCATTCGGTTTATTGATGGTTACTTCTTTCCAATTCCATTCATGTGAGTCGTCATTCAATCGTTATGTCGACTCGTGTGGTCTCAATGTCTGTTTATCTTTATGCTCGCGTAAATCTCGAAAATTACTGGAACTGATTGCTGGAGTTTTCATTAAACAAGGTTTTTTAACGCTTTGTTTTGGACCTGTGGTTTATGTTCTGGGAAAATATAGCGGTCGTAAAAAACTAGAAACATCGTTCGGAACGTCAGAAGAATATGTCTATTTTTTATTTTTAAAGTTTTCATGAGATTTAGTTTTATTTTGTTGGAACAGCGAGCGAGAGGCATCATTATGTACAAGTTGCACTTAACAAAAACTTCGTGAATAATTCTTGTCGCTGATAACCAGTGATCGGAGTAGGTAGATTGATTTTTAGTACTTGTATCATAAATGCACACAGAAAGAATAACATGGATAAGCCATTTTTCCGGAAAGTAATTCCGGTATTTCCAGATTCAATTAAATATTGTTAATGTTGGTAGTGATATTATTACTACTCAATTCAAAATTTAAAGGAAGGTATCAAAACTAAATTAATTCATTATTTATCTGTTGAATAATAAAAACAATCGAATTCCGATCGAAGCTTTAATATTTATTTTTTATTTTTAGCCTAGGATAGCTAGATAGCTAGATCTTTTATAGATAGATATAAATTAGGTTTTGTCAAATCGTGACAAAAAAAAAAAAATTGGAAGAATAATAAAGAATAAAATTGCTCATTTTATTACAATTCCTACCTTTTTTTGAGGATGGCAAATCATCAAATGACTCCTTCCACTCTGGCAGAATACAATTCCTACATAAGTTCCGGTTTTTTTTTAATAATCCACCAATTCCGGAGGAATGTCCATAGTAATATATACGTTTCGGATCAATGACCCCAGTTCAATCTACCTACTCCGATCACTGCTGATAACTTGGTCCTGTTTGTAGCTTATGTAATACGGATCGTGACTTCCAGATGCATAAGCTTCTTTATCATAAAGCTTCCGGGCTTACCGCGTTCTGCTACCCTTATCATTCCGTTTACTTTGATTTCCAGTGTCTTGGTAACATGACGATATCATGTTACCAAGACACTGGAAATCACACAGATCATATCCGGCACAAATCAACTCCGTGGATCGCCGTGGAACTGTGCCGAATTTCTCAACACATGTTTTGAATGTATTGAAATCCTCTTCATATTTCAACCCTCATTCCAAATTTATTTAGGGTCAGCGCAGTACGCCTTTTTTTTTTTGAGGATGGGAAATCATCATTTGACTTCTCCCGCTCTGGACGGAGCGAGAGAGCGTGTCAGACTTTTACTGACTAAAACCCACCCGTGTTCCTTCCGTTGCCCGTGTGCCGGGGCCGCGATATCCCTTTCGGACAAACCCGCAACCCCAGCAGGCATTGGTCCTTTCGGACCCCGTCAGTTTGTGCTGGCATTTCATTGAGGCGCGCGTGGAACACAACGCGCCGTCGACCCGGGCCTGATCCTTATCGGACGGCGAGCTACCCATTGCTCACCGTTCGCAAGCCCGCGCCTTCAGTGGCCGGAAGTCGGCTCGCGACTCCCGACGCCTGGGGCGTCTCCTGCGGCGACTAGGGGCGCGAGGGCGCGCATCTTGCATCTCCCTCTCGCGCTCCGCCTCCTCCTTCGCGAGCATAACTGCTTCGCAGAAGGAGGTGACGGCCTCCCATGCACTCTCGCTCCGAACCATGTCCTGAACCAGGGCCGGACGCGAGAAATCGTCGCCGCCGAGCGCAGTACGCCTGCTAGATTATTCTAAGGTCTTGAACCTCGAAAACCTGCAACAGAGTATTTAATGTGTGTTAACATTAAAAAAAACCCATAGAAACTAAAACATGAATAGCCTTGCAATTACTGTAATTAGTACGTAGGTACAGGTACGCAAGTAACAATTTAACTACTCGTATTTATAGTAACCACATAATTGCTTTAGCCTAAGTCACGCCAAGTACGAGAAACTAATCCAGCCTTGAACGTAAATGTTATGACACCTAATATTCTAGAATCTTAACCCCATGCGAATAGGTAACTACATATCAACTGAAATGTTTTAAAGTCAAACAAAATAACAATGAGAAAAGTAGGTAGGTAGGTAGTATCCGCATTTCAATGTCCCAAAATACTGCTACCAAGCGACCTCACAATATTATTGCATACATAATTTTGTAACTAGAGTCCCCTAGGTAGATTCTATGGGCCCCGGGCGAATCACGACGGTCGGTTCGGGAGCTAAATTAAGCGACTCCATAAAGGTCTCACATCAATCGTATTTGCCATTTTCATGCCCTGCCCTTACCGTACAAACAGAAAACTTTCCTCTCTATAATATTGAGTCGGCACGGTCAACAACGAAAGCGTGGGGGGCGCCTATACGGTCGGTCGACGACATTAGAAATATTACAGGTCACATGTGGCGCCGATTAACGCCCGGGAAAGTGACCCGAACAAAGACAGGCCTATACTGCACTACATAGATACAGACAAGATGGTCGTTATACCCATGAGTACCAGGTACAATAAGGGTTTTGTTTGGAATCCAAGAATAGATGCAAACTATGCATGCTGTCGATAATATCTTCATTTTAAATACTGAAAGTCTATTTAGCTCGACCAGTCAGTACTCATCCTGTATAGCCTGAGTATTTATTGACCGAGGGAAGCGTCTCTTCTTCAAGTCTGGCAAAATTTTCTTTCGTGTTTCAGTTTGGTGGTACTTCTCTACAGGTCGTATTTTGGTATAGGTACAGGTTTTTTACGACTTTATATAAAAAAAATATCGTCGGATTTTTGATTGGAGTACTTACTTCCTCCAAAAAGGGTGCTTCTGAATATCTCCGCCTTATCCGATCGAGATCCGATTTCGATGGTTCTTTTTTAATTTGAAAGGTAACTTTAAGTTGGTCTCGTAAAAATTTAATAAAGATCTGATTAGGATCATCGGCGCGATGGGGAAAATAGCTCCTCAATATGCAGTAAATGGCTCACTTTTAGATTGAGGGTGGGGATGGGAACTTTAGTGGTATATTAATTGTTGCAAAAAATTTAGTGCTCGCGAGGTCTACTGTTCTCAGAACTACTATTTGTTAACTTGGCCAACCGATCACTTCTTATTTCAGCGAACATTAAATTATGGAGCTAATGTACTGATCAGCAACTGATCAGCTTTAAGGCGGCTACAGGGCCTAAACGTGCCTAAACGCCAGTTTTATAATGCCTAAAAGTATGTGATCCACTGCAGTAAACAAAATCAGAAAAATCTATATATATAAAAATCTATTGCTGTTCGTTTGTCTCGCTAAAACTCGAGAACGGCTAGGGCGATTTAGCTAATTTTGGTTTTGAAATGTTTGTCGTAGTCCAGGGAAGGTTTAAACGGTGAGAAAATTAGGGTAGGTAGGGTTGGTAGGGTAGCTAGGGTTTAGTGCTACCCGTGCGAAGTATCAGTGAGTCGCTAGTTGCCAGTAAGCCAGTTAGTGATGGGCTTACTTATAAGCTGATCCAATGTTTCTACTTGATCCAATTTGAAGAGTAGGTACTCCATTTTCCATTATTATGGCATGGTAATGTTTATTCAGCAAACCGAGGAAGACTTATAAACGTAGAATGTTCACTGAGGGTCTTTTCAATGTAACTTTAACTATCTAAAGTAAACTATAATATAATAGAGAGCAAAGATATGATTTTTTGTATGTTTGTTGCACTTTCAGCTTTCACGCTAAAACGGCTGAACGGATTTAGATGAAATTTCGCACATAGGTAAAATGAAAAAGTTTTTTTTGCGTTTTCTGACTTTTCTTGTACTCAAACCTCAGTTGGTCCGATAGAGTTTTATGCTCCTTTTAAGAAACGGATCGATTGGCATCAAAAAAGTTTTTGTGAAACTGCCTATTTTCTTGCTGGCAGTATCTTTTTTCAAAATCTTTGATTGTAGATCAAAATGTCTCAAAAAGTTAAAGACAGTCTTCTTAGACCGTTTTCCTGCAGCTACAACGTTAAAGGTAGCTTCTTAGGTCCTTACTGCCCCATCTCAAAAATCCATCCTGTATATACTACTGCCGTGAATTTTTTCATGTATCCCAAACCAATCTATACATATAGAAAAGGGAGGATCCTCCGACCAGACGGGTGTCGTGGCCGGCGGGCAACTGCCCAACGATTGATGGCGGATAGTCTTATATATGTCGTTCGCACGGTATACTCTATTTGTGCGATCCAGGATTTGTGTGACGTCAGGTCTTTGATGCGTAGTTCGCATGTGGCGATGTAGATGCCGCCACTACTCTAACAAAAATTACCACTGAAAGCTTAAAATATTTCGCAAACGGATCCCTAAATCCAAAAATGCTTTTTACAAACTCATAATATGTTTTTTGAACGACCTTTCCAACGACACTCCACACCATGGGATACACAAAACATCCCCACTTTACGTGTAGGGGAGGTACCTTAACAAAACGGACAGACGACTAAGGCGAAACTAACTATAAGGGTTCCTTGTTGACTACGGAACCTTAAAAAACGAACAAAACAAGAGAGAGACCAAGAAAAGTCTTCATTGCGTTTTTGCAACCAATATTGTCATGAAATTCAATAACTTTGCGACTACTATAGTTTAAGTTGACTACTTTAAAACAGAAACAGCTATTCATATAATGTCGCTTCCTAGTGGGTTTATAACTTTTCTTTCATCGCAATAAAATCGTTTTCATGTGACTTCGTTGTACCGTAAAGAAATAACATTATTACTTTTCTAGAGATATAAAAGTATTATTCTGTCATGAATTCATGACACTGGTGCATAACCTTTTAAACTTTAAGCTGGTTGTAATGTTACTTGAACACGATGACACGATGCAGATTGATGAATTCATAATTAAAGTACCTGGGCGACCTAGCTCTGCTCTGGTGAAAATAGAGAATGCTCATTTAATAGTACAGGATAGTTCATACTAATTCCATGCTGCCATGTCATTATTCTAAGGTAGCCATCTTGTTCTAAGCTACTAGACCTAGCTAGATCGAGTTTTCGCCCCCGTAAACCCCTATATTGCTAGAGCCGCTTTCGCGAACGTGATTACAAATATATATATATATATATACAAATATTGCTCGTTTAATAGTAAGGATACCGAAGTGAAAAAATAAAACTGGAATGCCGACCAATTGTTACCGAAAGATGTCGAGATAAAAATCCAATTTACTGGCTGAAACGCCCCACGTCTATGTCAGGCAGAAATGTGTCTGTTTTTGATAAGCCGCCAAGAACTGACTTAGGACATAACTTGTACTTACCTACATTACGTAACTAAAATTATACTTAATAGGGATCTGGATGACCGGTAGAGGGTCTTAATCCTAAAAGAGGAATTTTCTTAATGCTAGAACCATTTGGCGTATACAATTTTTCTCTCTAAATGAACTAAACTTTCCTTGATCCTTCTCCTACATAAGAATTAGCGCAGAACCGGAACCTATGGAAGGGATGAAGGGAGGCCTTTCCCCACCAGTAAAACAGTGCAGGCTAGATATAATAATATATACAGAAATTACAAAGTACAAAGTACCTTTTCTATCCACTCAAACTTAAAATTTCACCTTGGTTTACATCCATCAGATATAAAAAATATCAAGTTCTAGCAAGCAGAGAAAATAATTTTAATAAACAAAATAATAATAGTAAGCTTTCACTTGTCCCCAGGTCGAGAATGTAGCGAACGTGTGCACGCACGCACTATGCGTTGCGCCCGCGTCGCTAGGTGCACGGGAGCTGCTCACGCGCTCCGTAAACGCGCCGCAAGCGATCGCCGCCGTTGTCTACGGGCTGGCACTTTGCCTGCTGTTCGCGGTGTCCACCACCTTCCACTCAGTGTGCTGCTGTAGGTCTGATACGTGAGTTATATTTCTATATTTGGGATAGTAAAACCATTTTGCGCTTGAATGTTTCTCATCGCTCAGGTTCTTTACTGAGCAACGTTTCGCAGCTACGAACTACAATTTTTGTAAAATTTTGCAAAATTTCATGTGTCGCGTTGCCTATCTAGATATAAAATATCCTAAAACTCATGTTATTAACACTAAAGTTGCAGAGTGACGTAAAACCGGTATAGCAAGATTTTGATCACAACGGTTTAGATAACCATGCTGCGAAATTCGTGGCGTAGCGTTTCGAAAAGCATTTTCAGATTGTAAATTGTTACGGAACAGAATTCAATTTACTCATGTTATTTTCTAAATTGTTCTCAGTAACGTCTAATAAACTCGATCGCGAGTAATTTGTAACTCAATAAAGTGACGACGCCACTTAAGGATCTCTTAATTCTAGATATTCTGGTCCTTTAGGCTTCTTGGAGTCTAGGCTGCGAGGTTTGACTTGGCCATGTTCTCGTCTCTATCTGGCACTTGTAGTTTCACAGTTGTGCGACTGTAACGACTGTAACAAGAATAACGCTTAGCCAAAGCACATGATAATTAACATTTACAGATCTTTGCCTTAAAGTTCTAAAACCATTTGAATTCTTAAATCCGAAGGCGACTTGTTACGTTCCCTGGCTCAAATGGCCAACGCAATCCATTCCAATCACTGGTATTGAAAGTAATGCTTAAAGTTGGCAGTTCAGCGCAAACTTTGGCCGTTGCGCTCAAGTTTTTTTCTAGTAAAACAGGACTTGGTTAACGAAAAGCAACAGCTTGGCCTCTTTACATATCCTTGCAATGCCCCACCCCATATTTTACGTAGTAACGTAGGGGCTGGCCTCGATTAAAACCAATGAAACGTACATATTTTTCCACCCTGAATATTACGAGGGAATAATTTGCAAACGGGAGAAAAACATCACATATTTAGACAGAGTACGTATTGTGTTGCAGGATAATAATATCGCAAGGATAGGTAGGTGGGTCGACTTAGTCTCTACATACTTTCATGAAAGTTCGGCTAGTAATACCCTAATGATGACAGGTCAGAGAAAGCTAGTTACTAGATACCTACATTAAAAGACCCACTTGCGCGTTCATGGGTTAGTTTAATAACTCGGAGTTACTTGTTAACGCAAAAGTAGGCTTAAGTTTAATAAATAGTCATGCACCAGGGGCTCTTCTAAATCCAAGCTTCTTATTACAAAACCTAATCCGGACCCTTGTAACACAACGACTACGCGTACTTAACGCCATGGAGTAACTTATAATGTCTTACATAAGATGACTTAGGTTGCATAATGAGGTGATTAACGCCAGTAGCACACCTCCGCTGCGAAACCGTAGCAGCGAAGCCGCAGTAGTTCAATTCAACTGGCTCGCGTCATGTTCCGCTACTCGAGTTCCGCTCCTCGAATTTCGCGTAGCGGAACATGACGCGAGCCAGTTGAATTGAACTACTACGGTTTTGCTGCTATGGTTTCGCGGTGGAGATGTGCTACCGGGGTAAAGTCGCGACCACTACAGTGCAAATCCCCATACGCCTTTCCCGTCTTGTATCGGCAAAATGCATCCGAAATGTCCAATTCCCAAATGCTTAGTGTTTTGAATTTCGAGATTAGCGCCGACATCGACACCACGTATCTATACACCCGTCCTAGTTCGGATAAAGAACGACCACTACAAATTTCCTATTTATTGAGCCATAAATTCTCCGAGCGTATCGTAAAGGGATGGATGTGCCCATTAATTAGGACAAGGTCACATTGGAATGCAAGTAAATGCTTTAACGTTCGCAGTTACAATTCCCCTGTCAGTAATCACATGAACGGTGGTATTTACACTGTGGAATCTCTGAAATAAAACCTTTGTGAACCAATTAGCTTAATTAGCCTTTAATGAGTGAAGCGCCACATTTTGGCAAAGGCCTTTGAAATTACCAGCGAGTGTTGAATAGCGTCATTACTGTTTTCGGCATTGTTGGTGCCTTGTTTTATATTTAAAAGAACGAAGGAGAGGGAAAAGCTGTTATCCGGAAAGACAAGTGAAGTACGAAAAAGCCGTAATTGCAGTTCTCGGGGTGCGCTCATTTAAATACGTCTTTTTACGTAGAAATTGGATCTGTAAGTAGAAAACTAGGCGGGATTATGTAAATTTTCCTAGTTTTGTGTGTCACGGTACATGGAAAACTTGAAAGCGTGCCTTGCGCATAAGTTCAGTTTACTAGAAGAATTTTCTCAAGAATGCAAAATAAGCAGACAATGAATCTGTATTTTCATCCTCTGTAACTAGATTGTGACCTTTTAATCCGAAGGCGACGATCTCAATATCCAAATCAATCGAGTCATTCAATGAACCGATAGATAGGTCAAAGGGTGGTCAGGATCCGAGGACCTGTGCCCTTTGGAAAATTATAACCAACTCCCAAGACTACGTTAATAGGCGGAGACCCCGCTGTTTTTGCCGCGACCCAAAGATGACCTATTAAATGATGATCAAGCAATCATCTATAACTACTTACGAAGATTGTTTGGTTTGGTTAACTGATGGACACATTCTCTATATCACATGAGAAGATTCATGATAGATTTTCAAGTCATTTTATGAATACAAAATACAAATACAAAAAAAAATGTCATAAAACAAGTTGTACAACAAATGATAGAATTCTCTCAGACTCCTGCGCCAGTTATAACTGTGCTGCAGGATCCAGTGTCCTTCCGTAGTAAAAATATTTTTTATTTATTTTTTATTACATCACAAAAAAAAAGGAAACAAAAGAGACTTTAAACTATAAAAACATATACCTAATAAACTAAGAATGTTATATAATATTTCAAGAATAAGCTGAATATGCAGAAACTACAACAATACGAAATACGGAAAGGCACAATCATAGGAGTCAAACTACGTTAAATAATGGCCTCTTCAAACGATGCTCATGCTGGGAAGTTTGCCAATTCAGATAGATTCGCCATCTGCAGCTCGTCAATCATATAACCAACTGTGGTCTACGATCACCAATATCTTTCACAAGATAATCTGTTGTACGGTATCTGGCAGAAAATATGGCATAAGTTTAGTTGTTAGCAAAAGGTCGGCTTTATAGATTGTGGTCCTTGTCTACCCGTGAAACAATTTCTCATTCCCACTGCTGGGACACAGGCCTCTTCTCTGTGAGAGGGAATGGGCCAAGTCGGATTGGTTGATATCGCATGTCTTCACATGTTAGGTTTTTGGACATGCTGGTTTCCTCACAATGTTTTCCTTCACCATTTTGAGAGCAATTGTGATATGTTACACAAAGGAAACCCCTGTCTGGGTTGTAATCCACGATCTTCTATCACTGGGCGACCATTGTTCAATATAACGCCCATTTATTGCAGAAATTTCAGTTCATATCCAGAAGCAGTATCTCATCCATGTATGACATGCTTGTTATCCAAAACGTCACAGTGACAAGTCGCCTCTTGTATACGGATGTCGGTCTCCGCTAGACGTGCAACTGATTTATAACCACTTTACACGTACCCATGTTCGTTCTCCTGACAGCTGACTAGATTAAAAAATAGCCCGTCTTCCATCAAGACTAGTGTCCGCTGTTCCGGCAATTTCCTCTGTGTTCATGAATGTGTGATCTAATTACGCGTTCACGACAGTTTATTGACAATGTTATGGACGTATATTGTATGCTAGAATATTGGATTATTCTTGACTTCAGGTTCGTAGCCGTCATTCACAATTTTTCTAATAAGATTTTTTTTTAACTGAGCTTCAGTGATTTCTGATACGTTTATTGAATTCTTTCACGAGATTTAAAAACGGTTTAGCCAAAGCTGGGGAAACTGATATCGTATCCACTTCAAACTAGTTATACTTATCGTAATTTAATATTAATTTTACCTATATGATGGATCAATTATGTCTAAAGACTTTGGGCGTCGTTAGTCCAGGAGCGGTCGCGGAGGTTATGTTGATATTAGCAAAGTGGAAACTTAGGGAACGCTCCTAAAACTATTAAGTATTAGCTGTTGCTCGCGATTTCGTCTGAAATCCAGGATGAAAAATAGCCTATGTCTATGTACAGGTCATGGTCTACCCATGTGCTAAATTTCATCTATATCAGTCCAACCGTTTTAGCGTGAAAGCGTACAGTACGCGTCAAATAACTTTGCCGCTCTGAAGTTGGGTTGCGCATACGCGTTTGCATGCGCGCTACTGTTTTTTAAGTAAGATTGACTACTGCGCTGTCATTTGTAGCCTACTTCAGAGCGGCAAAGTTATTTGACGCGAACTGTAACAAACAAACAAACTCACTTTCGCATTTCTAATAGTCAATGACTATACATATAGCCTCTTCTCTTTGATAATATTCTTTTTAGGGTTATAAAACTAGACTCTAATACAGTACAAGGACAGTGCAATGTTAATGACCCAAATATATCGTACGTAGCTTCGCGTTTGAAACTTCAACGGAATAGTTCTGAGGGTCATGACGGATACGGATCCAAGAACCGATTGGCTTTTGAAGGGAGGTCTAAATGAGGATCAATAATCACTAAATAATGTCTTGGACAAAGTAAATAATTGTAAGAACATTTCAAAGCTATTGGGCACATTTGATATATGCAGATTTCAGGAAATGCATTTTATCCAAAAAAGCTGTGGCTGAAATTTTTGCTTAGTGATAGTAGCCACACATTCATCATTTTCCTGCCCTTGTCCCATGTTACTTGGGGTCGGCGCAACACGTTTTCTTTTTCCATTCTCCCCTATCAACTGTCATGCTATCATTCACTTCCTTCTCTTTCATATCATTCCTCACACACTCCATCCACTTTTTCTTAGGCCTTCCTCTCCCGCTCCACACGTACACTAATAATAAAAACCACCAAACTAATTGTTAGAGAGTCCTAATGAACACGCAATTTTTGGAATAAACATTAACCTAGTAAAATAGTCCATTGTTTTCGCCAACAGGCTATTTCATTAAAAACCGGCCAAATGCAAGTCGCACTCGCAAACAAAGGGTTCCGTACTATATTTAGCAAAAACCGCCGAAAACAAAACGACTTAAAGTTTTATTATTTTTTGTTATAGTGGCAATAGAAATACACAATCTGTGAAAATTTCAACTGTCTACCTATTACGGTTCATGAGATATAACCCGCTGAAGGAAAGACGGACGGACTGCGGAGGCTCAGTAATAGGGTTCCGTTTGGCACCCTTCGGGTACGGAACCCTTTAAGGTATCTACGTGCTACAATTATCACAAAATGCTTTCCAGTCCACACGCTCCACCCAATTCTTTCACTGAATTATTTATTTATTACCGCTTCGGGTCTTGGAACAGAGGGTCTATTATTGAATTGTATTTTGGAACTCATTCACTACCAAGAATTTGCAATATGTCTTATGATTTATGGTACCTAAATGATGTAAATTATCAACTGTCCCATACAAAACTTCAATACCTACTCGACCCAGATGTATGAAACATGTTGATGTTTGACGACACGGTTGGCGCAGTGGCTGAGCGATCGACTGCTGCGCAACGAGTCGCGGGTTCGATCCCCGTACGGAACAAATATTTGTATGATCTGCAAGTAGTTGTTCCGGGTCTGGGTGTTAGTGTATGTGAGTTTCTATGTTTGTAAACGCACCCACGATACAGGAAGAAATTCTTAAAGACAGCTAATAATTTTTTTGCGATTACGTTATTGATCCCATGGAGAAAGTTGTTCAGTTAGATAGTCTACCCTTAAATTTGACCACACCTTTCTGGTACACCTGTAACTGTTTCACTAGTTGTGTATATCAGACTAGCTTCTGCTCGCGACTTCGTCTATAGTCTATAACCTTCCTCAAGAATTAGGCTATGTAACGCAATTTCTTTTTTCAAATCCGACTAGCAGTTCCGGAGATTACCCCCTTCATACAAACTTACAAACAAACAAATTTTATCTCTTTATAATATTATAACTAGCTGCCCGCCCCGGCTTCACACGGGTAGCACTATGTACTTATCTACGGCGCACCTACCTACCTACCCAACCTACCCTACCTACTTACCCTACCTACCCTACCTACTTACCTACCTACCTACCCTACGTACCTACATACCCTACCTACACCTACCTACCTACCTTAGGGGTATGAAAAATAGATAGTAGCCGATTCTCAGACCTACTGAATATGCATATAAAATTTCATAAAAATCGGTCAAGCCGTTTCGGAGGAGTATGGTAACTAACATTGTGACACGAAAATTTTAAAAATGTATAAGATTATTATATAAGTAATAATTATTATAGATGGCGGTTGGTCTGTTAGTTATAGCCAGCAGCTGTTGTTAGTCTTGTTAGGGCTCATATTTGGCTCTTTTTATAGTTCTAATGAACAATTAGTGTTAGTTTAAATTAAAAACTCTTAGGTACACAAGAGCTTTTCCGCTCTTCATCTCTAACAAGCACTAGTTTTCTCGCCAACTCCTTCAAATATCTGTGTTTCAACTTTTGTCGTCTACTACAATTTATAGTCCATTCTTATTCTATCTAATGAAAACGGTTGTCAAGCATAGACGGCCTTTACACCACACCCATTGAGCGAGAGGGGACGCGCAACGAAGCAAGAGGGGTGAACTGCCTCGGGGACGCCTCAAAGAGATTAATCCTGGGTATAGACTATACAGATAGGAGCACGGATGGGAGTGATATTAGGGATTGGGTATATACATATGTATATATACGTACGTACAGTGGTCTATCTATAGTATCTTTATACAAAGGAAAAGCTGGCTAATTTTGGAACTCTGCCGATGCCGGATTTAAAGATGAAATATCAAGGCGTTCTAACTTTGAAATAGATTTAGCGATTCTAATAGAACGTAACTAAATTGCAGCTGAAAATGGAACTTATATTGCTTAGTAAATAAACAATGTACACAGTACGTAATTTCCTTCGGGAAGTTTACAAATGGCTGGCTTTCGTATTGAATGATAAATTACAGAGTTATTTCAATGAACGATACCGATCTTTTACTAAACGCTACAATTATGCCGTCGAGCACATGGTCATAACCGGTGACGGTGACTAATGTTATGAATTCAATAATAATGTCATTGACATTCTACTTTTTATCGCTTACAATGATAATAATTGGTCGTCGAACTTCGTAAACCATAAACATTTAATTTTTGACACCGACTGAATTATCGTTAGAAGTTAGATCGTGGAATGTATCATAAGAAAAAGTAAAACAAGTTAAATTGTTCGTGGACACTTTCTAAATGAACGATAGTAAAATATTTTTTTTCGCGATTTATAATTTGATAGATTAGGTCATAGGGCAGTCGATGCCAGAAAATAGAGAATGGTCATTTAATAGTACAGGATAGTTCATACTAATTCCATGCTGCGATGATAGTAGGTACTTACTAATTCCATGGTGCCATGTAATGACATTCTTGACACATCTTGTTCTAAAGTTTGGGCGGCCGACCTCTGCTCGGGTGAAAATATGGAGAAAATGCATTTTCCCGGATATGAGATCAAGCTAGATTGATTTATCGCCCCCGTAAACCCCTATAGTGCTTTCATCGAAATCGTTAGAGCCGTTTTCCAGAACGTGATTACAAATATATATACAAATGGGTACTTATTAGAACGTCGAAAATTTAAATACCTACGGGTAAAATGTCACTGTTCAAAACATCGAAAATTTAAATATCGATTGTATCGAAATATCAAAAAATTGTTATACCTAAGCTTAAAATGTCTAAGATTAAAATGCCGAGTGATTAAAATATCGACTGATTAAAAATGTCGATAGTCATTCATTATACCTAAGTTCAAAATTTCAACATTTAATACACCTAAGTTACATTTATATATTTACATTAAAAATCACTACTCGTTAAAATATCGAACAAATTATATTTCTGTCACGGCTCCGGCGCTGCGGGGTTTGGGCGGCCCCCGCGAGCTTATCGTTGCAGATGGTTTTAACGCTCACCACCGCAGCTTCGGCTTGCTGACCGGTTTCGCCGGCCAGCCTCAGCCGCGGCGGCAGGCCTTCAAACCACCTGTTCCTCAGCTCGCGGGCCGCCCCACCCTCCGCGCCTTCGCGGGCTTAAATTACACTCTAGGGGTAGGGAAAACAAGACTGCGTGAAGTCGGTTTTGCAGCGATTCGTTTCTGTCACTAAATTGTGTAGCACATGACACATGATACTTCATTCATCATTTTGAACTGGAAGAAATAGGTTAGGTTAGAACTGTGACCAACCGCGCGTCAGCCGAGCGAGCGGTGCCGCGGCAGCGGCCGGCGAACGCTACGTCCAAGTTGCTCGCAGATTTTATTTCACCATTTTCTAATTATCCGGGTTTTGGCAATATCCGAATTATCAAATTACCCTCTGACATACATAATGAATAAATAGCGATAATTAGGACATTCGATACTCTGTACTTCGATATTTAGGACATTCGATACTCTATACTTTCGATATTTAGGTATTTCGATGTCACTTTTGTAGATAATTAGATTTTAGATATATTGGACGTAGGTTATCTAACTATTCGAAATTATAAACTTACGTTATTTTAATTTTCGGTTACATGGTCATTCGATATTTAAGTTTTCGATGTTTTGAACATTGACATTTTACCCTTAGGTATTTTAATCTTCGACGTTCAAATATGTACCCACACAAATATTGCTCGTGTAATATTTTAGGATAATACTGCATGCGGATCTCCCTTTAGGACCTTCGATGACAGCTTAACTTCGTAGCATATTGCAATAACAATATTCCTTAAGAGCTCTAACGCCATAAGAACGCACGGCTGAAACCCTATTACTTAAGGTATAAAAATATCATGAGCGGATATTAAAGTTATCTATTGAAATGGATCATTGCCTCGTTAGATATTATATTTAGTTGTATATTTTTTGAACTCGAAGCTATGATCCGTAAGTTAAGCATCCAAGCCTTTGGTGTCTATGACTACAATTTTATGTGTATAGGTACAAATCATGAATACAGATTACTCAATAGTTATTCTGTTCCAGTATTTAAAAACTTTAGTTTGTACCTTCTTTGATATCCCTAATTCTAACAACTCTTCCATTTCCTGTACTTTTCCTTTGTCCTAAAACCATTCTCTTTCATTTTCAGGTTGCAAAACAGATTTCTAAGAATCCTTTGCGTCGGCAGGTAAATAAGTAAACGCTTCTCTATTCACTAAGAACTAATTAATTACATAATTGGAAAACAGTTAAGTAGAACCGACGTCACAGTTACTTACCTAGAACGTACAAGCTGAAACAAACGCCAACAACATAGTTACATGAAGGGTGTTTTATAAATAGCAACAGTCTTTGTATAAGTCCTAAGTCCTAAGGCTTCATGTACTAGAAACAAGGTCGGTAGCAGGAAGTGGCTTGTTACGTTTAAGACCACGTTGATCGTTTAGGCCATTCAGATGTGGTACCACTTCGTGCAGATTTAAATTAGTCCTTTATGTGGGTGTTCAATAGGCAAAGCAGGATTACCTAAATTGGATTTAAATTTTCCGCTCACGAAGTCACGATTGAGGAGGATGTGGGAGTTTGTTACTTTTAACAGACAGCTTTAGAGTGTTTTAAGAGAACAGTGTTTCTTGAAGATACTACTATATCTTTCCCATCGTTCTATTTCGAGTTTCCGTCATATATAGACTCCGTAAATATTTAAACTTTACCTATCTTCAACGCCAACGGTTAGAGTCCAACCTCATTCATATTTGAAGAACTCAATCACCCAGATCCTGTTTATTGGCACAGCAGGCTTCAGAAGTGAGGTCAGACTTTTATCTGCTTCCTAAATGGGTTTATCAACACGTGAATGTGAAGCATCTCAAACATTTATTGATAACCCTTCCGCTGAATGAGTATATACGGGTCGATAGTAGCACCGGGTCGACAAGACCGAAGATACATTACACAATCTACTCAATCGACTATTGTTGTCTTTAAAAATGCAGTCATTTAAATATTTTATTAGGGACATGCATACGGTTGACATATTTACCGTAGAGTACTGTGTTTTAGTCATAGATAAACAGCTTGTAATCTCTTTTTGCTGTTTTGGCGGATTGCTGATCAATTGCAATGATATCTGTAAACAAATATTGCCGTTCACCGTGTAATATTCCTGCAACAGCCATAAGAATATCCTTTTCTAATATCTACTCTTTAGTACAGATAGACAGACAGGCTTGTCTATCGGGACAGTTGTCTGGTGCTTCGCGACTCTAGTAAATACCCATATTAACTAGGTAGGATCATGAAGCACCATGTTACTAGGTTGTTGCAGCTGCCAAGCTAACTTACATTGTTACATTATTGACACGTCTTTGTCTAATAGGCTCACGTTAAGCTGCATGTGCAAGAGTACAGTGCGGTTACCTGGTACCTATATGTTTATCTACAATCTTTATCAGCTTTATTATGGAAGTTGGTTAGGTTTTTAAGTAGCCTGACGGCTATCGTCCTTTATTAAGAGGCACTGCTTTCGGAAACATAAAAACAACGCGGTTTTCGGTACTTAGCTTCTACGTTTTACAAAGTAAGGACAATAAACTTCCTGCTTCAAATGTCAGACAAAAAACTTGTACAGTTTCTCAAACTTTTGCCATTTGTATACAAATACCACAAATTAGAAGTCTGGGTTTCGTTCCCACCTTTTTTGGTTGTTTTGGTACTAACCGCCACCAAGGACCAACTCTGCTACGTTATAATTATTAACTGTACAATTAACTTGCACTAATTGTTTTCAGCTCTTTTATAAGTCATAGTGATTTTACGCGAAACGGTTTAAACATTCCGCTAGCGTGGTTTAGATGCTATCGTGTCACTGTGTCAAGTTTTGCTTGTGCACTCTTGTGTGAAGAGTTGAGGAGGTTTATTTTTGGTCGAGGACCTAAGGTCGTAAAAGCATTGTCTTCGGATGATAACAACGCATTCAAAGCTCATTTTAGCTTGACACTATTTGCGATTATATTGTTTTGAATCAGCCTTGCTTGAGGCTTGCAGAGATTGGGTAATAGTGGCAAAGGTTACCAGAAGTTGCGACTTATTACAATTCTAATGTATTCGAATAACTCTACTCATTAAGTTGGACAAGCCATTCATGTTTTTTACTAGTCAAAGCGGTATGAACGAAGGACGAAGGTCCGAATTTGCAACTTTAGTGCTGGTAACGTAATGCTCATCTCGTCCTCCACTCATGCACGCTAATCCGCTTAGCAATGAATGGATCAGGTTTTTGTATCATAAAACCTAGCTAGCGTACTACTACTAAATACTAATAATGTAAATACTAACATACCGACTGACTTTTTATTCATTAGCATCTTTCTAGCGGATGAAATAACTCATAACTCTAAATATGGGACCAAAACTGAAATAGTGACAAAAATGCTATATTTCGTACTTTTTAATTTGATGGGTATTTCATTTTTTCAGAGTTGATCTTTTCTTTAACCCTTAGTAGAAATATAAATAATGAATTCAAAGTCAGTCTATATTCCACTAAACTGTATGTGCTAAATGCGAACTAATTTTCACAGTAAAATGAAACACTTCCTGCACCGTTGCGACCGAGCAATGATTTACATATTCATCGCGAGTTCCTACTTCCCCTGGCTGACGGTCGGCACGCTATCCTGCTGGATGCTCAGAGAACTGCGGTGGGTCATCTGGCTGCTGGCAGTCCTCGGCATCACGTACCAGCAGATCTTCCACGAGAGATACAAGATGTTGGAGCTGCTCCTCTATCTGGTCATGGGGCTTGGTCCGGCAGCCATCATTGTCACGTCAAATGTACGTCCACGGCTTAGTAACGTGATATTTTTGGCACGGTCACTGCTTTGAGGATAAATCTGCGCGAGGCTTATTTGTTATTTCCTAATATAATTATTTATATTTTCCGCGAAATTGCGTTATTGTATCAGTGTAATTAAATTTAAACCTGTTTATGTATCCGAATTCCTGGCATTGTGCAAATTCGTTACGGAAATTCTTTCGGGTAATTTTACATATATGACATCGCGATAATTTATCCTTTGCGGTCGGTTATCTGTGCAATGTAGTGCATTTAAACGTGATCTATCAACTATCAAGTGCAGTTGCGGTGCTGAAAATATCACGTGCGAGTGAGGTCTCTCTGTTTGTGCACGCTTTGTACTTTGACTTAGGGCTCGCGTAGATAGAATGCGTGGATGCGTTTAAAATGCATTTGGTGCACAATTTCAACTGTCAACCTATCGAGCGTCATATTGCCAATCGTCATATTGTAAATAGTTTTCAGCTGGAATGAAAAGGTTAAAATATCCTTTCCCAATAAACCTTACATTCCTAGTGCAGATTATCTGAGTGCATTATTATTTTATCGATTCGAACGTATTCTCTCTGCGCGATCTTGGTTCTACGCTTCTTGCACGTGTATGTAGGTTTGCTTGCTTGCTTGCTTGCGGTGATGTTATATTACTTACTTGTATTGGTATCATGTCTGGTAAATAAGTAGATTGGATTAATGTATCTTGTGTAATAGTTTTTGTTGTTGAGACTTGTTTATTGCGGCAATTTATTTAAAGTACTCTTCGTAAGGTTACGGCCCGAATTGGCGTAAGATTTGGAAGCAACCGACGATACTATACGCGTTAGCGTTTTTGTTTTGTGTCATAAATAATCGTGAATTCACTAGTTGCGTAAACTCGCTATAAATCTCAGGCTTCAGGTAAGTTTTACTGGCTTCCCATAATATTGCGATTCTGAAAGCGAAATGGTATAATTTATGCAGGATGTATACATTTTTATTCAAGCGAGATAATACTATGGGCAGCCACTGGGACTTTACGTGGTTGCTCCAGTTGGGAGAAGCTTTTAAACCTTGACCGAGTCCGACATAAAGATTAGGTTTTGTTTTAAAAGTTTTAAGTTCACACTAAGCTATGCATGCCTATATCTAGTGCTGTGTCTGCCCTTGCAGATGCACTGGAAATTAGGCCATTCCTAAAATACCCTAGGTATTACTCTCCACCTCCACTGGATATATTGGGCCAGACTTGAACTCTTGAAATATCCGTATTCTTCAAGGGCCCCTTGGCCACCTGGCCCTTGGGGACCCTTGTTTGACCAAATGGTGGCAAATAATTAACAATTTTTTTACCAGCATTTATAAACACCTACTATATTAACTAGAAATACCATTATATGATAAAAATACATGTCAGTCTGCCTAGCCTTTTCCCAACTATGTTGGGGTCGGCTTCTAGTCTAACCGGATGCAACTGAATACCAGTATTTTACTTGGAACGACTGCCTATTTGACCTCCACAATCCAGTAACTGGGTAATACGATACCCCTTAGTAAGACTGATTGTCAGACTTTCGGGTATCTGACAACCCGTCTCGACTGTCAAAGATCCACGAATGGCAGCCGGGACCGACAACGGCTTAACGTGCTTTCCGAGGCACGGAGGAGTCTCGGTATGTAAAGATGATTATATAATAGATGATAGATGGTCACCCATCCACGGACTAAACCCGGCAAGCGTAGATACCTAGCTTAACCTGATGGATCGACCCATGCGGTTGTTATTACTTAGCAAATACATGTATAGTTTGAATTCGTAGTTTGCAGTATTTCTAAGTAATGGATTTTACGTAATCGCTCTCTTTTATAGCGTGTTGGGTATTACAAAGTTCATGGTAAAGCGTTATCAACCGCTCGCAGAGCTAGATTAATTAGAAGTCACGCTAGTACTGAAAGTGTTCAACAAGTATTCACCTTAAGCTCATCACACACATTGAAGATAATACACCATGTAAAAAAAAAAACTAAAAAATTAGGGTGTTGTTAGGTATCGTACTGAGAATCTATTTATGAGGTAATATTCAGAAGAAAAAAACTAGCAACTTTTTTTTCAATGGGGAAAATTACCAGCTATCTAATTACGCAACACATTTTCTATTTGCAATTGAGTCAAATTGGTTTCGTTTGACTAGAATTGCTTTCAAAAGTTGTAAATTGAAAGCAATTCTCTTAGTACCTGGGGCGCGGGCGACCGTCTCGTTTAGCGGGTGTCTACAACTCATAACTTATGACTCCTGTTGAAAATTTGCTAATTTTTAATAGATTTTGGGGTATTTTTGGTAATAAAAATGTGAATTTTCTATAGCAAATACTTTTTATTTTCAATAATAATAAGATTTTTTATAAATTTTTGGTAATGTTATTGCAGTAAGTACTTATGTGACCCTTTCGGATCGGACAGGTTTTTTTTTACATATTGTATATATTATAGCGCTTAAAAATCCTTTAAGACGAAATATATATTATCTTCACTGTGTCCATTAAATTGTAAGGTGACGGATATGTCGAAGATAATATATATTTTATATTATCTTCAAAGTGTGTGACGATCTATAGGGTACCTCTCCCACCTTCGACGAGGAAGCACCTAACTATCAACTATTTTCTTGCACAAGAAACGTACAATCAAAAGAAAAAGGTCCCGTGTCAGTAAAAGAGATACATAATATTGATAGTTGATCTGACTAGCTGACTGTTCACACTGCCGGCGAGAACTGTGTCTCCACTAGTTTGTCGCAGCGACAAGAGCTATCAAATACTTTTTAGTTTCACTTGAGTATAGATTTCGATATTTTTTGTTGGTATATTGGTGTGTGCTGGCTGACTTAAAGAAAATAATTTAATGTTTTGTGTTGCGTAAATTTTGTATAAGTATTGTATAGAATCAAGTTTTACTAACTGAACAGACAGATGTGCAGCTGGGGAGTTTGTTACGCCAATTCGTCTACCCAACGAAAGCATTACGAAGTGGTGAAGGGCGGGCGTTTTTGGGGGACTGTCTTATGTAATTTTTACGTTCGAAAAGTGCTGATTCTCAGCCTAGTTTGAATAAATGACTTTTGAATTTGGCCAGTTTTGAATAGATCACTCGCTGGGAGACTCACTTGGTACATACTACATACGCATACCAGCAAGTGACTGTGCAGTCATTCTACTCGTTGCACTCGCTCATAGCCCAGCGACAAAACTATCCGATATACTCCTTGCCCGCTAACTAGTTACTAGTTGCTAGTTCTACTCGCTTGTCGCTATTCGTCGGCGGTGGGACAGGTAGGTGCTTTGTTTGAAACTCTTATCTCTTGTAATGTATGAATGACATGCAAAACCTCTGTGCGTGCCGTTAGCTTTGAAATATTAATAATGCCTCGAAGACTTTTATTCGAAAATGTGCAAATAAATACTTGATAGCTTTTACCAAATTTGCATGCGGTAAATGTGTGATAATTAGTTATACTTATAATGTTACTATACTTTCTAATACTTATGAGTTATTTATTATTTGCATTTAGGTCATCTTATAAACATGTTTGTTTGCAAATTTTGGTGCAAATACCGCACAGTTTGAGTTTTTAAATAATAAATTATGCAAAGCATCTGATTAAGTTGACCGATGGATTCGTAACTTGATTTGAAAATTCATCATTTTGAGAATTTTCGGTGAGAGTTTGTTTGTTTCAAAGATTTTCAGTGAGGGATACAAAATTACACCAGGCGCATTAAAAAATCTCTGAAAATCTGAAAATGACTACCAATAATTTTTAACTCCGTAGGTGGAGCCAGATATAAATTACATGTCACTAGGTATGCGTGCGTTTTATAAATAGTGATTTGTTTATAAGCTCAACTGTAACTGACTGAGAGCATTGATTGTATCTAGATTCCACCCACATCTGGATATAAGTGTCAGTTCGGAGAAATTGTTGCTCTGTGTGCATATGGAGCAGTCTCGTGATCTATCAAATGTTCTGAACTTCTGAAGCTAAAACAACAGTGTCTGTAAAATACTATAAAATAAAGTTGTCGGATTCGCTAAGCATGTACTTCTAAAGTACTTACTTGCTTCATCAAGCAAGTATGTAGTTTACTAACACATTCTCGAAATGCTGAAAACAGCATCAAAATCCATCGATATTGTTGCCGTTTTCAGCATTTCGAGAATTTGTTTAGAAAGGTACCTACAGTTGCCAGCAGGGTAATTGCGTAACACACTAGCAGTAACAATGGCTTTTATTTTGACAGTTTTTAGTCAAAATTCATTGCGTTATTTACGTTGCTGAGTAGGCATTTTTTTCTAAAATATGAAGCAATAGATTAGCAATATCCTTCAATAACATTCAAATTGTGATTGAAAGTGTGACCCAATTAGGGTGCTGGTTGCTAGTTCATTTATAAATCCAGAGCCACTTTGGTAGATCAAAAATGTTCGGTTAGAACAACGAAGCATTCTTTTATAATGCACTAGCTTCTTACCGCGACTTTGTTCGCGCGAATGTTCTCTTTTTAACATTAAACATATCCTATAGCACTCAGCAATAGTGTAGTGGCCCTAAGGGCCGAGTCACACCGGAATGACAGCGGCCCCCGGCGTCGCCGCTGGCGGCCTCGCGCGACCTCCAGATCCCACGTGCCTAGTCTCCTCTTGATTAGTTTAGTTTCTACGTTACATACGCGCGGCCGCCTGCGGTGCCGCGAGCGGCCTCGCGTCGCCGCTGGCAGCCGCGGGCAGAACCACCGACAAGAGGCGCGTGGCGCGCGGCCGCTCGCGTCATCGCGGGCGGTCTCGCGACTTTTTCAAGCGATACTAGTCTTTTAAGTATGTAGATAAAGTTTAAAATGATTTCACACTGAAAGTGCTCGCCGCGTCGCTGCCGGCCGCTGCCATTCCGGTGTGACTCGGGGCTTAGTCAGTGGTCGGCAAACCGCGGCTCGCGAGCTGCATGCGGCTCCTTGGCCTATAGAGTGCGGTTCTGTACAAATGTCAATGAGTGCTATAAACGCGTGGGCCGGGTTTCGGTCATTAAGCAAGAAAATTTATCATTATTTATATTGATGAAGGCATCCTACTTCTTAGCAAGGTAGTTTTAGGAAGCGTTGTGGAGTGAACGAGGATGGGAGTTTTAAGGATTAAGAAAAAATATTGAGGCTGTTTGAACACACATAAAGAATAGGGATGATGCCTGGGTAAAAAAATGAAATTCTAATTAGTCCGTCAGTCAGAACAAAAAAATTAGACATGTATTTTTTGCTTTATCATATTAATTCAAAATTACTCAGATAAAACGCATTTTAAGTTGGGGAGTGAGTGGTCGCTACGTCACAAGTAAGTATAAAATCTACATACTCGACGTGACGTCATGGCACATTTTAACTAAATGTATCGCCGTAATCTTTAGATTACGTAGAAAAAGAAAAAATACGTGTCCAATATTTTTTTATAATCTCAAAGACGGACTAAAAAAATTTTTGTTGTCGTCATCCTTATTGGCTCTCATAAGAAATCTTACTCGTTATAGTATTGATATTTGGCTCTAGTGACTAATGACCAGTGATCGGAGTAGGTAGATTGAACTGGGGTCATTGATCCGAAACGTATATATTACTATGGACATTCCTCCGGAATTGGTGGGTTATTAAAAAAAAACCGGAACTTATGTAGGAATTGTATTCTGCCAGAGTGGAAGGAGTCATTTGATGATTTGCCATCCTCAAAAAAAAGGTAGGAATTGTAATAAAATGAGCAATTTTATTCTTTATTTTTTTTTATTATTCAACAGATAAATAATGAATTAATTTAGTTAAGATACCTTCTTTTAAATTTTGAATTGAGTAGTAATAATATCACTACCAACATTAACAATATTTAATTGAATCCGGAAATACCGGAATTACTTTCCGGAAAAATGGCTTATCCATGTTATTCTTTCTGTGTGCATTTATGATACAAGTACTAAAAATCAATCTACCTACTCCGATCACTGCTAATGACTAATGAGTTTGCCACTACCCTAAGTGAAAGAATTTTTGGAATCGGATTCAGCAGTTCCGAAGATTACCACCTACAGACAAACTCACAAATAGGGATGATGACAAAAAAAATTTTTTGGGATGCAATTTTTTAATTGCAGTGCTACTTAGATAATGACTAACTCTATGTAATGAAGAAACGTAGAGTACCTCCTAAAGTAGTACTGGAACTCAGAGCGCTTTATGTCGCTAAAATACTATAACCCGACCAAGTAAAATTGCTCGTTAGTTTCGTTTTACACGTATGTTGGTTTGAGGTGATTGAATTTGGGAGTATTTGTTTCGCTACGTAACTTAGTAGAAGATCTTTGTTTACAAAATGTAGCTTCTCGTGGTGGGGACTTTACGTACTAAAATCGTGCATGGAAATCAAAATATTTCTAAAATTTATGAACTTGCTCAAAGTTCAAAAACTGATAAATGTTTGAGGTCGTGGAAACTTACAAAATTATTTATTTAGTAGATAATTTAGCCTACACTTAGTTTATGTTAGGATAAGCTAAAGAATTTTAATTAAGCCAATTATAAACCAACTAATAAACAGCTCTTATCAGAAATTAAAAAACCCTGCGAGTTAGCAATTTATGTTCAGAATTTTCTTAAGTTCGGACCGAATAAAACAATGTGCCATTTGCCAACGTAAGTAAATGGTTTTTTTATGCATATAAACAGGTATTAGAGACGTTCACACATCGACCTTGTACATAACCATTACTTGACTATACCTACATAATTACCTACTTCTAATAGTTGGTAAATCTATTCAAGGTCATTTCATGGTAGAGAAATCTCCAAAATCAAATACGCGAGTGAGGATTTGTTTTAACTGCCCTAAATTGGATTTATGTAAAATTACATACTTTTGAAACATAGATTTAAATTGATAGATTTTCCCTCACCGGACGTAGGTCTTGCGAAAAAGTGTGCTTGCTGAGAAGAGTACAAACAAGCTCACATCCCGCATGGGACGAGGTACGATTTTCAGTATGAGTGAGCGTGATATTACTATTCAAATTACATTGTTAGGGCAACAGAAACGTGTGATGGACACGTTTCTGTTGCCCTTTTTTGGGCGAATCTAACGATTTAAATCTTTGCTTTGAAGCTCAATTAGTCCACGTCCATAATGTCGGTATTGCCCATATAACTTCCATTTTCGCCAGTTTGTGTGATAGTTTAGATTAGATTGGAATCATTATAAATTATTAATTAGTGGTCGTCCATAAATCACGCGAGACTCGAAAGGGGGGGAATTCGGGGATAGGAAAAAAACACGAAATATCACAGGGGAGGGGGTAGTGACATATCACGTGTATATTTTTTTTCGTTTAACGCGCATTTCTAAACCAAAAAGCGGCGTTCAAATAAAATAATTTATTTATGTATTTCTATTTAAAGATAAAATATTCTATATTTATTTAAGAGAATTTGCACCAAAAAAATACACGTGACTTTGGGTACAGGGTGAGGAGTTAGTCTAAAACCCCACCACGTATCACCAGGGGGGTTCAAAAGTTGCTAAAAAAAACATCACGTGATTAATGGGCGACCTCTTACTTACATATATCTAATTTCAAAACACATGACGATATTTTCGTGATGATTAAAACTGAATGAACTTTTAGCAACTTCATTGATCGGTGCAGAATCTACACCGATCAATGAAGTTGCTAAAAGTTCTTTTTATTATCTACACTGTAGATAATTATATTAATCCAATAAGTATTTTTAATTAATCCCTCAGCTTTTTGAGGCGAGTTAAAAGATAAGCGACTTCGCACGATTTTAGAACGCAAAATGTTTTCCTTGCGGTTTACCTTGACTTGACTCGCCTTATAAAAGTACCTAACATGTAATGGGATTAATTACGTATTGACTCTTAGTTTGTTGAACTTTGTGATCATTTTGTTCAATGATATTCAGTTAACTTGTTTTTTTTTTTTTTTTTAATTTGCTGTTTCATGTGCATGCAAAAATGTATGGAACAGCAGATTTTTTTTTTATAACCGACCAGTAATTTCAACGCAAGGGGGTTCAGGATCACGTACTGAACCATGGTAACAGTTTTCGCGTCGATGTCGGATGCCATTCATATATTATTATTATCGCTAATATTTCACTGTTTAAAGAGAATAATTAAAGATACTGATTAAGTGCGGATTTCACCAATGAAATTGAACGCGATTAGATTTGCTGAAGGCGTATAATTTCATTGTTTAATCGGCAGTAAATCGACTGAATTATATTTCTATTGTTACATTACGCCTTCCCTTAAAGGCTTGTGCAGACCAGCGCGACTCAAACAATACAATTTCTAAGAAAACTGTACGGTATAACAATAACCGGGGTTGCGTCGCGCGACAAGTCGCGCTGGTCTGCACAAGCCTTAACACATCTTTCTTCTACTTCCGCCTCCGACTCCGGTTCCGACTCCGACTCCGGTTCTGACTCCGATCAATCAAATTTAAAACCTCTGATTCCGGCTCCGGTGCCGGTAAAATGACTTCCGTAACATCCCTGGTATCAATATCTAACTAAACACGATGACACAAAACGTTTTCGTTAAAAAAAAAAACTCTTTATGAGTAAACAATGCTTCTTCTGCTTTTGCGTCGGAATAATTTATGATAAAATAGAAAAATCCTTGGAAAACAGTAGTTATCGTATATGTTAGTCTGTCTTATTATCTTTGCAACTATTGAGCTATGTGCATCTAAGTATAAGTTATCCAATTACATGTTATTAATATGACCAACTATAATTATACGTCTTCTGTTTTAGCTCGCCTGATACGCAATACCTACTTAATATGTTAACATCAAACAACTATGTATATTCAAATAAAACAGTCACTGTAAATAAACTTTAGTTAAATAAAACACACCCGGTAAATAAATCAAAGTTAATTTGTTGATGTAAACAAAAGAACACAGGTCGCCTATAAAGTTGCAAGGACATAGGCGCACGCGCGTCTACTAAACAATCACACACAAAACGGTGTGAAATGTGGCACACAGAATGTACCGCGCAGGAGTTTCCTAGACTCGATTGCAAAAATAATTAAAATTCTATGCAAGAACTAGCGACCCGACCTGCTTCACACGGGTGCAATGAACTGATGTGGCGACGTGTCAAAACATCCAGATTTTTGTTCTTTATTTAAATATTCATTTCTCTAAATGATGGAAAGCCGCATTAAAATCCATAGAGTTTAGAAAAACTAAGCTGCCAACAGACAAGAAAAGCGATTTAGTTTTCTACGTATTTATAGAAGTAACGTAATATAGGTAGCTACTGAAGATTTCTTAGCAGGATAATCATAAGCTGTAGTATGTTTCTGCTAAGTAATAAGTAATTGTATTAATTAAACCGATCCGTCTTTCAACTGGGCTCAGTGTCAAGGCCATTGTATGCACTTTACGTCGCACTCAACTGGAATCCTAAACATATGTAGTAAGTACAGGGCCCTTTAATAAAGGTTACAGTCCTACAATTTTGTAAAAAAGTCGCATATTTGTTAAGTTTTACTACACATTGTGCTGTTTAATAAACCTTACAAATATGTAAGAAAGTAACAAGTAAATAACTTATAATTATCGCAATTGTAAATGCTGTTTAATAAACATTTACATAATTTAGAAAACGCGATTTCGATGATATAGTATTTACAAATATGTAGTTGTTGTTTAATTTACATAAAATGTAAGTTTAAAAATTTGCTCGGTCGGTGTAAAGGCTACATTTCTCTTCGTATCGTGTTCAAGTAAATGCCCTATTTTTGTTATCAAATATTCGACGGTTGTCTTGCTTACCGTAATTTTTCGTTGAACGTAAAATCTGTCACATTAACAGTAAAAAGTATCCTTTTATTAAAAACTCACCGATGCTGTTTAATCACATATTCATTTATATCGTCTGCTCGATGTCCGTATGTCACTGCCATCCAGCAGAATATCAGCGTCAGGTATATTTGCCTGACACATGCTGAGCTGGACTCCCATTTGGTGCAACCTTTAGACGAACACCGCACCTTGTTTTTCCTTTTTTTTTCATTTAAACAAAGTATGTAATAATGTCACTTTATTTCATTAATTACTTATGTTTTTATTTTTTGTATAGTGGCATCATGTTTTTATGTATATTCATGTAATTTGTTATCTTTTAATTGTGCTTTTGTGTGTCTTTTTTATGCACTGAATAAATGTTTTATCTATCTATCTATATATTATGACTAACATCACTACTTTCACTATTCGTTGTTAGAACCATTTTTTTTTGCATTTAATATTTGAATTTCTATAATTGAGGCACAAAATTGTAAAGTTTTGACACATCGTAAGACCACCTGTCCGAATTATACTACAATTTACAAAATACGTAAACTTGTAATCTCCCTACAAATATGTAAACTGACACTTGTAAAGTGAAAATGTTTATTAAACAGAAATATTTAAAATTGTAGCTACAATTTTACAATTTTGTAAATTTTCCACCATGACAAATTTGTAACTTGCAATTTTTATTACACAAACTTGTAAAATTGTACCCTGTCATCTACAATTTACAATTTGTAAGTTTCATTAAATATGGCCCTGTACCCTATTTACGTAATACACGATCAATCAGAATCTGAATCGTTTTGAAACAGATTGCTAATCCATTGCTTCATACATTCGAAAAAGAAAACATCTGCTCAACAACGTAAATAACGCAATGAATGTTGTTGAACTGTCAAAATGAAACAGATTAGTCGTAATCGTTTACAAAAATGTGTCGCGTAATTAGATAGCTGTTCGCTATAAAACTGCGTGAATCCTTCACATTTGATAGACAGGCTTCATAATAAAATGCTTATTTACAAAAAAGTCACAAACATGCAGTCTTCTTCTGCCTCCAGTTCTTCTATATGCCGTCACCTTATTCTCTACATTTCCTTCTTTTTTTTTTCTTTGGTTTACCTGTCGCGCACTATCCATCCACATTAATATTAATTACTCTCTTAGTCATAATTATATGCGTTCCATTTCCATCCCTTTACATGAACACACACAGAAACATTATTATGCTATCTGTTGAGCATAAATAAGACCACCGTAGCATTCGTATTTCATAGCCGTAGCACAAAAGTCGGAAACTTAGCTGTCAACATGTCTCTCACAAGTTAGTAAAGTGCCTTTCCGCACCATTCTGGCATTAAAAGTTCCATTTTGTGTCTTCGTAGGCTAGGCTTTTGAAAATTTATGTAATAGTAGTTTTGAGGTCGAGCTTTAAATCCATTTTTAGGCCTGTATTTTTGATCGATGCATAAAGGTCTGAGTTTGAATGTTATTAGAATAGAGTAAGACTTAGTAAACTGTAGATGGATTTTGTAGAAGATGATAGGACTTAAAAGAGGGAAGTGCTGAGATTAAGCACCTAAATGGTAATGACCATTATGGTACTTAATCTCAGCACTTCCCTCTTTGTACAAAAAAAAAAAGATGACTGAGATTACGACTGCATGACTGGAAGATTATAAGGGCTGGAAGTAGTGGAAGATGACGATGATGATTCCCAGATCGTAGTTTTGAAGCTCAATTTAAATCCAACAGAACTCATACTAATCTCAACTAAAACCTAGTGCTCAATCGAGACTAATAATGAAAATAGTTCAAGAATACTGACCTTAAACGTTTCATTGTCATTCCATATTGCAAGCGTCCCTGATACGTCGCAGTGGCGCATGGCGCTGTAATTGCATTTTATCTGTTGCCACGTCAAGACCTACCCTCTTCCCTCACGAGACTTTGTATCATGTAACATAAATTCCATTTAGAAACTGCCTCGTGATTGAAATATAGTTAACTCGGTGGCATTCCCAGAGGAGACTTGGAACTATACAATATTACGTACATTGTTTTCATTGTTACATTAGGGCGGATGTTCTCGACTCCCTTTTTATACGAAATAACGGTTCCGTTTAATTTAGCTTGTGCTTGCTTTTATGAAACAAAATGTTCGCGAAAAGATTGCGAGCAAAAATCTCGGAAGTAATACACTGAACATTAACATTGACTACATTTCCTTTTAAGTTCAGAATCGCATTGCGCAATAAGAAATTAATTGTTTTAGACTAGTTTTAATGATAGATCGCCCGATGACTTGTTCTGCTGGAAGACTTCAGTGAGTCCTGCTAGCAGTACGCAGTATGTATAAAATTTTGTCTGCTCCTTCCAGCACTACGGTGACCTTGATTGTGAACTTGCGTTCGTCAGAATTTTTAAACATTTGGATAGTGCGTATTAAAATAAAACTCATTTGTTTAAGATGATAATATGATGATGTATACGTTTTTTGAAGAAAAAACCTTCTTTAAGCGAGTTGAGCGATTTTTGGTAGGGAATAAACTTATGGATTCGCGTCACCGACATGCTCGCGCCGTAGTGTTGTGCTATAGGATATAGAAGGAGCTTATACCAGTTAATGTTTTATTAGTACCTGGTTCAAGGGCATGAGCTACCTGAATATCAAAAAATATTTGGCCTAGGTCTTAATTATATTTCACGTCTCTCCCACGTGAAATTTGATTCGCTGTTACAATGTTAATACTTAGTTGTATTTCGAATAGTTCATTCATTTAACTTCGAGGGCATAGCTCTGAACTGATTCCAAACTCATAGTCATATCGGCTATTCAAAGACAATTTAGGTGGCCCATATTTCATCATGACCTCTGGTCCACGCCCTGATACTTGCACCCGGAAATTAACTAATGCACGCTGACGAAAGCGCTATCTATGTGACACAGGGCAACAGATAAAATATTCTTGCCATCGATAATATAGATAGAAGATTGACATAAATATTAGCTTTCCTACTTTTAAGGTGTAATTGAAGTAATCAAAAGGAGTCATCGTACTCATCATTATGAACAATTATCGAATATATATAAAAAAACAGCTGTTTCTTACATTTTGTTTAGTTAAGAGAACTTTCCGTTTTTAGTTCAGTATTACACCTTATATACCTAGATTCCCAGGTAGACTGAAGAAGTAGCCATGTATATTTGATCAGCAGCATATTGAACGACATACATCACTTACAACCTACTTGGATACCAACTAAATAATGCATGACTGAATTTACAATGGTTTCCCAATACATTAGCGTTTTCAGTGCCCTGATTAGTTAATAGCGAACTGTATAATTAAGTATTTAATTTGTAGCTACACTAACACTGTAGTTAGTTTCTATTGCTTGTATACTTGCAGTTAATTTTAGATTACTGTTTTTGTTTTGCGGTATCAGGGTATCGGAGTGGATATTTATAGTAAGCGTTTGAATATGTGTGGGTTTATAGAAGCTTGCGTGTTTCTCATTCATAATAATATTTACCATTTCAATAGCAATTCCATGGAAGCGCATTTTATGTAGACGAGAGGAGAGTAGAGAGGAAAGTGTTCAAAGTAGAAAAATTTGATAAATGACACAGAATCCTACGTCATCGTCAAGAAGTCAAGAGCAGGCTTATTTAGTTATAAAAAGAAAAAACAAATCATAAGCCACTGCTGGCCATAAGCTTCTCTACATATTAAACCTAAATGTATTACGTGAATATTAATTTGTAGAACAAAATAGTATAAAATGGAACAATGAAAATGAAATTAATTATCAGCCGTGTTGGTTATCTTCAAATGAAGTTTCATCAATACCATACTGTTGATATTGTTGTGTTACAAATTAATGGTCTTTTATATGGAATATCGTGTAGTCTGTGTAATTAGTTTTCCGAGGCCGAAATATTTAATGGAAGCGGTGATCGGTGGAATTTTGGGACAATGTAATTATAGTTACTCATGTTATATTTAGGTTATCAATAATAACCCAAAATTATCTCTTTAAATTCACAGCAGTTACTGGAATCCTCTGAATATACAATTATTCTGAAGAGATCACAACTAATCATCTTGAATTCTGAAATAGAACTGGTGTAGATATTAAGCGAACTTCTTTCTCATCTCATGGTCCTCGTGTTCTCATCCCAATCTATTTGAGGTCGTCGGAACATGTATTTTTCTTTCATTCGTCTATCAGCTGTCATCTCAGTGTTCTCTTCCGTACTAACCACCCATCATTACTTTGCTCTGCCTCTTTTTCATCGCCATTCTCGTTCAAAATGAATAGTTTTCTTATCTTAGGCTCTTCATTCCTCCTCATCACATGTCTTTATGGTCTTCGGTTTCTCTACAACAAATTAATTTTGCATTTTTCAAAGTCAACTGCTACATAGGTATGCGCTCAGAGGCCCTAGTGTGAGTTTCTTTTAACCATATCGACTTAAAGCATCGATCGCGTTCGGCGCTCCGATTGGCCCTTCACTGGTGAAGGCCGGCCGGCTGCCAATCTGATACTCCGCGGTCGTTGGGTATAGTTGAGATGGTTAAAAGAAACTCTCACTAGGCCTCTGTTATATTCAATGTCAACATTTGATTTCTCCGTATCATATGTCCTTACCACGACAATCGATTACCCTTCAACAACTTTTTTCATCTCACATGTTTCAAAGTCAATTGCTACAAATGCATTATGTTATGTTAAATGTTTATCCACCGTAACATGTTTCCGTACCACTTTCCACGCGCGCTGTAGTGGCACTTATTTCAGTAGCACTATCAATAAATAATAATATAATATCTAAAGTACATACATCTTTTATGGGGTACTGTGTTAAATGTTACAACAAAATACCTTGTGACATTTTACAATTAAATGAAAGAAAATTTAAAACTCATATTAAAGGTACACTTTGTAAACAAGCATATTACAAATTAGAGGATTATATCCAAGATAAGAATGCTTGGAAACATGCTGGTCCAGCTCCATAGGATAATCTAGAATCTAGACAAAATCAAACTGGTTGCTAATTTAAGTTGTATAAATTATTATATTTGATTGTATGACATTGATTTTACATTCTGTGATTACTTCCTCACACACTGACTTATTAATTGTAACTTTTTTTTTTTTTTTTTGGAAAATCGTCTACTTTTACAATGTTTGTAAATATGTGAGAACCATGTATCTATCACATAAGTAATTAATTTATCTGTCGCTACTCTCTTTAAAAAATTCTTTTTACCTATATTGTGGTATAGTAATTTATTTTTTTATTTTTAGATGCATCGTCTTCACATATAATTATATAACTAATGTACCTACATATACAAAATATTGTAAAACATTTTAAAAGAGTAACGGTGGAGTTTCTTGCCCATTCTTCTCCATACGAAAACTACCTTTTGGAAGGGGCGACTAGAATCAATTATTTATTTTTTTGTAATTGTTGACGTTCAAAAGTGCCTTGCAAGGGCCTATTTGAAATAAATGATTTGACTTTGACTTTTGACTTTGAATAAATTATTGAGGAAAACGAAATTCAATAATAAAGATGACCCATAAATTTTTTGATATAACGATCACTTATGTTTATTAATGGTTACGGTTTAATATGTATAGGCCAACAATATCGCAAAAAAAAAAACAACAAAAATAAGGTAATGAAACTTAAATCAATTAAAATATCTTTTTTTGTATCATGATAATAAAAAATAAAAAAAAAATATTTTAGTTAAATTATCTTTTTTTCGATATTATTGGCCTAAATGAAGAAGTATCATGGATACGTGGTTAAAATATTGCCACAGCCTGTATAGTTTTTATTTCTGGTTCACCCGACTAGTTTCGATTTCGAACGGAGCCGTTAGGAGCATAATCAGTTATGCTACTTTTAGAATCGGTGATTTAGCGACTTCTTGTTGTTGCATCGCGTTTTGGCGACTCCGCTTTCGAGAGCGGTATCAGTGATCGCTGAAACTAAAAGCATCATATTGGCTAAGGACGGACGCCAAGGACGTGATTTTCGGTAGACCATAATCAAAATAAGCTCACCATAAATATTTCTCCCCTGGATACACCATTATTATTTTTAAACGTTTATAAATATAGTTCATGCTCGATTTCTTTCACAAGGTAAACAGAATTCTTAGCACCGTCACTAATCTTTGGCACTATTCAAATCCACGTGTATTCGGTACTGAAGCATTCCCAATTCTTACATGACGACTCTTGCCAATACTCACATTTTGTGCCTTGTGAACTTAAGATTATACTTACGAATGATTTTTAGCATTGAGAAAAGCCATCGTCATCATTAGCCTATACGTAGATAGTACCTATATTTAATTTTATTGTTGGGCATACAAGGTGTTTTTTTGATATCCCACAACTCTAGGGTATGAATGAGACCGAAAAAAAAAATTGTACGGTGTACTCCAAGGAAGTATCCTGGGGCCTACATTGTTCCTAATTAACATTAATGATTTGTGTAATTTGCAATTGAATCAAGGCCGCAATCTACTAACTTTAAATACACAAAAAACAAAATACACTGCCTTTAGCATCCAAAATAAGACAACCACCATTAAATACCTTTCATATTACATATCACACATGTTGCGAAACCAGCACCTGCTCTTGCTACTCTCTTTCTAAAACACGAATCAATTAAATATTTAGGACTAACTGTTAATCCAAATCTAAATTGGAATGAACACATTATGACTGCAACAGCAGAGTCAGAAAAACTATTTGTCTTAAAAAAAAAATCCACTTTTTAACAGAATATTACTACTAACACTTTATTATGCACTTTGTCAATAAATTTTAACATATTGTATCTCCACATGGGAAGACTCATCTAAGTCAACAATGATTAGCTTAGAACGCTCGCAGCGTGCTATACTGAAAGAGGTATAGATTCTCAACTGAATTACTATAAAATGATATGCCTGTACTACCAGTGAGACGGTTATTCATATTAAGTGTAACACTAAACACAATTTTCCCCCATTACACAGGAAAACGAAAAAATTCCATAGTATACTTAGTCCATTCTTATACAGTGTGGGAGGGACATCGACGAGAAAACTAATACGGGTTCGGTACATGATTTTGAACCCCCCTGCATGGAATTTTTTCGTCGGTTATAAAAAAAAATCTGCTGTTCCATACATTTTGACCGCGTAGGTAATTGCACTTTTCCATGAAACAGCAGATTTTTTTTAGTAACCGACGATTAATTTCAATGCACAGGTGGGTTCCGAATCATGTACTGAATCCATGGTATCAGTTTTCGCGTCGATGTCCCTGCCACCCTGTATATAATTAATTCTACTTAAAAATTGCCAGAATAGGGATGACGCCTGGGTAAAAAAAAAAAAATATAATTAGTCCGTCAGTCAGATAATAAAAAAATATTAGACACGTATTTTTTGCTTTATCATATTAATAACAAAATGCTTAGATAACGCATTTGGGGAGTGGGGGTCGCTACGTCACTAGTATGTATAAAATCTACATACTCGTGACGTCACGGCACATTCTACCTCAATGTATCGCCGTAATCATTAGATTACGTAAATAAAGAAAAAATACGTGTCCAATATTTTTTTATAATCTCAAAGACGGACTAAAAACAAATGTTGTCCTTATTGTTCTTGTTAGGGCCGTATATTTGTATTTCCTTTGTAAGGCAATTTCGAGCTATGTCGGTTGTTGAACCACGTCCTTTTCATCTAACGTGCCTTAGCATTTTGTGTTTTGTTGATAAAGGACTGGTCGTACCTTTATTATCCAATCATAGCTTTATTTGGTTTAATTATTCTGAGGTATCCTTGTTTTAGTGAGCTGTGTAAATTGCATGTAATGTAGAGGCTTTATTCAGTGTGTTAGTAATTTTGTATGTACGCAGGTAGATAGCCAAATCTGGAGTTTATGAAATGTCTAGAGATTTTATTAAGTTAACCCCCAGCGCCACAATGACAATTTTTTTTAAGCCTTTCTGCCGTAATCACACAAGCTACAGTTCGCGTCAAATAACTTTGCCGCTCTGAAGTAGGCTACAAATGACTGCGCAGTAGTCAATATTCCTTATAAAACGGTAGCGCGCATGCACAACCTAACTTCAGAACGGCAAAGTTATTTGACGCGAACTGTAAAGGCTGCTTAATAAAATTCAATTACTCTTGAAAAATCACCAATAAAACATCCGATTTGGCTATCTACTATGATTTCTCATTTATTGATTGCATGTTAACATGTAGCATTTATTTTCCAGCACCAGTTCCCGGCAATGTCAGACCTGAAGCTGGGCGGCATGCTGTACCTGGCTGGCGTGTTCTTCTTCAAGTCAGACGGCCGCATCCCCTTCGCCCACGCCATATGGCACATATTCGTCGCATTAGCCGCCACCGTACACTATCTGGCCATCCTGCGACATCTCTTCCCAGAACTTAAATCTCATTGAAGACTGCCCGTTTAACCTATTGAATCTCCATAATTAGAGCTCTCTAAAGCTATTTTTGTATCCTAACTCGACAACAAGGCCGCAGATTAAATAATTCAGCCGACAATCGTCCGACGTCGGACGATCGACGATATTGCAGCTGCGATCTTTGCGGCTTTGTTAGCGTCTTCGTAATGTGTGTGTGAATGTTTTGTGTAGTGATTTGGATAGACTAAAATAGACTATAATAGTACCTACGTTTTATGCTGTCAACCGGAACCGATCGTAAAATGTATACCTGTGTGACCCAAACTGTCGTGAGCGAGATATAATCACTGATGGATCAGATTTTTTCGGTAGGATGAGCACTTTGATTGAGGTCATTATCATGAAAGTTTTGGTCATAATAAGTTTGTATTATACCTCTGATCATAATTGCGGAACACTATTATTAGGTTTAGATTGATCAATAAGATCTATCCAGCCCATTAAACTCATTTAGGTATTTATGTTTTATGCCACGTAAATTCAACCTAAAATTTTCCGGAACCTCGCCGGATTTGACCACCATCTTGCATAGGAACCGGTGGGACAGTACGTCACCGGAATTCGTATACAAGTAGATTATTATCATATCGTAGAGAGTGCTCGAGTCGCTCGGATAGTGGATATAATGCCTCATGGTATACAGTTACGTGAGTTTCCGGCCTCTCGGCGCGCCATACTGCAATCAATATTGTCATGTCAAGGTCACATAGAGCAACATCCTTAGTAGATACATTGCGGCTACGTTGAGGCTCTTATTTATACATTTCTATTTGAGATTGAGAACTAATTAGTTGTTTATTTGTAAAAAAATAATGTACAAAATTTTTAGTTGACACGAGAATGTGTTCAAGAAAACCAATAATTATGGGGATAACTTGGTAATATCGATCTTAAAAGCTAAAAGCTTGAGCAGTGATAGCCTAGTGGTGTGACCGTGGGTCTGCCAAGTCATAGGTCTCGAGTTCGATCCCAAGGCACCTCTGTCTTTTCGAATTCATGTGCGTGTTGTATAATTATCACTTGCTTCAAAAACGGTGAAGGAAAACATCGTGAGGAAACACCCATGCCTGAGAGATATATCTCGACAGCATGTTAAGCCAAGTCAGAGGCCCATGGGCGGCTTTAAAACTGACACCAGGTTAGCCACTAACCACAAGAAAATAATAAAAGCTAAAAAGATACGAAGCCTGAGTGTACCACGAAGACCAAAGTAGTATTGTCCAGTTTCAATTAATCTAGTTCATAAAACATGCAGTCATTTTCGGTAGCATCGCCTCTGCACTAGTTTCGAGCTCATAATCGAATAATCGATCGATAGTTTCGTCGGGAAATTACGAAGGAAGTTTATCGAGTTACCGCACGCCCACACTCTTAGTTAACGTTATGGACGACCCGTATAAGTCATCTACTAAAGGACAGGCGCGCCACTCCGTACTAACTTCTGAAAACTTTTCAATCGGTTGAACTCGGTTCCATTCTTGGAAATTATTTATAGACAAATGTTTGTCCGGAATGACCGTTGTTGTCGATAAATACCGAGTAGGATTTTCTTCGAAATGGAAAGCAATTTATGTTTGAAAAGGGCAAATGCTCAGAAGAGTTCATAAATTAGGTACGCCTTCGCAGTTTCCATACTTAGAAATTGTTTCTCTTACATTTGATGGGTCTGTGAAACGATTTCTCGAGTATTTTGTGTGAAGTCTCTCTTGGGTATGTTTAGTGCCCTTTTTTGAGGGTGGGAAATCATCAAATGACTTCTCGCGCTCTGGGAAGAGCGAGAGGGTGTGTCAGACTTTTACTGACTAAAACCCACCCATGTTCCTCCCTTTGCCTGACTTAGGGCATGATTCACGTGAGAGTCAAAATCGCGAGTGTACCTTAACTAATCTAACCACCGCATTTACCAAAAGAAAAATACCTAAAATGTATGCTTAAGTACATAAGTTTAAAAAATTTACCTTAAGAACGAAATAGTATCAAAATTTAAGTACAGGTGTCATGTTGACGTCAGGATGGTGGGTGTAAGTTATTTTATCAATATTTATCCATTACTCATAAAATATAAGTATCTCGAAAAAAATAGCCTGTGAAATAAAACAACTATGTTTCGTAATTACTTATTTTTATAACTTTCACGAAATATTGATCTAGATGCATCTAGACGCATTTTTTTTTATATATTTTGTAGCCTAACCAAATGCTTATGATTATGTGAATAAAATAAATTTTATATAGTTCGTAAAAAAACATTGGTTGTAATAAGCTTCGTAAACGCACACTTTTGATAAAGTGTGATGTGAGTACTTGGTAAATTATTCATACAATTTTAGGCCCAGTAGTTGCGGAGATAAGGGATATCTCCGCAACTACTGAGCCTAAAATGTTCAAAAAACATAATTAATAAAATAGTTCTAAACTTATAAATTACAGGAAAAATAAGAAGTGTATGGTCTTAAAATAATGTGGTATACAAACTTACATTTGCAGTTGGAATGTATGTGGAGAACATGTTTTTCAACTACAATGTTAAGTTTGTCCTTGCAATAAATTCACTACATTCACACTACGGGACCCGACATAGTCTTGGAGGGTTTTTTCGATATTTTTATATTTTATGAGTAATGGATAAATATTTATATATTAACAAACACCCGCCATCCTGGTGTCAATATGGCGGGTGTACCGAAATGTTGGTACAATTTCGTTCTGAAGAACGTAATTTTTTTTTTTAAACCTAGGCACTTAATAGTACACATTTTAGGTTTTTTTTTTTATAAATGGGATGATGAGATTAGTTAAGATATTTTGACTCTCACAGATTCAGACAACGCACTTTCACTTTAAGTAAAGTGGGTAAGCTTTCCATACAAATGTGAACAATAAAGCTATAGTAATAATGCTCACATTCATATGCGACGCTTCAAAAGTTAGTAGTACCAGTAGCTAAATTCAAGGTGCAATCTGAGAATCTGGCCCATAGTTTTTAATTCGTGTAGGGGTTGACAAGTGACTGACTGCCACCAATTTATGCTGTCACAATAAAATTGTGAGTTGTGTGATTGCTTTTTAAAAAGTATTTATAGCTAGCGTGAAACAGTCCCTTGACATGTGAACGTAGTCTTATAGCGCATAGCTCTGTGTGACGGTAGCTTAATCAGATGCAGTATGGCGCGTTCACTATTGGTTTCCTAACACAATCACTATAGATACGAGTATTTATTAGATGTCAGCATGAACCACGTTCGGCCAAACTTACTACAGATGATGGTAAATATGTGTATATTTTGTAACATATTGTTGAACTTATTGTACTATTGTTGTAGTGTTTGTAGTCGTATCTCAGAATCTCGAGACCAATCCAACCCTTTTTAGAATAACTATTTAAAAAAATCGTATTGAGGGTTTTTAGAAACATTTATATACCTATTAACTTATTATACTTATATGAAATCCAGTTTTTTCAGCGAAATCTTTTATACACCTCAATGTGACTTTTCCCTTAGTATTAGTACTACGTTATAGTGTAGCTAGTTGAATGTATATACCATCTCGTGTCTATTGGATAGGATTTTAAATTTTAACGTCTTCAACAATATTTATTTAATTTTATATTATTTATTTATATGTCCCCATTTTAGATTTTTTAAGGATTGCTCAATCGTTCGTGTGACTAGTTAATATTTTGCCAGACTTCCAAATGTTTCACTAGAATCTCCATAGTTTTAAATCGAATAGACCATTGGTGTTAGTAATTAAAATGTGAGCGTGTTTGACAGGTGTGTGGAGATGACACCGATGTAGTTATCACGCTTGCACCCGCCGCCATTGTTCGCTGTGCTCGAGTTACGATAGCTAAACAATTGATTCTGTTCGGAACTAGGACGACAGCGCACGTCTATACTTAAACAGTTGCTCACACAATGGACAGAGGGATCGAATATATACATCAAACCTTTAACCTGTTTGGACTACAAAATACTCGTGCTAAAGCGATAGCATTAGGTCCTATGATAAAATGTGCTAATTTGTAATTATCTTTCAATGGATTACCTAATAGAAGGGTTTTTAGTGTCACATGAATAAAGTGCTATATTTTGATTTTGTAATAATTCTAGTCATTCTATTGCTACAAACATTTAAGTGTGTTAAATGTAAATTAATTTTATGCAATGGACATATAGTCGCGTAGTTAAAAGATCAAAAACCAACTCAGTGACACTGTGGCGGTTTGACATTAGGCTAATTGCAATATAATGCGCGGCATATGACGTTATAGTGAATTGTTTGAGAATAGAAACATGAAAACCGGTTAGCCAAGGTTATCACAGGGTAATAATCAAATATTACAAGATTGCACAAAAACTAAAATTGTAAATTCATTTTTAACATAATAATCTCACTACGATTAGTTGAAATAAATTCAAATTTATTTTAAAATTAGGGAAATGGTATTTCTTTTAGAGTACGGTATCAGGTAGAAATTGTAACGATACCTAGTTCGTATATCATATTAGATGAGAACGCCTCTAAAGTGCAAAGTATTTGTAAGTAGGAAAGGGTACCGTCGGATCGTGTTTAAAGTGTAATGTTTCGGATATTATTAGGGTCCTAATATGATTAAATACGTACGATGGAGACAATTTTCTGTAGTCATTATAATATAGTCGGATCGTGTGGCTCCGACAGTACCGGTGTGTAATACTCGTCGCTTTGATCCTACCTAGCCAAATACATGCTGTATAATCTCTTATTGCGACTTGTCGCTATTAATGTTGATATTGCTAAAGCAAATTGCGTGTCTCAAGTCTTCCAGAGATGCTATCGGTAGGTCTTCTAAATCAAATTAACATTCCTTACTTATTCCATACTTTTGAAAGTAATCAAAACTTTCTTGTGGCCGCCTTCCTTTGGAGTTTTTTTTTTTTTTCCAACCACCTTGGGTCGCAAACTCCTCTATTTTGAAATAAAATATTTATCTTTCAATATTAATATTTGTGAAAATAAATGGCAACTGCGGGTTTTAAAATAGGAATATATTTAAACAAAAGTAATAACCGTTATACTATTGGCCTTTTAATTATTTCCCACTGTTGAAAATTGTGCCCAGATTATTCACTTATTCCGGAATGATGATTCACTTATTCAGGGATGATGACTAAAATTTTGTTTTTAGTCCGTCGTCGTTTTTGACAGTCTTAGTTTGGTTCATTATTAAAAATATTGGACACGTATTTTTTCTTTTTTTACGTAATCTAAAGATTACGGCGATACATTGAGTTAAAATGTGCCATGATGTCACCAGTATATAGATGTTATACTTACTTGTGACGTGGCGACCCCGTCTCTCAAACTTGAAAAGCGTTTTTATCTAAGTAATGTTTTATTCATATGATAAAGCAAAAAATACGTGTCTAATATTTTTTTATTATCTGACTGACGGACTAATTAGAATTTCTTTTTTTTACCCAGGCATCATCCCTATTGTGACAATAGTCAGTATAAACAATACTAGATTTTGATGTATTACTAGTGGGAATAATAATTTTGTTATAAAATACCTTCGCAGGAGGGTCCACCGTTCCAGTCTATGTAATAAAAATATTAGAAGTATTGTTTACTTTGGAAACGATGATTTTTATTAATTTGCGCTCTTAGACTATTGACTTAAGGTTGAATCTCGCATGTGTCGTATTGTGTCGGTGAACACTTGTGTGGAGGTATAACTTGTTGTCTGTAGAGATGTTTTAATTTAAAACTGTACGCCGCCACTGCTTGTTGCATACATATTTCAAATGTTTGTACAGAAATATTAGTGGAGGGGCAGTTTTGAATTAAACGATCTCTACGATGTTTAATGTTGTGTATTGTTGTAGATGGTAAGATAATACAACCATCAGATAACATAAGGTAGATAGCGCGTTAGACACACGCTTTTCGGCAGCCGAGCTTATACTACTCGTGTTCACTTTTAGTGAAGCGCAACGCTCTTATCGATAAGTTGTACTAATTTGACATTTTGTGGTTATCTATAGATAACTGGGCAGCACGCTTTATTGGTTTTGAAATTACGAACGCAGGCAGAGGCTGGCGGATAGTATGTATATCGGATTGCGATCCATTTATCGATGTCGTTGGCGCAGGCGCTAATGCCCCTGAATGTCTGCATTGCTACCTGCCTAACAAATAAAATCCAGTGACTATTCTATTTAATTTTTCTAACAGATAAAATATTGTTATGAACATGAATGTTACCATTGATATTGGACCCTGGTATAGTTTTGTAGAGGTTTTTGGGAACTCAATAAATAAAAAATTTACAAACACATTTTTGTCTTATTATTTAATGTACAAACCTTTAGGCATTATAAGTTATTATTACTGGTATAAATTAAAATTGTGATATGCCTAAAACTAAGTAAGTACCTACTTTGAGTAGTTACATTTTAGATACTGTTTTGATTCCTAAGATCTCTAAACATTTCTCCATTATCCTGGCTGTGACTTCGCAGAGCATTAATCTTTCGTAGATTATCTTGACAATTTTACCTTCCTTATCTTTTTCGACACAGTAGCATTTGTCATAAAACTCTGTGAATGCTGAACATATTTCATATAAATATTCGCACAAGGTATGTATGTAGAGATCAGAAGAGACTTTCAATATAATTTCTGGGAACCTAAGTAATACTTTTCCAAGTTTCCATTCAGCTTCATGGCCGAACTTGAAGCCAGATTTTTCAATCTCAGCTGCAAGGTGAGCCTGTGAGATCTGAGCTGTCCTTGCTATTGATCGGATGCGAGTCAAAGCATACAACAGGTAGACAGCAGTATTGCCTTTGTCATCTAACATCTTGTCAAAAGAGAACACATAGTCATTTATCCTGTTATGTGAGAGATCCGCATACTTCACACATCCATAGGATATGGCTTCCTGAGCCTGCTTCAACTCTGCAGGCGTCAAGACTTTGTCTCGTCCTTTTTCAACAAGTTTGTCTAGAGCTCTCTTCAATCCTTCATCAAGTAATTCAATAAGTTTTATAGTGTCACCTGACCTGGTCTTGAATTTCTTCTTATCCTCTCCTAATACAACACCAAAGCCAACATGCTCCAACTTCTGATGGTCATTGAGAATACCAGCCCTGCGAGCACAGGCTTCTATAATTGCAAAATGTGTGGCTTGACCAGCATCAGTGACATATATAAACCTGTCTCCCTTTTCTTCTTCCACCCTTTGTTTTATGGTTGCCATATCTGATGTATCATAAGTGTAACCTCCACCAGACTTTACAACTGTAAGAGGTATTCCGTCATGGTTATCAGAGTTACTCCACATGATTAATCTACCTTCATCCTCTTCTAAAAGCCCAGCATCTTTTAGGTCCTTCACTACAACATCCATTCTGTCCTGATAGAAAGACTCTCCGCGATCAATAATACTAATATCAAGACGGTCATATATCTTCTGGAACTCCTGTAGAGATACATCACAGATCAGTTTCCAGGCAGCAATGTAATCGGGTTTATGTGATTGCAGCTCCACCACACATACATAAGCTCGTTTCTTGAATTCCTCATCGTCATCAAACCTTTTCTTGGACTCTTTATAGAATGCTTGCAGATCCGAGATTGGTGGAGAAACGGTCTTAAAGTTGGGGAACTTGTCTTGTAAATGTGCAATCAACATTCCGAACTGAGTCCCCCAGTCTCCCAAGTGATTTATCCTTAAGACATCATTACCCAAGAACTCTAGTATGCGAGCAATGCTGTCTCCAATGATGGTGGACCTCAAATGACCCACATGCATCTCCTTGGCAATGTTTGGAGATGAAAAATCAATAATAACCTTTTCTTTTTTTACTGGAGGAGGTTTTATACCAAACCTTAATATACAGTTTAGAATATGTTCAGCCATCATTTTGTTGATATAAATGTTTAGATACCCAGCACCAGCTACTTCCATCCTCTCTATGAAAGGTGAAGTTGGAGTTTTATTCAAGATGTTGTTAGCCACTTCTCGAGGGTTGGTCTTCACATTCTTAGCTTTAAGCATTTGTGAGATGGCCATAGCTGAGTTGCATTGATAGTCTCCGAATTTTGGGTTGTTGCCAGACACCGTTATAACAACTGGGGGATCCTTCAAGTCAGGATATGCAGATGTAATAGCTAATTCAAATATAATTTTTAGTTCATCCACTAAACATATGTTGCCCTCAACAGAGTTGACGTCAGTGATCAAGGTGGGACGTTTCTTCGATTCTTTTTTGACAGCTGTTGACTTGGTCCCAGAACATTCAGCTTTAATCGCATTTTCTAAAATAACCAAGCGATGTTTGAGCTTCTCGTTCTCAGTTGATAGTTTCTCTAGCCGTGGGTCACCGATGAAACTAAGGTCGCCTTTAGAGATCTTGTCTAGTTCCTCTTCAATTGCCTTGGCTTCCCTCTCCGCCTTTACCGTCCTTTCTTCTAACTTCTTCTGATCCTGATCGGCCATTTTACCAGTAAAATGTACCTAGAGACACGGGTATCAGTTTTAAATGTATTTATGTTGCTGTTTTGATGTATTTAACTTTTAAAGTTGATATAAATAGAATCCGATTTTAGGTTATTTGCCACCGCAACAAGCAACAAGACCAACACATTGAATTGTCATAGTTGTCAAATCATTGCATTTTGACGTAGACGTAATTTGTTTCGTTTACAAATTATGTCGTTGAAAGGCAACCCTTCTATACATAAATTGATTCGGACAAGTATTAGATACAGAAGAGAATTCAGTTTTTTTGTTATAAAAAGAAAGGTTTGAGGTGTATGTATTTAGACAAAAAACGATGGTCTTAATGTGCGTTTGTACTGGCGAAACATTCACAACAAACCACACAGTAACCGAAATCAATCGAAACAATGCATCCGTCGCAATGCATTAACTATTTATTTATGATTTTTTGACGTACTTGATTTTATCAGAATAGGAGACAGCGCCGTTTTTTTTATTGGAAAAATAACGGCGCTATGTCTCGTTATATGACGAATGTCAAAATATCATAAATAAATAGTTACATATCAGTCCCACCGCACGTTTTCCCCACACATTGACATTGGCAGAATTGTCGACATCGGCCCCATTGCCATAAAGAAAAATAGAATAGAATAGTTACATATCAGTGTTCTCCACAGAGATAAGGTGTTCTCTCCGTTCCGGCGATATACGCATTAGCTCCATACATTTTTTTTGCAAAATAAATATAAGTTGCTAATTCCTCTACCTGATTGTATCATATGATATATTTTGGCTATTAGAAGCCATTTTAAGCAAAAAACGTACACTTTAAAATTTAAGCTCCTATTTCTTCGAGAGCCTTTTTTCGATCCACAGTGCGTCGTTGGAATCAAGGTGGTTCGCGTCAAATAATTTTGCCGCTCTGAAGTAGGCTACACATGACTGCGCAGTAGTCAATCCATGGATTAAATCCAAATCCATGAGTCAATCTTACTTTAAAAAAACAGTAGCACGCATGCCAACACGCATGCGTAGCCTAACTTCAGAGCGGCATTGTTGCCATAGCAACCAAGGTCAAACAAACAGCGGCAAAAATATGTTTCAAAAGAGGCAAGTGTGAATGAAGATTAAATTATCAATAATATTTATTAAAAAGCGTGTTTATTAATTGTTTAGTGTTTACGTAGTTCTGGCTAGACGAAGTTGTTTTATTACCGTACGGTATTTAGTGGGTGAAATAATGAGTTTAAGATTCAATAGATTTTTAAATTCTCTTCAAAGATAACAATAATCTCATGGCTCAAGGATGGCACATCAACAAAATGGGCTTGACTATGCAAACAAGGACAGGGACGGACTGCCATACTGGCTTGAAAACCTTACCAAGTAAGTTCGACCTTTTCATAATCGTACCTACTCAGAATGATTAATGAACTCGTTTACTTACTTTACCTACATAAAGGTAAGACGTCAATATGAAAATTCTTGGTACAATGCACCCTATAACTTCCGTGTCAAGGCTGGGCCAGCCAATACTTGGACGAACGATGCCTATGAACGCCTCCGTTAAACAGTTGGTATGTTTCAGGGAGATGAAAGAGACGCATATTCGAAACAGCCACAGTGAGGTTCCAATTTTGGAGGATGCAAAGTACAAAATAGAAAGTTCTCAATTAGATGCACGCAGGTAAGGAACACATCAAAGAAACCTGACACTATTAAGACCTACCAAAGTGAGCATTTTGTTTTTGTTTACTTCTTAGACTAACGCGTAGGACATCATTGGATACAACGATGGATATGTTAATGAAACCTCAGTTGGGAGTAGTGGCGCACTCCGCCGGTACCTTGCGTCAGTCGAAAGGTAAACATTTTTTTTTATAACTAACTAGTTCACCCGACTGACGTTGTTCTGTTCAAATTTTTAGTTCACACAATAATCCCATAGACGTTCAATGTTTCCCGAATTTGAATATTTTCCGGGAAACTTTTTAAATTTTTCTTTCCATGAACATAATTGGGTCTATTACGAACATTTTAAAACAAAAAATAGCCAGATCGGTCCAGCCGTTCTCAAGTGATGCGCTTAGCAACGAACAGCATTTCATTTTTATTATTAGAGAAGATATCTGAGTAAAAATCCTTATGTTGTATATCAGTCACCCTAATTGCGTAATACACGATCAATCACAATCTTTCATCGTTTTGAATCAGATTGCTAATCCATTGCTAAATAAATGTTGTTGAACAGTCAAAATGAAACAGATTATTCTTAATCATTTACGAAAATCTGTTACGCAACTAAATAGCTGGCTAAGGCTGCATCTGCTTGTGGCAAAAAAATTGTCAAGCTATTTCAGGTTCATTAAAAATGACGTTGAAACTTCATGTTCTAGGTTACAGTCACAATGGAAGGAGAGTATACAACGTTAGAAGTAAATTAGACTGGGGGGACTCTTCAAACGCATCCTCTAATGACTTTCTATCAGATTTACTGCCACATTACGTCACACCACGACACCGACGAGCCAATAACACAGCTGATGACGACTTTCATGATGTCATTCTAGGTCCTAGTAAGTAGAAAATGTTTTGCGGAGCAAACACTGCCGTCTGCCGCCCCCCGTCCCTTTATGGATGCGCTAAGGTAGCCCGCGGAAAAAAAAACCCGAAATGAAAATTTTGGCAGCAACATATTACTTAATCAAATTTTATCGATCGTTAATGCGCCAATCCAACAGGGGTGCCAAAACTATTGTAAAATAGAAAGATTTTATCATTTATTGCAAAGTTGCGGTGTGCTGGGTGGTGCACTTGTCTGCTACGCTTGAATTAGTCACCCCCTGAAGTTGTCGTCCGCGGCATGGGCCCCGGTTCGACCCCTAGATGCGGGGCTTTATGTACCTACGTACCAGATTTGATGAGAAACCATTCAGGAATATTTTCATTTTAGGACCTCAAGAGACAAAAAGTCGTAAAAAGCTCAGCGAAAGTTCCATTAATTTACAACAGAGCAGTTCTATTAAAAGAACCAATTCCAAAAATCCGACGAAGAAACCGGCATCAATGAGTTCTTTTCCAACAAAACATGGACATAAGGAGAAAGTTAAAAACGAGTTTATAATCCCTGAATTGCCTGAGGGACGTCTGTTGGAGCTGAAGATATTTTCTAATTGGGGAGACAAATATCTGGTTGGACTGAACGGACTAGAACTCTTCGATTCGGATGGCAAAGCTGTCACAGTTGAAAAGGTAAGTATTATTATAATCTAGACATGGTTTGCTGTTCGGTGTTTTAACATATAAGTTGCTAGAATATAATGATCGTATGAGCGTCAATCAGTACCAAAAATCTGGTAGGATCTTCACTGGTTTCACGAGCTAATAAAAGCACAAGTTAGACAACAAAACCAGACCCTGGCAGTAGACCAAAAGCGAAATTAAAACAATATTTTATTTATTTATTTATTTAATTCAGACATAATCCTAGTCCATAGATTTTACTCATACATTTAAATTATAAATTCTAAAAAAAACCTAAAATAAAATTGTGATTAATTAAATTTGAATATTCAACAACTCATTAAAAAATAAAAATACTTTATAATTAAAATTGTCAAGCAAGTATACAAAATGTCAGAATCGTTTATAAAATAAAATGTCAAATTGAAAAATGTTACAAATAAATCAAAATTTGAAAAAATAAAAATTATACCTATATATGCAAACAAAATAAGAATAATACTCTGTAATTACCGTTTTTACCTGCCCCAAGCCCGATAAACGGGTGCATGTATAATTAATATTAATATTTATTTAATTTTGTTAATATTAATTACTAATAATAATTAATGTATATTAATTACATTTACTAATCTCAGGTATGGACGGACTCTGATACAGGAGACCAATCAAAACACGGTCGCGCTGAGAATATAATAGACGGGGTAATGCGCACTCGTGATGAGAGGCACGCGTGGACCGTGCCAGCTCCCCGAGGGAACCCTATAGCACTGTCAGTGTTGCTATCTGGAAGCGCCAGGCTGGCTCTGATGAGGATATGGGTAAGTGAAGCTGACAGCTGAAAATTTAGGTTTTATTACGATCTTTGCGTGTGCAAGTGTATGTACGAGTATTTTCAAGTTATGATTCCACACCATACCCTACGACAGAATGCCAAGGGGCATCACGGCCTGTCGTATTGGCTCTGTTCCTGGCTAGTGCCTTCGTCCTTATGTCTATAAGATAAGGTTTTTAGCCGTGACAGTTTACTGTCTGCAGCGAGACACGGTAGGATCAAAACTCTGGAATCTGGGACTTTAGCCGTATTTTAACGAAGAGAGGGTGACGATTTCGCTTGTTATTATGTTTGCAGAATTACAACAAATCTCGCATATATTCGGCACGTGGTGTTAGGTTGGTCCAGATCAAACTGGATGACCAAGTTATATTCCATGGAGAGATAGCGAGGTCGAGTGGTGAACTCAAAGGATCTCTGTCTTCGTTTGGCGATGTAAGTGTCCCTGATGGGTGTCTTTAGATCACGTCGATTTACTCTTTCTACTGAACCTACTTTCTGATTACGTAACATATTTTCGTAAACTATTATGACTAATCTATTTCATTTTGACAGTTCAATAACATTCATTGCGTTATTTACGTTGTTGAGCAGATTTTTTTTTTAAGTTATGTAGCAATGGATTAGCAATTCAGATGATTCAGATTCTGATTGATCGTGTAGATATTACGCAATTAGGGTACTGCAGCCTAATTGCGCAGGAATCCCAATCCGAGGGTTTTGAAGAAAATTCTTGATCCATTACTACTACATATGTCTGAATAATTCGTCTGCTCAAAAACGTAAATAGCGCAATGAACGTGGCTGAACTGTCAAAATGAAAGGCATTGCGATCGATTGCCATTTTATGTGTTACGAGTTACGACATTACCCCGCTGTTTTTCAATCAAATCAATATTGCTTGGTTTTTATACATCAAAAAATCTATCAAATAAAAAAAAATACTGTAATAGTAGTTTATGAAACTGTTGCATAAAGAGGGGTACTAAAACACGAGTGTGCGTTTAATAGTGTAATAGTATCACACGAGTATTTTAATACCTAGCTATGTGCAGTTTCATATCCTACTTTATCTACTCTCATACATTGGGATTGAACCTACTAAATAAAACATCATAGTTAAAGATCAAGAATAAAAACCATTTAATTTAATTTAAATAAAAAGTTCAACAAAACGTATGAATGCCGCCTGCACCCAGCACATCACCGCGCATGCGCTAGAGCGGTGCTGCTGTCCACCGCTAACGTTCCATTGCAAAAATAGATGGAAACTCCTTGGTGATATTAACTTCTTGGATTTGCCCTGTATCGTATTAGTTTTTTTTTTTGTTATATAACATTATTTTGTTAGAGAAAAAGTGTTATAATATGATTCTATTTTTAAATTTCGGTATTATGTTTATACGTACGTCAATATAAACTCGTTTTGAAGTTTATAATTCGAATATTACGTTATGAGAGTAGATAAATAGTTTATTTTTATTTTTCACTTGTTAGCTTTGGTATCTTTCCCACACAAATTCTTATACTTGCTATGTAATTATCAGTGTCAGGAAGTTTAACATAATCAACATAAAAAAACCTATCTATCAAAGTTACAATTTTTAAGGGACCATCGCGCGGGCTTCCTCAACCTAATTAAATAATCACGAATATCGGCCCAGTAATCACAAAGAAACAGGTGTAGGTAATCTTCAATTTTCCAAATTTTATTGCCTCTTTGTCTTTGATCACCTTGAGTGGTAGAAAAAGACTATAGCAATAAGTCCGCCTCTGAACGTACATTGGTGTGCTTGACTTGAAGTATTAAATAAATCGAAACTCGCCGAATGCATAACCTATTCCTTTTTTTTGAAGCAATCGGTTAAATACGGGAATTGCAATTGTAACGTAACGAAAATTGGTGCGAGTTAGCACGTAATTTTAAAATTAAGTAGGCGTTAAAACCTCGGTTCAAATGACATACATAAGGTGTTCGTTTTACTCATCTATTAATAAATTCATTATACTGATACCGACACATCCGCTGTGAATCGATTTAAATTCTTGGAAGTCACAGTACGACTATATATCGATTGCAATAAATTTGATGTTGGTTTCAAACACGTGTAGAGATTTATATTGTTCCTCGTAATTCTTGTAACCGTAACTATTAATTAGTTTCCCGATCGCAGTCTGGTTCTGTACAAAAAAAGTAGGTCTTTAATAAAATATTCCACATTACATTGATTTTTTATCGACCTAATGCCATGCATGAATGATAGATACTGTTCTCGTATTAAGGTTGAACTAGTCGTGGGCTCGAACTCACTGGTGGGTAGCCAAAAAGCACACTGTATTACTGTATGATAATAGTCTACACGTACAACGTCTATTTCGCACGCACACAAACACCGTTCCGAACTATTTTAGTAAAACGAGCGCGTAAAAAATTACGAAATTTCATTTAGAAAATCGAGGTTCATGAAAAAACCACTGCATAAACCAATTAAAAATAAAGTTTATTGAACTCTTCTATAATTGAGCTGTGTCGTTACCGACTTTGTTTTGGAGATTTTACACTTCTTTTATTACTTATTAACGCCCAAAGTTGCGCTAAAATTAGCAAGAAAAACGAATCTTTGTTGGCTCATAAATTCAAAATTCAAAAGTCATTTATTCAAACTAGGCTGAGAATCAGCACTTTTCGAACGTCAATTACATAAGACAGTCCCCCAAAACGCCCACCCTTCACCACTTCCTAGTGCAATAGCTGGGAAGAAGAAGTGGCGCAACAAACTCCCCAGCAGCACAGCTGTCTGTTCAGTTAGAAGAACAAATAAAAAAAGATTCTATATAATGGTATTCAAAATAATTTACATTACGCAACACAAAACATAATTTAAATTATTAGCCATATGTAAGCTAGCACACGCCAATATACCAGACAAAATCATCGAGAACAGCTATGCTCAGGCAGAAATAAAAAATTAAACGTAAACAGAACTTAATATCTAAATAAAACCCTGGCATAAAGGGCGTTGGGCACGCCACAATTGCGGCGATAAGTCCCCTCTTTGAGGAGTGGCTTGAGAGGCGCCATGGCGTCCTCACCTTCCGCCTGACGCAGGTCCTCACCGGACACGGTTGTTTCGGGAGGTTCCTGTTCCGCGTAAGGCGGGAGGAAACGCCCAGGTGTCACCACTGTGTGGATCGCCCGGAGGACACGGTGGAGCATACGGTGGAGGTCTGCCCGGCTTGGGCGGAGCACCGCCGTGTCCTCACGGAGGCGATCGGCGGCGGCGATCTCTCGCGTCCGGCCCTGGTTCAGGCCATGGTTCGGAGCGAGAGTGCATGGGAGGCCGTCACCTCCTTCTGCGAAGCAGTTATGTTCGCGAAGGAGGAGGCGGAGCGCGCGAGGGAGATGCAAGCTGCACGCCCTCGCGGCCCTAGTCGCCGCAGGAGACGCCCCGGGCACCGTAGGAGCGGGCTTGCGGACGGTGAGCAATGGGCAGCTCGCCGTCCGATAAGGACCAGGCCCGTGGCGACGGCGCGTTGTGTTCCACGCGCGCCTCAAAGACATGTCAGCACCAACCGACGGGGTCGAAAGACCAATGCCTGCTGGGGTTGCGGGTTTGTCCGAAAGGGATATCGCGGCCCCGGCACACAGGCAAAGGAAGGAACACGGGTGGGTTTTAGTCAGTAAAAGTCTGACACACACTCTCGCTCTGCCCAGAGCGGGAGAAGTCATTTGATGATTTCCCATCCTGAAAAAAAAAAAGGCATAAAGGGCGTGCCCGCTTACATATAGTTGTAACTGGAAGTTATAAATGATAAACTAGGACCATCAAGGTAAAATAAATAAACAAAACAGTTAATTACTAATAACAATAAATAATATGACCAATTGTCGAGGTCACTAGCTGACCACGTAATGCAATACAACTCATAAAAAAAAAACATTGTGATGAGTAGATTATGTCAACAATAAATTAAATTTAAATAAGTTGACTTATAAAGTCAAATAAAATAAACAATTATATAAACTCATATAACTTGTCAGTAGGTAAGCTGGAGAAAGAACATAAGCATTATCTTGAGTTAATCACAGCGACCAACTATTCTTATCATTTAAGTAATCGTTGATAGAATAGTATGCCTTTGAACAAAGCTTGGATTTTAATTTCGTTGTAAACGCATTAAAAGGCAAATCTATCAAAGAAGAGGGTAGTTTGTTCTAAAAAGTTATACCAAGCCCAATAAATGAGTTATGAACTTTATGAAGCCGGTGAAAGGGAGCTCGTAGTTTGTCCTTATTTCTAGTGTTAACATTGTGAAAATCACTGTTTTTAGTGTATAAGTGTAGATTTTGCCTAATATATAAGATATTGGCGAAGATGAATTGGGATGCCACCGTGAGGATACCAATATCTTTGAAAAAATCTCTCAGAGAAACTCTGGCACTTAGCTGGTAAATAGCTCGAACAGCTCGTTTTTGAAGCACAAATATATTTTGAATATCAGCAGCTTTGCCCCACAGCAGAAGATCGTAGGACATAACGCTATGAAAATAACTAAAATACATAACTATTTATGGCTTTTTATTTCAATATTCTTTTTCCGCACAGACAAAATTAATAATGAGACGTAACGATATCATGATTAACTTTGGATATACAATGTGGAGTAACCCCCCCCCCCCCATCTTTAAAAATATAAACTAGTTCCTTAAGGCAACCTATTTTGGAAACTTTAATAGAATACTAGACATTGATTGACCGTGTACTTCCTTATAAAAACATACAACCCGTACAAAATTTCCAGACAATTCTCTTCACAAAGGACCCAGCAATCCTAGAGTCCATAATGCAAAACGATAAGAACTTCCAAGCATTACTAAAGGACAATGAACCTATGAACGACTACCCTAACATTAGCGACAAGCGTCCTCCGACTGCCAACGACAGCAACCATAATATGAGTCCTACGGCACTGCTGGAAGCCTTGGATATTGAGGAGAAGGAGATGAAGTATGTAGCTAAGAAAGTCAAGCTGACCCTCATGTCTAATTGGGGCCAAAGGCATTTGATTGGACTTACAGGTAAGGCGGTACAATTAACTTACGGCAACTAATGATTGGATCCTGATGATACAGCCAATCTAGAGTCTTTTTCGCTATTTGAACACTGAGTTATGAGGCAATTTATTCATGGTTACATTATTTTAACACTACACACACTAATTTTACAACGTTACCTTTATTCCCGTCATTTCGGAATGCAAAAAGGTTTTTTCACGTACTTACCCTTTGATTCGCTTTGGACTGGAGTTGTGTCGGTATATTTATATACAAATATCTACCTAGGTACCACAATAATTGCATTTACGTTGCCGTGCAGTGAAACCCTTTTTGTTTTTTTTATGTTTTCGTTTTTGAAGCGCTTCTTTAGGCGCGTTGAGCACTTTTTGGGTGAACAAAAAGCGTGAAACTCGCGTCATCGTCACCGCACGCTTCCCATCAGCTATATGTATACTGTGTATATATGTACATAGATATACAATCCACAAGTTACTTAGTTTTCACTTCTATCGGCAATCCCCAAAGACTGCCGCGCATGTTTTTAAAAGGTTTTATTTAACTTGCAATGTATGTATACGTATGTATGTTGGTTCGCGTGGAATCTTGCTACTCAATTTTGAAGCAGATATCTTTAACCGATTGAGCTGGAATTTTGTATACACGTTTAGTTTGGATGACAATACACGATAAGCTGTGTGACGTCATTCTAAATCCAATATGGCGGACTATCCAAGATGGCGGAATAGTTATTTTTAATGCATTTCTACAATATGGGTATCAAATGAAAGGGCTTGTTGAGAGTAACTCGAAAAATAATGTGACGTCATTCTAAATTCAATATGGCGGAACACCCAAGATGGCGGAATAGTTATTTTTATGCACTTCTGCAACATGGGTATCAAATGAAACGGCTTGGTAAGAGTAATTCGAAAAATAATGTAACGTCATTCTAAATCCAATATGGCAGAACATCCCAGATGGCGGAATAGTTATTTTTTATGCACTTCTGCAATATGGGTATCGAATGAAAGGGCTTGTTGAGAGTAACTCGAAAAATAATGTGACGTCATTCTAAATCCAATATGGCGGAACATCCAAGATGGCGGAATAGTAATTTTTTATGCACTTCTGTAATATGGGTATCAAATGAAAGGGCTTGTTGAGAGTAACTCGAAAAATAATGTGATGTCATTCTAAATCCAATATGGCGGAATAGTTAGTTATTTTTTATGCACTTATGCAATACGGGTATCAAATGAAAGGGCTTGCCGAGAATAATTAGAAATAACTAAAAAGTAAAAAATAATTTAAAAGCAAAAAAACCTTTAAAAAAAAAGCTTTTATTTAAATGCTCTAAAAAGAAGAAAATAAAATTTTCTTTTAAAATTTTAACTATCAACTTATAACCTCATTATACACAATTTATATGATCATAAAAGCTTGTCGCGAGGTTTGCGTAACTACCTATAAGTATTTAATTAAACTGAAATTTAAAAGAAATTAAACTTAGCAGATTAAGTTACTCAATTAAATAGATAAGTACCTACTAGTTTATTTACACAAGTAAATCGCGCGACAAGCTTTTATGATCATATAAATTGTGTATAATGAGGTTATAAGTTGATAGTAAAATTTTAAAAGAAAATTTCATTTTCTTCTTTTTAGAGCATTTAAATAAAAGCTTTTTTTGCTTTTTTTGTTTTATTTATTTAAACCAGAATAGCTCTAAGATGTTTGTAATGACTTCTATTGATGATAATGAGAACCTCAGAGAACGTCAATGACAGTCAACTTTCAGGCAGTTTTTATCTGCCCCTGTTAAATATCGTTCACGAGGTTTTCAATGCATGGCGCTGATGGTTCCTCTCCTCTAAATCAGTCTGCTGTTTGAAAATGCGATACAAGGGAGTTTAGTTTGAGTTTCGACAAATCCCAAATTACCATAGGTACAAAAGTTTATTATTTACGTTCAACAGGCATCGAACTCCTTTGCTACAACGAGTCTGTAAAGGTCCAACGTGCATACGCCTACACGGCCTTCATAACGGAGGACCAGGCGCCGGAACACAGCAACCTCATAGAGTGCAAGGGTTTGTTCAGCGGCAGGAACATCACGACCGACTTCGAAGATATGTGGTGCACAAACTTCGCGACCGGCACCAAGTTCTGTCATGTTGTTATGGAGTTGTTGGAGCCGACTGAGATTACTAGTAAGTTGAACTAAATGTATTTCTAAACTAGGGTTAGTAATCTTTTACAATGCATGTGCTCGAAAAGAGCGTTTTCCAAGCAGCCAAATTGTTTTTTACTTTTCAGATTTTTTAAAATTTTAAATTACGTCGTCCGCCCGTCGTCGCAGAGTTTTTATTATTTAAGAAAAAGTTAAAAGTTTTACAAATTAGATGATGATGATGATGGCGATGACAACGGCGATGGCAATGGCGATGACGCTGACGATGGCGATGGCTATGACGATGACGATGACGATGACGATGGCGATGACGATGACGATGACGATGACGATGGCGATGACGATGACGATGACGATGACGATGGCGGTGGCAATGGCGATTGCGATAACGATGGTCAAATTCAAAGTCAAAGAGTCAAAAAGACAAAATAAAAGTCAAAAAATCAAAGTCAAAGTCAGTCAAAGTCATGGCGATGGCGATGATGATGATGAATATTGTTTATATGATTTATATACGTCACGATGTTACACATCATGAGCGACTACTGTAAGGCTCACTCGTTTTTTTTTATTTCCTCGCACAATGCATTAAAAAAAACGTTGTATGAAACACGCGCGTAAGATGATTTAAATCACCTACTTTCCGCACTTGTAGCATAAAACACTATTGTGGTTTCTGTTCAGCAGCTCACTCAGGGCTGTCAGATTGTAGTCTACTTTATATGAAGGTAGTATTATGAAAAGTAAGGACGACCATACCACCATAGACCATAGTTCTCTGGCGAATAGAGGTGCTATTCGAATTATAGTATTACCTACTTCTACTTTTTTCATACTGAAACAATGATGGCTGTATCTAACAAAAGTGCTTTGGTTTAAAAATAATACTAATAATTAGGAAAGCTATTAACGGTAAAAAGTATTATCAGCTAATGTATACACAAGTTATAGGTGTAAATAACATTTAAGGAATTCGAACATTGGACAGGGCAGCGTATAATCTAAGAGTATAATTTAATTGTTTTTAAAGCATCAACAAATAAAATACGACTGAATAAAAATTAATTAGGGGGATGAACACAACATAACACATATAATTCAAATACTTACTACTTTAGGATAAACTATGAAGACAAATGATAATTGTCAATTTCTTCATCCTAAAGTCATAAAATAGCACTGGCCACCGGTGCGTCTACTTCCATCACAAGATTTCTTAGATCTAACTGATCCCCTCGCCCACGGCGACTTTTTGTAGCGATGCTGTCGCGCGTTTTGCAAACGCGCGGCTGTATCGATGCAAACGCGCGACCATTTCTGACGACATTGGGAGAACGGAGGGAGGGGCGATCGTAGCGATACAGGAATCTGGGCGAATGTACACAGCCAGTGACAGCATCGCGGCTGTATCGATACACATGCGCGACAGCATCGCATCGCTACAAAAATTCGCCGAGGGCGAGGCCTCTAAAGGCACGAAATAATTCAGTTTTGAAGAACAAAACTCTACCAAAATATCCAGAAGCTTTGTTCATTACCTTCTTTATAACGTACGTCTCATTCAGGTATCCGTATATGGAACTACAACGCAAACATGGAGCTATCCTACATTGGGGCGAAGCACGCTCGTATCTGTCTGGATGGCACGGCGCTCCACTACCGGCCCTTGCTGCTGCGTAGGGCTCCCGGGGACACCTCCTACGATTATGTGCAGCAGATTGACCTTCTCGCTATCGACGACAGGTAACAACTACTGCATTAGCATAATGAGATATTATTTTAATGAAATAGGTTATGAACTGAAAGGGTTTATTAACCTTTCGTTTGCTTTATCCTAGCATCTATCACAAACCTGCCTCAGTTTTGAACATTGGTCCTCACAGCTGCGCTGCCCGGCCGCAGCCCTAGCCCTTTATCCTCTTTAAGGTAGAGCGAAATTGTCGTTCGGCGCCCTTTGTAAATTTTACTTATGAGTTTGGTGTATGCCGTGTGGTGCCGAACGTAAAGAATAGTACCATCCCATTTCTTCCCGTAGGTGTCGTAAAAGGCGACTAAGGACTCACTGGTATACTCACTAGAGAATGGGCAGCAGCGTTCTCTATGAATTTTAACACCATACTGCGATCGCGAACCCCCGCCTGCCAAGCGTGGCGATTATATTATTGGCAAACACCCCCATTTGGGGGAGGCCTATGTCCAGCAGTTGACGGTCTTTCGGCTGCAATGATGATGATGAAATTTTGCTTGGGTTTCATGTTAAACAAATAATAATTCCCAAATTATCAAAAATCAACTTTTATTGAAAATATCAACAATTATTGAATTGAAATTAAATTAAGTAGGTCTAATTAGTATACCTACTCCTGCTTCTTTAACATTATGAACTGCTACATTAGTATTTGGTGTTCATTTTAATAGTCACAAAATAAAATTTAGATTTTATTTTGCGCTGGAAATTGTTTACTGCTTTTTGGCTTTTTAACACCCCTTGCCATCTGGATCTTAAAGCGATCGCTCCTCTCGTTCTACCCCAGGGCCGGCGCTGGGTCCTCAGCAAAGACGTGCAACGGTCTTCTGCAATAATTACTCTTTTTTTCTTCACAACGTAAAAGTTTCTGCATGTTTCTCCCTTCGTAGGTTAGACGACGAGAGCGATTCGGACAGTTTCCGTATGGACTGCTTAGTATACGGTACTAACCTGGACATGGGCGCTCCGACGGGTTTCGTGCTGCAACTGAATATATTCTCCACCTGGGGAGATCCGTACTACGTCGGGCTGACGGGGGTCGAGCTTTATGATCCACATGGTAACTTGATACCGGTCACTGAGACAAGTAAGTTGTTCACTATGTTTGATTCTGCAACTGAGTAAAGTTGAAAATGTGTCTGGCGATCCTTCATGAATTCATTCATTTTTGGGAACAAAACAAGACATTTTGAAGATTACAAAAACTATCAACTTGTAGTAAAAGTCCTCAAGCACTACAAATAGGCTGCTACATCAACCAGCTTTCATAGTGTGGAATCTTTCCATAAACTTTTTGCCTCTTTTATTTATCTTATGGCTTTCAAGACTACTAATAATGTTGCTTGCGGTAAAAAGTAAATTAGGTGGGGATCCAACTGATGACCTTTCACTCCCCAGACAACACCTTAGTTTTTGGCATAGATACTTCATTTTGAAACCCACACTATTGTTAGTGGACTATAAAGGCTAACGCAGATAGGGGCGGGCTGCGCCGCAACGCAGCGCATTGCAAAAATCCTCCTTCATCACTTTCGTACTTTTTCTATGAACAAACAGGCGGGCCATACCGCAGTTTTTTGTATGAAAATGCGTAACGCTGCTGCCCGTTGCGGCTGTTATGTGCACTTGGCTTTACAAGTAATGTTATTTGTTTGTTGTCTATCAGATGTGTGCGCGCACCCAGCTAGCGTGAACGTGCTAGACCCGCGCGCGGCGGACGTGCGCACGCCCGACAAACTTATCGACGGACACAACGCGCGTGTCGGCGATGCTGCACACTCCTGGTTGGCGCCAGTACTGCCGCACACACTCAACAGGTCAGTGATCATTTATCTTTTAGGTAAGTTTAAATTAAACCAACTTAGACCCTGTCAGCACCAGTGCACTCGATGATCTTATGACTGCGTCAGTGAGAGGAGTTGAGCAGCGGAATGTATGGCTAAATATTTTTAAAATTTTTACCATCGATACGCTAAGGAAAAGTTGTTTCTACTAATCGTATTGCATGTGTAAATCGGTATTTATGAATGGAGTTTCTGGCAACTCTGGAAATGAAGTTTCGTTTGGTACGATTCACATAAACGCTTTAATACTCTTCAATGTGTCCCACTGCTGGGCAAAGGCCTCCCCTTTTTCCTTCCGAATCTCTCTGTTTTGTGAAATTTCTGGCCATGGTGGCCCCGCAAATATTATATCTTCACACCACCCTCGCCGTCGCGGTCTACCTCGACGGCGATATCCTCCCTCAGGCGTCCAGTGAGTGACGATCTTTGCCTATCTCTCCGGGTGCATTCGTGTGACTTGGCCAACCCACTCCTGCTTCAGCCTGGCTGTTTTTTCTCCAACATCCGCTACTTGAGAGGAGCGCAGGGTGTTTCCAACGCAGTTTGTTCGCTTGACACCTACCTAATATGCTGTGCACCATCACCCGCTGGCAAATCTAGAGTTTGGACTACTGTTGTTCAGTAATTAACCAACTTTGTTCACCATAGGTTAGGACGGGCAGGATGCACATGTCGATGAGTTTTCTTTTAAATGTTAAAGGGCGATTTCCTTTCATGCGTTCTTCAAGGGCCCAGTAGGTCGGCCAAGCATTTTCGACTATTTTTTTTTGTATTGTCGCATTTTTGTTTCCCTTTGATGGGATATATGGAATCTGCCTGTGTATATCCGGTAAACTCGTGATCATTGTTTTGTAGTTGAAGAATTAAGAGGGGTTGGAGTAAGTGACTTCCAATCTCCCTCCGAAAATAAAATTCCAGCAAGCGTGAACCTGTGATCCACTTACAAAATATTTTTTTGCAGGGTATACTTTGTATTCGATGTCCCAGTTTCCGTGTACGGCATAAAGATCTGGAACTACGGGAAAACTCCAACGAGAGGTGTCAAGGAGTTCGGGGTAAGTAATCCAAATTCACTCTACTTACCGATTTCTAGCATCCATATAATGTAATATCTATGAGAAGCAAAGCGTCCTTTAAGGTGTTTATTTGATGTAATATTAGGGCAGATAGCTTACCTTTATTTTGTTCCTCAGGTCTTAATGGATGACCTGCTGTTGTATAACGGAACTTTGGACTGTGCCAAAAACGATGAGAACCTCAACTCGCAGTGGTTCTGCTTGCAGAACTTGGACGTCGACACATTGACACCTTCGTGAGTACCAACATGTATTCTGATGGGACTAAGTCATTGTTATAACTAGGCAAGGTGTCAGCCGATGGGATCTTGGGGCATCGTATGGTTTTTCTCAGCAATTAACGGTCCGCAGAGCAATGGGTAGGTTTATGACGTACCATTAAAGAAGCATTAGGTACTAACCACCGTAAAGACTATTCTTGCTTGCAGCGCTCGGCGGTTATAGCACTGGGCCGGTAACAGATGTGGTCATTGTGTTCACGGGATTTTGTTTTCAAACTGGTTAGATATGAACTTCTTTGATTTTGCCTATATAGGTATCTGTCTGCCTCGTAACTCATTACACTCTTGGTTGATGTTCAGGCACTATACTGTGGCAAGTCCAAGGTCCTCTCGACGTGGTTATGGATATATGCACTTGGATCTAAACGTTGCGACCAAGTGCGAGATTCGTATCGGTTTCTATAGTTTACCTGGTCGCTGCGACCACTGGTCGTGGTGCCGTGTAGTGCGCGAGATCTCTAAATGGTATTTTTTTCAATATTCCAGTTCATCTGATCTAAGCCAGCGTACAACGACAAGCGGTTCGAGCGAGAACGCGGATCCATCGGCGCGGCCACACACCAGCGTTCACGAGTTCCACAAACATAGACAATAACGGACCAGCCCAACGTACCCTCTGACAAATTCCCGTGCACCTTTCAAATTCTTCAAAGTTTTATTGGGTTTTTCCATCAGGAATTTTTCAGTAGCAGCCCGGAGTCTGGATTTGTGTCCGGGTGATGGCAATAGGCTCGCCCCCTATTACACGGGACTCAAACATAACTGGTGAAAAGTGGGTGTACTATAGGTACATCTCTTCCTAACCCTTCGGGGCGTGATGTTACGTTTATGTCTTCACTATAAAGGCTATAATCATTTGCGTGATTTTGACAGACAGTTTGTATTTGCCAGTTGTGTTCGTTATGGTACTGTGAATTTTGGACCAAATACGACGAAATAACAATCTTCTTTGAAATTTTGTGTTTTAAATGAATTTGCCCCATTTTAGAGAATATTTGTAACTTATAAGATTCGGTTTGAGGAGTAGATCGCATTGTTTCTGAATTGAAAAGGCGATGCTTAAAATTTTAAAGATTTTTCGATGGTTTAGAATAGAAATGGAATTCTTTTGAAAAAAGCGTAGACGATCCACTTTAGCACTTGGTTTCATTGAGAATGCATTAGTTTTTAGTAGGTAATGCAGGCATGTAGTATTTTCGTAGACTGCGCACTCGCCAAAATATTTTTTACCTTATTTTTATTCACTTTTACTGTTGTAGGTACCTCATAAAGTTATAAAAACCGTAAAAATTAAAACGCTTAGAAGGTAGTATTTAAATTATTGTAAGGTTGAAACGTAGTGTAGAATCAATCGGTCTATATTAGTGAAACGCTCTGTGGCCTGAAAATGGTGACGTTGCTGGTCGGAACTTTGTTGCAGTTACGTGACCTTGTAACGTGAATTTTGTAATTAGTTACGTGACCGTGTAACGTAAATTTTTGTACCCAAATAAATTATAATTTATATTTCTGAGGTTTTTCATTTCTTTACACATCCCAAACTAAAGTCTCCGTCACGAAAAGCTATAAATTTTGTAAACAAAGAAATTCTACAGTTACGTAGCCAAACAAATAATCCCAAATTCAATCGACTCAAAATAACATACGTGACGTACATTAGATGACACCGCTTTATATCGCTAAAATATAACCCGACCAAGTGAAATTGCTCGTTAGTTTCATATACGTATGTCACTTTGAGTTGATTGAATTTGGGATTATTTGTTTTCGATTGAATTGTCGCTACGTAACTTACTAGAAGTGCTTTGTTTACAAAATTTATAGCTTCTCGTGACGGGGACTTTACACGCTCCCACTATTCACTATTCCTGTAGTTCACCCTTCACATCAAATTTACAATTATTTATGCTTTGGTATTAGGAACTTTAATAGGTAGGGATGACAACTAATATTAGAAATGTTAATTCAAAGAAGGCATAGTAAACAGAGATAATTGAAAAAATCTATTAAATCGATGGAAATATGGAGAAGCTACACGCTTTAAAAGTTGGAAGGGATTATTCCCGTCCTTGTTACGCGGTACGGACGCGTGGCGCTAGTATATCTGTGATAGTTGTCGTTTATTCCCGTTGTCCCCGTACGCCGTGTCCCCGTCCTACGGGGACAGCGGTACTTCAATTAAATATTTAATAATACTTCCCGTTGTCCCCGTGGTTTGGTTTTACATTCAAAAATATGTTTCTGGCACCGCTCGCTTCGCTCGCTCGGCTCGTGCGTTGTGTGGTCACAGTTCTAACCTAACCTAACCTAGCTGTTTCGATTTAAAAAAGGTTTACTTCCCGTTGTCCCCGTTAGCCAAATGTACGTTATGGGGACAACGGGAAATAAATTAAATCACGTCCCGCTGTCCCCGTGACGGGGATATGGCATACGGGGACAACGGGAATAAACTATAGTTGTGATACTGTTTTTATCTTGGCAACTTTTCAATCTTTTACACTTTATTTAATATATTGTTTTATTGAGTTTTAAATAAAAATGTTGTCATCATCCCTATTCAAGGGAACACGGTTCAATTCCCATTCCATATGATTCTTATCAAAGTAATCAATAAAACAAATACAATAATTCAGCTTAATTTATTGTTCAACTACTAACAATCACAGTTTGTATGTTGCTTTGCATCACAACTAGATAACAGGACAAAGTTGGTTTTCAACTTTGCCAATATTTGGTTCTCTACTTATGGTTTATTTTTATTTAAACAAATACATTGGACGAATGGTCGAGTATGAAAGTGTCCTTTATAAACCAAATATTAATTGGTAGTTCATTAATACTAACACAGCAATTTTCGTACTCTACAAGAGTCAACTAAAATAATATTACTATAGTTATTTGTACGCAAATCCGGCGAAGAAAATTATCACATATTTTTTCTTTGAAAATCAATTTATGTTTTGTATGGCAGTTACTATGGCAGTCAAAACTGGTATTTATGTTAAGGCTATTAAGATTTAATTTGTTTGTTAAGATCCATATTTGGTTGACATCGCATTACGCCGGACAGTTCGCTTGAGACACGGCAGTGAAACTAATTTCGTTCTAAAATTGACGAACTGACAAAATATAGCATTCAAAACTAGAATTTATTGGCAGCGTTGATTCAAGATCATTTTGTTTGTTTGATATATGATAGCGCAAGGCAGTTTTCTTTTCATACGGCAGTCAAAATAGTAAAAATGATAAAGCATTCAAGACACGTTTTGTTTGAATTGGCATTATTTTTGGCAGTAATCGAGTGTCTGATTTGTTTTAACATATTCCAGTACATATTCTATCCGGCAATGGCTCAAAATTGCACAATGTTAAGATAGGATTTTCATACAAACAACTAGATTCGTAACTACATTATCAAACCTTTGAGACAAAACGAACTAAACACAAAGCCAGTCTCAATAAATCAATGGAAGAAGAAAATTATAAGAATGTACAAAATTTCTTACTAGTGTTACCAGTAGTAACAATCATTAGAAAAATACAAAAGCCGACAAAAGGCCTACAATATGCAAATAACCACCACACGTTAACTTCAGTCTATTCCTAGTTCCTTACATGGCAACATTTTTATCTTAACATCCCTGGTAATCGCTTGGCCTGTATCTCTCCTGATGGTAAGTGAGAAAGTGGAATCGAGCTTCACCCGGATACTAAACCACAAAGGAACTGGCTATCTTACCTCTAACTGCCGAAACATAACAATGCTGTTAACATTGTTGTTATGGCGACAGACTTAGATAAGATGATGGTAGCTAGTTAGGCGGACTTAGAACAAGCCCTACCACCAGCCAATCCGAGCAGAAAATGCCCACTGGGAATTAAACCTGACCTGTGAGTCTGAGACAGGTGATCCCACTAGAACACAGAAACGGTTAAAATTTAATCTGGGTTGACATTCTCTTAGATAAAAATCCTTGTGTTGTCTACTTCTTTGCCAATCTTTTACTTATTATTATCCGTCCTATGTTCTTGGAGTATTATTTCGCGACATTGGTCGGTTATATGCCATGACTACAAAAAGCTGAGGCCTGATTTACACGCGATATAATTGGGTCCGTCAGTCAGATAATAAAAAAAATATTAGACACATTTTTTTTCTTTCTCATATTAATAAAAAATGGGCTAGTGGCTAAGTAATAACAGCCGCACGGGTCGGTCGATCAGGTTAAGCTACGCTTGCCGCGGTTGGGTGACCATCTTTACATACCAAGACCCCTCCGTGCCTCTGAAAGCACATTAAGCCGTTGGTCCCGGCTGTCATTTGTAGATCTTTGACAGTCGTTACGGGTACTCAGCAGCCCAAAAGTCTGACAACCAGTCTTACCAAGGGGTATCGTGTTACCTAGTAACTAGGTTGTGCAGGTCAGATAGGCAGTCGCTCCATGTACTGGTATTCAGCTCCATCCGGTTAGACTGGAAGCCGACCCCAACATAGTTGGGAAAAAGCTACGTAGATGATGATATTAATAAAAAAAATGACTTAGATAAAAACGCATTAAAGATGGGGAGTGGGGCTCGGTACATCACAAGTATGTAAAATCTACGTCCTCGTGACGTCATGGCACATTTTAACTCAATCTATCGCCGTAATCTTTTGATTACGTAAAAAAGTAAAAATACGTGTCCAATATTTTTTTTAATAATCTACCTGATGGACAAAACAAATTTTTAGTCATCATTCCTATTGCATATCATCACCATAAGAAACAATCAAAATTACCTCGTCTAAACAGTGTTAAGACGAGGGAAGTCATTTATTGCTTTCAATTTTATGTTATGCCACAGGCCTAAAACTTAAATCTTGTAAATGGAGGTAATGGCAATAAGAAACGTATCAATTCCTTTTTGATCTATAACATGTTTCCTCTCGCCTTCTTGTAATCAGTGCACAGAACATATATACCCTAAAAATCTGTGGGAGTGAACGTTATAAGGGACGGAAGTGTGTAACAGGAAACCGGGGAAGCGCGCATTATTTGATTTGACCAATGAGCGCGGTGCTACAGTTGGCCGTCAGAAACGACTATGACTAGGCCCTGCCCCTTTTCTTATTACCAAGGTGAGATGTTTGTTACACATCATATGTGACTACTGTAAGGCTCGCTCGTTTTTTTTTCTTTTTCTTTTAATACTATCGTCGTGCTATTAAGTAAATCGGGCAAACAACATACTGTTCCCGCCTCTAGCAAATCTAATTCTTCCTTAGTAAAAGAAAATGTCTTATCCGATATTAAGTAGATAAATTCATAATATGGCGGTAAAAGGCCCCGACATCGCTTCGCGGCGGTGATGTAAAAACCGTTAGATATCTTTGGTTTTAAATTATTTATTTGACGACAATCCGTCAGGCCATAGAGTAAAACTGCCCACAGGCTATATTAGCCCTTATTTAACAGTACAAATAGAGATCTAAACCGCGTGAGTCACCGTCGCCAAACAGCGACAGTAGAGCTTGACGGTCGCGTCGTCAACGATGACCCTTATAATAAGCCACATGTGGGCTTTTACCAGATATCAGTATTTCGAGTTATCCATAGAAGTAAATAACGTACCCTAACATGACACATCGTTTTTAAGAAAAAGTCTGTCACAGAAGTATAAGTGACAGAGAAAACGTTCTATAAAGCCGAACGTTTTCCGAAACACGAAGTGCCATATTTATAGCCGGGTACTGCTATAATGTTTTCTTGCTTTACAGATAAGACCTATAGTTACGAGGTAGGGAACTCTAAATATTCCGTAATATTTTTGGTCAGTAAGGTCGAGCGCGCACTTCGACTTTTTATCGCGCGATTTGCATTTTTCCGACAAAATAATCGCGCGATAAAAAGTCGTAGTCGTAGTGCACGCTTACCCTAATGTGATAAAAATTCAACAATAACGAAACCTATATATATATAAATAGGATATATAAACAAAAAATTAATTTGTTTTGGTTATCTAACTGAAGAAGTAGACAGATCTTAGTACGCTATTTAGGTCAAAATCTCCTTTGCTGGGCACTTTTTGTAGTAGGTTGTTGACGCGTTTCTTGTTGGATGCGCCTACGCTTCTGTCCTCAAGCTCACTGGAATAGATTATAAATTCATGTTGAAGGGATCACATACTTCTATAATTTAATTTTACGCGAGTAAAGATTATTACACTATTTTTATTTTTCTGTGTGATGACTGCTTATTTTAAAGTTGTATCGAGAGTTAAACTCACCTTTCGTTGTAACTGTATCGCTTGGAAAGAAACTCTGACAAGTCTTCTAGGATCGGCTGCGAGTGTAGAGCGACGAATTGTTCACGACAGATCTAAAACACGACAAATTGTTTTTTGTAGCCTTTATGGAATAAGAAGTCGAATCAATTCAGTAAAATAAAGCAGTATTTGTAACATTGGGGCTATGTTTATATAGCAGCTTTTATTCAGTGATCATTACTATGAGTTAGGTAAAAATAAAATTAAACTATTTCTAAGGTTCCAAACTTAAAAAAGGGACCTTTATAAGATATTCTTTTGTTCGTCAGTCACAGAGATTTTTCTCGAACTCTTAAAAATTCTTAAAAAAATGTTTTTCTTCTTCCTGTAATCTGTGGTCTTGTTTGTGGGCAGATATATATTGATGTGTTGATCCACAGTTGTTCAGGCCACTAGGCTTTTTTTTTTTTTTTTTTGAGGGTGGGAAATCATCAAATGACTTCTCCCGCTCTGGGCAGAGCGAGAGGGTGTGTCAGACTAGGCCACTAGGCTTGAGATAGTACCTCGTTCATGCGGTCCACTGCGCACGGATGCGTCCAGAAGCAGTCGTGCACGGACACGAAGGCCACGGCGCCGGCCTCGCAGTGCAGGCCCGTCAGCATCATGTGCGACGAGTCCAGCGAGTGGATGAAGTTCGGCGGGAAGGCGTTGCGCTGCTTCATGGTGCAGGGGCGTCTGTGGACCAAGGATATACAGATTAATAAGTGAACTAAACTTATGGCGGGCTTTGTGGTAAAAATAAGACGGACTTTGATGTAGTAAAATACGGCACCAGTCTGCAACTCAGTCTACGTCCAAGGCCGTATTTTGCGTCGACACCCTAACGGCCTTATTACAATTAGAGATGTGCCGACTTTGACTTTGGCGGACTAGCCGATTAGTCGGTTGTAAACAGGCCGACTAGTCGGCCATGCCTATCTCGGTTTCGGGGGTATTCGGCAATTTACGTGACGCTTCGTTTACAGCTGTTTCGCGCGCAAGTCGCAACCGCCATCTGCGAGCGTGTCGGAACATTTTTTGTTTACTTCGCATTGTTTCTTGATTTTTACTTTTGAACGATTCAGAGCGGTGTTTTTAGAGACTGATTACTAAAGAAAAGCTTGTTTTACATTTCAAAATGTGTTAAACTGATTTTAAAATAAAAATATTAATTAACAATTAAGCTTTTCATTTATGGTAATTCCTCCTATGTATATTTTATTGAGATATACATACAAAGTAAGATAGTCTGAGCTCTTTGCCGAATAGTCGCTGACTCCGAAAGTGGCCGGATAGTCGGCGATACCAACTAATCGCCGTGTAGTTGGAACATCTCTAATTACAATACAAGATTTATCTTTAGATCATTTTATTATTTCGAACCTTATTCCGAATATATTTACAGTAGATTTTTGACTAAGGGATCTGTGTCTTCTGTCACTGGAGATTGTTTGAATCCCGAGCGTCACGAACGATTCTAGAACTTCCGAGCGGAGCGACGGAGCTCAGAGTTAATAAACGACCGTAATGAAAATATGTATTTACAGAATTATTATCATTAGAATCATCAATACAACTCTCCCATAATTCTGTTACATATTTGTTAGGTCGGAAATCATATTTTTATCAACAAAAAAAAACTGATACTAACCAGCAAATTGCAAAAACTGTAAGAAAATTTGAATTTCGCGGGCTACAAAACAGTGATAGGGGAAGATGATAATGACTTACTGAGCCTGATCTAGAGACGGTCGGTACTGGCCAGTGCTGGGTCCGGATCGCCGGTAATAGGGCTGCACCACAGGGAGGCCTAGCGGAGTCACCCACTCCACGCTCTCGCCGCATACTGCTGATATTAATCTGGTGGAGGAAAATAATATTAACAGTGTGTTCTGTTTTACTGAGACAGTATTTCAAGATCCTAATCCAAAGGTGTAAGAGACTCTCTAAACAAAAAAAAAAAACTCAAAGGAACCTGAAAAATATGAAATCAATCTTGAAATATAAAATCATTTGAATGGTATGAACTTTTACGACTACAAAATATCGATTCCTATCTGACTCAGTTGCGTGTAAACTTTAATTTATTTTCTCGATAAAACATTATTGCGGTTGCGAAATAGATATGAATAATGGATAATGACTTTAATTCCAATAAATTTTATCTAGTAAAGTAATAACTTACTTGGCACAGTCGGTGAACCAGTCCTGTATCTGTTTGGTGGAGGTGAACATCTCTCGCAGACTGTCGAACGTCTTCGTGGTGAGGTACTGGGAACACGTCCACACGTGCTCCTTGGGGAACTCGTCTATGTCTGTTGAGATTAATATAAAATGAGGAGTGTAAGTGGCTAGCAAGGTTTGAACGACTGGGGGATATTAATAACTAGCTTTTGCCCGCAGCTTCGCCCGCGTGCATGTCGGAAATTATCCCACGGAAATTTACTACCGGGATAAAATGTCCTATTCCAGGTCATGGTCTATCCATGTGCCAAATATCATCCAAATCCGTTCAGCCGTTTTAGCGTGAAAGCGTAACAAAAAAACAAACTCACTTTCGCATTTATAATATTAAGTTAGGATAGTTAAGATGCCAGCCTGTAATGATTCCTTTATAAAGAAAACATATAATTCCATTCAGAGAAGAAATGATCTTTGAATATTTGCTTTAATCTTTTAACTTAATGTCTGAATCGAGGATTCAGATATTAAGTTCAATTTTCTGAGCTATAAAAACCTAAAAGCTTTGTTTTGGGTTCTTTTAACACAATCGAGTCCACCCACTTTTCATAGAGCTCATATGCCATGCCGCCATATATAGTGGACCTTCCAGGGGGGGTCACCGGCGTTACTTTAGCGCTAAAGTGAAACCTCCAGGAGGGCTTCCGGCACTGAACGTGTGAAAAGGCTTGTTTAGCCACGAATGACGTCACGTGCGTATTGCATTTGGCTCACCTGTAAAGTTATTCGTGTTTCGAATTTTGATGACTCCTTGATTCCTTCTATTCAAACATGAAAAAAAAAGATAATCTTTTACAAATTCTATAGTCCTGGTTACCTTTTAGCTGCTTAGCGATCTGCAGCCGGGCTCCAAACTTGGTAACTCCATATACAGTGGTCATGACGGTCTGCTTGATGACTTTTCTTCGTACGAAGTTCTCTAAGATGATGGCTGCGGGAACCCCGGCTGCTGCGTCACGGATTCGCATCTCTTCCACCTGTACCGAACCGATCATTTAAATTAACACTTTTATCTACACTGATATCGTAAAGGTCTCATTTAGAAATAAAAAAAAACCTGGGTGACCAACTTTATCCACGTGAAATTAAAATGTTTTATTAAAACACACTTTCCCTAACAGAAAATGCTTTAGGTTGGTTTCACAGCTGTCCGGAAGCCCGTACGGGCCGTCCGTACACGGGAGCGGTAGCGCCCGCAGTGCTCTGAAACGAAGGAGTAGTACGATACCATGTACAAGCTCTACCCGGAGCGGGTCGCGTACGGACCAATCCGCGTCGCTGTGTAACAATGTTCTAGCGCTTCACGTGTGTCTCCCGGACCGCTGTGAAACCAGTCTTAATAGAACTTTTCTTCAAAACACTCGTGTGTTGCGCGGTATATACACTCACACTCAAGTTTTAACCCCTGTTATGTAACAGTTTCATAAACTATATACTAATATATGATAGACATAGGGTTCAAACTGCTAAGATTGACATATAAGTTTCGTTATTCAAAGCATAACTATACAGTACTAATTGCTGCATTCATAAATAATTAATCGTTCGACAGTTCCGTTAATCCATTGCAATATAATATGGGAATTAACATGCTTGCTGCACCAGACTGCTATCAAATTATGTGTAGTATTTAAACACAATAGCTGCAACAACTCTGTACACATCTTGCCATCTTGTGCACGCTATTGTAAGCTCTACGTCCTACACAATACGTACCATAGCCGCAACAACACTGTCACATCTTGCCGTCTAGTGCACGCTATAGTAAGCTCTACGCCCTACGCCATACGTACCAAGGCCGCTACAGCGCTGTACACGTCCTGCGGCCTGCCCAGCGGCGCCAGGTTGACGGCGGCGGCGCCGGCCGCGTCCCCGCCGAGGGCCGCGTAGTGTTGCAGTCCGTTACAAGAGCCGTCTTGGTGGACTGGGAAGCCGCACATGTATTCTGCAGGGGCAGAAATAAATAGGTATGTATTTTAATCACTAAGAGTGATAGAGCCGTTCTAATTATAGAATAACATCTTTGGTTCATGCCCGTTCTAACGGTATGCAATATGCACAATTTCTTTTGAAACAACTAGAATAATTTGTCAATTTTAACTGCCTTTTTTTGAAATGTTGCCAGTTTTGTTATTTTTAAATGAAATTACTGATATTTGAATTTTGAGCAACGACGAATTTCGTATAAAATTCAAAAAAGTCATCAAAAAGAACCTTGTGGTCTTGTTGAGGCGAACTATAGGTAGTCTTAATTATTGCGCAATAGAAAAACAGTTTGCAATTCAAATCAAATCATAATTTACGATGAAATTAATCACACTAGGTACATGACACAACTACATGAAACGCGCGACAGTTTCTAAATGTCTTCACAGCTTGAGAAGCAGCTTGCAGGGTTCATGGGTGGCGGCCCATGAACTCTGCTTAGCTCCGGCCGGTCCTAGACTATGTTATAGACCCTGTCGAGCGCCGCTAGGCGGCGCTGGCGTCCTGATTAGTCAACTCAGTAACGTATATCCGACACTAAACTCTTCCTAAAAGGCTGGACCAATTTTGTGTATTTTTTTTATGTTTGTGTGGGTCCCTGGATGGTTTAGATTCACGATTGGACACGGTAGGAGGCGCTGCGATCGAGTTCCAGGAAACAGGACAACGTGTGTCCTTTCAGCTAGTTACTGATGAAATGGTCAGAAAGTATCGAGAATTAATTAAATGCACCGACCCCAGCGTAGTTTAACCTGACTCGATAAATCGAATGAACCCCAAGATTTGCACTAGTCCCTGGAGCCTCATGTTTCATGGGGCTACAGAGGCCATTGTATATCAAGGAGTAGAGCGGGGGGCGCGGTAATGGTAGGGAAGACTTGCCCTCAGAATATGGAAGGACTTGCGAGCCGTACCGTATGCATACTTGAGTAGGCAATGCTAAAAAACACGTCATTTCGGATTATATTAGTTACCTTCATGGTTAGGAGAGCGCATTGCGTTGGCAATCTCCATGCAACACGCGAGTGTCTGCCACGGCTCCTCAGACTCTGCCCACCAGCGGTCACCTTCTAAGGGACGGTCGGCCGAATCCAAAATCTTGTCCATTATACTGTCTGCGTACGCCAACCTGAACAAAAAATATATTTAAAAAAACTCGCATGAGCTCTGAATGTCTGTAATTTCTAAACCGATGTCCAACCACATTTTGATTGTGATTAGTTGTTCAAAATAACAGTTACCAAAAATATTTTGGTGTGCAAAACTAACAAAAGATTTAATTGTGTAGGCGCGTAGCTTTGATCAGTTCACTTTTTACGTGCATTTGATAGGTAAACCAAAATCAAACTATCCATTGATTATAAGTTCCAACACTCCACCATACCAGATACCATTTGATATAGTCCTGGCAGGATTGGCATTAGACCGGGTATAAATTATGTAAATTATTTCGTCTTCATATTTGGTAAATTCATCCCAAGTATCCCATCTTCAAAGTCCTTACATTACACAATATCATTTAAATTAAAACCCCTTAAACAGCAGCTCACCTCTCATCGACAGTGCTCTTCTTCATGGTGCCGGTCAGGTTGATGGCGTGCAGCTTGAGCCAGCGCAGGCCGCGCGCGCCGAGCGGCCGCTTGCCGGCGAACTGCAGCAGCGCGCGCTGGGTGTCGGCGCCCAGCGCGGACACGTGCGGCCCGCACGCGTACACGCGCCCGCGGAAGTCGAGGTTGTGGGGCAGCCAGAACATTGACTCCCTGTAAGCATGGACTTGGTTTTAGGGAGAAAAAAAAAACTCAATTATTTCACATATTTTTATAGCCTTCCAATAATGTTTAGTTTATGAATAGGAACGATCGGATCGGCAGGTATGATTCAGGAGGTACTATCTCAAATATACTGATCAGAACGCACTAACTATACTGTGTGCTCAAGATATTGAACATCCTGTATGTAAAAGCGATATTAACATCCATTTTTAGAGGGGACAGTTGAGGACAGTCTCCAAAAAACGTTTTCCTGTAGCGACAGCGGTTAACCTACCCTTACTACCCCGTTTACAAAATCCACATTTGTATTTTAAGTACACAGTATTATTATGTAAATGGTAATAAAAGGCCAATTTAGTGAGTATTTTTGAAGACTACAAATAGACTTTTCACACTCATTTTAATTGTTTACGTACCTATAATGGTTGGCCAGCGACAGTTTATACAGCGCGTCGCACCACAGTGAATGCATCTCAGCCCTCGCGCGGTTGATAGCGACGCGTCGCTTGAACGCAGCGGCTGCGTCGGCACCGCCCGGGAACTGGGACGTGTCTAGTTTTGAAGAGGGGGGCGCGATGTCTAGCTTTTTGTTACCCCCGTCCCTGTAGGGGGAATAATTTGTTAGACTTGATAATTGACGAAGTTTGTAGCCTTTTGATTTCGGGACAGTCACAAGATATATTATGGGATATGGTCGATGTAAGCTGTCGATTTAGTCACTTGCCAGATCCAAGATGGCAATTCCACCCATCATTCAACACAACAATTGCCTTTGAATGCTCGTAGAACTTCAGAACTAATAAAAGTAAGTAGCCAGACAATATGAGTGAATAGCTTTGTTTTCACCAGATTGATCAGATTTCACCAGATTCTGTATAAGATGATCATGATCTATCTACACAAATAAATAAAATTGAAGTGTCTGTATATAATATCAACAAAGTAACAGGTTTTTGCTAAATGTATATGAAAGTATATACAGTACTTATAACAAAAAAACAATTTTTATTTTTTTTCTGTCTGTCTGGCTGTTTGTTCTGTATCTCCGAAACGGCTGGACCGATTTTGACGGGACTTTCATTGGCAGATAGCTGATGTAAGGAGTAAGTTATGATACTTTAGAAAAATAATTTGGGTCCACGCGAGCGAAGTCTAGGGCAGCAGCTAATTATTATAAAATAAAATAATTGATAGTGAACTTTAGATAACTTTTAGCTAACGAAAATCGGATATTTATCATTGTGTTTATGAAAATAAATCAGTGTAAGTAAAGAGTTTTCTCAAACATGCTTGGAAATTCGAACATTATTTTGACAACCTGCTTCGAGAATGCTTTACCTGTCAAAAACAAGCGAGCGCCCGGCAAGCAATGTTACTATGAAAATCCAAATCTGTCGTATTAACGGCCAAAGAAATTACTATGAAAACTCATATCTATCGTGTTCTTTAAAAATGGAACTAATTACTTCAACACATGGCAACCAAGGAGGATTTAAATTTCGAAGTAGCTTAGCAAACAGAACTGTTAGGAAGAAACAAATGAACGTATTGGGGCATGAAAATTTTTCTTTGTTCGTCATTGATTGTGGAATTTATAATTAATTTACTTAGTTTGAATTTCCGCGTATCGTTTGAGAAAAGACTCACGTATGTGTGCGTCGGCTTTGCCTCAGCCTACATTTGTCCATCAATGCCCTAATTAGCCTTTTGGCCTCGTACAGGACTTCCTTATTAAAAAAAATATGTTACTTTGTTTTTTATTTATGTTTAATGTGTTTTTAGTTTAATGTGTGATTTCCTGTGCGAGTCTCAATAAATACTTTTTCTTTCTTTCTTTCTTTAATTGCTGGCCGCAACAGTAATGCACTATACCCCGTGAAAAAAAAACGATTGATTGATATTGAATCAATCATTTCCGAAAAATCTTACCTAAATATCTGTATCTGCAGGTCGAGTATAGGCTTGTTGATGAGCCAGGGCACCTCGCCAAGCTGGTTCAGACTGTCCAGAACTGGATGCAGGGTCTCCGCCGGCGCAGACTCAAGGCGCTTCCATTGACTCATCACGTGGAATGGCATTCTGGATGGGTTTGAGAAAAGTACTTAAATAACATTGTTTTTGAAGTACTGAAAATTAGGTTAAAACAATTTCATTTGACGGAGCAGTAAATTAATCCATTTAAATATGGGTTTCAAGTTTTTTTATTATTTACGCGGCTCTCGCAACTAATGAAGGGTTGTATAGCTACATGAATGTTTTAAAGATGCGATTGAACATCTTTGGAATCTAAATTACAATAGTCGTTGATATATTTAGTAACCTATTCCGCCTAACTATTCCTAAAGAGTCATAAAAAATCCTTTAAGACATCGACAAGCGATGTAACTTGTAAACACCTGATTTTTTATGGTTTTCTAATCGATCATTCATAAAATACAAATTATTTGTTTTAAGGGTAAGTTTTAATACGAACACTTTCGAAATTTACTTACATACAATAAAGGTTTCAGAATGTCAGTACTAGAGAGTTTAGAAATTGTTAAAAATAATACAGGAAACGCTACACTGTTGAACGAATTAACCAAGGTCACCTTTACTGCGATTGTTCGCCCCTAATCACGCTGATAACGATCAGAGCCGAGGTGTACCGAGCAGTAATCCTGTATAAGTGAGATTGTCGGGCGGTATAGCTCACTGCCGGCATCCGGCGCGGTAACACGTCGTGTTCGCGACAAGTCAATCGTCTTCCTGAGGATGCCTCCTTGAGAGGTGAAAACACGTGTCGATTTGTTACAGGGTTTTTTATGACTTTTTAGAAATAGTTAAGCGGAATAGGTTAATAAATATATCTACGTCTATTGTATTTTATAAAGGATTTTCGCAAGGTCACGCTTAAATCAATTAACTATCTTTGGAATCTGTCACTATCACTGTTACGTTAAAAATAAATAACTCGTTGTTGTGAATGTAAACTTGTGTTCAAAATAGCCTTTTAATACAAGTTTCGAGAGTTTCAGAGTTTACAATAGCAACGTTCGTTTTTCTAGTTCTTCCTGCAGAGCTGTGAAACGTTTTTATTTTACAAACCAGCATCTTCGTTGCTTTAGCGCAGCGTCTACGCTACGTGAGTGTAGCGGCTACGCTACATTTGCGTAGCGTCTTCACTAAGCTTAAAGATTTACATACCTGACTAGCGGCGTAGGAGTGACAAGGTACGCGCCCCTGTGCGTGTCGGCCCAGGGCGCGGGCGGCGTGGCCGTGGGACACAGCGCGGCGCGCATGCGCAGGCCCGGCGCCGCCGCGCCCGCCCACACGCGCGCCAGCACGGGGTGCGGCTTCAGCTCCAGGCGCACCATGCGGCCCCAAGGCCGGTGCACTTTGTATACGGCGGGGAGTTTCTTCCTGTTTAGTCAAAAGGAAGTTCCATGAGCAATAGGTATACAGAATAATGCTTTAGAAGAGATACAGCGTAAATAGGTACGAAAAAAGACAATTTGTACATTGACGTTTCGACGCAATAGTCACCTCTGACTCATTTACACAGTGTGCTCTGGGCATCAGGCCTGCAGACGAAACTCAGTGTAAACTTATACTTCGATCTATCAAAATCACAGCTGACCCATGATGCACTTATTTTGAAACGTAGATTTACAGTTTCATCCCTATATCCAGAGGCGGATTATAACTAAGGCAAACTAAGCACGTGCGTAGGAAGGCGAGGTCACAAAAGGGCACGCACGCGGAAGTTTAAAAAAAAACATAATTAATTGTGCCAAACATCGCTACGAACATTTTTACGATCATTCTAGCGAATGCTCTAGCTAGTCAATACTCTAGGCATTGAGGGACGGTGGCTGTACAATGACAGAAAGGCTCGGCTCGGCGAAAAGCTCGAAACAAAACTGTCCTTTCGCTAGAATTCTCGCTAAAAGTCTCCCGTTTATTTTTCTGTAATGTAACATTCGCTAGAATGCTTAATACAAGTGAATGCTCAAGTCTATCAGCACCTTTAAAGCACTAAAGCTACAACTTACTCTTTAGCAGCTTTACTCTTGAACATGTTGACGTCAATTTTCACGTCGTTTATTATAATATTGTACAGAAACTTGCCGACATTCTGTCGCATTTCCATTGGCCACGGCATCTCCTCGACATCCTGAACAAAACAAAAACATCGACCTTATGAAACTGAAATGTGCAAGCAATTTTAAACTTTTGGTGATAAATTTCCCATCTGGGGTGGGAAAGAAATTGGTTGTCAAATACAAAGTCAATTATGTTTGAAACTGTTGAGAATTTAGCTTTGTAAAATACTGATATTCAGCTGCATCTGGTTAGACTGAAAGCCGCCCCCAACATTTTATTTTATTTATTCGGGACAAACAATTGTACAGTGAGGATTCCATAATTATAAAATTAAATTAAATCTAAGGATGGTTACAGTATAATCCAGTTCGTTTCCACGGATAACAAAAATCAATTAAGGTACAGTGAGCATACAATGTAATTAACTAAACCAAATTAAAAATTTATAAATTAAAAGAAAATATATATATATATCTTTCAATATTATTAATTTATTAATTGAAAAATCAATTTAAAATAAAAAAAACACAAAATATAAATAAAAAGAATTAAACTAGAAATTAAGATAATTAGATAATTAGCTACATTATATTGTTAATTACTAACATAGTTGGGAAAGGACTAGGCAGATTGATAGTGTGATGTTTCTGGTGGTATAAAAACTTACCAGACTAGCTCCGTCTCTGTTCATATGTACGAGAGTTTGCCACGCCTGTCTGCCGTTGTACGGCAATCCGGTGCCGTCTACGGACTGACGTCTGACGTACCACTCACAGTACTTTTCGTATACACGCTCGATCTTTTTCAAAGTGCCGTTTCGACGGTATTGCTCGATTTGATACCTGAAAGAGTAAATACATTTTAGCCGTTTAGTTTACCGTACTTTAGTCCGTTTAGATCCAGTGTCATACCTAAATATTGTAACGTTTGTTTATGAATCAATAAACTTTTTATTATTTATATTTTTTTTTTAAACATAATTGTGGCTTGATGGAACAAAATATCGACCTTATATCGACGAGATAAGAGCACAGAAAAAAATATTGTTAACTATGTAGCTAATGGTGCCGATTCTCTTGTCACAAATGCCTCTAAACTAGACTAAAAATCCCTAAAATTTAGTTTAATCCTGTCAAACGACGATTTCCCATTCTGAAATAGACTAAAGTGACACAACTTAACTATATTTTAGTTTGACAGCACTAAGATAGTACGGATATTTTAGTTTAGTGAAAATGGCAATTTTTTATTCAGAATTTGACATTTTTCACCTAAAATTTTGACTGTAAAATACCAAACCAGACTAAACCTGACAATTTTTAATCGCTATTAAAAAGGTGTGTGATAAAATAAGTTGTCATGAACTAAATAAAATTCACACCAACATCTCGATTTCACATGCAAAAATAGTACTGTATTTATTTTTTCTTTTGCTTATATCTCGAAAATGGTGCGTCCTATCGCAAAAATAATGAAAATTTCGACCCCCCCTTTTAAGAAACCCATTAACCCCTAAACCTGAACATGTACGTAATATTTTTCATGTTTTCCATACAAAAAGTGAAAAATTCCATATAAAGCACGTCGAGGCAGCACCCCCTGCGCGCTCCGGCTCTAAAAAAAACATGGGTTCCCTAACCCATATTTTTTTTTTAAACCACGGGTACCACGTGGATTCGCGATTGTCAAATTCTATTTTAGTTGTGTCAATTTTTTTTTTTTTGTTTAGAGAATTTTATTTGCAGAATAGCGCTAAGATTCTCATAGCCAAAAGTAAGGAATTTTAGTGATAGTTTAGTTCGGTGTACAAGAGAATCGGCACCATTATGGAAGTAAACTGGGGTAAAAACACGCAAGCTCCTCCCCCATGAACCCTGCCATTCCACTATGTGCTAAACGCTAACACAACAGTAATAAAGGTAAATATCGCGTGCGATCTTTGATCGTGTTCGAGCACGTAACTAAATGGCGTAAGTCTCAATTCTTATTTCGTTTATTACTAAAGTAATCATTTTGATCTAGAGAAAAAATAACTTGTGGCTGGATAATAAACTATATTTTCTTACTATCAATTCTTATCAAAGACTTATTTTAATAATCTTCATTTTATTCAAATAATCTTTAAAAAAAGACATGATTTTCGAATTAAAAATGAATCTAGCGAAAAACAATTACGTAACTGTCTTGCACATGGAGAGAAAAAAATCCAATAAATCATATACTAAAGTTCCATTGATATTGTATACACCACTAGGCTATCGGTGCTAGTTTAATTATTTAAGTCGATTAAAATGACAGAAAATATGTACAACACTTACTTTTGATACACTTGTGTTCCTAGGTCTCTCTGTAATAGTTTGAGCGTAGGGCTGTACGTTTCACTGCCGTCCACCAGCTTGCTTAACTCCCCCATTATTAACTCTACAAATTGATCTACCTGTAACACGTTGAAAATACTTTAGCAAAACTGATCTAGGATTTGTAGTGTGTCATGAACAGTGATCGGAGTAGGTAGATTGAACTGGGGTCATTAATCCGAAACGTATATATTACTATGGACATTCCTCCGGAATTGGTGGATTATTTAAAAAAAACCGGAACTTATGTAGGAATTGTATTCTGCCAGAGTGGAAGGAGTCATTTGATGATTTGCCACCCTCAAAAAAAAGGTAGGAATTGTAATAAAATGAGCAATTTTATTCTTTATTTTTTTTTATTATTCAACAGATAAATAATGAATTAATTTAGTTTTGATACCTTCCTTTAAATTTTGAATTGAGTAGTAATAATATCACTACCAACATTAACAATATTTAATTGAATCCGGAAATACCGGAATTACTTTCCGGAAAAATGGCTTATCCATGTTATTCTTTCTGTGTGCATTTATGATACAAGTACTAAAAATCAATCTACCTACTCCGATCACTGGTCATGAACCTCCCTGTAACTATTCCTCAAAGAAAAGTGGGCGGTAACTAGGGATGTCAATGAGACATCGATGTTTTCAAAACATCGATATTTGATTCAAAATCATCGATGTTTTAATCGATACTGAGCTTCAAATAACATCGCTTTATCGTTGATGAAGATGTTTTACCATCGATGTTTTTATGACCAAAATTTCAACCCCTATGGTAACTGTTAAGGCACTTTTTGTGCAAATATATCTGATATCAACGAAGTATATTACGAACCTGATGAGACATATTATTATGATAACTTTGATTGATGGAATGATGCACGTTATAGATTCGAAAAGCATTAAAAAGGCAGTAAATAATCAGATGAACATCAACCTTTATTTTAAATAAATATTTATTGCTCAATTTTCGTTATTGCACCTACCACTGTTTGTCTCTGCATCACCCAAAGGTTGACTGGTAGAAATCCCTATGACATATAGTCCACCACTGTACATTTGTGTGCTTGAAGTACATATTAAATAAATACATGTTCTAGTGATGTGAATAACAGACTTACCTCTAGTACTGTTAGGTAAGGGTACAGCGTGATGGCAGAATGTGAGGCGCAGCTCTGTGACTTGAGCGTGCCGAGGTTACGGACGAACGACTCGTGGATCACGCCGCGCCATTCTGCTTCCGTCTCTGATAGCTTTTTCCTCTGAAAAATAATAGAAAAACAGTACTTGTAAATATTGATATAACACAAATATAAAATGAAAAATTGCCTGGATAGTTTGGTATTACACATATTTTTTTTAGGTCTGTGGGCCATCTAGAGACTCAAAAAAAAGAAATTGCAGTGCTTAGTCTCTCCAAATGTTTTCGTCAATGGATCCTGCCAGTGTGATTATCTGCCCCGGTTGTGATTAAAACTGGTTGGCAGACCCAGTAACGTCAATAACGCCCAAATATCATTTTTAAAAACTGCACATGATACTCACACAAAACTTCACAGACTCCGACTGCTCATCTTTGACGCCAATATTATGTATTTCAACCTCTCCTTTAATTTCAATATTCAACTGTTCTTTGCCTTTCTGTATCATCTCCTCCAGAGACAATAGACCTTCGGCCGGTGACGTCAACAGTCCTTGCCTATTCTCCACGTGGTCAAGCGTGATCTTGTCTAGTAAAGGACAGTTGTAATCCAAGACGGGGGGTGTGTACTGAGGTTGAAAGTCGGGCTGTATTCTGTAGATAGCTTGTAAAACCACCTCGCGTTGGTCGTAAAGGAATTTTGTTTTGTCTAGTAAGTCGTTTAGTGTGATATTCTGTAAGAAAATAATATAGAAATTATTGCTAAAATGAGATGAATTATAATACCATACAACTTTTGGTACTAACATTTTAAAACTTTTGAACATAGCCAATGGCAGCACCAGCGTAACATTTAATATGATGGCAACAAAAGTCATTATTGCAATAAAAACTCTGTTTCTTTTTAACACAGTAATCAGTGAACAACAACCAACATTAATATTTTATAGAGAAGTTTGCAACACGCAAAAATAAATATTTTAAACAAAATACACACCTTTTGATCCATCTGGTCTTTATAATACTCCAGTAGTTCCAGTTTGTCCTCCACGCTACTTTTCTCTATGCACTCAAAGACTGCTGCGAACGTTTGTGGGTTAGCTTCCACACCGTCTTCAGACATATTCGATAGCAGTTGTTTTGTATTGTCCAACATTCCCTGCGAAAGTTATTATGATGTTTAGCCGATAGATAGATCCGATATCGATAGATCTTTTAGTTACGTTGGGTTAGAAACATCGATTTTATTGGAAATTTTTGTGGCTATTGATCATGAGGAGCTTGTGGCTTAGTAATAACAACCGCACGGGTGAATCCATCAGGTTAAACTATGTTTGCCGGGGTTGATCCGTGAAAGGGTGACCATCTTTACATCCCGAGACTCCTCCGTGCTTCGGAAAGCACGTTAATCCCTTGCTTGGCTGTAATTCGTGGATCTTTGGCAGTCGTTACGGGTCTTCAGAAGGTCGAAAGACTGACAATCAGTCTTACCAAGGTGTATTGTATTACCCAGTTACGGGGTTGTGGAGGTCAGATAGGCAGTCGCTCCATGTAAAATACTGGTATTCAGCTGCATCCGATTAGAATAGAAATCGACCCCAACATAATTAGGAACAGGTTAGGCAGATTGATTGTGGCTATTGATCATATTTGAGAGTAATTTAATAAGTCCACCATCTTGTCGGAGAAATAGACTTACAACAGAATTAGGCAACCTCAAAGGCCTGTTCCAGTGTATCCGAAAACTTTCTAGGCATAGACTAGATTATGTACTAGAAACATTTAGATAGTACATAATGATAATTATAGCCACAACTGTCAGATAATTTAATCAAAACCTGGACGTAATAAAAATTGTATTTTACTATACTTACAGAATGTGCATATCCATGTAAAAGCGTGTTATACACTCTGACGTCATTAAGTTTGGGATGACTTGCGACCCTCGAGCCTCTCTGTCTGTAATACTGTAACACTTGATGGGCCTGTAAAAAGGTATACATCATGTTATAGTAACTTGAATTGGCATATGTGCCAATGCAAAATAATTATACTGTATTGTAATAGTGACTGGGTATACATATTTTGTATTGCCTAAGTAACACAAATATTTTTCGCCAACAGAAGTGCCAATGCGTTACAATAGGAATGTCTTCTCTTTAGAAAGCGGATTGTAATCGAATTTCTGCGTATATGAGGGTCAAAGTTAAATTATTTACATTCGACTCGAAAGTTCAGTAGTAAATCTTTCGCCAGTTTTGTCCTCAATCAAGTCGCTAATTTGGTTCCCCATTTATGGTCCATAAAAAACATTATAATATTATGATTTTATGATCAAACAAACATAATACACTTTATTCAATTCTTAAATCAGCTTATCTTATTTCACGCCTGTCGCGGTCACCGACGTCCCTGATAAGATAATACAGATTTCGCATAAAAACTAGGTTACAACAAGTGACTTGTTTTGACGCGTAATTTTTTTGAGAGTTTACGAGGACGCCTGAATCTAGTTTGAATCTTATTTCAATATCAATTAAAATTCGTTTTTTTTTTAAGTTTCACACATAAAAGAGGCGATATTACCTGGTTTTATTAATGTTATTATTTTCATAATTACAGACACAAGATTAATTTCCTCAATTAAATAAATATCATTGTTTACTTCTAAATCTTCCTATTCAATTGTACTAATTAAATCATACTCAATATAGAAATCTGAGCAGATATTCTCAAAGAGTGACTTAGTTACTCAAATACACGCGACCTACATACAGTCGTCACTTGTAGACGGTATGTGTATGCTAATTGACACAGAAATGCCGTGCTAATGACCGCAAACAACAAGACAAATAACACAAGATGAACTTTGTAAAGGAAACTACATTTTCTGAAAACAAAATAACTTCTAACTGGAGAATCAACATGCATGTTTTGCAAATATAAACTTTAATACTATTAATACATGGTTCAGCTTCTTTTAAACTACGAATTTATAGTCATGTTAAAGTCAACTTAGATCCCATATGTTTAAAGTTGATTATGTGCTTGACTGCTGTTTACTTTTCTGTTAAAGGTTTTGGATTTGATTTTTTTGTGATCCATACTCTTATAAATGTAACATATATTTTGCCCAACCTGTTTTATTTTTGTGATTGTGTTTTTTTTTTTTACTTTGCGTCATGTTTAGCGCAAATAAATGTATTTTCTGACATTCTTTCTAAAAATATCTCACCTCCTGTATCATGTTAAGTGAGCAGAGTAGCTGTAGATGAGCAGTGAGCACTCGATGCAAAGACTCTTGCTTGCCGCGCCGCTCCAAGTCCCTCATGTCTTGCTTCATACTCAACTCCTGCTTAGCTCGACGCTTGTCACGTTTCGCCTTGTTCTTGTCTCGTATTGCTTTTTTCCTGTGGACCCAAACATATATGCAGTTTTAATGGACTATTAGGTATGGTATAATGGACGTATTTCTAAAGTATGCTGTGTAATATAATAAATAAATACAATAATTTGAGCTGATGACTATTGATTAATTCATTTTACAGACTATGAGCAAAATTAAGGTACTCTTAAATAATGATTGCATTACATTTTAAATAACATAAGTCATAACAAGGTAAGGCAGAGATGTACCTATAGATACACACACATTTCGCAAATCACATTTAAAAAAAAAAAAAAAAAATGATAAAATTAACACTTACGCCTGTTTAATTTTCAAAGTATTAGCAGGAGTAGTTTCCATATGATCTAAATCCAGGTCCTCCCTGGTATCTATTATTTCATTGTGAAGCGCTGGGTCATCATAGATGTCTTCTATTGCTGGATGAGCAAGTCCTTGAGCTCTGAAATGAATAGGGCAAAAAATATTGCATTGGAAGTCAGACCAATAGGGGAAGTTATTGAAAAATGGGTACTTGGGTTTTACGTTAAACAGCTGAATTTTATCATATTTTTATCACTTTGAGAATAATTATGTTCTTGTAATTATATTAGAATTTTATGGCATTTTACATAAAAGCAGCCAGTATTGAAATTAAAAGTCAACTTTGGACTTAAATAAATATACATAAATTGTACTTACTGCATATTAGTGATATGGTTCATCAGTTCTTGATCATAGCTATCTAATTGATTATCTACAAACAATTCCCTGAACACAGCATGAGCACCCTTTGGTAATGGTGTGAAGAGGTTGTCTGACATGAGGTCTGTTTTGCTAGAACTTGTCTCATTTAGGTTAAACTCTTGATTCAAGCCCTCATTAATTGCATACCTAAGGTCTTGCAACTTCTGATCATATAGAGTAGCTTTTTGAAAATCATAATAACTCTCTTTTATCATATCTATGTATTGTTTCGTCTTGAATTTGTCTTCTAAATTCGATAGTGCATGGCTTGTGTATATCAGTGCACACTTATCATCTTCTAATATTATTTCTGACAGGTTTGACTTTCCAGTGACTGCCTTTGAAGGTTTCTTCACAGAGGTTTTATTTAATATTTTGTCCCTGACAGTTTGTAGTAACTCAGGGTCTACTTCAGCTACTCTTAAGTTCTTAGCAGGCTTTGTAGTCAATTGATGTAACTGACCAAGGGAGACAGAACTAGAAGCTAACTTAGAGAGATGCACAGCTCGTAATTTGCTTATTGACACCTTGGTTTCAGTCATAGCCTGGTCGCCAACTACAATAAATGAAGAAATTATGCGTATAGTCGTTTATTTACTAGTGTAGGTCAGTGTCAATAATGTAAACAAACACTTACCTTCAAGTAATTCTCCATATTTCTTATAGTTCTTATGTTTAGACTTTTTTCTCAGCGAACTGAGTAGATTAGCCGTTTTCGTAGATTGGTGTCTCGCAGTATATAAGTTTTCTAGAAAAAAATAATGTTAATTAGAAATGTTATGCAACTCAATAACCTAAGTATATTGCAGGTATCTATCATATGTGATATATGCTGTCAAAATTAAAGTATTCTTGATAAATAAGATAAAAATACCTGCACCGAGGCGGCCTAATAAAATCCTTCGGCAAAACGAACATTTTATTTCCGTATTTGACGTACTTTTTAGTGAAATGTTCGCTGGTAGCGAGACTCCATGAAAGGAACTCTGATATATGTTCCTGGCAGACGCAAGTCGATGCATTGTCGTCAATTTAATTCAAAAATACAAGATTATTGTTTAAAACATGCCGAAATTTGTAAAACCACGTGAAAATTGTAGGACGAATCGCAGAACCAAAATAATATTCTAGTGATGTCCAATAAACCGAATTTATGTCAAACTAACAGAGTTGTCAAATAGCACATTTATTACGGTTTTTCAAAGTTTTCTATTTTTAGTCGATTTATCCTAGAAAATGTTGCCTATTTTATATAACTGTCAAACTACAAAAATATCAAAACAATTCGCCAACTTGTCATAATTTTGGAATTTAGTAAAATTTTTATTAAACAAATATCTGGTTAATTTCCTATTATTTATAACAAAGCAAATGGTTACAAATCTGAATTCTTAATATGGAGGATAAAACTTTCGTTTGTGAGTACTTAATGCCAGTCGAAACATCATATTGGCGATTCCCATTATTTACTCAAGGATATAATATATTTTGTATGTTTTAGGGACGTCTGAACTCAATAGAAGATTGTTTCAGATTCGTTTCAAAAATGACTGGCTATTTAAAAGTAAAAAGCAACCGTGGGGGTGAGTTTCTCATATATGTTTCTCAGTTCTGACTCTTGTTAGAGTCAGTTTTTATTAACACTGATTATTAATTAGAAAATAAAGTTTGTGGTTTATGTAGATTATCGTCGTCATAAAGATGACTCAGGCTTTTCAACCAAGCAGCTAGATTGTTTTGAATTGATAAATTTCATAATTGTAGAGTTCTATGCTTGATATTTTTTTGTTCATTCTACTCTTGGCTCTATAATTGCCCATAACCTTTCACCAGTATATTGACTTGAGGACAACTTAATTAATTCCCAATACTAAAAATAAAAACAAAATGTAGAGCCACAACCACATTAACATATAACATTCTTGATAATGTTAAACCCATGTACTTCCTCCCAGACCTTCACCGATAATATATTTACAGGGAGTTTCACAAATTACTGCTGGAAAATGGATTTCCTAGTGAAATGACTATTGACCATGTCAGAAAGAAATGGTCCTATACTTATGATGTAAGTAATATACCTAATTTCACATAATCAAAAATAGAATCTCTAACAAATAATTAAACAAATAATAATAATACCAGCTTGTTACTGTCCCACTGCTGGGCAAAGGCCTCTTCTCATACAGAGAAGGCACAAGCATTGATCACCACTTTTGCTCAAGACGGGTTGGAGATTTCAGACTTATATTAACTATAAGTCCAGGTTTCCTCACGATGTTCTTCCTTCACCAATGTCAGTAATGTCCACGATAAACTCAGAAAGTACATATGAATTGAAAAAGGCACATCGGTACTTGCCCGGATTTGAACCCACAACCTCGTGTATGAGAGCATGCCTTAACCACTGGGCCAACACGACAACCAAAAATACCGACAAATAATTATTAGTGCTCAAAAATATAAATAAAAAATCTAGTAAGAATAGGCAAATCTAATAAAATTGTTATTTTATTTCAGATGTACAAAATAGCCAAGAAAACAAATAACAAGAGCTGGAAGTATTTTAAAATGTTTAACAAACATTTTGGAAAGAATGAAATATTAGACAAATATGAATCATGTAAGTATCCAATCTAATAAGAACCCAAGTAGGTGGTAATAACAAAACAAAAATTAAACACATTTTAATACTCCATCACATGTGTATTATATAAATCCACAAACTAAATAAAGCTCTACCAATACCCTAGAGACGGAGATCAGTGTGAAACTGGATTTCTGAGAAATAGAGAAAAAATTAAATACAGTTTTAAATAAAATCCTTTTATTCAGGACTAGCCATTTAGAAATTTTTCTAACCAAAGTTTTCTTGTTTTAGGTTTCTTTTAAATAATCGTTAGAGGCATCTTTAGGCCTTCAATGCTAGAAATTATTATTTGCTATGTAACTTCTAACAGTTAACTATAAAAGTTAATTCCAAAAATCATGTAAAACTTTTTTTTGCAACATTCGATTTTAATTAAACAAAGCCTTTAATCTGGTCCAAATTTATTTATTTTTAAAACCCTTAACCTATATTACAGTTTGGTTTTAGCCACACATCGAAAACCTCTCAATTAGTATCTGTCTACCTGTAAAAGCTATATGAAAATCCATTCAGTCGTTGTTTAGATGTGTGCAAACAAAAAATGTCAGGTTTATGTTCTATTACTCTTCTTTAGTTACCTCCTTTCTATTTTTATTACTTTTCTTCAATGTACAGATGCACCGGATTCTACTGTTTTATAGATAAAATGGAGAAATAATGCGTTTCTCCATTTTATCCATAAAACAGTAGAATCCAACTTTCAACTGATGTCAAAACTCTGTGTAGATTTGATGTTCCCATGCTACAATACATGAGGTGAGAGTGGATTATTTAATTATAGCAGCTAATTTGTTTATCTAATGGTCTTCTTGCAGGGAGTGACGAATGGCGACTAAAATTAATTATCTGTGTGTCAGAAGCTAAAGAAATGAAACTAGATCCTCTAACCATGTGGAGGTAAGATAAGATAATAACAGCAACACAACTGTACTTGTGTTTAATAATTAATTAATAACTATAGGTACTTCATAGTTTTAGTATAGCCTTGCCGTGTATACACTGTGGCACATAATAATATTGAGATATATTCAGCGGATCTGGGGGGGGGGGGGGGGGGGGGGGCAAACCGGGCCCGGTGCCACGGGCTCCAACTTCTGAGGCGACAAATTCAGCCCCTGTTGGATTGGCGCATTATCGATCGATTTGATTAATTTTTATTTCGCGGGCTTTCATATTCATCCAGGTAAAGAGAGTTCTTAAAATAGGCATTATTGTATCACTGTAACAAACCCATGGGGTGTACAATATTTATATGTATGTCAATGTTATTGGCTATGTTAAAGAATAATTAATAATAGTACAATTACACTCTTCTTTGTTGGTAGTTATTATCCATTGCATTGGTCATTTTACATTCATTGACATAATTATAAAATTTACATTAAATAAGTTTAACAATGTCAAGTTTTAGTCAACCTCATCCGCTTCTTAGATCATGCTCCATAAAGGATTGTGGGGGGGGGGCAGTTTTAGCCCCGCTTCCAGTGCTGTATACATATATTGATAGGGCAATTAAATAAAGTTAATGAAGTCTAAAATTAAAGTAATGCTCCACATGAAGTGCTTTTGTTGCTTCACACACAAGGACTTCTCTATGTGGTGATGTCTCATTTTTTTGGTTGATTTTTCATAGCATTTGTATTGCAGGACTGTTGAGAGAGCCATGCGGTGTCAGGATCTGCCCTCAGACTGCTGTGTTCAAGACATGAAAGGATTGTGGCACCATATAAGAACTACTTTTAATGTAAGTTGATTTCCATTGATTGATTTAAGGGAATTTCAGTTAATGGAGCAGCCAGATAGGTCATGTGGGGAACATTTATTCATTTTATCGACACAATACTTTCCATCCGAATATTCGGCTAAACTTGAAAGTAATCGATCAATTTTGAAAACGATTTGTTCCTCAAAAAGTTCTGTAGAAATGAGTCTCCTGTATGTTTTAATTTGTTACAGAGAAAACATCGCATGCAAATAAAGAAAGGTTCAGAGCAAAGTGAGTGGCCGCTATACGATGCTATGTTGACCTATAATCGGAAGTACGAACCTGATAATTTGGCCTCCTTGGATGCACAAGCTCCTTGCGTCTATAGAATTAAAGGCTCTTCCAGGTATTCAAAGCATAGCAAAAAGAATATTGACAAGAATGACGACGAAAATGAAAATGAGTTTCATTGTGAGTTTGTTTTTTTTATTTTGTTACCGTTACCATTTTACTTAACATTGTAATGTTTCATAAATCTAATAGCCTAGGTAGGCACTAGGCGTCTAAAAATAACTGATAGCATACAAAAATCCAACCTATATTAATGTTTTCCTTGTTGAAGGTATTTTTTTCCTGGAACAACAACAAACTACCATGAAAGTAATTCCCAGATTTAAAAAAATGCAAAAGGTGAAAAAAAATTAGGAAAATGTCAACAATGCCTCATAAAAGTTAAATTAAGTAAAAATATTATTGTTTTGTAAAATAATATAGTTTTTTTTCCTTCAGGGTCTAAGGATATCACTGAAACGTTCATTCAGATCAGATTGCAGCATGACTGGCTGTTTAGACAGAAGAAATGGGCGTGGAAGTAAGATATTCATTATATGCATAAACACTAAGAAATGTTAAAGACAATTATCGATTGTAGTCGTCATTGTCATTAGTTGCTTTCTTTTTATTGCTATGAGAAAGTAATAACCTCGTTGAATAATTTATCTTTATCTTTAAATAAGAGTTTACTTTGCCTTACACTGCAGTAAATAAAAAACAATTGCACAAGTTAAAGGGCTAAAATATAAATTAAACAAAGAAGAGTTTCCTCCCTTTTACTATTTTGTCAGCTAGAACAAAATATGAACTTTTATCAAACAACGCTGAGTGGACATAGTTTTGGTCCTTGAGGAACACCTTTGTGAATGAAGTGAGAAACGAGGGATTACGACCTCAAAACTACAGCGAAAGCAAAGCTTCGGTAAAATATTTCGAATGACAAACACGAGAGGGCCTGCAATTCCTATATATAATGATTCGCAAACGATACGTTATTGTGCTTGACTTTCTCAAAAGCTTTCGACAGGTCAAAGCAAAGCATTTCACTTGTTAAACTGCTGACCAGCAACAGAAATTACCATGCACTCATAAGACAGGGCAATATTTGACAAAAACTGTCAAAAAGTCGGGTGTCATGAATACAAGCGATTTTGAACCGTATGCGGTGCAAGTAATGATCGCAAATCGATCAACATACTTCAGACAAGTTTGATATTTACTAAAGAGTGTAAAAGGTTATTGTAAATATGATTTTATTAACTAATTTCTTTCTTGCTTCAAATAGTGAGATGTTAAAGATCATGATAGAAGAATACGGATTTCCTAAAACGTTAACATCAAGAGAATTGGGAAGGAAATGGGCGGCAACGTTTTCAGTAAGTGCTCTTCTGTATCCTGTTATACAGTACCCGAGCGTAAATATGACACATCGAGGTTTAAATGATATTTATCTCAGTAAATTAGTTTAAATTACAGCACACTTTCGTTAGTCCCGTCCATCTTGCGACTGAACAAAGCGACCGTTCCGCTCAGTGATTTACGAGCAACTGAACTTTGTGCAAGTGTAGCAGGCTATGCACACATTTGAACTTTGATCGCTTTGATGTGCTCGAAAAACCGACGCCGAATGGCAAAGTGTAAATATGTAATCAAACGTTGAATAAATGCCCAATTCTTTTATTTAAAAGAGTTTCCGTGGAGTTTCTTGTCCGTTCTTCTCCATAGGTACCTACTGCGCTTTGGAATGGGCAACTAGCTTCATCTTTCTGACTGCCCGACCCTTTGACAATTATTCAAAAGTGCCTGTAATTGGCTTATTTGAAATAAATGCATTGAGTTTGAGTTAAAATACCCGTGCCTCACAAGTGTTTAAATATTATTGTGTCTGGCGCCGGCTCTAGAAAGTAACTGTCAAACAGATATGAGATAATGCTCTACAAGGCGAACTTTTCTTAAAACTCGATGGCCCATGTTTACGGCCCGGTAATGTCCAAGTCTTTTAGAGAAGAGAGTAGAAGTAAAAACTGTATTTCTTTTTCTACCAGGAATATCAAAAAGCGAAGGCGACGAACAATAAAATGTGGGTGTACCATAACTTGTTCGAACTGTATTTGGGTGACTCATCCACTCTCAGTCTGAATCCCCTCGTTGATTGTAAGTACCAATAATACTCCGTCTTGTCCATTTACATTTACTTTTAATGCTTGACTTAAAACATCAAACTGGTCCTTTAGTAACGGATCATTATTAAGCCAATTTTCGTAATGTTTAATTTAAAATCGACCATTACTGCTATCACTCTTGGTCTACCTCAATGTTCATCAATTAAGGAATCTGTTCAATTTATTCTATGTCCGAGATCTATAAACTTTACCCAGCACGTAGTTTCGCACAACTGTCAAAAGTACAAGTCCCAGATAGAGGCGGCAACATGTCTGTGCCAAAGCACGTGCTAAGTAACGTTTATAGATAAGCCTACGTTTCTTACAGTTATAACAAACATGAATGTTATATTATACATTATTCCTTGTGTTTGCTAAAGGGCATGAAGAATGGGTGTTCAACTTCATCAGCGCCCGGACAGATCTAGAGCATACATTTAAGACATTCAAGGACCCACTCGGTGGATGGCGGTATGTAATATAACATTAGTCATTCTTACCAAATGGTTTTCATTGTAAATATGTCATTTATAATATTTATTTCAATTGTTTTATTTAGCGAGGTCGAAAAGAATTTACGGAGTATCGGAATACCACTGGATCACAGTTTGTTAGACCTGCAAGAAATCTGGATTCATTTGTTAAAAACATTTAGGGTAACATTCTTTGTTAATCGATAATATTTTTTAATAATGTAAAATTACTCATAGCAAAAACTCAATCTTTAATTTTCTTTGTAGTGGAAAACGAAATTCGCAAACAAAGGCATTTTAAACGAGCAATGGCCTTACTTCGAGGCTATGGGCCGTTATTCCGAAATTCAAGAAAAGAGCTCAATAAAAAAACAAAAGATTAGCGAAATACAAGAGACGAACGATCATTACGCTGACGTCACAAACGATGACGATTACGAAGATGACATGAAGTTAATGGACCTTAAACATAGGTTAGAAGTTCAAGTGAAACCCAAGTTTGAAGTAGAAGAGTCTGATAGATGCAGGTCGTGCTCCAACCTAGCAGCTTGTGTGGATATATTTGAACAAAAAGATGGCGACAACTTTGATGTGGCTTACAAGCTGAAACTTATCGGTGGGGTTGAGGTAAGATATCCACTAAATAAAGTTTATTTTCTATTGGCAGAAACAATGGAAACAATGTAATGCATTACTTATTGTTTTGTATTTGCTCTAGGTGGAGAAAACGGACAGTTTGCCATCAAACATATGTATGAACTGTCTCCAAGAATTAGAAAACGCTTACAAATTCAGACGGAAATGTCAGGACGTCGATAAAATGTTCCGTTGTTCACCGCGACATATCAAAGTCGAAGTTATCGATAAACACGATCTAAACGAAACACCACTTGACGCCACTAAAGAGGACCATGATAGTCATGATGCAGACGAAATAGAAGTCACGTTTGATCAAGAAGTAGGTGAAACAGTCGCAATGAGTCAAGAAAATGATGCAAAACCCAAAGTAAAGAAAGAGAGAGTTATGAGAAAGAAGAAAAAAGTCCGAAGATTGAAATATGACTACTGGAAAATTTGCGAAGTGTGCGGGAAACATACGAGAAACCTCGTGAGTCACTTAGACACACACTCTACTGACAAACTTTACTCTTGTGATGTATGCGACAAAAAGTTCAAATTTAAAAGTGGTTTAATTATACATAAAGCGATCCACGATCCTACACCGAGGAAGACTTGTGAGGTTTGTGGAAAGACTTTTCATATATTGGCTCAGTATAGAAGACATTTTGTCTATCATGCTAACGAGAGAAAATATGGATGTGACACATGTGGAAAAAGATTTAATACTTTGGATATATTAAGAGTTCATCATCGAACACATACAGACGAAAGACCCTTCAGTTGTCAGGAGTGTGGTAAAACGTTCAGAACAGCCGGATGCGTTAGTAGACATAAGAGAATTGTACATAGAAGTATTAAAAAAGTTCAATAAAATCTATAATATACGGGAAGAGGTCTTAATTGTTTGATTCGATCTTCTGACCTTTTATCGAGAATTATTGCTCACACATCGTTATCATTTTCTCAATTTCTCAGATACGTTTAATGTGCGTTATAAATTATTTCACTAATAATGACAGCTATTTACAAACTACGCAAAATAAGAAGATTATATTGGTATTTAGCGAGGTAGTAAATTAGCATCATGTAACGGCTAAAAAAATATAAGCTTTAAAACATGCGCTTGCGCATATTTCAAAGATAGCGCCCGGCGCCAACACTTATGTTGACTTAACCGAAATTAAGAGAGCAATGTCCTAGCTTATTAACCTGGTGTTTGTGATGGTTTCATGAACAGAAGTGACTTACTTGAACAACGAAACATTGTTGAACTTTAATGAGAGGACTTGTGAACAGTTCATCCGATAATAAGGGATTAAGAACTATCTGTATACTTACTGATAGTGTCCAAAAATACAGGCCTCTCAACCCTTGGAATGTTGATCGAAATAATACATCAATAAGTGATTATAAGCAGGCGCATTGGGCATTGACGGGCCTGCACTGGCGCCGGCGCAGCTCTATAAAGTTCATCGTCAGTTCGCAGCAGACACCGCGCGCGGACGCCGTCTTGCACTCGAGCTAATTTAGAATCTTCGCCGCGCACGTCAGTGCTACACTAAAACGAACAAAGGGTGCTTCCTAGTTTAATATAGAATTAAAAGGGCGACATGGCGATATACAGCCCGGTAAGTTGATTTTTCTTTTATTTTTTGTGTTGTTTTTAGTCAATATGTGATTATAATAACCACTTACTCGAACGTGTCGTATATGATTACCATTTTAATGAGATGCTATAATAAAATGTCACAGTGCGGATAGTCTTTCATAGGCATCGGTTAATTAACTACATTCTTTCTTCCATGCTTGGGAATATTTTTTTAGACTTCCTACCTACAACGTGAGGCTTTATTTTAATTCAAGATATCCGGTAAAGTTAACAGCGGATTTAATATTTAAAATTATATGCCCAACAGCAACATTCTGTTTGAGTATTTTAAATGATACGAAACTAATTATTTGCTGAGGAAATAACATTACGTAAGGAAGTTCATTGGGAGCTTGACCTAACTACAGGACATTAAACACAATCGAGTGCTACATTGCCGGTCTAAGTATTTGTTGGTAATTAGCAGGCAATGGTAATGAGCATTAGGTACTCAAAAATGAATACAAATGCAAATTTTCCAGATCGTATAAATAGGTAACACTGATTGTTATGTTAAATTAATCAGAATCTGACATTCGGGTCAATGGAATTAAGTCACACATTATTGGAGCAGAGACTCCCTTATCAATCTATTATAATTATATTACTAGAAAACAACAAAGTAGGTGTAATATTCATAACATTAAGATTAGTAACATTACATTATTCTCCGTAATGGTCTGTGTAAGATTGTTTGTCAAACACTTGTGACATATTGCCCAGTAGCCATCAATACGAAAGTTTATTGCCCTAAGGTGTTGCATTAACGCGTGCTTTTCGCACCTTCTCAAGCACGTTTTGCGCACGCGCATATTTAACGAGCAGTTAGTTTGTTTTGCGACATCGATAATTGGACCAAATATGGTGTTTTGTTGCCTTAAATATTTCTTTATGGCAATGTACCGTTTGTTTGTGAACTCTGGTTTAGCAATAAATATAACCGAGAATAACGTCTCGGTCATAGTTTCAAAGTGCGTGGTTTGAGCCAGTTGTTTTTGTTTAGATAAAATTTTGTATCAATACGACAAACTGATTCGAGTTGTGCATAACTTAATAAGTTGGTAATACCTACCTTAGTAACTACTATTCTAAACAAAAAAAAACTTCTAATGTCTTTATCTTGGATTTATTAGTATACCTAATATGTTTACAAAGAAATAACAAGATAGATAGTTATTACAGTTTAGGCAATGGAAGATAGGAAGGTACGGTACCAACGTATTTTCCAAAACAATCTCGTCTAAAGCCAAACTAGAAGTAACTGCTAATCACCTTAATTAAATAAAGGAATATGTGTTACAGTTAATACAAAGATGCACTGCGGTAGTCACCGCGATGTGTGAATCGAATCATTCGAATCATGTACACATTAGATAAGGAAAGACGACTGAAGACAAGGTTTTAAGGCGATGGTAACCGACTTTTAATTATTTTATACTGAAGATCACGTCTAAACTCACTACTCGGGAGTAGTGTTAATGATTTGGAAAAAATATATGATAAATCAGAGCATTTTCTTAATAACTTAATATTTGAGATTATGTTTATATTACATAGTGAAATAAATTTGTAAAATTATGTCTAACGCGGATAAAAAACTGAGAATCACACAAAATCTATCAAGCGTATTTTTCTGAAAACTTCACTGAAATTATTGATCTCTTAGTATACATGTTTTATTAAAATACCTTTTGTTTTATGTATAATAAATTAATAATGCGTCTAATTTGGGACAGCGCTCCTTGATGGGCGAGTCCTATTACTGGCTGGACCTACGACGCATTGCTTGACCTCAGTATAGAACACGCAAGCTAACCACTCAAGGTCACTGGCATATATCTGCGTCTTAAGGCAAAAATAAAGAGTTCAATTTAACTTTAACTTAATTAATGGCTTTTGTGGAGGAGTTCCCCTCCATTATATTGCCAACACTACCTCCTGTGATAGACCATTGAACAAAGGGGTATTGGTATGTTCAATGAAAAGAAATTTGGTCAGTCAGAAGTGAATCTGAAAAGTAAAGATTTACTCATTCTGGATCTGATAGATTTTATTTCTGCGTAGGCAGTTTTTCTAGTTGTCCTAGGAGGAAAACGGGCGAATATAATTATCATACAAAACTGTCAAGAACCTGTGACAAATGACTGCATGGTCAACTGTAACGGGTATGCTGGTTGGCAGGACAGGCTCATGAATTACATAGCTCGTTTTAATGCTTTGTCCGTCTGCATGACTTGCCTGGATCCCGGCCAAGGTCTCACACGCCGTTTCAGAGCTTAGACTCCTTTCGCTTTGTGACATGTTTACTCTAAAATAGGATTACCTACATAAGTACCTATAGGTGCGGTAGTGGCTTTGAGTTTGTATTATTTCTGCGATTTTTGGCTTCATCATTCACAAGTTCAAAAAGCTTTTCTAAGGTCGGAGCTAGGGGTCAAGGGGTCAATGACTCCTAAACTTTTTCAGCATTTTAATCTAAAACGAAGTGTGTACCTACTTACTTGAGGACTCTATGGATATATAATACCTAAATATTTAGAAAATATAGCCCTGGATGAAGATTACATGTTATTTGGTTAAACATTTCGGTAACCAGATGAAAAAAACTATTAAACCTACTACATTCCTGAAAAAAAAAACTTCCTATTTGACTCTGGAAGTCCGACAAAAACAGTGAACTAAAAAAACTTGAAACTGACGAGTCATGAAGTTCAAGTGTGCATCTCTAAATTGACGTGTAATTTACGGAGCATTAAACTGGGATGCTTTGAAGATTACGAATAAAATGCATAGGACTATATTCAGTACCTAAGCAGTTGACGTATCTACCGGTGTTACAAGGTACCTAATTGCAGATTAACGATTCCTACAACGACATCATTTGCAATAGCGCTAAAACTATAGTTACACGCGCTATCGTCACTTCATCAGGTCATGATAATCACGATACTACAATATCTACTTCAACCGAGCATCTCTACCATAGACATAAATTTATATTTCTATGATCTCTACATAACAGCCGTTTCATACATTCATTATCAAGTTCGCAAGACCAGCTATATATTTGCGTAATAAATTTTCGTAAATGATTAAGACTAATGTTTAATTTTGACAGTTCAACAACATTCATTGCGTTATTTACGTTGTTGAGCAAATTCTTTTTCGAACTTATGAAGATTGTGTTTGAAAATGATTCAGATTGTGGTTGATCGTGTATTACGCAATTTGGGTGCAGTTTAATCTAGTAATCTAACAACATGAAATTCTGTCCATACCGGAAGGGACAAAAGTTTGAAATTTTAAAGCCAGTAAAATTAAATGCGATGCAATTATAAGTAATAAACTGGGCAAACCGGCTGATGTCTAACGTGTGTTTATAACTACCTATGGTTAATTGCTATACGTACGTACTTGCATATTTGAGATACGATTAGTAAGTACATCGTAAGTTCATCTGCTTGGTCTTGCATAACAAGTAGGTTGAGGTGCCTACCAAGCATAGCCATAGTGATAGAGATTTCTTATCAAGTTACTAGGTAAGACTAGACAAATGTTCACTCAGACCTATAGGTACCTACCTATAGGTCTGAGTGAGCATTTTTCTACTAACCTAGTACTAGTGAACTATGTCGTCATGTGATGTTACATAGTCTGAAAAAAGTTGATAGGTATACCTGTTCTATCAATTGTTGATAGTATTTAGGTTGAGATTTCTGCGTCGACTATATAAGGGTGATGCCTGGGTAAAAAAAAGAAATTCTAATTAGGTATTCCGTCAGTCAGATAATAAAAAATATTTGACACGTATTTTTTGCTTTATCATATTAATAAAAAATACCTACTTAGATAAAACGCATTTTAAGTTGGGGAATGCGGGTCACTAACTAGTAAGTAGGTATAAAAGCTACATGCGTGTCGTCATGGCACATTTTAACTCAATGTATCGCCGTAATCTTTAGATTACGTAAAAAAAGAAAAAATACGTGTCCAATATTTTTTAATAATGTCCATGACGGACAAAAAAAAATTGTCGTCATCCCTATTCCATTGGTGACTTAACATCCATAAATGATAAATGATTTTATTTCTGTAAGTAGGGTTGTATACACACTTATTGTAGTTTAAAAACTAGATGTGGTCGGCGTTTCCTATCCTAGTTCCTAGTATCCTAGTTTGTTTCGGCCTTTCCTCTCAGAGTAGTCACTCTGAGAGGAAAGGCCGAAACAAACTCAGACTAACTCGCACTCATACTATCCATACTTACTTTAATAATAAGAATGCGGAACTAACTCTGTTTGCATCTCCACTCTGTCTGTCTGTCCCTTATTTTTTCACGCCATAAAGGCTGAACGGATTTCGATGTTTGGCACACAGATAGACTATATGACCTGGGTTAAGACATGATACTTTTTATCCCGAAAGTAGGTACTTTCCCGTAGGATAATCCGACCTCCACGCGTGCGTTGCCGTAGGCAAAAGCTAGTCATAAAAGCTTAACCAATTATCAACTTCACCCTACATTGCAGAGCGTATCTCTTGAAGACCACATCAATCAATTCTTATTATACCACATATTCATTCTTCTCTATGTCAAAACTATTTAACCAATAATCAAAATCAATAGCAATCAATAACTTTCACTGGTTACGTCCAACAATTGCCCCATGGCTCACATCAAACTGCACTGGAACGATGAAAAATGATTATTTTATTGATAAGTTACGACATCCCATAGTTAAACACACATGATTGAAGACCTATGGCCAAAATTACTAGAACCCCCATGACGAGCTGAGGGCATAGAACCAAAGTTCTCGAGTAATTGATCTTCCAATAGAAAACTCGTAACAGCTGTTGTCCCAAATCTTTATACTCGCAACAGGTTCATATTGAGTCCAAGTCTCCAATGTATTCATTGAATCGTAATAGACAGATACAGCACAGACAGCACTATATAAATTGTACCCTCAATGGGTCAAGTTAATACCTATTTGATTTGTGGATATTTAATGTTGAATGAGTGTGTTGACTGCGTCGATTTATCTCTTATTGCTAACATCGTTCTGCGGTAGATAGATACTGCTTGTTGTTTTAACTTGTTATGTTTTCCCGTGAGAATACAAAATTTATTAGATAATGCAAAGCTGTCTGCTTAGTTCATAAAGTGTTTTCTTGGTCAATGTTTTTAAAGAGCTTAAAGTTGTTAAGAACGTCATCAATTCCAAAGGTTTTTTTTTATTTGATGGTACCTACTTACTTAAATAATTTATTTATGGTGTTCCTTTATTACACATCCGATTTACGTGTTATTTATTCAGATTAGGCAGTTAAAGTCAACTTTCGCCCGAAGTTCGTGAAGTGGTCTTGTTAGTGGATAGGTATACGTGCTCAGGAATCCATTTCCGTCCATTCTACTCTTAATTTAATAGCCCAGGTCTCAAAGCGCTCGTGCCTATGTATGAACGCAAGTTATAGCTTTCAGCATTGAAATGTACATACATCCTTAGCTTTCTGAGGGCCAACCACCACCTCTAAACCTGGAGCTACACGTCCTGTAGAGCTTCATCTCTCCCACACTAAAGTAATATTAAAATAATACTGCTTTAGAGGTGGTGGTAGGCCCCCTGAGCTCATACAGGTGGTTATTATAGGTGCACAGTCATTTAATTTATTTTTATCGTCATACTTATTAGAAACCTGTAGAGGTACACACGGCTACACATCAAGCTATACATTTCCAGTATAAGCTGACCTCGCATTGTACGGAAATCCTATACAATGCGAGATCAGTATTACCTGGATATATATTGCTTGATGTGTAGCCGTGTGTACAATAAATTAATATTTTTTTACGTTAGCAATATGCGTAGATGCACTGGTTATGTTAAGTACCTGGGTGACCGAGCTCTGCTCTGGTGAAAATAGAGAATGCTCATATAATAGCAGTAATAATTAGTATATGGAATTTCATACTAATTCCATGCTACCATGATAGTAGGTACTTACTAATTCCACGCTGCCATGATAATAGGTACTTACTAATTCCATGCTGCCATGTCATTATTCTTGTTCTAAACTTTGGGCGACCGAGCTCTGCTCGGGTGAAAATACAGAGAAAACTTTTCCCAGATATGAGAAAATATATATAGCTAGATCGATTTTTGGCCCCCGTAAACCCCTATATTGCAACTTTCATCGAAATCGTTAGAGCCGTTTTTGAGAACGTGTTTACAAATATGTAGGTATACAAATATGGCTCGTTTAATAGTATAGGATAAATCTATAGATTCATCTACTTACCTACAAATTGTGGAGGATTATTATTTTATAGTAGGTATCATCTTAGGTATTTTACCTACCTATGTTATATGAGATGTACTCGTAAGATAAAGATCGCTAGTACACAATTAACTAAGCCTCAACTGTTAAATATTTATAGCTCATTAAGTAAAGTATTTCTATTAGCTACGCAATAATTTAAATTGTAAATACCTTCTTAATAGAATGTCTAAATGTAAACACTTTATTGTGGGCAATAAAATGCTTGACATAGTGTAGAAAAGGTAAGATTAATTAAATTAACGCTGGATATAAATCCGCTGCATAACTGGCCCTCCCAAATCAGTCAACGGCGGGCAATCACGCTGGCCAGAAGAATTTGTGACCGCTGCTCTGTCTATACCCAAGATTCACACTTGCAAATGGTAGGACGATCTCGAAAAGTTTACGGTAGATAAACAATGGCGGCCAGAGGCATGTCCTGTACATGTGTGTATTTTACTGAATATTCATGACAAATTATCGAAAATTCACATTATAACATAGAAATTATAAGAAAACATGAAAAATCTGGAAAAATCTATTGTTCTATATCCCCGTCATAGGATGGGGATATTGAACAATTGATTTTTATGGGCTTACACTTGTATTTTTTAAATAAATACTGTTTTTTTTAGAAAAACATGTCTTCGATGAAATAACTCATATGCTTTTAGAAATAATAAACCGAATCCAAATCGAGCTACATAGGAGACATGGCTCCAAAAATAAAAATTTTAATAACATGAAAAATATTAAAGATAGACCTCCCTTTTCAAAATAAATTTCGAAAGAAGAATAATACGAGCGGTCACATGCCCATGGGCGACATGACATGTTATATCTACTAGGGCTTTCAAATACCGGATTTTTTCAATACCGGTATTGGAAAAGACAATACCGTGATCACGGTATCAATACCGGTAAACCTTTATTGCACGCAAGTTCAACTAGGACATTAATAAAACCATTAAAATACGTGTTTTTATTTTCAAATCAGTCTTTATTGTTCATAGATATTGAAAATAATAAAACAAATACCTTTTATACATAGCTCTCTTATATAACAATTTGGTATTGGTTGATTATTTATGTAGGACTAGGAATTAGGAACGTAATCAAACAACCTATTCTAGTAATTTTGCAGGAAGGCATTTAATAAGAAATCGGAGTTTAATTTTAGATCGATTAAAACTTTTGATACACAATCCTTTAGTTTCAAAAAGTGCCCAATCATGCCAGCCACACTGCTCCATCTTGTCTTGCAATATAGTAGTACAACTTACAAAAAAGTTTAACTAATTTTCTCACTTTATCTATGAAGTTATCAGGGTTCCGTAGTAAACAAGGAACCCTTATAGTTTCGCCATGTCCATCTGTCTGTCTGTCTGTCCGTCCGTCTGTCTGTTCGCGGCGTAGCTCAGAGACGGTTAGTACTAGAAAGCTGTAATTTGGCATATGTATACATATAATCATGCCGACAAAGTGGTAAAATAAAATCAAGAAAAATATTTTTTTTAGGGTACCTCTCCTACACGTAGAAGTGGGGATGTATTTTTTTTCTCGTCCACCCCATGTTGTGGGGTATCGTTAGAAAGGTCGTTCAAAAATATTGTGAGTTTGTTATAACCATTTTTGGATTCAGGGATCCGTTTGCGAAATATTAAGCTTTTAACTGAAAATTTTTGTTAGAGTTAAGTGTCCTCCCCCGGCCAGTTAAATGGTTGTACTTGGATTTGTGAAAAAATTCACAGCAGTAGTATATATAACGAAATTAAAAGGAAAACTATCAGAGCTAAGTAGGCTGTACAGGTTAACGAGTAATAATCAACCAACTTAAATTTGCGGATTGAAAAACATGATCTCCAATACATTCCGTATGGGAGAACATGTTTTTCAACTAAAATGTTAAGTTTGTTCTTGGGATAAATTCATCCCAATTTCGGAACCCTTCATTGTGCGTGGTCCGACCCGCACTTGGCCGGTTTTTTTGTAAATAAAATCAGGTCTTTCTGTTTCGGGCGGTTGTGTTTTAACATTTTTCAAAGGATCGTCTTCGCCTTGCTTAGTCTGATCAGCGTTGTCGTCTTCGGTGTCAGTCTCAAACTCAATGTCAGTATTTAGCTGTGAGGCGATTGAGATAGAAAGAACAGCAGAAAAATTTCGTAGAAACTGGTATTTTATGTATACAACACGTCAACCGCTAGTTGAATTCCATGCACCAGGCCTGAAGACATAGCCGAATCTAAAATTTGCACTCCCTCAATCCAAACTGCACAAATATTTGTAATTAAAGTATTAAAATATTTGTAGTTTAGGTCTAACGGATACCGTGATAAGTTAACATAAAAAATTATAGCATTAAAAACGGAAAAGGATTATAATATCAGATGCTACAACTTGTGATCAGCTAAAGATAACAGCGGGACGCTTGCGCTGGTGAAGACTAGTGTGACGAGGTGTTACAAACATTAGAAGATCACATCATTCACATCGAATGTTTTGTAATACCGTAATTACGGTATTGGGGCGTCAATACCGGTATTGAAAAAGGCCAAAATAAAATCCGTGATCACGGTATTACGGGATCCCGGAATACCGGTATTGAAAGCCTTAATACCTACGCCAGCTGTTGCACACAAGAACAATTCATGAAATTCCTAATTTCATCATGATTGATGAAATTAGGAATTTCATGAATCTTGATACAGTGCGTTTTGATTTTGTTGCAGTGCTGATACAGTGCGTTCTGAAAATAAAATAAGATTAATGATTTCGGAAGTAGACGATTAACGTTTTCCTCTTTGCTCTTATTAAGTTACGCCTACTTACTTAATATTAAGTAGGTTCTTAAGACGAAGATAATTATCTCAGTGTTGTGTCGAGTAAGTCCTTATAATGCACCCGATGTTAAATCTCAACGGCTCTACACCAGTGCCGGAACTTATGAGCGCCGTATGCGTTCATTCATGAGTTGCCTTACATAGGATGTAGGTATTATTTTTAGCACCGCGTGCAGTGACTCCTTACCTTCCTATAAAGGTTTAAACTGTTAAACTCCATAGGTATATTCAATTTCTGCGATTAATGAACCATGTACAGTACAGCTATTTTCATAATGTCCCTCGGGAATCATCGCATTTCCGAATACAAACGAATGCAAATTTCCATGTCCATAGATTTATCGTGTATAATAATTTGAGTTCAGAACTAAGTACTTTATTGTTGTTTTCTTTTGATTTCCGTTTAAAGTACTTAGTTCTGAATTCAAATGATTATACACGACAACTCTAATAATTGATGGACATGGAAATTAGCATTCGTTTGTATTCGGAAATGCTATGATTCCCGAGAGACAATCATTAAGACAATTGTTGTACTGTAACTATCTGAAAGTTCATAATAGGACCTAACGAAATCTATGTAAGTTAAACCCATAAAACATGTTTGGGCAACAAGGTTTACTGGTGTCTTGTCTAGATTATGCATGGTTGGGTCGCATAGTTGCAGCAGTGTCCTTTTTTTTGTGTGGGAAATTATCAAATAACTTCAGCTCTGGGCGGAGCGGGAGGGCATGTCAGGCTATTGCTGACTAAAACCCATCCGTGTTCCTTCAGTTGCCTGTGTATTGCCAGGGGCTACGGTATCCCTTTCGGAGTTTCTCGCGACCCTGGCAGGCATCGGCCCTAGCGGATCCCGTCAGTTGTGCTGACATCTCATCGACCCGGGCCTGGTCCATATCGGACGGCGAGCTACACATTGCTCACCGTCCTTAGGTCCGCGCAGCAGTGTCCTGTCATACTATACCGCGGACGAAAGCTTCAATAATTAGTATACGTAGTTACGTATTGAATTATAAGTAAAAATTTTTTTTTATTTTTTGTCGTCCTCAAGCACAGCCGTGATGAGTATCGATATCTACGATAAAACAACAAGAAACTTTCTCAACTTATACTTTAACTAACTACCAGCTACCGTTGATGTCGAAAAAAAAACATCAAATCATTTAAGATTGTTAATTGAGTCAGGCGTGACTTTGCGAAAGTAAAAATAAAATACAATAAGAGGGATCCTCAGGATGACGATTGACTTGTTGCGAACCCGGACACGACGTGTTGCCACGCCAATTTTATCATGATTGGATATCGATACCTATCATATCTGCGAAGTTTCGCTAACTATTTTAATTTGACCCTGTATTCTGGTTAGTGGTTGTTGGACATAGTCAACATCAGCAATTGCATTCAGCAAAAGCATTTGTATTCACAAACAGGTGTTCTTCCAAAACCTACCGGTTTAAGGTTTTACGACCCACTGACAGCCAACATAAATTTTCAGCTGAATAGTTTTATGTTGCGGTAACAGTTTAACATAACGCCTCGTCGCCTCTTGAAACCGCTAGAAAGTGAATTCACAAATTCACACCTCTATATTTAACTGGTGGGAACTTGGATTGGTTTCACATTTTGAAATTGCATCATACCTACCTACCTACTTTCGTAGCTTATTAATTGTTTATGTTTTTTGCTTCCCAACGTGAAATATGTATGTGGCACTCCTGTCATTCTCCTCTCTTCTAGTTTTATGGAATAATTATCCAGAGCAAGGGCAGCAACGTCCTTCTGCTAGATTCTTCTCTTGTCCTCATGCGCCTTGAGTGCGCCGGACTAACTTTGTAACAAGGTTTGAAGAGGCTCGAATCTCTGCTTAGCATAAGCACAATCAGCTTAATGTTCCCACTGCTGGGACACAGGCCTCCTCTCTTCTCTTCAAGAGGGAGTGGGTTGTAATCAACCACGCGGGTCTAGTGCGGGTTGGTAGATGTCACATGCCTTCGAATTTTTTGTTCTGGGACATGCCGATTTCCTCACGATGTTTTTCTTCATCGTGTTGAGAGCAGTGGTGATGAAACTATTTACACAAAGAAAAAAGCCTGCCTGGGTTCAGAACCACGACCTACAATTGTTAAGTCGGGGCCGTTACTATTGGGCCATCACTGCTCTAATATATACTTGCATCCCTATAATTATTATCTCTGTCTCTATACAAATACATAACAAGTAAGTAAAAGTAAAGAATGAAATATGTGTTTATTGGCATTACAGCAGAAAAATTAGTAAGTAAGTATATGGACCTGCGGGGTATTAATACTATGTTTAAAACCTAAGGAAACAGGAGAGCTGCACCCTAATTGCGTAACACACTATCAGTAGCAATGGGTTTCTTTTTGACAACATTTTTCGAACATATGAAGCAATGGATTAGCCTTCAAAAATGATTCAGAATGTGCTTGAAATTGAAAGCGTTAGGTTAGGTGTCGCAATTAGGGTGCATTTTTTTTTTTGCCGATGGGAAGTCATCACATGACTTCTCCCGCTCTGGGCGGAGCGAGAGGGCGTGTCAGACTTTTACTGACTAAAACCCACCCGTGTTCCTTCCGTTGCCCGTGTGCCAGGGCCGCGATATCTCTTTCGGACAAACCCGGCTCTTCTGTTTCCTTAGACTTGAAACGTTCACCTACAGTGTCAACTAGTGCCCTTCTACCTAGCAATTCGTAGAATAGATAAGTAAACACGACGATTCCACGGCGGTAGGCGTCGAGATAGTGTGATGTCACCACCAAAGGGTCACATTATCGCGACCTCACGCTCAATTATTCATAAGTAAATCATATTTCACACTGCGACACGGTTATAAATTTATAACGTAGGGCGGAATTTATAGCAGTGTCATCAGACTTGTAACAAGCGGCAAGCCTGACATGGCCGTGACCGTGAATATGCAAGTTGTGTAGTCCCTGCTAAGGACAGAAATTACCGCTGCAGTCAAGCGTCGTTCTACCATTTGGTCGAATGACCTATCGATTGCAGTCCAATGCGTGCCTACGCATCATTTAAAAGCTATATAGCGTTTGCTGGTGCTGTCAAGGGCTCAGTTCCATGCAAAACAGGGTGATATGATAAGAGACACAATTCCGAGTTTCTGAGGCATAGCATGCATCATCTAGACACAATTTTATAAAGAAACAATCTAAGTATACGTACATTAGGGTACAAAAGTAGATATATATACATATAAAGGTACTTATGGAACATTTTTTTTTGACGGAAGCACAGATTAGTAGGTAACGGAAGGAAGAAATTACAGAACAACTATTTTCGTAATGTCCCTCGGCAAACTTCGTGTTTCGTCAGTCGTCGGATTTCTATCACTTGCCCTTGGACGCTCTCAATCGACTTGGAAGTATATAGAGTTGTACTGTAAGTAGGTATGACAGACACATTAGCGGCGTGGACTTATAATAATCGTCCCGTAAAAAGTGACATCAAAGCAAAGCGCTTGATTACAAAAAAAAACAACCGACTTCCAAAAACACTACTAAGTTAACAATTATTTTAATTTCGGAAGTCGGTGTCGAAAGTTATTTTTCACATCGTGATTTTTTTTTTTTTTTGGAACTCAGTTGTTTTTTTTAATAAAATGTTTTTTTTTTCACTTGTACCTACCACACATTTGAATAACTGACCTGCTATGTAAATAAAATGTAAAAACATATCATCCACATAGACTAAGTGGGAAAAATACGTATTATTGAAGCTAACTCAAAAACTATCCAAGAAAAAGTAATAAAATTTATATGGGACCACCTGGAAAACATACCCAATCAAACAAAAAAAAAAACGAAATCCGTCCACAATTGACGGAGAAATCGGTGGACATACATTCAAAAATAAACACCCTACTAACATAGAACCTCCTCCTTTTTGGAAGTCGGTAAAAAATAGGTACCATCAAAGAAGTTCATATCTAACCAGTTTCAAAACAAAATCTCGTGAACACGATGACCACATCTATTACCGGCCCGGTTCTATAGTCGTCGAGTGCTGCAAGCGAGAATAGTCCTTACGGCGGTGGTTCGATATTAATTTCCTCGATGGTACGTAGGTGAGATAAGCTCATACGGAGAGCTTCATCCAGATGCAGGATAGCTTGGTTGTGGTGCTGCGTTATGCTCGCAGTGAGTGGTGGTGAGGTGTGGTAGGTACAGCGCCAGGTTTGGGCTTACTGCTGGCGTCGACCAGGAAAGGGTTGAAGGGCTCTGCTTGTAGACCGCCCGAAAGTGCAGTGTACTGTGCCAAGGTTGCTGATGACGCTGAGGGTGATGACCAGGAATGCGCGTCCGTTGCATGCTGGTGGTCAGGACACCCGTTGATGGCGTAGGTGCTGGCTGGCTATGTGACTCGCCGCTTGAAAGCTTTAGGAAGTGATAGTGATAACGTCACGCTGTAGTAATTGCACGAAGGCTGCGCTGACGTTTATGTTCGGGGACACCACTATACAGAATGAGTGAATTTTGCACCCTGTTCTTCATACCTCTATTAAGGTCTACACAAAGCGTATGTAGATAGCGTCTTACCCGCGACTTCGTGCACGTGGGTTTCCGAGGTTCCCACACTTCCTAACCTTTTAGTTTATGCTCAGAGAATATAACACTAGTGAGTTTAGGGCAATTTTTTTATAAAACCCCTATAATTTAAGCAATAAAAATCAGTTGGCCAGTTTTGCCGTGAAAACGTATTAACCCTTAATTATAGGGCAGAAAGGAACTTACATATTTACAGTAAACTAGTCAACTTTGTAGTTGACTAGTGTGCTGTAAGCTGTAAGGTCGATTTGATCAATTCAAAATCGACCAGAAAGTCAGATTAGTCGGGTGGTTACTACTGTCGCTGTAACTATCTCGTTTCAGATATATACCAGTGACCTTGAGTGGTTAGCTTGCTTGTTCTGTACTAAGCTCACGCAACGCGTCGTACGTCCAGCCAGTAATAGGACTCGCCCATCAAGGAGCGCTGTCCTACGCGATCAATAGTTAAATTATCTTTAAAATGGTGAACGTTTCAGAAAAATACGCTTGATAGATTTTGCGTGATTCTCAGTTTATACCCGCGTTATAACTTTACAAATTAATTTCACTATGTACACTCTAAAATATCTCTAAATCTATAATATGTAAACTCTAAAATATTCATATATTAAAGTTATTAAGAAAATGCTCTAATTTAACACATATTTTTTTCCAAAACATTAACACTACTCGTTTAGACTTGATCTTCAATATAAAATCATTAAAAGTCGGTTAACGTCGCTTTAAAAAGGGTTAAACAGAGAGACACTCCTGAAATACCATTTACATGGAGTAGATAGGTATAGATATCTCAATGTTCTATAAATCAATATTATAGGTATATATATAAACTTATAGGTCTGTCTATCGCAAGGTCGGTGCATTTGTACTGTCAGTATTGCAATTTATGTGCTCTGATAATGTCATCTAATGCAGTCGAGCTGCCTAACGATCTTGTTTTCTAGATGTATGTAAGTACTTACTGACAACTAGACCAATGCTCACCACTTACCAGCACTTATTTAATCTAAGAAATATCCTCTATAAACTTTGAAAGACATTTCCTGAACAGCGGAACTTAATTTAATGCTTAATACCTATGTATGCTAAGAACTTTTACATCTAAATTATCTATGATACTATAGACACTATAAAGTATGACACCCCATTAGCACTGGCCGGAGAGGAGAGGTCGCTCTAGGCGCGAAATGGCAAGGGGCGCCAAAAAGCCAAAAGCGTAGTAGTACTAATTAGTGGCTTATTGAAATTAACACCAAATACTAATTTATGTATAGCAGTAAAAGCGTTAAAGAAGCAGGAGTTTAAGTACTAATTAAAGCTACTTAATTTAATTTGAATTCTATAAGTGTTGATAGGTATATTAACTTGAAACAGAAGTAGAATTTACATAAAGTGAAAGCGTCGATCAAAGGGCGCCGAAAGACAATCTTGCTATATCCTGATCATGGAATTGGGCCGGCGCTGCACCCAAATGTCAAAAATTAATCCAAAAAAAAGTTGCAGAATAAAACCAAAGACAATCTCTGGTATAAAATCCATAGATAATTGGTTCCTTTCACGTAATCCACCATGAGCTCAAACATTAACATAAATCAAGGAGAGCTGTCTGATCAAAACGATGTGTTGAATAAAGCTCCATACGAAGTGAGCTCATCATAGCCCACGCAGTCACGACTAGTGTAGTTAGTCATAGTTAATATTCAAGTTAATAAAGTTGGCGCTTGTCCCCAGAGAATATGGTGGTTCGCCGTGGCGCTGCTGTTGTGGGCCCCACACACACACTGTCGAGAATTCACGTAAGTACATAATTATATTGTATGTAAGTAGGTACAGTTAAACAAGTTATTTGATATACAGTCAGCTAACTTGCAACTACTTTTAAAATATGTTGTGAGTGTGCAGAGTAGTCTTTTACACCAGCATAACTCTTTAGATTGAGTAGGTATCCAAACTGCCTATCTTTGTCATAAGCTTAATTGTGAATGTCGTGCATTCATGTGATTGGTATATCAGAATTTATACTGAGGTACCTATAACTTTTATTAATTAATGTCAAAAGTAAGTACATATACAGGGTGGCAGGGACATCGACGCGAAAACTTTTACGATGGATTCAGCAAGTACGTGATTCTGAACCCATCTGAGTTGAAACTTTTCGTCGGTTATTTAAAAAGAAAACAGCTGTTCCATACATTTCGACCGCGTATTGCACTTTTCTATGAAACAGCAGATTTTATTTTTAACAACTGACTAAATATTTCAACATAGGGGGTTCAGAATCACGTACTTGCTGAATCCATGGTAACAGTTTTCGCGTCGATGTCCCTGCCAAGGGGTATACCGTTGGCGTAGGTACCTATCTAAACCTACATCTCTACATAATTATAATAAAATAGTAACGAAGTCAAAACTGTACGTAGAATATTATTGAAAAAATTAATTGCTACGAGGTGTGGGAACGAGTCTGATGCCGAAAATATAATTGTCAGAATTTTTGTCCGTTTGCCTGTTGGTCTGGATGTATGTTCCGTATTGGCGCATAAACGGATGAACGAATTTGGCACACAGATAGCTTATAACCTGGATTAACATATAGGGTACCTACTTTTAATCCCGGTAGTAGATACGCTCCCGTGTTATATTTTTCAAAAGCTAATTTTAAATAAATAAATAAAGCTTTAAAAGTTATTACGCACCTATAACAATGACTATTGGCAGTGTACCTAAGTATGTGGAAAACTGAACATTTTTGCCTACACCAAATAGTTTGTTCGACTGTACCTACATATACACAATAAGTAGCAGTGTTCAGCTTTGTTACATTTCTATTTGAACCACCACAAAGGCAAAATAGCGCGTATTGAATGCAGTATTCATGTGAGGAGGCAGACGCATTGCAGTGTTTGCTGAATTATTTAAAATCACACCCACATTCGTTGAGACTTTCGTAAGACAAGGAAAAGCTCTATCCTTTGTGATACGTAACACAAAGGATCGCAGGTGATAATACAACTGTCCAAAAACATTATCTTTGTGATCAGCTCCCTAATTGCGTAACACTCTTTTAATCACAATCTGAATAATTTTGAAAGATATTGCTAATCCATTGCTTCATATGTTCGAAAAATTTGTCTGCTCAGCAACGTAAATAACGCAATGAATGTAGTGTGGTCCGAGTGCTCACGGCCTCTTTAAGAAATCTCCAAACGGGTATTTGACAGTTCCCGTGACTCAAGGGCTGGTTTTTACCTTGGGCAGAGGCTAAGCATTGCCATACAACGTGGCAATGCGGCCAGTCTCTTGGGTACACTACCAGCCGACAGCGATGCGGATGAACTTTTCGATGCTATAATTTTGTTTGTAAATAGTTTTAGTTATGTTAGTATATAATTTTGCTACTTTTATTAATTAATTAGTTATAAATTGTTTGTACCCACTTGAATGTCTAATTTAAATAAATGTATCTTAAATGAATGAACTATCAAAATGAAACAGAATGTGATTGATCATGTGTTACGCAATTCCAACGCCATTGAAACACAGTACACGATTTTTACAGGCCGTTAATATTTAGGTGGTCATGCTAAACTGAAAAAGTCGTAAAATTAACAGACGCGAAACTGTTTACGAGGCAATAATCGACATTTTGCAGAAACCTGCCGTTTTATTATTTGAACTCATTTGACTCAGTGTGTGAGGACAGCCAACAAAACAGTAAAATGATTATGAAACACTTCCAACATTGGATTCCAAAAAACTTTTAGCGGTCGTATAGTTTCTAGGGACTCACAAAAATTAAGATGGTACGATTCAGATCAAAATAAATTCTTGTCAAGTTCTTTATGGGCCTACAAAACGTTTAGGGCTTTTAGCATTGTGGTTATTTTAATAGACACATATATCTAATCAAGAGAATAAATGAACGACATAAAAATATCAAAAGGAAACTTTATGGCAATATCTCTCAATCTCTTAAAATTCGTATACGGTTGATGTGAACCAATATGAAGCGGTCGTAAATCTTCAAATAATATTTTTATCTATCTGTATCTGAAGTGCATCGCCAGATAATGCATGGAAACCCATTAATCTTCATTAAACGGAACACTAGGAAGAGTCCATAACATTAAACCACTTCTATTTAGGTTCGATTGATGTTCTATAAATATAAACTAAATTAATACTTTATTTATTTAGTGGACATGCGTAGATTGATCTTTTTACGATGTAGTTACGTTTTTATGATAATCAATAACGAGACTCTAAAAATAACCGATCTTGTTTTGTTTTGGGAAAGGTGAAAGACCAGCCTTTATTATCTGACGAGTTCTAGGCCGTAGGTTCGAACCCAGACAGGCGCTTTAGTTTGTGTAAATTATTTCATCACCACTGCTCTCAAAACGATGAAGGAAAATATCTTGGGGAAACCGGCATGTCCTTCCTAGAATAGATACTAGGATATGTCCGTTTCCCCACGATGTCTCCGAATTAGAAAAAAAACATGTGTGCAATTCACACGTGGTAAAAGTGAAAACTTCAAAAAAACCCAAGCAAACTCCCACTATGCCTTGGTAAACACGAGTGGAGGGGGTACGAAGCACAAAGAGAACCACGAATATAAGAAACACTATAATGCTTCCTATCTCATTTTCTCCCACGTTAAATCTTATGAATTTATGTGTCTGTCTCTTTTTACTGTCGTTTTTTGTTTCATCGACTTTCAAATCACAACGATGCTAAAGGAGTTTTCTCTTCAAAAATCGAAAACATGTGAAATCTACCAACCCGCACTGGGCCCGCGTGGGAGATTACGGCCAAGTCCCTCTCACTGACAGGAGGCCTGTGTCCCAACAGTGGGAACACCAAAGGCTATACAAAATAATTATGCAGAATTAATTATACACCCGTACACCCAAAGGTTAAGACAGAATTTTATTGAGGCATCAACACTTACTTGTCGGCGTTTAAAATCTTATTCTCTGATGCACAAACTATTGCACACACAGCACGCTCTGCGTATTGCATAGGTACCTTTTGCCAGCTGGAATGCATTATTCTACGGTGCACTTTAGTAACTAGAACTTGAGCTATTAATAATACACTGAGCCAGTTCTGTTTTCTGCATTTCGTTGTATTTTAGGCGTACGGTTAACTGCCTTAAAATAGCTTCGACAGATCTCGACATGCGTTTTACGGTCTGTAACATAGAGCACTTGTAATTTGAGTGGCTAATTAATATATATGGAGGATAATGTGTTGCTTTGTAGTTTGTTCTGGGCAGCAGGTATGTGTTCAAAGGGGCAGGACGTAACTACAGAACCCCACGTGTTACTGCATTCCTTGATACTCCTTTTGTTCACGTCTACCATTTAATACACGAAAAATTCTGCAGCGTCTATCTATAGGCTGATAGGCACTTAATAGTAAGTACCTGGGCGACCGAGCTCTGCTCTGGTGAAAATAGAGAATGCTCATTTAATAGTATAGGATAGTTCATACTAATTCCATGTATAGTAAGTACATACTAATTCCATGCTGCCATGATAGTAGGTAAGTACCTACTTACTAATTCCATGCTGCCATGTTATTAGGTACTTACTAATTCCATGCTGCCATGTTATTAGGTACTTACTAAATCCATGCTGCCATGTTATTATTCTAAGGTAGCCATCTTGTCCTAAGCTTTGGTCAACCGAGCACTGCTCGGGAAATATAGGTACGGAGAAAACGAATTTTGCCAGATATGAGACCTAGCTAGATGGATTTATCGCCCCCGTAAACACCTATATTGCAACTTTCAAATCGCTAATAATAATCGAAATCGCTAAATTTCCTAAAGCCATTTTCGAGAACGTGATTTGAAATATATATACTTACCTACATATTTATTTATTAGGGACAAAAAACAATTACATACTAGAAAATACTGAGAAATAATTACTAAGATTTAACAAACATGTAACCCACACCATTGTCCACGTTTTAACCAAAGGTTAAAAGAAGTGCTGAAGACAAGTGATAAAAAAGGAAAAATAAAACAATAGTCGCTGCCACAATATTGCTGTGTTACTTAGCTTAATTTAACTTAAATTACTCGCTAAATAATAATTTAATTTATGTATACGATAATACTTATCTGATCAACATCAACCATCTTTGTGTAGGCAGTGCCTCTACCGCAGTAGGTGCCTACTATAGTATTAATATCTACAGACTCTACAGTAATTTGTCATCGCCCACTTCTTTCTAATCCAAATCGTAACAATCGATTTCTAAATGTACCTACTTAATCCTTATAAATGGATCTGGGTCTATGACATGGACTGTTATTTCCCAAACATAGAATTTAGGCTCTATAAAATGTTGTAGACAATTCTATTGATTTTATTAACTATCCAAATAAATCTTTAGGAGCAATCACGAAGTCACGATCATCTTTTAGGACATCGTGATTCCAAAATCTAAGTTCTAATCATGTAGGATAATGTGTGGGTAGGCACAGGTTAATCAGTAAAAAAGTTTTCTGTTATTCATATCAAACGTAACTTTCTACAATAGTTTACATAAAGATCGTAAAAAAAATGTATTAAAATTCTAACAGCAGATTTAACGGTAGATATATGTCCTGAGTGTTTAAACTTTTACAGTGGACACCATATTTCGCATGTGGGTATGATTATGGAGCCTGCCCACGCTAACCAGTCAAGCCACATCCATTTCTTTGACAGCGAGATGTTTAATCTTGGAATTAGAACCTCTTTGTTTGATTGAATCATCATTGTCAAATACCAGTTCGTTTACCTCTGTTTTATAAACGTAGGGATTAGCAGATAGAGATGATAATTACCTTTACTTTTAAAACGCTACATAAATCGCTAAAGATATCATTTCGTCAGTACAAAATTAATTGCGCCGCTGTAGACAAGTATGTCGTCATCTCAACAAGTTAGAATAGTAAGAACTTTTGTTAGTTAGAATTAAATGCAACAAGTGATTTTGATGCGATGATTTAATTGCAGCTTTCGCTCATAAAAATATAGTAGAGCATAACACGTTCCATGTGTCATGAACAGTTAAAAAAAATATTCAAAATTCAAAAGTCATTTATTATAACTAGGCTGAGAATCAGCATTTTTCGAACGTCAAAATTACATGACAGTCCCCCAAAAAAAACGGCCGCCTTTTACCACTTCCTAGTGCGCTTGCTAGTGCTGGGAAGAAGTGGCGCAACAAAGTCGCCAGCAGCATAGGGCCATATTCGACTTTGCCAGGGTGCGGTGCCTAAAGTCGCAGTTCTCACCGAGGGTGCGCAAAATTGGAAAATAATGTTCATGCCGCACAGAAGCATAATATTTTGCGTTCTGTGCGGTATAAAAAGTTTATTGGACACGTCTCACAGACCAGCACTCATGGATGGATCTTGCTTGGATAGTTTTTAAGTTAGATTCAATAATGGGTATGTATTTTTCCTACTTAGTCTATGTGAAAAAACAACCGACTTCTAAAAAAAACACTACAGAGTGAAAAATAACTTTTTTTTTTTGGAAGTCGGTTAAAAAATTTTGTGTTTTGCCACCGCCTTCCGAAATTAAAGTTATTTTTCACTTTGTAGTGTTTTTTTTCGAAGTCAGTTGTTTTTGTTTTTGCAAAAAGTTTTTTTCACTTTGTCAATATAATGTTTATAATGTCGATGCGCGCACGCATTTTTTACCGATGTTCCTAAGTTGCGAAAATGAAAAGGTCGAGACAGAAATAAAAGGTTTTCATCTTCGTCTTATGATGTAAAATGTAATAATGACCATGTCAGAGTCGACCGAAACTTTATTACCTATTTGTAGAAGACAGCTCAGTCACACGAAATAATTATGTTAAGTAGGTACTTACTATTTTACGTTCAAAGATCTCGTGTAGTGATAATTCCCTATTAATTAAAATTTTGTCAGAGACAAAGTGTTTACTAAAAGGTTATTTATTAAATGTAGTTGATTTTTTAATATCGATGTTTTAATTTATTTCATATCGCGTAAAAACTTTTTACAAAAAAAAACAACCGACTTCTTTTATTTTTCACTTTTTTGTTGTGGCACCTACCCCACACAAATTCGAGTACCACTACCTGCTTTGTAAATAGCAGTAATAGGAATTTATCATCATACCATCTACATAAGTGGGAAAAATACGTATTATGGAAGCTAACTCAAAAACGATCAGTTAATAAAATAAAGTTAATCAAATTTATATGGGACCAACTTGAACTTGAGAGCATACCTTTTCATACAAAATAATATTTTTTTAAATTGGTCCACAATTGACGGAGAAATCGGTGGTCATACATAAAAAAAAACATACATACGCTACGAACATAGAACCTCCTCCTTTTTGGAAGCCGTTTAAAAAAAAGTATAATATGTATTAACGTAGTGCGGGATGGCAAAACGTTTCTCATGAAATTAGGAATTCACGTTTGTCCATTTATTTCTAACAATACGTCTGTGTATGTAAAAGACTGTATATTCAATGGCAGATGTTGAATTAATGAATGAATGATTATTTATTTATTTGTTTGTTAAACAGAGGTACATACATTTGGTCTTCAGTTAAAATTCACTTGGCTCTCTATGTTTTGCCATTGGCGTACAAATTTTATAATTACAGTAGGTAGGTAAAATAACATTAAAATTAAATTCAAAGTCATAATAAATTAAATATTTACAAATTTAGTAAGGTATTTTTAGATTATTATTAGTATTACCTAAATTCAATACACAAATCACACAATAGTCAACAAAAACACACATCCATTACTTAGTCAAATTATAATAATATTATTGTCATTAAGGAATTCATCTACAGTGTAATAACATTTATGGATTAGAAACATTGATAATTTCTTCTTGAAGCTCGTAATCTTAAGTAGCTTCAAGGAGTCAGGTAACTTATTATATACTTATATATTCTGGGTGCTATTCCCATCAAGCTTTTGCGCATTAAAGCTGTCTTACATTTTTTGGCACATAAAACTTTTTGATATTGAGCACGACCTCTCCGTATTTACCACTTAGTAACCATTTAGTAGACCATTTAGTAAATAGCATTGCATTTGTTTTGACAAATGTTACAACTTCTAGAATATACAATAATGGAAAAGTTAATATTTTTAAATATTTAAACATTGGCACACAGCTATCTCTTGTTCGCTGATCGCACATAGCTCGAATGTATCGTTTTTGTGCTCTAAATATCATAAGTCTCTTAGTTGAGTTTCCCCAGAATATGATTCCGTAGCTTATGCCAGATGCTACCGAGACCATGTTATGCAGTTAGTACGGTTTCTCGGTTAACGACTTTTGACAATTTAAAAAGAGCATAAGCTGATTTGCTTATCTTTTTACAAATGTTATCTGTATGATCTTTCCACGTGAGTTTGTTGTCTATCATTAAGCCTAAAAATTTTGTGCTGTTTACTTCTTTTATAGAGATTGACCTATAGTTGATATTTAGTTTCAGAGGAGTAATTTTTTGATAAAATTGCATACATTTTGTCTTCTGTAGATTAATGATTAAGTTATTTTCATTTAACCATGTGATTATGTCATTAAGTGTATTAATTGTTGTTGATGTTATTTTGCACTTTTATGTATCGAATTGGGGCGATTTTGAGGCATTGCTATGACCAAGTTCAATAAAGCGTAATGGCCGAGTACCGCGTCAACTACTCCTACGACTTAGTAATGCTCCAATTTCAATAAAACAAAATAAACTAAAAATGTTGACTTCAGCGCCATCTAGCGGGAAAATGGCCTGGAACAGACCGTATGATACGCCTTAAGTAACATAAACTACATTGAACGTGTTAATATGATAGGAGCCGAGCAGAAGTTCTAGCAGTTCTAAGGACGTTTCGAAGACATATAGCTATGCTATAGTATAGATTATACATATTTCTAACATTTTAGAACTTTAGGACTAGGTACTTTATCAAATCTCACCGGAACCCGAACCCCGGAAGAAACAATTTGTAAGCGGTGCACTTACCAATAAGGCAAATCGGTGTTTGTAATCGGTGTATTTACCCTCTAATACCGGAACAGCTTGCTGCCTATTTATAAATAATGTATGTTCTTCGAATCGGAAATCGATTTGTAAATTGTTTAGTTAAATATTTATACTGTTTTGCCCACAGTAAGGACCACAGTAGAACATAATTATAGCTAACTGCTTAACTTAATCTTAACCAGTTTAACTTTTACAATATAAGTAGTACCTTATTGACGAACTTAATCTGCGTTCGCAATTTGTTTTCCAAACATGTAAACAAACACGAGTTTTAGGAAAAATAACTGTAATGACTACACATAAGGTTCAGTTTGCGCTACAAACTCATATTTATTATGACTTTTTTAACCGACTTCCAAAAAGGAGGAGGTTATATGTTCGTCGCGTAAGTATGTCTTTTTTTTATCTATTTCCGCCGATTTCTCCGTCAATTATGGACCGATTTTGAAAATTCTTTTTTTGTCTGAAAGGGTGTGCATGAATTGGTCCCATATAAATTTGATTAACTTTGCTTGGATAGTTTTTGAGTAAGTTTCAATAATACATATTTTTCTCACTGAGTATATGTGGATGCACAACTACAAAGTGAAAAATAAAAACTTTTTACAACAAAAAAACAACCGACTTCGGAAAAAAAAAAACACTAAGTACAAAGTGAAAAAAAAAACTTTAATATCGGAAGTCGGTGTCTTTGGTTTTGAATTTTCGTTTTTTGCCACCGACTTCCGAAATTAAAGTTATTTTTCACTTTGTAGTGTTTTTTTTCGGAAGTCGGTTGTTTTTTTTTTGTATTTTTTTTTTATTAACAGTACTAGTCAGTCTAAAATCAACTTTATTTACACTTGCATTAAGTTGCTTTTTGTTTAAGTGGAAATAACATCAATTGGAAACAAGGATTTGTAAAGACCAGGATGCCTACCATGATCTAATTAAAAACGACTCAAAAGCAAGGCATTTCAGTTTAGGTTCTTAAACTGCATCGCTTCAAAGTCGTACCATGACGTCCAATACGCTCAGCGGTATTTGGATCGTTAAAAGTGAATGAAAGATCGCAATCTGTGGCTGAACCGCGCGGCCGCGTTTGGAACGTTTTTGGTGAAAACGAGACAACGCTATTATTGTCAAATAAGTTTGTTTCGCGCACATTATTTAGTGTCAGACACGTTCAGAAGCAAGTAACATTTTATTTGTTCTTAACTCAGTATCATTACTTTAAAGTAAAACAGACACTCAACAGTTTTTTTTAAGATTCCACGTTAATACGGTAACTATTGTTAAAATAATTCTTAGTCAAAGTAGATATTTATTTACCTTTTGCTATTTATTAAGTATAGGAAAATATATTTTTTATTTCGACCTAATAAAACAAATTATGTTTCTGTTTCGAACGTACCAGAGTAAACAAAGTTGTGCGAGTTAAGTTGGGGCATAGTGGGCATAGTGTGAGGCAGAATCTTCCTCAAAAAACTCAAATAAAAGTAGTTTATCAGAAATCTGTTAGACAAAAACGAATGCGGTTAAATAAAGGCATATAAAATAGGTGTTTTAAAAGAAAGATTAAAGCTCACTTACATTGGTTTTTGTACAATTCCACTAAATAGCACTAAAAACTTTATTTTCGTCATAAATTCACCAAACGTTTCAGTTTATGTTAGAGAAATAGTAACTTTTATTGAATCGCTTATTTTGACAGTTGAGCGTTTCAGTTGAGCTGCTCTATGGACGTCATGGTACCAAACAAGAATGAATGAAACCAAAACTTGCGACTCAGTTTGGGACAATCGCTGTCACATGGCATGGCCTAAATTGAATCGTTAAACTAATGTCATGGTACGAATTAGAAGAACAGTTCAGTTTAGGTCCTAAAATGGATCGCGCTAAGAGCTCGTGGTAGGCATCCTGTATTTTTGTTTATTTTACTAACGTGTGTTCGGGGTTGTCGCAGACTAATTTCGGTCTCGGTTGGAACATTATGGAATCCAATAACAGTTAGCCTGGCCTGGGTATCGAACTCAGGACCCCTTGCTGAATATTTACGATTGCGACCAATATACCAATAGGAACCTCACTGCAACTTGCGCTTCAAGAATAAAAATTAATTTAAACCTACGTACACCTAAGGCATGCTACAGAATATTGTTCGGGTCGGCTTGATTCGGCACAGCCGGATGGCAAAATACGCATGAATCGATTTTGCCGCACGGCCTGTGCCGAATTATACCGACCCGAACAGTGTCTAGCACCCTAGTACCGCTTACATTTAAACTATTTTCTAGGCACGAAGACATCAGAGATGCAATGCTATCACTAGTCCACATGATCCGAATGTCAGAAGACAAGCTGGAGAGGCACGAGTTCAGAGAGAAATCTCTCGGAGAACAAGTGAAGAAGATGCTGAACGGCCTCGATAAGAAGCACAGGGCTTTGGAGCCCTTGAAAGGCATGATCTCAAGGCTGGATGAGCGGCTGTCGAACGTAGAGACTATACTTTTACAGGTTAGTATGATTTCCCTGCAGCTTTTATGCCAGATTCGAAAATTGTGTGCTTTCCTCAAAATTCGAGCGTGGTGTGCGTAAACGCAAACGTTTGACTGTGCTTTTGCTGCAGGCGGGCATGCAGAATGAGCTTTATATATTTTTTTCATTGACAATGACAATTCGGTATGATCTTCAAGCCTATTATTGGTATTCCCCGAAAGAGCAGACAGAGTGACCCACGTTTTGCCATGCACGCAACTTTTTTGCATTATCATTTTGTGAACCATGACCATTTTGAAATGATTTGTCATTTTTCTTTGCAGAAAGAAGAACGTGAAAAGACCACGCAGACCAAAATCAATAATGCACTTGAAAATATACAAAAAGCTTTGGTGTCACTGACGCCAGCAGTGGCGCCCCCTGCAGATTTGGACAACAATCTGACGACGGCCACTGACGACGACTTGAAGAAGAGGCTTGACGGTACTGACTCGAAAATTGATGCGGTCAAGAAAGAAATTAAAAGTTTGAAGAGTAGTTTAAGTCCGGTAAGTTTATTGAGTAAAACCTAAAAGTAACTTAGGAAGTCAGGGCTCACTGATACTGTTCAAAGCATGGGGTATCTTATGTACCTGCTTACTACAAAAAGAGTATTTAAAAAATCTAGCGTCGCATGAATTTCAGGATTATTGGAGCCCATCTGACATAATATTCTCTCTGTTATGTACCGCCAGTAAAATCAGCTCAAAAATCGTTTCTTTCCAGGAGTCGCTCCGCTCCATGTGTTTAGAAGTAGCCTCAGACATGAACCCATTCGAGAAGCACATAACTGAGGCAGAGCAGCTGCTCAATAAGTACGAACTCAAACTGAATGAGTACAACGGAACTAAGGTGCAGACTGACTTCGTGCCGCTGAACGACGTGTCGCTCGCTGATGAGGCGTGGCACAGCAAGATGAGTGAAGGTAGGATGGCTTAACTTTAAGTACATTGATAACTAGTTAACTACTTTCGTTTCTAATAACTTACTTGTTTCATGGCCTTTCTTTGATTGGTTTATTCTTCTTTTCGTGTGGTTGATGACTAACCTGGTGTCAGAGTTTTAAACCCGCCCATGGGCGGCCATGGGCTGGAGAAATATCTCTCAGGCATGCCGGTTTCCTCACGATGTTTTGCTCCACCGTTTTTGAAGCAAGTGATAATTATAATACGCACATGAATCCGAAAAGTCAGAGGTGCGTGCCATGGGTTCGAACTTGAGACCTATGACTTAGCAGTCTGACGGCCACACCACTCGGCTATCACTGCTTATTGGTTGGTTGCTTTATTTAATTATGTACTAGCCTAGCCACAGTACCTACACCACCTACTTATTTAAATTTTAGATAGATGTACCTTAGGTAAAATAGGTTACATACTTTTCAACAGTGTGTGTCGGTGCTCCACTAACAGTTTTCATTATAGGATTTATATAGAAGCTCACAATGGTTTTATAGTCATCTTCGTATGGACCCATTCCTCAGTTAAGTAATCAAATTACACAAGAACATTATTCGCTTTTGAATCATTTATGTAGCATGCATAAATTGTTTATCATTAACATAGTGACTACATTTCTCCATACAGTAATTTGATTTCCCAGTGATGGAGCGGCAAGAGATAGAAGTAAAGAAGATCCAGCGCTTGCTATCTGACGCGGAGAGCATGTGGAAGGACCTGCCAAGACTCGCAGACCTGGTTCGCTCCACCAATCACACGATAGAAACTGTCAACAACGCCACTGAAACCATACTTATTAACAATGAAATGGGTGAGTTTTTAACATGAATGTTTGATGTGTAACATCTTTCCTCTCGCTTTCCTGCTATCTGTGGGAGTGATTTCGTGAAAAGGGACGAAAGTGTGTAACAGGAAGCCGGGGAAGCGCGCGTTATTTGATTTGACCAATAAGCGCGCCTGATGCTAGAGTTGGCCGTCAGAAACGACCTTGGCGAGGCCCCGTCCCTTTAATGTTGCTTATTACTAAGGTGAGATGTCACATGTTACACATCCTATGCGACTATTGTAGGGCTCGGTCGTTTTTTTTTTTGTAAGTTTTTTAGTACCTATTGGTACTCGTAGTAAGGAGCTCCTCCGGGGATAAGTTACCATAATTATTTTTGTCGCCAAGCAGCGTTGCTGTCTTCCAATTTTAAGGGTAGGTAATAGGTGCCGAAGTAATTACATGATACATTTCAACTATTCTCTTAGATGGCATTAACGTATCTGCGATGCTCTGGTATTGCGCGATGTCCACAGGAGTCAGTAACCATTAATTACCATGTTACCACCAGGCCGCGTCCCTGTGTAGTATGGGCGCACAAAGGCGCCCCTGAAATTTAATGAAATGCCAGCGCCAATTATTGTTTTTTTTTACACAAGAACATTCATCATAGTTAAGTATCGATAAGTAAGTACAAATCACCAGGAAAATATTTACGTCTGTTGTTTAGTTTACCTACATTATTTGAACTGACCCAATGTTTACGTCTCGGGTTTTTATAATTGTATTAGCTCTGCCGGCGTAGATATACATGAAACTATCAAGGATTTCGCAAACAGAATTTAAGCGAGAAGAGTGGAAATACGAGTAATACATTTATTTATTTATTTTACCTTGATGGTCCTAGTTTATCGTTTACTTCCAGTTACAGCTATTTATAGCTAGCTATATGTAAGCGGGCACGCCCTTTATGGCTGGAGGCTTTTATTTAGTTAAAAAGTTCTGATTACGTTTAGTTTTTATTTCTGCCTGAGTATAGTTCTCGATGATTTTGGTTGGTATATTGGCCTGTGCTAGCTGACATATGGCTAATAATTTAAATTATGTTTTGTGTTGCGAAATAATTTACATTACTTAAATGTAAATTATTTTGCATAATATAGAATAATTTTTTTTCTAACTGAACAGACAGCTGCATGCTGCTGGGGAGTTTGTTGCGCCACTTCTTCTTCTCAGCTAACGCACTAGGAAGTGGTGATGGGTGGGCGTTTTTGGGGGACTGTCTTATGTAATTGTGACATTCGAAAAGTGCTGATGCGCAGCCTAGTTTCAATTAATTAATTTTGAATTTTATAATTCATTATTTTTGCATTTTTCGAAATTTATTATTGAACAAAAATTCGCTACGAAACACGACGACAAAAAAAGGCGCTTTATAAGTTTCGAACACAGGCGCTGCCAGTGCCAAGGGTCGACGCGGCCCTGGGTCATACATTTAATTACTCAACAAAAAACAACGTAGTTACCTAAGTACTTAACTTACTTTTTCGTTACAATAATACCTATCATGTTGTCAAATGAAGTTTCTTCAAGCCACCTTGAAAATACGATAGTACTACGCGTCCATTGATCGATTGCTTTGTTTTGATTTACCTAGTCACGGTACATTAATAACATTCGGCCATGGGTTGACCTACTTAGTTAACTTAAGTACCTCCTGCATTCGAATGGTGGAATCACAGAAGTAATGGAGCGGTACGGTCAGCAACAAAAGTCTATTTATCAGTAGCTACGTGTTAACTTTACTTCATAATTATACAAGGTGTTCGTTTTGACATCCCATAACTCTAAGTTTATATGCTATAAGTAAAATTAATACAAAAAGTCCTAGCACAAGTGTTCCATAAATACATAGTTTCGCATAACGCTTTACTCTCGTGTGTGTTTATCTAAGTTTAACTGAATATGAGTATTGATAAGTACGAGAAAATCATTAAATGCGACGTTGTCATATTTTCTTTATGGACAAAAATAGTCAGAGTTTTTAAATTTTCTCGTAAGGGTGTTTTACATACTTAAATAATAGTCATTTAGTCGAATTATTTTGTATGAAAAATTTAAAAAAAAACATAAGCCAGTTGATTCTTTGACATGGTCTCATTAATACCCTAGACTACCCTAAAGTTGTGGGATATCAAAAGAAACACGTTGTATAAATTGACACAAAATTATGCGATCTCCTCGAATGATAATTTTTTTATTTGGTTTACAGTTACTAATTCATGTAATATGTTACTAAGTACTTAGTTAAGAATTTCTTTTATTTAATGTACTTAACATGTGTTTCAAACAACTGCTGTAGTGCTAACAGATTTCCGCCGTGGTGGTCAGTTATGATAAAAAAAAAACTGCGTCTCTCGACTTTTGTTGCTGACTGTACATATGTCCAATGTTTAGTAGATACCTAAAGCATGTGTGTAGGTACGTACCTAAATTAGCAATAACCTTTTATGAATTTTCCAATGAATCAATTTTGTAAAGATGATTAAGTATTTTTCGTAACTCCATCAATGGTAATTGGTATCCAAGACGCAATTATCGAATGCTATTTATCGATTACGAAAATTGGTAGGTACGCGCATCCGTCGCTTACTTGACCCAAAGAATTTTAAAATATCTTACCTTCCTCTTTGATTAGTTGTCTTAGGACACCCGATCCAAATCTAATTCAACAGAGGATAAAAGGAGACATAATTTATTCAAAAAAAAAAATTGTTGTGGTATCTATCCCACACAAATTCGAATAGGTGCCACTACCTGCTAATAACAGTGACAGGAAATTATTATAACATCATCCACTTAGACTAAGTGCTAAAGATACGTATTATTCAAGCTTCCTCTACGGTTCTACCAAAGGAAAAAAATATTTTCAAAATTGGTCCACAATTGACGAAAATATCGAAGGACATATATATACGAATATGTATATATTTTTTTTTTTTTTTTTATACCAAAAGACGAACATAGAACTTCCTCCTTTTTAACCGACTTCCAAAAAGGAGGGGGTTAGATAAGCTTCAATAATACGTATTTTTCCCACTTATTATATGTGGATGATATGATATATATATATAATTTGTTACCAGCTTTTATCAACGGACTCAGATTTTCACAATAAGTCAAACAAGGCCTGCATCTATGTGCCCTTATTGCGTAACACACGATCAATCACAATCTGAATCATTTTGAAGGATAAGTTCGAAAATGTGGTCTATTTTTTTCAACGTAATTAGCGCAATGCATATTGTTGAACTGTCAAAATGAAACAGATTGTGATTGATCGTGTGTTACGCAATTATGGTGCTTGTAGTTCTCGACGGTATCTACAAATTCAGGTGGCGGTGGCGACACCTGAAAAAGGTTCCTTTTTAAAATGCTTCTCATATTTCAGCTGTAACAAAGGTAGTGTCGAAACTGCGTGAGATGGGCGACCGTCTGGTGACGACCAACGAGGATGTGCAGCGAAGCCTGACGCAGAGCAACACCATGACAGAGCACGCCTACAATGACATCTCCAGGAGCTACGAGACATTACGTGCTGAGGTCAGCTGAATACATACAATATGTAAAGATAAAAACCGGCCAAGTGCGTGTCGGACCACGCACAATGAAGGGTTCCGTAGTTGGGATGAATTTATCCCAAGAACAAACTTAACATTGTAGTTGAAAAACGTATTCTCCCATACGGAATGTATGGGAGAACATGTTTTTCAAACCGCAAATTTAAGTTGGTTGATTATTTCTCTTTAACCTGTACAGCCTACTTAGCTCTCATAGTTTTCCTTTTAATTTCGTTATATATACTACTGCTGTGAATTCTTTCACAAGTCCAAGTACAACCATTTAGCTAGAAGGGGGGGGACACACACTTGACTCTAACAAAAAAAATCAGTTAAAAGCTTAATACTTCGCAAACGGATCCCTGAATCCAAAAATGGACAAACACAATATTTTTGAAAGACCCTTCTAACGATACCCCACAACATGGGGCAGGTGAGAAAAAAAAAGCATCCCCACTTTACGTGTAGGGGACACAGGTACCTACTGCAATAACATTACCAAAATTAATAAAAAATCTTATTAGGTACTACTTATTTAAAATTTAAAAGTTATTGAAATAACACATTTTATGTGGGTAGGTACTTATGTACCAAAATTACACCAAATCCGTTAAAAATTATTTATAGTTATGACTTGTAGATTGTAGACGGTGCTTAATGACGGCCGCCCGGGCCCCATGTAATAATCCGGTAAAATTCCCAATTAAAAAAAAAAGCGCCAGGGTAACCCACGAAATTCAAATCTTACGATTTTTGCAATTTTCAGATCAGTATCAGTTTATGTTGTACGTTCAGAATATGATTCACGACCATGTGACAAATATGTATTCACAGAATTATAATAGTTACAATCAACAATACCTACAACTATCTAAGTAGGTATATAAATTGCCCCAATGAATGACTATAGATACTTACCTACTTTATGAAAACATGACATTTGAGGCAATTCTAACTTAGTTGTATTGATGATTCTTATCGTGATAGTTACTGCACCATCAACGAGGCAAATAGGTACTTATACTTGAAATAATTTATCAGCACATTTTTAGCTCCTCTGAGTGCTTGTGTGTGCTGAAAGTAGATTCTCGACAAAAGAGCATCGGATAGCAATTAGCATTATAGCTCACAATAACATCTGAGTCTTCAGACTGTCTGTCTGTATAAAGGCAATCTCATTGAATCAATCAAGGCCTTAGATCTCTTAGATCTCTCGTGTCAGCGGCACACATCTCTGTGGGTCAAGTGGCAGTTATCTGTGTCGAGTACGCGTCACGAGTCGCCAATCTGCCTGCCAAAGCACGGTTCGTAGAGCATTACTCTTCGAAAGCTTTAGCGGTCAATAGGGTCGTTCTCTGCCGCCGTAACAGGGCGTAGGTATGCGAGGAAAGGGAATGGGGAAAAATGAGTCTTACTAGCACCTATTTTTTGTAAGACTTATTTTTCTTTACCATTTTACTAACGGCGGTAGTCTAGCTTTTGACTTTATATTTTTTTTCATTTTTGTAATACTAAAGCTGGGAACAAATTATCGGACGCGTCCGTAAGCCGATTTCTGTCAGACGTCCGAACGCTCAGGGACGGCCCAAGGTCACATCCACGACTTACGACCGATAGTTTGCAGTGTATTACAGTACTATCCAGATACAAATAAGCCGTGACTGTCAGCCGCGGTTTACGGACGATTCCGATAATTTGTTCCCAGCTTTAATCGCCATCAAATAACGCTAACAACCGCATTCAGTATTAGAAGCCAGACACCGCCGTAAGTAAGAGGTAAGTAAAAAAAAAATATCTTTCGAGAAAACGGTTAGTTAAAACATAACATACCTAACACCGCGCCCGTTTAACCAGGGGTATGCAGAGAAAGAAAGAAAATAATTAATTTATTTGACTCAGGCACACAATATTCACACAAAAACAAAAAAACAGAAAAAATTAAGATAACTTAAAATAATATTGTGTGCCTCACGGCTGCGCCAAATGGGCCCAGTTCAGCATAAATGTCAGACAACTAGTGTCTGACGCTGGTTTTCAGAGGTATATAGTGTATACCCACATTTCGCCAGGAATGGTTTAGAGCACAAATTCTGACTCCGGGCCGGGGTGCCCAGTAACACTCTCCGCCCCGGCCCCGGGGATCAAACTCAAGACCCTAGTTCACAGGAGGTCAATTAGGCAGAAGCTTATGTATCTTCTCATAAAGCTTATAGGTAATATTCTCTGTGCTGGAACACAGGCCTTCTCTCTATGAGAGGGAACAGGCCGTAATCCACCACTCAACTGGTTCTTGGATATGAAGATGTTTTCTTTCACCGTTTTGAGCGCAGTGGTGAAGAAATAAATTACACAAACCTAATAGTTAATACTCGTAAGTCGAAGCCATTAACACAAACACCATTGCTTAAATATATTCTAATTTGCAGGTTCAACTGCTATCGAAGAGCGAGCAAGTGATCTTGGAGACGGCAGACAACGTGATAGCTACTAAGAAACGCTTCGAGTATGGCGTCCACCAGATTCTGATGGAGGTCGGCGAACTTATCAAATTACAACACAAGAACATGAACAAGACTGTCAGCGACAAGTGAGTACAAAATAAACTACTTAGATTATTCTTAGTAAATAAAATCAGTTCGGCCTTTTCATTTATACAAATAGCGTTCGAGAGTTTTGAAAAATGTTACAAACGGCCGAGAGCTTTTTTGTTTTTCATTGTTTTGCAAAACCCAAGAGGTACAATTATTTTCAATGTAGGTACCTACCACAGAAATATAAATAACAGTATAAATAACTTCTTTCTTATATCTGTGGTACCTACTAAATAGAAAAATTTGGGTACCAACCCCTCGTGAAATTTTGAAATACGTCTGTGGTGGGTCCATTAGGCCCGCCCTTACTTTCGGCTTGGGCTGCAATCCCGACTCGAGTGCAATGACAAACTGCATAGTTTGCACACTTGCATTACAATGGACTATTCTACTATTTTAGATTGGACCACATCGAGACAGTGATAACAAACAACCAGACCACTGAAATGAATGCGTTAGGAGCCAAGGTTGAAGCGGAGATGTCTCAAGTGTGGCGGCAGATCGGCATCATGCACCAGCAAATCATGATGAGCAGCCAGGCTCTAAACAAACTGTCCGTAAGTGTTACACTCTCTGCTGGAGTGTCCCAAACTCCCAGATATCCGTTCTCATTGCACCCTTGACGGTCTGAACAACGCCTCTGACGCCGCAATAAACGTAGCCACCTACGTCCTACTGTGTCCAAACATTGTAGATGTCAGTCGATACGAGAAGAGAAAGACACTCCAGGACCATTTTTAGCTGCAGTACTTTTTCTCTCAAGAGTAAATGAGAGATGAGATTAGTTTATTAATGTCGTGAGCACCGTACTTATAATACACTAGCGGCACGTTTTCGACGGCAGTTGCCTCTTCCGTTGACGCTCGTGTCTATAAGCACTAATTGAAAGTCACTGTAAAGTCAGGGAAATTAATTGTTAAGCAAATTGACTACCAACTCAAATTGTCCGTTAATTCAAATCACAACTCTGTCAATCTGACGTGGGTTCACTTCTGACTACATTGCTTAAGTAGGTACATCAAGTGAAGTTTGGGTCATCTTTCCCCATTAAATCCGACTCCAGCCTGTCGCTTGCTGTCCTCTCCCAGCGATGCCCTAAGCCGAGTCCTTAGCGCGTAGTTGCTTAGTTTGTAAGTTTTATGCCCTGGCTGGAGGCCTTAATTTATTGAGGCACCCACAGGAAAGTCCGGTTAATCAGCCGACAACCTCCAAGATTGACCTGCGAGATGCCAGAAATAAAATAAATTAAAAAAACACCTGTCTGTCCCCATTCCCCGTAAGTAAGGCAGTAGTCAGTTGTCAGGGAGGGCAGACTGTCCAGAATGCCTACCCTCGTCCGACGTACCGAATGTGATATCGCTATGTGACAGCCAAGTTCCACATATTTAACGTTGTGGTTCAGTTGCTTATGTAGTTACTCACCGCACGATGTTTAGCGTTACTATGTAAACGGTTGAGCATTTTATGGGTCTCCAAGGAGTCAAAGCAACGACTGCACTTTGTACACAATGTGGATTGTTTTTCTTTTTAAGTTGTTCGCTGAAAGATAATTTCCGTAACTACATACCTACCATCTCATAAAAAAACTGTCGCACATTCAATAAACTTAAAAGCTTGTCATTTTAATTGGATTAAAAACGAATTAATGCCTTTCGTCAACAGGAATTCTCAGAGGACTACGTTAATGCTAGTACAGCAACTTTGAACAAAGTGAAAAAGGAGGTAAGCTATAAGCTAACGACCTTTATGATATTGCAATAAGCTCTGCGAGTTTTACTAAGCCGATTGTGTTCGTTCATTCGTTCCCAGGTGACCGACATCACGACACGCATCGTAGAGTTGCAAGGTAACCTGAACTTCGTGCTGGGTGAACTATCGGTGTCCAGCCAGGAGTTCCGACTAATGGCATCCGGACTGACAGCAGCCCTAAATAAAGCTAATAATAAGAGCACCACCGCAGTACCTATGATTGAAGGTAGCTATAATTATAGTAATTGCTCCAAATGATGCACGAGTAAATTGTATTTACAAGCGCATTCAAAGTTCCGTAATGACTAATTCATTACTGATCATTCTCGTTTCAGACGCTGGCCCCGGACCTCACAACATCGCGAGCGAAGAGAAAGCAACATAAATAATAACCGATACCAAATAACATAGATATAGTTAATTAACAATTAAAGATAAGTTCTTACCGCTTAGAGATTAATCGTAAGTCGACTGATGGGAGGTGTTTTGTATGAAAATTAAATAAAACTCGTACGATATTAACTTTTGCAAATATTTAATCTCTTTTATAATTGTGGATCTATATATTTATATTGTACAAGTTATATGATACAATGAAATTTTATCGTGACAGATATCCCAACGTCACATACAAGTGAACCATAAAACCCAACAATTTATACAACTGACGGGGATCCTCTAAGAAAAGGTGAATCAATCAACTGAACAACCATAATATTGATATTAATTAATATTTATTACTGATCTTAAATAATATACACACAAATTATTTGTCATCCGTTTTTGGTTATTTTTATTAATCCTGAATACAACCTCATTGTCCTATGTGCAATTTATATTTAATGTAACAAATGAATGACGCTTATTGATTTGTTAAATATGTACTTAAATGATTAGATAAAAATCCGTGCCCTTATTTATTGAACTGTTCCATTATATAATATGAACATTGAAAACAGAATACATGATACATCAGAGAACAAATAAACACTCGATATACAACAACATAGGCTAAGTGTCAGATAACTGTGGTTACGTATATGGTTGTGTACATATTTACTGTATTGAGTTGGGAGTCCACTTAAAGGTAAAACACTAGACACATTCGTTGTTAGTGAACAGCCTAACTTGGGACATCTCTAACCTACGTTATCACGGAACAACAAAACATGCCCCGGGACAGGAATGCTTAACGACAAACAAAATGAATGTAAGTTACTACTAGGCGAACCAGTCGCTTCTCGTCTTTGGAAACTTATCTACTAAGTAGGATTTCTTCGGTTTACTATAAATGTATTGTATGCACATTATTAATTTTACAATATAATGACATTAAAAAGAAAACTTCAAATCGAACATTAAATTAACGTAACAAATAGGCAAATCTTCATGGCAGTGGCATACGTAACACCCATACACGAATAGCACTTGAACATTTTTACATTATGAATCATTATGTACATGGATAAATGTACATGTACATTATATTAATGCAAAAAATATGTACACTTCCTTAATTAATTATGTGTTAAAAAGCACTTAATAGCCAACCCTTTGCACACACCCCTGAGTACAACCCAAAAAGTTTAAAAAGCAATCAATAATTATATAATAAGCAGTAAAAACAAACAATATCCTGCTGGGGTTGCGGGTTTGTCTGAAAGGGATATCGCGGCCCCGGCACACAGGCAACGGAAGGAACACGGGTGGGTTTTAGTCAGTAAAAGTCTGACACACCCTCTCGCTCTGCCCAGAGCGGGAGAAGTCATTTGATGATTTCCCATCCAAAAAAAAAAAAAAAAAAAAAAAAAAAAAAAAAAAAAAAAAAAAAAAAAAAAAAAAAAAAAAAAAAAACAATATAACTCGCGAAACTAGTAAATTGTTACAAAGTACATTGATCATGCATAGTAGATAAAAGTTTTATATTGATAACTAATAAACAATATATCCAATTGAAGCATAATTAAGCTTTATAAAGCTGTTTAGATAATTCCAAAAACATTTCCTATGTCTATATGATCAATAAAACTTAAAAAATCGTAAAGTTTAACGTGAATCTATCAAAAGCCCGAATATGAAGGTACAACAAGCTCCCTAAGTGAAGTAAGTCTAAGTAGTCCACGAGATGGACCGTCTGACCGTTTGTCCGTCCGCCGCGCCTCGGACGCAGCGACGGCGACGCGGGTCATCTACACTTTGTACAATGCGGTATCAAAACAAGGTGTGCGCGGCGTGACGCGGCGGGTCGCGTGTCGCGTGCCATGTCAACACCGCTTATATTTACTTAACGCAACTGTACCCTACTATTTATAATTTATTAACTCCTAACTAAGTTTCAAGTGTAAAATTGTGCCACACAAGCGATCTCGATGGGACATCTAAAGCCGAACGCAACGAAACGGTCGCAAGCGCGCCGCGGACGCCCGCACTCGGCGAGTGATCGAGTGCCCTCGGCCGCGTCTACTAGTTCCGCTGTTGATGGAATGTCGAACATGGAATGAATATTATAAATTCCTGTAAAACGACAGGGTTCTTAACCCTGTAAAATGAGTGAATGAATTACATTGTGTAATTTCCACTACGACTCGAATCATATAAAACACCCGCTGATTCCACTGATTACTCCACCTGATAACTATGTATAATATGACTATGCTCAAATTTAGATTCAATTTAGAGCCCCTATCGCGATAATTTCATTACATTATCTAATTTATATAGATGTGGCCGGATATAAAGGTGATGTTTGTATACCCTAATTCCGTTCACATTGTTACATTATTCCGACACGTTACGCTAAACTTGTTCTTATGTGATGGAACTTACATAGGAAGACATACAACTATACATATATACGCCTTTATAGACATCGCGAAATTAAATCGTTTTAACTTACTTTGTAGTACATTTGGTAATGAAGGAAATTATTGCATCTGTAATATAAACCACGTAATAAATATGTAAACGTTGCAACAGATGAGTGGGGTCAGTGGGGAGCTGGGAGCGGAACGGAACACTTTAGGAGCGCGAGTGCGCCGGCAGCTGTGGTTCAGTCTGTCTGACACGACTCATACCAAATCTCGGAATCGAGTCTGCAAATTATACGTGACCACCCCATAAATCCGAGGCACTTACATGATCTTAAGAGTAATGATATACAACTACTAACTAGTGGTACCAAATGTTAGCTCATTGTCATCCCGCGAAGGACCCGTTGATACAACGGATGTGACACAATTAAAGCTATGGACATGTTCCACGTACTAATCGTTAATAAAGTCTAACCTAACACGGAGAGAGAAGGGAGCTATCGTACACGTACAAAGTACTTAACTATATAAACCTACATTCAGCTCTTAAAACTTACCGAACTGACCGTTAACCAGTGCGATTACATACAAAATTGGTGTAGTGAATGAGTGTCCCAATCCATAAAAATGTCTAATGTGCTGCCATGTTAAAAAATATAGTGTCTCCCAGTGTACGTCGAAAAAATTTAAACGAGTGCACTAGTGAAAAATATCCGATCCATTCAAATCATTACTCCTTATCTCATACTTTGTCCTAATGTAGTATGTGATTCATATTGGTGAGAGTAGGTGCCACATGAAACATGAACCTCTTCAACGACCGAACCGAACCTACGAAGCGGAATGTCACAACGTCCACGCGTGATCTATGTACATTATATCGACAAGTTGCAATAACAAAACAACAATTACTTTATGTATACTTTAAAACCATCGCACATAATGTTTATGTACAAGTTCAACGGGTCCAGTAGTACCGACTGAACGTAACATTATTAGGTTTCAGAGATCGCGCGGCACCTCGCCTCGGGACGCGGGTGTTCGAGCTACTTGACGCCGGGGCGCCTTCAATTCCTATAACGCTATATTACAAATAGGAGCTCTATGATACCGTGAGGCGTCCCGTGCGAGGTGACTCGCGAACCGTTACAAAATATTAATCTTATGTACATATTGTCTTCGAAGATAAGAGTAAGAACTATGTCTATATTAGGTGCGGGATATAAAAGGTGTCGGCGCGGGGTTTACCTCCGCGTGCTTTTGGAGGAGGGGCGCGAGTGAGAGTGTGTGTGGGGGGTCGCGCCCCCCCCCCGCTCCTAACTGGAGCACGACGCGGCCGACACGGGCGACAGTGGCGAGTCCCGCGGGCAACCCGACAGCGTCACAACCACCTGCACGGAAACACACAAACACAAGTATTAGGACAAGTCATGTAAGACACAATCACCAAACTTCTACAAAAAGTAAACAAATAGACGGATTAGGTAAACATCAGAGATGAAGGGCACAAAAGTGTTGACTTCACGGATATATCTGACCAATTTCAAATCCGGATTTGTCCAGCTATTTGGCCCCCTGTCCAGACTGTCCAGCCTTGTCATTACCCTGGACTTTTTTATTTTATTTTATAGAACAGTTAAATGAGTACTGAAAAAAGAAATATGAGTGACCAGACTTTTCTCCTTAAGTCCAGCTTTTTGTGAGGACTTTTTAAATTCGAAATGGTAACCCTACTACGGACAGCACTACAGTTCTCTTTCTCAACATGAATTTATAGAAATATTTTCATTTTATGGAATAGTCAGTCTTACCAACGGGTATTGTATTACCCAGTAACTGGCTTGTGGAGATCAGATAGGCATTTGCTACATGTAAAATACTGGTATTCAGTTGCATCTGGTTGGACTGGAAGCCAACCACAACAGTTTAATAGTTGAGAAAATGCTAGGCAGATGATAATGATGATTATCAATTTGTGAAATGGAATATGATCTTCTACCTTGTTAGTCTAGTAATGGTAGTCAGAGGACTGCCGTGCTTTTGGCCCAAGATTCGATCCCCAGGTTGGCATTATCATTAGAATTCCCCATTAGAAGATTCTCAGTATCAGCCTGGAGTCTAAATTTGTGCTCAAGTTACAGCTATACACTTGCCCTCTATTACAAGAGATTGATAAGATAACTGGCCATGAGTGGGGTTTACTTAAAACCTCAGTCCACCCTCCAGGTATGTGTTATGTTATGAATTCATTCATTCAAAAAAATTATCTCCACCTCTGTTAGCCATGACACCTGCTTCACTATCAGATGTCATTGAAGTTTGCTCCAGTAGCTTTTTCATGATGTATATATTTATAATAAGAAAATCCTGTGAATAAGAACTCTTCATATCGCAAAACTATATGAATAAATGTTACCTTTCGGCTGCCAGCGTGATTCCTATGCTCGCAGAGCCAAACACCTTGCCAGGTTCCCAGGTTTAGTTTCCCGTCTGTGATGGGGATTGTCAGTGACGACCCAAGGAAGCAGGCCTTCACATGGGCAGGCTGTGAGACAAAAACATCAAACATTACATTCATTCAATAGTCCGTAAGTGTAACAGATTTAAGAGGCATCTCTCTCTATGCATGTCCCAATAAAATGCCTCAAATGCAAATAAATAAACGACTTGGATACTGTTTTAACCTCTATTATCAGTAAATAAGACACTACAAGGTCATTGTTGCATATCAATTAGCCTTTAACATCACATCTTTAGCACTGATATGATTAAGTTAATACAATCATAGATGTCTAATTAGAATCCATAAACCATTTCCCAGTATGCAAACATGCACACTTTATAGTAATAATGAATAGTTGACAAACATTAATTACAGAAGTATTCAAGTATGTAGATATGACCTAATAACTGCATTCAAAACATTGTATATTGCCAATTTATGTTTTATTTGCAATACATAGTAAATTCTGCTAAGTTATAGGCACTGCAGTAAGAGCTGGCAGGTTAGAATGTGAACTACACCTTACAACCACACTGCAATAACATTAGTACTTCATTAGTTATTACAATAACAGCACACACAAGATTTCTCACAAACAAATGAACATTATACATTCTAAATACAAATTAGACATGCTGCAGTGTCATGCATGTGTGATGTGATAGCTCAAAATGTTAATGAGTGATTAGCACAACAAACACTCACCATGTCGTCTGGTCCTTCGCACGAGTGTCGATAAGGCAGGCCCTCTGGCACTATTTTGTTGAGCATCATCTCCATATCGTCTCTGACATCTGGGTCCCAGCTCTCGTTGAGCGCGAGACTCGCCGATGTGTGCATTACTGGAAACAACATCCATTGATCAGCTGGCTATCTCGCGTCTATCACGTTGATAACATTTCACAACACTTGCTAGTATCACTTCACTATGTATGCACTATAAAATAGCGCGAGATTATATGTGGAGTAAATATGACAGTCGGCAAGGATGCAGCATCGGCGGCAAGACAAGAATGCTGTCAAGGCAGCGGATACTCACTCTGGATATGGCAGAGGCCCACAGCGAACTGCGAGAGCTCCGGCACCTGCTTGAGGATCTCCTCAGTGACGAGGTGCACGCCCCGGTGCTGTGGCCTCAAGTTCAGCTTCCGTTGAAACCACGCGGATCCGATCTGAATTCCTCGGTTCGAGGCCATGTTTAATTTTTTAAAACGCTACAGAGTGATCGCAAGAACACAAACGATCTTACACAACATCACTTAGAACAACCTTTACATGAATTAATCCACAATTATCATAAAAGATTCATCTTCGATCTTTAAATAGTAATAAATATAACGGAGGTTATAGGACAGATTCGACACCCTATTTTCTGCGGGAAAGTGAAACAGTCTTCAAACGAAAGAGAAAAACGAATAAATGTTGTCAATGTTAAAAAATATAACTGAACCAGCACGAATTTCATTCATAAAATTATGAAGACTGAAGTAGACACAAAAAAAAAACATGTGAACTAAAATTGAACTGATTGAGTTAAATAATTGTCAATGAGCGTTGAAAAATGCTTTTCCTTCATTAAGTTTATTAGGAACTTATGAAGTTATGACTTTCTATTTCTATGCGGGACGAATCGTTCTTAGTAGACTAGTAGCTGTTAACGATTTTTTTTGACAAGACTATTTGCATAATATTGAAAACATATTTCGAATGAAATCTTATAAAATACACAAGATCCTACATTATTTTATCTATTACAAATAATTTTCAGCAAAGTTTACAAAAATCATTATTATTTTACCGCAATGACGTCGCCGTCGCACAGATGAAAGACTATTTGGAAATATAGCAACATTCCTAGTTAATGGCAGGGGACACCGCGAATTTTTGAATTTTTACAGATGCAAAGCCTACGTGATTTTTTGCTTACAACATGTTTTCATGTTGTAAAATTGTATCATGCCTAAATATTACTCAGCTTTTTTTTTGCTTATAAACCATGAAAGTAAATAAGCTGCTGTTAACAGAGTGGCCAATTATGATACTATGGGAGTGCCGAGGGGTGATATTTTTAGGTGTGGCATACAACCACTCCTTGGAATTGAAACAATTAGTTCCCACCGCAATCGGAATCATTGCAGACGCGTTCTTGATAATTTTGTGCCTATTTTTGAGATAGTCGTTCGTTTCTACTAAGTCTATGGATCCGCTTATGGACATGATAAACAATTCTGAGGAGCCAGAGTGGCTAGAAAAAAGAATAGCAGGTGACCTGAGACTATGGCAAGTCATGTTTCTGTTTGTGGCTAGCCTTGCTTCTCTTAGTAAGTAAAAACTTAACTTACTTATACCTAACATAGACCTGTTAGCCCGAATCAGTACCTTTATTTACATACTTACAAACTTTTTTCAGTTGTGATAGTGTGCTGCTGTTTCCGGTTCCGTATTCCTCGAACGAAGCAGCAGATCGAAGCAGACTATCAGAGGCGGAAAATCACCACTAAGTTCCGCGCGAAGCTGGAGACTATACAGGACGCTAAGATGGATGCGATGTCGTTAAAGGACGGTAATAAGATTTTAGCTATTTACAATCGGAATAGTCAGTTGCACCCAATGCTGGGCAAAGGCCCGTCCAAATGACTTCTAGCCATGGGCGCCGGAAGGGCGGTGCAAGAGGGTGCACTTGCACCTCCCTGGCTTCAACATAAAATATAGCTGTAAAACATTCAGAACTAAAGAAATATCGAAAAACGCCTGACACAATAATAGAGAATTTATCTATTCGAGGCGAGATCCTAAAATTTTAAAGCTCGTTTCGCTCACTCTTGCATTCTGCAATCTCTGAATTCTAAAGCTCGTTTCGCTCGCTCTTGCATTCTGCAATCTCTGAATTCTAAAGCTTCTGTGCAATATTCGACAAAGTACCGAACTCCTTTTTCCGAAAATCGAATCGGTCCTAGGCAGGGTGCTAACATTATCAAGCATCCTATCCATCATATAACACATCACGACACGTTTGGCGCAGTGGCTGAGCGATCGACTGCTACGCAACGTGTCGCGGGTTCGATCCCCGCACGGAACAAATATTTGTATGATCTGCAAGTAGTTGTTCCGGGTCTGGGTGTTAGTGTATGTGAATTTCTATGTTTGTAAACGCATAAACCCATGATACAGGAAGAAATTCTTAGGGGGGAAACGTTTAAAAAAAAAAAAAAAATCGTGCTTGTTTCGCTCGCTCTTGCAATACTCTATCTTAATTCTTAAGCTTCTTTGTAAAAGTCGACACAGTTTTTCTGTATGAATGGACAAAATAAAACCTATCCCATTCGAGGCGAGGAGGAAAATCTCTTATTTTTTAAGCTTTTCCGCATAAGTCGACAAAGTTACTCCTTGTACATATGAATGGACAAACGATAAGCTAACATAGGTATGATGCGGTGAACTGCAAAAATGATCGAGCTCGCTTCGTGGAGCTGAAGATGCACTCCCCTGAAAATAAACTTCCCGGCGCACATATTTCCAGCTCTTGCGATCCAGGGCTAATGTGGGCCACTAGTCGCACTGGTCGTTTGTTTTGTCCAGCTCATCCCGCTTTTTTCTTATACGAGGCGTTCCGCGACGCCTAGTTCTTGAGAGGAGTTTCTTGCCCGTTCTTCTCCATAGGAACCTACTACGCTTTGGAAAGGGCAACTAGCCCATCATCATCATCATTCATCTTTCGACTGACCGACCCCTTGACAATTCAAAAGTGCTTGTAACTGGTTTATTTGAAATAAATGCTTTGAATTTGAGTTTGCCTTCTGGCTATGTCAGGGCTAAATTGGTTATTTTGGCTCACAGCTCGTTGGGCATAACTACGATAGACGTGGCTAGCAAAGCCTCACTTCAGCTTAGCGGCTTTTTGAGCAACGTCAGTCATCTGTGTTTTGGAGCGCAGTATGGAGTTGCAAATCATCATCATGCCCCCTTCCCTTATCTTAATTTATATATGGTCTGCAACATGTCTTTTTCTTTCATACTTCTCTATTCGTCATCTCAGTAGTCAAACCCCTTTCTAACCACATGGCCTATACTTGACGCCTAGAATAGGTACTGCGCTCCATTGCACGTTGACAAACCTTGAATTGGACTTTTGGTTTGTCAAAGACCAAGTCTGGAATCCATGGGTCGAAATGGTAACTTGCAATTACTTAATTAATTTAAATCCTTGTTATGCGTGTGCTTGGCAGTCTGAGTTATTATGCTCGATAGAATGGTGATAAAATTGCTTTTTCTTGGTACAAAACTAGTACTTACTCTAAGTACAAAGATGTTTGAGCATAATTCGCATTTTTTTCCTAAGTTCATACATAATGTACCCCACTATAGTTACACCTCTGCCTAGCCCTTCGGGGGTTACAGGTGTGATGATAGGGTATGTTCATATATAGTTTGACCCTAATTGCACATCATTATGACTGATTCGTTTATGGTTTATGCACACGAAACTTAACAAAAAAAAAAAACCGGCCAAGAGCGTGTCAGACCACGCACAATGAAGGGTTCCGCAGTTGGGATGAATTCATTCAAGGACAAACTTAACAATGTAGTTGAAAAACTTGCTCCCTCATACACTGCAAATGTTACTTTGTAGTTTGTACACACAATATTCGGAAATTTACCATGTTATTTTAAGACCATAGAATTCTTGTAGGTTTTCCTGTAATCTATATCTGTATTTTTTTTTAATTTTAGGCTCAGTAGTTTCGGAGATAGGGGGGGGGGGGTAAATATTCGTCTATTTTCTTAAATATCTTTAAAAGTTTTTATTTTAAATTAAAAAAATATATTTGAAATCCCCAAAACAAGCCATTTCATTTGATAATATGTCACACGGTACAGTTAGCAAAACTTTTTTTTAAATTTTTATACTGGCCCCGAACAGTGAACCCCTTTATTCAAATTCATTTATTTTCGTTACACGTTCGCGTTTGGGTCACAGAAATTGATTTCTGTAGGTACCAAATTTCACCTTAATCGGTCCATTAGATTCGGAGAAAATTGGCTGTGACAGATAGACACACGAGTGATGCTATAAGGGTTCCATTTTTTCCTTTTAAGGTACGGTACCCTAAAAAAATCAAGCAATCAAGAAACAAACAAAAGGGTAGAAAATCTTTTAATTTTTTAAGTAAACACCAAGTAGCCTGTATATCGCCCAGTTACCAGCCAGTGACGAATGTCCCAGTGCACTACATTACATTTTATTTACACGGAAAAACATCTCGAGATAAGATAATAAATACATAGGTACACTCAGGTATTGTTCTTGTGTTGCAGCCTTGGATTTACTTCACGAGCAGACCAATATTAATATGGAGGGAGAAAATCAGCAAGGATCCCAGCCAAGCTCTATCATGTCGCCTCAACAGAGTAAGTACCCTTTTGTTTTTTAAAATTAATTCTTCTTTAATGTTTGTTTCTTTTTCAAACATGGAATATTGCCTCATTCCTCCTCCAGCGTGCGCCTCGTTTTGATTGTATTCTCGAAGATAGGCGATCGAATAGGCAATGATCTAACCCTAAGATTAATAATAAAAAATACCGTTTGTCGACACAGATGGTCGGCCATTGGCCACTGTTACGCTCGATATGATATGAGATAGAATCTACTAGAATCTCAAGATAATTTCAATGTAAATTACAGAAAGAGCACGTGAGGCTCGAGTGTGACCTATTTATTTCCGCCAGACAAACGAATTGTTTTTTTTATAATTAAATGTATCAACAAAAAAATCCTTTTTATCTATTCGTTTTCTTGGTGCATGCGAGAGTACAACTACATTCAGCCTCGGAAATAAAATTAAAGTTCTATCCACAATATCAGGGCAGTGTCCAGAACGTGGGCTCAAAAAAATATCGGTGTAGATTTTATATGAACTCGTTCGCACACGGCCGTGTCCGGGCCAGCGACGAAGCTTTAGTGCCTGCCCTGTGTGTGCCGCGGCCTGTGTGGATAGATCTTTAATCTATGGCGATTCTTACAGGTTCACTGGATGCGTCATTCCAACCGGAAGGCGGTCAGAAGCCGGAGCAACAAGCGTCGGGGCTTAGTTTTGTCAAGTTTGCGTCGAAAGTAGCCACGCTCTCCAAATTAGGACAACCCAAGTCACCGACATCGCCCACGCCCTCCGGTAACGACAACAAAATGGACTTCTAACAGGATATTGTCTATGTAAATGTGCTGTAGGTACTAATTCTATAATGTTTTTGATAGAGATTTATTTGTTACTGTGCAAAGTTATACATATTTATAGTGAACTATGTTTAAAATATTTTAGAGTTTGTTGTTAATGCTGTAAAATTATAGGATTTACTAGATGTCTATAAATAAAATAAACTTTAAAATGCAGTAAGTTTTCTTTAATCTAGAAAATAAAAAATACAGTATAAACGGATTTTAAATCACAAGAATAATTACATATTCACAAATAACTTCGGTATTCTGCGCTGTTTACATAATCTCGCATTAAAACTGACAGTAAAAACAATCTTCCAATGTAAGCGATAACTTTAAAGCAACATTTAACTTACACTTTATAATACATAAATAATACATCTTGCAAATAAAAATTACATAAATTCAAGTTAGCTAAGTTTTTTCATTAAATAGTTAAATCGTTCTACATACTTGTATTACGTTCCATCTTAACCATATACTCAATAATGTTGCTTTGAGAACCTTCAAGTTAATTTCAGGCTGATTGTCACTAACTTTTCATTTATCTGACTAATTGAATTATATTAAAATTTTATTGTTATCCCACTGACTCGACACACTTTCGATAGCCTAACCTCTCAGTCCATGACTCAAATAACTTTACCACAATCTCATCCAAACACAGGTAATAATTTATTTATCGTATCTTATACACTAGACATCGCATCTACTCCATACTGTACGGTGTTCTATGGTTTCACTCTGATAATATAATCCTAGCTCCTTGGTGTTCGCAATATTTTGAGCAATTATTAATAGTTGGTGCAAATGTGACACGAACACAATACATACTTGCGTCGAATGAGAAGTGACGAGCTACGGGACGAAACTAACTACAAAATAGACTCAAAATGTGAAATAAATTTTTGCTAGAATGTATTTTATAGAGTTTTATTCTCTGTCTAAAACTAAAAATGCAATTTGGAATAAAATAATGTGGTGTGTAATCAATTGAATTGCACTTAAAAGTTAGATACATAGAGTATCGTGTTCTAAACTAGCGACTCTATCGGACCGAAGCCCCGACGGCTCCATAAACAGAGCAAACTGAACTCAATCTTCATCATAAATAAGGCCCATTATGATTTGTTCATCGAGTTCCGATTGACTATGGAAGAATCTATTGCGAAATACTATACACTTTCACTTACATTATAATTGAATCGGACCTACCTAAAACGTAAGGGTGAAACTCTTAATAAAATTATTGTTCGTATATATTGCGTAGCATTATTAAACTAAATATAGGAGCGGCGTAAAATTAATAATTGAATATAATTCGTACGAGATTTGTGCATGATACCTGTCTCGATATTCCAGTGATATACATTTTTACAAGTTTGTAAACCGAAACAGTAAGTATAGGCTAGATTTTATAATACACTTTACCCTACATGAGGATTGGTAATGTCACAACTTACAACAAAATTACGTAAGCTACAAGTGCGGATCGCTCCCGATGGACACTACATTTACCTAACACGTAACAATGTAATGAGGGCGTATGCTAAACATTTTAGGAACGCAAGTTTGGATGTCGCAGTGCCACCGCTATAATAGAACTCTCGTAATAATAAAGCATAATTTTGTCATCAACAAGAACTACGGCAACATTATTTATTGACTTTAACGCTATGCTTGAAGAGTTGACAATAAATATTTATAATAAATACAATGTGCACATTTCCTTTGCTAATATAAACGTCGATGGGCAGTACACGACATTGAGCATAACTGTGATTATTTGGCAATTTTATTTTATTAGAAATGGCATCGTATGATTTTAAGAATAAGTACTTTGTGACGTTTGAATGAAACAGAAACAATGTATTTTAATAAATAATTATCTTATAGGTCATTTCATTTAAACTTGAATATATGAAATACGCACATTGTCGGAGTTTCTTCGGGGGTAACGCGTCCACTCGAATAATATCTCTTATCGTGTGTGATACAGGTTGATAACTTACTATGTTGGAACTGTGGGCGGTATGTGACTAAAGTGGGTGGCTCTCCCGTGTGTTTGTTAGAGAGGAGATGTTATCGGAGTGGCGGCGTTAGCTAGAGAACGTAACGTAACAAGTGACAGCTGAGCTGTGGTCGGCGCCTACGACCCGCCGGCGCGCAACACTCAGTCTCGCCTCACGAATGTTCTTCCCCTGTAGGCATAGAAAAAAAATGGTCAAATTGATTGTTCTGTAAGCTGACTGGGAGTTATGTTACATACTGGACCGTTGTATGGTTAAAGTTACTTCTAGATGGAGATTATCACATTTCCGATAGATATCATGATCATTCTATAGTAGTCCACTGTTGGACAAGGACGTCTCCAATTTCTCTACATTTAACTCGATCAACAGCTGCTACCAGTTACCCTGCGAAGATCTTCGCTGCACCTATCTTGAGGATGTCGTTCGTTTGCCGATTCACGGTCATCATTTCTACGGGTAAATGTCGGCGGCCCATTGTGCCTTTAGTTTGCTTATAGGCATCTAGTCAATAAAAATCTTAAATTCATTAACAGACAATGCACAGCCTTAACTGCTGGCGCTAGAAGCATGAAATTTTGCACAAGATATCCTTAAAAATCATCCCCTAAAGGGGTTCAATGGGGGATGCAAGTTTGTATGGAAGTTCGTCATTTTTGCCGATGACACATGACTTGTAGTTATAATAAAAAATTATTAAATATAATAAAAAAAACCCGACTGCAAAAACACATAACTGAAAAGAGAAAAACAAGCATTATTATAATCAATACAATTTTGGTATTGCAGCAGAAGTATGGTGTAATTTATGTTTTCAGCTTTTTGTTTTTTATCATTTATCATTCCAAATTACATTAAAACATATCATTAGTATATATTTTTGTAATCACCTTTTAAAACCCTTCATTTTGATACTCTACTCGATAGATTTGGAAGTTTTGCGCCAAAAATCGGATTAAAAAAATATATATATACCCAGGCTCGTCATCAAAATCGGTTCAGCCGTTTAGTAGTTCCGATGTAACATAGAGATGGACAGGCATAACATACATATGTACATACATACAGCTCAAACACATAACACTCCTTTTTTGGCTTCGCCGCAATTAATTAAAAAGTAATACTAACGTGATAGTCTTGCGCTCAATAGGACGCGAGGTGTTCTGCGGGCGCGCTCTGTTGAGCACCTTGAGCAGGTCGCCGGCCTTGGCGCGCATGCGCGAGTGCACGTACACCTTGGAGCACTTGATGTGGTAGTGAAGGTAGTCGCGGAACATGTGCAGCAGGTCGATGGTGTTGTCGCGGGCCGCCGAGCACGTGTGCCGGGGGAATAACACTGGAAGAAACAAGACCAGTTATAAATAAAATACGTATTATTCAGGTAAACGATCACGTAATTGCACGTCTGTCGCTTTAGGTTTGTACGCAAGGTACCTACTAGAAAAACTTAATATCTAGTCATGATGTTCCAGACTTCACGCAGGACCTCGTAGCTACGTAACTACAGCCGCACGGGTCGATCCATCAGGTTAAGCTACGCTTGCCGGGGTTGGTCTGTGGATGGGTGACCATCTTTACATACCGAGACTCCTCCGTGCCTCGGAAAGCACGTTAAGCCGTTGGTCCCGGCTGTCATTCATCTTTGACAGTCGTTACGAGTCGTCAAAAGTCTGACACCAGTCTTACCAACGGGTATTGTATTACCCAGTTACTGGGTTGTGAAAGTCAGATAGGCAATCGCTCCATGTAAAATACCGGTATTCAGCTGCATCCGGTTACACTGAAAGCCGTCCCCAACATATTTGGGAAAAGGCTAGGCAAATTGATTGATGTTCCAGACTTCGTCAAGTTTTCTTTTCAGATGTCGAACTTGCCAGTACACTGCCATGCATTCATATTTCAGTCAAAGAGCTATTTCATATAATGGCGTGATATGATAACTTACCAAACGTAACATAACTGATATTATCGCCTACTCTCGCATCCGTGTCCATTAGTTCTAAGGGCGGTTCCTTGTGTGAAAACAATACCTGAAAATCAAGGAAAATCAACACCATTACCATAACAACAAACAATGCATTATAATTAGTGGCCGACTGAAGATTCGGTTTCGACTAGTTTCGGCCATAAAATCGGGTGTCAGCCGCAGTTTCGGTCTCGGCTAAAAAGTAGCCAAATCTTCGGCCCGACCGATACGGACGTATGTCGTGCCTGAGCTGTCGGATTTGATAGAATACGAACGACTGACAGGCCTAGACAGACAGCGTAGACAGCAAAAAGGGTGAAAACAAAAAAAATAAGAATTTACATATAAATAGAAGTCATGGCATGCTGCTTTTAGTATCAGCTAGTAGGGATTTATTCGCGTTCTTGTACACGCTCTAAAGGCAACAGCAGATGCATTTTGGCGACTGTCCGTTCGGTCACAATGGTAAAATCACACGTTTCATCAATTACTTCGACGCTGAAGAATCGCATTTTGGTGACCGTACTCAAATAGAACGCTATTTGAGTACGGTTTAAATATGAGATGCTGAATTGTTTGGCAGAGAGATAAAGCATTTTAAAAACCGAAATCGAGTATATCGCTGATCGCTGAAGTTAAAATTATGCGGTGTTAAGAGTTTAATATAAGATCTGAAAAATTTGTAAATTGCTAATCGCAAAAGCCATCAGTAGCATATTTGCTAAGGCTAATTTTTCAATCGTAATTTTGACAGTTATTCACACAAAATCTGGCGAAAACAATTTTTTCTTTGGATAAAAGAAATCTGGCAAAATCAGCCCTTAATCAAATTATTTGTAACAAACCTACGAAAAACGTCGGATCTCAGAAAATAATGTCATTTAATTAACTAACTTTTTCTTAACTTCATAAGTTTCGGTTTCGGCCGAAACTAGCAGCCGAAGGTTCGGTTACGGTTCGGTTTCGGCTGAAAATCGTGTTTCGGTCGGACACTAATTATAATATCTATAAGGCTCAACAATAAAGACAGGCTCTTGAATATAATTACGTGACTATGGTACCCAATCAGACCATTATTATCATTCAAGTGTTTACACAATAATAATTATTGTTAAAAACATCAAACAACAACTCTATAAGACATTCAGAATCTCTTTATTTATAACACCTTGTTTCTAATGTTACTAAACTCAGGAACAGATTGTTTAGAACACACTGTTTAAAGCTTATTGTCACTCAAAATGATGTTTATGGAAACTGTGTCGTTTTGCTCGATATATTACACTGCAGATTAGAACTTGTCAAGTCAATGACCTCTTCTTAACTCGCGCGGGATACGTGCCATATTGACGGTCGGTAGGCGCCCCACAAATGAGGGGTCGATGTAAGTACTTTTAGGTCGGGTCCACTCAAATCTGTATAGCTCTTTTCTCAAGACCCCATTTCAGATATTAACCTGCATGCTTTGCAAAATCGTATCATTATATAAAAAGTTTCAGTGCTATTCGGCCAGAAACAATGACCTCGTCGCGTTTATAAAATTTCTGAAACGTAAAGGTGTTATTTATTATCAATAGCTGCGCCCCGCGGTTTCACCCGCATAAGTCTCGATCCCGTGGGAATATCGGGATAAAAAGTACCATATGTCCTTACCTAGGTCATGGTCTACCCATGTGGCAAAGTTCACCAGCCGTGTAGCGTGAAAGCGACAAATAAAAAAACTCACTTTTGCATTTATAATATTAGTTAGGACTTTGGTTTCTCTTGTCTCTGTCCCCCGTCTCAAACAGAGAGTCCTCTGCCCTGCAGTTGGCAAATATGGGCTAGAATCCATATTTGCCCACTACAGTTCAGAGGACTCTCTCTCCTTTTTTAACCGATGAAAAAAAGAAGGGGAGGTCTCAAGTCGACGCGTATTTTTTTTTAAATATGCGCATTCCTTTTTAGAGAGTAGTCCGATTTAGACGATTCTTCTTTATTAGACAAGGTGGTACCAATTAAAATTGAAAAATAAAATCCACGCCTAAGGATAAAAAAATAGGGATTGATTTTTTTATTTTTACACACACTTCTGTACTCTGATAATGCGGACCAGTCCTTTCGTTAGGAGTTAAGCTCATACCGCCAACTTTGCATTGGTCTGCTCCAGTTTCGCCACCAAGTTTTACTGAACTAATATCACAACTTACTTGTGGCGCGGTGTGCGAGGCTCTCCGTCCTTCCTTGAGCTCCTGCATGAAGACCTTGCCGATGACCATATCGTCCTCGTGTCGGAACACCGTAGAGAAGACCACCGTCACGCGGTCCTCTTGCGCTTCCACGTATCTGGAACATATTTTCACATTTTTTTATGAGGTTTTTTTTTTTGGAAAATAGTATTAAAATACTTAGTAAATCAAGAATTATAAAGCCTAATTTCCTGTCTCGTGGCAATTATTGAAATATTACAGACAGCATAAAGGGCACAATATTCTTGATGTGTTTCATAAGAGCGTATGCAAAAGCTTTGATTTAGTAGTCAGGAGGCATAACTTTTGTGTACTCAAGACCAATATGGATTGGCCAGTGACAATGTTCATAGCTTTATAACATACGCTTCCGCCGCGGATGCCTAAAAATAGCAGCGAGAAATGCTATTGAACAATTAAACATGCACTTTTTTACATCAACCAATCCACATTGGGCCCGCGTGGTGGATTACGGCACAATCCCTGTCACTGAGAGAAGGCTATGCAGTAATTCAGGCAGTTAATTCATTTTTTTAAACCAACTCAATAATTGCGAAATAGTTCTTCTTTTCGACTGCATGATACTTTTATTAGTTGGACCCAGTAGCTGGCCACGTTAATAACAGCGCCAGTGGCTTCGTAATCCTCAAAGATGCAGGTATGTGGACACTTGGGACGTTTCAAATAGTTTAGTTTTCAATACTAACAGCGTCTCATCCTGCCGATAGTTGATGACGGCGCGTTTGTGGCTAACGTCGCCATCTTCTTGCAGCCGGAAATAACGCTCGAACACTGATGCAAAACAGTTCCTCTTGAGGAGTCCGACCTTCTTCACAACATCTTCCCAGTCGTCGGGAATGTTCTCCAAGTCGAGCAGCAAGGATATGTTGTAGCCTGTGGGAGGAATTGTTTAGTGTTTAGATGGGAAAGAGGTTCTGTATAAAGGCTGAAATTATAACAATCAGGTTTGACAACTCTGCTGTATGGTTAAACGAAAATGTTTGCTGCAAATTGTACTTCACTACAACTCGTACGATTTCTCATGATTTCGCGACGGAGCGGCCTTGAAAGGGATATGTTCGGATTCAGAGCCTATGAAGCCCTTATTTATTCAGACCATTAAAATTCATGGAAATGATATAAGCTTCAATTTTGTTGGCTACGTGATTGGACTTGCGAGTAAAAAATGCGCTTTTCGCTGCATCGTTATGAACGCCAACACGTAGGTATGCGCGACATAATATACACATGATGCAAACTCCGTATTATAAGTAACTAACATAGTAAACGCGGCAATGTATTTCCATAAATACATTTTTCCCTAGAGACACAGTTAGTTTGATGATTATGGAAAAGGTGTGTCGCTTTATGACTAATCAATACGAGAGGTCAAAGTGCTACTTTATCATCGGCAGTGAATATTTTATGTTAACAAATTGTCTTTACAAAGGGGACCGCCTAAATAATAACGATTGATTTGACCGGCTTCAATATTCAAGCACTGTTGTAGGTCAACAGCAAACCATTAATTTATATTCAGTGTTTCATCAGCTCTTTAATTAAAGGGATATTATTAGCTATGCTGTAAATTAAGTTACACAATGCTGAAAATAAAAGTAGAATTGGAGCGAAAATACAGCCAGGCGATAAGCCACAAGTTCCAAATTAAAATATTTATATCTTATCAACATAACGTTCCATACTTGTCAACTAATCTTATCAAAATGTTTCCAATACATATGTGTATAAATAAAGAGTAATATTTTTGTTATAAAACATTTAATTGTTGATGTTACCATTTCAATGACAAATAAGGTGTTAATCAAATGCAGTTGAGAGTTACTACCTCATATATCTCTCATTGAGATTACTTGGTGGCCTAGACATTAATAGGTTCAAGTGATTAGTCTCTAGTAGCAATGTATCTTTATAAGTGTATATTGTTCTCAATACAAATAAATAAATTGTATGTTAATGGTTGGTTGATATAAAAATGTAATTAACTTTGGTTTTTCAGATTTTTTATTAATGTTAAACATATTATTAGGGTGTAGCTCTAAAGTACAACTTTTCTCTGATAGACTTATAAATCCTAATCCTAACTAATATATATAAGCTTATAAACGCGAAAGAAAGAAAAGAAGAAAGAAATAAAAATTGTTACGCTGTTATTGTTGTTGTTGTTGTTGTTGAAAGTGAGCTTGTTACGCTTTCACGCTAAATCGGCTGAACAGATTTGGATGAAATTTGGCGCATGGGTAGACCGTGACCTGGATTAGGACATAGGAAACTTTTTATCTGGATATTCCTACGGGATCGAGACTTATGCGGGTGAAACCGCGGAATGCAACTAATAAACTATAAAGTACTACAACAAAATGGTTTTTATCAAATTTATGACTCACTTTATTAAGGAAGTTTAAGCTTGTGTGGCACGCCTGTGCCCATAAATAAATTTTCCTTAAATGCTAAGGAAAACAAATAATATTAGATATATTTAGCTATTGTATGAATTGGAACAATAACCGCTCCAGTGAACACTGGTAATTATGCAATGCATAAAAACAGTCTTACATACTCGCTTTCATTTTTATGCAACCGTGGAAGAACTACTTTTTGTTCTGCATTGGAAACTGCACATTGCTCAGACTTCAGATTTATGTGATCATACATTTGACTACCGAGTTATAAATGAACAGTAGTAAAAACTGTTTGCCACTTATTTCCTTGCAAGAATAATTTGTTTGGGTAGTGGTAAACTAAAATGATATTGAAAAAGAAAATGTAAGTACTATTTTGGTATTTAGCATACTTATCAGGGACTTCAATTTTCCTTGTAGGCAAACACATTCATTATACACCTAACATAATATACGTATATGTATTCCCTGAAAAGGATGGACAGTATTATAGTGCACCCACATTTTGCTATTTAAGTCCCAAAAACATAGACAGCTTATTTCCAGTGGGCTCAGATCCTGACTTCTTCTGCTGTTTTGCTGTTATTGTATTGTTTCTTAGGGTTTTAATAGTTCTATTTCTTACCTGACTCTGCCTCAGTAAGGAGTGGCCCATATACTCTTTTGAGCAGTTCATCTGCTCCATGTTCTTCCAACTGCTTGTAGAACTTCAGTGATATACTAACCTGAAAACAAATTGGGTATTATTGCCATGGCTCCACAACTTGTTAAGCCAGAATATAAGAAACATAACAACTGAATGAAAAAACAGCAAATTTAGCTAATGGGATATGAATTTACTGGACAGTTTTTAATAAATTCCAGTACACTTCTAAGGGGGCTTTATAATAGTTCCTAAAACATTATCATGGCAAGTAAAGACTTAACAATTTTACAGTCTAACACTTGCCTACCTCCAGTGGCTTGTTAAGAGTTATTATTAATACCTCTGAATACTTGTTGACAGTGAACTAATAAACACATTCTTGTATGAGTAACTGTAGAAGTATGTATTAAATTGGATGTTTTAGCCAATTATGTTTGGTATTAAAATTGGAGAGCTGTTTGGTATCAGGTCAATTACTTTACATACATTATGAGCAAAAGTTTAGTACAAACTAAACAGGAAAACATCTTAACTAATATTATAAATGCGAAAGTGAGACCATTTTTTTCGCTTTCACACTAAAATGGCTGAACAGATTTGGATGAAATTTGGCACATGGGTAGGCCGTGACCTGGGTTAGGACATAGGATGCTGTATATCCTGATATTCCCACGGGATCGAGAGTTATGCGGATGAAACAGCGGGGTGCAACTAGTTAATTATAAGTGTATTGTCGATCACTTACCCTAACTTTGGTTTTTTCTCCATTCACATTGGATATATGAAAGAGTACTCCATCAAAATCTGCAACTTTCACATCTATTGACTCTGGCTTTAAGCTGAAAACAACAACAATAAATAAATGTTTGTGGGATGACAAATCAACACCAAATTACTCATATCCTGGGACTTGTCACCACATTATTATTATGGCATTCTTTCACTATAGCAAATGGTTATCAGTATCACATATCAGATTCATTACATTGTTTACCACCACTGGAATCCACAAACATTACGGGACATATCCGCACGCACACTACCGAGCCCTAATAAACAACTGATATGACTCATCCATGCTGAGATAGCCACTATCACGTCATATTCACTACATGACATAATACACATTAAATTACTTTATGCCCTGTTTCTATACATTTATATGAACCTGCTGTGATGCCCGCGGCCAACGTGGGCCCACCCCAGGAATTTGACACTTGTCAAGATACTTCCGAAAAGGGGTTATGGCCAGGAATCACCCCCTCGTAGACAGTTCCACTGCAGCAACCGGGTAGCGAAACTCGTGCATATGGACTGCATGCTCGTTAAACACATCACAATTATGAAAAAACAGTACACTTTCTAAGCGTAACGTACTCACCGCGCCAGTGCATTTTTATATTTAACTGTTAAAGTATCTTCTATAATTCTATTATTGATCTCGAGTAAGATCATTATTTAACAATTTATAACCTACAGCTTTTTCATAAAATCAACGCTTATAGCACCTTCATTTAATAATTTATACGGAAATCTTCAACGATGACCGCCCGTATATAGATATCCATAAACGACAGAAAGAAAAGGAAGCTCCAAATGAATGAAATATCGGCCATGTAACCATAGAGCATAGTTTATTTTATTATCTCAAATACGCACTCGATAAATCTTTAATAAATTGAGTCAAATTATTTTAATTCATCATACTTTTAATAACAATAAACACTTCGTGTTTGTGCTTTTGATAAATCTTAAGATTTTGTAATTTACGACTTAGCTCTCAAAGAAAACCGTAACTTACTAAAACAAAAAAGAAGCACACATGTGGCGATGAACAAATCGTTCACCCGAATCACTATGTAACGTCCCTACGATAGTGACACATCACTACGTTTTTGGACGAAAACTCTGACGGTTATTTTTCTGGGGTTTTGACTGTTTTGTTAGTTATTAATCCAGGTTCTCACTATTTCTATTGTGCGACTATCACTTGTTATTCTGATTGTATCAATCTACCTAGTGAACTACAATTTTGTGAGTGTTCCTGGCTGATTAAACTATATAACCTATGTATCACAGTGAATGGTTTTATTCCGAATATTCGGGAGCGACTATATCCCGCATTGGTGACCGCGACTACAATATCACGCTACCTGTATTCAGTAGCTAGACAAACAAGTGCCTACGCCGACGCCGGAGTGCCCACTCCCTGCATCTGTCGTCGCGTTTCAAACAAGGGGATCCAAGTACCATAATCATTTTGACGCTTATTACGACGCTGCCGACGCCCAACCACAGTCCCGACGCTGCGCCGCCGCGCCGGTCGGTCTACGATACATCTACACTACGAGAATTACATCGCGTTTCTGCAGACGTACAGACTACAACTTGCAGTTGGTACCTTACCACTGCAATCGCCAGAACAACTACCCAGAGTGCATGATTGCATGTTGTGTGTGCTTTGAGTGCAAGTGTAAAGTGAAATCTGAACCAATGATAAGCAGCACTGGACATTCCTAACCGCCTCAAGCAAGTTTTTTCTATTATTTTTTTTTTCTTTTTTCTTTTTCTTTTCTGCTAACTAATAACTCCAAACAATTTGTTTACAAACTTTCATAGTGTTCAGATACCTATTAACTGTCTACCTGCCTGCTTGTGTATAATACCTAATAACATATCTACATCATTGTAATAAGTGTCTATAACTAGCCCGTATCATATAAAAAATATTACTTAGCTGATTCATTGAATTTAGATGCTGTAAAATTTTATGTATATTGTTTGAATGCCTACCTACTGCTAACATTAATTTACTTTTGCATTTGTTTGTACTGTTTGGTACTGCACTTACCAAAAAAATAAAAAATAAAAATTGTTGTTTGTTCTGCGGTGTTTGGGTGTGTGGTATTTTTGCTACTTGCTGTTTTTAAGGGTTGCATTATGGTGAATGAACAGCTTCAGGCACAACTTGAGCTAGTAATGGCAGAAAATGCAGCATTGCAAAAGCGACTAGGCCAGAATGAAGTTGAGGCAAAGGTGTGTAGGGTTGCAGTAAAATTACCCACATTTTGGGCTGACAAGCCTGCAATTTGGTTTGCACAAGTGGAAGCCCAATTCCAAATTGCTAATATTGTTGGTGATACCACCAAATACAATTATGTAGTAGGCCATCTAGATCAGAGGCTGGCAGGTGAGGTCGAGGATCTAATAGCGAATCCTCCAATCGAAGGGAAATATGAGAAATTGAAAGAAGTCCTTATACAACGGCTTTCAACTTCCCAAGAGAAAAGAGTAAGACAGCTTCTAAGCGACGAAGAGCTTGGAGACCGGAAACCGTCCCAATTTCTTCGTCACCTTCGCTCACTTGCCGGGACGGTTCTTTCAGATGATAATATCATACGCCAACTTTGGTTGCGTCGTCTGCCACAACAAGCTCAAGCAATACTAGCAGCACAGGCTGACCTCAATTTGGATAAAGTGTCGGAGTTAGCTGATAAAATCGTAGAGTTAGCCCCTTCACCTGCTGTTTGTTGCACATCAGCAACTTCAACTTTAACTTTAGCTACATTAGCTCAACAATTAGAAGTTTTGAGTAACCAAGTAGCTGCACTCTCGAAGCAGCAACACCGTCCTATACGTGACCGGTCCACATCTTCCGGCAGGTCAGCATCTTCCAGTAGGTCAGCGAACAATTTCAAGCGATGCTGGTACCACAGGAGATGGGGTGATAAAGCAACTAGATGTACTAGGCCATGTGACTGGGGGTCGGAAAACCCAACCAGCGGTCAGTAGCGGCGGCAACTGATTGCGATAACATCGGCCGCCGCCTATTTGTCACAGATCACGTGACCAGCCGCCGGTTCCTAATTGACACTGGGTCAGACCTCTGCTGTTTTCCGCATCGCTGGTTACCGTCACGCAGGCAGCCTACTGATTATGAACTAAGTGCCGCTAATGGAAGTAGTATACAAACTTTTGGTACAGTAAATCTTAAATTAAATTTTGGCTTGCGCCGCGATTTTACTTGGCAGTTCGTGATAGCCGACGTCAGCACAGCCATTATTGGTTCTGATTTTTTGGCATTTTATCATCTTTTACCCGACTGCCGAAATAAGAAATTGGTCGATGGTACTACTGGACTAACATCTGCTGCTTCTACCGCTAGTATTGATCAGCCCAGCGTACGAGCAGTAGCGTCTGGTAAGTCAATATTTACTCAACTCCTGGCGGAGTTTCCAGATATCACTCGACCTCCCGGTTTTCTCAGAGTCATCAAGCATGACACAGTGCACTACATCAAGACCACAGACGGACCTCCTGTCTCCTGTCGACCTCGACGTTTGGCGCCGCAGAAACTAATTGCGGCTAAAAAAGAATTCGAAGAAATGGTAAGATGCGGGACAGCCCGGCCGTCTAAAAGTGCTTGGTCTTCACCTTTACATATGACCGTTAAAAAAGACAACACTTGGCGCCCTTGCGGCGACTACCGCGCCCTGAACGCCAGAACCATACCAGATCGATACCCGGTTCGGCACATTCATGATTTCGCCCATAACCTCGCTGGTGCCAAGGTATTTAGCACACTAGATCTCATTAAAGCTTACCACCAAATTCCGGTTTTTGAAGAGGATATTGCAAAAACTGCCATCGTGACCCCGTTTGGCCTCTTCGAATTCCCGTATATGACATTTGGCTTAAGGAACGCTGGCCAAACCTTCCAGCGTTTCATCGATGAGGTCACACGGGGTCTCGAATTCTGTTTTCCTTACGTAGATGATATCCTCATATTTTCCAAAGACGAGTCTACCCACCTCCAGCACCTGCGTGTCCTCTTTAAACGCCTGCAAGACTACGGAGTGGTAATAAACCCTTCTAAGTGTGTCTTAGGTGTCAGCGAAACCGTATTTTTAGGCTACCACGTTTGTGGTGATGGTACGCGACCCCCTCACGGTCGAATTCAAACGTTGCTGGATTTTCCACCACCTGAGACAGTACAAGGTATGCGCCGGTTTCTAGGTATGCTTAATTACTATCGTCGATTCGTGCCTCGTGCAGCGCAATCCCAGGCTCCATTGATTGATGCATTAGTTTCAACTAACAGTAAAGGTGCAAAGCCATTTCCATGGTCACCCGAACTCTTGCAACAATTTGAAGCCTGCAAAAAGAGCCTCTCCAACGCAACACTGCTACAACATCCAATCAGCAACGCTAGGTTGGGTTTATTTACTGACGCATCTAGCGTTCACATTGGGTCCTGCCTTCAGCAAAATCTAAACGGCCAGTGGTATCCACTTTCCTTTTTCAGCAAAAAGTTGACTCCGCAGCAGACACAGTGGCCAGCTTATTACCGTGAATTATTAGCGATCTATGAGAGTGTCCAACATTTTCGGTACATTTTAGAAGTCCAGCATGCAACAATTTTCACAGACCATAAGCCCCTTTTGTACGCTTTCTTACAGCGACGTGAGAAACTTCCACCTCCACAAGTAAACCAGCTATCATTCATTAGCCAATTCACGACTGACATCCAGTACATTAAGGGTGAAGACAATATCGTGGCCGACGCTATGTCACGCATTGACATAGACGCAATTACTCTGGATCAAGATTATGAAGTTTTGGCTAGGTCGCAGGCATCAGACCAAGAACTAGCGAATTTATTGCAAGGTGGTTCCAGTCTAACACTCACCAAAATCAGTCCATCAGGGAGTAACACTCCGGTTTACTGTGACATCTCTACCGGTAAGCCACGTCTCTATCTGACCCCTTCTTTCCGCCGCGCTGCTTTCAATAAGTTACACAATTTGAGCCATCCCGGTGCTCAAGCTACGACTCGTTTGGTGGCAGAGCGTTTTGTCTGGCCTTCGGTCAGAAAAGATTGCCGAGCCTGGTCCCGATCTTGTGAAGCATGTCAGCGCAGCAAGATTTCAAGACACAATTGTACCCCTGTCGGTAATTTTGACATACCATCCGGTCGTTTCATGCACGTCCACATTGACATTGTTGGTCCATTGCCTGTTAGCGACGAATACCGTTATTGCTTGACCGCAATAGACAGAGTGTCCAGATGGCCCGAGGTTTGGCCCATGCGATCCATTACCGCGGAGGAGGTAGCCGAGACTTTTACTAAGGAATGGGTATCTCGCTTTGGCGTTCCGGCGGTTATTACTACAGATCAGGGTTCTCAATTTGAGTCGGGTTTGTTTCAACGATTACTGCAGCAATTCGGTACCAAGCGCATTAGAACCACCTCATATCACCCCTGCGCAAACGGGATGATTGAGCGCGTGCATCGGCAACTTAAAGCGGCGTTAATGTGCCATAATGATTCCTGGGCGAAGTCCCTTCCGATGGTTCTGCTTGGAATGCGTTCGGCGTATAAAGAAGATCTCGAAGCCACGGTAGCAGAATTACTTTACGGAGAGCCTCTCAGGCTCCCTGGAGAATTTTTGGTGTCACCTTTAACATCAGGAACATTAGAAAACCCAGTTGATTTCGTTGTACAGCTGCGACACAAAATGTCATTGGTACGACCACTACCAGCTAGTCGACATAGTGAACCAGCTTCATTTATATTCAAGAATTTGTCGACTGCGACTCACGTATACCTTAGAGACGATACCATCCGAAGAGCGTTGCAGCCACCCTATACGGGTCCATACAAGGTCCTGGAGCGTTCGTGTGATGGGAAAACATTCACCCTAATGGTAAAGGGCAACAAGGTCGTCGTGAGCGTCGACAGACTGAAACCGGCCTTCATTGATCATTCCGATCTGCAAACGATCCACACTATGCTACTACCCGCCCCGGCTGATCCTACTTCACGGCAAGCCGTGAGGGGTTCGTTGTCGCCCGAGCCCTCAATCCCGCAACAGTCAGTACAGGTTCATTTGCCGGTAAAACAGCCCTATACCACACGCTCGGGCAGGCGCGTTAGATTTAAAAATTTTGATTAATTTCTTGTTTAATTGTTTGTTGTGTTACATTATTAATTATTTTAGCCTGGTTTTTTTCTCTCTGTAGGGGGGTGGTGTGGCGATGAACAAATCGTTCACCCGAATCACTATGTAACGTCCCTACGATAGTGACACATCACTACGTTTTTGGACGAAAACTCTGACGGTTATTTTTCTGGGGTTTTGACTGTTTTGTTAGTTATTAATCCAGGTTCTCACTATTTCTATTGTGCGACTATCACTTGTTATTCTGATTGTATCAATCTACCTAGTGAACTACAATTTTGTGAGTGTTCCTGGCTGATTAAACTATATAACCTATGTATCACAGTGAATGGTTTTATTCCGAATATTCGGGAGCGACTATATCCCGCACACATCCCTAGCATTTTGACATTTGAAAATAAAAAAGGGACTTTTTTACTCTATGATCGTTTTCGATTCGGTGTGGAAAATACTTTGTTTATTTATAAATTAAATTGAATGAAAAAAACGCGTGATAAGTTACGCGAATTTGCACGTGCATCATGAAATAAAACAAAACCAAGATGTCCAATCAAGTAGGTGCCTTCGTTGCGGGGCTGAAGTCCCGGAACGTGGAGATTCAAATCAAGACAGCTCGGGAACTCTATCATTTTGCTAAGACGGAGCTCCGAGAGGTCCCGCAGGAGGAACTCACTCAATTTCTCGATGAGTTCAACCACCAGATCTTTGAAATGGTCTCCAGTAACGATGTCCACGAAAAGAAAGGAGGTGTTTTAGCTATAGGTAAAAGACTACTATCTTCCTTTCTTGTATTTTTCCAATATCATCGTATCTTAGACAATAATTTTATTCATTCCAATTTTTAGTATGTCTCATCGGTGGTGACTGCGACACGACTAAAACGCGTATCACAAGATTCGCTAACTATCTTCGCAACTTACTGCCTTCATCCGATGTGGGTGTAATGGAACTGGCCGCTAAAACTGTCGGCCGGCTAGCCACCGTGTCGGGCGTCAAGCGAGCTGAATACGTCGAGTTTGAAGTCAAGAGAGCATTTGAATGGTTGTCTGAAGAGAGGAATGAAGGCAGGCGCCATTCAGCAGTGCTGCTGTTAAAAGAAATGGCTATAGCCATGCCTACTTACTTCTACCAACAAGTATCCGGGTTCTTTGATCATATTCTTGTAGCCTTGAAGGATCCTAAGCCTCAAATCCGTGAGGCTGCTGCAAAAGCCTTGAGAGCTGGCTTAGTTGTGACAGCTCAGAGAGAAACAGCTAAACAATCTACTGCCAAACCTCAATGGTACATGCAGTGTTATGAAGAGGCTATGCTGTCATTTGAAGAAATTCCTTTGAAGGAAAAAGGAATGTCCAAGGAGGATAGAGTTCATGGAGGCTTGTTAATCCTAAATGAGTTGCTAAGATGCTCAAATGCTGTGTGGGAGAAGAAATATTCATACCTAATGCAATGTCTGGACACACAGCAGGATAATACAGTATCAGATGATATTCTCTTTATAAGCCCCAAATTGCACAGTCCATCAGTAAAGAGAGGGTACCTGTGTGATGGGTTCAAGACTGAGAATGTTACATACCCAGTTCCTATTTATGAATCTGAAGTCTCCCATAAACTACTGACTGAAAAGTTTGAAAGGATCTGTAAAGGTAAGTGTAGTGTGTGTTAACAAGGTATAAATACATGTTTGGAAATGACTTAGACCCATTTTATTGAACAAGAAACTAATAGGCAAATGTAAAAAAAAAAATGTTTTCATTATCTGTTCTTGGTCAAAGGGCAAGCTCGCTTATCATAGGAGGAAAATATAATAATCTAAAGTTGCAAAACACAGATGATGGTCATTCCAAAAGTATATAAATAAAATGATTACTCAAATAATAAACAAAGACCCAGGTTATTGTATACTTTTAAAGTACAATACTTGTTAATGCATATCAATAGCACACAATAACCTGTCTCATGGGCTATGATTGCCTAAGCCAGAGGTCCACAAACTTTTTTATGTTGTCGACAACTTGGCATGTTTTTCGGTTTTGTGTAGACCTGCTTACCTAATATTGAATTTTTGCAAATTCATCTAGAATATTTATACTACAGCTAAGATTTAAATTTTTTCTGTGCAATATAATATCCCTACTTCGCTAGGTACTAATATTATAATTGTGAAAATAAGTTTGTATACCAAACCGTAGTAGTAAGGTATGTTTATTACGTTTTCATGCAAAAACTAAGCAACAAATCTCCGTGATCTTTTGCACAGATAAAGTTGGATCCAACGAAAAAGTTGACACAGGTTACAGTTTACCGTGGAATTTTTGTTTTTACTAAATAATAATTTACACTCAAAGAAAATAAAAATGTTGCTTATATAGATAGATATCTGTGTTTATTTATATATTTATAAGAAAGTATTATGGAAGTAAATAGGTACCTATTATCTGTGTATAAATATTGATTATTCCATTCATGTAAAGCCAAAATTAAAGTCACAACCTGCTTAAATGAGGTCCACTATCGTGGACCCCCATTTAGATCTAATGGACCCCCACTTTTTTTCCCACTGATGACCCCTGGAGGTCGATGTAGACCACTTTGGGAATCAATGGTCTAAGCATACACAAAGCAGCTTTTTTTTATTGACAGTTTATTTCAGCCAATCACTTTTTACTTCTTCTAATTACAAAGTTTTTCTTTCCAGATGTAATGAGCCAGCGTATCCTCAAAACTCAAGGAGTGCCACAAATTCTTTTAGTCATAATCCCAAGATTAGCTGCTTTTAATAAAGACTTTTTCTTGAATAAATACCTTACTTCTACAATGAGCTACTTGCTCTCCTGCCTCCGAAGCAGAGAGAAGGACAGGAATATGGCTTTCACCACCCTAGGCCTCATGGCTGCTGCCATCGAAAACGACATCAAGAACTATATCCCCAGCATAATGGATGTCATTAAACAAACACTGCCTATTAGAGACACACAAACTAAGAAGAGGGTCTGGATAGATCCTTCCATTTTTGCTTGCATTACCTTACTAGGGAGTGCAGTTAAAGATCTAGTTATCACTGATATTAAAGAGTTATTAGATGCTATGTTTGCTACAGGCCTAAGTCCATCCTTGACTATCTGCCTGAGAGAGTTGAGTAAAAACTTGCCTTCCCTTAGACAAGAAATATCAGAAGGGCTACTGAATATGCTCTCTCTTGTATTGAGAAATAAACCATTCTTACATCCAGGGGTTCCAAGGAGTTTAGAACAGCAGATGAGTAATATGAGTTTAGTAATGGAACCCCAAGACACTGCCAGCATTGTTCTTGCACTAAGAACTCTTGGATCGTTTGACTTCGAGGGTCAACACAGCTTACTTACTTTTGTTAGGCGTTGCGCTGACCACTTCTTGCAGAGTGAGCAACAGGAAGTCAGATTAGAAGCTGTCAAAACTGCTGCGAAATTATTAGCAGATTCTACCATCAGAACTATGAACACCCCTTCTAGGACACTCACTCTTCTGACAGCAGAAGTAGTAGGCAAGTTACTGGTGGTGACAGTTACAGATCCTGATTACGAAGTTCGTTACTGGGTACTAGAGTCTCTATACTATATATTTGACACACATTTGGCCCAAATTGAGAACCTGAGTTTCCTTTTCATGGCCATGAATGATGAACACTTGGCTATCAGGGAGTTGGCTATCTGCACTGTAGGTCGGTTGAGCGTAGTTAATCCCGCTTACGTCATGCCGGGGCTTAGAAAGACGCTTATACAGTTCCTGACTGAACTAGAACATTCTGGAATGAGCAGAAATAAGGAACAGGCGGCCAGGATGTTAGATAACCTTATACGCCATGCTCCAAAGCTGGTAAAGCCGTATATGGAGACAATTCTGAATGTACTTGTACCAAAACTAAAAGAATCTGACTCGAATCCTGGTGTAGTGATCAGCGTTTTAAAAGCCGTCGGAGATTTAGCCGACGTACACGGCGATAACAGTGGACTCAAGAAGTGGCTGCCAGAACTCCTAAGCATTCTTCTAGAACTGCTATCTGACGCAACCGCAACAGAAAAGAGGAGTGTTGCTCTCTGGGCGTTTGGCCAACTGGTCAGCGCTACAGGTTACGTCGTTGCTCCTTACACCGAATACCCGACCCTTATGGACGTCCTCTTGAATTTCTTAAAGACTGAACAGCAACCAAAAGATAGGAGAGAAACCATTCGCGTTTTGGGATTGCTAGGAGCATTGGATCCATACAAACACAAGATAACTAGAGGTCTGATTGGCGAACAGCCTGACTCCAGCTTAGTTCCTGTAGCTGATAGCAAAGCAGAAGAGAATAACTTCGATATGACGACGAGTGAAATGCTAGTGAACATGTCATCCCCTGTGTTAGATGAGTACTATCCAGCCATAGTTATATCCACACTTATGAGGATACTAAGAGATCCTACACTGCAGCAACATCACACGAGTGTGGTCCAAGCAGTGACGTTCATCTTCCAATCTTTGGGAATCAAATGCGTGCCATACATTTCTCGTGTCACACCGAGTCTTCTCTACGTAGCGAGAGCAACCGACAACAATAATTTCAGAGAATTCCTGTTCACTCAAATGGCTAGATTGATTGCAATTGTAAAGCAGCACATTCGTAATTATTTAGACAAAATATTCGATTTGATCAAGGAGTTTTGGACGCCCAACAGTCCTTTCCAGCCAACTTTGATTTTGTTGGTTGAGTACATCGCTGTGGCTCTTGGGTCGGAGTTCAAAGTGTACTTACCTCAGCTAATGCCACAGATTTTACGTGTTTTAGCACACGATGCGAGCAAAGATAGAATTGTGACTGAAAAACTGCTTTTCGCCCTACAAAAATTCGAAGATAATTTAGATGATTACATGCATTTAGTGATACCGTCGATCGTGAAGCTGTTTGATGCCTCAGATTGCCCAATAAATGTGGCAAAAGTAGCCATGGAGACAGTTGACTATCTCTCGGATTCCTTGAACTACAGTGAGCTAGTTTCTAGAATAATCCATCCTTTAGTTCGAAGCTTGGACACGTGCGCGGCATTGCGACCTACTGCAATGGACACGTTATGTGCTTTGATCGTCCAATTAGGACGCAAGTTCACAGATTTTATACCACTGGTTCAGAAAGTGGTGGTAAAACATAAGATTCAGCATCAAAATTACGAATTACTGCTCTCTCGAATGCAGTCTAGTCAAACTTTGGCGATGGATGAGTTCTTACAGAGTACGAGGCGTAGACCAAGAAACAATAATCAAGAGGCAAGTGATACTTTAATAAAAATATTAGAGTTTTATTTATTAACCTAGTTTTATCGTAAACCGTCAGTTGTCCTACCATAGGTGCACCCTAAGCACATTTCAGCGAATGTTTGCGACGTTTGTGCCGTGTTTACTTACCTTGGCTTACCATAATCGTAAGCTGAACAATCGTCACTACGATATCTCCCTAAAGCACTTTGTATGTATCAATAATTAACACTTACTTTTTACCTTCTAAAAATATATACGTTGTATTCAACAGGCTCGCATCGGCTACAACTCCGACACTTCCCAGTCGATTCGCAAGTTGTGTGTGAACGCGCACAACTTGAAGCTAGCATGGACAGTCAGCTCTCGTGTATCAAAGGATGACTGGCTGGAATGGCTGAGAAGGTTCAGCATTGGCTTGCTGACCGAATCTCATAGTCCTGCTCTTAGGTAAGTACTTACCTCATTCTAAATCGATTTTTAGGCACGTCCGCCATTGGTTCCATTACGAATGTACGTACTATACAAAGTTTCTGTCATGTTTAAATAGCTCTGCTTACAAATTATTGTATTGTGAGATGAACGTATGCCTGTTGTGTAGTTGTATACTTTATACATATTATACTATTTGGCTTTTCGCCGTTTTATATATTTTTTAATATATCCCGGCTCATCAGCTGTCGTTTGCGATATTTTTAAAATGCGTTTTGTTGTCCCCGTGTGGGCACTGTGGATAGTTATGGAAAAGGCCTTAAGTGTTGTAAAGATAAAACCTAATGTTGATTAATTTATTTACAATACGACATTTCATTTACAGGGCATGTCTAGCCCTAGCACATAACTACTCCCAACTCCTGCGCGACTTATTCAACGCCGCCTTCGTCTCTTGTTGGACGGAACTCGACAACACATCTCGTACTGAGCTATCGAATGCTCTAGAACAAGCACTGACCGCCCCCGATGCGCCCGAACTGGCACACACCGTGCTGAACTTAGCTGAGTTCATGGAACATTGTGAAGGGGGCGCTCTGCCGATATCTACGCATCTGCTCGGTGAAAGGGCTATGCATTGCAGAGCGTATGCGAAGGCTTTGCATTATAAGGTACAATAAAATTGTTTTAATGTTCAGTATTGAAGATGGATACTTCTGAGCCCACTATTTAATTTTTAGGTAACTTGATCATGTTACTTTTTCGCAGGAAGAAGAGTTCCGTAACGGCGCAACATCTCAAGTCGTAGAAGCTCTGATTCACATCAACAACAAGCTACAACAGAAGGAGGCCGCTGAAGGCCTCCTAGAAAGAGTCATGGCACAGCGCGAAGCCGGCGACGCTAACCTCAAGGTCCAAATAAGATGGTACGAGAAACTACACAACTGGGAAAAGGCCCTTGATTTATACGGAGAGAAGTTAATTGACGATGTAAGCGATATTGACTCTTATCTCGGCGAGTTACGTTGCTTTGAAGCTTTAGGAGAGTGGGTCGAACTGTATAATACAGTCTCCAAGAAATGGGTCAAAATGACCAACGAAGAGAGATTTAAAGCGGCAAGACTTGCAGCCGCTTCAGCTTGGGGACTCAGCGAATGGGACTCCATGTCCAAATACGTAAATTTCCTCCCAGAAAATACTCAAGATGGTGCGTTTTATAGGGCAGTTCTTAATATCCACAATGGAGAATTTGACAAATCTAAACTATTCATCGATCAAGCGCGTACCTTGTTAGACTCTGAGTTAACTGCTGTAGCTGGCGAAAGTTACCAGAGAGCGTACGGTGCTTTAGTAAACGCTCAGCTGTTAGCAGAATTAGAAGAAGTAATCACTTACAAGTCAGTTGTGGAGAGGAGAGAATCTATTAGACAAGGGTGGTGGACGAGACTGCAAGGTGGCCAAAGATTAGTAGAAGACTGGCGCAGGATTCTTCAAGTTCGCAGTCTAGTTCTAACACCACAGGAAGATATGGCCACATGGCTAAAGTTCGCCTCACTATGCCGAAAGAGCGGTGCCCCACGCCAAGCTCACAAAACACTGGTAATGTTGTTGGGAACAGATCCTAGCAAGAACCGAGACATGCCACTGCCAACACACGAGCCAAGACTGACATTAGCTTATGCCAAACATTTGTGGGTCGCTGGCGACAAACAATTGGCGTACGACCAACTTCAAAGATACGTAGACTCGACTGAAACGGGCGACGCGGAACACTGCAGACTGCTAGCGCGGTGCCATTTAAAACTGGGATCATGGTGTGAATCCTTACTCGGTATAAACGAACTCTCTATTCCGGAAATTCTCCGGAACTACGCAGCAGCCACAGATCTCTCTTCTGATTGGTACAAAGCTTGGCATGCTTGGGCTTACATGAACTTTGAGACTGTTTTGTTCTATAAACATCAGGATACCAATATCCCAATCGAAAGAAGACCTTCTCCGGAGTGTATTCAACAGCATACAGTTCCTGCAGTGGAAGGCTTCTTTAAATCCATTAAGCTGTCCCACGGCAGTTCGCTTCAAGACACTCTTAGGTTGCTAACTTTGTGGTTCGACTTTGGTCACTATCCCGCCGTACATGAAGCTCTAGTTGAAGGCATCAGAACTATTGAAATCAACGTCTGGCTACAAGTTATACCTCAACTTATAGCTAGAATCGACACGCCAAGAGCGTTAGTCGGGAAATTAATTCACTCTCTATTAATCGATATCGGGAAATCTCATCCTCAAGCATTAGTGTATCCTTTGACCGTAGCATCTAAATCATCGTTTATTGCTCGGAAGAATGCAGCCAATCAAATTTTGAAGTCAATGTGTACTCATTCGAGTAACCTAGTCAACCAGGCCGCCATGATATCGGAGGAGCTCATTCGAGTGGCTATTCTATGGCACGAGCAATGGCATGAAGCTTTAGAGGAAGCTTCAAGGTTGTACTTCAGTGAGAATGATGTGAATGCCATGTTTAAAACGTTGGAACCTCTGCATGCGATGTTGGAGCGGGGCCCGCAGACACTGAAGGAGGTGTCGTTCAGTCAGGCATATGGACGAGATCTGAATGAGGCACAGGATTGGTGTAATAGATATAAGGTATGTAAAATTTTTCATTATTTCGAAGTAATTAATTTGTCAGAAATACGGCATACATTATGGAAACGCGAATATTCCCGATCAGTAACACCTTGTCGTCAACACAGTTGACGATCGAGAAAAAGTTTCATTCATTCACAGTGTAGACAAACGGGGCTATTTTTCGAGTATTCCCGAGGGCCTAGACAAATGCCATTCGCTTCGGAGCGATTCTATTTCGACAATCGCTATCGCTTCAACGATAACGAAGTTCAATTGGTAGACAAAGTACAGTTCGTTTTGCTATCGTCTCATCCATTGATTTGTTCGATGAAAATTATTAATTGAATTTATACAAAACCGTATAAAATCGTTAGTTTAGATGATTCTGAACCCGCATCGGTGGGCAGTACCGGTCAGAAACGTCACAGTTTTATGGGAGCCCATTTCTGCTATATCAAAAGAAATAGGCAGACGGTTTCATTACATATTAAAAATGTAAGTACATAGGTTTCGTAATTTTAGTACGAAAAAGTTTGTTTGCAGACATTTTGCGTGTACAATGTGGCCTGAGTGCATTTTCAAAAATGTCAAAAATTTTACCGATCGGTCTCACAGTAACCTGGTTAATTTTTTTTTAATCTTTTGTATAGTTACCGGAGTTACAAAAATATGTTTTCTTAAATTTTAACTGGTACCTACCTATAATTCCAAAAACCAAAAGAACGTTTCGACGTCGCCCGGAAAACGCGCGGTGTTTATTACGCTCCTATCCCTCGCGACAGGACACGAAAGTTTTTAAACACGTTCAAAATGGTTCAACTCGTAAGAGGCTCACACTTTCTTCTGAAAAACAATTTATTCGCATCAATTGACCAATGTTCACCTGAAAACAAAATTTTCAGACGGGTTGCTATGTATTTTATTTTTTGCCTCATTTTTAACTTTCTCAAATGGTCTCCTTGGTACGTGCGACGCTACTGGATTGTAAAAATTGTGTTTTTGGTATCTGAAACCTATCGTTCAACTCCATTCTTAAAATCAGACAAATTGCTATGAAACAGGTCAGTATTTGTTTTTGACATATCTCAAAATGCGGTCCGGTCTGACGTGACGCGAAAAATGTATGAAACTATGATTTTTTTGTATTCAGAATAACTAAATTTATCGATTGTATATGGTTTTGTTCGTAAAACGATAAGGCAAAAATTTTGGTCATGGGCTCTCGTACCACGACTCTTACTCCGGGACGAAAATTCAAAAGTGATAAAATTCTATAAATAATGCATTTCATCGAGACTTTCGAATAGGGATGATGATTAAAATTATTTTTTTAGTACGTCAGGTAGATTATATTGGACACGTATTTTATTTTTTACGTAATCAAAATATTACTACGTAGCGAGTAGCGAGCCCCCACTCCCCAACTTTAATGCGTTTTATCTAAGTATTTTTGTATAAATATGATAAAGCAAGAAACACGTGTCTAATATTTTTTTATTATTTGACAGACGGATTTAATATAATTTCTCTAATATAAATTTTACTAAACATAAAATTATCATACCCCCGAGAAAACTCCAAAAGTCGTTTGGTGGAAACGAAAGATGATGACATTATCTAACTAATTTCTATTCGTTAACATATGATCACGTGACATTTCCATAGCTTAAGTCAACCGCATACATTTTTGACTTTTCTACTGGCCATATCGCTAATCGAATGTTACTTTGTCTAGGCCCTCTGATCAGTAATACCCCTGTCGTTAACACTATTGACAATCGGGAAAATAAAGTTCGTTCGCAGCGTTGACGCATACTAAAAAGTCAAGGTATAGAAAAGTGGAGTTCAATTAGAGATGACATGGATTTTCAAAATGCTTTAATTAATTACGACTTTCAAAGCAAAAATGAACATCAAAAAAAAAAAAACTTATTTTTTGGAAAAAAGCTCTTTAACGCGACATGCGGTAGGAGTAAACTTATGCTGAGCGATGGCCGTTTTGCGTGGATGTGACGCATATTTTCCCCCTTATTGTTTATTTTCGTGTTTTGTTCTTTCCTTGCGTCATGTGGACCGCAAATAAACGTATTTTCTTTCTTTTTTCTTAAACTGCCAGAAATCTTTCTCTCCAAAATCTAAACGAGAATCCAAGAAGAGCAAATCACGCAAAAATGCCCAGTATACCGAGTTGGCCAGTTGGCCGAGCGACTGGCTCGCTCAACGTGTACTGCCCGGGGGCTTTCGACATTTATGTATTTTATTATAGACCAGTATTGTCACTTTTGTCATTACTATTAGTAACCACCCGAAAAAACATGCTATACCGTAGATTACTAGAAGTCGCTGTTTCTTCAGCGGAAGTAGGTTTTCATTACAACTCAAGTTTTGTCATTTGTATGGCAGTGCGATAAGGTCCAAATTGACATCGTCTTGTCTTACCATACTTATTTTGTCTAAATTAACGTTTTCTCAGGAATCCGGCCTAGTACGAGACCTAAACCAGGCTTGGGATCTATATTACCACGTATTCCGTCGCATCAGCCGCCAACTCCCTCAACTGACGTCACTAGAGCTGCAGTACGTGAGCCCGCGCCTGCTCAACTGCCGCGACCTCGAGCTCGCCGTGCCTGGCTCCTACGTGCCCTTGCAGGACCTCATCCGCATCGCGCACATACAGAGCAGTCTGCAGGTGAGCTGCACGTTGTACTAGCATGTGTTACGTCACTACAGCTGCAGTTCGTGAGCCCACGCCTGTTCAACTGCTGCGACCAACCATCAAACATTTTAAAAGTCACCGTCTGCCTTTGGACATGATATACAGTGTCTAAACGTATTATATTTTGAGTCCCGTCAAGTTGGTGCAGTTTCGTCAACGAATAAAATGTAACCCTGAAAATGCTGTAAAATCGAAATTAAATGCGGTTTTAATTTCCAAGGCTCAAAAAGACACTTCCTTATAACCAATTCAATTGTTTCCCCCACAGGTAATCACCTCAAAGCAGCGTCCACGCCGCCTCTGCATCCGCGGCTCCAACGGCAAAGACTACATCTTCCTACTCAAAGGTCACGAGGACTTACGTCAAGACGAGCGCGTCATGCAACTGTTCGGTCTAGTCAACACGCTACTGCAGGCTGATCCCGACACGTTCCGGAGAGATCTGGCCATTCAGAGATATGCTGTCATTCCGCTGTCGACGAACTCTGGCTTAATTGGATGGGTGCCGCACTGTGATACTTTACATTCGCTTATAAGGTTCGTTTTGAAGCACTCTCTCAAATATGTTTTTAGACTTTAGAGCTTAAGAATTGCTGTGAAGAAGTAAATATCCATTTGGAAAAAAAATGATGGTCAAAGGAATTAATTTAAAGCCGAATAAAGGTGCACATCGTCGATGTGAGCACGGGTGTCACAGCTAAATAAATATTAAACCTTGCCATAGTCCGCAAGGGCATAAAAGCTGACAAATCCACGCAGTTAAGCCTGTGAATTTTTTACTTTATTTCTATAAACGTAAGGTTTATATTTTTTGGCAATGGAACCCACTGCGCTACGCTTCGCTTCGCTCAATTTTTATCAATGTAACCGACTTACTGAATAAAAAATGATGTATGTTTTAAGGGATTATAGAGAGAAGAGGAAGTGCTTGTTGAACATCGAACACAGAATCATGCAGAGGATGGCGTCCGATCTCGATAAACTGATGTTGATGCAAAAGGTTGGTTTTTCCTGTTAAAATACTTTTATTTCTCAAATATTAAAAATATACTTAGGTACTTATAATTTACTGCTATGCATTCAATTTTGGTACAGTCAGCGAAATGTATTGTGTAGCTCGGAAAAGGGTGATTCGACCCGCCCAAGCTTTTTACCGACTCGAAAACAAAATACTACTAAATTGGGCGCCAAGTTCAAATGTGAGCGGTTCGATCGCCTACGAAAGAATGACAGTGGCATAAATACTGTCTACGTAGGTTAGGTACTAGAATGAAGAGAGAACAACTAAAATGTTATCCATTGCTGGTTTTGCGCACTTTTTTCATTTTACTTTGAAAGGAATATGTGTGATAGATAGCAAACATGAAAAGAATCACAATGACGTTGTTTTGGTACAGCCGCTTACATTTGCCAATCTTCTATATAATAAAAACGAATTACTGTTCGTTGTCTCGCTAAAACTCGAGAAGGCTGGATTGAAAATAGTAAAAAACAACAATTTTATTTTCTCATACAAACTGTTCCTAGCTGTCGCTATAAATCCTAACTAACAAAAAGTACTAGGCTTGCATGTATACATGATAGTACCTATTTCAATAGGTAGGTAGGGGTAGGTAGGTAGGGTAGGTAGGTGCGCCATAGATAAGTACTTAGTGCTACACGTGCGCAGCCGGGGCGGGTAAAGCTAGTAATGAATTAATATAATATAATAGCCCTAAAGGCATTACTTACCTACGTCACACTATCATAAATAAATTGGAAGTCAGATAGCTTGTGTTTCGTTTTAATCTTCGTATTTTATTCTTTATCGTATAAATACAGATAAGTGAACTGTGCATGGTATTCCTACTGGTCAAGCCAATTTGCTGACGTATCGCCCTCTGCCTTCATTGTGTTTCCGAAGTTATTAGCAAGATATTTTTTGTTGATGACACATGTTGCGTGCGAAACATCGATCGTTTCTGCTTGGTACTTAATTTTCTCTGTTTGGAAAGTTTCTGGAAGAATGTCTGATATTAAAAAGCGTACAGTGGACGTCGATTGTCGTTTCCCACGTTGCTCTATGGTAAGCTTATTACCTGCTTGTTGTGTAATGAGTCATTAACCGATATAAAAGAAAACAATATGAAACGACACTATTCTAGTATACATACTACCCAGCATACTCTAATGCTAGCCACACACGTACCGAATTACTTGAGCAAGTAAATCGTTACGTTTGTGACTAGCATTTAAAAGCTGGTTACCAGTTTGTACAAATAAAGAACACAAGCTGTCAAACCTAGCCTCATAGTCTGTTCAAAAATAGCAAAGTCATCACAACCATTTACTGAAGGAGAATTTGTAGAAGAGTGTATGTTAGAAATAACAATACGCAAAGCATGATCACCGTAGAAACGGGTTTTGTCTACAGAAGAATAGACAAAATGACAAATTGTGATTGTCTATCCGTCATTTTGTCAATTCTCATCAATGGTCATGCTAGGCGTGCTGAGAGAAAAAAGAATTCGAAAATATAAGTTTGTCAAGACGTAAAGATGTTCGACGTGTTGATATGATGGCAGGAGATATCAAGATAGAGTTGTCTGAACGTGCGACTGGATTTCAAGCATTTCCAATTGCTTTGGACGAGATCAGTGACTTGTCTGAACACTGCGCAACTAGCAATTTTTTTACGAGGTCTTGACGAAGAATTTAATGTAACTGAAGAATTGCCGGGACTACAGCCGCTAAAAGAGCCCAGCACCAGAGAAGATATTTTTGATGAGGTTCAAGCTGCTATTGAGCAGTATAGGTTTACAATGGGCCCGATTGATTGGAGTTTGCACAAATGGTTCACTAAAAGGTTTCATGAGTATTTAAAAAGAAAAAGCGATTAACCTGAACGTGGAAAAAGAAGACCTAACAATCCACCATAGCATTATACATCATGAAGACTTGTGTTCCAAGCCTGTTCAATTGCTGAGCGTTATGGACGTGATAGTGAAGAGCATCAATTTTTGTCTTTCCCTTGCGCCTGACCATCACAAGTTCAAATAATTTTTGCATGACGTCTCTTTAGAACATGGTGCTTTGACATACTATTGTGAAGGGAGGTAGTTGAGTAAAGGCAATATGATAAAAAGTTTTTAAGTTCTTAGAAAATAAATTGCCGCATTCATGGAAATAAAAAACGAACAATTATCATTAGAAGTCAGTGATCCAAAATGGGTGTGTGAACTAGCCTTTCTGGTTGACATCACGGGTCACTTAAACGACTTGAACTTGAAACTTCAAAAACAAGGTCAATTGGTAAATGAATTGTACAGCCATCTGAAAGATTTACAGAACAAAATTCGCGTTTGGGAAACACGAACCCAATTTGGAAACTGTTTTAATTTTTCAAATCTATTATGTCAGGAAGATATTGCGTACGCTCTATATGCTGAAGAACTGAAATTACGGTCGGAGCATTTTTCTAGTAGACTTGATGATTTCAAGAACATGGACAGCAGCCTAAGCCTATTTACTATTCCAATAAAAAGTGACGTAGAGAAGGCTCCAGCTTACCTACAAATGGAGCTGATTGAGCTTCAAGAGGATTAGAAGACACACGCCTCAAACACAAATTTAGGTGAAGTAAAGCTACTAGACTTCTATAGATTATCTACTTGAATAAAAGTATCAAAAAATGCGAGCGCAAGAATCTTCTCAAGTTCTGACTCAGGCTGCCCAATCAGTGGCGATCTCTCCCGTCTGGCCCTGATTCAGGCCATGGTTCGGAGCGAGAGTGCATGGGAGGCCGTCACTTCCTTCTGCGACGCAGTAACGCTCGCGAAGGAGGAGGCGGAACGCGTGAGGGAGAGACAAGATTCGCGCCCGCGCGCCCCTAGTCGCCGCAGGAGTCGCAAGCCGATTTCCGGCCACCATAGGCGCGGGCTTGCGGACGGTGAGCGATGGGTAGCTCGCCGTCCGATTAGGACCAGGCCCGGGTCAACGGCGCGTTATGTTCTACGCGCACCTCAAAGAGATGTCAGCAGCAACTGACAGGGTCCTTTAGGGCCAATGCCTGCCGGGGTTGCGAGTTGTCCGAAAGGGATATCGTGGCCCCGGCACACAGGCAACGGAAGAGGAACGGTGGGTTTTAGTCAGTAAAAGTCTGACACGCCCTCCCGCTCCGCCCAGAGCGGGAGAAGTTATTTGATAATTTCCAACTCAAAAAAAAAAAAATGCTGCCCAATCAGTTGTAATTTTATAAAATATAAAGGTTCATAAAATAGAATATAGGTACCATCGAAGAAGTTCATAACAACCACCTTAAGGATTATTCTTGCTTGCAGCGCTCGGCGACTATAAAACCGGAACGGTAACAGATGTGGTCATCGTGTTCACGGGATTTTGTTATAAAACTGGTTAGATATGAACTTTTTGATGGTAGATATAAAATTAAACCTTTGTTCATACTGTCCTGCCCATTACTTACCTACGACCAGCGAATACATAAACGTTCCACAGTTTAACCTGCGACTTATCACAAAGGTTGCCTATACTTTGGTTATATAAGTACTCGGTAAACCCGTTTTATAGCCACTGCATACGACAGATAAAGAACGGCAATAAATGATTTGAATATACAGACGTTTTAATTTGATAGATAATTCCCAAAAAAATCCGTTTGTCTGACTACATAAGACGGCCCAAGGCATTAACTGCCAGTCAACGTATGACATATATTGTACTAGCTAAGCCCCACAGTTTCACCCGCAAGTCCTGATCCAGTGGGAATATTGGGATAAAAAGTATCCTATGTCCTATTCCAGGTCATGGTGTACCTGTGTACCAAATTTCATCCAAAACCGTTCAGCCGGTTTAGCGTGAAAGCGTAACAAACAAACAAACTCACTTTCGCATTTATAATATTTGTTAGGATTACAACAATTATTACTCATAGTAAATCAATTGCCTCTAGCAGTCAAAAGATCAAATGCAAAATTTTTCATGCCATAATTTATGTAAATTTTCCTAGGTGGAAGTCTTCGAGCACGCCCTTGAACATACAGCAGGCGATGACCTCGCCAAGTTACTCTGGCTGAAGAGCCCATCTTCCGAAGTGTGGTTCGAGCGTCGCACGAACTACACTCGTTCTCTGGCCGTCATGAGCATGGTAGGCTACATCCTGGGGCTCGGAGACCGGCATCCCTCCAACATCATGCTGGACCGAGTCACCGGGAAGTTCCTGCATATAGATTTCGGCGACTGCTTCGAAGTAGCTGTCACAAGAGACAAATTCCCAGAGAAGATTCCGTTCAGATTAACCAGGATGCTCATTAATGCTATGGAGGTAAGATAAAAAAAAAGATCATTATATAGTCATTAGATAGTATTATCCAGTGTTATCTAAATTCGATAAAATGTACCTAACGAAGAATTAACAGATAAAATCGACAAGATCGATTATACATAATCGATATTAATCAGAATCCATAAAGGATAATCAAGTTCTTTCCCAGATAACCTTCGTCAAGGTTTTCTGAATTTAAATATGTAAATTATTCTGTCAGTATTATTATGCACATCAATATCAAGAGAAGGATCGTTCCTCTTGTATGACATACTTGTATGCCTTCCTGCCTTACTAGAATACATGTGTTGTTCTTACGGCGAATAAGCTTCTTTCAGTCTCTATAACATGACAAAGACAATACTACGCTTCTGACGCATTCCATTTGCCATGTCTTTGTATGCACAGGAAAAATGATAGCTGCCTAAGGCTAGGGTCAAATATGGCCAAAAATACTTGCTACGATGACCGCGTTCTTCTACCCGGACTGGTCTCTATACCAAGGCGGCTTGGTCAATGGTATCACATGTTCCTCCCCTAAATATTCTCTCAAATTCTCCAGGTGACCGGCATCGAAGGCACATACCGTCGCACATGCGAGTCAGTGATGGAGGTGCTCCATCGTCACAAGGACAGCGTCATGGCTGTGCTAGAAGCGTTCGTATACGACCCTCTACTCAACTGGAGACTCATAGACGCCGGACGTCGTTCTCGAGCCGACGCAGAAATCTGTTCAACATCAGACCCAGCTTCGTCCCCACAGCCGAGCAGAAGCAGGATACATATAGGACTAAACGACACTCTCGACCAACCAGCGGAGACGAATCTAAACAAAAGAGCGCTAGCTATCGTGAACCGAGTGCGGGACAAGTTGACCGGTCGTGACTTCCCGCATATCGATGAGATAGTCTCGGTACAGAAGCAAGTCGATCTGCTCATACAACAAGCTACGAGTAACGAGAATTTATGCCAGTGCTATGTGGGGTGGTGCCCGTTCTGGTAATACCAAAGGATAATGTATGTAAATTCCGTTTTTTGTACTGTCTTATTTTTGTAAGGGCCTATTTTCCGTCCGGAAAGATAAAATCAAAAATAAAAAATAAAAAAAAATTACGAAATAGAAGTTATCTAGACTTCAGGAAATGGGGAAATAGGCCATAAATCTAGTGATACATTTTACCATTGTATCTGTGTATTTGGGAAACAAGAATCCACATAAGTCATTCGTAAGGTAGTTAGTTGTACTTCATAACGGTCTGCTATGCTACGCGTGCATGACAACCATGGAAGCGGGTTTTGTCGACGGAAGAATAGACAAATTGACAGATTGTGATTGTTTATCTGTCATTTTGTCTATTCTTCCGTCGACAAACGCCGTTTCTATTGTGGTCATGCTAAGCGTGCTGGAGGGTATTATAAAGAGTTTGAAAACATAAAGTAGTAAATAAATGAAGTGTGACCGATAATCAAATGTATGTCTAAAATGCATATTTATCGTGTCGTCGTATATTCACTAATAAGGCGTTTAATTACTACTTTGTGGTCGAAATGGATCGCAATATACAGTTGGATAATCATTAATTTACGCACTATATAAAAGTGTCACATTATTTATCTCTAAACGACTGTAATGCATTTATATAACTGCACTCGGCATTTAGTCATAACTCATTTGTTAAAATTAATTTAAGTTAAAGAAATTACCGGGTAGATCAGAAAATTTGTATAGTCTCTCTCTCTCGTTATTGTTCCTCCATCGAATAATGTACAGAATGGCAAGGACATCGACGCGAAAACGTGTACCATGGATTCAGTACATGATTCTGAAGGCTCCTGCGTTGAAATGTTTCGGTTAATGAAAAAAAACGGTTTTACATAGACAAGTGCAATACCTACGAGGTCAAAATGTATAGAACAGTTAATATTTTTTTAAATAACCGATGATAAATTTCTACGCAGGTTCAGAATCATGTACTGAATCCATGGTAACAGTTTTCGCGTCGATGTCCCTGCCACCCTGTATACACACACACACATATATATATATATATATAATATATCTTCTATCTAAAAATCAATTAGCGTGCGTTAGTCTCGCAAAAACTCGAAAATGGCTCGACCGATTGTGATGAAACTGTGGTAAGTTGCTGTGTGCGACCTGGAGAAGGTTCCTAAACAAAAACAAAAAAAAAATTAAAAGTGCATTAGCTAGTGTTGTGTATAAATTGTAACGGCGCCATAAGAGGGTATTTGGAATTAGAAAAGTTCAAGGGGCGGGTTAGCGAGAAACACGTAACTATAACGTCACTTTAGATCCATTTGTTTGTAACGGTATAGTCGACCTCATAATACGGATGACGACTAAAAAAATTTTTTTAGTCCGTCTTTGAGAATATAAAAAATATTGGACACGTATTTTCTCTTTTTTTACGTAATCTAAAGATTACGGCGATACATTGAGGTAAAATGTGCCATGACGTCACGAGTATGTAGATTTTATACGTACTAGTGACGTATCGACCCCCACTCCCCAACTTAAAATGCGTTTTATCTAAGTATTTTTTATTAATATGATAAAACAAACAATACGTGTCTAATATTTTTTTATTATCTGACTGACGGACTAATTAGAATTTTTTTTTTTTTACCCAGGCGTCATCCCTATTGCTTACCACCCTAAGGTTGAATAACACTGAGGCCCTTTGTACACGGAACGATTTCTATACGACCTATAAACCGCGTTGTAGAAAAAACGTGTATGTCAACAAGCTTCCATAGTAATCCATACCACACTAAACAGTGACGACCGTACCTACACGGCGAATAAAAAGTTTTTCACGGCAAGAAAAACGTGTGTGTACATTGGGCCTTACACGTCATAAAACGTCAAGCTATCTAATTGCGTAACACATTTTCTTAAATGATTAAGACTAATCGATTTCATTTTGACAGCAACATATACAGGCTGGCAGGGACATCGACGCGAAAACTTACCATGGATTCAGTTATTTTTTTTAAATAACCGACGAACAATTTCAATCCAGGAGCGTTCAGTATCATGTACTGAATCCATGGTAAAAGTTTTCGAGTCGATGTCCCTGCCAGCCTGTATATGTTGCTGTCAAAATGAAATCGATTAGTCTTAATCATTTAAGAAAATGTGTTACGCAATTAGATAGCTTGACGTTTTATGACGTGTAAGGCCCAATGTACACACATAGGTAGTATAGGTATAGTCCTAGAGCTAGATCGAAGAGTTTACGAAAAATCTATACTTAAAAATTGAACTCATTATATCTTCTAAACTAAGGCCTAACCAAATCTGTGACTTGGCGACGAATTGTGACTAATTAGCGACAAAATTTGGGAGAAAACAGATCTTCGCCTATCGCCTTTAGGTACCCTAGCTTTTGAGATTCAATTGGGCCATGCTGGGGAGACGCTCCCCAGATCCCTTATAACTTTTGAACCAGTGATCGACAAATTCTGATATTTGGTGACAAATTTCGACTAATTAGCGACAAATTGTTTGTGTTATCAAAATTAAAATCCCTGATGGTGGCCATGCCAGTGTCAGTCACACTTTACTGGGAGTTTCTTTCAAAAGTAATAAAGCAATTTTGATGTAGAATCTATTGTTGAAATGATGAAATGAAATGATTTTATTTTCTGTAAATAGGTTTGTACAAATACTTTTACACGCTAATAATACTTAAAAAACCAGATGAGGTCGGCGTATCCTATCTGACTACTCTGAGTAGGAAGGCCGAAACAAACTCAGATGCGCACTGATTTATCCCAAAAAATAAACTGCGCGTCAGTAATTGGTACGCATTGCAATGCGCTGCTCAAGTTGGATGGAGGGCCAGATACACAGTTATAGCGGCTAACTGTTTCCTACTAATTAACCCAGTGAATAACTCAAGCTGCATATTGATCATAGCAATATAAATAAAAAGGGCCGAAAACGCCACTAATTAAATAGCACGACCGCTTCGCCCAGTAAACTTGTTATAATTGGCCGCAAATATAGACATTATGTCTAGTAATTAGGGTTGTTTTTTACATAACGTCGACGTTTAGTTAAGGTTATAATAGGTAATGATAGGAACAAAATGGGATGTAACTTTGACGTTCTTGTTATTGAAATAAAAAATTGTGCCTATAATGTGATAACACTAACATCATTTCCGTATGGAAAAGATATCATGCTACTTGTAAATAAGCTATGTTTATTGTCTTAAATTAGATTGTTTTTCACGGAATAAACGATTTGTTGTTAATTTATGGTTTTCTTTAAGGTTCCGTGTACGAAAAAGTAAACCCCTCTTTAGTAAAAAAAAAGGTGTTTTCAACATATTTTTTCTGCTATAAGTTCTATAAAGTGGTTCAGCCACGCCAGCAAGTAGACCATATAATGAAGTTGATGATATTTTTTATTTTTCAACATTAAAACTGGTTTCTTGTAACAAAATGATCAAACGTCAGTCTCGCGTCATTTTTCGGAAAACCTATTGCGAATATTAGTGATTTTCCATGAATACTTGATTTATTTGAAAAATCCCTTTCAGCCGCATGCAAGACAAAGAAGACGCTTTTCAAATAAAAATTAGTTTTGTTAAAATTATTTTCCCTTTCTCACAACAAATGCATGAACAACATTGATAAAAATCAGTCGATTTCGTGCGCGGCCTCTTAATAGTTAGATCTTAGGATGTTAATACACGGTTTTACAGCAGCTGCACTATCGTATAAGATAACACACTGCTGAGACACAGGCCTTGTCTCTTCGAGAGGGAGTGAGCTGTAATCTACCACGCGGACCCAGTGCGGGTTGGTAGATCACATGTCTTCGAATTTTTGTTCTAGGACATGCCGGTTTCCTCACGATGTTTTCCTTCACCGTTTTGAGAGCAGTGGTGATGATTACACAAAGTAAAGCGCCTGCCTGGGTTTGAACTCACGACCATTACATACATACACATACACATTATATTGCATACTCGTTGAGTCGGCCACTAATGCTCCCAAGATAAATAAACGTTGTGGCACAGTTAACACTCCAATTAACACTCAATTATAATTAATTACAAACAGTTGCGTACCTTGATTAAGGGGGCACTAGCGCCACTCCTTTAAAAATAGTTTCATATTGAGACACGAAGCAACAAAATACGATCTAGAGGAATGTGCCCGCTTTTTGTTTAGATCGAATTTTGTTCATGTCTCAATATGAAAATTTATAAAAGGTATTAGAAAATTCTAGACACACTTACCGAGGGTCCTTACTAGCCGTTATTCATAATTCTTTCTCAGTCACGAGATAATAAATTTTTAAAGGTTTGGCGCTAGTAGACCATTGGGCGCCCTCTATGTTCTATGTTATGGGGTTTGGTTTCCGCACTTACTCCTTCAGTGGACCATTGTGCGTGGGCGATAGCGGCCGTTGGTAGTTACTCCAACCAGCCCACCTCCCTCCAGAAGTTAATTAAATCTCCTGGTCTGTTCAGAACATCTGTGAAAGATCTGGGTGTCCCGAGGGTCTGTGTTCTAATCTGGGTGACGCCTGTGCATTCACCACATCTGCACCGTACCTTCCGCTACCCTTGGTTATCCACGGAAGGCCGGGAGTGGTGCCGTCGGATCTGTGTCCATAACTAGGTTCTCTAAGTCCGTCTTAATTTGTTTGGCCTCATCCTTTATCACGGTCTCTGGAGGGGGGGGCGAGGCAGATTGCTACTGTCAGCCGCGCATGGATGTCCTTCGTGGCTCGCGCGTAGGTCCTCTGCTCCCCTTGAGCGGGGTGGATCCTCACCCGTTTGGCGTCCCCTGAAGCATGCTCGGTGACGCCGCGTCATCGGGGCATCCCCTCTTCGCTGAGGCTGCGGTTTTGAGGTGCCAGGCTGGTTATTTTTTGCCGGCGAGGTGGTGTGAGGTACCACCCCGCTTGCCCCTGCTGTGCTTAGGACGAGGTCGGTTGTTGGGTCTATCTGTGTCGTGGGGTCGGCTGTCGGTCCCGGGGGACCCTATCGCGTGCGGAAGCTTTTCGCGCTGGGTTGCCCCTTCGCAAGCTTGCCCCCGCACACGCGGTTCCGCGTTCGGCCGCTTTGTGCGCTGAGTTTCCCCTTCGCGCTGTCGCGGCCGGTCGCGTGCGTCTGGCCCCTTTTCGCGCTGGGTTTCCCCTTCGCGGACTGGAGGCTGGTCGCGCACCTTCCCTTCGGCGTCCGATCGCGCTTCGCGCTGGCTAGTGCCTTCGCGGATTTTACGCTTTTGTTCGCCAATTCTCATCTTCCGGGCCTGGATTTTTCGCGCTTTGTCAGTGGGCGTACTTCATCACAGGCAACCGGAAGAGTGTTCGAGTTGCCGGGTTCGTCATCTTTCCCCGTCTCTGTCTGTCCGTGCTGGTCTGGGTTTGACTTGCTGTTCCGCACGATGCTCTGTTGCCAGAGGCTCGTGGGAGGCACAGTTCGTGTAGTGGGTGTTGGCGCGTTGGTCGCAGCCGAAGTTGGGTATGTGGACGCGTTAGTCGCAGCCGGTGTTGTGGGCGCTAAGTCAGCAGCCGGCCAACAATTTCTCCATAGGAGAGCAGTTTGAGGCCCCCCCCCATAATAAGTTGGGGGCTAAGCGCCGAAGCGGTATGGGATTCCCCGGCTTGGCCGGGACCCACCTGGGTAGTTGCTTCATCATTCTGCATGTTTGTTTTGTTTTGTGGGGTGGGCTTTTTTGGAATCGAGGTTACCCTTCCTCTTGGACCGACGGAAGAAAGTGATAGGAGGGAAGGCATTTGTTGGATGAAGGGTGTGGGTTCTTTAGGGGCACCCTAGGCCTGGGAGTAGGCCTAGGGATTTGGGATCGACGGGGTATGTATGGATAGGGAGGGATGGCTTAGTTTGGTGATGGGTATCATAGGAAGGGGTATATAGGTTACCCTTTTTTTTTTTTTTTTTGGATGGGAAATCATCAAATGACTTCTCCCGCTCTGGGCAGAGCGAGAGGGTGTGTCAGACTTTTACTGACTAAAACCCACCCGTGTTCCTGCCGTTGCCTGTGTGCCGGGGCCGCGATATCCCTTTCAGACAAACCCGCAACCCCAGCAGATATAGGTTACCCTAAGCCTGGGATTTAGCTTTCGGGAACTTCTCTTGTCCGGGATCCTTTAAAGAGAGATGCTCCGAGTGCGGGATCGCTCACTAACCGTCAATGTAACCGTTAGTGGTCGGTCCCGCAGCCGGAGTTGGGCTATCCGCAACCTGCCCACCCGCTCGGTTGCAAGAGAAGAAGTGCCTGGCAGTCTGGGTCGCCCCACCCCGGATGTACGTATACATTCGCGTTGGAGCGATCCAGCCTTCTCCGAGCACCTTCGCGGGCGCCCTCTTAAGTGTACTTGTACTTGAAAATGAATTGATAGAATTATTTCTATCAAGAATCTGATAGTTTCCTGGAGTGATAAAACGAGATTAAGTGCCAATTACCTACATAGATAAAGCAAAACAATAGTCAAAGTCAAAGTCAAACAATTTATTTCAATTAGACACATAAAAGGCACTTATGAACGTCAAGTTTACAAAAATAGAATTGATTTTAGTCGCCCCGTCCAAAAGGTAGTTTTCGTATGGAGAAGAATAGGCAAGAAACTCCACCGTTACTCTTTTAAAATGTTTTTACAATATTTTGCATACATTAATTATATAATTATATGTGAAGACGATGCATCTAGAATAAAATTACTATACCGCGATAGGTAAAAAAGAATGAAAAATAAAGCAATTACAGATAAATTAAATATGTGACAGATACATGGTGCTCACATATTTACAAACATTGTAAAATTATACGATATTCCTAACATTTTAACAAGTAATACTAATAAGTCAGTGTGTGAGTTCAAGAAATCACAGAATGTAAAATCAGTGTTATAAAAAATAACAAATACATAATTAAATAAGCAACCAGTTTGATTTTGTCTAGACTCTAAATTGTCCTATGGAGCAGGACCAGCATGTTTCCAAGCATTCTTATCTTGGATATAATCCTCTAATTTGTAATATGCTTGTTTACAGAGTGTACTTTTAATATGAGTTTTAAATTTTCTTTCATTTAATTGTAATATATCACAAGGTATTTTATTGTAACATTTAACACAGTACCCCATAAAATATGTATGTACTTTAGATAATCTGAAAAATGGTTGATCTATTTTATCTTGATTTCTAGTATTAAAATTATGTCTATCACTTATTTTATTAAAGATATGTAGATTTTTTCTTACATACATAATATTTTCATAAATGAATTGGCAAAGTACCGTCATAATATTAATCTTTTTAAATAGTTCCCTGAGAGATTCGCGACGATGTAGATTATAAATGGCTCTGACAGCTCTCTTTTGTAAAATAAAGATGAATTCAATGTCAGCAGCCCGACCCCACAGTAAAATGCCATACGACATAATACTATGGAAGTAGCTAAAATAGACCAGACGCGCGGTTTCTACATCTGTTAACTGTCGTATCTTTCTAACAGCATAAGCGGCCGAGCTTAGCCGCCCCGCAAGAATTGTTATATGAGGTCCCCATTGTAATTTCTCGTCTAGCGTGATTCCTAGGAAAACGGTTTGATTAATAAATTCTAGTTTTTCTCCATTCAATATGACGTCACATCGCTACTTCTAACATTAGGTAATTTAAATCTAATGCATTTGGTTTTTTTTTTATTTAGTACCAAATTATTTACCGTAAACCAATCTTGGACTTGAAGAATAGAGCTGTTAACGTCGTCAAGATTTTGTGACCGTCGGTTTATTTTAAATATCAACGATGTGTCATCTGCAAATAACACAATACACATGGATCATTAAAAAAATGATTGAAAGATAGACAATAGAGTGCACTGTAACTTTGATTGCACCATTTGTGTCCTAACTCTGAGAATGGTTGGAAATGTGGCTTACAAAGTGTTCATTGGATAGGTACATTTCTTTCTTAGGTAAACTTATGTGAGATATTCAACAAATTCAGGCACAATTGCTGTCTATCTTCAAAAGACGACCAACGGGTGGTGAGGTCCACCACCACTCCTTCCACATTTCCATTACCCACAACACCTATATGTTTTCTATGTCATTGTTGTTTCAGATTTTTTTTAAGTGGTCTATTGTCAACTGAAGATCATGAATAATCAGTGGCCAACACATTATTTAATCAAAATATTATATTTATAGAATTTATTCATCATAACGACATTAATGGCAGCGTACATAAGTACCTACCTACCTACGTGATTAATTTGCAATTCTGCAATACTATGATCTACCAACGTATATGACATGACCTATACATGGTCTCTACAAGCCACGGCAATGATTGAATCTGTGACTCATTACAGTTGAAACGTACGATTTATTAGGAAATAAAGATAATGACATTGAAAATGCCCTCGTCTGAACTTTAATAAATAGGTCAGTTATGTAAATGTGTATAAAAAACAATGTACATAAACAAGTGTAACTACCTAACTTTTGAAGAAATCTAAGACAAAGGTGAAAAGTGGTGTAAAGGTGTCGTAAAAGGCGATTCACCGCTTCAACCTACATCCGTTGAGATGGGTCAGTAGATACGGGAATATCTAAAACTAGGTATTAGAAACAGAATCTGTTCTTAGGAACAATGTCGTCGGTTAAGAGAAAAAAACTGCACACAAAGTCTAAACCTTTTTTCTGGGCCTTTCTGGCGCAGCCGTGAAGCACACTTTCCTGCTAATTTGTTACATCGGACCTACTTTACACTTTTTATTTGATTTTAATTTTTTTATCTGCCTTTAGTCTGTGCTAAATAAATGTGTTTTCTTTCATTCTTTATTTTTCTTTGTCTAAACAGCTGGTCACTCTGTATAAATACCTATGTGCTGTCGGGCTATGGTGGCCTATGATCACAGTCATGTGAAAAGGACATTCTACGGCTAAATAACATTTACCTTGCCTACCTATTGAGTAGACCATGCTATTGATCACGTAGGTATTACAGTACGAACAGTTTTCCTGCCTAATAATTCAATGAATTATTCTTAATAGACATCCCGACACAGCATTTACCTACACAGGAAAACGCACGCGTGTTTATTTACCTTAGTATTTGAAATATATAGTGAAAACACTAAAAGATTTTAAAACAACAACGCTCGCCGGAGTCAGCAAAATAAACGCGATCCCCTCATGCGTGAAGAAAGTAATTATTTTTGTTTCAAATGACCGGCGCGCACTGCGCCAATCGAAACAAAAACACCGCGCTGTTTGTCACAAGGATACTCAATATATAAAGCACTATCTAATCAACGATCGTTTGACTTAATCAGTTGGCCGGTGACCGCAGAGATCGCTGGGCGCCCCTTTGACTACTCTGAACGAAATACCACGCGAACGCACGCACATGGCGACTTACGAAATTCGTGACTTCAGCTCACTGAGTAAGTTTTGTGGTTTTGTAATATTTATTTCCAAATAGGTACAAGATTTTTTTAATCGTCTTAGTTCTTGGTCAATTATTTTTCCAAAACAATGCCAATGCTTACGTCTTCATTATATTGTTGTGTTCAGCTAGTTCGCAAGTTTTGCATGACTTCTATCTAAGACATCAACCATAGAAACGAATTTTCTACGGGTTTTGTCGACGGAAGAATAGATAAAATGACAGATTGTGATTGTTTATCTGTCATTTTATCTATTCTTCCGTCGACAAAACCCGTTTCTATTGTGGTCATGCTAAGCGTGTAGACATGGCCTAGAGATATATAAAAAAATAGTTACGGAGACCAAAACAAATATTTTAGAGACTGTAACATTGATATGCGGCCACGAACTCATTACCCTTCGAATTGACTCAAATAGTTATGCATCAATGTTAGATCAATACGGAAACAATTTCCTTGTTATTATAATTTAAATCTGCGTGATTGAACATATCTAGCAAAATGAATATCTACCTGTATATAGATAATTATTATTATCAGCCATACATAACGAATGTAATTCTTGTTTATATTTTATTATGAGTCGCCTATTAGCGTAGATGCAGGTTTTATTTTGAGAGTTAGGAAAACTGACTGAACTGCTGCTACATATCAAATAACTTGCACAAATATAAGTTGTTTCCTGTATGACTTCATATGTTTAATTTAATGTGTACCAACGTTACAGTCGTGCCTCGTGAAGTCGTGACTGCAATAAGCAATATTTCATAGTCATCATATTCATATCAATCAATACATAAACGAAAGTTAAGTACGTATCGATTAGCGCAGTGGTTGAACGGATGTTTTCTGGGTTACAGTTTGGGTTCGTTGCAACCATGGCTTGTGGGATTTGGAAAAATATATACCCCTCGAAAGCTACTCTGATTCTAGAGGTAAAGCTACTCTGATTCTAGAGGTCATTAATATTTTGCTGAGCCCTGTAACACAGGTTTTTCCTAGTGTAGGGGTCATTGATCAATATTTTGTACCAGGCTATTTAAATGTTTAATTAAGTGTCACCTGTATACCTGTGCACATTTTACGTCAGATGAATATATTATTATTTCGTTTATTCATCTTTATAATTATTGAATACATTTTTAAATAATTTTATTTTAAAAAATATAGCCCGCCGGTATCGGGAACAGGGTCCAGGCTACCGGCGGTCAGGGCTCCAGAGGGAGGAACCTCGTAACAATGCGAGCCGTGTCCAGAAGTACCGCTTTCTGAATCAAGCCCCTTGGTCCAGCTGCCCAACGAGAGCCTCATCAGGTGTTGGTCGAGGCTCTTGGCTATTAGGCCATTGGCTGTCACGACTATCGGCACAAAGATCACTCAGCCCACATCCCACATGTCGAAAACCTCGCGTCCAAGTCAAGATACCTTGATTTGTTTATCTTTCTCGGCTTTCACGAGGTTCCCATCATGCGGGACTGTTATATCGATAATCAATATTATTATTATTATTTTGTTATCCATCAACTGAAATGAGTTGTCTGTAATAATTGATCTTGGCCATATAATCATAATTGACAGGAAACCACTTTAGTAATTACCGTCCTTATCGACACAGTATAAAACCGATAACAAGTTAACTGCTACAAAAAAGGATTAATGAATTTTAATCGGTTTACAGGTGAATCAGTAAAAAATTTACTGAAAGCAGCAACGGAAGTAAGAAAAAGGGCATACTGTCCGTATTCCAACTTCGCAGTAGGATGCGCATTATTGACAGAAGAAGATGAAAAAGTTTACACAGGATGTAATATAGAAAATGCGTCTTTATCGCCGACGATATGCGCCGAGCGTACGGCGATAGGGAAGGCAGTATGCGACGGATACCTTAAGATCAAGACCGTGGCTATCGTGGCGCTTCAACAGGACTTCACCGCCCCTTGTGGAGTTTGCAGACAGTCGCTCAGTGAATTCAGAGCATCAGGTGGAGACATGGAAATATACCTCGGCAAACCATCGTACGACAAAGTGCTGTCCACAAAGCTATCACAAATGTTGCCTCTATCATTCGTTAGCTATAAGAATGATAGTATTATATCGTAAATTTTGTTTTTTTTTTTGAGTAAAATGACCGCTGAAACTTTAAAATGATATGGGAAATAAAAAGTAAGAAAAGCTTTAACGGTTTTATTGCGTATTGTATTTACAAAACTTATAACTAATAGTATGGGTCCAATATACACAGCGTAATGGCAACGCGTTTAACGTGAAGCACTCACATAAGGTCGTTGCATACGTAACGTGTTTTAACCCGGACGAAACGGTTTTTTTTGTTAATATCGTTTCATAGAAAATGTATACGAAAGAGCATACGTCAAGGGTGCACGGACGGGACGGCGACGTGGTACACAAGGGACGGGAAAAATATCGTAGGCGACGATGTTTAGCACGACCCACCCGCGCGCGTCACGTCCATCTTTTCTTGATCTCCATACTAGCACGTACGTTTCACGTCACTATCGCGGTGCGTACCTCTATGCATTAAAAACACCCGTCCGTGTTTTCTAACACCACGTTCCGTGTCCGGGCCCCTTTCACGTCCTAACGCGCCGTCCGGTACCTATGCAGCGACCTTTTTACATAAGGGTATTTACAATAACAGAACCAACAACGATCATTTGTTTGGATAATAAAAAATGCAATCAAAGTTTAACACAAATACCGTAACAGAAAATATAATACCGTTTTACTTTTCAGTTTTTTTTTTGACGGACGCAGGTGGGCCTCTTTTATCGAAGTCCAGAGAGAATGTCAAGAACCGTAAGGGCCGAGTCACACCGGAATCGGCCTCCAGATCCCACGAGTGGCCTCGCATCGCCGCTGGCAGAACCACGGACAAGATGCGCGTGGCGCGCGGCCGCTCGCGGCATCGCGGGCGGCCTCGAGACCTTTCAAGCTTTTCAAGCGATACTGGTCTTTTAAGTATGTAGATAAAGTTTAAAATTATTTCACACTGAAAGTGCTCGCCGCGTCGCTGCCGGCCGCTGCCATTCCGGTGTGACCCGACGCTTACAGTGGCAGTCCGAGGAGGACGGTGAATATTATTACTGGATTTCTGATAACTAGGTACAGTCCGGCCGTCGAGAGAATACGTTCTTGACACCTGTCAGTTTCATACTAACGAATATGTGTTTTGCGAATTTGATCCTTATTAGTGACGAAATTGTCCAACTGACAGATGTCAGGAAGGCAGTGTCTCGACGGCCGAACTGTATATTGTGTCTGTCTAGTGTCAACTCGTTCTGGCGTTTTATTTACTAGCATTAGCACTAACATGTGTGTGATTGATATACAAATACATGTGTATCTGTACCTGCATTTATTTCAGAGTTAGAGCTCTGTTAACAAGACGTTTACAACTCGTGTTTTCGATAGGAAATATCATTGTACGCTTCAGACGTATTATATCAATGTAAAAATCGTGCCAACCATTTTATTTTATTTTTATAGAACTCCGGTCCGATAACCGGTATATTTTTCACGTGGATGTCCCATTAAATACCCGTAGTTGACAACGTCTTTTGAACTACAAATCAGTGTTAAAAAAGGTAATAAAAAAAGTCTGGAGTCGTTGAATAAATGCTTTAAACTTTATTATGTATTGACATATCAAAATTGTGTTTTTTTTGTGGCAACACAATCTCCCTGCATCTTGTCGCCATAGCCCTTTAGGATTGTTGTAAAGCAGACCATTATATATCACACTATCTAACGAGATAATTAGGTAGTTCATAGTTTGACTGTGAAAGCCATTTCGCCACTTACTAACTCATAATTAACATAAACAAAGTATAACAAACTTAAATTAATTTCCTTAATAAATACTAATAATATCATAACATAAATAAAATAATTAGTCTTATTTAAGTGACTATATTTTTACATTATAAACACGGTTATATAATAAGGTGCAAATAGAGATAAACAATATAATTGTCGTAGTTATAAAACTATGTTTACACCTGAAATAACAAAGTTATTTACATAAAACAGCGAGTTTTCTTAATAACTCACGAACGCTTTCAGCGCATCCCAATAATACGTTAAAGGCTATGGGCCGCAACGACCGCAACGCAACGCATTGCGAAAATATTCCTGCATCACTTTCACACAGCCAGGGAACTTGATTGTTGAGAAGATTGACATACAGTGTAAATTTGACGTGTTATAGCAATTTCTTATGACTGAAAACGACAGAAACTGTCGTTTTTGTTGTGAATTGAATTTACGAATAATTTAATCTGATAGTCAATTTGTTTATCAACCGAAAGTCCCCGTCACGAGAAGCTATAATTTTTATAAACAAAGAACTTCTACTAAGTTACGTAGCTAAACAAATAATCCCAAAATCAATCAACTCAAAGTAACATACGTGTTGTACGAAACTAACGAACACTTTCATTTGGTCGGGTTATATTTTAGCGATATAAAGCGCTGTCGTCTAATGTTTTGTGGTACTGAACGCGTCTGAGTTCCAGTACCACACAAAACATTAGAACGACAACGTTAGTTTCGCAAATTCAATCAACTCAAAGTAACATACGTGATTACACGTATGTTACTTTGAGTTGATTGAATTTGGGATTATTTGTTGTTGATTGCATTGTCGCTACGTAACTTAGTAGAAGTTCTTTATTTACAAAATTTATAGCTTCTCGTGACGGGGACTTTAGTTCCCTTACTTTTTGTATGAATACACACTATACCACCCGCACCGGCTTTTTCGTTTAGCACACTGCGATGCATTGCGGTGCGACACGGCTGTGATATACACTAGCCTGAATAAATACTTATAGTTCATCACTCACTCACCAGTATGGACACCAGCCGATGTAACACTGACACAAATTCTCATTGTTCGTCGCCTGTTTGATGAGCAAATCCACTTGCTTAGGCACACTGACCACTGCCTCTACATGCGGGAAGTCTCTTCCAGTAAGTTTGTCTCTTATCCTGGTAAGGATCGAAAGCGCTCGCTTATTGAGGTTCGCTTCGGGAGGAATCTCTAGAGATTCATAGTGGAGATGGTTGCGGGAACGACTTGGGAGTGTGTAGGAGGAGTCTATATCCGAGGAGAATGATGATTCGGTGAGAGAGTGGTGGTCGTTGTCAACGAGCCTCCAGTTGAGTAGCGGGTCGTAAACGAAGGCTTCTAAGACGGCCATGACGCTGTCTCGGTGTTTGTGAAGCACGTGCATCACCGATTCACATGTTGAACGATATGTTCCCTCGATGCCGGTTACCTATGACGAAAAAGATGGTGTTGAAAAGTGGATATAAAAAATAAGAAAAAATTCAGACTATTTTTGTCCATAATTTGTTAGTACCAATTATATTATCTTAAAACTATGTTAGTAACGACGAGATCATTATTAATACATTTGGGTAACGTATACTCGAAATTAATAATTGGAAATAAATTAAAATATAATTGAAATAAAATAAATTATTGAAAATTAATATAAATCATTAAAAACAAATTATTGAATATTGTTGCTTTTTAGCCAACTACGGTGAAGCAAAAAGGTGGGTTATGATTTTGACCGGTATGTATGTATGTATGTATCATGTCACACGTAATCTGTTCGATTTATGCCCTACACGTGTGACTCCGAATTTTTAATTTGTCTGTCTGTGATGTCTTGTTTATACCTTTTTAGTTGACTTTTTTTATAACTTTTTAGTTTTATAACTTTTATCAATGAATGAGTCTCCTGAGACAATTTCTCGAATTTTGTTAATATTGGATACCTAAACTTATTTATTGGACGTAATTATTGACTACTGTTTCCCGCTAAACATAATAGCCGTTTATATGATTATCTTTTCTTAATCATTTAGTGATCACTTCTATTCTAAGAGGTCACCGCCGGGAAAAACCCTATATTTAATGCGTCATGCATGCACTTTGATAAAAACGAGACATTCGTATTGCATAGTATTCATAATACTGAAACACAATAAAGACTCATCCGCACAGGTGCGGCATGTTGCATTGCGATTCCGCAAGGCCTAGCCCGCACAGAGATTAAAAATCACGCAATATTTTTATCTATGACGAACTTCCATACAAACTTAAAACACCTAGTTAACCCCTTTAGGGGATGATGTTTTGAATAACCATTCCTTGACGCTCACTTGGAACCCTTGTGCAAAAATTCTAGACCCAGCGGTTTAGACTGTGCGTTGTCTGTCAATGAATGAATTTAAGATTCCTATTAAGTAGACATTGCATAATAAACCTTATTTTCAGACTTAAAGTACAATCGAGCCACCGCAAGTGCGTTCAAGGACGTCCGACGACCCTAAGAATCTTCTGCATCGATATTTGAACTACTTTGCCCTTTATAAAACTTGCTATAAAGTGTATTATTCAATGCCATCAGAAAACCCTTTGCTCTGTGCGCCGACCAATAACAAAAAACAATTGTTTAAATAGTTAATGGTGTACAGTTATAAATGTGACCAATTTGCGCTACAGTCGAGGTCGGCGGGATCAAATGGATTTAGTAAACGGCATAGTTGCTATTGTGTCAGATATGTATTATGCGCCTGACTTTAGTGCGTATTTACACTAAATTATGATGCTACTAAATGTTGGTAATAAAAATTCTTGAGTATTCATATTATATGCATTCTTCAAAGAGAGGAGTCTGTTTGAGAGGCAGTGCGCTGTGATGTACCACGCGGGCCCAGTGCGGGCTGGAAGAAGTCACAGTCTTAAAAATTTTGGTTCTAGGACATGCCGTTTTTCCGGATTACCTAATTACTGGCCAAAAAAGAAAGAAGACCAGTTTTAATTGAACCTGGATAATTAACAGCGCCAGTCCGTTCTGCTTGTGCATTCGGCGCCGTACAAATATTCGGAAAAACATGAAATTATCTTATCTTATTATGTCATCATATCATACTTTTTAGAATATCATCATTACTTAGTCATATGAAAGTTAATTATATCATAATAACTTTATAATCTAATCATTTTTATACAACAAAGTTTTAGGATTCTTTGTTTTGGCATTATAAACTCTATTCCATAGCCAGTTAAAACATTGCGGGACACTAAACTCCCCCAGATGTAATAAATATCAATAAAACTTCTATTGCGTCTCGTTTAGTATCGTCCATCCGATGAAGTCCACATTCAACACCACCACTTACCTCCATAGCACTGATAAGCATCCTGGTCAATCTGAACGGAATCTTCTCTGGGAATTTATCTCTCGACTGAGTTACTTCAAAACAGTCTCCAAAATCTATATGCAGGACTTTCCCGGTGACTCTATGCAGCATGATATTGGAGGGATGCCGGTCTCCGAGCCCCAGGATGTACCCCACCATGCTCATGACGGCAAGAGAACGAGTGTAGTTGGTGCGACGCTCAAACCATGCTTCTGCTGATGGACTCTTCAGCCAAAGTAGGCGGGAGAGGTCGTTCCCGGGAGTCTGTGAGAGGGTGTATTCAAAGACTTCCACCTGTTTGGGGTAAATGATTGTTTATCAGTATTTTGTGTTTTAATACATTACATTTACACATTTAAAATTATAAAAAAATAGTAGCCCATCGGCATCAGGAACAGAGTGCAAGCTGCCGGTGGTCAGGGCTCTAGAGCGAGTAACCTCCTCACTATGCATGCCATGTCCAGGAGTACTGCTTTCTGAATCAAGCCCTAATAGATAACTTGTAAATGAGGAACAGTAGTAAATCCAAGTATAACTAAAATTAAAAGCGATCGGCGCGTATATGTCACTTTTTGTTCGGAAAACGCCCTCTGTCGGAGCGACCACGCGTTCAGATTCACCCAACAAAAAATTACATGAACGCGACGATCGCGTATTCGCGTGACGATGGGTTTTGAATAGGACGCAACCTAAGTTGTTGCACTTGAGGCAAGTATGTAACGTAACAGAAATGTTTTTGTTATAATTGCGTGCTTATTTAATTCCTATCAAAAATCATGAATATTTAGGACTGCACCTAATTAATCCGCTTGTTGGGAGTACATATCAGTATCAGAGAACAATAAAACGCTTTGTAATACGCCTATGGATCCTATTAAGCTCTAACCATATTTTGGCATATCCTAATAACCAACTAATATTATAAATGCGAAAGTGAGTGTCTTTGTTTGTTACGCTTTCACGCTAAAACGGCTGAACGGATTTCGATGAAATATGGCACACGGGTAGACCATGACCTGGGATAGGACATAGAATACTTTTCCCGGTAGTACGTTCCCCTGGGATAATTTCCGACATGCACGCGGGCGAAGCCGCTGGCAAAAGCTGGTTTGGTATATTTCGTGTGTTATTGTTTGAATTAATTGGCTTCAAACCGGAAAAAAATATAAAAGAAGAGGGTCTTTTCCCTGCAGTGGGAACAAAATAATAATACATTTAGTTCAAAGAAACTTACCTTATGCTTCAACGTCAACTTCTGATAATCGGACGCCATTCTCAACATAATCTGCTGCTCCGTACTCAACGCCATCTTATTAGTCTTCTTGTCTCTGTAGTCACTAATGAGGTTGTATAAGGTGTCACACTGGGGCACCCAGCCTATCAACCCGGAGTTAGGGGATAGCGGTATTACAGCATACCGTTGTATGGCTAAGTCATGTCTGTAGGTGTTCGTGTCAGCTTGCAGTAGCGTGTTGACTAGACCGAACAGTTGCATGACGCGCTCGTCTTGACGCAAGTCCTCGTGTCCTTTGAGTAAGAACATGTACTGTTTGCCGTCGGAGCCTTGGATTGTCAGGCGGCGAGGGCGCTGTTTGGATTTTATAACCTGTGGAAAAGTTAAGTTAGGAGATAATATATTACAAACACAATATATCTATCGTGCAATCGGCTCAGGACTTGATGCGTTCACAAATGGAAAAAAAAAATTATTTTATATCTTTACAGACTATAAGGAGAATGCTTATCGAGTATGAAAAAAAAACCCAGAGCGAACAGATGCAGGTATAGCTCAGAATTTTAGTGGTATTGAAATCATTCTGTAAATATTTCACTATAAGATTCGATGGGTAAATATGTGATATGTATTTTATTTATATTGTCGGGTATACCCAAATCGAAGATGTTAAAGAAAAAAAAAAAAACGAAATGTGTGCTGGGACACATAGTAGAAGTGAAACATCAACGGACAAGTGGAAAAACGAATCGCAACGGACAAGTGGGAAAACGAATGGCAACGGACAAGTGGAAAAACGAATGGCAACAAAATTTTAACTTGAAGCTTTACGGGCAGGTTTTCAAATTGGACAAGTACATTAACAATCTGCCCGTAAAACTTCAAGTTAAAATTTTGTTGCCATTCGTTTTTCCACTTGTCCGTTGCGATTCGTTTTTCCACTTGTCCGTTGAAGTTTCACTTCTACTATGTGTCCTTTTTGTGTTTTTTTTTCGCAGGTTTACTGTAAATTATGATTTGGTTAGTTTAGGTACATTTTAATAAATGCATTTTTTATTTAAACATATTTATTTTTATCCAACAAAAAAAACTGAATTCAATCCGGAACCAAACAAACATCCATAGTCTACTCTAAACTTATGCACATATAAAGGAAAATTAAGAAATGCTCATCTTTCGTCATCAATCTTCATTCGGCTCATCTGCGTTATAATCAACTAGCTGCCCGCCCCGGCTTCGCACGGGTAGCACTAAGTACTTATCTACAGCGCACCTACCTACCCTACCCAGGGTAGAATAATAAATACAATAATATAAATATAATATGAAGTAATTTATTTTGATAAGGATTAATACCAAGATACAAATAAAGAGCCTTTTCTAGCGGCGGCATTTAAATTATTTGTTTTAAATAAAAGAACACTTATTGCGGCATAACTATAATAGTTAGACATATGCCGTCGCGACACTTTTTGTACATAATGATGTGTTCTGTAAAGTAATAGTACATTATTTTATTCTATCATCAATAGTTTTCGCAGCGCACGCGATATAAAGAATATTTTAGGGATTTTTTTTACACCTTGGGTTACATTATTGGAGTTTTAGTAAGGATCCCTATTTTATATATATATATATTATAGTCTATATCACCCGGGGATAGTGTAGCTTCCCAACAGTGAAATAATTATTCAAATCGGTTCAATAAAGAAACTTGAGATTCCAATCTATTCTATACCTCCGCCGCTGCCGCCTCTCACCACGCGATATATTGTCTACCCCTTCCACGCGGCCGTAACGCTTTCTCGTGACAAAAAAAACCTAATACCCCCCGTCTATATAGAAGTTTCACTTCAAAAACGACACAAGAAGAAATTCTTAGTGCGGGGCAACGTTTGTAAAAAAAAAAAACCCCCTGATGAAAAACAATTGTATTTGGTCGCTCTGGGTTTTTTTTTTGAGCATTCATCTTTATCGGCAAGCGCAGATACACTGTACTAAAGTTTAAAAACCGGCCAACTGCGTGTTGGACCACGCACAATGAGTAGTTGGGATGAATTTATCCCAAGAACAAACTTAACATTGTAGTTGAAAAACGTGTTCTCCCATACGGAATGTATGGGAGATCATGTTTTTCAAACTGCAAATTTAAGTTGGTCAATTATTTCTCGTTAACCTGTACAGCCTACTTAGCTCTCATAGTTAATCTTCTCATACTTAATATTTCGCAAACGGATCCCTGAATCCAAAACTGGTTTTAACAAATCACAATATTTTTTTATTTTTTTCTAACGATACCCCCCAACATGGGGTAGATGAGGAAAAAAAAAAACATCCCCACTTTACGTGTAGGGTACCCAATTTTTTTTTTTATTGTTTTGATTTTATTTTACCACTTTGTCGGCATGATTAATATGTATACATATACCAAATTACAGCTTTCTAGTACTAAACGTCTCTGAGCTAAGCCGCGAACAGACAGACAGACGGACAGACAGACAGACAGACGGACATGGCGAAACTATATGGGTTCTTTGTTTACTACGGAACCCTAAAAACACGAAACGGCGATATCAATATTTATATCAGCACCAAATGGCGCCCGAATGGGCCCGCAAAATGGTATACCATTTTGCAGGCCCATTTGGGCGCCATTTGTGACCTTTATATCAGTGACATAAGCTCTAAATTTTAATGATTATAATGCTCTTGTAAAATGTATCTATTATGGCTAAATACTGGATAGGAAATAGGAATACTCACTTGTAAATGGCTATGTATATGCGATATCCTGCAAACCTTCTCATTAGGCACATAGGACCCCGGAACGGCCAACTCATAGTCCTTACACGAATGAAGACGTTTGCTGACGTACTGCAGCTCCAGTGACGTCAGAGAACGGAACTGTGACGCGATGCGACGGACCACGTGGTAGTACAGATCCCAGGATTCGTTCAAGTACCTGTTCTCGCCAGTCTCCTGGAATACGATGAGGTTTGTAAGGACAACTAGAAATAGTTTTGAAGAAAATCACTCTCGGTGAATTTGACTATTCATGACAATGATATGATTGATTGATACTATTTAGTGTTCACACATGACGTTTACTGTTCAGATCCTTACTTATTCTTTATAAACCGGGGGAGCGATACACAATAACTTTAGCATTTTGCGGGCAGTCGAGTCACAAATAGCTCGAAACAGAATTTTGATAAAAAATGGCAGAACTGACAATAAAACATGCCCAAAAGAGGAAGAATGTAAGGATCGGGAACTCGTGATAGAAGAGACCTATGCTCAGCAGCCAACTGCTATAGGGTGATGTATTGAAGTTTATTTATTTATTGAGCAAGGCACACCAACGACGTAGTTACAAGGATAGTAACAATAGGTAATCACAAGTCTTCAGTACTGTGTAAATACATCAGTTATATGCACAACATTCTTATTAAAAGATAAACAACTATTCACAAGTTATAAAGGAATTCCAAAATAGTAGTCAGTCTTTTTAAGAAATGTTGAATACTTACTTTGTATAGTTCCAACCATCGATGTGCCTCCTGTAGATCTCTTCCATACATCTGTATGAATGAAACTTCCTTCAACGTTTCCGGAGGCCGGTCGAGCATCGCATGCATTTTGTCTAGTGTCTTGAACATTCCTCGGTAGTCCTTTTCACTGAAATACAACCTGAAAAAAAAAAGATTGGTAGATAAATTATTATTATAATACTTTACTGTTAACTAAGAGGTCGAACATCAGCAGTAGATATAATATTTACCTAGAAGCCTCATCCAGCGCAATGAACACTTGATCGTGCCACAAAATGGCTACCTTTATCAATTCCTCTGATATAACAGCGGCTTCATTCACTAAGTTCTGTGAATGTACACACATCGTCTTCAAAACATAGTTGGCAGCATTCTTCCTAGTCACGAAAGAGGATTTGGTCGCGACTGTCAGAGGATACACCAGCGCCTGTGGGTGTAACTTGCCTATGTCTATAAGGAGTATATGAACTAGTTTGGCTACTAAACTCCTTGGTGAGTCTATGCGAGCGATAAGCTGAGGTATCACTTGCAACCAAATCTTCACATCTATTTGTCTAATACCCTCAAATAATGCGTCATATATCGCAGGGTGGTGACCGTGGTCAAACCATAATGTTAGCAGTCGTAATGTATCTTGCAACGCGCTACCGTTCGATAAACTAATCGATTTGAAGAAGCCTTCAATAGCTGGTATAGTATGAGTATTAATGAAGTCTGCTCTAGACACTTTCTTTTCCCCAGAACCTCCAGCCAAACTACTCTCGGATATATTGTCTTGTTGTTTATAGAACAAAACTGTTTCGAAGTTCATACATGCCCATGCGTGGCACGCCTTATACCAATCCGGCGCGAGAATCGTCGCTGATGCGTAGTTTCTTAATATCTCAGGTATTGATAGCTCGTTGATTTCTTGAAGGGATTCACACCAAGATCCTAGCTTCAGATGGCAACGTGCTAGTAACCTGCAGTGCTCATCGTTATCCGGTTCAGAGTTATCCAAGAACCTTTGCAACACGTCATATGCGTATCGTTTGTTCCCAGCATCCCACAAGTTCTTACTATAAGCTAATACGATCCTCGGATCCTGCATTCGCAGTAGTACGTCAGGGTTAGTGATAGGATCGCATCCTAATATCGAAAGAACTATCTTATGTGCTTGGTTGATAGCGCCGGTCTTCCGACATAAAGATGCGAACTTTAGCCAAGTCTGAAAGTCTTCCCGTGGAGACAAAACTAGACTGCGTATCTGCAGCATTTTCCTCCAATCTTCAACCAACCGCTGCCCGCCTTGCAGTCTCAACCACCAACATTTACGAATGGGATTTCGTCTTTCTTCAACAAGTTTGTAGGTAACGACTTCTTCCAGTTCCGTCAACAGTTGAGCGTTGACAAGAGCTCCGTACGCTCGCTGGTAACTTTCGCCGACTACAGCTGTTAACTCAAGATCTAGCACACTTCTAGCAGAGTCGATATAATGCCTAGACTCCGGCCAGTGCCCTTCATGGATAGCGAGGATGGCTCTATAGAACGCACCTTCTTGGCTATCTTCTGGAATGCACTCCACATATTTTCGCATTGAGTCCCATTCCTGCAAGCCCCAAGATGCTGCGGCGGCTATTTTCGCAGATTTTTTCCTGATATCTTCGGCAGCATCGTCCCACTGTTCAGCAGTGTGGTTGTATATCTTCCTCCACTCTCCTAAAGCCTCAAGGCACCTCATCGTTCCTAGACGGGACTCTTCGTCCAATGGCTCTACTTCTAACTTCTTAGTGTATAGTTCAAGCGCTTGGTCCCAGTTGTGAAGTTTCTCATACCACCTAACGTGAACATTAAGGGAGGTGTCACCGTTTTTCTTTTGCGATATAACTTTCTCGAGGAGACCGTTACTCGCTTCGTTTCTTTGCAGTTTGTTGTTTATGTGTATGAGTGCCTCAATGACTTGTTTAGTGGGATTTCTTTTGTACTCTTGTTCCTGTAAATTGTGAGACTTTTTTAAAGACAAATAATCAAATAGTTCATGCAAACAAACAATTGAGGTAGTATGTTTTTTTTTATATATTGATGGGTTAAAAAAGTACTTTCGGTTCATTTCCAACCTCAAATATTCGACGTAGTTACATTCTAGCATTTACATCAGATATTTTTATTCGTTTTATCTTACCTTATAATACAAAGCTTTGGCATACGCTCTGCAATTAATAGCTGTATCACCTAACAACTTGATAGGTATAGGCAAGGCACCCTTTTCACAATGTTCTAAGAACTCAGCCAGATTAAGCACAGCGAGTGCCAACTCCGGCGCATCGGGCACTGTAAGAGCATGCTCTAAAGCTAAGACCAGTTCCTTTCGAGACTTGTCGTCGAGTTCCGTCCAACACGACATGAAGGCTGCATTGAATAACTCGCTCGCTAGTTGTGGGTAGTTTTGAGCGAGAGTTGAACACGCTCTGGAAAGGAAAAATTCAGAAAAACAGTTCAAATTGTATACAATTTTTTTTTACTTTACTTTTATCAGGCATTACAAATTACAAAACCTTAGGTAAAATTTAAGGCATCAAGTTTACCTCGAAAATTTTAGTACCCTAACTAATTATCGTGTACTGCATTTCGGTCAGCACATAAACTAGAACTGAACGTAACTAAACACAGAGGCGAATAATAACTAATCACTTTGAGGTTTCTAATGAAGTGGTAAAATGCAATCGATTCTAAGAAATTCTTAGTTTTGTTACATCTAGCACAAGTTAACTGACCTTATAGCAGGACTATTGGACTCAGTCAAGAAGCCGACACTCAGCTGTCTCAGCCATTCCATCCAGTCCTCTTTGGACACTATATTCTTTATTGACCAGCATTTGCGTAAGTTGGACACATTCAGTGATAATTTTTGTATGGTTTGGATGTCACCTGGAACAACAACCTAAAAATAGGCATAAAACATTAGTAAAACTTAGCTTGGTTTAATAATATAGGTTTATTTAGATTTAAGAATCTCAACTCACATCAGTCTTTTGATTTCTTAATCGAAGTCGAGTTTCATCCAAATAATCGTCATCAGATGCTAACGTAGATATAGCTTGCAACCTCGTCACTAAGACGATATAGTTAGGACACTGTATTTTATGCTTTATCAGTATTCTGTCCACCGATGGTATGTAGTCAATGTATTCACGACCCAGTTGAACAATCAACGCGCAAAGTGTATTCATGGCGGTTTGCCGCAACGATGGATTGTTGTCCAAAACTTTGGCCAGAGCTTGTATTATAACCGCCGAATACGGCCTGAAGTACAAATACATGGACAAGTGCTCCATAGTCTCCATTGCAAGCTTCGATATTGACAGCGGAATGTTTCTGCCGTCAAAAAGCCCGGTCACAGCAGGCACTATGGATAGCAGAACATCGTCCAAATTATTCTCAAACTTCTGTATGGTCAGCAACAACTTTTCAGTCAAAACTTTATCCTTGCTATTATCGTACTTCAGAACCCTCAGAATATTGGGCAGAATTTTCCGAAGATAAACTTTAAACTCAGGGCCGATCGCTACAGTGATGTGTTCGACCAACATTATGAGCGTTGGCTGCAGTTGACTGTTGGGCGTCCAGTACTCCTTGATTATATCAAATATGTCTTCCAAATAGTTTCGTATTTGTATTTTGACTACGGATATAAGTTGCGCCAGTTGAGTCAAAAGAAACTCGCGGAAGGTGCTATTGTCTGTTGTTCGTATCACATTTAGAAGGCACGGCGTCACTCGAGATATGTAGGGCACGCACTTGATGCCTAGCGACTGGAAAATGAATGTAACTGAATGCACCACGCTTGTGTGATGTTGTGTCAACATCGGGTCGCGGAGCATTCTCATCAGCGACGTGAGAACAATGGCCGGGTAAAATTCATCAAGAATAAGTGGTGACATGTTAACAACCATTTCACTAATATTTACGTCAATATTTTCATTGGTAGCGTCAGATACAGGAATCAAAGTGGACACGGTTTGGAAGTCGATTAACCCCTGATTAACTTTATTTTTGTATGGATCAAGGGCTCCCAGTAAGCCTAAGACGCGAATAGTTTCTCGTCTTTCTCTGGGCTGCTGTTCTGTCTTCAAAAAGTTCAGCATCATGTCCATTAGATGCGGATATTCCATGTAAGGAGTAACGACGTGACCCGTGGCGCCGACTACTTGACCGAACGACCAGAGGGCTACGCTTCTTTTTTCTGGTTGATTTGGGTCCGTAAGGATACCAATCTGAATAGACATTAGTTCCGGTAACCATTGATTGAGAGCAGTTCCGCCCCCATTCACTTCTGCTAAATCGCCTATCGCCTTCAATATAGTTGAAACCATAATGGGATTATCAGCTTCTGCTTTTAATTTCGGTACTAGAACATTGAGTATGGTATCTACGAATTGGCGCGTAATCCTTGGTGCATGTGAAATGATATTGTTCACCATTCGTAGTGCTTGTTCTTTATTACGTGTGGATTCTGAATGTTGCAGTTCCATTAATACTTGCACAAATAGTTGACGTAATGTCGGTATGGTGTAACTAGGGTTTATGTTGCTCAGTCTTCCAACCAAACATAGTGCTAATTCACTAACATCGTTATTGGAGTCATTAATCGCAACAAAAAGACAATTAAGATGTTCTTCTACAGCTAAATATCTATCGAAGATAGGATTGGTGAATATTTCCAGCACTCTGTACCGAACTTCATGATCGAAGTCGGAGCGACCTACGGATAACAATTTACCGAGAGACTCATCAACGATTACGGTCAACGTCCGCGAATTAGTCTGAGCGCATCTTTCAACCGCTTTTATTAGTAACTTCGACGCAGTTTTTACAGCTTCTATTCTGATATCATGTTGTTCACTTAAAAGGTAATGGTCTGTACATCTTCTTATGAACGACATCAGAGTATTGTTCCATTCAAAATCAAACGAGCCCAGTGTGCGTAACGCTAGAACTAACTTGGACGCATCGTGCGGCTCCACGAGCATCGCTGTCGTGAACATGTTAACTATTTGATTCTCCCCATTACTGGGCGCGTAGGGCTTCTTCCGCAATATCAATGAGAGCATGTTGAGAAGCCTGTCAGTTATATCCTTTTTAAGAGATGGTAGATTCTGACTGAGTTCTTTGAAGCATGTCGTGAGTTGTGGACTTAAGCCAGTTGCACACATTGGGTCCAGCAGCTCTTTTACTTCATTAGCGACATCTTCTTTCATAGCAAAGCCTAACAATGTTACGCAATTAAATAACGGCGTGTCTGAGCCGTTACGCTTTTTGGGAGTGTCTTTGAGTGGTAAAGTCAATTTAATAATTTCTATGATCCTGCCCAAGTACTGCTGGACATCAGACTCTACTGCTACACAAATAAGGCCTAATGTGGTGAATGCCATAGCTTTCTCCTTTTCTCGTCCACGTAAGAAGGTAATTAAGTGATTTATAGTGGACTTTAGATGCCTATTAGCATATGCTTCTCTGTTAAAAGCAGCCAGCCTCGGTATCATTAACAGAAGCAGTTGATGAACATTATGTGCTCTAGATATTTGTTGAGCCATCACATCTGGAAAGAATAAATAATTATCCTGAAAATTTTTGTCTGTGAAATAACATAATGGTAAAGAGATTCAATATAAAATAAATTCTGGTAATATTTATGCAGGACATGACAAAGAAGGCTCCCATGAAGTTTAGTAACACTTTTTGTAATGCTCTAGTTCAATCACTTGAACACTAATTTAGAGTCCATCCTGAATGCTTTCCTGAAAACCTAATTCCTTACACAGTAAACACTCAATTATAAATTATTTTACAGGTACTTACCTAAGCAAATCTTGTCATATTGCTCTGCTATCAACTTTTTACAAATACTTGATTCATAAACAAGTGTATGTTGACTTTTATCATCAGGAAATTGTTGAGCTGTCCAAGAGTTTTGTACTTTTGAGTTCAGTGATGTCATATCATCTGATATGTCTTGTTCTGAATCAAGTTTCTGCATCAATGTTGTATATTTCTTTTCCCAAGTTGCGTTGGAACATCTGAGTAGTTCATTAAGTATCAAGAGAGCTCCATGAACATGGTCATCCCTGGTCAAGCCCCTCTCTCTTCCCGGTTGTTCAGCAAATGATAACATGGACTGCTCATAACACTGTATGTACCAGTGAGCCTTGTTACTCTGTTCAGGTATCTCCCTTTGGGAAGTTATAACTAAAGCAGCTCTCAGGGCCTTTGCTGCAGCTTCCCTGATCTGCTCTTTAGGATCTCGTAGAGGTATCATGATATAATTGAAGAAGCCATTTATATGTTGAAAGAAATATGATGGCATAGATATAGCCAGCTCTCTCAGTATCATCACAGCTGAAAGCCGTTTCCCTTCATTTCTTTCCTCTGCCAGCCACTCATATGCTCTCTTTAGTTCAGACTCCACATATTCCCCTCTCTTGATGCCAAGTGTGACAGCAAGTCTACCCATAGTCTTGGCTCCTAACTCCAAGACATTCAAATCAGTAGATGGGAAGACATTTCTGAGGTAGTATGCATAGCGAATGTTTCTTGTTTTTGTTGTTTCAGTATCTCCTCCTATCAGGCAGACTACAAAAAAAGTAATAATTTTGATTTGTTTATTAAAATTTCACATCATAACAAAGTTGTTTTGAAAGTAAGTAGAACAACAAATAATGAAGATTGCCTTAGGATTCTAGACCATGCCTTAAATAAATGTAAAATATCAGTTTGCGTGATAATAACACAAGGACAACTTTGTAATATCCTCGTTATAAGGATGATTGTTAGTAAAGTAAATCAAAATAATATAACCTATAAAGTACACACCTATGGTTAGGATTCCTGCTTTCTTCTCGTTGTTGTCGTAGCTAGAGGTAAGCGCATGTATCTGTTGGTTGAAGTCATCGAGCACTTGCGTGAGAGACTCCTGGGCCATCTCCCGAAGGTCTGTTTTGGTGAAGTGCAACAGTTCTCGTATGGCCTTATGTCGCGACTCCGCATGGCGCGACTTCAGCCCCGACACCAATTCGGATACTTGAAAACTCGTCATTTTGTTAAATACTAATTACAAATCTAATCCACCGACAAATTACAAGATAATTCTATCAAAAGAATTACATTATTGACAAACTTTAATTGCACTTCACATTACTAAATCAATATTATTTATCTCATCTTTAACACTAAACATAAAGATGGAATTAATTTAATTTTGCGGTTAAACTATTCATAAAAAAATGCAAATAGTATTAGAGCAATTTTTTAACAATCCAAACGTAAACAAATTAACAATACATGCGGCCATTGACCACATAACTTTCGTTCTAAAATTTATTTTTAATAGACTTGGTGTATCACAGCATTTTTTTGTATTTATCGTTGATATAATTGAAGGAAAAAGTCTCTGGAATTCCGAATCAATTCACAATTTTCCCTCATAATATTGTAGCAAAATCAACCAAACTAATATCATATATTTTTTTGATTTCCTTGTAAATGTTTTCGAACGATTTTTTTTATTTTTTTATCCTATCGGAAAACATTCCATTACGATGTTTATTGGAAAATATGCATTGTTTAACATGCTACATGTAATGTTATTAGCACTATGATTACAATTTAATCAAAAATAAATATTCTACGTTTGAAAAAATGCTGTGAACCGAATACGCTTCAGTATACATAAAAACATGCATAGAGCCAATATGTAGAGATTGGAACCAACACCATTCGCGGTCTCTTCCGGTTGTATTTGAATTGACGGTGATAGAATGAGACAGAAAATTTTAAGCTTTTGTTGGGGCTGGAGCTCTGGCAAGGATGACGCGTGTATTTTCAATACTTTCTCGTCATTGTACCAACCACAAACGTCAAACAGCTGAGCGAGGTGACTGACTCGCCGTTGTGTGGCTTGCTCTTCTTTCTAATCCAAAATTTTGAAACTAAATTCAAAGGAATAGTGGTTTCAATAGTTATTGCTCAACCTGCAGAATAGTAATTTTCAATCATGAGTGAGCTGAGTCAAGAAGAGGTAAGTAGAAAATTTGTTTTGTAAACGAACCTTGGCGTAATGCGTATGGCCAATCTAATTTCGTAACAAAACAAAGCGTTGGTGTTTGACGTTGTGCGCGCATAAGGTTCACACACGTGCTGCAGGATCTCATGTTGGTTGGTTGCAGATACGGAGACGTCGCCTGGCGCGCCTCGCCGCACTCGGTGGCGCAGGCTCAGCGCCGTCGCCAGCTAGTCCTCCGGTCACACCAGGCGCGTCGATGCCCTCGCCAGACCTACAGACATCCTCACAAGCTCGCTTCTCCCCCGCACCAGTTCCCCGTGGCTCTACAGAACCCTCCACCCCTGATGTCACCAACACAAACAAAGAACCAAACTATTCAGATGAAGTTAAAAGTGAAGTAGACGACCAGACAAAGATACCAGCTGATGGGTTAATTGTCACTGAAAAGACAGATAATAATCTGTTGGATGAAATGCCTGATACCAAAATGACAGATCTGTCACAAACAAGACAGTACAACAGTTTTGACTCCATGGGTGATGACACATTGTTGAGTTGTGGATCAGTTAGAGTGGCCAGTTTACCACAGTCTACAGTGGGTGGGTCAGAAGGTGCTTCAACAAGAGAGGACAGCACATCACGGTCAATATCCCCAGCACAATTTGCCGAGCCATCACCAGTGCGGCCGCGGCCCAGTAATGCCTCGCCTAGTTGCTCCCGACGGTCGCTCTCCATGGAAGTTGATGATGTGTCAGAGAGAAATTCACAATCAGAACAACAGCAGGAACCAATGGAGGTTAGTTACTTACATAATAATACAATCTAAACTAGGTGACATAAGTCTTAACTTCTGAAATGTGTATTAATCAGATGATATATTGTGATTTTCTGAGTTCAGCATTACTCAACACTTCTATGAGAAATTCTGTTATTACCTGTATCGCATTCAGTAAAAAAAAAACAAATCTAGGATAAAAGAGTCTGCTGTAATGCATATTTTGTTCAAAATTGTCATCAGTATGAGTTACCATCATTGCCCTATTGAGGAGAAGTTATTATATTCTTCACTAATCCATAGTTTTAAAAGCCTATTCAATTTTATCTGTTGTTTAATCTTAAATCAACTTATTATGATTACTTGTTGTTATTTTGTTCAGCCAATCATAACAGGTAACATGAGATCATCAGATTTACTAAGAGAAGTGTGCTAAGGTACATTTTTTTAAATTGAATTTCCCATAATTTAAGATTGTTTTGTGGATAAGAATGTTTATTTAATGATCGGTATCCAAACTACTATCAATTGCAAAACAGCCAGCGAAGGCTTGCTGGCAAGATCGTTTTGTTTGATTTCATTAGATAGATAGCCTATCTATCTGATCAATATCTTACAATAAGTAATAAGGTGTTCAGAACAGTTCTGAAGACTTCACCCTATGTGTAATATAGTACAAAAAGATTAAACTAAAGTCGAAACACAGTGTGTGCCTGAGGATGTACGTCGTCCCCGCGGCAGGCGTATGAAGCGCAGGCGTGGCGACATAGACGACTTTCCAAAGGTGAAGGCATTATAAAGAAAAGTTTCAATGTTAAAGGGAATCACATTTCTTCTGGACTAGTAATTTGAGTCTTCAATAGAAGGTCATTTTTTTTACTAAATAGCAGTGGCTATGGCCTTCACATAGCACCATATAAGCTACCACCACCACCATATATCTTGGCCTCCATAAAAAGTATAAATAAAAATACCCTTCATCTTCTTTGTTATCTGCAGTCAAATAATAGCCCATGGCATCACAAGAATTTTCTGTAATTTTCAATGGCCAACCGAACTTGCAGTGCCGCTACCAACAACTACTTATGTAAACAAACTCTATAATCAGATACTTCATCACATCGTCACAACACATCAGACCTTACCAATTCTGGGAAAGATCTAAGAGATTTTATTAAATGATGGAAAATTTTGCTAGGTGGACGACAATGACAATCCAACGGCGTCACCGGCCCGCAAGATACACCGGTCGCGCACAGTGAGCTGCTCTGAACTGACTGAAGACCAACTAAGGACCATCGTCGCCAAGATCCTACAGGTGTCCTGGTCGGAAGACAGTGCAGGTTTGTTACATAACTGGGTATGGCGGTTGTAAAAAGACGAAGCCGAGAGTCATTTGTTCTTTCCGTCATTGTGATAAAAAAAAAATGTACTGGACCAGACCTTCCTGGTCACAGATATTAAAGTTCAAAGTTAACTTTGTAACACAAGTTTTAAATGTTTTATCTAAACTTTAAATTTTCCCACGATCCCTGTACAGTTGCTTGCACCCGAAAGCACAATGTTTTGCGTGCATTACACAATGCACGCTACGGTAAACCGATGTTTACAGTAGAGTTTTCAAATCAGAAAATAAAAGTCGTTCCCCTGCAATTATTTTTGTGCAATGTTACTTAGTATAAAATGTACAGAATGCGTAGATGAAAGTTTTATGATGGCTCTTTTACGCCCTGTATGAGGTGTACAGCACGGTATAGAAGATGTGTGTAAATGTATTCTTCCAGGATTTAAAAGGAAACAAATTCTACCAATTTATAAAACATTTAAGTATATCAAAGATTGAAAAGTAAACTCTTATCGTAATAAGACTTTCGATTACTGAAAAGATAGGTAACCAATTTTGTCATCATCAGGGTTAGCCACACACTTTTTCATATAGTTATTTTATTTCAGGTGGAATATTTGTACCGTCGGTCGCAGCATCACTTCTCGACAATCCTAAACTTAGTTTAGATGAATTGGCATCAGAGGCTTTGATTGACGTTATTACTCAAATAGCGGATGGTTCAGATCCCCTTAACCAGAAACTCATCGCGATTACCGAAACTACAAAGAGGCCTAGTGACGATTGTGGAGACGATATTTTGACTAGTGGACAGATTGGTTCGGAGACGGAAGCTGACAAGGCAGATTGCCCCGCGCCGTCACTACCGCTGCCGAAGACAATACCCACACAAGGTTTAGCTGTGAGCTACATAGTGCGATTCTACACGAACATCAACTCCTATGAACGGGAGTACTCGAAGAAGAGTTCAGAGCCGCCTTTGAGCGACTTGCTTCAGAGTTTAAGAACATTACTAGTGAACCACTTAGTGCTAGTGCTTCATGGTAAGTTCGAGCTGGAGAAGTGCAGGAAGTCGGCTCTGCTGCCGTACATGCTGGTGGTGTCGCCGCCCACTGGCCTCATACCCGAGCTGCTACTTGCTACCTATAATGATAAGGAAGTCTTTGAAGAGGTGAGTGATATCATTTGTGTGTAAGAATTTTATCATTTCTTGTTACTACCAAATTTTTATAACTCAAGGCAAACATTTGTTTTCAAGAAGGGTAGGACACAGCAATAAGACATGTGTGACGCAGTAATGAAACCCATGATGTTACCCAGTTCTTCACCTCTTTGAGACCTTATGAATGCGGTATATTTGACCATCAAATCTAGTTCGTTTTGTAAAGTATCCTATAGCTTCTAGGCTTTACCATTGACCATTATATTGAACTCCAGTACTCGTGACTGTCGCGCTCTTAGAACTTTCGCGCAGGACGGCATTTAGGCCCGCTTGCAGCACTAATCACTAAATCCGATTAGCGTTAGCCCTACATATATTTAAAACATGCATCATTCTGTCTGTCATCTCAAACGATTGACAGAAACAGAACGTTTACAGTATGTTTCAAAGTCGTGTAGCGCTCAAACGTATTTAGTATCATAACCGGGGTGGTTAAAGTGAGACTTTGTGTGCAGGTATTTATCCCACTAGTAATGGGTATCCGCGAAGAGATGCGCCGCGCGGTATCCCCGCTCGGTGGTCGCGGCGCGTGCGGCGGGGGCTCCGCTCTGCGAGCCCTGCGCGCGCTATGCGAGCTGCGCGCAGGCCCGCGACACGCACGCCGTCCTCTGGCTGAGTTACTGGCGCGCCTGCCCAGTCTCTGCCCCGAACCCGTCACCACCGCGGCCGGCAGGGAGATCGCGCGTGTCAGCTTCCTTGGACCATTCTTTGCGGTGAGTGTTATAACTTAAATATATACTTGTGAACGTTTTCTTGAGTAGGAATCGTAAGGTAGGACGCTCTCAGGTTGTCTGGAGCGACAATTTTCGCAGGTTGACTGGTGACAGCTGGCTGAATGAGAGTAGCCGAATATCCAGTTTAATGGCGTAGAGGTCTATGTCCAACTGCTATAGCTGATGCTGAGGCTATTTTTGGTGAGCAAAGAAGCAGATACAAATCTGGGGCTGACGATACCATTAAGAGCTGAATGAGCTTGAATACTGAGAATATATTTTTTATAAATAAACTCCTTTTTGCGTGTAAATGCACGAAAAAAACATATTGTTTTATTTTCATGACTATAAAATTCTGCAGCATTTGTTTACGCAGATTTGAGTCTTCGTGGACATTGTAGTCGAGAACTTAAGATCAATTCGCAATTAATAAGACACTTGATGTCAACAAACTGCCAACGATTCAATTCGAATACGAAAACAAACCCACTAAACACATACAAATGCAAAGCATTTACACCTTTAGATTTATTAGACTAGAATTTTAAATTTATACTAAATACTGTTTAATTAGAGTCACCAATTAGATATATTGTATTGTTTAATTACATGCCAAATGGTAGAATGTACCTGAAACCAAACATTTTTTTTTTACATCTCCCCTATTAATCTACTTTCAAACATTTTTTATTATATTCTAACAGATATCGCTGTTCGCCGAAGAGAACCCTCGTCTAGCGGAGCGTTTGTTCGCGACGGGTTCTGGCGACCGAAGCCTGGCGTTCGCGTTACAACGCGAGGTGGAGGCGAGTCGCAACACGTTGCATAACATCTGCCACAACATCCTGCTGTGTCCCGATGCAAGGGAACCACTGCTTAATTACTTCGCTGCGCTACTGCAGAGGAATGAGAGAAGAGCGCAGCTGCAGACTGATGAGAGATCTCTGGCCGGTGAGTCAATAATATTTTTCTTAATAATAAAAAATAAAAATAAAATCTGCCAAGCTTTTTCCCAAGTATGTTGCCTGTTGGGGTCGGCTTCCAGTCTTACCAGATGCAGCCGAATACCAGTATTTAACTTGGAGCATCTGCCTATCTGACCTCAACAACCCAATTACTGGGTGAGACTTCTATGTTATCTTTTACGTAATAAAAATCTTAAATTAATTCATTCACTGCCAGACAATGCACAAAAATTAAACCACTTAATCTAGATGCATAACATTTTGTACAGTCTCTTATGTAACGAAAGTGAGCACAGCGAGGATTTTTGAAAATTCATCCCCTAAAGGGATTAAATAGGGGATGAAAGTTGGTTACGTTTGCCGATTGGAAATCCTATAGAGCACATGGCTTGTTATATTAATAACATACATGTTCCTGTAGGTTTACGCTTCATTAAGATAGCCTCCTTAAGTTGCGTTCAGCCCCGGATCTACAAACAAACGGCAAACTGGGGCATGTGCCCCGGGTGCCACCTTCAGGGGGCGTCAAATTCAACCGTAGTAAACAAGTGCACCACCCAGCACACCGCAACTTTGAAATAAATGAGACGCGCAGCACATATAATCTTTATATTTCTTTCTTTTTTACAACAATTTTGGCCCCAGATTGGGGCATTATCGATCGATAAAATGTGATTAATATGTTGCTGTCAAAATTTTCATTACTAGTTAATTTGAATTTCGCGGGTTACCTTAGCACATATATATATAAAGGATTGGCGGGGGGCGGCAGACGGCAGTTTTAGCCCCGCTTCAAAAAAAAACTAGATCCGGGGCTGGTTGCGTTACGTAAAAGTACTCTCGGCTCACCCTGGGCAGGCAGCTCCGCGACCATCTTGATGACAACTGAATATTTTAAAAGGTAGTAAACCTTACATGAACCATAATTTAATTACTTTAGTAATCTTGTGACTTCGATTCTTCGATTTCCTTGTTTTGCTTCTGACCATTTTCCTGAGAGAATACCTTATTCACATTTTATACAGGGTTATTTTAAATTGGCTAGCTAAACTCCGCAAACGCGATGAGTATCGATATGTAAACACGATAAAATAAAAAGATTTCATGTTTTGAGCTCAACGACCACTGTTAGTGTTGTAAATAAAAAGATTTCATGTTTTGAGCTCAACGACCACTGTTAGTGTAGTAAAACTTGAGAAAAAAATTATATTCATGTTTTATCTTGTTTCCATAGATATCATATCCTACCTATCATGTCTGTGAAGTTACCATAAAATAAAAAATAACTGCAATGACCCCACGAAATAAAACGAAGTAATCAAAATTTTCGAAAGATTTTTTTATAGAGAAGTCTCCTATAAACAAAACTTTCAAGTTAAGAGGACAACATAAAACTGTACAGAATGAACAATGAAAGATGTTTGCGAATTCATTGCTTAAAATAATATTAGAGGAAAAATTATTATCATGAAACAGTAAATCACATTATATTGAACAAATCTGTTCACTGGTTCTCAATAAACAAGAAAATGCACGGAAAGCATTCGACGCTTATTGTACAGAATTTCGTTCATGATTGTGTGCGTACATTTGTATATTTTGGTACACCAACTGCATACACATTTCACGTATAAAATTGTTTTGTTCTTTTATTTTTAAATCTATGCCAAGACTCGTTGATAGCCGGTCGGTTGGGACTCCTATAACTAATTGATAAAGACATTATTGCATGTTTATCAGAACACAGACAACTATAATAAATTGAAGCGTTATGTGCGTAGTTGGGCCCTGCTAGTAATGACTGGCGAAAATAGACCACATATTTCGTACAAATGTCGCTCACCTCGTCTTGTCTATTAGACGAATTTGTATTGGCACTCTTCCAAATAATTCAGTTTCCAAGATTCGGATCGAAACATTAAGCGCTACTTGTTGCCGGTTTTCTGTAAATATTTATGTTTGCAACGTTGTCAGGTGTTCGAGACAAACAGACTTCGGTCGCAAACAACACGCAAATTATATTACGATTGTTATATTTGTATCTGATACTTCACACTTCAAGACCTTCGTATTGACAAAACAAAACACGGTCCGCAATAAACAATATAATTCTAGTAAACATTACCGTAAAAAACATCTCTCGTCTGTCATGTTTCTTTCCCTAACTATAGTCAAAAGCTTAGGATCGAAAATATTACAGTTAATAAACGAAATAAGTACCTACAGGAAAAACAAGGAAAACTGCTAATAATATAATTGCAGATATTCTATGAACTGGTTACTCAGAATCAAAACAAACACATAAACGTATCTATTCTAATTCCTGTAATGACATAAATAAGTAATGTATTGCCGTGCCCTGATTACAAATCAACATGCTGCGAAATAGTGCGTTTTTATATGATGCGTCTAACAGGAATATAATTATATCGTACTACACATATTCTTAAAGTATATATTTAACATGTCAATTTACCAGAATTCCTGTAAATAAATCAAAAACTGAACTAAATTACGAGTTTATCTGTACTCAGCAACAAGCAGATTCAAACACGCCATCACACTTAACGTCTGTTCAAGATCAATCGTCATCTTTTGATGCGAAACAACTGACTCTGTGATGTAGCCATCACACTTGTCCATTCGAAATCGAACCATCGAACATTTTTGACAGATTGTCTTGGCGCAGAAAAGACAGGACACCCGCTCAAATAATGGGAAAAGGAAAAGACAAAATAATAACCATTAAACACGGCCGATTGCCCTGTAATTCGCTGAGAGTACTTGAGTTAGGCTCCTCACTCTTAATATAATATCGTGTCCTGCGTATCCTGTCGTCTGCACGTTACAGAAACTGATGGACGCTAGTGATGGCGCCAAACTTGTAACCGAATTCTGGGCTGAGTCCATTTAGATTGCCATCGACACGCTAACAAGAAGATGGATTCTACAATGTGGAGGCCTGACCCCAGGATTGATCTTCCTGGTATAAGGCAGGATATAACGCAACTAGTAGAAGTAACGAATTTTTGTATTGTTTCAGGCGACGGCTTCATGCTGAATGTATGTTCAGTGCTGCAACTGTTGTCGGTGCGCATCAAGTTGGAGCGTGTGTATCCTCTTTACACCTTCCAACCTGATTCGTGGGTCAATGTTCGCGACGAAACCAGGTTGTACTTCACCGCGCAGGAGGCACAGGACTGGCTGGATTCACTCAGTAAGTAAATAAGCGGTTGTAACGGAAAGGTTCCTCTTTAGGGGGATACTTCAATGTACTTCTTACGTTTCTACGTTGCATGTTCATCAAAATTCACTATCATAAATTATAACCATTTAAAACACCAATATAGCTCTCGTAATTATTATATTTGCTGCAAATAAGACAATTTCATGTAAAAAATAAAATAGCAGCAAATATATTTTCGGAAAATGAATCGGCCTCATCTCTGTCCCTGTTGGTTCAGATATCACTTCGCCCAATTTCCTTTAGACAGCATTACAAATGATTTGCTTACATTTTGAGTTCTTTTTGAGCATCAACAGTCAAGGGTCAAGTCAAGATTGATTTTCTATTGATCGCCTTAATCTTCTGACAATTTGAAATGATCTATACCCAAACTCAGACTTCGCCTAAAGTTCAAGATTTGTTCCCAATGGTACCAAACTGGAATAATGTTTTTCACACATACTTACATTCTCGATAAACCAGCGCGTCGCTATGCGGACATCACTAAATAGTGTGCAATCAGTACAGTTATAAATGCACAGCAACTGTACCACGCCTGTCAACACCCCACACCTGATAATCCTAACAGTATTGTGTACATTAACACATAATGACCCACAAACAAGCTCAATGACCCTCAATTTTACGTTGACCCAAAGAACACGTCATCACGGACAACTTAATTTTAATTGTCAGTCATAGTAAAGATGAATACATTCATTTAAATAAAAAGCGACTCTTGCTACGACACAGTAAAGTGTATTTTAGGTCGCACCGCGCTAATTACCTACAGTTATATTCACCTAGAAGTTGCCTCTCTACCTATCGCGTAACTCTTGACTGACTACGTTACGCTCACTGAATTGGCCCGACAAGACGAGCCCGCCGTGTACTTGTAGCTTCATAGTACCAAGTTCACGAGGAAAACGAAATACCGTTTGCTGTGATATCACAGTTTATCTAGGACTTACATGTTGTTTATCGTCCCATATAAGTATTTGAAAGGACTTGAGAAATGTCGGTGTTTGGCATATCTTATGCCTGGTTTCCATCAAAACGGAGATAAGAGGTGTCTCAACCAACCGATGTGTTTGTGTTATTTTGGTGTCATTCAATTGCGTTGGTTAGCTTCAAGGCAATACCACCGCCTATTGGCTGTTTACATTCCTCCTCCCTGCTTTAGTGGGAACCGGGCCTTTTTCACATAAGCTCCGCCCCCATCCCCCGCAACCCGTCTCACGACTGGCCTGGGCAAACCTTCGCGTTGACCTACTGCCAGGAGTTCTAGGGAGACTGTGATGATATGATTTTTTTATCTGTATTATAATTAATTTACGTGACTTTTTCAATTCCTATATACTTTCTGAGTTTATCTTGGACATTACTAACATCGATGAAGAAAAACATCGGGAGAAAATCTGGACATATAGTTAATATAAGTCTGAAATTTCCAATCTGTTTTGAGCCAGCATGGTGATCAATGCTCGTGCCTGCTCTGTATGAGCAGTGGGACTATAATAGGCTAGTATTATTATTACGTGACATTTAAAGAGAAACTGACTCAGTACATGTGTGAATACAGTCAGCCTCAAAAAAAATTATACATCGACAAGAGTTCATTTGATTGACTACAATGTGTGTTTCATAATACTGTATCAATGTGTAGCTACAATTAAGAACCCGATGTGTACTAATTTGGCTGACTGTACCATGTAGGCTCGATAGAGTACATGACTTTATAACCGTCTGGCGGTTTTGAGTACTTTTTTTGTGGCCGCAAATGTCCTGCAGATCTCGTAACGTGATATGATGGGTCTTTGAGTTGTTCCCTAAAGTAAAAGGCCCTTCCAGATATTGCCTTGCATTGTTAGACTCACATAATATCTTAATAATATAATATTTGGTAAAAAAGAGACCATGACCTCTGAGTTTGTTTCGGCATTTCTTCTCAGGGATCAATTAGCCAGGAAATGCAGGCGGTATCTAGTTTTATAATATTGACCAAAAAATTTACGTGCAACAATGTCTTAAAAATCGTCGAAATCTTCTAAAATAACTCGTTTTACTTTAGCTAAGGACCCAGCTCACAAGTGGCCCGAAGCGAAGTTCCAGACAGTGTGCTGGTTCCTAACACTGCACATGCATCACGTGGCGCTCATCCCGGCCCTGCACACGCATCAAAGGCGTATTCGGTAAGTGAAGTAGTACCCGTAAAAAGAGTTTAGTATTCCGGCAAGAAAAACATCTGCTATGGGAAAATTGCTTTCAGAATAACTTAACAACCCAGTTACTGGGTATCGTGTTACCCAGTAACTGGGTTATGTATTTCAGATAGGCAGACAATCCATGTAAAATACTGGTATTCAGCTACGTCCGGCTAGACTGGAAGCCGACCCCAACATAATTGGGAAAAGGCTAGGCATATTTATTATGATGGCCTAAGAAACGCTCAGACTAGCGGTGAAGAAACCTTGGCCACTATTAACATGCACAACTCAATTAAAACGTTATACAACAGTCAACTGCCTGCATATTTATTTACCTTTTTGTTTGTCCACCACATATATAACCAAGCTTTTTGAAATGTGTATCTTTATATAATAATAATTATACAAAAAAGTTACGATTAATAAAAACCAAACTTCAATTTTGTTTGTGATCATCGATAAGTGAATTTGTGAAAAGCTGTTGGAAAATGGTAATTGGTAACAATCTCATTTTTCAGTGATCCTTGCAATATTCCCAATTTTTTTTTCCTGATAACTTTTCCATCATCATAAAAAAAACAAAAATGAATTAATTAATTATTAATTAAGTATCATTTGCATCGTGAGTTATGGTATTGATTTCATACAAAAATCCCATAGAAAAAAAGGACATTCAGTTTTTCGCAAATTTGAAAACTTTTCTAATTTTGCACCATAAAAACCTACCTTGGACTATTACGAACATTGCAAAATAAAAAAATGACTAAATCGGTCCAGCCGCTCTTAAGTGATGCACTTGCCAACGAACAGCATTTCATTTTTATTTATAAAGATTTCTTCTCAGGGCATTCCGTGATCTGCAAAAAGTGATCGAAGAGTTGATGGCAGCTGAGCCACAGTGGCGCAACAGTTTCTCCGCGTTGCGCAACCGAGAGTTGCTACGCAGGTGGCGCCGGCAAATAAAGAGGCTACACAGGTAATGTGGATATTACTTTTTTATTAAAGAAATTTAGAAAATCGTCTTTAGGCTCGGTACCGTATACACGGAACACATTTGAACAAATTAAAAACTAATAACATAAAATTGAAATAAGGGGTTTGTGTGCCTCACGGCCGCGTCAAGAGAATAGGAATAGGATAGGATTACGATAGTTTATATTTTTGTTAACTTGACTTCTAATGTTTTATCCAAATAATACTTTTCTTTTTTCCTCAATTGGGAAGCATCTCACCTTATGGTTAGTGATGATCAGGTCGAAGGTGGAATCGAGCTTCACCCGGGATCCTCAACCACAGAGGAACTGGCTATCTTACCTCTAAGTTGAAATACAACAATGTTGTTATGGCGATAAGATGGTGGAACCAACAAAACAGAGCAGGAAATTTTGCTCCCACTGGAAATCGAACCCCCGACCTTGTTTTTAAGAATTCTAATCTGGAAATCGGATTCATTGGATTTTAAACATAAGATCGTAACATTTTTGCCTATTGAAGAATGTAGCAGTGAAACTACTGTTACGAATGCGTTTAAAAGTCGCGCCATTCTCCTATTTTTTCGAGGATTCTAATAATTTTAAATTGTTGAGATTTCGTACTGTGTCATAGATTCAGAGCGACAATTTGCGCTTTAAGCTTATAGCTTCGGCCCATCCCCATATTTATGGATGCTCGCATAAAAACGCGGTTTCTCGGCATAGACAAATCGGTACGTTGTTTCCTGACCGCTTGCTCCCCCGCAGGTCCAAGCAGTGCGCGGAGACGGCGCTGCTGGAGGGCGAGCTCATGCGGCGCGCGCTGCAGTTCTACGCGTCCGTGTGCGCGCTGCTCACGGCCGCGCTGGGCGCCGCGCGCGCCGGACAGGCCGCGCTGGCCGACGCCTTCGCCGCCACGCCCGAGTGGTACGTCGAGGACATCGCCGAGTTCATGCTGTTCGCTGTGCAGTGAGTATTTGTGTTACAACGATATTAAAAAAATGAATTATGTCACTCCCTCTCATATAGTGGAAGCTTGAGTCTCTGCAGTGGAAACTGATTATGACAAGCTGACTATGTTTTCTTTATATGTATCAATAGTTTAAAATTGTACATCCACAAATCTCTGAGTATGTATTAAAGTTGCTAACATCTCTTTTCAGATACGTCCCACAAATTGTGGCAGACTACATCGAAGACCCAATCATAACTTGGCTCCTAAGTGCCATATGCCACTCTCGGCTCTTCAAAAACCCCTATTTAGTCGCTAAGATCGTGGAAGTACTGTTCGTGATTAACCTATCCGTGCCACTGAAGCTAAAAAATGTATACGAAAAGTTTATGGACCATCCGATGTCACAGACAGCTCTGCCGAGTGCCCTCATGAAGTTCTACACGGATATAGAAACTACTGGACAGAGCACGGAGTTCTATGACAAGTTTACTATAAGATTCCATATCAGTATTATACTGAAAGGGATGTGGGAGAGACCTATTCATAAACAGGTGAGAACATTTACATATATTTTAATTAAAACATTTAAAAATCAATTACAATAATTAAATACACATAAAAAAGGAAACTATAAAATTGATGTTACAACATAAAAAAGGTAACAACGCTTTCACACAATATTTTTGACATGCCAATAAAATCTTAGCCAATTCATCCGCAAATAGATCGTTTGTTGGATTAGAACATAAATTCAGAACTTCAATTTTGACCTTAACTTCGCTAGCAATATGGTTGAAAGTAGCTTATGAAAAGTGCATACTCGTGCGCAAAATCATGCACCTTACAAAGCTACCTTTAGTTTATCGGCCTCATTTCTGAACCTTGCAAAACAGAAAAAGATTTTTCTAAAGCATTCAAATTCTTCATGAATGTTTAAACAAAATGGTTCAGTTTCCAGTTCCTAAAAGCTACGTGGCTGTAATATTAAATGAATGTAAATATTCTTTTCAGGCTATAGTGAAGGAGTCTCGCTCGGGCCGGCAGTTCGTGAAGTTCATCAACATGCTCATGAACGACACTACATTCCTACTCGACGAGTGTCTCACGGTATGTATTAAAATATTCTCGTTATCTTAATTATAATGTGTTCTTTAAATAATGATTTATGACAATGTTTTTGTCATATATCAATTTCGCTGTCAATTGCTAAATATAATTATCCCATATACTAAGCGCGATATAGCGTACTGGCGGCCTGGCTGCGCGGTCATGAGGCGCGACCCGGCCGCAAGGGCCGCGACCAAGCAACCAGCTACCATCGTCAGTTGCACATACCGCGCGCCTGGTCCGGCCGGCCGGCAGTGTGCACACGGGTGTTTATCTACAATTCAACTTCATCTCAGTGGCCGCCGCGGCCAGCGACCGACCCCGGGCCGCATATGCAACGCTTCGTTGTCGCGGGCCGCGTGCGGCCAGGTGCGCGTGCTCCATGGCGATTTTATACTAATGTATCTATCTCGCTGGCCGCTAGTGTGCTATTGCCCTAACATTTTATAATGCAAAATAGAAAGAATCCTCCCATGTTTGAGAAATAAATTGCAGTCTCAGTTGTCGTCCTGGCATGCTTTTTAGACTTTCGAAGCGGGTCGTAAACCAGTTCTTAATTGTTGGAATTGCCGCGCCTGCACGAAGACATTGAGTCGAATTTGCAGTTTCAACTTGTTAAATTTGATAACTAATCTCAATATATCTATAAAACGGTTGTCCATATTGGCTGTATACTAATAATAATGTTGTTCGCAGTACCTGAAGCGCATCCACGAGGCGCAAGAGGGCGCGGCGAGCGGCTCGGCCAGCGTCGAGGCGCGCGCGCGTGCGCTGGCGCAGGACGAGCGGCAGTGCCGGTCCTACCTCACGCTCGCCAGGTAACGCCTCTCACTACTGCGGCCCTGATACCTTGTAATACTTATGTGCAGTGCAAAGGGTGAAGTAATTCAATGAGTGATGTATCCCTAACGCCAGATTTCTCGAACTAAAATCAACACAACATTTTTCGAAAAAATTGTCAAAGGGCGTAAATGGTTGTGATTGGTTGAATAATTTATCAACAGCCGATAGCATCACTTGACTTGCGTTTAAAAACGTATTGTGGCTGGTTTTCAAGTGTCATCAAATTGTCGCGTTAATGCTGATTTGAAGCCATAACACGTAAGTACTCACTAAGAGTTTTTGGTCTTTCGAGCCTAACAATTACATACCAAATTTTTACCAACTAAGTAAATTTTTATGTTATTGTTTCTTGCAGAGAAACCGTGGACATGCTGGAGTATCTGACAGTAGAGATCAAAGAGCCGTTCCTGCGCGCCGAGCTGGTGGACCGCCTGGCGTCCATGCTCAATTTCAACCTGCAGCAGCTGTGTGGGCCCAAATGCAAGAATCTCAAGGTAATAAATGAATATAAACTTTATTCGGTTCAAAAAACACTTTATTACAAATTCCCTGGTCCCCACATAAGGATTCCCTCATTCGTGGTATGCAATCTCTTCTCAAATATGCGAACATTAAGGGAAAAAATTATTGTGATGTTGTTATACCTCTTCAGAGACATTATTATAAGAAATATGAAAGCCGTTGTTCTGTTGCGAAAAAGGGAGTGCTGTTAGGCGCATTTAATTCCAGCTAACACGTCATACTATGTCCCCAAGGCAATATAAAGCCATTTCTAGACCATATTTCAACAACTTTTGCAGTTTGACTAGCATCATTATCATTTTTTTTTTGACGTTCGAAAAGTGCTTCTTAGCCTAATTTTAATAAACGAATTTTGAATTTTGATCAAGGTCAAAATCGACTTCATATTTTTACACCGCAACAAGAACAACTAATAATTGATGGAAAAATAATTAATAAAATAGATAATACACCCGACAACCAAATGAACACAAATAAATGGAATACACAAGCAGACCTATCATCCTCTCAAAACAATAACAATTTTTTTCGCCGCTACACTAACACAGGAGACAGAAACAGAACACCTCGAAAACAAAGACCTACAATTTAGAATATTATTTCAAAATATCCAAAGCCTCTCCAATAAACAACACTTACTGGAAGCCTTCATTCAAAAAACACCAAAATATCATGCTATATGTGTATCGGAAACCTGGCTATCAAAGGAAAGACTGGATTTAATAAATTTTAGTGGCTACAAGGTTGCGGCTTCATTCTGCCGGAAAACTCGCGCTGGTGGCGGCGTCTGTATTCTTCTACAAGAACACATAGAATGCTTAGAGAGAAGTGATATAACAGACATGTCAGTTGAATATGTGATAGAAGTGTGTGCAATAGAGTTACAAATAGAGAATTTACTATTAATAATTATTTACTGGAATAGGAGAGAGGAAGCTATATTTTATAAACAATTAAAACTAATATTAGATTATTTAAATAAGAAAGACTCCAGACTTAATATTGTTATAGGAGGAGATTTTAATATAAATGTATTGGATAGTAGCTTAAAAACAAACCAATTCTTAGATCTCATGTTAGAATTTAATTTTGTACAGCATATAAAAGTACCAACGCGAGTGACCCAAACCACCTCAACGGGTCTAGATCTAATTTTTACAAATTGCAATATAAAATCACACACCACAGTGGAAGAGTTGGGGTTCTCTGACCATAGTAGTACAATAATAAAATTGGCTGTACCCCGGCAAACTAGACATATAGTCTGGTGGGTTGAAAAGAGGCTGTTCAATAGCAAAAACACACAATGTTTCAAATCTAAACTAAAAGAAGTAAAATGGAACGATATAATCAAGCCCGGTAGGGATATTGATGAAAACTATAAATCATTTAACAATACACTTACTGACATACTTAATCAATACATACCAAAAACAAAATTAAAGCTAAAAACAAACTGTAAAAAACATTGGTTAACTAAAGGCATCAAAATTTCTTGTAAAAATAAAAGGCTTGAAAAAATATTCTCTATTAAAACAAATAACCTTTTAATTAAACAACATTACAAAATATATGGAAAAACTTTAAAACAAATTGTAAAAAAAGCTAAAAAACTACAGTATATAAATAAATTAATGAAATCTAATAATAAAGTAAAAACTATGTGGAAAATTATAAACGAACGAACGAATAAAAACGTAAAAAAGGTAAAAAAAAACATAACGCTACACGTAAATGACAATGCTATCTCGGACCCGAAGCAAACAGCAAATATATTTAATAACTTCTTTGCGTCTATCGGAGAAGGATATGCGCAAACCCCCGGCAAAGAACCGCGAAACATCTCTGTGGTCCACCGCACTGAAAATACCATGTTCCTAAGTACAGTGGATCCCAGTGAAATAAATTTAATATTGAAAAGCCTTAAAAACAAAAACAGTTATGGAATAGACGAAATACCTCCAACACTAGTCAAACAGTGTGCAGATGAGCTGACCCTTCCATTCTACTTGCTAGTCAATCAGTCTTTTGAGGAAGGAAGATTTCCAAACTACCTAAAAAAAGCCATTGTAAAGCCAATTCACAAAAAAGACTCAAAAACCGACCCCTCTAATTACCGCCCTATTGCTCTTTTACCTACAGCCTCGAAAGTATTCGAGAAAGCGATGTGTAATCGCGTCTATTCGTTTTGCGAAAAATATAAAATTTTTCATGAATCCCAGAATGGTTTCCGAAAAAACCACTCTACAGTTCTAGCAGTATATAATTTTATCCAGGAAGCCATAAATATAATTGATAAGAAAAAATATGCCGTAGGTATACTATTAGACATGACAAAAGCCTACGATAAAGTGCAATTCGACATTCTACTTAACAAGCTACAAGGAATAGGGATCCGCGGAAAATCTTATGAATGGTTCAAATCATATTTGGAAAATAGAGAACACCAAGTCGAAGTAGAATACTACAACGAACATGAAAAACAAATCCAATACATTCGGTCAGATAGCAAGCAAATTAACGCCTCAATCCCCCAAGGGAGTGTTATTGGATGCCTCTTATTTATCATCTATATAAATGACCTCCCTACAATAATAAATGAATCATGTGTTCTGTTTGCCGACGATATCTCAGTACTAACTTCTTGCCACGACAATACCAACTTAACCGAAATACTTACAAGCATACTTAATAAAATAATAACTTGGATGACAGAACACAACCTTGAATTAAACTTCAATAAAACTAAAATCATGTCCTTCCATCCACGTCAGAAAACCCCTTTAGACTTAACATTTATTTACAACGACGCAAAAATTGAAACAGTAAAAGAATTCAACCTACTCGGCTTATCCATAGATACACATTTAAATTGGAAATCACATATTAAAAAAATCAGGTCAAAGCTATCAAAATTTTCCTATGCCCTCCGTGAAATAAAAAAATCCACAAATCTCTCCACTGCTCTGGTTACGTATTATGCCTATGCATACGCATGGTTAAACTACGGCGTAATATTATGGGGAAATAGTACAGACGCATCAACACTATTCATACTACAAAAACGACTGATTAGAATACTAGTTAACATAGATAACACAGACAGCTGCAAACCCCATTTCCAAGAACATAAACTTCTAACCCTACCTTGCATATATATCTTGGAAATGTGCAAATTTGTTAGAAATAATCAAAAACTCTTTACTACACGCGAAAACATACAGACTCGCTACACACTACGACACAAAAACAGACTAAACCAACCAGGTTCAAAGCTAAAAATTCACTCCACAAGCACTTTAGTAATGTCAGTTAAAATATATAATAAACTACCTGATGAAATTAAAAATGAACAAAAATTTAATATCTTTATAAATAAATTAAAACAATTTCTAATCTGTAAATGTTATTATAATGTACATGAATATTTAAATGATAAATTTAATAAATAAACAATAATAATAAAAAAAAAAAAAAAAAAAAGCAATAATAATTTATTTATAATTACCAATGATAATAATAATATATGTATAATTTAAATAAATATTAATGTTTAAATCCAATATATTTAGTGGTAAAAATTATATGTACACAATTAGTTATCAGCCTACCTACCTACACAAAACGAAAGAGTAGATTAATATTAAAATTGTTAACAAATATCTGTAATAGCCCTCCTCCTAATTTTTATGTTGTTATGCCCGACAGGGCCCACAATGCTCCAAAACTAATGTATGTCTTTATGTACCTACCACCTAAGTTCACATTGTGGAATGCAATAAACGTATTGAGTATTGAGTATTGAGTATTGAGAAATCTTGTGATTGCGGTTTTAAGTTTTTAGTTTTGACTACAGCTCTTTACGATGCCTTTAGCACCACCTTTTCGTAATAAACCCCCGAGTATAAAACTCGTGAAAAAAAAAATTGTCTTGGTCGTTTTATTTCATTTTTCATTCAAATCTAGAATCCTTTGCTGCTCTCGGGATCCAACTTATGTAGTCTCTCGAATTAAATTCCCTTTTTTACACCTATTGTATACTGTTGTTTTTATTTATTATTCTGTTTATTGTTTCTGTCCAATAAATACGTTTTCTTTCACTCTTTCTTACTATTCTACTTATTTGTTGCGCACAGGTCCGTCGGCCCGAGAAGTATGGCTGGGAGCCGCGGCGGTTGTTGAGTCAGCTGGTCGACATCTACCTGCACCTCGACTCGCCGCAGTTCCATGCCGCGCTCGCCGCCGACGAGGTAATATAATATACTCTTATTTTAGGTACACTAAACGGTGCCCGCACCATGACCATTTGCAGGACAGGCTAAGGTGACAGTAATCCTGCTGGGGTTGCGGGTTTGTCTGAAAGGGATATCGCGGCCCCGGCACACAGGCAACGGAAGGAACACGGGTGGGTTTTAGTCAGTAAAAGTCTGACACACCCTCTCGCTCTGCCCAGAGCGGGAGAAGTCATTTGATGATTTCCCATCCAAAAAAAAAAAAGGTGACAGTAATAGTTGCATATGGTTCAAAATCGCTTGACACTTCACATGACACCCGACTTTTCTACACTTTTTATCAAATATTGGTTTCCATCATGGTCTAATAAAATAAGGTCTGGCATTCCGGGAGTGGCACATGCTTACGTCACTATTCAGTTGCCACTTTATTGCAACAAAACACGAATTAAGGAAAGATTTTAAGTCACCATTCTGAAAAAAAATATGTACAAAACATTTAAATTATCGTTTCTTCGTTCAATTCAATTTAAACATAAACCAACATAATTGTTAATTAAAACCTCATTGTTTTATCGGATTCGCTCAGGTAATAACGGTGGTTGGGGAGTTATTATTACAAACTTCTGGTAACACAAATGTGATGACGTATGTCACCCACGTGACCACTGTGTCTCGAAATGCTATAAATAGCGAAGTATATTATTATAACATGGTTTCCATGAGAGTGCATGGTGGGGTTATCTGAATATGATATAGCGTAAAACTGTTTGGTGCAGTAAATATGATAAAAACAAATAGTTTTTTGTTCCGTCCTTGTTTAAAACTTTGTTTTCGATTTAAAATTTGTATTAAAACCAAACTTTGTAAAAAAGGGTACTATAAAATTTCAGATTATTTAGAAGATAAAAAAGCTTGGGATTGAGCTGCTCGCTCTGCTAAACCTTGTGATAAAACCATAAAACTTGACATTAGAATTATTTAGTAAAATCATTAAAATATACCAGTTTTATTTAAACATTAAAACAAAATGACATGATTACTTTGTAAAGTATAATATTATTTTAATTACCTATTGTGAATGTGAGGACTATGTGGATATTTTTTAATTTAATTTTTTTTTCTCATTACTCCTTTTTTATCCTCTCTCAGTTAGTTTTAATGATGGTCTGGCAGTTTGAGTAGTTTATGCGGCCTACCCAAATGTCCTTTCTTTGGTATTGTTCGTCGAGTTGAGCTCCTTTTGTTCTGAGTTGAGCTCCACGATTACTGACAAATGCTTGCACTGACTGGACAGGTCCACTCAAATCTGTGTGGTTCTTTTCTCAAAAGACCATTTCAGACATGAATCTACATGGTCCTCATATGGCTTGACCAAGATTATGTCTGGACTTTAAAAGAGACTGTGACCTCTGAGTTTGTTTCGGCCTTTCTTCTCAGAGTAGTCGGATAGGAAACGCCGAACTCATCTAGCAAAATTTAATATATTTTTAATATGACGTGTAAAAGTGATTCCTATATCCTATTTACAGAATAAACAATTTCATTTCATTTCATTTCATTTCATTTCATTTTATAAAGGCGTGTACGCACGCACGAACAAACAAGAACAATATGAACACGAACACTTTATTCGCATGTGCGCACCACTAACGAACATCAAACACTGTGTTCGTGGTGTCAAAAATGTTCGTGGCGATCCAATTTCTAATACATGGCGAAGGGTAAGAGATCGAGGCGGTTGAGAGCGAACTGTGTTCGTAAGGGGTTCGTGTTCACTTAAATAAATTTTTCGTGTTGGATAGTCGTGTTCACCATGTTATGTTCATTCCTGCGTACACGCCTTTAGACTGTACTATGTTTTTCTATTTCCGAATCTGGATAGCTGTCGGTGTTGATAATTTAATGTATAACCGTGTGGTCTTTTGTATAATATAGACCATTTTTTTTTACTTCTAAGACGGTGGTAATCATTAAATTAATCCTTCCGTTTCCAGAGATCATTCCGCAAAGAGTTATTCGAGGAGGCTTCAGTGCGGCTAGCTAAGTCGTGCATCAAGACGCCCACAGAAATAGAGCGCTTCAAGTCGCTCGCAGACAATGCATATCAAATCGCAAGTATGTTCCATTTATGTACTTAATAAAAGTCTAAACTCATTCATTCATTCACTGACAGACAATGCATAGCCTAAACCACTGGATCTTGAAGCATGCAATTTTGCATGTTTTATGTTAGTTCCTTAGGCTGCGTTCAGAGTTACGCTGTTATCGTGTTAGCGTGAGCGCAATAACGAAGTCATGACATGCACCATTTTGACAACAGATTGAAATTGAACCACCTTTAAAAAAGAACTATATGTAACAAAATGGCATTGTTTCAGTATCCAATCAACAGAAAAGCGACGAATTCGCTGACGCTCCTGAGGAATTCCGAGACCCGCTCATGGACACGCTAATGACTGACCCAGTTTTATTACCCTCTGGGAAGGTGAGTACTCTTCTTTCATCTAACAGTAGTCTGGCTTTAATATGACATTTCACAGTTTAGAAAGAGTCTGACATAGGTATGAGTGAGACGACGCTCTACGAAGAACTTGTCTTAAAAACGAGCGAGCCTTACAGTAGTCGCTTATGATGTACTGTCGGCCAAGATACACTTCTGATATCTTGGCCGACAGTACAAACCTCTCGGAAAATGGGTTGGTACCATCTGACGGCCAATTCTAGCACCGCGCGCGCTCATTGGTTAAATCAAATAGCGCGCGCTTCCGGATTGAAGAGGTTACGCATAAAAAATTCGATGCCGTATTTACGGCCAGGTACTGGCACTGCTTCGTTCGTGGCAAGGACATCGACGCGAAAACTGTTACCATGGATTCAGAACATGATTCTGAACCCTCCTGCCTTGAATGTTTTCTCCTAAAATCTGAAATCTGCTGTTTTACATTTTAACCGCGTAGGTATTGCAATTTTGAATTATGACACCGCAGATTTTTTTTTAAATAACCGTTAAAAGTTTCACCGCAGGGGTGTTCAGAATCATGTACTGAATGCATGGTAACAGTTTTCGCATCGATGTCGCTGCCACCCTGTATATGACACGGCAACCCACTAGTTGTATGTTATATGGCTGCGACGCCGTACCGTAGTGCCGCCGTGTCTGCTAACAAGCTTCCGTAGTGATCCATATAACACTGATGACCGTGCCTACACACGGCGAATCAACCGTAGTTTTTTACGGCAGTAAAACGTGTGTGTAAAACGGGTCTAATGCTGTCGTTTACGTAGTTTCTCTTTTGAGAATTAGAGTAGGTTTCGATCGTCGATAGTATTCGCAAAAATTAATAGTTTTTTAATGAACCCAAAACATGTTTGCAGATAATGGACCGGTCGGTGATCTTGCGTCACTTGTTGAACAGTGCAACCGACCCCTTCAACCGACAACCTCTCTCCGAGGATCAACTACGTCCAGGTATACTCACATTTATTATTACCAAAATATAACATTAATGCACACTAAACGTGTGGAATTACACTTCAAATGCCTGTTTATCTGAGCCTAACCTAAGTTTTGAATGTTTCAGCAACTGAGCTCAAAGAGAAGATCATCCAATGGCAGCGCGAGAAGAAATCGGCGTCGTCATAATCGTCCTTGGCCAACACTAAAGTCTGATGTATATAACGTAACCCATATATAAAGACTACCGGACGGATTTTTCCGCCTTTGATGATGGGACTATTGTCCGTATGCATGAATGTGAGATTATTTCCATGTATGTTATTCAGTGCGAATATTTCGTGAAGTTGAAACTACGAGTAGTGTCACGTTTCCGACCTAACGGATCATTTTCAATTTACGTACAGGTGTTAATTTAATCATTACTTTGATTTTGTATTGTCACAAAATTCTTCCATTAGTATTACCCATTGTGACAAGAACCAAATTTTATCTTAACCAATACTAAATTAATATATTTTACAACTAAATTAAAGCTTTAATGTCTTCACGGAGTATTGAACTTGGCATCTATTTTTTAGCTTTAACACAAACAATGCACGTGAGTCTCGAAATTTTATATCATTACATTACACGAAATTAATTAAATTAAAATCTAATAATAAAAAACTTAAATTAACATCTGTATCATTATTTAACCTATGAACTTTGGCGTCATGGAACGCTAAATACGAATGTTTAACGAAATTACCATCACATGTAGATGTAAAGGCCTAAATACTAAGATACAACCAACATGACATTTCTGAGTAAGATAGGTGCTTTTGTCTCCACCCCAAGACTTGATGAGTATGAAACATGAGCACAACCTTAGAGTATTTGGTGTAAAACTTGTAAGCTGGACGTCTTTCTGCATTTTATAGGAAATCTCTGTAACGAAAATCGTGAGCAAGTAATTTCGATTTTAGATTGGTTAGTCCTGCATTAGTTTAACTAATGGTTATACATTAGGATATATAAATATATAAACATATAGGAATTGTATGGAATGTTGAAGACTTCTTATTTTTGTGCAAAATGAAAATTAGAAAAATGTATTTAATTATATTATGGATTTGATTACTATTTGATTATAGTGATATTATGTTTAGTCTTTGTTAGCAAACATGATTTTTGTATTATCATTTAATACATTGTGATTTGTTCCTTTATAACTTTAGTTATGATTTGAAATGGATTTTCACTTGAGAATTAGGGAATAGTATTCATTATAATATCATTAGCATAATTCAATTAATAGTATAATTAGAATCAGTAACGGCCTGTCAATGTCCTGCAAGGTGGGAAACCCACGGATGTTCCATTCGACTTAGTATCTATGATGATAGCGAACTTGAAACATGCATATATGTTTCCACAGTGGACACATGAGTTCAAGTGTTGGACTAACGCACTATCGAGGCGTCACTGTATCAGAATCTAGTATGTTTGTTACATGTATCTCAAGTTTATCATATTTCTCCAGTCACTGCCAATATATTCAATGTAGTTTTTAGAACAGGCATTCCTGAATGAAATCCATTTCTTTAAATTACATGGTCTCACTTGTATGATAATTTGACTTGTAATTTGTCATTATATTATGAAGATTCTATATTATAGAGGTCTCCTACGTTGATTATATCAATAAAATGAAATAAATGGAAATTATATTGTTTTTGTCATCACAATAATAAACAAAGTATTCACTTCTTCGTGAATTATATTTGACTAAATTTTATTATTTATCTAGCTAAATAAATAAATTATTGTCAATTCACAATTAAGAGATTTCATTGTATTCAAATTACAAAAGTACTACAACCACAATATTCTTTACTTAAAAATCTTGATAAACATCAATAGCTCTTAAACATAATAAGAGGTAGATAATATTTTAAAAACAGTGTATATGTAACATAATCTATAAAACTAAAGCGTCACTAACATTCAGGTGTGATATCATTTGCTCATTTCTTATTTGACTACATTCGTCATTGAAATTATTCAGATTCCATTCTGTACAATAATAATATTTTAAAGCCAGTAGGGTAATGCTACTTTTGTATTCATAACAAGTACAATCACTTAGCATTTGTTAGTGAGGTTCATTGTCAGAACCTATTTATACACAACTATGCTGCTGTGAGATTCATAACAAAGCCATTCACAATATTATGATAATCAAATTTCATCATAACAAAGAAATAAATTAGAAAAATTTGACCTTAGTACACTACATCCGCTCACATTTTAAGGAAAGCTAAGCACAAATGAAAATAATTAGGAAATGTATAGAGTGCCGCAAGCGGCACTTTATCCCTATCGAATAACGTTCTGCTAGCGGCATAATAGTGGTGCTGTCTCGGCTTAAAGCAATGCATACATCACTCTATACACTACCACCATGTATTATAACTTTTTATAAATATTTCTTATACCTACTTATCTTTCAAAAAGATAGGCCTTGAAACAATGATGCTTGTGCTCGATTTTTTTTCTTTTTTTTTTTCTCTTACATTACAAAAATACAAAAAGTTCAATATCATGACTTACAAAACTGGTCAGTCACTCTCTATAATCAAGCAACAATAATTCAAAAGGCCATTCTTGTACATTTATTTCATAAGCTCAAGAAAGATTATGAAGCATTTATTCAGTTTTCTACTTTTTATTGATTAAAAACAGACAATATTTCATCGGAGAAGGAATGGAAGACGATAAGCAAATAAACATGAGATCATGTAAAGCATGCCAAAATAAAAGTTAAGCCTGGCTGTTTGCCTCGGTACATATCTCATTGTCTCAGGGCTTCTAAACCTCCTTTCTATTTCAAAAGCTCTTGGTAATGTCAGCATTGGTATTAAAAACCACAAAGAACAGCGCACAGAAGCTACCACAAACATGATATAAGGAATAAATAGTAAACATGCATACAGCAAGTATGAAGCAGTCCGCCCAATCAATATTGCTAATGTCACAATTTCTGCTTTACTGTCTGTCTCGAGGTCTCTTGTGTTGTTACTATGTAAAATAGCCTCTGTATTTAGGGCAAGTGGTATTGCATAGTAAATTATTGGCCAGTCCACTCTACCAGTCTGAGCTAAGAAAGCAAAAACCACAGACACTGGTCCAAATATAACTAAAACTAGAATATCACCAAGAGCTATATACTTCAATCCAATACCACCAGTATATAAAAATGATGAGGATAATCCACCAAAATATACAAGAGCCAAATGCTCCATACGGGCTGGAGATAAAATTACAAGTGGAACAAATGAGGCACATCCAGCTAGATATAATATAGCACCTAGAGATACCACCTCATCTATACTCAAAATATGATCAACAAGAGTTCTGTCATCAGATTTACGGTTATCTATCCCTTTTACAAAATCAAAGTATGTATTGACAACATTGCCTGCACCATGAACTGGAATAATTGTACATAAGGTCAATAACAAGGTGCACCAACTGAAGCCACTGTCGCCGGGCAGACGGTACGCGAGCGCAGCCCCCAGCAGAGTTGGCAGCAAGCTCGCACTCAATGACCATGGACGCAACGCAAGCACATAAGTTCGCACTTTCATAAGCGGATTTCGAGTTGGCAATGTTTCCTCTTTCGGTTGTTGTAAGAGGTTTCCTTCGACGTTTGGTATGTCCATATCTTCAGTTTTCTTATTGTGATCCATTTCGATGAGATGTAAAACACTGTACACGAAACTTGAGTGAATTTAAATCATTGTTATATTTTATATGAGATGCTGGTTAGACTCATCATCGAACTACGTGTAGATTAAAACTGTTTCCACATAATCCCGTTATTATTGGTACCGGTGATGACCGATATTCAAAGAGAAATCATCAAATAAATACTGTAAACCTTAGGTCCGCAAGTTGATCTGTCAACTAAACTGTCATCTTGACATCTGTCTACACCATGTTCCGTTTGTGTTGTTCTCCGTGTAAATCGATTTCTTGTCTCAAAGTACGGTTTTTAAACGTAGGTAACAAACAGTATAAAACGTGTTCTCTATGAATAGTAATTCACACAGCATCAGTATCACTTATGATAGCACTTACATCCATCCATTCATCTCGGGCGAGGCGATTGACTTCTTAAACTAGGAAAGAATAATCAATTCCAAATCGCAGGTATTATTTTTTAATTTGATATTGCATGTTTTACTTACTTCCAAAAAATGGGTCGTTCGCCTCAAAACAAAGTTCTATTATTTTCCATCCAATCGACATTTTTTTTTCGATCCTTCCTATCTGAAAATAAAACTATCAGTTGTATGTAACAACATGGTAACAACTGAGGAGCAGAATTAAAATTTGCTGAGTAAATTACCGCGGTAATCGCAGTCGGGGTCGGGGTTAACAACCCAATAACATCATTGTTATGATCCGGTTAAAATAAACACAGAATCATGTCATTAACAAGGTCGTTTGTAGAGTAAGCAGTAGTAAGGGTTGGAGAGGAATAGTATATTATTATTCAAATCAAAAGGAGAAGAGCAGCTGCTTTTTGTATATTGTATTTATGCCCGGGTAAGTAGATCGCTAATTAAACGTCGGGTAGGTAGTTACAGTTATTTATAACAGTAGCTAAACTGTGAGACGATTCGAAGTCAGTTTTTTATTAAGAGTATTGATTAGCGAAGCCTTAAAATATAATACTGTCATATTTTTTATCCAAATGAGTCAGGAAGATCGAACTACCGATGCGCCTGCGGCGCGCGTCTTTCTTGTGACTTTGTGAGTTCAACTCTTGTAGCTTTCTTCGGCAGTCTCTTTTCGGTAGGCCGCAGGGTAAATTAATAGGTACCTACCTAATGCGTATAGTTTTTTTTTTACTTTTTATGGTTCTGATTTTTCCTTTTGAGGCACGGAACCCATTAATGAATCATTCGTGTGTCTGTCTGTCAGTCTGTCACAGCCAATTTGCTCAAAGTCAAAGTCAAATCATTTATTTCAAATAGGCCCTTGCAAGGCACTTTTGAACGTCAAAAGCTCCGAATCAAATAGACCGATTAAGTTGAAATTTGGTACACATATGTATTTCTATGACCCAAACACGGTTACACGTTACGTGTTTGGGTTAATAAATTAATTTCGAATATGGGAGTCACTTTTGGGGGGCAAATAAGAAAATAAAATAAAAAAGTTTACCGTGTGACATATGAAATGAAAGGGTTTGTTGCGATTTTATTTTAAATATAGTTTTAAAATAAATACAATTTTAAAGATAATTTAGAAAGTTGGTGAAAATTGCCACCCCCTTATCTCCGAAACTACTGAGACTAAAATTCTGAAAATATACAGAGAATGGTTCTTTACTCATAGAAAAATAACATGGTAAATCTTTCAATATTGTGCGTACAAACTTACATTTGCGGTTGGAATGTATGGCAGAACATGTTTTTCAAATACAATGTGAAGTGTGTTCTTGGGATAAATTCATCTCAACTACGGAACTCTTCATCGTGCGTGGTCCGACACGCACTTGGCCAGTTTTTTGTGATGTGCTAGGTCTCCTGAGGATTTCACATCAATTTAAAAAAAAAAAACTCTTGGAGAAATTATCATTCAAATTACTTTTAGGATCTAAGTATTGGCTTGTAGTTGGTTTCATTTCAGCTGCGTAAAAAATAAAACAATCAAGGAAGCTAGGTATATCGCACTAGCCACGAGTTCACAAGGTTGGCAAATAATTTAAATTGTCACGACATCGTTCATAAGACAATGTAGGAGCGAGGGGTTCTTAAATGGGTCGCTTCCTAATTTTCCTCTGTATTTATGAAGGGCATAAAGCTTCATGAGAAGTCGAGAGATGACACATTGATATATCAAATGATAATTCACGCTAACGGATGTATACGTATGTAGTAAAACGTATTTTATTCAAATAAATGTACGTATATAAAATAAACGTCTACATGCTAAATACCAGATGCCAAAATGGCGCACGGTTTTTTTATTTTGAAACAAAGTCGTGCCTAGTTACCGCTTTTAAAATATTTTTTTAATGAAACTGCAGATCATAATTCACGAAAAGCTTTTGAGTTATTTGTTACAGGTTAAAAATGCATTACAATTATTTAGGTTTCTTTTTATTTGAATTAAGCTTAGCTTCTATTAATTTAACCCAGTCCTCGTATTGTTCGTTATCTTCTTCGTTTAATTCATCACAAAACTTGTCAATATCCTCGTCTTTAATATCTTCTTCAGTTTCTTGAGAAGATTGATTAGTTCGTTTCCGTTGAATTGGGGGATTATCAACTTCAACTGGTTCATTATCTTCATCGTTAAATATTATTTTTTTATTTTTCTTTTCATTTCCACCTTCGGTCGACTGTGATTTATTTTTCCTTTTTCTTTTAACTTGATTCTCCTCAGAAGTTATAATTGTCTCTTCAGGCTTAGATTCATTATTTGCTTCGCTACATTCGAGCTTATTTTTTTTATTCTTCACTCGTTTACTTTCAACCACTACGCTGCCGAGCTCACTAGCAGTGCTACCCGATTTGCTTCTTTTGCCCATGATCCTGAGAAAGAAGAGAAGTGATTTGAGTTGCAAATGTTTGTCAATGATATACTAAACTAATACAGCCTGCATAAGTACATATGTCCGATTTGCTTACGACAGCAAGGGCAGCAGGCAATTAACAACAGCCAATATTGCTAAGCTTTCGTAAGAGTCGTTTCCTATTTCTTTAGATCCCACTACGACACAATCGGTGATTTTTTTACGTGACTTATGTCTGTCCTATTTTACTACACCATTTTTACAGAATTGGCACAAGAAATGTCTGAAAAACAAAACGGTGTCAAGATAATTCTGGGTAAAAGCACATTAAATTAATTACTGACGTCGACTTGGTGTAGCGTTTTGATTGTAAATCAAGTTGATTAATTATTTTGACACATGACAGAACTCTGACGTCAGTGCTGTTATCACTATTTTAGACTTAGCTTGAAATACTAGAGTGATTGCTGGAGTCTGCCTTGAGTTTCTTGCAGATTGATTAATTATTTGGCTCAATCAGAGAAAAGAATATACAAAGTGCGCGAATGTTTACCTGTGCAAACAAAAAAAAAACAATTTGTACCTGTTATCGTAAAACTAATATCAACTGAAGTTATTTATTAGCTGTAAGTCAGTGAATCGTTGAAGTGTTTGATAAACACATCGGCCACTCAATGAGATAAGGAATACAAACCTACCTTTACGTAATAACTAACACGAGGTCGATGCGGGCGCATTGCCACCAGACGAGACCACCCGCCACCCACTTCTCATGCGGGCTGCCGTGATCGGGCAATCGAAACAAATTGCCGCGCGGTTTGTGTAGTCTCACTGCTTTATCGAGTGTGTTATTTTTTAACTTCCAATTTTTTTTTTTATTCAACAGCAACATGGCTGAGAAGAGTTATATTTTGGGTATGGATATTGGAACGACCTCAGTGAAAGTTTGTGTTTACGACCCTAACACGAAAGAAATTGTTGCTAAACAAAATAAGGATACAGCAGCAAACATACCGAGTGACCAGGGTATTGAAGGTAACAAGCAAGATGTGCCAAAAATAGTATCAGCTGTTCACTATTGCATCTCCCGCCTTCCGAGAGATGTATTACGAAATGTGACAAAAATTGGGGTGTGTGGACAAATGCACGGAGTTCTGTTGTGGAAGAAAGGGTACGTTTTAACACTAACTGAATTTTATGTATATTTACCAGTTAATTTTACTTTATTTCCTAACTTTTGATAGTTTTATTTTAACTGTTACTCGATAGTGTTTTCTTTGTCTTTAGTTGTGTGCTTTCGTAATCATGTTAAATTAATTCATGGGTCCTGTGCCTACTGCTTAACTCGAGTAACTTCTTCATAAATGTTAGTACTGTTGGAAGAAATTGATTACTATTATTTAAGTAATGAATGCATTTTTGTTTTTGTTTTAGTGCTTGGGAAAAGGTTGAAAAAGATGGGGTAGTAATGCGATTTGAGGCGAAGAGAGAAAATATGTCGGCGTTGTATACCTGGCAAGATACAAGATGTAAACCAGAATTTTTAGATTCACTCCCAAAACCTGATTCACATCTAAATTGTTACTCAGGATACGGTTGCGCGACCCTTTTGTGGATGCTTAAGCACAAACCGGAAAAACTCAAAAATTTTCAATATTCTGGAACAGTACAAGATTTTATTGTTACTATGCTATGCGATTTGGAGGCACCAATTATGTCTGACCAAAACGCTGCAAGTTGGGGCTATTTTAACACTGAAAAGAATGAATGGAATATCGATATTCTACAATCAGTCGACTTTCCAGTAAGACTCTTACCGAAGATTAATAAAAGTAGGGAATTTGCAGGAAACTTAAATGCCTCATGGAATGGGATTCCTGAGGGAACGCCTGTGAGTGTTGCTATGGGCGATTTGCAATGTTCTATCATTGCTACACTCGAGAGTCGAGAGGATGCTGTATTAAACATATCAACTTCTGCTCAACTAGCGTTTGTGGTGAATAACATGTCGGATCTAGGCTGTAAAACAGTTGAGCATCTACCATATTTTCACAACACATATTTGGTTGTTGCTGCATCTTTAAACGGAGGTAATGTGCTGGCCACGTTTGTCAAAATGCTCCAACAATGGATGCTTGAACTAGGATTTCCTACGCCACAGTCAAAGGTATGGGAAAAACTAATTGCTTTGGGTCTTGAAGCACAGACATCAAGTATGAGCATAATTCCACATTTATTAGGTGAAAGACAGTCACCAACAGCTAAAGCTTCAGTGGAAAATATCGATCTTTCTAATATACATTTAGGTAGCGTATTTAAATCACTGTGTGAAAGTTTAATACAAAATTTACATCACATGATGCCTAAAGAAATATTGCGAAGCGCCAATGTTAAGAGAATTGTTGGAAATGGTTCGGGATTATCCAGGAATGCTGTATTACAAAGAGCTGTGGAGCACTATTACAGTTTACCACTAGAATTTACGTCAGGGGGAGATGCAGCGAAAGGGGCCGCTATTGCCATTATATGAGTTATTAAATATTTATTACCATTTTCTTGATCTTATCTTAGGTTATAAAATAATTAATCTATCTAAATTTACCTTTACTTTGTTAAGAAGCAAGGTCACGTAGGATTATGATATCTTCAGCCGCGATAAGTAGCAAGCAACTGTAGATCACGGTTTTAGGAAACAAGCCTAGTTTTGAGAATTGAAAATTCATACCGAATTCCATTATTCTTGAATCACGACGTTTTACTTAGCTACTATACATTATCGATATTTATTTCGGATACAAGCCCCATTAATCATAATAATAATATGATGACGAACGTTTTCAACGTTCCTCAATTCATAAGACATAATTTCCGTATTTTATGAGACAAATCATTCCATTTGATTTATTATTATCGCAGACATAAGCTATTTGCATTTCTATGCAGGAGTAAAGCCTAAAGCCACAGAGAGATCCATGCAGCTGAAGCCTCTATATTTATTTAAGTTAATTATACTATCGCGTAAACCTTTCCATTATTTGTTTTATTTTTACTTTTGTAACTTTTAAGTGTTATAATATTATAAAACTAATATACCTACATATGAAATGAATGCGGTTGTTCATCATTTAGTGTTACCCAATTCCTAGACCTATTTCTAGATACTCTTTTGTCATTCGTAGATTCGTACTCGTTTCTATCGTAACCGAGATAGCTAGCTGTTTCGCATCAAAACTGTTTATGCCAAACTATACAGAATACTAACAGTAATAAATATATACCTAAATACTAAACATAATGCTTTAGTCGATTGGTTCTGTAGTTTTGTAAACAAAGGCTTGATAAAAGATTTTGAAATTGGCGGGGATGTAGTAAAATAATACATAGGTTATCAACTTATTACCATTACCAAAAAGGCCATAATAAAAGAGATTTATGTTGTTAGGTAAGTACCTATATAATTATTTTAATGCCTTTGGCCTTACTGAATTATCATTTATTTTCCTTGCTAAAATGTTTAGACGAGTGCAGTTACCTCAAATTAACATTAAATTTTTACCTGTTGAAATGATTCCTTGCTAGAGATTTTTTCTAATGTTTCAGTAGTTTCAGTAAGTTCTGTACATTTTTTTATCATCACCAACAAATGAGCTTCGACAACGTTTATTACAACAGTAGAAGTCTATCTCTATTGTTTACCAAATAGTTTTTAATATAACCTCTCATCAAATCTGCAAAAATATCACCATGTTGTACTGTAAACATTTCACTAGGGAAGAGAGGAGTAGCGTAATGAATTCTGAAAACCGTTACCGTAATTCTCATAAATCGACTAAAAAATCAAGGATTCTTTGAGCGTACCTTGTCAAAAAAGGTTACGTTATTTGCCTTTCAATTTCTCTTAGATGATTGAATCCATTTGTCGTGCTGCACGATACGGGCCACACCTAATGTCTTAAAATGACCCTGGGTCTGGGACGACATATGGAAATCAATGTCCGTACCGGCTGCAACTCACCTGTCCTAAGACCATAGGCTGTCAATAGTTGTGGAGTCATGTAAGTCAACTGTATTTAGTACTTTATAGTGCCTACATGTTCGAACCCAAGGCCCAAGACACGCACCTCTGACTTTTCGGATTCATGTGCGTGTTATATAATTATCACTTGCTTCAAAAACGGTGAAGGAAAACATCGTGAGGAAACCGGCATGCCTGAGATATATCTTGACGGCATGGGAAGCCAAGTCTAGGCGAAACCACATGAAAAGAAGAAGAAGAAAAAGTGCCTACTATTGGGGATAAAAACTGCCACTTGCTCACATCAGATGCCGCTACTATCCCGTGTCCAAGAATTTAACAGCTAGCTGTCACTATTCATATGTATATTGTTTGTAAACAATAGACATCTTTTACACATCATTAATTAAGCCCCGTTGCGCAGCTGTTGACTGCAAAAATACAGAGTTGGCAAATACATGAGTATTTGCCAACGATATTAGAAGACGAAAACTGTGGAAACCTGATATTTCGTCGAGACTATGTAAGAAAGAAACAAAGAAAAAAAAATAGTTTATTCGTCACAGAAACACGTGCATAAAAAAATAATATAAAACTCTAGTAGATAACAATACAATAACGAGTACAAAATAGAAATAGTCGGCTGCTGCTGGCACGTCATGACTGTGACAAGAAGGCTTTCACTCAGCATGATGCTGTGCTATGGAGACCCACAGCATAGCGCTGATTTTCAGTGGTCACCCGCGTGCTATCCTTTTTAAACCTGAAGACTTCTATGGTAATTAATAATTGGGAACATCACTAATTCGTGTATAGGTGATGCTCCCAAGAGAACTGTCCGTTTTCATTACTTGCAGGCCTACTTGTGGGGTGACATCATGTAAATTATATTATAAGTAAGGTGTTTGTGTGTTTATATTATCAATCAATGCTATCATCTCTAAAGTTTTTCAGTCAGCTAGGTCATCCTCGAATTGGTTTTCTACTCCGATCAGGTTTTTCCTGTCGTACGCCTCTAGCCTTCAACACAAAATGAAGTTTTAATTATTTATTTAAAAAATGAATAAAACACAAACATTCTGTATATTATAAAATGTTCATATTTTATTTACTTTTCCACTAAAGCTGCTTTTCTACCAGTGATAGATCCTTTCCTTTTCGTTAGCTCGTCAATTTTATTAGTGCTACACTTCATGCCGCATACAAATTTATTTAGTTTTTGTGAAAATAATGATTGTGATCGATACAAAAGTAAATATAAATAAAACAATGGGGGTTTGTAGGCGTCTACAAACCGCTCGCGAACTCGTTATAAGTGGCAGCACTATTTCTGTGCACACATTTCTTTTGTTCCCGTGACAACTCTCATTGTTGCCCCGGGCTCTAAACTAACTCCGAGTTTATTTGTGAGTATCTATGTAGCCGACCTTAGTTCTGTGGTTCTATGGTGTCAGCTTTCATGACTGTGATGTCAGTCTGTGGTGATGTCAATGTGCTCATGTACTGTCATGTCAGCTACATGCTCTGTGATCTGATCCATCATCCTAATGTCATTGTCATATCCGTACTGTACTGTGTGGTTAGTGTTAGTGATGTGAACCGCTTACATTTTTTATCACCGGTTTATATATATATATATATATATAGTTATTTATAAAAACCTTTTTTTTTTTTTGTCTTTTTTTGGTTTTTCCTAAAAAAAATACCAGTATTTAATTATGGCTTTGTATTTATTTTTACCGACTTTTATTAAAATTATCAGATACAAATACAATCACAAAAAGAAAGTGGTCATCAAACAGATAACAAATCGTAGTAAATTTTATACTTTGCCTTTTTTTTTACTTTGTCGTCAGAAGCCCGAAAGTCTGACACCAGTCTTACCAAGGGGTATCGTATTACCCAGTTACTGGGTTGTGGAGGTCAGATAGGCAGTCGCTCCATGTAAAATACTGGTATTCAGCTGCATCCGGTTAGACTGGAAGCCGACCCCAACATAGTAAAAGGCTAGGCAGATTGACTGTTTCTAACAAATCGTAGTTCTGATTTATGAAACAAATTTGGGGAATGTAAAAGACACTATGTCATTTTTTTTTTATCTGTTTGAACAATATGCACAAACGATGGAGTCGTCTTCAGATGATTAACCATAGACTTGGTGTAATGCAAACGCTTCAAAAAACCAACAACTGTTGTCACCTATAATTATTAAAACATTTTACAAAAAAAAACAATTTTTATTTTTCACTTTTTAGTTTAGTTTTCACACAAATTCGAATACCCTATACCTGCTATGTAAATAACAGTCACAGGAAGTTATCATCACATCATCCACATATACAAAGTGGGAAAAATACGTATTATTGAAGCTTACTCAAAAACTATCCAAGCAAAGTTAATAAAATTTATATGGGACCAATTAGGGAGCATAAAAGGAATTTTCAAAATCGGTCCACAGTTGACGGAGAAATCGGCGGAAATATTAAAAATAAAATATAAAAAAAACGCGACGAACATAATAACCTCCTCCTTTTTGGATATCGGTTAAAATTTAAATAGGAACTCAAACCGTAAATATGGGTAATAATCATACACTTTGCAACGAGTTATTTGGGAAATTAGTAGCAAGTGAAATGAACCATATCTAGTCTGTGAACCATTTACATGGACAGGCATGCTTTGGCCGCTTTCCGAATAAGAACGTAATCGCTCACAGCGCTGACATCAATATTTGACGTTCCGAGTTAGATATCACGATTATGACACCTGAGGGCTGTCACCAATTCGGAACGCCCGTGAACGTTCTCACGGTGCTCGCTCAACGTCAAAACTTGCATATCATCCCCGCATCCCGAGTTAGGATGTAATCGATTTGAGCGATTTGAACAGCCGTTCCGAATAAGCCTTAGCGCTATAACGATGTATTGTGAATCGTCATAGATGACGTCATGACATGCGCCATGTTGCGATAACGCCGACCATGCCTTTTACTAATCACCGTGAGCGCTGTCAAAGATGACAGTTGTGTTGTTTTGTTTTGAGTCGCATCATATCTTTAGATAAACGTGGCATCTTCGAACCAACGAAGAAGAAGAAATGTGTAGTATAAACACAAAGAAATATGATATGCAAGTTTTGCGTTGAGCGAGCACCGTGAGAACGTTCACGGGCGTTCCGAATTGATGACAGCCCTCAGCTGTCATAATCGTGATATCTAACTCGGAACGTCAAATATTGATGTCAGCGCTGTGAGCGATTATGTTCTTATTCGGAAAGCGGCCCATATTTCTTTGTGTTTATACTCCACATTTCTTCTTCTTCGTTGGTTAGGTGGCCACGGTAGCCAGAAGCACAATTTTGAAGATGCCATGTTTGTCTAAAGTTATGACGCGACTCAAAACAAAACAACACAACTGTCATCTTTGACAGCGCTCACGGTGATATTGTAAAAGGCATGGTCGGCGTTATCGCAAGATGGCGTATGTCATGACGTCATCTATGACGAATCACAATACATCGTTATCGCGCTAAGGCTTATTCGGAACGGCCGTTCAAATCGCTCAAATCGATTACAGCCTAACTCGGAATGCGGGGTTTGATTGCATGCTTTGTCCGAAAGATTGTCTTAGACAAAAGAAGCAAATAAGAAATAATAACGAATTAATATAAAATAAAGAACAATGTTGAATAATAAACCTTCCTTTTATTTAAATCAACGTTATTAAAAAAATGCTGCTCCAATAAAACCAGTGATCAATAGGTTTTTATTCGATGTTTTTATCGGATACGTTCATCGGAAAATAATCGGTGATTCTCCGGTGCTCATTGCTCCTTACATGTTTTGTTATTGTACTCGGTTTATCAATGAGAACCGGTGAATATCGGTTTTGTCAAAAACCGTTTTTTTAAGGTTTTTATGAAACCGGTTCACATCACTACTTAGTGTGGTACTGTGTGATTGTCATCAAATCAACATTGCTTTGCACGTGCGGGTTTTATAAACAATTACATTGATTACTGTAATAAAGCGTCTGAATATATGCAACATGACTAGATTTGCTAGGGCCAAAGGCTCGAAGTCTTCGAATGAAAGAACTCCTGAAGACAGTACTCCATGGGAGGTTATGAAAGAGCAGTTGCTGCAAGCCAAAAAAGATGGTGACGAATCCAAGAATAGGAAAGAGGTAACTATAAATACTTAGTATAAATCTAAAGTAATCTAAAGTTGAGTTATAAAGCTGCCAAATAATTAGTAATCATCATGAATGATTTTACAGAGAGTACCTAATAAAACCCTTCATAACCATTACTGTACCATAGGTTAACGTTATTTTTGTCCAATTCCAGGCTGAAAAGCAACGCATAGAAAACTATGAGAAATTCCTTAAAGAACACAAAACTCAAAAAAGAAAAGCTACCTGGTGTGATTTTCCAGAAACTGAAAATAAAAAGAAAGCAACCAATTTGCCTGAGACGAATGGTTCACCGGCTAAAACTAAAAAGAAAAATAAGAAAAAGGTTTCCAGTGCCACAGAGCCCTATGAAGCCACCAACAGTGAAACTAATCCACAAAACCATGGTTCTGAGAGTAATGAGGGCACTGGGAAAACAAAGCCTAAAAAGAAGAAGAAAAATTCACAAAGCACAACTGAGCCACAGAATGAAAACAAGTCTACAGAAGTAACAGAGATCATTCCAAGTCCTAAAAAGAATAAAAAGAAGAAGAATAAACCAAATGTAATGTCTGCGGAATCTACAGAGGTTTCTAATACTAATGTAGCCAATTCCTCAACAGAAAATAATGGAAAGAGTAATCGTTTTCCTAACCCTAAGAACAACAATGAAGCAAAACCGAAAAACAAAAAAAACAAAAAGCTAATAAACGGCAAGCCTGCTCGCAGGAAGGAGATAAATGATAACAGTTTCCAACTCATAGTACATGGCAAGGAAATAGAACTGGTCAGATTTGATGGTTTCCCGGTGATGAAAAAAGATGCTGAAAGACTGCAGGAGTTGAAAAATAACATGATCAAGAAAGGAATACCAAAAAGTGAGGTTCAGAGGACAATGAAATTGGAAAGAAGGAGGGCAGAGAAAGCATTGGCAAGGATGAAGAGAGAAGTCTGCTATAACTGTAGGAAAGGAGGCCATGTTCTGTCCGACTGTCCTGAGTTGAAGTCCAAGATCCCAGGGGATACGGCAGATGGAGTTTGTTTCAAGTGTGGCTCTACAGAACACAGGCAGTTTGAATGTAAAGTTCAAAGAGAAGAGAGTAAAGAGTTCAGATTTGCTACATGCTTCATTTGTAGGGAGCCTGTAAGTAAACACAGTATTTATTCATCAGCAAATTTTTCTAATCTTTAATTGGTAATACCAGCCTATTATAATACTGTTCCACTGCAGACCTCTTCCCAAACAGAGAAAGCATTATGCTAATTGACATTATGTTTATATTTTCAGGGTCATATAGCGAGGCAGTGTCCTGATAACCCCAAAGGACTGTACCCCAATGGTGGTTCCTGCAAGCTTTGTGGTGATGTCACACATTTGAGGAAAGATTGTCCTACTGTGAGTACCAACTATACATATCAAATAAAAATCAATCTGCCTAGCCTTTTCCCAACTATTATGCAGCTGAATACCAGTATTTTACATGGAGCAACTAACTATCTGACCTCCACAACCCAGTAACTAGGTAATACGATAGTTACGATACCCCTTGGTAAGACTGGTTCAGACTTTCGGACTTCGGATGACCAGTAACGACTGTCAAAGATCCACGAATGACAGCCGGGACCAACAGCTTAACGAGCTTTCCGAGACACGGAGGAGTCTCGGTATGTAAAGATGGTCACCCATCCACGTACCAACCCCGGCAAGCGTAGCTTAACCTGATGGATTGACACGTGAGGCTGTTAATACTTAGCCACGAGCTCATCACATAGTATTTTAAAATTGGGTAAAGGAAAGGAATATTTTAATACAGAAAAGATATAAAAGGATTATAATTTGAATACTAATGGGAGAATTGCTTTGATTCTAGGTGATGGACAAAAAGGAAGAGTCGTCAGTAAAACTTCACACATTAGACAGTTCAGAAAACATTGAAGATGTAGGACTGCAAAATAATAAATTAACACCTGCTGAACCCAACAAAAAGCCTAAGAAAATAACATTCTAAAGTATAATAAATTATTATGAAATAAAACAAAATCATAATCACAAAGACTACATTTTATTAATTGAATGCAATTCTTAAAGTGAATTGTGTGAGAGATCATTATTATGTCTTTTCATAGCATTTTGCATGAAATGTTTGAAGAATATACCCACAACGACAGATGAATACCGATGGGGCACTCCGTATCTTAGGTATGAAGCTAACATAGTCAGAACAACTTCTAGGTAAATATAGCTGTCGGTAATTAGAGCTGTGCGACCTGAATGGCACTTTATTGTGTTCTGTTCTAATATGTGCTACAACACAATTAAAAATACAAAGAACAATGGGAAAATTTGTATGGACCGGGTCCCCAGCAGTGTAGCACTATGGGCCATGTGTGAAAAAATTTATGTTATTCTGAGTAACAATTTACTGAAAGAAAGTATCAAAGAATGAATGTATGAATGTGGCAAACAATATTTTTAACCGACTTCCAAAAGGAGGAGGTTATCAATTCGATTGTTTATATTTTTATTTTTTGCTTATTTGTTCTTAGATTTTAGTAACAACAAAGTAATCATAAGATATTACTAATGAATCTGTTAAAGTATGGTTCAGTATACCTAGTAATAATAGCTCGTGGGTCGCCTCGCAGCTCTTCTCGCCATTCGCAGCGCTCGCGTCGGAAGCGGTTTTTTGGGCAGGAGTCAAATGGGCTCGCAGACTCCGACGTCCTCCATAGTTCGAAAAGCATGTTGTACTAGTGTATAGTGCGCTCAAAAAAAAAAAACTTAAAAATAATTTATTGTCTTTCTATATTTAGGGATGAATAACTTTTTTCCCTTATTATTCACACATTTACTGCCGCATAATAAAATTATGTATTTTTAACGCTCTTTCATTTGATATATGATAAAAGGTACTACAAGGGTGGGGACGCTTTTCCACAATGTTCTTTTCTAATTAAAGGATAAATTGCTACCTGGCACTTAAAAAACAGTTACCAACTACAAACTAATCTCTGAAGATTTTATAAACACTCAAGGCTAGCTTTAAGTTGTTCCATAGACTGCTGAGCGACTTGCCCAATGATTCCTTCGGGACTATGCGGGTCTTCTCTCAGCAGTATCCGAGCTGCTTCAGCTAAACACTGGATTGGCTTTTGCAACCTTTCCTTCAATTTCTCTTGAGTAATGAGGCCGGCACCAAATTCGTTTCTTGCTAAGAACATCAGCGGCGCATGTAGCTCGTATAACATCATACCTGGAAGAATGTAAGTAGGTAAGTAAACCAGTCTTGTAAAAAAATGAAGAGATACCGATAATGTGTGATGTTAAACACTTCTTATTACGTTACAGATGTCATAATGCTTGTTAGTTGTTACGCATCATGTGTCCCAACAATTATAATCAATTATTACCTACATACATGCATTTGCATAGGTAAGTACTTCAGTAGTCTTGTTTACATTCAATTATGTTTGAGTGCATTGTAATTGTCTGTACTAGTACAGCAGTAGAATACCAATCTTTAAATGCATTTTTAGATTAAACTCAATGACGGGTTAAAAGAGGGACAGGTACTGTCAGCAACGACCCCATTTTTAGGGTTCCGTAGTAAACAAGGAACCCTTATAGTTTCGCCATGTCCGTCTGTCTGTCCGCGGCTTAGCTCAAAGACGGTTAGTACTAGAAAGCTGTAATTTGGCATATGTATACATATTAATCATGCCGACAAAGTGGTAAAATAAAATCAAGAAAATATATTTTTTTAGCCCCTACACGTAAAGTGGGGATGTTTTTTTTTCTCATCTACCCCATGTTGTGGGGTATCGATAGAAAGGTCGTTAAAAAATATTGTGAGTTTGTGAAAACCATTTTTGGATTCAGAAATCCGTTTGCGAAATATTAAGCTTTTAACAGATGTTTTTGTTAGAGTCAAGTGTGTCCCCCCCTGCCAGCTAAATGGTTGTACTTGGATTTGTGAAAAAAATCACAGCAGTAGTATATATAACGAAATTAAAAGGAAAACTATCAGAGCTAAGTAGGCTGTACAGGTTAACGAGTAATAATCAACCAACTTAAATTTGCAGTTTGCAAAACATGATCTCCCATACATTCCGTATGGGAGAACATGTTTTTCAACTACAATGTTAAGTTTGTTCTTGGGATAAATTCATCGCAACTACGGAACGCTTCATTGTGCGTGTTCCGACACGCACTTGGCCGGTTTTATTATTATATAACATTCAATCAATCAATCTGCCTAACCTTTTCCCAACTATGCTGGGGTCAGCTTCCAGTCTAACCGGATGCAGCTGAATACCAGTATTTTACATGGAACGACTGGCTATCTGACCTCCACAACCCTGGGTAATACGATACTCCTTGGTAAGACTGGTGTCAGACTTTCGGGCTTCTGACGACTCGTAACGACTGTCAAAGATCCACGAATATCAGCCGGGGCCAACGGCTTAACGTGCTTTCCGAGGCACGGAGGATTCTCGGTATGTAAAGATGGTCACCCATCCACTGACCAACCCCAGCAAGCGTAGCTTAACCTGATGGATCGACCAGTGCGTCTGTTGTTACTTAGCACGAGCTCCTCATTATTATTATTATTTATTATTATATGTATAACATTACGAAATAGAAAAAAAACCATATTCTACAATTGTATTTTTTGAAGTGAAAACTTCTTTAGCATCGTTGTGATTTGCAAGTCGATGAAACGAAAAAGCGACAGTAAAAAGAGACGGACACATAAATTCATTAAGATTTAACGTGCGAGATAATGAGATAGGAAGCATTATACAGTGTTTCTTATATTCGTGGTTCTCTTTGTGCTCTGCTTCGTCCCCCCTCCACTCGTGTTTACCAAGGCATAGTGGGAGTTTGTCGTCGGCGTTGTACGTTTGTTTAATGTGTTTGTGCGCGCATGCGTAGTACAAAGCTTCAGAAAAGGCATCACAACAACCGTGGTGAAATTTTTGAAGGTTTCACTTCTACCACGTGGGAATTGCACACGTTTTTGTTTTTTAATGTAACTTTTTTTTCTCAGTAAGTGAATAATTGTTAATTGTAATGAGGATTAAAGTTATATATAAGTAGGTTCCGTTTTTTTAAATAAGTATTCTTTTTGTGTTCAATATTACTTACTTATCATTTCCTTTGCTGTATGTAGGTATACCACCTAGAAATAATACTAAAACATAGGAGAGAATAATTCTAAAACATAATCGAATCTCGTCGTTACCTCTCATTCTGGTCTCGCCCGGCGTGATAACATCCAGGGTCTTAAGCACGAGGCGACAGAACTCCGCCTTCCTCTCCAGTATGAGGTCAGGCAGTTCATCGATACTGTACCCTTCCACTCGTCCATACAGCTGTGCTAACGAGTGCTTCAATGACAGGAGGAGAGAATGCCGAGGATGGAACACCGATTTGTACTGGAACAGAAATGTTACGTAAGTTTAATGGATATATCTAGCTGTACAACCCGGTGGGAGCTATAGGTACCTCTCTACTATCATGTTACATCGAATTTTAAATAGGCCACTTCCGACTTTATGAAAGGAGGAGTTTCTCAGTTCGTCGGAATCTTTTTTTAAATATAAGTTCCCGATTTTGAGTTTTTTTTTTTTCATTATGTAAAGAAAACTTGCGCCGTGATCTCATATAAATTTTATTAACTTTGCTTGTGTAGTTTTTGAGATAGCTTCAGTAGGGCTGCGTTTCCACCAGAGATGAGCGAGGATACGTAGCGAGGGATGTGTGTGAAACTAACCGCCATCGCTTCACTGTCATAGTTTGAGCTAAGCTAGCGTTGTTATTGGTTAGTTTTACGGACATTCCTCGCTACGCATCCTCGCTCATCTTTGGTGGATACGCAGCCTAAGCTCACGTTCGCACGGACGTAGAATTATATAGGCGGGATTTTATCGCGCACTGGATTTTCGACTTTCGGTGTTAAGACGAGCGTTGAGAATCCAACGCCTTATGACGCACTCTCGTCCCAGCGCGTTGAAAAAACACACTGTAGATTTTCAACTTTCGGCGCTAAGCAAAGCGTTGAAATCCAGTACACGAAAAAGTCGCCCGCGCGAACCCGGGCTAATACAGTTCGTTTCTCACTCCTGGCTCTGTCATTTACTTATGCAGGTAGTGGTATTCGAATTTGTGTGGGGTAGATTTAAGCACAACTAAAAACAGTTCTTTTTTTTACAAAAAAAACAATGCGACTTAAAAAAAAAACACTACTTAGTGGAAAAAGTAAGTTCAAAAACGAAAACATAGTACAGTAAGATAGACAAACATAGTATAGGCAGTACATAATATACTCGACCAAATGGTTCAGCATGGGGTTCGACTGGCTTCGATCCTCGGATCAGTGCAAGTTATATCGGTTTTTTTTTACCCGACTGCGTCGAAGCTAAAAACGGAGGGTTATGTGTTTGACCTGTATGTATGTCCGTCTCTATGTTGCCTCGTAACTACCAACTACTAAACGGCTGAAACGATTTTGATGAATGATATGTCGTTAGATTCGTCTTTATTGCGCGAGTGACACTGGGTAAGTACCTATATTAAAATGAAAAATAAAAATGGCGGATTTTTGGCGTAAAAATGTGAGTTTAAAAAAAAACTCTATCCTATCTCCAAACCTATCGAGTGGGGTATGAAAATGAAGGGTTTTGAAAGGTTATTATTACAAAAATATATGTTTACTGTAATTTGGAATGTGAATTAATAAAAAACTAAAAAATGAAAATAAAAAACTGTTATAAACTAAAAAAACCCGACGGACTGGAAAATCACAAATATAATTAAAAAAAACCGGCCAAGTGCGAGTTGGACTCGCACACGAAGGGTTCCGTACCACCGTACAATATTTAGCAAATATGACGTATTAAAAAAACCTACTTACTAGATCTCGTTCAAACCAATTTTCGGTGGAAGTTTACATGGTAATGTACATCATATATTTTTTTTAGTTTTATCATTCTCTTATTTTAGAAGTTACAGGGGGGGACATACACATTTTACCACTTTGGAAGTGTCTCGCGCAAACTCTTCAGTTTAGAAAAAAATTATATTAGAAACCACAATATCATTTTTGAAGACCTATCCATAGATACTCCACACGTATAGGTTTGATGAATTTTTTTTTTTGAGTTTCAGTTTTCTAAGTATGGGGAACCCCCAAAATTTATTGTTTTTTTTTCTATTTTTGTGTGAAAATCTTAATGCGGCCCACAGAATACATCTACTTACCAAGTTTCAACAGTATAGTTCTTATAGTTTCGGAAAAAAGTGGCTGTGACATAAAGACGGACAGACAGACATACATGACGAATCTATAAGGGTTCCTTTTTTTACCATTTGGCTACGGAACCCTAAAAACATTATTATTTATAGAATTTTGGTATCGGACGCAAACAAAAGTTACACCTTATTTCAGGTTATTGGTTTGTCTCGCCTGCAATAGGTACAATAAAAAAAAAAATATGGTGCTTGTTTTTATTCCCCTTTCAGATATTTCTATAAGAAAATTTAGAAGGAATGGATTTATAGGCATACTTTCCCAACATGGAACTCAATAACACTAAATGGGCAAATGTGTGTCTGGCTTTGACATTGCCTCCCTTCTCTGTTTATAGATGTATCGTACTTACCTTATTAATAGTAGCCTCCCTCTGCTCAATGGCGCCGGGGCCGGGCTCCAGTACTTCAAGCTGATCGATCTCTGCCTGCACCACCGCCAACATTCTGCGCATCGCGGTATTGGACGTCTTGAACTCACAGTTTTTGTCGGAACATGTCCATGGGGCGTCGTTGTCTGGAAATAAATAACGAGAAGCCTCTAAACAACACCGTCAGGGTAGGGGTCAAGGGCAAAACCAACTGTACCACAAAATAGGTCGGCTACATACATACAGAACGTACCTCTTCATATAGTCTACCATCTAGCAGACAGAAATTCGGTACAGTAGCCAGCCAAGACACCACTGGGTGAATTACTGGTCCACCCACCTGCCTACTTACTGCTTCTGATCCTGTGTTGTGTTCATCTTAGTACCGTTCAAATCCTAAAATTATTTACAGATGAATTCACGACTGACAGTTGTCTAATTAGTTTAGTCTGCTTGCTATCCCGGTATCGGCATTGCCAGCTGGCGGCCTACTTCTAAAGAACCGTCGTAATTCAATAATCGTGACAGTTTCCGCGCTCATTTTAAAATAACAATTAGGTCATCGACGTCAACGTTGGTTGGTATTAAATCTTTTAGTAAACAATAAAATTATGAGTACAACTGTACAACCCATAAATGTAAAGAAGTTTCAACGGGTGGCTCATTTTTGTTGTACCTACTGCAAGTTAGCGAGATGCGGAGTCGTTTGAGACCCTCACTCATTTTATTATTTTAATGCTTTACACCATTACCTAGAGAGCAGTGATAGCCTAGTGGTGTGACCGTCAGACTGCCAAGTCATAGGTCTCGAGTTCGAACCCAACGCTTTTCGGATTCATGTGCGTATTGTATAATAATTATCACTTCAATAAGGGTGAAAGAAAACTTCGCGAGGATGCCTGAGAGATATTTCTCGACGGCATGTGAAGACAAGTTAGAGGCCCATGGGCGGCTCACTCAATTCACCACCTGACACCAGGTTAGTCACTAAAACACGAAAAGAAGAAGAAGATCATTACGCCATTACCTACCTAGAGGATTAGTCGACAGTATAACGCCGTTGTCACATTTACTGCACTTAAGTGTGCTGAGGTGAGTACCAAGTTCCGTAGGGTCAGCACAGCGTGCACAGTCGCACTGGAAGAACTTGGACTCCGCCAGAAAGTCCCGTCGAACCAGAGTTGGGGATAAAGAGTGCGTGTAACAAATATGGAGACTGTCTCCTTCATTTATTGGGACAGCCGCTCTAACTTGCACCCTGAAAACATGGAATAGGAATCATTAATGAGCTAAATATTCATACCAATGAAAAAAAAAACAAAAGAATGATTGCTCTTGCACAGTCAACCGCACTCCGCTTATCTATCTATATTCTATATATATATATATATATATATAAAAATCAATTGCTGTTCGTTTGTCTCGCTAAAACTCGAGAACGGCTGGGCCGATTTAGCTGGTTTTGGTTTTGAAATGTTTGTCATAGTCCAGGGAAGGTTTAAACGGTGAGAAAATTAGGGTAGGTAAGGTAGGTAGGGTTTAGTGCTACCCGTGCGAAGTCGGGGCGGGTAAAGCTAATATATATATATAAATCAATTGCTGTTCGTTTGTCTCGCCTAAAACTCGAGAACGGCAGTGCCGATTTAGCTGATTTTGGTTTTGAAATGTTTGTTGTAGTCCAGGGAAAGTTTAAACGGTGAAGTAGGGTGGATAGGGTAGGTAGGGTAGGTACCCGTGCAAAGTCGGGTCGGGTAATGCTATTGGTTAGGCAGAGTGGGTGGGTGGGTGTACCTATAGTACACCCACATTTCACCAGCTATGTTTATCTAAGTCCCATGTAATAAGAGGTCAACCTATTGCCATCAAGTGAGACACTCGCACAACAGTGGTTACAATTTGCCATTGACAGCGTAAGGGTGATTAAGTATTTACCGTTCGTCCCACTGCCGATGCCGTCGTCTTACTACTGATGTGAGGTTGACTGTACATAATATTAAAATCGGATGGTCCTCTTACTTACTGGTATTCATTCTGCAGTATGGTGTGAACGATGTTAGGGACACAGTTGTGCGCTGCGATGGCTAATCGAGGATAGAGGGCTCGTATGCTGAAGCCACCTCGAGACGGGATCTCCACGGAATTCACCTGTGCATAATAGAAAAAAATACCTACGGTCACTCGGAGTAGAAAAAATAAGTGGGCTGGACAGGCGGGACTACTGAAAGTGGGTAACGAAACATGGTATGACTTGTGGACGTACCATCTACACGTACATTAATGTATAAATTAAAATACTCGAAAATTGAGAGCTACATTTCCAAATGTTGAAATTACGTTGGGAATGTACTTGGTGTTGATGGCGTCGAACTGCAATGGAGAATGCTCATTTTCGAAGATAAAATTATAAAAAATTGACTTCGGGCTACAATGACATAGAACCACCTATGAAAGTTATCCCTACTTAGTGGGCGGCGTCGGCGTACAGTGATTGGATGGAACAGGTATGTCAGGGACGCTCGTGGGAACGGGTGTGGCATGGAAAACCTCACGCGGGGCAGCAATTTGTGGAAATGAGTGAGCCACGAATTTTTTTTAAACAAAAGTTAAAGTTTTGTCAGAATAATGAGGAACAGATGAACATTTTGGCAACGGAACATAGGAGTAAGCAATTTCAAAAAATTTGGAAATCCACACAGAGATTGAGCCCAAACTTCACTTCTCGGCTTCGGTCAGAGGGGCGGGGTTATGTCGCTGAGAGTGGACTGTCTGGTGTTCCGATTAGTATCTTATCAAAAGAGATACGAAACATCATACAGTCGATTACCAGGCGCAAATCTCCGGGTCACGATGGCCTCAGCATAGAACATTTACAGTATGCTGGTCCGCATCTCCCAAGAGTCCTATCGATGCTGTATAATCTTTGTGTGAGGCACTCGTATCTACCGACTGATCTAATTTAGACGATAGTTGTGCCCATAGTCAAGAACAAGACCGGCGATGTCTCAGACAAAGATAATTATAGGCCAATATCGCTGGCCACTGTAACAGCAAAGGTTCTTGATGGTGTGCTTGAGCGGAGAGTAGCTGGACAGCTCATTCTACATGATGCACAGTTCGATTTTAGAGCTGGGTTGTCCACAGAAACTGCTATTCTGGCGCTCAAGCACACGGTCAGGTATTATACTGATAGAAACACACCTATGCTGCTTTCCTAGACCTCTCCAAGGCATTTGACCTGGTTGAATATAATATCTTATGGTTGAAATTGTGCGAGCGAGGTCTTCCTAATGAACTTATTAAGCTCTTAGGCTACTGGTATGACCACCAAATTAACCAGGTCAGATGGTCGGTTGCTTTGTTTGGAGCGTATGGGTTGGAGTGAGGGGTGAGACAGGGAGGGTTGACTTCCCCGGCGCTCTTCAGTGTTTACGTCAATAAGTTGTTCGAGGAGCTCAGCAGCACTGGTATCGGATGCTCTATTGATGGGAAAATTATTAATAGTATAATTTATGCAGATGATATAGTGCTGCTGAGTCCCTCGATTGATGGACTCAACGGTTGCTCGAGGTATGTGAGAGATACGCCACGTCTCATGGTTTATTGTACAATGTACGGAAGAGTGAGCTTGTGGTGTTTAGGGTAGGTACTAAAAAGCCTAAGACAGTTCCGCCGGTATTTCTCTATGGTGTACCACTAAATAGAGTTGGTATCATATTTTAGGTACCTTGACAGTGACATAGAAAGGGAGCGAAGAGCGTTGTCGATCCGATGTAATATGTTGGCCCGTAGGTTTGCACGATGTACTAGAGAAGTGAAACTCACTCTTTTCCAGGCGTTTTGCCCGTCGTTTTACACGTGCAGCCTGTGGGTTAGACATACGCAGAGGGCCTACAAGCCCCAGGGCCTCCACACCTTTAAATCCGACCCAGGGCACGGCATGCGGCACGGCAGCGCGTCTTTCAGTTCGCTATCGAGTGTTGGATTGTTTATGGTAACCTAAATAGAGGTTATATTTTTCTTCTTCGTGGTTACCCAGATAGCGGGAACCTTAGTCGTAGAAGTAACTAAAATTCTTCGATACCTGTACCGTAATTTATAAAGGTTTTAGGTCCCTGGGGGTGGGTCGGGGGAGCAAGAAAAAACTAGTAGGTACACATGGCTACACATCAAGTGTGTACTTACAGAAAAAAATGCCTAAAACGTATAGGGCCGAAATTCAAAATCGCCTAGATAGGTACGAATGTTGATGAGTAAGTTCGTACATTTTGGCTAAGCGCGTTGCGATAGCGTTGCGATTATTAAATTAAAATCCTTTATATACAAAAAATCCTTCTACTCTCACCTCAAGAATGCCACAAACTTTTTGCACCAGATCCTTATCAAACCTCTTGGCAAGTTTGCAGTGATCTACAAGGAAGTCGGCGATGTTCACTTGGTCAGCGCCCCACGTTGGTCGCAGTTTCCGCTCCTCTGTGTGCGTCTCCATGACGTCCAGCTCGCGCTGCGCTCGATCTGGATCTTTTTCTCTTGCCAAAAGTATTCTGTACAGAAAATTATATAAAGTAAAATACGTAGTCGGACAAATAGTGATACTGCGCAGCATAAGAGTATATACGAGTCTCAACGAATGAAGATATGTAACGATATTAGGCCGGCGTAAGTCTCTGGGTACACCGGCCTCCGCTCTTGCTGACTGGCTACGGCAGGTGAGGCATGGTCATAAAATTATTACCTAAGAAACATGTAGAAGAAACAGATCCGAAATGTAGAGGATTCAGCATTTCAATAGTTAGGTAAGTACCTACCTACCTAATTATTAATATGCCAAGTGCCTATGATCAAATTTAAAATAATTAAATTAGGTAGAATGCCCAATTTGGGTAGGTACTCCAAATATAATCGTGGGTCATCGTCTCACACCTCAGACATTTTTTTTTTTTTTTTCAGGATGGGAAATCATCAAATGACTTCTCCCGCTCTGGGCAGAGCGAGAGGGTGTGTCAGACTTTGACTGACTAAAACCCACCCGTGTTCCTTCCGTTGCCTGTGTGCCGGGGCCGCGTTATCCCTTTCGGACAAACCCGCAACCCCAGCAGGCATTGGTCTTTCGACCCCGTCGGTTGGTGCTGACATCTCTTTGAGGCGCGCGTGGAACACAACGCGCCGTCGACACGGGCCTGGTCCTTATCGGACGGCGAGCTGCCCATTGCTCACCGTCCGCAAGCCCGCGCCTACGGTGGCCGGAAGTCGGCTCTCGACTCCCGACGCCCGGGGCGTCTCCTGCGGCGACTTTTTTTTTTTTTTTTTTTTGGATGGGAAATCATCAAATGACTTCTCCCGCTCTGGGCAGAGCGAGAGGGTGTGTCAGACTTTTACTGACTAAAACCCACCCGTGTTCCTTCCGTTGCCTGTGTGCCGGGGCCGCGTTATCCCTTTCGGACAAACCCGCAACCCCAGCAGGCATTGGTCTTTCGACCCCGTCGGTTGGTGCTGACATCTCTTTGAGGCGCGCGTGGAACACAACGCGCCGTCGACACGGGCCTGGTCCTTATCGGACGGCGAGCTGCCCATTGCTCACCGTCCGCAAGCCCACGCCTACGGTGGCCGGAAGTCGGCTCTGGACTCCCGACGCCCGGGGCGTCTCCTGCGGCGACTAGGGCCGCGAGGGCGTGCAGCTTGCATCTCCCTCGCGCGCTCCGCCTCCTCCTTCGCGAGCATAACTGCTTCGCAGAAGGAGGTGACGGCCTCCCATGCACTCTCGCTCCGAACCATGGCCTGAACCAGGGCCGGACGCGAGAGATCGTCGCCGCCGATCGCCTCCGTGAGGACACGGCGGTGCTCCGCCCAAGCCGGGCAGACCTCCACCGTATGCTCCACCGTGTCCTCCGGGCGATCCACACAGTGGTGACACCCGGGCGTTTCCTCCCGCCTTACGCGGAACAGGAACCTCCCGAAACAACCGTGTCCGGTGAGGACCTGCGTCAGGCGGACTCCTGCGGCGACTAGGGCCGCGAGGGCGTGCAGCTTGCATCTCCCTCGCGCGCTCCGCCTCCTCCTTCGCGAACATAACTGCTTCGCAGAAGGAGGTGACGGCCTCCCATGCACTCTCGCTCCGAACCATGGCCTGAACCAGGGCCGGACGCGAGAGATCGCCGCCGCCGATCGCCTCCGTAAGGACACGGCGCGGCGGTGCTCCGCCCAAGCCGGGCAGACTTCCACCGTGTCCTCCGGGCGATCCACACAGTGGTGACACCCGTTCGTATCCTCCCGCCTTACGCGGAACAGGAACCTCCCGAAACAACCGTGTCCGGTGAGGACCTGCGTCAGGCGGAAGGTGAGGACGCCATGGCGCCTCTCAAGCCACTCCTCAAAGAGGGGACTTATCGCCGCAATTGTGGCGTGCCCAGCGCTGGGTTGCGACAATCGCACACTCCATGCCGCCATGAGATCCCGTCGGAGCTCTGTCCGCTGTGCCGTGATTTCTCGCGGCAGCGGAGTTACACCCCGGCGTTTCGCCTCCTCGCGCAACTCCCATATGTGCGCGAGGACTTTCGCCTCCAGATCCCATGGCGGTAGTCCGGCAAGGAGGTCACACCTCAGACCTGCCGTTCGATTCTGTAAAAATATCACCGTGAAACTTAGGTGAAGTGAGCGTGAAGTGAGCTGTCAATAGTGTTAATCCCTAGCATCCTGCCGGTCGATTCTTTGGCAGTGACAGTGACTGCTATCTAACTACTTATCATATTTTTGTAAACGATTACGACTAATCTATTTCATTTTGACAGTTCAACAACATTCATTGCGTTATTTACGTTGTCGAGCAGTTTTTTTTTCGAACTTATGAAGCAATGGATTAGTAATCTGTTTCAAAATGATTCAGATTCTGATTGATCGTGTATTACGCAATGAGGGTACTGGTGTATAAAGTATATAGGTAGGGTACCTTAGCGGTGTAATACAATCAAGTTGCGGCGCGCTGGCAGTCCAGTCCTCAACCGGCTGGAACCTCACCCTGGCGGCGGAGAAGACGCTACATTCACCGGCATGTATGGTGGCCTTCCCGCACTCCTCGCTGCAGACCGGCCACCCGCAAGACGAGCAAAACGTGTTCTCCACAGGGCAGTAACAGCTAAGACATAGAGGTGGAGTGTCTGAAATAAACAGAAAATAATGAGTATCTTTATTATCCTTCCTAACTACATAAAAAGCCGAAAGTGTGTTTGTTTGTTACGCTTTCACGTTAAAACGGCTGGACATATTTGGATGAAATTTAGCACATGAATAACCATTTGCCGAATTTTTCCTAGTATATAGTATAATATTAGTAAAAGTATCGTTTGTCCTAATCCAGTTATCTAAGTACGCGTCACATTTTCGTAAACGAATTAATCTGTTTCATTTTGACAGTTCAACAACATTCATTGCGATAAATAAGTTGTTGAGCAGATTTTGTTTTTCGAATTTATGAAGCAATATATTAGCAATCTGTTTCAAAACGATTCAGATTCTGATTGATCGTATTTTACGCAATCAGGGTACTCGTCGTACGATGGAGCATACGGTGGAGGTCTGCCCGGCTTGGGCGGAGCACCGCCGTGTCCTCACGGAGGCGATCGGCGGCGGCGATCTCTCGCGTCCGGCCCTGGTTCAGGCCATGGTTCGGAGCGAGAGTGCATGGGAGGCCGTCACCTCCTTCTGCGAAGCAGTTATGCTCGCGAAGGAGGAGGCGGAGCGCGCGAGGGAGATGCAAGCTGCACGCCCTCGCGGCCCTAGTCGCCGCAGGAGACGCCCCGGACGTCGGGAGTCCAGAGCCGACTTCCGGCCACCGTAGGCGCGGGCTTGCGGACGGTGAGCAATGGGCAGCTCGCCGTCCGATAAGGACCAGGCCCGTGTCGACGGCGCGCTGTGTTCCACGCGCGCCTCAAAGAGATGTCAGCACCAACCGACGGGGTCGAAAGACCAATGCCTGCTGGGGTTGCGGGTTTGTCCGAAAGGGATAACGCGGCCCCGGCACACAGGCAACGGAAGGAACACGGGTGGGTTTTAGTCAGTAAAAGTCTGACACACCCTCTCGCTCTGCCCAGAGCGGGAGAAGTCATTTGATGATTTCCCACCCTCAAAAAAAAAAAAAAAAAAAGGGTACTCGTCGTACACAAATAATGTAGGCTTTTACCATGGATTTAGATTTCTATGGCTTTTACATTGGGTGACACAACGCGGTCTTTTCCCAAAAAACAATCTGTTAAACAGATTACTTGAATGTAGTCATCACTTCCTCCAGATTTATTGCAACTCCTGGAGTTAATGTTTCAATTAATGAGGACTTTTCGCAAAACAAACGACACTCGAAAAAGATATCTAAGTCAATAAGACCTAGCTGGACGCTGTTGTACCTGCTGACATTGGCACATAGAGTGTCATAAATAAGTAATTTCGTAGTTTCGGTCTCATTACTGACGCGGACGGTTCTATGATTATAATAATTTACGCGTGTTGGCTCAGCGTAAGTAAACAAAAATTACCTACATCTTCCCATTTTTATATACCTAGGTCATGGAGAACGTAAAATAACTGTATAACAGTCTAAGCAGTCCACCTATCTAATTACCGAATTACGCAACACATTTTCGTAAACGATTACGACTAATCCGTTTCATTTTGACAGTTCAACAACATTCGTCGATCGTGTATTTCGCAATTAGGTTATAGGTCACACAGGCTGCACACAGTGTGTCACTCAAACTTTTGCACGAACGAATGGTTTACAAAGACCAACTTACACTTGTAGCATTATGGGCACGGGCAGTACTGGCATTTATGTAGGTAAGTAGGTATTACGTGTGATAGTTATTGTACTTACCTAAAGTCAGTAGAATGCAAGCCCCCCCCCCCAAAATCATCCGAGTTTTTCCGTGACGAACCTTAAGTGAACTTGATATTATTCTAATTAAAGTTTTTAGCAAGTATTGTATTACCTTAGGTACAATATCAATTATCCTTAAGTTAAAGTATGTTTACGTGAAGAATTTTGAATCCGTGCGCTGCCACTCGCGCTGTCCGGTTTGGTCGCCATGTATATTCACCGAGATATCTCTGGTAGTCTAAAACCTAACGAAGTCATTGGGAAATCTGTGAAAACTAATCCGAGGAGGCTTGTTATGCGTTAAGTAAAATAAAATGTTTGTGCTTTTAGGGTTCCATCACTCGTGTGTCTGGCCGTGAGATGTCCGTCTGCGACTGTCATAGCCAATTTGCTCCGAATCTCCTCGACCAATTAAATTCAAATTTGGTACCTACACATTATGAATTTCTGTGACCCAAACACAGACGTGTACCGTAAATAAAATGTTTTTTATGCGTGGGTCACTTTTCGGGGGCAAATTGGAAAATTTGAAAAAAAAAGTTTCGCATGCTGTATTGTACTGTACTGTTGCGATGAATTTATCCCAAATAAAACCGGCCAAGTGCGTGCCCTGTTCCGTAACAGGACACGCACTTGGCCGGTTTTATTTGTGTTTACTTTGCTAAAACCTACCCTCAACGGGGTGAAGCCCCTCCTACCCTACGACAATCATGGATCCGCCACTGCAGGCATTTTAATCATGATCTATTTTACCTAGGTAAAGCGTGCCGTGATATTTACTTACATAGAGGTAGGTAAGTACGTACTTCCGTACTTCCATAAAATGCTTTTAACGAGGAGCTAATAGAATTTACTAATTAACAATATCGGAAGCATTTTTTCTACGTAGATACTAAATCAATCACTTGCCTGGTTTGGGTCCCACAGCGAAAGGTGTGTCTGTGAATATTAATTCGCCGCCCACTAAATCCCTTTTTGCAATTAAATACCGTCCATATTTATCGTTCTGTTGTATTTCGTAATGACGCACGTCTTCACTCATTTCGTTTGTACACAAGTGCTCCTGGGATTGATCAGATAGAGTTTGAGCGAGAAACTGTTAGCCGAATGCCGACTGAACAAGATTAGCGTCTAAAATAAACTACGGTCCATTCGATAATTGGGCCGCTCGAACTTTCGGAACGTTTCCATAAGATACGATATAAGTTTACATTCAGTAATACCCTATTGTCTTCTATATTTATAAATTGTCTATACGTCTACTGCTAAAAATATCTGGCATCCAAGTCAACTCAATATCAAGCGGACGCGGTTGCTAATTGAGTGCGCCCAGCCGGAAATGATTTTTCAGTGACAAAGTGAAATTATTTTGAAAAATCGTTCAATATTCGGTTCTATAAATTATATACTACCACTCTAACTAAATTGTGTAACTTTATTATTTTGATTTATATTTCTATGTTCAAATTGTTCAATTAACAAATTGAACGAATTTGTTGGACCTACTTATTTCATTTCTTCGGAAGAAACCCTGTCAAGTGTAGACACTAGACACTCAGCAGATGTTTAGATCTAGCATCTCCGGAGTGTGGAGCAATGCCAATAAGATTCCATCTATAGACTTACATGCGGAAAGGTGATCTACAGTACAGTCCGGTCATTCACACATGTTTTTTGCATAAGTATAGATAACAAACTTACAAACTTGAACATCAACCCCTGTTAGTTAAGGGATGATGCCTGGGTAAAAAAAAAGAAATTTTAATTAGTCCGTCAGTCAGATTATAAAAAAATATTATACACGTATTTTTGCTTTGTCATATTACTTAATAACAAAATACTTAGATAAAACGCATTTTAAGTTGGGGAGTAGGGGTCGCTACGTCACAAGTAAGTATAAAATCTAAATAGGTACTCGTGAGGTACATTTTAACTCAATGTATCGCCGTAATCTTAAGATTAGTAAAAAAAGAAAAAATACGTGTCCAATATTTTTTTAAATCTCCAAGACGGACTAAAAAAAAATTTGTCCTCATCCCTAATGCGTACAACCATTCAGGGGTTGAGTTTCAACAGCCCTTTCTTCATTTCAGTCACGAAGCTGCAGCTTGTTTGGAAATACAAACTTGCGGAACCGGAAGTACCAACCGTAATAAGTATTTACTAATTCCTTAAAATTTTATTATTGGGTAAGTAAATTATGAATGGGAGGATGATGCTAGATCATCTCAATCAGTTCCCACTGCTGGGATACAGGACTCAGGTCATACAGGCCTCCTCTCGGTGAGAGGGAGTGGGCCGTACCTAATTCACCACGCGGGCCCAGTGCGTTTTGGTAGATGTCACATGTCTTCGTTTGTGGTAAATTTCACGATTTAAAAACCTTCCTGCCCTAAAGACAATCTTCCTGATACAAACTGTAGGTAGGTAATGTGACTACTGCGACCACCAATGTCATGTTATGGGGTTTGGTTTCCGCACTTAGTCCTTCAGTGGACCATTGTGCGTGGGCTGCTGCGACCACCACAAGAGTGCACGATATGTCGATAAATTAAATTGTCCGCTTGATGGTCTATTAATTTGCGGTGGTTGCATTGCAGCCACACGATACTTCTGTTATAGTGATTTCAACTACCTACATACAATATGCACTGTATGCATAGTTGTACAGCCTAGTAGATTTATTTTATTTAAAATTCCAAACGAACGATCTAGTCGTCCTCCCTTGTCATATATTTTTCGTTACTTATAATAGTAATTTTAATGTTTTTTGTTAATTATGTCATATTTAGAGCATTTATTTGATTTCGCTAATGGTACCGTATTGGAGGACTGTTGGCGAAACTTGAAATTTCCAATTATAGTAAGCGCAGCAATTTTTAGAGAACCCACAACATGCATTTTAGATGTAAGTAGTTTCATCGTACCTACAGTCTCCCATATTAAAACTTAGTTTTTGCTGGGATGAGGCGGCGCGGCATCATCGTGCCCAGTACTACCCAGTGTGGGTAGGTCGATCCACTTCCACCATTAGGTACCTACTTACTTAACGATATTCGATTCTTGGATACCAACATCCATATTGACAGTCATTCGATAAAAATATGAGTGGTAATGTGTACCTAGGTAGCACTTAGTTATTAGTAATTTAAGTAGGTACTTATCCCAAATGAATGCGTACAAAAAGATAACGGCTCTAAATAAAACTAGCCAAGTGCGTGTCAGACCACGCACAATGAAGGGTTCCGTCTTCCGTAGTTAGGATTAATTTATCCCAAAAAGAAATTAAGGTTTAGTATTATTATTTTTATATTTGAGTTGATTGAATGAAAGGTAAATTGCGGTTTACGATTTATGACGTAAAAAAAACTACTTACTAGTTCTCGTCCAAACCAATTTTCGGTGGAAGTTTACATCATATTTTTTTTTTAATTTTATCATTCTCTTATTTATTTATTTATTATTTATTTAAACTTTTCACACTCAAAAAAGTACAAAGGCGGACTTAATGCCTTAGGCATTCTCTACCAGTCAACCAAGGGTGGTGAAGAGATTAGATGGCAGGTGCTCTATATGAGAGGAACAAGGATAAATTAAAAAAAAGTATTCTAATTCATTATAACTAAAATAGGTACAACAGTACAAACTACATACACATACATACATATTTACTATAATATATACCTATATTATATATATATACATATATACGAATTCAAGGGAGAGAGGTGTTGAGATGACTCTACTCTATTTATTTTGAAAATAACTCCGCAATTTCCGCTTTAATGCATACCGACTGGTGGCCGTCCTGATATCAAGAGGAAGCGCATTCCAAAGAAGAATGGACTGAATATGAAAGGAAGAATGAACAAAGTCAGAAGTATGAGAAGGACAGAATAGGAGAAGATTGTTAGAAGAACGCAGATTCTTAGTGTGTGAAGAACATAGATATTGGAAGTGAGACACAAGATAAGAAGGAGGAGTGGGAGAGTTGAGAAGGGAGAAAAGCGTGGTCAAAGCGCGCAAACTTCTCCTTTGGCGAATGGACATCCATTTGAGCTCAGACCTATAGCTAGACACATGGTCATATTTTCTAAGGTTGAAAATGAACCGGATACAGTTGTTGAGCAGTCTGTCGAGCTTATCCAGCAAAACCGCATTCAAGTCAAAGTAGCACACGTCACAATAGTCTACGATAGGGAAAATCAAAGTCTGCACAAGCATAGTCTTCGTCTTAGCAGGCAAAAAGTTTCTCAGACGATACAGCGACCGCAGAGTACCGTTGACCCTTTGACTAACATTAGAGACTTGGCGTTGCCAGCTAAGTGTCGAGTCAATATGCAAACCGAGATCTTTCACCGTAGGGCTAATAGGTATGACGGTATTATTAAAAATTAGAGGAGGAAGAGAGCTAAGTGTCACCCTACCCATCATGCGCGAGCTTCCAATTATAATGGCCTGACACTTTGAGGGGTTTACTGACACCCCAAAACTATCAGACCACTTCTTGATAGCATCTAAATCTCGGTTTACATCTGCTATAGCGTCCGACAAACTCTCTACCCGCTCAGCTGTATATAATTGAAGATCATCGGCATAAAGATGATACGAACACCGAAGGCAGTGAGTTATAAAATTAATGAAGATGGAGAATAATAATGGAGAAAGAATACCGCCTTGTGGAACACCAGCATCCAGGTCGTTCCAACTCGATGAGCTCTCATCAACGCGAACCGACTGCTGACGTCCACGAAGATAAGACGAGAACCATTTCAGAGCCTCGGACGAAACCATAAGATGAGAAAGGATAGAAAGGAGAATATCGTGGCTGACGGCGTTAAAGGCGTTCTCTTATTTTAGAAGTTACAGGGGGTACACACATTTTACCACTTTGGAAGTGTCTCTCGCGTAAACTATACAGTTTAGAAAAAAAATATATTAGAAACCTCAATATCAATTTTGTAGACCTATCCATAGATAGACACGCATGGGTTTGATGAAAAAAAAATTTTGAGTTTCAGTTCTAAGTATGGGGAACCCCTGATTTTTTTTTTTTCTATTTTTGGGTGAAAATCATAATGCGGTTCACAGAATACATCTACTCACCAAGTTTCAACAGTATAGTTCTTATAGTTTCGGAAATAAGTGGCTGTTACATACGAACGGACAGACAGACATGACGAATCCATAAGGGTTCCGTTTTTTGCCATTTGGCTGCGGAACCCTAAAAACCTGTACTTTAAAAAAAAATTGTACGTGCTCACTTACCTTTATTTTATTCATAGGATGGCTCTTTGAGTGAAGAGGTAACCTGTAAGGATGAAGATGGGAAACCCGTGGATTGCCCAAAAAATCCGGACGACCGAGAAGATAAAGACAGCTCATGTGGATTTCTGTGCTTAGTTTCAGAAGGACTTGGACTTGGATCATTAGTAAGTTTAAAAAAAGATTTCTTAATGTTTTGATGCCTTCTAGAATTATAAATAAAAATATAGGTACGTCTAATATCTATACTATAGATACGAACTACGTGAAATAAAATAATGCTCTACTTTATTGAATAACTCAGGCGAGGCTCAGCCTCTACCATAGATATAAGAACTGTTATTTATATTTCTATGGCCTCTACTCTTCTCGAAGCCTCTTCTTAAAATTCCTAACACAGAACATATTATAAGTAGGTATACCCTAACGCAAGGACATCGCCAAGGGGGAGGCAAAGGGGGCAGGTGACCCCCCCCCCCCCCCCCCCCTAGACATTTTTTTTTTGTCCTAAACAAGGTCATATCTATATATCTATACAAGGAATACATATCTATAAAGCCAATTTTGGTTATTTGGACAGCTTTTATTTGGTTTTTTAAAGTTCCATATCTCCTAAACGAGGTCTAATCCGGAGTACCAACACGTATGGTCTATTTAAATCCTTTTTACCAATTGATGTTATTTCCACTTAAACAAACATCAACTTTATAAAAGGTTAATAAAGTAGATTTTAGACTGACTAGCACTGTTGAAAAGGTCATAAAAAATATGAAATTGTAGCGCAAGCTGAACCTTATGTGTAGGTATTACAGTTGTTTTTCCTAAAACTCGTGTTTGTTTACATGTTTGGCACATAAATTGCGAACGCAGATAAGATTTATTTATTTTATTAAGGTTAACCAACAACTGTTTACACCAGTACATTAGCAGTGTATTATTTATAATAGGATACAGTTGCGGGTGCAACAATTAATTATAGGTTAACACCGCTTGCACAGAAAACAGTGGTAAAACCATTAATTACTAAATTAATGGTTTTACCACTGTTTACGATACACGAAATACGAATAATTACGTCCCCGGGGACGTAATTATTCGTATCTATATGTTGGTAGTATGTATATAGTGTGTATATAGTAGTGTGGTAGCCCATTCATAATATCAGTCTATTAGGTTTCAGCTGTACAGTTCTGAATAGTTTTCGAAAAAAATACCCGAATGTCCGTTTCCAATCCATACATTGAAAATAGAAATTATTATTTTACGCAGTCAGTCTCGGGACTACCGAGTTTAAACTGATTAAAAAAAAAACAAATGTCCACCAACATCGATTTTGACCCCATTGTACGCCGTAGAGGTAAGACTCGCACTACAAGTGAAAAGCTTCATGTGCTCTTGACTTTCGCATCCTCCATATATCAACTTGGGCCACCCTGGGCCATCGGCTGGCGACGCCCTTGCCCTGACGGGATACCTATAATAATAAAAATGAATCATTATTAATGTGTAACGCTTTTAAAAACTCGCGCTAATGGACGCGAATTTTATGCACGATTCTTCGCGAAAGTGTAATATTTTTTTATAACCCAGTATCACTTAAAATTACTCTTCAACCATCAAGATAATTTACATAACATTTTGCATACGTTCAGAAACCAAGGAATTTAAAAATAATAGAATAAAATTATATTAGGACATCAAATTACAAAGTGTGCTCGTCTTAGAACGTCACTGAAACATACAGAGTCAAAAATGTACTGATTAAACCTTGAAAACATAATTATGACTTATAGTATGTTATTAAAACATATTATATTTTTTCTAAAATAATAATCGTTATAATATATATAAATTTTATTGTGTATCACTTGCTTATAAAGTGAAATTATTATCAATAACGTGGGTTCCGGAAATCACGCCCTCTGTCGACATTTTGTCAAAATTGAAATTGTCTTGTGGTGTGATAGAGTGTAGGAGGTCTTGTTCTCGGCTTCTCGGTAAATTACCTGGAAATTACTGTGAAATAGTTTCATCATGGCGTCAGTAAGTATTCTTCAAGCTTCTCATGTTATGTTAGGTATTCAGTCATAAGACTTTCATAACTGTAGTTAATTTACAATTTGCGGGGCGAGCCGGTGATAACGGGGAACAGTCGACGTCATTTACCAATTTTATTTATTCTTCGCATCCTCTTTCGATCAGAAAGAGCGTAAGAATCATTTATAGGGAAATCTTTACTGTTCCCAGGATAGTGTGCCTATTGTCTCCCGATTTGCTTATCTGAAACGTCACCGGGGTACAGGCTAATTAACGCATGTGATTTTTGAGCTCAACTTGGGCCCTTTTCTCGAAGGTCAAGTTTACGGCCTCACCGATATACTTTACTGTAGGTATTCATGATCATGGTTTCTCTGTGCTGGAACCAAATAGTAGTACAGTTTCAGTCACAATGCATTGATGTTATGTAATACCTTGTGTAGAAGTGGCTTGTAAATAAGTCTCTAAGCCGATTTCGACCCTGACACAGCTGGCACTGATTGCAATTTCGCGACTTTGCTAAACGTGTAAAGCTTCACCTTGGTTCGTGTGATAAGGGTCTGGGGCTGAGTTTTTAATAATATTGGTGCAATTTCAAGGTTAATGAACCGTTAGTCCCGTACAGTTATAGTATATCTCCTAATAAAACTAATGTTTAATAAAATGTTGTTCTTTAGGAAGCAAAACCTACCCCTTACTATGCTGATCTTGGAAAGAAGGCCAATGATGTCTTCAGCAAAGGGTACCATTTTGGTGTGTTCAAACTAGACCTGAAGACCAAGAGTGAAACAGGTGTCGAATTCACCAGTGGAATCACCTCCAACCATGAAAGTGGGAAGGTAAGGAAGGTACTAACGTGAATATGAATGATCTGTAGCTAAACTCATTTATAAATGTACTAATGAGCTAGCTATCATGTCAAAAACATATTTATACTTATACCTGTATCTGATTAACATTGTTTCTAGTATTATGTGTATATAATATTTGTATTTTAATTTATATGTCATTCTATTTTCACTATTTAAGTTTAAAGTACTATGTAAAACTAGCATTTAAATCTATTTATATAAAAATCAATTGCTGTGCATTAGTCTCGCAAAAACTGGAAAATGGCTCGACAGATTTGTTTTTTTTTTCCTGAATGGGCATGGTTTAGGAAACCCCCAAATGAACAGCCGAAAAAACGAAACTGAAAATTTTACAGGAAAACGTTGACTGGTTTCCTAGTACTTTTATATAAAACAAAAGTAGATAGATAGTACAAAGATGTAAAAATAACTTCCATCATAATTTTGATAATGAATCCAATATACCTATATTGTCATTTCTCAAAAAAATTAGAGGATATTGTTCTAAACTTTCAGGTGTTTGGTAGCCTTTCATCTAAATATTCAGTGAAGGATTATGGTCTCACATTCACTGAGAAATGGAACACAGACAACACACTTGCCACTGACATTACCATTGCAGACAAAATTGCTGCTGGGCTTAAACTTACCCTCGAAGGAACCTTCGCACCACAAACAGGGTAAGAATTTGAACAGAATGACATAATTATCATTTTGTAAATTTTGTATGCTGTATTAAAATGTTTTAGGTTACAGTGTATTTGGACAAGTTTTGGTAAAGATGCCTTTCATCATATATTCATAACAATTTAATTTACAGGAGCAAGACCGGTAAACTGAAGACCTCATTCACCAACGAGACTGTTGCCGTAAACACCATCTTGGATTTGGACCTTGCTGGTCCTATTGTGGATGTGGCTGCCGTCTTAGCCTACCAGGGCTGGCTTGCTGGTGTACATGGACAGTTTGACTCACAGAAGGCCAAGGTCTCCAAGAACAACTTCGCTCTTGGTTACCAATCAAAGGACTTCAACTTGCACACCAATGTGTAAGTAATTTTCTAATATTCATCATCAACATTCTTGTGTATACTTACTCCAATTATACATGAAGATCATCTCACAGTATCATAATAATATTATAGATGTGAAAGTTCATATGTTTGAATGGTGATTCAATCAGGCTTGACTTGACTTATATTTGGAAGAAAATTTGCACAAAGGTAGACCACAACATGGAATAAATAGGACATAAGATACTTATATAGGATAAGTTTTTCTTGATATGTTCCTTTGAGATAATCCTATGCAGGTGAAGCCACTGGTAAAAGCTAGTACTTCGTAAGAAAAATCGATAGTTTCACTTATCTCCATCTAGATCTATATGGCACTTGACAGTTACAGGGCTGAGTCACTGCTATTGATTTTATATGATTGCATAACACTTGGCCTAGTTAGTTGAGGTTGTAAAGGATGCATCTCTCTTGTTATGCAAACCAGTTAATACTAGCTTAGCACCAAGGCAGTGAGCTAATTTGTTCCCTATACATTGAAAGAGTCTAGTAAGAACTAGCTCTTACTTTTCCTGACCTAACGTTTTTGCAGACTAAGCTATGGCGCCATCTCCACGGACGATGGAATTGCGGCGATATTCACGCTGTGCCTTCAAGTTATCTCCGCGATGATATCCCCGTGTGGAGATTGATTCAAGAGTTTCTATTGAATTCGATGGCACGGCGAGACTATCTCCACGATATTATCGGCAGTGGAGATGGCGCCTAAATGGTTTAATAACCAGCTTTTCAGAAAATGATTAACTATCATTGTAGATTTTAATAAATAATCATTTGTTTGCATTGCTATACAATGTTGTTTTCTTGTTGGATGTAGTGACAACGGAAAGGAATTCGGCGGTTCCATTTACCAGAAGGTGTCAGAAAAGATCGAGTGCGGTATCTCCATGAAATGGACCTCTGGCTCTGCTGAAACACTGTTCGGTGTTGGCACTAAGTTTGCGATGGATGCGGACGCGTCGCTGCATGCCAAGATCAACAACAAATCTCTTATTGGTCTTGGATACCAACAGAAACTGCGCCCTGGTGAGACTCACAATTATTATCAACTTCCTATTAATATTCATTGGAAAATATACATTAAAATTATTTAACTTCCTATTGAAGTTATCTCTCAATCTTTCTACAAACACTTAACTATTTCATAAGCTTACTATACATTCATAATTTTTTATTGATCTAAAGATTATAAATATGGCTTGATTCATTACTACTAAAAATGATGATAATAATATCATTTATTTATTAATGCTACCTACTTTCTACATATTTTTATCTCAATGTTATCTCATCACTGAATAGCATCAGTTTATGAGATAGCTAATATTACAACAGGTTGAAACTTCATTGTTCTGTTGTATCAGATCATATGATCTGTAAATCATTGTCCCGTTTTCTCATGTGCGTGATATGTGTGTGTTATCTATATAATCAGTTATCTCAGAAAGCCTACTGCAGTGGAGATTTTGTTATATAATGTTCTCATTATTTGCAGGTGTCGTCTTGACGCTGTCGGCGGCTATCGACGGTCAGAACTTCAACGCTGGCGGACACAAAGTCGGCGTCGCCCTCGACCTCGAGCCCTAAGCACTCGGAGGCGCTTCGGCTTTTAGACTTGTAGATAATACATAATGCCACTTGTACTGTTATTTAATAATAACAGAAAAGGAAGCATAACTATCAATCAATTCAAACAGTATCTTCAAGTGTTCTCTGAATAGTGTATTCTGCGTTCAAAACGCAACAATAAAATTGTCATACACATAATTACTTCGTCTTTGTAAATGCAAGTTTGCGCCGTCAGTCAATATTATAATTTCTATTTCAAGGCGGCGGACGCTTTTATCCTCGAAATGTTATTATTAGAGTTCTTAATGTATTATGTATTAGCACGCGGCGTATAAGCAACCCTGTTTTGAAAAATATCAAGAATCTACATTACGTCACCCACGCCAGTTGTCTTGTAAATAAAACACCTATGGTGTATTATCCTACTGATTGAATGGTAATAAAAATGAATAGTCTGTTGGAATCAGCGCGCACGTGTTTTATTAGACCTTTACTCATTTGGTATTCATTCCTTTCCTTATGTATGCTATTCGTTACAATAAGTGTGTGATTTTCGAAGAGGATAGGAATTATGTTATATTTTTTTTACTGTGTTAATATTTATAATAATTTGATTGTCATTGTATAATAAAGCTTTTTTGATATCGTTCTGTTTAAATGTTTCCAATACATCTATGCATACAAGTTTGGTAGTGTTAAAAAATTACACAAAAAATACAAATTTAGGTCATCATCATCATTCAATTGTCGGACTTGGAATAGAAAAAAAAAATAAAAAAATGCTGCAAACAATTTATATTTGTAAGAACAGAACAGTTTCATTGCGGTACTACCAAGAATCCTACTGTATCATTTCCTCCTCCATGAGTTTGGCCATCCACTCTGGCTCCGCAGCAGCTATCTTCTCAATCAGACTGTTCACCTGGTAACACAGGCTTTGTATCTGTTTGTCCCACTGTGGTAAGATCTCACGTGCTGAAAACATGTTTTAAGTATGAGTGATAGCAAAACGGTGAAGGAAGAAATCGTGAGGAAACCGGTATGACCTAGAAACAACAATTCGAAGACGTGACATCTACCAACCCGCACTGGGCCGCGTGCTAGATTACAGCCCACTCCCTCTCGAAGAGAGGAGGCCTACGGCCCAGTAGTGGGAACATAGGCTGATTATGTGATAGACAAAAATTTGCTGGAAGGTTCTTTATCAAGGGAAAACAGAGAAGGTGTTGTTGTACTGAGAATTACAACGTACCAAGTAGAGATGCTATATGCATCACACATTAACCATAACTTGACAAATTATTCAGCAGTGAAAGACGATATTATTCAACTGAAGAGTAAAAAAAAATAAGAAACTTAAATGATTAAAAACACTGAAGAGATTTAAAAAAACCGGCCAAGTGCGTGTTGGACCTCGCACAAAGAAGGGTTCCGTAGTTGGGATGAATTATTTATCCCAAAAAGAAACTTAACCTTGTAGTTGAGATACATGTTCTCCCATACAATTTATATGTCACGGTCAATTCTCCAACTTTTGTGAGTTTGTAAACGTAAAAAAAAAGTGTGATTAAACTACAAATAAACGATTTTCGGAATTTTTCCTTTATATGCGCTGTGAGACCTTGTTTCTTGCCAAATTTCATGATTCTAGGTCAACGGGAAGTACCCTGTAGGTTTTGATTTATTTGCGAGTATCAAAATAAGTCGCATATATGGCCGTAAATATTTTTTATTGCGTTGACTTAGAAGCTTGATTTTTAGAGCTAAAACATTATGCCTGTGCCTGTATTACCCGAAAGGTTTGGGGAACAGGCGTGTACCCACTTGAACTGAACAGGTCAGATACCTACCAATAAAAATATTACTTCCGTGAAATGCTGACAAGCATATAGGTATAGAATAATTCTGTGTCAATTTCGATTATATTTATGTAAAAGTCTTTTGTTTGTTAAATCGACTTTTGTTGCTGACCGCTGAAGCTTTCGTACTAATTAGTTGGCTTGTAGGGTTCTTGTTTTACTTTTGACGCGACCCGAGAATTTATATTGGTCGATGACGCGCAAGAAGAGTCAAGGGTAAATTGTTGACACGTCTGCCGCGTCATTAACCAAATAATAGGTGTGTTATTTATAATGAAAGTATCTTGAAATATTTGTTATTTAATTTCTACCCACAGCATTAGATACAATACTGGAAATCTTTAATCGATAGGGATAGCTTAGTGGAAGCTGGCGGCTATTCAACAGGTATATACTTAGAAATACCTTTGGCATATCTATTTACCATTTCTTCGTTATTTCTATCTTATCAACAGTGTCAATGTATTGTAGCATATCTTCTTGTTTAGTGTTTACTATCTAGTGAATATATCGCGCGTTATATTATATCTTAAAATATTTACGTGATGCCTATGCGTTGATTGATTTTGATCGATTATAATGTTGTGTTGTATTATCTAATAGGTTTTTTTTTTTCTATTGATTGGGTATCTTATCAAAACATATAACATAGGACGATAAAATAAAACTTTCGATGTGGATTGACATTTGACCGATTAAAATCAAGAAGTTCCTGAACACTACAAAATAAAGAGGATGTGTATAAAGGCTAACGCAGATTGGAGCGGGCCGCGACATTCCTCCTTTTTCGTACTTTTCCTATGAACCAAACCAATGCACACTACAGGCGGGCGCCACCGCACTTTTTTGTATGAGAATGCGCTGCGCTGTGGCCTGCTGCGACTGTAATGTGCGCTTGGCTAATTACGTCCGATTTCTGAAATTTTATTGATTGCCAAATCGACAATTTTCTGAACCAAAATTATGCCATCTCTACAACACCTATAATTGAAAACGAAGGTAGGTAAACCAAAAATACTTACTTTCAAAATGTACAACTGAGCTGATCTGGTCAATATATCCGTTCATCCGTCCTTCACTGATCATGTGGCTAGCAATCCTCTCCGCTTTGGCGGGCGGAGTCTCGAGCAACGCGCCCAATTCTTCAAAAGTTATGTTATTGTACAGTTTACTAGCTGAAAGGAGGTTGTGTTCAAATACTGCGCGATCCAGAATCGTCGTTCCATCCGAAGTAGTGGCCTGTTGCGAAACCAAAACAAATCGTTAATAGAGAACGAAACAGTATTGAAATACAAAATATCACAAAGTAGAGTCGGGCCATAAAGTAGATAACGCTAGATCCAAGCTATTTCAAATGTGTGTTGATGGTTTGATCACGTCGGGAGAATAAATAGAGTGATTAATAGCGCGAACTTTGATAAAAGGTCAGATGCGTAATACTCGCCGCACGTGTGTAGATAGAAAAAGCAAAAGTGGATAGTTTAGATTAGCACGAGGCATTTCGCTTATATCACGAACGCACGGGCGCTTTTTAACGCGACGTTTTTAAACGCGCATTGAATTTTCAAGGCTCGGCTCAGCGCCGGTATTCAATAGCCGCGTTAAAAAACCCTCGGTACGAACGTGGGCTTAGGGCCCGATCACACGTACCATAACCACACCACACGACAACTAGTGCTTGCGATATGGTTACGTTGTGGCTAGTGTTTGCAGACAGACAGATCGACTCCGGCTTTCGTAGAGAAAGCACGCTTTGACTCAACCTGTTCCTATATCCGTTATGGCTTATAATACGAAAAAAAAGATGGTAGCGCCGTTTCTTTCTTTTATTTCCTTAATAACAATATCTTCATAAAACTGCTTGCAAACGATTGCCCATGCTTTTTTTTCTACGCGTTTGGAATACTCCTCTGTCCTGTGAGTCCCTTATACACGGGAAATTACGGACCTCTTCAATAAATAAATCTGTCAAGTCTCGCTATTGGACATTTTGTTTACACACAACCAGCCGGTACCTCACCACAACACAGAATGGATGAGGGGGGGAGGGCGCAGGCGGGAATCGTGCGCACAGTGTCGATGCAACCTTATGTTTGCGATGTGGACGGCCAATAGTGCGCGGTCTCGTTTGTGGTTGTGTTGTGGCTGGGACGTGGCCATGATGTGGTCGGTATCGCCCACACGGTTGACTTTGACGGTCAAACTATTAATTTTCATACAAATTAGCGTCCGTCCACGTGTTGTCGATGTGGCGTGGTTGTGGTACGTGTGATGGGGACCTTATGTCTGCCTCTAACAGGAAATGACGTGAATTGTTAGTGTAATGTAAGTGAAAATTATAAAATTGAGATGCCAGTGACCATTGGTTGTAGCACAAACTCCATGAGCCGCTCGTTCCTACTTAGCCTGTACCGAATGATAAATATGACAAGTTGCCTTCTGGTGCGTCTGCATCAGAGCTTCAAACTCATGCAGTTCTGATCGCCGGATAATACGATCTAGATACATTTTTTCTAAGATCGAATATGCTGGTAACTGTTGACATCTTTCATCTTTGAACAGAGTTGCTAGCATTCTGGAACGCTGCTGACCTGCAAGGCAAAACAGAATGTTATTTTCAATACATTTCGCGCTAAACGCATGTAGGGATGTGAGGTGCAAGTAGGCCTAAGTCTTTCACAGAAGATAAAAAACTTTTTTAGGAAAAAGGAACAACCAACTTGTGACTTTAGTTTGTGCGTGTTTTTTTCTTACCACCCAGTTCCGAAACGAAAGTTATTTTGGACTTTGTAGTTTTTTTTTAAAGACAGCTGTTCTTTTCAGTAAAAAAGTTTTTATACGTTTTAGTTGTAAGTATTTATTTAACATAGTAAGTACTATAACATCATCAACATAGAAGAAGTAGATGAATCACATAATACTTAAGCACTGAATATTAACTCAAAAACCACTCATCAGTTCAGAACTTTATCAAATTTAAATGGGACCACTTTAAATTTCAATAAAATAAGAATCATCAAAATCGGTCGACGTGGTAAAAAACTATCGCTTCTTCTTCCTTTCGTGTGGTTAGTGACTAACCTGGTGTCAGAGTTTTAAAGCCGCCCATGGGCCTCTGACCGAGGCGACCGACTGAGATACATAATAAAAGATTCCTTCTAGATGAGAACCTCCTTTTTTTAAGTGTGAATGAATCTCGTCACTTCTAGTAAAGTAAAAATACTAAGTAGATACTTACTGCCTGCGGACGCCAGAACAGTACATATGAGAGCGTTCCTCAGACACGTCATTCGTTCGTCTTCGTGTATGATGTTGCGGTAAGACAACTCATTATATCTCTGTGCCGCTTCTATAAACTTCCTATGTAAAAAATGAAAACATAGTAGTGTTTGTCACAAATTGGATTAAACCAATTTTAAGTTAGGCATACATTTTGATAGGCTGCAGTGCCTGCAGTAATGGTATAATACGTAAAGAGCTTGATAGGTTTTATTTAATGTAATACGAACACGCGGTACACAGCACGTTTCCTTTAACGCCGCGGCGTGAATCTGAGTTCAGACTAACTAGCCTAGTTTTAACATGCCATTTTCGGAGCGCGTATAAACCTATCAACCTCTTTTAACTTATTGCAATGGCTGCAGCCCAATGGCTACAGCCATTGCAACCCATCAATTCACACTTTAGCAAATAAGCCGGAATTTGCAACTCAATAAGCTTTTGATGAATAAGATTTATGTTGATTCATGCAGTATTAAAACAATACTATCTACCATTTTGTTGCAAGCCAAATTGTTTAAATGACAAAAATGGATACAACTTGAGTTGCACCATGTAAGAGTACCAGTTGCATCGCAGTTGGCAACGCCCATAGCCAACCAGTTTAGGTTGAGTTGCTCCATGTGATAAAGTCGTTAGGAAACCTTTAAGATACTTAAATCTTGAAGATTCAAAAAGTTTTCCTGAACTCCACCATAATGTGCATTACTCAATATAAGTGACTATTCCTAGCAATACCTTCTGTAATCCAAGACCCTGGCATAGCAAACTTTGTAGTAGATCTGTAGCTGTTCATTAGTTGTCTCTGCCTGTAGCAGTGATGCTCTGTTCACGAATGCCTCTGCCTGCACTGGGTCATCTACCTCCAAGTACAGCCGAGCAATCTTCAAATATGTTTCTAACTTATAATCTACAGAGTATTGCCTGAAAGAAACAAACAAATTGTTTACGTAGATCATGCATATTCTAAAATTTACATTCAGAGCAAACAGTTTTTGGTTGAAGTTTTTCCTTTATGCTATTTCACAATTTATAATTGTATTGCATGTACTGAACGTTACATTGTTTTAAAACATGTTAGTTGTAGTTTGTAGTAAAAATGACATACTTCTGTCCAGTTTCCAATGGTATTCCCACCAGCACATTGGCAGCTTCTTTCCAATTTTGATTCCTTTCATAAATATCTGCTAAGTGTTGCCTGATACTGGCCACCTGGAAAAAGTAGTAGTATATATTGGTGAGTGTTATGTTTTATCCTTCTTAATAGTTGCTTTTTAATGCAGAATACTTTGTACAATGATTTGTTTATAACTACTGTCTGCTTTATTGGAAAATCATAATATCATACATTCTTTATTTGTATAAAAATATGTTCGAGACAAGAGGGAAAATCAATAAGTATCATTAATTAAGCATTTTATTTGGATGATTCTTTTTGACATAGATTTCTGGTAAAAAGTTAAGGCGAAAGCGACAGGGTAGCCCGCGAAATTCCATTTTTTTTACGTTTTTTGCAATTTGCCGGTATCAGGTTGTATGTTGATCTAAATATGATTCGCGGCCTTATGCAATGTTTATTTATAGAATTATAATCATAAAAGTCATCAATCTCTAAGTTCATATTGCTTCATTGAATGACTATTTCATGAAACCATGACATTTGGGGTCAATTCTAACTTAAGGAGTTGCATTGCTGATTCTAATGATTATCAACTCAACTCAAAGCATTTATTTCAAATAAACCAATTACAGGTACTTTTGAATTTTCAAGGGGTCGGTCAGTCAGAAATATGAAGCTAGTTGCTATTATAATTATGTAAAGCCATGTTTGTTACGGTCGCGAATCATATTTTAATTATCGTACAACCTGACACTGACCTGCAAATTGCAAAAAACCTAAGAAAATTTAAAATTTCGCGGGCTACCTTAGCGCACCCCCTTAAGGTATTGAACTTATGTAAGTAATTATTTTACCTGTTCTTCAAAAGAAATGACTCTAGGTTGTATAACATCCAATGCAAAGTGTGACACCTCCTGGGACACAGGGTCAGGCAGCAGAGCTAAGTGAGTGCTTACATCTGTCAGCAGCTGCCGTGATATCACCAGGCTCACATTCTCATTCACAACTGGGAACAACATACAGAATTTTAGGCTTCAAGTTCATTTAGGCCCTTAATACAGAACCACACTCAAAACTCAAGCATTACTTCTCTGTTCTATGTTAGAGAGTTTGGTTTCCGCACTTAGTCCTTAGGTGGACCATTGTACCTAAGCCATGGCGGCCTTCGGTGGTTATTCCAACCAGACCATCTTCATCCATAAGCATTACTTAAAACTAGTATAAAGCAACTAGTGTAAGTAATGCTGGAGTATTGCATTAGGCCCTGTAATATGAGCCTTAGTGTGCCATTTATATTTATTTATAGCTATAATACTGGTATTTCAAATACCACACTTTTTTGACTTTTGTTTGTCTTAATATTTTTGGGTTCCGTTGGTCCATGGTAAAACGTAGTAAGACCAAAGACAATTATCTACAAACTCCCTAAGACAAACTAAATAATATGAAGCCTACTAAAGTTGTTAGTGCCTTAGCAATTCCTTATTGAACGTTACATACAAAAATTATGGCTAAGGTAAGTAAACTTAATTTATGAAATATACATACTTGCTTCTATAAAAGCTTTTAGACATTCTGCCAACTCTGTTTCAGTGCTTTTCAGTATTTCCATAAGAACATTGCGGTACCTAAAAAAAAAACAATTGTTTTACAATTAGGCTTCCAGTTGTTAGTAAATCCAATAACATAAAGAAACTTGTTCATAATAAAATTGAGCAGGACAAGCACCCAACAAGTAACCGTTGTACTTACTTTTCGGCTTGATCTTTGTGCAAACCGCCGGAATTTCTCAATTCGCTTAGATACTGACGTACGCCTTGTAAATTAATAGGCATGTTGTTTTTTTTTTAATTTATTTATTTTCCAGTAAATAGAATTTTCTATGCACATGAAACTTTGATTTCTTTGACAATATTAACCACAGAATATAAAATGAATGACAGATTGAGAGAATCAATGACAACAAAAAATAAAAAATGACTGATCACCACAGATTATACGAACACCATATTTTTGGCCATAAAGTTACGGTTTTTAAAATAGTTGATTTATAATTTGCAATGGGTATGGTCTGTCAAAGCTGGCGTCAAATTGTAGATGGCGTGACCATAGCTTTGACCATTTTTTTTTTTTTTTTTGTGGATTGTTAATCTAATGACTTCTCACGCTCTGGTTGGAGTGAGGGGGTGTGTCAGACTTTTACTAACTAAAACCTTCCCATGTTCCTTCCGTTGCCTGTGTGCCGGGGCTGCGATATACATATGCCCAGCGCTGGATTGCGACAATCGTACTCTCCATGCCGCCACGAGATCCCGCCGGAGCTCTGTCCGCTGAGCCGTGATTTCTGGCGGCAGCGGAGTTACGCCCCGGCATTTCGAGGACTTTTGCCTCCAGATCCCATGGCGGTAGTCCGGCAAGGAGGCTCGCCGCCTCACAGGAGACCGTGCGGTATCCTCGGACCAGCCTAATGGCCTTTTGGGACGCGTTCAACCGCTGGGCCGGACGCAGCCTCAATGAACGTGCACACCGCTGCCCCGTAAAGGACTGCACGATCCCCGCGTAGAGCCTCCGGCAGGAGGCATTTGGACCCCCTAGATTGGGTAGAAGCCGCTTCAGAGCAGCCCCAGCCCTCTCCAGTTCGGGAGCCAAACATCGGAAGTCCTCCACGAAGTTCCACCGGCTGTCGAGGACGAGTCCCAGATACTTCATCGTCGACTCGACACCGATGTAAACCCCTCCCGCCGTTATCCGGGAACACACCAGTGGCGCGTTCCGAGGACCATAGAAACACTTGGCCTCGGACTTGTGCAAGGCCACCAGTTGCCGGATCCTATCAACGATTGTTGTAACCCAACGTGTCACCAGTTCGGCCGCCGCCTCATGTGACCTCCCCTGCACCAGGACCAGCGTGTCGTCAGCGTAGCAGACCACGCTGACGCCGCTAGGGTGGTCGGCGCGCAACACCCAATAGCTGACCCTACGGCCTAAAATTTTGATATTTATTCCGTTCATTCTGATTTAATCCACAGTTTCTTTTTCATTATTTTAGGTGATTTCAATATTTGAAATCAACTATGTATCTGGCATGGAAAGTGTCAGAATGACGAGGAAATAAGTAATTATGATCAATGTAATTATGGTAAAAAAAACCCTAAATAAACGTTACATTTTGCATATTTTCTTGTAATCACTTTCTTCAAAAAGTTTTGAACAGTTTTATTTAAAAACATCTCTACGAATTACTTTAGGGTCTTTCCGAAAATGGTGGATTCTAATTTTAGGTTATATAAGAACACAACAACAAGTCATTTTCGCAAAACCAAAATAAAACTACCACAAGCCTATTAGCTTGTTTTGGGAACTGGCTACGACAGCGCCATTCTGACAGTTGCCTTCCGTAGATATTTTGATAGTAAATAGTAATAGATTTGCAATTAGTAATATTACGCATAAATTACACTTTGAAACATTTCCATAGGGTCGGAAAAAACGAGGAATTAAGTGAGGGAGAGTCTAATGAACTATTTAGACGTGGCCAATCTCCGAGACAATCCACTAAACCAATCCATTAAGCCAGTAAAATGAAAAGGCAAAATGGCAATCCAATGCAGTGGACTCTCTGTATTTTGGACTGGCTTTGATTTTGGACTGGCCTAATGGATTGTCTTAGTGGATTGTCTCAGGGATTGGCCCCATCTAAATGGTCCATAAAATAAATTCTAAAATATATTCCTAATAGATAGGACAAAGCGTGTCAATTTATTGTTTTCATGAGTGATGGTTTTTTATGATTTCACAATTTGGACCATTTTGTGTAAGTGTTGTATAGGATTTCCGTATAATGCGAGGTCAGCTTATACTGGAAAATAATAGCTTGATGTGCAGCCGTGTGTACAAGCCCTGTTACCTTTTAATATGTAATGAATGTTCAATGTATATGCTGTTGGCATACTTATTTTAAATAAATGATATTAACCAGTCAGTTTGCCTGACTGTCTAATATTTTTACCACGAATGATATCATTATCATCATCATTGACAGGCTTGTCCCACCCACTGACTATTGAGCTCGTATTTGTGCCACGAACGGTATGAGCTTACAGTATTCTCATGTGTTTCCAGTTCGGCCAAGTATGTACGAGAGAAGAAGTTTTTCAACTGTTAAACAGTAATAGCATACAAAACTGCTATTTATTTAATATTATTTGATTATTTACAGAAAACCTACTAACTCATTTAGTAATATTAGAATCGATTTAAAGTCAAATCGATAAAAGTTTGTTTTCTAAGGTTGGCAACTTGTGACATCAAAAAATTGAAAGAAGCGCCATTAGAATTTTTCTCGCTTTTGATGCATTTTACAAGCAAATTGTTTGTTTTGTTCACATTTAATGCATCACAAACTGAAGAATATTTTATATTTTTTGTTTAGAAGTGATAGTTACTGAGTGCTTTGAAGAATTTTGTCGAATAATATCGTTTTATGTTTGTGGCGATTTGTTTTCAACCGTGGCGACTTGAGAGACTTCGGAGGGCTTGTCGGAGGAATTTGACAACTTAAAATGGCGGCCTCTTTTGAACTCAAAAATGTTTTTGATTTTCACCCAGTTGAATGTGCTTTTTGTGTGTATTAACTATTGAGTGGAATCTTCAAGTTTAAAGCTTCATCATGGAACACAATTTGGACGACTCTCTTAACTTAGAGAGCGCAATGGGCGGTGTAAGTAGTGAATAAAGATTCTCTTGGATTACTTTATTTTTATTGTCTTTTTCTTGCTTTTCCTTTTTAACTTGAGTATTTAACATCCAAGTTCTGAATATAATTTGTAGTGGTTATAGGTCGTAGTCGTTTTTTCTTCCCATATAATGTGCTGCTGCTCCTTAGCTCATATTTTATCTTTCATTGCAAATTGTATCATTGTCAACAGTTTCAGTGTTTTAAAATTAAAAAACAGTAGTTGCTAGAATTAAACGAAATGACACTTAGATGTCCAAATGTCCATGAAATGTATTGCTGAACAACATTATCATTTCACTATTTTTTGTTGCTTGCTAACTATTTGTACCACAATTAATTTTTCATTATTTGTTTAGATATAAGAAGCAAAATTAATTGTAATTTCACTCAATATCTTTTTCAATACCATATCTAAAAATAAAATTGCCCACAGCAGCAATACTTCCGCTAATGATGGCTCTAACTCTTACCTAAACAAATCTTCTTTTATTCAACAAGTTATTAATTACTCATAGTTAATTGCAGTATGATGTATGAAAGAGTCATGAATGTGATGCTGCCTATTCCCCTGAAATGATCTTAAAACTAACATTGCCCTTAAACATAATATGCACACCCATCAAAGGCTTTTGTCCGAGAGCTGCATATTTTAAGTTGGTAAAGGAAAAGAGCAGCATGTTCCAAAGCGCAATAATAATAGCATGTTCAAAAGCTGTAATGTTTATACATACTTTAAATTATGATTGTAATTTTCAGATGGACTTTGACCACTCGGGTGCAGTGGTAAATCAAGACGACATCTCCTTAGAGACGACTGGCCATGAACCGGATATACCTATGGAATTTGAGAACATAGAGGAACAACAGATGCTCATGGATACTGGCAGTGAAGAGATTATAGGTATATTATTTTATCCCACACTTCTTAAGTAACTGATGCATCTACAGTTCAACCTATCTACTGTGTAGAGTATTGTAAACTTAAAACATAACCATTCTTTGTTATTATCTGTTAGTTTTCTAATAAATTATAAAAAAGTATCACATACTTATTAACTATTGAATAATGACCTGCGACAATAGATTATCAATTAACTCTCGCCATTGCATGGCTTTCAATATGTCTATCATTTGATTGCTTTTACATCATGTTAATGGTGATTGTTAATTTTTTTAAGCAAATTAAACTCGGAGATTCAAAAAAAATAAAAAATTCATTAGCACTTAATATTATGTACTCATAAAAAATTGGGTTATGAAGAACACATGGAAAATTAAAGTGTGTATGTTAATTGAGTTAAAACTAAGGAGGATGTGTTAACTTAATAAACTAATAACCACACCAACTGCAATGTAACAAGTTTAAAAAAACTGCATATTTGGCGATAATTCAACCATTTCACAAGCATACACATGCACATTTTTACATGCAAAATGAACATAAATATTCAACACACACATCTTAGTGTAGTTTACTAGTAAATCAGGTTATAATTTAAATCCTGCATAAAGTAATTGAGGAGTGGTTTTTCAAAGGGGCTTATTTCCGTGATAAACAATTTTTCAGTAATGGAGAGAAACCAGTTTAACCATGTTAAAATTATACTGGAAATGTGTTGTTCCTTCTGTACGAAAATGTTTTGTCTGTAAGTTTCCTTAGGAAATATGTACATTTTGTATTGGATTTTGGACTAAAGGCTAGTTTTTAACATGACAGTGACGATGGCATTCATAGATTCTTTTTAGCAAAAATGGAAATAAGCCCCTTTGAAAAATCACTCCTCAATTATTGTGGTTTAAAATCGTAAGTAAATAACTTAATAAAAAAACAATTTTATACTGTATCTTAAGTTTCAGATTTCATGAATGACCAGTACACATTGCAAGAGTATTCTGTTCAAGGTGACTCAGTTTCAGAACCAGGTGTATTGGATGAGAGCCATGTATGTATAGAATCCAGTAATATTCCCAACTATAAAAAAATGATAATCTCACATGATCTATCAGGCAACTGTTTCACTGCCATTGAAGATTTAAGAGCTCATTTAGAAATTCATGAAACAAGCAAATTGTGCTATATTATCAACCGTCGGGGGTGCCGCGAATGAACAAGTATCTACCGGGCCTCCGACTCATGGTACTAGAAGAACAGTGGGGTCTTAGTTGGTAAAAGTCCAACATAACCCTCTGTTCTCGAGGATTTCCATAACAACAACACACATTTTGCTTGTTTCACTTATTAATACAGATGGTTTACTCCTCAAAATCATTTAAATATAAAGCGACTCTTGCTGACAACACAATAAAGTGCAATTCAGGTCGCACAGCGCTAATTACCTACAATTATATTCACCCAGAAGTTGCCTCTCTTTCTATCGAGAAACTCTTATATCTTCTGACTACGTTACACTTACTGAATTGGCCAAATAAGTCGAGCCCGCCGCGGACTTGTAGCTTCATACCTAAAATTTGAAGGATAGGTTTGGTAGGACTAAGGAAGTCAATTGCCAAACATACCAATAGATTAGTTCAATGTAAATACAATGTGATGAAATGTATTGCTGCTAGTACATATCAGATTAAAAAAACTTTTTACAATTTACAGGGGCTAAATATACAAGAAGAATCAATGATAGACTTGCAGTTTGATTCAGATATACCTCATAGTGTGACGCAGGAGGTCACCACGCAACCTAAATATATTTCTGTCAAGGTAATTATAAATTGGCTTTCACTTCTATTAGTAAAATATTATACACAGACACAATCAACAACTTAATAATACAAACCTCTTATAATATATATTTCCTTATGAAACGCAGCCCTTACTGTCTGTCGTGTTTTTAAGGCAACTGCTTATCTGTATTAGGTAATTTTTTTTACTCTGGCTCAGTTTTCAATCTATACATTTCGTTACAGTAAAGCTCTGTACCCTAATAACGTAAAACATTTTCGTAAACGATTACTGCTAATTTGTTACATTTTGACAACATTAATTGCGTTATTTACGTTGTTGAGCAGATCTTTTTTCAAACTTATGAAGCAATGGAATAGCAATCTGTTTCAAAACAATTCAGATTGTGATTGATTGTGTATTACGCAATTAGGGTACTGGTCAAACTGACGCGAATACCACGCGGGACGGGGGACGAAATTCGCTCCCGATAAAAGGGGTCAACTAGCCGATATCACACTGTTCGAGTTTAAGGCTATTACAGACCAGCGTGACGTGACTCGAAAAATACAATTTCTAAGAAAACTTCACGGTATAACAATAACCGGAGTCGCGTTGCGCTGTCGCATCGCGCTAGTTTGCAAGAACCTTTAATTGAAAACTATAAAAGTTTTGAATTAAACTCGAACCGTTCAACAAAAAATACTTTGAATTTGAAATACAATGTGATTGGAAGTCTGTTCAGACGGTTCAAATAGCTTTCGACTTAGTAGTTGATCAACTAAAATCGAACCGTGTGAACCCAGGTAACCCAGTTATCCAGTATGGAGGTGTCCAAACTGGAGCGAATAGTCACGCGATTTCCTAATCATTTAAATAATCGTCATGCGTCCCGCGAGTGCATTCTCCTCAGTTTGAGCTGTCCTTTACTTTAGCTTTATCCTAAACAAAAATTACCTTTCCAGGCGGCACCAACACGTAAGAAGAATGAAACAATAGTGACCAGCAACCCACCGCGACAAGTAGCGATAGCTCCAAAGCCACCGAAGTTGGTACCCACAACGCCTACAACTTTTTCGTCGGGCAAACAGTATGCGATAGCGCCAAAACCGGTAGCAATGGTCACCAATAAGAATCCTAGTTTGGTCAAGAAGATGTCTCTAGCAAGCGTATTGCAGAGCGGGATGAAATCTGGAAATACTTTGCTAAGTGAGTCCGTTTTTGTTTAGTTGAAAACTGTAAACGTACTTGTTGGAAAGCACGCCACTGTAATTTTATCCGTAGTCTGGCCTACACATTTAAATTCAATTGAGAAATTCAATCTTTTGTTTAATTTACACGAAATATACTTGTGGTTTTTATGTGCTTCAATTCAGTACCCAATAATTATTCATTAAAAAATCAAATTATTATAGAAACTGTCCGGCACAGCCTCTATTTCATCTAAAATTGTTAAACTATAAACAAGATTTTTTATTCCAGCTCAAATAGGGAAGCAACTGGTTATGGTGCCAGCTGGTGGTGGACAAAAACTCAAACTAGTTACGTCCAGCTCAGGGGTGCAATCAGTGCAATATGTGCGAGCTAATAACGATCAGGTATAAGATCTACATACATTATCATGTACATATATAAACACGTCACTAGAAATTGTTAAGTAAAAAAAAAAAAACTGTGTTTGCAGGCTGAACTGATCAAGAATGTTGGCAGCAATACGCAGAAGCCAGTACTAGCGAAAGTAATCGTGCAAGGTATGTACTATTACGATTAACAGTCAACAGAAGGCCAATTCCCGTAATTAAAAACGATGAACATGCAATGGCAACCTCTCCATGGAAATTGCTCCTCTAGTCCTATTGTGGCGGCATCTACATCGCTACATGCGAATTACGCATTAAAGATCTGACGTCACACAAATCCTGCATCGCGCAATTACAGTTTACCGCGCGATGGATACATATACAACTTCAACCTCTGGGCAGTTGCCCGCAAGACACGACACCCGTCTGGTCGGAGGATCCTCCCTTTTCTATGGTGGATGAGTGAACTTTACACCCTGTTCCTCATACCACTAAACTATTAACTCATAATATATTCGATGAAGCAAGGATGAGCGCCTCGTGCACCGCCCACCCGAATTCGATTGCAAATGGTTCTACACCTTATTGACAGGGGCTTAAAGTGCAAAATTGTAAGCATCGACGTAGATAGACATCAAATGAGTCTTCGGGCGTTGCACGACCGAACTCGTTTGCACTCTTTAAGACTCTGAAAATAAGGTTTATTATTGAATGTTGCAAAGGAGCGCAACGCAGAGGGCGTTCTTTGCTAAATCTTAAGTTTTTTGTGTACAGTTATTAATAATCTGTATATTTAATTCAACAGGGCAGCCTAACCTAGATTCGCTCGGCCAATCGGCGGTTATAACTAAATTGATGCCTTCATCGTCGGGTGCCACTACGCAGACGCGATACGTCATGCAACAGAAAACTGTGCCCATCTCTATAGGATCTAATAAGGTGTGCTGTGCTTGATATTTTATTAATATCGCTTTGTGCACGCATCTTAACATGAGAGCTTTGATTATTTATATGTCTAGATATGAGTGTCGCGCTGCAAAAGAACTAAAACAAGCAAGCCAACGTTTTTTATGTTGGTGTGCGTGACAGCTACGTCTTACACTCGCACCACGTCATTGTGCTTTTCTACAATTTAATTCAACACTTTATTAGTGGCTTTTGTGTTCAAGATAATTATTCAGATTTGTCACAGTTATAATAGCAATCATGTCATTTCGTTTAAAATAGACTTTTATTTTTATTAATTTATTTATATTTTAGATTCTTTTCTATTTTGTGAATGTGAGAATGCTGTAGACTTAGTGGACCGTAGATTAATTGGCCATCTTCTATTTTGTTAAGTACCTGGTACTTGTTGAAAGACCGACACTGTCCTCCCATACGTATTAATACTGTTATTTGAAAATATTGTGAAGGCCAATTATTTTTAAAAGAGTAACCGTAGAGTTTCTTGCCGGCTCTTCTCCATAGGAAACGACCAATGGGAACCGTGCACCTAGCTTCTGACGTTTCATAAGTGCCCATGTAGGTTTATGTGAAATAACATATTTTGAATTTGAATCTAGTGTGCGTGCATTTAGCGGCCAACGGTTGGACGCTATTTGTTCGACGAGTGCACAGCTTCAACTGTCTATCTAGACATATGTATATCTTTGTATTAAAGCTTGAATTGTTCAAATGCACTTATTTAAAGTTTTTGCAGTTTACTGGCATTTTGGTAATTTTGGCTGTATGCCACCACAGGATATTTTTGTTCAAGGAATTTGCATAAAGTTTGATGAAACTTTATTTGGGTATAAAAAGAATGAATACTTTTATAGAAATAGCGGAAACAATAGCATCATCATCATTATCTTGTACGTCAACTCCAAATAATTAGGGATAAGGTCCCTAATTATTTGGAGTTGACGTAACATGTCTTTTGTCATACTTCTCTATTAACATGTTCAGTGCTAGGAGCCCTTCTAGAGGGTTCACCTAGTCGCAAATGGGATGCCGGGAGCCCTCACGGAGGGCTCATTTTACGGTTTTAAACCTAAAGCCGTTGACCTTCCGCGGTGGTTAACTTTAGCGCAAACGTAATGCCGGTTAACTTCCCGGAGTGTTCACTTCCTATGTATGGCGGCATGGCGTATGAGTTCTATGAAAAGTGGGTGGAGTCAAAAGTGTTAAGCGCAGGTCACACTGAGAACGAAGCGAAACAAAGCTAAGTTGGTTTAACTTCGCTCATCTAGCTACTGCGTCTTTTCATACATCGGTTCACACCGCTCATTAGGTAGGAATCTAAACGAACTTCGCATCGTTCCTAGTGTAGCCTGCGCTTTGGTCGTCATCTCGGTAGTCACCCCCCCTTTCTCGCCATATCATCTTCCACACAGTCCATCCATCGTTGCTTTGGTCTTCCCCTACTCTTATAGCCATCCACATTCATACTCAAAACTTTCCTCACGACATTTTCCTCATTCTTCGGATCAGAAACAAGAGCAACATTAGCAGCTTAAAACGTCTACAAGTCTAAAAGTTAAAATGTAAATTGCAGGTGCTATTGGCGTCTCCTTCTAAACAAGGAGTGAAGTTCGCCAAGAAACAAATAATAGCCATAAAATCGCCGACACCTAAATTGATGCCGGTGACGTCACAAGGTGAGGTTTTTTTTTAATACCATAGACTTTGATTGCCGTTTTTCTGAAAATGGAAGAGAGTTATGGTTCTGACCTTTTTGCAAAGACATAGCATTAGCAGCGGGCGTTTGCGCTATAAACGAAAAAAGTAAGGAAGAAAAATGTGTTTCAGAATACTTTATGTTGTAAACTTCTTCATCCTCCATAGATAAGAGAGCTTCCTCGAACCAGATAGGTGTTTTGTCTGGTGGGCTACCGCTATTTTTTCTTTTGAGGATGGGAAATCATCAAATGACTTCTCCCACTCTGGGCGGAGCGAGAGGGCGTGTCAGACTTTTACTGACTAAAACCCACCCGTGTTCTTTCCGTTGCCTGTGTGCCGGGGCCGCGATATCCCTTTCGGACAAACCCGCAACCCCAGCAGGCTGGGCTACCGCCCTACGATTGATGTCGGGACGTTATATATATATGCTAGTCGCGTGGTAAACTTTGCTTGCGCGATGCAGGATTTAGCGTGACATCAGTGTGATGCGTAGTCCGCATGTGGCGTTGTAGATGTTGCCACAATCTTCACAATACTTTGCTATAAACTAACTGTATAATTGGTTAATGCATAAATATTGGTATTAGCTGCTATAAAATAGGTATTTATTATGTTACAGGTGCTACCACTACCACCAAAAAGGTTGTTATAACAGCGAATTCAAGTCAAAACGTAATTTTGAAGACAACTGCACCTCCTAAAACTGCACAGGTATGTGACGACCACTATCCTCTTGTATTAACTTGGCGCCTGGAGAAGATAAGTAACAATATTTTTGTTTCAGATAACTAAGGATGGCAATGTGGTGATACAGAGTCAAAGGTCGCAGCTACATCAAATAAATGTACCCGGGAAAGGAGTACGTACGATAACATATAAAAGCTAGTGCATGTAGAGAACGAGTGACTGTAACACTCATTTGCATATTAAAATACAATAGACGACCTATATTTAGTAACCTAATCCGCTTAACTGTTCTTATAGAGTCATAAAAGAACCCTGTAACAACTCGTCACGTGGTTCACCACTTAACGAGGCATCCTCAGGATGACGATTGACTTATTGCGAACCCGGACCCTACGTGTTGACACGTCAAGCGTCGAGAGCAATGATCATTGCTCTCGACGCGTCTATTGTATTTTATAATGGATTTCCGCAAAGTCACGCCTGAGTCAATTCATCATTTGCATATTAATAAGGAGCAGTGGTGGCTCAGTGGTAATTTAATGGACGGTTTGAACCCACACTGACGCTTTACTTTGTGTACATTGTCCACCACTGCTCTCAAAACGATGAAGGAAAACATCGTGAGGAAACCGGCATGTCATAGAACCAAAAATTCGAAGACGTGACATCTACCAACCTACAATGGGCCCCCGTGGTAGATTATGGCCCACTCCCTCTCACAGAGAGGAGGCCCGTGTACCAACAGTGTGAACATTATACTAGGCTTTTTATGCTATATTATTATGCATTCGCTTAAGTAGTTAAAATAAAAAAATAAACACAAAGAAAGTATCTGAAAAGAAGGTATTAACATTTAGTTCAGTGCCGAAAAAATTGTTCAGTTCCGTGTCGTCAGTGCCAAGAATAATAAAATTCTATGTTTTGTTGTAGATCCAATATATTCGACTGATAACGAACCCCACTCCCGCGCCGCAGAAGATTGCTGCGAAATCACAAACACCTACAATGGCCGTCCCTTCTAAAAGTTTCGTTTTAACTGATAATAAAGGTGTGTCAATTAATTATTTTTAACTATTTATGGACACACAACAGGCAAACAAAATTAAACAAAACGAGTAAAAGAAAGACTGATTACAAAGGTACGGCCAATATTGCTTATTCGACAATTCCACACATATTTTAAAGCCAGGGTTGTAAAAACTGCATTTTGGGGGAAAGTCTTATGTAATTTTGACGTTCGAAAAGCGCTGACTCTCAGCCTTTTTTATATTTTTTGAGGATGGGAAATCATCAAATGACTTCTCCCGCTCTGGGCGGAGCGAGAGGCTGTGTCAGACTTTTACTGACTAAAACCCACCCGTGTTTTTTCCGTTGCCTGTGTGCCGGGGCCGCGATATCCCTTTCGGACAAGCTCGCAACACTGGCAGGCATTGGCCCTTACGGACCCCGTCAGTTGGTGCTGACATCTCTTTGAGGCGCGCGTGGAACACAACGCGCTGTCGACCCGGACCTGGTCCTTATCGGACGGCGAGCTACCCATTGCTCACCGTCCGCAGGCCCGCGCCTACGGTGGCCGGAAGTCTGCTCGCGACTCCCGACGCCCGAGGCGTTTCCTGCGGGCTGACTCTCAGCCTAGTTTGCTTAAATGACTTTTGAATTTTGTAATTATTTGTTAATTAAATACGAAATATTTCGCATCATGCCCAGCTGCTTTCCACTCTTCGTGTAAACACTCCTTTACTATTCCTGTAATAGCATCATATTCCGAGATTTTTATGTTTGTAAATGTTTCAGGTAATCTAATTCAGATGACGGCAGAGAAAATGATCAGTGGACAGCCCCCCCCTTTAGTAATTACTGGAAATACGACTGCTAAAAGTAGGTTAACAGTTGTTTTTTCACACCACCTGTTTGCTAATGTGAAATTATATGTCATACATACCTAACCTAGAGCAAGTCATTAAAGGCCTAGGCTCTAACCCAGCAATAATATTGTACTAAATTTCATTATGACCCGCTGGTGCACAATGTGATTTGAATTTAGAACCTCAACTAAAAAAAATTGTGTGTCAACTTTTACCTCTATATTAAAAAAAAAAAACTATAAAAGTACAGCTAAACAAATAGCCCAGTCAATATCGACACATAAAAATGCAAACGTCGCAAACGCGCATGTAACTATGATTCTATAATATGTTGTTAGGCCTCCTGAGACTAGTTTACACTTACACTTTCTCTGGGACCATTAGTTCAAACTTGGCAAATGACCCTAAATTGATAATATGTCACTTTTTAGAAAAAAATGCCCATCTTTGACTAGCTGTATCTTCGCAACCAAAAGACTTGGGAGTGCTTGGGTTGGCCTCAGATTATAAGAAATTTTGCTTGCTTCACAAAAATATAGGACAAAGACGTGTCCTTAAGGTAAATAAAAAAAAAAAAAAAAAACAAGTGCCAGAATTTCGCAGCTTTTCGAGCACCATGGGAGAAGCACAAGGTTTTCAAGGTTGCTAACTTGGGTATAAACAACTCCCAGGGGACCTAACAACATATAAAATAATCGTAGTTTCATGCGCGTTTGCGACGTTTGATGTTGTTATTGACTGGGCTAAAAGAGTTCTCAGTTCCTAGGTTTTAGCTACCATCAACGAGCAAAATAATTAAATTACGCAATTTGATAGGTACTGGACTTGGCACCTTTGCACAGCAGTGGGAAAAAATAGAGATATTAGAGTGGAATAATAAGTAACAATAATGGATATTAATTAAATACTTAGATAAAACAAAAGTAATTGCAAAAATGAAAACAATTATTTTGCCGCTGTTTCTACATTATCTGTGGGCGAAAGGGCATATTATCGCAACAGCTGATCGCTTGTTGTGCGCGCCACAGCCTCCGCGTTAAAATGTTAGCTTTGGGTTTCATAATGATGATATTATTTATTGTGTTTTTGATGAAGTTGCAAGAGTTTAGATAAAATTGTATATAAAACTACAAATAACTTGATATTAACCGTTTCAGAAGCTACTAATTCTGAAATCGAATTGGTATTTATTACCTCGCAATGGGTGCGAAAAGTAGAGTATTCTCCTCGGGGATAAGGTGTCTTGGTCCTGGGCGAGCTTGAATCGCTCGCTGGCACAGAATCTCGTAAAAAAATAGCCTTCGTTACGTTCAGAATTCAAAATAGCGCGGGGGCGCCTAACCTCTTTTTAATTTTTACTATGCAACCGCTTATGGTTGTATGCACTTAACCACTATCAAACGCGGCGGTTGAATGGCGGGCCACCGCTAGTGCTTAAGGCCTCTTAGTGAATAATCTACTATTTCAACTCAGTCTACCGCAGTCCAATGCTGGACGTAGGTTTCTGCCAAGTAGCGCCGAAACACCCGAAGATCTTGTAATAACAGAAATGAAATCTACGAAAACACGAAGCTTAAATAACTTCACACTTAACTTTTTCAGTGTGTGACACTTGTATACTAATTTTAGAAAATGGAAAACGGAAAATTCAAATATTATTGACACCCAAGTCTAATTACGAAATGTTTCTCTATTTGAAACTCTAATTTGAAAATATTAAACATGGAACTAACTTTGGAATAATTTTAAATGATAAAAGTCACTTGTCAGTAGTTGGAATGTTTTGCTGAAGAGCTTACATAGAATTAGTAAATAAAATTATATTTTGTTGTGCAGTGACGACGAAGCCCCAGAAAAAGTTGGTGCGAATAGCTCCCGTGGCTATGAAACCTTCACAACCCGTGCAGGTATGTAAAAGTACGAAAAATAGAAGAATCAAATCTATATTCTTGAACCGCGTCGTGTAAAAAGCTTTACGATAGTAAATTTAATATTTTCGTTTCGAAATAAATCATGCGTGAAACGAATAAGTATAAAAAAATCTTTAATTAAAAATTTGATGCTCAATATTTTGATTATTTTACGATTTACGATTACTTACGATTTACCGCTGCGATTTATGTTGAAATAAATAGCTTTAATTTAATTGTATAAATTGCGCCGTCTATCCTGGGACCAATTTTTTATACAAGTTCACAAGTCTGCGTGTTAAAAGTGTCAATTTTGACGTCTGTAGTCTCAGCAAGGGTAGGCAGTCGTCTTAATTCCAATATTTCGCCAAAATTGTCACTAATAAATTCTATGTATGAAAAATAAAATCTTTATTTTTTTCACTAGCAACAACAATCATCCCGTTCTTCACAAAGTTTACTCGCGCCACTATCACCGATGGCTGAACCCGACTTGGAAGATGTGTCTGAGCTTATAGAAAGTCGCACTATGACTGAAGACGTGGAGGTGACGCTGAATGAGCAACAAGCGGAGCGCGACGCGGAGCGGCGAGCGGGGTGGCGAGCGGAGCGGAGTGAAGAGGAACGAGATTCGAAAGCGGCTTTGAGGGCGCTTATAGCGGATACTGTGGCTGATGACTCGCAGGAAGGAATGCATGGCATGCATGAAGTTGAAGTGGATTATGAAAGACTTGAGGTAAGTGATTGAAAATTTATATAAAAATAGCGTTTTTAGAATAGAATAGAATACAATATTATTTATTGATAGTATTATAAATAAAGTTGATCAAAATTAAGAAAAGTGTCTGCAACTATTCCCCTTGGGTGTGCAATAGTATGAAAATAACAAGAAAATTCCAACATGAATAAAGATAAAACTAAACTTTTTGTTCAGGCTTGATTTTATTTTTGCCAGTGCTAGTCGTAAACAAAATCTTCATAATAGTTTTATTTAGTTGATCAAGCAGTCCACATGTTTTAATTGATAAACTGTGGTAAGAGTTTTAATGTACATGTTTCGATGGTCAGACGCCTGAGGATGACGAGAACAGCACGGACCCCGACAGTAGCCACCGCTCCGATGAGCACCCGCTCATAGTGATTCCTTCCAGCTACGGGAAACAACACAACCAGATGAGGGTATGTTAATACCTTAGAACCTTACCTATTGACTGTAATAATAAAAATACAAACATACAGTGCTTACAAGATAATTTGCCGACCAAGACCACTTAGTGAAATGCGGCCTCTTCGCGTGCTTACCGGTGCCATTATGGCGCTCGTCTTCGCACAGTATCCGAAATATTTTGTATGACTTCATCACTACCTTACTATATCTGTCAGTAATGGAAGTACAATTCGAATAAATTATGCGTCGTCTTGCACTATTACCAGAATTTTTAATAGTTCTAATTTTTTGACGAGCTATACGAGATTTGCTAACACCGCGGTGAAAATATGAACCAGTGAGCAAGTTTATTTTGTAGTGGACCCGGTTGCCTTAACATATTTTTTTACGGGATTATTCTGTTTTCCACCCTAAAAACTCCACCCTAAGGTGGATACTCGAAAACGTATGTCCGAGAATTCACCCTAGGCCTAGTAGTGTAAACGGAATTTATCGGCTTAGGGTGGCGTCTCGGAAATACGTTTCCGAGTATCCACCTTAGGGTGGTTTTTTGAGATCTATATACGGAATAATCCTTTTTACTAATATAATGCTTGGTTACAGGACGATAAGTCAAGCTACTCTAATATGGAACAAGAAAACATGCCCTACCTCTCACCGCGCCAAACGTCACAAGCTCTTTCTGAAAGTGGTAAGTTATCATGTTGGATAACAACCAAGAAAAGTTGACAAACTTGTTAAAATATTTGATCATGAGCGCACTTTGATATTTGTAAACTTTAGTTCCATCCTCTATTTATTTACATGTGAAACTACAATGAATAACTAAGTTTGTGCAACTAGTTTCGTAATGTAAATCCGGCTTAATGGTTTACACCCATAAATAAAGAAGTTGTGATGCTTGCTGTTAAGTCTTGTAAAAGATTTTTCAAAAACATGTCGTGTATAAAATATATCATACATGTATTGACGTTGTTCCAGACATGTAAAGTAAACAATTTTGTTCACCTTTTTAATATCAATAGTCTTTACAACTTGTTTTAGGTGTAAACGAAAACCAAAATAGTAGACACAACATGTAGAATACATGTTTTATGCCTTTGTGTAAACAAGGGGTTATATGATAACATACTAGCCTCTTGTGGGTTGGGGATTACTACAGTCTACATACCCTTTGGATAACACATGTAATATCGGTTATGTTTACTTGTACAGTATATATTTTTTTTCTTCCAGATTTAGTATCCGGTGACCTAGGCCTCAGGCCTCGCAAGGCGTGCAACTGCACAAAGTCACAATGTCTCAAGTTGTACTGCGACTGCTTCGCGAACGGCGAGTTCTGCAACCGCTGCAACTGTAATAACTGCCATAATAATCTGGAGAATGAGGAGTTGAGGCAAAAGGCTATCAGGGCATGTCTGGATAGAAACCCTAATGCTTTTAGGTAAATATAGTTCGAATTATTAATACCACTGTTTGAGTTACACGATGTTTCGTGGCGCCACACTGCAAGAATTTCGCCGAACTGGCACTCACACGGAGACGCTGAGTGGTACCGCTCCGACGTGGCCAGGCGGGGCCGGGCCGCGTGCCACAGCAGGGATATTGTGTGCGGGGCGCCGCGGCGATACCGCTCCGGCGCCGCGCCGCTGCCGCAATGCATCGGCCCGTAAGGTTTTACTTAGACGACTGGGTTTCGTCGGTGATTGATTAATATCACAGAGAACGAAGACGCCTCGGCGGCCACTGCCAGAGACTCCATTGTCAACACTTTTCGATACAAACCAAGCGTGTCTCTGATGTATGTGTGTTAGTGTATATTAGTTTCTATGTTTGTAAACGCACCCACGATACAAGAAGAAATTCTTAGTGTGGGCAACATTTTAAAAAAAAAAAGAAAAAAAAAGAATCCAGTGCTCTGTGATCTCCAGTTGCAGCAATTTAATGTGTAAGAATCCGTCACCGATAAAAAGGGAACTAATGTCTGTTATCATTTCGTTCATTCTTTGAAGCTATATATAACTAACTAACTATATAACTTCAACTCTTTACAAATACCGAATTTTGTTTCATTACAGGCCGAAGATAGGTAAAGCGAAAAGTGGTGGCCCAGAAATTATAAGGAGGCATAATAAAGGATGTAACTGTAAAAGGAGCGGCTGTCTCAAAAACTACTGTGAATGTTATGAGGTAATTACATATAAATTTTTAAGCCAATATGACCTTATCATCATCGCTATTGGTTTATTCCTTTATCCACCCCAAAAAATCCACCCTAAGGTGGATACTCGGAAACGTGTGTCCGAGAATCCACACTAAGCCTACAAAATCCATTTATCAAATTAGGCTTAGGTAGGACCGAAATTTCGGCCCCCGACCCACCGCGTCGCGTCCCATCTCCCGCCCGAGCTATTACTTCGTTTTCGCTTATCGTTCCTTATGACATTTTTTACGGGGCGTAGCGTGATGTTACTGTCCGACTGGTTGTTACGGAGACATACAAACAAACAAATTTTACCTCTTTATAATATTAGTAGTAATAGTAGTATAGATATGTTTTGCGCTAAACGCTTTTAGTAAATTCTGGTGGAAGCAGGCCTTAGGCTCGGGACATACACAAGTAGCGAGGGGCGCGGACGTGGTGACGGTGAGGCGCGGACGTTGCGTCGCTCGTTTCATATTTCATACAAAATGTATAGGAGCGATGAGGCGCGGGACATACACAGGCGGCGGGGCGCGGGCGTGGCGCCGGCGAAATATGAAGGGGCGGCAACGCCCGCGCCACACTGTCGCCACGCGCGCGGCCCTCGCCACTTGTGTATGTCCCGCGCTTCAGAAGCGGTGAGACCTAGATATTTTAGGGGTTGTAAATTTTGACAGTCGAAAAGTGACATAAACTCAGCCTAATTTCAACAAACGATTTCTGTAAAGATATTTCTTGCATCAGCTTTCTAAACCCGTTCTCGTCCCCAGGCTAAGATAGCCTGCACAGTGATGTGCAAGTGCGTCGGTTGTCGCAACGTGGAGGAGACGCTCGAGCGACGTCGCGACGCCATGCGGCTCCGGGACAAACTCGCTGATCCCATGTTCAGACCACCGCCTATTGGACAAGTCAAGTGAGTATTTTATGTTATTGTGGAGCCATGATTTATGTGGTTAGTGTCTAACCTGGTGTCAGAGTTTTAAAGCTGCCCATGAGCCTCTGATTTGGCTTCACTCTTTTCTTCACCGTTTTTGAAGCAAGTGATAAATATACAATACGCACATTAATCCGAAAAGTTAGAGGTGCGTGCCTTGGGTTCGAACTCGAGACCTATGACTTGGTAGCCCGACGGTTACACCACTAGGCTATTACTGCGTTTATGTTGTTTGATAGCTGTCCATGCTTGTAACTTCAATTGTTATTTAACTTTAGGTTAGAGAAATAATATCGATTGATCAACCATAATTTTTAAATATCCGATTATTCTTCCTGCATTTTCGTTTTTGCTCTTGTTTAGTTTTAATTGTTCACATTTCGAGTAATCTTGACATCACAGTTTTGGTCACAGGATTATGCAGATCTATGACTGAATTCGTAGAATAGCATAGATTTTAAAAATTCTTACATAATGTGTCGATAAGTAACCGACTCCCCTTATATTCACAGACAACCATGCAGCTTCATGACCTCAGAAGTAATCGAGGCGGTGTGCCAGTGCCTGCTGGCGGCCGGCGAGGAGGGCTCGGGGGCGGAGTCCGAGGCGCGCGCCGAGCCCGACCCGCTGCGTGACGTCATCGAGGAGTTCGCGTCCTGTCTGCAGGACATCATCAGCGCCTCGCACCAATCCACATCGCTCTCTGTGCTTGATGAAGTAAGTATTATAGGTCGTTTTGCTATTCGTTGCGGTACAGTGAAAACCTCAAGTATACATTCGTTCTAAATATGCATTACGAGGTTTTCTACCCAACAAATACTTAAAAGAAAAACAAAACATAATTCTTTACAAGGCTTTCTTACACTGCAGGGCGACGTATTAGGTCAATTTAATTATAGAACCTCTTCATTTCGTTTGGTTAGTGACTAACCTGGTGTCAGAGTTTTAAAGCTGCTCATGGGCCTCTGACTGACTTTAACATGCTGTCAAGAAATATCTCTCAGGCATGTCGGTTACCTCACGATGTTTTTAGGACCTCTTGATACGAAAGGATTATATCAAATTATATGCATGTTTCATTAGCGGTGTCGAAGCGTTAGGACTGGTCAAAACTTTTATCTAACTTGGTCAGAAGTGTTTGCCACTTTCTTATGCAATTCTTAAATAACTTGTTTCAACTTGGTTATGCTCTTTTGGCTAGGACTAACATTGCTGGAGAAAAACATCTCTGTAAAATTTGATGCCCTCGAATACCGTGATCGTGTGTTTATTGTGTTATGTGTAACTATTATTAACAACTCTACGAAGCTGTAACAAATTTTCTTTCTTTTTCAGGGACCAGCGTAGCATAAGGTTAAATAATATAGCTGCCATTAGACGAAAGTGATTTTAATTTTAAGATGGAACGGCATAGTCATAGGATGGCAAATCTCAAAAGTGACAGACAAGATGACGTTTTGATTCCGTATGTACTATACCTTCATGTGATGAATACAATACAGCAATAACTAGTTAGTTATGATGATAAATAACATAGAATAGCTCAACACTAAGGCGCTATCACCACGGGCGAGCGAATCGCGATGATATCTCCGTGGGGAGATTGCTCCATACAGTTTGTATAGAATTTGATGGCACGGCGTCACTATCGCCGCGATACTCTCGTCCGCGTAGATGGCGCCTAACATAACGACTTGTACCGCTTTGACAAGACTGTTGTAATATAATTTTTGCGATGCATTCGCGACGTAAAATAAAATTATGCACTTATCCATTTCAAGAATGGAATAAAACTGTACATTACTTTTTTCAGATTTTTATAAATTGTTTTTGATAGACATGTACATAATGTTGTTGTAAATAAAATAGTTTACTAGTCCTAAGATTTACCTTTAAAATAAGGTAGACATTACTGTAAATATAAATTGTAATAAAATGTAAAATTTATTTCTACTAGCGCCTTTCATTTATAGCAGTCAATCTGCCTAGCCTTTTCACAACTATATTGGGGTCGGCTTCTAATCTAACCGGATGTAGCTGAATACCAGTATTTTACATGAAGCGACTGCCTATCTGACCTCCACACCCCAGTAACTGGGTAATACGATACCCCTTGGTTAAGACTGATTGTCAGACTTTCGGGCTTCTGACGATCCGTAACGACTGTAAAAGATCCACGAATGACAGCCGGGACCAACGGCTTAACGTGCTTTCCGAGACACGGAGGTGTCTCGATATGTAAAGATGGTCACCCATCCATAGACTAATCCCGGCAAGCGTAGCTTAACCTGATGGATCGACTCGTGGGACAGTTATTACTTAGCCACGAGCTCCTCGCCTTTCATTTATAGCAGTATAGTATAGAACATTATTCACTACATCTGCAGCAACAAAACAGACACAAATTACGATACATTCAACGCATAATTAAAACGTAATCGTGTGGACATAAAACAATAGACAGTGTACGAAATTAAAGCATCAGCTGTCAGAATTCGTGCTGTAGTAGAGCCGCTGGCCCTAAAAATAGCCTACCGGCTATAAATACGGCTAGTCTTCAGTTACTCTCGTCCGTGTGCGGTCACCGGTTGGTTTACCTGCGCTTACATTGTGTAGTAGGTACTGCAGAATGACCGCGCCACAGCCCGCACGGTACGAAGTGCAGACCTCTGAGAAACTGGGCAGGTGTGTTAGCCCTTTAAAAGGGCAATGTGATAATTTCTCGCATGTATGTTTGTTGGTGTGTATTTTATCGGTAACCAAACTATCCACCCATTAATTAGGAATAATTAAAATCAGTGTTTTATAGCGACAAGATTCTGCACTGATTTACCCCGGAAGTCATAGGAAGACGACGCTTTGTCATTTAGGACACGATACTGTGACATAATAATGTAGTGTTTGCAAAAGAATAACTTGTGGCTATTATTATAAACACTGAATTTGTAGCTTTTTGAAACTACACGATATTGTCGCGTAGTTTTTGAATTTAGAACTTGGTATCATGGGTCGGTGATTCGCCAGTTGGAAAGGGTTGTGGCAAACTGGCGGAAAGTGCATGTGATATTTTTTTCTTTTACCATATGCAGTTATCCATGTTCCAGAAATTTAAAGGCCGGGATTGTGAGCAAGTGAGCATAGATCTATGATAGAGATACTTTTAAACCTTCTATTTAGAATAACATAAAAGTTTAGATTGAACTTCTGTTTTTTGGCTACACCTTTTTCACATTCGTTATTGAACATAAACATACAGTAAACTGTCTGTCTACCATTTATAAACTACATTTTTTTTTTTTTTTTTCTATCTTCAAGATACCTAGTAGCCGCAAAAGACCTAAAGCCGGGCGAGACAATCCTATCAGATGAGCCGTTCGTGCTTGGTCCAAACAGCGACACTTCGCTGGTATGTTTCAACTGCTACCTGCCTCTGATGAGCAAGTTCGTCGTGTGTAAGAAATGTGCGGTCGCTCCGATATGTCCTGGTGAAGGGTGCCCTGAACATCTACATAAGAGTAAGTCGTTAGAATAGAAGGTATTGTCATGCCCTGCATGTGGAGACGCAAATAACTTATAGGATAGGTAACTGCTGGAAAGTAACGACATGTTTTTCGTAAGGGTTATTCATCAGTTGTTTTGATTTTTAAAAGGTCCACTCGGACAAGGCTGTCTATTTTGTTTCAAACAACACAATTTATTTATTGATTATACAGGGTCAAATTTAATTAACTAGCGAAACTGCATGTGATGGGTATCGATCGATAGACATGATAAAATGAAAAAGAAGTTAATTTTATGTGTTTTTTTATGTGGTTCATCAAACGCAGCTTTTTTTAAAAATAAGTCATTTGAAATAGGTTAAAAAAAAAAAGAAAAAGAAAGAAAAAGAAAAGAAAAGAAAAAGAAGGTAAAGAAAAAGTTTTTTTTTTTGTTAACTTCACAGACGTGATGGCATAAGATATCGATACGTACCCTAACGTATCGATATCTTAACACGATAAAACAAAAACAAAACAGATTTTCTTAACTTATACTTCAAGTAACAACACAAAGTTGACCCCAAAAAAGTCATTTTTTTTTTTTGGTCGTAATTGAATATCGAATTTAACTTGAACCTGTAGAATAGCCCAGTTCAAAGTGCCTATACTAATGCGTATTAATCAATCTGGCAATTTGAGTACTTATAAGGGATGATAAGTAAAGATCTGGTACCTGCCCGAGGTCAAAACGTCGACATCTTGAACACCCAGAGTTCAAGAAGTTGACGTTGGCCATTAAAAAATCAAAAGACAGTCCGCCAAAGAGCCCGCCATCCACCAGCATGTTAAGTCCCTCAGCAACACATCTGTCTGTTAAGTTAGAAGAATTTGTTTCTATATGTATACTGACTTGTTATTATGTATAAAGATAGAATATATATATATTCTATCTTTATACAAAGTAATTAATATTACGAAACAAAAAAAAAAACATTAAATTAAATTATTTGCCACTATGATCATACTATAGTAAGTTATTGGGCACTGGGTCGAGAAATAATCGATCGCATACGAAGTGTTTTTTATCGAGCTTCACAGTTTTATTTCAAAAGTATGTTGTTGAAAACGGGATTTCTTTTTTCAGAATGGCACTCCGACATGGAATGCGACTTTTTCAGGAGTGTTAAACTAACCAATGGTTTACACCCCATGACAATGGTCCAAAATGTAGGATCTCTCCTAGTACTACGCGCTCTCATGAAAAGAACTGTCGAATCTCCAGCTTGGAAGGAGTTCATGCAATTGGAAACCCATTTGGAGGAGAGGAAAGGCACTAGTGTTTGGGAATTTTCAGAAAACACTGTTAAGGTAACGAACCCCAAAACTTTTTTTAATATCGAACCTACCTACTGTTTATTGCCAAGGGCGTAGCAATTATTTTTGATAGTATGGTGTCCTTCAGATGTCAATGCCAGTAAAAATAAAAATGTTTGATTCTATTTGTACAAGAGTCTGTATCAAGAGATTAAAACATGACCAAATTGGAAGGTAGTAATATTACAAGGTGAAATTAACGCGACGGGCCTTTGTTTTGAAAAGTTTCGCTAGCTAATTTATTTTAACCTTGTATGTTTTACATTGTATTCCAGTTCATCCAGTCACTAAGCATAATGGACGATATACCGGACGCAGACTTGATCCAAAAGATTTGTGCAGCTATCGACGTGAACAGTTTCGAAGTACGCGGCCCGCCCGTTCCCGCTATTGGCTGCGCAGAAGTGTTGCGCGGAGTGTACTTGAAAGCTGCGCTACTGGCGCATGACTGTGTGGGAAATACACACATGTCTATCAATGATAATAATCTGTTGGTGTGCCATGCCAGTACGAATATCAAGAAGGGAGAACCTATTTTTTATAATTATACGGATCCTTTGAAGGTAAGATATTTAGTAATTAAAGCGAAATCTTCATCAGCCTACAGCAGTCCACTGCTGCACAAAGCTCTCTCCAACTGCTCGCCATACAGCTGGATTCTCGGCAACTCTCATCCAGCTGCTACCAGCCACCCTGCGGAGATCGTCGCTCCACCTAGCCTGAGGGCATCCTAGCCTCAAGACCTAAATAAAATATGAAAGCTAAATAAAATAACCATACCCTATAGGTAGGTACTAGGGGCAACAAAGGATCACATCAAACACTGTTAAGCCAGCGACTAAATTAGTTTAATTCTGCCTGACTAAAGTTGTTTAATTATAGTCTGGCGTCCGTCTTGCCTTCCCTATACCACAGAACAGTTCACAAGGCGCACTCCACATCTTAGGTATGAAGCTAGAGTACAATAACGCGGCAGGCTTGCCTTGCTGGGCCAATTTAGTGAGCGTAAGTTAGTCAGAAGATATAAGAGCTACGCGCTAGAAAGAGAGGCAACTTCTTGGTGAATATAACTACGTAATTAACGCTGTGCGACCTAAACTGCACTTTATTGTGTCTTAGCAAGAGTCGCTTTTTATTTAAATGATTTCACGGGGGAACCATCTGTTTTAATGTATGCCTGCACCTATAGCCCCGCAATTTACTTCATAGATCTTGTAGTGAAAAGAATAAAACAGGTTTATTTGTCGGAGAAGCACGCAGATTGCTATTCTTAGAGTACAAGCTGACATCATTTCCCGTGCGTTAAGTGTGATAACTAGTCTTTTTTTGCAGGGTACTTCAATACGCCAGCAGCATCTAATGATCGGCAAATACTTCAAGTGCACGTGCGACAGATGTTCCGACATCACGGAGATAGGAACTCACATGAGTTCCGTCATTTGTCCTGAATGCAAGACCGGCTATGTCTCTCTCACTACCCCTGAAGAATGGACTTGTGACAACTGTAGTCAAACCTTTGAGGATAATAATATTGGGTTTAAAGTTAAATGCTGTATGGATAAGTTTGGAGTGATAAGTGAGTAAACAGAAGTTTTAAGTACAAACAACTAAATGATTACTAATCAGCTTTCTCTTCATTCCACCTTAACATTCATGAGAAATTATTTCTCAATAAGAAATTACAGGGATTTCACTTACTTGAGAACATTTTTAGAACTTAGAATAGGTATGGTATTATATGAACCTTGACACACAAACTAAGATATTCATACAAATCATGAATTTGCTAATAACATTTCATTTCGTATGCAAATAACATTAACATTAATTTCCACCAAAAAAAACATAATGATTATATTCTTCTGAGGTATAAGGCACAAACATTCGTACTTTAACCCCGGGAGCACACCTCCGCCGCGAAACCGCAGTAGTTCAATTCAACTGGCTCGAGTTAGGTTCCGCTACGCGAAATTCGAGCAGTTGAATTGAACTATAGCGGTTTCGCTGCTACGGTTTCGCGGCGGAGGTGTGCTACTGGCGTAAATGTGTCTTTAAAATGAAAGTCAGGACTCTAATTGCGTAACACACTTTGAATTACAATCTGAGAGAATTGAATGATATTGATAATCCATTGCTTCATATGTTTGAAAAATTCGTCTGCTCAACAACATAAATAACGCAATAGACGTGGGTGAACAATGGGTCAACATGGCTTTCTTTTACAGACAAAAAAGATGAAAAGGAACTCGAAGCTTATATAAGAAACGTATCACTGATTCTTGCTCCGAACCATTACTTACTTTTGGAAGCCAAACAACGTCTAGCGGGGGTTTTAAGAGATACCATAAACAGAGAACCACGACCCACGAAGAAATTACTGAGACGTAAAATGGAATTATGCAAGGAAATACTTCCTGTCCTTGAAACACTGTGTCCCGGAATATCTAGGACAAAAGGTAAACTAACTAAGAAACAAAGGTGTGTGTGATCATGAAAATAACTTTTTAAAGTTGATTTAAATATAAGTAGTTCAAATATATAATTATTACAGCGATCACATTATATGAACTGCATGCTGCAATGGTCCAGTTAGCGAAAAAGCTCTTTGACGGGCGAGAAATCACAGCCACAGCGTATATGGTGAGAATCCAATTAAATAACTCGAATGAGTGTTTAAGTTTAGACCCGAGGTGTGAACTAAAAATAACGCCTGTTTACAGGATGAATTAATGTCTGCGGAGAAATATTTGAAACGGTCTCTAGAAATGCTGTTCATCGAGCCAGGGAACTCTCCGGAAGGTGAATTATGCGCTAAGGCACTTGAAGAATATAGAGCGCTGAAGACCACGATGAGCTGTGTGCTAGACGCTATACATGCCGAAGGAAAATCTTATGTTAGTTCCACGGAAGGAAATAGCTACTAACAGCAATAAATGTCCCTATTTTTACTATTGAAGTTTTCCTTGTTTCTTTATTTTTGTCCGCATTGCCTGCCTATCCTATTTTCTTCGAAGAGAACTGCGATCAACAGTGTTGCCAGATGCATTGAACCTTATATCTGTAGTAGAAACTTCTAAAATCTGTATGCTATTTTAACTTGAAATCTGTATTAAATCTGTATGTATGGTCAAAAGAACCGAAACAGAATAATATACCTACTTATCGTATGCAGTCAAATTACTTTATTCTGCTTCTTTTGAAAAAAAAAGAGAATAGGTTTGATTCATCACCTACCTCGACCTCCACGAAACAGTTACTGGGAACACGATACCCCTTGATAAGACTGGTTGTCAGATTTTGGGGATTTTTTATTGTGCATTAAATCATTATCAATTAGGTACCTACCATTAAAAGTTTGTACGAAATTAATTATTTACGATAAATGCATCACGAGAGCGCAATATTTTGGAGAACACGCAAAAATCTTTAATTGGCGGATTCCCATTTGAAAAATAAGTGAAACTGGCCACTGACTGACAGAACAGTACTACCAATCGCTATTTATTTACCTAAGTTCCGTTTTAAAGCAGATTATGGCTATTTAATCAATATAATTAGAAAATTCTGTATAAAAATATGTATCCAGTGCTTATCTGTATCATAAATCGAAAATCTGTATATATGGCAACACTGGCGATCAAAGACCACAATAAAATTCTAGTTGTAAATACTACTGACAGATCTTCGCAAAATATTCGTCTAAAAACGTTTAGGAGTATTATCTAGCTAAGTTTATTACTAAACTAATAAAAAAACTTTACATATGATTAGTTTCCAAAACATAAAATAATTATTATTTCAATTGTAATTAATGTACTACGAATAGTATTATCAACTACATGATATTCAAAAAATAAAACAAAGTTACACGTTTATAAACCCACACTTTTCTAAACTGAAGAGTTGCTGTCATTTGTCAAACCAAATGTCATCGACTAATGCTATTTGTGCGAAACCGAAAAATCGTCGATGTAAGAATAATAACACTAAATTACCTGGTATTTAACGACCGGCGCGTATTAAATCGTAATAAATAAGGCTATCAAATCTTGCGTTTACCATAAAATATTATTATTCATTCATCATACCGCTAATCGTGAGTGTTCACTTGGATTTGTGGAGGTGAATTGAATTGTCCGTAGGTAATTGTTTAGTAGTTGCGGTTACTATTATTTAATTAACATTAACAACCCGTATTTCCTCAGTCCGGTTATGGCGGATCAGACATCAGTTTTGGCTTTGGTAATACTGGCAGTTGGGGTCACTGTGCACTTCTCCTTGCACAAGGTGGATGAGGGACATGTAGGCGTGTATTACCGAGTAAGTAACACTCAAAAATATGTAACCTACCTACTAGCAACTAGTTTGTAATTCTAGAGATTGTATGGAGTATTTAGAAAATGTACTTGGCACAGCGCCAGCTCTAGTCTAGAAACAACAAACAGACTTTTCTTAACAAACCAGCATGCATGTTGTCTCTGATCAAATACACAAGAGAACATTTGCTGTATCTGTAAACTGTTTCCATGTAATATGGGATAAACCTTTTGCTATTTACCAGGCTTATATAAATACCTAATAAAACTGGTTTTGACTGGGTATCAAACTTGACACTATGCTTGGTAACATATTAAAAAATAGCAGTTTTTCACTCAAATAGATTAAGTAAAGTAATGGGCTTTGTTCAAGGAAGATAGCCAGTAAATTGTATTGTTTTGTTGTCCAGTCAACAATACATATTTGATAAGGACAAAGTCAGAGATAAAAAGTAAGCTGACATATTTTGTTGACTAGTCACTAATTGCACTTTGTTATTGAATGTTTTCCCACATTGCACTATTATACATATACAAAATGAACAGGTAATTTAACAATATTTGCCATCTAGAAGTATCAGAATCTACTTTAAACTCTTAACTTAGCCCCTTCTACGGGTCCATCTATGTCTTAATTGCCTAGAAGACTATTTGCTGTACAACTATCAGTAACACTAAAACTTCCTCATGAATATACTCTAACTAATATTACACATAAACTTATTTTTAAAGACACATACAAAAGCAGGAAAAATTTAATGTTATAATAGTTTTATTTTTAAATGTTCATTTATTTATTTATGTACACACATTTAAATACATAGAGATACTGTATGAGTGTTTTAATACTTCTATTTTTAAATGTTTTGATACTTTTATTTTTAAATGTTTCAAATTTTTACTTATTTGCAGGGAGGGGCATTGCTCCCAGTGACAAGCCAGCCCGGCTTTCACATGATGATACCACTACTAACATCTTACAAAGCTATACAGGTACTTCCCTTCCTTCCTTAGCTTCATTTGTTTCAATAGCCATTTTTTTCATACAATATTAGGTTTTAAAAGAGTGTCTGTAGACTTGCTTGCCCGTTCTTCTCCATAGGAACCTACTATGCTTTGGAATGGGCAACGAGCTTCATCATTCTGAATGACCCACTCCTTAACAATAGGGATGATGACAAAAAATTATGATGAAATGTATGAGACGCGAAGAGTTTTTAAAGGTCGACTGAAATTTTGCCAAAACCACTCTGAGCAAATTGTAATGGATAGGCTAGCAGAACAACGAGCTAGTAAAAATTTTGATAAATTTTGGAAATCCACTGGTAGTTTGGATGCGAAACCTGGCCTCTGCGTGTGTGGAAGGAATAAGTGATAAGGGGGGAATTGTTAATGTGTTCAAGGACCATTTTAAAGTTCAGTCCCCTCTCGGTCCCTCAACCTTGGTGAATGATTGTGAGCCCATCCGTCCTGGTGCGAAACCTCTGATACGCTTTTCAACCAAGCAAGTATGTGCAATCATTAACAACATGAAACGAGGCAAATCTCCAGGACATGATGGTCTCAGCATTGAGCACCTGAGGCACGCAGGTGTCCATTTGCCGCGAGTCTTGTCTATGTTTTTCACAATGTGTATTAGTCATGCATACCTACCAGCTAATCTAATGAAGACCATCGTAGTTCCCATTGTGAAAAACAGGACAGGTGACATCTCGGACAGAGGGAACTATCGTCCCATTTCTCTTGCGACGATAATAGCCAAAGTGTTGGACGGTGTGCTTGACTCTTACTTAAGTAATTACATCCATCTTCATGATGCACAGTTTGGATTTCGCTCCGGACTATCAACTGAAAGTGCTATTTTAAGTCTCAAGCATACCGTTCAATATTATAAAGATCGCCGTACGCCGGTGTACGCCTGTTTCCTTGATCTCTCCAAGGCGTTCGATCTCTCATACGATGTGCTCTGGAGAAAGATGGGAGACAGGGGTATACCCGCGGAAATATGTGGGCTATTCCAGTATTGGTATGGTAACCAAGTCAATCGGGTGAAATGGGATGATACAGTCTCTGAGCCGTATAGGTTGGAGTGCGGGGTGAGACAGGGTGGTCTGACGTCTCCCAGGCTCTTCAACCTCTACGTGGATGACCTCATAGTCGCACTCAGCAGCATGCGTGTCGGATGCAGTATTGACGGGGTTAGAATTAACAACATCAGCTATGCAGATGACATGGTGCTGCTGGGTCCGTCAGCGGGAGCAATCGGGGAGATGCTTAAAACGTGTGAGACCTACGCTGCCGCACATGGATTGAAATATAATGTAAAAAAATGTGAATACATGGTCTTTGAGGTCAGCGGCAAACGCCGCGGAGAAGGACCCGAGTTACTTTTGAACGGGTCACCAATTAATAGGGTGTCAACTTTTAAATACCTAGGGCATTGTCTTGCCACTGACCTCAAGGACGATGTAGACATTGAGAGGGAGCGCAGGGCTCTAGCGGTCCGGAGCAATATGTTGTCCCGTAGATTTGCGCGGTGTACAGACCAAGTAAAGATAACACTTTTTAAGGCTTATTGCCAAAGTTTGTACACGGGCAATCTATGGGTCAATTGTACTAAGAGATCGTTGGATGTCCTGCGCGTCCAATATAATAATGCTTTCAGGATGTTGTTGAGGCTGCCTCGTTACTGTAGCGCGTCGGAAATGTTTGCGCAAGCCCGCACCGACGGTTTCCATGCAATTATACGCAAAAAAACTGCATCGCTGCTGAGGAGAGTGAGGGGCAGTCGAAACAGCATTCTGAAAACTGTAGCCGAGAGCTTCGGCTCTCCGATTGTACAGCAGTTTGTGCGGAGGTTGATTTTTACTAACACTAGGCAATAAGTTATTTTTTGTATGTTACTAACACTATATGGATATTTGTGTCCGAAATAAAGTTATTCTATTCTATTCTATTCTTCTTCTAAAAAAATAAACCGTCTTGAAGATTATTAAACAATATTGGAAACGTATTTTTTATTTTTTTACGTAATTTAAAGATTACGGCGTTAAAATGTGCCATGACGTCACGAGTATGTAGATTTTATACTTGTGACGTAACGACCCCCACTCCCCAACTTAAAATGCGTTTTATCTAAGTATATGATAAAGCAAAAAATACGTGTCTAATATTTTTTTATTATGTTACTGATGGACTAATTAGAATTTCTTTTTTTTACCCAGGCATCATCCCTATTCAAAAGTAAATGGTTTAATTGAAATAAATGCTTAGAGTTTGAGTTTGGAAAACGGCAGTGGCTTATCAATTGAATGATCCAATTGACTAATGAGGTTTAAGTAATGTTGATGAAGTAATTGGCAATTATAGTCAAACTGTTACTATGGACCAAACTGTTTCTGTGTCTCAGAAAATGGGACTTAACTATTAAGATGTTATCTGGAGTTTCATTGCTGCATCAAAAGTGTTTCTAACCATCATGTAGATATTTCATAGACTCTTTGCTATAGCAAGTGTAACAGAATCCAACAAGTTTTAATCTGTACTGAATCCAATTAGTTTTTAACAACTCATTGATTAATAGATTGGTTTCTCCTAAGATTAAAAAGTAGTTTCTGATAAATTGAGATATTAAAAAAAAATTATGTATACAACTTCTGCAAGACGAATGATGCTTATTCTTTTTTGTTGTAGACCACTCTTCAAACTGACGAGGTGAAGAATGTGCCGTGCGGTACGAGTGGTGGTGTCATGATATACTTCGAGCGGATTGAAGTTGTAAACAAACTGGAACCCATCAGTGGTAGGTATTCATTAATTGAAGCAATAAAATAATTATCGCGCCTGTGTTTCACGAAAGGGTAGGCACAGAAAGTGGTGTATCAAACACCAATTATTCGACAGTTATTTTGTATATACTCTCTGTTTTATTACCTACAAAACGAGTTTTAAACCAGACCAAGCAATCTACAGTTGGGTTTTGGGAGACCTCGGAAAAACTCGTTTTGTAATCAAGTAGGATTCAAACCAAGGTTTTCTAATCAAGTAGGATTCAAACCAAGGTTTTGTAATCAAGTACGATTCAAACCAAGCTTTTGTAATCAAGTAGGATTCAAACCAAGCTTTTGTAATCAAGTAGGATTCAAACCAAGGTTTTGGTTTTAAGGTTTTGAAAGATCTGGTGATTCAGGTTTGGCACAAATTTCTCTAGATACAATTTTATTTTTTGAACTGACGAGTAACACAATGTTTGAATTCATTTCAATCATTTAGTAGAATAAATAATAATTTTAAAATAATTTTTATATTTCCAGTGTTAGACATGGTGCGTAACTTCACGGCGGATTACGACAAGACTCTCATTTTCAACAAGGTGCATCACGAGCTGAACCAGTTCTGCAGCGCGCACACGCTACACGAAGTTTACATCGATCTGTTCGATCAAATTGACGAGAATTTACGAACTGTAAGTGTATTTATTTTCATCATCGGTCTACAGCAGTGATAGCCTAGCGGTGTGACCGTTGGACTACCAAGTCGTAGGTCTCTAGTTCGAATCCAAGGCACGCACCTCTGACTTTTCGGATTCATGTGCGTATTGCATAATTATCACTTGCTTCAAAAACGATGAAGGAAAACATCGGGAGGAAACCGGCATGCGTGAGAGATATTTCTCGACGGCATGTGGAGCTGAGTCAGAGGCCCATGGGCGGCTTTAAAACTGACATCAGGTTAGCACTAACCACACGAAAAGAAGATCGGTCTATAAAAGTCCACTCACTGTTGATTGCTGGATATAGGCCTCTCCAATCCACACGCCCTTTACCTCGACCCTCACCTACTACCAATGCCCATAATATAGTGGCGATCTTCAATGAAGAGCAGCATTCCACCTAGCTTGAAGGCATCCTACGGTGTTACTAAGACCCTCAGGCTAAGTAGACTCCTACCCTGTGTTTGAGTATCTGCTTAGGTATCTTTTTTATAACAGAAGCAATAAATAGTCCCATAATTCAAAAGACTATCAATAGGTTGGTATATTGTGGAAGTTATTTTTAATTATTTCGCAGGCACTACAAAGAGATTTGCACGAAATGGCGCCAGGGCTGCAGGTGCAAGCAGTCAGAGTAACGAAACCAAAGATACCAGAGTCTATTCGCAAGAATTATGAGCTGATGGAAGCTGAGAAGTCGAAACTCCTTATTGCTGCACAACATCAAAAGGTAACAAAGACAAACTTCGCAATATAAAGATAAAGCTTCACCTTTATAAGAGTAACATTATAAAAAGATCGAATTTCAACATTACTTTCTGTCCATAGGTTGTCGAAAAAGAAGCGGAAACAGCAAGGCGAAAGGCTGTCATCGAAGCCGAAAAGGAAGCACAAGTCGCGAAAATACAATACGAACAGAAAATCATGGAGAAAGAATCTTTGCAGAAAATAGAAGTTATTGAAGACAGTATACACAAAGCTAAGCAGCAAACGAAAGCAGACGCAGACTTTTATCATCTGAAAAAACAGGCGGAGGCTAACAAAATGCTGTTAACAAGAGAGTACTTAGAACTGAAAAGGTACGACGCTCTCGCACGAAACAATAAAATCTACTTCGGCAATGATATCCCCAGCATGTTCCTGCAAGCTACCGTCGGTGACAGTGTTCCTATACCAAATGGTGTACATGTTGAATGAGTGTTAATTACTTTGAAACACCTGCTAGTCACGGAATAGGGGCGACAAGCCAGCAAGACTGCATATCTGTGAAAATAATGAACTTTTCAGCCGTTTATGAAGAATGTTGTGGTCTAAGGATGCCCTAGCAGGAGCTTCTCTTACCAACTTTTGCATCAGTTCCATGATGTTAGATTTGTACAGACTGGCTATCTTTTAATAGTTTTCTGAAATGCTTATTTACTCGAAAGTTTGTACAGGTAAACAAAGATTCTCATAGCAATGGTAAATGCAAGACTAATGCATTTTTGGCTGTATAAATACTTGTATATACTAACACACGGCAACACAAAGTGACAATTTATAAGTACCCTAATCTCAAAGTACTGTGTGGTTGTCTATAAGAGTGCATATTCATTTAAATGTTTTATGAATTGTGATATTTACTAATTATATTTCTAAATGTTCAAAAGACACTATGTAGTAAAAATGAACAAATTATAAATTTTGTAAATTTTAATGAAATGCATCACATTGTCTGCACTCAGTTTATTTGACTGACTATTATTATTTTGGTGTTGAATTGTCTTTGTACATAGCCTTTTTTAAATGTGTAATAAAAGTGAATATATGTGGAAAAGCTTTGATTTTATTCAAAAGTAAACTTAAAATTTAATAGGCTCGACATCTTAGATCTTGTTGAAAGCAGCAATATCAACAGACTGGACAAAGTCTTCGTTTTCCTGGATCTTTTCAGTCAGAAGGTCGACTGAGACCTTGTCATCTTCAATGACGCACATGATCTGCAGTTTGTTGATACCGTACCCAACAGGGACAAATTTGGAAGCACCCCAGAGGAGACCATCCATTTCAATGGTGCGGACGAGTTTCTCCATTTCCTTCATGTCAGTTTCATCATCCCAAGGCTTGACGTCAAGGAGTATAGATGACTTGGCAATAAGGGCAGGTTTCTTGGATTTCTTGGCAGCATAGGCTTGGAGGCGTTCCTCACGAACTCTCGCTGCTTCTGCATCCTGTTAGACAATTTTATTTTTACAGGCACAATAGAATAAATTGTAGTATTAAAGTGTAACAGTGAAAGGTTACTGACCTCTTCCTCATCACCAGAGCCGAATAGGTCGACGTCATCTTCGTCGTCGTCGGCGGGTGCGGGTGCTGTGGTGGTCTTGCCGCCAGCGGTCAGGGGGCTGGCTCCAGCAGCCCATGCTTTGCGCTCGCCGGCAGCGTAGGAGGCGATCTGGTTGTACCACCGGAGGGCATTGGGCAAGCTTGCGCTCGGGGCCTTGCCGACTTGTTCAAAGACTTGAACATCGGCTTGAGTTGGTGTGTAACTAAAAATAACCAAGATGATCGATGAACATGGCGAATAAATAACTTACAGCTGGTGGGCAAGGTCATGTCATTTTGTTCAAGATAAGGGATAAAAAAGTAAAAAAATACTAGAATTATATACGGCATATAGAATGGTAGAACACAATTAATAATTTCTTTTGGATTTAAGCGTTTGAGGTTATAATAAGTTTCTTACAATCTGTCAGGTTGACGTGGATCTCAATTTTGTCTTAGAAAACAACTTACCCGGACACATAACTCTTATCAGCCAAGTATGTGTTCAGCTCGTTGAGGCCTTGTGCGGTTTTTACGTCTCCTAATGCCATTTTTATACAAAAAACTTTTTCTTTTCAAGCAACAACCACACACCCCGGCACAATGTGAGCGAGAAGGAAAGAAAAAGGTTGAAAATTTGACAGTCGTGAACGAATGATTGATTGAATGAATGCCTTCATTCATTCGTTCAGCGACTGTCAAATTTTAGCTACACTGCATTTTTTATTTAGGAGAAACCGGAATAATTAGTCGACTAGTAATTCTCTCTCTCTCGACTAGGGCTCTCATATTCAATAAAACCGTAATTCCGCAAGTAAGTATTAGGCCTATCAGATTTTTGACACTGGTGACAGTTCTTGTATCTGTCACTTAGCTAAAGATTTTCGATACATATTTTTAGGTACGAATTTAACGAAAATACGACGTAAATTACTATATGTAATTCTTTTTATGTGTTTTTAAACGTGAATTTATTGTAAACCGAGTAGAAAAAGCCTTAGTTTTCATTATATTTATTTAGGTTAGGTGTTGATTCTTATGTAATAATAACAGAAGAATTGCTTGTATTTGGGGTGTTTTAGAAGGTATTTCACGTCGCAGTAGTGTCGGACGACTAACAAGATACAGTAGAATAGATACCGAGTGCGAACCTCCGTGAAAAGCAAACCAATTAGCGTGACATTAGTTGTAAACGTATTGGTGTTTGCTGCAGAAAATGCTGCGCCAGCCGCTATCCAGGGCGCTTACGCTGAGCTCGCCGGTGCGTGCTGCACCGCTGGCGACTCGCTCTTATGCCACCCAAGTGCAACCTCCCCCAGACAAATTCGAAGTCTTCATTGATGACAAACCTGTCCAAGTTTTGCCTGGGACCACTATCTTACAAGTAAGTAAATGATGATTACTGCTCAGAGATTAGTTTGGAATTTACTTTTATTAATGATTTAATATCTTAATTATATTGTTCTGTAAAAATGAATGTTATCTCATTTCATTTTAATCATCACATTTCTGTAATAAAACTCCTTAAGAACTAAATACTAAAATAAAGACATTTTCACTTTAGTTGCATAAATCCAGATTGTAATTAGTATAGATACAGGTAAGTTTTCGTCAAAAGTAGCTATGCCAACCTGAAGTATGAGGGAATAGTTGCTTTGTGTCAATTTACAAAGCAGCTAACTCCCTCTTATTTTGCAATTCCCGCACCATGTTTCATTTTTTATGCACCTTTACTAGACAATGAAAGTGTTTTTCATTGTCTAGTAACTCAACAACAATTGATTAATTGTGATTGTTTAAATATTTTGCTCACCTTGTGAATGGTTAAAAAGTAAACATGGTTAAAAAATTCTCAATTATTTGCTAACATCAAATCATTCTAAGTCATAGCTAGTATTGACCAAAACTTATCTGTATTTATAAAGTTAGATATCACACTCATTACAGTTCAGTCAACCTAAAATGCATCCACTCACACTTTCAAGGTTGATTGTGGAAAAAGAGCCCAGAAAAAAGCACTAACTGGATTTCTTTCGTACTACTATTTTAATCTCAAGCAGCTGGCAGCTGCCTTAGAGATCCCTGTTAAAATAAATCATCATATCAATTGCACTACTTGTAAACTAATTATATCTTCTTACAAATGAAATCAGTTCGATATTATTTTCACTATTTATTTAAATATGATCTCCAATAAAAAATATACACAATACATGACACATAAATATTGGGAATGAAGGAGAGGTGATCATAAAACGATAATAAATAACACTGCCTGTGTTGTCCCACTGCTGGACAAATGCCTCCCTTTCCTTTTTATAAAGCAGCCGTTTTAGCTTGAAAGCATAACAAACAAACAAACAAACTCACTTACGCATTTATTATATTAGTAAGGCTGATAAAAAGATGATGAGCAATAATAACTTCATTCCAAGTTACCTTTAATTTGGTTAAAAATCCATAATGTTTTTTTTTGTGTGCCAGGCAGCAGCCCAAGTAGGAGTAGAGATACCCCGTTTCTGCTACCATGAGCGTCTTGCCGTCGCCGGTAACTGCCGCATGTGTCTGGTGGAGATTGAGAAGTCTCCCAAACCTGCCGCTGCCTGTGCTATGCCCGTGATGAAGGGAATGAGGATCAAGACCAACTCCGATCTGACCAGGAAAGCCCGTGAGGGTGTGATGGAGTTCCTTCTTGTCAACCATCCCCTGGATTGCCCCATCTGTGACCAGGGTGGTGAATGTGACTTACAAGATCAGTCCATGGCTTTTGGATCTGACAGGAGTCGCTTTACTGATATTCATTACTCTGGCAAGCGGTGAGTATTGTTTTTATAGGTATGCGTTTTTGGTATAAAAAATATATTTGTGAACCTTTTCATTCAAAATTAAAATATTTTATTTCACATAAACCTACATGGAACCATATGAAACATCAGAAATCATTAAAGAAGTCATTAACAAAATTCATGCCATCTTTGAATGGCGATATGGGGCACATGGCTTTTCTCTAGCCAAGGGATCCTATTATATAAGTTTCGCAATTCTTACCCATGTTGGAGTAAGGCTTTGTTTACCCGGTGCAGACCCAAAACTCCAAGTATGTATCTATGTATGTATAAACAATGGGCACGAAGACTGAGTTGCGCATGCGGCGCGGCGCGGCGTGGTTATGATGTTTGTATAGTGTCATTTATACTTATCATTAGGTGGACTGTCGGCATGTTTGCCATGCATATAAAAAAAGTATTTTTCTTTACTCCTATACTAGCGTCTTATTAAGACTTAGCTCAAAAACAATACAAAACACACTTGCACCGCTTGAAACCGCTCCTATTGTATGGAGCTGAATCCCTTTATTTTTCATTATTTAATTTTTTCTCTACGAAAGTGCCGTCGAGGACAAAGATGTGGGTCCCTTGATCAAGACCATAATGACGCGTTGCATCCACTGCACGCGATGCATCCGGTTCGCGTCCGAGGTGGCTGGCGTCGATGACTTCGGAACCACTGGCAGAGGCTCTGACATGCAGGTTATTAATTATTTATTTCAGACTACAACTAGTGTTTTGGTTATTGCTTCTTCTTGCTGCCGCAGCTTACCATAGTCGATGCGGCAAACGTCTTTCGGCGTATTTTTATATCGTCCTTAGGTGTGGTAAATGCCGGGGTTGCGAGTTTGTCCGAAAGGGATATCGCAGTCCCGGCACACAGGCAAAGGAAGGAACACGGGTGGGTTTTAGTCAGTAAAAGTCTAACACGCCATCCCGGAGCGGGAGAAGATATTATAAAAAAAACAAAAAAAAAAAATTGTGGTAAATGTCGTTTTTATAACAATAAAGCTTAGCTAAATAACCCTTTCGTTGGTTTTCAAAACATTGCTGATTCTCAGCCAATTTTTTATTCCTTTTAGGCTAAATTATGAGCAGCTTTGGATATTCATCAGACTTCTCTAATTTATTTTATTCCCTCAGGTTGGAACATACGTGGAGAAGATGTTCCTATCTGAGCTGTCCGGCAATATCATAGACCTGTGCCCCGTGGGCGCGCTCACCTCCAAGCCCTACAGCTTTGCTGCACGACCCTGGGAAACCAGGAAGGTGAGATATTTAATAAACAGGGTGTAACAAGACCCCCTTTTTTGGTGTGAAAAATCGCTGTTTATGGTAGCGCGCAATCTAACGCACGCAAAACATTGTGCTATTGGGTGAATATACAGGGGTCGTGGGAGTATTTAAATGTTTGTTTTTACAACATTTAAAATGTGTTTCCGTAAAAAAAAAACTTGGAATTTTGTCCTTCATCAACTTCGTAACTAGAAGGTATGGTCCAGAAAAAAAAAAAAAAACAATGATCCAGGAAAAAAGTGACTGTTGGCTTGGTTAAGCGTCTTTTTACTTCCCTCATACTCCACGTTACAGATGGTATGTACAGTCCTGTTTCAGATATTTTACCTCCGATTTTATCACTGTCTAAATCAAATTGATCTTTATTGTCGTTACAATAAGGTTGCTGGTAGGTTACTGCTTGTCTTGCTGCAGAGGTGAAATGACGATGTATGTAAGGCCTGTAACTGCCATTGACATAATATGAAATTCTGCAGGGCTTATTAGATTACTAAACTAGTCTTACCTAACTGGAGCTTTCTAGAAGCCCTATCAAGTCCCTGATCGGTAAATCACACTTAAGTCACTAAAGAGCGTGCATTCTGAAAGTTGGCAACGTCGCAAATAGATCATGTCAAATATTTGGCTGATTTGATTAATTTGACAATATTACTGTATGGAAATAAGAAATGTGGCTAACTAACGAACTAGAATATTGATTATGAAATGCAATAATTAATATCGTAACACCTTAATTTAGTTTCAGATGTAAAAAATGCTTCCAAATACCTTTTTTACACCTAAAACGGGTACAACATCAAATTCAATGTTATAATTGCAATTCATTATTAGTATTCTAGCTTCCACAGCATTTCGCTAATTAACCACATTTCTTATTTCCATACAGTAATATTGCCAAATTAAATGAAACAGGTAAATTTTTGACAGCTATTTGCGACGTTGCCAGTTTTTAGGGTTCTCATGCCATTTAATGCATTTTCTTTCATTCTTAAATCTGTCTTCTAATCAAATTTTGCGGTTGTATTATTAACGGATTTAAAAAAAGGAGGTATTTCTCAATTCGGTTGTTTTTTTAATATTTGTTATAATATTTTTACCTCATCATCATTTAGAAACTAATTTGGAAAATTCTTTATTTTTTGTAATTTGGTGTCAAAAAACGAAAATACAAAACCAAAGACAACACAATTTATTATTTTGTAAAAAAAATATTAAATTGTTGTTAATTGATTCCTAGTTTGGTTAGCCGTAAACAACTTTTCTATGGTAATATTGTTTGATATCTGATAATAGTATAAATGTTTTGTTACAGATTGACTCTGTAGATGTTTTAGACCCCCTGGGTAGCAACATTGTGGTTTCTACGCGTACGAATGAAGTGTTGCGTATTCTCCCGAGAACCAATGAGGTAAGATCTAAATTAAATATTTATATTATTTACTAATGACCCGTCGTTGCGTCACACGGGTTCAATTTACTAACGTGGCGACATGTCAAAACATCGAGATTTCTCGATACTTCGACAATCCCGATATTTATAATGCTGCGGCCGCATCTGCGTCTATCGTGACAAAGCAATGCGTGCCGAAGCTTCGTTTGATTTGCTCGCTAAATAGTTATCGCGCTAATGCGGCTTCGCCACGTTTATTATGTACCGCCACCCCGGTGATAAGTGCTACGCAGCCCGAACTATCGCGACGACAACGATAATGGTTGGTCACATCTGCGTGTATCGTATCAATGTGCGAAGCTTCGTCACGATAGACGCAGATGCGGCCGCAGCATTATATTTGATTTATTAATGTACTTACCACCAGCACCTGCTTCGCACGGTTTTTAAGAATTGACAAAACATAGAGATTTCTTTATTATAATTATGTAAGTATAATATTAATGTCCGTAGGTGTGTCCGTGGCATCACAGCGGGCCCTATCAGAATACCAGCGCTGCGGTATTTTTCTTTTTAAATATCGCAGTATTATGCTGAGATAGGAGCCTTTTGGCCTCGCACAGGTCGTTATTCTTTTTATTTGGTTTTTCCTTTTTTAAATTTGTTAATTATGTTAGTTTTAGGTGCTCCTTTTGTTAACGGTTTGTACCTGTGCGTGTCCCATATCAAATATTTATCTTTTTTTAAATTAATGTATTTATATACATAAACATTCGGGAAAAAAAAACGAAATTATAGTGAAAACCACATCACAAATTCACAATCCGTTGCGTAAGTTAGAAGAACAACGCGGTCACACGATATAAATTTATAATATGTATAAAGATCTGATAGACGAGATTTGAGGCTGAATGAGATTCATCACTGGTAATTTACCTTACTTTCAACTTTATAACTATCGTTGATTGTGAAGCTAATCTAAAATGAAACTAGGCTTAAAGCCACGGGATTATTTAAGAACAGAAGCAAGCAATAAGGGTTATATCAACCCATTGTAATCTATAATACATTGTACTCATGACCTAATAAAGAGGTGCCATAAAGAATATGAATAGAAAAGCTAAAAACAACAAAAAAAAACGCGGTATTTCGCGGGTATTCTGGTTCTAAAAACTCAAAATAGGAGCTAGTTTATTGCCATTCAATTGTAGCCTTTATACATACAGTGTGTAAGGGATATCGACATCCAAACTGTTACCTTGAATTCAGTACATGATTCTATACCCGCTAGCACTGAAATATTTCGAATATGCTCATCAATGAATTATTATTGTGCAAGCTGTGGTTATCTATAATTGAATGTGCATGTTGTGTTAACTTATGTATCGTATTAGAGCTGCGGTATTTATTTTGATCGACCGCTGGTTTTGGTTGAAAATGGCGCCCTCTAGAGGACAAAAAGTTTTTTTTTTTTTTTTTAATACATCCGGAGTCACAAGTAATCTGTTCGATTTATGCCTAAACACGTGGGACTCCGGATTCTTAATTTGTCTGTCTGTGATATCTTGTTTATAACTTTTTAGTTTACTGTTTTGTCGTAGTTGGGTTTTAGTTCTTATAACTTTTATTTTTTTATTATTTCGTAAAAACGAAGACTACCAAGGCGGTAAACAAGTTTTTTAATACTTGATAATGATAATATATGCAGGAATAATTCCCAGTCCCAGTCATTCATAAAAATTATTCCCAACAGGAGATCAACGAGGAGTGGTTATCGGACAAGTCCCGCTTCGCGTGCGACGGGCTCAAGCGCCAGCGGCTGGTGACGCCCATGATGACGGACAGCCGCGGGAACCTCACGCCCGTGGACTGGGAGGAGGCTATGGTGGCTGCGGCCAGGGCGCTTAGGGACTGTCCGCCGGGCAAGGTAAGATGTCGTTAACGATACTTGGAAACTATAATCTGTTTCAAAAGTATAAACAAATGAAGAAAGTGTAAATAAATGGATCAGAAAATGTACCTGTGGATGCCGATTTGTAGTGTAATTTACATATTGAATGCTTTTAATTTTATTATTTGTAGACTTGAACCCGAAATTCTAATTTTAAATTTCCCTAAAGATGTTTCACATTCGAGGTTGATTTTAAAACGTCATTTTCCTCGATGATTTTTAATTTACAAATTAATATTATTATTCAAATTGGTAGTGAGATATAAAGTTGAAACCTTCTAAATACAGACGAATGTGTTACTTATTCCCTTTAGTGAGTGATTGCGTAAGAATTTAACCGAACAGGGTGTTTACACTATCATCTGATACCTTTTTGGAACAGAATATACGTTCACAATTTGTGTGATTTAGAAAAACTAACTTTAATGCTTACACATAAAGTTTAGTTTCTGTTACAACTTTAATCTTTTTATGACATTATTTTTTCTTTATCACCAGTTGTTAGCCGTTGCCGGTGACTTAGCCGACGCAGAATCTTTGGTGGCTCTCAAAGACCTGGTGAATCGTCTGGGCTCAGAGAACACGTGCACCGAGCAATACTTCCCGCTAGAGGGCGCCGGTATTGACCTGCGCTCCTCATACGTTTGCAACACTAAAATCGCCAGTGAGTTTTAAAACTTTAATTTTATAAAACATTTTTTATCGTCTTAAAAAAAAGGAGAAAAAAGCTTGCAATATGCAATTGCGAGTTTATTTTTTTCAGTTGTGAACAAAAGTTGTGAATCTATTTGTCCGTGATTAATGAACCGATCTACGCCAAAATTTTTATTAAGGCGGTTAGCGCATCCCCCTTAACATCCTATTATTTTTTCAGATGTGGAGGACGCCGACTTCATACTCCTAATCGGCACTAACACTCGCTTCGAGGCGCCGCTACTGAACGCGCGCATCCGCAAAGCCTTCATTCACAAGGACACCGATGTAGCGCTCATCGGGCCTAAAGTAGACCTAACATATGAGTACATGGTAAGTAAATTGCTTTTATTATTCTATTAACTACTATATTCTGTATTTCTGCGGGGGGGGTGGGGCTCTTGGCTAAGTAATAAAAGCCGCACGGGTCGATCGTCAGGTTAAGCTACGCTTGCCGCGGTCAGTCCGTGGATGGGTGACCATCTTTACATACCGTGACTACTCCGTGCCTCGGCAAGCACGTTAAGCCGTTGGTTCCGGCTGACATTCTTGGATCTTTGAGAGTCGTTACGGGTCGTCAGAAGCTCGAAAGTCTGACAAACAGTCTTACCAAGGGGTACCGTATTACCCAGTTACTGGGTTGTGGAGGTCAGATAGGCAGTCGCTCCATGTAAAATACTGGTATTCAGCTGCATCCGGTTAGACTGGAAGCCAACCCCAACATAGTTGGGAAAAGGCAAGGCAGATTGATTGATTCTGTACCTAAGTCTAACCTTTTGTTTTAGGTTAGGTCATAGTTTGTGATTAGTATATTGGGTCTTGGTGCCTTAGTAAATAAATAAATAGAAAAAGAAATAAGTTTTCGTATACATAGAAGCTAGGACAATTCTGATTAATTTATAGAGATATGAGAAGACATTGTGTAAAGTTCACTCATGGTCCTATAGAAAAGGAAGGATTCTTCAACAAGAAGGATGGTGTAGCGGCATCTACATCGCTACATGCGAACTACGCATCAAAGACCTGACGTCACACAACATCCTGACGTCACACAAATCCTGCATCGCGCAATTAGAGTTTACCGCGCGATAAACATATATACAAGCTTCCCGACTTCAACCTCTGGGCAGTTGCCCGCCAGACACGACACCCGTCTGGTCGGAGGATCCTCCCTTTTCTATGTTGGATGAGTGAACTTTACACCCTGTTCCTCATGCCCCCAAAATGGTGTGTCTGGTGGGCAACGGCCCGACGATTAATGTCGGGACGTTGTATAAATACGAGTATATAAACCCTGCTTGCACGATGCAGGATTTTGCGTGACGTCAGTGAGATGCGTAGTTCGCATGTGGCGATGGAGATGCTGCCACAAATTTAACGGTCACTAACTCTTTACGATCGCACTATAATAAGCCTACAGCAAAACTGGAGCAAAAACGTTTCGCTATTAATATTATTGGATCGACGTTCCTAATCGCGGCTTGCGGTAGGAGTAGGCTGGTAGAAATCGTCACGTAAGGAAAAAGCGTTATGCCTCCATGCGACTTTCTCTCTCTCTGTCTCTTTCTATTATGTTGGAATATGTGTGCGTACGAGTATCGCGTAGGGAACTTCGTTCCTGGCGGGGGTTCCCCGACCGCACACGTTTTTCTTTTGCGATGCCGTTGGCAAACAATTGTGATCACAGAAAAATAGTGCGTCATTTTTTTATTCAACCAGTACTGCCCTTTGCTGGCGGTCTTAAACTGTAAAAGTATGGCCTATTCTTCAAAAAGCAATTTTTTCTACATCCTTTGGCTTCTTTTTTGATACAGCACGTAGGCGACTCAGCATCCGCCATCAAAGACCTAGCCAGCGGTACATCATCGCACGAAGTCATGAAGCGTCTGGAATCTGCTCAGCGACCCGTCGTCATCTTAGGAGCTGACCAGCTGAAGACACCAGAGGGTGCCGCCATACTTGCGTACACGCAAGAGTTAGCGCTGCGTCTGCAGGACAAGCTGCAGGATAAGAGCTGGAAGGTATGTTGAGAAGTAATAATGTTGGTGCTAGGTTGAACTATCTTTACTTTATTGCTTATATTTGTAAACTGAATTAACAACTAAGAAGACTAGATCGAAACTGATCAATATGCTGGTCTCTTCTTGTGTTTTCAATAGAAATTATTGGATGTTAAAACCAGGGACCGAAAAGCTTTATAAATTACGGTACTGGTATCGAAGAATTTTGGTTACTTCTACGACTAAGGTTACCGATATCTGGGTAACCACGAAGAACAAACATAATACCTCTATTAGGTTACTGTTTTAATACCGGTTACACACATACAGGGGGTGCGCGCCCTTTGACTAATGCTGACGGCAAGTGTAAGGTAGAGGTAATGTTTTTTTCGGTAACCGGTATCAATACTAGTTGTATTTAATTTAAATTAAATACAACTAGTATTGATACCGGTTGATACCGGTTACCGGGAATTGAAAAAAAAAAAAAACGGGTAAAAATATAAATGTTGTAACCGAAAAAATACCCGTATTGGTCATACCGGTTTCGGTCCTTGGTTACAACAGATACACCGTATTACAAAATTGCGTATCATTCATTAACGGTTTTACACATGACGTGTTTCGGGTCAAATGACATGTTTCAGACTTATTTTTAGGGTGTTCAATTATTTAAGACGTAATTGAGCACCATAATAAATTCTTGGCAATAATTGAATACGACATTTAGATATTACAATTGAGAATAATGATCTTCTTCCAGGTGTTAAACGTCCTACAACGTACCGCATCTCAAGTGGCGGCCCTCGACATCGGCTACCAGCCCGGTGTAGTGAAAGTATTGCAGGACGGGCCCCAGGTCGTGTACCTGCTGGGAGCCGACAGCGGGGTCGTGTCTCGGGACCAGCTGCCTAAGGGCGCTACTGTCATCTACCAAGGTAGGAGACGAACCTTTTAACTTATTATTAAGTTAGGATTTAGCTGATTATAGGCCTTTTCTGATTACTTATTTATTTTGTTAATTGCAAACCTTTACTTATAAAAAATATAATTCTTAGAAAGAGTCTGGGAACGCAGCACTACTCACAAAAAAAAGCAAGAGTACATCGAAGCTAAAAACACATAAAAGCTAAAAAATATAGGATCTAACGCCTGAAGGGCAATTTTTGGGACGTTTGCCATTCAGAGTTGGAGTTTCTTGCCCATTTTTCTCCATACAAATACCTTTTATATGGGGCAACTAGAATCAATTATATTTTCTTGTTAATATTGACGTTAAAAAGTGAGAGAAATACCGTATTGACCCGCGAATATCCATGCGAATATATTGCGAGCGGGACTCATGAAACCCTTGCAATCAGTGCATGTTAGTAGGGGGTTGTTGCTTTTGTTCTGTGGTTAAAACCTTCCCGCAAAAGGATGACTCGGTATCCCCGATTTTCCACTTTAAGGACAGTAATTGTCTATTGTAAAGGTGGTCGGTCATCAATTGGCGTTTTTTCTCAGGTCACCACGGCGACGCAGGCGCAGCAATGGCGGACATAGTCCTGCCCGGCGCCGCCTACACAGAGAAGCGCGCCACGTACGTCAACGCGGAGGGACGCGCGCAACAGACGCTCGTGGCCGTCACGCCGCCGGGCAAGGCGCGCGAGGACTGGAAGATCATCAGGTTGATACGCATATTCATTTTAATTATTAGTTTTCGTTACCGCGCCTATTTTGTACAATAAGTTTGTGGCAAATATCTTTAATTATATGTTGAGGTCATTCAAACCGCGTCAGTACACTGAGAAAGTTGTATAGAATAGGTATTACTGCACCTATCCAAAAGGTAGGCTATTTAAATTCGCGGAAAATATATACATAAACAACGTACTTTCTTGTTGAAAATAAGCAGAAGGGAAAAATAAAGATATAATCATTCTCTCTACATTCTTACTTTTACCATTTTTTATACATATCCTAAATATAAAACACTATCAAATCTTGATAATAATTACTAAAAGTGTGTTGCGACGACCGTCTAGAAACGGAATAATAATACTCTTTGGTATATTTCACACTAATTATTATATTTTTGATAGTAATATTTTTAATACATACACGTACAGTGTGGATTGGGGAGTAACTGCTTTTTTTTTATAAATTAATTTTGAGTATGGGGTCACTTTTAGGGGCAAATTAAAAAATAGAAAAAAAAGTTTACGTGTCATTTTTTTTGTTTCATGTGAAATGAAAGGGCTTGTTTGGAAGGTCACAAATATGAGTGAGTGAGAGAGAGAGAGAGAGTGAGAGAGAGTGATAGAGAGTGATAGAGAGAGTGAGAGTGAGAGAGAGAGTGAGACAGAGTGAGAGAGAAAGAGTGAAAGAGAGTGAGAGTGAGAGAGAGAGTGAGAGAGAGTGAGAGAGAGAGAGAGAGTGAGAGAGGGAGAGAGTGTACCGCAATTTCGATTTATCTCGAATAAAGTTGTCAAAATAATGTTCGAATTTCCAAGCATGTTTGAGAAAATGGTATTAGTACTCTAGAAATATTAATAATAATAATAATATATTCTTTAATTCGGACTACACATACAAGTACACACAATCCATATGGTATTAGTAACAATGATTTAAAAAACTATGTTAGTATACTTTTACAAAACTAAAAACAATTAAAATTGACGTGGCCCAACACACGTTGGCACATGCCTCCGTACCCAGTGCCTTATAAAGGGACTGTCTACTTTGTCTAATAATGTTTTCAGGATGCTGTTGGAGCTTCCGCGCAACCTACCCATTATTGACGCTGTTCTCTTTCTTATAATGGCATGCAAATCGTCAACACGGGCTTCCGCGAACATCTGCGAAGCACTGCAGAAGCGCGGAAGCCCCATCAACATCCTGAACCCATTATTATACTGTACGCGCAGGACGTTGTAGGCTCTCTGTGTATATTTCACCCACAAGCTGCACGTGTAGAAGGTTTGGCAGTACGCCTTGAAAAGCGAGACTTTAACATCCCCACTACAACGCGCAAACCTGCGGGCTACCATATTACATCGAACCGCCAACGCCCTGCGCTCCCTCTCTATATCAGCATCGTCAGATAAGTCCTCCGTGACTACATGCCCTAGGTACTTAAACTGTTTGACTCTCTGTAGTGTCTTACCACTTAACGTCACTGGAGGAACATTATCCAACGAGCTTGCCTTAGATGTGAAAATCAAAAGCTCACTTTTTTTACATTATATGTGAGTCCATGTGATGCAGCATATGATTCACAAACACCCAACAACTTCCTGAGCGCGCTGATTGATGGACTCAGCAAGACCATGTCGTCTGCGTAGCTGAGATTATTCACCATAGTACCATCGATCGAGCAACCGACGTTGGTCTCGCTGAGCTCACCAATCAACTGGTCCATATATACATTAAACAGGGTCGGGGACGTTAGTCCACCCTGTCTAACACCGCACTTCAGGACATAATTGTCCGAGTGAGCACCCGCCCATCTAACACTGTTAATCTGCGAGCTATACCAAAACTTTAGTACATTAATAAGCTCCTCAGGTACCTCTAGAAGTTTAAGCTTCGACCAAAGTTTGGTATAACAAACCATGTCAAAAGCCTTGGAGAGGTCGAGGAAAGCAGCATATACTGGCGTTTCCCTATCTATATTGTAAAGCTTATCTTTTTTTCTGTCAAAATTTTTGTCGTGAGTCTTTAAGCTGTTTGTGTTTTTGAGATATATAAATGTAATGCGTTTTTTATTTTGTTGAGTTCATTTTCAATGTATCTCAAAGACACGCGCCACGACATCTCATCCACGAGATCTGTGAACTTTTATTCTTATTTTAAACAATATATTATCGTGTTGTCCACAGAGCCCTATCAGAAGTAGTAGGTCAGCGTCTTCCATACGACACCCTAGACGAGGTGCGCGACCGCCTCAGTCAGATTAGTCCCGCGCTAGTCACGTACGGCGATGTACAGGACAACAACTACTTCGCGCAGGCTAGGTCTCTAGCACAGGTACGTTAAATATGGAAATAATAGGTGTTGGATACTAGGCGTGTGTAACTCTTTCCCCGGATCATTGAAGTGTTCCAAAAGATTGGTTCAGTAACAACGTTTCAAACGCATCATTTGAATCTGAATCATTATTTGTGTCTGTGTTTCCGCGCGACCGTCGCTTGCGAGGCGACTGAGAAGCAGTGAGCGAGTGAGCGAGAGAGAAAGACTGAGACGCTGAGTTACGTTACTTTAGCGTCAGTACTACCGAACTGACTCGCGAGTCGCGAGTGAGCGGGTGACACATTACAATCTATTTAAGTCAGAAAGAGATACCAAATGAGATGTGTATCACTCATACTCTCACAGTTTTTCGTTGTTTTTATGCATTTTTGTATCCTTTGAGTCGATGATTCAAATGATCCAAATGAAACATATGGATATGATTCGGATCATTTCAGTGATCCAGATGCAAATGTTCCAATCGCAAAAATGGTACACTTTGCCTACCTCTATTGGATACACTGGACTAGGGATGTCAGTAATGTAATTAAAGAACAAACTGAAATCGGTGCTTATCCTTATGGACCGACTTCGGGTCATAGGATGTTATATCTGCGAAAAGGGGTTTTACATTGATCTCGTTTGCTATTTCCAAGTTTAAAAATTAAAATAAACTAAATTTTTTGCTTCAACTGGTGGGTTGAAAAACCGTACATGTTGTACGGAGATTGTGATGGAGAATGTTCTTCAGATATCGTACACCGATAATATTCATAATGCAATGTTACGAGCGCGCGCGTGATGTGACTCTAATGTCATTGTAATACTGTATAAATTGTAATCATTGACACGAATGCGCTTCGTGAAATGCAACATCTGTAATTTAATATTATAAAGGAGAATGGGCAAAAATATATGAACCTTGGTTTACTTGCTCAACACTAACGCCATCTATGCTACAGATAAAAAAATATCTAATCAAATAACTAATACTGTGGAAGTACTAGGGTCTGGCAAAATTTTGAAAAAGAGAAAATAAAAGAAAAACAAAAAAGTCCTGTGATTTATTACATAATATTATAATTGCGGTATTACATGATGATAGTATCTATAACTAGCTTCCGCGAGCGGCTTCGCCCGCGTGATATCTTTATAAATTATAGCGTATGTTACTCAGTGATAACATAGTATTCTACAATGTTCAAACATGTGTGGAACGGACCTATTACAGTTATTAACCCGTAGAAACTTGAAGTCACGCTTGAACCTTCCGTTTACTATTTCTACTGCCCATCTTACTATTATAATCAAACGCGCTTTATTCGCTAGTTCTGTGCATAGCTACAGACTGTTTCTGTCCTTGCTAGGTGGCATATGTGCTTCGTAACCACAGGCAACCTACCCCACTCCCCCACAAATCCCTGTCGAACTGTAATATAGTAGATGTAAAGTCTGTTATAAGTAAAAGGCAGGGGAAACCCTACACTAATATTATTTTTGACATTTACACAAAGAACCCCATGAGTTACAAATTTGCGGTCATACAAAGAAATAAAGTATAAACAATTTCCTTTTCATTGATATATGGCTTGTTGGTGTTGAGTAGGTGGACCAACTTGCCCATTCTCCTTTTTTAACAAAATTAAATGAATCGACAGAGCCAGCAGAAACCAGTATCGGGCAAGGTAGACGTGCAGCTGAAGACATTAGAAGACTTCTTTATGACCGACACGATCAGCCGCGCATCGCCCACAATGGCCAAGTGTGTACAAGCCGTGATCAAGCAGAGGCAGTCCAAGTACTAAACCACAGACAATTTAGGAGTATAACACACGAATCCTTGGATAAAAAATCTTTTTTAAATTATGAGACTAATATCGCCTCTGTATTCTTCCGGTTATCACCTTATTCATATACAAATACGTACTTTAAATATGCATTTTTTTTGGATTTACAGGGATTTTGTGTGTTGTACATTTATTTAAGGATATATTCCCAGCTTTTTTCGCTTGAGTTTTGTCTACTAACGCCGTTTTTCGTATTGGTACAGTTTGAAACAAACTTTACATTTTGGACGGCTGTTTGTGCGGAAAACTCAAGCGTTCAAAGTTGTTTTTAGGGTAATTATAAAATTTATATTTTGCCTTTCTGCAATCATTTTTACGAAGGAAATACTACAGAAATGCTGCTGCGTGGGCGAGAGTCCAGTTACCTCTGTACCTCAATAATATTATTAATCGCAAGAAGACTTTTGACCACGCAAGTACATTGTGATTTCTAGCTATTTATTTTGTTATTTAATAGATAAGCAATACAGTGTTTCAACAATTATAGAATTTCAATATTTTAAATTATTAATGGTACTCATTAGAAATGGATTGAAGAAATGAAACAGCTCGTAATTTGAATGTAAGGATTTTTGTAAATAGTAATGTTTGTAGTATAAAATAAAATGTAGTATAATGATTGTCGAAATCGTTTTTTATTTCATCCAAAACCAAAAAAATATTAAAATTGTTTTTCATTTGTAATTGGTTATTGAAAGGGTAGTCTCATCCAACGCGTTGTATTTTCTGTATTCCTGTAATGAGTAGTTAGGAATTAGTACTGATGTCTCACTGCTGACAGACAACTGAGGCCCTAGTGTGAGTTTCTTTTAACCATCTCTAATTTACGCATCCACTGCGTTCGGCGCTCCGATTGGCCTTTCACTGGTGATGGCCGGCTGGCTGCCAATCGGAGCGCCGAACGCGGTCGTTGCGTAACTTCGAGATGGTTAAAAGAAACTCACACTAGGGCCTCTGGGCAGTAATGTCCGTTCGAATGGTATGATGATGCTGATTAATGCATGGGTATATAAGTTGGCACACTTGATGGTCTCGTAAAGTGCCTCTGGCTACGGTCTGACACTGACCTAGCGCCTATATTGAATTAGGATACAGATATTATTGCAAAAAAAATCTGTATGTACATATAAATATCTACATGAAGAAAACCAGATGCCCTGAAAGTTTAAGAATGAAGAGTATGTAAGATGGAATAACGAGCGAAGCGAGCTCGTAAATTTTTAGCAATTCGCCTCGGAGACGTTGGATTGCTTTTGCCAATTTGAAACAGAAATAGGAATTTCTTTGTCGACTTACGCAGAAAACCTGAAGAATTAAGAGAAAGTATGATGAAGGAGCGAGCGAAGCGAGTTCGATTTTTTTTGCATTTGTTTAACCATTGATAGATTTATTTCTTTATTTATATAACAATTGCTTGCTGCACTTACAGCAAGCACCAAAGCGCGTAGCGAGCCAACAGCAACATTTAGGTAAAAAACTTCATGCAAACATTTAACATAAAACTGCTGTACATAAATATATCAACATCGGGCTCCTGAGCAATCCGGGCGTTCAGCAGATTGATCGCCTGGGTTGTGGGAGCATATCGAGCAGTATGGTACGCACGCGACCAGGCACGGCGAGGCACAGGCGCGCGACCCCCGCAGCCGGTCCGGAGCAAAAATAATGAACAGCGAGCTAGAGTAGTCGCGTCATCGATCTAATTATTGAGCAATAAGGAGTAGTGCATCAAAAGCGCACACTTACGTCTCATTTCCAACGTGTTCATACCTACCGTTCCCGCAACAATTAGAGACTGATATAAATAGGGGTAATACCCTTTTTTTTGTTTGTATAGGTAGCAAGCAAATTTTCGTTGGACCCGTTCTATCATGAGCTTATGTTTTTGCTCATGTGGATTCCATACCAGCGCATTATACTCAAGTTTACTACGCACAAACAAATAATAAAGAGTCAGTATAACATTCCTGTCTTTAAACCTAATTGCCTGTCTCATAACAAAGCCAAGTGATTGGAAGGCCTTGCCACAGATATTATTAATGTGCTGATTAAAGGTCATATTCACGTCAGTCAGTCAGTCCAAGATCTTTTATTTCGTAGACGCGCTCCAGAGGGACACCCGATATAGATAATATTCCATTGGTATAAGTAAAATGATATGAGCGCAGGGCCTGTACCATTTTTTACACCTGCTACGTGTATAACCCGGCGTGGTCTGCTTGCCGGTAGGCAAGCTACCTGGTCGCGGTAGCTTGTTCTTATGCTGGCTGGACCCCTAGGATGGCTGGGGCCTGGTAGGCCTAGGCGGAAATCCGGGGCTGATTATATCTAAAGATACTAACATCAACAACTTTTCTCGCCGGCGTCTTGTACTTGCACTCGCTTAGTGTTTTATCTGCATTCCTCATGAACTGCACGTGAGTTTGTTCCACACCGGTCCATGGCGACGGCTCCTCCTCGCGACGTTTCAGCGCTGCCAGCAACTTGTTGCGTGGACCGAAGTACGGTGGAGGTCTCTCTGTAGGATAGGAGATCAAACATGTACTCAAGCATAGGAGTGTAATAGTTCACCCAGATTTTGCTAGTTATGTTCTACAATATTGCCATTAACACTTTCGACTCCACCCATTTTCATAGAACTCATACGCCATACATATTGGAAGTGAAGGGGGCGGGTTGCTGGCATTAAGTTTGAGCTAAAGTGAACCATCACGGACGCTCAAAACGGCATTAGGTTTAAAACCGTGTTTAAAAACACTGTAAAACGAAGTAAAATTGTGTTTTCAGGGGGTCTTGTCGCTATACATAGTTTCAAAACTTTTAAATTATTACTGAATATTTGTTACCGTGAATTGTAATAAAAAAAAAAAAAATTGCTTAGATTTTAAAACCAACACATAAACTAATAAATATTGTTAAAATATAGACATCAGATTTTATTTTCACGCGGTTTATAATGTTGTATTCGCTAAGAAGTCTTCAGTTTACCAATTATTGCTTTTGAATGTCTAAGGACACAAGTCCTACCGCATTCAAAAAAGTTAACGACTGTCCAGATATGCCCGTACAGATTTGCACGTTGCTGAGATATTAGAGACAACACATTCCGACCACATACTCTAGGCGGCTTGTTGCACACGTGCGAAAAATTTGCATTACAGCGCAATTCCCTGTTACATTTTTTTTTGTTGTGATAGTAATTAGCCTCATGGATGTCCTCCGCCCTGGGGTGGGCAGAGGATTCTGCCAGACTCTTACTGACTAACAAAAAGGGGACAAAGGACTAAAGGGAACAACGAGGTGGTTCCGGTGTTCGCCCTGGTGTTCCCTCGCACAATTGCGTCGGGGGACTGCGGGTGCGGAAGTGACTTCCGCTACCTCGGACTGGTGGTGGCCCTTGTTTTGTGGGCGCCGTTCCGTAGGGAGAGTGAGTTGTTGAACTGTTATGTTCCGTCTTAGGGAGTTGCGCGAGGAAAACTACGCGCCGCCATCTCGGGTCCTGTGTGATTGGGGGCGACGGATGTTCCCGAGTCTATCGCCCCTGGACCTGTTTAGGGGGGCTAGAAGAGGGCGTTTCTACTCCCTGTTACCTGAGTCAACGTGATACTAACACTACATACTAACCTTTATATTCAGGTTCAATATCAACCCGTCCTTTCCTCACAATACGTGGTTTATCAGATTTAGTTAAAAGGCACTGTCGGTCACAGAAGCATTTATTGCTGCATTGTCTTTGATTCACGTATTCAGCCATCGATTTGTTGACCTCTGCTATCGTGATTTTCTTATTATGATCTTGTTTTGTTTTCTCTTTAGCTTTTTCTTCTCTTTTGGTCGCTCTAGAAATGATTAGGAGTTTAGAATTATCTCTTTTCTAACTACTGCCGAATATAAGCCTCTTAGGGCGTCCGAATTTGGCTAGGTTCAAGATATTAGCCGACCAATGGACTGGTAGATATATTGGTCTATGTGTAATGGACGGATGGATGGAGATGATGTGATGTGATCTGATGTTGATGGTTGGTTGCGATTGTCTTCGTTGTTGATACACAACCCTACTCTTGGTTAGTATTAAGAATGACATTTATTTACCTCTCATCCCCTTTCTTACAATTTTTTTCAATAAATTTTTCATAACGTTTCTTTTCTTCTTCCTGACATTTTTTGACTGTTTCAAAAGTGTTTGCTACTCCTGAATTTGTGCTCTCTTTGTACAGCTAGCCAGTAGTACCCAAAAATAATTAATAGATTGGCATATTATATAATTAGTAATTTTTGTAACTGGAAGCTTTATGTTCTTATATGGATACACATTTTCTTATGTGGGTAATTTTATACTTATAAGGGCGTAGTGATATACTACCTGTAAATTCTGTAAAAATCTCATCGTGAAAATTAAGGTGAAGTGACCTGTCATCTTATCGTGAAAACTAAGGTGAAGTGAGCAGTCACCTCATCGTGAAAACTAAGATGAAGTGAGCTGTCACCTCATCGTGAAAACTAAGGTGAAGTGCGCTGTCATCTCTTCGTGAAAACTAAGGTGAAGTGAGCTATCATCTCTCCGTGAAAACTAAGGTGAAGTGAGCTGTCATCTCATGGTAAAACTAAGGTGAAGTGAGCTGTCATTCCACTTGATGCTACCACACTATTGACAGCTCATTTCAAGCTCAATTTAGCTAACTTTTCACAGTTAGATTTTACAGAATAGGCGGATTTATCAGTAGTCTCATAAAAAAATCTAACTTTTTTTATTTTTTTTATTGAGGGTGGGAAATTATCAAATAACTTCTTCCGCTCCGGGCGGAGCGGGAGGGTAAGTCCTCCCGCCTTATACGGAACAGGAACCTCCCGAAACAGCCATGTCCGGTGAGGACCTGCGTCAGGCGGAAGTAGAATCTAACCTGGGAATTGAATCCGAAGCATATTCACATCGGCGCTTAGGTCAAATAGCCAGAAATGAAAGAATGCATTAGATTGTGATAGTGTTGTCTACAACTTACCCGTAGGTGTACTTTTCTAATTTTACAATTCAATACTTCTTGCTCTTTTCGACACTTTTCTATTTTCTCATAATACTCTGCTTCCCTTTTAGCTCGTTCTTCTTTCGTCTTTTTGTGTTCAGCCGTATATTGGTCGAGAGCCTGTTTTTCTAACAGTTTTATGTTGTCCTGGAGGAATATCAATGTTATAGAAAATTAGCGAAGCTTCCCAAATTAGGGTGGTTCGAATCTGACTTTACCTCTAGTTACTAGACCCCTGAATACTTTTTAAATTAAAAGGAGTTGTTACTATGGCTTTGGACCATAGCTGTCTTACCTCGGCTTCCTGTTCACGGTCGAGAAGATACTTCATCAGCTGTGCGTCAGTAAGGTCTGCCAGCTTTGCTTCTTCCTTCGCCTTAGCTTCTTCTTCTTTTTTCTTCTCATACCTTAAAAGTACGTTTTTCATAATAATTACTGCTTGGTGACTGGTGCTTAGATTTCTTCAGGTGTGTACCCACTGCCTACTAAAGTCGGTCGATTCTGTAAAAATATTAACGTGAAGCTTAGGTGAAGTGAGCGTGAAGTGAGCTGTCACTGCCACAGAATCGACCGGCAGGATGCTAGGGATTAACACTATTGACAGCTCACTTCACCTAAGTTTCACGGTGATATTTTTACAGAATCGAACGGCAGGTCTTTGACTTTTGAGATCTTTCCGGGTATATTTATGAGCATTAGATTTTTTTAATTTATTCATAGTCACATAAACAAAATTAAATTCTTCAAAGTTCTTACATTTCTTTATTCTGTCTCGCGTTTTGTACTCTTTTGCATTTCTGTAGGTCTTCCTTAGCGGTTTCATTTTTGTCCAAATCGAAGGTGCAGAACGTCACTGTTTTAAGCTTCTTTCGTTCTAGTTCAGCTTCTTCTTCTTTTATTTTTTTTGAAAAATCAATTTGTGCATCTCTTTCTTCCAGTGCTTTTGATACATGAAGGGCACTGCAAAGAGTTACAAGTGGGTAAGTGGTAAGGTGGTGTTTTCTTTGCTCCATGCACTCACCTTTAGCGCTAGTAAAGGTTCACTTTGATTCTTTCGAAAAGCTGAATGCTAGTTAGCACTACAGCTGCTGGTGGTCCTACAACATTTGTGTTTTGATTCGCAAATTGGCGCAATAAATTTAATTGCGCCGTTAATTGGTTATTGTTACTTTGTTTCATTGTCCTTTGATCATATTGTATTGTTATTCAATGCCTACCTTATGAGTTTTGTGCCGTAACAGCTTCTGTCAAAGATCTTTTGTTTCGCATTTTGGATGGCTTCAGCGTTGTTTATACTGACTTTCTTCTTTGAGAACGCCTCGACTGCAGCAATTTCTTCAGCGCGTTGTTTTTGTTTTTGCTTTTCTTTTAACGCTACACATCCCTGAACAACAAGTTAAAGAAATGTTTTTGATCATTCAGGTAAGAAACCGTAGAAACTCACAAAACGATACTTGTGATAAAATTAGGCTGATATCGGTATTATACTCGTATATTATATTTATATTGATTTATTTCTAGATTATTCTACAAATTAAACCTAGGCTAGTTTTGAGTACAAATTAGTTAAGCATTTGTAGCTGAACTAGGGAAAATCTGTACCTACCTACTTCGGCTATCAGCGCCAACCCTCTCGGATAATTTTACATTTATCATAGCCATTACCAAAAAAAATTACAAGATAATTAACAGTAGTGTTATTTTATACATATTATTATATTATATATTATAATATGTAGAGTATGAATGTGTATGAATTCGTGACCTCTCATTGTGTGGAATGAAGTGTGAGTGTGTGAATTGAGAGAGGGTTTGTGGGGATGTAAGTGTGTGTAGTCCATGTGAAGTTAAATATTTGGAAGTTTATGCATGTGATCTGTGTGAATTTTGAAAGTATTAATCAAACAACTGAATGCCTACGTGATCATTGTGCTATATGTAGTAGAAGTTGTTTTTATCTATGTGTAAGCTGTGTACTTCTTTAAGTGACAAATTCACCATACTAGTAGATATAAAAGTTCTTTCATGTAGTATGTTATTAGTGAATAAGTCGTTGGAGTACCTATACAAAATAAACAAAACAAACAAGTTCAGTTTCTTCATAATTATTTTTTTGCAAATATTCAGACACTTTTTTTTTGCATTTAATTTTTGTATATTATTACCCACTAACAAAATTTCAATGAAAATTGAATGCAAAATTATTCAGTAGATAGGTAATGTGTAGTATAGATATAAATTGCATTTTGTTCAAACTGTTCAACTGAAAAGCATTACCTACGTACCTTCCTTTTTGTCAAGATTGCAGTATATGGGGTAGATTAATGTTTTACACGTTCAGCGCCGGGAGCCCTCCTGGAGGGTTCACCTAGTCGCATATGGGATGCCAGGAGCCATCACGGAGGGCTCATTTTAAATGTAGTTTTTCTTTAGCGAATGTGCTTAGCGATGACTGCGATAGGTACGCTACCTTGACGATCATGAGTGACATGCGTCAAGTGCAGGACTGACTTTTGATTTCAATTATTAAATATTTATTATACTTTGCGTAGAAGTAGCTTCAACGGTGTCATACGAACGTACTCAATATTTTTGTTTATAACATACTTGCACAGTATCTGGCCAAGTTTTCATCCATTCCTGCGACTTCTCTATCATAGCTTTCAAGTATTCATTCTCCTGTTGCGAAGGTTTCTCCGGAGCGCTGGCTTGCTTCTCCAGCCTGTCCCATTCGCTTCTATGAAAAATTACTGCACTTGAACCATCTTTAGGATTTTTATAAAAGTATATCTTTGATTGCGTCATGTCTAAACTTAAAGCTTTTAAAATCTATGTAGCTTTGACGTTATTTTCTCATTTGAATTTGAACATTTCAATTTGATTCAGGTACAGTGCTTACCTAGCTAGGACGATCCCTTACAGCATATGGTATTACCATATGCTGTAAGGGATCACATAAATGCCAGTGACCTTGAGTGGTTAGCTTGTGTGTTCTGTTCTGAGCTCACGCAACGCGTCGTACGTCCAGCCAGTGATAGGACTCGCCCATCAAGGAGCGCTGTCCCAAATTAGACGCATTATTAATTTATTATACATAAAACAAAAGGTATTTTAATAAAATACGTAAACTAAAAGATCAATCATTAAATTATCTTTAAAATGGTGAAGGTTCCAGTAAAATACGCTTGATAGATTTTGCGTGATTCTCAGTTTTTTATCCGCGTTAGACATAAATTTACAAATTAATTTCACTATGTAATATAAACATAATCTAAAATATTCCTATATTAGGTTATTAAGAAAATACTCTAATTTAACATATATTTTTTCCAAATCATTAACACTACTCGTTTAGACGTGATCTTCAGTATAAAATCATTTAACCGGTCACGTACTGTTAACGCACCCGTGCCGACCGAAACTAGTCGGTTATCGCCACGTTAAGGTTATCCGTTTGTTGCTTTATTAATAGCAACAAACGTACGGGGTTTATCCCCGTACGTAGTAAACCTTAGTTATGATTTTTGCCAGTACCTACCTACATGACTAGGCCTACCCTCTATTGCGTCAATCACTTGATTCCTATAAATAGTGATCGATGCATGCTTGCTTGCGTCGTATTACAGACTAAAGTACCTACAGTCACTGATAAGCTGTGCCTGCATATATTTAGGGACTCTCTTCCAAAATATGATCGCACGCATTTATCGAGCGACGGTTATGAGATCATTAATGATTCATTTAAATAAATAATATTACGTATGATAATTAGATATTTACTAAGTCACTTATCAGCTCGAAAGTTCCAAGAATTCGATTGTCTTGTTTAAAGCACCCAGTACACGTTAGGCGAGCGCGAGCAACGAAACATACACGCAAAAAGGCTCAGTAAGTATACAGTTACAGGGTGGCAGGGACATCGACGCGAAGCCGGCTACCATGGATTCAGTACACGATTCTGAACCCCCCTGCGTTGAAAATTTTCGTCGGTTATTAAAAATATCTGCTGTTTCATAGAAAAGTGCAATACCTACGCGGTCAAAATGTATGGAGCAGCTGTTTTTTTTTAATAACCGACGAAAAATTTCAACGCAGGGGGTTTCAGAATCATGTACATGTACTGAATCCATGGTAACCGGCTTCGCGTCGATGTCCCGGACACCCCGTATTACGTTGGCCGAGCTACGGGCTCGCCCAACGTGTACTGGCTTGAGACAGTCCAAACCTTTTAGGTTGAATGGACACTGGATTGGAACTTATGCATTCATTGACCGCCTATTAAGATCTATTTTCTTTCTGGTCTCAGCCACAAAATTCTTTTACTTTGCGTGGGTGTTCAAAAGCTGTACGCGCAAAGCAACAGTGACGGAATTTCAGTTATTTCAGTTTTTTGTTAATGTTTGGTTCCATGATCTGATCTGCGCCCTAATAGCGTAACACACGATACAATTTGTTTCATTTTGACAGTTCAACCACATTCATTGCGTTATTTTCGGTGTTACAACATTTTCGAAAATATGAAGCTATGGATTTGCAATATCCTTCAATATGATTCAGATTTTGATTGATCGTGTGTTACACAATAAGGTTGCTGGTCTGATAATGAGTGTAAAGATAGACACAAGAGTCCTACATTAAGCAAACACGTAATTGTAGGTCGAATATAGGCTGCTGGGGTTGCGGGTTTGTCCGAAAGGGATAACGCGGCCCCGGCACACAGGCAACGGAAGGAACACGGGTGGGTTTTAGTCAGTAAAAGTCTGACGCACCCTCTCGCTCTGCCCAGAGCGGGAGAAGTCATTTGATGATTTCCCATACTCAAAAAAAAAAAAAGGTCGAATATAGGAATCCGCCATAAATCTATATCTAAACGTAACAGACCTCAGCTAAATCATTGCTATGGCCACCATGGCCACCACGGGTACATTCGTACAGACAAACCACAGTCTCATTTAGGCCCACATCAAATGCACATCAGTCCTTCATGTGGTTATTTCGGTAAACATTTAGCTCTTTGATATAAAGTTTTATTTCGCGCCGGATAGCGTTAATTAGATTAAATAACCGCCATGCCATGGAGTGGGATAGGAAATTGAGCGGAGCGGTGGTCGGGCGCCATTTGAGCCACCGTGTTAGGCTCATTCGTCAATGTCACCCGACAACGTTGTTTGCAGTATATTTTTGCATAAAAATAACTTATACAGCACTAGGAAATGCTGTGGAAATGATAAATTGTTTCGTGTGCGGGAAAATGTGAATAAGATGTAAAATCTCGTAGCTAATATATTTACATGATATTTTGTTGTTCAGTTATTGGTAGTTAAGATTTAATGGGACCATAAATTACTTTAGCTTAACGTTTATGTTTACTTTCATGGTAACTTACCTACAGGGCAAACGATATTCTAAGATTTATTCAATATTGATTGTTTTCCGGAGACTGGTTCTGCATAATATGAACATATGAACAGTATGAATATTAACATTTACAGTTCTGTAAATGACTTTGTTACAAATATTATAGCAGCATCTTTAACGACCACAAACCAATCTCAGTCTCTTTAATTCCGTATTCAAATTGTTTCTTTACGTCCATACAAGTCATAAAAGCTGTACCTACACGCGTGTCGATATCAGTAACACGATTGTGGAAACGCGTCGAGTGGGACAAATAGATGACAACTAAACAAAACCTCGCCCCTCGCGATTCCAAGCTCCGAAACACATGTGAGCTTTGCCCGCTTTGTAACTGTCCTAACTTTTTATGCAAGCCTGGTAACCACACCCGCCCATCTATTTCAATTGCATTGCTTTTATGTAGGTTTGAAAAAGTGAGTAATGCATTGATGTGTGGTCTTGGGTAAGAATGGGGCCACCTCTTTGCTTGCCGTGGATGTCGTAAAAAATAATACTAAAAGGATATAACTTTGTAGAGGATGCGAAGCGGCATATTATGCAGTCATCAATCATCAATCACCCCTCTGCCTCAGCCCTCTGCTTACAAAGATTTGTGGTTAAGACGTGATTCTGGTAAAAACACGGGATTAAGTTGTTTCGCTTAGTGGGAATTTCGAGTCAAATGACCAGGAGGGGCCTATGTTTAACTGTGAGTGATTTCCTGGTATTTGGGGTACCTACTTTAAAGAATAACACTTTCACAAAATAAACCTCCGAGTTTTCGAATCTGTCAGGTACACACACCTCCAATTCGAACGTCTAAGGAATCCATTGCTTTTGAAATAGAAATACGAATAGCAGAGAAATACAAATTGAATTGAGCGCCAATTCCTTACACTTGGATGTTCTGTGTACCTATAGTAGAGGAACTCGGAATTTTAGAGCTAGCGTTGCTAACAGCACCTACGTATTAATTGTTAGTTGCTCGTGATAACTTATAATGAATTCGCACTGATGGTTTTCAATTAAATGAATGTTTTGGGCGAAGTTTGCTTTTGATGATTGTTTAATTATGATCAAGGTGAATATAATGATAGCTATTTTATGATTTGGTTCTTAGCCTATAAGTAATAAGCTATTATATGTGAGCTCTATTTCTAAGTATTTTGTTGATTAGTCTATTGTGATATTAATTTTGGAATGATAGAAAGCATATTGCTCTTTGAAGTTTATTTAGAACTCATTTCAAGCAAGATGTAAGAGCTACTTATGGCGATAAGCTTACGCTAGCAAGGGGCGGTTTCTTTCGTAATACATCGTTAGCAACACCTTTAGGGTATTTTACCCATTCGTCATAATTTGCATAGCATTACGTTTCTTGTATTTCGGGTAAGGGCGTTTGTGCACGACCTCCTATTCGGTTCATATTCGTGATTCGTGAAAATACGAGTCGAAATAGCCTTCTTAATAAAAGTATGGTTGTTTGTGCACTGCTTCGTTTTCGTGTTTTTATATTTGTTAATTTCTCACATCGAGACAGTTACGTACGGATCGAAGTAGTCGTCATACTTAATATAGGGCGTTTTGTGCACTCACTCGTATTCGATTCGTATTCTTGTTTTTCACAAATACGAATCGAATACGAGTGAGCGCGCATTCGTGTATTTTGGCGGAGAGGGCGGTGCACGTGGGCTCTCGTATTCGTATTTTTTTAAACGGATCACGCAATTCCCCCAAAATCACGGATACGAATCGAGTGAGTGCACTAACGCCCTAATGCGATAACATCAATGTTCGTACCAAGGAAGTACCTAAAACTTGAAGATTGTCAAATTGTTAGTCGTAGCCGGCAGGAAAACAGGCAGTACAATTTTGTAAAAGCTAGCTTAGATTTTGTGGAGTGTTTGCTGATTCCTGAAATTGGGAGCTTCCGATTGTGACACACCTCATCTTTCTCTTGTGTCAAGAATCGAGTTCAATACTCAATATCTATATTGCTTTACCATAATGTGTACTTAGGTGGTAACTATATAATTTAGGTCATTATGGGCCCTGTAGGGCACAGCAAAAGGGTAGGTGAGAGGAAGCCCTGTTTTAGGAGATCATGAAGTTGTTATCGTGGGAATAAGATCTACGAAAATAGCTCGTGATGCTGATGAAAAGTTTAATATCGCAAGCTTAGCGAGCATCAAGGTATCGACCCTGAATGTCCAGTGTGCTCGATGTATTCGCACTCGAGGCGATTTTCTTAAATTTTTTATAAAGTGGCCAGAGATCGTTTTAAATAGAGAGGTTTGGAAGAAAAAAGGAAATGCCTTCACTCAGCAGTTTGAAACAAAGCAGGCTAACAAAAACAAAATGTTTATTGTGGGTAGCCGAAAATGACTCCATACAAGCTTTTCTGCGCTCTATAAAAGTAGGTACCTACTTTTTACTTAAGTTCAAGAATATCTCGATTTGCTATCGACCTCTAATAAAAAGCAGACAATCGATCTACCTAGCCTATTCCCAACTATGTTGGGATCGGCTTCCAGTCTAACCGCGAGCGCAGTGGTGGATTTGCAGTTTTGGCCGCCCTAGGCCCCAGGCCATGTAGTAAGTATCAGCCGCCCCTTTCTCAGCACCCATTATATAGACTACATCATGAATTTACTTTATAGCCAACCTTTATAGAAATCGTTTTAACAATTTAGCTAACTATGAGTTGGGTTGGCGCCGCGAAATTCTATGACGCGTTTAGTTATTTGGACATATTTTTTTATGGTTTTAAATAATGATTATTATCCGTTGCGCTGCAGTGCAGCCCGCCATAAGGGGCGCGAACGTTTAGAATATATAGGTACTTTGAGTTATTTCTTGTTATCATCGTCAATTTTTTGTCACGATAACGGCGCCCCTAATATCTGGCCGCGCTAGGCCCCGGCCTACTGGGCCTTAGGGCAAATCCGCCACTGATGGCGACTGCCTATCTGGCCTCCACAGCCCAGTTACTGGGTAACACGATACCCCTCGGTAAGAATGGTTGTCAGACTTTCGGGCTTCTGACGACTGTGAATGATACACGAATGACAGCCGGACCCAACGTCTTAACGTGCTTTTCGAGGCACGGAGGACTCTCGGTATGTAAAGATGGTCACCCATCCACGAATCAACCCCGCCAACCGTAGCTTAACCTGATGGATCGACCCGTGCGGTTGTTATTACTTAGCCACGAGCTCGTCTAATAAAAAGCAGACGATAAATAAATAAACATTATTTGTCCTATGATTTCTTATTAGTTTTACGTTTGGAAATGCAGTAGTCGAGCCCTAAGCTAAGCTTATGTAGTCAGTGGCTCCACCTGTACCAGCTTTATCGGAAAGCCGTGAGATACGTCTGCGTGACTCGCATGGAAATTTATTCATGAAAGTGTGTTTCTATGCATTGATACCTACATATCATTACAATAAAAACCGTCTTTGTGCATCATGTATTAATGTACGAGTTTTGTCGAAGTTGCTGCGGAATTCGCTCATTTGTGTGCTTTAAAGTTTGCGTAGAATAAACAAGCTTTATGGTTTTTTTTGTAACTACTTAACTAAAAAGAAAAAATACCTACTTTTTGCCATTAATTTAGCGCCTCATAAAAGTAGAGACTTTTATGAGGCTACAAGTAAAATACAATAGACGACGTATATTTAGTAACCTAATCCGCATAACTGTTCTTAAAGAGTAAGTATAAATTCCTCATAGACCTCATCCATCGTTTCCCATCAGGCAAGATCGAGATCAAGAGATGGCCGACGTCACAAAAACAAACAAAAAAACTGAAAAAACATAAAACCTAAAACCAATAAAATTCCCCACGTACTGGCTATTAATAAGTTAATTTTGACAAATGAGTAACAATTATTTTATTTATTTGGATTTGCAAGTTGCAATTTAAGTAATACTTTAAAGAATTATGTGGGCTAACATAACTTTACTTACAGAGGATAGTTTAATAAAACTGTTTTTCAGAGTAAGTAAATGCAATACGGTTTAACGAACAAGTTCTTACTAGACAAACCAAAAGAAAAAAAAAACCTTGCTCTAAAATTAATTTTAGTTTGCAGTAACAAGTGAAGCGGAGGATTTGTATAATTACAGCCGTATTGCCTGGCGCCTGGGCGCCACTCCACTACTCGAGTGGACTCGTTCTGTCCGTCCGTTTGTCCCACGTTCGTAGCACTTGACTTTTAGCAGGTAGCCACCCGGTGCTAACAAGGATTCCTGCTATTCTTCTGTAGTAAGTATCTTTAGAAATATATTTTTTAATTATCTAAGAGAAAATTGAAGAGATATATATACCTTTATTTATGTTTAGGTCCGTTCACGACTGTTTTTTTACATGAGAAAGTATCTACTTAACATTTAAAAAAGGGTAGTATAAAAAAATGTTTGTTACTTACTTATAAAAAAAAAATGTTATCTAGGTAATCTACTAAAACATAATATTTTTGCATCATCTCTCATTTTTGTTTATTTTTATAAATTGACTCCACAATTGACACTAATTCCACATAATTTACCGTGATATTTTAAACAATGAAATCATTCTAAAAGGCAGTTTGAAAAGCTGTAAATTGTTTACTCACCAAATTAATGTTAAATACAAAATTTGTGTTTACATTCGACATTACATTTACATTTTATTCTTTAAATACAACTTCAAACAGCCATAAATCATATCAACTAAGAAAAAAAACTTCGAAACAGTTTATTACCAAGCTCTGTAACTGAACAAAATTGGTCACATCTGTGCACTGTTTAAATTAAAAGTAATTTTCTTATGCAGAATTTAATTAATGACTAACGAGCTCAATAGGGTTCATCAGGCGGAAGCGTTACAAAGCGACAGCAATATACACTTAGTCATACGAGGGACAAGGACGGAATGTGTAGAAGCTGAGTTGAATGAATTTATGCCGGTCTATTTAGTAACGCGTCAATTTGGCGCGAGAAAGGTTGTGGGGGAGGTTACATTGAAAACATAATGAAAAGCGCGCGAATTATTTTATCGTGTAAAGTGTCTGTGGATAATTAAAAAGTGAAATAAGAAAAACATATTTTTGTTTAGGGTTTTTTCTTCTGTTTATGGTTGACTTTAGGCGCGAAATTGGTGTTGTGTTGTGAGTTTGTGACGAATTTTAAATAGGGAACTAGTGCGATGCAGAAGAAAGATTAGGAACAAACAATACAGATAAGACATGTCCGGGACTAAAGTTTGAAGACACGAGACATGAAATGGACTATAAATAAACCGAAGATATCAGAAATAACAACAATAGGCTGATATTGGTAAGTACCTACGTACTCCTGAGTACCTAATACCTAACAAATATTAAAAGACTAGGTATAAGTATAAAAAACTTAAAATAGTCACGATAACTCTTAAATATTATTTTTCACGAAATATTAGAAAATTCTCGAGTAATCACAACGGCAATCTTTGTGATCTAATTTTCCAAAGAAAATGTTCCCTTTGAAGTTTTTAATGACGAAATACTTACAAATAAATTATACGATAGAGTTGTTAGATCTAATATTTCTGGAATAGCTATATGAATATTCAGGAAATGAAGGGGTTTCTTTCTTATCATGGTTTATTTCAGCCTTTTACTGAGTCCGCTACTAGGCATTTTTTTAGATATTATTTTGTGTTCGGCATTTTTAATAAGTAAAATATTTATTAACCTTATCTCTCATTTATTTTTTAACAATAACAATGTTTATTATTGTAGAATGTTTTGACGTTTGTTGATTTCCTGTAAGCACAAATTGTGAAGTCACGAGGGATTTAATTTTTTTTAATTTAATACTGCTAATCATTTGCCAATCAATCAATCATTAGATACCTACAGACCACCACAGACGACCAGAGAGTCGACTGACTCTCTAATTTGAAGAAACGTCAAAAAATATAACGTTACCATAGATAGCCAATGAATAGAGGTTTTACTTATTTCACATAAATCACAGATCCTTGATTATTTCATCCTGCGTAAGTCAAATTACTACCGGCAGTTAACAAAGAAAAAAATCCTCAATAGAAAAATAAAGAAAAAAACAACATATAAATGCTATAAAATATTTTCTTCAGCAAAGAGCGCACGTGAACCTAAATTCCTTGGGGTTTTAAATTTTTCTTTTAAACTTCAGTCATTAACATACTTACTTTCACGCTTATTTCTTTTATGGAGGCAAACGTACTTACTTAGTTGTGTCCTAGGGAGCAATAATATTTTTATTGCTCCCTAAGACACAACTAAGTTTCATCGTTATAATGTGTTTAACCGGATTCTTAGTACATTTTCCACGATATATTGAAGCATTAAGCTTAATAAACATAATTTTATTACAAGAAGCTTAAATGCTTAGTAATACGTAATCCTTTCTATAAAAAATCCATTTCCTAACAGCCGCAGTGATAAACTTTTTAATTTGCATTAAGTACGGAAATCCAAGTTTAAATCCCTTTTCAAATATTTACGGAGGTTGCTATAACATTCTCAAAGACAAACTTGTAGAGTTCTAGATAACACTTTGCGGCGTAAAAGCCTAAGTTTACGTGGAGTTGAGTCCGCGTAGAACGATAAAGCATTTTTATTTTAGTTTGGTAGATTCACACGGTCCGCCGGTTTTGCTTTGATTTGTGCGAAAAGTTGGGACGAATGTTAACGCGTACCACACATTAATGTGAGCACATGTTATTGTGGCCGCTTAGATACATGTGTTCTTGTAGGTACATTTGTTACAGTCATACGACTGATACGCCGACTATTTAATTAACATTTGGAATATGGGTCGCACTCATAGACAAAGCTGGTTTATTAATTGGAACACGATTTATAAAAAAAAAGAGGAAAAAATAAACACGCCAGTTATTAACGCCCGTGTTCTTCTTTCAAACGCTGACGAACGTCGCGACGGGAAAATGAAAAATATTTTTCTGTCGGTGTTCATTAATTTACTAATGATTTCGTTATCCGGTTTGGTCCTTGATGTCACGGTTTCTTTCTTTCTTCCGCTCTTTTTGTAACACCTAAGCTTAGTCACTGAAACCGAATACAGGAAAAGGAACAAGCTTATTTCTGTAGAGAAATAATTGACTTTTTTCTTTCACATTCCTAAAATAAAATAATTTAATTAGACGCGATAATTACTCAAAGGACCACTAACAAAGTTGGCATCGCCCTACACAACGTTTACAGACTCATAAAATGTTCAATTACGCGTGCCGATGTAAACTGCCGAATATCTCTGTTTTCTATTACATTTAATCAAGTGCAACGTACGAGTCTCGGCCGTGTCGTACTTGTAAACGAGAACGCGCTCTAATTAGTCCCAACACGACGATAAAGGCGGTAATGTGACAAATTAACGACTGTTCCTCTCACCGACTATGATATCAAAAGCTTACGTTACACTCTGCTAGGGCTCATAAAATACTATGTTAAGACACTAATATGATTAGTTGCCGGCCTACAAAATGTGAAGGGTTAATTATTTTTCATGTTGATTTTGATTACGTAATGATACATTTGTTGGCGACTGTTCATGTTTTGCATTTGTAGTAATCAAAATGAAGTGTTTCGCTATGCGTAGTGGATGCGAGTGTACTTAATCGAGCATCAATCACGTAGGGATTGCTTGATTTATTGATGCTATTGATTTTATTGGCGATTCGATCGACGATGACTCAATGTAGGTGTACCTATTATTGTGATTGTATAGTACTCAAAGTATATACTCTTCCTATTTATTGCCATCGGATTTTGTGTTCATCGATATTTAAAAAATGTAATGAAACAGTGTCAAGGCAAAACTGTGGTAGTTTTATCATTTTAAGTTGAAATATATGTAGGTATAGAATTAAAAACATGAAGAGAATACGTAGGTAATATTACGAGTACATTACCTTAATCAAAGAGTTCTCAGTGAAAGTATTTGTTCCTGAAATAGGAATCTATCACAAACACAAATAAGTAGAGTAGGGATAATGCCTTGGTAAAAAAAAAGAAATTCTAATTTGTTCGTCAGCCAGATAATAAAACAATATTAGACACGTATTTTTTACTTTATCATATTAATAAAAAAATACTTACATAAAACGCATTTTAAGTTGGGGAGTGGGGGTTGGTACGTCACGAGTAAGTATAAAATCTACATACTCGTGACGTCATGGCACATTTTAACTCAATGTATCGCTGTAATCTTTAGATTAAGTAAAAAAAGACAAAATACGTGTCCAATATTTTTTAATAATCTCCATCAAGGATTTAAAAAAAAATTGTCAGCATCCCTATTCGGTTGAAAACGTAAATGAAATTCTATCGGACTCTACAAATAAGTAATTGTTGTAGATAAAAACAACTCCGCTAAGCAATTTTATTTTACAGATGTAGGAGAATATTGTAACAAGGATTTATAAAATGGAGACCATTAAAAGCTGCAGCAGATTTCGAAGAAGGCACGCAGTTATGTTGAAATCCAGTCTTATATTCATCGTGGTAACACTGGCTTGTGTGAACTCGCAAGGTAAGGGACATTCTCTATTTCAGCTGTAAAATTATTTTTCATGTTTTAGTTTCAGCAGATTTTTGAGAAGGGCCTTCAGGGGACGGATCAATACATAAAATGAAGTGGCAAATAGCTGAAGTTTATTTCATTTAAAAATATGTGGGTACAGTCGCGCGTAATTTGGCAAGGTTTTGGCGTACATACTTATTGGGAGTAAGTTTGCGCACATACACTTAGTACAAAAGAAAAACGTGTGCGGTCGGAATTTTGCAGCCGCCATCTTGGACTTACATTTTGACCTCAGCACCTTCGAAATCTATGAAAAGGATACCCGAGATGAAATATTTGAACATTTTCTGCCATTTTGGATTTTCATTTCCGCATGCAGTGTACTCGGGGCGATGTGTAGAATTTATCCCACGACACTCACTTTCACTCATCATCATCACTTTACTGTTTTCTTTTGTTTAATTCTGCCGGCGTTTTCTCTTTCTCTCTCTTTCTTTCTCTTTGAATTCTAATTCAAAATGAATACAGTCGCAAGTATTAACACTTTTTAGCGTGACGATTTCTGAAAGATTATAACCCGCTTTAAAGAACCTCGTTCTAAAAATTTAGACTTTTATTGCATTCTATGGTTATTGCCATAATTTATTTTTGAACATGTCTGTTATGAAAAAGAAGTGACAAGGAATTCTGCGCATCTACGATTCTTGCCAAGTTACGTGGCGCCGACTATACAAGGATGACTTCCCGAAAGTGCAAAGGGAGGTACAACAAGTTAGGAAATAAAAATAAAATCTTCCTCGAGTAGGACAAGTATCAACATCGTATCGACTATATAAAAAAAAGCTGTGAAAAGGAGTTCCTATTTCATTTCAATAGAGCAAAGTTTCTTTTTAAAATAAAAAAAGAACGTCATACGTTCAAATTTGGGCACGCCACAATTGCGGCGATAAGTCCCCTCTTTGAGGAGTGGCTTGAGAGGCGCCATGGCGTCCTCACCTTCCGCCTGACGCAGGTCCTCACCGGACACGGTTGTTTCGGGAGGTTCCTGTTCCGCGTAGGGCGGGAGGAAACGCCCGGGTGTCACCACTGTGTGGATCGCCCGGAGGACACGGTGGAGCATACGGTGGAGGTCTGCCCGGCTTGGGCGGAGCACCGCCGTGTCCTCACGGAGGCGATCGGCGGCGGCGATCTCTCGCGTCCGGCCCTGGTTCAGGCCATGGTTCGGAGCGAGAGTGCATGGGAGGCCGTCACCTCCTTCTGCGAAGCAGTTATGCTCGAGAAGGAGGAGGCGGAGCGCGCGAGGGAGATGCAAGCTGCACGCCCTCGCGGCCCTAGTCGCCGCAGGAGACGCCCCGGGCGTCGGGAGTCCAGAGCCGACTTCCGGCCACCGTAGGCGCGGGCTTGCGGACGGTGAGCAATGGGCAGCTCGCCGTCCGATAAGGACCAGGCCCGTGTCGACGGCGCGTTGTGTTCCACGCGCGCCTCAAAGAGATGTCAGCACCAACCGACGGGGTCGAAAGACCAATGCCTGCTGGGGTTGCGGGTTTGTCCGAAAGGGATAACGCGGCCCCGGCACACAGGCAACGGAAGGAACACGGGTGGGTTTTAGTCAGTAAAAGTCTGACACACCCTCTCGCTCTGCCCAGAGCGGGAGTAGTCATTTGATGATTTCCCACCCTCAAAAAAAAAAAAAAAAAAAATACGTTCAAATTATGTCACATTGAAATGACATAAGCGCGGCGGAAAAGTGGCGCCAAACTGCACTATTCACTGCACTTTGCTTTCAGTGCAGCGATCCAACTTTTCTCGTAATTTCAAAAAGCGTCTCACTTGGAATTCGATCAGTAAATATCCTTATCGCGTTTCTGGTATGAAGAGGAAATTATTAATAGCCCTTTACAACTATATTTTGCGTTGAGTGGCAGTACCAGTGTGTTATAAGCTTCAAGTGATGTAGGTTATATTAAAGACATAGCTTTATAGAATATGATGCGATTATCCGGTTTAGCGACACTGTAATCATAGGTCTGAACTGAATTATCCTTCCATAACGGTTTGTGTACACTATCGTCTAGTTTGGTTTTGATAACGCCTTGTTTTCAGAAGCGGGAGGAAAACAGCCATTAATCAAAGACTTAGTGCTGTCTAAACATAGAATGCAGTCAGAGATAAATCTTAGCGTTTTTATAAATTACTAGATGTGACTGCGATTTCGTCTGCATTCTTTTAACTTTTCCAGTCTCCTGAAATGGCGTATTTTTTTTAAACTCGCTTCAATTGGCTAATTTTCAATTTATGGCGTAATTGTCAAAAGTGAAAGCCCTCAAAACATGTTTATCTTTAGTTATAAATCTTTAGGAAGCATAGAGTATTAATATTTGAGCCTGATACACATCGTTACAGAAGTCAGTTCCCATACACATAAAGCAGAATAGAAACGTCCGATTCAAATTTGATTACGGTCCGTTCAAATATTTGTGTTAGGAGCTCTGAGATCCGAGAGCGCGATAGTGTAGAACTAGCCTAGCTATAGTTAGTTCTACGTACGCTAGATCTAGTATACTTCCTATAATTTGGTTCTTACAAAATCGGGCTCTAGGGGATTGGCTTATTAAACTGGTTTTCCGACTTTGTAAACATCTACTGCTTTCTCCATGTTATTGAAAGTAATTACTTTCGTATTATGCAAAATATAGTCTATTGCATTATAGTTTTGGATTTAATTAAAATTAGTAACTTTAGTTACGTAAGTACCTACCTTCAGTTTTTCAAACACACACGTCTTTACTTGTGCTAAGAAACTTTAATGAACACAGGAAACCACGGATATCTTTGAAGGAAACGAATGTGTCAAATCTCTTTGATGTTTCTCAGAATGCCTGTTATTTCATGTAGAAAGAAATGACAAAACAAGTACATAATATCAATTCATTTATGGCCTGTACTAATATCATAAATACAATCATATAACAGCATGAGGACCACGATTCCCAGGCCAAGAACGTCTGGCTGGTATTCATCCCGATATCTCAATCGTGCAATAACCGGGAGTGATATGAATAAAAGCGGTCGTTAGAGGAAATAGATCAAAAGGTTTATACCGTCATCTGTAACTGTCACAGCTACTTTAGTGTGGTCTGGCACCAGCTGTTGTGCTCCAGCCGACTGATCCCCCGCCTTTACAAATAACTTGGGTGCTATAAAACATTCTGTATTCATGTTTCTAATTTTGTTCCAGATATAACAGCTTGCTGTGACAAAGCCGAGGGGACGTGTCGCAGTGTATGTGACAAGGTATGTAATCTTCATCATTTGACCGCATTTTCCAGTGTCGTAGAGCTGCATGTTAAAGCTCCGATCTAATCGATCGCATTTTCCCATGTGCGCCGCTGACCGTGTCATATCAGGCACGTTTCGCTTAAGCATGTAGGAATCCTCCGTTAACACGAACACGGACATTCCCCCAACTACCCATCTACTCCTCGTTTTCAACCGTTAAATCTTACTCGCAATCCACAAAGATTTTCAATCAAGTTTTTGAGTGGAAAGTTAAATTGACTAATTAAGTAGATTTATTGCTTCCCCCGAAACTTTTCGGTCGTCGTATATTTTTATCCGCGGCTGCCGAGGTCATTCGATATTTTGTTCAACATAATGGTATCGTACTGAAACCACAAAAGCAAGTCTTTGAAATCGTTGAGTTCCTTTTATAGTGTCCGTCCGCGTCTTTGATGTCACGTTTCATCTAAAACAAATAAAGAATACGTTGACACCAGTCATCTATGAAATCATCTATGATTTCCTTGGTAGCGTGTCTTCCTGCGTTATTGAAATATTATGCTAAGGAAATTATTCGTGTCGCCGCGTCGATCCTAATCACGAATCGCGTCACACCGCGGTCCGTTCCGAGAAAGCGCGTTGAGTGAATAAAAGTTAAATTATTAAAGCGCGTAAGAAGAGACGAACGCCGTGCACTAATACATTCGTATTTAATTCCGTCTTGTTAGGGAACACCGCGTGACGGCCGCTTCCTCCCCCGCGACACTGTTTGAATAAGTTACGCGACACCATCGATACTTTGTTACATTCATAAACGTACTCGATAAACTTTTATGAAGACATGCACTCTTAAGATATTCAATATGATAGTGTAAAATACACTTAAACATGCACATAACATTACTTTGTAACTTAAACTTCATTCGTAGAACAAGATGTAAGTACGTGACGTTTCCAACTCTTCCACGATTCGATAAAAAGTTCGTGAACAGTTGTTATCCTAGTTGATAATCGATAGATAATGACGCCACAACCCTACTCATCCGGTGATTTGGTACGTCACAACTCAGCGGGGCCGAGACGGAGACAATCTAAATAAAGTGGCTCCTCGTTAAACCAGCTATTAAACGTACTTAACCCCTTGTAAAGGGCTGTTGACAATTAATTGAGCCGATATGAAACCATATGCTATCTATGAATAGAAAAATAATTAAGGGACATATAGATCAGTCTGTAATTTGAGGTATCTACATGGAAATTATATTGTTTACTGCGTGTAGGAATGTAATTGGTAGTGGATGACAAGGCAGCGCTGTTCAATGTAATGGCCTAATAACAGCGTCAGCCATTTTGCTGTGAGGGTGGACAGTGCAGGGTAATGACATCAAAAAGTAGCCGGAATAAAGGTATGCAGTATTTCATGGGGTTTTTCCCAATTCCCTGAAACAGCACTATTAACGTTAATGTTATGAACCCATAAACTTTTATGTAAATAGCGCGGCTATCTGTTGACAACGAAAGGCAGTTTATTAGGTGCAAAGAAGTTGACGGAATTTATGGAGGCATTCAATTAACTCATGAAATATAGTGTCAGGTTGAAATACTAACAGAATCTTCAGAAATTTCTGTTATTGAAGGAAACGGGACACTTTTGTAAAAAAGAATTACGTTTTTTAGAATCCTCACAATTCTATATAGTGACCTTCCATTCGGTGAGGATATCTCTAGAGAAATATAAAACAAATTATTCACACGAATTTTATTACATGTTTGATTGCATCTATGTAAGAACATCTGTAGGGTTTAATAAAACGTTACAATCTCATAAATTGTTGTGGAATTTGTAATAATAATAATAATTTGTAATAGTTACGCCCGCTAGATTCATCACTGCCATAGTGATGAATCTAGCGGGCGTAACTATACTCTACTCGCGACACACAATGAGCTTAGCAAAACATACTGATGCTAAAATTATAACAAATGCCTGTGCTATCAACGAGCCACGCGACATGTAAGTACTAGATATTTAACACAATTACAGTAGAATAAGATACAACAATAATATTTTTTGATGAAATTCCGTACCTATTTTTAACCGACTTCTAATAAAAAACGAGGAGGTTATTAATTCGGATCTTTATATACCTATATATTTTTTTAATGTATGTTAGGGCATCCGTCATAATATAGATGGATTTGCAAAATTCGTTTTTTGTTTGAAAGAGTATGCTCTCGAGGTGGGCCCTTTGCTTGGGTACTTTTTGAGTTAGCTTCAATAATACGTATTTTTCCCACTTAGTATAAGTGGATGCTGTTATAATAACTTCCTGTCACTGTTATTTACACAGCAGGTAGTGGTATTCGAATCTGTGTGGGGTAAGTACCGCAACTAAAAACTGAAATATAAAAAAAGAAATACAAAAAAAAAACACTATAAAGTCAAAAATAGCTTTAGTTCGGAAGTCGGTGTCTTTGGTATGTTTTTATATAGCACAACGGTTGTCTGTGTCTGTGGCCATCGCAAAAAGCGTTGTATTTTAAAACATGGATTGTAACTTTGTTCTTTATGTTAGTGTGCGACAACCCTATCAGCGTAATGGTTTACTCGACCAGTGAATAAGCGAGTTTATTAGATACACGATGCGCAATCTTGTACTTGTTACTGTTAGTATTCATTGGAACTGATGTTGTTTATTCCACGACTTGTACGTGGTCCATTGGCCGAATGAAAAATACATTTTATTAATATTTTCAGCTGTAAATAGGTTTGCATAGAACATTTTCAGGCGACTAGATCAAAGGCAGCGGCTTCTTTGATTCGCACTGCGAATGGCCGAGGTTGTCACAAGAGTTTTTAAATATGTTTGTACACCATAAATATTTTGACGATGACATGCGCGAAAATGAGAATGAAACAGAAAAATAATTTATCACCGACATAAAACTGTCACCATGTCGGTCCTGGATTACGTCAATGTGAATTGATGGTAAGGGCATATGGAGTCAGACAACCGACTAATGTATGAAAAGGCCTTGTTTTCCGTAATGGTGTTATGTGATATATCATCCTCACATTGTCACGGTAAAACATGTTCATACGCTGTGTAATATGTTTTGATTAAGACCCCTGTTGTTCTGTTAAGTTAATGGCTTTTCTTTACAGTATTAACAATGCCTGATTACCATAAATATTCAAAAGCTGTGCTTGAATGTTCACGACCACTTATATCGAAGTCAACTCGTCCGCACATTAACATGGTGTATGGGGACGGGGATGCACGTGACATTTCGATACAGGGATCGTCAACCGTGACAATCACGCCGCGGTCCTGACGTATCGGGAATTTGTTAAGCGTGATCGGGATGCCGAGGCCCGGCTGAGGCCGATTCTATTGGATGCCGAGCACGTACCCTCAACTTTAGTGGCGTTTACCCGACATTCACGTTGGCTGTCCGCTCGAATAATTTGTAACAGATATCCTAACAAATGTACTATGTTTCTTTGGAAAGTACAGTAATAAAACTATCCCGTATTCCCATTCAAAACAGTAATAAAAAGAAACTTACTAAAGTGTTCGATGACTTATTTCCTAAACCAGTTACAATTATTTTTTTATTAACAATTAACAAGCCCGCATGACTAATGAAGTTTCCAGAATTAGTTACCAAGTATTCTCGTAAACTTGAACTCTTAACTGCCAACCTAAAAATGACTATGACACGCAGTAAATTACGAAATAAAGTCCCAAAGTAATATCATAATCCGTCGCGCATTCCCCTTCAACTTGAAAGTTGCGAATACAAACAAACAAATACGTCCAATGGTTCAAAGCGGGTGAAAATAGACTCGTCTGAAATCCTTTCATGTCTGTCCGTCCGTCCCACGTCCGCGACACCGCGACTCTCGGAATACGATACGTAATTTCTTATTAAAATTGACACTTAGGAACATTTGAGTTGCTAAAGCGAGGCAGTCAGTCAGCACCAGCAATTAAATTCACATTTGCGTATCTTGACGATGAACTTATTCCCCATTTTAATGAAATTCTCCTCGAAATCATAAGTTCAAAGTTTCACGGGACCTATACCTGCAAATATATTATTTAGTTCACGATTTCGTAGCACAGCCAGCTTTCCAATTAAAACTATGAGAACTAGGCGAACTTATTTTCTGCGACAATTCCATTTTAAAATCAGTTAGTCGCCTGACACGACGAGGGAATTGCGACATCCAACAAATTCCTGCCATCAGTATCAAAAATAAGTAGTTCATTATATTCATTAGGAGGGGCATTCGAATGTTGAAGAGTTTTTTGCGTCTTGTAGATATTATTCTGTGTAGACAAACTCACTCACTAGCGACTCTGGAAAAACGGGATGGTCTGTGAAAATTAAACTTACCGCATTATTGTTGTATCAGACAAGAACTCCGGGGGAGGCTGGGAGAGGAAAGGGAATGTCACCAGCTCGTTAATCACTGCTGTCGCCGCTCTCGTGACGTCTCCAACGTTTTGGCCAAACTTTATTGCTTCTCCGACAAAAGAGTTTAGTGAAAAAGACACACGTTCTACGTCGTAAATGTCCTCACTGTTTTAAAATAAGTATTCACAAATAAAACATCAACAATACAGTCTACAGCGTCGCCTTGATTGGATATTTGATTACCAAACGGAAAATTCTTCTGAAGTTCGAAAATTCTTCAGTTCGAATATTATGTTTACGAACTGTCTTGGTAGAAAACCAGTGATAGTTGACGCGCTTGAAATACTCGATTCAAAGTCAGTTATTTCCAAAGGAACCGTGTAGGCTGGTATGTAAATCAAGTCATAGGAATGGCATCAAAACTTTACAAAGAAAGAAACATCAAAGCTGTGACGGTGCCGCCGTTTTGATTCCGTCCTTTGATTACTGGCCGAGTTTGTCCCGGGTTTGCTATTTTGGTGCTGTTTGTTGTAGCCTGACGCTGATAAATTGGAACAATACGAAACAAAAATGTTCGGAATACTCTGAACGGTTTTGTTCATGTTGAACATGGTTGAGCAATTGAAACATGCATACGTGTCGTGGCAATTGCATTCGTGACAGCCCTGGGCACATCAGTAGCCGGTCGCCACGCGCCGTCGGCTTCCCCGTGGCAATAATTACAGGCGGGTAGTTGCTAAACTATTTAGGGCGTCGTTCAGAGTACACTGCGTGCGTCGTTTTATTATGTCAACTGAAAACCCTTTGTGTTTTAATTAGCCCCGAAATGGTACTCGAGATCTTTATTGGGTGTTGCGGTGTTTTAAGATATCATTAGCGGGCAGTTGATTTATTGACATATTAAATTGATCTATTGATGTGCAGTTTATTGAAGTTGTGACGACTGATGTTGAAGATCTCCTTTGCTCCTTTATTATTTGTTTGTTCTTTAACAAACTGCGTCTGATTATAATTATCTTCTCTACCCGCCTTGTCTTTGATTGTATTCGGCATAGATTATTCAAGCCTGTGTACGTTTGCTTAAACAATCAAGGTTCAATCAAAGTGATGTATGCTTGACACCTGGTGTTTACCTGCGATGGGCCGTAAGGTAATTCACAGGTGGCCTTATCTACCGCCGTTCTCAGGACATTACACGCAATTCCCTACATTTTACTGTGTGTTTTCTCCACTAGGTCTATTTCCCACGAAACGAAATATTCCTAATGTGATTGAAAAAGCATTTTATGTCAGCCATGCTTAGCAAGCAAATAATTTCGATTGGTACTCCGCCTTATTTAAATAGCTTTGTTCTTAGGAAAGTACCAGTGGAACATTGTGGATTAATTAAAGATTTACGAGTATCTCGACCATATACTGTGTTATAGTGTCGCTTGAATCCTATATATTTCTTTATCTATTATAATTAGTTTTTTTTATTAAGTGGTGAAAGCATTCGTGAATTTATCTTTAGGAATCTGCCTAGCCTTTTCCTAACTATGTTGAGGTTGGCTTCCAGTCTAACCGGATGCAGGTGCATGAAAAGCAGTATTTTACATGGAGCGACAGCCTATCTGCCCTCCACAACCCAGTTACTGGGTAATACGATATCGCTTGGTAAGACTGGTTATCAGACTTGACTTCTGAATACTCGTAACGACTGTCAAAGATCTACGAATGACAGCTGAGACCAACGGCTTAACGTGTTTTCCGAGGCACGGAGGGTTGTCGATATGTAATGGATGGTCACCCATCCACGAATCGAAAGCGGCAATCGTAGCTTAACCTTCGATCGACTCGTGCAACTGCTATTATTTAGCCACGAGCCCCTCGTGAATTTATCTCTAGGACAATGTAAATAAGAAATAAGAGGAGAGAATGGAATGGAGCTGAAGTAAAACTAGCTGATTAATAAAAATAAATAATCCATAGTTCCATTACATGCAGGAAAAGAAAGTTCCGTTATAGCTGAGCTTGAACGCAAAATAACTGATAATTTACAGGTTCCACAAAGTTAATGAACACATAAACCGCGAAGTAATCAACACTCACCAATCGAAAACGAGCAGGGTAACGCGTGAATTCACCGCAAAATGCACTGGAGAGCAGTAAAATTTTATTAGAGCCACTATTATAGCGTTAACGTTGTATATGCAGAATGTTTGCCGTGCGTGCGTTCCGAATTCTAATAGATTCATTGTCTTCGCGGTTCCTTGAATGGTGCTATTTGTCACAAAACGTCGGTCAAGGACCTCCCTGTTATCAGCTCGTCATCGTTGATCATGTGGACCACGCTACCGGACTTCGTATGAATGTTGATCGTCAGATATTTGTGGAGAGTGAGGAAACTGGCAACCTACAAAGTACACGGCGAAGTGAAAGGTGACAACTCCTCCTGTTTCCAAGATATTTCTTTGATTTATGGTCTGATGTAACGCCATCATGGCCGCAAGATACCGATGAGTTGTGTTGGCTGTTTTGTCTGCTAAGCTTGGAACACAACAGACAAACTTAATTGTTTTCCCGCTGAGGTGACAGAAGATTTATGGTCACAATATAACCACGCTTATGAGTGATTACGGCAAGACTAATAAAAGTAGAAATAGACGATTGCATGATTTTATACTCTTTGATTATAATGAAGAAGTATAAATGACCATAAAATACTAATAGAACAACAATAAAACGAAATTCAACGGATCAATTTCAGCTGCATATGATATGAATCACGTTTAACTTTTATAGTTAAAGTAAACATATCCAGGAAGTATAAGTGATGATTGAATAATTGCATAAAACTAACATTCCGACCACGTATATCACAGGACGTGTCAACTGTCATGGCGTCAATGCCAGCGCAATGATGTCAACCACATCCGATTGTCTCCATGCTAATACCATGAGAGACCACCATAGTATCATTGTGATACAAACGAGGATTTTTTATTCTCTACCACCATTGACAAATTTTAATGTTCGGTGCGGATTGAATATTAACATATTTTTTTGGGGCAGTTTTTCTGTTATTTAATTCTTTTTGTGGATCAGACGCTTGTCTGTCGTCTGCGTTTCCGCAGATATATTTTGGTGGCTGTTATTCGGAAGCCTGACATTTAATTATTGTCATATGACGTCATTCCACGATTAATTCTCTTAATTTGTACTGTTTGCTCTTGGCATGCGAACGGGAACTGTAATATATCTGGCTTAGACTGACTTTCAAGAATTTGTCTTTGATCACTGTGTGATCGATCAAGTTCAATTGTAGCTGTAATTGAACCTATACTTAGTTTACTATCTCGAAAAGTAAAGTAAACCTTATCATTATAAATAACTATCATCATCACAGCCAGGAATGTCCCATTTCTGGGCACCTATATATAGGACTCCTTTCTTTTCTGCCAGTATCCTCAGTTTTGAAAAAGCTGAACTTTTTGTTAGTAACCCCGTTGCGTTCCGTTCTTAGAAACGGCCAGAATATTTTACATGTTGATCTTGGTATTGTTAGAAATGAAAACTAACTAAAAGTTCTCGTGTCTATTCTACGAGCGTTTAATTGTGTTTGTCGCATTAGGAAGTTATATTGGAGTACGGCGGTGAATGCTGCCAACACTCATAGTATGTCGGTTAGAGAAGTCGTCTACCGACTGTGGCGTGACTCACGCCGACTAAACGATCTACAATTAAAAATACCGTCACGTTTGTACCTTTTAATTAATTAATTTGCACGCAAACGATAATTACTGTAAGGTATTGAAATGAAAATAAGCATGAAAAACCATTTTTCAATGTTTCAACACCATTTTTCATCGCATTATTCGCGCGAAATGAGAATAAACTGCTCCAAATGAATTGTTGGATGAACCTCAAAGAGCTTAAATTCTTAAGTGGGCGTTTAAATTATGAAATCGCTGACGCTGAGAAGGAAAGGCACTTAATTTGAATTGGCATAGTAATGAGTTAGAACAGGAATTCATTAATAAAGCTATGCAATCCTTTCTGCTTATTTTACGAGGGCTACGCAGTCTGGGTACTGATGATATTTAAAATAAAATATGACATTAACATTCAACTTGATGTTGAATACCAATTTGCAGTTCGTCGATTGTCGGAGTATAAACCGTGATTGCAGATTGTGTGGGTTGAATTAGTCTTGTTGGCACCATCTGATTTGTATACAATGATCATTGTTCCGACACTTCACGTGCCAGGCTTGGAACCAATAGTGTGCCCGTAGGTTAATCGATGACATTATTCGATACCTTGGGGCTTGTAAGCCGTAAGGGACTATAACGTTAATGTCTTAAACGCCCTTTGACTTCAAAGGTATCGTTATGTTATACTATCACAACTTAATATTTACTCTGTGATCTTATTGTGACAGTTTAACAGCTGGAAAAAAAAATGCATTCCGTTTTTATGGTCGTGTCTTCGTGTTCGTATTTTTAAACAGTCTCCGACTTTGCCTTTCGTCACTAAGGAAAATATCGTAAATTATGCACTCGAAATTGTCAGCATAGACGATTAACTTCTAAATGATGGTTGTTTCTTTTTTGCAGAACTGTGTCGCTGTGTCGCATAATAATTATTGTTATTTGGTCCCTAATGTTCTTTACGATTGTGTTCTTAAAATATTGTGGTTATATTAACAAAATTGTTTTTAAAGACTGCTCTCTCTAGAGTATTTTAAACTTTGTTGTCTTTGACAAAGTGTTGTTGTTCGTTACGAAATAAATGAGACCGTTTAATAAATTCTGACAACATGAAAGTTTCATTATTTTGTGTTACTTTCAAAGTTTTCAGAACTTTTAACAATCTTGCCTCCTGAGTTTTCTGACCTATCATGAACTCGCAGTACTTAGAAGTTGTTCTATTAGTAAAAAATAATTAAACACTCCTTATCAGCAGCCAGACATCGTGTGTGTTTATGTTTGTGTGCTCACCTCTACAATAACTACTGATAACCCTGTAGCGCCGTCTGAGAGATAAGGCGACCCACCAGATGCACATCTCACTTATTTATGCATATTACTGTGATTTCGTAAGCATCGTAGGGTTATCTAATAAATGTTATTACTTCCATAAATTTTGACATAAAATTAAGATAATATGTTTTCTTCGAATTAAGTGGACGAATAGTGCTGTTTGTTGATGTGTCAAATTGGGAATTGATGGCATAACGGAATGGACATTATTTAAGCCCACGTGTTGCATGTTTTTGGTGGAGATTATTTATGAAAGCAACATTAACGTTACATCATACAACTAATCTTAAAAATGAAAAAGAATGTAAATAACTTTGATGTTTAACACAAACTAAACAGTAATTTGTCAAAGTGACCTAACAAAAACAAAAGTTAATTTAACAAAATCAAGAAATGTTGTCAACATAATATAAGAATGCCAGTATTATTAAAGAGTAATTAATATTTAATTCAAAACAAACATAGTCAAGAACTTCATCTTAACAAGATAAAATGCAATGAAACAAATCTATTGCCCTCTGCCCAAACTCTTAATTAATAAAAGCAACAAGACACATCTAAATTAATAACGCCGTAACTGGATATTTTAAAAGGGACGTGGTACGACAGTTGTATACTCGTGGTGTTGAGCAATGTGTAGCGATGTGTCCGGACATCAATTAATATCATTAAGCGGGTGTAATGCGTGCGATCACAAAACAAGGAGTCACAGAAAATCTACTTAGCACAAATCTGGATGATGAAAACAAGTAGTAGGGAACAGCAGTCCGACAATTGTAAACAAGGCATTTAGACGATTGCGGAACAGCTTGCTCTTCGTTTTGACGGAAGTCATCCTACTTTACAAGCTCAAGTCCAAGTCCTTCAAAGTTCTACACCCTCAGGTTTAAAACAGCTGCATTTAGGAACAGATCTTCGCAAATAGCTGAGCGTATATTATGCAAAATTTCAGATAAAACTAAATGACCCATCCCTAATCGAATGACCAAATCAGATAATATTTAAAGCACTTTTAGATTGAACTTTCTGCCCCTTCTTATGTGCTGGTACTTCGTCCTAACCGTAGGGAACACGTGTTTATTTACCACAAACATGCTCCCCGGCAGTTGCACAACTTTTATTACATCTTATTCGGTGTTAGTAATGTTAGTGTTCAATGTTGTAATTACGAGGATGTGGATATTTTGCGTGATACTGCTCTGCTTGTTATGCTTGTTATGTATTACTTGTGAGAGAAGTAGATGTATAGCTAAATGTTGGGAGTGTCGTAAATGCTGTATACGATTAATTGAATTACTATTTTTTATTGCCCTCACGTAATGCCATAAAATCTGGATTCATTCATATCGGAATATGGAATCTAATCTAATCTAATTGTTTATAATTTCAGGGACTTCAGCATCCATGTGAGCTACCAGTAAATTTATTATTTTCATTGTAATTTTGATGTTTGTTTCAGATGTCTTTGGTGGAGATAGCGTCAAATACATCTACTTTTGAACAATGGGTTCCAAACATCTACAGATTTTGCACACCACGTTTAGTAAGTATTCAGATTGTAATTCAGCTTTTAATCCTTAAATCTGGGGAAAATGCTAAAATGAATTAAGTATCAAAAATTGTTCCTGGCTAGAGAACTTAAGACAAAACCTCCCATTTTCGTACCGTTACTCCCTCTATATTTACTTCCTTAAGTACAAAGTCCTGTGCTACTATATCTAAAACAACCACAAGATGACGCCAAACCACTTCAAAGCACTTACCAAAAACATTAGCCCGTGAATAAACGTTAGCATCAAGTGGGATCGTAGGCGTAAGGCGATACCGTCCTTTCAGACAATCACAGTTTAAGCCGCCATTGAATTCACTCTCTGAAATAAATCTTCATTCATTTTTGTCAATAAACCGCCTATCAGTATTGTATTGTAATTGGGGTGGGTATAGAGTTTCCTGTGCCTTACAATGCAGTACCCGATGTATAAAGTTACAACAAACAATGGTGGATAAGGAAAGGAAAGATAAAAAACGTAATTTGATTTATAAATGTTAGGTATGTGCTGTGATTTTTGTCTGATCAACTGTTTTCGTTCCAGATTGAGTTTTGGATATGCATGAACAAGACGATTCAAGGTAATATTTCTTGTTTTGTATGTGTTCTGAATCAAAAAGATGACGGCTTAACTATTCCAAACATGCATTGCCATCCTGCTTATGTTTATGTTTCACATATGTATCAAGGCTATAATTTATAGTTACAAATTAATTAGACATCTGTAGCTGAACTAGGCGAAAGCCTGTATTTCGGCTATCAGCGCCAAAACCCCTTAAATAATATACACTTAGAAATAGCCATCAAGTAGCTCTCTCATCTCTAGCTTATTGCTTGTAACCTTTTTAAAGCTCTGCCTTTGCTGGGACACCTTTGTTAGGACGACGCTACCTTTGCTTCTACGTCATTGTTTTCCTGTAAATGCTTAGATAGTCATCCCAATATACCTAATTTCAAATTCCATTTTCAAGCAGAAGTGGTGTCCGGCTCCGGTTGGTGGGGCCGTGCGTGTTGCTCACTGGGCCGCCTGACGTCATGCCGGCACGCATGTGCGATGGCTGCCAATGAAAGCGCGCTGGTAGGCGCGGGCGCATGCCGCAGATCTGATGAGATTGCCTTCTTTGACTGTGTGCAAAGACAGGAGGAGGCTCAGCATTGCTGTTGTGAGTAGTTGATGAAACTAAGTAAAATCTCTGTGCAGATAATAACACCTGCATGCACTGTGCATACACCTTTACGAGGCCAACACTAGGGCTGTCGATATGGCTGAATTCTAGTAAAAACTCATAAAATTTGAAATCATCGATACTACGAAAAAGAAGAGTACCTACACTGAAAAGATGATTAGAGCGAAATGGTGTGACTTGATTAGTCTCTCGAATTTTCTTACCGACAAAATCTTCTTCCATTCAAATGTAAATGGAAAAAGTTTTCCAAAGTCCAGTTACCATGCCAGCTAGGCAGTGACTTCATAATATTTCAGAAAAAGGGCAGTGGCCAAAGGAGATCATGAACAAGCCATTTGTTTTTTTTGCCATAATCGTGAACCTATTTTAAAATTATATTTTACTTTGCAAACATTACCAAATAATACATTATAACCTCCCGTCTTCCCGCAGCGCAGACGCAATCCATGACATGTCACGAAGAGTGTCAGAAAGCGCTATGGCGTCTTGGTCAGTCGCGCGTTGACCTGCAGGCCAGAGCTAACGCGTTGCAGTCCTGTGAGGAGTCCCCTGATCTCATGAGGTGTCTCAGAGACCTCACAGATTCGGTTGTTTCTACGGATACTACTAAATGTAGGTAACATAGAGTTTTATTTTATTTATAGGAGCTTGTGGATCTCCAGGTAGGAATCAATGTGTTACTGGCGTGTATGTTTTCTTCTAATACGACCAACTATGTACCGAAATACGTCAACTGTTGGACAGTTGACCAAGCATCGTCATACTACCCGCATCCAGCTAATTTCCGTGACATTATTCAGTCGTTGGTCCTCCTATAGGGGGCGTACACAGCTTTTGGCCCAATCGGGGGGCAAATCAGATTTTTTTTTATGGTGGATCCGCATAGGTAGCCCGTGAAATATTTTTTTTACTTTTTTGGCAATTTGCAAGTCAGTGTCAGTAGTATTTTGATTAAAATATGATTCCCCACCATAACAAATATGTATGTTCTCTAAGTTAGATTTGTTCTGAAAAATCATGATTTCATGAAAAAGTCATTCAATGGAACTTAGGGTATTAATGATTACAATTCGGAATACAAACTTGCTATGATCGAGAATTATATTTTGATCAAGATACAACATAACACTGACCAAAGACTGACAGAGCAAAGCCCATTTAACCTGACTTTGACTATTGTTGATCTCAGCCATGGTTTTACGCGTCTGAGTGTGCATAACGGTGGCGCAGCGCGGTTTTTCTCAAATTAATCCATAATATATTTTAATTGCAAAGTAAGTGTTAACGTGACTCTAACATAACTTTTATTGACAACAGTAGGTACTTAGGCTTACAAAATCCAGGGGGGGGGGGGGGGGGGGGCAGCTGCCCTCCCCTGCCCCCCCCCCCAGGTACGCTCATGATAGGAGGCTTACGCGACGCCGATGGTCTATCAAAAATAGTAATCTTAAAGACTACGATGGATTGTTGAAATTGTATAAGTTGTATCTTGAATTGTCTCTTTGTTCCCAACACAAGGAAGATTTAGAATTGGTTTCTCTTGAACTATATATGTCAGTTTTGGAATAGGGATGATGACTAAAAATTTTTTTATATTCCGTCTTTGTGATTATAAAAAAATATTGGACACGTATTTTTTCTTTTTTTACGTAATGATATTCATATTCATATTCATATCTTTATTTGCATTCCATAATGTAGGTATACAGGTGTTATAATGGCTTAGAGCTAAGGTACAATTACGGACCCTGTCGGGCACAGCAAAAAGTATAAAATAAATTCTTAATAAAAAAAAATAAAAAATTGAAAGAAATAAAATTAAAAGTAATTAAATTAAAAGAAAAATAAAATAAAATTAAGTAACAATCAACAATTTTTAAATATATTCTTAACATTATTTGAGATCAGATATAAGTGTAATTGTGGTGCATAATAATTATTTGATTTTTTGTTTTTTTTTTTTGTTTTTTTTTTATTATTTGTATCTAAAGATTACGGCAATACATTGAGGTAAAATGTGCCATGACGTCACGAGTATGTATAAAACCTACAGTAGCGACCCCCACTCCCCAACTTAAAATGCGTTTTATCTAAGTAATTTTTTATTAATATGATAAAGTAAAAAATACGTGTCTAATATTTTTTTATTATCTGACTGACGGAATAATTAGAGTTTCATTTTTTTTACCCAGGCATCATCCCTATTTGACAATTGATAGCTTACTCATGAAATTACAGCTTTCTTTAAGATTCTCTAAGATTCTGTCCTCATTCTGATACAGATCTATCTTGCTGTCGCGAATCAAACAAGCAAGAATGCCAGCCGACTTGCGAACGGGTCCTGCGAAGTAAAGGCGTGTTGCAAGAGATAGTAGAGGCTCTAGAGGTGGACTGCGGAGCCCCTTTCATCCTCGACGGCTTCTGGCAATGCTTCCTGAAGAAGGACGCGCCGCCAGAACCTAAGGACCTGATCCCGCATGATATTGCTAAGCTGCACTGCTGTCAAAAGGTGAGTTTATAACGATTTCGATCAGACATACACAGAGATTTGCAGATAGACCTCTAAGGAACTCAAAAAGTGTTTTCATAAATTATTATTTATGAGAAATTTTACTATGCCCTAGATGATTACTTAAATGATAAAACACTGTAACTACTGTACTATCGAAGAATTTAATATCTAAGCAGTTTGAAAACAAAATCCCGTGAACACGATGACCACATCTGTTTAACAACTTTTTTTGCATCGACCAATGAAACAAAAATACATAGTAATATTTTGTCGTTTTTGTTGTTCGTCTGTTTTGTTACAATTATCACAGATATCTGAACCTTTTTCGACCACTAAGAATAGAACAAAAGAAACAAATATGAGAAAGTTTTTATGCAAGTTGATAGGATTTCTATAGCCGCCAAGTGCTGCCAGCAGAAATAGTCCTTGCGGTGTGTAGATATGAAATTCTTTCATAGTATCTATTAATTATCCAATGTATTGCATGCATGTCTTTTCTTTTGTTTGGTATTTTATTGTTGCTTTTCTATGGTGTTTTTTTTTGTCTTTATTTTATATAATACCTTTAACCTATGTTTTACAAATAAATAATTCCGATTCTGTTCCTGATGTTAAACAGCAATATGTCGTTGTCCATCAAGTGTACCTTAAATGTGCTCTTCGTGTAATTTGTCCATCGACAATGTTGCCCTACGACACAGATGGTTCACTCCGCATTTTAAGTATGAAGCTACAAGTACACGGCGGGCTCGTCTTGTCGGGCCAATTCAGTGAGCGTAACGTAGTCAGAAGATATAAGAGTTTCGCGATAGAAAGAGAGACAACTTCTAGGTGAATAAACCTGTAGGTAATTAGCGCTGTGCAACCTGAATTGCACTTTATTGTGTCGTTGCAAGAGTCACTTTTTATTTCAATGATTTTGCGGAGTGAATCATTTGTGCCTAAGCTAGTGTTTTATAAATGTTATTTTAAAGGTCTTGTCTGCAATTCTTTTATTATAGAAAAAAATAAAGATTAAAATAACATTATCGAAGGAGCTCAATTTCAGCCTTGGAAGCCATATTTTCTGGTGTTTCGAACGTCACGTGTTCTAGAGCCACTAGGGATCAAATTTACTTCGCCTTTCGCGAAATTCTCCAACAAAGTTCTGATTTCTTTAGCAAACGACGTGTATTATGTGCCAAAGAAGTACTGCCGAAAGTAAATACGAAGCAAACTTTGTTTCAGGCTGTGACAATAAACTGTCGAAGATTATGTTTCGAGACGTTCAACTCTGGGTGGCAAACTAACTGGCAGAAGTTTTATTCGGAATGTTTGGGCGATCCCCAGGAGATCTCACTCTCCGAGTGTATGGACGATGGTATGTTTTGTTTGGAATCTTAAATAAAAAGACACTTCACGAAGCCGAGAGTCACATGTACTTTCCGTTATTGCGATATTTTTGTTGTACTGGACCATACCTGGAAACCTTCTGGTTACGGAGATATTGAAGGTCTTTCAAACATTTCTTCACGTTTTTTTTACTAAAACATGTATGAAATGTTGTATCTAAACTTTACCTACCCCTCCAAACCTTGTACCTACCATTGCATGCACCCTTAGAACAACATTTTGCGTGCGTTAAATTTACGCGGTACTACACCGCCCGCAACGATTACGCCTTATGGGAATACACACGTACGGTACGGCGCCGGGACGCACCAAATTCAAATTCAAATTCAAAAGTCATTTATTCAAACTAGGCTGAGAATCAGCACTTTTCGAACGTCAAAATTACATAAGACAGTCCCCCAAAACGCCCACCCTTCAACAATTCCTAGTGCATTAGCTGGGAAGAAGAAGTGGCGCAACAAACTCCCCAGCAGCACAGCTGTCTGTTCAGTTAGAAGAACAAAAAAAAATAAAGATTCTATACAATACTATTCAAAATAATTTACATTACGCAATACACAACATAATTTAAATTATTGGCCATATGTTAGCTAGCATACGCCAATATACCAAAACAAAATCATCGAGAACTATACTCAGGCAGAAATAAAAAACGAAACGTAAAAAGAACTTATTATCTAAATAAAAAGCCTAAAGGGCGTGCCCGCTTACATATAGTTGAAACTGGAAATTATAAATGATAAACTAGGACCATCCAGGTAAAATAAATAAACAAACAATTAATTACTAATAACAATAAATAATATGATCAATTATCGAGGTCACTAGCTAACCACATATTGCAATTCAACTCATAAAAAAAAACATTGTGATGAGTAGATTTTGTCAACAATAAATTAAAATAATTTGTCTTAAAAAGTTAAATATAAACTCATATAACTTGTCAGTAGGTAAGCTGGAGAAAGAACATAAACATTGTCTTGTGTTAATCACAGCGAGTGTAGGGTTACCAGGCTCAAAAATAGAAAAGCCGAATACAGATTCTTATTTAGCCGGTCATTTTGTCTTGAAAGCCTGACATGACAGGTACTTACTGTACTGGTTATTAAAATAAGAAAAAAAAAAAAAAAGTGTATTTTTACTGTTATTCATTTGAGACTCTGTACTGTTAATTATGGATCACGTTTGTTCTTACTAAAGTAATTTTTAACTTCTTTACAACTTTACTACTAAGAAACTAAAACAATCAATAATCAGCCCTATAAATATTATAATTAATAATTTGCTGTGTCGGTCCTAAATTAACATATTTTCTTCGCGCTTCCCATTTATGGAAACACACTCACCTTTTAGAAAAAATGGGCCAAATTATCCGACACACATTAACTTTAATTTTAAATGTGGTCATGGACGACCGAGCTTGGGCGCAAGCTACTTTTCCCATTCGTATGGGACGCCTCGGCGTCCGCAAAATTTCTAGTATTAGTTTACCGGCTTTTATATCCTCTGTCCACGGCACTGAGAAATTAATCAGGAAAATTCTAGCCTCCACAGTGATTAATTTTGATGTTCCGTGCTTCACCGAGGCTATGGATGCCTGGAAACTCGCTTGCTCGAACTCAGCTCTACCCGATTATCCATCTTCCCAAAGAAGGTGGAATGAGCCGCTCTGCAGGGTAGTACAGAACAATTTACTTAACACGTCTGCTACCCTTGCGGAGCGTGCGCGCCTGTTGGCTGTGGGTAAGTGGGAATCGGGTCTGTGGCTTCATGCACTACCGTCGTCAAACATAGGTACCTTGTTCGACGACACTACATTCCGCCTCGCTGCTTCCCTACGACTAGGAGCTCCATGCTGTTCTCCTCATCGCTGTCACTGTGGCGAAGCTGTCAATAGTCTCGGACATCACGGCCTGTCTTGCAGCCGAAGTGCGGGTCGCTTAGGCGGCACGCGAACATTAACGACATCATCCGACGAGCTCTTGTAACCGCCGGCGTTCCAGCTATATTAGAACCCAATGGCTTGGCACGCGACGATGGCAAGAGACCGGACGGCATGTCTTTATCTCCATGGAAGGTGGGTAGGCCTTTAGTGTGGGATGCAACCTGTGTCGACACTCTTGCGCCAGCCCATCTTCCTGGTTCAGCGTGCTGTGCTGGTGCTACCGCTGCGGCTGCCGAAAACCTCAAGCGGCGTAAGTATAATAACCTCGTTGGTAGTTATATTTTCGAGCCGTTTGGGGTTGAAACCCTCGGGCCGTGGGGTCCGAGTGCTCACGGCCTCTTTAAAGAAATCTCCAAACGGATATTTGACACTTCCCGTGACCCAAGGGCTGGTTTTTACCTTGGGCAGAGGCTGAGCATTGCCATACAACGTGGCAATTCGGTCAGTCTCTTGGGTACACTACCAATCGACAGCGATGCGGATGAATTTTTCGATGCTATATTTTAGTTTGTAAATAGTTTTAGTTAAGTTAGTATATAATTTTGCTACTATTATTAATTAATTAGTTATAAATTGTTTGAACCCATTTCAATAAATTCTATCGACATCGTTAAAAAAAATAAAAAATAATCAGCCTTCTTCATTACATTGAAAGTAATTTCAAAAAACAATAATCAGGCAACTTTTGGCGAGGCGGGGTTGACCAAAATCCTAATAAAAGCCGAGCAAGCCGGACTTGTGTATATTTGGCCGGACACGATTGTGCAAAGTAGTAAAGTCGGACACCTGGCAACACTAATCGTGTGGCATACAATGGATATTTGGATGTAGGACGCCTCAGCGGCATAGCCCACGTACTGCGCCGAAGTCGCACCGTATCGTGTGGACCGGACCTAAACAAAATGTTTGCTCATTGTTACTTTTTGGTGCACAGAATGCGTAGATTACGGCTATGTGATGGGTCTTTTTGCACCTTGCATATTAACCGATCTCAAAGCATAGGACTTTTAGAATGGTAATTCAATCAGACAGAAATAATTAAACTTCTGCTATGTCGCCGTGGGGTCGTGTATGGAGTAATTTTTTGCGAAAAATAACATACTCATAATAGGGATGATGCCTGGGTAAAAAAAATAAAATTCTAATTAGTCCGTCAGTCAGATAATAAAAAAATATTAGACACGTATTTTTTGCTTTATCACATTAATAAAAAATTACTTATATAAAACTCATTTTAAGTTGGGGAGTGGGGGTCGCTACGTCACTAGTACACACGGCTACACATCAAACTATACATTTCCAGTTTATGCTGATCTCGTATTGTATAGGATTTTCGTACAATGCGAGTTCAACTTCAACAATCTACATACTCGTGACGTCATGGCACATTTTACCTCAATGTATCGCCGTAATCTTTAGATTACGTAAAAAAATGAAAAATATGTGTCCAGTATTTTTTTATAATCTCAAAGACGGACTAAAAAAAATGTTTAGTCATCATCCCTATTATACCCTCGTGACTATTAAAATGGATGATACTAAGTGGAAGAGCGGATTCTCCTAACACAAGGAATTCTTGCTTAAAGCGCTGATAACCGACATTTAATGATTTTATACTGAAGATCACATCTAAACGAGAAGTGTAAATGATTTGTTTTTTTTATTATTTATAATTGATTGTTGACATTTTAATATTTTTTATTATTATTATCTCCTCTAAATCGGAGCACCTGCCATCTTATCTCTTCACCACCCTTGGTTGACTGGTAGAGAATGCTTAAGGCATTAAGTCCGCCTTTGTACCTTACTGTGTGCGAGAAGTTTAAATAAATAATAAAATAAATTTGGAAAAAATGAATTAAATTGATGTTAAATTTGAGTATTTTCTTAATAACTTAAGATATGAATATTTTTGATTATGTTTATATTACATAGTGAAATTAATTTGTAAAGTAATGTCTAACGCGGATAAAAAATTAAGAATCACGTAAAATCTATCAAGCAGTTTTTTCTGAAACCTTCACCATTTTAAAGATAATTTTATTATTAATCTTTTAGTATACGTGTTTTAATAAAATACCTTTTTTATGAATAATAAATGGATGGGCGAGTTCTATTACTGGCTGGACGTACGACGCGTTGCGTAAGCTCAGTACAGAACACGCAAACTAACCAATCAAGGTCACTAGCATATATCTGCGTCTTAAAGGTGATCACTAAATCATGTCTGTACTCGTAAATGCACTTTGTAATTGAATTTGAACATTTTATTTTTATTAATTGTAAAGAAAAAACATAAAAAAAATACACGTTAAAACTCAGAAGAAAACCATTTTAAACGCCTCGATGTATATTCCTATTGATTGGACGTATCCTTAAAATAATCATCGATCTTTCCTGCACATTCTATACTGCAGTGTCGTCCATATTTCCTATTCATGCTCATGCTGCAGCTAGAAAAACATGCTAAATAGCTCGCATCCATATTAATGTGGAATTCCCGCGCCTTGATGAGACGATGCGTCGACCATGCAGATTAGGATAGCTGACTAGAATATGCCTTTCTGATTCACAGTCACCGCTAAAGAGCTAAGGTCTCTTTAGCGGTGACTGTCGTTAGTTTCACATATTAATACAGATGGTTTACTCCGCAAAATCATTTAACGGGGATGCGCTAAAGTAGCCCGGGAAATTCAAATTTTCTTACGTTTTTTACAATTTGCAGGTTCAGGTTTTATCTTGATTAAAATATGATTCGCGACCGTAACAAATATGGCATTACAGAATCATAATCATGAGAATCAGCAATACAACTCCTTTTGTTAGAATAATCCCAAAAATCATGATTTCATGAAATAGTCACTCAATAGGATTAAGTATATGAACTTAGAGAATCGTATGATTTTTATGATTATAATTATATAAATATTTGATACGGCCACGAATTATATTTAGATCAACATACATCCTCATACTGAACTGCAAATTGCAGAAAACGTAAGAGAATTTGAACTTCGCGGGCTACCCTGACGCTTTCGCCTTAAATAAAAAGCGACTCTTGCTACGACACAATAAAGTGTAATTCCTGGTTATACAGTGCTAATTACCTACAGTGATCTTCACCTAAAAGTTGCCTCTCTTTCTATCTCGTAACTCTTATATCTTCTGACTACGTTACGCTCACTGAATTGGCCCGACAAGACGAACCCGCCCGCGTAGTTGTAGCTTCATACCTAAAATGCAGAGTGCGCCTTCTCTGTAGTATCTATTCTGTGGTAGTTAAGAGATTCTTTGTATTTTAAACGACAGCGTGAGATTTGAAGTAAGTAGGTAATGGCATCATCGGTTCAGAAATATCGATGGCGACTCTTGGATATCCAATGTCTTGAGGCTTATAGCAGTTTTTATAGGATTCTAGTCATGCAGGTGAAACTCAAAGCGTTTGTTGCAAATAAATCATTTGGTTACACACATTTTTGAATTGTCAAATGGTCGGTCAGTTAGTGAGAATATTGAAGCTAGTTGTCCGTTCCAAAATGTAGATCTCTATGAAGCAGAACGGGCAAGAAAATCCATGGACACTCGTTTAAATCAAGATATTACTAATTCCTGGGTACAGTACGACACAACTTAGATGTAGCATCGGCAAAATTCATAAAACCGATCACCATCCGAACTGTATGCGCCTTCAAAATCACCAATGTTTATTACTGCTTTAGGTGAAAATGATCTTTACGAAAACGCAATAACTTATGAAGTCATATAACCAAATTCGTTCGTAAAATTGAAATGAATTAATGAAAATTTTCAAATTTAAGCTACTTCTAAGTTGTGTCGTACTGTATAGATAGTGTCATCCACGAAGACGCCCCCCAGTCTGCTCGGCTCTGTACTAAAGCAAAGCTTAAAGTAGAGCAATCGCGGAGTGGGGCGCGTCTTCGTGGATGGCACTTTCTATAAATTACAATAAACATTGTTTTGGTCTCTTTGACGATAAACAGTTTGAAATTAGTGCAACATGAATGACGAGAGGCACCATGGGCAATCGGTCCCACTGCTACCCTGATTCTGTAGCGTTTTTAAATTGTTTGTAGCGTAATATTAAGGGGCGCCCAATGGTCCCCTAGCGCCACTCCTTTAAAAAAATATTATCTCGTGACTGAGAAGGAATTATGAATAACGGCTAGTAAGGACCCTTGGTAAGTCTGTCTAGAATTTTCTAATACCTTTTATACCGATCTAGAGGAAGGTGGCCGCTTTTCTTTAGATCGAATTTTGTTGCTTCATGTCTCAATATGAAACTTTATAAAAGGTATTAGAAAATTCTATTCTAATTCTTCAAGAGATAGTATTTTTTTAAAGGAGTGGCGCTAGTGGACCATTGGGCGCCCTCGCAATATTAATCAGATTCTTACTTAGCAGATAGATACCTAAAGGCCTATTTACACGAAGCAAGCTTTTTGGTTTTTTTAAATCTACAATGGGGAAGCTCTTGGCTTGCATCTCACCTGATGGTAAGTGATGATCAGGCCGAAGGTGGAAGCCAGCTTCACCCGGAATCCTCAACCACAGAGGAACTGGAGGAAGAGAGGAACTATCTTACCTCTAAGTGCCGAAACAATGCTGTTAACATGGTTGTTATGGCGACAGACTTAGATAAGATGGTGGTAGCTAGCCAGGCGGACTTAGAATAAGCCCTACCACCAACCAAACCGAGCAAAAAATTTTGTCCGATCGAACCCGGGATCTCTGGGTCTGTGACAGGTCATCTAACCGGAGTCGGATAAAAAATTCTTGCCTGTGGCAATGGCATACAATAAAGCGAATCTTCCCGGTGGACGCACATGTATGAAAAACTGGCTCAACTACGAGCTAGCGTGGACGATTCGCTTAATATTGAAGCATCAAAATATGTCTTGTTCAATAATGGTATCACACACGCAATTAAATCGCACCATGTAAATCAGGCTTTAATTTGTGATGTCAGCTCAACTAGGTACAGAAGTATCGGGGTTTCAATTCCCTTTTTTTCAATTTCCAGTGGACGCGCCATGTTCCCTCGGTTGCGCTGGTCTGACGTACTGCAGTCAACTGAACAGTCGTCCGACCACTCTGTTCCGATCATGTACTGCGCAGGCAGACCTCGAGGCACACCTAGCAGTCGCCGAGCAGAAGGGAAGTGGGTAAGATTCCCGTACCTTTATCAACACTGTCCAACAAAAATCCTGCTGAGAGCTGGACCAACGTATTGTTACTTATATGGTAGAGAGAACAACGAAGAAACCTCTTTAACAATAGCCAAAAGAGCTGTCTTCAGTGTTCTCAGGTCAGTCTACCCCGAATAGTTAGTCTACGCATTCGTGCTAGTGTCTCTAATCTTCAAAAGCATGAACATCTTTATTCTTATTCTTATTCTTATGTTACAGAGTTTTGATCATATCCGGTATGGAGTTGCCTTTGAAGAACTCAACTCAATGTCCCATCGATATTTGGAAGAGCGTCGCCTGCGCGTTACACGTCAAGCCCTGCACGGCTAAGGTGAGTGAATTTGTTATACGAAGCATAGCTTCAATGTTCTCAACACACATACTGACGCGTTCACTTTTGCAAAGTGAACGCGTCAGTATGTGTGTTGAGAACATTCGCTGGGAGCCAAAACTTTCATTGAAACTTGGAATCCCCCTTTTTGAGTTTTCCACAAATATCTCAAAAACTAAACATCCTAGGGTAAAAAATTATAGAATTTTCACCACCTGTAATAATAATACTTCCTAGTATGTTATCTGTAAATTAATGGATGGCTTTTCATTGACCTTGAACATGCCCTTCGTCAAAAATTCTGCTGCCTGCCGTATGTCAGATGACAAACGGGCAGAGAACCACCGATTGGGTCCCACTGAACGCACGACGACATCGCGGGACAGTCGAAGATGGCGGGACGAGCTTGACTCCTACCGAATACCGAAAGGACTGGCCGACAATAGGCAGAATAGATAATATGCATGTAATATTTGTTTTCACTAAATCAATAAAAGAATGTAACATAAACCTAAGAAAAGAACTAAAAGTTAAATTGAACTTTTGCTTGTTGCTCAAAAAAATATGAATCTCGCAACAATTTTCTACTACAGTTCAAACGGCCATTTCGGTCGCGGTTAGAATGTGACGTCATTTGGCACGTTATTGCTTTGTATACATCTGATTTTTAAGGTTTTTTGCCCGAAATCAAATAAATTAAATTGATTTTGTGCTTTATTCAAGCATAAATCGCACTTACAAACTTAACTTAGTGAGAATTCAAGCAGTTCGCAAAAAAAAAAAACATGCCTTTTAAGGTCACTTCTGGCATTTTCGAAGACGACGCGTTTCGAGTTTGCGTTTAGTTCCACCAAAAAACAACTTATAATAATAAATTGTAACTTGATTTCTCAAGTTACAATTTATTATTATAAGTTATGTGCTTAGAAAAAAAAAAAAGATTTTTTTTCTTGACTCCTATACAGAGTGGTGGCGGTGTTCAGAATCACGTACTGAATGAAATTGTTTATTCTGTAAATAGGATATCGGAATCACTTATGCACGTCATATAAAAAATATTAAAAATAAGCTAGGTGAGGTCGGTGTTTCCTATCTGATGTCCCTGCCACCCAGGATAATGTACCTATATTTATAAAATGAATAAGTTTTGAATTACGTGCATATTCCCTATTGTGTGGAAATGGAAGATGGGAGAGCTTTGCCCTGCATTGGGACAATACAGGCTAGTTAGATTTGATATGACGCGAACTGTAAATCCAACAATTTTTGACAAAAGTCGCTGGTGAAATAGCTGGTGAAATAGTGGCCTTGCAGTGAAATAGCTTTACTTTGATTTTATAGCCCCCATTCTTATCTTCCAGGGTCACAGCAGCCTGCTATGCGCTGAAGAGTGTGCGAGCTTAGTGTCGTCCTGCGTGGAGTGGTCGCGAGCTCCCCCCACCCTGACGGCGCGCGCGCTGTGTGCCAGGCTGACCCCGACGGACGCCAACGCGCCGTGTGTGCCTCTAAACCAGTTCATGTCTCCTAGTAAGTAGGATCATTAATAGACTATTTGGTATATCTTTCAGATTTGTAGTGGTTTCCACATGGTCCATTCGAGGAGCTCGTGGCTAAGTATCTACAGGGTAGCAGGGACATCGACGCGATGCCTGTTACCATGGATTCAGTACATAATAATAAGTTTATTTCACAAAAACAGTACTTAGAATCCATTACAGTTTAGTGCTATGATATAACAAAAGTACACAAAAAGTTTTAGCTTCTGGAGCCGAACTAGGAGGAACCTGTATTTCGGCTAACAGCGCCAATCCCCTCGAGTTACATTAGATTACAGTTCTTAAATGCTAGCATTTTACAAAACAAAGGAATAATAACAGTCTAAGATTACATGAATGGTCTGTACCTCTCTTTGTGTAATGTGATATGGTGAGTGAGTGAGTGTGAGAGGGTGTACATGATTCTGAAAGCCCCAGCATTGAAATTATTCGTCGGTTATTTAAAAAAAAAAAAACAGCTGCTCCATACATTTTGATCGCGTAGGTATTGCACTTTTCTATGGAACAGCAGATTTTCAAATAACCGACGGAAAATTTCAATGCCGGCGTTCAGAATCGTGTACTGAATCCATGGTAGCCGGCTTCGCGTCGATGTCCCTGCCACCCTGTATACTAAGAAATCTCAAAATTTTGTAAAATCGTAAAAACCGTGCGAAGCAGGAGTGGGTCGCTAGTAGTAATATAAGTAAAGTTGCACGAACCGATCAATAACAACGCTGCGCCAACGCACCGTGTTTGCCTCTCCTTCACTTCATGTGTCGTAGTAAGTCGTCAAATTACTCGGTGTCAATAACTTCGTGAATAGTGTGAGGTTCGGCTCCAGACTGTACCTAGCATAAGATAAGTTTTTGAATACTAACATTAGTAGAACTGGTTTATTATTATGATGGTTTCCTCAACTGATAATTCCAAATTTTTATGGGGACCATAAAGTTAAAAAAAATCTTAAGTAGTATACAGTGTGGTTTTTGGAGATGGGGCAGTAAGGGCTGCAACCTTAACCGTTGTCAACAGGAAATCGGTGTTAGGAGACTGTCCTTAACTTTTTGAGATATATTGATCTGCATTCACAGAATTTCAAATAAATAACAGCAAGAAAATAGTCAGTTTTCACAACTTTTATTTATCACATCTATTCAAAAAGAGCTAATTTATTCTTCGTAAACAGGGATTAAAATAGCTTTTTTATCCCTAGGGACTAAAAGTGATTTGAATTTGGAATGTGGATATTGTTAGTAAAAGTTCCAATAACCAAAGAGATCAATCACGAACATTGTATGAACAAGTACCAGGCCAGCCTGTTACAAGAGAGAGAAAGTGTGAATTTGGTCAAAATGAATATCAAAGATGGTAGCTGCCAATTTTTTTTTTTTTTTTTTTGTCACAAGTGTCGTTTTCACAGCTTTCGAGGCTGCTAAAGCCGATAGTGAGGTCAAAATGTAAATCCAAGATGGCGGGTCTGACAAATTACAAAATCATCATGGCTATCGTTTTCATTGTTTTCAAGGGTGCTAAACCCGATAGTGATCAAAATGTACATCCTAGATAATGGCTGCGAAAATTTAAAAAATTTTCGTCTTTGGTGTCGTTTTAATAATTTTTGAGGGTGCTCCTTCTTCTTTTCGTGTGATTAGTAACTAACCTGGTGTCAGAGTTTTAAAGCCGCCCATGGGCCTCTGATTTGGCTTCACATGCCGTCAAGAAATATCTCACAGGCATGCCGGTTTCCTCACGATGTTTTCCTTCACCGTTTTTGAAGCAAGTGATAATTATAGCAGTGTTAGCCTAGTGGTGTGACCGTCGGACTGCCAAGTCATAGGTCTCGAGTTCGAACCCAAGGCACGCACCTCTGAGTTTTCGGATTTATGTGCGTATTGTATAATTATCACTTGCTTCGAGGGTGCTAAAGATGATAGTGCGGTTAAAATGTAAATCCAAGATAGCGGCTGTAAAAATTGTAAAATTTTCCGATCGGGTGTCGTTTTCATAGTTTTTGAGTTAGCTAAAGTCGATAGTGAGGTCAAAACGTAAATCCAAGATAGCGGCTAAGAAAATTTTGTTTTTGTTTTAAATCATACGTGAGAAGGAACTTCGTTCCTGACGGGGGTCAGACCGCAGATGTTTTTTTTTGGTCATAGAGGCTGATAAAAAGTAGAGTGTTTACCTCGGGAGCAACACAATTTTAAGCTCGAGTGACGTACTTTGAATCCCTCTCTGTACTCAGGATTCTACTCTATAATCCTTCGCTCCACTCTGCATTCAAAGAAACACTCTCGCCTTAAGAATTCAAATCAAATCTGTTCAGTAGTTTGAGCGTGAAAGCGTAAGAAACAAAAAAACTAATTTTCGCATTTATAATATATTAATTAGGGTTTTATCGGTGAACTAATTCAACCCATTTTGGCCACCGCTGTAGCTTCTTTATACCACAATTTGATTGATGTGCTGTTACTGAAAGTGAGGTTAGCTGAAGGCACCACACTGGTTTCCTTGAAGTCTGAGACAGCGAACTAACAGGATATTCAACTGTCTTTCTCATATATTTTTTTAGGTACAGAGGCCCCTCTTCTGTCAGCGAAGGAGGTAGTGACGTCACCGTGCTCAGGCTCTCCATGCAGCTCTCCACAGACGTGCGTCATCAACAGGAACTGTCTGCACGGCGGCGCCTGTCCGCGGTACTACTGCGTCGATGGCTGCCCGCTCGGTAAGATATAGAAAGAACTCAGCACTGAGTGGTGGTTCAGCCGTTCGATTCTGTAAAAATATCACCGTGAAACTTAGGTGAAGTGAGCGTGAAGTGAGCTGTCAATAGTGTTAATCCCTAGCATCCTGCCGGTCGATTCTGTGGCAGTGACAGCTCACTTCACGCTCACTTCACCTAAGCTTCACGTTAATATTTTTATAGAATCGACCGACCAGGTTCCTGGTTCAAATAACCAGGAACCTGAACCACCAAACCTACCCAACACCACAGACCAACAGTGTCCAGAACTTATCATCGTTAATTTTTAACTGAATTCGACAAAGGAGGAGGTTATTATGTTCGTTGCGTATGTATGTTTTATTTTTATTTTTTTATGTATGTCCGCCGATTTCTCCGTCAATTGTCGACCGATTTTGAAAATTATTTTTTTTGTATGAAGGGGTATACTTCCAAGTTGGTCCCATATAAATTTTATTATCTTTGCTTTGATATTTTTTGAGTAAGCTTCAATAATACGTATTTTTCCCACTTAGTATATGTGGATAATATGATGATAACTTCCTGTCACTGTTATTTAAAAAGCAGTTATTGGTATTCGAATTTGTGAGGGGTAGGTACCACAACAAAAAAGAGAAAAATAAAAACTTAAAAAAAAAGAAAAAACAACAGACTTAAAAAAAAAAACACTACAAAGTGAAAAATTACTTTAATTTCGGAAGTCTTTGGTTTTGAATTTTTGTTTTTTGCCACCGACTTCCAAAATTAAAGTTATTTTGGTTTCGGTTGTTTTTTTTTTGTAAAAAGATTTTTTGATGAGTCAAATCTACAATCTGTAAAAGCGTTCTATGGGAGAGATTTCGTGAAAAGGGACGGAAGTGTGTAACAAGAAGCAGGGGAAGCGCGCGCTATTGTTTTGACAAATGAGCGCGCGCGGTGCTAGAGTTGGCCGTCAGATGATGACGATGATAATGATGATATTGTTTATCTCATATATACTTTTATGCGACTATTGTAAGTCTCGCTCGTTTTTTTGAGAGACAGATCCGTCGTGTTTACTGGCAGAAAACTATTGTATTTTCCCAACTTTCTTCTGCCTAACAGTCTGTTCTATGTTAGCATTGCGATCGTTGTTGGAAGTTACCCTCAGGTAACTTCCAACAACGATCGCAATCCAGTTGAGACTCGAAAAGAAATAACAATCTAAACTTCAATTTCTTTTGCAGGCGACAGTTCATCACAAATAGTACCAGTTGGTTCGTGGGTGCGGGTGCCAATGCCATCCTCCCTTCACAAGGCGTGCTTCAAGATCTGTCGCTGTGGGCACAAGGGTCTGACGGACTGTCAACCTCTACCCTGTGTGGAAATGGAGAACTGTCAGCTACATGACAGAGAAGTTATGCAAGGTTAGATCGTTTGGAGTATGCTAACGAGTAAAAAAGGAAATCTTTAGAAATATTGGATGTGGCATACAGTAGACATTAGGCTGTTGGGAGTGGGATAGTTTCAATTTCATTCTAATCTAGATTTTTTTGAGGATTCGTTGTCGTCATTTGATCGTTTTATTCTATCTTCTAAGGATGACCCACATTTACCACTTTTATACATCAATAAAAGTGGTAAATGTGGGTCATCCTTAGAAGATAGACAAATGCTATCGCGGACTTTTTTGTTGAACTTTTTAAGTTATTATTTATGTACAATCCTTTAGAACATACATTTTATGTATCTCTTACGGTTTACGCAGCTCACGCCGGTAAAGATCTCAGTCGGCACGATTTTCTTCAACATTTTCAACAATTATCAGTACAATACAATACCTGTAATAGTTACTACTAAAGAGACATTGTACAGTCGTTTTGTCTCTTTCTAGAGAGCGGTCGCTTATGTGAGGCTAACTTTCAGTCCAATACTCTATGCCTTGTACCATGAAATCCTTTACGAAAAAAGCTATATTCGAAATTCGAATCACTATTACGTCGCAGAAGATGTGAAAAGTAGTGTATTCTCCTCGGAGCTAAAGGTGTCTTCGTCTTGGATGAGCTTGAATTCCGCGCTGCAATCAAGACTAGTCTTAACTTGTTACGACCTATTGTTGAGGGTGGTTAGACAGTGAAACTACTCAATGATTTTAACACTGGTTCTTTATATTACAATTGCTATAAAATTGGCCAGCCTATGAGGCGGCGACAGAGGCACCAAACATAAGTAATTAAAACTAACTTAACACTAAATAGGAAACCCGCCAGGAGGGTTTTAGGCAGGTGGTAGTAGGAGCATGGTACCCTTCCAGTCCTCAGTACTGCCGGCTGGCGTGAGTCTTCGCCACAGAAGTGGTGAACAATATCGGTAATAGATTATAACATGAGAAAATTATACATACGGTTTACCATGTGCACTTTCCTGACCTCTCTTCGGTCCGGAGTTAACTCTCCTTTACGCTCGGCATTTATTATATGGTTCGTGACATTAGCAGTGCTTTATCCCCTTAGTAAATATTCTGCTATTTGTAATTCAGCGCCATCTGGCGAAAAATTACCTGAGAGCAGGCCGTATTTTTCACCAGCAAACGCTGTTAGCGTTTGCTGGTGAAAAATACAGCAAATAGCAATGTCAGCAAAAGTAATCCCTCGGTCTATCCAGGTGAAAAGTACTACATGGAGTGCAACGCGTGCGCGTGTCGGGGCGGCGAGCGCGTGTGCGCACGCCGCGCTTGCGCACGCGCCGCCTCCCTGCCGTGCTACTGCCCGCCGCACCACCTGCCCGTGCGCGCCCGGCACACGCCCTATCCTAACGCTTGTCTAGCCAAGTTAGTATCATTGTACCTAGACTTACTACTACTTAGCGCCGCGCCTGCGCACGCGCCGCCTCCCTGCCGTAATCGGCATTCGAATCGTTCTCAGACCTCTTAGCAATTACTTTTTTCTTTAATATTCAATGTATAGTGTTGACTCCACTACGATTTTATTATATGTATGTATAGACGAGGAGAGCCATGCCCTACATTTCATCATTTAGATAAAATCGTTTTTTTACACTTGTATTAATATTTTTATTCTGTATATTTCTTTATCCAGATGTGCAGGTGCCTCAGACGGCGAGATAGAGTTCGGCACCAGTTCTCCTTGCGCCGGCGCCACGTGCGGGCGGCGCCACGTGTGCATGCCGGCGCCCAACGTGTGTCTGTCGCGCCTGCAGACCTCCTGCCCGCAGTACTACTGTGGTATGTTGTGTATGTCAGTATGGTAGTATGTAGGCGCCACGTGCGCCCGGCGCCACGTGTGCATGCCGGCGCCCAATGTGTGTCTGTCCCGCCTGCAGACCTCCTGCCCGCAGTACTACTGTGGTATGTTGTGTATGTCAGTATGGTAGTATGTAGGCGCCACGTGCGCCCGGCGCCACGTGTGCATGCCGGCGCCCAATGTGTGTCTGTCGCGCCTGCAGACCTCCTGCCCGCAGTACTACTGTGGTATGTTGTGTATGTCAGTATGATAGTATGTAGGCGCCACGTGCGGGCGGCGCCACGTGTGCATGCCGGCGCCCAACGTGTGTCGTCAGTATGATAGTATGTAGGCGCCAAGTGCGGGCGGCGCCACGTGAGCATGCCGGCGCCCAACGTGTGTCGTCAGTATGATAGTATGTAGGCGCCACGTACGGGCGGCGCCACGTACGGGCGGCGCCACGTGTGCATGCCGGCGCCCAACGTGTGTCTGTCGCGCCTGCAGACCTCCTGCCCGCAGTACTACTGTGGTATGTTGTGTATGTCAGTATGATAGTATGTAGGCGCCACGTGCGCCCGGCGCCACGTGTGCATGCCGGCGCCCAATGTGTGTCTGTCGCGCCTGCAGACCTCCTGCCCGCAGTACTACTGTGGTATGTTGTGTATGTCAGTATGATAGTATGTAGGCGCCACGTGCGGGCGGCGCCACGTGTGCATGCCGGCGCCCAACGTGTGTCGTTAGTATGATAGTATGTAGGCGCCAAGTGCGGGCGGCGCCACGTGAGCATGCCGGCGCCCAACGTGTGTCGTCAGTATGATAGTATGTAGGCGCCACGTACGGGCGGCGCCACGTGTGCATGCCGGCGCCTAACGTGTGTCTTTCCCGCCTGCAGATCTCCTGTCCGCAGTACTACTGTGATATGTGTCTTGTAGCGACAGCATATGAACGACGCAATCTGGAAGGGAACCAAGTGAAAATGGCGCCACTGTAGCACGTTATTGTGTCCTTTAGTTCTAAATCGCGCCAGCAAGTTGTTGTTGTTGAAGTTTGACGAGAAATATGACCCAACTTTAACGAGTATCCCGTAGGAGTTTTATAACTATATTCCATTTCTTTGTACTATCATCATTTCAACTTAATATCTATTTTCCAGTAAGCACTGTGAACTGTAACTCCCAGTCGGCCATGCCAGTGTGTGACACAGACGCTCGCACTCACACCAACCCGTGTCACCTGGTCATGAGCGGCCGCAAGTTCGCCTACTGGGGCGTTTGTCTCGAAGGATGTTCTGCTGTGAGTACAATACATTAGCTCTAAGTGCCAGTCAGTTGGCAGCTCAAATTGTGACTTCTGATATATTGTTAGATTCGTTGTTTAGAAATTGTGGTTTTTCTCCTTTAACTGAGTTATACACAATCAGTGGAAGTGTGTCAGTGTGTTTTCGGGTGTGGATTGAACCCACGATGTCTCATTCTTAAGCCCAGCCATACTTGGATTCTAATTTGTATTGCACGTAATCACTTAGTATGCTGAAGTCCTGCGCCCTATTTGCGTAACTGGTGGTTTGTTACTGTAACAGGCAACTCTGGGATTATGCTAAGAGAATATGAATCCCACTTATAATATCAACCACCAACTGCGATTACCATTGTCATTGCCTAGGCACATCTCAATGTCTTTTAAATGTGAAACAAACCTTTTCATTCTCATTAATATTTCAGGCTGGTCCAGTATGCGGTGTGAACGGAGTCTCTTACATCTCAGAATGCGCTGCTTGGTCAGAATACGTGAGCGTAGACTACGCAGGCCCTTGCCTAGCCGTAGGCCCAATATCAGACCTAATGGAACAAAAGTGTGCCTTGATAGACAGAATCAACTGCCCTACACTGAAAAAACCAAACTGCCTCGGATTCACCGCCCCTGGAGCATGTTGCCCAAAATGTGGAGGAGCCCTAAGAATATTGTATTCGAAGAAACAAATCGATAGAGCGTTGTACGGAACGAATATTTCTGCGACAGTTATAAATCTGAACAATATTTTGAAAGCACTTGAAAGACATGTCAAGATTGCTGAGTGTGCTCTCAGAGGATACCTCACTATTGAAATGGAAATATTCGTCACAGTTGAAACTATGCTGGATAATCCAACTGATTTACAACTGAATGTGTGTATCTTAGAAGCTGAAAAGATAGCAGACATGATTAACAGAGAGAGTGTGTTGATAACGAGTGATTTAGGTTTAAGTTCATTGTCATATGCGTTGACTGTACATACGTATCCCACACAAGGTGCAAATACTATAAGTCTATCCATAGGTGCTTTATTAATAAGTTTAAGTATCTACGTTTTAAGGTAGGCATTTTGTATAGCATTATTATGTAAATTTGTACAGTAGGTGTAAATATTGAATGTTATAAATAGTAACTTAGTGCCATAGTTAGAAACGTATACAAAGAATTCAGAGATTATGCTTTGGTTTGCTTTAAAATCAGGCGCAAATTATTTAGTCATGTTCATCACGTGAGTTCGTTGTGCCATCGTAGTTGTAATGAGATTAATGTCTTTGACTTATACAAATAATGCATGATAGACTGCAACAAGCATTTTTATAACATTTTACAAAAGACATTTTTATAAAGTACTCGTAGTCCTTAAACCAAATATGTATTACAATTATTACTTTGTTATTAATTTTTAGATGTTTAGATATTTTGAAAATGTGAATACTGTTTACAAGCTTAAAGATTATTGAAATAAAAACACCATTACTATACAAAGATTTTATTTACCCAAATTATTGAGTTTTAGATATTTGCTCTAAGATCATAAACAATTTAAAGGGTTAGAAACTACAATGTCATCGAAGTAGCAAAAACATATTGCCAAACAGTACTATGGGTAATTTACTCTTTGTTATAGAAAATAATATACATATTTATTATGTACTACCTACATAAAAAAATAGACAGATCTTTTTGTTTTTTAAAGTTAACGTAACGACGATGACGTGACAACCTATCGTGGACTAGTACTTGATAATAACCTGCTTTCGAATCGAGTGTTACAATTTTGAAGCTATAATTAGAGATAGGTTGTGGATACAATTTAATAAGTTCGACATTGCACTTTTGACGGATTGCACGGTCGGATTAACATGGTTCTTTACTTAACGAGTGAAAATCGTGAGTATAAGCAGGTCCTCATTTTTCACGGTTCAGGCAATAGTTGATATTGGAGTCATCTGTTGATGAAGACAGTAATGATTGTTTTACTTAACAGCAGTCTCAGAAGTGAATTACTCTGAAAACTTATTAAAATGCAACATGATTGTTTAGTTTAGTTGAGCGACAGATGGATCAATGCCGGATATGCAACGTTAAGGATTTTTCGTGTATTACGCTGCGTTAAAACTATTGTCACATATCTTACGTATCGAACCCTGCAGGTTATTAAAAAAATGTTTCAACGTGAGAATCGAATCCTCGACCCGCAGCGCCGAAGCGAGATATGCAATCAAATAAATTGATATGTCTTTTATACAAAGAGTATAATTATAAAATAAAACATTGAAAAATCATTTACAGAAAAACCCACAAATGGTTATACAGGAATAGAACAAACGATATTTTGAGAAAATCTTGAATCTCGAATCTTGATGTCCTCACTGATGAGTAGTGTAAACAAGACAAGAGCATTCACAACGCAATTCACACGCTCTCATTCACAACTTAGGTATGCGTAGTAAAGTCCTCGCGCACATGTGGGAGTTGCGCGAGGAGGCGAAACGCCGGGGTGTAACTCCGCTGCCGCGAGAAATCACGGCACAGCGGACAGAGCTCCGGCTGGATCTCATGGCGGTATGGAGTGTGCGATTGTCGCAACCCAGCGCTGGGCACGCCACAATTGCGGCGATAAGTCCCCTCTTTGAGGAGTGACTTGAGAGGCGCCATGGCGTCCTCACCTTCCGCCTGACGCAGGTCCTCACCGGACACGGTTGTTTCGGGAGGTTCCTGTTCCGAGAAAGGCGGGAGGAAACGCCCGGGTGTCACCACTGTGTGGATCGCCCGGAGGACACGGTGGAGCATAAGGTGGAGGTCTGCCCGGCTTGGGCGGAGCACTGCCGTGTCCTCACGGAGGCGATCGGCGGCGGCGATCTCTCACGTCCGGCCCTGGTTCAGGCCATGGTTTGGAGCGAGAGTGCATCGGAGGCCGTGACCTCCTTCTGCGAAGCAGTTATGTTCGCGAAGAAGGAGGAGGAGCGCGCGAAGGAGATGCAAGGCGCACGCCCTCGCGGCCCTAGTCACCGCACGAGACGCCCCGGGCGTCGGGAGTCGAGAGCCGACTTCTGGCCACCGTAGGCGCGGGCTTGCGGACGGTGAGCAATGGGCAGCTCGCCGTCCGATAAGGACCAGGCCTGTGTCGACGGCGCGTTGTGTTCCACGCGCGCCTCAAAGAGATGTCAGCACCAACCAACGGGGTCGAAAGACCAATGCCTGCTGGGTTTGCGGGTTTGTCTGAAAGGGATATCGCGGCCCCGGCACACAGGCAATGGAAGGAACACAGGTGAGTTTTAGTCAGTAAAAGTCTGACACACCCTCTCGCTCTGCCCAGAGCGGGAGAAGTCATTTGATGATTTCCCATCCTCAAAAAAAAATAAAAAAAATGTATGCATAGTGATACACAGAGTTATTTTTGGTACACGTATCTACGTGTAGGTACCTACCGATAGATGGCTCTCATTTGGTAGTAAACATAATATTCAAATGAAAACTGGGATCATAATAGGTACTTATTATTGCTATAATATCATATTAATAAAGGTATTTATTGCAGGCTTCTAGAATATAAGTATCTTTAAAGAATACTTACTCATGTTAAAAAAATCTTGAATCATCATACGAGTACATTAAGTTAATCTGTACACACTCGGCGCCGAATCTCGGGGGACTATGCAACCGAAACCTGCATCCCTGCGTTCACAACACGGATGCGGTGACTCACAGTGTGGTCTATCATTACGCGATAGGGGGAGAAAACATAAAACTAGGTACGTAAAAACACTAACCACACGAAAAGAAGAAGAATAAAAACATGTTGAGAAAAACTTTAATTTCGAATTTTGATGTCTTTGTGGCGGCATCTACATCGCCACATGCGAACTACGCATCAAAGTCCTGACGACATACAACATCCTGCATCCTGAAATCCTGCATCGCGCAATTAGTGTTTACCGCGTGAACAGCATGTAAATAACTTCCCCGACATCAATCTTTGGGTAGTTGCTCGCCAGACACGACACCCATCTAGTCAGAGAATCCTCCCTTTTTTAATGAGGATGAGTGAACTTTACACCCTGTTCCTCATAACCTCTAAACGACCACTAGAACAACAGAAAAAGTATTTTTACGATGCATTGGAATAAAATAAAAGACACAGTTATAATATGATTGTATTTTTCACATAACACCGACAATCGAGGAATATAATATTATTATAATGTGAATTTTACAATATCACAATTAATTGATCACTTATAATTAAGTTCAGATAAGTCTTTTTTATCGAAAAATATATTGATTCTATCGAGTAGTTGTGGTTCGGTGACAGTTTTGGCGAGTTGCACGAACCCACTCTGCAGTACTGGGTGGATTAGTTGGAACCTCTCCAGCGAAAACGTCAGGACCAATTCCAGATATGCCATTAAAATATTTTGGAAGCAGTTTCGTTGCACTTCAGTATCCTGAAAAAGACAAGTAGCGTTAAGAGCTGAATATTAGGCAACAACCGGTTTCGGAAAGCCACATCAATACAAAAAATTTGTTGAAAGCTGTGAAATTCTCATGCTATGCGATTTTACGCACGGCTACACATCTATACTGAAATTCTATACAATGCGAGATCAGCATAAACTGGAAATGCATAGCTTGATGTGTAGCCGTGTGTACACTCGAAACACAAACAGCCAATAAGATCCCTTGACATAATATTGGACAACAGATTAAACTCAATAGGTTTTCAGAAACCGGGAGGACGTGATCATTAGTGGAATATTTCTCACCTTGCTTATACTCAAAGCTCTTTGTTGTTCTATTTCCGGAGGCACGGGTTGCGGTGGTAATATTGGTTCAGCTACTTTGATCTTTTCATACGAGGGTCCATCACAGATCGTAATATTCACTTTACGAGTATCTATGTTATGATTTTCTATTATATCCGGCACACTACCTTTCTTTTCCTTTATTGGAGTCTCTTTATTCTCTGTTTCTTGTGGCAAATTACCATTTATAGGTTTGTTATCATTAGCATCGGTGCTTTGATCGTTATCTATATCAGTTTCAGAAGCTTCTTTAACTGTGTCTTCCTTAATTTTCTTATTTGATGGTATATTTTCAGTGTGGATCTCAACAGTGATAGATCCTTGACTATTAGCTTTGAAATCAGCGAATGTAAATGGTTTTGGTTTTTCGACACCCTCGTCTGGGGTAATATTAAAGTTTTCATTACTCTCAGATGGTTCTTCAGAATTTTCGTTCGGTTCTTGTGCATAATACTGTTCGTAATGAGTTGACGAATTATCACTTTCAGCGGAGCTACAAGACATTCTCTCTTTAATATCATGATCATCAAAGTCTGACACACTTATCAGATGTTTTACATAGTTGTGACATAACAACTCCCATGTATGTTTGAGGTCGAATATTTTTGTCACAAATCGATCATATTCCAGCGTCAAATTCAATGTCGTTGTGTAATTGTGCAATATTATAGATATATCGGTAGATTTTAGTTTAAATCTGTGAACGCCATTGAAGAATATCTCGGTCAAAGCAATTATTTTGATCAACCACGAAGAGGTGGTTTGTTTGTATAGGTTGGCAGCGTGATCCAAGTTGGACACTTTTTGAACGAGAAACTTCAATCCTGGCCTTGAATCAAATTGCATGGCTCTTGTGAATGATAGTTCCAAACTTCTTAGCAACAAGTCCGTGTTGTCACTGTTTAGGAAGAACTTGTAATTGCATACGTTGGAACCCGTTTTAAGACTATCCAGTAAGATACTGTTAATACCTTGGAAGACATCGGACGATGCTTGGATGAGAACGGTGGCAATTATTTGAACCAATATTTGATGGGCTAACAATCCCACTACCAGTCCTCTATGAGGGATTCTTACAGTGTATAGCTCTGGATTCAGAGAGTTTACTGACTCTTGGAGATAAATCAGGAATATATAACTTCGATCATCAATCAGCATCAAATTCTGAGAAGAATTCTTAGGAGTTATTTTAGCATGTCCATCCCCTTTCAATTGTTCAGTTAAGAATACTTGTTGCGCCATCGCATGCAGTCTTACATTATCATTTACCGAACAATCCCGTCTTGCAGCTACTTTTACTATAGCTAGATCTCCATAGAAACTATTTGAGTTCTCTTTGAAAGCATAGGTCAGTTGCTTGAGAGGCGTCAAGCTAACGTTACAAGCTCTGTGCAAACTTGTGCAAACGATTTCCCATTGATTGTCAGTTAGAAGATGTCCCGATGTTAAAATAATATGTCTTATGCATGACGCTCCTAGTCTAGCGATTGGTTCTTGAGGTTGAGCGATGCATTCAACTAGAATCAACATGATTTGTTTCAAAGCAAAAGTTGCTTCTACGCTCTCAATAGGTTCTATTTCCTCTCCATCTCCTTTCTCATCGACCGTTGATCTTTCAACGTTTATTTGCTGTAAATGATGTAGGTAAACGACAATAGTATCGGTCGTCATGCCACAGCATTGCTTGAAGTTCGGCATCACGCTGTCCCAGTGAGTATTAACATTTGCAATTTGCCGAAGCCAGTTTTGAACTGTTGGAAGAAGAAGGTGGTTTATGCAGTGCAAACCAAAATGAGTACCAGGGACTTCAACTGTGTTCCTTAACAGTTTAAATAAGGTTTCCATTGCTGCTGGTTGATTCTTCTTAGAACAAACGACAGTAGCTGAGATCAAACCCTCAATGAGGACGTACCATACTTTCAGTATGTTGCTTTGTTTATCAAGTTTCAAAAGGCAGTTATTAGTTGTATTTGAAGGGGGAAGACTTGTGGATAACTTTCTGTATGAAATGAGATCTTCTTCATAATGATCGTTAGAAATGAACTTGGTGATATCAAGAGAAGCACTGGGTATTATCGGGTCCACGACGCACAACGGCATGTCTCCTTTGATTCTGTTACCCGTATTGAAAATAGGACATTTTGGCATATTGTACATCATTGTTAAAATATCAGCGCAACTTTCTAAGTGGTATAATGCCTCTCTACACATATCTACTATGACTTTTTCTGATTTCTCTTCACTGAGTGGTATAAATTTGCTATTCTTTGAGAATTTCAAACTAAGGCTTGGTTTTGGTTGTGTAGGTGTTGTAGCTTTCTTTGGTTTGACTTCAGTACCCTGAACTTCATCATAGTGCAGTCCTTTGATATGACTTAAAAGGCACAGTATACAGTCAAGAGCTGCATTTGCGAAGACAAGTGTGTTGTCTGTGCTGAGAAACACTTTGAATATTTCCAAGATGGCGGAGTATTGGTTGGAATTGTTGGCAGCTCGTAATGTATTGAAGAGTGGCCGCCAACCCGATCTTATTTCCATTCTGTTTGTTTCCACAAATTCACAGATGCAGGAAATGATTTGTTCCTGGAGACAAATAATTCATTAAGTTAATTCTGCCTATTATTTATGACTATATTAAATATTAATTTCAGTGAGTATGTTATAGGTACCTGTATATCATCATCACACAGTTCCAAGCAGAGAAGGTTCTCAAAAGGCTTCAGCAACGCCTCGTTAAAGTGGAAGTGTGGTAACTCTACTTGTTGGTTGAGTAGAGCAGTTGCACAGTCGTGCAGACATTGGATAGCTAAGCTTGCGATCTGGATGTCCTTGTGGCAGGCCGCCTGTGGAATTTAAGAAAATGATGGTTCCCTGAGTTCCTGTGTAATTTTGTTTAAATTGGCGTTTTTTTTGTGGTATGAGTGTTAAACAAAAGTTATACCAGTAAAGTGTAAGACAGAAACAAAAGGTCTAAGGAAGCTAGATATTATGTGAAAATGTTTAAAATCAACATTTTCATGAGATATGGACAATTTCGCAATACTACTTAGGATATTTGTACTTAGGTGATGTAGAGTTAGGTTACCTTAACCATAAATAGAACTACGATGCAAATAGTGATGTCAAAAATGATGCTTCAGCGACGCAATACCTAGATGTGTAGACAGCTACGAAAGAAGCTAGCACATTGACGGGTAACGAGTTTAAGGTTATTGTTACCTGCATAAAGTGCGGTCCCACGACCGTCCATATCGCCATCCTATGCGCCAATGGCCTTGCAGCACGTAGACACCTGAGGGCCACATCTCCCGCGCGACACAGTGCCCTAGCCGCCTCCCCGCCCGCGCCTCGGCCTCCACCTCCCGCGGCCCCACGCCTCCACCACCACACGTTGTTGTTAGCTACGTCTGCTTCCCATGAGCAGAATAACTAGGGGATGATATTGACGGTTTATTATACACTTATATCGAAAAAGAAGAAGATATTAATAAAAAAAATCCCTCTGATACCAAGGGACAAATTCTTTTGAAATAGGAACACGACTTTTTCAATTAGTTGGCGAAACTTCACAGGTGGTTAAGGGAAGAAAAAGAAAAAAGAGTCTTTGACCTTCAATATCTCCGTAACCAGAAGGTTTCTAGATATGGTCCATTACAAAAAAAAAAAAACTACAATCACGGGGAGTACAAGTGGTAATCAATACTAAAATACAAAAGAAAACAACTTCTTACTAATCGATGTTGATGCGCCACCAGCCTTTGTAGCGCAGCTTTCAGTGTAGGTAGCGTGGTAGTGGCTGCTAGACGCGTAAAGAGAGTATCAGCTGCAGCGGTCAACGCGCAGCAGACTCGAGCTGCACCAGAACCGGATATAACATTGCCACCCTGGATTGTAATAAAACAAAAGCTATAAGAGTATCTTCTAACTTCATGAAGTCATGGTATTAGTACAGATTGCAAGCAAATAATACCTAAAATGTAACAATTTTCAAATTTACCTCTTGTCTGCATGTTTCTACAATTTTCGCCACTGACATGTCATTGGTTAAATTGTTCTCGAATACCGGCTGCAAGAAGTTGAAGACGTCCACACTACGGAGAAACAAATGATCATCAACAAAGTAGGTCTAATGCGTCTGAAGACTTTAACTTTGATACCAGTTATAAAATGATTCTTATGGCTTAAGTGTAGGTCTAAAACTCACCACGTTTCGTCATCTTTACCATCTAACCCTAATTTAGCATCAGCTTGTAGTATAGAAACGGTCTTATTTCTGCCAGTTTGCATGGTCACTATTGGAGTGGCGTTGTTTCCTTGATGTCCGAATAAAGAATGTTCAAAACTGGACACGTATTGGCAGGCTGCGAAAATATGCTCCCAGCATTCTGGAGCCTTTGATCCCAGTTCTAAGCCACCTATGAAAATATTATGTGTAATTAATTTTTTGTTTATAAAATACTGATTTAAATTGAGTCTAAAGTAGGAGGAATTTTACACAAACTCGCCCCAATTGGGCGCCAACACTGTAATGTTGCTCTTAAATAATTGGCGCCCAACAAAATACAATAAAAAATGTATTATATTATATTTCACCTGTAATTAATATATCCAAAGACAAAGCATGTGTCGATAATATCTTGCCGTTCGGTGGCTGTGAGATTGCGGAGTTTGCTAGTAAAGCCAGTATGCTACTGCAACGATTTTGTAAGCTCAAGGTATTGCTTACTCTTGCAGCCTGAAATTGTAACATCATAAAAATGTGGTTATTAAAATTATGTTAAAGGCAGTTTCTCCTGTATCGTCGAAAAAAAATTGAAGAATCAAAAGTTACTAACTGTGAAAATATACAAATAAAAGGGCCATTTCACATAATAACTCTATTTAATACCTTATGGAGTCCTTCAAGACATTGAATTGTTAGCCCCTCCCAGGCAATCCGCTTCCTTTTCCCGAAAGTATTTATTTTCTTGGATATCATGCCGTGCAGTTTTTGTTTTTTGTTACCGTATCCCGATAGGGGCACACTTAATACCGTAACCATAGAATCCCAAATACAGGTTAATATCCTGAAAGAACACTGATGTTGTTGAAATCACATAGAAAAAGTTTTAACACATATGTAGTTAAGTAGTTTTTTGTTTTTACCTTCTTGCCCAACGCAAACTAGCATCATGCTGCGGGGAGTCAATTGTAGTATTATATAAACAAGAGACTTCTTTCAATTTCTGCCAGTCAGACATAACTGGACTTTGATCCAAACCGCCAAGATCTGTCAAAATATACCTTGATATTAAGATATCATCCAGATAAAAACCACTTTGGAAAATAAAGTATGCCGTTATTGAAACTTAAAACTTTAGGTTTCTGTATAATCAGTTTTTTTTTTAATATTTTGTTTACAAACTACAAATAGAAAACATATTTTAGCAATTACGTGTTAGGTTTTAGGTTTGCACAAAATCATATCGAGAATTACAATCTGATAAAAACCTTTGTTTAAATCTAAGACACGTAAAATGTACTTACTTACCAGGATAACTCTATTTCATGTGTTTTTTTTATTGTTTACATAGAGTTCGTTATCTCAGGTTGAACGTTCTTACCTGACAGCAAATGTACAAGAGGATGGTCAGTAGTAGGAACTTCTTTTAGTAGATCAGTGGTGAGCACTTGTTGGTACAACTCCCGCAGCCATGTTGCCGACAGATACACCAGCACACCACTGCCTTGCACTTCTTCTACAAACTCGTCTTCTGTTAGAGATACTTGGACTTTCTGTGGAAAATAAAACATGTTTTTTCTTAACATTTTCTCCTTTGGTTTATAACCATGACGACAGGATTAACCCTCGCAATTAGTCACAGTGTACGTTATGATTTTAATGAGATATTAAGATAATTAGAAATGATTTTGTGCTTTAACTTCATTTCATACCTACATAATAAAAATCTTAAATTCAATTCATTCATTAATTTACTGACAGACAATGCACAGTCTACGAACTGGGTGTAGAAGCATGATACTTTTGTACATTTGTGTGCTTAAAGTGTTAAATAAATAAATAAACTTTGCACAAGAGTTCCTTTCTTATCAAAAGGGAGCACTAATGAAGGATTTTTGAAAATTCACCCCCTAATGGGGTTAAATAGGGGATTAAACTTGGTATGAAAGTTCGGTTTAATAAAACGTAAATTGGTAACAAAAAATCAAGATAATGATAAAATCAATCAGTCTACATAGATACTCACACTGGGCTGATTATAGTAGTTAGTTCTCCGTTGCTTTAGAGTCAGTAGTAAGGCCGCGTAAGTAGCGAGGTATACGCCATCTGCATTCATGATACAAGCTGTAGCGGGCGGCTGAGCAGCGTTGTGTTGGCAGCATTTTGATGCAAATTCTTGCATTGCTTCATCTACCTGATTATCAAAATTAAAGGATTTAATATTTTTGGCATCAAATTCGATAGGTAAATCGGTAGGGAATATTTCAAAAGTTTAAGTGACTAACTTCAAATTGATAATATTTCCGTTCCCCTAAAATATATTTTAGGAGCATTATTACCAACGGCTCCATAACTAACTGCATTGTTTTAATTGTTACATACCTCGATACAAGTTCGGAGATTGAGCAGCTTTGGGAGAAGAGAGTTTTGCAGAGTTTTGATAAACTGCCGCGCGTTGTGCCTTTCCAAATCTACGTTGCATTCTGTTATGGTGCATCTACAAACAAATAATATGTTTTATATCTAAGCTTATGTTGAGATTGTTCGAGTTGTTAAACCTTTTAATGAAACCACAAAAATTCCTAAATTGGCAATTGTTTTGATATCAAGGTGAAATCCATCTACATTATTTTTGTAATTTCATCCTGAGTTTCTTGAACCGTCGCTACAGTACTTTTGGCTAAAATCAGAGTTTTCAATAATAAGCTCCATAAACTAATCTTACCTTCCCAGGTTTAAAGTCTTCGGAACAGCCCTAGGTTTGTCATGAACTGTATTCTTGTCACTATCGCTTGATGTAGGGTTACTAGCTCTTGACGGTAGAAATACGTTGTCAGCATCAGAGTCCGCTTCTCCATCGCTGCCAGAACTTGCGTTTTCTGGACCAGATGTATCTACAAAGTAAGTACAGGGTGTAAAAATACCCTTTACGAAGCCGTCATCTACGCATTCTGAACATCAAACTAAGTAAGATTGTGCAAAAATAATTGCTGAGAAACGACTTTTTGTGTGGTGACTTTTTTGGTGTGTAAATTCACTGTTTACGGTAAGTAGTGCGCAATGTAACGCACGCAAAACATTGTACTTATGGGTGTATGCAACGGTACAGGGATCGTGGGAGTACTTAAAGTTAATTTAAATTTAAAACTTGTTTCCGTATAAAAACTTTAAAACTTTGACCTTCAATATCTCCGTAACCCGAAGGTCGAGTAGAAAAAATATATCATAATACTCGTAACGGGAAGAACAAGTAACTTTCGGCTTCGTTCAGGGTGTTCTTTACCCGTTATATTTAGGTTATTTTACCGACTTTCTCTAAGAAACTTTCGTAAATTCATCCTCGTTCTTTGTTGAGTCCAATTGTTTTTATATGTAGAAGCCATTTTTTTTTGTACAGATTACGCATAAACACTAACTAAATCCTACCAATTTTTCAAAAATATCCGTCGGCTAGTTTTCGAGTTCTAAGGTGGCTCAATTCAGCCGTCTGAATTAAGGAGCCACCTTGAATGTCTTGTAACTTTTATGGGTTGTACTACAAATTCCATGATCGCCTACAAATTCGGCTAATTTACTACAAATTGTTATTTGTTATTACCCGCGTTTAAATATGACATGGCTCCTCAATCCATACGGACGCGGTACACTTACCTGATGAATCATGTTCCTTTGTTTCAGTACTTTGTAATACTGCCACCACATCCCTGAAATAAATGCAAGAGTTATGACAAAAAAATGAGCGTATATCATTGCATATTTTGATCGGTTGCGTTATTGTATGAAACCATAGATTTTTTTTTATGTCGGCCTTTTTCTCATAGTCGTCATTAGCCCAACTATGTTTGAGTCGGCTTCCAGTCTAACCGGATGCAGCTGAATACCAGTAGCTTACTTGGAGCGACTGTCAATCTGACCTCCACAACCCATCATTGAGGGAAACTCAACCCCCATGAGCGTGATAACTGTACATCAATCATGTATATCGATAAAACTTCTATTGTGTGGCGCTCAGTAAGTTCATGCCTCGGAAAAATTCAGTCATTTGTACATCTTTGACTGTCATTAAGGGTAGTCAGAAGCCCGAAAGTCTGACAACCAGTCTTACAACGGGGTATTGTGCTACTGGGTGGACTGGAAGCCGACCCCAACATTGTTGGGAAAAGGCGTCTCGTTCAGTGTCTTTCAACCGATTAAATATTTAATTCAATACGGCACAGTTCCGTCCTTACCTATAAGGGCTAGGCAGCCTAGCCAACGTCTGATAAGTCAAAGGTCCTGTATAATCAGCATCATGTAGCTTCGGCCAGTGTCCCAGTATAAGCGTGGCCATCTCAGGCGATATATACTCCGTGGAACCCGAACATAGCTTCTCTAGCGCGTCCAGTAAAGAGACCACACACTCTACTGCCGCGGCTACCACTTCTGGGTTACCGCTTCGGCCGCATTCTTCTATGCCGTCCATTATTCTGTAAATGTTAAGTACAGCTTAGGTACAATTCACATATAAAGGAAACATATATATTTTTAAATTAATGATAAAATTAACTGTCATCTTCAGCGTGTTTTTTTGCAATGATTAGCCAGCACAATGAAATTAACTCTTGAAGGATGGAAAATTGTATCTGCGCTTAGATCAAGATACAGCAATCTTTGTGCCTAGCTTTGTGATACCATTGGCATTTAAGGAAAAATCTTTAAATACCGTCAGCCAGTCAGTCAGTAAGTACAATCAGCCTGAAAATGATGTCAAGAATTCATTTAGTTGTCTACAATCTTTGTTCAATACTATTATAAACAATGTGTTTCAAAAACCCTGTTCGATCCGAAAGGGCCTTATATATATGTACTGCAATAAAATTACCAAAAAGTAATAAAAAAACTTATTATTATTGAAAATAAAAAAGTTAATGCTATTTAAAATTAATGTTTTAGTACCTACCAAAATGGTCCCAATTCCATAAAAAATGGGTAACAGGGTTTTTGTTACACATTGTGTATACCATAATCACAAAGCTAGGCACAAAGATTCACTGGCGGAACCAGGATTGTCTGTCGTTAGTCAAGTAGACAGGAAATGAGCACACAGCATTTTACAAGCCTCCTCGGATTACTTTTCGCAAATTCCTCAATGACTTCGTTAGGTTGTAGACTACCAGAGATATCTCGTTAATTAAACATGGCGGCCAAACCGGGCAGCGCGAGTGGCAGGATGAGTGGCGCGCGGATTCAAAATTCGTGACGTAAACCAAAACTTCATATAGAAAAGTACTTGAAAAGATAATACTTACTCATTAAGTTAAGGATCATTGAGGACAATTTAGGGATGAAGCCTGGGTAAAAAAAATTAAATTCTAATAGTCCGTCAGTCAGATAATAAAAAAATATTAGACACGTATTTTTTGCTTTATCATATTAATAAAAAAATACTTAGATAAAACGCATTTTAAGATGGGGAGTGGGGGTCGCTACGTCACAAGTAAGTATAAAATCTACATACTCGTGACGTCATGGCACATTTTAACTAAATGTATCGCCGTAATCATTAGATTACGTAAAAAAAGAAAAAATACGTGTCCAATATTTTTTCATAATCTCAAAGACGGACTAAAAAAATGTTTTTTGTCATCATCCCTATTGTACAATAAGTAGTGTAATACATGCTTAAAATTTTAATTAGAATAATATTAAGTTCACTTTAAGATTTGTCGCGGACGAACTACGTTTTGAGGGGGCTGGCTGGATCCGCTACTGCAAGGATTGTATCTGGAATTCTTGATCTAGCAGATGTAATTTTCCATCCTTTTGACATAATTTCCTTGTCTAATTATAACTACACATTGGTACAGTCTTATGGAATGCAAATTGTAGACAATCGAAAAATTCAATCAAATAATTCTTTTCAACATATTATATGACTGGTTCCGAGGTACACAGTCCATTCAACAGTGGAATTTTACAAATGCCTATGAATGAGTTAATCTTATGCGATCAATAACATAAAAAGCACTCACAATCTCACAATCGCCATATCATCGCTGTGCCGCTCGTGCTGGTCCAGCCGCCGCAGCAGCACGAGCCGGCACAGGCGCCGCGGCTGCTGCAGCAGCTCGCGCGCGCTGCGCAGCGGCTCCACGCGGTGCGCCGCCGGCGGGTACAGCAGCATGCGGTGGTACAGGGCTTCGAGGACCGGGCGGAGGTTGGACGTCGACCCTACTAGGCGTACCAGCTGGTTTGCTATGCTGAAATGTGGAAAAAATATATGAAATAATCGAAAAATCAAAGACGTTACAAGAAGAGGTTCGTTTCAAAAGGGAAAGAAAAAGTATTTATTGAGACTCGCACAGGAAATCACACATTAAACTAAAAACACATTAAACATAAATAAAAAACAAAGTAACATTAAAATTTAAAGAAGGAAATCCTGTACGACGCCAAAAAGCTCCTATCTCAGCATGATACCGCGACATTTAAAAATAAATAAAAATGTCGCAGCGCTGGTATTCTGATAGGGCCCGAAACCCAAAACGACAAACTTATTATTTTCAAAGTTTAGCAAGAGCGTCCTGTGTACTCAAATGTCTTTTTAAGTGCTGTCCAACTGCGACACAAAGGCCTTGCACTATTTCAGTTTATACTTCTTCTCGGAAGTCTCTTACATAGTACTTACCTACATTTAATTATGAACGATCTTTTAAAAGAATATAAACTGTTTCCAACTGTACCTGTAAATAGCTTTAGCTTGTTTGCTGTTGAAACTGGGCGCAGAGTTTAAAGCGCCGGATCCTCTGCCAGAGTCATCAACCAAATGACCGTCATGCTCTCTGAAATCGTTATCAAACGAGAAGATTCAAGGAGGATCCTCCGACCAGACGTGTGTCGAGTCTGGCGGGCAACAGCCCAACGATTGATGTTGGAAGGTTATATACAATGTGTTTTTTTATATCCCATAACTCTAGGGTATTAATGAGACCATGTCAAAGAATCAACTGGCTTATAATTTTTATTTTTTATTTTTTTTAAGATAACTTACCACATGACTCTCGATGTGTGTATCTCAGTTCCATTGTTAAGTACGCTAAGAAAATGCGACGATGTCGAAAAAATAAAACATGCCAGTTGATTCTTTGATATGGTCTCATTTTCATTCATACCCTAGAGTTATGGGATATTAAAAAAACACGTTGTATATGTTGATCGCGCGGTAAACCCTGCTTGCGCGATGCAGGATTTGTGTGACGTCAGGATTTTTGTGTGACGTCAGGTCTTTAATGCGTAATTCGCATGTGGCGATGTAGATGCCGCCACAAGTGCGGAAAAAAAATAACTTATAAACTGGCCACTTTTTCCTGTTAAACAATTTTACTATATTCACTTGACCCACAAGTTCCGGTGGCAAAAATACTGACAGACAACGCACAGCCCAAACTGAACTAGAAGCATATAATTTTGTACAAGAGTTCGTAATATGTACATGAAATATAGGTGACACACAAGGAAGAACTTTTGGAAATTCATCCCCTAAATATCCACAAAAGGGGTTAAATAGGGGAAAAAAGTTTGTATGGGATTTCTGATCGGTATTAATAATAATTAATAATAAAAACTTTATTGTTCAAGAAACCAGTACGGTACAGTAAATAGCACTAGCCTCCACACTAGGATTCCCTGTGTCGTGGAGATTAGTCTCTAGTCGATATATACATTCACTGTTCATAATAAATCTAGTGTTACCACTTACCTTGATTTAATATTCTTGTCCACTCTCGGAGTTCCTAAGAAGGAGATTAGCGATGGACAGAACTTCTGCCACAGAAACGTGGTGAAGTGCGAGTTACCGCTCACTCGCTCCGACAGGCTTGACATCAGGGTCAGCAAGCAATCTAGGAAGAATAACGCCAGTGGGTTCTGTTTTGGCGTCCTGTGGATTAATGAGATGATATTGTAATTAGCTATCAAATTACGCAACACTTTTTCGTAAACGATTACGACTAATCTGTTTCATTTTGACAGTTCAACAACATTCATTGCGTTATTTACGTTGTTGAGCAGATCTTTTTTTCAAACTTATGAAGCAATGGATTAGCAATCTGTTTCAAAACGATTCAGATTTTGATTGATCGTGTATTACGAAATTAGGGTACAATTACGTCTGCTCCAGCTTTTAAAATAATCAACAAAACCGAAAAGATTTCGAAAGATGTGGTGTGCGTAGTGGTGCTAAAATTCGTTATCTCTACTGTAGAGGGAAAAAAAATCTGTATGCAGATATATTTATGTAGGTCCTTGCAAAGAAAATCTCTTATTAAGTCTTGTTCACTTTCTTCCACGGCTCATATACTAAGTAGGCATTATTAGTTGTACTTATCAAAATGGAATAGTTTCTCCGATGCCACCAAAGTTTATTTTAAGATATTAATTTAAACGAATATTACAAAACAAACACAGTTTTGGACTTACAGTTGTGTTTCAGACAGTCGGCTGCATAGATACTGTATGACAGGTATCACTTCACTGTAACATCCCACGGCCACGATGTGATTCCTGCCCAGGGGAGAACCCTCTGACAAGAGCTCTTGGCACTCTTCATCTAAATAAAAGAATGGGCGTTAAGGCGACGATAACCGACTTTTAATGATTTTATACTGAAGTTCACGTCTAAACGAGTAGTGTTAATGATTTGGAAAAAATATATGTTTAATTAGAGCATTTTCTTAATAACTTAATATACCAATATTTTAGATTATGTTTATATTACATAGTGAAATTAATTTGTAAATTTATGTCTAACGCGGATAAAAAACTGACAATGACTCAAAATCTATCAAGCGTATTTTTCTAAAACTTTATCCATTTTAAAGATAATTTAAAATAGTTTTGTTCTATGTATAATAAATTAATAATGCGTCAAATTGGGGACAGCGCTCCTTGATGGGAGAGTCCTATTACTGGCTGGACGTACGACGCGTTGCGTGAGCTCAGTCCAGAACACGCAAGCTAACCACTCAAGGTCACTGGCATATATCTGCGTCTTAATATGCCAACAGTATGATAGTATCGTCTTTGAAACTATGAAAGCCGATAGTCGGTTACACTCAATTCTCAACGCCGCGGCACACCTATTAATTGTTACCATTCGACATTATTTAGGAATAGTAAGTGTTAGGACTCATTCCATCCTGCCGGGGTTGCGAGTCCTGCCGGGGTTGCGAGCCCTGCCGGGGCTGCGAGTTGTCCGAAAGGGATATCGTGGCCCCGGCACACAGGCAACGGAAGGAACACGGGTGGGTTTTAGTCAGTAAAAGTCTGACACGCTCCGCGCAGAGCGGGAGAAGTTATTTGATAATTTCCCACCCTCAAAAAAAAAGCACTCAATCCAAACACGGTTTCAGTCTAGTAGATGGAAGTTTAGATGTGGTATCTCATTCAGAATAGGTACCTCCCGCCCGGCTAACTGCTAAATAAGACAATGGAACCTAGGATTGCCGTGAAGAACAAACAAATATTCAGAAGCATACTTACTCAGTATAAACAACTAAGTAGCGACCTGAGCCTGACCTGTTCGAAAAATAATAAAATAGTTGTGTCTAGTTCTGCTTGATTCTTGCAAAAAAACTCACCTAACTGAGCGCAGTACGCCCTCAGTGCTTGAGCAGCCGCAGCTCGTGCCGCTGCAGCTACATGCGGCGGTGCAGCCGCGGCCTCCCCGCAGCGACCGCACGCCCACACGCACAGGCGGCCGTTAAGAGTACGACGCGGAGATAATGCCAGTGATAGATACATGCGGAAAATTTGGACCTGGTGAAATTGAAAAGGGTTTTAAACCTGTACGTAGTCTTTTTTCTGCAGGAAGTAGGTACAGTACAGTAGAGTAGTATATTGACGTGTAGAAGAAAATACTACAGATCGAGAGAATTCCTTGAAAGATTCTGCTCCTCGAGTTTCGCGGTCGCGATATTAGCGAGACAATAGTTTTGTAATTGTTTTTTTAACTACGGGATTTGACGGGTCAACATACTTCATTCATACTAGTATTTGATTCAGTCATATCTTATCTTTTAATAGCTAATTATGATAAAATATCGGCAAGATTGTTTTCCAATTTTTTATTAAGTACTTTATTGTAATACCCTAACTTAATTTAAGCTGAGTAGAATGTTTTGGTTGCTTATGGTTTTACCTGTGTATCAGGTAGGTGGTACATAACAGAAGCGGTAGCGCAGAGTAGTTGAGAAGGCATCCATAGTGAGTCATCTTCAGGCTCGATTCCTCTGTGGAACCTGTCATCTCGGAGTATTTTCTGTAAGAGAGAAACAAACAAGAAAAATCTATCCTAAGCCGACAAGAAATTTGCCTTAGAGGGTCTAACCACTCGTTAAAGGAACATTGGCATTACTTATTCAAGGGTTTTTGCGTGGCATTATCTGTATTAACCTATTTTTAGTTTTCGATTCGTCGATCTGATAAGCTTGACATCAGGATCGACTCCCATTGACCGTGCTCCATATATGTATATGATATGAACGAGAGCATAATGTACGAAAAAAATCATCATCATCAGCTATTTAATCATGCTATTTATTTTAGTACACTATTGTATATCATTTAATTCGATCCACGGCCACTCTCATCCAGTTGCTATATACCCCGCACATATCGTCGCTCCATCGAAGGGCGCCCACTTTACAAATGCCAATAAAAAGATAACTTACATGGAACCCCTGTAGCGCGTAGGTGACCAGGCGCGGCCGCTTGGTCTCCAGTGCAGTCTGAAGAGGTAAGAGGCACGCGCGGCGGAGCTCGTATGACGCACGACGGGCGTTGTTTTCTTGCATGCATAGTAATTCTACAGAAAAATACACCGCCGTCTGTTAATCCTCCAATAATCGCCTAAGCATCTATCTGTAATATCAATCTGCAACTGTCACTGACCAAGGCAAAGGTCTTTTCTCATACAGAGAGGGAACGACCATTGATCACCACGCCTACTTAACTCGTTAAGCTTTAAACGCCTTAAAAGCTCCATGAAAAAAAAAACATCGACAACGTCATATATTCTTGTACAGTTTATTGATGATTCAAGCTTTTGGTAAAGTTTATCAAGACCTTGTAAGTAAACAAACACAAAAGTAAGTAGGTATTCGCTTTCGTTACAGTTGGCAAATATTCAAGAATAATAATTAGCTGTACAAGTCGAGTGAGACACGTAGAAGTTTATGCATAATTAAAGAATACGGCGATGGAGTACCTCAAGGGCGTGTCTTAAGCCTGGTTCTTTAAATAACTTTCCAGATGAAATACTAATAGGGAAGGTAGAGGTAACATTACTAAGTAGCCTGCTGATAATGAAAAGAATAGAAAATGCTTAATGCAATACCTTCATATAAACTAAGTGTGAGCTAAAAATGTCTTTCACATAAATTATTAAGTAAATCAGATTGATAAGGGAAGACTGAAGATTGCAGCTGATCGTAGAAAGTGAATACAGATTGTATGGCGCAATAATAAGTAGGATAGTAGCCACGATCTGGTCACCATTAACATAAAAAATAATGGCAATTCGTTAATTAACTACCAAAATGTTATGATTATGATAGTAGTTCTAGGTCACCATATGGTAACGAAATAAACATCAATAGGAAGAAAGCCTTCAAGGAAAATAGAAAAGGCTATATAAACTAAGAAGATAAAAACTGCATTTCCGATCAACGCGCAGTGACGGTCATTATTGCAACTATTGATTAGTGTTTCAAATGCACATTGGGCAAAGTATGTATATACCTTACATTTTCTACATAACATAGTGACCTCGAAATAAAGAATCAAGGCATACAGCTATTAACATGTTTACCTACCTAGTGCATCCTGACATGATTTCCTGAGAGCCGTAAACTTTACTCCCGATGCTTCCTTGAATATGTCCTGGAGAAGCTCCTCCATTTTAGCACAAACTAAACATATGACAATAACTCACTTTCCTACATTTACAACACACAATCGGTTCACATACTTCCCAAACTAATTAAACTTCGCGAGGAACAATATTGGAAACTGAAATGTTTAGTAAAACATGAATAACTGCGAAATAACGGTATTTGAGTGGGTGGAAGTGTGTCTTATCTGAGTTGTACGTAAGCACAGCGACGGAGCATGCTCAGTGCGGGAAATCAATACTTCCCGAACGACGTAATGTTTGCGAAAAAACTTTACCAACAGGTGGTTTGGTTGGTATAATCCCTTCACGTTACTTATATACTTTATTCTTTTCTATGTCGTTGGAAGATACATTTATTCTTTTGAGAATCTGGTTTTTCCTAACTATTTTACCTAGTTTTGTTTTTTTTTGTTCTACTTACTTACCTACTAATAATAAAATGTATTGCTCTCCGTGTCTGTTAAATTATTAATGACCATGCTACAAACAAGGGAATACCTTTAACATAATGTGGATACTGTAGTAGACTATTCTACTCAAATATGTAAATAAAATATAACTACGGCCGACTTTCAGCTTTAGTTCAAAGCTGTTCATCCTGCTACAATTGTACAAATCAACGTTAATTTTCAGACGACCATGTCGATGCAGCTAATTCAGTCAGCCCAAAAACTCGCTTACAGGCAAAAGTAAGCAAAATACAGGCGGTAGTCTATCTTGTTCTACATAATTAATTTTCCTAAGCTAAATAAAGTAGAAACATTTCTTCCAATTCGATTTAGCTTATTGGACAATTCAGACCCAATCAACGAATAAACTTATAGGCAGGGCAGGTAACTATAGATAAACACCTAGTGAAGTTATGTGTGATTATAATATTTGCAATGCAAGAAAATATAATAAAACACGACTACTGAACGAATGTGTCTTATACAGCGTAATGAACTAATGACACATGGTGAAGTTGAAAAATTGCAGAACCAGGTTTTACTAGAGCAAAATATATTTTACAATGCATTTGCTCGAAAAGAGCGTTTTCCAAGCAGTCAATTCGTGCGGAAAGTGTCACTTTTTTTCACTAGTGCTTTTTACAATTCTGTTTTTTTTTAATTTTTGAGGCCGTCGTCAGCCCGTCTCGTCTCAGAGATTTTATTATTTCAGAATGATGATGATGACGATGGCGATGATTATGACAATGGTCAAAATCAAAAAGTCGAAGTCAAAGCCAAAGTCAAAGTCGAAGTCGAAGTCGAAGTCGAAGTCGAAGTCGAAGTCAAAATCAAAGTTAAAAGTCAAAGTCATGAATTTTGTTTTTATCATTTATATACGTCGTGGTATGTTCGATGTTACACATCGCAGGCGACTGCTGTAAGGCTCCCTCGTTTTTTTTTTTTTTTTTCCTCGCACAATGCATAGTAAAACGTTGTATGATACACGTGCGTAAGATGATTTCCGACCCGTGTCGACTTATACACTCGCTCGCTTCGCTCGCTCGTGAATAAAATTGCCACTCGTCGGAAATCACCTACCTTCCGCACTTATAGCATAAATAACTATTTTTAATTTTCGCGGGTTTATTGATCAATTGTATAGAATTGCCATTTTCAAGATAGTGACAGCAACGAGCAAACAGACAAAAAAAAGTTCGGTATCATTTATGTGTCGCTACGATTTTCATCAATGATTCTTTTGATTTTCTATCGATATCTAAATGAAATTTACATTTAACCGGTCGTAGCCCCAAAAAAAGAAAGTTTTAAATTAATATATCATATTATTTTTATGTTGGAAATGATTCGTTTAGAAATCTTTTTTTTTGTTCATGGCAGCATTTGACACATTTGACATTTTGTCTTTTGACAACGGGAAAGCTGTCAAAATAGTCTTGAAAAAATGGTGTCTTGGAGTGGTTTAGGCCGATCTTTCGGCATAAACTTGTTTAAAAACCACACCAAATCAATAAACAGTGTCCAAAATGTAACCTTTACAACAAGTAAGACTTTAATGCATGGGCACAAAACTTTCGTTCTACAGCCCTCCAGGTAAAGATCGTTTTCAGTGATTACCTAACCATTTTTTTGGTTCATTGTTTGTTATTTTCCTATTATTTTGTAACTGTCTTAAAGAACATGTTCAGAAATGCCTAAATGCAGTATTTTTATTAGCGTTCTAGTTTGTTTTATTATAAGTAATTTCCTAACCTAAACTCTTGGTTGGCAGATGGCAATGGCACAAGTTCAAGGATATGTTCCATTTTTACACCATGCTGGGCCTGATACCGGTTGGTGCTATCATCTTCTACACCAACGTGTTCATCGGACCGGCCCACTTGTGCCCAATCCCTGATGGCTACGAACCGAAACATTGGGAGTACCACCGCCACCCAATTACGAGGTTTATCGCGCAGTACATTCATCACAGTCCACAACAGGTAACTGTCCCTTGAATTTTTTGTATTTAGTTTTGTTCTGTTGTTAAAACAACATGTATGATATGTGTTGTTTTAAAACATCACACCTGTTTTTCCGAAAGGGTAAGCAATGGTGTACCTACCTGTAGTCAGTTATGTTTTAAGTCCTTTATTGACCCTTACAGAACAACCTAATTACACTGCCTGACCTAGGAATCAAACCCAGGACCTCATGTTCAGCAGTAACCCTTGCATCCTTTAGCCTAATAAGACAGTCAGAAAACAAGACAACTAGAAAAAAAACTGCCTAGCCCCACCTACCTACCGTGGACCTACTATGTCAGGTCCCAGTCTGGTTAGACTCAGCTGCATTTGGTTGGATGCAGCTGAATACCAGTATCTTATATGGAGCGACTGCCTATCTGAACTCCACAGCCCAAATATTACATTAAATTATCAGTTAGATAGAATATAAATATTATACAACAAAATTGTAACACAACTTTTTATTTAAAAGATAGTATCTATACTAATATTATTAATGTGGAAGTAAGTCTCTCTGTCACCTTTTCACTCTTGACCCACCAAACCAATGGTTATGAAATATATTGGATAGGTAGCCTGGAAACTGAAGAAGGACATAGGCTAATTTTCATGCTGGATATTTGTATTAAAAACAAATAAATGCAGACGAAGTCGTGGGCAAAACGTAGTTGTATTATATTACTGCTACAACAGACATACACCATGTATGTGTCTGTTGTAGCAGTCACAGAAAGACCTATTTATAGTAGTTTATTTCCACAAAACGGTACTGTAGTCTCTTTTCTGTATGGTATTTTCACGGTAAGATTTTAGAACATATACAAGGTAATGAACCAGCGTTGCCAGACGTCCCGATTTTTTTATCAAAATTGAACATCTTGCACGGGACAGGCTCAGTCCGGCTTTTCGGGGTTAACTCAACCATGCATGAAAAAGATGCCAAGAATATGTTTAATCTAGAGTCTTTGATATTAAGTATCCCAACATCCAAACTGCTTTCCTGAACGCATTTTTTCCCAGATGAATTTAAAATGGTTGGATGCCAGAAAAAAATGCTCCATACATTTAATGAAGACAGAATTACTCATCCAGTTTAATCTACAGCTATCCTGTGAAGAGTTCTTCTGTGTTAAAGAGAAAAAGCAAACTTTAAAAGAGGTTAAATCTTCACAGAAATATCATGAATAAGTAATTCTTATCATAGTACTCTTTCTCAATTTTTTTTTTATATGCTCACAGCAGTTTTTCCATTTTTGAACTGTTATTGAATTAAAAGCTTCTATGGTTTGTGAAGCATATTTTTCTGAAGAATAAAACTTTTTTGATTTTGACTGACGACTGAAGACTCAATTAAAATATCATATTTTTATTAAAATATGATATTATTATTATTTTCTCTGGCTATTTTTGCTATCTATTGTCACGTAAAAGTAATTTGAACTCAAATAAAAAGATAACTATTAAAAAACTTCTGATTATATACGTTTTTTTTTACTATATCCCGCTTTCGACGAAAGAATCCCGCTTTTTTCACTCAAAAAGTTCCAAAATCCCGACAGCAAAAAAATATCTGGCAACGCTATAATGAACCAACTCACAATTAATACTCAGTAAATTTCATAAATTCCAACCATTATTAGTTAACAATTTATTTCCAATTAAGTTTTAGTTAATTTTATTATAACTATGACTACTAAAGAGTCATAGTGAAATTCAAATTATTTTGTTTCTGCAGGCTTATGTGATAGGGCTTGATGTAACCATGACAGGATTTTTGTTTATTTATGTGTTGAACTGGAACTCTAAGCTTTTTTGTTACCATTTATGGGAGAACTTATTAATATCCATAGGTGTGTGGCAGCACACTCAGTGGGCCCTATCAGAATAGCTCTGCAGTATATTTTTTTTACATATTGCAGCATTATGCTGAGATATGGGCCTTTTTGGCCTTGCACAGATCTTTCCTATTATTTTTGTTTTCGTTCATTCCAAAAATATGTTAATTTTGTTAGTTGTAAATGCTACTTTTTTATTTTATTTTATATGAGGTACTGTTTGTACTTCCTGTGCATGTCCCAAATAAAATATTTTTCTTTCTTTCTTTCAATAGTTTCTGTATCCCCACAGATTAAAAACGATTTGTGCCTTACTTTAAAAAATATAAAATTCTTACTTTGCCATGTCTGTACATTTTAGGAGTAGCTGTTTTTGTTAAAACAAATCCACACCGATTTAAACGATTAGATGAAGTAGTCCCACGTAATAGGCGCGACAATAGCAGGATATGCTCTCATACTACGAGAACAACCCTCATGGGCAAAAGTGTCTTTTGTATCGCTCCTACCATATTTAATAAATTACCTAAAAGTTGGAGAGAACTGCCCTTGTCACTTTTCAAAAATAAGCTGAGATGTTTTTTAGTTAGTAAAGTGTATTACAATGTTATAGATTTTTTAAATGAAAAGGACTTTTCTATTCCGTCTTCTAATATACATAGTTAAGAATTGAACAATTGAATAATGTGAATCTTAAATAAATTTTGAATTATTCTATTTGACTGCATGAATATTCTGGACAAATTTTAATCTATTTTGACTTTATTATACCTATACCTAATATCTTGACATCAATTATTATTTATTTGTTTTGTATTTTGTAATGAAATTTAGAATGACTTTATGTAAATGTAATTTTCTATAACTACAAAATTTGTACGCCATTATTGGCAAAACATGGACGCACACAACATCTATTAATTCAATACCTTGCATGTCTGATTACTCAGTTTATGTAAACGCATGTTTGACAAATAAATGATCTTTATCTTTATCTTTTATCTTTGAATTTAACCAATATTTTGATTTAAAAGAGTGTCTGTGGAATGGAAAATTAGGCTGGATTTTTAAGCAAATGTAATTTATTGTAATATTTCTCTGTTACAGGACTATGAGAAATTCATGCACTTCCTTGATGAAGAAAAACAGAAGCAGAAACTTCGTGCATTGGAGAGGAGTATCATTAAGAAGATGGGAGAGCGCCAGGACTACCAAGCCTACTATTATAAACCCATGATCAACAAATACCTTCGCATCAACAAGAAGGTCGGAGAAGAAATGTACGATCGTGCCGGTGATGACTACAAAGATTAAAAGCAATTACTTGAACGTTAGAATATATTTAGTAATCAAGTGAATTGTTACCATATTTCAGTGTAGATAAAATAAATTATTAATTGTTTGTTAACAATTTTATTTGAACAATTCACAACTGGCAACCCATTAGTGCTACAATCTATGCCACATTTTTTAAATGCTTTTGTTGTTATATATTTAAAAACCTTTTTTTTTCACCCAAGTCTGTCTTTCTATTATTAGTTGAACTGTAATGTACTAAAGATATTGGGTATAAATAAAACAGTAAGGCTTATGGTAACATTGTTATTTATTTTACAGGAAATTTCTAACGATTGACAATAATAAATTCCGACTCGTGGAACCCTTACAAAATTAATGTCAACACTTACCTAGCAGTATGCTAAATGCCTGATATGATGCTACTTATTTACCATTAATGCAGTTAATATTATATATTTATGTTACTGTGGTCATATGGATTCTGTAGAAATAGGAAAGATTTATCTCTATTGAGGAAAATTATTTTAGGTATCCGCATAGATGGGATTAGTTATTTTGAATCATGAAGATTTAGAATCATTCAAGAGAGCATAGAATACTATGGGAAAATCATATTTTTATTAATACATTTTTAATTTCAGTTTTGAAATGGTAACTCATTCTAAAATTAGTCAGTAATCAATTCTAATATAAGCTTCACCTACGGACCAACTAAGAACGACGAAAACTACATAATAAATAAATTCTTCGGCGGTGCTGTATGCACGAAGCTCTTAATTATACTGTTACACAATTAAATTACAAAACGATATGATTTCAATAACCCGTTCTTTCAGTCTTCGCAGTTTGTAGAGTTCCAATTATGACCCAACAACTATGTACTTAAATTGCTTCTCATAATAACATTTTTTGACTTTAAAAGTATTTACAACATTCCTAAGTTAAATAACAATTTCGATTTGAAATTGCAACTAAGCTAGATAATTATAACAAAATTGTAAAAATCAGTATCAAAGCGTAAACACAATCATCATATCCGATCGAAGTAAAAAAATAAAATATAAACTAACAGTATCTAAGTTATCGTAAGTAATATGGACTACAATAGACTGTTAGATATACGCTATTTAAAATTGTTTTTACGATTTCTCAATGATAACAATTTTCAAATCTAAAATTTAAGACGGCTACGAGTTTCTACAATGTAAAATTTAAACGTTTTAATTCTATTTGCTTTTTTCTTTCTCAGCTTGCGCGGCGAGCTTTGCTTCCTTTTTGGCTTTTTTCTTTTCCTCCTTCGCTTTTAGTTTGGCTTGTTTCTCTTCTTCCTTAGCTAATAGTTTAGCCTGTCTTTCCTCTTCTTTAGCTTGAAGCTTAGCTTCTTTCTTCGCCTCCTTCTCCGCCTTAAGTCTCATCTTTTCTTCTTTCTTTTTCTCCGCTATTTCGTTTTTTCTATTGTCAGTACTTTCATCTTTTTTGCTTTTATCTTCCAGTTTTGAATTTTCGTCATCTTTTTTCTTTTTATCTTCTTTTTTTGGTTTTGATTTGGGGTTATCTTGTTTCCGTTCAGTCTCTTTGCTGTGATCTCTGGAATCGGGCGGGTCGTCTTTATTCGAAGGTTTTAGTGGCCGGAAAAAGTGTTGTTTGTCCTTTTGTGGCGACGTTTCTAGTTGCGTTACAATTTTCTGGGCACACCTGTCAAAATAAGTAAGTATGTAAGTCATATTAAAATATTCCTTGTAGGTTATCAAAACAACTGATGCGTGTTTCAGATGAATAAAATTTTGGATCTCTTTTGGATCAGTTTATATCTGTCAAATCTATTGTTCGCTCTCTTCGTTATGGTTTTACCCTAACGATTTATCCTTGTATCTTAAGTTCTAACTAACACTAAGCAACAGTTAAATGAATGCAGAAATAGAGGCGCGCTGTTGGATTTTCAACTTGAAAATCAAATAGCGTGCGTGTTAGTGAAAACGTGCATTAATCTATTATGTCTACAAGTTTGATTTATTTGTTTTCAACAAATACAATCTATCAGTGTTTGTTTTGTTTGGTTTTAATCATTTACCTTATTCTAGTAGAAGCAGAGGCAGCAGCTGCACTCTCTCTTCGTCCCTCGCGGAATTCCCTCTGGAATTCTCTGATAGGAGGTAGGCGACCCGAAGGCTCTCCTGCCGCAGGGCCTCCCGTGTAGCTATGGACTTGATAATCTTGTAACCGGGCCTGTGTACAGAGATTTTATTGGTTTAAAATGTGGTAGGAAAATAAACAAGACAAGCTTTAGGTTATAATTTGGTATCTTTGTTTGATAAAATGCGTAGATGAGGTGTTGTGGAATTATGTCGAACTGTGGTGAATTAATTTGCAGGAAGTTAGTGCAATCTTTAGTGTTATAAAGTTTTTTTTTTAGAATAAGTTAGATTCTAAGTTAAACGATAAGTCCTCATCTCTACCTTTCTACAATCTTTCTTTTGCTGTGCCCGACAGGGTCCACGATTGTTCCTCAAGCAAATGTTTACCACCTGAGCACATACATTGTGGAATGCAATAAAGAATTGAGTATTGAGTATATCGTTTGGGGGGGAAACAAGAAGAGGTTCTGTTCTTGTAAAGGTAGAGTTAATTGTTAAGCAAATTGATTACAAACTTAAGTTGTCCGTATATTAAAATGATAACTATCGTTCTTTGACCTCTGAGTTTGTTTCAGCCTTTCGTCTCAGAGTAGTCAGATAGGAAACACCGAACTCATCTAGCAATTATTTATTTTCTTTATTAATATGACGTGTAAAAGTGATTCCAATCCTATTTACAGAATAAACAATTTCATTTCATTTCATTGACAGTTGTTTAAAATGGATATATCACGGCCAGTAGGGATGTTGACGGAAAAAAAATAACGTATTTAGTCCGTCAGTCAGATAATAAAAAAATAGAAAACACGTGTTTATATGCTTTATATGCTTTAATATATTAATAAAAAAATGGTTTACATAAAACGCATTAAAGTATTGCCTACCTACTCAATGTATTGCCGTAATCTTTTGATTACGTATAAAAAGAAAAAAATACGTGTCCAATATTTTTTAACAATAAGTACATACCTGACGGACATTTTTTTTTTGTCAACATCTTTATTGACGTAGGTGTCAAAGGTTGAAAATCAATTAATTTTGCCTGACTGTACTCATAGCACCTTCGCAGTGATCATATAGCATTCAAATGGTGAATGAATTTTTCACAAATCGGTCCAGTAGTTTTTGAGTTTATTCATTACAAACAAACATACATAAAATCAAATATTTTCTCTTTATAATATTATATTATAGTTTATATTACCTTCATACTATGATGTTGCGAGCGTCTCAGCGAGTTGGAGGCAGGTTGCCTGGCGCGCGGCGGTACTGAGGCCCTGGGCACTGCGCCCAGGCATGCGCCCCCGCACTTGGCGCCGCCGCATAGCTTCGTTGAACAGCTGCTGGCGACGTTGCCTCCGCTATTCGAAGACACGGAAGATACTCCTGGTATGAGAGAAGTTGGAAAAGTTTTATAAACGTGACCCACGGTGGGGCGGTGGGGATATTTGAAAAACATGTTCTCCCGTACGGAATGTATGGGAGATCATGTTTTTCAAACTGCAAATTTAAGTTGGTTGATTATTACTCGTTAACCTGTACAGCCTACTTAGCTCTGATAGTTTTCCGACCGAACGACCTTTCTAACGATAAGTACCCCACAATATGGGGTAGATAAGAAAAAAAAATATCCCCTCTCTACGTGTAGGGGAGGTACCCTAAAAAATATATTTTTCTTGATTTTATTTTACCACTTTGTCGACATGATTAATATGTATACATATGCCAAATTAAAGCTTTCTAGTACTAACTGTATCTGAGCTAAGCCGCGGACGGACAGACAGACGGACATGGCGAAACTATAAGGGTAGCAAATTTACCGCGCGGAACAATGCACTATCGATGAATCGAGTGTGCGTGCGCAGTTATAGACTTTGATCGAGAGAAATTCCTACTACGTACCTACTAATCAAAGAGTTTATTTACTTCTGCCCCACTCCTAAAAAAAATCTGGGTACGCCCAACATGCAGAGCCGTGTACAGCGATACAAACCAGTGTATACCTTGTTATGTCAGGTTTATCTTTTTGTTAATTTCGTACCAAAGGCACATCTAGTCATTAGATACCGCACTGCAAAGTAACCACGCTAGGTGAGAGGGTTGGTATCAGCAGACCCTATATGTAAACTACAGCTTTCATAACGAACCTGTGTGACTAGTCCGCCCTGTGTGTGACGACACACTCGCTACGTAGGTCCTTGCACAGTTAATTTACTTCTGATTTTGCACCTCTCAAAATCAGTGATTTTAGTCTCTTTGCAATAAGGTTGCTGTGTCCGACTGCTGTTTTGATGTCAGAGATAAATAAAATAACTATGGAAGGACCAGGGACCGCGGAAGTGGCGGCCAAATGCCCCCCTAAAAACAAACAGGGGAGGGGCAATGCCCCTCCAATTTTACTACTTAGTAAAGAAGGTTTCCCTGTGCTATCTCACAGCTTTGACAAACCTATCACTATCGCTATCACAAACCTCACCCCCTTGCATTGATTTTTTCATTGCTAGGGGTGAGCTTACTCTGGAGTAGGGATGTAACGAAGGTAGTTTTATCGGAACCGAAATCGGAATCGGAGTTTTCAAATTTGATTTATCGGAATCGGAATCGAAATCGGAGGCAGGGTCAGTTTGTTTAAGGACAAATAAAACATGATTTATAGTCAATTCTTTTCATTTTTATTTTTTATTATAAAATAAAAAACAACTGTGAAAAAAAATTGGCATAATTCCAAATAAACAAAAGATAAAATTAATGAATTTAAAGTTTAATTAAAATTAAAACTTAAAACCCAAAGTAGCGTGTTACATTTGGTTACATTACAATAAATGAACAAAAGCTAAAACAAATTAAATCAAAATGGACTCCAAAAGTAATGTATTGTACTTTATGAACAAAAGCTTTGATGCTTTGTCCCCATCCAATCTATTTCTTAAAGAGTCGTAAATTAGGCCAGCACCACTAAAAAGTTGTTCGCTAGCTACCGAGCCCGGTGGACATGAGAAATATTGCCGGGCAATTGATTGTAGGGGCTGGAATTTTGTATTTCCATTTACTTTCCACCACAATAACGGATCATCACTAATACTTATACGTTTTTCTTTATTGTACTCATTTAGCATACTTTTCATTACAACAAATTTGTCAAAAACTGCATATCTTCCAGATGTTGTATCATCATCGTCTTCATCACTACTTAACAAAGGGACCTAACCTAGAGTGCACGTAGTGGGGGTCGGGGGATTCCCCGCGCGACATGTATGAACCTGTTCGGCACAGGCCGTCGCGCGCCGCCCGCTTTGTTTCGTTCGACCTCCGATTAACATCCGATACAAAAGTATCGGAACCGAAGTCGGAACCGAAAGTGTAATAATAATCGGAAGTTCCGACTTAACGGAACCGGAATCGAAGCTCCGTTACATCTCTGCTCTGGAGCCCACTGTATGTAAGAAAAAGATTTGCTTTTTGTTTCGTTTTTGGAAAGGGGTGACCAAAGAAGTTTGCCCCCCCCCCCCCCCCCCCTCCGTCATGGAGTACTCCGTTTTTGGAAGGGGGTGATCAAAAACGTTTTCCCCCCAATCATAGAGCAAGTACTTCGTTTTTGACTAGGGGAGACCAAAGAAATTTGTCCTTCCCGTCATGGAGTACTCCGTTTTTGGAAGGGGGTGATCAAAGAAGTTTTCCCCCCAATCATGGAGCAAGTCCTTCGTTTTTGGCAGGGGGTGACCAAAGAAGTTTGCCCTCCGTCATGGAGTACTTCCGCGGTTCCCGGGAAGGACTAGCAATATCAAAGTTCGATAGGTAGGTAGAGATAAAATTGACGTTTGAGGTGTCTGAATCCCTTGCATTGGTCTCGTCTGTAGCGGTTCATCTAGCAGGGGTAACATAATAACATGCAGGTCCTAATAGGTAAGTACCTGAGAGAGAAGACTCGCCACTGGTAACGGAGTAGAGCGAGGCTGAGGCGGGCACGGAGCGTGCACCCACCGAGTAGCTGGACACAGAACCTGGCACGCCCCACGACTTCGCGCTGCCGGTTGACACCTGAAATATAAAGAAAGTAGGATTATAATGTGGTAATTTGAGTTACGATAGGATATGAATTTAGGTTGTTAAAGACATCGTTCGTCAAAAGAATGAAGGGACGGCTGTTCTTGAAGGTTCTTGCTCGATTTGTTAGAGTTATCGTCGCGCTTTCAGTAGAGATGCTCATGCATTTGTGTAAGTACGAGTATATTGTTACGTAGTCATGGCAACTCGTTGGTAGGATTCTAGGTTTCGACATTTCGTTATAGGTACCTACTGTCAATGGCCTTAAAGTATGGGATCATACAAATAACAACGGCATTATAAGTTAGCACCGGACGCTGGACCTACAATGGCATGGCAGAGGGAGGTCACAGCTATTGAAGACTGTGGACAATTTTCATCGTATTGACAAAGGCGGACGGAACTTTAATAGCCTAATAAGAAAATCTGTCTTCTCAGCTTTTTATCCTATATTTAAAAAAAGAACCAAGTTCCCAATAATTAATTACAATCTGGCCTATAAAACCTACGCAACTTAAATCTTACTTTAATTGTTTTAAAACATAGAATAGTGTCGATTTGTTTTCTTACCTGCCAGCTCTTGCTGGTTACAAGCCGCGGTGCCTGCCGCAGTCGCAGGATCTTCGCTCGACAGATGACGCACCGCAGCGGCAGCAGGCGCTGGCTGACCGCCATCTGGATGGTCTTCACGAAGCAGCGCCGGCACACGACCCTGTGCCCGCATGGCGACGTCTGCATCGTAGCCTTCGCGTTCACACATATTACACACTGGAAAGGGATTACGTACGAAGTTATTGTAATGCAAATTGATCAGAACCACGTAGTAAAGCACCATTTTAACATGTGTGTTACCGAAGTATACCGCAAATTCCTGGTGCGGTATGCTTAAGTCCCTTTGTGACGATATCGACGAAATGTGAGCGTTAAGGGAATGCAAATAAGATCCAAAATTGCCACCTCGTGAGCGCCGGACTTAAAGGAAGGGGGGGGGGGCGTCGAGTCCTGCTACGATATTCTACCCTTGCAAACCAAATGTTAAGACTGGAAAAGGTCAGATATTCAGGGATACTTATCTACAGACACCTACCGGCTACCTATACATAAACTGCCCACATAATAAAACTGTGGCGGCATCAACATCGCCACATGCAAACTACGCATCATACTGACGTCACTCAATATACTACATCGCGCAAGCAGCGTTAACCGTGCGACTAGCATTTATACAACATCCCGACGACCAATCACCAAGCACGACGACATCATCAAGCAGACGCAACACTAGATGTGTGAACTTTACACCCTGTTCCTCATTCCTCTATAAAAATGTGAGGTGTAGTAAAAAGTTGGCCGACATTGAAATTTGTCTGGAGCACTTTAAACTAGGTACCTAGTTTAAAGTGCTCCAGACAAATTTCAATACATAGATTTTTAATTAGTTGTGTCTAAATTGATTTGTTGAATAATTTCTTAGGGGCAATTTTTCAATCGTCAGATAAGTTTTATTTGAGGAATAAATATGGCGGTTTGTAACGTTTTGTATAGAAAGTATGTCAAACTGTAATATTTATTCGTCAGATAAAGGTCATTATTGAAAAATCAGCCCAAATGAATTTATTGCACCTCGAAATTAGTTTTGATGTAGATAGATAGGTGGCGGTTGAACTGACTGAACCCAATTACTACTAACAGTAGGAAGTTAGGTCCCTATCTAGGCTTCCTAGACCTTTAAATATTCATAAAGTTCTTTCGTGATTCGTACCTTCAGAATATTTTTACTCACTCGGATTAGGTTAATATCGACCTTGTGAAGTTTACCTAAGTAGTTTAAATACTAGAACTTATCAATTTCATCATTTATATTTAATTAAATCTTTATAATTGAATCTAATTAAAATTAGGTAAATTACTCAATTAGAGGTGACGAAGCCTTGTCAGTCAAGGTTGATTGTCAGCTGTTTGCACCGGAATCGGTATTGTTGTGTTTTCCGTTCTTAGCTTTCACTTATTTCCGATTTGATCGCCTAGATGAGTTCAATATTCGTGGTTGGTTTCAAATTGACATTGATTTTTTTGAGATTCTTGTTCGATTCTTATTCTTTTGTAATTGTAGATTGATTATCGATATTTTGTTCTTATGCTCGTTTTCACCGACACTTAAATGAATCCCTAAATAAAAGTACACTGTTGGATTTTCAACTCTCAGCGCCTGGCGTTGAAAATCCAACAACAACAGTAACAGTTTTATTAAGAGCAAATGCGGTCGGAGAGACTTCAGAAAATTAGGTATTAAAAGAAACTATCACTGTCGCGAGCGCTCGGCGGTCGGCCGCTATTCGCGCGATAAGGATAGCTGTAGGTCCGACTGAAAAGCCTAAGTAAAAAGTCATAATTCGAGGTTTGGCTCTCGCCTATTTCCTCGTCCAATATTGGACCAATTTAAAAGATATTTCATAAACTGAATAACTAGAATATATACTGAGTCCCTATTTTTTTTTTTTTTTTCATTAATACTTGCCAAATTTGTACATTAGACCTCTGTAGACAGCGGTCTAAATAGGCAATTTTGAGCATTTTTTGAGGGTTCTAGTGCTTACAAAGTTAATGCATCATCAAAAAGGAAAACTTAGGGACATACATGTAGTTGAAATTTATTTTACTGTAAAAAATCATTGCTTAAGGTCATAAACCAGGAAGAAAACAGGCGAGAGCGCTTCTATGGAGAAAAGACCACCCGCATTAATTTCCTCTTAAGGGATTCATTTAAGTGTTATTTAGTGAAGGTGAAAATGGGCATTAGTCTTCTATCATTGGGTTCCTACGTAGCACAAGACTGTCTCTGACCATAAACCCGTTTTTTGAAATCAGCGTAGTTAGTTAGTAGATCTCTTAATTCCATTCATCTCTTCCCATCAGAGTTTATTAATTCCTCCTTAGGTATAGCTAAGCCATGATTTTCCCGCACATCCATATTTTATTTGGTCGCCGTATTCTTGCCACAGATTTGTAGATAATTTCATTCACATTTTTAATTAAAAGAGTTTCTCATGTCAACATTAACTATTTTTTGAAAAACTTCACGGTAGAACAATTACTCGTGTCGGCAGTTTGCAAGAGCCTTAACATGAAAAAATTGCGTTAAACTTAACGAAATACGACCGACTACATTCAGCAGTTTACTTAAAATTATACAACATTGCAGGTCGCAGTAATCCGGAGTGGCGCATTGCGATATACAGAGGACGTGTATCCGGGAAGTAGCGTACCTACCTAGACAAAAATATGAAACGCTACAGAAAAGCCGACGGCTATGGAATTAAAAAGTTAATGAAACCCGAATTATTGCTAATTCAGGTTTAATCTCAGTGCGTTAATGAACCCCGTTTCAACGGAATGAGAAATTTGATTATATATTTCTTTTGTTTTGTCTAGGTAATGTTCCCTTTGTATATCGTCTCATCCCATAAACTTCTACTGATGAAGTTTGTCAGCCAATAATGGACGTTACATACACCGAACGATGGCGCCAACCCGTGGGTACCCAGTGGGTACATATAATTATATAACTAATGTACCTACCTATACAAAATATTGTAAAACGTTTTAAAAGAGTAACAGTGGAGTTTTTTGCCCATTCTTCTCCATACGAAAACTACCTTTTGGAAGGGACGACTAGAATCAATTAAAATTTGACGTTCAAAAGGGCCTTACAAGGACCTATTTGAAATAAATGATTTGACTTTGACTTTGACATTGTTTACCATCCTAGACAAAGGGATGGTGAATGCAGAATGTTGTTAGGTATTGTTATCGGGAGGACGCACCCTTCTAAGTATTGATTAATCCAGTGTTTTTCAACCTGTGGGTAGCGACCCCCTGGGGGGTCGCGAAGCCTCAGTAAAAAGAATATTTTTAACTTTGTATTGTTGCTTTAGATAATTCTAATAGGTTTGCTTTTAGGTTGGTTCCCAAACTTGCCTTATGTAAAGCTGCATTTAAAAACGTAATTACTCCACTGGGAAATCCCTTGTAGCCATGATCCTCATAAATCCATCAATTATACGACATAAAATGTATTTAAGATTTAATTAGGATACGAGTGGGATAAGCTGTCCCCACAAATTCATCGTAGGTATCGCTTTTCCGTGGAGGCGTTTGGCGATGTAATATGTTTGTTAATTATGTAATTAGCCGATATGTCATTATAAAAAACAATAAAAAGTTGTACGTATTCGATATTTGTATTATAATAAAATACAGATTATAAACAGTGGAGGGAAGGGGGTCGCGAAAAAAAAATTCGTGCTACGGGGATCGCGTTATGAAAAAGGTTGAAAAACACTGGATTGATCCAAAGATTTAGTTACCCTCTCTTCACATAGGTAGGTACTGAAAGCTCTTCAGTTTGATCTGTAGTCAAGTCATGTATGTATTTGGTCCTGCTGGGGTTGCGGGTTTGTCTGAAAGGGATATCGCGGCCCCGGCACACAGGCAACGGAAGGAACACGGGTGGGTTTTAGTCAGTAAAAGTCTGACACACCCTCTCGCTCTGCCCAGAGCGGGAGAAGTCATTTGATGATTTCCCATCCAAAAAAAAAAATAAAAAAAAATGTATGTATTTGGTTGATTTGTTTGTCAACCTACGGTAATGTCACTCCTTTTCCAATCAAAAGGTTCTCTTTAAAAGCTCGCTTTCTGCAGGGTTTAAAATAACTTAGATTTCATTAAAAAACCGACTGATACCTAACTTAGACTTACATCATTCAGCTCATCACATTTAAAGGTGTTTAAACTCACTGATGTTTTGAAGGATTGGTTTTTATGAAAAGAACTGAAATCTTATAGGTAGGTCTTGCGTGTAAGCAGGTACGTAGGTAGGTTAAGTATGTAGGTATTTTGTTCAGGTCTTTTTTAGTACCTACATAGGTTTTGGAAAACTATGCACTACCAAGTAGTCAATCAATCTGCCTAGCCTTTTCCCAACTATATTGGGGTCGGCTTCCAGTCAAACCGGATGTAGCTGAATACCAGTATTTTACATGAATCGACTGCCTATCTGACCTCCATAACCCAGTAACTGGGTAATACGATACCCGTTGGTAAGACTGGTTGTCAGATTTTCGGGCTTCGGACGACCCGTAACGACTGTCAAAGATCCACGAATGACAGCCGGGATGAACGGCTTAACGTGCTTTCCGAGGTACGGAAGAGTCCCGGTCTCGTAAATATGGTTACCCATCCACAGACCAACCCCGGCAAGCGTAGCTTAACCTGATGGATTGACCCGTGCGGCAGTTATTACTTAGCCATGAGCTCCTCCTGCACTACCAAGTACTATACCTACCTAATAAGAGAGTAGAGACCTTTTCGGATAAAATCCGTCAATTTATTTCTGGACCCATTGTAACTTTATAAAGAAAGGTAAGAACACTTACTTCCTCATCTGGCGAAGAGGCGAGTTCCGGTTCATTTTCTTCCAGCTTATTGAGCAATTTGTCCTGTAACAAGAGAGATAGGCTTTTAAAAATGCTCCTCCGTCATAAAATATGTAACTCTGCCTTATAACTTTTAACTCAGCTTGATGTTTTCTGTGAAACGCAAACAGCATAAAAAACAACTTTGCCTACTTACTTAGGCTCTTGTTTATTTTATAGTTCTTGTTTTATCTTAGTTTAGGTACTGTAGGCCGCACGTCAGTGGTCACTAAACCAGTATAAGCTGGCCTCTTATTCTATTGAAAGTCCGCCCTACGCTAGGGCGCCAACTCCACGGGCGAGAAAATCGCGGTGATAGTGTCGCCATGCCATCGAATTCAATAGGTACTAGAAACTAAGAATCAATCTCCACACGGCGATTTTGTCGCGGCGATCATTTGAAGGTAAAGCTTGACTATCAGCGCAATTCTCTCGTCCGTGGAGATGGGGCCTAACCTCGCGTCCTTATTTAAAATCGATTGCCGCGCAAATACGCGTAGTGTGCAACGCTTAAGGTGTGTCCAAACATTGAGCGGCACTGGTGTGCGGCTGCCGCGCTGTGTTTGTACTTCTGCCGCGCGCTAACGCTTCTGTCTACTCGCCGCGTACAAACATTTCTAGGAAACACTTGTCTCTAATTGTGTCTGGACGTATTAAAGGCTAGGCAGATTGATATTGCCAACTGAAATGCGCGGCGTGTCTCGGATGTGCCGCGGAGTACTGCCGCGCAAACATTCGTCGGTTTAGTCCAAACTAGAGCGCGGCAGAAATGTATCCTGCAAACGCCGCGCGTTGCTGCCGCGCTCTCCTTTGGACATACCTTAAGAGGCTTAGCGACCTCTTAAGGTATGCAATGGTAAGCAGTTGATTTTAATCAACTGCTGTCAAATTTAAAAACACCACCGGTGCTCTGTTTGAACCTTGCTAAGAGGCAAAATGGCGGACTTTCGAGGTTATTGTGCATATAAGTCACTTTTTGGTCGTAAACCCAAAAAAACTACCCCTGTCGGCGCGAGCACGCGTTCAGGTTCACCGAACAAAAAGCGACATAGGAGCGCCATGATCACGTATTCGCCCGACGATATCGCTTTTAAATAGGACTCTGCCTAAGCCAGCCTAAGGTCAAAGTTTTACCACTGACGTGAGGCCTACTACTGTACTTGTACCTAAATATGCTGTCGGTGTACCTATTTATTATTTAACGAAAATAAAGATCTAAGTAGCAGTAGCATGGGCGTACCTACCCAGCTTTTTGTTAGTGCTGGGGCAGAAGTAAATAAACTCTCTAAATAGTAGGAATTTCTCATTCGATTCATAGATTCTGCATTGTTTCGCATGGTAATTTTTAATTTGACAAAATTAATAATTAATTTTGTTACTTAATAAACCTTCATTCTTTGCTTCGAGTCAGGGACCAGGGATGGGGCAGATGCCCCACCGTGCGTACGCCCATGGCAGTAGCCCAACGGTTAAGCTAACTGTCGAGTGGGCGCTGCCAGCACTCGTGAATTCAAACCACTCTGAACCCATAGAAGTTTTGTGAAAAACACTGTCAAGTCAACCTTGTTCTTGTAGGCTTGATGAAGCAGGTAAACTTTACATTAGTTTAGACGTTTACATCATCAATATTTCAGTCGAAAAAAGTCCACTGCTGGACATAGGCCTCCCTTTAATTATTTTTTTTAGATTTAAATTGTTAAAAAAATATAATTTATTATAAACAATTTCATTTAAAATAAAAATTTAAAAAATCTTTATTTATAAAAGATCGTTATCGTATATCGTTGTTAAAACAATATTTTACTATAAAATTAATATTTATAAATTATTATATAAATTTAAATCAGATCAAGTTCTGTGCCTCCTGCATCCAGCGGATTCCTGCGGCCTTCACAAGGTCATCGCTCCACCTTGTGGAGACCTCCAACGCAACTTTAGACACGTTTAGAATTATTTTAACAGCTAAGTAGGTCCTTACTAGGATATAAAGTTGTCAGTTTCCTGGTTCTTATTTAGGTAATATTAAAGGTTAATTGATGCAACGAACTGCACGTTCTCAAACATGATACCTGAATCACCAGATGTCCAGATAAGTAGGTAGGTAGGTACATAGGTAAATCGATATCAAAATATAATACAGTAAGAAGAAATTAATTAGATGGTTTTTTTTGTAGGGTCATCGACCGCATTTGAAAGAAAGAAAAAGTATTTAATGAGGCAAGCAAAGAGATCACAAATTAAATTAAATACACTCATTGAAACATATTTTTTTTTTACATAAAAATAAAAACAAAATTAAATTAAATTAAAAGCAGAAAGTCCTGTGCGAGGCCAAAAGGCTCCTATCTCAGCATAGAATAGAATATATTTATTGTAAAACATGAGTATACATCAAATAAAATATGTGCGAGGTTTTAAAATAACAGGTAGATCTGCATGTTTTGCCATAAATGGCGTACAAAACAATTTTTTTTAGGTTTAGGATAAACCATAAAAAAATTGAGAGACAAACTATGATACTAATAACTTAATCCTAATGCTAATTTAAAAGAGGGGAGGAAAAAAAAATGTTTTAACAGAGTTTAGGGTCAAATTGTGAAACTGTCGTAATTACAAGAATCTATATAATTAATTGCGGTCATTTAAAATTTCCGATACGGCATAATAATAGCATTTGGCTATGAGATATTTTTTTAAATGTATTTTAAACAGAGCTGTAGGCATTTGTCTTAAAGGTTTTGGAATTTTATTATAAATGATTGGTGCTATCAAAAAATACTTTTGCGCATCAATGCCGTGGTTGATCTTGGTACGCATAATTTATTATTATCCCATCGATTACGAATAGAAACGTCTGATAGTTTCTTAAATAGGCTAGGATTGGTTTGTATAAAATTAGCCACTTTATAAATAAATAAGGAAGGCAGACTTAAAATGTTATATTTAATAAAACACTGTTTGCTACTATCAGTTATTTTCAATCCAAACATAGCCCTAATACACCTTTTTTGTGACTTAAAAATCATTTCTTTATTAGTAGAGTTTCCTATATAGTATAGAGCCGACAATACCATGGTAGGCAGTTATAAGCGCATTGGTACTTATAATAGGTTCTATTTTATAGAGGGCATAGGCAGAAGAACATACTTTTTTATTTAATTCTTCTGTGTGTGGTTTCCAGTTCAGACGTTTGTCAATAGTTACGCCTAGAAATTTAGCTGTATCTACCCTTTCTATATCAGTTAATTTGTGTTTAACATTAATAATTGGTGCTTCTAAACGTTGACTGAAGAACATAATTTTTGTTTTATCGAGATTGATTTTTAAATGATTGTTATCTAACCAGCTAATTATTGAATTGATTGTATTATTAATTTCATGTTCATACCTATCTTTATTTATACAATTAATAGTGACTGTACTATCATCGGCAAAAAGTGATACGGGACAATTAGTTACTAATGGCAAGTCATTTATATAAATAATGAATAATAAAGGACCCAATACGCTCCCTTGCGGGACTCCATAAGCATGATGACATTTATTATTAAATGTCGCAGCGCTGGTATTCTGATAGGGCCCGCAGTGATGTCGCGGATAGGTAGTTAGACAGAAAAAAATCTCAAAAAAACTAAAAATATGTTAGTCACTTTAAATATCTGTTTCTTTTTGTCTGGATCGTGTCGTTATCTAAACATGATAAAACAAAAGAAAACAGATTTTTTCAACTCATTCTGCAAGTAACAACACTATCTACCGGCAATCGCTGACCCGTAAAAAAACATTAATTCTTTTATTTTGTGTATTTATTTCGTGTTAAGATATCGATACCTATCACGTCTGCGGAGTTTCGCTAGCTAATTTAATTCGACCATGCGTTTGCAATATTTGCCGAACGTAAACAAACACGAGTTTTAGGAAAAACTACTGTAATGCCTACATATAAAGTTCAGTTTGCGCTAGAACTTCATATTATTTATAACTTTCTTAGTCTAAAATCAACTTTATTTACACTTACATAACGTTGATGTTTGTTTTACTGGAAATAACATCAATTGGAAACAAGGTTATAAATAGACCTCAGTTGTTTTATTTAATCATTTCGTGACCTCTATCTCTATCACTTCTAGACGATCTTATTATGTTTCCATAACAAACTACTTCCTGGATAGGCTACCTATGACGTAGGTAGGTTGGTACCTAGTATTAGAAGCAAAAAAAACGGCAATGAGGCTTAGTAGGGAGGAGCGAAGCATTAGGATATCTACTTATTTGCTTAGGCGGGCAATTAACACGTTCAGTGTCGGGAGTCCTCCTGGAGGGTTCACCTAGTCGCATATGGGATGCCGGGAGCCCTCGCAGAGAGCTCATTTTAAATGTAGGTTTTCCTTAGCGAATACAGCATCATAAACCGTGAAAATAAGTTAGTAAGTTTAGTGCAAACGTAATGCCGGCAACCCTCCCGGAGGGTTCACTTCCAATATTGTATGCCGGCATGGCGTATGAGTTCTATGAAAAATGGGTGGATTCGAAAGTGATATAGTACGTAACCACGATTTATATATATTTTTACCACAACGGGGAAGGTCTTGGCCTGCATCCCACCTGATGGTAAGCGATAATCAGGCCGAAGGTGGAAGCGAGCTTCACCCGGCATCCTCAAAGACTACAGAGGAACTGGTTATCTTATCACTAACTGACGAAACAGAACAATGCTGTTAACGTTGTTGTTATGGGGACAGATAGATAAGATGGTGGTAGTTAGCCAGGCGGACTTAGAACAAGCTCTACCACCAACCAAATTGAGCAAAAATATTACCCCCAGTGGAATTGAAGCCGGGACCTCTGGGTCTGAGACAGGTGGTTTAACTACTAGACCACAGTGGCGGTTCTTGTTATTATAGCCTTTTGTGCCCCATTGCAGGGCAAAGGCCGTCCCCTTCTTCCCTTATCTATAGCTGTGTCTGTTCAATCTTTAAGAAAAGGGTCGAGTTCGTCCCGCAATCTCCCCCTGGGCCGCGGAGCCGTTTCCGGCTGTTTGGGAAGTCCTTTACTTAAGTAATAGATATTCATCCCGATCCATGTCGCCAGTAGCACACCTCCGCCGCGAAACCGTAGCAGCGAAACAGCAGTAGTTCAATTCAACTGGCTCGCGTCATGTTCCGTTACTCGAGTTCCACTACTCGAATTTCGCGTTAATGCGATAATGCTGCGTATGTGTTTAGTTGGTAAGCCTTTATCAATCTACCTAGCCCTTTCCCAACTATGTTGGGTAAGCTTCCAGTCTAACCGGATGCAGCTGAATACCAGTATTTTACATGGAGCGACTGCCTATCTGACCTCCACAACCCAGTAACTGGGTAATACGATACTCCTTGGTAAGACTGGTTGTCAGACTTTGAGGCTTCTGACGACCCGTAACGACTGTCAAAGATCCATGAATGACAGCCGGGACCAACAACGGCTTAACGTGCTTTCCGAAGCACTGAGGAGTCTCGTTATATAAAGATCGTCACCCATCTACGGACCAACCCCGGCAAGCGTAGTTTAACCTGATGGATCGACCCGTGCGGCAGTTATTACTTAGCCACGAGCCTTTATATAAATAAATTTAAAAAACAGCAAGAATTTGTATTTGTTTCTAGTTACTTAAGGTGGAGTTTTCAGCTTTCTCATATACAAGCATGTTGTGAACGTAGCTTCAAAAATATGTATGTATCGATCGACAAGAATTAATTTGATCGTATACAATATTTTTCCAAAATATTTATGTGTTCACAAAACATAACAAAATTATACATTGGATACTACTGTAGGTACCCAATGTATAACTATTACTTATGAATAATTTTATTCTGTTTTTATTGATAAACTAATTTAGAACACATATTGTAAACAATTAAATAAATTCTTGTCGATGTGTACATCTTTTTGGTTGACTGTACAACGACTTGTTCAAATTAAAATACCCTCCAAACATACCGAACTAACCCATAAATGTAGGAATGTTGTTCATGTGTGAGTGATTTATTTAATTTACTTTCAGGAATGTTTTTATTACAAAGGCGCATTTTTTACATTTTTAGACGGCTTTGATAGAAAACAGTAGTACCTTTATAGAGCTTCTGTCCACGACTTGGTCCGCGCAAAAAGGTTTTTTCAAATTCGACTGGTAGTTCTGGAGATCACCCCCTTTATACAAACTTTACCTTTTTATAATATTATTGTATATAATAATTAATATACAGTGTGGCAGGGACATCGGCGCGAATCCTGTAACAATTTTTGTTTTTTGTAGAATCAAATAACTTCTTCCGCGTTGGCCGGAGCGGGAGGGCGTGTCAGACTTTTACTGACTAAAACCCACCCGTGTTCCATCCGTTGCCTGTGTGCCGGGGCCGCGATATCCCTTTCAGACAAACTCGCAACCCTGGCAGGATTGGCCCTAACGGACCCCGTCAGTTGGTGCTGACATCTCTTTGAGGCGCGCGTGGAACACAACGCGCCGTCGGTCGACCCGGATCAGTCGTCCTTTTCAGACGGCGAGCTACCCATCGCTCACCGTCCGCAAGCCCGCGCCTAGCGTGGCCGGAAATCGGCTTGCGACTCCCGGAATCCTGTTACCATGGTTTCAGTACATGATTCTGAACCCAAAAATAAAATGAAATTTTTCGTCGGTTATTTAAAAAAAAAAAACAGCTGTTCGATACATTTTGACCGCGTAGAAATTGCACTTTTCTATGACACAGCAGATTTTTTTTAAATAACCGACGAATAATTTCAACGCTGCTGTGGCGTTCAGAATCATGTACTGAATCCATGGTAACAGTTTTCGCGTCGATGTCCCTGCCACACTGTATAAGTGATAAGTATATAAGTTTAGAAAAATTAATAGTAAAGTGGTTTAATTAAAGTAATTTTTAAGTCAACAATTTAATAATTTATTAATAACATTCACGACGTCGACGATGATCATCGTGAAAGGAATATCAAGTAGGTTGGTACGATGATACCATTCATGATTTATTTATTGCAACTACCTACTCGTACTTATGAAATTTTCAGATTTCAGGAGGAGCTCGTGGCTAAGTAATAATAGCCGCACGGGTCGATCCATCAGGTTAAGCTACGCTTGCCGCGTTTGGTCCGTGGATGGGTGACCAGCTTTGGAAGAACAAAAACAATAGCTAATTTCCTTGGAGGGTCGCTCTTGGAGATTATTGTCAAAAAGAGATGTAAACAAAAAACCAATTTCTTAACATCGAAGTTTTAGTCTTTGTCCATCAAATGCGTCACGAATATACTTAGAGAAAACACTTATGATAATGCAAATGGTAATTACTTTACATACCGAGACTCCTCCGTGCCTCGGAAAGCACGTTAAGCCGTTGGTCCCGGTTTTAATTCGTGGATCTTTGACAGTCGTTACGAGTCGTCAGAAGCCCGAAAGTCTGACAACCAGCCTTACCAAGGGGTATTGTGTTACCCAGTTACTGGGTTGTGGAGGTCAGATAGGCAGTCGCTCCATGTAAAATACTGGTATTCAGTTGCATCCGGTTAGACTGGAAGCTGACCCCAACCCCCCAATAGTTGGGAAAAGGCAGATTGATTTTGATGAGATTTTCAGAAAGACCTATATAGAAAAGTGAGGTCTCGGCTTCAGGTACTATTCTGTGCTTCAGGGCGAAACAACAAGAAAGGTAGTCGAAGGAGTATTTTCAAAGAAAATAATAACTGCGCTCCCATCGCCAAAACAGCCTGTATAAAGGTTGTGATTGTTTATTTGATAAGTATACAGGATGAAATTAAAAGTTTATGTTTGCCCTTATTTTGTAAAGGTTTAAAGCTATTCCGAAATAGAACTATGTCCAGGAGCGGATCCAACCCTCTAAAAACGTTGTGGTCACGGTGAATTAGGCGTCGGTCATGATCGATACAAACCATATTGCTATAAGTCTTTTGACCACTTTTGCCCAGTCTCGTTTGGTGAGGTTATATGCTCGCACACAATGTGTGTGTGCCCTGTGTACTACATCAGCCTATCGACCTCAATTAGGGCTGTAGTTATGCCCATTGTGCCCACAACAAAATATAAAGACACTTTTAGTTAATAAATGTTACTATAACTTGAATGACTACATAAACGATAATTTTTCCAAACTCAAGACCTCACAGTGACATCAAGTAATAAACCAATAATTATGCATGTATCTTTAAATAATTGATCTGTTAATATATTGTAATAATTCTAGGAATGACATTGAAATAATTTATTAATGAATAAATAATGAATCTGTATTAATTTAACTTTAAGAAAGACATTCCATTAATATCTTAAAAATATTTTATCAAATTTTATATTCATGTTTCAATGTCAATCTTGACTTTGATAGAACATGATTGTATACATTTTGCATGCCTTACGGTAGAATCACTTGAAACATGTACATATAACCACCACCACCACCACCACCACCATCCACCACCATTCCACCATTCACCACGAACCCCGTTCCACCATTGTAACTGTTTTCTGCAAAAATAAATAATTTGATTTGAACGGTGGATCCGCGCTTGACTAGGTAGGGCTGTATACAAGATTTCGGTCTTTAACAAAGTAATATCAAACTGGTCCAAATTCTCTGGCCCTTAATGTTAAACTTGGCTCCTGTTCAAAAGCTATTAGAAGATATATTAAAATTAATATTCCTTTCGCACTTAACTTACTCTTTCTAGTTTTAATTGCAGTCACAATTTATTATTCGTCGTGCAACAGAGGCATCCATTTTCATGTGAAGCACGTAAATGTAATCCATCAGTCAGAGATATAAATAGTAAATACTTCTTGGTGATGAGACAATAGGGATGTTGACTAACAAATTTTTTTTGTCCTTCAGGTATATTATTAAAAAAAAAAAAAACTTTTTTACGTAATCAAAAGATTACGGAAATCATAGAAATATTAATAAAATATAAATATAAATAACTTCTTTTATATATCTATGACGGCAATACATTGAGTTAAAATGTGGCATGACGTCACTGTCCGGTAGACGTTACAGTTTTTTTGTTTTTACCCAGTAACGGGTAAACGGGTTTACGCCTGTCGGGGTTCGATCCTACGACCTACAATTCGTAAGCCACGACCGTTAACACTGGGTCACCACTGCTCTACATGTGTATTTTGTATAAAAGTAACCAATAACGCCCTAGATTGTTTAGTTCCAGCACTAAGCACTTTACTCAAGTTATTTTTATTAAATACAGTGAGTATTTTATTTAAACTTTATCCTTCACTAATACTGGATGTTTGAAAAAAGTCCGATGCCTCTATGGTCCCATTGAATGAGATCGATCACTAATGATCGATCTCATTCAATGGAAGCGCGCAGCGTCTCATTCAGTGGACGTGGGAAAGAGCGCCTAAGCGCTCTGTACTTCACAGGGCAGGTACACGGAAATTTCATTAGGTCCTATTATGTATTTTCCTATTTTTCAATATAGGTATTATATGAATTTATTTATGAAACCTGCTAAAAGCCTAAATTAAAAGCACAACAGTTAAATTCTGTGCTGTATTTTATCTCTAGCATAGTTTAAACCAAGCGTCGTTATTCCTTAATGAACCCACCGACAGCTCACTCAGAATAGATCTAACCGCGGTTTAATTAAGTTCTCGCGGTAGATCGCTTACGGAATACATCTTATAACAGAATAAGTATACCTATCTGATGCATCTGCGTAACGGGGTGATTATCAAATTTAGTATTGTTGCATTGAGTTAGGAGCCCTGAAAGACGGACGGACAAATACACGGAAGCATTTTACTTCATTATTTTTGTTTCGTTTATCAAAAATTAAAACGTTTACAGTATTATCTGCGCTGTATTTACGAGTAATATTTGCAACATACTTTAACCAGACATCCCTGTCTATAATATACAGGGTGGCAGGGACATCGACGCGACAACTGATACCATGGATTCATAACATGATTCTGAAGCCCCTGCGTTGAAATTTGAAAAAAAAAAGAGAAAATTCTGTTGGTATTGGATAGCCCAATTCTTGAGGAAGGTTATAGGTTTGCGGACGACGTCGCTGGCAGAGGCTAGTTCCTTAATGAAGTCACCGGCAGCTCACCCAGAATGGATCTAACCGTCGTTTAATTAAGTTCTCGTGGAAGATCGCTTACGGAATACAGCTTAACAGAATAAGTACGGATAGGTTGATTTAGCTGATGCACCAGCGGAATGGGGTGATTATCAATTACCAGTGTGAACTTTGATATACTTAGTTCATTTGAGTTAGGAGCCTGTGACAGACTGATACAAGGACAAATATCGTTGACTTAGTAATGAAACATGATTAGCTATCTAATTACGCAACACATTTTCGATTTGCAATTGAGTCAAATTGGTTTCGTTTGACTAGAATTGCTTTCAAAAGTTGTAAATTGAAAACAATTCTAGTCAAACGAAACCAATTTGACTCAATTGCAAATCGAAAATGTGTTGTGTAATTAGATAGTAGGTATAAAGTAACATCAAATATTCACTAGTTATGTTTAAGTGTTTTAAGTCCCAGTTGGCCTCGTTGGTCTATTGATCACAAGTGCTACTGCTGAGCATGAGGTCCAGGATTCGATTCCCTGGTCGGGTAAGGTGTTATTAGGTTTTTCCATCTGTACTTTTTCAGTTGCTGCCCGGAGTTTAGATTTGTGCCCGGTTGATGGCAATAGGCTCGCCCCTATTACACGGGACTTAAACAAATATGGGTGAACTATAAATATTCCTCTGCCTCACCCTTCGGGGAACAGGCGTGATGTATGAAAAAAAAACAAAATATTTTATTTCACATAAATCTACATGGGCACTTATGAAACGTCAGAAGCTAGGTGCACGGTTCCCATTGGTCGTTTCCTATGGAGAAGAGCCGGCAAGCAACTCCACGGTTACTCTTTTAAAAATAATTGGCCTTTACAATATTTTCCAATAACAGTATTAATAGGTATGGGAGGACAGTGTAGGTCTTTCAACAAGTACCAGGTACTTAACAAAATAGGACAACGGGATAAGACTGGGGGCAAGATGGTCAATAAATCTACAGTTCACTAAGCCTACAGCGTTCTCATATTCACAAAATAGAAAAGAATCTATATAAAATATGAATAAATTAATACAAATTAAAACCTATGTTAAACGAAAGGACATGATGTCAATTTACAACTGTATCAAATCTGAATAATTATCATGTACACAAAAGCCACTAATAAAGTGTTGAAATTAAATTGTAGGTAATGTTAAATATTAGGATGATTATGTCAAGGAAGAATTTAAACAAAAAAAAGTAATATTAGGCGACATTATGTATGTATAAAGTAACATTATGTGACATTATCATACACTACCATACACTACCATACACTATCATACATTATCATACATTATAATACATTATCATACATTCTCATACATTCTCATACATTACCATACAGTATTATATATTTTCATTCGTTATATTTAACTGTTTCAGTCTCTATTGGCGCGCGAAGTACCATCAAACGGGTACCGATCGAAAGACGGCTGCAACTGAGAAGTTCCTGATGGAAGGACTCAATAACACAGCACTGCACTTGCTGAGGAGTTCACTGCGTCACTTCTTCCCTGCTAAAACACCAGAAAGTGGTAAAGGGCGAGTTTCACGTAACTGGGACAGCCTTATGTAATTTTGACGTACAAAAAAATTATGCTGATTTTCAGCCTATTTGAATAAATTAATTTTTGTTATGATTTAGAAAAGCAAAAATAAATTGTGGTACTCCCAATTTATTTTTTCCAGTCCACAGGCTCAGAAGTAGACCAAACGCATAAGGCTGTTGTAATTTTTTTATATATGCCTATATATTTTGACCTTTTGTCATTAACAACTTGTTGGACAAATTATCAAGAAAATTATAGCTCTATTATGTTATGTTGGTAGCCACTTAATAGCTATGATATTAACTTCCTAGGTTACGCTTTAAATATGTTAATGAATAAAACGTGATTAATACTTTATTTTTTATGTTCACATCTTTATTCTTGGCACAGACTTAATGTTTGTTTTGCAGCGATGGGGTATGCAGAAGAGTATTGTTCGTCCACATGTTGTCCGTCGTGAATGTTTTTAAGACTCTGTGAGATAATGGATGGAAGATATATAGTTAAAAGTTGTCCTTTTCTATTGATTGGTTTGTTATCTTTACATTGTGGCGGCATCTACATCGCCACATGCGAACTACGCATCACACTGACGGGACGCAAAATCCTGCATCGCGAAAGCACGGTTTACGGTGCGACGAGAATATATACAACGTCCCGACATCAATCGTCGGGCAGTTGCCCACGAGACACAACACCCGTCTGGTCGGAGAATCCTCCCTTTCCTATACAGGTGAGTGAACTTTACACCCAGTTCCTCATGCCTCTAAACATTATTTATTATTGTGTAAATTTTTACTATTTCTCGTATTCTATTATTAATTATGGTTTGTTAAAATTTAACTGTGCCTTAGATTTATTTAAATCTGTTATGGTGTAAACATATCTTAAATAAATAAATAAAACAACTTTTATGTATTTTTTGTTATAAACGTACCTTTAATTTTTATAAAAAATATAGTACCTGCATTAAATACCAAGTCACAAAGCTAGTAAGTTAAATATTCTCTATGCAGTAAACCTAAAAAAAGTATGAGGTATATACCCCGAGGTCTAAACTTATATTTTGTTTTGCTGTCTCTTGCAAAGAACTACACACCATTTTGGTCTACGTTCCGAATTTGTTGGATGCTCGGTTCCGGCATTTTTCTGGAAAAAAAACATAAAAACATCGTCCGGTTGCCTAAATACTCATAGCTTGCACGTGGCTACGATACCTAGTGGCTTTAGGATAAGTACCTACATGTTTTTTGTGTACAAGTTGCAATAAAACAATTTTTTGTTACTTAAAATCGCGATATATAAAGATAATCTTACTTAATACACTGAAGCTTATCGATTTGCCGAATCTCTGGTAACTTTTGAATGTGTAATTACATTTGTATTTACGAACTAAAATGATTGTGAAGTACATCATTACAAGTTACTTAACTTACCTGGACCACACTTATTTTATCTATAATACCTTAGTGAAATCAATTCGATCAATTTTTTGTTACTTAAAATCGCGATATAAAAGATAATCTTACTTAATACACTGAAGCTTATCGATTTGCCGAATCTCTGGTAACTTTTGAATGTGTAATTAACATTTGTATTTACGAACTAAAATGATTGTGAAATACATCATTACAAGTTTCTTAACTTACCTGGACCACACTTATTTTATCTATAATACCTTAGTGAAATCAATTCGATCAACTAGATTATTTCGTAGCGTTTTTGTCTTACAGAATAACTTGCGTAATCATGGCTGCCATTGGCATCACCGCGGTCGAATTTAAGTATAACAACTAAACAGTTGGCAAATACCTTTCGGCGAAGACAGTTCGAATTTTAAATAGTAACCTCTTTGCATACCGCTGTAAAAATTAAAAAAGTTTCGAACTTGAAAAACGAACGGATGCGGCTGAACGCGCGTATGATCTTCGCCAAGTAAAAAAAAAAACGCGCATATATGTGACCGTATTTCCGTGTATTACAACAGTAGCCGGTAAAACCTAATAAGCTCCGGTACTGTACCTACGGTTAATCGGGAAGTTTCTCCGGTAAAAAGGTTTTTAACGAGTTGCAAAGCATTGTACGGGTTCCATTGTGCTGTGTTCCCGTCTCAGCTCTCGCAGCGGGAAAATGCTTCGTTCTAAGATGACGGTTTTCAGCGCTGAAGTGTATTTTTAATCGTTATTGTTGTATTACTGTGCCCGGAATATGGTGGTGAATGCTACGTCGTGTCAGCTAGCTTCGTTTTTTATAGGTGAGTGTTTTGTTTATGTGTCATGACCTTATTTGGCTATTAGTAAAACTTAAGTCCCATCTGTGCATAATACGGAGTTCGGTGTTGGTGTTAAGAAATTTAACAATCGACGAATTAGTTACAAGAATTCCGAACGGATAAAAAGAAACTGCTACTTTTTTGTCGTAAAATCTGTAGGTTTTTATGAATAAAGAAAAGAAAGAAAAAATAATGTTAAAAAAAAAAAAAATAATGAATACTTAATGAATAATGTTAATAAATTAGAAGTTTTACCACCACTTTAATGATTGAGGGCAATTTATTTTCTTGACTTGGGAATTGAATCCTTTTACCTAAAGTCGCTAGGTTCAGACATACATAGGTAGGTACATAAAAAAGCTTGAACGATAAAACAATAACTACCAAAAATTAAATGCATGTGACGATATATTTCGTAAAACAGTAAGCAAAACATTTTACTGTTGAAGATATTGATAGTTCCCAAATAATAGGGGATGAACCTATTGTTGGTGTACTATAGGTACCATCGTAGAAGTTCATATCTAACCACCGTAAGGACTATTCTTGCGTGCAGCGCTCGGCGGCTATAGACCCGGGCCGGTAACAGATGTGGTCATCGAGTTCACGGGATTTTGTTTTGAAACTGGTTAGATATGAACTTCTTTGATGCCTCACCCGTCCGATTCTTTGAACCTCTGCGTAACCCTTTGGCCGTAACAGGCGTGGTGTATTATACTGTTATGTGAACCTATTGTCAAAGTTTGGACACAAATTTGACCTCTAGGGCACTACTGAGTTCAACCCAAAAAAAAATTGAAATAATATTTAACCGACTTTAATATTAAATCCACAGTGATCAATGGCTTTGCCTAGTCTAGGGGGTCCTACCTTAGACTAATGAGACAAAGCCTTTAATTACTTTTAAAGATTACCCAAGTATCTACATCTCTATCCAAATGTAGGCCGTATTGGTACATGATTGATCATGTGTATTGTATTTGAAAAAATCGCATTTGATGTGTCATAATAACTATACAATATCGTAGATACTCAACATGAATGACTTGCACAAAAGGCGATAATGGTTGCTAAATGCAGAGTATTTTTTTTTTTTTACCGACGCATGTCTGTCTATGATTAATTGATTACATATCTATTTATTGATATTCTATAGGGACATCGTAACCATCCAACTATATACAGGGTGGCAGGGACATCGACGCGAAAACTGATACCATGGATTCAGTACATGATTCTGAATCCTAGTTTAAAATTGATAAATATTTAACTTACATAATTATAATAAAGAAATCTCAATGTTTTTTCAAGTCGTAAAAACCGTGCGAAACAGGGGCTGGTCGTTAGTTTACTAATAAAGTGCGACAGATGTTGACTTCCTACATACATCATAGTTGATTAGCACGTCGACGGTAGATATCTAACTACTTATCAGATTCTGTAATATTTGCACGTCGTGTTTAGTGCATCATTCACGATTATAAGCTCATTTATTTGTAACTAGCTGCGCCCTGCTGTTTCAGCCGCGTAAGTCTCGATCCCGAGGGAATCTCGAGATAAGAAGTATCCTATGTCCCACTCCAAGTCATGGTCTACCCATGTGAAAAATTTAATCCAAATCCGTTCAGCCGTTTTAGCGTAAAAGCGTAACAAAGAAATACACAAACCAACAAACAAATAGGATTAGCTGCGCCCAGCGGTTTCACCCGCATTAGTCTCGATCCCGTCGTAATATCGGAATAAAAGGTATCATATGTCCTTCTCTAGGTCATGGTCTACCCATGTACCAAATTTCATCCAAATCAGTTCAGCCGTTTTAGCGTGAAAGCGCAGCAAATAAATAAAAATAAAAGTTATATAACTAGAACCCAACCACTACGAAAAAGTCATCTAAAAAGTTATAAAACAAGACATCACAGACAGACAAAAAAATTCGGAGTCACACGTGTAAATGGCATAAAACAAAAAGATTACGTGTCAGCCTATAAACCAGTGGACGATCAAGACGCATCCAACGATACTTCATTTGTCAAATTATGATGAGTAGCTTAGAAGTTATGGGGGAACAGATGAACATACATACATACATACGCATTTATAATAGTTAGGAAGGATAGGATAGGATAGGATGTCATTTTACAGATACTAACATGTTTTGTTTGATTTGCCGTTGCGAAAATCTTTAACAGTGATTACAACAAAATACTCGTTTAATAATGCTAAAAAAACAGGTCTAAGCTATCACTGCGATATTGTCTTACCTGTTCATAATTGTTTTTTCAAATTATTTGCATAATTTAAAAAGTTACAGACTTAAAATATCTAATAATATGTACAAATAAGTATTTATAAAAATAGGGGAAATAATCAAATAATCCACAAATTCGTCCGCATCGCTGTCAACAGGAAAAGTGCCCATCAGCTTTGCACACGGCTAAAATATAGGCTAGCCCTCTGGTCACGTTCAAGAGTCGACCAACCGCTTAGCAATGAGTCATAAAATTTAGTTAATTTAACTCCATATTTGTAGAAATATGGATCCTACAATGTCATTTGTGTAGACAAATGACATTGTAGGATTCCACTATAATCAAATAAGAGCTTTGCAAAGTTATTTTTTTTTTTTTTCTTAAATATACTATACAATGTAAAAAAAGGATCCGTTATTTCGACGGCTGTTCTGTTCCCTAATTACGTAATAAACAATCAATCAGAATCTGAATCGTTTTGAAACAGATGCTAATCCATTGCTTCATAAGTATGAAAAAAAAATCTGCTCAACAACGTAAATAACGCAATGAATGTTGTTAAACTGTCACAATGAAAACAGATCATTTAAGAAAATGTGTTGCGTAATTAGATAGCTGAACTTCAGATACAGAACAAGTAAGCTGATTGCTGTTTCAACGAACACTATACTACTCAATTATTAACAGAATGTTTCAGCGGAACCCTGAAAGTTACAAGAGTTAAACTGCAGGAAACAAGCTAATATTGTTCAGCAGTTGAAACTGCTGACGTAACTACTATACTGGAGTAGCTTCTGGAAAACAAAGTCGAAGTTACATTTACCATGAACATATTCAGGTGTTAAGGCAGTTCTAAAAGAATTGAAGTCACAATATGGCCCGGCGGGGTAATTGCGTAACACGCACTAGCAATTGTTTTCATTTTTGACAGTTTAACAACATCCACTGCGTCAACAGTCATTTACGTTGTTGAACAGACAAATCTTTCCAATATATGAAGCAATGGTTTAGCAATATCCTTCAAAATCATTCAGATTGTGGTTAAAAGTGTGTTACACAATTAAGGTGCGGGTTTCTCGAATCTTCGAGGTTACCCTGAAAGATAAATATCTAGCAACTTTTCTAATCACACTCTTTTAGCTGGGACGAGGAAGGATACAGTCGCTCCGCCAAAAAAAAACCTGGAATTCAGCTGCATGCTGAATTGCATCAAAAGTTCGAAAAAAAAACTAATCTACAACGTAAATAACGCAGTGAATGTTGTTGAACTGTCAAAATGAAACAGATTAGGCGTAATCGTTTTCGAAAATATGTTGCGTAATTAGATAGCTGGTCTTAGCCGTCTAGTGTGTAAGATCCCTTAATTCTCTGGTTATTACAATATAATACATGATGTTCATTATTTTCAGGTACCTACATTAATTGAAAAAAAATGTAATGAAACGTTTTGATTAGTACTTATACCTTTTCGAACTCGCTTTATAGAACGTTTGCAATCTTCTTTTTAAGAAAAAATAACCTAATAAAGTTAAATTAAGAACACTGCGTTAATGATTACAAGAGCACAGTTAGTTACTACGGAACCCTATTGTGGAAGTTACAAGAGTTAACTACAGGAAATGAACTCATATAGTTCCGTACTTAGTAAGAGCGACTACTAAAGCACAAGACAATATAACGTAGGAGTTAATGAAAGCTTTATTATGATTTTCTAAAGGAGAATATAGTGCGAAACTTAATTTTACAGTGGCTAAAATGAAGTGTATGATGCAAAAGGAGTATGTAAGGATCGTAGCAGCGGGCGTTCTATAATTTCTGCTAACCCCCATGGGAAGAAGGCGTGAGTTTATGTATGTGTATGTATAATGAAATTGGTCCAATTTAACTTAAAGTAAGACTCCGCTTTTATTTCTAAAGGACCTGGGCGACCGTGCTCTGCTCGGGTGAAAATAGAGAAAACGAATTTTCCCGGATATGAGACCTAGCTATTACATCGATTTTTCACCCCCGTAAACCCAATATTGCAACTTTCACTGAAATCATTAGAGCCGTTTTTGAGAACCTGATTACAAATATACAGGATGGTAGGGAAATCGACGCAAGGCATTAGTTGGTCACATTTATTATTTCCATACAGTAATATTGCCAAATTAATCAAAACAGGTACATTTTTTATAGCTATTTGCAACGTTGCCAACTTTTAGGATAAACGCTCTTAAATATTTTTTTAAACCTAGTTCTGAATTTTTGATGACTGGTTAACCAGAAACTACTAGCGAAAATAAAATTACATTGTGATTCGTAAATTCATCATCATCATGCTTTCAGCCGAAAGACGTCTACTGCTGGACATAGGCCTCCCCCAAATGGGGGGTTTGCCATAATCGCCACGCTTGGCAGGCGGGTCGGCGATCGCAATGTGGCGTTAAAATGCATAGAGAACGCTGCTGCCCATTCTCTAGTGAGTCCCTTAGTCGCCTTTTACGACAACCACGGGAAGAAATGGGATGGTACAATTCTTTACGTCCGGCACCACACGGAAGTCATATTCGTAAATTATTTACAATTAAATTCATGCTGTTGAAATTAAAAGAATAAAGAATTTCAATAAATATTAAAAAAATGTTGTCTTTTCGTCTGTCTGTTTTATTTTTACACTACACCTATTGTGTTCAGAGATCAAGGTGACGCAATCAGATGTTATCTATCTCAAAATATAATTATCTGAAGTAATTTATTACCTTAATTATGTATTGTTCTCAAAAACATATTTTGTTTGAAAATTTGTATTTTTTTAAAATAAAAAATAAAGCCTTGTCTAAAGCAAGATGCGATGTTATTGAAAATTTAATTAAACTATTGTGTATCTGTGCCATGCATCAAACTTAAGAGCGTTCATACAAAAAGTTGGCAATGTCCCAAATAGATGTCAAATATTTACTTACCTGTTTTGATTAATTTTGCAATATTACTGTATGGAAATAAGAAATATGGCTAACTAGTGAACAAGAATATTAATAATTAATTGCAATTATAATACTAAATTAGATGTTTTAATCGTTTTAGATGTAAAAAAAGAATTTGGAAAGTTTCCAAATACTTTTTTACACCTAAAACTAAATTTTCGGCGTTACAATATTAATTATTGCATTTCATAATCAATATTTTAGTTCACTAGTTAGCCATATTTCTTATTTCCAGACAGTAATATTGCCAAATTAATCATAACAGCGAAATATTTGACAGTTATTTGCGACGTTGCCTATTTTCTGTATAAACGGTCATAAATGCTGAAATTCCACACTTTCTTTAAGTTTCGAAATGCACTCAAACCCAGTGTTCCAAATGTACAGTAATCGACGCATTATTACAGGTATACCTACCCCATTGTTGCAATTCACAAAAATGTTTTTAAGTGCTTTCGTGAGTACGGTGACATACGGATTTGTATTCAGAACACGGATTTATTTCCGCGGGAGAAAATACTTTTTTTATTTTATTAAGTGTAATAATAATAAGTTTGAGAAATTTTAAAGAAAAAACCCTGTTAGCAAAGGGTATAAAAAAATATGCATTTAAAGTTTTTTTTTTAAACCTAATAATTTTTTTCGCCTTCTTACTATATTTTTACCGTCGATGGCATCATAAAAACTATATTTGATATAAAAAAGTTGGTAACCCTACATGTGATAGGAGTCTATGGCCATCAATCGGGCACAAAACCAGACTCCAGGCTGTGACTGAGAAATTCCTGATGGAAGACTCTAAGAAGAATCTAACACAGGAACTCCTGCTCAACAGTAGCACTTGGGACCACTACACCAATGAGGCAGTAAGATAAATCAGTATGGAAAAATCTGAAACATTTATTGGTAGAGACCCTGTATACAGGCTGGTCCAAATAGTGACGTCATAAAAACAAATTAGATTCCGTATGTCCAGGGGTATCCAAAAAGTACCCGATGTATGTTTTTTAATTTACATGGGGTATTTTCGGATACACCTTGAAATGAGGAATCAAATGTTATTTTATGACGTCACTATTTGGACCACTCTGTAGACCAGGTCAGTGAGGGTTTCACCAGCCATCGTTAGCTCATGGTTTCGTTCCTCGGGCCCATCTTACGCAGCAAAAGTAAAATTACTCAATGGACGGTAAATACCTGCCATTGTACTCGAGCCATTAGGTGACATAACATTGTTATCTGTAGGTCTTCGTTCTACTTTCAAGTTTACGAGTGAACGACTATTTTATTTATTTTTTATTGTTCACTTTTACTATGTAACGGTAAATTTGACTTTTTACAATAAAATTGCGTAAACATCGTGAGGAAACCGGCATGCCTGAGAGATATTTTTCGACGGCATGTGAAGCGGCTTTAAAAGTCTGAAAAACTAACCACACGACAACAAGAAGAATAAAATTGCGAATAATTTGTTTTCGCTATGGGTAGGTAAGTCTATTGTCGATTGTTATAAAGTGTTGCTTTTGTTCGGGTTCATTCTGTTCATCAAATAATTTCAAATCCACTACAATTGATTTTAAATAATTTTGCTAGTACTTATGGTATTTTATTTATATTGTGATATGGCGTCCTTGTTCGCTCCCATTATAATGTTGTAGTTTGCGACTATTAGGCTCGTTTGCATGAAATGACGACTTTTAATGATTTTATACTGAAGATCACGTCTAAACGAGTAGTGTTAATGATTTGGAAAAAATATATGTTAAATAAGTGCTTTTTCTTAATAACTTAATATAGAAATATTTTAGAGTATGTTTTTATTACATAGTGAAATTAATTTTGAAAGTTATGTCTAACGTGGATTAAAAACTGAGAATTACGCAAAATCTATCAACCGTATTTTGCTAAAACCTTCACCATTTTAAAGATAATTTAACTATTGATCTTTTATTATACGTGTTTTATTAAAATATCTTTTGTTTTATGTCTAATAAATTAATAGTGCGTGTAATTTGGGACAGCGCTCCTGGACGGGCGAGTCCAATTACTGGCTGGACGTACGACGCGTTGCGTGAGCTCAGTGCAGAACACGCAAGCTAACCACATAAGGGCACTGGCATATATCTGCGCGTTAAACGTCTGTATTTACAACATTGCTCTGTTGCTGTCAATCGTTTGAAGATGTCAGAGACAGAATGATGTTTTAAATATGTTTAGCGCTAACCGCATTTAGTGATTTGTGGTGCATGCGGGCCTAGGTAATCCATAGTACTCCCAAGTTCGAAATTAATAAAAAAAAAATTGGAAGGGGCGTCCTATTTCCGGAAACCATTTGCCTTTATATTTAAATAAATTACGTACAATAAATTTTGCAACAGACGAAGGAAGTTTAATAGTAAATCTACATATTAATAATGTACGACATTGTTGTTTTATGCAGAGAAAATGCAAATATGTCGCCCGTGAAATACACGATGAATAAATTTTTAGAGACCCGGCGTTGTCTTAGGGAGACTTGCCTGTACGCTTAGCATGACCACAATAGAAACGGGTTTGTCGACGGAAGAATAGACAAAATGACAGATAAACAATCACAATCTGTCATTTTGTCTATTCTTCCGTCGACAAAACCTGTAGAAGACCCGTTTCTATCGTTGTCATGCTACGCGAGTTGAAAGATATTGTGTCGACACTGAAATCTCCATAATCTATGCTATGCCCGACAAGGACCACAATGATCATATCTTTGTAAAGCGTACCACCTAACTTCACATTGTGGAATGCAAATAAAAATTGAGTATTGATTATACAGAGTGGCAGGGACATCGACGCAAAAACTGTTGCCATGGATTCAGTACATGATTCTAAACCCCCTTCTTTTTTTTTCTTTCTTTTTTTTCAGGATGGGAAATCATCAAATGACTTCTCCCGCTCTGGGCAGAGCGAGAGGGTGTGTCAAACTTTTACTGACTAAAACCCACCCGTGTTCCTTCCGTTGCCTGTGTGCCGGGGCCGCGTTATCCCTTTCGGACAAACCCGCAACCCCAGCAGGCATTGGTCTTTCGACCCCGTCGGTTGGTGCTGACATCTCTTTGAGGCGCGCGTGGAACACAACGCGCCGTCGACACGGGCCTGGTCCTTATCGGACGGCGAGCTGCCCATTGCTCACCGTCCGCAGCCCGCGCCTACGGTGGCCGGAAGTCGGCTCTCGACTCCCGACGCCCGGGGCGTCTCCTGGGGCGACTAGGGCCGCGAGGGCGTGCAGCTTGCATCTCCCTCGCGCGCTCCGCCTCCTCCTTCGCGAACATAACTGCTTCGCAGAAGGAGGTGACGGCCTCCCATGCACTCTCGCTCCGAACCATGGCCTGAACCAGGGCCGGACGCGAGATATCGCCGCCGCCGATCGCCTCCGTGAGGACACGGCGGTGCTCCGCCCAAGCCGGGCAGACCTCCACCGTATGCTCCACCGTGTCCTCCGGGCGATCCACACAGTGGTGACACCCGTGCGTTTCCTCCCGCCTTACGTGGAACAGGAACCTCCCGAAACAACCGTGTCCGGTGAGGACCTGCGTCAGGCGGAAGGTGAAGACGCCATGGCGCCTCTCAATCCACTCCTCAAAGAGGGGACTTATCGCCGCAATTGTGGCGTGCCCATTCTAAACCCCCTGCGTTGAAATATTTTGTCCGTTATTTAAAATAAAAAAACAGCTGCGCCATACATTTTGATCGCGTAGGTATTGCACTCTTCTATGAAACAGCAGATAAAAAAAAAACGAAATTGGTTAACTTAAGTAAAATAAATTCTTTGGGTTTGAGTTGAAAGTTTTATAGTACCTATTCAATTCATTATGAATGAATCTTGAAATAATCTTACGAACTATTCTCGAACAGAAAAATGCTTGAAGCAACAATATAATATTCGAATTATGCAATTTGCCTGAACAATTTGCAAGAGCAATGAGCACCACAATAGAAAATGATTACAATTTGTTTAGCTGCACGTGTGTGCGTGCGACTAATGTTCTAACATGACATTATGTAATTATGTGAACATGAACATAGCTGGTCTTTACCCGTAGACTGATTTTCTCGGCCATTTTTCTTCAGGCGTATTATTTCCTCGGTTGAAACTCATTATGGAAAAGTTGTTTACATATGTGAATTGTATTTGTTGTAAGGATTGTTCTTGCTTGCAGCGCTCGGCGACTGTAGAACCAGGCCGGTAACAGATGTGGTCATCGTGTTCACGGGATTTATTTACAAACTGGTTTAATATGAACTTCTTTGATGGTACCTATGTGTGTTGTGTTATGTTATGTATAACATAACACATAGTCATATCATCTCGCCTGTTTTTGCCTAAGGGCAAGGTGTGAAATGAAATGAAATGAAATGAAATGAAATTGTTTATTCTGTAAATAGGATATAGGAATCACTTTTACACGTCATATTAAAAATATATTACATTTTGCTAGATGAGTTCGGCGTTTCCTATCCGACTACTCTGAGAAGAAAGGCCGAAACAAACTCAGAGGTCACAGTCTCTTTTAAAGTCCAGACATAATCTTGGTCAAGCCATATGAGGACCATGTAGATTCATGTCTGAAATGGTCTTTTGAGAAAAGAACCACACAGATTTGAGTGGACCTGTCCAGTCAGTGCAAGCATTTGTCAGTAATCGTGGAGCTCAACTCAGAACAAAAGGAGCTCAACTCGACGAACAATACCAAAGAAAGGACATTTGGGTAGGCCGCATAAACTACTCAAACTGCCAGACCATCATTAAAACTAACTGAGAGAGGATAAAAAAGGAGTAATGAGAAAAAAAAATTAAATTAAAAAAAATATCCACATAGTCCTCACATTCACAATAAGTAATTAAAATAATATTATACTTTACAAAGTAATCATGTCATTTTGTTTTAATGTTTAAATAAAACTGGTATATTTTAATGATTTTACTAAATAATTCTAATGTCAAGTTTTATGGTTTTATCACAAGGTTTAGCAGAGCGAGCAGCTCAATCCCAAGCTTTTTTATCTTCTAAATAATCTGAAATTTTATAGTACCCTTTTTTACAAAGTTTGGTTTTAATACAAATTTTAAATCGTTTAATGGGTAAGTTTCGAATGTCAATGGGAAGTTTGTTGTAAAAGCGTATACATTGACCCATGAACGAGTTGCCTACTCTGTGGAGACGAGTGCGATGTACAGCAAGGTTGTGTTTATTCCTGGTATTTAAACTATGAATATCAGACATTTTCTTAAAATTTGATATATTTTTGTGTACATACATTAGGTTTTCAAAAATATATTGTGAGGCTAGAGTTAGAATATTTACTTCTTTGAATTTTCCTCGAAGGGAATCTCTCGGACCTAGGTTGTAAATGGCTCGAACAGCCCTTTTCTGTAGAACAAAGATAGTATTAATGTCCGCACAGGTTCCCCAGAGAAGAATCCCATATGACATAAGACTATGAAAATAACTAAAATAAACAATTCTGGCTGTATCTACGTCAGTTATCTGTCTAATTTTTTTAACAGCATAGGCGGCCGAACTAAGCTTTCCTGATAATTTTTCTATGTGTGGGCCCCATTGTAATTTACTATCAATAGTGATTCCAAGAAAAACTGTCGACTCAACAGGGTCCAGTTCTATTCCATTAACTTGAACATTGGTAGTTAGCTGCCTGACATTTGGCGTTGAAAATTTTATGAGTTTAGTCTTGTTTTCGTTCAGAAGAAGATTATTTACATTAAACCAATGCACAACTTTAGAGAGTGCATCGTTAATTTGTTCAAAGTTAACTAACTGACGTTTGATTTTAAAAATAAGGGAAGTGTCATCTGCGAATAATACGATCTTGTGATTATCCCTTATGTGGTAAGGTAAGTCATTTATATAAATTAAAAATAAGAAAGGACCTAGAATTGAACCCTGCGGAACGCCCATGGTGACTGCAGATCCTGCAGATCTCTTGCCATTAACATCGACCCTCTGAATTCTGTTGTTCAGATAAGAAGTCAGAAGGTCGAGAGCTTTGTTCCTCATACCATAGTGGTACAGTTTCTTGATGAGTGTATCATGATGTACGCAATCGAAGGCCTTGGACAAGTCGCAGAAAATGCCAAGAGCATCCTGCGACTCCTCCCAGGCCTCGAATATGCTCTTCAGTAATTCCACGCCCGCATCTGTAGTTGAACGACCCTTTGTAAAACCAAACTGTTTTAGATGTAATAAATTATGTGCATTGAAATGTTCTAACATTTGTTTCAAAATTAATTTCTCAAAAATTTTGCTTAATGTAGGTAATATCGAAATAGGCCGAAAATTCGTAGGATCAGTTGTGCTGCCAGACTTGAACAGTGGAATAACTTTACTAAGTTTCATCTGATCAGGAAATACACCAGACGCAACACAAGAGTTAAAAATAATTGCTAAAAAGGGTGCAATAACATCAATTATTGAAGATATGGTATGTACTGATAATCCCCAAAGGTCAGCAGTTTTTTTTACATCAAGATTTTTAAAAGATTCTATAATGTCTTTAGCAGAAGCAATTGAAAATTCAAAAAGTTTGTCAGATTCTGGTACACATTCTTTTAGTATTGAGTAAGCAGAAGTGGAGGACGACGATGACAGAGTTTTGGTTGTTAAAATGGGAATATTAGTGAAAAAAAATTCAAACTCAGTTGCCACCTCCACGTCTGCTTCAATATCTACATCATTGATTTTTAGATGGAAGTCACGATTCCGTACCGTCGTTCTTCCCGTTTCTGAATTAATAATATTCCAGGTTGTTTTTATTTTATTTCCAGAAGATATTATTTTATTTTTAATGTGTAAGGCTTTTGCTGAGGAACAGGCTCTTTTAAAAGTTTTAGAATATTTCTTAACAAATTCTTTAAAAGTTTCATCATGGTTATATGTTTTTTCATGATACAACTCAAATAACCTTTCCCTACTTTTGTAAATACCTGGTGTTGCCCAATCACTAAATATAACGCGGTCACAAACAGGCAATGTTTTTGAGGTGAAAACCTTCTTAAACTCACAATTGATGAGGTTAAATAGTGAAGTATAAGCTCGATCCGGGTTGTTGTGATAAGGCAAACCCGGTAGTTTTTCCATTAAACTATTTTTAAATTGTCCTAAGCGACTTTTATTTACAGGAACAAAACTCACAAGTTTTCTTTGAGCTCTGACTGTTTTCTGAGGGAAAGTGACTAACTGGCCACAGTGATCAGAGTCCAACTCATTTATAATTAAATGGCTAGAAGGTCTTAAGTTTGTAAAAATATTATCAATACAGGTAGCACTAGTGGCAGTTATTCTAGTCGGCTCAAAGAATGTATTGTACAAATTATATGACTTAAATAAAGTTATAAATTTATTTACTATAGCAGATTTTTCCAGTATGTTAATGTTGAAATCTCCACAGACAACAACTGTTTTATTACTGTTACAAGTCTTTAATAATACTTCTTCCATATATTTCTCAAACATATCATATGAAGCACATGGGGGCCTATACACACTTATTACAATGAACTGCTCAAGCTCATTGCAAGCTATTTCAATGACTCGCTCAACAGAGAGGCTCACAATATCCTTACGTTCTTTAAATTTCGTATTGTTACGAACAATTATTAGAGAGCCACCACGTATCATATTAACTCTGCTGAATGAGCTGGCAACCTGGTGGTTGTTAAAGCTGAACATGAACTGGTGGACTTTTAACCAATGTTCAGTTACACATAGGATATCAATATAACTACAGTTCATGAACAGCTCCAATTCTAATTCCTTACCTATAACACCCTGTATATTTTGATGAACTATTTTGAGGCTATTATTATTACATTTATTTAGGTTACTGCAATTTGATAGGTGTGATATTAAACCAGTATTTAAATTTTCTTCATTTATTAAGCAAGAGGTTTCCTCTATTGTCTTAATTTCTAATTTAAATGATATTCAATATCATTAGTTGATGCCAAATTATTGGCAGAATTATTCAGAATGTCTTTGCATTGCTCAAAAGAAGCAAGTTGTTTAGCCAAGTTTTTGGCTGAAATAGAAAAAAAATATGATAGCGACACAGCTATCTGTCTTTTGAAATAGTTAGAAAGATAGTACATAACAATATTATGTCTATCTCTTGTCAAATACAAATTATTAGCAACATAATTGTTGGTATCAACTAAATGAAATAAATTATTATTAAATGTCAAGTTATGCAAAGTCATATTTATTGAAAATCTTAAGTTATTTTCTTCCTGTGGCAAACTGTTACTATATGGGAATGTAAACAACACAATTTTTCTTAAATTAAGATTACACAATGTACTATAGTATTGGAGCAGTTCTCCTTTGTTCACATTTCCCCTGTTACCCATAAAAATTAATAATAAAGTGTTCTGTTTAAAGTTACATTTAATAATTTCTTTCATAATATCAAATAAAGAACAACCAGGCATACAGTAATTTATTATGGAGTGTCCCGGATATTCATCTGACAACAAGTGGCCTAAGTCCTTACCAATCTCATCGCAAAATAATACTATATCATTTTTTACAATTTGTTTACATTGTTTATTGGAACTAATAATAGCAGGAAATGTCAAATTAACACAGGGCTGCGGTAAGGTGGTATTGCATGTTGTCAATGAATGTTCTGGTGTAAGTACATTAGATAGTGTTTGACACTGCTCACAGTTGTTTGTTTGTGAGTTGACCAGCTCATTCATTGCCAACACATATTCCCTCATTAGATGTTCAGAGGTATTATATTTGTTAGTCATTGAACTAAGTTTCTCCTGTAAGTGATCAAGTTCATATTGCAAGTACTCTGTGTCAATGTTGTACCTCCTAGTACTTTGTTCCAAATTAAAAGTGTACTCCGATATTACCCACATTTTGCGAGTTATGTTTAAGTCCCATGTTATAGAGGGTGAGCTATTGCCATCAACCGTGCAGAAATCTAGACTTCAGGCTGCTACTGAGAAATTCCAGATGGAAAAACCCAGTAACACTTTGCCCTACCCGAGAATCGAACTCAGGATCTCATGCTTAGCAGTAGCGCTTGTGACCGAACGAGACAGTGTAGGCACGTGTGTGGTGGCATCTACAACAGGACATACGAATTACGCATCAAGAATCTTCCATTTCTCGCATTAGATTTAGCTATTTAGACCGACGTCACATAAATCCTGCATCGCGCAAGTAAAGTTTACAGCGCGATCAGCGTATATATAACTTCCCGACATAATCGTCGGGCAGTTGCCCGCCAGACACCCGTCTGGTCGGAGGATCCTCCCGTTTCTATAGAGGATGAGTAAACTTTACACCCTGTTCCAACTTTACATCACTCCTCATCTCTCGTATACGTGTATTTTATAAAAGGGATATGTTATAACCTCCCTTTTTTTTATCTGAGCTTCCATGAGGGGGTAAATTTCATTCACCTGCACTGAAGAATAAGGTTCCATTCCATGATCCTAAATCCATTGTCGAATAATAAAAATAAAATAAAATAAATAGTGTTTTATTTCAGGCAAAATACCCATATACAAAAAAAAACAAAAATAAGTAAGTAGTAAAAACATTAAAAATTATCAATAAAAATTATCATTAAAAATTATCATTAAAATAAAAATAAAAATAAAGTATCATTAAAAATTATCATTAAAATAAAAATAAAAATAAAGTATCATTAAAAATTATCATTATCATTATTATACATTGTCTTTCGTCATTTTTTATTCTTGTTTAGGTGAACAGAAATCCAGAATCAAGAATCCAGGGTCGAATCAATAATTCGACCCTGCAAAACAGTTTCTTAAAATTTCCCAATAAAAAAAAACCCGACTTTGAAATCACCTTGTGACATGTCCAACTTGGTGGTCCATTCAATGAAGATCGCAATCCGCTATAGGGTATTGAATTCTTACCAACTACGGCCTTGGAGGTCACGGGAACTTACGAGTCGTGATGACGGTGGCGTATTTTTTCCTTTTTTGTGACACCTGACTCAATTGAACGATTTTTTGTTACTGCTGCGTGACTGAGTAAAAGTAGACAATTAGGTATTGAAAGTTTCGAAATGCTTTTTTATATTATGTTTATAATATATTTTATTAATTATTTTAATAGATTTACTTGAGTACAGTCAACAAATAAAGCCGATTAACACTTTAGTTTTATTAAACTTACATTTGTGAGCAAATTACCTAAAAAAAAACCTTTGGCTATGGTGTTAATAACCAGATTGTTGAATAATTTTATGTAAATTATGATGATGTGTAAAAGTAACTGCGTAAATAAAATTTTGTTGCTGATCATCCATTCATTCCATTTTCTAGGACTTTTGTTTTCTTAAACTCAGAAGAGGGTGAAACGAAGCAGTCAATAATTCTTAATTTTAGTTTCAGGCAGTTAATATCGCTTTCGAAACCATCTAGCTAGACACACAGTATTACCGTAACAACCACGGTCAAAACTGATTTATCTCATGTATAAACGTTTTAGACACTATTTATTTAGTTTATAGGTAGGTTATGGCGTGATGGCCCAGTGGTTAAGGCCTCGCCTTTCATGCACGAGGTTGTGGGTTCAAATCCGGGCAAGTACCAATGCGACTTTTTCAAATCATATGTACTTTCTGAGTATATGTTGGATACTACTGACATCGGTGAAAGAAAACACCGTGAGGGAACCTGGACTTTATATTTATAAGTCTGAAATCACCAACCCGTCTTGAGCAACTGTGGTGATCAATGCTCGTGCCTTCTCCGTATGAGAAGAGAACTTTGCCCTGCAGTGGGACAGTAACAGGCTGGTATTATTATTATCAAGTTTGATTAGAAGAGAGTTACTCTTTTACTGTAAGTATTAAGCGTCGCGGCGTCGTGCAGACCGACCAACAAAACAATTTCTAAAAAACCTTACGGTAGAACAATAAATTACTGGTGTCGCGATACTTTGCACGAGCCTTTACAAAAATCCGTATTGCATTCTTCCATTCTTAATACCTATTAGAAATGCGAAAGCAACCATGTCTGTCTGTAACCTTTTCATGCCTAAACCACTGATTTAATCTAAGGTAGCCTGGGGAGAAGAACTTACGCTAATTTACATCCTGGTACTTTGGAAAAAAAAACTAAATTCAGGCAGACGAAGTCAAATTCAAATTCATTCGTTTATTAATATTGTACACATAGGGTAAAATACAGATACAGAATACAGATGTTCAATAAAAAAATAAAAAAAAATGTTGGTCCATACTATGTCCCGCCAGAAGGCATACAAAATAAAAACAAAAATATAAAATAAAGTCATTATGTAAGTACTCGTAGATGTCACAATTTCATGCCAGACACTAAGTTAATAATAATATGTCAACAAATTAAGAAGGCACTTATACTCGTACAAATGGTATTTAATCACAATTTCGTATAAAATAATAGACGAAATAAAAAATGTCAATATACATAGAAGTCGCGGACAAAAGCTAGTCCAATTATAGATGACTATCTGGGAAACTGGGGCCTCTCAAAACACGCAGATGGCCCTGCAAAAAGGTCGTTCAGTAGACCCTTTGCTTACCTAAAAAGGAACCAACCTACAATAAACTCCGTGGTGAAACTTTCAATCAATCAACCCGGCTTAGCAGTCCATTCCTGCACAAAGACCTGTGTGACAAAGGAGGCATAGAGCCGGTGTAACTTCGTTAGATAAAGGGTCGGTGACCGCTAAGCCAACCTTCTCACAACGGTGACATTTCTCTGTCAGGGATCTGGGGGCCTAGCACTACCTCTAAAGCAGCATTATTTCGATATTACTTTAGTGTGCGAAAGAGATGAAGCTACAGGAGGACGTATAGCTCCATCTCTTTCCCCCACAGACGTAAGATAAAAAAATACTACTTTAGAGGTGGTGGTAGACCCCCTAGGACGATTAAAACATAACATAATTGCTACCATAAAACTTCCTTCAATCTCAAACACAAAACGGGTGTAAAAAGACGCTTCTTTCCGTTGTTGTGATCATTGTTTTTGTTGCACTGATCCATACCTTGGTATCATTTTTACGGAGATATTTGGTAAAGCTCAAAGTGCAGCTGTTTTAAGTTTTTTTTTTTTTGATACACGAGTTTTAAATGTTGTAAGTCAACTTTAAATATCCCCAGGATCCTGTTCCGTTGCATGCATATAAGCACAATGTTTTATGTGCTTTATATTACGCAATACCGAAAACTGCTATTTTATACACCATTTAGTAAAAGTCACACATAACATGTATTCCCCGAAGGGTTAGGCAGAGATGTACCTATAGTACAGCCACAATTCGCCAGTTATGTTTAAGTCCCATGTAACAGGGGGCGAGCCTATTGCCATCAACTGGGGACAAATCCAGACTCCGGGCTGCTAATGAGAAATTTCTGATAGAAAAACCCAATAAAACATTTCCCGGCCTGGGAATCGAACCCAGGACCTCAAGCTCAGCAGTAGCGCTTGCGACCACTGGGTCAACGAGGAATTTTTATAATCAGACTTTAATGATATTAAGGTGTGATATTAAAGTAACAAGTATAATTAAATAATAAAGGCGGGCGTGGTACTACACGACCTTATGCTAAACGTAAATTATTATTTACTAGCGCGTCCCGCGGTTTCACCCGCATAAGTCTCGATCCCGTAAGAAAATCGGGATAAAATGTATCCTATGTCCTTTTCCAAGTCATGGTCTACCCATGTGCCAAATTTCATTCAAATCCGTTCAGCTGTTTTAGCGTGAAAGCGTCACAAACAATCAATCTGCCTAGCCTTTTCCCAAATGTGTTGGGGTCGGCTTCCAGTCTAGCCGGATGCAGCTGAATACCAGTATTTTACATGGAGCGACTGCCTATCTGACCTCCACAATCCAGCAACTGGGTAATACGATACTCCTTGGTAAGACTGGTTGTCAGACTTTCGGGTTTCTGACGACCCGTAACGACTGTCAAAGATCCACGAATGACAGCCGGGACCAACGGCTTAACGTGCTTTCCGAGCCACGGAGGAGTTTCGGTATGTAAAGATGGGGACCAACCCCGGCAAGCGTAGCTTAACCTGATGGATCGACCTGTGCGGCTGTTATTACTTAGCCACAAGCTCCTCAAAAAGTGTCCTCGTGAAAGCGTAACAAACGAATAAACAAACAAACAAACTCACTTTTGCATTTATAATAATATTAAAGTTAGGATTAGGTTAACGAAAAACTTTTAGTTCCTAGTTGAAATCTGTTTTGTCATCTTTTAGGACATAGAAACATTTGTTTATTAAGACACTTATTTCCTGTATAGCACCTGCTATATAAAATCTGCGTATCATAATATTATTTATACTGAATTTGCGGAGGCTTCTGTGAAGCACTAACCAAAAAGTCCTAGAAAATATAAACGATTTAGCTCTAGTTAGCAATACGTTAAAATCTTCTACAATATCCGATGGCTGATGAATGATTCAGTGGTTTATTTGAGTGAGCATGATGAGGCTATTTTTATGTTTACAATCAATCGCTCTTGTTTCAGGCATCGCAGAAATATGTTTCATGTCGGCTCCAGTTGGTCAGTGCAGCTACTGCTGCCCGAGAGATGACGCTCTCGATATACAGTATAAGTTATTTACTAGGTATGTATTGTTCATCTTATTTCATTATATATGGCTGGAAAAAATAATCTGCTGTTCCCTACATTTTGACAAGTTATGCGAACATTAATGTACGAGTAGTGAACGGCAGATTGTTTTCGATTCCAGGTTTATCTCATAGTAAAAGTTTTTCATAATGATGAGTAAAGTCAAGTGTTTAAAGGGCATGCGCTAAGGTAGTCCGCGAAATTCAAATTTTCTTACGTTTTTTGCAATTTGCAGGTCATGTCAGGTTGTATCTTGATTAAAATATGATTCGCGACCATAACTACTATGGTTTTATAGAATTATAATCATTACAATCAGCAATACAACTCCTCATGTTAGAATAATCCTAAAATGTCATGTACCACACCTTTCTAATACACCCTGTATAAGTATAATAGGTTAGGTACTATCGAGGACACAGGCGCCTGACCATTAGGCATTAGGGTCAAAAATGGTCAGGCGCTAGTGTTCGCGATAGTACAATTATTATGATTTGTCGTTTACTGTCATAGTTCCTTATTCGTTTCTTTCACTTTGTGATTGCTACTGTTGTGTTATGTCAGTGTCGAAGAAATGTTTTCTATTTTCGTTTCCTTCATAGTTAAATAGGCGACCTTTTCATTCATACATTTATTTCAAGTACCTAAAGTTACATACGATTATAGCCTTCAAAGGTAAGTCTATTTAGAAACGTTACGTTTTTTGTTAGAAAATACTCTGAAATTTAATTCATATTTGTGTGAAAATGCAAAAAACAGGTTGTTCTTATCGCAGACAGATAAGAACTATACCCTATAGTAGTAACCCATTTGGCGACCAAAATGACGCAACAGTCCGCATTTTGAGCTCAGAGTCGCGGGCTCAATTTCCATAGCGGGATCAAATTGTAGTGTAGTGTAGTTCACTAATGTTTTTTACGGGCTTGAACGATTCTACTACATAGATTTGTTTATATTGCGGATTTATTTATTTTAGCAGCCTGTAGCAAATGCTATACTATCCATAAGCCCAGTGCATGAAAAAAAACACATTGGTGCTTCCGAAGAATATACAGATTATCAGACTGCAAATAGGCTAGGATGAAATAATAAAGATAGGATCACAGACTTGTCGAAGATTTGTATATTTCAAAATATTTTACCTTAATCACTTCGGTGCGCCAGTGTACTTTACTACTACGTGTTGCTGGAGTTGTCGATTCATCCATAAATTGAATTCGTGCGAATCGCCTCAAGAAAAACTAATATTTATTAAAATGGTCGATTCGCCCGAATTCGGGTGAGTAAATTCATGCGGGTCAGTCGAACAAATCAAGTAGTTAGATTCTAAACAAAAAGTTTTCGGTAAAAGCAGTGAGTTGTAAATAAATATTATTCTGTGATGACTCATTTTCATATGAGCATGCAAATATTTATATCAAAGTAAGGTGCTAATTTAAATAAAGAATTATCTATAATATTAATTGAAGATAATAACTAAACATTAAATTATTTAAGTTCATAAATCTCCAATTTACACGAGCTATTCCACTTAGAGCATTGATTTCAACAGCTCTTGTCCGAACCGCACCTCAGCACTTCCACTAACCGCACTGAAACAAAATTTTGATAAGTGCGGTTCGGTGGAACAGTTCATCAATATTATTTTCAGTCCCCGAACGGCACTTGTTAGAAAGACACATTTGACAAAACAACAGAACAAAATTATATCTATAATCACAGATCTAAGTCTAGGGTACAATACATTTTAATGATAGGATAACCGACAACAAGTTTTTTTTTAGAAGTTCATCTTTTGTATGAAAACGATGTGAAAGAAACTTTAGCTTATTAAAATGATAAAAGTATACCTAGAATCCATTAAAATAATAACTAAATCCATAAAAATACCTTCGTGTCTTCATAAAAACGGTTTACAAATTCTAAAATCCTACAACAAACATTACGGTAATGTACCAAGGCATCATATGACCGAGAAGGTTCAATCGCAAGGCAGCGCATGCAAGCATTTGTTCATTTGACGTGCAGCGTAATTGCTGTAACCTTTGTTTAGGCCAACATCACGGCTACGTTAGGCACGTTTCATGACCGTACCTCGTTATTACAAAATGGCTGGACTGAACGAAATGGGGGTGTGATGTCATGTTCGTGATAGCACCTTTCAACCATCCTCGTGTGTGGTATGGATATTGTTTCAGGGCTAGTTTAAAATAAGTTAGGGTTGCTTTTCAGTTTTCCGGTAATTTTCTGACAGTTTGTTCTTTTGCAACCGTGGTTGAATTAATGAATGAAATGCACCGATCCCAGCGTGGTTTGACCAGACTCAATAAATCGAATGGACCCCAAGATTTGCACTAGCCCCTGGAGCGTCATGTTTCATGGTGCTACAGAGGCCACTGCATATCAGGGGGTAGACCAGGTGGCGCGGTAATGGTAGGGAAGACGTGCTCTCAAGATATGGAAGGATTTGCGAGCCTTACCGGATATACATCCTTGAGCAGGCAATGGACTAGTGGAGAGACGGGTGATATTTATCTATGGATGGGCATCTTTTTACGACGGCGCCGCCAGTTGGCTCAGTTAATCTTCGCCAGTGAATCCTTTGGTGGAGTTACTCTGCTTTCTAGGCTCTTTTCTATCTCACTGCCGTGCTGTGTTATTTATATTTATGGTAGTAGTAAAATCGGTAGGGTTTGTAAACAGTATATAATATATTTGTAAATAATAGCACCATATAATTTAAACAAATTCTTAATGCCTTCTAATACCTTGAAATAAATATTCTTCTCAAACTGTTTACAAAAAACAATGTGTTATGATTACAATATTATTATTTTCCTGTCCAGCGTCAATCAATCAACCCAGCCCTGTCCAATGCAAAAGCTTAATTTCACATAAAATGATAAGCAATTTTCCAAATAACAAAAAAGTTTTAATTAAAAGAACGTTAACATTTCAACAGTCATCTTTTGACTTTTGAAACTTTTCAAAAACTTCCCTTATCCTCATAACAAGTTCTTGTTTATGTTTGCAGGTCAACTCCCAGGAGATTTCAGATAATACCGCCGAATGACGTGAATGGGTTGCGTGCCACGTCGTTCGATTTCTCGAGTCCTACTGTCATATATCTGATGGGGTTCTCCGAGTCGATTGGAGGAGTTGGCACTACGACTGTTAGAGATGGTGAGGAGATTCATGTTTTATGGTAAAGGTGGCATTTCTAGTCGGCCAATGAGATCGCCATATTTATTCATTTAATTATCGGTTTGTTTATATACTCACTTTCTAAGTTCATCTTGGACATTACTGTCATCGGTGAAGGAAAACATCATGAGGAAATCTGGACTTATAATCCATGTAAGTCTGAAATCGCGAGCGAGAGGGCGTGTCAGACTTTTACTGACTAAAACCCACCCGTGTTCCTTCCGTTGCCTGTGTGCCGGGGCCGCGATATCCCTTTCGGACAAACCCGCAACCCCAGCATTGTATGTATGTCCTGGAATATTGCAATCAATATTTCACCCACTTCCACTGAAGCTATCGGGCTGAAAATTGGCATACGTGTTTGGTTCTCGTGACAATGCATGATTTTCATTTAAATCAAGGCTGTAATCATAATAAAAGAAAGCAGAAAAATAGATGATAAAAAATTAATACTTCTAATTTCTAGACAGTAAAGTTTTTCAATTCGGAGTTCTTTGTACCTGCAAATCGTGACCACTTGTCGTAGCCGTCGTAGGCTCGTAGACGATAACGAGGCAGCTACGGCGTAGCACGTCTCACGTGTGAAGGCTTGCTAATAGCTTCTTGCTACATAATACACCATTATGTAAGTGGTTAGAGTAGTTATTCATTCATAATTTAGTGTTATATTCTGTCACATATGGTTAGTCTTAAAACCGAAACAAAACACGGTCTACTACGGAAATGGATAGTTACTTGTGAGTGTGATTTTACTGAAGAATTATTAGAGTAATATTTTAGATTAATCTGTATGTGACCGGCGATCGCGTTATTGTGTGCTCCGCTGCTGATCGAGGGAATATAGCTTTGATTTTTGATCTGGGGAAAGTTAATTAGTAAATGAAAATAAATAAACAAGAAATGAAAAAAAAATGGAAATGAATTACATTTATCGTACGTATTTCAACCACGGCGGCCAATCTCAACGGAGACCAGCCTTCCGCGCAGGAGATATATAGTGCACAAGTGTGTGCGCAGACACAGGTGTACTCTCTCTTCCCTCACTCTGATAGTCCGATGGGACATCAATCCGACACGACTGGAGAGAGATCAGGCGCAGGACCAACAGCTTAACGTACTTTCCGAGGAACGGGGGTATCACACCGCCAACTTTCAAACTCCGGGCTGTAACTAAGAAATTCCAAATGGAAAAACCCAATAACACTGTGCGCGACCCGGCAATCGAACCCAGTACCCCACGCTCAGCAGACGCGCTTGCAACCACAAGACCAATGTGGCAGTCAGTTACATTTACCATTTACTTAAACTTATGTTTGAAATCCTCAATCCTTCTTGAGGAGATAGTGAGTAATGCTGTCTTCTCTATATGAGAAGAGCCTTTTGCAGTGGAACAGTTACAGGCTATTTTATTTAAATTAAATGTTATTTAAATCAGTCATCCGCTTTCAGAGCCATAGCTCAAAAATATAAATTGCTTACGAAATAATATTGTGATTTCAGTGATATTTAATATGACAATGGCGTCAATATTGCATGTCCAGAATACGCAAACATCGATACAAGTCTATATATAGAGATAATTGATATAACGCCGTAGCTCTAATCGATTCCACATACGAATGCAGCGGTATCGGTAAAGTCAATTATTAGAGTTGTGTTTATGTCGATAGTGTGCTAATAGATTATATCGCGGACATTGAAAACGTGTTATGTCGATGATTCATATGCGGAAATGGGAAATTAAATATTGAAAATGTATACCAAGGTATTTTCTGTTTAAATTACACTGTAAGAAAAGCAAGAAAATGTATGGTAAAATCAAGGTTCTTCTACATAGAGATCTTTTTTTTCGGGTGGGAAATTATCAAATAACTTCTCCCGCTCTGGCCGGAGCGGGAGGGCGTGTCAGACTCTTACTGATTATAACCCACCCGTGTTCCTTCAGTGTTGCCTGTACGTTGCCAGGGGCCACATTATCCCTTTCGGACTTTCCCGCGACTCCAAAGAGATCTACGTTTTGGAATGGGTAACTAGGTTCAACTATCTGACTAACCGACTCTTTGACAATTCAAAAGAAATAAATGCTTTTAGTTTGAGTTTGAAATTAGATGAACCTAGAAATAAGTTCTTAACTCTCTATAATATTTATTAAAAGTGAGGTTTTCTCAATGGGGAAATCGCACTAGCTGGGCATGGAATTACGATCCACTAAATTATGCTATGCGCACGGAGCTTCTCATTGCCACTACCCACGTAGAGACAATGAGAAGCTCCTCCTTGGAAATATGCATATTAGAGAGGGTTGTTTATGTGTTGGTCAATCCTCCATATGACGGCGGCCATCTCAGGTCGTTTGTTATAAAGCAAGCCTCTTATGCAGATGTGGTTGACGTATGAGACAAGGGGCTGGAATATTTGATCTAAAGGGTTAGGGATACAGACTGTTTTGAGAATGAGAATCGCAAACATTGTATTTACGCACCCAGTGATATCGGTTACACTGGAGCTTCTTCATAGGTAAATTGGGTAAAAAAAAACTTGTAACAAAAAAATACGCCTGTTACAGAAACTAGTTTTAATCACGATTTGCTTACAATCCTAATTAATATTATAAATGCGAAAGTGAGTTTGTTTGTTGGTTTGTTACACTTTCACGCTAAAACGGCTGAAACGATTTGGATAAAATTTGGCACATGGGTAGATCATGACATGGATAGTACATCGAATACTTTCTATTCCGATATTCCCACGGGATCGAGACTTAGCGGGTAAGAACGCGGGCGCAGTTAGTTTCAATATAAATGACAAATAAAATATTTTAGAATTCAAAATGTTTAAAACCTGATGAAGTCTTCTATCCAACTACTCTGAGAAGAAACAACGAAAGGAACTCGTGGTTACAGTCTCTTTTATATTCCAGACAATATCTAGTCAGATTATGTGAGCACGACGTAAGATGGTTTTTGAAGAAAGAACCATACAGATTTGAGTGGACCTGTCCAGTCAGTGCACGCATGTGCAACATTGCCAAACTCCAAAAAAAAATCCACCAAGGCAACATGTCACTATAATAATAATTGTATTAATCAAAGCTAATGGACAATAAGCACCCATATCTACCTTAACGTCTATTAAAGAGCCAGCGATTAACGGAATAAAACTAGTGTTTATAACGATTTGCTCACAATTTTAATGATAAATGACAAATGAAATGGTTTTAACAAATACTTTTACACTTCAAAAAAATAGTTTATAAACCAGATGAGGTCAATGTGTTCTATCCAAAAACTCTGAGAAGAAACAACGAAACAAACTCAGAGGTCACAGTCCATTTTAAAGTTCATAGTAGTAAGACATTATCTTGATCAGATCATTTGAGGACCATGCAGATTTGTGTCTGAGATGGTTTTTTGCGGATATAACCATACTGATTTGAGTGGACCTGTCCATTCAGTGCACGTATGTGCAATATTGTCCAACTACAAAAACATAATCCATCAAGGCAACTTGTCACTATAATAACAGTGGAATAATAGTAGTTAGTGTCTAATGGACAATACAGCATTGATGCCTGATAATTTAATATTTATGGAAACCAAACATGGTGGTAATGTCGTAATAAAAAGGATTTTTATCGCCATAGACAATAACGTTATCTCTATGGTGTGGTCAGTGTTAAAATTGTTAGTGGTCGTTCTGTGGAGTAATTGATATTGTAAATAAGGAAGGGTGGATGGAAAATATTTTGTTTGTTTTTCTTTTTAGATTCGAGTATTATTTATCGAGGTGCGAATGGCATGTGACATCTGAGAAACGTAGTTAAATTAAACTTGTAGTGTTGATGTCATTGCGCGTTGGTAGTTTAGATTTGTAATACGAGTAATGCAGTTAGGTACTATAAGGGTAAGAGCTATTTTAAGCACTGCAGTGCAATTTTTTTGTGCTTTTTTTTTACCTACTTAATTTGTAGTTTCAATGCTGAATATGAAATGCATTAAATTAAGCAAAGATCTTTAATTTTTATAGAAATATAGATTAAGGCAAATCAACTTACTCTCTTTTAATTTATTAGTCGCCTTGTACGACATCAACGACAAGAAATGGGTGGTCCGTAGCTTTTGGTCCTAACTGAAAAGCATGAATCCATGAATGGAATGGTAATCCTAAACTATTAAATGAGCAACATTTGGTTCGAGGAACGTTTCCGAGGGCGAAAAATCGATCTACATGGTTAGGTCTCATTTCTGGGAAAAATCGTTTTCTCTATTTTCACCCGAGCGCAGCTCGGTCGACTAGGTACTGCATCTTAATTAAAGTTCGTATGTAAAATACTATTTACTAAACACTAAAGGCTTCGACAAATAGAACGCGTAATTAGCGCGCGTTAGAGTGCTGAGTACAGCGCAGCACGTGTCGCACGTTACTAGCGCCGGCGCTAGCAACGCCGAATGATATATCATAGTGCAACACAATTCGGCGCTATGGCGCGGTGTCAGGCTTGCGCTCTAACGCGCGCTAAGTACGCGTTCTATTTGGCGAAGCCTTTACATGTGGATTATTTTATTCTTACTAATACCTATTATAAGCCTAAAGTAACCTTCATGTAAGGAAGACCTATTTGAGGTATGGAAGTGTGGGAATCTCTCGGTTATGGGAGTCTTGAAATGAACGAAAGCCACTCATCATAATTATCTTACAAAGTAAAAATATAACTAGAATGATATTAACTTTTTTTTTCTTTGTTCTCAGCTCACTTAAAGGCAGGCAACTACAATTTCATCGCCGTTGATTGGTCTCGGCTCATCGTCTTCCCTTGGTAAGTTCATGTTCATTGTATGATTATTGCATTGCAGCGGTTATTATGTTGACTTCTGCAAGGCGGAGTTTTGATTTTTATCTTCAATCATCATTATGTTGTTTTCTAAATGGCAAGGTCTGACTGAACTATAGGACCTTAATAACATTGAAACGAGTATTATAGGTGGCGTGGACTTTCTTGCCCGTTCTTCTCCATAGGAACCTACTATGCTTTGGAATGGGCAACCAGTTTCATCTTTCTGACCGACCCCTTGACAATTCAAAAGTATCTGGAATTGGTTTATCCTAATAATATAATAGAGAAAGAGAGAGAGAAATAGAGAGAGAGATAGAGAGAGAGTAAAAGAAAGAAAGAGAGAGAGTATGAGAGAGAGAAAGAGAGAGAGTAAGGGCGAGAAAAACAGAGAGTGTAATAATATTATAAAGTTTGTATGTTTGGATGTTTGTTACTCAATCACGCAATAGCGGCTGAACGGATTTGGATGAAATTTGGCACACAGATATTTTATAATCTGGACACTTTTTTTTATTCCGGTCGTACGTTCCCTTGGGATAATTTCCGACCTCCACGCGGGCGAAGCCGCGGGCCAAAGCAAGTAATATTATAAATGCGAAAGTGAGTTTGTTTGTTTTTTACGCTTTCACGCTAAAACGGCTGCACGGATTTGGATGAAATTTGGCACACGTGTAGATCACGACCTGGGATAGGACATAGGATACTTTTTATCCCGGTAGTACGTTCTCGTGGGATAATTTCCGACATGCACGCGGGCGAAGCCGCTGGCAAAAGCTGGTTTGAAATAAATGCTTTGAGTTTGAGTTGAAAGACAGATTGCTGTAGTATAATAACAGAAATATTTTATAACAAGAACAGCTAATTAGAAAATCATACTCTTGTCTTAAATAAGTAGTAAGTACACAAAAATATGTGGTAAACAACACCCTTGGTAAGTTATCAAGATAACTTGTAATATGGGTACTACAGTCCGGCCGTCGACAGAATGCGTTCTCGAAACATTTCAGTTTACTAACAAATGTCTGTTTTGCGAATTTGATCCTTATTATTACTAGAAATATTCCAACTGACGAGTCAGGAACGCATTCTCTAGACGGTCGGACTGTAGTCCTTGACCTTGTCTCACTTGATTTAAGGCATTACAACAGGCACAGCAAAAGCAAGCGTTAAAGTTGCACAAAACCAAAAACCATGAAGATGGAAGATTTGATGTGTGTGAGTGAGGGAAAATCGTATTTTTCTATATAGCATAGGATCCGCAGAGGAACGACCTGGGCCCATCTGTTTAATATATGAAAAGTATTTTAAATCTTTAGTATGTTAGAAAACATATCGCGAGTGAAATGGCTAAAAAAATCCTGGCCAGACTATGATTAATATAAACATCAAAGATTACTTTTTCTTAAATATTGCAAGATATACACCAATTGAAAGAGTTTTTCAAGGAGAGACTTTGCTATTAACTCGACTTGTGCCAATTGTTAGTCAATTCGGAGTTAATGACCTAAATAGGTACCCAAGTTTAGGAATGTTCTTGGCGCACAATAGCCTTATGTGATATATCAATGGATAGTGCTTTAGAAGAGAAACATTTGTTACTAAAACGGATTAATCGTTAAACGAATGAGTGCAATTTTTGTAAAAGTCATTTTTGTTTTTTTTATTCATTATAGTCTGGCCAGGATTTTTTTTGCCAACCCAGTCGCCATATATTATTTAACATACGAAATTTGATATAAAATACTTTTCATTCATTAAACAGATGGGTGAAGGTCGTTCCTCTACGGATCTTAGACCAATATGCATTGTCATTTTACTGTTAATTTATTAATTTGATTGATAACGTTGACTCAATCGGTGCAGCTTTTTCTGCCACGATTCACGGAATCTCGAAGCATACTGAAGACTCATGGACTAAATCATAGAATAATTTCTAATCCCATAAACATACTACACTAAATGAAGGACCACAAATCCCTATAATATTAAATGCTTACAATAAGCAATAAGAAACAAATGACTGTGCTCGAATAAACCGCGTACATAAGCGAAATCCAGTTGTTACAGCGTTTAACATGTTACTGAAACGTCATGATTTCGCATACGTGAGGGCGCATGCGACCCAATATTTGCCCCTGAGGAAAACGTTATAGCCTTAGGCTCGGTATACACTGAACTGGTGATGGGCAGAGAGGAGAGGGAAACGTTGCGGATACGTTGGCCTCCGTTCATATCTTCTTTCGTCTCCTTTGCGTGCTATTGCCTGCTTGCACACCTTTTCATCCACACTTTAATCGCGCCTTCAAAATATGAGAAATCTCTCCTGTCTGCTTCGTCTTTTTAATCGATAGTAATAATCCTTTTCTAAAATTATTTGGGCTAAGTAGCTGGCTACGTTAATCATGGCATCAGTGGTGTTTTTTATGTCCTTTAAGGTGCAGGTGTTGGCACACTCTGCTTGGGTCATGCCCTTTGAAGCTAAGCGGAGAGAAGATGAGTAAATATGAAACCTATTGGTTGTTTACTAGAAAGACAGAAAAAAAAAACACGAAAATAACAATTTGGGGGAAAATATGCGTCACATCCACGCAAAATGGCCATCGCTCAGCATAATGCTGCGTCCCTATGCGAGACAGAGCCCCAGCGCTGGTTTTCAGCGACGTGAAATAACAAAACAAGACAAAAATAAATACAATACTTAGTCCTAAATTTTTACATAGATTATAATATTTAAAATGGTAACATTTCGTACCGTCGCCGGCGACTCACGCACCACAGACTTAATGCAGTCTGTGCGTGCAGTTGTCATAAAAACTATTTTTTTGACGTTTTGACGTATTGGTAACTTGTTGTGACTTACTGGTACTACGACACATCTCATCTCCTCTCCACTCATCACTGCTTTGGTATCATCATCATTTCAGCCAGCGAAAGACGTCCACTGCTGGACATAGCCCTCCCCCAAATGGGGGGGGGGGGTTTCCATAATCGCCACGCTTGGCAGGCGGGTTAGCGATCGCAGTATGGCGTTAAAATGCGTAGAGAACGCTGCTGCCCATTCTCTAGTGAGTCCCTTAGTCGCCTTTTACGACACCCACGGGAACAAATGGGATGGTACAATTCTTTACGTCCGGCACCACACGGAAGAGCCGCTTTGGTATATCCCAGGCCTTATATTAGGTCCCTTATTTATGACGCAGCTCGCAGTGGCTAGTAGCCAAAAGCGTTTGGCTAAATTTATGTCCTTTCCGAGGTCGCTAGGTGGCGCTGACGAGTCAACATTAAGTTTATGTGTGCTCTCATTTATAATTACTAAAAACTAGTGTAAATAACGATTTGAACTGTAAAAACTATACAAAAGTGAATATAAACACGTTACCGAGTAGTGCAAGTGTTATCAAAAGATATTAAGTTGAATAACAAAAGTAAATTCACAAATAAACAAAACAGTGGCTTCAGTGGATAAAAAACAAAATAAGTGCAAAAAATGACAAGATAAGTACTCTTTGTGCAATAATTCAACATTCAGTGCTAAAAACTCAAAAAGTACATGTATGTGAAAGTTAAAGGAAGAAAAATAAGAAACGAATTCAAACATTGCACATCAAAAAGTTCCGTTTTTTATTTGAACGTTGACACAATAACAGAACAACTACAACGCCATCTCTATTATACGGACTAAACTACATAGTGCTTAGCGTTGTCAGACTAGTTAGTGTTTGACATTGCGAATATCGCTAATAAACTTAAGTATAGTGACATCTATTGAGCAATAATAAAAAACATAAAAACTTGACACTTCATAATAAGAAGCACAATTTCACCGGTTTAGTACAAGATCAGCTGGTCTAGTTGGTTAAGCGCCTACATTAGAGTGTTAAAGAGACCGAGTTCGAATCCAACCAAAATCTTTCATATCGTTTTTGGCTCTTTCACAGTATATTTAGATAAAAGGATAAAGGATGAATTTCTTAGAAAATATCACGTTTCGACGTACTCGCACTCGATCGGAGCGCTCGGAAATAAGCGACAGTGAAAATAACAAAAATATTACTTCCCAAACACTGGACGGTACATCTAATAGTATGCCCGAAATATCAGATGATGATGAATATAACCAGCAGATTGAGTTATTGAAGAAAAAAGTTGAAGAATTAACTTCACAACTAAATAGCGCTCATAGAGAGATTGAACTGCTTTCATTAGAAAATAATAATTTGAAGAAAAATAATGAAGATTTAACAAAGAAAAACATAATTTTTAGAAAAATTGCTAGCAGCCCAAGTAAACCCTTAACACCAAACAAGAATACCGAGAAGAATGGCCCAACTAAAAAGAAAAAGACCCAAACAAAACAAAATAATAGGAGTTCCATTGAAAACAATAAAGAGAACGAAACCAAGAGTCAAAAAAGAACAACTTTAACACTAACTACAGAAGGTGCTCCCCGCACCACGATTAATGATGCCTCATTACAAGACTCACCATCGTCTTCAAAACATAAGCTGTGTCTCATCAGTAGTGAAATCACAAACAGGCTTTATACTTTAATGGAAAGTAGGGTTATATCTAATTATGAAATATGCCACTATCGTAAACCTAAATGTGGAATAGAGTGTATTCTTAATAATATTGAGGGCAAAGTCAATAATTTTAATAAGTCCGATTACTGCATTATCTTTATTGGTGAGGAAGATTTCCGGAAAACGCATAACTATAGAGAAATGGTCGGGTTTATTAATAAAAAATTAACGCCATTACATCACACTAATTTCGTAATCTGTCTACCAACATTCAAATATATGAATAATTCTAACGTGATGTTCAATAGCAGAGTAGAAGCTTTCAATAACTTACTCTATATGGACACTGAAATCTATAAATATGCGTTTACTTTGGACTCGAACCTTAACCTGCCATATACAAGTGATACCTACAATAAACGTTTTGGAACGTTAAATAACAAAGGTCAAATAATCGTTATTACTGACCTGCAGAACCTTATTCAAGATTTAAGCGTACTAAATGCTGTCCACTTAGAGGTTGATAGTTTCCGATTAAATGAAAAAGAAATTCTCACTGAAAATGATTCAAGATTAAACTCACAGTTTTTTCTATAATTGGATTAATATTCTGCACCAAAACATAGCGGGACTTTTAAATAAACTAGATATGCTTGTAGTCAAACTAAGTGAACTGAATAACAATGACAGAACTGTAGATGTTATATGCATAACGGAACATTTTATACAAATAGGATATGAAGATTTGCTGCAAGTTCCGAATTACTGTTTAGCTGCATGTTTTTCGAGGAATGTTAAAAGAGGGGGCACTTGTATACTTGTGAGAGAAGGAGTTCAGTACAAAGAAATACCGGAGATAGCCAAACAATCAATTTCAAAAGTTTTCGAATGCTGTGCAATAGAATTGATATCTTACAATATTGTCATATTATGCGTGTATAGAATACCTAAAAGTAATTATTCAACTTTCTACGAAAAGTTAGAGTGCATACTGAAACGAATTAGTTTACAATCAAATAAAAATATTGTTATGTGTGGAGATTTCAATATAGACGTACTCAAGAGAAACAAAATAACAATGGAATTCGAATGTTTCCTCCAACAATACAACTTAAGACTAGCCCTTTATGAACCTACTAGATTTGGCAGCAATACATGCATTGATAATTTTGCACACAACTATCGCGCGGCATGTAAAGCAGAAGTAATCGACCTAATTCTCTCAGATCACACCTCTCAGATACTTAAGGTACCTGTCAAAAAAACTTGTAAACTTAAATTCTGGAGAACAATAAAACAAGATATATGCGAAGAAAACCTAGTTAAATTTAAATCACATCTAAAAAGTCTATCTTTCATGAATGTTTATGATGCCAAGGATGCAAATGAATCGTTTCAGAGTTTCATAAATAACTTTTTACTATTATATAAATTATGCTTCCCAAATAAATACGTTACTATAAAAACTAGCAAATCTACCAAGTGGATTTCCAATGGTATAAAAATATGCAGCAAAAAACAAAGACGATTACTTTGGGAATATAGAATGCAACGGAATCCAAAAAATAAACTTGCTTTTAAAAAATATTCTGCAATATACCGGAAAATAATAAGATTAACTCAAAGAGCCCAAAATAATCATTTTATTAAATCCTCTAAAAACAAATCCAAAGCTGCTTGGAAAGTAATCAACAAAACTAAATACAATTTTCCTCATGACTCAGTATTATTATTAAAAACAGAAAACCGAACTATTACTCATCCAAATGAAATTGCAACAACATTTAATAACTATTTTATAGAATTAATTGAAAATGATAATATAAAAGACGATTGTGATAATACAACTAATAACAATTTTAATAATTTGACATCTCAATCTTTATTCATGTTTCCAGTGACACCGTTAGATATAATTAAAATAATTAATGAATTAAAAAATACAAATACTGTTGGCTACGATGGCGTATCTACAAAAGTAATAAAATATGTTAAAGATTCAATATCACAGCCTCTAGCTCATATTATTAACAATTGCATAACCGATGGCATATTTCCTACACACCTCAAAAAGGCTATTATTAAGCCAATTTTCAAAAAAAATGATAAATCCGATATTAAAAACTACAGGCCAGTCGCAAAAATTCCAGTATTCTCAAAAATTATAGAAAAAGTAATATATAATGCTCTTTGCAACTACTTTGAAAAAAACAAGCTATTATGCCACGAACAAAAAGGATTCCGGAAAAACTCTACAATAAATATGGCACTTTATGACCTATTATCAAGCATAATGACGTCTGTAGACAAAAAGAACCCAGTATGCGCCATATACACTGACATGTCAAAAGCATTTGATTATGTAGATCACAACCTGCTACTAAAGAAACTATATGGATATGGAGTAAGAGGCAACATCCTTAACCTTCTAGAATCTTACTTAAGTGACAGGTATCAATGTACTGAAATCTGTAGAATATCCCCTAAAACTAAATTAGAGACTTCCTATACATCCGCATTCAAAAAGGTTAAATACGGCGTGCCACAAGGCAGCGTACTGGGTCCGTTACTATTTTTAATATACATAAATGACCTTCCAAGAGCAGTAAAACAAAAAATGGTCCTCTTTGCTGATGATTGCACAGTAGTTATTGAGTGTACAGACCCTAAAGACCACGAAAATAATATCAATGTTACTCTAAGCGAGATCGTTAAATGGATTGAAAACAACAACTTAAAAATAAATTTAAACAAGACTCACGTAATGCATTTTCACCAACGACGCGTAAATCCTACCATTTCTGTAGCCTACGACGATAAAATAATAGAAGAGGTTATGAATAGTAAGTTCTTGGGCATAACTATTGACAACAAGCTAACTTGGAAAGTTCATGTAGAATTGTTATGTAAGCGCATAAGTAAATCTGCCTATGCACTATTTCAGCTTTCAAAAAAAGTAAACGTTGAAACACTAGTCACAGCATATCACGGAGTAGTTGGTTCAGTCCTTCGCTACGGGGTTATTTTCTGGGGTCAATCGACTAACAGTGAGACGGTATTTAGAATGCAAAAGCGTTGCATAAGGTCAATGTGCGGTCTTCAAGTAACAGACAGCTGTGTTCCTTATTTTAAATCCTTGAAAATATTAACTCTACCGTCATTATATATTTTAGAAACTGCGTTGTTTGTAAAAATGAATCCGAATCTGTTCCCTAAATTCTCAGCAGTAAAGAAAAACCCAATAAGATCTCAACATGCAAATCAATTATGTAATTTAAAATGTAAAACCGCTCTTATGTCCAGGAGTTTTTTTGGATTAGCTCCTAAGATTTATAATAAATTACCTAACGGCATAAAAGACATGCCAATAGTTAAATTTAAAACAGCTCTACAGAAATTTTTAACCGAAAAATGTTATTACAGAGTAGACGAATTTTTAAACGAGAAATAATTATAAAACTTAAAAAACCTTACTGTTATAGTTCCTAATTATATTTTAAATTTATTGTACTAATATTATCTAAGCATGTGAATCTAGTTATTAAGTTCTCAACAAAAAACATTTGTATGCCAATGAAGCAAAACATAGAGCTACTATTATTTTTTAATTTTTTAATACCATCTATGTTAAACCTATGTTTACAAATGAATAAATGATTATGATTATGATTATGATTATGATTTCCCACGTTCGGGCACAAAGGCCCGCTCTATTTTTCTTAGCCGTTTTTGTTGTGAGAGTAATTAATTTGAGGCATTTTCTTTAATTACTGGTTCGATGTGGGTAGAAATTGGATCGAAGAATAGGTTTGGTCAGAAATATATGTAGCTGTAGCTTTAAGTACTGGAATTTTCTTCTTATAATGCGGCAAGTGAACGAATATTTCGCTTGCTTTTAATTATGTAATCACAGCCGATCTAGTCAGCTATAAAGCATACCCAATAAGCGATAGGTATCGATGTATTCCAACTGAGATCCTGAAGTTCCCCTCTTTTTTATAATATTAAGGAATTTCTGTCAGAACCATTTATTTTGACATAGATTATATGAATTATTTTTATTTGCTGTTGAAATTTACAATTTATTAATGTTAGCTAAATTCAAGGTAATTTAACGATATTGGCTTGACTACCTAAATTATTAACAATCATAATTATTAATATTAGCACGCCATAATATGTGGTAAAGATGTCTTTTTTTTTTTTTTGGTGAGTGGGAAGTTATCAAATAACTTCTCCCGCTCTAGGCAGTCAGCAGTAGCGCTTGCGATTGCTAGAACAACTAAGCAGATATTTTTTAAATTATTTTTTAATTAGTGACATTGATAACCGCAATCCGTGTGACAGTCCCATCACAGTCTTAAATAATAACAAACTACACACTGCTATGGATTATATTTGGGCCATAAACCTGAACAGACTCTTCGCATCATCACCATTTGGATGAGACAGAATTCTATGAAATGTGTCTAAATTAGGTTGGTTTAACCTCAAGACCCCAAACACTTCATTTCTATCAGACTCATAACGAACACAGTCCATCAATAAGTGATGTAAGTCTTCCACGACTCCACACTCCAATCTATACATGTCGCCCATGGGTATGTAACCGCCCGTATTTTTCTGAATATTCATGTTTTTTTTTCGAAAACTATCTTTCTGTCTTTAATATTTTTCATGTTATAATTTTTTTTTTTTTTTGAGTAGCGCCATATCTCCTATGTTATTGGCTCGATTTGGATTCTGTTTATTATTTCTAAAAGCTTATGATTTATTTTATCGGATTAACTAACACTTTTAAATAAAATTTGTCGACTATGAAAAAAAAAAACGGATTTGAAGAAATTTTATTTAAAAAACACAAGTGTAAGTCCATAAAATCGTAGGGAAAACTGAAAAAAAAAAGATAATACCCATAATTTGCCCCATAATTTTTCATGAATATTCAGAAAAATATGGGCGGGCGAGCACATGCCCAAGAGCGACATTGTATAGGTTTTATCTCTTAGAATATCTATACTATTTATTACGATTTACCATATCCCTTCCACTACCCAGGTACATATCAGCCGTACAAAACACCCGCTACATGGGCAGAAAGCTAGCAGACTTCATCCGATTCCTGGACTCTGTGGGAGTCCCAGCCTCATCCATCCACGTAGTCGGCTTCTCCCTGGGAGCTGAAGCTGCAGGGTTTGCAGGCAAGAACCTGCGGTCACGGGGTTTGTTGCTCGGCAGGATTACCGGTGAGCTATTTAGTGAAAGAATTGGTCGGTTTGTTTGAATTTGTTGCTATTGCAGGTTGTGTTGTGTTTGATAAATAATGAATATTGAATGTGGCCTGAACTTCTTAGAGCTTAATGCAATCATTTATCAATCTTAGTGAAATGAAATTCTCTGATTGATTAGTTCATGTTGGTAAAAAAAATCTGCCAGCTTGCATAATGAACCATGAGCCTTGCTTGTTTGGAAGGTTGCAGCCTTGGAATCTTTAGCAAATAATTATAGATATAATTATGATGTAATAAACCTAAAATTTACTTTGTTTATGACCACAAGATCAATACTACAATACATACAAACAGGTATTGCATTTGTTTGAATGTTAGATACACTATTCACATGACAGTGAATTATTTGACAACTTGATAGACATTCAAGGTACATTTAACCGCCTGTGGGCTTCAGTGCTTAGACCACTTGTCTCAATGTCGGTTTCGATTCCCAGTGGGGGCAAACATTTTTGCTCGTCTAAGTCTGTCGCCATAACAACAATGCTAACACCATTGTTGTGTTTCGGCAGTTGGGGGTAAAATAGCCAGTTCCTATGTGATTGAGGATTCCGGGTGAAGCTCGCTTTCAGTGACTGTGTTCTGATTTCCAATTTTTTTTTAACAATTTTGTTATTGTTGAGTTTTTGTTACTCCTTGGTTGTTTGGTTATTCCAAATTTCAAACCATGCGTTGGGTTTTTAATGCATTCCATTTTCCAATCATGCCTGAAACAAATTTTAAAGTTTTAATTACAGTGATCTGTCTGTTGTGGACCAGGGGTTAAGTGTACTAATTTAAAAATGGTCTTTCCGCTGTGAATTTCTGTAGTCGTTTTAGTTGTAAAACCAAATTTAATCGACTATGTAGAACATAATATAGGTACTTTAAAATTCCAGGGCTAGATCCTGCCTACCCCGGCTACAGTCTATCAAACAGTGACGGACACCTCGCGAAAGGCGACGCTGCCTTCGTGGACGTCTTACACACGAACCCCGGGGTGTTCGGGTTTCTTCAGCCGATCGGTGACGTCGACTTCTATGCGAACCCCGGCAGCTGGATCCAGCCAGGTTGTTGGGTCGATGAGCTGATTAAGAATCGGGAGTTTAGGTTTGTTTGTGAGTATAAATTTATTTTGCTAAAGTTGGGGGTCGTGGAAAGGCACAACACACCACAAAAATTATACAGGGTCAAATTGAATTAGCTAGCAAAACTCCGCAGACGTGATAGGCTGTTACTTGAAGTGTGAGTTGATAAAAACTGTTTTATCGTGTTAATAAATCAATACCAATCACTTTACTACACGTTACTTATGTGAAGAAAAACAAAAAAAAAATGGGTTTAAACTGATATTTTATGTGGCAACACTACCAGTGGTTGCCAAAAAATCTGCCTAGCTTCCCAACTATGCTGGGGTCGGCATCCATTCTAACCGAAAGTAGCTGAGCAGGTATCAGTATTTTTTTTTCAAAAATACATCATCAAATTAATTTCTTTTTTGTTTTATCATTTTTAGATATCTATACTCATCACTTCTGCGGAGTTTCCTAACCTCCTAATTAGAAGAAGTACCTACCTACTGTTTTTTTTTAATGATCTGAAATAATATAAATCTAAACTGTTATCTAACTTGTTTAACTAAGTTGTTAGCACTGACAAAAGATTCAATTTAAAAAAACTTGACATCACCTATCTAATTACGCAACACATTTTCGATTTGCAATTGAGTCAATTTGACTCAATTGCAAATCGAAAATGTGTTGCGTAATTAAATAGCTGAGTTCTCACAGTACGGCAAAGGTGAACGTAGGCTTTAGTGAATTAGTAAAGGAGATATCGGAGTGAGCACACAGAATCATCTAAAAGAAAAAAGTTAGTACACTCTGCATTTCGTTTACTTTTTTGCCGGAATATTTAGTGCACTGCAGATGGAATTTACTAGTTCACCAGGGAAGCTCTTTAGACGAAGTAGGTAATATGTCTTTTTTCAGTACTGAAAACAAAAAAGTTTTATGATCGTATAAATTGTTTTTGTTTCGTTGGTAAACCATTAGTCGCTTGATCAATCTTATTAGACGCGTTAAATACCTAGTTGAGTGAGCAATCCAAACGTGGTATCATTAGATGGCACAGGGTTAGACGTGTTTTTGTAATGGTTGTGCTTAGACGAAATTCTTAAAGAGTCTTTTCGACTATAGAGATTATCATCCCAATGACAGCTACAACAAATAGTCACGGAACCATGAACACGCATACAAAACCCGCCTGATCCCAACCTCGCAGACAGACAGATGATGACATAAGCCATTATTTTGCTTGTCAATTAATGCAAACCTTCACATAAAGAGATGACAGTCGCTCTTTTCGTGTTAAAAATATCGCTTCAATAAAAATGAAGGATTGTTGTGTCAATTTACGAAACGAGCAGCGAATTTCGATTCGATTTGCTCCTTGACACTCGATGGACTGATTGCACCTCCATTGCATAAATCATCTGTGAAAAAAAAGATACGTTTCGAAATTTGAAATGAAAAGGCGCGTTCGCTTCATGACCTCTCAACTCAAAGCCCGTTTACTAAAGAAACATAAGAGCTTCGTTAAGCAACCTTTTTACTTGGAAGGGATTTTTCGACATTGACCTTTACAGGGTTGATAAATGTTTTTGGAAATAACACTGCCGGCCCACCAGGTGTGTAGGTAATGCAGAATTTTATTAATGTACCTACTACATTATGTTTCTATTTACCTAATTGACAAATTGCGTGTTGTAACAAACAATGCATGCTGCATCAGATACAGATAGTCTGGGACTAAACGAAGCCGCAATAAACAATTTACTCTGCACTAAACCAATTTCCCGTCGAATTTGGCGCGTTAGCTGATCATAGTATGATGTTGCAACCCTAACAACCGCACATTTCGGCGGGAGGGTGCCGATCGATGCTCTGACGTCACACGCGGATGCTGCGGGGAGGGGGCGATGAAGGACGAGGTAGGAGGGCACGTTACTAGTACGCCAACCTCGATTATTTGCCTTTCAAAAAGCTATTATTAGCGTTCGTGTTTTCAGCTGAAATTAAATTACAAGATATTTTTTTGCTGAATTTTATCCGCGTCGCTTCAGCGTCCCCCTCTATACATTATTTTAGGTTATCAGCCTAACTGCATCCCCGCTTTTGCTACGGTTCGATTTTATGAAGCTGTGATATTATTTTGTGCGACCGCCTTCGTTATCCAACTCTGATAAGATTATTTTTCTTGAAATCAAGACAAGGATTTGTTCTTCTATAATAACAAAGGTGGTTAGTTAAACATTGTATAAAACTAAAGGCTGCTCGTAACAATAACTTCAGGCTTCTTCAAAAAAACATTAATCTTCATTTCATGTGAAACATTTCGATGCGACTTAGCTTACCCTCATGTAGCATTTTCTAGCTAAAACCGTAAGAATCCACCAGCTATAAAGAGTTAGACATATGAGTGAGCATGTCTACTACTCAAGGGGTGCTTGCACTCCGCGCTTTAGTCCTTGAGCTACTACCAGGCAGGGGTTTATTTCAATAAGATTTAATGGGGTTAAAACTGTGTCAATGCACCTTGAATGCAATGTCGATGCGATACAATTCAGGTTTTATTAATCGTCATCAGTGTAGCGGTAGTTTAAGCCACTATGGCTTATAACGAGACTTCTAACTAAACTGTAGGTAGAATATGAATTTACTGTTAATACGATGATTTAAAAAAAGGAAGTCAAAAAAATTATGGCAGAGAACCTCATTTCTAAATTACAACAGCTTATATACAAGAGAAGAGAGGAGCTCGTGGCTAATTAAGAACAGCCGCACGGGTCGATCCATCAGGTTAAGCTACGATTGCCGGGGTTGGTCTGTGGATGGGTGACCATCTTTACATACCGAGACTCCTCCGTGCCTCGGAAAGCACGTTAAGCCGTTGGTCTCGGCTGTCATTCGTGGATCTTTGACAGTCGTTACGGGTCGTCAGAAGCCCGAAAGTCTGACAACCAGTCTTACCAAGATCGTATTACCCAGTAACTGGGTTATGGAGGTCAGATAGGCAGTCGTTCCATGTAAAATACTGGTATTCAGCTGCATCCGGTTAAACTGGAAGCCGACCCCAATATAGTTGGGAGAAGGCTAGGCAGATTCATTGAACAGCTTATATACAAAACCGTCCTTAATATCTGCCACCAAGCTCACATCAGACGGATTTTTAACCTCATTCCTCATTGCCCTGTGTACGTTCCAAAATTACGTCCACACTCGTATACGAAACAAAACATCAAACCACGTTTACAGACCGTAACAAGCACATTCGTTAAAAAAATCGAAATTCCCCCGTACAATGGAATGCTTCAAAAGCGAAATTATTTGGGCCACTCGTAAAGCTCTACTTTCGACATGAAACGACTCGTATAATGAGATAAATTATGTGGAAGTGGGCTTCTTCACGAAGGAGTATCAGACTGTTTAGCAAATCATTAATTGAACTGCTTGCTTCTTCCGATGCCAAGACACTGTCGAAGGGTTTTTTTTTTTCGTTTGGGTATTTATCGAATAACTTCTCCCGCTCTGCGCGGAGCTAGGGCGTGTCAGACTCTTACTGACTAAAACCCACACGTGTTCCTGCAGTTGCCTGTACGTTGCCAGGGGTCACGGTATCCCTTTCGGACTTTCCCGCGAACCCGGCAGGCATCGGTCCTAGCGGACCCCGTTAGTTGTGCTGACATCTCCTTGAGGCGCGCGTGGAACACAATGCCCCGTCGGCCCGGGCCTGGTCCTTATCGGACGGCGAGCTACCCATTGCTCACCGTCCGCAAGCCCGCGCCTACGGTGGACTGTCGCAGGGCTAACTTACACTTATACCTAAACTTATACTAGCTGCATCCAGCGGTTTCATCCGCATAAGTCTCGATCCCATGGGAGTGTCGGGATAGAAGTATCATTTGTCCTAATCCAGGACATGGTCTACCAAAGTGCCGAATCTCATCCAAATTTGTTTAGCTGTTTTGGCGTGAAAACTTAACTAACAAAGAAACAAACACATTCGCATTTTTTTTTTAATTAGGAACTAAATATGCTCATTTCAACTCACACACTACACACCCTCACACTGCACACACCCTCACACTGCACACACCCATACTCGCACATATCACACGATTTTGGTCCTGTTCTGTGCATAAAGATCATACATTTACAGTATGTTCTATGAATAATTTAAACATCCCATTTTATTTAAAAGTTTAGTATGTTGTAATTGAAATAAACTTTTTATTTTTGCGGAATCTTGTCATACAGAAAAGGAACTTACTTTTGATCAGTACACTTACCTTGCTCATTGAATATTGGCAATTCGGACACACTCTATTCTTTTATTGTCTACATGCAAAAAAGCTCCATACTTATTTCTGCCAGTTACAGCTAAAAATAAATAAAAAAATAGTTTCAGTTCACTACGGCAGGCAGTTCGTAAAACTCCAAATCGTTTTTTATTTCCCCCGTTCTATATAAATATGTAAGTGAGAGAACTGAACACAATTTCGTGGAGATTTGTCGAGTTATTCTGCATTCTGCATTTTGATAGGAGCTCAGCATATTTTGTTGGCATGAAGAATTTATGAAGAAGTTCCATATTTCAAATAATACTCTCATATTTTCTGAAATATTTTTGGCAACGGATATCGTATGGTCTTCGTGAGTTAACAGTAATCTGAGATCTACTGCCCCAAATTCAAGCCAGAGATTGTTACAAGGATTAGCAGTGGCGTTTTCCTGAATATTAATTAAACCGCATTTCAATGAACCTGTCTGCCCCAGATATATAACGCTAGTTTTAAATAGTACATTTCTAGTCTGCACAATGGTACAGGTTAATACAGAGAAGACATAATATCAAGCCTGTATTCCCAGAAAAGCAAGGCAGAGGTGTAGCTTTAGTACACCCACATTTCACCAGTAAATTGGACTGAGCCCATTGCCATGAACCGGGCACAAATCCAGACTCCAGGCTGCTACTGACAAATTGCTGATGGAAAACTCAATAACACTTTGCCGGACTTTGCGGGAAAGTCCGAAAGGGATACCGTGGCCCCTGGCAACGCCCTGTGCGTTGAAAACAACTGAAGGAACACGTGAGTTTTAGTCAGTAAGAGTCTGACACGCCCTCCCGCTCCGCCCAAAGCGGGAGAAGTTATTTGATAATATCCCAACCTAAAAAAAAAGGCTGCTACTGAGAAATTCCTGATGGAAAACCCAATAACACTTTGCCGGACGTGGAAATCGAACCTAGGACCTCATGTTCAGCAGTAGCACTTCAGGGTTCCAATCGGATGTAAGCTCATGACATGTCGCTGAAAATTTTGTTTGAATCTATATCAGTCGTCTGTAACTTAAAGCCAGTGTACACATATTTTCTTTAAACAAGCCTTATTTTGCGCCAAAAATGCACTTACAGACGGTCTTCTTTCCTTTCAAAAGCTCTTTCGAAAATTGTAATTTAGCAGAGCGAAAAGTTCAAATTTTCGAATCGTTTACCATTTTAGTTAGTTCAACCCTAAAATGCGATAACATATTTTATCAAGACGTCGTAGGTACGCCACCACTTCACCCGTTGGCTTTCGGCCAAAGATTGATCGTTAGAGCAAAATGTCAATTGCAGATTAGTTATAGGCACACCGTATTCCGACCTCCGCAGTCCCTTTACAATGTATACAATGGAATTAAATGCTACTAGGTTGCGAGCGAAATTATGTAGGTTAATCCTCGAATGTGTGTTAAGGTGTGTTAAGTAACAATAACAGACTCTGTAGGTTAACCTGTACGAAATGTATTATGGCCTTTTGCGGCTCAGTGATCCGGTAGCCACTGGCGTGGCCGTTGAGGCTTAAATCATGAGGTTTTGATCCCTAGGGTACAGGATTTTTCTGTCAGGAAATTATCGGAAAACTGTAGCTCCGAAATATCAGGTAGAACTGTATGGCTAGGAACCCACGGCAGGAACAGACCGTCAACCTATACTTAAATGATTCGAGTTAGGTATAAATGCAGCAACAAAACAGAAACCCCTTACCCGGTTTGAATAAGTTGTCTTAATATTGTATCGGTGAATAATCTGGTAGATAGGACTTTTTCTCCCTTGTGATCGTGCAAAGAAAAACAAAAGAAGTGATAAAAATAAGTGTGTTTTACATCCTTTGTCGGTTGTTCGTCTTGTCGTGTGGGACTTAGGAATTAACGGGCGGTGTGGGTGTTAATGTTACCTACTTGGGGGAAAACAACTTGGAAACAAGTTTTTTTATCAGATAACTTCTGTTGTTTAGTTGTTTTGCTATTTTAGCTCTTTTTAGGTTGAGATTTAGGCAATGCATTAGATATTTTTATAGTTTCGAGATAGGTAGTACCTATCTGATAGATTAACCGGTACTTAACCGGCAGTGAGGGGAGGCCTATGCTGAAGAGCAAAGCAATCTGGAGATTTCTGATGTCCTAACCTTTAGGTGTTGTGTAAACAAATAAATTAAAAATAAAGGCTATTTGAAATTAAACAGGCAGTTAACAGGTCAATGTTTCCTTTTTTTTAATAAAATCTTATAAATAACTTGGTACTTACATTAATAGTAATTTCAGGACTGATTAAACTTATGCCGCATTAATGAAAACCTTCTTCAAGAAACCATGACGTATCTTATTTGATATTTCTCACACATCAGCTGATTCAGAACCGAATGAAGCAAATCAATAGGAAAAGCAGTGAACCCAGAGGCGGATTAAATGTCAAGAGCGCCCCAGGCGAGCCCTTCATCGGCTCCCCTCTAGCGGCCATATATTATATACATTTAAATAGTAATAATACCAGCCTATTACTGTCCCACTGCAGGGCAAAGGCCTCTTCTCATACAGAGAAGGCACGAGCATTGATCATCACGCTTGCTCAAGACAGGTTGGCGATTTCAGACTTATATTAACTATAAAGTCCAGGATTCCTCACGGTGTTTTCCTTCACCGATGTCAGTAATGCTCAAGTAAAACTCAGAAAGTACATGTAAATTGAAAAAGTCATATTGGTACTTGCCCAGATTTTAATCCACAACCTCGCGCATGAGAGGCGAGGCCTTAACCACTTGGCCATCACGACAGTATAAATAACACTTATACGAGTACATATATGCTGCGCCACGCGGTTCCACCCGCGTGATGCCCCATCCCGTGGGAATTTCGGGATACGTGTAGAAGGTGGAGCGCGCTTCGGAAGCACTACATCTCTATAGAATTAAAGAATCTTTTATATTGTGTAAGTAGGTGCATACTCACTTACACAATAGAAAAAAGAAAGAAAGAAAAGAAAGAAAATACATTTATTTAGCACAGACTAAAACACACAATATAATTACATAGCAGATTTAAAAAAAAAGTCAAATCAAATAAAAAGTGTAAAGTGCGATGTAAGAAGAAATTTGATGGGGAGTGTGCCTCAAGTCTGAGCCAAAAAGGCCCAGTTCAGCAAAAATGCCAGACAACTATACAATAAATTTTATGTAATTTTTTTTACGTTTAAAAACTTCCGCGTGCGCGTGTTTGTAACCTCGCGCCCCTAGGCGCGTGCCTAGTTTGCCTTAGGGATAATCCACCTCTGAGTGAACCCACTTTACAAAACATACTTAACATCAGCTGTAACGGAAAAGACTTTCCCCTAGAGATATAAAATTCAATCATTGGTAAGCAACACCGAGTTTCCTTGTGCCGAATTATTGATACAAAATAATTTCCTCTTTCCCCAGATGGTTGCAGCCACGTCCGCGCGTGGAGGCTGTATTCAGAGTCTTTGGGCAATCCTCGAGGGTTTCCATCGACCCTGTGTGCGGACTGGACCTCTGCGACAAGACCCTGCAGCTTTCAGGTTCATGGGCATATGGGTATTGCTGCTGCACCACCGTAAGTTAATTTTGGAAACCTAATTTATAGAATCGAATATTCTTTATTATGTACACCATATGAATTATAATCAAGAAATAGGAATGATGACTAAACATTTTGTTTTTGTCTGTCTGGTAGGTTATAAAAAAATATTGGACCCGTATTTTTTATTTTTTTACGTAATCTAAAGATTACGGCGATACATTGAGGTAAAGTGTGCCATGACGTCACGAGTATGTAGATTTTATACTTACTTGTGATGTAGTGACCCCCACTCCCCAACATTAATGCGTTTTATGTAAGCCATTTTCATTAATATGATAAAGCAAAAAATACGTGTCTAATATTTTTTTATTATCTGACTGACGGACTAATTAGAATTTCTATTTTATTACCCAGGCATCATCCCTATTGTCTGTCATGATTCCCTAAGCATTATTTCAAATTTATTTATTTACTACCTTTCGCCCACGGTTTCGCCCGCGTGGAGGTCGGAAATTATCCCACGGAAACGTACTACCGGGATAAAAAATATCCCACGTCCTAAATCCTAACCCATGTCATGGTCTACCCATGTGCCAACCATCCAAATCCGTTTAGCTGTAGCGTGAAAGCGTAACAAATAAACAAACTCACTTTCGCATTTATAATTATTCTAAACGGAATCCTAAATACATGTTTTTCGAATTTATACTTTATTTGTTCCTAATCGTGTCCAACTGAGAGGTGTCAGGAACTCATTCTCTCGGTGGCCGGAGTTTAGAAACGGCCTTTGTGGACGTTTGCAATGTCGGCCCATATTCAGCAATAGACATTTATGAGGTGACTATGGGTTGGCACCCACAACACCTCATATATGTCTTAAAGAGACCTATTTTTATGCTTACCCGCTAACTGAGGGGGGTTAACTATGTCTGTTTTATCTTCAATTGAAGAATTTTTTCTATCTATATGTATAAAAATCAATTGCCGTTCATTAGTCTCGCAAAAACTCAAAAATGGCCTCAAAAACGGTGGTTAAAAAAAAAACGAAATCGAAATTTTGACAGGACAATGTTTGATTAGTCAGCTACATATAAAATATGTGCTGTAAATTTTGAACAATCAAAGTATTTGGAATCTAGCAGTGTTCTGTCGCAGCGATAAAAATTATATACAGAATACAGTGTACTTAATGGATTCTTTTGAGCATCAGAAATAGTTTCGTACCCTATTATAAGTAGGTACCACATAAACAGGCTTCCCAACTTGACCTTTAGGTCTGAACATCCATTTTACAAAGACCTGTAATAGACCATTTACGCGTATTCGTTGCGATTGACTGGGCCTTGTGATTGAAACGGTCGAAGGGTCTCTTAATGATGGCTGAGTCAATATTTAAGGCCCTTTTACGACTAGTATATAAAGCACGTCTGTCGTTTGAATCTAACTGTGTACTAACATGACAATCACTTGCTCAATAACACGATATCTGTACGCGTACAGATATCGTGGCCTAAAGATCCATTTTCATGTCGCTGGATCAACGAGATTAGCATGGTATTGCATTTTTTGCGGCATGCGCCGAGAAAAGAGACTTATTATGTTTTTTCTGGGCTTGTTCTGACTTAATTTTAAGCTTATTTATGGAACTAGAACGGCCGCGGTTACTTTTGTTTCCAAAATAAATGAAAAAATATTTCTATTTTTTTCAGGATGGCCGGAAAAATGTACTTCAAAACAAATGGGAGTCCACCGTTTGCAAGAAATGGACCTTAAATCTAGTTTTAAGTGTTACCTGTGATAAATATCTATTATTTTGTACTTATGAGTTTGCCATCTTCACCTTCTGACACAAATATCACAAACACTTTTACAACAATCATACGTACACAATCACCCAAAACATCATTTGTTATTAATATAATTTCATCCATTACCTAATGCGCCATTGCACCATGATAATTATTACGTAGATAACAATAATCAAGATTTTTTTTATTTTTTTTTGCCTGCTGCCTGCCATCTAATCTCTTCACCACCCTTGATTGACTGGTAGAGATTGTACTTTTTTGAGTGTGAAAAGTTTAAATAAATAAATAAATAATGTCAAAACGTCAAACATTATGCCGGCGGCGCGTGAGTCGTCGATGAAAGAATGTTGCCATTTTATAAATATTATATTTATATAAACATTTACAATTAAATAAATAAGTACTTAAATACAATACTTTTAGGCATTGTATTTAAGTCAAAGTCAAAGTCAAAGTCGGTTGACATTATCACGTCAACGTCAGCTGTCGCTTAAAACCAGCTGTCTTACATAGGGTCGCAGAAAGCATTATAAATAAAATAAAATAAAATAATCTTTATTTCGGACAAGCAACATCCATATGGGTTAAACAAAAAGATAACTTATACCTATGTTAGTAAACTTATTATCTATTTGGAGACAAGGCTGTTGTTCGAAATACATCTTCGAACAACATCACCTAACAAAGGAGAATCGTACCTTCCCGCTATGGTCTGCAGGATGGAGTTGGAGCTTTCCCGCACTCTGCATAGCAAAGAGGCAGATTTCTGTCTAACGATAGCATGGAAGCCATCGACGCGTGCTTGTGCAAACATACCTGATGCACTGCAGAAACGGGGCAACCCCATCAACATCCTGAACCCGTTATTATGCTGAGCGACAGCCGTTTTGCGTGGATGTGACGCATATTTTCTCTCAACTTGTTCTTTTTGTGTTTGTGTTCTTTCTTTGCGTCATGTTACCTTAAACAAACGTATTTTCTTTCATTTTTTATAAATTAAAACCAGTGTATTTTTTTTTACAGATTTTTATTATTTCACTTAAATTTTTACAATTTTTTTTTTATAGTTTCATATAAAACTTGGGTTAGTCACAACTTTTCACAGACAGCAACAACAAACTTGAAATATAATTAATAAAAATCATTCAATTTTCATTTCTAGTTACATTACACAACATTCGAATATTTACATTAATAATTTTTAGGCGCGGCGTGAAGAACAAAGCTCCATGGAACAAAAGGAGAATCAGGCATTTATGTCTTATCTTCTAACATTTAGGCTGTCAAATTTCTCACACAAGTCACTATTCGTTCATAATCTTTAGGTACATTGAAATTTTTCACCATTTGCGCCTTACCTGATTTGACAGTGCAGTCTAGATGTTGTCTGTACCAGTTACATGCCATATCACAACTGTTTATCACATGACAGCACGCCAAGTCCATTGAGTATAATTCGAAAGCGTTCAGGTCGCGGGGAAAAACATACCTTTTGCAAATGCCTTTATGGTTTAGAAGCAAGTCCGTTGCCATATATCTGCGCCGTGGAAATAAAAGAAAAATGATATACTTAATTAAATGCTTAAAAGAAGTAAGGGCCGAATCACACCGGAATGGCAGCGGCCGGCAGCGACGGGGCGAGCACTTTCAGTGTGAAATAATTTTAAAATACCAGTATCGCTTGAAAAGCATGAAAAGGGTGCGAGGGCGCTCGCGGTGACGCGAGCGGCCGCGCGCCACGCACATTTTGTCGGTGGTTCTGCCAGCCCCGCCACAACACTGAGCGCACCATTTAAACTAGTCTAGGCGCGTGGCTGCCAGCGGCGACGCCGGGGGCCGTTGGAGTCGACGCCGGCTGCTGCCGGCCGCTGCCATTCCGGTGTGACTCGGGCCTTAAGATTACTTATTTATGATACACCGCGCCTACAACTAGAGAAGTAGTTTATAAATAATATTTTATTTTATTTACTTTAAATGAAAATCATAAAAAGAAAAAACATCATTTTATTCGTCACAAAAGATACACTTTTATGAATAGTACGAAAACATTAACAAAAATTTTGAAAGACACCCACAAAACTTCACCACAAAAGTCACATATTTGCGTACGCGCAGTCATCAAATTTGTCATAATGCTTAGGATGGAAGAATTCAAACTGGCAGGTGTCGAGCCGAGTCGAGGAGCAATGGTATCTAGAATACCAGTTGTACACCAGTCTTTGTTTGTAACACAGATAGTTTAAAGCCTTATCCACGTAAACAGTCTCGGTATCATTCATCTTCGGCAGCCCGAGGTTCTTTCTGATGCCCTTCCCGTCAATTTCCACAGTGCTGGCGATGAATCTGGAGGCAGAAGACCGTGGTGTATTCCTCCATTAAAATTCCAATAAATACGTTATCACGTAACACTCACATTCTAGCTACTAAATGGCCGTGTTTTGAAAGCTACGGAACGTAATACTTTGATATTGTAATAAAATTTTATGGTGACCGTAATATAGACTACGAGAGCTGAGATGTAAAATTTTTACGAGTAGATTTATACAATGCGAGTTTAACATGCAACCGAGTGCAGGTATATTTTTAGATACAGACTGCCTTAATTTCTACATAACCCTGTTAGTTTATTGTTTTTATTTTCTTTTCCCGTTTTTTAATTATTTCTCCAAAACGATGTGTAGTTTAGAGGACATAAAAACCACTCTCAAAATCGTTTTTTTCGGCAAAACCTTGGCGATGATAAATGAGTCTATCAAGTCACCACTACTTAAGTAAGTACGGGGTTCAACTAGATACGTAAGTCGAGTTGTATTGCGAAATCATGACTGAATTTTTTACAACACTATCCTAACTAAGGGTAACGTCAATATCAAGGTCATAGACGAAAGTATGTAAAGGTCATGTGAGAAAAGCAAAAAAGTGTTAGTTTTCCAATAAAAACTCGTGAAAATTTGAAAGTATAGTACAATAGGTCGCACGTCAGTGGTACCACTTTGAACTTTAGCTGGTCTAGCGTAGTACGGAGTTACAATAGATTAAGGGGCCAGGTTATACTGATTTTGTTACCTCTGATGTACGGCCCACCGCACATACATACTAGGAGGTGGCCACTGAACAAAATAACAAACTGACTTCCTGTCATGCATTCCGAAAGACAACAAGGTCGTTTCTCGTGGCGACGGCTCAAAATGACATCACGATATATAGGTAATATAATTCCACCAATAACAATGAAGATTGTCAATAAAGTCGAAGCTTATTGGTTCCCCTGTCCTTGTAGTCTTGGGCCAATCACGTGAGTCGTGACCGAGCTGGCACAGGAAGGTATTGTCAAACAACCATAATAATATGAACAAACGCTGACGACTGGTGACGCTTGAGGGAGACTTATCTCCAGCAATGTACGTCTTTCGACTAAAATTAGGATGATGATGATGATATTTTAAAACAAAATAAGAGTAATAATAACCTTGCAGGGGATATAACATGTCCAAGATGAGTTTCCACAAAACCCGAGACTCTTGGGATATCGTGGCACAAGAGTGCGTGGGCGACTGCAGTCACCAAGCCAGCGAGAGCATGAGCTTCACTGAGGTCTCCGACCCTGGTGCAAGGTCCATCGTTCCTCGACACTGCCAGTGGAGCTTGCCTCACCGCTTCCGTCATCATCGAAGCATTATTCTGGGAAGGTAAGGAGCTTAGGATTAAGGGTTTAGCCGAGGATTAACTGGATTTAAATACGTTAGGATAGAATTTGTGTTGATCGATCCTGTAAGGATTCGCGTTGACTTTTAAATCGGATTTAGTATAACAAAGTAAATAAGTACATTTGATTGGCGAAAGTGAAATCTTTATACCTTAGGGTCATGTTCTGATTTTCAACAAACTGACTTCTGAGAGCATCTTACTACAGTACATCATAGTCATATTACTTGTAGCATCTGGACGTTGATATTGCACAACGAATTACAGAAAGAGACAGTCACAAAGGCATGAGAGACAGGGTCGGCGGTCTACAAAGCCGATTTTTTTCTAAAAATCGATGTGCCATCTTACGTACCTCAGCGAAATCGAAGTACTCAACAGCCTTAGAGAACAGAGGCACGAGTGATTCGCCCTCCGTGCCTCCGACGCATGGCACCCGACAGTACCGGGGCTCGAGGCAAAGCGCGCGCGCGGCTAGCGTGCTCGCGCGCATCTCTGGCACCGCCATTGAACCCAGTAACTTATTTGGATTGTACCAGCCTGTTTCTTTTAACGTCTGGAAGGATAGGAAAGGATGGGGTAGGTAAAGCTGGCCTAAGCCCTAGTACCCATGGCCGATTTTTTGTTCACGCACTGGATTTTCAACGCACTGCTTAGCGTCGAGAGTTGAAAATCCAACAGCATATTTTTTTGACTTGCTGTGATGTACTCTATTGGATTCTCAATGCTCGCTCAACACCAAGAGTTGTAAAATTCATTGCGCTATAAAAAAAGAGCGTGCCTAGGCCAACTGAAGCCAATCCCGCGGGGGATGCGGGAGGATATGCACTCGCGCCGATTGTGTTGATTTAATTGTATGTTTTAATCATTACAACAATCGACGCGCTCAATCGTGTCCCTAAACTCGCGCGGGATTTGATTCAGTTTTAGTAAGGGGGTTGATGAATTTGTGTTACTAACGCCATCTCTTGGTGCCACAAAAAATCAATGCTAGGCCATTTTGCTTTTTTATAGAACAGTTTTTTGACGACGATAGGCCCACGAACATTTTTTTTAAAATAAAAAGTAATTTGGTCGTTTTTGCGCTCGCGGCCTCTAGATCTAGTACCGAAACTTTCACGTTTGGCTTGTTTAATACGCGCAAATAGAGCAAGAAAAAGTAAGCGAGCTGAAAAATATATTCAAATAATCAATAACAAAAAATAATTTATGCATAATTTTTCCTATCGTGCTCCGCAATATTCTCAGTTCATTAAACAGAATAAATTTTATAATATATTGGGTAACACGTTGAACAAAATACTGTGTCGACAGATTTCACAAAATCAATGTTGTTTGACCCAAAAACCGTAGGCTACCAACTGAAGATAAGCGAAAATTTAGATTAACGATATATACTCGTACTCGTAAAGTTGCGTGCCAAAAGCATGCTTACCTATTATTTGTTTAATGGCTTCTACAGACTATGCCGGCGGCATGGCCGCCGACTTTTGCAGAGCGGCACTTGCCCTCAGTTTTGCACCTTCATTTCTTTTGCGATCCTTTGTGCGGCTTTGTGCGGCTCAGTGCGGCAGTGCCGGGGGCCATGCCGCCGGCATAGTGTGTAGAAGCCATAATAAGCCACTCACGACTCCTTAGGAAAGAACTCCAAAAACGCAGTAATGAAGCCACAAAACATGCTAAGACGTTGCGGTGAAATAAAAGAAAGAAAATAAAGAAAAGAAAGAAAAAAAAATCTATTTGACTCAGGTAAAGGCTAAAAGATTTCGTGAAGAAAGTTCCAATATCCGAAAGTTTTTCTTTTCAGTTCGAGACCAAACGAGTCTGGTCCAAGATAGCAAAAAATCCTTTACTTTTTGCTCCAAGGACGAAAACAATAGTTAATTTCTTTGGAGGGTCGCCCTTGGAGTTTATTGTCAAATAGAGATGTAAACAAAAAACCAATTTCCTAACATCGAAGTTTTAGTTTTTGTTCATCAAATGCGTCATGAATAAACTTAGATAAAACACTTATGATAATGCAAATGGTTATTACTTCCAATATTATGTAAATTATGCTCTTAGTAGAATAGAAACAGTTCAATTAACAGATTAATTGAATCCAACAATCGCAAACGATGCAAGCTCGTGGCTAATTAATAACAGCCGCAAGGGTCGATCCATCCGGTTAAGCTACGCTAGCCGGGGTTGGTCCATGGATGGGTGACCATCTTTACATACCGATACTCCTCCGTGCCTCGGAAAGGACGTTAAGCCGTTGGTCCCGGCTGCCATTCGTGGATCTTTGACAGTCGTTACGGGTGGTCAGAAGCTCGAAAGTCTGACAACCAGTCTTACCAAGGGGTATCATATTACCCAGTTACTGGGTTGTGGAAGTCAGATAGGCAGTCGCTCTAGTAAAATATTAATATTCAGCTGCATCCGGTTAGACTGGAAGCCGATTAAAGCATAGTTGGGAAAAGGCTAGGCAGATTGATTGAATCACAAACGATGCAAATGTTATAAGTGTAATCATTCGAACTTGAACCAAATATGGAAAAAAAAATTCATGGGAGAAGGTTGTACAGACTGACGATGTATATTTAGCTACAGAGTACTTTTATGAGTCAATTTATTCCATCTTTGATGCTTGTGTACCAAAGAAAAGACGCCCTAAAACCACAAGTAGGCGTTATCCGGTGTGGTTCACAAAAGACATAATTCAGGACACTAGACTTAAGCTCAAGTGGCATACTGCTTGGAAGCGCACTAAATGTACAGTAGCCCGTATGAATTTTTCAGATTTGAGAGCTAGCCTTAAAACACGGGTGGCACTTGCTTATGCATCATATACCAAAATGATTGAAAATAATCTAAGAGCCAATCCACGTGATTTCTGGCAACATATAGCCAGTTTACGCTCAAAAGGTGGTTTTGAGCCGAGTGTTACCTACAACGGCGAAAAATTTGCAGGTGTTCATGCGGCTGATGCCTTCGCTGATTTCTTTGTTAGCGTTTATCTTCCCGATGTTCCGCAACTTGATGTTGAAAAGGCTTCCCATTGTGATACTAATGTTAGCAGTAATTATGTAAATATATTTAAATTCACTCCTCAGGATGTCATGTCAGGAATAGGTAAACTCAAAGTTAGTAGTTCAGTAGGGCCGGACAGCATTCCTCCAGAAATTTTGAAAACTTGTAAAAAACACTTTTGCTTGCCTCTATTTCATATTTTTAATCTATCATTAAAAACCGGAATATACCCACCACACTGGAAGATTTCAAGGGTCACTCCTATTCCCAAGAGTTTGAATAAAACATTAGTAGAAGAATTCCGTCCCATTGCCATTTTGTCATCACCAGCTAAAGTTTTTGAAAACATACTACATAACTATATTTATTTCCAAGTTGAAAAGTATCTGTGTAATGAACAACATGGTTTCAGAGCAAAAAGATCAGTAAATACTAACCTTCTTACCCTAGTAGATTACATATCTAAACGATTAGACCGTGGGAGTCAGGTCGATGTCTTGTACTTTGACTTCCGGAAAGCGTTTGATAGGGTCAATAATGATATACTGCTGGCAAAGCTATGTGCCATCGGATTTCCCCCAGGGCTGTTACAGCTCCTCGCTGACTATCTTCGCGATCGTCAGCAGTTTGTCAGACTGGGCCTTTATGAATCCCAGCCCTATCATACGCGTTCCGGAGTCAGTCAAGGATCAATTCTGGGACCGCTTCTCTTCTTGATAATGATTAATGATCTTCCTTCAGTTATTCATCACGCCAGAAGTTTATTATACGCAGATGATTTAAAACTCTTTTCCGAAATTAATTCTGAAGTCGATAGTCTGGCACTGCAGCGTGATATTGAGGCGATAGTGGAGTGGGGTGTGAAGAACAAAATGGAATTTAACTCTTCCAAATGCTTCGTCATGAGTTTTACTCGAGCACGAAACCCTATCACCTTTACTTATAAACTGAATGGTAGCGCTATTAATAGAACATCTGGAATGAAGGATCTAGGTGTCACATTTGACAACAAGCTAACGTTTCATGATCACATGGCAACGGTAGCAAATGATTCATTTAGGCGATTAGGTTTCGTTCTGCGCAATGCTAAAGATTTTAGCAACACCAGCGCTATTAAATCTATTTTTAATGTACTGGTTCGTACCAAACTGGAGTCCAGTGCATGCGTCTGGAACCCGCACGAAAAGAAGTACACTTTACTCTTAGAAAAGGTACAAAAAGCTTATCTTAGGTATCTATATAAACGTTTGAATGAAACATACATACGTTACGTTACGTTTGAACATATTATTATTATTATTATTATTATGGATATTATCCTTTTATGTATCCCTCGAACTTTCTTTTAGGCTGTTTAGGTTATAACTCTCTTGAGGTTAGAAGAAAAAATGACCAAATTATTAATATGTGTAAGATCCTTCAAGGAAAAACAGATGCTCCTGAATTGCATGACGAACTGTCCCGTCTTTTTGCTCCCATGAACTATAACCGTAGCAGGAGGCACAGATTGTTCGCCGTGCCTTGGAGTCGAACCGTCGCTCGAGCCCAGTCTCCTGTCCCTCGCACGCTCTCTGCGCTGAACGCTCTCTTGGACGCTAAGCCTCACTGTGATGTGTTCGCGGATGAATGGAAGAAGATCTTGTCAACATGTCTGGAGTATTGTGAGATGAGCGTATGACTGTCGAGTAGCTTTATTCTTTTTGTACTAATATAGTGTGTTGTGTCTTTAACTAATGTAATTGGCCTTTGGCCGTTTTATGTTAAAGTAAAATAAATAAATAAATAAATAAATGGATAATGCGAACATGAATTTGAAAGTTTTACTGAATCATGGTCAACAAAGTCAAAGTCAAACAATTTCAATTAGGCCCATAAAAGGCACTTTTGAACGTCAATTTTATAAAAAATAGAATTGATTCTAGTCGCCCCTTCCAAAAGGTAGTTTTCGTATGGAGAAGAATGGGCAAGAAACTCCACCGTTACTCTTTTAAAATGTTTTTACTTTGTTTTTATTTTAATATTTTGTATAATTAATTATATGTGAAGACGATGCATAAGCTTACTCTACCACAATCGGTAAAAAGAATAAAAATGAATCAATGACAGATAAATTCATTATGTGATAGATACATGCTGCTCACATACTTGACAAACATTGTAAAAACACAAACACAACAACGTATTTGGCCAGACAATTACCGCGCTCAATAAATATTTACTTGTCAGAATTCCCGACAGAGATAAACAGGAATATGGCAATGACGTTAAAGGAGAAAGAATTTGGTTTATTAGTACAATTGTTCCATTTATCGTCAAAGGACTGGACCGAGATAAGACCCATATTAGCGGAAAGATGTCTGCTAACGATTCGGTTGGAGTCTTGGAGTTGGCTTATCTAACATGTCGGAATTATCTTTAGAAGTTGGTTAAGACCAATCTTGATATTCACTCTTAGATTAGGTAGCTATATTCTTTAATTTTCTGAAGCAGTAACAGTCAACACTCATGGTGTCATAGGAGGTCATCATACAACTTTTCTAAGAAAGAAAGAAAGAAAGAAAAGAAAAAGTATTGATTGTGTATCGCACAAGAAAAAAACAAAAACAATAAAAAACAAAGTAACAGTAACATATAAAGAAGGAAGTCCTGTACGAGGCCAAAAGGCTCCTATCTCAGCATGATGCCGCGACATTACAAAATAAATAAAAATGTCGCAGCGCTGGTATTCTGATAGGGCCCGCAGTGATGTCGTGATGTCTAAGATTCTAAAGGTTTTTTAATGAAATCGAGATAAACTAACACCATGAAAAAATATGTAGACATACATTGTGGATCATCCAGTCATCTTTTCTCACATTACCACCGTATTTTACAAAGATCAGCAAACAACGGTTTCAATGTTCCTTTTGACAAATTCCTTTTCAGTTACAAATGGGATTCGCGAGAACAACGCAATCCAACTCGAGATTGAGAATGTTCGCCCTCAGGGGAGGACGTACAATATTTATCACTTGCTTTCTTGTGATTGTGCGAATTTATTTTGAAGCTAAACGGACAACGGTTAACTTTCGAGGAGTATTGTTCGATATTTCATTCTCGGCCCAGTTTATTTTCCGGTCAAAGACGCCTGGCGAATATTGGAAAATAGGTGAAGGTTTCCTGGAAATGGGACTGTTTTGAACAAATATTATATAGATTATTTAGATATACGCAAAGTGTCTGTTTACGAGTAAGTTTTTATGTTAAGGGTCTAAATTAAGATCAAAAATTGGGTAGCTACAGTTTTAATTTTGATACTTCATTTATAATACATAATTTTATAGCGCTGAAAGAGGCAATCTAATTGAATGCAACGCGGAAGTAGATAACGCCTTTATCAGGAACATCTTAATGGGTTTTGTAGCTAATAAATTGTCGATGTCGGACATTATTAGTCTTTAAAACGTTTAATGTTTTACAAAAACTGCAACACAAAGACAAGACATTTGTTGGGTCACTCTGAGGACATTGTTTAATGATGGAAGAAATTAGACCTGTCCTATTTCCTGAAACAGAACATAAAAAAAAGGAGATGCAGGATATCTACCATACCGAGGTGGTTTCAAGTAACACAGTCATGATTCTGTCAAAAAAGTAAGATAATTATAATTTAAACTTCACAAAACGAAACATACAACCCATATTTAGCATAATTTAGTAACATACACAACACGTCTTCCCATTTGAAACTTGCCATGTTGGATGTTTGGCAAACGCTGACTGAGAAAGAGAATATTGATTTCACATTTTGACCGACAGGCATTTATGTCTTTTGCTAAAACATGCGCGATTAATCATTGGCTGCTTAGATGCTATTGTAGCAAATATAGTGTATATTTCCGTCCAAAATCGAGCCACCGTTTAATTCTATGTCAGGTATAAAGGCCTAAAACATCAAAATAATGATGACCCAAAGAAATTATTTTTATGTAGTTTTGTTATACTGGCCGGCCAGCCTTCCATATCCTAAGGGCACGTCTTCCTTGCCATTACCGTGCCACCTGGTCTACTCCTCGTCAAGCAATGGCCTCTATAGCTCCATGCAACATGAGGCTCCAGGGGCTGGTTGAAATCTTGGGGTTCATTCGATTGAGCGAGTCTGGTTAAACCTCGCTGGGACAGGTGCATTTCATTCATTCAGTTTTGATATACTGGCCGGCCATCATTTTGGTGTCATCATTGTTCCGAATTTGAATTCACGACCATTAAAAAAAATTTTTAGAGATTCTATACAAAAAGTGCAGGGTGGTCCGATTTAGGAGTCCGGGACGATATGTTCCAATACATGCTTGTTTACCATCTAATAAAAATAGAGTTAAACGAACTATGTACGCGTTTTCCTACCTATTACTATTCTGTCCTTGTTTAGTTTAGAAGACGTGTTTTCTCTCTCTCATTCTTAAACAGCCTTCTTTTTAGCTTTTCATCAGAATTTGAAACATACATTTGATGACTACGGCTCAACTCGTCTATTTTTTATGTTCTAAGATCGTTTTCATATAATTGATGGAAACTGTAAAGGCTATCAAAGAAAAAGTTTGCCAAATATTTGACGAACGTTACTGTGAAAGTAGCCCAAGTCTAGTTTGTTGAGAACGAAAGAAAATCGACATATCCAATCATCATACATTGAGCATGAAGATTTGATAGCTTTTTTGTCTATCACATAATCATTTTGAAAATAAGTTTCGAATAAAACTTTAACTGAAATAGTTTTCCCTACCATATTAAAAATGTTCGCAGTCAGTTCCGTTCTTATCTTTGTGAATTATGCGCTTGCTTCTGTAATACTGAAGACTCCACATATGGCAGAAACATTAATCTTCTCCAGAAATACCATATTTCTACGGTACTTAGTATAAGCTTGACGGCAAACGATAGCTTGGACGATATTCTATGTTCATCCTTACATTTCCCTGTTCTTCTTGCATGGTTTGTTTTGCCTTCTTACAAAACCTTTCTAAGACTTGAAAGCTGCTTTAAGTTTCTATAGTAATTGATTTTAAAACTGTCTGATTACTCTACTGGTCGGAATTGCGGCTAACCATTGTGAGATCCTGAGTCTTATTGTGTATTTCCTTAGCAGTCAGAGTTTTAAAGCCGCCCATGGGCCTCCGACTTGGTTTCACATGCCGTCGAGAAATATCTCTCAGGCATGCCGGTTTCCTCACGATGTTTTCCTTCACCGTTTTTGAAGCAAGTGATAATACGTACATGAATACGAAAATCAGAGGGGCGTGCATTGGGTTTGAACTCGAGACCTATGACTTGGCAGTCCAACCATCACACCAGTAGGCTATCACTGCTCTCCACTAGGCTATCACTGCTTTAACCCACCACTCCAGACACCACCATTCTGACACGGTTAGTCACTAACTACACGAAAAGAAGAAGAGCAGCCCAGATCTTAGAATTAGGATAGACATATAGAATATTCTTTATTCAATTCATTTGAGTTGGAGTTCAGAGTTTATCTTGGACATTACTGACATCGGTGAAGGAAAACATCGTGAGGAAACCTGTACTTATCGTTAATATAAGTCTGAAATCGCCAACCCGTCTTGAGTAAGCGTGGTGATCAATGCTCACGAGCATGTGTTTTTTTTATGTGTTTTGTGGTTCTTTTTGGTGAAGGAAAACATCGTGAGGAAACCTGGACTTATAGTTAATATAAGTCTGAAATCGCCAACCCGTCTTAAGCAAGCGTGGTGATCATTGCTTGTGCCTTCCCTGTATGAGAAGAGGCCTTTGCCCTGCAGTGGGACCATAACAGGCTAGTATTTTTTTTAGGTACACCATAAAAATTACAGATATAAATGTAGACATTTTACATATTGTGATACAATGGGCGGTCTTATCGCTAAAAGCGATCTTTTACAGACAACGTTTTGGATGGATTAAAGTAAGAAGGAGAGACAATACTGCAGGTAGTCAGTGGTGTTCCATTTACATACCCAATAAATAAATACATACATAAAGCATATAATTATCTATATATACAACGTGTCCCAAAATTCAACGATAAGCGGGCACCAGACGGTGGACCTGCTCATCACTACGATTCCAAAATGGTATATTAATCTAGGCAAAATAGCTACAAAAAAAAAAGTACTATTTATAAACAAGATTCCCTGCCTTGCCTGTAGATTTTTGTGTAAAAACTACAGGCATTCTGTGATTTATAAGGGTTTTGTAATTTCCAAAAAAAACTTTTTTTTTTTTCATTATTTTTCTCGGGTACTGATGAGCAGATCCACCGTCTGGTCCCCGCTTATCGTTGAATTTTGGGACACGTTGTATATACAATAATAAACATGAAACAAGAAACAAGAGCAAGGAACCATATACAATGATGGTGTTTAAGGAGAGAGGAAGTGTTATAGATAGCAGCAAAAGGATTACTCCTACTAGCCCTTTCAGTACAACCGTAATTAATATCTTTACAAAAAATATAGAATATGTAATTGATTGCTATACCTCAGCGATCAATGGCACCATGCAGTCAATAGGCGTAGCACACACTACGACGAACGCCTTTGGACACTCGTTGGCGATGGCATCCGCATAGCACTTGACTATGGGAGCCTGGTACTCGAACCTCTTCTCAAAAGGCATGTCCACGTTCACGTAGCCGCTTTCCAGCATTAATACTATATCTGTGTTCTATAGGACAAAGGGAATTATGGTTAGCATGGTGGAGGGAAAGTTTGGTGACCTCACCAAAAAAGGTATTTGGGAGATGACGTCAAGAACTTAGGAAGCAGCAGCTTCCTGTTTGCCAGAAAGATGTTCCGATCACCAGTCTGTGTCAGTCTTCTTTCTTAAAAATTTTGCCATAATCAGTATACTCATATACTAGTATTCAGCTCGTATATAGGTTGGAAAAGCCTAAGTAGATGTTGATGAAGCAGTATCCATATTGGGATACTTATGTTCAATTAAGTTCTTATGGCGAATGTATTTTATGCAATAAGCGTCGGGTCACACCAGAATGGCAGCGGCCGGCAGCGGCGCGGCGAGCACTTTCAGTGTGAAATAATTTTAAACTTTATCTACATACTTAAAAAGACCAGTATCGCTTGAAAAGCTTGAAAGGTCTCGAGGCCCGGCCGCGCGCCACGCGCATCTTGTCGGTGGTTCTGCCTGCGGCTGCCAGCGGCGACACGAGGCCGCTCGTGGCACCGCGGTCGGCCGCGCGTATGTAATGTAGAAACTAAACTAGTCAAGAGGAGACTAGGCACGTGGGATCTGGCCGCTGGCGGACACTGGCAGCCGCTGCCGGCCGCTGCCATTTCGGTGTGACTCGGCTCTTACTGTAGTATGCATAATGCATGCTTAATCAGTCTATAATATTCCCACTACTGGGACACAGGCCTCCTCTCTTCGAGAGGGAGTGGCCTGTAATCTACCACGCGGGCCCAGTGCGGTTGGTAGATGTCACATTTCGTCGAAATGTTGGTTGTAGAACATGCCGGTTTCCTCACGATGTTTTCCTTCACCGTTTTGAGAGCAGTGGTGATGAAATTATTTACACAAAGTAAAGCGCCTGCCTGGGCTCGACCCGAAGACCTACAACTCGGGAGTTGGGGCCGTTACCACTGGACCACCACTGTTCTCTGTACAACTATAGTATAATTACTTCTTTTCTACTGCTAAATAACGGATGTTTAAAACTACGAATGGAATACAAGACTTTAATCTAGTTACTGTCGAGTTAGATTACCTTGTTCATCTTTCAAAATATCAAATATTCATTCTGGGAGGAAATGGAAGAACCTTGTTTAACAATTTCTTATACGTATTGCGAATATTTCTAGTAAGTTTATTTTTAGTCATATTTAAATCATATCAAATGGATAACGTATGAAATGAGTAGGTATTATATAGGGTGACTGGTAGTTAGTGACCGATACTTAAACACGTGACTTTCCTCATCATTAAGAACAACTTTTACTATGAGAGCACACTTGAAATCGCGAAACAAAAATGGCTGTTCCGCGTTCTGTCAAAATGTAGGGAACAGCAGATTTTTATTTCGCGATTTCTGCTTTGGTCCCATTGTAAAAGGAAGAGCTCGTGGCTAAGTAATGACTTCCGGCTACAGGTCAATCCATCAGGTTGAGCTACGCTTGCCGGGGTTGGTTTGTAGATGGTTGACCATCTTTATATACCGAAACTACTACGTGCCTCGGAAACCACGTTAAGCCGTTGGTCCTGGCTGTCATTCGTGCATCTTTGACAGTCGTTACGGGTCGTCAGAAAACCGAAAGTCTGACATTCAGTCTTACCAATTACCGGGTTGTGGAAGTCAGATAGGCAGTCGCTCTATGTAAAATACTGGTATTCAGCTGCATCCGGTTAGACTGGAAGCCGAACCCAATATAGTTGGGAAAAGGCTAGGCAGATTGATTCTATACATAAGGGGAACTTTGAAACTGGCGCTAGTGACAGAAAAGTTGAAAGGAAATGGTTTGGCATCTGATGAGGATGAAACGTATGTGACTAAAAGAGTGATGAATATAAATGTTGATGGATGGAGAGGGAGAGGAAGGCCAAAGCAAAGACGGATGGATTGTGTGACGAATGATAGGAAAGAGAAGGCAGTATATGATAGCGTAATGGTAGACAGGGAAGAATGGAAAGAGGAAACAAGAAACACGGGACTAGGGCAGGAAGATGATGATTGTTGGGACCTTATGAGTATCATGGCTGAAGAGAGTATATGAAATTCAGGTGTACAAGCTAAAATCTATTCAGATGACCATGACTATTAAGCACAAAGACGCTTCTTATACTAGTTACAGAAGTTATTGCCACGGCGGAAAACGACTGCTGAGCCGCTGTGATTGCTCGTGAACGGATAGGGAACGCGGGGAAAAAACAAAATCCAAATCGAGATATAACATCGGAGATATGGCAAACGCTGCTCAAAAAATACAAAATTGAATAACATGGAAAATGTTAAAGATTACGATTAAGATTAGAAGACCCACTCTTAAAGTTAATTTTCGATAATTTTTTAATGAATTATCAGTAAATTACGGGCGGTCATATGCCCATGGGCGACATTGTATATATACAGGGTGTCAGGGACATCGACGCGAAGCCAGCTACCATGGATTCAGTACATGATTCTGAACCCCTAACCCAGCGTTGAAATTTTTCGGTTGCTCCATACGTTTTGACCGCGTAGGTATTGCACTTTTCTATGAAACAACAGCGGGTTTTTTTTAATTACCGAAGAAAAATTTTCAACGAAGGGAGTTTCAGAATCATGTACTGAATCCATGGTAGCCGGCTTCGCGTCGATGTCCCTGCCACCCTGTATATATACATTATGTACATATTATATAATGTATTAATTAATTAATTAATGATGTATTATATATAGTAGGATGTGAGTATGAGCGAATATGTAACAGTGATAAATGAACGTAATGGTACCTAATTAATTAATTTTATGGAGAGACACTATTCAGTGAATGTAATTTGTTAGTTATAAAGTGATTAGCTAATAACTTTAGTGAAGTAGGTATACATAATGATGAACAGAACATGGGAGGAAAGCATGACTTGCTCGTTCAGTGATATGCCTTGCAGTTGATTGCAACTTTCATCGAAATCTTTAGAGCCGTTTTCGGAACGTGATTACAAATATATACAGGGTGACATACATCGACGCGAAAACTGTTACCATGGATTCAGAACATAATTCTGAACCCCCATGCGATGAAATTTTAAGTAGGTTATTAATAAAAATAGCTGTTTCATAAAAAAGAACAATACCTACGCGGTTAAAATGTATATAACAGCAATTTTTTTTTTTAATAACCGTCAAAATTTAATAAGGCTGTGTTTGTCGATTTGTCTTTCAATAAAATGGACCTTAAGTCCTTTAGAAATGTCTCACCTAAGAATTGTTTTTAAATTTACTTCATTTGATTCACATCAATTTCAACACCTGCTCTTTATTATTGTCATCCATTTCGTAAAACTTTCCTGAACAAATCAATCTAACTGAAAGTACTTTATTACCCCTTTAATCTCAGCACGACATTTTACTACGTAAATGGAGGAGGTCATAATACATGCCATCTTGTACCCTTTCACCGAAAAACCGGGTAAAGAAGAACGTGGAAAAAATATTTACGTTGTTTGTCGAGCGTCGTTTTAACCCGAAAATATAATATAAATCTTGCGAATACGAGTTTGGAATGCGTGTTCGCATTGTCATACATTTTACATGTCTGTGTGGAGCCAATAAAATGACGGATCGCCTTTTGTTTCAAAATCAGGATATTGATTGGATTGGTTCGGTGGTTGGTTGTTTCGGTTGACTAATTATGAATTCGCAAACCGAATGTAATGTACAGCGATGTATCCATTTGAATTTTAATGAAACTTACTCGTCCAAATGCTGGTTTATTCGAATAAACATGAGACTTTTGAAAGATAGTGTTTACAAAACTAAACTCATGTGATTTTTGCATTCAATTACCTTACCAATGGAGACCATTTGACCCGTTCATGACAGAAACAAAAAAGGAAAAAATCTAGAAATATTCAGTCCCCATTTCATATTTATAGAAAATCTACGAACCATATCAAAGAATAATATAATCGGTGTAGTGGTTAGAATGCTATTGATTAGCAAGGTGAGGTCAACGCCACCCGGGCCCACTCGCGAATACCATGCATGGGTAGCTAGAGAAATAGAGTAAAAAAATCCCCTTCAACCATTGATTCAACCGCTATTACAGCTGCAGATTGGTTTGTTTATTTTTACACTGTGGTTGAGATGGTTTCTTTAACTGCCTATGTTCCGTGTAGCTGGATTTTCTGTTTTGACTGTGGTTTATCAGGAAAATATGCCCCTGCATAGCATAGTAGCATTGATTTTCAAAATGAGAATATCTGCAAATGTGAATCAAAAGGGATTAACATAAATGTATGGAGCAGTTGATTTTTTTTTCGCGAATTCCGTTTCGGTCCCATGTAAAAGTTGTTCATAATGATGAGTTAAATGACCTCTTTTCAGGTTTTCAGACACCTTGTACTTAATTCAAGCAATATTTTAAGTTCTACAGCCGGGTTACGAAATCAAATCTATCAAAATGTACACATTTCATTTTTATTTCACTTATTAACATCAAGTATCTTTTTCTTCACTAAATAAACAAAAAAAATAACAAAAACAAAAAACAAAGTTTATTTGCCCGTCTCGCTTCGTGGCGACGTGGCGACGACCGGAGGCCGAATTTCAGGCCGAATCCCGTAGAACTTGTGCCTAGTATTTCTACGAGAACCTAGAGGTATTACTGTGATAAAAAGTTCAGTGTCCATACTTTTAATCATTCGTAGCTTTTGTTTATTTTGCTGATTGAAATTGGTATGCGAAGTTTTCAGTTGTGCTGGAATTTATGCCTAGTTTCCTGAGATAATCTTCCATGGATTTTTTCTATTATGCTACTGGTTAGACACCTTGAAACACTACGTTTCTGAACACTCAGTTTAGAAAGAAGCTCACTTATTTATCTACATATACTCGTAATAAGAAAAAAAAAATACGTTTATTTGTGGTAAAAATGACGCAAAAAAAAGGACACAAAATAAAAATAAAAAAAACAAGTTGAGGGAAAATATGCGTCACATCCACAAACTTAACTGAAACAATAGCTATTGAAACTTTAGGTATATGAAGACCCTAGAAACCGGGTATTTAACGTGTTATAGGATTTTAAAAATGAAGAAAGTAGAACACGCAGTATTAGGACGCGAGAGTTTAAGTCCTAAAAAAGCTGCCGTCGAAATACACACAATTTTGCATGATAAATTTAATTAGGCTTCGCGGCCACAACGTGGCAGGTGCGGCTTTTCGACAACACGAATCACTACGTCTAAATTAAAACTTTTATTTTCGTTAAAAGTAAGTAAAAACAATTAAAACTTTTATTTTCGTATTATATTTAAGTAAGTAAAAACAAATTTTAATTCTAAGTATGTTTCTTTCCGGAAGTGGCAGTTTCGAAATCAAACTTTTCACACAATATTACACCATGCCTTTACTGTATTTCCAACCAAGAATAAGCAGAACACCTAGCACCTTTCCCGTCTCAGCAGACTCATGTAATAAGGGGGCCGAGTCATTTATCGGGCACAAATTCAGAGTCCGCGCTGGGGTCCTGATAAACTTTTTTTCATAAAACATATCAAAGATAAATGTTTCAACCCGTTGTCGATGTCTGTACGCGCAACAACAAACGTTAACACAGTGTATTTGAAATAGAAAGTTAGTAGCAATAGCAAAACAGGCTAAGTTCTCTTCGAGTTTGACATTAGAACTGAAGTTGCCTGCATTGCCCGATATGCTAATGTCAGTCGTACTGGCAGAACTAGTCGCCAACTGGATTATGTTACTCTGTGACCTATAACAGTCGTGTTTGGAGTGCTAAATGGCGCATGTTCGTGGGAAGATGCATATTGTACCTATGGTTCATGGCTGAGAAATGGGACATCTACCTACAGTACAACTATTTTCTTAATGTCTCTCGGCAAACTTCGTGTTTCGTCCGTCGTCGGATTTCTATCAGTTGTCCTTTCCACTTGGTGATTGTATTGACTGCTACCGCTACGCCCGCGTTACTGTCATCCATAATTACCAAGTGCAAAGGGCAACTGACGACACAGTTGGCGCAGTGGCTGAGCGATCGACTGCTGCGCAACGTGTCGCGGGTTCGATCCCCGCATGGAACAAATATTTGTATGATCTGCAAGTAGTTGTTCCGGGTCTGGGTGTTAATGTATGTGAGTTTCTATGTTTGTAAACGCACCCACGATACAGGAAGAAATTCTTAGTGTGGGGCAACGTTCAAAAAAATAAAAAAATAAAAAACTGATAGAAATACGACGACTGACGAAACACGAAGTTTGCCGAGGGACATTAAGAAAATTGTTGTACTGTGAAAACTCTGACATACTTTGAATTCTGATCTAGGCTAATGAGCGTCTAAATACGCTAGCTATTTCAGTACAAATTACGAACTACCTAATTAAACTTCTCTAGCTTAAAGATTCTCCAAAATCAACAAAAAATCAACTGTATGCCAAACTAATAGAATTCAAAATCCACCTGCAAACATCGTTCAAGCTCATAACAACCACAGCTGAACGCTTGCACCAGACAGTTCGTGTTGATATGCTGGAGATCCTGCACTACAGAACATAGGTCCCGGTTGCAGCCGTGGTTGTCCTTCGCTTCGTACAGACGTAACCTGCAATCCAATTAGGATAGTACCAGCTGAAGATGGTTTATCGGAATTGAAAGTAGTGATAACGATAATCCAATGGTTGTCCCTAACCTATGTGTATCAGGGCGGGCGCACACAGACGACACTTAGGCTGACTGTCCACTGGAGCGGAGTGGAGCTGTGCCAATATTAACCAATGGAATTGCATAAAATCTCCGCTCCGCTTCAGTGGACTGGTATTTACGAACTAGTTTAAAAATTCATACAAAATCGGGAAGCGGAGCGGGGAAGCGGTGGGGGGGAAGCAGAGCGGGGAAGCGAAAAAACACGGCCGCGGGGTATTACACCTCGCTCAAATTTCTCTTCGTGTAAACTCGTCCTTGATCCGCACAGTCCGCAACTCCGCTCCGCACTACCTCGCTCCGCATCAATGGACAGATACAATCCGGAACTCCGCTTTGCATTACTCCCTCGCTCCACTCCACTGCCACGCTAACAGTACCTACCGAGTCGAAGATACAGGTACAGGTTGATTCGATTCAGGAACTGCTTGATGGTTTAATAGTTTGTAATGAGCTTACAATAATTACAAAAGGAAATGCAACAGATTTCAGCTTTTCTCGTCTGTTTTAATGCATGGTTGGGCGTTACAATTATTTTATCGTATCAAAAACATCGACTGGAATTTTCGTACCGGGCAAACCCTGCAAATGTTAGCTCTTGCTCGTAAAACTTTTGTCTATTTTGTGGTCAGTGCCGAGAGCTAGCGAGAAAAACCAGTCGCGGTTGGTTTACTTTTCACCAAAGGAATGACCTGAATCTTCTCATCTCTTTAAAATTGCAGTCTGAAGCACACACTAGTGTGGCTAAGTGAGGAATGTTTCAACTTAGAGCTTGAATAGCAGTCCTTCTGAAATAAATGGTTTTAATTGTGTAACAACTTTCAGATTTTTCTTTCCATACGAACCTGATTCGGACTCTTACGAACATTTTAAAATAAAAAATAGCTTAATTGGTCCAGCCGTTCTCAAGTAATGTGGTGATGGTGATATTTTTTAATGTATGTCCACCGATTTCTCCGTCAATTGTGGACCGATTTTGAAAATTATTTAAAAGGAAGGGTATGCTCCCAAGTTGGTCCCATATAAATTTTACCAACTTTTCTTGGATAGTTTTTGAGTAAGCCTCAATAATACGTATTTTTCCCACTTAGTATGTAGATGATAACTTCCTGTCACTTTTATTTACGTAGCAGGTAGCGGTATTCGAATTTTTGTGGGGTACAACAAAAAAGTGAAAAATATACTCTTTACAAAAAAAAAACAACCGACTTCCAAAAAAAACAGTACAAAATGAAAAATTACTTGAATTTCGGAAGTCGGTGTCTTTTGAATTTTCGATTTTTGCTTACATTTAGGGCCAATTTTTCAGTCGGCAGCTATAACTTTTATCTGATGAATCAATTCGCTAATTACTCTCTATAGATATCTGATGAATAAATATGGCAATTTGCCTCTATAGAAAAGCTGTCAAACCGCAATTTATTCATCAGATTAAAGTTATCTGAAGATTGTAAAATCATCCCTTAAATAAGTAAAAGGAAAGTATCGAATTCCTATTAAAATCCGAATTTTGCAAAAATACCAAGGAATTTGATTCTGCAGGAAAAATATAGACAATATTTTGCAGAAACAGACTCACATTTCCCATCAGTAATACAATACGATTTATGTATTGCTCGTATTATTTCCAGACATGATTGGATCAGAGACAAAAGCTTTTATATTTTGTTTTCGATAGAGATTAGATTATGGTACGCTTTTTGTTGAGGGAAGGAAATCGCCTTCTGTTCGATCCGAAAAAATATGATCAAAATGTGTCTTGTTCGTGAATTTGATTGTTTTTGCTGCGAAGTTCTATCAATTCAGCATACCGTAGTCCACTGCTACTGCCGCCGTTAGATTTATGTAATTATTTTTTTAAATATTTAAAAGTTTATAAAATTGGAAAGTATAAACATCAAATATTTCAGGCATAAAATATTGGACGTTTATACTTTCCAATTTTACAAACTTTTAAATTTTATTAAACTTTTTTTGGGATAAAGGGTGCGTTTCCACTGAAGCGAAGACGAACGGAGCTGACAGTCAGCCTAAGGCGGCTGTCCATTGGAGCGGAGAAAAGAGGAGAGGAGCGGAGCTGTGCCAATATTACGGTTCAAGACATTTATTTCTCAAAAATAATACAATTCACTTATCATGAGAAATACAGGGTGGCGGGAACATCAACAGTGCAATACCTACGCGGTCAAAATGTATGGAGCAGCTGTTGTTTTTTTTTATAACCGACGAAAAATTTCAACGCCCCGGGGGTTCAGAATCATGTACTGAATCCATGGTAACCGGCTTCACGTCGATGTCCCGGACACCTCGCATAAATTAATGTTATTACTAAATACATGAACTTATGAAGAACGGTAGATACTCGTAAATAATCTAACCAATAAAAACTCTCATAAAAACTCTGCTCCGGTTTAGTGGACAGGGATTTTCGAACTAGTTAAAAAAAATCCTACAAAACCAGTAAGTGGAGTGAGGAAGCGGAGCGGGGAAGTGGAGCAGGGAAGCAGAGCCGGGAAGCGGATCGGGGAACTGATCTCCCGCTGCCGCGCGCCGCTCGCTTAAATTAGTCGTTGCGTGAACTCGGCCTAGCTTCGCACAGTCCGCAACTCTACTCCGCATTACTCCCTACCTCCGGTCCGCTACCTAGCTCCGCGTCTGGATGGACAGGCAGCCTCACTATCAGAATAAAATTATAATTTGGAACAATTGTGTACCAAATCAATAAACATTTACGTTTCAAATACAATAAAGCTTATATGAAAACTTAATACAGAACCTATTAAAGCGGAAATGAAAGTATACGAACACAGTTTCCTAGCAATAAAAATCGCGATAAAGATTCCTCGCCGCAGTAGTCACGGCCGCCTCGTAAAATCTTTGCTCCTTATACATTGAATGATCCATATAATGTCTACGTCTTTACTACAACCACAGTATAACTACTTACAGTGGTTCAACGGGAACATTTTCGAAGAGCAACCATGCGTTCGAGCGGTAAGTGGGCGGAGTTTATGTCCTGAACTGCCATACTGCAGTTTGGGAAATAAGTAGACTTATTATAATGTAGGACTCAGAGAAGAAAAAAAAAATCTCAGTTCATGTCAAATGCATGGGCGATAAACCCACTGTAAGAAATAGTTATACTGTGTAGCTATGCTAAAACTTTGATGTGTACATTCTGAATGCCTCGCACATTCCTGGGCTATGGTTTGTATGATGGCAGCACAATGAAACTGCTGAGTTCATATTTTATGATTGCACGGACGTGTAGTAGACGCGGTTATAGAGCATGGACGTTGTGTTTTCCGGGGGTGAGTTTTTTTGCATGAAAATATGTTGTTTATGTTGTTGTATCTGCCTGCTAGCGTGGATTTCATTTCGTAGAAAATCTTTCGCTCTTGTTTGTCAAAATGATAGTGCATCTGTTAAATTTAATACCCATTGTATGAGGACTACAAAGAAGACTAAAAACAGTCGATTAGGACAGTGTTCCGCAAAGTGTGTACCGTGGTCATTAGTTGGTGTGCCTCGGAAAAATAAGGTTATAATTAAAATTTTCATTAACAGATTTAGAACATTTTTGGCTATCTGTGAAAAATTAATATCCTCTGCTTTCTAAGCATGCTATTGCAATACTTTTGCCATTCGCAACGACCTATTTGTGTGAATTAGGACTTTCGACTCTTACCACAATAAAAACCAAAACAAGGGAACGCCTCCGGACGATCGACGAAGAAATGAGAGCAGCCCTGTCAACGATTACTCCAAATTTAGACCGTCTATGCTCAATTAAACAGGCTCATGATTCGCATTCCTACCTCCTTCCTTTATTCCTTCCTTACCTTTTCTACAATTTAAAGTTTTGGTTTGTTGATTAATTATAAATATTGTTTCGTCGATTAATAATAAATTTTGATTAATATTAAGTACTTAAAAACTGATTTTTAATGGTACCTACAAAAAATTTCGTTTTCCTAGAACACAAAAAGTTTGCGGAACACTGGATTAGGAGACCCATGTACTAGCCGCTCACTTCGAGATAGCCGTTACCTCCCTTCCCGCTCACCGCATCCACACCGCCCAAACAAACACAGGAAACAAATGAAGATAGCAAAGTCGCTATCCGTACTAAGTGGGTCTGAATTGAGGCGCGGTGTAAGGAAGCAGGAAAGGGGGGTAACGGCCATCTCGAAGTGAACGGCTAGTACATACAGTAAAATATATTAGGGATCAAGGTAGGTATGCACTTTCCAGTTCCACCGTCATCCGATTTAGCAGAAACAATAATTTATTCAAATACCCTCATACATTTAGTGTCATCAAAGCTGCGGCTGAACCATTTGGGCAATAAAACGGACGGCCAGACACTGAGAGACTCCCATAGGAGCGGATTCATGAGCCGTACCTAACGGCCAGTGTCCGGTGTTCCTTATTTTACAGTTTTACGAGACAAGCGCTATTAAGAGCGCTTATTCTGAAGGTTGGCAACGTTGCAAATAGATGTCAAATATTTCACTGTTTTGATTAATTTTAGCAATATTACTGTGTGGAAATAAAAAATGTGGCTAACTAGAGAACTAAAATATTGAGTATGAAATGCGTAGGTAAATATTTGACAGTTATTTGCGCCGTTGCCAACTTTTAGGATAAACCCTCTTAAACGGAGAACAGAAATAGCTAAGCGATATTTCGCTTAAATTTAATATGGGGAAAAATTATAGATTCTGATCTTGCATAATTTTGCAATTCATTCAGTGCTTCATTTCATTCATTTTTTTTTGGTTTTTAATTACGTTACGACATCTCCCAAAATCACCTTCATGCCGCTTCCGTGTATGTTATACTTGCACATGTTCTGACAATGTTTATACTTTGCTTAGTAGTTAAATTATTACTGGGGTCGTGCCTAAGTAATAACAGCCGCATGGGTCGATCCAACAGGTTAAGCTACGCTTACCGGGGTTGGTCCGTGGATGAGAGACCATCTTTACATATCGAGACACCTCCGTGCCTCGGAAAGCACGTTATGCCGTTGTCCCGGCTGTCATTCTTGGATCTTTGACAGTCGTTACGGGTCATCAGAAGCCCGAAAGTCTGACAACCAATCTTACCAAGAGTATCGTATTACCCAGTTACTGGATTGTGGAGGTCAGATAGTGAGTTGCTCCACGTAAAATACTGGTATTCAGCTGCATCCGGTTAGACTGGAAGCCGACCCCAACATAGTTGGGAAAAGGCTAGGCAGATTGATTGAGTTAAATTATTAATATCTATTAATATTTAATAAATCTTTTATAGTGTAAAACGTTAAAATTGGCTACAGGCAACTGCATACCTTGCCAGTCAGACAATTCAAACCCCGACCAGCTAACTCGGTCATCGGTCAATCGAAACGCTGGTTATCTCAGACGAAATTGAATCAAACCTCTAGAGTTTACAGCCAAAATGCCTTCATCCGTACTCTGCAGACACAAAACAGTTTATGGGCGATCCGTTGGCCAGCCAGCTATGACGTCAGTAACCCTCAAGACATTTTACACTGAATAAGTAGATACAGAAGACCCTTGAGAACGAAATTTACAGACCACGAAGCACAGAATTGGCGGTGTTTCAAGAGAGATATTGAAACAGCATTTCCTACTTCAATTACACGTGTCATGAATACATTTATTAAGAATGGCAAAGCAATAGCAAACATGTCTACAGTATTACCACTGACACACTTCACGTGCCCATTTGAGCCTTTGGAGCTTCCCTTTTAGGCTGGTTTAACACTAGGGCAGTGTGAGACAGAGGAGCTGAAAAAATCCACCCATAAAATTGCTCTATTTTAAAGATGTAACAATTCTATTGATGAATTTTAACCACTTCACACTGCTGCACTATCTCACACAGGTCTGATGGTAAACCAACCTTAGCAAGCGGCTAACATAGTGGGCTGATTAAACTAGTTGTCCTTCTAAGTTGTTCCTTTTTCATACCTCTATACGGCTCATGAAATCCCCGGCCCATAGGGACCGTTCGTCTCGCCGATGTCACAACACGCCTGTGAGCGCAACGGTTCACTTGCTCGGCTTGAATTTATCGCTCGACATCAGACTCGGGGTTTGACGTTAATGTGAAGATGTGGATGGGTTTCCAATCCCGGATTGATGAGGACATGAGAATGGAGAGAAGAGTTTTGGAACGTTGTTTTGGGGGTTTAGTTAAACATACAAGCACTTTGTAATGGTTTGGCAGTAGAGAAACGTTTTTACTGCCAAATCATTACGAGGGCTTGTAATGCAGTTAAATTAGCCAATATATCGATATTGGCTAATTTTACTTAGTGATTAAGAAACTCAGAGGAAATACCAGAATGATGATAAATGTGTGATTTAACTAAATATAACTGGCAAAATAAGAGTGATTACTGGCGTGGCGTTATGTGTTGATTTAAGAACGAATACCTATGTAAGAAACGAAATACCTAAACAGCTTTAATTCTACCAAGACTTAACATCATTTAACGCCATATAGACTGGGAAATAGCCGTTTCAAGGTTGAAGTAAGTAGCCTAAAACACTATTTTACATAATAATAAAATTTTGATAGCAAAACTAGGGCAATAATAAACAGGGTTAAAGAGAAATGACCTAAAAAAACGTAATTAGGCATTGCTTTTTACAACATTAACAAAATAGAAGCAGAAAGGTCATCTGCTCGAGCAGGTACGTTTGTGGGTAACGTCCAATTAGGTCAAACGGAATAGGGAAGCAATAGACTTTCCAGTTGGATGTTTTAAATGAGAGTGAATGGAGTACGTGGGAACTATTAACTTTAGCTAATGTAACTTGGTAAATTACTTCGGCAATGTTTGGTAAAGTGTAATTGTAGAAGTAAAAACACTTGAATTTATATAACGATTTTTTATGTATTAGTATTTAGGTGTATCTGGCCTTGTTACAAAACGTGACGTTTCAGTTACACCATGATTGTGCTCGTCTTTTTGTTTAATTATATTTTTATGCACAATTACCGTCTATTACCTATTTGCGATTTTGGGACATTCTTTTTTTAATTATACAGGAGCTCGTGGCTAAGTAATAACTGCCGCACGGGTCGCTCCATCCAAGCTACGCTTGCCGGGGTTGGTCTGTGGATGGGTGACCACCGATACATACCGAAACTCCTCCGTGCTTCGGAAAGCACGTTAAGCCGTTGGTCCCGGCTGTCATTTGTGGATCTTTGACAGTGGTTACGAGTCGTCAGAAGCCCGAAAGTCTGACAATCAGTTTTACCAAAGGATATCGTATTACCCAGTTACTGGGTTGTGGAGGTCCGATAGGCAGGTCGCTTCATGTGACATACTGGTATTCAGCTGCATCCGGTTAGACTGGAAGCCGACCCCAATATAGTTGGGAAAAGGCGATGCAGATTGATTGAAATCAAATTATTATATTGTGTTTAGTGGAAATTAGCACCTAACCTGAATGAAAAATGCCGTGGGGCCGTCACTAGAAATCGTTTCCACAAATAGGACCTAACCCTTAAAACAATAGAACTCACTTTTTAATGCAGGAGCATTGCTTCAGAAGCAGGGCGACGTACTGCCCGATGGCTGTGTCGGCACCAAGAACTGATACCTGGACACCCGGCCGAGGCGCCGGCACCGGAGGCAGTTTCTTTTCCTGTGGCGCCGGCAACGCAATAGGTTTTGGTTCCTTCGGGTCACACACTTCTGGTTTGCACTCGATCCGACGAAATGGAGCTATTACATATTATAAACACGTAATTTAACAACGTGTTTATTAATTAATGTAGATCGTAAAGTGTCTGATATCAGGCGGGTGTGTCAAGAGACTTATGTAAGCCATACTGTCGATGTCGTTGTCAGTCAGTTTAGAGCTATTTGATACTAGCTTTAGCCCGCTGCTTCGCCCGCGTAGAGTTCGAAAATTTATCATCCCACGAGAACGTACCTACTACCGGTATAAAAAGTATCCTATAAGTTAATCAAGGTTATAAACTATCTGTGTGCCAATTTTTATCCAGATCCGTTAAACCGTTTTCGCATCATTGAGTAACAAACATCCAAACATACAAACTTTCAAATTTATAATATAATATTATAATAAGTAGAATAAGTATTATGTTGAATAAGAGCGGCCATACACGGGCATTTTGAAGCAGTCGGGATGGACTGCTTCAAGGTGTGACTGCATAGTGAACTACTTCTATTCTTACATGAAACCGCTCGAGCAGTTGCGACTGGTGCGGGCGATGAGCAGCACGATGAAATTTAATCGTGCGGTCAAGCAGTAATTGCCATATATACACTGACTTCTCGAGCTGTCGACTGCTCTCGCGCAGTTATCCTCTATTCCCGCACTCTTCAGTCCACCTCCGCGTTGATTTTTGCTACTGATTAAATTATGACTGATATAGTAGTTGAAACTGCTGCAGCAGTTATCAATGGGAGCTCCAAGCTGTTGAGTATGAATGCACGAGCGGTCCGTCTATTTTGATTACTGGCTAACTGCTCGAGCAGCCCGTGTATGCCCGCCCTAAGTAGAAGAAAAAACTTGTACAAATATAAGGTTTTGAATTTTCTGAAGTGAGGAGAGAAAGGTCCAATACACGCCTAGGTCCTGTGCTATTGTCTAGGTCCTACGCAGGTCAACCACATGAATTCTTGAAGCATACGACATGTGGTTGGCCTGCGCAGTTGCACAGGTCTCCTTCAATGCACGCTCGGGTCTATCCAGCGCAGGCACACTTGCACAGGTGGACCTCTCCTATAAACCCTAGTGAGTCTGGCCGCCATAACCTGAGAAGTAAGATCGATAACTTACTTCCAAAGTTCGTTCCGCCCTCAATCACCCTCAGTTTAATTTTGTGTAGGATCCCTTTCTTCTTCTTCCGTCTCTCACATTCTGGTTCAGCAGGGATGTCTACTAAAGCTCTTCTGCAGCCTTTCGGATCTTTTGAATCCCCATAATGTCTGCTAAGAATCCAGTCTGCCCGTTTGTTCAACTGCTTTGAGGTACTTACGATATACGACCAGATTCCCCGAGTTTTGGATAACATTTTGGCGGACTTGTTTTTTTTTTGTTAATTTAATAAATATTTTTTAAACATGGGGTGCCTTTTGTTGCTGTTGTGAAAGATTTTTATTTTTGAGGTTTAGTTTTTATTCTTTTGTTGAATAATGACAGAATATTTTATTATGGTTTTTGTAAGTCTAAGGAGGTTGCATTATACTGTTTAGGAGGTTGTGTTGGGACTGATCTTTTTTAGCGGAAAATCGCCACCACTGAAGTCGGCCGGAAAATATTGGAACTTCATGCAATTGCAATGACATATACTGCGTTCGCAATTCATTTGCCAAACATTTAAACAAACACGAGTTTCAGTGTAATTCCAACATATAAGGTTCAGTTTGTGCTACAACTTCATATTTTTTATGACTTTTTCAACAGCACTAGTCTGTCTAAAATCAACTTTATTTCCACTTACATAAAGTTGATGTTTGTCTAAAAATTCGTGTTTGTTTACATATTTGGCATATAAATTGCGAACGCAGATTAGACTTGAGTGGTGACGTGGGCTAAAGTTTCGCTAAAATAACAGCTCACTTTATCGAATAATGATTGAATAGAATAGAATAGAATTCTTTATTTTGCACACCATAAAAAATACAGATATAAATGTAGACATTTTACATAGGGTGACACAATGGGCGGTCTTATCGCTAAAAGTGATCTTTTACAGACAACCTTTGGATGGATTAAAGTAAGAAGGAGACACAATACTGCAGGTAGTCAGTGGTGTACCATTTACATACACAATAAATACATACATTCATAAAGCTTAATTACATTATCTATAAATACAATGTCGTCCATGGGCATGTGACCGCCCGTATTTTTCTGAATATTCATGAAAAATTATAGAAAATTAACTTTAAAAGTCTAAGTCTAAGTCTATCTTTAATATTTTTCATGTTATTCAATTTTTTATGGTTTTAGTACCGTTTGCCATATCTTCTATGTTATTGGCTCGATTTGTATTCTGTTTATTATTTCTAATAGCTTACGAGTTATTTTATCGAATTAACTAAAAAAAATTGGTAAAATTTGTCGACTATGAAAAAAAAACGGAGGTGAAGATTTTTTTTTTTAAAATAAACAGTATTTATTTTAAAAAACATAAGTGAAATTATGTTAATTATACATAAAATTATAGCGGGATACTGAAAAAAAAAATAAGAAAAAATGAAAAAAGAAACAATTAAAGATAGACCCCCTATTATTATCGATAATTTGTCATGGATATTCAAAAAAATACGGGCGGTCACATGCCCATGGGCGACATTGTATATATATACAATAATAAACATGAAAAAAGATCAAGGAACTATATGTAATGATGATGTTTAAGGAGAGAGGAAGTGTTTTTTTACCAGAATTTTAAAAGAAGAGGAGAGAGTGAGGGGGGGAGTGTTTTTTTTTTGTTTTTTTTTTAATGATTTACCAGCTAAAGCACTAGGAAGTGGTGACGGGTGGGCGTTTTGAAGGACCGTCTTATGTAAATATGACGTTCTAAAAGTGCTGATTCTCAGCTTACTTTGAATAAATGACTTTTGATTTGATTTGACTGCAGCTGTCGTCCCAAATTCCCCAATACCTTACTCATATAAATTAAATCCTTTCATAAAATAAGTTAATCATTCATCCGACACATCAAATTAATGACGTCATTCATATCTTCAGTCCATTCCGAAATTGTTTATTAAACCAACATCGTCCAATATAAAGCCTGCAGCATATTTATAGTCCAGCTCGTTGAGAGGGAAAGCGGGCGTCAACGGTTTCCCTTGACACTGCAGTATTTATAGTCTACTCTCGGCTGTTATTGGCCTATTTCCTCACTAGCGTTTCTAAAATAGGCTCATTCAATCAGTGGACCTTTGTTTACCTTCACTTTGTTTTGGTTGAGATGAGTCGGGTTTTCAAGATAAAGATTCGCGTTGATGAGGTTTTTTTGTTAGCTGTGAAAGCTAGCACGCTGTCCTGCTCTTGGTACCGACGATATGATAGATATGCAGAAGCTACTATTCACTCCTGACAAATGTTATGGTGAAACTTGAGCAAGAGATGGTTTGTAACAAGTTAAATACGATATCTGTTATCCAATGATATGATGATGACACGATATCTGTTATACTCTTACATAAAAATAACAGATCCAAATATCTGTTATTAAATAACAGCCTGTTATTTTAGTACGGACTAAATATATATTTAAATATTAACTGAATATCTTCTTTATTTATTTTCGTTTGAAATCGAAAATCATGTTCGAAGATTTGACTAGGAATGACGGGTTGATAATCTTGCTATATTCCTTTCTTTATGTGAGTGTGTATGTAAGTATAACAGCCGTGGTAACAGTCAAGGGGGGGTTGTTATAATGAATTAACAGTAACAGCTGCGGTAACAGTCTTTGAAGGGTCTGTTATTTTAAGTAACAGATAAGTTATATTGTTAGGAACAATTGTTATTTGTTATTTTTAAATATCTGTTATATCTATCTGTTATGATAAATACGCCTCATCCCTAACTTGAGCCTATGACCAGAAGACAAATTTTCTCCATTGGTTAAATCAGTTTTCTGAAGTAAACGTTGGACATTTATTTGCTTTTCTCATTGCACAGACAGGACTGAAATAGGCTGACAAGGCAGATAGATAAGCTAAAATAAGAGCTTAGCTAAAGATATCGAAGACTAGAGCCAGATAACGAGGTAGGATAGGTTTCCCCGAAAGGTAAACACTAGAAAGAAGAAGAAAATGAAGAAGTAAATTACTTTGATCAGTATAACATAAACAAAACAGTACAAGTAATCGAGGACTTAAATCGAACACTCTATAAGTCCTGTTGGAGTTTCAAAACAGAAGCGCAAGAAATGAATTATACCAAGCTTATTTCGCAAGAATTTTAATCAATTTAATACAAAATTGGCACTGCTATATTTCAATTTATATCCCGAAACCAATAAATTAATTTCCGAACACCAACAAGGGTCAATTTTACAGCAAATTAAAAAGTTTTGCCAGTAAAAAAAATACAGCTGACTAAGACGAAGTTTGTTCGGCGTAATGGAGGGAGCAATTATAGAATTTAGCTGAGCTGGCAACACCGAGCGACTTTGAATAATCTGATAACATGGAGTTTGTACTGCATTCTGAAGTGGTTCCTTGTAATTGGGTCATTAATTTGTTGTATAACATTGGTTCTTGGAGTTAGAAGCTGTAGTAGTTGTCTACTTAATCTATGAATATATCACGCACGTGTGACTCCCAGGTATTGGGATCAAAATCAGAAAGAAATGAATTGGTTTCGACTTAAGAGTCTATAATTCATCAAATTGCTTAGCATGATCCTCTGTTATATTGAAAATACTGACGCATTCATTTTGAAATACATATATGGTAAAGTTGAGGCTATGTTTGACGAAAACACGATTCCATAAAAAAAAACAAAGTTACCTCCAAAGCGAACAATAAATCGCTGGTATTCAAAAAATACTTCTTACTAGATCATGAAGCTTTGCATAATAACTGAACTCACTATAAAGCAGATACTATGTTTTTTTTAAATTTTCGACGTAAAAAGAAGTTACCTAAGCTATTGGCGCCTTGGAGCCTTCTCCCCGCCGCTCAGTCTCTCTCTATCACTCAGTCCGTTAGCAGTATCGTGCGAGTCAGATAAGGAGTGAATTTGACCTGAGGTATTATAGTTCCTACACACACTATGCTTGCCACTTTTGCCGCGCGGCACGTATCCCCGGCTTTTGCGACTTCATTTCCTTTGCGATCCTTTGTGCGGTTTTGTGTGGCAAGGCCGGGCGCGCCGTGACTTGCCTGGCGGCAGGGCCGGCCGGTTTGTGCCAGCGGCCATGCCGCCGGCATAGTGTGTAGGAGCTATTATGGACTTTTAAGGGTTGTTTAAATTCTACTCATATAGTTTTAATAAATTGCTTTATGATTCTGTTTCATACGCTGAAACAAATAAAAGAAAGAAATTATGATCTTCCTCCATTAGATGCGGTGTGTATTAATAATTTAGTGTTCCGCATACGAGGAAGGACATATAGGTATATAAATAGGTAATAATGAACATAAATGCCCTTCACGACAAAGACATATCAACCACCTTCAAGAATATTAAATGAAAGTAACTTTACTAAATCAATAACTGTGCTAAAACGACTGGAATGATTGGCCAGTGTTTTAGGCGAAAAGCAATCTAAAGAAGACCACTTCGTGATTATGTAACGCGAATGAAATCACTGAAATGACTGAAATCAATGAAATGGAAGCACTAATTGATAAACCTGCCTCGGCAGTCTTGTTGTCGGTAAGCACGACTACTGAGCTGAGGCACAGTTTAATAAAGTAGCAGTATTATGAATCGGGACATACGGCCGCTCGGTAAATAAACATTCCGCGTCCATGCCTAATTGCCGCGCACTGGAGACTGTTGCATACTATATACAGACAGATTACAGATATTTCGAAGCGCGTCGTTTCGGTCGTTTAAAAAAAAAAACATAATACTGTTACTTATTTTTACTGTGGCTTAGGGTTCTGGATTCCTTCCCCAGGTCGAGCTAAGTGCTATTGGGTTTTTCACTAGGAATTTCTTATTAGCAGCCTGAAGTCTGGATTTGTGTTGGATTATAGCAATAGTCTCAACCATACTAAATACCTCAAGATAACTGGCTAATGTGGGTTTACTCAAATCAGATCTGCCTAGTCTTTTCCCAACTAACTTCCAGTCTAACCGGATGCAGCTGAATACCAGTATTTTACATGGAGTGACTGTCTATCTAACTTCTGACTCCATAACGCCTATCAAAGATCTACGAGCGACAGCCGAGACCAACGGCGTAATGTGCTTTTCGAGGCACGGAGGGGTCGAATGGATGGTTTGCCCATCCATGGCCCAACCGCGGCAAGCGTAGCTGAACCTTCGGTCGAACTTTCTGTTTGTTGTCATTTAGCCACGAGTTTACTATATTACACGGGCTTACTATATAGATATCGCAGTCATCTGGTTAAATTAGCCAGCTAATTGAACGCCTAGCCCGTTCATTAAACGCCGGCATCCAATTAAATAGCTGAAAGATAACCAGCCATAAGTCATTGAGCGCGATGGCTGAATGTCGTGTAGTCATTTAGTTAAACTGGGTGAAATATGTTAGGTTAGAACTGTGACCAACCGCAAGAAAGCCGAGCGAGCAAAGAGAGCGGTGTCGCGGCAGCGGCGTGCGAGCGCTATTTCCAAGTTGCTCAGAATTTCTTTCGAATCTTGCAAATTTTTTTTCGTCGTTTGAATCACTTGGCTGAGTCTTGGTCAGTCATTCTTCAAAGGGCTGAATTTCAATACGTCAAGTTGTTAAACGTTGAATGATTCTAGTTCAATTAAGTATCGGTCTAGGCATCCAATTGGATGCCGGCGTTTAATTAACGGCCTACGCGTTCAATTAGCTGGCTAATTTAACCAGATGGCTGCGACATACATACACCCCAAAAAGGTCAGCTAACCCGTTCATGGAATAGAGGCGTGATGATATGTTATGTTAATTGACGTGTATCGTCGGTGATTAGTCAAGATGTCTGAGTCAAGAAATTGCGTGACAAAAGCTTTGGTCATCGAACTATGTTCGTGATATGAAGTATTAGAAGTCAACTGACCGTCAGTTTAGTGGGCTCGTAAACTAGGTCTTTTAAAGGTGTTTGACCTTATAAAAGAACATTAATAAAATGTGGGTAGGTTTACCCTACCTATATATTTATTTGTTTGTTCTCCTATTCTTTGTCGAGGCTCGTATATTTGGATTGTTGCTACGGCAGTCGATGCTCTATTAACGTTTTTTCTTGATATTGTTGTGTTGTTTTATTTTAATTCGGTGACCTTTATAATTGGCATCTATTTTAATTTCATTGACATGTAATATTTTTTTTAAATATGTTAATATTTTTTCTCGAGAAAAGTATATTGATCCGAAATGCCGACCCCAGTTAAGTACCTATTTCACTCGAGTATGTCATAAAGCTTTTCATTTCACAACGAGGCATTCAAATGAACCGAAAATAAAATACTTACCAAAAAACATTGGCTACAGCAACGCCTTAAAATAGACAGGCCGACCGTTGTTTGCTCGTTCAGTATAAAATCCTGTATTTGTGGCCTTTATTTAGTTGACAGGTATTTTTGTTTTTATTTTTTGTTCTGGACATCCGCTACAGTGATTTTTTTTGTCCGCAGTACGATACCAGTAAAAGGAATTATTTATTTGTACACTGTTTTTATTTTTGTAAAACTGTAGTGTTGTAGGATTGAATGTAGCTACAGTCACAAGTATAAGTATATTAACTACAGACAGCTCGGCAGTAATATCTGATTTCATGATTCATCCATTAATACAGACAGTTTTCAGCATTCTAGAGGTGACACATGGTTTTGAAGCTGATGCAGCATCCTATATTTGGGCGTCGCTTGTCTCGCCAGATGGTTTTGGTGTTCCTTTGATGTCTCATCGTATTTGTGCTGTCACTTGTAGATGCCTTCCAAAATGATCATATATATTTGCCGTAAATTTGACTACAGATATTGATGGATGAATCATGAAATCAGATATTGTTGCCGAGCTGTTCATAGTAATATATTTATGCTCGTGACTGTACCTGTATATGTAAATTGTATTATGTAATGTAGGTTCAAGGCAATGGTAGATATGCGAAGAGATATCCTAATTAAAATTCCGAAACCTTGTTCGGTGTACTTGTCGATGGAACGAGTAGATAGTGACATAGTGACATCCTTTGAATTGTTTTCTATTTAAATGCTATGCAGCATGAAGATAATTTGTAGTAGATATTACCTATTGTTATGAATGAAACTGTTGCACTAAATAGCATTGAAATAATACCTATCTTCAATCCTCTACATCTAAACTATACAGGGTGGCAGGGATATCGACGAAAAACTTTTACTATGGATTCAGTACATGATTCTGAACACGCGTGTTGAAATTTTTCGTCGCTTATTTTTAAAAAAATCTGCTGTTCCATACATTTTGACCGCGAATCCATACATTTTAAAGAAAAAATCTGCTGTTTAATAGAAAAGTGCAATACGTATTTGCACTTTTCTACGAAACAGCATGTATGTTATCTAAGAAGAAAGATTATATTGAATTAAGGTGCTGTATAATTAAGTATTTTTGGTGAAATCGAACAATAAACTGAAAGAACAAACAACATTGCAAAAAATCTATAAAACCATGATTCAAAGGCACTGCAAATTAAGTACTACCGCACGAACAACTATTCTACTTAAATACTACAAATTTCTCGCAAATGGTTGACTCATGGGAAAGTCATTGTGGTGGCCGCCATAGCGTGTGGTGGCACCACACCCAGTCTGGTGTACGGCGACAACAGACGTTTTGCTTTTTTTGTCCAACTGACCTTTGGCAAAGCAACTTGATTTATAAGCCAAGTTGATGGATTTCGTTCGTTTGACAGGCGTTTTCAGGGGCCGAGGTCAGGGGAAGTCGGTAAAGTAGTTTTAAGTAGGAGTTTTCTTAACGATGATAGTTGAGTCATCGGGCAAGCTAATTTCCTATTTTGTGTTGTATTGTTTAGTGGTTTAGGGTGCTTGTTTCTGAATATTTATTTATTCATTGGTAAGGCACCTCAACGACTTACTCACTAAAACATACACATACAAAAATCAAATACAGTTTTAGGTATTATGAATTCGTCACTTCCAGAAGTGCACAGCACTAGCAGAGACCTTAATGATTAAAGGACGTTTTCGTTATAGCTAGTTGATTTAGTTACAAAATAAAAAGAAAAATTAAATATGTTCACAAATAAGATGGAAAGTACAGAAATATTTAATTAAATAACAAAAAAGATTTAAAAAGAAGGAAATGGAAGTGTATACAATTTTATTAATAGGCGGCTTGTGTCGCACAGAGGTCTTGAGACTCCGAGCTGGTTAATAGTCTCGTATGGAATTGACGAAAAGGGCTAGAGAAGATGTGGATGCTATTGGTTCGTGTGAATATACCTATGATAGTAAGATACGCCAGTCTACACTATTTATTTTTTATTTTTTTGCTACTGCATACTGAGTGAATTGTCTTCATAATCATGAAGCCTACAATCTTGCGAAGAAAGCATTAATTGTTTTCATAGATTCTCCATTATGAGTCAACGAGAAACAAGGACTTTAGAAAAAGGTGATTTGACCTTTGACCAAAAATGTTCCAAAAAAATACTAAATCGCCACTCTATATTATTTTCACAGTTTCGAGTTAATTATGCTACCTTTAAACTAAAGAATTATTTATTTATTTATTTTTCGTCCTACGTATTTCAAACTATTTTACTCTTTTCACTTCTGTGCACTGGTGTATTTTTTTTCTTAACTTTATTGCATAAATTGTAAATGTGCCAATTGCCTAATACTTATTTCTGGAATTGTCGATTCGCCCACAAATAAATTGTTTTCGTGCGAATAGCCTCAAGAAAAAAAAATATTACTTAGTTAAAAGTGTCGATTTGCCCGTTGCGGGCGAGAAAATTCGTGCGAGTCACCAATAAGCCAAATTTACAAACTACACAAAATAAATCACAATATACCTAATCTGCGTTCGCAAGTTATTTGTTAAACATGTAAACAAACATGAGTTTTAGGAAAAACAAACGTAATTTTGCGCTACAACTTCATATTTTGTTATGACTTTTTTAACAGTACTTGTCAGTCTAAAATTAACTTTATTTACACTTGCTTATAGTTGATGTTTGTTTAAGTGGAAATAACATCAATTGAAAACAAGGTTATAATTAGACTTTACATACATGGGCGTACCCAGGGGGGCAGGGGAGGGCAGCTGCCCCCCTGGATTTTAGATGCTTATGTACTGTTGTCGATAAAACTTATGTTGCAGTCACGTTAAGACTTACTTTACAATTACAATATACTATAATTACCACACAAAAGAATTTCTTTTTAAATAGAAAAAAAAAAATACAAATTCGGTCTACAATTGACGAAAATATCGATGAAGATACATATTAAAAAAAGAATTTCTATAGATTCTAGACGAACATAGAACCTCCTTCTTATTTTAAGCCGGTTAAAAATACGCGAACGCAGCAGCATTATCAAACTACGTAAACGTGTGTAGGGCGAAATTTCAGATTCCCCCCCCCCCCCCCCCCCCCGGACCAGAAGCTGGGTACTCTCATGCTTACATAGTATTGTGTTGGTATAGTGTTTTTTGTAATCTCATTATGAGTCATAGTTCCTCCCACTCAGAAGCTGTAACTCCTGACGGCCGGCGCCTTAAGAAGCTCTCTACTTAACAAAGTGCTTTAATCTTCAAACTTTTAACTGGTGTGTTTTTAAGAGAAGCGTCTCACTTTAAGAGCTTTGCCGTTGTAGCGTTAAGTACCTACCTGCAACTTAGCATTATGTTAACTTAGTTTTTCGTAGTTCCCACTTATTTTCTTTCAGTGTTTTAAGAAAGTCGAATTGATGTTGAAGTAACTTTGATGGCAGTATCCAATGGTTCTACCAACTGGATTCATTGGGGAGAGTTATTTTTTAAATAAAAGTGTTCCGTTACCATTTCATTCATTTTCATTTTACATTCTACAAGTTGGCAACGTCGCAAATTGCTGTCAAATATTTACCTGTATTGATTAATTTGATTAAACTAAATATTCGATGTTACGATATTTATTAATGCATATCATAATCAATATTTTAGTTAACTAGTTAACCATATTTCATATTTCAGTGGTATTGCCAAATTAATCAAAACAGCGAAATATTTGACAGCTATTTGCGACGTTGCGAACTTTCAGAATAAACGCTCATAAATCTTCTGCAGGTAGATAGTTTTCGTAAGATGTATAGTTTTCTAAATCAGTTGTCACATTATTTTGACCATGAAAGTCAAACACCAAAACACACTTTTAGCCTACACAACAGCGTGGTTTATAAATCTGAATAATTAGTAATACTAAATGAAGTCGCTGTTACTAAAATGTCACCGCAAAAACTTCACAATAATACAAAAAAAAAGTTGACTAAATAACGAGTACAGTCGTTAACAAAATACATTTAACGAAATATTTTACAATAATAATGTTATGTTTTCATTCAGTAACACGCATGTTTAAATTAATTTGATAATATGTTTAGTTATAAGTTATGTAATAAACACGTGTCCAGTCTTGATCATAGATTTTTTTCGTTAGAAATAATAGTTCATAAGTATGTTTATCTATTTATGTTATAGCAGTAAAATATGAAACCAGAAAGCAGTGCATTTTCTCACCCTATACGTTATTTTATGTTTTTTTATGATACTCTCGCCTCTTCACGGCTGAGCCATAAAAATACATCACGCGCCGAACGTTTGGCATAGTATGGTTTTCATCGCCCTCGCTGAACTGATTTAGTAACCGAGATTTATTTACATCATGACTAATGGCTGCTGTTTATGATCAAGTAGTGTTTAAATCTTGTTAGAACTGTGTTTTTTTATGGTAAAAACTTGACTTTTGAAGAATGGTTCTACCGTTTCCCCAACAGGCTTTTGCTCTTTGCAATAAAGTAAAAAAAAACCTGGTGCCTGTTTTTTCTGTTGTGTTCAAATAAAGTAAAAAAATAGGTACGTGTAAAAACTACTATTAATTACTTACGATTTTGGTGTTAAGGTGCATAAGCTCGCGCTCGGTGACTCGGCGCCGCGCGGTCTCCATTTGCTGCTGACGGTACTGGTTGTACTTATACAGCAAATACATTCCGGGCAGGGCCAATACCACGAACGGTCGCATCAAGTTTGATGACGTAGGCGCGCGCTGCGGCATTTTCTTTTTAACATTATTTATTTTATCACACAGCTATGCACTTCTGCCTTCGACTGTACGCTGCGAAGCGATAAGGCTTGAAAACTCTTGTGGAAATTGAAACTTTATGACTTCAGTATTAAAGATCATTTTGATTGTTGTATTAACAGTTACAGTCACGCCACATTTTAATACTAAAGTTTAATAAAATTATTTATGGAAGATTTAATTTTATTTGTAACACTAAAACTATTGCTTATAAGCACTTTATATAGTGTCACTACGGGGTTTCTACCTTTTTAAAACGGATTATTGCTTTAGTAATAGACCTTTTTATTTACACTGCGATGTTTTAGGACGTTACCGGCATGGTATCTGAAACAAACAGACAAAATTTTAGTCAGTTATATTAATTTCTAAACAGAAAGTATGGGGTATTCCTCGAAGCACACCAACTTTGTAACGCACCAAATGAAGCGCACCAAACTTGCGCTTGTACTTCAACAAATAATTAAATTTCAATACTCACTTGTATTTTTACCGTTATTGAGCTAAGTAGTAAGTCGCTTAAGTACCTAGTTCCAGTTCATTTCTACTTTCCTGGATATAAATAAAAAATTAGGCCTTTGGAATTTTAAAACGTCTATCGATATCATTTATTACGAGTTCTTCTTGATTTTATGACATTGTATAGAGTACTAAATTTAATTTATGACATTTTATAAGGTATTTATCGGAATTAATGACATTGTTTATGGTATTAATTGGAATTTATGACATAGTATAATTTTAACTATAATTTTGCATGCCTGAATTGGTGCAACACAGTGGACTGCGCATTCACTTGACATCTAGAAATGTTTGATTATGTACTGTGTTGAGCAATAAATATTTGAATTTGAATTTGAATTTCTTTATGTTTCATCATTGGTGCGTTTCGAGGAATAAAATTATAATATTTTAATTTGATTTTGTTAGCGCAACTGAATGGTGCGTTTCGAGGGATACTTTTGGTGCGCTTCATTTGGTGCGTTACAAAGTTGGTGCGCTTCGCCCAATATTATTAAGAGGTAAAATTGTTTGTTCATTCATCATTCTCCTGCCGATATCCCAATGTATTTGCGGTCGGCGCAACATATCCCTTTTTTCCATACTTTTCTATCAGGGGTCATCTCGGTAGTCACCCCCCTTTTCTCGGCATATCATCTTTCACACAGTCCATCCATCATTTCTCTGGTCTTCCCCTACTCTTATAGTCATCGATATTCATACTCAAAACTTTCCTCACGGCCTTTTTTTTCAATTTTTTTTTTTATAAGAGGTAATATCTGAAAGTATTGATCCTATTGTAACGCAAATAGCACACCTCCGCCGCGAAACCATAACAGCGAAACCGCAGTAGTTCAATTCAACTAGCTCGCGTCATGTTCCGCTACGCGAAATTCGAGGAGCGGAACTCGAGTAGCGGAACATGACGCGAGCCAGTTGAATTGAACTACTGCGGTTTCGCTGGTATGGTTTTGCGGCGGAGGTGTGCTACCGGGGTATAAATTCTTTCACTGATATTATAGAAAGATAGACTATTGCCCAGTGCCATGAAGTCGCCGGCAGAATCTAGTTGATTAATGTACCCTATTAACTTTTTGTAGATAACATTATAGCTAATGCTAATGTCATTAGCAGATAAAAAAAAAAAAACAAAATAAAAAATACTCTTTAAACAATGTGGGGACAAAAATACAAACACTGAACTATCAAATATCTTAGCATCGAAATTAAAAAAGTTAATTTTTTTAAACAAACTAGGTACTTAGTAGCGATGGGCCGAGTAGATAGCTGTAGTGACTAAACCGTTGGAGATATTTGACTGAATTTTCGTATGCAGACTGGGAACGACTGTGACTTTTTCAGACTGGGAACGTCATTTACATTACATAGGGGATAGGTACGAAGTTTAATAATTTATCGTCGTATTGTCACCTCCTCCGCCATATTTATTATAATCTTCAAAATATTCGTTTCTGGATTTTCCCAAAATAAAGGAAATTTGACGCATTTTACTTAACCAAACATTAAAGCATCCTCCAGTAAGCATAATATCATCCAAAGATTTTCTCCAAGGAAATAATTTTGTGAGATGCTCTCTTCATTTACCATTATTTAATATCAAACGCAGGAATTTAACAAAGAATTTTCTTAACAAAATAAACTAAACTTCATGTTATGTTAACATCGTCATCATAATTATATTTCAGGGCACGTAAAAAAAGTGGTAGAACAAACTTATGTGCATACATTAGAGGCTCGGCCTTTCGCATGCCTGCATACTGTTTCACTAATTAAAACTTACTACACGAATGGCTGGCTGAATTCATTGCCAACTCTTTCAGGGGGTGAAAATACTCAGGAATTATCACATAAACCCAATATTTACCTACTCCATAAAATGATTAAGAAACAGTTGTGTTTTTCACTTTTTCAGTCACATCATAAAACAAGTTCATACTCATGTCTCAATAATACCTATTTATTCACGCCTATAAGATTTTCAATTAAAAAACAGTCTTTACACGGTGTTTTTTTTTAATATCCCATATGGTCTAGGGTATCAATGAGACCATGTCAAAGAATCAACTTGCATAAATTATTAGTCCATTTTTATTTTTTAATATAATTTATCATTAGGCTCTTGATGGGTTGGGCACGCCACAATTGTGGCGATAAGTCCCCTCTTTGAGGAGTGGCTTGAGAGGCGCCATGGCGTCCTCACCTTCCGCCTGACGCAGGTCCTCACCGGACACGGTTGTTTCGGGAGGTTTCTGTTCCGCGTAAGGCGGGAGGAAACGCCTGGGTGTCACCACTGTGTGGATCGCCCGGAGGACACGGTGGAGCATACGGTGGAGGTCTGCCCGGCTTGGGCGGGGCACCGCCGTGTCCTCACGGAGGCGATCGGCGGCGGCGATCTCTCGCGTCCGGCCCTGGTTCAGGCCATGGTTCGGAGCGAGAGTGCATGGGAGGCCGTCACCTCCTTCTGCGAAGCAGTTATGCTCGCGAAGGAGGAGGCGGAGCGCGCGAGGGAGATGCAAGCTGCACGCCCTCGCGGCCCTAGTCACCGCAGGAGACGCCCCGGGCGTCGGGAGTCGAGAGCCGACTTCCGGCCACCGTAGGCGCGGGCTTGCGGACGGTGAGCAATGGGCAGCTCGCCGACCGATAAGGACCAGGCCAGTGTCGACGGCGCGTTGTGTTCCACGCGCGCCTCAAAGAGATGTCAGCACCAACCGACGGGGTCGAAAGACCAATGCCTGCTGGGGTTGCGGGTTTGTCCGAAAGGGATAACGCGGCCCCGGCACACAGGCAACGGAAGGAACACGGGTGGGTTTTAGTCAGTAAAAGTCTGACACACCCTCTCGCTCTGCCCAGAGCGGGAGAAGTCATTTGACGATTTCCCATCCTCAAAAAAAAAAAAAAAAAGGCTCTTGATGGGTGTATCTTAGTTTCATTGATAAGTACGAGTAAATCATTTTCATTCAAACCAATCATTCATATTATTTAAAGCTAAGAAAATGCGATGTTGTTATATTTTCTTTTTATGAACAAAAATAGTCAACAAAAAAAATATAAACATGCACAGTTCCAGAGCATAAAAGTAATTTCGATTCAATAAATTATATTTTCTAAGAACAAAAGCAGTGTATGATAAAGGGTTGACTCTGCGGTCAGCCAGCTTCAAACGTATTTTTTAAGCAGCCAAGTGTAAATAGTAGTGCAAGAACAAAAGTATTGCCCGTATTTGCTACGGGCAATACTTTTGTTCTGTAAGAAGCTTTGAACTTTAGGAGTAGATCGCGGTATGTTGCGATCACGAAAGGTTGCGATACATACATGCATAAACTCATGCCTTCTTCCCATGGGGTTAAGCAGAGACTACAGAACACCATCTGCTCCGATACTTTTTTTTTTGTCGGGAAATGATCAAGTAACTTCCCCCGCTCTGGGTGGAGCGGGAGGGCGTGTCAGACTCTTACTGTCTAAAACCCACCCGTGTTCCTTCAGTTGCCTGTGTGTTGCCATGGGCCACGGTATCCCTTTCACACTTTCCCGCGACCCCGGCAGGCATCGATCCTAGCGGTCCCCGTCAGTTGTGCTGACATCTCTTTAAGGCGCGCGTGGAACACAACGCGCCGTCGACCCGGACCTGGTCCTTATCGGTGAGCAATGGGTAGCTCACCGTCCGCAAGCTCGCGCCTACGATGGCCGAGAATCGGCCCAGGATTCCCGATGCCCAGGGTGTGCGTGAAGGCGCGATGTTTGCTTCTCCCTCACGCGTTCCGGCTCCTCCTTCGTGAGCATTACTGCTTCGCAGGAGGTGAGGACGCCGTGGCGCCTCTTTAGGTACTCCTCAAAGAGGAGACTTATCGCCGCGATTGTGGCGTGCCCAGCACTGGGTTGCGGCAATCGCACTCTCCATGTCGCCATGAGATCCCGCCGGAGCTCTGTCCGCTGTGCCGTGATTTCTCGCGGCAGCGGACTTTCTCCTGGCACCGGCGTTTCACCTCCTCGCACCACTCTCATATGTGTGCGAGGACTTTTGCCTCCAGATCCCATAGCGGCAATCTGGCAAGGAGGCTCGCCTCGTCACCGGAGAACGTGTGGTATCCCCCGAACCAGCCGGATGGCCATGACCCTTTGAGACGCTTTCAACCGACGGACTGGCCACCGCCTCAAAGAACGCGCCCACACCGGTGCCCCGTGAAGGGCCATGGACCGCACGACCCCCGCGTAGAGCCTCCGCCTGGAGGCGTTTGGTTCCCCTAGATTGGGCAGGAGCCACTTCAAGGCAGCCCCAGCCCGCTTAAGTCTGGGAGCCAAACGTCGGAAATGCCGCCGGCTGTCGAGGACGAGTCCCAAATACTTCATCGTCGACTCGACGCCGATGTGAACCCCTCCTACCGTTATTTGGGAGTGACGGTGGTGCGTTCCGAGGACCATGAAAACACATGGCCTCGGACTTGTGGAGGGCCACCTCGAGTCCCAATTGCTGGATCCTGTCGACGATTGTTGACTATTGGTTTAGGCAGAGACTACAGAACGCCTCCAGCTGCGATCCTTACATACACATTTTCTTCGTTTATGTTCATCCATCTGGGCATAGAGTAATGCGGGTTGCGAGTACTACGCACCAGACCTTTCTGAAGAAGATCAACAATAAGGTCACTATAATTATGATCTTCTAGAGCTTTCCCTTCCGGCGATACATTGTAGGATATTTCTTTAGTAGATAGTTCTTTTTACAACAAAGAATGTTAAAAAATTGGGCAGCTTATCCGTTGAAATTTGAATCTGACCGAAAAACTTGTTAATTGACACTGATTTAACAGTTCAATGAGGCTTTCATTTAAATACTAGTTGAAGAGTAAATTTTTAGGCTGAAAGTATCTAAGTTTCCAAGAAGCTCACCCTCAAACCTCATAAATAAAGCTTTAAAAAATACTAGCCCATTAAATTTTCAAACTACTACGAAATACTCAACAATTTACAATTACGGCCTGCAATGTACCAGGCAATCATAAATTGGTGGAAGCATTCGATAATATACCTAGCGAAACCGATGCTGTCCCGAAACACTGCTAATAAGCGTGGGACGCCAGTGAGCCGATTGATGGCTTCCTCTAGGGAGCAATGTGGCCAGTGTAATAGGTTATTTTCCTCGTATCGACAGCTATAAATGTTCGTAATACGGTCTTTAATAGCGTATCGGTTTAATCGGAGAAAATGGCCAGTATTATGAGGCGTTGATGGTGGTTGTAACATGGAGGCGAAAAGGTTTATGTTTATTGGTAAGTAATACTATACGAGTAGTATTGTTTATTTTGATTTACATGCGCGAACATCCCCGATGCACTACAAGCTACGACACGCCTAAATGATCTAATTATTGTTTCATTTGAATTATATTAGGGTGGGAGGTAGGATTTTTGTTTTTATTTTTTTAAGAGATTCGTTTATTTACCTTCTTTGTCTATTTCATATTCAAAGACAATCGTATTAAGAAAACTCCAGTCGTACGTCGGAGCTGTCACACATAACCTTTTTTTTCATAACCTTCGCGTTATCCCGTTGTACCATATGCACAATTGACCTGCACAATCAATGGTGCAGATGAAACTGCATCGAGATAGTATGGTCTCATCTGTGCCATTGAGAATGGCGCAAATGAAACTGCATTGATAGTTTGGTCTCATCTGGACCATTGCGATGATTTTGCTTGAATGAAAGTGGATATTAATCATTTTAGCTATTTCAAGCGCAATATGTCCGTAAGTTAGCCTTGAGGTGGCCTTGACGTAGCCCAATAGGTCTAGTCTAGGCGATTTACAAATAACTTAATTACACGTTTTCCGAATAGCCTCCATGACGATTAAGCACGTCCGGCGCACCCACGCTTAGGCTAGGTAGTCGGCAAGCAACCATCCTGGCTAACTTGTAAACATTTTCGCTACTACATGAGCCATTGTCGTATAGGGTAAGTTCGGCGCTGGGATGAGACCGTACGAATCAAATTCCCGTGAATATCTCAGCGCCGAACTTACACCAACGTACTCTAAGCTCGTGCACACGAATGAAGACGAACATAGGAACCAGTTTTTATTATTCCATTGGCACAACTGGAGGGGTTTACCGTGTTCAGAAGTTTCGTGCCACAAAGTCGTATCTAAAAAGATTCAACAGGGTGTCAAACTACAAACATTATGAGTTGGAAGTGAGAACAATGGAGCCCTAATAATATATTGCAGTGCTATTAATTAAATTTATTTATGTTAATGATTACTGAAATCATGTCAAAAATTAAAAGATCTGTTATGTTGTGGTTTTTAGGGTTTCGTACCTCAAAAGGAAAAAAACCGAACCTGTATAGAATCACTTCGTTGTCCGACCGTCAGTCTGTCAAGACCCTTTTTCTGCAGTTGCAGAATTGACCGTGACTTAAATCGATGTATGGGCGAACATGTTTTTCAACTACAATGTTAAGTTTGTTTTTGGGATAAATTCATCCCAACTACGGAACACCTCGTTGTGCGGAGTCCGACACGCACTTGGCCGGTTTTTTATTTAATAACAAGGAATTTCCACACGAAATAAGTGAGAGACAAGAAAGTGAGTTTTCTTGTCTTGAAACTCTGCTTGCTTACTTACTTCGATTTTAGGTTAAGAAGACTTGAAATCCTGAAAAAATAAGTTAGGTAAGTACTTAAAATTACTGGCCATACCGCATGACGTAAAAAAGGGACTAAATTGCAGCACGCGTAGCTTGAGCACTGTTTTGTCGACGGAAGAATAGACAAAAATGACGTTCCGTGTAGACAGTTCGACGGCAGCAAAGTACGAAAGAACGAACTAAGAGTACGAGTAGAAGAGAGTGAAAAAGAGTCAACTGCACTTTTTATGAAATTCACTCTTTTACATAATACGGATGATGCCTGGGTTAAAAAAATTAAATTCTAGTTAGTCCGTCAGTCAGATAATAAAATAATATTAGACACGTATTTTTTGCTTTATCAAATTAATAAAAAATGACTTAGATAAAACGCATTTTAAGTTGGGGAGTGGGGGTCGCTACGTCACTAGTATGTATACAATCTACATACTCGTGACGTCATGGCACATTTTACCTCAATGTATCGCCGTAATCTTTAGATTACGTAAAAAAAGAAAAAATACGTGTCTAATATTTTATTGGAATCTCAAAGACAGACTTAAAAATTTTTTTTTGTCATCATCCCTATTCGACTCAGAATGTTTTGTTCTGATTTCTGTTTGATTCGCAATCTTTACTGATATTGTGGCGGCATCTACATGCGAACTACGCATCAAAGACCTGACGTCACACATCATCCTGACGTCACACAAATCCTGCATCGCGCAATTAGAGTTTACCGCGCGATGGATATATATACAAGCTCCCGACTTCAACCTCTGGGCAGTTGCCCGCAAGACACGACACCCGTCTGGTCGGAGGATCCTCCCTTTTCTATGGTGGATGAGTGAACTTTACACCCTGTTCCTCATACCCCTAAAATATTAAGTCACGTATATCAAGACAACTACTAACTACAATTTTTCACAAAGTGTCGAAGTACCATATTTTGGAACAAAAAATATTACAGTAATATTGGTCTTAACATTTCCTTGAATATTACATTTACTTAAATTAACTAAATTATGTCACCTTAGACAACGGTCAGTTGTCAGTGTGATTTTGACAGTTTGGGATAGAAAACTTTCTTCTGAAATAGTCTACATAGACAAGGACCTAGACAAAGATTGTTAGAAACGAAACACAAAATGACAGATTGTAGAAGGATTTCTACGGTGCGATGTCAAAAATGGAGAAACGAAATGTCACTTTGTATAGAAAGAGTTGTGTCTATTCTTCGTAGAAATAGAAAGCGTCATGCTAAGCGAATGGCTATTAGTCAAAACAATCTAGCAAAAAAATACTTTTATATTTTCCGTGTTAATATCTAAAATACTTCAGTATTTTTCGAGTGGATATTGATGTAACATACGCATAGGGGCGTACTCAAATAGAGGTACACTAGTTTTATACACTAGAGAACTTTTCAATCAAAAATTTCTGAATGAACAATGCAGTAACAATTTAAATTGCTTTTATCTGCAGTTGCAAATACAAAAAAAAATGCTATCCAGTTTATTTAGTTCTGTGACGGTGTGGGCGGTACACAAATTAGTTTAGGTATGTGGAAAAATTCACAGCAGTAGATTAAATTGTTTTTTTTCTTTATCGTGTACCTTATTAAGTTTATGGGATAGGGATTCAATATTTTGGTGTATGTTTTTTGACTATATGGCCTAGTATCCTGAAAAAGGAATACACGATACAATGAAATTTTCTCGATACAAAAAAATTGCAAAGTTTCATCAATTTTTATGTTTTTTTGAGTATTAAGGCGTAACGGTTATGTGTTTTTCAATGGAGTTTTCTTTAAAACATTAAGAATCGTATCAAGGTTTTTGAAAATCAGTTTTAGTTTGAATAATACTTTTTGTTTATAAAAGACGGTAATTTGATTTGGCTCATACGTTGTTTTATTTCGAGGGCACACACATTATCGTCATCCTTTCTTTTGCGTATTAAAAGTAATGTCATCACTCATAAATCAGTCGCACGCGGGTGGGGCTCATCGACAATAATAATTAATCTATGTAATATTTTTGCAAATCGGTGCGATGAAATTTAGGTGATTTAAATAATTATACAGGGTCGCAGGGACATCGACGCGAAAACTGATACCAAGGATTCAGTACATGATTCTGAACCAGCGTTGAAATTTTTCGTCGGTAATAAAAAAAAAAATCTGCTGTTTCATACATTTTGACCGCGTAGGTAATTGCACTTTTCTATGAAACAGCAGATTTTTTTTTTAATAACCGACGAAATATTTGCTATAATTTTTACTAAAGGACAAAATCGCATGTCAAGTGCATGTGCTGATTTGACGTATATTTTCGTAATGTACGAGAAAAGTATTTTGATCTTTATGAACATAAAAACGAGATGTAGTCACGTCGGTGACGCCACTTCTGAAGAAAATACTCCATTCATGCCATGTTTTATGGTTAGTTTGGTGTGGTTTATCATGGTTGAATCGAATGAAAAATCGAAATGTATTATGAGGTTAGGATTTTGAATTTCAATAAATTTTATGTCCAAATATTATAAAAAAAATGGAAGGTTATTCAGTTCTTTACGTAAGTATGACGTATTTGAACGCTTTTTACAGAATTTAACAGCACAGCTAAGCATTTTCACGGAGCTTCGCGTGCTTTTAAAACGATTTACGAAGTGCGTTAGAATCGATTTGAAAGTAGTTTTTATGAGCGCACTAGAACATTTGTTCTTGTACTTTTACAGAGGGGAAGTGTTCGTAAGGCTTTTCCAGTCTTATATACTCTAAGTATCTAGTGTCCTATTTTACCTGCATTGTTATGGGGATAATGATGTTTATGCTTGTTTGATGGGAATTCTTAAACAAAAGGAGTTCATGGGGTAATGGCTATGATCATTTGTATGTTACAGTTTCGTTTTGTATATAGAGCAGCCTTTAATCATCGATTGGACTGGTTCAACTTTTTTTTTTACCACATTTACTTAGACGACGACGATTTTGGTAGACTTGCATTTCTTCATTATTGGTTTCTCCAAGAAGGTATGCTTGTTTATGTTTGTGTTAAGAGTGGGTCGAAAGTAAGTACGTAGAGTTCATTGTTCATAAGATCTCGCGTTCTGTCGCTTGATAGTCCACGTTTTAAATAACCTACTTGTGTGACCGTCGGACTTCAGACTTTTCTGTTTCATGTCCCTATTGTGTAATTATCACCTGCTTCAAAAAGGAAACCGGCATGCCTGAGAGATATTTCTCGACGGCATGTCAAGAAAAGTCAGAGGGCCATGGGCGGCATAAAAACTCTGACACCAGGTTAGTCACCGCCTTAACCACACAAAATTGAGGAAGAAGAAGCTACTGTTTCCTAAAAGAGCGGTGGCCGTCACATAGCGTCTGCAATTTACCGGCGAATGACGTCACTGAGACGTTATTTATGAAACGGTGGGTTTATTTTTTTGTTGGTGTGTTTTTCTTGAGAGCGTTTTGCGACACTTTAAACCCCACTGCCATCATTTTCATGACGGCTGTCACTGCGGCCGGCTGTTATGTGGCGGCTGTTATGTGGCGGCCATTTTATGGCGGCCGTTATTTAGCGGATCGTCTAAGATTTGAGAGTAGGTTGGTCTTAAAATGATTAAGCATTTGATTGAGCATTACCTTTTCGAACCCCTTGCTGAATACCGGCAGCACTGATACTGGTCTATAATTGTTGGTGTCTTTACTGTCCCCAGATTTAAAAAGGGGTATAACCTTACTGTATTTCATTAAATCAGGGAAGACTCCTTGATCCACGCACAAATTAAATATTAAAGCTAAGTATGGTGTTAAAGTCGCTATGGATGAACAAACTTTGATAGATAATCCCCATAGATCTTCGGTCAATTTGATTTTAATTTGCCGAAAACCTTTAACTATCATAGGGTTTATATGTTTAAATTGAAATTCAACCGGGCAGCCTGGAACATTCGCTTTTAATAAGTCAATTGACATGTCAGGTGAGGAATTTAAAGCTTCCGCCATTTGAGATGGTATATTAGTAAAGAAATTTACAAATTCTTGAGCTACTTCTAAGTTAGAGCTTATGACACCACGTGAAGTCTCCAATGTGAACTCAGGGTTTCGTATTTTTTTCCTATTAGATTCATTATTTATAACTTTCCAAACTGTTTTTATTTTATTTTCTGCTAATATGATCTTGTGGCTATTTAGGTATTTTGCACGTATTTCTAAAAAAATTGGTTTATGTCTGAAACCTTCACCATTTTAAAGATTATTTAATTATTCATAATCATAATTAGATCTTTTAGTATACGTGTTTTATTGAAATACCTTTTTTTATGTATAATAAATAAATATTGCGTCTAATTGGGGACAGCGCTCCTTGATGGGCGAGTCCTATTACTGGCTGGACGTACGACGCGTTGCGTGAGCTCAGTAGAGAACATGCAAGCTAACCACTCAAGGTCACTGGCATATATCTGCGTCTTAAAAGGAAAACTATATACTAGCTAAGTAGGTTCTACAAGATAACGAGTAATAATCGACCAACTAATATTTGCAGTTAAAAAAACATGTGCTTCCATACATTCGGTATGGGAGAAAATGTTTTTCAACTACAGTGTAAAATTTGTTCTTGGGACAATTCATCCCATCTACGGAACCCTACGTTGTGCGTGGTCGGACACGCACTTGGCCTGTTTTTTATTTATATAGATGAGAAAGGACTGACAATTTTCTACAAGAATCTTGCCGGGGTTCTAGATTGGAATATTCGCGGCGTTTCATCGAAAATCGAGGAAGATTCCAGACGAAATTCGGACAACCCCCGAAGTCCATGATTGAGTAGTCCGAATACGCGCGAACATTCCCGATTTCATTGTTCAGACTGTCTCGGGTGCCCTTTGTGATGAAGTTCTACGAAACAATATACCTACAGGGTGGGTGATTGATTTGTGGGATTGAAGAAGAAGGTATTAGAAAAAACGCTATCTGTTATTAATTTATTATACTAGTATTTATAAGATCTAACTCTATTATGTAACATTTCCAAAGTAAATAATTTATGCCCGAAGGTAATCCTGGCGATTTTGCAATGCCACCTTTTATCATTTGATAAGATTCATCATTTCAGCCGAAAGACGTCCACTGCTGAACATAGGCCTCCCCCAAGCATCGCCATGACTAGATTAGCACTGTTAAATCCAATTAAACTTTGTAAAGTCTATTTTGATAATATTGGTCAGTGATACCTAAAGTGGACCATATCAACCTCTAGGGGTCGAAGATGACCTGCAAGGGGTCCATGTCAGCGGGAAAAAAAATGAGGGCCTATGAGATGTAAATGGGGGTCCACGATAGTGTATCTCATTTAAGCAGGTCGTGGCTTTAATTTTGGCTTTCCATGAATGGAATAATCCAAATTTATATGCGCATAATAAGTACCTATTCATAGTACTTTCTTATAAATAAGTATATATAAATAAACACTAATACCCTATCTTTATATGTAACGTTTTTATTTTGATAAAAATATATTTCCTCGAAATAATTGTAATTCTTTTTTTTTTTTTTTTTGCCCACATTAAGAATTTCTTCTTGTATCGTGGGTGCGTTTACAAACATAGAAACTCACATACACTAACACCCAGACCCGGAACAACTACTTGCAGATCATACAAATATTTGTTCAGTGCGGAGATCGAACCCGCGACACGTTACGCAGCAGTCGATCGCTCAGCCACTGCGCCAACCGTGTGGTCAAAATTATAGACTGTGTCGACTTTTTAGCTGGTTAGACCTGACTTAGAACTTTATCTGTGCAAAAGATCACGAAGATTTGTTGCTTAGTTTTAACATGAAAACGTAATAAACAGACCTACCTTACTACTACGGTTTTGTATACAAACTTATTTTCGCAATTATGATATTAGTAGCGAAGTAATAAAAATCTTGGCTCAAGCATAAATATTATATGTTAGGTAGCCCGAAATTATCTTGGACGAAGTAAAATTTTTATTGAGCCAAGAAAATGTTTACTTCGTCCAAGATAATATCGGGCTTCATAACTTTTTAATTTGATGTTAATTAATAAATGTATAAAATTAACATGTGTTTTTCACACTACACTTCACAACAGTAAGAAATTTAAATCTTCCAAAATGAGTAGCACTATAACAGCATTCAAAAACACATTTGAAGTTGATGAATTCGCAAAAATTCAATAATAGGTAAGCAGGGGGTCTACCTAAAACCGAAAAACATTCAAGTGCTCGACAACATGAAAAAGTTTGGGGACCACTGATATATATGGTTTTATTGACAGACATTGAGTCACCAAAAGAACAATGAATAATAAAATTCCACCATATACACAAAGATCACAACATACTTCCAAAAAACTTGGCAAAGCTACAACTACATTCATCCCTTCCACCAAAACTCATGCGAAATAAAATGGCGAGACCCTTTTGTCCTAGCATTGATCAGTTACGTCACCACACACAATTGAAAGTATCGAGCGGCTCTTAAGATTCATAGTATTGGTATAAGTCAGTACCATGTACCGTATCAACGGAATAGTGAACGGACGACGGCACGAATCACTTTGATCGACAGCCATGGCGTTTTGGTGCCGTTGGCTTTGTACTCAATGGATGTAGGTGATTTTGTTAAAGAGTTTATGGGTGATGCTGTTAATACTTATGGTTAAGGCTGTTTTTCTACTGGCAAGCAGAAAAACAGCCTGCTTGTCGTTTATGGGCCCCTGTCGTTTTTTGGACAAACAATCCGCAATGGATTGTTTTTCGACATAATAATTTCATAAAGTGAATATAAAATATTTTGAAAATGCTTACCTAACTATAACTTGTCTGTATATAGATGACTATAATAACAATAATGGAGACGCCATAACAAAAGTAGGAACGTGTGAAAAGTAACTAGGTCAGAAGAAAGGTTCAGCTAGTAAAGGAGGTGATGATGATAAATCTCTCTGAACATCAGGATGGTAATCAGTCGGTTATCTTTCAAAGTGAAGGCACGTGAACATATTCGTAAGAAATTGGCAAAATCATTCCAGCGCTGATTTGTTGGATTCGGTTTCTTCCTACCTATCATTATTTCTCCTTTACAAAATGTATTCTGTTTACATGTATGTATCTATGTAGTAGTATATATTCTTTTTCGAGTAATCTATCCCTTATGTTGCACCTGCCATGTTTTGTCTCTGCATCACCCTAAGGTTGACTGGTAGAAGATGCCTCATGCATTAAGTCCGCCTTTGTACAGTATTTTATTACTTGTGCATAAAGTTTTAATAAATAAATAAATCGATAATGGTTGATCGAAATTCCACGGCTCGGCTTAATTTGGCTGAGAACCTTATGAAACACAGAATTCTTAGAATTCATGAATAGCCTGAGAATTCTATCGATCGAACAACAATAAAATTTGAGACATACATTTGACATTTCGCCAAAACGGCCTTGGATAAACAATCACCGAATTTGTATTCGGGGAAATCATTTCTGTAGTTAACGTAATTACAATAAATCTGTAAAACGTAGGTACTTATGAAAACGTGATCAGTCGCCATCTTGTATTAAACGTACAGTAAATATGGCAGATTGATTTTCAGGAATATGTTTGACTTTAAAAGAGTGTCGATGGAGTTTCATGCCCGTTCTTCTCCATAGCTTACTACTACACTTTGGAATGGGAAGTAAGCTTCATCTTTCTGACTGACCGACTCCTTGACATTTCAAAAATGCCTGTATTCTATCTATCTATCTATACTATTAAATGAGCAATATTTGTATATATATATTTTTGTAATCATGTTCTCGAAAACGGCTCTAACGATTTCGATGAAAATTGCAATATATGGGGTTTTCGGAGGCGAAAAATCGATTTAGCTAGGTCTCATATCTGGGAAAATTGGTTTTCTCCGTATTTTCACCCGAGCAGAGGTCGGTTACGGAAAGTTAATGACATGGCAGCATGGAATAAGTAAGTACCTACTATTATGGCGGCATAGAATTACTATGTACTATCATAAAAAGCATTCTCTATTTTCACCAGAGCAGAGCTCGGTCGCCCAGTTAATTTGGTTTAATTCAAATAAATGCTTTGAGACGACTTTGTATTTCTTTGTAGAGCGTCGTACCTGTTACTCATATCTTTGTAGTGGTCTGTTAAAAGTGTAATATTAACGCTGAGTTCCTGAAGTGCGATTGGAATATTCTGTAAGCTTCTCCAAATACTAAGTTCTTTTCAACTTTGACGTGTCTGCTAGTCTTCCGACTTCAGGCGAATATTAATTTGAAGTTTTCGAGAATAGTTTCTCTTTGCAGGCTAAGACGTAGAACTCTTGAAGTCGTGCATTCGGTTTGAAGTGTATGCTAATGCATTAGAAATTGCATCTGCTCTCATAACTTATCATAGTGAATCTATAATAATGTATGAAAATTGTGAAATGGCTGAACTGAAATGATTGATTACGTCATTGCTTTCACCCACTTAAATTTTAATTCAAAGGTGTACAAACACTTCCTACTTTTCATGCTTTCCTTGTTAAATCACATCAATATTAAAACCCAATTCTCTTTCGCAAATTAATTCCGATTTCAATAACAGCAACTGAACATAAAGAAGCCACTCCTTCTAAGATCTGTGGTCCTGGTACCTACTGTTTAAACAGCTGGAAATGATCGAGGGTGAACGACAAGCGATGCGATGCGATGTCGAGATGGCTTTCGGCTGCTTGAGTCCTGGGATAACAGGCGTGTAACAAGCTTAAGCTCAGAACATCGCTGCCAACTGTTTTATACAGCCTCTACTGTGTTACCAGGTGAAATTGGCCTTAATTCGTCGTAAGAGAGGTTTTATTTGAGCATTTGGGAATCCAATTTTGGCGGAGTTAGTTGCCATTATTTTAAGGCTGTTATTTGATGATATATCGTTGAAAAATCCATACTGTATGCAGGTACTTTGTTCTTTAGTACTAGAAAATGTAATATAACTGTATCTACTGCTTGCTCATTATGAAAAACTAGCTTTTGCCCACAGTTTCGCTCGCGTGGAATTTTAGTACTTTTTGTGTCAAGTTTCAAGATCATTAACTGAAGGAATAAAAAAAATCATAAAAACGAAATCCCCCCTTTTCAACCCCTTAAAGGTGGAATTTTCAAAAACCCCTTCTTAGTGCTCCCATACATTATAAAAGGAAGGAAGGACGCTGGGTGCAAAATTGCATGTCTCTAGTCAAACTACTGGGTAGTTTTGGGTCTGCGTTGATATGTCAGTCAGTCAGTCAGTTTCTCCTTTTATAATATAAAGAAGATAGAAAACAAAAGCATTAGACCTTGAGCAAAATATTATCATGGTTTTAATACAAAGAACGTCATTTATTTTTCGGGACTTACTCGTAGCGACATGTTTAGGCCCAAAAGCTGTTAATTACAAACTTACATGATTAAAGTGGTCCATAAATCCGTAATGAGTCCAAAGTTAGTAAAATGAGATTTTTACACAACCGAGTCGGTACCTATTAATATGTAAATAGGATTGTTAATCACAGAAACAATATTTCACGCAAATGTATGTAGGTCTGTAGGTTAAACTTTCGGTTTATTGCCAATAATTATAATTAGAACATAAAATTAAAACGGCTAATTACCTTTTGTTTTGATTTAATGTTGAAAGGTTTTGCAGGTATTACATTTTGGTTGAATTAATTAATTTTATTGTGGTTCTCTCCATGCGATAATTTTACTGCCGGGGTTATTTGGTGTTACAATCTCGATAAGGTTTGTTTGTTAATTATACCATCTAAAACCCTACACTAAAGGATGATATCCACCAAACGGCTCGCATCGGGTCGGAAAGGATACGAACGGATGCGGCGACAGCCGATCGCGTCCGGCAGGAAGTCGACGCATACGATTGGCTCCGTACCGTCACTTGCGAACATAGCCGTTTCTGCGCGTAGTCAAATAGTTTCATTCCTACGGTGTTGACGTGTTCTAATTTTTTTAAATGGTAGAAGTTGACGAATTGTTGTTGGCTATTGCATTAGAAGAAGAAGAAACTAATCATAAAACACAGAAGAGGAAAAGAAAAAATTGCATTAATACGACAGGCGAACGGAACCGATCGCGCGTCGCAGCATACTTTTGGCTACGATTGCGGTATAGGTGCTGTGCGCTGCTTGGTAAAATACCTAGACGTTAACTAATGTGTACACGATTTAATATCGTTTAAAATTGTAAAATCCGTTGCAATCCGATGCGATGTGAGCCGTTTGGTGGAAATCATCCTTTACACTACAGCTGTCCTAAAACTTTCCTCTTATTATTAAGTTCAAATAAGAAAGATGAAAATGCGTGCGGTGCCGGCCAACGAAATAATGATAAACTTTCTTTATTGAGGTATAACAGTGAATAAATGGAAGCAAGATCCAAAAAGATGATGAAGAAGAAGGGACATGCATCATCATGTTCATCAACCTAGCCGATTCCCAACTATATTGGGGTCGGCTCCCAGCCTAACCGGATGCAGCTGAATACCAGTATTTTACATGGAGCGACTGCTTATCTGACCTCCACAACCCAGTTACTGGCTAACACAATACCCCTTAATTGGGAAGACTGGTTGTCAGACTTTCGGGTTTCAAGGCAGGACCAAACAAGACATAAAATATGTCAGAAGTCTATAAATCAAATTGTCAATACTATTACCACAGAATAAATAAGTAGCAGTATTATATCTCGGCAGTGACCTTGAAATAATTACCTACGGCCGCTCGGTAGATAAACGTTCCGGGCCCGTGCGTAAATGCCGCGCACTCGATATTGTTGCGTACTGTATACACTGAGATTTCGAAGGGCGTCATTTCGGCCATTTTCTTGAAGATAGAATACTGTTACTTATTAATTTATACTGTGCTATTACGTTGAAGCAAACTGACCGGATTAAATCCAAACATAAAATATATTTGTCAAAAGAAAATGAATGAAGCGAATATCCTTGTAATGCAGCAGAATTCATGTAGCAAAATCTTCAGTTCATAACATATTGCCTTGCTTAATATTCAAGTCGGATATGTATTTGACTTAACTGACTCTGAGGAAAACGCCTTAATTCCCAACTGAGATACAATTTCGAGAAGTTGCAAAATACGTAGGTAGGTACTTTAAATGAATGTGAACTTTGAGAAAGATGGAGTATTCACCTTTCAGTTCATTTACTCAAATACATAAACAGGGTGAAGAGGAAATGATCTCAAGAAATTGTAAAATATATAGGTACCTCAAATATTGAAAATTCAATAGGTTTAGGATAACGTTTGCGTTTCCTTTCTTTATAAAGATTTATTATATGTAATTATTGTGTTAAAAAGTATGAAGGGTATCTAATATGAATATTTATTGTACCTATAACCTAATAGAATCTAATGCTAGCAATTAATCAACATATTTATTCATCACTAGCTTCCGTCAGCGGGTTCGCCAGCGTATAATATCTCAGTGATAATATCATACTACTGGTGAAACAGTGGCGGATTTACCCTAAGGCCCAGTATGCCCGGGCCTAGGGCGGCCAAACGTGACAAAAAATTCACTCATGATAACAAGAAATAACTCAAAGTACCTGTATATTCTAAACGTTCGCGTACATTATGGCGGGCCGCACTGCACCGCATCGTATAACAATAATCATTTAAAAATATGTCTAAATAACTAATTGACACGCGTCATAGAATTCCGCGATGCCAACCCGACTCATAGTTAACTAAATTTGTGAACCGATTCCGATAAAAATTGGCAATAAAGTAAATTCATTATGTAGCCTCTACGATGAGTGCTGAGAAAGGGGCGGCTGATACTTACTACTACATGGCCTGGGGCCTAGGGCGGTCAAGACTGCAAATCCGCCACTGTTTTGAAAGAATTAGGTTAGACTGGAAGCCGACCCCATAGTTAGACATAGTAAGGCTAGGCTAGCGAAATAATTTTTCAAATCGGTCCAGAAGTTTTTGAATTAATTCATTACAAAAAAGATATAAATATTCTATCTTTATAATATTAGTGTAGCTAATGAACAAGGAAATACGGACAGAATGACAAAAATTACACTAAAGAACACGAGATTTCTTCAAAAGGCTAATCAGCTTAAAAGCAACTCCAGCCTTTGACAGCAAACCTGAATGGGAGCCAAATGACATTAGAGTAAGTCCGTACTTGTGTGAGTATTATGTTCAAAGCAGTTCCGAGGAAAATACTGTGTTGTGACGTTATCGTAACACCCTGTATATTTTGGAAATGGAACGTAGTACAAACAAAGTGGAGTGGAGGGGAAAACAAAGATTTTGTGATTAACTGGGCAAACACGGGTAAATAAATATCTGGACTGAAACTCACCCCGTATTTTTTTGTGTTTGTAGTCTAATAAGTTTATGAAATAAAAAAAAGTTTTAATTTTAATTTTAATGTAATTTTTAATTTTTATGTTTTATTGTTGCTATTATATTTTTCGTGTTTTTTTATGATCTGTAATAAAGATTTTTATTTATTTATTTATTAAAGTAAGTTTATAAAATTCACAAATCGTCGAAAGTTTCTTCAGAATTTTTATATATACAGGGTGGATACATCGAGGCGCAAATTGTAACATTCGTTGTCATTTCAACAACAGTTGAAATTTATCGTCTATAATAAAATAAAAAAAATTGCCGTTCCATACATTTTGACCGCACAGCAGTTTTTTTTTCTAATAACCTACTAAACATTTCTACGCAGGGGGGTTGTTCATGTATGTACTGAATCCATGGTTGCACCTCGATGATGTCAGCCTGTATAGATCCATACGTTATTGTTAACTAAAAGGAATATTTCCTTTCTAGAACTCATAAATAAGAAAAATATAAACGACAGCCTTTCTTTCAGACGTTCAATGAGCCAAGCTTTTAGTTCTTCTTGGCAACTAAGAATATCACAATAAAGGCTCGTGCAGACCAGCGCGACGCGACGTGTGTCTAACAAAACAATTTCTAATAAAACTTCACGGTAGAACAATTACCGGAGTCAAGTCGCGCGACTAGTCGCGCCAGTCTGCTCGAGCTTTAACACTTTTCACAATGGACAGGCGGCCTTCACTCTTCGATTGGTCTAAAGTTAATAGTCATGCTTTTTACCAGTAATTTTTTTAGATTGAATTTCGAATCTAAATTAAATTCAGTCCAAAACCATTCTAAGAAGTCTCTACCAAAAAATATGCGACAATAGTTTTATCAACACGGGTTCCTATTTTCGACTCAAACTACACACTCTATGACTACGGCAGTAGGTACTATGTCTTTATTTTCTGGACCGTTCCAACATTCATAGCTCTAATGTGGACAGGGTATCACAAAGAATCATGACGTGGTTTCTAGTGCTAGTGGCGCCCTCATGCGGAAAATGACTGGCAGTCTGCAAGCCCGGCTACGATCGCACCGCCAACTTTTAATATTCCACTTTCCTTTTAGAAGATTTCTGCTTTCTTTTGTTATTTCAAACGGGCTTAGCTTTTTTTAGGCGAGAACGATTGTTTTTTGTTTTGTTTCTTTTTTTATTTCTGTAGATTGTAGAACACAGTAATAATCACGGAGCAATAATAATCTTGGAAATACGGCTGGGTCGTTTTGTTAACGCTTGTTTCAGATTGATGTTATCACCGTAAAAGTTACAAAAGAAGTATCTACCGGGGCCATCGTCACCGCAAAAGTCCCGAGAGCATGCCATCCAACTATTACCGCTTCGAGATTGCAGTGAGAAAGAAATGAGATTGGAAGCTCTTTATGGTTACCTACAATTAGTTAGTTATCGATATTTAGTCATTTTATGCGAAAAGTTTGAACCTCTACGTGTAAGCACTTAAGCAGCTATACACAATACAAATGTCACCGTATATTTATGAACTTCGTTAGTTTATATATCGGTATAACTTCTGTTAGATTGTAAATTTTCGAAAAATGTTGAACTGCATGAACCATTTACAATTTAACGCATTGTTGTTTAATAGTTTATAATCTATTCATGGGAAACGGACAAATTGTAAACTGGTATTAAACTTGTTCGTGACGTAACGCAAGTATTATTATTTATTCTGTGCTAATATTAAAAACAAGTAGCCTGCCTAGCTTCGAGTAACTTGGAAGTAGCTCTCGCCGGCCGATGCCGTGGCAGTGATCGCTCCGCTCGCTCGGCTCGCGCCCGGTCGATCACAGCTCTAACCTAGCCTAACCCATTTCACCCAGTTCACATTTTTCGAATGTAACGGAAATAATACCTATAGATTATAAACTATAGGTTCTCACAATCATACGGTGACGTATACATACTTCCTAACTATGTATCAGAGTGGCGAGGCTTTACATTTCGTAGCAGGGAAGCCGAGGAAGAAATTGCTCAGTTCTATAAATAGTCATTCATACAATTACGTCAAAATTAATTAATTTACGCAGAAATAAAAATCATTCCTTTACTTTACTGAATGTAACAACATCTGTCGTCAAGTAGCAGAACCCAAGAGACGCTATAAATACAAAAAAAAAGAAATTTTAATGTTTAAATAAATAAACTCAACTTAAAATTTTACTACTAATTTAATTTTGATTTAAAAACAAAACATTTTACTAATAATTTAATTTTGATTAATTTTGAATTGAAATATAGCAAATCGAATAAAATAAATTGAACGAGATAGAGGAATATTATGCATTTTATTTTATTCTTCCTGTTCAATTTATTTTATTCGATTTATTCAATAATAATTTAAAATTATTAAATTATAATTCTTATTGTATAATATTCCTCTATCTCGTTCTCTCCAACGCATGTTTCTATGTCTGTCACAGCCATAAAGGCTCGTACAGACCAGTGCGACTTGTCGCGCGACGCGAATCAAACAATGCAATTTCTAAGAAAACTGTACGGTATTAACAATAACCGGCGTCGCGCGACAAGTCGCGCTGGTCTGCACAAGCCTTAACCCGATAGATAGCGAGTTACTGTCGTCCATATCAAGCTGTGTCACGTGAACGTAAGTGACGTCATGACGCTATTGTATGAATTTTTAGTTCGCAATTATGACGTCGTGGCAGCCGTGCCGACTTATTTAGAAGACATTGTGATGTTGTTGGAATTCAAAGCTAAGAATAGACGTTTTTGTTGTTTGAATATTAAATACTTACCAGTTATTTATCTCTTCCTTTTTTTTTATATTTATTGTTGTTCATTTGAGGAGCTCGTAGCTAAGTAACAACAGCCGCACTGGTCGATCCATCAGGTTAAGCTACGCTTGCTGGGGTTGGTCAGTGGATGGAGAACCATCTTTACATATTGAGACTCCTCCGTGCCTCGGAAAGCACGTTAAGCCGTTGGTCCCGGCTGTCATTCGTGGATCTTTGACAGTCGTTACGAGTCGTCAGAAGCCCGAAAGTCTGACACCAGTCTTACCAAGGGGTATCGTATTACCCAGTTACTGGGTTGTGGAGGTCAGATAGGCAGTCGCTCCATGTAAAATACTGGTATTCAGCTGCATCCGGTTAGACTGGAAGCCGACCCCAACATAGTTGGGAAAAGGCTAGGCAGATTGATTGTTGTTTATTTGACAATCAGAGACACTACTGAATGTTTTTTTTTTCAATGGTGGTAGGTGAAGTTATTCTTCCGTTGCTTCTATCGTCCGAAGGAAAGCCGCTAGGAATGGGGTTATCAGCGCGCTACGCCTCTGATGTACAAGAATATGTACTTATATAGCACCGGCTCGCTCATTATCTCGTTACATTATCCCCACATTATTGGTACACAAGTTATTGAAAGGGGAACCTAATACTACTACACGCTGGTAAGTAAACATGTTATTGTTCGAGGTAGGATAATCCTGGGGAAACAAATAAGATCGTAAGCATATGCAGACAAGCCAAACTTTCCTTTATTAGAAATTGGAACAAGTACGATGAAAATATGTCGGTTTTATGAAGTAACCCAGTGGTTAAAAGGTTGATACCCCATCTGTAATCCCTTGGCATTATTTTTAGGTAGAAGATGACTATTTCTATATCCGGCTGTCATTCGTGAATCTTTGACAGTCGTCAAGGGTTTTTAGAAGCCCGAAAGTCTGACAACCAGTCTTACCAAGGGGTATCGTATTACTCGGTTACTGGGTTGTGGAAGTCAGATAGGCAGTCGCTCAATGTAAGATAGATAGATAGATAGATAAAACATTTATTCAGTGCATACAAAAGACACACAAAAGCACAATTAAAAGATAAAAAATTACATGAATATAGATAAAAACATGATGCCACTATATAAAAAAATAAAAACATAAGCTAAAACAAAACATAAACATACACAAACACAAACATATATATAGCATAAACTACTGGTCTTCAGTTATGAACCGCTTTCATGTAACTATATTACAATATACAGCTATCCCTAAGGATATAACTAAATCACGGCTATAATCATCTTACTGCGACATGTACATATTGTACATAGTATAAAATAAACTCGTTTTCCTGTCTGTCTGTGTGAACGCTAAGATATTCTAAACTACACGATAGATTCTAATGTGGTTTTTACCTTCATTTAGAGAATTTATTCCGGAAGATTAATGTATTTAATAAGTACTTGTACTTAAGTCTTTCTACATTGTTCTCACATGTATAATTACAACATGAGTAATGTAACCGATATTTTGTAAAAATATTCTGATTTAAAAGAGGTCCGTGGAGTGTCTTGGTCGTTCTTCTCCATAGGAACCTACTACGAGTTGGAATGGGCAACCAGCTTCATATTTCTGACTGACCGACCTCTTGAAAATTCAAGAGTACCTGTAATTGGTTTATTTGAAATTAATGCTTTGAGTTTGAGTTTGTACATTAACTACGATATTTAGCACGGACATTTTGATGTTTTTACATGTCACATGTACAACAGCAGATTACACCTGTGCTAAACAGGAGCAGGTCGCCGGTATCTAATTAATAAAATGGTTCTGTAGTGGAAACTAAACTTCTTCATCATCATCATCATTTCAGCCAAAAGACGTCCACTGCTGGACATAGGCCTCCCCCAAAGCACCGCCACTTCGAGCGATTCTGTGCTACCCGCATCCAGCGGATTCCTGCGGTCATCACAAGGTCATCGGTCCATCTTGTGGGAGGCCTTCCAACGCTTCGTCTTCCGGTACGCGGTGGCCACTCCAGAACTTTTCGGCCCTATCGGCCATCTGTTCTGCGAGCCCTGCCCATTGCCACTTACGTTTCGTAATTCCTCGGACTATGTCGGTTACCTTGGTTCTCCTACGGATCTCTTCATTTCTGATTCGATCACGAAACGAAAAGATGAAACTAAACTGAGACAAGACAAAAAGTAAAAGCTGGTACTGAAAATAATGTTGTTGTGAAGTTATAAATAAGGCGCTGCGCAAGATTAGATACGATTCTTTTATTCATCGAAGTGGGATGGCAATACTTGGAAAGGTGGAAACAACAAACTGATAAGAACCTTAGAATACCTTGAAACATGGAAAATTTTATACCTCTTGATAATGATAATTAAATTATTGTTCAATGAAGAAAATCTTTCATGACTTCTTGGGTTCCTCGACGTGAAATATCTATTTTTTTTAAAGGGGTTTGAATTCAAAGAATTTATGTGGAATCTGAATAGCTCGTGAGGTCTACTCCGTATCACTTACAAACGAATTATTAGTTTGAGGTCCGACTTAAGAGCGTTTATTCTGAAAGTGGGCGACGTCGCAAATATATCTCAAATATTTCGCTGTTTTCATTAATTTAGCAATAATACTGTATGGAAATATGAAATGTGGCTAACTAGCGAACTAGAATATTAATAATGAATTGCAATTATAACACTGAATTTGATGTTGTAACCGTTTTAGGTGTAAAATAGGCATTTGGAAAGTTTCCAAATACTTTTTTACATCTAAAACTAAATAATCTGTGTTACGTTTAATTATTGCATTTCATAATACTAGCTAACTTGTGAACTAAAATATAATAACCACATTTCATATTTCCATACCATATTGCCAAATTAATCAAAACAGTTAAATATTTGACAGCTTTTTATTTGCGACGTTGCCAAGTTTTAGGATAAGCCCTCTTAAGAATGAATGACACCACGATTTGACAGTTGTCTCTACTCCTGATGTGTGTTTACCCGTCCGAAAAAGTTCTAATCGAGTGTAGGGTTCACTAAGAAGTTTTGAACTAATATTAAACGGCCCCGTATCTTCGTTGACAAACTTGGAGAGTACTTACTTAGGCCCAGGTGCTTTTATCATTATGTTTAGCCAGCAAGGTTCATAGTAAGAGTAGGTAACTGCCCAGGGTAAGCCAGACATACTAAAGTATCGTCACGCTTGGACGCAATTTTAATACTTTGTTTGACCCCACAATGTTTTTTAATTTGTACAATGATAGAAACTTTTTACAAAAAAAAAACAACCGACTTCCAAAAATATTGAACAATAACTTTAATTTCAGAAGTCGGTGTCTTTGATTTAGAATTTTCGCGTTTTGCCACTGATTTCCGAAATTAAAGTAATTTTTCACTTTGTAATATTTTTTTTGGAAGCCGTTTTTTTTTTATTTTTTTTTATTTTTCAAGTTTTTGTTGTCCCACACTAATTCGATACCAATACCTGCTATGTAAATAGCAGTGACACTGAAGTTATTATAACATCATCCACCTAGACTAAGTGCGAACAATACGTATTATTGAAGCTGACTCAAAACTACCCAAGCTAAATAGCATTACAAAAAAAACATACAGATGGTCATAGAACCTCCTCTTTTTTGAAAGTTTGTTAAAAAACTGTCGTCTTTCACAAAAGTATCAAAACCGTTTACATAGTCGAAGAGCCTTACTTCTCTGTCACCAAGCCCCCAATTCTTTTGTCCCTCTCCCGTTTTGAACACTTTTATTATGACGGGAACTCAACGGAACGGAAATTTCACAGAACGCCATCTTCACGAAAATATTAAATATCTTTGAAACGTGTGCAACTACGTGTATAAAATTGACGTGCGCGAATCTCTTTGATACAAAAGCTTTCAGATAACGAGGTAGGCTTTGAATGGAATTTTGTTACAATAATTGAGTTTCAAAGTTTGTTTCTAAGTAAGTACGTTGGGTTTGCGTTTAGAACAATTTAAGTAGATGCTGTGTTCTGTCAGGTACGTATTTACATCAACTTTTTTGTTCTTACTGAATGTTACGTTAGTTGACATTTAGTTACATTTGTTGATGATGGCTTAAAAAGCCATTAGCGTCTCCTCTAAGATTAGACTAGACAAATAATATTAGAGAGTAATCTTAGAGGTATACATTACATGTTTATTAACACACTTTTATAAGTATGTGTGTTTTTGGTAGTAAAAAAGGGTTTTTTTCATTACTATTCGCTATCAATATTATCGCAACTTGTTCGTCATTATTATGCAAGATAAACCGCAAACGATAAAACATATTTGTCTCTGTCACACATATTATTTATTGCTTTACGCAATAAAAGACAATGCGGACTCTTTACCCCGCCTAGTGTTTAGGCTGTAGCGGCCAAGCGAAGGGAAGCGATGACGTCACACCGTCGGCCATGCCGCACCGCGCCAAAACCGCGGACATTCCGACTGTCCGCCACAAATTATTGTATTGTCAGACCCTGAACAACTGTGTTGTACGACCTTTTAGAACGAGCTGTACAATCTACGAGTTATATGACCTTTTGGAATGGGGTGTTTCATTTGTCGCTATTTGTCTAGCAGGCTCACTGAAACGGATGGCACTGAAACTGGTTCGGTGTTTTTATTTTTGCAATGAATTGGGAAAATTAAGAGTGCATGGGAAAAATAAATACTGAATAGACTGATTGATGACCATTGATAGCCAAATAGCAAAGCAAGAATTTAAAGAAACAATATACTTGAGATCCTCACTGTAAGCCCTTTCATTTGATATGTCACACTCACACGGTACAGTGTGCAAAACTTTATTTTTAATTTTCTTATTTGTCCCCCAAAATTGACACCCAAATACATTTATTAACGTAACACGTCCGTGTTTGGGTCACAGAAATGTGTACCAAATTTCAACTTAATCGGTCCATTAGATTCGGAGGAAATTGGCTGAGAGTGCCAGACGCACGGTCAGACAGACACGCGAATGATCCTATAAGGGTTCCGTTATTTCATTCGAACATACGGAACCTTAAAAAAGATCACGTGAATACCAGAAACAGGCAGTTTGAAATTCTCTTTGTTGGAGAATAGGTGTATACAACAAGATGGCACCTATTCCGACTACCTACCATGGACATATATCTGTTACTTTGTGGTCCAAGTAAATGCACTTTGGTAATAAGATCTCGAAATAAATTGCGGGGTGAAGTAATAAGGTCGCCGCTGCAATTCACTGGCGATGAGAAGCCTTGGACTGAATTAGAAGACATTATTGTGTTACTTACGTTGGCGTAGCGACTAAAAGGATAGCTAGGTTTCAAGACTTAGTATAAAAAAAAAAATTAAGAGCGACGTTTATGATTTTAGATGTTGCCAACATTTAGAATGCACGCATTCAAAATGTTGGCAACGTCGCAAATAGCTATCAAATTTTTACCTGTTTTTATTAATTTGTTAATGTTACTGTATTGAAATATGAAATATCGATCTGCATTGACCTAAAATATAATGAATTGCAATTATAACACTGAACATGATGTTGTATGTACGTTTTAGGTGTAAAAAGAGCATTTGGAAAATTTCCAAATATTTTTTTGCATCTTAAACTAAATATTCAGTGTTACGATATTATTTATTGCATTTATAATCAATATTATAGTTCATTATAGAGCGATATTCAATATTTACATACAGTAATATTGCCAAATTATTAAAAACAGCGAAACATTTGACAGCTATTTGCGACGTTGCCCACTCTCAGAATGCATGGTCTTAACTTTGCTATAGTTTGGTTACTAAAAATATAGTCTTAGATAGTCTTGGTCATGCCGTCGAGAAATATGTTTTCCTTCACCGTTTTATAAAAAAGTGATAATTATACAATACGCACATGAATCCAAAAAGTCAGTGTGTGCCTTGGGTTTGAAGTCGAGACCTATGAATTTGATGTGGGTGAAGTTCGCCGATTTTTTTTTTTTTAAAGATATTATTAAGGCCTATGGCCTCTTGTCCTTCTCATGTAGAGAAGGCACATTACCTGGATGGCCACGCTTGCTTGTTAGCATTTATAGGGTTCCACACGATGTGGGCGCGTTCATTGAGGCTGCGACCGGCCCGGCGGTTGAACGCGTCCCAAAGGGTCATGGCCATCAGGCTGGTCCGGGGATACCGCACGGTCTCCCGTGAGGCGGCGAGCCTCCTTGCCGGACTACCGCCATTGGATCTGGAGGCGAAAGTCCTCGCGCACATGTGGGAGTTGCGCGAGGAGGCGAAACGCCGGGGTGTAACTCCGCTGCCGCGAGAAATCACGGCACAGCGGACAGAGCTCCGGCGGGATCTCATGGCGGCATGGAGTGTACGATTGTCGCAACCCAGCGCTGGGCACGCCACAATTGCGGCGATAAGTCCCCTCTTTGAGGAGTGGCTTGAGAGGCGCCATGGCGTCCTCACCTTCCGCCTGACGCAGGTCCTCACCGGACACGGTTATTTCGGGAGGTTCCTGTTCCGCGTAAAGCGGGAGGAAACGCCCGGGTGTCACCACTGTGTGGATCGCCCGGAGGACACGGTGGAGCATACGGTGGAGGTCTGCCCAGCTTGGGCGGAGCACCGCCGTGTCCTCACGGAGGCGATCGGCGGCGGCGATCTCTCGCGTCCGGCCCTGGTTCAGGCCATGGTTCGGAGCGAGAGTGCATGGGAGGCCGTCACCTCCTTCTGCGAAGCAGTTATGTTCGCGAAGGAGGAGGCGGAGCGCGCGAGGGAGATGCAAGCTGCACGCCCTCGCGGCCCTAGTCGCCGCAGGAGACGCCCCGGGCGTCGGGAGTCGAGAGCCGACTTCCGGCCACCGTAGGCGCGGGCTTGCGGACGGTGAGCAATGGGCAGCTCGCCGTCCGATAAGGACCAGGCCCGTGTCGACGGCGCGTTGTGTTCCACGCGCGCCTCAAAGAGATGTCAGCACCAACCGACGGGGTCGAAAGACCAATGCCTGCTGGGGTTGCGGGTTTGTCCGAAAGGGATAACGCGGCCCCGGCACACAGGCAACGAAAGGAACACGGGTGGGTTTTAGTCAGTAAAAGTCTGACACACCCTCGCGCTCTGCCCAGAGCGGGAGAAGTCATTTGATGATTTCCCATCCAAAAAAAAAAAAAAAAAAAAAGGGTTCCACACGATGTTCTCCTTGGTGTCAAAAATAAACTTTAAAAGGACATAAATATATTTTTTTAAATCACACCGATTCTTGCCAGGTTCGAAATCGACATCTTTGTGGTGGAAAAAGGGCCTCTTAACCTTGCTGTTTTCGAACGTCGCATCTTGACCGATACGACACCTACACTGATATTTATGAATACGCATTGGCTATGCCGATACCGATATGGATGGTAAAATTAAAAGGACTGACTAATAAAATATTTTATTTTTATTTTTATAATCTCGCATCCACAAAAATATTCTCAGTTAATAATTATAATTAAGTACAGTACGACACAACTTAAATGTAGCATATATTTGAACATTTTCATTCATTCATTTCAATTTTACGATTATATTTGGTTTTATACAAATTATTGCGATTTCGTAAAGATCATTTTCACCTAAAGCAGTAATAAAGATTGGTGACTTTGAAGACGCACTCAGTTCGGATGGTGATCGGTTTTACGAATTTTGCCGATGCTACATCTAAGTTGTGTCGTATTCTACTTAACAAGTTGTAATTTTTTTTTTACATTGATGCTTATGTTATGCGGAGAAAGAAGATTTCGCAAGTCCGTTTGTATGAGGCCTGCTGCAGAAAATAATCTCTCGGATGCGACAGAACTCATTAGGAAACTAAAGTTCTTTTGCGCCAATCTTTTATTCTCGTTTAGTTACGTATTTTAAAAACAATTGAAAAATCTAATTATCGCCGATATATCGGCGTCGGTATACTTCGATATGTATGCAAAACATCTTAGTGTCTCGTCGCCAATGTATCTTAAATTGTTTGACAGGTTGACTGCAAACGCTACCAGTAAATTCATTTGTATACACCACGTGCAAAAAGACGCATAAACTTGGTAAAATTCAAAAGTTTTCTCACAGACGTGGAGTATCGATTCAAATGAATGTTTGAGTGAATTTTATACTATACTACACCTACTTGTATTTAGACTTGCATAAGAACGTGATTGATATTGATGAAACATTTCAAAGCAGAAGAAAAGTCATATTCATGAAAAAATCTACTCCTTTATTTATCCATTTTTATCCATTCTGCGATTCATTGCATTTCCTTTCATATGTAAATGTGTGTGAAATGATGCATGGCTATTAGATATTTATGAACGGATTCAATATAATGACTTGCAAAAATCGTTCTAGGAAAGTTCATTTAAAGTACCTACATTATGTAGGTACTTTTAATGAAAGTTCATTTAAAGTACCTACATTATGTAGGTACTTTTAATGAAAGTTCATTTATTAAAGTACCTACATTATGTAGGTACTTTTAATGAACTTTCCTAGAACGATTTGAACTGAAGAAAATACTTTTATTTCATTCACCATGGCATATAATTTTGTCCGTTTTCGCTAACATTAAGTGACACTAACACTAAGGCCCGTATCACAGAAGGTCACTCAAGACTCAAGCATTACTTAAAACTAGTTTCAACCAATCAAAAGGCTTTATACGAGTTTTAAGTAATGCTTGAGTTTTGAGTGAGGTTCTGTAATACGGGCCAAAGTAACGTTTTAATAAAGGCGCGCTGTCTGATTTTCAACTTTCGACGGTAAGCTGAGCGTTGAAAATCCAACAGGCATTAATTTAGGAGTCACTTAGTGTAAAAAACCGGGTATTAGATGTCTACGTCTACGCCCGGGGCAGTGAACTTCGCTACCTTGCTATTTTTTATCCGGGTCTCCGTTCGTGAAGGTACGAAAACTAAAGTAAAAAAATGTATGCTTATTATCCGCATGTAGTAAATAATATGTTTTTTTTTTATTTGGAGTTGAGAATCTATACATCTACTCTAAATAAAAATGCCAATACGCTCTAGTATTCTCTTTTGATCCGATACTGCAAGGCAATGTGTCTGTACAGTGCCTAGTGTCACGTCATTCATAGTCTCTGTAAACACGTCACTTGTCACGAACGTACTCGTAAGTTTACATCAAGCTTTGATCCTCTATCACTGACAACTTGAGTAATCTGTAGCTGTAATGTATCAGCCTGAGGCAATCTTGTAACGTGCAGGAGCTCAGTTAATTACTGATGTTTGTTTAAAGCGCATTGCCATTGAATGTGGTAACACTGCCACCCCAAGCAGGTTACCGAAGATAATGATGCTGATACTTTGATGCTTTGAGCTTATATCATTTTATTTTCAATTCTGCTGCAATGAAAGCTGGATGTTCAATATCTTAACTAATCCTAACTAACAATATAAATGCGAAAGTGAGTTTGTTTATTTATTTGTTTGTTTGTTACGCTTTCACGCTAAAACGGCTGAACGGATTTGGATGAAATTTGGCACATGGGTAGACCATGACCTGGAAAAGGATATAGGATTTTTATCCGGTAGTGTGTTCCCGTGGGACGATTTCCGACGTCCACACCAGCGCAGCCGGGGGCAAAAGCTAGTAATACATAAAATAAAAAAAATAAAGCTGAGGTTCAAAAATTTAGACCACAGTTATTTAGCTTCCTTTTGTTACACAAACCAATTGTTTTCCTTCCTGTTTCACTAGCATTCTCTTTACCGTGGTGCAGCATTGTTGCAGAGAAAACTAGAGTAATACTGAAACACATAAATTAAACGTCAGCTAGTCTCGTCAGCCGTCTCTACAAACACGTCACACGTTTGCTTGTCACGTTTGCTGTTTGTTTTGTCTCTATGCAGATTCAGAATATATGATCTGTGCTATATTGGATGGATATTAAAGGTAAATTGTTATATTACGAAAGGATTAATAAAATATCTATCGCAAAACGAGAAAACCAAATAAACTCATGTCGTAATATTCGCTCAAGTGCAGTGAATTATATTATAATTGCTTTTTTAATAATAACGCATTGTTTAAAATGCAAGTTCGTCGCTATCTGGAGTGTGCATCGTTTGTAATGTCACGTCACTCATCGTCTCTTCAAACACGTCACTCATGTCATGTTTTTCTATGAGTGGCTTTGGTCTATGACATATGTATTACAGAGATGTTCAGAAAATCTGTTTTTTTGTTATTTGTTTAGATTTTGATACCCATTCCGTAAAGTTTATACAAAAAAAAACCTTTCTAATCTGATATTTCAAGTAATTACACAAGAGGTCAATGACTCCATATAAAAAATCATAAAGTAATTTATTTATCATGTTTATAATTATGTATATGTATATCCATCATAACTTAGCGGCCCTAGAGGCCCTTGGGCGGCTTTAAAGCTCTGACACCAGGTTAGTCACTAACCACACGAAAAGAAGAAGAAGAAGACAACTTACCGTTTCGCTAGCTAATTTAATATGACCCTGTAGCTATAGATGTATTTCGTGGTTTGGTTTTAAAAAAAAATTATGCATACAGTCTTAATACATGTTCATGTTTGTTTTGTACCATTAAACCAGAAATGGTTTGTATTGGTATTCACATTCGCTATAAGAACACTCCTTAATCACTTAAATATAACTTGTATTTACTTATTATATACATTATTCTTGTATATTATCCAGGCACGTACACTATTTGCCTATATTATATAAATAAGCAAACAATGTAGGTACATGAACAATCATTTGTACGTAACTCACACAATATCAGCATGAATCTCGAAAATGTCCATAAACACAAATGAATATTTTTAACCGAATTCCAAAAAGGAGGAGGTTATATGTTCGTAGCGTAAGTATGTTTTTTAATTTTATTTATTTCTCCGACCGATTTTGAAAATTCGTTTTTTTTATGAAAGGGTATGCTCCCAAGTTGGTCCCATATAAATTTTATTAACTTTGCTTGGTTAGTTTTTGAATAAGCTTCAATAGTACGTATATTTCCCACTTAGTATAATTATGTGGATAATATACTGATAAATTCCTGTCACTGTTATTTACATAGCAGGTAGTGGTATTCGAATTTGTGTGGGGTAGGTACCACAACTAAAAAGTGAAGTCGGTTGTTTTTTTTTTAAGATTTTATTTATTTCTTCAACAGTCAGCTGTCAAACGCATTAAAAATTAGTCTGATCGTCACCTTGGTGTGGCCCCGCCCTTTTTCGGACTGCTTGCGTTAAAAACCCGATATCTCGCTATTTTACTATGAAAACAATAACTGTTTCGCAATCTGTATAATATTTCCTACTGGTTCTTATAAGACTTATAAAGGCTTGTGCAGACCAGCGCGACTAGTCGCCACGCGACACGAACAATACAATTTCTAAGAAAACTTCACAGTATAACAATAACCGGTGTCGCGTGGCGCGATATGTCGCGCTGGCCTTTAGAATTTGATTTCCAATAAAACGAGCATGCATACACAAAAAAAAGTTTTGTTATTTTCACCCATTTTCCTCATTCAATAACATAAATATCATCATTCTGCATATTTTTACATTATAAAATCATTTTTATACGAAGATTATTAACCTACCAATAAGAAAGCACAATATTATAACTTAAAACCATTTAAAAATATGGCCAAATAATGAATTGAAATGCATCATAGAATTTCGCGGCGCCAACCCGACTCACTCAACGCTCTGTAATTATTGTACACATGTCAAAGTTGTTTTTGTTGTTTTCTAGGAAGTAGAAAGAATACCTACAATTATATGTTTAGCAAATCCACCCTGTGCTACCTAGCAAAAACGATTTGACCCTGGAACTCTAGTGCATATAAAAAGGGTGAGAATGTATCTAGCTACTGTAGTCGTAGAAAACGACTAGAAAACTCACTACAAAAGTGAATTTTCTAACAGATATTTTAAAGGAGATTTCAGACTCTTCACTTTCGTCAAGTGGAAGTAAAGTAGATACTTGATACCAACCTACTAATATTCTACAAACCTAAAACGTCGAGATCTGAAGACGTTCGAAGGTCGTCGATATCGGAAAACATTATATAACTCAAATGGAGTTGAACAGGACACCTGGCAAAGCGCAGGTGGAATAAAGCTGTGACCAACTGGCGTCCAAAGACTGGAAGACGAGATGTCGATCGTCCGGCGAGATGGGCAGACGATACTGTTGCTACGCGGGCAAAACCTGAATGAGGCTGGCAAAGGATCGTGAGGATAAGGACAAGAAAAGTGAGGCCTATGCCCAGGGAAAGTCAGAGAACCTATGCCAGGTGGGAAGAGTCTATAGATGATGATGATGACTAATGTTACTATTCTTATGGCGAACTCGAGACCTATGACTTGGCAGTCCGACGCTCACACCACTAGGCTATCACTGCATATAAACTACTAGAGAGATCATAACACGAAGGTAAAAAAAAAAGATAGACAAAAGCCCACTTCTTTCCGTTCTAGAATTTCATAGGCTTATTGTGGGTAGCATGTTGAGGAGCTCGTGGCTAAGTAACAACAGCCGCACTGGTCGATCCATCAGGTTAAGCTACGCTTGCCGGGGTTGGTCAGTGGATGGGTGACCATCTTTACATACCGAGAATCCTCCGTGCCTCGGAAAGCACGTTAAGCCGTTGGTCCCGGCTGTCATTCGTGGATCTTTGACAGTCGTTACGAGTCGTCAGGAGCCCGAAAGTCTGACACCAGTCTTACCAAGGGGTATCGTATTACCCAGTTACTGGGTTGTGGAGGTCAGATAGGCAGTCGCTCCATGTAAAATACTGGTATTCAGCTGCATCCGGTTAGACTGGAAGCCGACCCCAACATAGTTGGGAAAAGGCTAGGCAGATTGATTGTGGGTAGCATGTTTTACTTAAAGGAAGTCTGATACAGTAAGTATTCCCTTCATCCGTGAAAGGACATGTCCCATGGGGGACAATTGACCTCAAACGCCCGCAACCTTTTCGGGACCAGTCCTTTGCGAGGTGATGGCTTTCATAAAGTGGATACTGTAAACTATCAATATAAGGTACGGTATGGAAATACGTGGGCTTTTTGCGTTGATTATGTAAAAAGATGGAACCCAGCTGCAAGTTTTTATTGAGTATCGCAATTTGCAAACATATTTTGCACGTCGGTCTTTTTATGGTTTATACAACAGAAGAAAGGAAGAGTGAAGAAAGAAAGAGAGGGAATGCTTAAGAAAAAATAAGTTATTTTTCAGAAGATTGTATTATGGCTAAAAAGTCTTATCATCAAGATATTAATTACCGTCCTCCTGGCGGGTTCTCAAAAATTTCGAACTTCCATAGAAACTTTTACCCCTTTAGGGGACGAATTTTCAAAAATCCTTGCATAATGCTCAACTGCTGACCTTTGGACAAAAGGAACTCTTAGGCAAAATTTTACGCTTTATGCTTTTATATAGACCCAGGTTTAAGCTATTAATTGACTGGCAGTGAATGAGGATTTTTTTTTTGTTATGTGTTGCTGATAGAGAAAAGATGTTGGGAAAAAAAGACACCGCAAAGTTTTAAAATAAATTGGGAGAAGTATAGAAAATAGTTTAGCCTTTACCTAATTAAGACGCAGATAATGTCAGAGACCGTGAGTGGTTAGCTTGCGTTTTCTGTACTGAGGTCACGCAACGCGTCGTACGTCCAGCCAGTAATAGGACTCGCTCATGAAGGAATCAAGGAGCGCTGTCCCAAATTTGACGCATTATTCATTTATTATACATAGATCAAAAGTATTTTAATAAAACACGTTTAGTAATAGATCAAGAATTAAATTATCTTTAAAATGGTGAAGGTTTCAGAAAAATAATTTTGATAGATGTTGCTCAGTTTTTTATCCGCGTTAGACATAACTTTACAAACTAATTTCACTATGTAATATAAACATAATCTAAAGTATTCCTTTATTAAGTCATTAAGAAAATGTTATCATTTAACATATATTTTTTCCAAATCATTAACACTACTCGTTTAGACGTGGTTTTCAGTATAAAATCATGAAAAGTCGGTTATCGTCGTCTTAAGCTATAAATTGTCTGGTGATTTTGATCTCAATCATTCAATGATGTTTTCTTTGTGTTAATTACGGCTGATAGGGATGTTGGCAAATAAAGACATTAATTGGAAGGAAGGTAAAAAATGACTTAGCCATTATTACTTAATATGTTCAAGACATTTGAACACGCAAGTCTACTTGCACAAAACAGCTGATCAACATAAAAAACACGCGTCATAACGCAAATGTCACAACGTCAACAGAACAATAATGACGTCACCTATTTCCATATTTTTTTAAACCCTACGTCAGACGTCAGCGTCAGGTCATACCGTTGACACAGTTACTGCGGGTGGTTGCTGAATATTTCATCTATGGTGCTAGTTCACGACGTCACGTTGCCTTCACCTGAAAGCCTAGAATTGTCGCTGATACTATAAATAAGTGTTTAGGCCTTCGGTTTGTCTCTGTGTGTGAGTACTAGGAATTGAATGTTGTTTTTGCTACTAGAAAGAAAGAAAGAAAAGAAAGAAAAATTGTTTATTCTGCATAAACAAAACGCACATAAAAAAGCAAAAAGACATAAAATACACACATACAAAAGCAGCTTAAGGCCCTGTATTCAACCAATAAATAAAATTTAAAAAATAAAAATAATGTTGAATGTTGTTGATGTACTAATGAGGATAATGTTGAAGTGGGTTTTCTTGTAAGAACTGGGAGATACTGAAATCAGAAAAATCGCTCCTTTTAGAATGACAAATCATGAACTGACGCAATAGACTTGAGTTTTGTCGTTATGATCCCTGAGGACCTAGGCAACTGGTAATCGCACTCAAAGCGTTTCGTATATAAAATTTTCTACAATGACCATTTTCAAATGTAACTTCCAGAGCGTTTATTCTGAAAGTGGGCAACGTCGCAAATAGCTGTCAAAAATCTACCTGTTTTGATTAATTTGGCAATATTACTGTATGGATATATGAATTGTGGCTAACTAGTGAACTAGAATATTAATAACGAATTGCAACTATAACACTAAATTTGATGTTGTACCCGTTTTAGTTGTAACAAAGGCATTTGGAAAGTTTCACATTTCTTATTTCCATACAGTAATATTACCAATTTAATCAAAACAGCGAAATATTTGACATCTATTTGCGACGTTGCCCACTTTCAGAAAAAACCATAACCATTCGTTTTTTTCATGAAAAAAACATATTCCGTATGGTTTTAAAAAATATTATTCGAATCGGTCGAGCCATTTTCGAGTTTTTGCGAGACTTATAAGGCAATTGATTTTTAGGGTTCCGTAGTAAACACGGAACCCTTATAGTTTCGCCATTTCCGTCTGTCTGTCTGTCTGTCTGTCCATCTGTCTGTCCGCGGCTTAGCTCAGAGACGGTTAGTACTAGAAAGCTGTAATTTGGCATATGTACGTATATACATATTAATCATGCCGACAGTGGCAAAAGAAAAAAAAAAAAATTTTTTAGGGTACCTCCCCTACACTTAAAGTGGGGATGTCTTTTTTTTCCCTCATCTACTCCATGTTGTGGGGTATCGTTAGAAAGGTCTTTCAAAAATATTGTGAGTTTTTAACCATTTTTGTATTCAGGGATCCGTTTGCGAAATATTAAGCTTTTAACTGAAAATGTTTGTTAGAGTCAAGTGTGTGTTCCCCCGCCTTCTAGCTAAATGGTTGTACTTAGACTTGTGACAAAATTCACAGCAGTAGTATATATAACGAAATTAAAAGGAAAACTATGAGAGCTAAGTAGGCTGTACAGGTTAACGAGAAATAATCAACCAACTTAAATTTGCAGTTTGAAAAACATGATCTCCCATACATTCCGTTTGGGATATGAAGAACATGTTTTTCAACTACAATGATAAGTTTGTTCTTGATATAAATTCATCCTAACTACGGAACCCTTCATTGTGCGTGGTCCGCACGCACTTGGCCGGTTTTTTTATACAGGGTGGCAGATACATCGACGCGAAAAAATTTCGTCGGTTATTAAAACAAAAACAGCAGTTCCATACATTTTGACCGCGTAGGTATTGCACTTTTCTATGAAACAGCAGATTTTTTTTTTATTAACCGACTAAAAATTTCACCACGATCAGAATCATGTACTGAATCCATGTTATCAGTTTTCGCGTCGATGTCCTTGGCACCCTGTGTATAGATAGATGACACGTGTACTACGTGCACATATCGATCTGTTTTCTAGTTATTCAATATAATGGTTGCATTCACTTTTCAGGGAATTGGATAACAATCACTAGTACGATTTTTACCGAGAACCTGAACTATATTTGCAATTAACGTCATTTTGTACTGGAATGTAATATTTTCGCAATTGTTTTTTCATAGTAGTAATTTTTTTTACTGCCTCGGTGCTCTCGTGGGCGTAAACGCTACTGCTGAGCATGAGGTCCTAGGTTCGACTTCCAGGTCGGGCAAAGTGTTATTGGGTTTTCTACCTAGAATTTCTCAGCAGCAGCCCGGAGTCGATTTGTGCCCGGTGGCAATAGGCTCGCCCCCTATTACATGGGACTTAAAAATAGCTGGCGAAATTTGGGTGCACTATAGGTACACCTCTGGCCTGTGCACAACCCTTCGGGGTAACAGGGCGTGATGTTATGTAGTTTTTTTGAAGTGAAAAAGCTTCTTTAAGCGCGTTGAGCACTTTTTAGGTGAACAAAAATCATGAAACTCGCGTCGTCGTCACCGAACGCTTTCCATGAGCTAACACTATTCACAAGTAACTTAGTTTTTTTCTGCATCGTTAAAAAAAAAAAAAACTATGTTTTAAATAAATTATAATTGATAAAGTTACTTTTAGGCCCACTTGCACCAAAAGTGATTAATACTTTTAATGCTAAACAATTATTTGAAACATCTCTCATCTCTGTCATCTTCAAACGATTGACAAAAACCAGAACAGTGTTTTAAATCCGTTTTGCACTAAACAGGTTTAGTGATTCGTGGTGCATGTGGGCCTTAAATGGCAAACCTTTTCTCAAAAAAACTGAATATCACAGAAAAAAACAACGTAAAAAACTTAGATCGAAAACTAGCCAATAGTTGCTCACGGACAGACTCGGTTAGAACTTTGTCGTAGCAACATTTCCAACAAAAAATTAGATTTACAACTTGCCCCATAAAACCTCGGATCAAACTCCACTCGAAGTTACAACTAAAACTAAAAAAAACTGCTAGCAACAGTTGAATCTAAACCAACTTTGAGCTTTGATTAAACCAACTTCTGTACATCGCATGGAAAAGGCAAGCAATCAATTTGTACAGGCCATTCTAACCCTTACCACGATTTTGTTGAGGTTATAATTGCGTGTACAAAAGTTGCAGCTAGGTTGAAACTGTTAGGCCTATTTCAACTTGTGAATACATTTTCAAATATCGTTCAGCGTTCACAGTTGAGTCGAGAACTGGTTAGCATTTAACTATGTTTAATTAACTGTGGGTTTGTCGCTCCGTGTGTTAGTTAGGTTGAGTTCCGGGGACAAATGTGGAACACATGATTCTATTGTTTGGCTATTCGGTTAGATAGTATCAGGGCTGATTTAATCAATGAAACTGAACGCGGTCAGCATTCCTAAAACGCGTTCATGAGCTGTCAGTGTCAAAATTGTTATGGAATATTGTACACCGACAGCTCTTGAACGCGTTTAGATGTGCTGAACGCGTTCAATTTCATTGGTGAAATCCGCAGTTAGGCCGTTTCTTCATTGGTCGGTGCGGTGTCGTTTCGGTATAGTATGCTCTGTTTACCGAAACGGTACCGCACTGCTTTCATTTATGTTTTCGGTATAATTTGTGCAGTACCGTTTAATTAATTGAAATATAGGCGCTCGGTAAGGTTTCGGTACCGAGTATACTGAGCATGCTGATCCCGCTCCGCTGACGTACCGATCAGTGAGGAAAGAGCCTTATATGGATGATGTAGGTATTATTGAGAGCTGCCGATTAACTTGTAAATAAAGGTTTTTAGGTTGTCGAAAAAAGGTCTCCGAAAATAACACTCCAACCAGCTTGGTTTAGTGGGTTTTAATACGTTCAGTGCCGGGAGCCCTCCTGGAGGGTTCACTCAAGTCGCATAGGGGATGCCGGGAGCCCTCGCGCAGGGCTCATTTTAAATCTAGGTCTTTCTTTTTTTGCATTATAAACTGTGAAAATAAAATCAGTATTTCAAACCTAATGCCGGTGACACTCCTCAAGGGTTAACTTGACCCTCCTGGAGCCAACTTGCAATATGTATGGTAGCATGGAGTATGAGAAAAATGTGTGGAGTCGAAAGTGTTAAATCACTATTTGTAATATTTTTTTAGTTCATACGATGCCTTAGACAGGGTCTATAGATGATGGTTATGTGCCTTCATTTTTGTGAGAATAAATAGTATTTAATTGTTGTTATTCATTTATATATATTTTGATTTAGGTAATTGGTTTCATAAGCTGTGTAAATCAAATAAATATATAAATAAATATGAAAATGATAGCCTAAAGACTCCCAAGATTAAGCGTAGGTACCCAAGTAAGCACTAGGTACTACTAGGGAGAGTCTTAAACCTACTTAGCTGCTTAGTATTTCTGACACCGATTGCTAGGTTTTGACTTAGAAATCTAGACATGTAAACCGAGGTTGGTAACCTTTATTGAAGGTAATTGACTTCCATAACTTGCATGCAAGAGTTACATAACAACATTCAAGGAAATACCTACTATTCTACGCATATACAGCATATATACAGGGTGGCAAGGATATCGACGTGAAAACTGAAATTCTAAACCTGCCTGCGATGAAATTATGCGTCGGTTATTTTTTTTTAAATCAGCTGTTCCATACCTTTAAATCGCGTAGGTATTGCACTTTTCTATGGAACAGCAGATTTTTTTTTTCACCACAGCTCGGTTGAGAATCATAGTACTGAATCCATGGTATTAGTTTTCACGTCGATGTCCCTGCCACCCTGTATATAAGAGAGGTTTGCTTATTCATATTTAAGGGTGTGGCATAGACCATCAAACTGAACCAATTTCTCCATGGGCCCAACATCATAATCGCGAAAAAATTATCAACTGTCACACAAAAAACTTCAATACCTACTCGACAAAATGTATGGAATGGGGGAGATAAGGTAAACAAATTCATAAACGAGTTACTGAAAACATCTCGAAAATTACACATAATTATCAACCTTAATCCACTCCAGAAATTCCTTTGTCATAAAAATAACCACAAAAAAATGTGGGCCATCCATTCGTTACCCGACAAAGGGGTAGCAAAGCCCTGTCAGTCCTCTATCTCATTACTCATTCCGTTTCGCAAATCCTTTTAGTTGACGTCGACCTTTCATAACTGAGGATCGGAATAAGCGGCTTACAATACGCTTGACATTGTTGTTTTGTATGTTGTTAATAACTCCTTTAACGGTTTAGGGCCATATCACACTGATAATATACCAGCGTATTACCGGCGGCGCACTGTGGAACGAAAAATGTATAGAGCTAATGCTTATATTTCCGGAACGGAGAGAATAACCGTTATATCCCTGCACACGGTGATGTAACTATTTATTTATGATTTTTTGACGTATTTGATTTTTTCAGATATGATAAAGTTTTTTTATTTTTTCAAAAATAATAAAAATGGCACTTAATCTCGGTATATGACGCATGTCAAAAAATCATTAATAAATAGTTACATCATCGTGTGCAAGGATATAACGGTTATTCTCTCCGTTCCGGAGATATAAGCATTAGCTCCATACATATTTTTTGTAAACAATTATAAGTTGCCAATTTGCTTACCAGATTATATCCAATGATATTTATTTTCTTTGTAATTTTTTTCTGTCGGGAAAATGTCATGGAATCGCGTTTTCGTCAAACATAGTACTTAACATTAATCCTCAACTTTACCATATATTTATTTAAAAAATAATGCTGCAGTATTTTTGATATAACCGCGGATCATGGTAAGCAATTTGAGGTAAGTATTGTAGATTCTTAAGTAGGGCCCAGGCACTCATTTGTTTTAGGCAAAGAGATTGCTGTTATCAGCATTGCTAAAGGAACGAAGAACAATGCTAACGAAAGAAGCCTCATCCATTCCGGCCTAAATGATCACTGACACCAAAACAAACCTATTCTAGTTCAACGACTGACCTTACCACCATTGTTTTGATAGCACTAAAATACAACTAACTTTTACAATAAACTAAAACTATTTCTGTGTTCGACACCGATTCCTTTGCTATTATTCATTCATCATACTCGTAATGGGAGTCATTTGGTTCGTATGAGTAATTCTAGTTATGTTTTTCTGTAGAACAGTGATTATATTGCAATTACAGAGGGTGTGATGTTAGTACCTACGAGGTGGTTTTGATGCTATCGCCTTTTGTTTGTTGTCGTGAACTTTGCAATGCAGTATGATTACATTTAGCGTCGGGTCACACCGGAATGGCAGCGACCGGCGGCGACGCGGCGAGCACTTTCAATGTGAAATCATTTTAAACTTTATCTAAATACTTAAAAGACCAATATCACTTGAAACGCTTGAAAAGGTCGCGAGGCCGCCCGCGATGACGCGAGCGGCCGCGCGCCACGCGCATCTTGTCGGTGGTTCTGCCCGCAGCTGCCAGCGGCGACGTGACTCAGCCCTTAAAGGTGAGTATAGACTAGAACCAAAATGCAATAGAAAGGAGTATTTTAGGAATAAAAAGAAGGGAAAGAGTGCAACTACAAGAATATAAAATTTAAAAATGCACACACAGCCTACAGACAGTTAAGATGGCGATGGACGGGACATATACGGGAGAAAGTAAAGAGAAATGGACTAAGTCAGTAACATAATGGTATCCAAGAGGTTAAGATAATCCAAGAGGTGAATTAAATGAAACACATAAAGTTGGCCGAAGTATGGGAAACGACAGAATTTTCTGAAGATATACTACATCTGTCTGAATAGTAAATCCAGTTGTTTATGCTATAAACCATAGCAAAGTTCTAAGTTACTAGAAAGTCGAAACAGACTGAAACAACAAATGATAAAATCCAGTTGCTTTTTACACTTGGAAGTGGTTCCGTATAAAATAATGAACGGACTCGATGAATATTTAAAGACAGCCTTCACCACAGCAATAAGGAAGATTAACTGCATGTGTTTCTGTTACATTTGATGATCCATTAGCTTCTGCCCGCGATTTCGTTCGAATAAATTGTATTGTTTTTACATTTAAAAAAAATCCTACTAGCTATTGCCAGTGGCTTCGTCCGCGTACAGACCAGGTTATCCCACGGAAACCTACAACCAGGATAAAAAGTATCCTATTTCCTAATGCAGGTCATGGTCTACCCGTGTGTCAAATTTAATCCACATCCGTTCAGCCGTTTTAGCGTGAAAGGATAACAAAAAAAACTCACTATTAGTTTGATTGTATTTACGGTTTTAAATAAAATAGTAATAGTAGTATTACTTGTATCTTTCATTTTTGTGGACCACTGAAAATCAGCGCTGTGCTGTGGGACCCCCATAGTACAGAATTATGCTGAGTTGACTCCTTGTTTAAAGCACTAGGAAGTGGTGAAGGGTGCGCGTTTTTGGGGGACTGAACTACTACAACTCAGATCAGCCAGACTATACTGGAGACACACCAGAGGGTCTAGACAAAGTGGCAGTTGAAAACCATGATGGAAAAGTCAAAAATGAATGGAACAGACTAAGGGCGCGGTGTCGCCTGTTGTTGCATGCCAGCGGTCGTCTACGGAACGGTACCTTTATGTTACTTATGGAAAGCTAATGTCAATCCCGTTGAAATTCGTTGTAGAAATACTAAACGTTTTGAAAGCCATTGCCAATTTATATAGGCCCTCAGAAAAACATTTGCGACAATATATGAAGCGCGGTAAATCCCAGTTCCCTACGGAAATGAATGAACTGTCAAGGAACCCGCAGCCAAATTAATTAGAAAATGCAGTTGAAAAAGTTAACAGTAGTTTTTACTGTAGCAAAACTACATCCTACTTATGGTCTTCGATCCGATGAAGAACGACCTTTAGCCATCTGCTTAATGAATGAAAAGAATTTTTTTATATCAAATTTAGTATGTTAAAAAATATATTGCGAGTATTGCAAGTTAAGAAAATCCGGGTCAGACTTCAAAAATGCCTTTTTTTCTAAAGTTGCACTCATTCGTTTAACGATTAATTCGTTATTAGTAACAAATGTTTCTCTTAAAAAGCACTATTCATTGATATACTTATCTCTTATGGCTATTGTGAAGAACATTCTTAAATTTAGGTGGCAAGGTAGTCACCGATTTAGGTCATTAACTCCGAATTTACTAACAATTGGCAATAGTCGAGTTAGTAGCTAAGGTTCTCCTTGAAAAGCTCTTTCTATTGGTGTACATCATGCAATGTAACAAAAAAATATTTTTGAATTTTTTATCAATCACAGTCTGGCCAGGATTTTTTTAGCCAACCCACTCGCGATATATTTTCTAAATTTGAAATAAAATACTTTCACCCATTAAACAGATGGATTAAGCTCGTTCCTCTATGTATCCTAAGCTAATAGTTGCATTTGTTAGGAAACTGATGCGACGTTCCCCCACAAGGGCATCGCATTCAACACAGCAGGCAATGTGGAGTAATTTAATTAGTTCCCTGTTCTTATGTTCTGTCTGTTCAAACCCTTAGTACAGCAGTACACATAATAATATAGGATGTATCAGAAAAGTGTGTTAAAATTGAAGGGTCCAGACCATGAAACTGGGCAACTTTTTCCACGGGATATCGTAATAGAAAACTTGACCACTACAATCCAGGTGTTGTAGTGGTCAAGTTATCAAGTAGCACTGAACAGTATTGCGGTTGGTCCGTGGTTAGATGCAAAATGTGAGTAAGCATCGTATGAGTAAGCATGCTTTACCGATTTTAACCGACTTCCAAAAAAGAGGAATATTTCCTTTTTTTTATGTATGTCCGATTTCTCCGTCAATTGTGGACCGATTTAAAAAATTCTTGTTTTTGTTTGAAAGGGTATGTTCTCAAGTTGGTCCGATATAAATTTTATTAACTTTACTTGCATAGTTTTTGAGTTAGCTTCAATAATACTTGTTTTTCCCACTTAGTATATGTGGATGATATGATGATAACTTCCTGTCACTGTATTTACATAGCAGGTCGTGGTATTCGAGTTTGTGTGGGGTAGGTACCACAAGTCTGTTTTTTTATTGTTGTAAAAAGTGGTTTTCTTTTTTCATAGCGTCACTATAAGTACACAATCTGTGAAAATCTCAACTGTCTACCTATTACGGTTCATGAGATACAGCCCGCTGACAGACAGACGGACGGACGGACGGACAGCGAAGGCTTTGGGTTCCGTTTGGCATCCTTCGGGTACGGAATCCTAAAAAGCAATATTCTTCACTCAGTTAAATTACCTACACCCAAATCTAGCAAACTATGCCAAATTAGGAAACTGGCTCCCATTGTCCACCTCCATTGTGTTAGTACTATTGAACGTCCGTGTAACTGCGATTTCCAAACCAAACCCATTATTCATTATGTTGTACACGGTTATGGCGTTTTCATTGCCTGGGCTTGGTGTTTCCAGTAGTTCCAGTGAAATATTGCTTTTGCTTTTCTGGAAACTGCACAAAGCGAAAGCGGAAACCGCACTTTGTAATGCAAATGCAATGAGTTGTATTTCTTCTTCTTCTCAGTGATAGCCTAGTGGTGTGACCGTCAGACTGCCAAGTCATAGGTCTCGAGTACAAACCCAAGTCACGCACCTCTGACTTTTCGGATTCATGTGCGTATTGTATAATTATCACTTGCTTGAAAAACGGTGAAGGAAAACATCGTGAGGAAACCGGCCTGAGAGATATTTCTCAACGGTATGTGAAGCCAAGACAGAGACCCATGGGTGGCTTTAAAACTCTGACACCAGGTTAGTCACTAACCACACGAAAAGAAAAAGAAGTTGTATTTGACCCATAAACTATTACAGCAATCCTTAGAAAGTAAAGCTCTACGTGACTGGATTCAGTTTCAGTAGACTCGAGAATCTGAATCCTGTCTAACCATTGCCACTTCCTTGGAAATCAAAAATAGTTTCACAAAAAAACCTTGCGATGCATTGTACCAGGAAACCACTTTTTGCTTACAATCATAATCACCCTCTGATGTTCCCACCGCTGGGACACAGGCCTCCTCTCAGTGAGAGGGAGTCGGCCGTAATCCACCACGCAACCCCGTGCGGGTTGGTGAATGTTACATGTCTTTGAATTTTCGGTTCTAGGACATACCGGTTTCCTAACGATGATTTCCTTCACCGTTTTGAGAGCAGCGTTGATGAAATAATTTACACACAGTAAAGCGCTTGCCAGGGTTCGAACTTACGACCTACAACTCGTAAGTCGCGGCCGTTACCACTGTGCAACCACCGCTCTTTCCCTACTTGAAACACCAAGCGTGTTTCAAGTAAGAATTCGAAGGTTTCAGGATAGGTACAGCCTCATTTCGCCAGTTAAGTTTAAGGCCAATAATATGAGGTCACCACTTTTTGTTGCCGACTTTACTCCTTTTTAGGGTTCCGTAGCCAAATGGCAAAAAACGGAACCCTTATAGATTCGTCATGTCTGTCTGTCTGTCTGTCCGTCCGTATGTCACAGCCACTTTTTGCCGAAACTATAAGAACTATACTGTTGAAACTTGGTAAGTAGATGTATTCTGTGAACCGCATTAAGATTTTCACACAAAAACTGAAAAAAAAACAATAAATGTTGGGGGTTCCCCATACTTAGAACTGAAACTCAATTTTTTTTTTTCATCTAACCCATGTAGGGTATCTATGGATAGGTCTTCAAAAATGATATTGAGGTTTCTAATATAATTTTTTGCTAAACTGAATAGTTTGCGCGAGAGACACTTCTAAAGTGGTAAAATGTGTCCCCCCCCCTGTAACTTCTAAAATAAGAGAATGATAAAACAAAAAAAAAATATACGTCATATTTGCTAAATATTGTACGGTGGTACGGAACCCTTCGTGTACGAGTCCAACTCGCACTTGGCCGGTTTTTTTAGATATTAAATTCCGTAGCCTTGACAATAGCAATTGTTAGAATTAGGTCGATCTAATACAGTACAGGTGAGCTTGATTCGAATCCAAAACAATGACCTCGCGGTGAGAATAGATGATCTAGCTCTCTTTTTTGGCTACTATTAGTCACTATAATAATGATTTTGCTAATTAAAAACGTTAATTGAAACTGATAACTAGAGATAGCTTTCAATACTGGTCCAAATCCCAGTTTTGGAGAAGCTAAACGACACCGTATTGTGAAACTTTTGTAATTAGGATTGGCTCGATTTTGAACGATCGATTTTGATCTTTCTGTTCCTATGGGTATTTTAACCAATTCGTATCCAGCAAATAGAAATAGGGATGTTCGTGATGATGATATAGTAGCGGAAGAGTTCTGATTCGAGAAGATTTGAACTTTGGCTGTAGTCACTCAGACAGTAGTGTGGCTTGATGATGGACAAAGAGGAGGCGTTTCACGATCAGCGAATGAATTGGGCAAAATGGCTAATGGAAAATATGGAAAATGCTGCCTGAACAAATGACTCTATACCAATTATTGAATTTTAGAAACATTGTTTAAGAACAAGTTAACAAAAACGTAATTTATGAATCCCGGTAGATAAAAATAACAAGAGATAATCATTCAACTAACATTGAAACACTCAAAGGTCCTTACATCTAATAAATGGCCAGATTCCCGCGTAATAATACCATACTGAGCCCTATTTAAGAGCGTTTATAAAGAAAGTGGGCAACGTCGCAATTAATTCAATTTTTCAATATTTCTTGTATGGAAATAAGAAATATGGCTAATTAGTGAACTAAAATATTGATTATGAAACGCAATAATTAATATCGTAACAACGAATATTTAGTTTTAGATATTAAAAAAATTGTCGGAAAGTTTTCAAATGCCTTCTTTACCTAAAACGGTTACAACATCAAATTCAGTGTTATAATTGCAATTCATTATTAATATTCTAGTTCACTAGTTTGCCATATTTCTTATTTTCATGCAAGTAATCAAAACAGGTAAATATTTGACGGCTATATTCGGCGCGACTTCACCAACTTTTTGGATGAACGCTCTTAAGATGAATGGAGCTTCCTTAAAAGCATGTGATTATTGGCACCACCATGGTTCTTATCTTGAAACGGATTATTATCGACACCTGGCACTTCATAAAGCCTTTTAACCTATGTACCAATGTGTCTGAAATATACATTGGATCTTAAATGTTAATCTAAATGTTGTTGCTTTAAAAGTCATAATACTACATAACTTTGTCTGTTGTCTTTTATGGTTATTATTTTATTTTTATTTTTAATGTTTTTATTATTAATTTATATTGTATTTCATTTTATTTCCATCTCTGATTTCATGTTGTATGTTTTGATTTATTTATTATTATATTTTCGCTTTGTCAAACTTAATGTTTTACCTAGGTTATAAGAGAATGATGTGGTCTCCTATAATTGGAAGCGCACACTGAATTTTTCCCTGTTCTTAGATTATAAACTTGCATGTAATTGTGTAGCCTCTGTTGGAGATCCAATAAATAAATAAACCCTCAAAAACCACGTCGCTGTTGAGGAAAACATTCTTGAGTATATTAATGAAACCTGGTGACGCTGCGGCACACCACAGAGCTGCCAAGACTAGCGGGATAAAATGAGAGATGAATGGTCTTGACTAGCTCTAGATCAAATTTTATGATCAAAGAGGAAACCTTAGCTGTAAAGAGAAGAAGAAACAGTCTAACATTAACATAATCGATTATAAACCTAGTAATAGGGCTTTTACAGCACAATTTAATTTACAGTTCTTACATTGATCTGGTAGTCGGAGGTGAAGTTATAAAACTTGATTGATACCTGGATTTGATCCCTAGACATTCAGTTTTTTTGTTAGACAGTTTTATGGCTCTGGCAGCTCGGGGTCAAATAATACCCCGGCAAATAACTTGCTTTCGGTTTTTATGAGAACTATTCCGTCACTGACGAGTTTCGGGTCATGTCTGAATATCTCCAACCCTTTGGCTTTCGAAGGTAACAAGAACGTCGGTTATGTCGAGTGGTTCGTTTTACATAATCGCCCTTTTCTGTTTACCCGGCCTGTCATCGTTATCGTGCGTCTTTTGTTCATTATTATGTTATCTTTTAATAAGCTTGGATACCAACACCATCGATACGAGATTACAGATTTCATAAACAGTTTATGAGTGTTTGATTGCCATTGCTGTTTATGAGTCATAACTTTATTCTTGTGTATGAGCACGTTCTGCAACATTATAACACCCAGTAGCCGACCCATTATTCAAGCAATTTATAGCCTGACATCCCCACAATTTCATCGTTAATACAGCTCCAACGTTTATCGTATCAAATCTCTGCAGGCATGAAAAAACCTTCAGTGGAATGTGGCAGCAACTTTCTGAATGATTTCACCTCAGCTGAGTCACGCGAACATTTCGCCACAATATGTGGTACCACATACGTGTGTACTTGCCATTACCAAGGGCAACCTCCGACCTTAAACCAAGAACTCACCTTATCAAAACAACGACATTTTTAACAGCCAATTATGTCTATACTAAAGGAAGACACTACGGGCAGCTAACATTACCGAAACACTCACTGTAACAGCTAAATTGACAGGTTAAGACAACACACACGATTTTAACACTTCAGGACATCATTTTTATTGATGAAAATGGTATTCGGCGTCCGCTAAGGGTCCGTGGGCGACCGGCAGGCGAGCGCGCTAGCCCGCGCGCCGCCTTACTTTAACTGAAATACGCGCTCGCGAACTGTTTTTTGCGCAGGCGTAGCACAACGCAGGATCGGCCGAATTTCACCCTTATACACCTCCATGGAAAGGTTAAACCACCTATTTTCTACCAAGGAGAAACACACTTTATATTTATAGCACAAAGTTGGATTTAGATTGGTCAGAAATTCGCCGTTGTTCCGTTATGAATAGGTCGTTGCGTGTGCCGCACTGCACACGATGGTAATTAAATATGTGTTTGACAATAGTATCGAGGCTCCGGCGGCTGTGCTCTCCTGATGACGTCAATGGTCCAAACGCTCATTGGAGAGCGTTCACGTAGAAACCGTTTTGCGAGAGTTTGCGAGCGATCCGCGACTCAAAGCGACCGAGCGAAAAAAATGACGGTGATTTGCATTTGAAATTGGAATAAGCTTTTTCAATTTAAATGTTCGCTTGTTAATTTCTTTCCCGGTTTTCATGTAACATGAAATTGGGAGAATCAGCAATTTATTTGGAAGTCATTAGTCAACTGCCTTTAAAGGGTTACGAAATAATTTAAGCTGTTCGCTATCGATGGGGTGCAGTGGCAGTTTGACACAAGCACAATTAAATTAATGTTCAAAGTGAAATAGCCTTGTAATTTATTAATAGTATCTTTGTATAATCGGTATTTAAACCTATTAATAATTCTTGAGTTTTAGAACTCATTAACTAACCATTAACCAAAATTTAACTTTTTCGTTTCATTCTAAGTACCTACAGCTATACGTATATGTATCGTATTTTGTGGCCCAGCTGCACTAAGGCCTACCTATAACTCCCGCTCAAAAGTTGCTTACGTCATTAAAAATACGTCCTATCTGTAGTCCAGCCAATTTTACAGCGTTACTCAGCGGACTCCAGCTGCCAGAGTAAACAAAAGATAAATGAGCGCGATTTATTCTGACTGTGCGGCTGTTACGTTAGCTTTGCTAAAAGTGACTAAAAAGCTTGTTACTCAGTTTGTCTACTGCACTAGTATTACGTATAAGCTTAAGCTGTATATGTTTTTTGGCCAAATTCTTGGCTTAGAGCGTTATCACACTGACGATTTGCCAGCGTGTTTCCAGCGAGGCGATTTGTGAGCGTGCTCTCCGCGCGTGCTCGCCGCGGCTACGCGACGTGTTCTCCGTGTGGCGGCATCTAGGTACATCGCCACATGCGAACTACGCATCAAAGACCTGACGTCACACAAAATTCTGAGGTCAAACAAGGCCTGCATCGCGCAATTACTGTTTACCGCGCGTACGACATATATATGACTATCCGACATCAACCATTGGGCACAATACCGTCTGGTCGGAGGATCTTCCCTTTTCTATAGAGGATGAGTGAACTTTACACCCTGTTCCTCTTACCTGTAGATCCGCGTTTTCACAAAATTGTACACTCGCTTGTTTCATTCGGTCTTGTACACTCACGTCAACCACTCGTTACGCAAAGGCGGCGAACACGTTACTCATACGTGGCGTGTTCGCTGGAAACACGCTCGCAAATCGCCAATGTGTTAAGACACTTAGAAAAGCTTAGAATGAGCGGCCATGTTTGAAAAGCAATGCAGCAATTCCTATTCTTGACGTACATCAGGGGCAAGTATGATCGTTGGATCAGGGATCATAACATCTTAGAAAACTAGCTTTTGCCGGCGGCTTCGCCCGCGTGGAAGTCGGAATATATCCCACGGGAACTTACTACCGGGATTAGAAGTACTTACTGTTATTCATGTGTTATTCCATTATTTTGTAGTATTACTTATGTGTTATGCAACCGTTTTTTTACCAATCCGGAACATACGTCCAGACAAACAGACATACGGACGAAAATTCTAAAAACTATGTTTTCGGCATCAGAATCCTTGAACACCTCGTAGCAATTACTTTTTTTCATAAATATTCAATATACATTTCGGACTTAGTTACTTATTATATTAATAGATTACAAACCAACCATTAAGCTGACACTAGACTTCAAAAAAGTCAACAAAAAAAGAAAACACTATGTCGGCGTAATTAATACCTATGCCTAATTACAGCTTTCTAGTACCAAACAGTCTCTGAGCTAACTCGCGGACAGACAGACGGCCATGGCGAAACGAAGTATAAGGTTTCCCTTTTGACTACGGAACCCTAAAAAAGACGCTGTCAATCTCAAGTTGTTACTACTGCTGTGGGGCTGACTGTTCGGTCGGTTATTGTAAACAGCCCATTTACGGAAAGTGCAAAACTTTTGTGATGACCTAGTTTAATAGATACTATAATAATACTAGCTCCGCCCCGTGCTTACACCCGCATAAGTCTCAATCCTGTAAGAATATCGGGATAAAAAGTATCCTATGTTCTAAGTCAGGTCATGGTCTAGCTATGTGTCAAATTTCATCCAAATCCGTTCAGCTGTTTTAGCGTGAAAGTGGAACAAACAAACAAAGAAACTCACTTTCGCATTTATAATATTACTAGCTTTTCGAGGTCGGAATTTTCCCATGGTAATGTACTACCGGGAAAAAAAAGTATCCTATGTGTTAAGCCAGGTTATAAACTATCTGTGTGCCAAATTTCATCTAAATCCGTTTAGCCGTTTTTGGGTGATTGAGTAACAAACATCCAAATATACAAACTTTCACATTAATAATACGAGTATTAGTAGGATATACAGGCTGGCATCGACGCGAAGCCTGTCACCATGGATTCAGTGCATGACTCTGAACCCCCCGGCGTAGAAATTTTTCGAAGGTTAATAAAAACAAAACAGCTGTTTCATATAAAAGTCAAATGTATAGAACAGCTGTATTTTTTTTAATAACCGATGAAACATTTCTAGGCAGGGGGTTCAGAATCATGTACTGAACCCATATATATAATATATACTAGGATATAATGGTCAGGAATGTTAGGATGTTACTGTGTTACTACGCCTACACCTATTACCTAAGAGTATTTACATTTCAAACGTCACATTTCATCACTTCGTCACTGAACACTAATCAAGCGTAGGCAACTAGGCGTAGGCATCTAGCAGTTCTCATGTTTCACCGCTGCCCTATGAATCATCGACGCCCACTCAGCTTTGCTGACATTTGCCTGCAAATATAACGTTGTTTGTTTATCCACATTAAATGTTGTACGACGGAACTTTTGTAAACTAAGTTTTTATTGGGGTAGAATGAGCAAAGTCTGAAATTCATAAAAATCTTAAATTCATTCGGTGACAGACAACGCACAGCCTAAACCCTCGGATTTAGAAGGTGACCACTAAACAAGGACCGCGGAAGTACTCCATGACGGGGGGGGGGAACTTATTTGGTCACACCCTTCCTTCAATCTCCGGCCCTGGCTTCCTTCGGTCAATTTACTGAAGACGAAACAGAGATAACTTGATCAATGATTTTTATTTTATTTATTAATATACAGATATTGCAAAGATTCACTGGTTGATACTACCAATAACGCCTCACAGCCGTCTTTGAAGAACGCCCACCCGTTGATTTTAAGGGGGGCCTCTACCCCCACTTCCGCGGTTCTGACAGTGGCACTAAAGACGTCTGAATTCTTCTTTTAAGGGGATGAAAGTATGGAATTTCGTAACTTTTGCCGATTTGAAATAAATCCACGGCTTGTAGTGATAACAAAGAAGCTTTTGACTGACTCTTCGAGCTAGTGGTTGCAAGCGCGGTTGCTGACCGTGGCGCCACCCAATACCTATCAAGAATTTCTTGGAAGCAATCCAGGGTCTCGATTTGAACTCGGTTAATAGCAATAGATTCACGCTTCACACATATGTCTATATTTCTATCTGGTGATACGGGGATGGACCTTAGAGAAAATTCGTAGCGAGTCGACGAAAAAAAAAAAAAAAAAAAAAAACATAAATAGTTAACTTGTAATCAGGCTCGTGAATCCCTCCTGAAACTTTTCCTTCATTCTTCCTCTTCCAACCAATCAATCAATCAATCTACCTAGCCATTTCCCAACTGTGTTGGGGTCGGCTTCCAGTCTAACCGGATGCAGCTGAATATATTTTATTTTCTTCCTCTTCCAACCACGAGTAGAAAAAAACCCTAAAACAAAAGAAAATCCGGTTCACAACTGTCTAACTTCCTTTTTTTTTTGGGTGGGAAATTATCAAATAACTTCTCCTGCTCTAGGCGGAGCGGGAGGGCGTGTCAGACTTTTACTGACAAAAACCCACCCGTGTTCCTTCCGTTGCCTGTGTGCCGGGGCCGCGATATCCCTTTCGGACAAACTCGCAACCCTGGCAAACTTTCTAACTTCCACGATCGCTTCCACAAAGGCCTGCTCTTGAAGTCTGTATCAGTTTGTTTATTTCCATGCAGAGTACTTCTACAGACATGCGGTCACTGCTCTTGAACCGAGACAGATCCGACTCGGATACGGCGGATATGGAAATAGATCGTAGTGATTGTATAGGATCATTGTCTTTTTTGCATATCTTGTGTGAACATTTGTATTAAAAAATGAAATACTTACTCGTATTATTTCTAGAATTCATATCTACACTTAATTGGAGTAGGTTATACTCATATTAATAGGATTTTTATTAAAACTTATATAATAGAATTATTTTTTAAATCATCGTTAAAAAAGTAACGAATACGTCACTTCCACGTCGTGTGCAACATCAATTTATGATAATAAAGACTAAAATAAAATAATAATATCAATAATAAATTAATTAATTCATATTATTTTACGTTAAAACATATTAATACACTTTCTAAAAAACACCAAGATCCATTATTTTAAAACATAAATAAAATAATGGATTCTAAATATTTCCTAACTTTTGTGCATGGCAGAATGATCACCTCCATGGATAAACTTATTCAACACAGCTATTATTCAATAAATCAGTAAACACGGTTTCTGAACTAATTCAGACCACAAACACAACGCCATCTTCAAAATTTTTGACAGAGATTGCTGGGATAATCATTTTGGAGTAAAGATTTTTTTTAAATTAGACTCAAAACTCAAACTCAAAGCATTTATTTCAATTAAACCATTTTTGAATTGTCAAATAGTCGGTCAGTTAGTCAGAAAGTTGAAGCTAGTTGCCCATTCCAAAACGTAGATCTTTATGGAGAAGAACGGGCAAGAAACTCCAAGGACACTCTTTTAAATATAGATATTACAAAATCCTGGGTAGATCATTCTTGTTGCTTCTATATGCGAGATCAATATTCAAAACAATTCATAATATAAGATTAAAAATAAGCCCTGGCAGATAAGAGATGACCAGACTGACGGCCGTCCGTTCATTTATATACAACTCTCAACTGCCATGCTCTTTCAAGTCAACATACATCTTAATAATAATATATAATTAACGGCTCTATGGTGCTCACATTTACAAAAAAAAAATACTTCTAATTTATACAAAACTATAGTTAAATACTATTAATCTCTCAAATACATTATTTGAGAGATTAATAGAATTTTACTAACAAGAAGAAAGAAAATCATTATTATCTATTGGAGTATTCAACAATTGATTGAGGAGCTCGTGGTTAAGTAATAACAACCGCATGGGTCGAACAATCAGGTTAGACTACGCTTGCCGGGGTTGGTCCGTGGATGGGTGGCCATCTTTACATACCGAGACTCCTCCGTGCCTCGGAAAGCACGTTAAGCCGTTGGTCCCGGCTGTCATTCGTGGATCTTTGACAGTCGTTAAGAGTCATCAGAAGCCCGAAAGTCTGACACCAGTCTTATCAAAGGGCATTACTCAGTTACTGGGTTGGAGGTCAGATAGGCAGTCGCTCCATGTAAAATACTAGTATTCAGCTGCATCCGGTTAGACTGGAAGCCGACCCCAACATAGTTGGGAAAAGGCTAGGCAGATTGACTGGAGTTTTCGACGATTAAAACTTTTGGTTAAATAAAAATAAAAAATAAACATTAGGTTCGTAATGTCAGAAAACAGAAAAATTAAAAGGGAAGCAACTCTTCCAAATATTTAATTTTTTAACTAGTGAGCCCCTGTGGCTGTGGGAGCAGGATCAGCATTAAGCCAAACATTTTTATCTACGTTAACATCATCCAACTTAGAATATGCTTGTCTATACATATAGTGTGTGTTTAATGCATGTTTTACATTTCTTCTCATTCAGTTGAAGAATATCGAGTGATCAAGTGGTATTTTATTAGGCTATTTCGGTCTCTTTTGTGGATTACTTATCAAAAAGTATTTATTTAATTAATGTCTATTGGGTATCGTAAATGACGGACCATTGTAGCCGTTATCTTGCTATTTCGTCGTTTTTTGTAATCAGCATTTGAGGTTATGAAAAAACAGTATTTAAGATAAAAATGTCACCTCCATGGACGTCACTCACGTGGATTACTTTATTTCTTAAGAGTTTTGCAAAGGCTAACAAAATGATACTAAAAATACCAATTTAATTACTAATAAAAAGGTTGCCTATGTGACCAGATAGAACTGAATAAAAGAATGTTAACCGATTTGTGTTCCTATAAAAGTTATTAATTATCATAATATTATTGCGTACACACTTAAAAAGACAAAATACTTAACTGATTAAATTAATAAAGATAATAATTTAAAAAAAAAAATCGTCAATAAATCATTCATATTTATATTTGTTTTGTTCGTGTTAGCAGAAATGTAAGTACTGCGTAGGTCCACGAGCATTTAAATCTTCATATTATAAACAGTACATACATTATTGTTCATAAATCCAGTTACGTACTGGTACCGTACCGCACCTATGGGACAAACCCTAAACCCGCGAAAAATTATTTGCTTTTCCATGGTTGGTGCCTTCCCTTAGTAAGATTTCATAATGATGAGTTGAATGGCTCCTTTCGGGTTTAGAATTCTTTTAATCACAGCTTTGTTACCATCAATGTAATACCTGTGGCAATGATATTTTCTACGAAAAACATTTAAATTATGAGCGCCTGACAGAATATATGAGCAAAGGCTTTAAACTCCAACTAATTGCATCTAAAATACAAACTTTACCAACGAATTTAAGCATGACTAATTAGCTGTATAATTTATTTAATACGTAGGTAAATAAAACGCATATGGTATTTATTAAATACCATAAGCGCTTTATTTACTAACGTATTACATGGGATGTAAAACTAGGAACCTCCACAGTCGATATGATAAAATGATATTGTGCAGGAACTGGCACAGATCTGACGAAGTTATTGCAATGTTTGTTATCTGTTACTTTATTGAATAGCAACGGTTTCATATTACAATTTGAATAATATAAATTCACTTATTTATAAATTTTGTATTTTTATCTAACTCCAATATTTGTAAAATACTTCTGTTTGTAGATGAGTTTCAATGAAAAAAAAAAAATATTCTGTTTAAAAAAAAATGTGTATTAAAATATCAGTTTACCAATTAAGCTACATTGCTATAAGTAGATTTAATGATATTTGATTGATCGAACAAAAATGCTAGCAAAAAAAATTCTGAGAATTTGAACAATTACGATAAATTAAGTAGGTATTATGAGCGCTACGCTGCCTCGATGCATCGAAATTTCAAATAAGGTACCTACCTTAAGCATAAAACATAATTTCTCAATCGAACAACGAATTTTCTAAATAAAACATTGATTTTTATTTAAGTCATAATATTCAAATTATTAGATTTTTCTGCACTGCAATAATAATTCTGAATGCCATTCGTAGACTTTTTAAATAAGTAAAGCCATGTGCTAAAGTGTCCATATAACATTAATGGTTTAACATTAATATCTTTCATCTACATAAAATGTTTATGCGTAGTTATGAAGTTGCATGAATAACATATTCTTGTATACAAATAACATTATGTCATAAGTTATGTATTAAACGGAGTGTGACCTGCTATTTCGAACTTAATACTCAACCTTCGATAGCTCAGTTGGTAGAGCGGTGGACTGTAGAGTACAAATCGTTGATATCCATAGGTCGCTGGTTCAAATCCGGCTCGAAGGAGTTCTTTTTTTTAAATAAAATATTTTCTTAGTTTACACGTGTTGTATTTATTTAGTGTTATTTTTTGTTATAATAAAAACATAACCGAAAAAAAGGCCAAATAAAATACAATAAAAAACACAATGAACTCAGAAACTTCATAAACTCTGATTGGTTACTCCATAGTCGGTAAGAAATTCTTATCAATAATCGAAAAGTGATAGTAGTATCCGTATTGTTATCGTACCAAAATGATACGCTGCGGACAGGATTCGAACCTGTGCGGGTAGAACCCAATGGATTTCAAGTCCATCTCCTTAACCACTCGGACACCGCAGCTCATAGAAAAGAGGTCGAAATAACTAATCCTATTAATTGCTTATTTTGGTATGAATTCATTCTAAATTAACAGTAATGTTGTATGCGGATGGTATTGGATATTATGATATAACGTTGTAAAACCGGGTTTAGAATGATGTAACTAAATTATAGAATTACAATTTTCATGTTTAAAAAATATGTTTAAATCAGTTAAAGGTGATTTTTGGAAAAATTGATTTGGATCATTATTCAAAATATGTACGATTACATTTTGACATTACATCATGAAAATGTGCATAATACAAATTAAAAGCAATATTGCTTTAAACGTTACATCATTCAACGTTTCATTGAAAAAGTATTACATTAATTAAATAATTTATTCAACTTGAATTATTTTGTTTCTTTGATTATTTAGATAACGCCATCTTTTATCTTCATGAAACATCAACATTAGGAAACATATGTGGCCTTGTAGTTTTACTATTCGACACTAGATGTCACTAACTGAGAAATCACTCGTGCTTTACTTGGTTTTGCTACTCCGCAACAGATGTCGCTAGTTACTCCAAATTCAACACGAGTTTTCGGATACTGTTCTGCATCAAAAATTTGAAGCTAATGACCCTATCCGATTAAAATCTCTTGCCGGTTCAAATTGATTAAATAATGTTGGCAAGTTATACCTAAGGTTTGAATATTTGTTTATTCACGTTTTGTTTATTGGATATCGCAATCAAATGAAACTTCAAATAAAATTGTAAACAAACTTCACCTCTCACTTTTAGAAACTGCACGGTGGTCATGTGCTCAAAGCTGGACAAAATGTCATTTATGGAAGGTTGTAGGAAAGTAGAAACAGTTGTCTGTGTACACGCGCTGTAATTAACACTTCTATTAACTAAGTACTAAATATAGGCCTTTGCTAGGGCTACCGAATCAAGAGGGACCAGTATTTCTCTTTTTCTTTTTATTGCTCTCTGCTTGACACTCGATCAGCTGTTTACCAGTACCTTTCCATGATTAACAAAACGTTGTTCTTTGGTGCTTTTTAATTCTTATTTTGTTTAAATTTTAGAAAAAGGTGGGGTGTGCCTTTCCTAAAAAATCATAAGCTTCTTCAAGAAAAAAAATCTAGAATACCTGGGATATCTACTTACTTAATTTTCAGAATTTGACTACGCATTTTTAAAAGCACTCCGTAAATGTGCACTGCCAAACAAAACAGTCTACTACAAACAAAACAGTCCTACTATCCGCTACATTAAACATAAAGGTTTATCTTTAGCACGAGCTTTTTTCAATTTAGAACTGTATTCCCAGCACGGTCATGACTTCCATGAAAACTTCATGGAAATAGTTCTACCAGAACCGTGAAACACCGTCACATCGCGCCTGTCTGCAGTAGCCTTATTAAATTAATACAAAATTAACAACTAGGTATCGTCTTTGACGTCTATTATTGTAATTAAAACTACTTTGTCGAAAACAAATTCAAAATTCAAAAGTAGCACGATTGTTTAAATCTCGGTTTTAAAATAAACCTTGTTTTGTCGAAAGAATCAAGAATGACGAAAAACTCGATAAATATCAAAGGTCATTACTCATTCCCTAGATTTCTTCCCGAAGAGTCGACAGCCCTACTGTTCTTGTCAGGTGCACTTTCATAACGTTTTTAGATCGGTCACCATAGTATCGTAGTAAACTACGCCACGAACGCCTAGAGACGATACGACACGCCATGTAAGGAGTATCGATATTAAAGCATAGTAGGTTTGTTTGGTTGTTTTTCTTAACTTGTTTACTGCAATTTGCCGGCTGCCATCGATAAATTGAATCAATTGGTTGCGGTAATTGATGTGCTTTTGTTTTGTTGTTGTTTTTATTTGTAGTCCTAGTTACCTACATTAAAAAGAAAAACAATATAATAGTTTTCTTTACGACTTTACATGAGAAAGAACATGTTGAAAATAATTGAGTTTTATTTTAAATAAAATTAGTTAACTATAGATAGAAAAATTACGGAGACGTATGAAAAAAAACTTGTATCATTGCAGGCTTCAATACCAAAATTAAGCCGAATGTTTTCATTGTTTAATCACAAAATAAAACAAAGGAGATCTTTATCAGAACGTTTTACATGTTACCAGTTCAAATACTTCGACACAACACAATGATGATTCATACTAAATTAAAGCGCGAATTAAATAAATTATGCCTTAATTACTTAACAATAAGTAAATGGTACATCCGTCCGAAAACTTCCTAAAATAAGAACAAAAGAATTCGCCATCTTGTTTTTTTTTCCCGCTATCATTTGAAGTCCTATCAAATGATTATTTCCTCGTTAGATTGGCATCACTTGACTGCAGTATGGTATTATCAATTAGATTATTAACTTATAAAAAATACTTGAGATCTAAATCATGTAATGGAATTTGCGTAGGCTTGTTATTGTGATGATGATGATTCATAATGCTTAGTGGTCTTGTTATTATGTATGCTAACATGATTAAGTAGGTATCTCAGTTATTAACATAAGTAAACCTACTATGAGTATAAGTAATGGAAGTTTCTTTGTAACTATAAAGCACCTGATGCCATAAACCATTTTTTTTGGCTTGTTGACACTTTTAAATAATATTATTTTTTCTTGAGGCGATTAGGCTAGTTAATTTATTTGTAGGCGAATCGATTTCTGGAGTTGTCGATTCGCCCACAAATTAATTAACTTCGTTCTTATGGCCTCAAGAAAAAACAATATATTTTTAAAGTGTCGATTCGCCCGTTTCGACCGTGTGAATTCGGGCGAATCGCCAATTTATGAAAAGTTAAAACGAAATTTGAAAGTAAACTTCTGTCAGATCATGCAATAGGTTAGGTTAGCCTTAAAAATAGACTGTGGTAGCGGTTGGTACCGCTACCACAGTCAATTTTTAAGGTTTGTGCAGACCAGCGCGACACCGGTTATTATTATACTGTGAAGTTTTCTTAGAAATTGTATTGTTTGAGTCGCGTCGCGCGACAAGTCGCGCTGGTCTGCACAAGCCTTTATACTGTGCCGCTACACATCAAGCTGTACATTTCCACTATAAGCTGACCTCGCCTTGTACGGAAATCCTATACAATGCGAGATCAGCATAAACATGAAATATATAGCTTGATGTGTAGCCGTGTGTACATTGCAGTACCGAACGACCCCGTTCCGACTGTTCTCCACCCTACTATCCCTTACCTACCGATTGATCTGGAACACCCTTTAAGTATAGCCTTGATGCACCTGCTATGATCCTTGGCGATGTCTACAGGCAATGGCAAGGTCCTATTAGTCCATGTTTGCACGACCGTAAAAATATAGCGTCGGGTTTTCCACTTTCGGTGTTGAGCCGAGCGTTGAGAATCCAACGCGCTAGGACGCACTCTCGTCCCAGCCGCGTTGAAAAAAGCACTGTTCGATTTTCAACTCTCGACGCCCAGCTGAGCGTTGAAACACCGGTGCACGAAAAAAAATTGCCGCGGGAAATAGTCACTCGTGGGAACCTGGGCTTACACTTAGTTTTAAATATAATTTTCATCTAGGTATGCACCTAGGTATGAATTATGAACCTACTTCAGTCAGGTCCCATTTTGGGATTCCAAAAACCAAACTCTAAAGTTGCAAATCATAATAACTTGATCAAATTGATGTCACACAATCTCTCTCATGTATTTAACTATTAGACATCGACCTGTCCAGCCAGTTTGTCCAGTTTTTTGCCCAGAAAACGTGTAAACAACGTAAGCATTGCGTATGAATGGCCGAAGAATGTAAAAGTAGTAACAGTTCCAAGGAAGACGCGCTTCATCGATCGCGTTTCTTTTCTGTAATTATGCGATTTTATCGATTTATTGTACTCAAATAACGATGATGGTGTATCTCTGTTTAGTTTACGATATCTACTATAGTTTTAAGGAATATCTGTCTAGGTTTGTTTCTGCTTTGCCACCTGCATTTTCGCAAATTTTGTTTTAACAGTCCGGTTACACCCAAATTGCAAATTTTGTTTTAACAATTTTGCATGGTTGCAAGGGTTATCTGTAAGAAGCAAGAAAATAAATTTTCCTATCGAGGAATATCGAGGATACGACGGAATCTTCTTCTTTTCGTGTGACTAACCTGGTTTTTATGCCGCCTATGGGCCTCTGACTTAGCGACGGAATAAAGTAAGTATTAAGCCCATTGTAATTTGTGATTATCTTTAGCTGTTCTATATTTTTTTGTTTAGCTTTTAGCTTTATTTCTTTTATAATTTTTAAAACAAATCACTTTTACTAGGTACTAAATTAAATGAGTAATTATCTACTTAACTGAACAAATAAATACAAAAACAAAAGGACACTTAGGTGTCGCATTCGTCCGCATCGCTGTCATCCGAAAACGTGCCCAGAAAACTGGCAGCATTGCCACGTTCAATGGCAATGCTAATTCTTTGACCAAAGAACGACCCAACCCTCCGCTCTACCAAAATTGGTTGGTAAAATATCTACCTGAAAAAGAAGAAAATTATGTCAAAGAAATGTTAACTTGACCGGATGTTTCTATACCCTTTCCTGATAAATAATATCTATTTTTTTAATCAAATAATTATGGAGCACTGTTCTCACAATCAATGATGTCGCTATTGAGTGCTAATGTAAATTTTTATTTTATTTTATTTTGAATTAAATTTTGAATTGAATTTTCAATTGCATTTTGAGATTTATATTATTATTTTAATTGGTTAATGTTATTGTTATCATCTGTTTTATTATTTTGTTTATATTTAGAATGCAATTTATGTTATTTTTATTATAAACGAAATACCAAAAATTATTGAATATTTAACATTAATTGTAAATCTTCCTTTTTGGTTTTTGTAAATATTATGTACTTAAAACCATAAATGGTGCATGTTGTGTTAGCCTGTAAGTAATTGTTGCACTTTGTTACTTGTATTATGTAAACAATTGTTGGCTAACCTAAATAAATAAATCTATCAAGTCCCAAGGGACAGGTGTTCAGACACACACGCGTTCAAAACGTTAATGCTAGGAACAGTATCCTTTAATATACACGAATAAATAAATCATAGATGTGACGACAGAAGACAGGTTAACAACTTGTCCTACTGCACTACAGTCATTCTAATTTATTGCCTTTCTTGAAATACTGGTTCTGAGTTTGCAGACCCGTAATAATCTTAGGGTGTGTACTCAAATACTGCGAGCGAAAACATGAAATTGAAGGACATGGGTAAACGAATGTGCTTACACGCGCTAAATTATGGGAGTTGAACGACAAATACCTAAGTATCTTAATATAACCTCATTATGAACATCAGAGAACTTTATGTAAGTACCGGAATTTTGAGACTGTCTGTTTATGACTCATAGGTAAAAGGTAAACAAATCGTAAAAAGGGTTTTTATAGATGACACTTTCTTGTTTAAAAATACGATAAAACCAAATTAAATTTATTTTCGATTTTTACAATAGTTTCCCCTTTTATTTGTATGTTAAACTTTATCATTTATTCTTAAACTATCTCCGTAGAGTAACTGCTTGAGCACAATTTTTTAATTAGATTTATAATAATAATATAATATTATGTAATCTGTCTATTGTAAAGAGCCCAAACTACGTCAACGAATCATAACGTTGCTAAATTGAAGAGTACAATTGTGACGTAGCATGACAACTGAAGTGACAGGTTTTACGTTTAGTCGGTTACTTGACAGCTGGCTCGTCACGTGTTTTTTTTTGTGTACCATTAACTATCTAAATCTATGGAGTAGGTATAGTGTGTCCGCCGCTCGGCGAATAGTTGCCTATGAAGGACGCTGCAACAGAGTTTATGAAGGATACGTTGATAAAACGAGTAGGTATTATTAAAGAAGTTCATATCTAACCAGTTTGAAAACAAAATCCCGTGAACACAATGCCCACATCTGTTACCGGCCCGGTGCTATAGCCGCCGAGCGCTGCAAGCAGAAATAGTCCATAAGGTGTATAGATATGAAGTTCTTTAAGCAGTTTGAAAACAAAATCCAGTGAACACCTTGACCACATCTGTTACCGGCCCGGTGCTATAGCCGCCGAGCGCTGCAAGCAAGAATAGTCCTTACGTTGGTTAGTTATGAACTTCTTTGATGGTACCTACACAAACCATTTCAATAACAATGAAACCCAAAATGCTGGCAGTATCAGCTCTAGCACCCGCTCTAAAAGCGCCAAGTACTCCAGGAGTCCTCGTATCAGCTAATATAAGATTTGACCGTAGAATTTGGTAATCAGAGAGATAATTGAAGATAGAACGATGGCCGGGTAAGTCAAGTTATAATGAACACGGACTATTCTTCCTAAAATACATTCCCATCCATGAAAAATCCTATATACACAAATAAGATCATGTACTTCGTATCAACGCTGACCACGTCTCATCCAACGTGAGTGCGGTTGTCACAGCATCTCGTCTAACGATAAGTGATACTGCGCGGGCGCTGCTTAACCGCAATACCTCACGGTGACTCGCATGTGCAGGTGTACGGAATACGGAGCAGTCGTGTGATTGGCTTACAGAAGGTAGGTGAAGCCGTAAAAGTATTCTAGTCGAAGAACATTAGGGAGATAAGTGGTATTTAGTGTTGTGTTCATACAATTATCCTTCCTTTGGGAGGTATGAGTTTTGAAATTCAAGATCTTTTCTTTATACTTATTCCCTAGTAACTGCTGTCCGCGGCTTCGCCGAGAAGACTCAATGTTTTTTTTTTCTACAATAAAAATAGGCTAGTTTACTCCGTATAACATCAAATATCTGCCAGTGAAAGGCACGACAAAATCGGTCCAGCCGTTACGGAGATTAGCCGGAACAAACAACCAGACAGAGAAACAAGATTTTAAATATTTTGTTTGTTTCATTATTATGCATATTAAAAAGCTGTTATTTTGATATTACAAACAAACAGACACTTACATTTTATTGACTTGTATTTGTTTATATTGTCTTCAATATCATAGCCGGGTAAGCTAATACCTAATTATTCTGTTGAAAAAAAAAGAACTTGGATTTTCGGGAATATCATTTATTGATTGAAATTGCTGTTTAGTGAGTAAAAATTTCACATCCCCTCTTATTTTTCGGTAAAATTCCATGGGCCATCTTCAGCGCGTTGGGAGGCCGCAGGAGCTTCGGGATCTCGACCTACAAAAATAAACACAACAATGCTTAGTAGGTACTTATATTCTATTCCCAAAAAGTTGAGCTCCTTAAATTCTGAGTTGAGCTGCACGGTCACTGACAAATGCGTGCACTGCCTGGATATGTCCACTCAATCTGTGAGGTTCTTTCCTCAAAAGGTAATTTCAGACACCAATGTACATGATGACCAGTGATCGGAGTAGGTAGATTGAACTGGGGTCATTGATCCGAAACGTATATATTACTATGGACATTCCTCCGGAATTGGTGGATTATTAAAAAAAAACCGGAACTTATGTAGGAATTGTATTCTGCCAGAGTGGAAGGAGTCATTTGATGATTTTCCATCCTCAAAAAAAAGGTAGGAATTGTAATAAAATGAGCAATTTTATTCTTTATTATTCTTCCTATTTTTTTTTTGTCACGATTTGACAAAACCCAACGACCAATCAGAACAAAGGATCATGGGTGGTACAATAACCGGTTATCAGAACAATGCGTACGCCCGCCGACGACATGCCAGGTAGTTCACTCGTTTACTTCGGTTCGTAGAGTGCGCATCTTTGTTTGTTACTGTGTTGTGAAAACGTTACTTGACCCTGGCTTGTGTAATATCACTACCAACATTAACAATATTTAATTGAATCCGGAAATACCGGAATTACTTTCCGGAAAAATGGCTTATCCATGTTATTCTTTCTGTGTGCATTTATGATACAAGTACTAAAAATCAATCTACCTACTCCGATCACTGATGATGACACCAGTCATGATCGAACCAAGATTATGTCTGGACTTTAAAAGAGACCTCTGAGTTTGTTTCAGCTTTTCTTCTCAGAGTAGTCAGATAGGAAACGCCGACCTCATCTAGTTTAAAAAAATATGATTGACGTGTAAAAGTGTTTCGTAAAAACCTACTTACAGAAATAAATAAAATCATTCAAAATAAATGAGGAAATTGCTTCTTCAGTAGTTAGATCTGCATATTCCTCGTTTAGAGACCATAAAGATAGGAAACATATCGCCCATTCTAATTGTAATTATTTTACAACACCGATAAAACTAATCCCTCCAGTCTAGGGCACTAGGTGATCCGATAAACGATTATCAAAATCACCAATTACTCCTTTATATCGATTACCGTTATCGATATGATTTCGATACCGTTAATTTGATAGTTCGCTGCCATTCGATACGGGCCATGCATTTCTGACGTTTCTTCGAAGGCGAAGTGCGTACGTGATTGCATTGAAACTTGCGCACGCGTCGATTAATCAACAAACGATAAAATAGGAAGGGTTTGAAGGAATTTTGTAAATATCAATATTGTGTTGATTGTGTTTTGTTCCTTGTTTATTTTTTGTGTGTGTTTAGAATTTCAGATATTTAGGTAATATATATTTGTACATTTTTGGATTCATATAATAGATGGTGTTTTAACCATTGTGATTATAATGGCCGGAATTTTAGATAGGCATGTAAGTAGGTACAACTTATGTTGATTATCGATAAAGATTGTGGTTACGACATAATTACCTTCCTAATTATAGTTTATTTATTGAAACGAAGTTTTTTATTTAGAAATCGTCACGTAACGGAAAAGCGTTATACCCGAAAAAGCTAGTTTCAAGTGTCAAAAGCTTTTGTTTTTACTTAAATAAAAAACAAAAACTTTTAACACTTGAAACTTGAGGTGATACTAGGTCGCTCTGTATCAATACATAGATAATCTAAAGCGAGAGGAACTTTGTTCGAACCGGGTGTCCCACGACACCTCCCGTTTTACCATCTAATGGCTACTTTAAAGTCTTTCTTTGACTTGAATGTGCCCTGGCGGCTGAGAGTATGTCACTCAAATGTCTCTGATTATTGCGCTATCGCAGACACGGCCAGAAAATAATTTTAGTACCTACTTAGGTACAATACGCGCCACGTAAGTTGAGACTTGACTGCGCCGCTCTTTCAGTCGCCCCGATGACGCCCCGGCGCTTGGCGGGGACCTAAAAAGACCCATAAATCGTCTACTCCGCAAGTCAAACCACGTGGTGCGTCAAGTCTCATCTATTTGTACCTATCTATTATTATTTTGACCATAGAGCGGTATGATAATGAAATATCTCCAATATCTTTGGTGACACATAGTCACATTTTTTGTGCGTCTCGACGGCCACTTTCTGTGTTTCGATAACACTAGTTAAATACGGAGAAATGGAGTGTCGTATCTCAAATTTTAACAAACTCACTTTATCTAAAATTGTTTTGCGTAAAGAACCGCTCAACCATGAGATAATGAACAATTACAAAAGTTACAATTACTCATGAACAAACGCATACAAAAAAAAACATTCCTCTATGGCGCCAAGAACTTTTTTATCTATTGTGTTTGTTTAAAAAAATCTAATCTCTTCGCAAAACATACAAAAAAGGTTCCAAAACCGATTACCTTACGTACGAAAGAAAAAAGTCAAACAGAATATTTTAGCCTTTTTTTGTTATCCTATTTACTTTTTAAGAATGTTTTTAAATATTTTATGGCTGCACACGTAAAAGGACAATAGAAATTCAATAACTATAAAGTTCCTGAAGCATAGAGGTTTCATCACTAAAGTATTCCTTTATAGACATGCACTTGAGTCTGTAGTCTTTGGAATAAAAGTATAGCCGCTGACAGAAGCGTTCGAGAATTTTTGTTTTTTTTGTCTATTGAAATTTAAAAAACTTGAATTTATGGGTTGATTACGGTCTAATAACGCTTGGGGTACATAAGGTGAAGGATATTTTGTAGGGTTTATTTATAATATTTTTGGTTTTAGAATTTATATTGCATTGTCGCCAGTCAACCTTCGCTTCACTCACAGAAGGGTCTGTGAGTGAAGCGAAGGTTGACTGGCGTTGAAGGTTGCTTATGTATCAAGCATGGCTATATTATCTACTTACATTGTTATTACTTTTGGGACAGACAACAAATTCAATAGACTTTATAAAGGGTGGACTGCCTGCAATATAACGGGAATGCGATAATTTCCGAGCCAATAGGTAATTATTATAAAATAAATGCGACTGGTAGTCAACATAGTTGCTAATCAACATGGTCCTAGATCTAGAGTTAGCATTATTATGTAAATAGAACATGATAATAACATCTCAATCAGTGTTATATTTATGAACATGTAAACCAGTTCTTTCTAAGTACCCGCTACCGTGCAATAATAATAATTAGGGTTTAATTACATTGCCCAATTTACTCGAAAACTCTTAATAATTACAGTTCAGGTGTTCTACTTGTTTGGTTAAGTAATGGTTACCGATTTTAATTTTAATAACTTCCAAACATAAATTATAAGTGCTTGAGATCTTTCGAAATTTTTGGTAAATTGTACTACTCTATTTATCTAAAAACTACATAAAGCCATGTGCGATCTCCTATAAGTTTCTGCCTGCGATTCCGTTAGCGTGAAATTTGTTGTTTTAACATAAAATCCATAAATATATCATAACATAAGACACTCGGCAATAGAGTAGGTTCTCGTTATTGAAAGAATTTGCGGAATCGAATCAGTAGTTCCGAAGATTACTCCCTACTTACAAACTCACAAATTTTACCTCTATGCAAGCCCTCTAAAATCCCACCTTACGTCCAAGCTAAAAACCTAGCTACGTGGGGGGCAGACACGCGTACTGTACAACTGTACAAAAAACTTACGCGGCTAACAAGAAAAGGTAACCCTTTATGGACATGAGTAATAAGAGAGTATATAATTTACGGTCGCTTCCCGGGGAGCACCGCGCCGGGACGCATCTGGAGCCGATGCTAGATGCCACAGCATGCGAACCATCGGCGGTGAGGAATTGAGCAAGCTGGCTACCAGCAATATTATTATAATATTATTATTAGTATAGATTGCTAGGCGGTTAAAAATTACTCAATGATGACACGAGTTTTTAACCGCCTAGGTTAAAAACTCGTGTCATCATTGAGTAATTTTCCTTAAGACTTTTGTGCTCATCTATACTGTTTACTTTTAGTAATCAGTTTCTAATGCAAGTTTTACGGCCGTTATAGTGTATGCTTTTGTTTTATGTCCGCTCGCCTGTCCTTAGTCCTACCCCAACTGAGACGCTGAAGTTTACGTCCACCATTTTTATTACTCTCGTGACGTTTAAACGACTGGACATAAAAGGATTTTAATCTTTTACTTTTATTTATAGCTGAATTGAGTTTTAGATGAGATCGATTTTATTATTTGTTTTGGTACCTTTACGAATTGTTTGATGTTTTTTGTTATTCTGCTTCCGAGAATTTGAAGGTTCAAGTTTCCCATCACGTCATTTCATGTTGTTTTCGCTACGGTCAGGTTTTCTATTATGGTATGTTTGTGGAATACGATGCAGTACTGGTTGACGTCATCATGTTGTTTTGTGGAAACCAATATGCGTGTGGCGTCCTTATTATAACCTGTTTTGGTTCGGATATTATCTGTAGATACGATTTTAAGGATATTGTGATCTTGAGCTCTCTTATTTTCTAAAATGCTCCACGCTTATGTCAGCCTTACCCTAAACCTTAGCTTTGCTTATACAACGGTACAAGGATCAATTGGCGCGTGGCCAAAATCGGAACTAACACCGCCATATTGCTTTTCCTAGACAATTTCGAAAATGTTTAGTAGCAACGCCCCCTTGTCAATGTCATTCAGACGCCAAAAGATCCTTGTTGCACTCTAGAGTTCGCGACACCACTGAAGTCCTTTTGACGTGGCGCTGTGTCATTGCATCAAAGTGTATTATTTTTTTTAATTTTCCCACCGGACTTCAGTGATGGCGTGGTCTCTAGCTGCCACATTTATACCATCCACAGATTATAGTAGTCCTTAGGAGGCCAATAGGAATACCAATACGAATATATACATGCCCTGAGATAACTTAACTATCACCTAAGTACTACATTGATATAGAAATAACGGCAATCTTACCAACAAAAGAAAAATGGCCGGCCGTGTAATTTGCAATCCCATTGAAGTTAGTTTTCCAGAAAAACTAGCGGTAAACATTTCTTACTGATGTATTGACAATTGGGGCAAACACCGTGAAGGCTAGACCGTGCTTCCTGGCTGGCAGACTGAAGGAAAAACTATCTAAAATATCTAAGTAATTTAAACAGTTTGTTCAAGTATTTTTTCGCCAAAGAAAAAAAATCCTAGGTACTTACACATTTGTTTTTAATCCTGTAGAATGTTCGTTGGTGTGTGACAACTGACAGTTCTTGATTTAAAATATCGATCGCGTTCCAATTTTGAAGGTATGTTCTGTTGTTTAAGGGCATGTGCTAAGGTAGCCCGCGAAATTCAAATTTTCTTTAGTTTTTTACATTTTACAGGTCAGTGTGAGATTTTATGTTGATTAAAATATGATTTGCGACCGATGGCTTTACATAATTGTAGTCATTACAATCAGCAATACAACTCCATAAGTAAGCACAATTGTCAAAGGTCATGATTTCATGAAATAGTCATTCAATGCGATTATATGAGCTTAGAGAGTTATATTGATCATTTTTATGATTATAATTCTATAATTAAACATTTGATGCGGCCGCAAATTATATTTAGATCAACATACAACATGATACTGACCTGCAAATTGCGAAAAACGAAAGAAAATTTGAATTTCGCGGGCTACCTTGACGCTTTCGCCTTAAACTTTTTGGTTTTCCTAATTATTATTATACGATGTATGGAACTCAAATTAGTTGGGTAGGATATCTAGCAAGGCGCAGTGGTGCCAGGTGGAGTAAAGCAATGACCGAGTGGCGTCCAAGGACTCGAAGACGAGGTGTCGTCCGGCGCGGTGAGATGGGGAGATGACATTGTTATTGTGGGTAGAACCTGGAATAGGCTGGCACAGGAGCGTGGGGATGTGCACAAGAACTGAGAGGCCTAGCCCAGCAGTAGATGAAGTCGGGCTGCGAATGATGATGATTTGTTAAGAGGTTTTATTCTGAAGGTGGGCAACGTCGCAAATAGATGATTTGATTAATTTGCCAATATTATCTGTGTGAAAATAAAAAATGTGGCTAACTAGCGAACTAGAATATTGATTATGAAATGCAATCATTAATATTGTAACACCGAATATTTAGTTTTAGATGTACAAAAACAATTTGGAAACTTTCCAAATGCCTTTTTTGTACCTAAAATGGGTACAACATCAAATTAAATATTATAATTGCAATTCATAGCCGGTTAATATCGTAGTTCGCTTGTTAGCCACATTTCTTATTTCTATTCAGTAATATTGCAATAAGAATCAAAATAGGTAAATATTTGACAGTTATTTGCGACGTTGCCAACTTTTAGGATACACCCTCATAATGTTCATTTTGCTTTTGATAATCTTAACTGTTCTTTAATACAAGCTTTTTATCACTTAACTTATTGTTGGTCTCATACGTAACGAAATGTACTAATAATAGGTAGCTGTTGTTAGTATAGGTACTATTTACCAGGGACTGAAAGCGGTTACGGTTAAAGGTTAAGATACCTAAAAAAAATAGCAAATGCAGCAATTAAACAAATGCATTAAATAAAGTTGATTTAAGACTGACTAGTATTGTAGAAAAAGTCATAAAAAATATGAAATTGTAGCGCAAACTGAACCTTATCAGTAGGCATTACAGTTGTTTTTCCTTAAACTCGTGCTTGTTTACATGGGTGGCAAATAAATTAGGAACGCCGATTAGATAGGTCGCCAAAAGAGGTACCTAAATCGCCATCTTATCACGTGGTTTGCTATATTTTAAGCATAACCATATTATGGTAGCCGCCATTTTGTGTCTCTGACATACCGTACCACGTTCGCATTTTGAAATTAACTTTCAAAGTCGAAGCACCATAGGCCTCATGGGCCATGGGCCCTTTGCTTGCAAGACACAAGTCACAAGGTCCCTTACGAAACTTAAGTAAGCACAATACATTAGTATTTAGGTCGATATAACAAAACAAAATAAGTCTATGACGTATTGATGTTGTAATATTGATAAGTTTGGTAAGTAGACAAAAGGTGTAAATATACCTACCTATTTAATAATCGTGTGATGATGGAGCTCATGGCTAAGTAATAAAACCCGCACGAGTCGATCCATCAGATTAATCTACGCTTGCAGGGGTTGGTCCGTGGATGGGTGACCATCTTTACATACAGAGACTCCTCCGTGCCTCTGAAAGCACGTTAAGCCGTTGGTCCCGGCTGTAATTCGTGGATCTTTGACAGTCGTCGGGTCGTCAGAAGCCAGAAAGTCTGACAACCAGTCTTACCAAGAGGTATCGTATTACCCAGTTACTGGGTTGTGGAGGTCAGATAAGCCGGCGCTCTATGTAAAATACTGGTATTCAGCTGCATCCGGTTAGACTGGAAGCCAACCCCAACATAGTTGGGAAAAGGCCAGGTAGATGATTCGTATGATGGCTCCTAAAGAGATGTGTCAATCATGTTATGATAATGATATCTGATGCGTGGAAGATAAGATTAATAAGTCAATGCACTTTATGGAAAATCTGGGAATGTAGTCAAGAATTTGTCATCGATAAATTACTATATTTTAGGACTTTTGGTGAATAAAATTATGGTTCAAACCGATACGACAAGAGATACACTCATCTGGCAAAAGTTATTAAATCAAAAATGTTGTATAAAAAGGTAAAGCTCTCAATGCATTGAGCATTGAGAGCTGTGCCCTAATTGCGTAATACACTATCAATCAGAGTCTGAATCGTTTTGAAACAGATTGCTAATCCATTGCTTCATAAGTTCTAAAAAAAAATCTGCTGAACAATGTAAATAACGCAATGTTGTGTTGAACTGTCAAAATGACACATTAGTCGAAATCGTTTACGAAAATGTGTTACGTAATTAGATAGCTGTTTAATTCAAGCACATATTTATGACGTTGGTTAGGCCAAGCGGCTAACAACATAGTCTGTTTAAATTAAAACAATGTTTTAAACTGAAAATATAACGGAATGCATAAAAAAAAGTCCAGTGAAAAACCTCGTGTAAATCCAGGAATATTAATTGCTGACTGCCGACCATCTTCAAATCAAAACTGTATTTTTTTGATATTTGTATGAAATAATAATTTCTTGAGTAATAGTTTTCGATGTTTTTTGTTGGTTTAGCGTGTGCTAGCTGACATAAATATGGCAAATAATTGAATTCAATGTTTTTTGTTGCGTAATGTAAATAAATAATTTTGCATACTATTGTATAGAATCAAGTTTTTCTAACTGACTAACAGACAGCTGTGCTGCTGCGGAGTTTGTTACGGTACTTCTTCTTCCCAGCTAAGTACTAGAAAATTTTTACGTTCAAAAACTGCTGATTTTTTATTTAATTTGTAATGGCTATAAGCAAGGCAAATTGACTTACTGTGTCAATTTGATAAAAAAAATATTCCCGAGACTGTACTCCGTAAATATGTAAGTACAGTATGACACAATTAAGATGTAGCTTCGGTAAAATTCGTAAACCGATCACCATCCGAACTGAGTGCGCCTTCAAAATCATCAATCTTTATTACTATTTTAGGTGAAAATCACCAAATACATTCGTAAAATTGGAATGAATGAATGCAAATTTTCAAATTTATGCTACGTCGTACTGTACCTACCATAAAGTATTGCTCAGCTATTTGGTAAGACTTTTGATACAGCCAGTACTAGTAGTATTGCATAGTCTTCCAATGTCACGAAAGTGCCGTGTCATTGACTCCACGAACCATTCACTCCGTATTCTATTATCTCGAAGCTTTCTAAGACAATGAGTTATTACCGACATTCTGTCTTTGTATGAAGATCTAATGGAGGATCATTTACTTCGGTAAGTAACCTGTAAGTATTACTTTTCGTGGGAGGTAAATTAATATTGAATGGTTTGGTTAGGATTTATTTCTCAAGGAGATTTTGCCTGTTTATCTACAGGCCAAGCCAGTAGACATGGGTAAAATTTATCTACAGGCCAAGCCAGTAAACATGTTTTTTTTTTTTTTCTCATTTTAAATTTTAAACTGAGAAAAACGCTGAAAGGAACTATGAGCTTCAATTTTAAAGAAAATAAAACAATTTCAGAAATGAAACACAACGGCTTAAAAAAAATCACCGATTATATGATGTAAGGCATTTTTGAAGTCTGCTCTCTCTTAACAAATTAAGAGAGATTTCGCTGATTTTGACGAAGATAGAATTGAATTATTCAATTCTTTGATTGGATTGGCTACATTAATTGAAGGGTAAAATTCGCCAGTTCAATTATTCTTTTAAAGTGTTTGCAAAATTAGGGCAGACTTGCTGATTGAGCTTTATGGTCAACTGACAATATTTTTTTTGCAAAAAAATCACTGTTTTATTTCCCAAAAGTTTTGTGATTGCAGATCATTTGCCTCATTGTAATAATACAGTATGTTAACTAAGGAAGGGTGTTCCCGTAAACCCGCAATATTATAGCGTCCATAAATGCGACAAAAATATAACCATTTTTTTTTTTTTTTGTAATATTCATATAGTTTTCGGGAACACCCTTGTTTATTTAACATACTATAACATACTATATATAGATATATACGCAAGTTTGAAATCTATGGTATAATCGGTATCAAATCTACTCAAGTCACATGCATAAACATGAATCCCCAAATACAATATCACGGTGACAGGCGAGTTTGCAACCGACATGCAAATAAAACAAACATTGTCATGTCACTATTGTCACTACCTATCTCAGAGAGGCCACAGTCAACAGCATAACAGTAGTACCAATTTTACATTGTAACTATTGACGGGGCCTTTATGGCGTTGCAGAAAGGACGATTTTAATGTTGTCCCACAGATTAATATAGATGGGCCACTCCGCGTTTTAGGTATGAAGCTACAAGTGGGTACGCGGCGGACTCGACTTGTCGAACTCAGTGGGCGTAACGTAGTCAGAAGATTTAAGAGTTACGCGATAGAAAGAGAGGCAAATTCTAGCTGAATATAACTGTAGGTATTTATTTATTTATTTATACCTCCCTTACAACTATCATTACATGTCTATACCTAACGCGATAGCGCGGTCTTAAAATTAACTAAATTACAATTTAAAACTATGAAAAATTCAAAAACAAGTAGTACATTTAAAAATAAAAACTACATTACTAAATTTCCTATAAAGTAATAAAATAAAAATAAAAAACAACAACATAATTATAGCCTACTCTAATCTACACTATAACATAAAATAAACAACAGTATTTTTGCGAGTTCACTCAAATGGCACGTAAATACATCGATCTTCACGTGAAGGTCGTTAATAATCCGAATTGCGCGGGTTAATGGTGTTTTGGCTAGCAGGTTGGTCCTGGCAACCGGAGCGCTGCGCGACCTGAATAAATTGCACTTTATTGTGTCGTAGCTTTTTATTTATATGTTTCGCGGAGTGTTCCATCTGTACTAACTAATCTACGGTTGTTCTTAGTGCAATAGAGATTACGACAACTTTTTTTTAAGTCCGTCTTGGAGATTATTAAAAAAATATTGGACACGTATTTTTTCTGTTTTTATTTAATCTAAAGATTACGGCGATACATTGAGTTAAAATGTGTCATGACGTCACGAGTATGTACTTATTTGTGACGTAACGACCCCCACTCCCCAACTTAAAATGCGTTTTATCTAAGTATTTTGTTATTAATATGATAAAGTAAAAAACACGTGTCTAATATTTTTTTATATATCTGACTGACGGACTAATTAGAATTTCTTTTTTTTTACCCAGGCATCATCCCTATTGTAACCATTTTGTACAGTTGACTTGTTTTTTCGCCTCTCTACTACTATATTCTGTTGTAATTGTTCAAGAATTTATATAGCTACGTATGTATAAGGTACTCCTACTTTGTCTTTGTGATCCATTTTTTTCTGTCAACAATAGGACAGTAGCTGTCGCGACATACATGTTACAATATAATCCGGATTGTAAATGGTTGTTCGATGGAGTCAATGAACTTTCGTTGTAGGGTGAGCTTCCACTTAAAAGTAAGCGATGACAGCAAAACATTCGTAAGAGATAGGAGTTGAAACTTTGAAGGTACTGAAACTTTCAGGATGAATAATAAAGGGTTAAGAGCTTCTAATTTTGTATGCTTTTTAAGTTATGACAATATATTTGTCGGAAATACGTTACTGAGTTGACTAATCAGGACGCCAGCGCCGGCTAGCGGCGGCGCTCGACAGAGTTTACAACATAACGGTCGGACCGGCTGGAGCTAGGCAGACTTCATGGGTGGCGGTTAAGCGGTGCAGACGTTTAGAACCTGTCATGAATTCTGAATAGTTGTGTCGTGTACCTACAGTGTATGAATTGCTGTGTGATTAATTTTGATCGGAAATTATAATGTGATCTGAACTGCAAACGGTTTTTCTTTTGCGCAACAACCAACACTACCCATAGTACGCCCACAGTAGTTAAATTTGCCTGATAACAACCAAAGAGAGACATATCGTTCTCCGTTATATTCTTAATCTTTATCAGTAGTTAGTATGTTTAGTATGCTGATCTAATTTTTAAACTCGGTTCTCCTCAAGAGACCTCAATTTCCATGTAAGCTAGCCAGATGACTAGTGAAAATAGAAAGTGTTTATAGGTTTTTCATCAGGAATTTCTCAGCCCGGAGTCTGGATTTGTGCCTACGATGTTAATGTTATCAAGACACTTTCATGTTACCTGTACTTAGTAGTACGTATTGTAGGGTTGGCGCACAGAATAAATATGGATGGAGTTTGTAAACAGGCAAAAGCACTAATCATGATTCAATACAATCGTAAAACATCACCTAGCTAACACTGGAACATTAACCTAACCCTTGGCACAGTAGTCAATACTTAAGTGCTGTAGACTTGGAAGTGTGCCAGACATTTAGGCGAGCTGGCACGACCCGGCCACTTTGTATCGAATAGCCAATGGGGGGTTAACATGTATGTCTAGGCTCAAGCGCGTGCTTCCAGCCAGTCTCTTGGGATCTTTCGTTTTTAGAATATCAGCAGTTGTGAAACGGAAAAAGTTTGCATTGGATATTGGATTGTATTATATCGTGTCTTGTTGATGTTGGAAGAAGGTTTTTAACCCCTGACATAAAGACTGTCTGGCTGAAGAAACCAATTTTGTAGTGGTTTTTTATAACTCCGAATCATCCGAATTGAACGGAGATTCGAACGGAAATTCGGATGTTTCTGAGCAACGTTACCGATTTCTAGTCACTTTACGGCTGACAACAAAAGAAAGCTTGAAATAATGTTTTCACATAATACCAGCTATTTAATTACGTAACATATTTTCGTAAACGATTTCGACTAATGTGTCATTTTGACAGTTCAACAACATTCATTGCGTTATTTACATTGTTCAGCAGATTTTTTTTCGAACTTATGAAGCAATGGATTAGCAATCTGTTTCAAAACGATTCAGATTCTGATTGATCGTGTATTACGCAATTAGGGTACTGGTATTCATGTTTTACGTTCAAAAGTGCCTTTTATGTGCCTGATTGAAATGATTTGAGTTTACACAGGTTTTAAAATTGCTACAATTTATTACGACCAAATTGGCCAAATTAATTCGCTTCATATTTTTTCATTCATAAATTCTTTACGTTTCAACGATTCGATCAATGAAATCAATTACCTATTAATGTAATCAGCAAAATCATTGAAGCGATGTAATAGAAATTAATGATTCCCATCGAATGATGATGATGATACAAAAACTCATGCTAATCATCGATCCGACAGATGATCGATCATTTATTATCTATGGTACACAGCTACTTAATTATGTAAGCATACGTAAATTAATTAATGTCATCGCGTTAAGTGACAGTGATGATGTCATTTTAAAAAAGGAACAAAAAATTTCCTTTATCAAGATGAAAAAAAAGTTAATTTACATACACTAGGTTCTGTTCCATTTTTGATTTATTTGGTAATACTTGGCTTTGGCTATTCGGACATCGTGAAAGGTACATAAGGTTGCATGATAATTAGTTAGGACTTATTTCACGATGGCTAAATAGCCACTACTTACCGATTTAATTCAAAAATGGAACAGAATTTGTATGAAATTATCTGTCAAGTATGTTATAGGAACTTAATCGTGGGTCAAACAGGCCCTCAAGATAATAAGTACCTGTTCATAACAATCGAAGATTTTTTCTTCGCTGTCATTTTTGTTGGTTCTGCCGTTTCGAGTAAGTAGGTAGCACAACATTTTGTTTACAGCTTTGTAGTAATTAAAACCACAAAATAAAAAACTGGCAAAGTGCGAGTCGTACTCACACACAAAGGCGCGTACCGTATAGGATCGAGCAGAAACCGCCGAAAAAAATGCGTTTCTCGTACTTAATTATTAACTTTATTTAATTTTTATATTGTCATTTCTTATTTGGTTTAGCGGCTTTGGTTTTTTGGTTTTTAATTTAATTACTTAATATTATGGAGCTTACCAATGAAAAAAAACAATAATTTTGACTTTAATTTGACGTGAAAAATTTCGTTGACAAATTAGCTTCAGCCATGCATTCCGTTGCAGCAAATACTAAGAACTTAACTACTTAGTACTACTTATTTAAATGTTAATAATAAAATAAAATGGAGTTACGAAATCAATTATGATGGATAATATTGATAAATGTTTATTGAATACGTATAAAATGTTGTTTAAAACCTTAAATACGCTTAACAGTAATTTTGAATACGCTGTAAGAATTACCATCTATGGTCGCGTTTCAAAAGTGGCATCGTTATGTGGAATTGATCGCTTCGCGCGACGAATTATTAACTTTATTTAACTTCTATTATTTGTTGCTAACAACAAATAATAGAAGTTAAATAAAGTTAATAATTAGCGTTAGCAGCTATAGAAATACACAATCTGAAATATGAATTTCAACTGTCTACCTATCGGTTCATGAGATATAGCCCGCTGACACAGAGGCGGACGGTCGGAAAGCGTAGGTTTAGTAATTGGCTTCCGTTTGGTACCCTTTGGGTACAGAACCCTAATAAAAATATATTTACCTCTATCCTTGGTTTTTAAACTTCATGGTCATATCTACTTTTAACAGTTTATCAGTAGCAAAGTCTCAATATGTCAAAAAGAAATGGGAAATATTAGGTATATAATAAATATTTTGAACTTCAAACGATGAGGACCTGCTATGAAATCTACTGCTGTTTAAAGGCTTCCTCATACAGGCGCGACGCGACAGCCCGGTGCGACTATAGTAAACAAATTCTTTGAAAACTTCATGGAAATTGTTCTAACAGTTTCACGTCGCACCGTCGTCGTCGCGTCGCGCCTGTCTACGGGGGCCTTAAACTAATATTGATTTTAGTTTTATTACACAACTGACGTAATACCCTTCCGTGTCAAATCCCGCATGACATTAGATCCCCTCTTGGCAACAGGATACACGAATTAAGAGTGGAGAGCACGCACCAATTTGTCGAGGGGTTACTTCTAACAGCTATGAGAATCGGATATCAAATCGTGACCTATCATTATGCCAATATGACTGGATGCTTGCACACTTATCAAAAGGAAGTTAACTCTATAGCTTTGCCGTTTTATTTTTGTCCCGATGAAAATTTGGATTCGTATTTCCATTGGTAGGTATCCACTCAGTAACAACTTATTATAGGATGGAAGGATCAAACGGGCATTCATTTTGTTACATCCTATACAGTTGCAACAAAAATATATAATAAATTTATCATTCATAAGACTAGTATTGATTTTTCCCCAATATAATAAATCGGATGTAGATTTTTCATTAAAAATAGTCATTAATATGATAGTAACATTTCGCAACTAAAAATATGTGTAGTTTTTTCTTTAAATTGATCCATATTTTTAATTTCAATTATATGTTCAGGTTATTGTAGATTTTGGATGCCAAGATTTTTTGTTAAACATGGCTTTTTTATGTGTTATTGTGCATATTTTATATTTGTGACGTAAACTCTTTGGCTGATTGTATAGGTGTATATTTGTTTTAACATAGTTTGCTACTTCGTATAAGTAGAGACAAGGAAGTGTAAGTAGCTAAAGCTTTTGGAAAACTGGCTTACAACTGTCTATGCTTTGAATGCCACAAATTGCCTGTATGCATTTTTTCTGTGCTTTGAACGCCATTTCTCTATCGGGCGTTATTATGCTGCATCGGTTGACGTAATCACGTCAACGGTGGCTGTCGCTGAAAACCAGCGCTGTGGCTCAGTCTCGCATAGGGTCACAGCATTATGCTAGCGATGCGATTATTGGCGATGGCCGTTTTGCGTGGATGTGACGTATATTTTCCCCCAACTTGTTCTTTTTTGTATTTGTGTTTCTTTGTTTGCGTCACGTTTACTGCAAAAAACTTATTTTCTATCAGTAAAGAGACATTCGCTATTTGCAAGACAGATTTACGTTAGTATTTTGTTTCAGATAAGTAAAGAAAATGCCTAAAACTTTCTTTCCATTTAAATGAACCGTCAGTTCGTGGAAGGTAAAGTTGAACCCAAATGCATCCTATTAATAACATCCAATTCTTTCCTTTGTTCCAACTTTAGAACATAAACAAACACTTAAAAGTTCAGAGCACTCCGATTGATTAATCCACTCGATTTAAAAGCTTGCACTCAAACAACACATAAAGAACGGATGATTAATCGTACATAACATACTTTGAATCATACAAGTTCATACAACCCACGTGGCGGTTGTACTTCTTTGTGTGATACTTGTACTGCATGTAATTAGTACTTTCGTCCCACGGGGAGCGATGACCTAACATCTGATGGTTGAAATAAGACGTATTATGTCAAGCATAACGATTGAGGATTCAATATGGTCAAAATTGGCTTATACGCTTACTACAATAACCATATATAAGCATCTTCATAGAGAACTAAGTACCGAAATTTTTAGACTGTTTTAGCTGACTTATACTCAACTACTAAATAAAAAGAGTTTTTATAGATGACATTTTCTTGTTTAAAAATACGACAAAACCAAATTAAATATATTTTAGATTTTTACAATACCTTCCTTTTTTATTAATGTATGTTGAACTTTATCATTTATTCTTAAACTACTCTTCGTAGATGTAAATGCTTGAACAATTTTTTTTTGTTGGATTTATAATAATAAAAGTAATATTTTATAATCTGTCTATTGTAAAGAGCCCAAATTCTGAACGTCAACGAATTATAACGTTGCTAAATTGAAGAGTACAACTGTGATGTAGCATGGCAACTGAAGTGACAGGTATTACGTTTAGTCGGTTACTTGACAGCTGTCTCGTCACGTGGTTTTTTTTGTTTACCTTTATTTAACTACTGGAGAATAGCTTCTTTTTTGACGTGTGTTTGTGTGGTGTGTGACAAGCCTTCGGAAACCCGGATGATCTTGCTACTGTTCAAATGCTCACCGCTTAGTAACATATGGTTACAGACCTGTGAGTATTAGAGAGACTACGCCGGACCAATGCAGATGGCATGGCTCCAAGCCGCCCAGCAACTCCAGCCGGTCAACATGCTGACCGACTAGAGTTGCTGGGCGGCTTGGAGCCAGGACTGGTGATGAGTCGAGCTTGTACTGAAGAATATTTTGTTTCGCCAGAGCACTGAAAAAAAAATGTATTATTAGCAGCAGAAAATGCGATATTAGTGCAAAGGTACCAGACGTCATAACGTCAACGTCGGCTGTCGCTGAAAATCAGCGCTGGGGCTCTGTCTCGCATAGGGTCTCAGCATTATGCTGAGCGATGCCCGTTTTGCGTGGATATGAAGCATATTTCCCCCAATCTGTTCTTTTTTTGATTTGTGTTATTTCTTTGCGTCATGTTTACCGCAAATAAACGTATTTTCTTTCTTTCTTCTTTTCTTTTATTGCGATTCAATTTAGAGAAGCAGTGGCAGACTGTTGCAAAAAAAAAAAACTAAACTAAGTAATACGTCGTTACAAAAACTCATCAAGAACTTGAAAGTGATAGCGTATCTACTTTATTCTACGATCCTAGTTAAAAGACCTGTTGTTTAGATCCTAGGTCCTATTTGGGAGTAAAGTTTTTGAATTCTTTTTAATCAGCATTAATTACTGGCAAGTTAATCTGCGTTCGCAATTTATTTGCCAAACATGTAAACAAACACGAATTTTCCACTTACACAAACATCAACTTTACGCAGCTGTAAATAAAGTTGATTTTAGACCGACTAGTACTGTTGAAAAAGTCATAAAGAATATGAAATTGTAGCGCAAACTGAATCACACACACGTTACAGTTGTTTTTCCTAAAACTCGTGTTTGTTTACATGTTTGGCAAATGAATTGCGAACGCAGATTAGGTTCATGTTGAAGGCGTATATTGGACAATAAATTAAGAGAAACAATGGTAGGAGCCTTGTTCTTTCTAAATGGCGATAGTTTCTTTTATTTTCTTACGTATTATTGTGTCCTGAAATAGAGAAGCAAAAGGTTTGAAAAGCTTTCATAAGTTGAAAAGGTTATTATGTTCGCGGATTTCTTTTCAACTTTCTAAACAATAGGGATGTTGACTGGGGAAAAAAAAAATTTAATCCGCCTGTCAAATAATAAAAAATATTAGACACGTATTTTTTGCTTTATCATATTAATAAAAATGGTTTAGATAAAACGCATAAAAGTTGGGGAGTGGGGGCTCGCTACGTCACAAGTCAGTATCAAATCTACCGGGGAGTGATGTTATGGCACATTTTAACGTATTGCTGTAATCTTTTCATTAAATCATTACGTAAAAAATTGAAAAAATACTTGTCCAATATTTTTTTAATAATCAACCTGAAGGAAAAAACAATTTTTTTTTGTCAACATCCCTATTGTAGATACTTACTACATTTTGAATATCCATTATTTACTCTTTGAGTTTCTTTATTAACTAAAGTTATATCTTAATTAGTTTAGTTTCGGTGGGCTTCTTTCCTTCTTATTTTTTTCTAACTGAACAGACAGCTGTGCTGCTGGGGAGTTTGTTGCGCCACTTCTTCTTCCCAGCTAACGCACTAGGAAGTGGTGAAGGGTGGGTGTTTTGGGGGACTGTCTTATATAATTTTGACGTTCGAAAAGTGCTGATTCTCAGCCTAGTTTGAATAAAATGAATTTTGTATTTTGTTTTTTTTCTGATAAACAAATTGAACAATTTACAAATTTTACAGTAAGAACCTACCTAAGATATATTTTTATTCTTTTTTTTACATAAGAGTGTTCTTTTATTTACTCCAGAGCAAATATCATTGTTCATTTACTTTCAGTAATAATAACTTTTAGTAATAAATACACACCTGAGGGGGTTTACGATGTTTGCAGTTAAAATGGCGACCAAAAAAATGGTTTGTTGAACCATAAACTCATTATTTGGTGAGGTCAACCACTTGTGGCATCAAGTCGCATGTCATTGCCATCGTGACAACATAATGAACCTCATTTTAACCTCTAAACTCTATGGTTAAAATGAATATTTTAATTACATGGTGGTGACTGCCTCGGTTGTCTAGTGCGCGTAAGCGCTATTGCTGAGCATGAGGTCCTGGGTTCGATTCCCGGGTCGGGCAAAGTGTTATTGGGTTTTTCTATTTAGAATTTCTCAGTAGCAGTCCGGAGTCTGGATTTGTAAGGCTTGATAAGGCTCGCCCCCTATTACATGGGACTTAAACATAACTGGCAAAATGTGTGTGAAATATAGGTACACCTCTGCCCAGCCCTTCGGAGGATTTTTAATTATAGGTAGGTATTGTACGTATAGCTACAAAGTACGCTGGCTAAAGGTTCCCGCAGACAGGCGCGACGCGACACCGATAGAACAATATCTGTGAAGTTTTCATAGAAATTGTTCTACCATTCGCGTATCGCCGGCGCGTCGCGCATTTCTGCGGAAGCCTTAATGCTAGAATAAACCCGATATTTTTGTCCACGTTTCCAAGGCTTGAAACAATAACAAGGTAAGAAATGGTCAGCATAAAATATCGTAAATTGACCGACAAAGAGTTTATGAACTATGAATCTTGTTTGTTCGAGTGTCAAGTTCAAATTCCAAAGATTGTTTATGCTTAGGTGACATTTTCGAATGTTTACAAAATAAAGTATGGGACACACCGATCTGTCGGCTGCCGACAAACAATACGGTACTTGAAAATTGAGCAATGTATTTATTTACTTCCGCGTGTTTCATTTACTCATATAATTTACGTCTTTGCTGAGCACAGACATTTGACATTGACACCTTCATCTCACAAACAGATGCATCATATTTTATGTTTAAAAGCTCTTATGTAGGTACTCGTTGTTTTTAAATTATTTTCAACACATTAAAATAAGGTTTTATCTAAAGAATTGATGTTATTCATATAAAAAAAAAAACATTCTTATTAGACCGCTACCAGCCAAGATACGTTATAAAAACTGACTTTATTCAAGTTAAATCATCAGGAAGAACAGTTACTACAAAAACACGATACTTACGTAAACTTTTGTTCATACTACAGCCCTGGGAAAATAAGAAGGAAGTAAGAAATCAAAGAATTGAGAACAATGAATAAGCGGTCACAAAACTGTAGCACTGCAGAGAATTACTTGGCCGTTGAACTCGCGAAATTCAGTCAAACATTGTAAGAAAAATACTACATTTGAACGTAATAAGTCGTCTGACTATGCTCGTTAAAATGCATATTTATGTTTATTGCATCACTTTACATTAGCCTCAACTGAAATAGACTTTTTAATTACTTATTATTACCGAAATTGCCTGTGTAGTATTTTGTTTTGAGTTTAGAGCGTTTTTCTTTTGTTTTTACATAATGCTGCATTGACAGATGTCTTAAGGCTGCCGCAGACTGACGCGACGCGACACCGGTAGAACAATTGTCTTGAAGTTTTCATAGAAATTGTTCCACCAGAGTCGCGTCGCGCCTGTCTGCGAGAGCCTAGGTAGATAATAACATGAGCAAAGGCAGTAATCTACAGTATCTCAAAACCATAACCGGCCAGTCATTAGCTTGGGTGACCCAAAAATATTTAAAATTCGAATTGCAAAAATGACGTGTCATTTGGAGTTGTCGTATTCCTTTGAAGAAGTTTACTGTTGTCACAATTGGAGTGTTTATTCACGTGTAAAGGCTAAGTTGTAAGAAATTACTGTAATTTTAAGGAAAGTAGCGTAATGCATCTCACTCGGCTCAAAGTTATTATTTTGATAACCATATTTACGGAATCGTTTGCGTTCTTTCAGTCATTTGATACTTTCGGTCGTCATAAACACATTATAAAAATTGACAGATAAACGACTTCGAACATTTCAGGGGTCAAGTGTGTCAAAAGGAAATGAAAATAAAAACTTTTTAAACCTTTTCTTGCTCCATTGCCTGTTGTCTATGATTAATTATGGCCATTAATTACAAAAACGGAGCAATGTTTCCAAAAGTAACACGAATCCTTGTTTCTTTTTCGAAAGCTTCCTAGAATTCTTTGTTAATCTTTTAGGTTATTATACGGGTGGGTTGTCCTTTTGTTTTAAAGATGGTCCATATGTTTACAAGACGGTGTCGTCTGAAACGTAAGCTCGTCCAAATGCCAGTAAATTATTTGGACAAAATAAACAAATATGTGTGTGGTCGGGTGTGAGACAGTTTTTTGTTGAAATTTTTGTCTCACGCAGAAATACCATACGGGATAATTAAGCTGAGTGTGTTCCTTTCAGGCGTTTCAGTTTCAGGTTCGTTTAGCATGGGATCATAATTCATAATGGCAATTATTTTACATAAACAGTGTACGGTCGGTGACCCGACACACAGCCCGAGGTAAACTAATCCACGCTACCTAGCAGTTTACTTGGTGAGGTGTATATAATAGGTAACATCTCTAGTCACTGGTTTTGTACGTCTTCTAATCGTGATTGTACGTCTTCTAAGGGTCAGTAGGTACTTTCTTAGCACTCAAAAAATCCTAAACTCCATTTGAAATAAAATTTAACATTTAAACAAATCTTTTTTACTGTCCGTTCAACCGATTTTGACTTCTATTGCGTTCGTGGCATGACAAATGGCAGCTGCAGTAAACAGTTGGTATTGTAACCACATTTTTGCTTTTAATGCCATCCTTATGCGTACGGTATTAGAAGTCAAAATCGGTTGTACGGACTGTAAAAATGGTTTGTTTATATGTCTAATCTTATTTCAAATGGACTATAAATGCAATTGTCAGAAACGACCTTCAAATGCTTCACCGGGGGAAGCATTTGAAGATCGTTTTAATTTAACAACTTTTCGTGTTTCGGTTACGTTTTGACGCAATTGCAACAATAATGACTCTTTCATTTCCTCCTTGTATATTCAAAAGTCGGAAGTCGGTTGCCGAGGTTGGTCCGTGGATGGGTCTTTACATACCGAGACTCCTCCGTGCTTTGGAAAGCACGTTAAGCGATTGGTCCCGTCTGTCATTCGTGGATCTTTGACAGTCGTTAAGGGTCGTTAGAAGCCCGAAAGTCTGACAACCAGTCTTAAGACTTGTGCAGACCAGCGCGACTTGTCGCGCGACGCGACACGAACAATACAATTTCTAAGAAAACTTCACAGTATAACAATAACCGGTGTCGCGTCGCGCGATAGGTCGCGCTGGTCTGCACAAGCCTTTACCAAGGGGCATTACCCAGTTACTGGGTTGTAGAGGTCAGACAGGCAGACGCTCCATGTAAAATACTGGTATTCGGTGGCATCCGGTTAGTCTGGAAGCCGACCCCAACATATATTCAAAAGTCCTAAACTATTTAACACTTTCGACTCCACCCATTTTTCATAGCGCCATAGCGCCATACATATTTCAAATTGACTCCAGGAGGGTCACCGGCAATACGCTTGCGCTTAAATTAACCCTCGAGGAGTGTCACCGGCATTAGGATTGAAATCTTGTTAAAATATACAAGTGATTTTATTTCCATAGTTTATAATGCCGAATTCGCAAAGAAAAACCTACATTTAAAATAAGCCCTCCAAGAGTGCTCCCGGCATCCCATATGCGACTTGAGTCATTCGTCGGCATGAACATTTACACAAAAAAATAGTTCTAGTGACCTATGCCTTTAGTATACTTGATTTGCCAGCGTGTAATAATTTCCAGGGTATAAAATCTAATAATGATGCTAGTGCTCATTTTAAAGGTAATTTCGGGTAATTCGCAACATTTCCGAAAGTCATTTTATTTGATGAAATTACGGAAAGTTTTCACTGTAAGGCTACTACAGAAAAAAATTAGCAAAATTATGTACTGTCATTAACTTTCTTTATACTTAATGTCAATAATCATATCACACACGGAAAGTAGATGGTTCAAAATATAAGTAGGTATGATGGAATTTCCAAGCCATATTTTTACCTTTCTAAATTACATTTGGTAATTAGAGACTTATAAAGATAAATGGATCTCAATGTCTACTAGTGATGAAGTCCCGTTTAACGTTTGATTGATTGTGCGGGTCATTAGCAAACTCGCCTGTCAGGCGAAGTTTAGGACAGCCGTTTCGTTACAAATATTCGCCAAGATCGAAATTCTGATCTGATTCCGGGGACGCCTTCTTTTCTTGAGAGAGAAGCGTCATTTAGAAACAGAATGTGTTATTTTTTATTTTGTTACATTCTCATATAAAAAGAAAGAAAGAAAAGGACAGAACCAAAAAAAAAAAGGCACATACCACATGTGTGGCGTGTGTTCGCGCATATTTTTACTCAAAGTTTGCACACAATATAAAAATAAAGGAAAAAAACATATTGAATTTTTTTTTCCCTTACGGCTGCACCAAATAAAGCCCAGCTACACACCACACAAACGCCAAATGCTAATTACGCCACACATTTTCCTAAACGATTACGACTAATCTGTTTCATTTTGACAGTTCAACAACATTCATTACGTTATTTACGTTGTTGAGCAGATTTTTTTTTCGAACTTATGAAGCAATGGATTAGCAATCTGTTTCAAAACGATGCAGATTCTGATTGATCGTGTATTACGCAATCAGGGTACAGTACAGCTAAATGCCAGACAACTATACGCTGGTTTTCTACTGGACCTACGTCAAATGAAATAATGATTTTACAGTAATTTTCTACTAACTGCTGTTTATAGAATTCCCGAATTCTGTTGCCCGAAGCCCTAAAGGTCTTCCAGGTCAGTATTAGCCACTTAGGCCAACATCGATAAACGTTACTTAGCACTGACTCAGACTTAGACTCGCCATCTCGTCACGTCGCGCTAGTCACGAGGCTTCAGTCAAAGCATGTGCTAAGTAATATTTTGTAGATATTTTGTAGGTATATTGCAACACCTTGCATAAAACAAATATAACAATAACTCTGAACGTACATGGAAGTCATCCACATAACCATAAAAATTAGTATTTCAACAAGGTTAATGTCAGTATCCAAAACCTTGACACTTCGTACCAACCTTCAAATGTTAGATAATACACATAAGTACAGTACAACTATTTTCGTAATGTCCGTCGGCAAACTTCGTGTTTCATCAGTCGTCGGATTTCTATCAGTTGCCCTTTGTACTTGATGCTTGTACGTATTGACTCCTAGCGCTACGCCCGCGTTGCCGTCAACCATAATTGCCAAGTGCGAAGGGCAACTGATAGAAATACGACGACTGACGAAACACGAACTTTGCCGAGGGACATTAAGAAATAGTTGTACTGTACGTTATGTAGTATGAATTTGTTTTTTCATAGTCACGTTTATTTCCGTTGTTGCAGGATGTATTGCATCTGTATATGAAAACCTTGACCAGAATACGTACCAGCTTATTACTGTCCCACTGCATGGTAAAGGTTTCTCATACAGAGAAGGCACGAGTATTGATCATCATGCTTGCTCGAAGACTGGTTTCCGATTTCAGACTTATCCAGGTTTTCTCACGACGTTTTTCTTTCACCGTTGTCAGTAATGTCCAAGTTAAACTCAGAAAGTACCTACATCTGAATTGAAAAGTCACATTGGCACTTGCCCAGTTCTAAGCTCACAAAACCTTGACCATGCAAATGGAAGCATCAATAAATTTGACTAAGATTGGTCCTTGGCAGCTTTGGACAAAGAGAGGTGGAAATAGAGTAGAGGGGCCTTTCACCAACTGTGGAACAATAATGATAAAAAAAAAAAAAATAAGACCAAAAGTGTGAAGTTCAACATTGATGAATATCACTGAAGATCAAGGATTGTTCTGACTATATTGATAGAAAGCTCTCTTGGAAGTTTGGTAATAGTACTTACATATAAATCCAAGTCATTTAATTTGACCCGATCCAGTCTGTCCCTCTCTGCCCTCCCCCAGCGACGCCCTAACCTAAGGTGCGTACCCCACAGTGCACAGGGTGTGCCCCTAGAGTGTAGTTGCGTAGTTTATAAGTTCTATACCCTACTAGGCCTTCATTTATTAAGGCATCCACAGGATAGCCAGGTTAAGCAGCCGACAACCTCCTAGGTTGAGCTAGATGTTATCGTCTTAGATAGACTATTATCAATATGGTACTGACGTGCTCAAAAAAGCTTTGTATAAAATGGACTCGAAAGAGTCGACGAACCGACGAGTCGATCCGGATGGAAGAACTGTCCTATACCGATAGAGAGGCTATTCATATCCACCATTGTACACATAGTGAGTTCTCAATCAGGATTCCGAAAATGTACACATACTGAGTTCTCAATCAGGATTCCGCAAATCACAACATGTTTTAATCTGCCAAAGTGTTACGATGTATACTGGAACTTTAAGATTTCCATCGAGTTCTAAGTTAAGAGCAGTTACATTATTCAGACGATCATTCTCTGGTTCTCCAAATCCAATAGCGGGTGGTGACTCCAGACAAGGACAGTCTACTCTCGATCTCGACCCAGTGTTGCTATGGAGGTATGTAGGTAAGAGCCATCAGTCAGCTGCATTGCTGCAATGTCACTCCACATCAAACGTGATCCCACCATTTAGTAACAACTAACGGTCGTGCAAGTTCGGCAGCACTCGGGTGCCATCGCACGTGGTTAGGAAACGTTTATCTTCGGCCTTCACGGACGCACGCGCACTAATCTCACAGCTTCCTGCTCCGGTTGTTACTCTTAATGAATACAACACTTTTTGCTAATATTTGCGGGAACTATTCATCTTTGTTGGGAAAGAAATATTTCAAGTTATTCCAATTAATTTGCCAATTATGACTGTTATTGTGAGTTGCTTGTTAGGGTTCCGTTGCACGATTGATTAGCGGTGTTAGGTTTTTCTTTGATGTGTTGACCTAGTAAGATACATTTTAGGTCATAGGAATAGTAAGCGTCAATAAATAAAAAATAAAAAATAAACATTTTATTTCGGATAACACAAAATGATCCATAAATTGTTAGTAACATGTTTGCACTTAATTCACTATTGTTAGTTACTTAAACTAGACGAATTTGTGAGAAGACCATGCACCCAACATCTAGACACAACGAGAAATGGTAATGGTCTAACTATAGTATAAATCTTCGCACAAATTGCCTTATTATAACGGAGGAAGTATCTGCCGCCACAGCCTTCAGGATACTATTGTGACAGCCTCTTATTCTGCTCAGGAGTGAAGCCATTTTTTTGCGGATGATGGCATGGCTCTAAAGTGCGCAGTACCGCACCCCTCACCCACGCTGACACGTGAATTTGTTACTGCGCAGCGACTCGCCTCATGTTCCGAGCCGCCATAAAGTTTGCATCGGACTGTATGTACTTATATTGGCATTAGCCAAATGAAACAAAACCTTACCAAAAGTATTTCATTAATGGCCTACCTACAGCTTGCTCTAATAGAAATGCTCCAGGAAACATTCTCGATGAAAGAATTCGATAGAACTTTTATTTTGATTTTGCCCGATCAATGTGACACGGATTTGAATTAATCAACGTTAGGATACAATCAAAAGCTTTTCCAGTTATACAATGCCGCCAATGGGGATTTGAACGCCCATATTTTTTCCGAAAATTAACTTTAAAAGGGGGTCTAGTCTATCTTTAATATTTTTCATGATAGGTATTCAATTTTAATTTTAAAAACTTAACTCATAAGCTTTTAGAAATAATAAACAGAATCCAAATCGAGCCAATAACATCGGAGATATAGCAATAAATGTAAAGCCAGGTCACAAACGCTCCGCAGGAGACGCCCCGGGCGTCGGGAGTCGAGAGCCGACTTCCGGCCACCGTAGGCGCGGGCTTGCAGACGGTGAGCAATGGGTAGCTCGCCGTCCGATAAGGACCAGGCCCGTGTCGACGGCGCGTTGTGTTCCACGCGCGCCTCAAAGAGATGTCAGCACCAACTGACGTGGTCGAAAGACCAATGCCTGCTGGGGTTGCGGGTTTGTACGAAAGGAACATGGGTGAGTTTTAGTCAGTAAAAGTCTGACACACCCTTTCGCTCTGCCCAGAGCGGGAGAAGTCATTTGATGATTTACCACCCACAAAAAAAAAAAAGGTCACGAACGCTACTCAAAAAATGTAAGGTTTTTAAAGTTAATTTTGGAAAAAAAACACGAATATTCAGAAAAATACGGGTGGTCACACGCCTATTGGTGGCATTGCAAACGTCTTCAACAATAAAATACGGAACTCTATAATAAGTAACACTATCTTTCAAGACTCCAAGATTACTCGAAGCGTTAACATAGATCTTTGGATATTACGATACCGTAAGGTTTAGCCGACTTATGAAATTAGTCGTGAGCTCGTGATTATGTTTCATATCTAGAACTACATCTTTGGTCTGCCGCTAGCGACAAGTACAGTAATCTTAATAATAACATGGTTTTGAAAGAGATTATGTCACTTGATGTTATTCGCCTAAAGGCAAAAGGGCGTAACTAGTGCTTCAAGTGTTTTTTTATATCCACTAAGCCTGCATCTCACTTGCTGGTAAGTGATGATCAGCCGAAGGTGGAAGCGACCTTCACCCGGAATCCTCAACCACAGAGGAACTGGCTATCTTACTTACATCTAACTGCCGAAACACAATAATGCTGTTAACGTTGTTGTTATGGCGACAGACTTAGATAAGATGATGTTAGCTAGTCAGGCGGACTTAGAACAAGCCCTACCACCAACCAAACCGAGCAGAAGATGTTGATGTTGTTGTTGTTGTTGTGTGATGGCTGGGAATCGAACTCGGGACCTCTGGGTCTGAGACTAGGTGGTCTTACCACGAGAACACAGAGGCGGTTAGTTTTACAATCATTAGTGCCAAACTATACCAAAGTGCTGTACTATAAGTTATAAATACCAAGAGTAGTGGGTGACCCAGTGGTAACTACTTCGAATTAGGATTTGCAGATCGTGGGTTTGAACCCAGACAGGCTCTTTACTTTGTGTAATTACCAGTGATCGGAGTAGGTAGATTGATTTTTAGTACTTGTATCATAAATGCACACAGAAAGAATAACATGGATGCGCACTCTACGAACCGAAGTAAACGAGTGAACTACCTGGCATGTCGTCGGCGGGCGTACGCATTGTTCTGATAACCGGTTATTGTACCACCCATGATCCTTTGTTCTGATTGGTCGTTGGGTTTTGTCAAATCGTGACAAAAAAAAAAAAAAGAAGAATAATAAAGAATAAAATTGCTCATTTTATTACAATTCCTACCTTTTTTTTGAGGATGGCAAATCATCAAATGACTCCTTCCACTCTGGCAGAATACAATTCCTACATAAGTTCCGGTTTTTTTTTAATAATGCACCAATTCCGGAGGAATGTCCATAGTAATATATACGTTTCGGATCAATGACCCCAGTTCAATCTACCTACTCCGATCACTGGTAATTACCCACCAGAACCAATTATGGCAATCAAATGCTTACATTTGAAGGAGCACAGCTATACAATAAAATACCCTCACGCATAAGAAATCTGCACTCATTCAATGCATTCAAAACCCAACTTAGCCTGTATCTAATCGCAAACCGGACATTACTCGAAAAATGAATGCATTGGGTGGGTCAAGTTTCGAGTACTTTTTAATTAGTTTGTGACGGATGTTGTCGAACCTAAATTAGTATATAGTAATAGTATTGTTCTCAAGTAAGCGACATGTTATGTTTTTATTGAGAATAAAGTTTCTTAAACCTAATTTATTTCATCACCACTGCTCCCAAAACAGTGTGAGAAAACGGGCATGTCCTAGAACCAGAAATTCAAAGACATGTGACATAGAACCATCCCGTATTGGGCCCGCGTAGTGGATTAGGTAAAGTCCACTGCCTCCTGGAGGCCGTGTCCCAGCAGTGGGAACATCGAAGACTCGAAGTATTTCTTCATCTGAAAAGAATCCCAATCTCTCGCTGATCAGAGACAGCTACACTACTTTGCTGAAGTTAAGAACGAACTCTTATTAAGATCTTACCTTATTTGGACCTTACACTACTTAGCATTTCATGTCTTTTAAATCATCATATGTAGGTACTACAAGTATTTTCATTTAAGATTTAATCATTCTTACATTCATTGCGGAATTTACTAGATAAACGAAACTAGATATATCTTGTTGTTTTACTAATGACTAATGATGCAATACTTTCAGTTCCAGTGTTATTATCAGATGACAAAGCACCCCGATTTGTTAAAAGATAGCACCATATTGCGATCACCAATTAAAGCCTAAAGCAAATGACGCAAACACTTCAAATTAACTGCATATTACTATTTATCAGAAGGCTCTCACATCCGCGGAAAATTACTGGCTGATATGAAAAAAAAAACATTAAGCAAATTTTTTGCTGATCGATAAAAAAGATATGGAATAGTTTTAACAAAAGCTTCATCGGTGCTACAATTTGTGCCAGGAATGTCATGGAAAAGTTTTACAAAAATCCCCATCACTGTTACAGATCAATCAATCTGCGTAGCCTTTTCCCAACTATGTTGGGGTCGGCTTCGAGTTTAACCGGATACAGCTGAATACCAATATTTTACATGGAGCGATTGCCTATCTAACCTCCACAACCCAGTAACTGTGTAATACCCCACCCCTTGGTAAGACTGGTTGTCACTTGCCAAACTTTCGGGCTTCCGATAATCCGTAACGATTGTCAAAGATTCACGAGTGACACCCGAGACCAACGGCTTAACGTACTTTCCGAGGCAAGGAGTCTCAGTGTGTAAAGATGGTTACTCATCCGCGGACCAACCCCGGCAAGCGTAGCTTAATCTGATGGATTGACCAGTGTGGCTGTTATTACTTAGCCACGAGCTCTTCCATCACTGTTATAGATATATTTTTGAATACAGGTGTCTCTGCAATCAAGCCAAAGGGTACTAATTACGAATACCATAGTTCTTTGAATTCGATCACGGAAGCCCGCATGGCGTTCATTTCTGGGTGTAACATCAACAGGAACTCCCAAAGTTATAATTTCCTTCTGATTGTTTCGCATAAATGATGTTCTCAGAAGTAGGCATCATTTCTTTCAAGGTGCTTATCTGCTTTTAAAGTTCAAGTTTGATTCGGAGCTAATGTTTGATGGTTAAGGTCAGTAGCCCAATTTTAGGATAAATCGTCATGTCATTATTTTAAATCTGTTGATAATGATTTGGAAAAAACAAAAGACGCTCGCTAAATATTTTGTTTGTGAGTTTTGGGTGATGGTTCATCATCATAATTTTAGCTGAAAGAAGTCCACTGCTGGACATAGGCCATGCACCACCACCTCGACTGGTTTTGTGCTTCCCGCATCCAGCGTATTCCTGCGGCCTTTACAAGGTCATCGTTCTACCTTGTCGGAGGCCTTCCAACACTACGTCGTTCGGTACGCGGTTGTCACTCCAGAACCTTTTGGCCCCATCGGGCATCTTTTCTGCGAGCAATGTGCCCTGCCCACTGCCACTTAAGTTTGGCAATTCTTCGGGCTACGTTACCTTGGTTCTCATGCGGATCTCTTAATTTCTGATTCGATCATTTAGTGTGATGGTTAGAATCGAGTTGTTTTATGTTATTTTGATTGCAAACAAGCCAGTGGACATACTGATGGTAAGTGGTTATCGCACTCTCCACTTTTGGACATCTGGATACTAGAGCGCAGGCATCTTAGATGCGCTGTTACCTCAGAGAGGAATCTGAAATTTTTCATGTGACCTGAGGACTATATTGGGTATATATTTCTCAGGATTATCAAAGTATAGAATTTAACTGAAGGCCCTAGATCTAATCGTATATCTACCAAAGTTAGTATTATGAACGGGTTTTCATAAATCTCGGTTGCTCAACAGGCTATGCGGGCATCGCGCAAACTCTTATCACCACTTTCACTGTTATCAGCTGAAATTGCGACATTTTCATGTCACCATGTCGTAATGTAGGTACTACATAGTACGTAGATTGGTTTATGCAGTATCTAGGAAAGTATTATCTTCACGGGGTTTTCCTGTATTGAGTGTTTTGTGCTTGATATATTGCGATGTTGTTTGTAGTGTTCTATTTGCATTACGTAATGACATCTATGTAGATACTTCACATTTATAAATTACATAGTTTTTTTTTTTAATGAGAAAATGGTTGATAAATAATGTGATCGACGCACACCCGGCTGAAAGGCTGTTCAAGCTTCTGATTTTACAGGTATGAGGAACAGGATGTAAAGTTTACTCATCCACCATAGAAAAGGGAGGATTCTCCGACCAGACGGGTGTCGTGTCTGGTGGGCAGCTGCCCAGAGGTTGATGAAGGGGAAGTTATATACAGTATATGGTGTACGCGCGGTAAACTCAAATTGCGCGATGCAGGATTTGTGTGACGTCAGATCTTAGATGCGTAGTTCTCATGTGGCGATGTAGATGCCGCCACATATGATCATTATTTAATCTGCTCTCAATGCTCACTTGATACTGATAACTAATATGTATTATGATTTGACAAAAAGCTTTCAGAGACTGTTACTACAGAACAATAACGAATATGTAAATATTGTAGCACTACCTACCACAACTTCGTAAAATTATTTTAAGTAATAAATTAAGCGGGAAATCATTCCCTTGTAATGAATGGACATATATCGTAAATCAAGCTACAGATATGAAATAATTCATTCGAATCAGATTCCTACGAGTTTATGAATCAGCAAAATACGAATGTCATCAAAATGTCTACAGAAACTCGCGCTTAAAATGTAATCAGAACGTAATATACTACGCTAGGTTTTGCAAATGGATTTTTTTGGTGACTGCAATCAGAGTGAGAAGATCAAAAGTTGAAATATAATTAGTATTTATTTGCTGCATTTGAACAGCAGCTCTTCGCGGGTGACGTCATCGCGTCAGTGCCATAGTTGATCTCAGAAAAAAATTAAAATTGTTTTATTTTTTTTATAAAACTTTTTATTATAATATTGTGAATTAATCTGTAAGTTATACGGTAGTACATTCATAAATATATAATATCCTAACCTAGCCAGTAGACCAAGGAGGCGTCAAATTATGAATAAATAAATTAATAAAACGTAATGAAGCAGTTATCGGCAATAAAAACGAACTTATCATAAATTAAAGCTTATAAACTCTTATTAAATGTGAGATATGTGCTAACTTGCCTTATTGTCTTCTTAACGCAAGTTTATTACCGGTTTTTCCACATCACTTATCTAAGATGAATGTCGTTTTATTTAAATTTTCTTACACAACTTAATATATTTATTTATTATTTATTAAAAATTTATGGACAAGTAAAATAATACTGGACAAAGGTGGACTTAAGAGCGCTTATCCTAAAAGTTGGCATCGTCGTAAATAGCTGTCAAATATTTACCTGTTTTGATTAATTTTGCAATATTACTGTATGGAAATTTGAAATGTGGCTAACTAGTGAACTAAATAAAATATTGATTATGAAATGCAATAATTAATATCGTTACACCGAATATTTAGTTTTAGATGTAAAAAAGTATTTGGAAACTTTCCAAATGCCTTTTTTTACACCTAACACGGTTACAACATCAAATTCAGTGTTATAATTGCAATTCAAGTTTTAACTATTTTTTTATATTTTTTGCTCATGGTTATAAATAAATATTCACGTAAAATTTTAAAGGTTCGAAACTACGTATAGCGACTAGACCCCTGAAAACACAATTTGACTTCGTTTTACAGTGTTTTATACGGTTACACGGTTTAAAACCTAATGCCGTTGACCGTCCGCGATGGTTAACTTTAGCGCAAACGTAATGCCCGCAACCCGCCCGGAGGGTTCACTTCCAATATTGTATGGCGGCATGGCGTATGAGTTCTATGAAAAAAATGCTAGAAAATGGTGGGTCAATAACCTATTGCCATTCTAAAACGTGATAACTATAGCCACACTTCAGACGCCGTTACATTTACTTCTAATATGACCGTGTCAGATTTCAGTAAGCCAACTGTCACAAGTGCAGGTGACTGGAGTTAGACTGCGCACAAGATAATTCTGCGCGCGGCTGAAATCGGGACTAATCGTATGCCGCCGCGCGCCGCCTTGTCGTTTATGTAAGGTCAAATTACCTATAGAATTATTTAATTCATTAATATTAATATAATATTAAATAATTAATATACAACGTGTCCCTTTTGATGTCCTATAACTTAGTCACTTTTTTATATTCGCTTAAGGGTGGGTATGTGTAACGAAAAATAAAAATTGCAAATTAATTCATATTATGCCAGTCTATTATTTGAAATGGTCTCATAAATGCCCTAGAGCTTAGCTAGCGAGATTTAATATTTTAAATATTACAGTATAGCATTTAGCACGGTAGCGCCACCAGTCGCGCGCAGACTTATCTTGCGCACACTCTAATTAGTATTTTTGAAATGATTATAGCGATGACTACGTTGACGATACAGAACAGTGTTGCAATTTGTCCAACATTCACTAGAAAAGTATAATAGTTATTTATGCTATAATTGCGGAAATCATCTTACGCACGCGTATCATACAACGTTTTATTATGCATTGTGCGAGGAAATAAAAAAAAACGAGCGAGCCTTACGGCAGTCGCCTGCCATGTGTAACATCTAACATACCACGACGTATATAAATGATAAAAACAAAATTCATGGCTTTGACTTTGATTTTGACTTCGACTTCGACTTCGACTTCGACTTCGACTTTGACTTTGACTTTGACTTTGACTTTGACTTTGACTTTGACTTTGACTTTGACTTTGACTTTGACTTTGACTTTGACTTTGACTTTGACTTTGACTTTGACTTCGACTTCGACTTTGACTTTGGCTTTCGACTTTTTGATTTTGACCATTGTCATAATCATCGCCATCGTCATCATCATCATTCTGAAATAATAAAATCTCTGAGACGAGATGGGCTGACGACAGCCTCAAAAATTAAAAAAAAACAGAAAAGTAAAAAGCACTAGTGAAAAAAAGTGACACTTTCCGTACGAATTCCCACTGCTTGGAAAACGCTCTTTTCGAGCAAATGCATTGTAAAAATATTTATGAAATATTCCGGGTGACTGAACACATCACACAACACACCCTTGTGCATTCAAAACCATTTATGTATATTTAATTAATTAACTAACAGCTTTTAGAAAAAAGAAAAACAAATCGCAAGGGTATACTTTAGTACTTTATTAGTCCATCAATTGCACGCCGGTATGCAACGTTTGAACGCCCAAACACCTTTCACCTGTGGTCAAGCGTAGTAGGCAAGTATCGTTGTACTAAATAGCCGTTTGCTTGCCTCATTAGTGACGGCATACTTTCTCAAAACAGTTCCTTTAGTATCATTTGTTTTGATATTTACTACTGGTAGTTGCCTACTTGCTAAATATCAGCGAAGTAACTTTTTACAAGTTCGTGTTCAATTTATTTTTGTAATTTTATTGCTTTATGGAGATGAAAGTTAATTTCGAAATTTTGGTGTTATTGAAAAGGAGAGCGCTACTTCCTTTCAGTCTCCTACTTTCCTAAACTTAATATAAAAGTTAGGTAGTTAATAAATTGGTTAGGTACTTATAGCTTATCAGGTGTTAGTTACGAGCTAATGAAAATTGCGGTTAAGTTTTTATTCGCGTACACTTTACTGTGTGTCGGTTTAGTACCTACCTTCGTTAATTGGACTTTAGTACCGATCTGGTAATTTAATTAAAAATCACAACACTGTATTGGCATAGATCCACTCAAGCTAACAAAAAAAACTTTTGGGAGAAGTAATGATATCCGGCTCCGTCATAAAATTTCAATGAAATGGGTTAAGCCGTTACGGCATCAATATTGACAAAAACATTCTTCTTGGACTCAAAAAACATACATATTATACTCTACGCAAACATAATTATCAAACCGTGTGTGTGGTTTACACGTGAGATGAGGATACTTTCTATAAAAAAAAATCTTTCAAATTCCCTACCAGCACGCGTAGCATGACAACCATAGAAACGGGTTTTCTACGGGTTTTGTCGACGGAAGAATAGACAAAATGACAGATTGTGAATGTTTATCGGACATTTTGTCTATTCTTCTGTAGACAAAACCAGGTTGTGGTTATACTAAGCGTGCAGCTACAATACAGTCTGTTAAGCCTACAACGTTCACACATTTACAAAATCTAAAAGTAAAAAATCTACATATATAAAAGATAAATAAAATAGATGTAACAGTCGATGTTACAAGATTGAACGCAAGTTACGAGCCAGGTGTTATGGAAACTAGAGCAAAAAGTTCCCAGATTACTCCATGTAACGGGTTTTCTACGGGTTTTTTCGACGGAAGAATAGACAAAATGACAGATTGTGAATGTTTATCGGACATTTTGTCTATTCTTCCGTAGACAAAACCAGGTTGTGGTTATACTAAGCGTGCAGGTACAGTACAGTATGTTAAGCCTACAACGTTCTCACATTTAAAAAATCTAAAAGAAAATAATATATATAAAAGATAAATAAAATAGATGTAACAGTCGATGTTACAAGATTGAACGCAAGTTACGTGCCAGGTGTTATGGAAACTATAGCAAAAAGTTCCAGATTACTCCATGTAACTAACTACTGCGTATCATTTGAATTGTAAATATGTTATTATGTGTGTATGATCGTAAGTAACTAGAGAACCGCCAATTAGTTATGTATAATGAAATGCTTTGTTCGTTGGTTTATTTGTTCGTGAAGATCAGCGATACTATTCTCCATTTGAAATAAGATTAGACATTTAAACCGATTTTGACTTCTATACTGATAGGCATAAGGATGGCAATAAAAGCAAAAAAGTGGTAACAATAATAACTGTTTACTGCAGCTGCCATTTGTCATGCCACCAACGCAATAGAAGTCAAAATCTGTTGAACGGACTCTAAAAAAGGTTTATGTCTAATCTTATTTCAAATGGAGTACCTATAACTATTGAAATATCATTTGCTTTATTTGTAGAAACTCAAACTCAAAGCATTTATTTCAATTAGACCATTTACAGGCACTTTTGAATCGTCAAGGAATCGGTCAGTCAGAAATATGAAGCTAGTTGCCCATTCCAAAGCGTAGTAGGTACCTATGGAGAAGAACGGGCAAGAAACTCCACGGACACTCTTTTAAATAAATTGTTACAAAATATTGGTTACATCATTCATGTTGAAATTAAACATGTGAGAACAATGTAGAAAGACGTGCACGTTAGAAGCGTCCGTAATAAAAACTTAAAAACAATTCAAAAATTTAAATCAGCCATTGCAGCTAAGAGTTGACCAGTCCCAACTAGATGAGAACTAGATTATAAGTAGTGCTGCTTTTATATAGTTTTTTAAAGAGCTACGAACATTTAAGCGTTTAAATCTGCTTTCCTGCTTTCTATTTCACTTTGTATGAATAAAAGACAATTGAATCTCGCATTGCATTAAAAAAAACCTCTGTCACTGAGCCCCTAGTTCATTAGTTTATATTTTAGTTCGAAAACGCAGTCACAGCATAAGATATAGTTATATATATAGATAGTTAACATAAGTTTTGTAAACAAAGTACTAAAGACGACACGCAATGTATTATTACATACTCCAATTTGTAATTATCTAAGCTTTTTGTGCTCCGCCAATTTTAATGGAAAGTGGCACGGTCGAGTAACGCAAGCAAGTGGACTTGCTCAACTAAAAAAACATTGTTGTGCTAGTAAAATTGAAATGGTTATATTAGTCTTTCTAGGACACTGCATAAAAGGAGGATTTTTTTTTTTGTTTGAGTAGCTAACTACCTATGTATTGGATTAGTGTTGCATGGGCTAGAATTCTATATAGAATATTAAGGCTAATCAAATTATGTACTACCTACTTATTTATCTTTGTAATTAGGATTTCGGCATGTCAGTTTTCTTTTCTCTGCAAAAGTATTACACTTACGTCCACCTACACTCAGATTACAGTCTTAAACTTTTGATACATGATTGAAGGTAATCTTTGATTGTTTATCTTGTCTAGATAGAGTGTGAAATGAAATGAAATGAAATTGTTTATTCTGTAAATAGGATATAGGAATCACTTTTACAAAGAATATTAAAATTTGCTAGATGAGTTCGGCATTTCCTATCCGACTATTCTGAGAGGAAAGGCCGAAACAAATTCAGAGGTCACAGTCAAGCCATTTGAGGACCATGTAGATTAGTGTCTGAAATGGTCTTTGAGAAAAGAGCCACACAGATTTGAGTGGACCAATGCTTGCGTGCAAGCATTTATCAGTAATCGGGGAGCTCAACTCAGAACATAAGGAGCGCAACTCGACGAACAATACCAAAGAAAGGACATTTGGGTAGAGAGCTCATTTTAAATGTAGATTTTTCTTAGCGAATACAGCATTATAAGCCGTGAAAATAAAATCTGATGTATATTTTAACAAGATTCATTAGTTTAAGCGTTGGTTTTAAAATCTCTTTTTTTGTTCAAGATTATACAAAATTACAAGTTAAAGGTTGGAAACTACGTATAGCGAAAAGACCCCCTGAAAATACTATTTTACTTCGTTTTATAACACGGTTTTAAACCTAATGCCGTTTACCGTCCGCGATGGTTAACTTTAGCGCAAACGTAATGCCGGTAACCCTCCCGGAGGGTTCACTTCGAATATGTATGGCGGCATGGCGTATGCGTTCATTGAAAAGTGGGTGGAGTCGAAAGTGTTAAGCTACAGACGCTTGTATTACTAATTAACTTTTACTAACGGTCAGAGACACCTACGTATAAAACGGGTCACAGATTAAAACAGATGGGACACCGCAAAAACATTTAAATAAAAAGCGACTCTTGCTACGACACAATAAAGTGCAATTCAGATCGAAACGCTAATTACCTACAGTTATATTCACCTAGAAGTTGCCTCTCTTTCTATCGCGTGACTCTTAGATCTTCTGACTACGTTACACTCACTGAACTGGCCCAGCAAGACGGGCCCGCCGCGGACTTGTAGCTTCATACCTAAACTGCGGAGTGTCACATCTGTATTCATCTGTGGTACGGTACATCTAAAGAAAGGTCACAAAACTTTGTACCTAGTATCAACAACAAACTTGCATTAATAGGGATGATGCCTAGGTAAAAAAATGAAATTCTAATTAGTCCGTCAGTCAGATAATAAAAAATATTAGACACGTATTTTTTGCTTTACCATATTAATAAAAAAATACTTGGGTAGATAAAACGCGTTTTAAGTTGGGGAGTGGGGGTCGTTACGTCATAAGTAAGTATAAAATCTACATACTCGTGACGTCATGGCAGGTTTTAACTCAATGTATCGCTCTAATCTTTAGATTACTTACGTAAAAGAAAAAAAAAGTGTCCAATATTTTTTAATAATCTCAAAGGAGGACTAAAAAAAAAAATGTCATCATTCCTATTGTCAACTGTCCAACCATTAATAATATAACTTTATAACTGCCACAAACTATCGGAAATAAAAGGTGCACGCCAAACGTACGGCACGATCGTTAACAATCATGTGATTCTGGGAAGCCTCCTTTGTCAACAGTGTGTCCGGGGCCTTACGTCCGGTATTCGCATCGTCCTGTGTGGTCACGAACTGCATAGGATAATAGAAACGGTCAATAAGGTATTTAACTTTGAATGTCTGTAATTCATTATTTATAAGTTTTATTAAAGGAAGAATGTTTCAAAGTGTCATCTTTGTTGCATGATTAGCGGAAAAGGGAAAGCAGGAACGGGCAGGGAGGGGAAGATAGCTTCAGAGCGTTTATTCTGAAAGTGCGCAAAGTCACAAATAGAAGTCAAATATTTCACTGTTTTGATTTTTCTTTTCCTGTGGTTAGTGACTAACCTAGTGTCAGAGGCGCCCATGGACTTCTGACTTGACTTCACATGCCGTCGAGAAATAGCTCTCAGGCTGGCTAACGAAGTTTTCCTTCACCGTTTTAAAAGTAAGTGATAATTATACAATACGCACATGAATCCGAAAAGTCAGAGGTGCGTGCCTTGGGTTCGAACTCGAGACCTATGACTTATTGATTAATTTGGCAATTTTACTGTATGAATATATGAAATGTTAAACTAGAATATTAATAATGGATTGCAATTATAACACTGAATTTGATGTTGTAACCGTTTTAGGTGTAAAAAAGGCATTTGGAAAGTTACCAAATCCTTTTTTTACATCTAAAACTAAATATTCGGTGTTACGATTTTAATTATTGCATTTCATAATCTACCAAAGTCCAATATTACAAAACAGGTAAATATTTGACAGCTATTTGCGACGTTGCCAACTTTTAGGTTTATACGCTCTTTGACTCCAGAAGGGTAATTGGGTATCACACATACAATAACATTTGAACGCAATGGGTTTCATTATGACAGTTCAGCCACGTTTATTGCGTTATTTACGTTGTTATGCAGACCAATTTTTCAAATCTATGAAGCATTGGATTAGATATATCTTTCTAAACCCTCGAGTGGTTATTGAAAGTGTGTTACGCAAGTAGGGTACTTGCTGGATATAAGACACTTGTGATTCTAGATCTAGGAGTGGGCTTACTAAGGTGTTAATTTAAAATACCTACATACGCGCTCGGTTAAGCCTGAACAAATTGGCATGATTCCATATTCCTGAAAGCCTAGATTAAAGCTCTACATAAGCCGCAAATAATTGCCAATTTGTGCAAACTTATCCAATGGAAGCTTTGTCATTTTGTATCGATATACCTGAGCCTAAATACAGGATAGGAATAAGCTTGAACGTTACAAAATTTGTATTCGTATTTTCGTTCAAATTTCGATTTATTTAGCATATACAATGTCGCCCATGGGCATGTGACCGCCCGTATTTTTCTGAATATGAATGAAAAATTATCGAAAATAAAATTAATAAGGGGGTCTAACTTCATTTATTTTTTTAAGTATTTTTTTTAATGTCGCGCTATGATTTTATGGACTCACACTTGTGTTTTTTTAAAAAAAATACTGTTTTTATTTAGAAAAAAATGTCTTCACCTCCGTTTATTTTTCATAGTCGACAAATTTTACGAAACATTTTTAGTTAATCCGATAAAATAACTCATAAGCTATTAGAAATAATAAACAGAATCCAAATCGAGCCAATAACATAGGAGATATGGCAAAAGCTATAAAAAAAAATAACATGCAAATTGTTAAAGATATACCCCCCTTTTAAAAATAATTTTCGATATTTTTTTCTGAATTCTCAGAAAAATACGGGTGGTCACATGCCCATGGACGACATAGAATATACTCAACTTGCTGTTGTCCGCGACTTCGTATGCAATGATATTGTAAGTAAAAAGACGTACATCTAGATGGTAATAATATCGTTTATTTACAAAAGGGACACGTTTACAATAAATTCCTTAACAATTTAAAATAGATCACAGTTGCTTATTTGCCTGAACTAGGTTGGACCTGTGCTTCAGGCAAGAGTGCATAAATACTTATTACAATAAATTAACAATGAGCATAAAGTAAAAGCTAAATTAAAATTTTGGTAAATAAAAGCAAAAATAGCATGTTAGCGGTTCTCTTTGCAGAAAACAAGTAGATTTTCTGTCTGTGCATAAATTTAAGTATAATTTTAATACAACTAAAATAATTTAAATTTTATATGTGTACTAAGTTTTCTATTTAATCTATTGTACAGAAATGGTCCTAAGAATGTAAAAAATCTTTCTACAAAAACATGTTTTGATCTTGCATTAGATGTGCATTTATTAATCGTAGGCATACTATATCATTCTGTCTTTTGTTAGTATTGTCAGCATTGTGGGTAAGTATGTTTTAATACTAAATAAATAATTAAAATAGGTTACCTACCCAACATTCGATCTTCAAAAACTACACAATGTCACACTATTAGTTGACGGCATGTCGTAATTATCGGGAGCGAAAAAGAGACAAGATTAAGAAAATGTGGCTTATTAGCCAAATGACGTGCAAATCTACCTCATTTTCTTATAATATCATTGTTAGTATGCGAGTATTTTGTATTTCATCATTTTTAATACAAATATCCAGGTTGAAGGGTAGCACATATCCCCCTCCAGGTCCCAGGCTACCTATCTCTCAAATTTCATAACGATCTGCTATCTAATTACGCAACACATTTTCGATTTGCAATTGAGTCAAATTGGTTTCGTTTGACTCAATTGCAAATCGAAAATGTGTTGCGTAATTAGATAGCGGTTCAGTGGTTTAGGGGTGAAAAGGTAACAGACAGACAGACAGAGTTACTTTTACATTCAATATTTGTTTGGAAGTATGGATATCTTAGATCAGTCAATATTTAAGATAAGTAGGTATTTACTTTAGTCAAAAGATAAGACTAAATCTATACATACTTATTATAAATTAACCACCCTTTTCGTGTTCCTCCTGGGGTTGCGGGTTTGTCTGAAAGGGATATCGCGGCCTCGGCACACAGGCAACGGAAGGAACACGGGTGGGTTTTAGTCAGTAAAAGTCTGACACCCCTCTCGCTCTGCCCAGAGCGGGAGAAGTCATTTGATGATATCCCATCCTGAAAAAAAAAAAAAACCACCCTTTTCGTGTCTGTCTGTATGACCGCAATGTTCTTTTAAACTATGCAACGGATTTTGATGCGGTTTCCACAATAATTTAGAAAAATTCCGGAAGGTTCTATGTACATAATACATTACTATAAAAATGGCATATACAGGGTGGCAGGGACATCGACGCGAAAACTGTTACCATGTACCATCGAAGAAGTTCATATCTATGCACCGTAAGGACTATTTCTGCTTGCAGTGCTCGGCCGCCATAGAACCGGGGCGGTAACAGATGTGGTCATCGCGTTCACGGGATTTTGTTTTCAAATTGCTTAGATATGAAATTCTTCGATGGTACATGATTCTGAACCCCACTGCGTTGAAATTTTTCTTCGGTTATTTAAAAAAAAAATCTGTTGTGTCATAGAAAAGTGCAATACCTACGCGGTATTGCACTTGTTGTGTGCACAAAATGTATAGAACAGCAGATTTTGTTTTTAATTCAGACGAAAAATTTCGACACTGAGGGGTTCAGAATCATGTACTGAATCCATGGTTATAGTTTTCGCGTCGATGTCGCTGCCAGCCTGTATAGTATCTAAAGAAATCTCAATGTTTTGTCAAATCTTAAAAACAGGTACGGGTCGCTAGTGTTAATTAATAAAAGTAAACGAAATACTTAATATGCAGATATATGCCAATGACCTTGAGTGGTTAGCTTGCGTGTTCTGTACTGAGCTCACGCAACGCGTTATACGACCAGCCAGTAAAAGGACTGGCCCATCAAGGAGCACTGTCCCAAATTAGACGTTTTATTAATTTGTTATACACTAGCTTTCGCCCGCGGCTTCGCCCGCGTGGAGGTCGGAAATTATCCCACGTGAACGTACTACCGGGATAAAAAGTATCCTACGTAATAATCCAGGTTATAAACAATCTATGTGCCAAATTTCATCCAAATCTGTTTAGCCGTTTTTGTGTGATTGAGTAACAAACTTTCACATTTATAATATTAGTAGGATAATACTGTAGCGGCATCTACATCGCTACATGCGAACTATGCATCAAATACCTGACGTCACACAACATCCTGACGTCACACAAATCCTGCTTCGCGCAATTAGAGTTTACCGCGCGATAAACATATATACAAGCTTCCCGACTTCAACCTCTGGGCAGTTGCCCGCCAGACACGACACCCGTCTGGTCGGAGGATCCTCCCTTTTCTATGGTGGATGAGTGAACTTTACACCCTGTTACTCATGCCCCCAAATTGGTGACCCCGAACATGAACGTCAACGCAGCCTTCGTGCAACTACTTCAGCGTGACGTCATCATCATCATCACTCCCGCAAGCTTTCGTGAGGCGAGTCACACAGCCAGTCAGCACCCACGGCTTCAACGGGTATCCTGACCACCAGCATGCAGCGAACGCGCATTCCTGGTCATCACCCTCAGCCACAACCCGGCGCTGTACCACATCCGACCCACTGGATCAAGACGCAGCGCCACCCCGACTCACTGGGGAATCACCGCAGACAGTTTCGAGTCACCGCGAACTATGCGGTACCCGGTTCCGACTCACTAGAACCACAGCTGGCACTGTGAAGTATCGCAAGATTCAAGACTCAGCCCACTATCGACCTCAGGTCTCCGGAGGGGAGTGATGTAGCGGCATCTACATCGCTACATGCGAACTATGCATCAAATACCTGACGTCACACAACATCCTGACGTCACACAAATCCTGCATCGCGCAATTAGAGTTTACCGCGCGATAAACATATATACAAGCTACCCGACTTCAACCTCTGGGCAGTTGCCCGCCAGACACGACACCCGTCTGGTCGGAGGATCCTCCCTTTTCTATGGTGGATGAGTGAACTTTACACCCTGTTACTCATGCCCCCAAAATACAAAAGGTATTTTAATAAAACACGTATACTAAAACATCAATAGTAAATTATCTTTAAAATGGTGAAGGTTTCAGAAAAATACGCTTGAATAGATTTTGTTTGAGTGATTATATAACTTTAGAAATTAATTTCACTCTGTAATATAAACATAATCTTAAAAATTTATACATTAAGTTATTAAGAAAATGCTCTAATTTAACATATATTTTTTCCAAATCATTAACACTACTCATTTAGACGTGATCTTCAGTATAAAATCATTAAAAGTCGGTTATCGTCGCCTTAAGTAACACTCAATAATGACAAGCAAAGTAATTACTCTATCCATTATCCGTGCATCGCCACATCGCCACACAGGATCAGTTAATGTGTAAATATAAATGTAAACAGCGCAATCCATCAAACCAGGTGCGGCGCGTCTGCTTACTAAGTAGTAAGTAATGTAACATGTTACAACTACATTACATGGTACCTGCTGGCTTACACGCTCGTGAGTATTACTACACGATTTGACATTTTTGTAGAGTAGGTAGGAAGTGTAGGACTTATAGGAACTTATGTTTTGAACTTAATAACGATGTAAACTTGAGAGGTTTACCAAAATTAATTTATTAAGCCCACGTTCGCACAGACGTGAAAATATGGCTCGTTTGCCCTCCAATAACATTTTTTTTTTTTCAGATCGCTTAGGAGGTTTTCGGCTGCTTTACCGCTCTATGCTGCGAATGCCTTATAAATAAGGCTTCCAGCAACCTCCAAAAAGTCCCAGTCCCAGTCTCCTTCAAAAAGTGTCCGGTTTTAGCCTTCCGTATCCAGTCTGTCTCTGCTGACTTCTTTTGGTTGCGAAACTTATAAGCTTTAGTGAAAGATAATCTAGCTGTTTTTTGGACATTGGACTCATCATGGTATATTATGATCGTAAAAGTAGTGCAACATTTATACCGATCAGTCTTGTATCCTTATTTTTAGTAAAAAACATCCTGAAACATTGCAACATTTTCCTCTACGAAGGTCTTATTTATTTTCCTAGTATTTCTAGTAAATAAATTAGGATTCTGTTGCCGTGCATTGCGACAATGTTTCGCGTTCCATTTATGTACAGTCGCGTGCAGATTTATGTAAGACATTTATTATTTATAGCTTGGTTTATTTTGTATGCTGTCCTTTAGAACGCCCTTATAAGGAAGTTAAAAGGATTTAGTATGTATGTGTCGCAGTTTGTGAAAGTTAGAATATCTTTAAAGATGGTGTTGCGAAATTGAGAGCGTTTAATAAAGCTTTTAAGTTTTTGGATGTTAAATTTTTTAGTTATGTACATTTTTTACATAATTATGATGTACTAGCTTCGCCCGCGTGATGTATATGTCCAGGAATGGTATAAATTATCTGTGTGCCAAATTTCATCCAAAACTGTTCAGCCGTTTTTGCGTGATTGAGTAACAAACGAATAAGTCATGTATTAATAAGTGTCGAGTTCAAACTCAAGGCACGCTCCTCAAACTTTTCGGATTCATGTGCGTATTGTATAATTATCACTTGCTTCAAAAACGGTGAAGTAAAACATCGTGAGGAAACCGGCATGCCTGAAATGTATTTCTCGACGTCATGTGAAGCCAAGTCAGAGGCCCATGAACGGCTTTAAAACTCTGCAGGTCGCTAACCACACGAAAAGAAAGAAAGATTACTTTGTAAAACAAAAAGTAAGCTGTCAAAATATTTTGCCTATCAAGTGTCGATGTATAAATTGCTTTGAATAAATTGGTAATTAATTTTCCCTTACTTTGGAAACAGTGTGAATAGTCTAAATTATTGTAATAAACGTCCTATTATGAAGTAAGTAAAAAATTACATTTTGAAATCAATGAAATCAAAATCTAATCATACATTCGATTTTCAAAATCAGATTCTGTAATATGGTAAAGGCATATTCACACGCAACCATTGCGATACTTGTATGCGCAAATACGCTGGGAACCGGTACCACGTTGCGACAATGGCGTCTGTCGCGGTCATCGTAAGGGCCGCGTGTGTTTATTTACGAGCGTGCACGTGGCACGACGACCTTCAAGGACGGCCGGTTCTGTCCAACTGGACAGTGGACAACTTATTTCTAGGAAAAAATACAATACAAGTGCTTATTTTGTAGCAAAGATGTAGGTAGTTTAGACGTAACGTGTAGGAAAATACGTTGTTGGACTAGATTGATTGAAATAATTTCTGCAACATGCAATCACTATCTCACTAGGTATCCAGTAGGGATTGTTGAAAAAAGGGGGGACAACCTTTTGTAGTCGTTTGCATAGGTTTGTTTATGGAGCACGGTAGGTAATGTAGCTATGTATCGATTGTTGGTGTGGTACCGTGCCCATACGGGGTAGATACTTTTCATGCCCTACGGGCGGTATACACCACTTTTTTACTTTTTTTGTATCAGAGGGCAATTCCCGTAATTTTAAGAACGTTCAAATTCTAATCTCATTCGCAATCAAAACACAATCAATTTACCAACATTTTTGACAAGTTTGACAGATTGCGACTTGAATGTGAACATTTTTAAAGTAAGTATAAGAATTGGCCTTCTGGTATTGTTATTCGGGTGGAGTTGACTCGGGCCAAGTTTGTCACTGACCCTCTTCTTCTTCTTCTTAGCGTGTCGATGGCAATTTAAATGGACTCGGCCCAGAATTCGGCTACGTGTTTGGCGCCATTCCTAGCAGCCATCAGTTCCTGTAACGTGCAGACGAGGACGCGTAGGATACGATATTTTTACCAGCGTTTGTGGATCAGCATCACATTTATACTCCAAGTCGAAGTCGTCTATGAATCTCCACCTGAACAGGTTTTCATTGCTTCAGCCTATCCGGGTCCGAAGACTTCCAGGTTAGCCAAGGCAATTCGTGTCCAGATGGGAAATCTTCAGCAGGTATTCTAAGTACCATTTATAATATTTATTTTATTTTGGTACCTATTTATGTATAATTCATTAAACCTGACTTGGTTTCCGTACGTCTTTTTCGGGTGACCACTGAAAATCAGCGCAAGTTTGTCTGCAACGGACAAGTACGACTAACCCTTAAACTACTATCAAGAAATATGAATATTAAAACAACCTTGGCTGAATGATTTATATTGTCTGTAACCACATTCTTCAATATTGACATTATATTAAATTATAATCTGACAGAAGATAAACTTGTCAAAAATATACATATATTTTATTCGTCCTTGTTCTTTAGAAACCGATCTCATTATGATATGTCAATATTTCTTAATAGATCGTTATGATTATTAATAGGCGTTAAATTAGTTTCTTTATGTGGTCCAATGTTATATTTTTGGCATATTGTTATTGTTGTGGTACAGTAGTAATTATACTGTTTCATATAAACATTTGTCCCACTCTGTTTGACAGCTCAAATAGCATGTAATGTTGCTTTAGCTCAAACTTGCGTTCTGAAACCTTAACAATGGCATGACAATGGAAGTCGTACCTACTAACTACGTAGGCATTGAAATAATTACAGTATTAAACAATATGAACATATTTTTTTTACAGAAACGAGAGCAGAGTCAAGACAAATCATTTATTTCAAATAGGCCCTTGCAAGGCACTTTTGAAAGTCAAAAATTACAAAAACTTGAATTAATTCTAGTCGCCGCCCCTTCCAAAAGATAGTTTTCGTATGCAGAAGAATGGGCAAGAAACTCCACCGTCACTCTTTTAAAATGTTTTACAATATTTTGTATGTACATTATACATTACTTATATAATTATATGTGAAGACGATGCATCTAAAAATAAAAAAATAAATTACTATACCACAATAGGTATAAAGAATTTTAAAAAGAGAGCAACCACAGATAAATTAATTACTTACTTGTGATAGAGACATGGTTCTCACATATTTACAAACATTGTAAAAGTAGACGACTTTCCAAAAAAAAAAAGTTCCAATTAATAAGTCAGTGTGTGAGGAAGTAATCACAGAATGTAAAATCAATGTCATATAATAATTTATACAACTTAAATTAGCAACCAGTTTGATTTTGTCTAGACTCTTAATTGTCCTATGGAGCAGGACCAGCATGATTCCAAGCATTCTTATCTTGGATATAATCCTCTAATTTGTAATATGCTTGTTTACAGAGTGTACTTTTAATATGAGTTTTAAATTTTCTTTCATTTAATTGTAATATATCACAAGGTATTTTGTTGTAACATTTAACACAGTATCCTATAAAAGATACTTTAGATAATCTGAAAAATGGTTATTATGCTCATCGTATATGTGTTTTTTTTATGTATGTCCACCGATTTCTCCGTCAATTGTGGACCGATTTGGAAATTCTTTTTTTGTTTTACTCTATTTATACGTGAATAAATGAATTTGAATTTGAAATTTGAATTTGAATTTATTAATTTTGCTTGGATATTTTTTAAGTTAGCATAATACGTATTTTTCAAAAACAAAGACACCGACTTCGGAAATTAAAGTTATTTTTCACATTGTAGTGTTTTTTTTGGAAGTCGGTTGTTTTTTTCGCAAAGTGATCGCATAGCCTAACATCAGTTCGTGGTAATTAAATATATAATTTTAATATGAAACTGACAAATATCTGGATGTTCCATAGTTTCTGTTGTTAGTTGGTTGTTTTAGTATATTTATGTGTATTTATTTGTACTTATATTTATATTAATTGGGTATATATATTATATTCATAGTTTTAATAGGTATATGTATATCTTTATATTTAAATAAATAAAAAGAAAATATTTATTCCTCAATTCTCGCTATTGCACCTGCCACTGTTTGTCTCTGCAGCACCCAAAAGTTGACTGGTAGAAAATGCCTATGGCATTAAGCTGCCTCTGTACATTTGTGCTTGAAGTATTAAATAAATAAATAGATAATAAAAAGATTGATGTTAATAACATTGAGTATTCGTAAATTATTTAAAAAAAGGTACGCAGTTAGTAAGTACGACTTCCTTGTCATGTAATTATTATGGTTTTAGAACGCCGCTTTTAGCTAAAGCAACATTACCTAATTTTATGGGCTTACCCAGTCCAGGTCCAGGGGGGGGGCAAACAGAAATGTCTGTAGGTATGATAATGTTGTGTGTAGGGGAATCACCTGCAGGAGATCCTAAGCCATAAGTAGTAAATTAAATAAACTGTGTGCTCGCTTGCTACATTTCCGTATTTTGCATGATACAACAACATGACCTGCCGCGTAGGTTTTTTCTAAAAATTTTAATTGTAAAGTAAGTCTTGACGTGACTCTAACATCATTTTTATCGACAACAGTAGGTACCTAGGCCGGGGTCGCGGGAAAGTCCGAAAGGCAACACTGAAGGAACACGGGTGGGTTTTAGTCAGTAAGAGTCTGACACGCCCTCCCGCTTGATAATTACCCAACCTAAAATAAAAAAATAAAAAAAAGTACCTAGGCCTACAAAATCAAGGAGGGTGCTGCCCCCCCTGCCCCCCGCGCTACGCTACGCCCATGCCTAAATTGACTCACACAGCTAGGAGCAGCAGTAAGCATCCCATTTTATTCTCCGAGAACATACATCTAAACTGTTCCTTTCTACTCGTCGGCAACAAATGAACAAAGAACACAACACCGTAGTAACAACTAGCTATAATCTTACATCGTCATACTTAACCCGATCACTGCCACTGCCCTAATTTCAATATACACCTAACGACCTAACCGCGCCCGATATACGAAGAATTCCGCTCAATTTATGTATTATGAAAACCACAATAATGATTTTCAAGCCCCACTTTCAAACGGTCGACTGTAACGGGCCTTAATGACATAATAACAGTGGACTCGCCGTCGCGTGTGTAATTGCCCTAACTCGGGTGTTGGGGGCAGACGAGTCTTGGATTGATAGTAGTTGGATTGGAATAGAAGCTTTCTTTTCATTGAAACAACAGCATTTTATTACTTGTGTCTTCAGAAAATGTTTTTCTTTAGCACTTTTTTTATTTTTTCACGCACATTTGTTTTTCCAGTGCACTTTAGACATTGGCAGAATAGTTGACATCGGCTTTGCTTGCCTTTTAATAAAAATAGAATAGAACAGCGTTTTAGATGTCTTGTATTTCTTCAAATATCTGTAAGTTAATCAATGAATTCGATGAAGAAACATTAAATGAATGCATTTTTCGCTCTTGTAAATCTAGTCTTTTTTATAAAGGACTTTTTCGGGCTTGTTACAAAAGGTCTTAAATCGGTGCTCATCAATTTATGAATCTTAGGCAACTTTCAGTGCAATACTCGAAAAACTAATGAACTTTTGCCGAAGACTCTTCCACGTTTCTCCATTCCAACACAGAGCATTTCGCGTGATGATTTTGGGAGCGACACCGGTCGCGACTCGAGACAGTAATTCTATGTAATTGGACCGGCGATTAGTACTATACAATGAAAGGTATACAAAGCCCAATACATCTTGACACGTGTCAAAATAGGGAACTAAATAGAAAGTACTGAATTTGACATACTGTTGACATCATGCTTTGCAAGTGGCGCCTTTATGAAGTGTCATGTGAAGTTGGTTGTGTTTTAATATAATCTAGTATTGTATTGTATTGTGTGAACTAGGAACTATGTAACTGTGTCTCAGATGTAGGTAATGTTACATGTAATCTTTTTCTGTGACCTTTTCTTTGGTAATAAGCAGGTACGGTGTACGTGTTTTCTGTTTATTTCCTTATGAACTATTTGCCTAGTTGTTGCTGCAACAGTTTTTCTAGGATATTTGTATATTTCAGATTGACTATCTGAATCTGGGACTAATAAAGAACCCGCTAATGCCAACTAAGAAAGCTAGGTCTAACTAGTTTTTATGCTATTCCTAGAGCGATTCTTAAATAGGGATGTTGACTGGCAAAAAAAAAAAACTATTGAGTCCGTCAGTCAGATAATAAAAAAATATTAGACAAGTATTTATTGCTTTATCGTAGTAATCAAAAATGGTTTAGATAAAACGCATTAAAGTTGGGGAGTGGGGGCTCACTACGTCACAAGTCAGTATAAAATCTACCGGCCAGTGACGACATGCCACATTTTAACGCAATGTATTGCCGTATCTTTTGAACACGTACAAAAAGAAAAAATACGTGCCCAATTTTTTATTTTTTTGTCAACATCCCTATTGGTATAACTATAGAGGTATGAGGAACAGGGTGTGAAGGTTACTCATCCTCTATAGAAAAGGAAGGATCCTCCGACCAGACGGGTGGTGTGTCTGGCGGCCAACTGCCTGAGATTGACGTCGGAACGTTGTATTATGCTATTTGCGCGGTAAACTTCGCTTGCGCGATGCAGGATTTTGCGTGACGTCAGTGTGATGCGTAGTTCGCATGTGGTGATGTAGATGCTACCACATAACCATATCTATTTAGTGAAAAGAGAAGACTTGTTTTACTTTTAAGTGCGAATTTCACCAATAAAATTGAACGCGATCAGCATATAAACCACGTTTAAGAGCTGTCAGTGTCATTACTTTCCTTGGAATATTGGTACACATACATATAGCCCTCCTCCTAATTTTTATGTTGTTATGCCCGACAGGGCCCACAATGCTCCAAAACGAATGTATGTCTTTATGTACCTACCACCTAAGTTCACATTGTGGAATGCAATAAACGTATTGAGTATTGAGTATATATATAAATACATAAAGTAAAGTGCCTGCCTGGGTTCGAACTCACGACCTACAACTCGTAAGTCGGGGCCCTGGACCACCACTGTCATCTATATACGTAGGGTGGTAGGGATATCGAAATCGCGAAAACATTTAACATGGATACAGTACATGATTCTGAACCACGTTGAATTTTTTTTTTTATAACCGACGAAAATCGCGGTCAAAATGTATGGAAAACAACATTTTTTGGAAAAATTTCAACACAGGGTTCAGATTCATCGGCGACGATCTCTCGCGTCCGGCCCTGGTTCAGGCCATGGTTCGAAGCGAGAGTGCATGGGAGGCCGTCACCTCCTTCTGCGAAGCAGTTATGCTCGCGAAGGAGGAGGCGAAGCGCACGAGGGAGATGCAAACTGCTCGCCCTCGCGCCCCTAGTCGCCGCAGGAGACGCCCCGGGCGTCGGGAGTCACGAGTCGACTTCCGGCCACCGTAGGCGCGGGCTTGCAGACGGCGAGCAATGGGTAGCTCGCCGTCCGATAAGGACCAAGCCCGGGTCGACGGCGCATTGTGTTCAAAAAAAAAAAAGTGTTCAGATTCATGTACTGAATCTATGGTATCAGTTTTCGCGTCGATATCCCTGCCAACCTGTATAGTTACTGTGCGTTTGCACTGGCGAAATATCCACAACAAAACATGTTGGAATCTCTATTTTCTGTCAATGTTCCATTGTTATTATAATCCGACTTTTCATAATTCGCAAAAGACATAAAATGAAAAACATAATGGAGACGATCTCGCTTCCCGATTTCTTTATAACCAATGCCTTACACTAATTCGTATTCATATCACTTTCGCGCTTCTTTCTCAACAACTAAGTTCTAAGCTCAGTTCTCATTGAAGACGGATCAAGTAAGCCCCAGACATAAGTCACGAGAGAAAGTTCCACAACACTAACTTACACTTTCAAGTTACCTTTTTCGTAATAATATTTCATTTCTGTGTAAGCTTAGTGTAATCTCTTTAAAAAAAGCGGCCAAGTGCGAGTCCAACTCGCATACGAAGGGCTCCGTACCACCCTACAATATTTACCACATCTTTTTTTTTCAAAGTCAAAGTCTAGTCAAGTCAAAGTCATTTATTTGCTTTTATTGTGGTTACAAAGGTGTTAATAATTAAGTATTCTTGTGCGATGAGACATTTCGCCATATTTTGACATGCAAATTATATAGTAAGGCTTATTTAATAAGCAATAAAATTATCTATAATTAAAGTTGAAAATATTTACTAAGCATGAAATTATTTAAAGTAAATCAATCTTCAATTTACACAATAGAACTAAAGTAACTTATTTTAAAATAATATTTTGTTTTTTTTTTTTTTTTTTTTAAATGAATTCTATATTTTTTTTTAGATCCGTTTCTTGTATGGGGACCACCTTTAACAGTGATAGCCTAGTGGTGTGACCGTCGGAGTGCCAAGTCATAGGTCTCGAGTTCGAATCCAAGGCACACACCTCTGACTTTTCGGATTCATGTGCGTATTTTATAATTATCACTTGCTTCAAAAACGGTGAAGGAAAACATCTTGAAGAAACTTGAAACTTGCCTGAGAGATTTCTCGACGGCATGTGAAGCCAAGTCAGAGGCCCATGGGCGGCTTTTAAACTCTGAGACCAGGTCACTAACCACACGAAAAGAAGACCTTTAATTTTTAACTTTATTTTATTTTTATTGTTTGTTGTTATAGCGGCCATAGTAGTACGCACTCTGTGTAAATTTCAAGTGTCTACCTACTACGGTTCAAAAGATACAACCCTGTGACAGACGGACAACGGAGCCTTAGTATTAAGGTCCCGTTGGCACCCTTTGGGTACGGAACCCTAAAAATGCTCCATAGACTTTATGCTGAAGCGAAAGTGTTGGACGGGCATAAGGTTCAAAGACTTCTAACCGGTGTGTATGGAAATATTAAAAAAGGAAACTTTATGGTAATGCAATGTTCGTGTAGTGTGTGTCGTAACGTTAAGCTGGTGGTGATATTCCTAGTGAAATATCCATATATATGTGTAGTTATTGACGTAAGTGGACAATCTGCTTCCATTAAATATTGTTATAAGCTCAAGATTGTACGAAATCTGCAAGAAATAACGTAACGTAATAAGTTTCATCCCTCGCGGGAAAATCCGAAAGGGATACCGTGGCCCCTGGCAACGTACAGAACACTGAAGGAACACGGGTGGGTTTTAATCAGTAAGAGTCTGACACGCTCTCCCGCTAAGTTATTTAATAATTTCCCACCCAAAAAAAAATCAAGCCCTTTCATCCTGCCTGATTGAAAAAAAAAAACGAGCGAAACTTACAGTAGTCGCATATTATTGTGATGTGTAAAATCTGACATCTTGGCTTAATGGATTATGAAATTGGGTTGGTACCATCTGATGGCCAACTTTAGCACCGCGCGCACTCTTTGGTCAAATCAAATAGCGCGCGCTTCCGCGGCTTACTATTACACACTTCCGTCCCTTTTCACGAAATCACTTCCACAGATTGCAGAAAAGTGAGAAGAAACATGTTACTCATCAAAAAGATTGCGGTTTTCGCTTACATTGCGAGTTTCTGGCTTGGTTCGAAGTTTTAAAAGTCGAATATATGTGGCTGAGAGAGAGTCACTATAATATGAATCTTATATTAAGTGGATGGGTCAGTGTGGGGACATCTTTTTGTAACATTACTGTTCTAAAAATCTTTTTGATGTGTAACATCTTACCTCTCGCTTTCCTGCAATCTGTGGGACTGATTTCGTGAAAAGGAACGGAAGTGTGTAACAGGAAGACGGAGAAGTGCGCTTACTTGAGTTGGTCGGTAGATGGTACAAACCCATTTTCCGAGAGGTTGGTACTGTCAGCCAAGATGGCAGATGATACACATCATATGCGACAGTAAGGCTCGCTGGTTTTTTTTATAAGAGAGGAGGTGGTCTTAAAAATAGTGAACTAAGTAAACCATGAGAGCAAAATATGCTCTCATGGTTTACTATTTTGCTCTTCTCCTTACTGTAGCCGAGTAAAGTAAGGAGCTGTGTCGTAAAACTGAATTCATTAGTCATTTTGCATGACCGCATTTTGATAGTGATTGTAACAAATTAACGAGGGCATGTATATTTAGAATATCTAACAATACAATTATTTTACGTAGAAAGGCGTTTATTTCAGTTACCATGGAGCATGACTCACTGCAGGTTCAGAGAAGTTTAGTGATAACGAAAATTTAATTAATCCTATTTTATTCAAGCACTTGTAAATTAATATTACCGAGAAGCTTTGAACTCAACAGGGACTATCGAAGAAGTTCATATCTAACCACCGTAACGACTATTCTTGCTTGCAGCGCTCGGCGGCTATAGAACCGGGCCGGTAACGATGTGATCATCGTGTTCACGGGATTTTGTTTTGAAACGGATTGGATATGAACTTCTTTGATGGTACCATCAAAGAAGTTCATAACTAACCACCGAAACGACTATTCTTGCTTGCAGCACTCGGTGGCTATAGAACCGGGGCGGTAACAGATGTGGTCATCGTGTTCACGGGATTTTGTTTTGAAACGGATTAGATAATTATGAACTTCTTTGATGGTACACACGGCTACACATCAAGCTATACATTTCCAGTTTATGCTGATCTCGCATTGTATAGGATTTCAGTACAATGTGAGGTCAGCTTATACTGGAAATTTATAGCTTGATGTGTAACCGTGCGTACCATCAAAGAAGTTCATAATTAACCACCGTAACGAATATTCTTGCTTGCAGCGCTCGGCGGCTATAGAACCGGGCCGGTAACAGATGTGGTCATCGTGTTCACGGGATTTTGTTCTGCAACTGGTTAGATATGAATTTCGTCGATGGTACATCGATGATAGTACAAAAGGTCGTACAGTGAACCGCTCATCAGTGGTAACGCTTTTGCAATACAAAAACCTCCTTACTGCTATAACATGAACGCCTCATCAATGTCAAATTGTTACCACGGAGCCACGGTTGACTGTACCTTTGCTATTCGTTCCTGTAAATCAGTAGATTCAGGCGAAACAAAACAATGAAAAATAAAACTATGTATACAACTAGCAACTACCTACCTATTATGTAAGTAAAATGTATACTAATTATTTAATGAGTTTGTTTGCTTTTTTACCCGACTGCCGAGGAAGGGTTATGTTTTTCGCGTGTATCATGTTATGTATATTTGTTTGTAAATTTCTTTATTACCTCGTATCTTCGAAACGGCTGGATGATTCGGCTGCAGTTAAGGTATCCTTATATTCGTCTAAAAGCTCAAGTGTCCTTAGAAAGGAGTTTGAAAAATAAATAAAAAAATGGCGGATTTTTGGCGCGAAATAGTAAAAGGTTAATTTAAAAAAATACCAAAACTATCGAGTAGGGTATCAAAATAAAAGAAAATAGAAGGGGATTACAAAGATATGTATGTATAAGTTATATCTTTAAATGTAATTAGGAATAATAAAAAGTTTTTGATAGCGTTAAAATCGGCCATGTTTATGTTGGACCATTTTTTGTTCTTAAGAGTGCGGCGGACACTAAAAAGTCTAAAATAAATTATTTGATTTGATTTGATTGTAATGGTTATTTTGTCTTTTCAGCTATGTGTTTTTTGCAGTCGGGTATTTGAGTTTCTAAATTATTTATTTTATTTTAGACGTTTTAGTTGTTTTTTTGTTTGACCGCGCTATCTCTGGAACTACCAGTCGGATTTGAAAAATTCTTTTTGCATTTTGATAGCCGAAATCTTGAGGTGGTTTAACATTACAGTACGACCCTTAGGATCCGAGGAAAAAGAAAAAAGTCAAAAAGAACGCTGAGCGAAAACGAAGTAATAGCGCACGTGCCGATTGGGACGCGAGTGCGACGCGGTGGGTCGGGGCCGAAATTTCACGCGAACGAAATCGCGGCCAAAAAATTGTCTTGTCTATTTTAGTTTCTGTAAGTCAGTAGGCAAACATGGCAGTAAATTCTGGTGACAAAAAAACAAACATGAACGTTCAAGGACGCACGTACTTACGAGCGTTGCTATTGGAATACACAATCAAAACATTAATCTTCAAAGTGTCCACCATGGATAATTTGCCTTTTGAAGCCCCTTTGGTAGTGAGACAGTTCAACAAAGTTACTTAGGTCTTGTTTTAAGAGTTAAATGAGAATGTAAAATTGGCGACTTTCAAACATAAACTTTCCATTTTCTAGCAGAAACTGCAGAACGACACGTGCCATTTTATGATCACTTTTCGCACTATTGAACTCTTGCATGACACAGCATTAAATAGGTACCAGTGACTTTATTTATTACTATAAATAAGCCCATAGAGAATGTGTCTGTGCGACGGCCGCGAAACGGCCAAGCCATACTCTTTGAAGAGTCAGGGGCTTGGCTGTATATTAGATCTGATAACTTTTTAATAGTGAAAGCGATTTGAGTCTTAGCAACCTGATATGAAATGTTGTTGGTGACATTTGTTATTCTTGCATTTAGCCTGGTATAATAATATACTTCGCCAGGTATGGCATTCCGAAACACAGTGGTCACGTGGGTGACACAAATCTACGTCATCACATCTGTGTTACCAGAAGTTTGTAATAATAAATCCCCAACCACCATTATTACCTGTGCGAATCCGATAAAACAATAAGGTTTTAATTAACAATTACGTTGGTTTATGTTTAAATTGAATTGTTTCGTTTGATTAGACACACGAAACGACAATTTAAAAGCTTTGGTTGCTGAAAATCTTTCCTTAATCGTGTTTTGTTGCAATAGAGTGGCAACTGGATAGTGACGTAAGCATGTGTTAGTCCCGGAATGCCAGACCTTGTTTTATTAGACCATGGATGGCATTTATTATCCAACTGTAAACAAAAGCGAATCTCATATTGACAACCATTTAGAACATTCAAAAATTCAAACAGCGAACACCATGTCAACCATGTGCTCAAATCGAATCAAAGAGTACGGACCACGTGGTGCTGTTTTTGTTGCCGATGTTTTTGCCCCGCATTCCATTTCCAAGCATTTCGAAAAAAAAAATACGATTGTCTCTTTGTAATAGAGATCACGTTCGACCCAAGGACAATTTCGACGTGTTCCTATGTTTATTAAGTATTATAATTTTGAGTTTTTATTGCAGACTTGTGTCGTGTGTTACATTGGTAACGAGTTTGACGTTTATTTTTAGCCTTGTTTTTCTGCAAGCATGGACGAGTCTGTTTGGCTTAAGCTCTTCGTATCTCTAAGCCAATTTTGTACTAATATTTTCTTACCAACATGTGGCATACACAAATTTTCTTAGAAAAATATACAACTTCGATGAAACACTGAATATTGTAATAATTCATTTTTAAACATGTGTTTGTTGAAACCCATAAGGCTTAGCAACAGAAAATAAACTTATTAAAAACCAAAAAAACGCCGCTTGCATCCGACATCCAGGTGTGTAAATATTCTATACAGTCAGGTGTGTGATCTTTATCCAAACATAGTCATCTCTTGTATGAGACTAAAAAACATAGCGGGTTGCTCTATTTTAAGGCTGAGAACACACTTCACACCTGGTCAGGTACACATGTAAAGTAAAAAACAGTTCCATTGCAAATACGAATCCAAAGTAGGTGAGTGCGATTGAGTTGCTAAAATACATAGGTATTTTTCGCTTCTATTCAACAGTTATTCTAATTATTCCTAAGCCGTCATACCTTGAGTATTGTCCCTTCAGTAATGAGACTTTTTAGTAATACAAAACGCTATCCAATTAACGGGTAAAACCGGGTACAATGCAAAGTAGGAAGGTATTTACTTTCCTACCTTATTTTAGGATGAGCCAAATGCATAATCCAATTAAAACCAACCCCTTCAGGTTAACTAACAATGTGAATTATCCAAATTAACATTGTTATAAGGGTCTGTTGTTGATCTGTCCCCTGGCTACTTTCCTATCCAATTAGTGAGTTAAACAACGTAAATACAGGAACAAAGTCCTATATAATTTAAATGACAATGAACCGCCGGAGGATCAAACATTATTTAATCCGATTAAACGCACGTAACCGTTTAAAAAAAGCAACAAAAAACTCTTACGTCACACAACAAAAACTTCGTAACGACATTATTATTTAGAGGTGTAATTAAAAACAAATCCGTTTTCTGTTTTTGAAATACTGTTATACAAACTCCTTTGTGGAACTAATCCTAGAGACCGCAAAGAAAGTTGCCTTTGCTTGCTTAAAAAACATCCTTTGACATTGACAGAATGAGGCAGTAGCCAAAGGAACAAAAGCAAGATTAAAGACAGTTTTTAATTAACAAGTCAACAGGACTTGGTTTAACTTGACAAGTTAAAGGGGTTAACAGTCATGTCTGCTGGGCAATTGGTATGACAGACAAACATACTAAGGCCAGACAGAATAAGACTAAAAGTTCTTCGCGTTTGATTAATTACTGATGGGGAGCAGATCTTTCTATTTATGAGGCAGTAGTATTCTAGAAGTTTGCGGATTATAATTCTCAAATATTTTTCAGGGAAATAATTAGCGATAATTTTTACACCGTCGATAATTGGTGTTATAACATAGACCTCCTTTGCACAAGTTACAATGGCAATGGCTTCTATTTAACAACATTTATTGCGTTATTTTCTTAATCGACTAGACAATTTTTTCAAACATATGAAGTAATGGTTTAGCAGCATGAATATCGGATATCTATGATTAGCAGTTTCTTTCAAAATCTTTTGGATTGTGATTGAAACGGTGTTAAGGGTGGTGGTGTGGTGGTGTTATGGTGTGGTGGTGGATTAAGGTGCATTGTTTGGAGACAAGTTATTTTTATTTGATAAAATTATCGTCTTCACATGCGTTGGTACTGGACTGGCTAGGTTAAGGATTAAAAAAAAAAAAAAACACCGGTGTCGGGAAGAGGGCCAAGCTACCCGGTGGTTAGTGCTCCAGAGAGAAGAACCTCCTATAAAAACGACCCCTCCTGTTATACGAGCCGTGTCCAGGAGCACTACTTTCTGAATCAAGCGCCTAATCCAGCTGCGTTATTATTATTTTCCTTTATCTCATCTTTACACATAATCCTTTACATTTATAAGTATTTTTTTAAATAATAAAAAATGAATTAAATAACACAGGACAGGAAAAAATTAAGTAAATAATTGTGTTTATCTCATATTCTAGTTTCTGAGGAAATGTTTACCAAAAAGGAGAATTTCAAAGAAACCCAGAATTAAGTAGGTAGAGCCAAAATCAACAGTGTACTCGGCATATTTTAGTATATATCTAAACAGATTTGTTGTCTTGAAATATTCTCTGAACTAATCAGAATTGTTTTCAAACTCCGTTAGACAGGTGATTTATAAGAATAAAACTAATATCCAACCTACAGCTCCGCATTCCTGAAATGGTTTCAGGAAAAGTTTTCTGGGAAAACACTGAAAGGTGAAGTAAACCAGATAAAACATCTCATCTAGATCTAGAAATCTCTAGTCATGAAAATGGATACCTACATAACTAGCCCGCTAAAAACTAAATGCATTCATTTGTTTCTCAGCACTCGCTTGGAAAGTTTTAATTTGAGAACATTCATTTGTCCCAGTTTACTTGTTATTTTAGACTTTCATTTCAAATATGGAACCTATTTTTATTTTTTCTCTTATTCAAATTATGATCAAAGAAACTGGTCCTAGAGTCCTGTTATACATCATGGGGTGATACTCAATTTGATTTGAAAAGAAGTCGAATTTAAAATTTAGCGTAGTACAAACGCTGCCGAAAAACTTCAGATTTTGTGTCAATGTGAGTCCCATTTTAGTCTGCAATTTATTTAAACAGTACAATAAAATGCATAAACTTATTGATACTTTCAGTAACACTCTCGTTTCTGACTCACAAACACTTGTCACTTGCAACAAAATGAATAGACGAAATTGATTAAAACATTGCCAAGTGGCGCTGTGCAGAATAATGACTAACATAAGATACGCTGTCTAAAAATATGTCTACCCGTGGACCGTCCCAGTCTGTCCTCCCCAACGTCGACTGTACTTTGAAATCCAGGGCTTGACTATCAAAGCTCTAATTCGCTATCCATTAACTTCTTTGTACAACCTCATCTAAGTTCCTTTAGAACAAAACCAGCATTGAAAATGGGACAATTTGTTTCGAACATGTCGATTCAATTGTTTTTCGTTATTGGCTCGTATCAGTGGCCTAAATGTGTCATGCTGTGACTCAAACCAACTGTCGGGTTGTTTGGTATGGTTTTCACAATGCAGATTTACAAATATCTGTAGTATTTCTGCGCTTGCACATGGCATGTGTCACACACGATGTTTTCTCTTGGAGGGGACAAAAATATTGTATTTTGGAATACGCCCGTTACCTAATGATTTATGCCTTTCTTTTGCAGTTATAGACAAAAATAGCACAGTAACAAAAATATCGATTTCCTTCTTTGGCTTCTCCGAGCAGTGGAAGAATCTGAAATGAAAATATAAAATCTTAGTACAACATAATGTTCTAAAGACGGCACAAGAGTTGGTAGACGAGCAACAAAATGCAGAGACTGGATCTGATTTAGACAGAAAAGGAAAGCATGCCACATATGGCCGGAGGCCTACAATCAACAGTAAGTTCAATGAAGCTGAAGGCAACGCTAACAATGTCGGTGATATCAATGATGAGAATATTACGAATTTAATCAATGTGAACGATTTCGACTTAGTTACGTGACCTAGGTCGTGGGTTTAAACCTTAGCAGGCACTTTACTTTGTGTTATTAATTTCATCACTTCTGCTTTTATAATGGTGAGGAATTCGTCGTGAGGAAAGCGGCATTGCCAAAAATTCGAACACATGTGACATCCACCACTCACAATGGGACTCTCACAGAGAGGTGGCCTGCGTCTCAGCAGTGGGAACGTTAAAGGCTAATTAAATCAATGTGAAGTGTTGGCCACTTACACTAATCACGATATCGAAAGATTTAAGACTAGGGCCCAACCAATAGATACGGCTTTAGAGGTATGAAGAACAGGGTGTAAACTTTACTCATCCTCTATAGAAAAGGGAGTATCCTATGACCAGACGGATATCGTGTCTAGCGGGCAACTGCCCAACGACAGTTTTTTTTTTTTAGGGCGTCTCCCAGCTGACCTCTGAGGTCATGACTATTTAACCGGTCATTCCTGTGATACATTCAATGGTCATACACTCAAAGCCTCCAGAAAGAGGCTGCTCCCCCCAACAATTGATGTCGGAAAGTTACAGTGGCTTGCATTCCCTCTCGTCGTCCGTGTCAGCCAAGTTGCTGAGGTTGAGGGCGTCTTGCTGTTCCTGAAGTTCTTCGTCGTCCAACAATCTTACAAGTCTTTATAAGAATATAAGGCGTAGTTCATCGGACTCGCGTCGATCTTAAAATAGGAAAGTTACATATATGTCGATCGGGAGATAAACCCTATTAGCCTGTTGTTATGCAGGATTTGTGTGACGTCAGGTCTTTAATGCGTAGTTCGAATGTGGCGATGTAGATGCCGCCACACATCTAAACACAATGCAATCGATACTCATAATCGCAATAACCAACTTTATATCCAACGTTCCAATACATTAAATACAGTTGACAGTTAGAAAATAACTCAGACAGCCATAGGTGATACAGCTAATGAAGTCACGTCTAACTATATGCTGTGTTCAGATAGAGATACTCGTAGTAATCATGTGCTAAGTAGCGGACAGGTTTGCGGACCTCTAAGCACTGTTATAAATCATAATGTCATAATAGAGACGGATAATAAGAGTAATAAAGTTATGTATTACTTAGACGTCAACTTGGTATTAATGTATTAGCATATATGATTATTGTAAGACTTTAATTTCAGTTTTCAGATAGAATATATTGTATTATCCAATTCTGGTAGCAAGCATATGAAAAAAAATGTTTGCAAGTGTTTGTGTTTTTTTTGTTTTTTGTTAAATGTTTATTTTTGTTTGTTTGTGTGTGTTTTTTTGTTTGCCGAGTTTGATATTTCAGGTGGCAAAGACCAAAAAAACTAAAAAAATATGGATGGTAGGTATCTCATGTATATGGGCACGCCACAATTGCGGCGATAAGTCCCCTCTTTGAGGAGTGGCTTGAGAGGCGCCACGGCGTCCTCACCTTCCGCCTGACGCAGGTCCTCAGCGGACACGGTTGTTTCGGGAGGTTCCTGTTCCGCGTAAGGCGGGAGGAAACGCCCGGGTGTCAACACTGTGTGGATCGCCCGGAGGACACGGTGGAGCATACGGTGGAGGTCTGCCCGGCTTGGGCGGAGCACCGCCGTGTCCTCACGGAGGCGATCGGCGGCGGCGATCTCTCGCGTCCGGCCCTGGTTCAGGCCATAGTTCGGAGCAAGAGTGCATGGGAGGCCGTCACCTCCTTCTGCGAAGCAGTTATGTTCGCGAAGGAGGAGGCGGAGCGCGCGAGGGAGATGCAAGCTGCACGCCCTCGCGGCCCTAGTCGCCGCAGGAGACGCCCCGGGCGTCGGGAGTCGAGAGCCGACTTCCGGCCACCGTAGGCGCGGGCTTGCGGACGGTGAGCAATGGGCAGCTCGCCGTCCGATAAGGACCAGGCCCGTGTCGACGGCGCGTAGTGTTCCACGCGCGCCTCAAAGAGATGTCAGCACCAACCGACGGGGTCGAAAGACCAATGCCTGCTGGGGTTGCGGGTTAGTCCGAAAGGGATAACGCGGCCCCGGCACACAGGCAACGGAAGGAACACGGGTGGGTTTTAGTCAGTAAAAGTCTGACACACCCTCTCGCTCTGCCCAGAGCGGGAGAAGTCATTTGATGATTTCCCATCCTGAAAAAAAAAAATTAAAAGAAAGGTATCTCATGTATTATTTAATAAAATGGGATGTCCTGTGATTTTACACATAGATAAAATCTACAAAGAGAAAACTTCCAAATAAATCGCTATTGATTCACACAATTAAATACAAAGTTTATTCAGGAAAGGACCAAACAAAAAAATCGTTAAGCATTATCGATTTATTTTCTAATCTCCGATCAGGATCTTAAATTCATGAATACTCCTTGGAGTATACCTTATTAAAAATTTTAAACATCGCATTGTACCGATCCCCACGAATTTATGAATAGATTTATGTTTATGAGATCAAAATCATCTCTAATTATACTTTGTAACCAATAAAATTTAATCAACCGGGAAACAGACTTTTTTTTTCAATGGTCCTGTTGATGGGATGCCCCGATAACGAGGATTTTAATTTTCTTTATTGAATTTGTTAGGGATTTAAGGATGCCTTAATGCATTTTTTAATTGAATAGGTCAAAGATTATATTCCTAATAGTCAAGGCATCTTTAATGTCTTGTAAAATATCGTTATGCTCATTTATTTTAGAAAATAATTCGATAGATTATTAGTTAACTAGCAGCGTCCCGCGGTTTCACCCGCATAAGCCTCGATCCCGTAGGAATATCCGGATAAAAAGTATCCTTTGTATTAATCCAGGTTGTAAACTATCTGTGTGCCAAATTTCATTCAAATCCGTTCAGTAGTTTTTGCGTGAAAGAGTAACAAACATCCATCCATCCATCCTCAACAAACTTTCGCGTTTATAACGTACTATAGTATTTTTCTGGAGTGTTTATTCTTCCGGTCTATTCTGTAAAAATCTTAACGTGAAAACTTAGGTGAAGTGAGTTCTCAATAGTGCCAATTAGGGATTGACACTATTGACAACTCCCTTCACCAGTTGGAATGACAGCTCACGTCACACACAAGTTTCCACGGTAAGATTTTTCTGAATAAATCGACTGTTCTAATTCTTGGGTGTTCCCCATTCAAGAAAGTATTACGCAAATTGCTCTCTTTACCAAATATCGATTAATTTCAGACTCATACAAAGCATGATTCATCTGATTTATTTCTGTTGGCTTACCATTGAACGAATTGCTAGCTTTTATGGACAAAAGTAATAAATCAATCATTTGAGTTATTATTTGTTTTAAGAGCTTTTGAATGCCGCAGAAGTTGTTTCAAGTATTGAAATTAATCAGTTGATGTATTGAGGGCATTTTGAATCATAATATGTACAAGCTGACTTATCTCGTTTCACTTGTTTCATTTCAAGTAGGTGGGAGTAGACCTATGACAAGCGACACGATTAAATAAAGTCGTTCAAATTAATATCGGCCCTGCTAGGTAACCAAAATAATATTGACCTTAATTTGGTATTGTTGTAATAATCCAAATACCATTTCAGACACTAATCTACATGGTCCTCATATGGCCTGACCAAGATTGTTTTTTTTTTTTTTTTTTGAGGGTGGGTTATCATCAAATGACTTCTCCCGCTCTGGGCAGAGCGAGAGGGCGTGTCAGACTTTTACTGACTAAAACCCACCCGTGTTCCTTCCGTTGCCCGTGTGTCGGGGCCGCGATATCCCTTTTGGACAAACCCGCAACCCCAGCACGCGTAGCATGACGCTTTCTATTTCTACGAAGAATAGACACAGCTCTTTCTATACAAACTGACATTCGTTTCTCCATTTTTGACATCGCACCGTAGAAATCTTTCTACAATCTGTCATTTTGTCTTACGTTTTTATCGATCTTTGTCTAGGTCCTTTAATATGTAGACTATTGCAGAAGAAAGTTTTCTATCCCAAACTGTCAAGATCACACTGACAACTGACATTTGTCTAAGGTAGTGAAGACAATTTGATTTTGTAATCGCCATGCTAAAGACAGTAGAAAACTCTCTACTCGACGGCCACAAATTATAAACGGTTATCTACAAAATCATGATTTTACAGGAGAGCGTTTTGAACGCAGAACTGTGATAATTGATAGAAGAACAAAGCTATCATCTTCTATTTTATATCATTTAGTTAATAGGGCATTACCAAGGAAATGGTTAAGGCCAATATTACTGTAATTTTTTTTTTCTGCAAAATATGGTACTTCGACTCTTTGAGCAAAATTGTTGTAGTTGTCTTTATATATGTGACTTAATATCAGTAAAAATTGACAATTAAACAGAAAAAAAAACCAAAGAATTCTGAGTCGATTTATGTAAAAGAGTGAATTTCGTAAAAAGTGCAGTTGACTCTTTCTACTTTGGTGCCGTCGTACTGTCTACACGGAACGTCACTTTTGTCTACTCTTCCGTCGACAAAACGGTGCTCATGCTACGCGTGCAGCAGGACCTAGATTATGCCTGGACTTTAAAAGAGGCTGCGACCTCTGAGTTTGTTTCGACCATTCTTCTCAGAGTAGTCAGATAGGAAACTCCGACGTCATCTAGCGTATTATAAATATATTTTTTATATGACGTGTAAAAGTGATTCCGATATCCTATTTACATAATAAACAATCTAAAAAAAATGTCAGTTTAATTTTATACATCCATTGTGTAAAGATTAAGATCCAACATTGATAAAAGGACACAGGTGCAGTAAACATTATCATTTTCATAAGCATTATATAAGTACCTATAATATCGTACTGACATTAAAATGATAACCAATTTCTTTTCCATCTTCCATGAAATAGAACTGAAATTGCCACTTGGCAATTCCAGCGCCCCAAGATTTAATAATAAAAATTCCCTTTGCCAACTTTCATAAAAATCACTAGATAAAAATGGCATTTATTCATATCAGACCTTCTTTAATTTCCTACTTTCTTTTGCGATTTATTGTAGCAATATAACAATGTCGAAGGTATGAGTTGGTAATAATGAAATTTCTTTGGAGTATGCACCTACTTGTGACCTTACAAAGACTATATATAGTATCCATTTTATCTTGGCACTTGGGAAAATTTCGATCTAAATTCAAATGTACTGATTTTGATGTTTCTTTGACAGTTGACTTGACAAGCAGCGCTGTCATAATCTTAACAAGTTATATTGGTCACAGTATACGATGATAGTAGAACAAAAGTGTTACCACACTTATGTTTATTAGCGAAACGCTAGTTAATAGGGAAAGTGAGGAGTTGTTATACTTTATGTTTGTTACGTAGTACATAACAAATGTGTATGAGCCGTTACAAATTGAATAGGACTGTTTAAGACATGGTAGCTTTGCCTTTTCCCTTCCGAAACATGGTGTCTTTTAAGTTTCTACAATAACATTAGCTTTTGGGTTCTGCCTCACAAACTTGAGCCTCATGGAACAGCCTGGGGGTAATAGCTAATGGATTCCTATCCATAATTTGTTCCCTTGCTCGTCTTTTAATGCTCAGCTGCTTATCAGCTTAGTAAGTCTTTGAATGCAAGGGACTCACATACATACATACATACATATGTATTTACCTACTTTACCTAATCTATTACGTATAGTTTGTTAAAATCTAAACTATCTTATATAGTAAGAGAAAAGATTTGATTTTTGTATGTTTGTATTTTGTTTGTTTGTTTGTAATGAATAAACTCAAAAACTACTAGACCGATCTTAAAAATTATTTCACCAGTTGAATGCTTTATTATTACTGAGTAACATAGGCTATAATTTATAAAGATATCACGCGGGGGAAGCCGCTGGCGGTGGCTAGAGTCTGATATATTCAAAGATATGTTTCCAAAAGTATAAAGCCGTTAAGAAACATTGCTCCAAAGGCTAAACCCATTGATTATTTTCATTACTAATTATTATAGAAAGTAAAGATATTATTATCTACATAGCAAAACAAGCATTAATTGTTTTCTTTTCGAAGATGTAAGGAAAGTTATTAATAATCATACAGAGTGCATGATTGATTGCAACTGATCTCTAAACGAAAGTGCTATTTATCAAGTAGCTATTGTACTAAGTAGAGCCACAGTATAATAAAGAAACAGTGTTCCCTCTCGGCAGTGACCTTGAAATAATTACCTACGGCCGCTCTATTAATGAAGACTGTTAATTTCCCACACAAAAAAAAGACGTACTAGTGGTGGTGTACTGGTATACCATGAGATTTCGAAGCGCATCGTTTCGGCCGTTTTCTATCAAGACATAGTACTGTAACTTATGTATACTGTGGTAGAACCTTTTGTACGAACCAAAAATCTTCTAAAAATATCAATCAAAGGCATTTGTAAAGCTTTATTAATGGAAGGATATTAATAGTAAAAGTCCTCGTTTCTAATAAATAACGGACACAATGTAACGTTAACCTAGTTGTGCCACACCTACAATTTCCGACCATTATTTGGGGCACAGTACAAAATAATTATGATCTAGTACGTTGACCTTTGCGATCGATTGTGACTTATAATGTTAGTGTAACAGATAAAGGAGTGATCGGAATGGTAAACGTGAAAATATTGCGAAAAATCTTACCGTGAAAACTTAGGTGACGTGAGCGTGAAGTGAGCTGTCAATAGTGTCAATCCCTAGTATGGTGGAATGACAGTTCACTTCACGTATGTTTCACGATGAGAGTTTTACAATAATATATCTGATTTCTACAGAATAGATCGGCAGATCACTTCCTCACAAGCTAAGCGTATACCACTAGAGGACTCAAAAAAAATGGTGGGCCTCGGTACGGATCTGAGTATGGTGGAATGACAGTTCAGTTTTTTTTTTTGAGTGTGGGAAATTATCAAATAACTTCTGCCGCTCTGGGCGGAGCGGGAGGGTGTGTCAGACTTTTACTGACTAAAACCCACTCGTGTTCCATCCGTTGCCTGTGTGCTGGGGCCGCGATATCCCTTTCGGACAAACCCGCGACCCCAGCAGGATGACAGTTCACTTTCAATTAGAGTTTTACAATAATACATCTATGATTTTTACAGAATAGATCAGGAAATCACTTCTTCACAAGGTATGCGTAGACCAGGACTCAAAAAAATTAAACATAAAAACTTTTTACAAAAAAAAAACAACCGACTTCCGAAAAAAACACTACAAAGTGAAAAATTACTTTAATTTCGGAAGTGGGTGGCAAAAAACGAAAATTCAAAACCAAAGACACCGACCTGTAGTGTTTTTTTTCGGAAGTCAGTTGTTTTTTTTTGTAAAAAGTTTTTATTTTTCACTTTTTAGTTGTGGTACCTACCCCACACAAATTCGAATACCATTACCTGCTATGTAAATAACAGTCACACGAAGTTATCATCATATCATCCACATATTATTATACTAAGTGGGAAAAATACGTATTATTGAAGCTTACTCAAAAACTATCCAAGCAAAGTTAATAAAATTTATATGGAACCAATTCGGGAGCATACCCTTTCATACAAAGTAAGAATTTTCAAAATCAGTCCAAAATTGACGGAGAAATAGACGGACATACATAAAAACAAAAAAAAACATACATACGCGACGAACATAAATAACCTCCTCCTTTTTGGAAGTCGGTTAAAAATGGCGGACCTCGGTCCGGATCTGGACCGCCGACCTATTTCGTGCGGACCTTTAGTAAACAGCAAAATAACTAAAACTTAATCTAAAAATAATTAAAAAAAAATTGAGTTATAGCTTGCACCAAGTTACTCCAAAGTAATAGTAGATTATTAACCAAGGGGATAAAACAGTGTCTTCTGTCGCGGGTGACGATTTAAATCGCGAGCGTAACGAAGGACTCGAGGTTTACTCCCGAGCGTAGCGAGGGTGTTAAAAACTTAAATCACGAGCGAAGCGAGGGATTTAAGACGATTCCTGAGTGTAGCGAGGGATTTAAGTTCACCCAAGACTAAGACAGCTTTATCACCGAGGAAAATACTCTACTTTTCGTACCATTTGCGAAAAAATTAACACAATAATAATATGAGATAAGCATTTATTAAAAATAATGACAATTAAAAGTAAAAGTTAACATTCGAAACATTGGTCCAATTATTGATAGAGAGAGTTACATTTTTGTTTGGTACATTTATTGTTGATGAGTTGATTTGAGTATTTCTCTGTTCTTGCGTCTGAGGAACTTGCGTTTCGTTGTAGATAGTATACGTCGGAGATAGTGGTGGTGGTGCATCGTGAGTTACGGACGAAGATAAGATGCCGGAAGTTGGTGGTTGTGGCTCTGATGGATTAAGTTTTATATTTTTGTTAATTTGACTGCTTAATATGGTTTTATTCGCCATTGAGCTTTCGATATAACCCTCAGCTACTCCATCGGAGCTCCAACCACCGTGTCTTTTGCCAAGAAAGTCGCCGAAGTTCTTCTAAAGCAGTGACCGGTGTAGAGTTCAACATCTTTAAGTTTTAAATATTTAGCAATTTCCTTTGGCATATTGCTAATTTTATTTTTGCCGATGGCTTGTCGAGTACATTTCCCATTCCTATAGTTTATAAAAAATCTATTGTTTTCCATGTTGGTGGGACGTAATGCTTGGTATTTATGAATGATTTTAGTATATTGTCCTTGTACAATGAATTACCGATTTTTCTTTGTCTTAGTTTCCTTTACATTAATCAGCAGCAACTCATTGGAATTATTTTCAACGTCCTCCACCTTTAAGTTAACAAGTTCACATCCGCGGCAAGCACCATTGCGTCCAAAAATTAAGGCCACCTATAACAAAGATAAAAAACAGGTAAATATATAGAATAATTACCATTACTAAGATACGAAATATTCATAGTTAAATCATGTATACTTACTTTTGTGGCCAGAAACATTTCGTCAGGAGCTTCATTAAGAAACTTTTCCACATTTTGAGTCGTAAAAATTTTAGACTTCTTTGCGCAATGCCCTTCTGATTTTCTTTTAAAAAAAGCCAGTAATTTCGTGAATCTATTTATTTCAATGCTGTGTTTGATGCTTATTGTAGCTTTCAGTTTTGAGTATATGCATCAAAGTGTATTCGGATTCTTTGTCTTGGATAAATAATCAAAATAGACAAGAAGTACTGATTCTGAAATTGATAGGCTTTTCGCACTTCTCCACTTTGAAAATTCTTCATAAGTTTTTAAATAATTTTCCTTAGATTTTGTTGGAAGCAAATTATTTATAATTGCGGCAGCATTTGCACTGATGGAATCCGACAATTCACTGTCACTGTCGCTTTGATTTAACATCGTAACGTATTTTTAGAACATTAACTTATTTATAAAAATAAATTAAAATAAACTTAACGTTTATGTATTTGAAGAAAACAAAAACGCGGGAAATTCCTAGACTAATATGTTTTTGTTGGAAAAGCATCAAGCTCATACGGCCTCGTCGGTTTTCGTAATTTTATTTAATAATCATAACTGCATAATAAATGCGTATTCCTTTTTTAGAAAGATGTATAATGCTTTATATACAAACTCAATGGTGTAAACACAGATGTAGTTCAGTATAAATTTCGGTAAGTATTCCAAATTTAAATCACATTCTCCCCCTAGAGGATGAATGAAATTCAGTACAATTTTCTTTCCCTGTTTTTAACAGATTAAAAATTACTATTGTTATGTTCGCTTTTTGTGGCATAGAATGTCACTTTTTTGAGCAAGTGGTACGAAAAAAATGTTTTCTTTACATTAATATACTCTTAAATTACTTACTTTGAATTTTTTGTTCATTACGTAATGTTTGTTTATTACTTAATAAAAAAAGTTTATTTTCGTTTTATTTCATAAAATTGATATTTTAAATCATGGTTGCTAGTACAGTAAGACACAACTTAGATGTAGCAACGGCAAAAAACGTAAAACCGATCACTATCTGAACTGTGTGCGACTTCAAAGTCACCAATATTTATTACTACTTTAGGTGACAATGCTCTTTACGCAAACGCAATAACTTGTTATAGCCAAATATATACATATTAACAATATTTTTACAAACGGACCCCCAATAAAACCAATTGGTGACTGCTGATTCGCACTAGAGGCTCGTCTGAGTATAAGATAAGCTAATCAGAGAAGTTGGTACGGAGCTGATTGTCAAGGATGCGTCAGACATACAGGACATACAAGACTATTGTCACGTTGTCTATGTTATCAGGTGCACGACATTGAATGAACTCTGATTATTTCATCGTCAGTAAGCAAAAAAAAACTCGGAAATGATAATTAGGGCTGTTTAATTAAATAATACATATTTTTTTATGTTTTCTAGGCAGGTTGGGGACAATTTGTCAGCTATTTTAAACTCTTGATCTCGGTAGCCAAATCCGTAGTCTTCAAGTTTTTGTGATTATTTGTAGGTCCATATTATACAATAGGTACTATCGCGGACACTGGTCGAAAAGTGGTCAGGCGTAAGTGTCCGCGATAGTACCTTTACCTACAGACAAGGGACTAGCAATATAACTCATTGTTACTTTGTTAGTGACTTAATGGGTAGAAAGTGATGTGTGGTTAGCCAGACTGTTGTAACTTTCAACACTTTGTTTCCGTAAAATGTATTTAACTACCTGAGTATTTCGTAATGAGTAAAATACGCTTAAAATCTCACCTTATTCATGCATACCACCTTTCCTCTCGCTTTCCTGCGATATGTGGGAGTAATTTCGTGAAAAGGGACGGAAGTGTGTAACAGGAAACCGGGGAAGTGCCGCTATTTGATTTGACAAATGAGCGCGCGCAGTGCTAGAGTTGGCCATCAGAAAAGACCTTGACGAGCCCCCGCACGTTCAATGTTGATTATTACCTTAATGCTGGTTGTTACCAAGGTGAGATGTCAGATGTTACACATCGTATGCGAATACTGTAAGGCTCGCTCGTTTTTTGCAGTTTTCTTCTACTGCCTGCAAACATTGACTGTTTCTTTTTACAGAGAGGTCTTCTGTCTTGCTCTCTCTCTCTCCATGTTTATCATCTTCTGCTTTGGTGCCCGTTCCATAAATGTTTTCCAGCATTATGGAAATCCACAGTAACGTTCAAGAGTCATTAATCCAGCAACCATAAATTTTGGAATCGTCCTAAATATTCTTCTTATTTTCCTGAAAATTCTGAACTTTTTAATTGAATTTGGTAGATATATTGCACCCATCTGGTTAAATTAGCCAGCTAATTGGACGTCTAGGCCGTTCATTAAACGCCGGCATCCAATTAAATGGCTGAAGGACAACTAGCCAAGTCATTGAGCGCAACGTTTAACCAGATGGCTGAATATCGTGTAGTCATTTAATTAAACTGGGTGAAATAGGTTACGTAAGAACTGTGACCAACCGCGCGTGAGCCGAGCGAGCGCTATTTGCAAGTTGCTCGCAGATTTTTTTCACCATTTCAATCACTTGGCTGAGTCTTGGTCAGTCATCTTTAAAGGGCTGACTTTCAATACGCCAAGTTGTGAAACATTGAATGATTCTAGTTCAATTAACTATCGGCCTAGGCATCCAATTGGATGCCTGGCATTTAATGAACGGCCTAGGCGTCCAATTAGCGCGCTAATTTAACCAGATGGCTGCAACAGATATACAGCACCACTACTGAATACAACTCAAGTTCAGAAATCTCTCGTGTACTTAAATGATTTTGATGACCTTACATTGCGTAAGCGCTGGTAACATAAAGTAATTTCGGTTTCTGTGTAGTATTAAATACCAACCATATCTCACACTTAATATAACAAATACCTGCATGACTTTCAGAGCTTACGCTTTAATCTGCCATAATCTTAATTTATGGACTGAGGGGACACATCTGAATAAGCAACTGGTATTAGTACACTGAAGGCCATATCTTACAACTTTTTCAACGACAGTCGCCAAACCTATTCTTATTGGACTCTCAACTCTATCTCGTTGACTTAAAGTTTGTGTTTTTTAGTTTGGATGGTATTGTTCTTGGTGAAGTATTTGTGAATGGTAAGAAGTTATTCATCAGTGTTGAAATAAGACGCTGCGGTGGCTATAGAGTATAGAGTAACCCCTTGGCTTTGGATGCTTCTCGCATAATGATTAATATGTCCCGGAGACATCAATATAAATGTATGAATACTTTTGGACTGAGTAACTAGCGTTCAATGTCTTGACGACCTTCGGTTGCCTTAAAAGATGGTAGGTAGAATTTGATGAACATTTTTTTTTCTCTGTATTTGAGCTTTGAAAGCCATGTTGCTTTAAACTACATTGTGGTTTAGATACTGTCTCATATCGACGCATACCTATTGTAGGATTTATAAAAGTGTAACATTTATTTTATGGCGTTACATTCAATTCACACAGGGTCACCACATCAACGAATTTTCTATAATAGGCACAAACAACTGCTCACCTTTATAAAATAGTAAATTTTTTCATAATTTAGGATCAGACTTTTATCGTTCTACACTATAAACTTTGTAAAGGTCACAAATTAACGTCCCTAATAAAATGTTACAAAGTTGAATGGTCCACAATAGGGGATGAAAACTTTATGACACACGAAAAAACCACATTCTGACGATTTTTAAAGCATGCTTAATGTGTTATTCACTATAAAAGGGGACTCCGTTCCCAAGGTCATAACTTTTAAATTTGGAACTCGCCCTTTTAAAAACTTCGGATCACGTACGCAGGGATGCACTCATAATTTCACTGCCTTTCTAAATTCAACTTTGTATGAATAATGTTTGAGTGCAATCTCTTTTGAAACTCTTCAGCAAACATGAAACTGCCACATGTGATAGAGGTCGAGTTTTCGACAAATCTTTCCTGGAATCAAAATCAGAAGGTTATTTGTTTAGAAGTAAGATTAATGTTCGTGAAGGTGTGAAGTTTACAAGTGTTCCTCTTCTAAGAAATGCTAATGATTATTTAAATGAACATTTTTCACAGTTCTTACATTGTTTCAATAAACATGTGCATGTAACTTGAAACGTTATGTTTGTGCTTGAAATTGAATGCAGCTGTGCTGAGCTGCTAAACGATAACAGGCTTTAATTAGAGCCTTTAATTATAGTGCTGGTAATACTTTCTGAGATATGACTTATTAGTGCTTTGACCGAACAGAAGGTTGGCAGTATTATACAAGATGGAGACAACAATACGACAATAAATTCAACTTCGTATAACTAATGACGTTCTCAGTCTGCATACAAAAATTTAACCGAATATATCCAACAGTTTAGTTACTATAGCTAGTCAAAGATTGACAAAACCCATAGTCGACCCATCACTACTACTTTTTTAGTGTGTTTGAAAAAATCGAGCTTTCAATTTCGAAGTTAGCATTTATTTCATACTTACAAAATATTCCTACAGTCGGACTTTTATTTAGCTGTAATAGTAAAATTACACTTCTGGCCCTAGTTATAACAAGTGCACGAGGCGCGCGTCTTGTACGGCAGCGCTTGATGTTATTCGTTTCATGGAAATTCATAAAATTTTATTGAGCGCCCAAAAATCAGCGTACACAGTTTAAGCTGACTTCGCATTGTACGGAAATCCTATACAATGCAAGATCAGCATAAACTGGAAATGTATAGCTTGATGTGTAGCCGTGTGTACAAGCCGCTTTTTTTAAATGATTGTAAGAACTGTCATTTTACTGCAGCTAATATTAAAATTCCGACGGTCAGCATTACTATTGCTAGTGTTTTCATTTATTGTCGTATTATTGTATCCACATTGTATAGAAAGCACAATCAATTCCCATGGTGTTAAACATAACATTCATAAGTTACCAAAAGGAAGCTTATTATGTACAACGTTCATTTAGAACACAAAAAAATAGTGATCAGTTATTAATTTAAATATATTTCTATTAAAGTCAATCCTAAATTCCTGATCAACGGATATTCAACAACAATAAACATTAATTTTAAAATCGATGTTCGATAAAATAGTGATGGACCTTTTTCAAAAAAGGGTCGATATAAAACAGGTAGCCAAAGAAACCCAGCCAAATGATTAGCATCGGAGTTTTTATTTACATTTTTTATAGTCTATGGATGATGATTTATGGCCTGTTATTTTTTTCTTTTGAGAGGACTCGCGTTGGTAGCCAGCCCCGTATGTCAACACAGATTATTATCAAAAACATTATCTGGTGTCGAAAAGACGGATTTCTTTCGTGATGTCTTGTGTACAAAATTGAGATGACAGAGTGGTATTTTAGGATACTTCGCTGCACTAAGTTTCCAACTGTTTTTAGATTATTGGAATGAAGTTCTTTAACGCGGCTTGCGGTAGGAGTAAACTGGTAGAAATCATCACGTAGGTACTTAACGAAAACGTGTTGTCCGAAAAAGTCAGTATTAAGTGTCAAAAGTTTGCTAAAACCTTATACTAGATGGCCAGAGCCATCTAGTATAAGGTTTTAGCAAACTTAATACAGATATTAAAAACAAAAAAAAAATACACTTGAATCTTGAGACCATACTAGATGGCTCTGTATTAGTGATGTACTTACCAACTAGTCGCCGATTAGTCGGTAAAGCCGAATAATCGACCATATTTGTAGTCGGCAACTAGTCGGCTGAAACCGCCGACTAGTCGGCCAATTTTTTACTCGTAGTAATATGTCCAAATGCGTGATTTCTTCTTTGGCATGACAAAAACAATTTCAATAGGGTAGTTCAACTACTAATAAAATAATTCACACTGTGTTAGTACGTAATTCAACAATAATAAAGAATAATGAAAGCAATAATCGGCTAGGCCGACTAGTCGGCCATTTAGCAGCCGACTAGTCGGCTAGTCGGCCAAAATCATAGTTGGCCCATCTCTACATAGTATACCTACAGCGAAAGGAATTTCGTTCCCACTAGGTGCCCCACGACACCAACCGACTTATTTTTTTTAAATATATTGTGGGCATACACAGAGCCCCTAAGTATTTAGTTATTACGTAAGTAGGTCCCTACGTTGGGTCATGTTTTGCCCACATGAAGGTCAAAAAACAAGAGACACATTAAAATATCAATGCGAGTATCATGGTATTGGTACCTATATCTTCATTCATTGAGAAATAACTCCACACCCTACAAACTCATTCAGATTCTAAGCCCGTATCTCTCAGAATAAATTATAATACAAAATAGGCGATTTATATTATTCTATTGTCACTTATCTCGTCCTGTTCCGACCGTTAAAATTTGATTACATAACATAATTAAAGTTAACTTTTATTCCTCGGTAAATAAATTATGTCCAGGGCATTATCATTATAATAGGATAAAATATAGTTAGTCATAAAATAACATTGTGAGCCGTTAAAAGTTTACAACTTAAAATTCAAGGATTGACGTTAAAATGTAATAAAATGTTGCCACCCGCTAAACAGATTAAATATTGCCCTAACAAAAATTAAGGACAGATGTGCAAAATAAGGATAAAAAATCGTTAAATTTATATTTATATGAGAGCTGATGGAAATCCGGGTTTTGTTTGTTTATTGTTGGACACTCTGATGATAGGAGAGCGATATTTTTATTAATAGGTATTATAATATTTATGATTATACTATAAAAAGTACCTGGGCGACCAAGCTCTGCTCGGGTGAAAATAGAGAAAACTAATTTGCCCAGATATGAGACCTAGCTAGTTCGCTTTTTCGCCCCCGTAAACCCCTATATTGCAACTTTCATCGAGATCGTGCGAGCCGTATTCGAGAACATGATTACAAATATATTTGTATATAAATATTGCTCATTTAATAGTATAGGATAGTGGCTAATATAATACGTAGATCGTACCATAATAAAGATAACAATATGATATCTACCTACAATGGAAAAACTTCTAGAAATCCAATTTTACTTGCTAATTTAGAAAAGGAAGAATGGTGTGATTTTATAAAATCTCTATATTCTTAAAACAGAAAAACGTTTCAGCATTATAACCACAACGTTTCTTCAAAAATGTATTAAAGTACGAGTATCTGAAAAACAAAACCAACCAATGAGTTATTTACAAAACAGCCTCAAATAAACATAAACGTCGTAAGTACCAGGACTCGGCAACTCATTCAGCTGCAGAACAATCATCAACAGTCCATTCAAAGGACAATACCACGGCATTTATTTCACACTTCATTGATATTTTGGTAATGAAAAACCCGTCGGAAGGACGATTCGTCAATGAACTTTTCGTTCCGTGATTTTTTTTAATGAGTTCCGATAAATTGCTTTTAAAACAATGTTTGCACAGAAAGAGTAATCAGTTTGCATGATTCTTCAAATAATAAAGACAGAATCTCATCAAGAAATAGTTAGTAACTGAATGATTAACAAAATATTCTTGATTAATCTGGCTAGTCGAACGTAAAATTGAATATCCTAAGTGCGCTTACACACTGCGAAAATATGGATGAGAAGTACATGCTCGAACAGAATATACCTAGGTATCAAGAAAAATCTGATTTATTGAGTAAGGGCTCTAACTCCTAGAGTAATTTATACACATGAAAGTTAGGGACATCATACACAAATAACCTTTTATTAGGTACGCACCATTGCAATGATTTTAAAAGAATAACATTAAAACGCATCAACATCTACGATCCATTAGCTAAGCTATTTCGCACTTTCGATCTATTAGCTAAGCTATTTCGCACTTTCAATAACAAATAGCTAAAACATTATTTGCACATTCCATTTACAAAATCCCGGTGGCCAGCGGAAACTGTATTGACCTCCAGCGTGGTGATAATTCACTGACAAATATGTCGGGTTTCCGACTGGCGCCAACTGCCGCCAACTGCCAGATAAAAACCCCTTTTGTTTTAAATGGACTGAAACACGATAATGTTCAGACTGACTGATGGATTGTCGAAAAAAGAGAAATGTTTGTACATTTGCACAAGCAGACCGACGCCTTTCACGTTCGGCGCCATATTTTTTTCTTTATTGAACATATGGGCCATGATTGCAATACCAGAGTATAGACAATAGTTTGCCGCTTTTTTTTTTGTCGCTTGCGTTTGTGAAGACCGAAAGTGCTAAATTTGACACTGAGATGTTTAGAGTATTGTTTTGAACTGATGAATGGTATGAGGAAGTTCATTTATCGAAATCTAGAAGCAGCGGGGAGCAAAAATAAAAAATAAACTTTGGCGCTGAGCAGACGATAGACAAAGACAATTTGAAATCGTATAGAAATCCCGGATTTTTTTCCGCGTGCGGGTTACATTTCCATGCGATTCTAAATTGTCTGCGGACAATTTGTCCATCGTCTGCTCATCTTCTATTTGCGTGGCCCACTGCTTTTGTACGAAATGAACTTAGTTCAAATCAGTAATAACTTTAAAACATCTTGTTCTTAAACAGACTCGTTGCTTGCCGTCATTTATGATTATAAATATTATAAATAGCAATTTTGCTGCGCTTCGCGGTTTCACCCGCATAAGTCTCGATCCCGTGGAAATTTTGGTCCTATCCTATGTCCTAATCCAGGTCATGGTCTACCCATGTGCCAAATTTCATCTAAATCTTATCAGCCGTTTTAGTGTGAAAGCGTAACAAACAAACAAACAAACTCACTTTCGCATTTATAATATTAGTTATGATTTCTGTTATTACAGAAATATCTAATCGAAATTAATAGTTTCAATATATTTTTATAGGTATTATCGTATTGAAATAAACCGATATTCTATCAATGTTTCGATTTTGTACAAGACTGCAAACCAATGAACCTTGAAAATCCGATGCATAACGAAATGCCGGAAGCGTGCAAGTGAAAATCGGAACCAAGGATTTGATATGAACAGGAAAAAAACATGGTGGACCCTGGGTTTTATCTAAGGTTAACTATAAGTACACTTGCTATTACATATTCTGGGAATATGAAACCAATATTTTATAACAATATTTTGATTTAAAAGAGTATCCCTGAAGTTACTTGCCCGTTCTTCTCCATAGAAAGCGTAGTTGGAAGCAAATAGTTGCACTTTCCCTTTGGAATGTGCAACTAGCTTCATCTTTCTGACTGACCGACCCGTTGACAATATCAATAGTACCTGTAATTGGTTTATTTGAAATAAATTATTTAAGTTAGAGTTTCAGTTTGGGAACAGCTATCTAATTACGTAAACCATTTTCATAAACGATTACCACTAATCTGTTTCATTTTGACAGTTCATCAACATTCATTGCGTTTTTTACGTTGTTGATCAGATTTTTTTCGAACTTATGAAACAATGTCTTAGCAATCTGTTTCAAAACGATTTAGATTCTGAATGATCGTTTAATACGCAATTAGGGTACAGGTAATCTTTGAAAAAGTGGTAAAATCATGAGTTTTTTGCATTTTGACATGTAATCATGGCAAAATATTAATTCTTATTAGAGTCAGTTGCAGTATGATGACGTAAATTATTCTGGTTTGTACCGGTTTTAAGCTAGACAACATTAATAACATTGATAAGAGCAGGAAGGAAATTCATTATTTTGTAAGTAAGTGAACAAAATGTAGTAAATACGTTCACTAAGGTACAAGTAGGTACTACCTGTACATGCACTATATAACAATTCGTAAAACTCTTGAAGTAATAACAAAGATTTAAGCAAAATGTTAGGGGAATGACGTAAGTAAGACTTGTCTTGTTTGTGCGTAAAGGAAGAGGAAAATAATAAAATAAATTTAAGTATTATCTCTTCTTTTATTTGTGACGCATTTGAAGAAACCCATTGATTCATTGATGTTGAAAAACAAGAATTTGCAAACGTAAACTTAGACCAGCTATCTAATTACGCAATACGTTTTCAAAAACGATTACGACTAATCTGTTTAATTTTGACAGTTCAACAACATTCATTGCATTATTTACGTTGTTGAGCAGATTTTTTTTCGAACTTATGAAGCAATGGTTTAGCAATCTGTTTCAAAACGATTCAGATTCTGAATGTTCGTGTATTACGCAATTAGGGTACTGAAATGAGAAAATTAAGTGATAGACTTTGTGGAACATTTGAATAGTTAATCATTGTAAGGTGATTAGTGAATAAAAATATCAATCTGCCTAGCCTTTTCCCAACTATGTTGGGGTCGGCTTCCAGTCTAACCGAATGCAGCTGAATACCGTATTTTACATGGAGCGACAGCCTATCTGACCTCCACAATCCAGTAACTGGGTAATAGGATACCCCTTGGTAAGACTGGTTGTCAGATTTTACGACGTAACGACTGTCAAAGATCCACGAATGACAGCCAGGACCAACGGCTTAACGTGCTATCCGAGGCATGGAGGAGTCTCGGTAGTTCAAGATGGTCACCCGTCCAGAGACCAGCCCCGGCAAGCGTAGCGTAACCAGATGCTTCTCAAATAAAACAAAGAAAAAGGTTTATTTAAGAAGTTATTCAGTGTTTATCATTTTTATCTTCTTTAATAAATAATACACCCGGTAGTAATATTAGCAAAGGCAAATCACAAAAGTAGTTCCACCAACCAATTTAAAAAAAATTGTTTATTAATTAAGGAACAAAACAAAATATAAACATAAACATCACAAAAACCTCAATGTTTGTCCGGATGTTGAATGACATAGATACAGTTATACACACACACATAAACACATAAACCCTTATCACATTCATCGGCCATATCATAATCATTGGCGGCCTTGTTCCACCCACTGCTGAGTGCCACCCACCCTTTTGCTTCCCTGGTCTTTGCGAGTCTCATCCACATCTTCCCCGCGATCTTCTTTAAGTCCACCCCACCAAGCTATTGGTCTGCGAACTTCGTCAACTTATCACCATATTTATATATAAAAAATGAATCCCTATTTCCCTTGGTCACGGCATCACGCGTGAACGGCTGCACCAAATGGGATAATTATTTTTTTGTTGTGTTTTTTATTCTCAGGACAAAGTTCTTAGGATAAGTAGGTGAAGGTAGGGTATGTAGGTATGTAAGTAGGTAGGTAGGTAGGATAGGTAGATTGGATAGATAGCGCAGGTAGGGTAGGTAAAGTAGGTAAGGTAAGTAAGGTAGGTAAGGCAGGTAAGGTAGGTAAGGTAGGTAAGGTAGGTAAGGTAGGTAAGGTAGGTAAGGTAGGTAAGGTAGGTAAGGTAGGTAAGGTAGGTAAGGTAGGTAAGGTAGGTAAGGTAGGTAAGGTAGGTAAGGTAGGTAAGGTAGGTAAGGTAGGTAAGGTAGGTAAGGTAGGTAAGGTAGGTAAGGTAGGTAAGGTAGGTAAGGTAGGTAAGGTAGGTAAGGTAGGTAAGGTAGGTAAGGTAGGTACGGTAGGTAAGGTAGGTAAGTTAGGTAAGGTAGGTAAGGTAGGTAAGGTAGGTAAGGTAGGTAAGGTAGGTAAGGTAGGTAAGGTAGGTAAGGTAGGTAAGGTAGGTAAGGTAGGTAAGGTAGGTAAGGTAGGTAAGGTAGGTAAGTAAGGTAGGTAAGGTAGGTAAGGTAGGTAGGTAAGGTAGGTAAGGTAGGTACGGTAGGTAAGGTAGGTAAGTTAGGTAAGGTAGGTAAGGTAGGTAAGGTAGGTAAGGTAGGTAAGGTAGGTAAGGTAGGTAAGTAAGGTAGGTAAGGTAGGTAAGGTAGGTAGGTAAGGTAGGTAAGGTAGGTAGGGTAGGTAAGGTAGGTAGGGTAGGTAAGGTAGGTAAGGTAGGTAAGGTAGGTAAGGTAGGTAAGGTAGGTAAGGTAGGTAAGGTAAGTAAGGTAGGTAAGGTAGGTAAGGTAGGTAAGGTAGGTAGGTGCACCGTAGATAAGACCCGTGCTACCCGTGCGAAGCCGGGACGGGCAGCTAGTACTTAAATATAATGTCAATAATAACATACAGATTCGAGCTGATGACTATCATCATCCTACTGCCTATCTTAATTTATTTGCGTTCGGCGCTGAATGCATTTTTCTTCCACACATCTCTAGTACCCATCATCTTTGGATTCACCTATCGTTTCTTTGGCCTTCCCCTTCTCTTATCCAGCACGCTTAGCATGAACACATTAGAAACGGGTTTTGTCGACGGAAGAATAGACAAGATGACAGATAAACAATCACAATCTGTCATTTTGTGTATTCTTCCGTCGACAAAACCCATAGAAAACCGGTTTCCATGGTTTTCATGCTACGCGTGCAGATGGTTATAAGGACAAATAAAGGCATCAGTCATGAAATAAAGTAGATGAAAAACAATAACTCGGTTTGTGTTATAGCATTCCAGTGCAAGGATAAAATTTTTGCAAGGATAAAATTTATCCTTGCTTTCATGAACATTGTTTCCACTCAAGTTGTATATATACAAAATCATTGTCCACTATATATGTAGTATAACGGAAATGAATGATGTTGCGTGATCTTCCGGGTGAATAACAATAGCGCATTTGTATTATTTCCCATGCGAATAACACAAAATGTTTACTTGTAATCATGCGCACGATTATATACACGTGACTATGTTATCAGGAGCTTCTGTTTTTATTCGAACATAATCAGAACCAGTGGTTAAGTTTAATGAACTAGATAGGAATGCGGCCGATCCTGAAATATTGGAATATTGATTCCTTGCCGTGGTGCTGGGAATATATTACAAGTTTCAGTGGTCCTTGTAAGACCTATGAACTGCTAAGCTGAAAGGCGCTATCTCTAAGATACGGCCTTTTAGTTTTTTTTATACCATTCAATAGCTATAACAATTTCGTATCTAATTATATAAGCAAAATAGCGCTATCTAACTTAACACATAAAAAAAAAATCACTATGATTATTTTTTATATCCTTATGTTTCCTTAAATTACAATATTTACAAAAAGTCAATTTTCTCAAAACTTACTCCGATTGAGATAGCGCCTTTCGGCTTAGCAGGGCAGTGTAGATATATTAAAAATGCTTTTTTGGCTATTTGCAGTTTAATAAGGTTGTAGAATTAACCGGGGCTCTAGAGGTTGGAATCTTCAGAGCACCGGTTAATTGTTCTAGCTGTTGAAATCATACTAATAATTCTACAGGGGTCTAGAAGTATGAGGAACAGGGTGTAAAGTTCACTCATCCTCTATAGAAAAGGGCGCACGACAACTATCTGGTGCTCTGCACTGCTCGACGATTGATTCGGGACGTTGTATCTGGTGGCATACATCGACGCGAAAACTGATACCATGGATTCAGTACATGATTCTAACCCCGTGCGTTGAAATTTCTCCACAGTTATTTAAAAAAAAAACTGCTGTTTCATAGAAAAATGCAATACCTACGCGGTCAAAATGTATGGAACAGCAGATTTTTTTTAATAACCCACATGAAGTTTCAATGCAGAGGAGTTTAGAATAATGTAGGCACTGAATCCATGGTAACAGTTTTCGCGTCGATGTCCCTGCCACCCTGAATATACTAGTCGCGCGGTAAACCTTGCTTGCGCGATACAGGATTTGTGTGACGTCAGGTCTTGATGCGTCACGTTGGGTTGCGACAATCGTCGAAAGGATCCGGCAACTGGGACTCGAGGTGGCCTTGCACAAGTCCGAGGCCATGTGTTTCTATGGTCCTCGGAACGCGCCACTGTCGGGTTCCCAGATTACGGCGGGAGGGGTTCACATCGGTGTCGAGTCGACGATGAAGTACCTGGGACTCGTCCTCGACAGCCGGTGGAACTTCGTGGAGCACTTCCGACGTTTGGCTCCCAAACTGGATAGGGCTGGGGCTGCTTTGAAGCGGCTCCTGCCCAACCTGGGGGGTCCAAACGCCTCCTGCCGGAGGCTTTACACGGGGGTCGTGCGGTCCATGGCCCTTTACGGGGCACCGGTGTGGGCGCGTTCATTGAGGCTGCGACCGGCCCGGCGGTTGAACGCGTCCCAAAGGGTCATGGCCATCAGGCTGGTCCGGGGATACCGCACGGTCTCCCGTGAGGCGGCGAGCCTCCTTGCCGGACTACCGCCATGGGATCTGGAGGCGAAAGTCCTCGCGCACATGTGGGAGTTGCGCGAGGAGGCGAAACGCCGGGGTGTAACTCCGCTGCCGCGAGAAATCACGGCACAGCGGACAGAGCTCCGGCGGGATCTCATGGCGGCATGGAGTGTGCGATTGTCGCAACCCAGCGCTGGGCACGCCACAATTGCGGCGATAAGTCCCCTCTTTGAGGAGTGGCTTGAGAGGCGCCATGGCGTCCTCACCATCCGCCTGACGCAGGTCCTCACCGGACACGGTTGTTTCGGGAGGTTCCTGTTCCGCGTAAGGCGGGAGGAAACGCCCGGGTGTCACCACTGTGTGGATCGCCCGGAGGACACGGTGGAGCATACGGTGGAGGTCTGCCCGGCTTGGGCGGAGCACCGCCGTGTCCTCACGGAGGCGATCGGCGGCGGCGATCTCTCGCGTCCGGCCCTGGTTCAGGCCATGGTTCGGAGCGAGAGTGCATGGGAGGCCGTCACCTCCTTCTGCGAAGCAGTTATGCTCGCGAAGGAGGAGGCGGAGCGCGCGAGGGAGATGCAAGCTGCACGCCCTCGCGGCCCTAGTCGCCGCAGGAGACGCCCCGGGCGTCGGGAGTCCAGAGCCGACTTCCGGCCACCGTAGGCGCGGGCTTGCGGACGGTGAGCAATGGGCAGCTCGCCGTCCGATAAGGACCAGGCCCGTGTCGACGGCGTGTTGTGTTCCACGCGCGCCTCAAAGAGATGTCAGCACCAACCGACGGGGTCGAAAGACCAATGCCTGCTGGGGTTGCGGGTTTGTCCGAAAGGGATAACGCGGCCCCGGCACACAGGCAACGGAAGGAACACGGGTGGGTTTTAGTCAGTAAAAGTCTGACACACCCTCTCGCTCTGCCCAGAGCGGGAGAAGTCATTTGATGATTTCCCACCCTCAAAAAAAAAAAAAAAAAAAAAAAAAAAAAAAAAAAAAAAAAAAAAAAAAAAAAAAGGTCTTGATGCGTAATTCACAAGTGGCGTTGTAGATGTCGCCACAATTCTGTTATTTAAAAAAAAATCGTTTCTACTTTACTTAGCCTATTTAGGTAAGGTTATGATAGCACAGAATGATTAAATCTGCTCTTGTGTATTCTCTGACTAAATGACAGCTTGATTATATTGATTTCGATGTTTTTGTTGGCAAATTTGCGTGAGCTGGCATTATGGCAAATAATTTTATTTAATGTTTTGTGTTGAGTAATGTAAATTATTTTGCATTGCAATTGTATAGAATCAACCTTTTTTTTTTCTCTTAATGAACAGACAGCAGTGCTGCTGGGGAGTTAGTTGCGCCACTTCTCCTTCCCAGCTAAAGCACTAGGAAGTGGTGAAAGGCGAGCGTTTTTGGGGGACTGTCTTATGCAATTTTGACGTTCGAAAAGTGCTGATTCTCAGTCCAGTTTGAATAAATGACTTTACAGTTAGATTTTTTTTGACAGCATCAGCATTAGTATAACATTACAAGTATAGCTATTAAATAACGATACCAGAGTGTCTGGTAACGCTAACCTTGTGCTAAAGCTACTCTGGTGTCGCTCGGCCGTGACAAATGGCAAAATGATCGTCTTTTGTTATGCTATATGGTTGTATATATGAAAATATTTAAGTAATAAGATATAACGTCCTGTAATAAGAACGTATCTAGAATGTCTTGAAGGTACTGGATGATGTGAGCCTGCTACGGTGAATGATCTTCTTAGGAAATTAAATTAAGTCAGAGAAACTATTTTCGAGGCAATTTTGGTATATACGTATAGCCCAGTCAATACATAGCAAATCAGCCTATAATTTTCCCACTACTGGGACACATCTCACTTCTCTTGGAGAAGGAGTGGGCTATAATCTGCCACGCGGGCCCAGTGCGGGTTGGTAGATATCACATGTCTTCGAATTGTTGGTTCAAGGACATGCCGGTTTCGTCACGATGTTTTCCTTCACCGTTTTGAGAGCAGTGGTGATGAAATTATTTACACAAAGTAAAGCACCTGTCACACAACTCATAAGTCAGGGCCGTTACCACTGGGCCACTTTAAATTCAAATCACAACTGTAATTTTTGACAGTTGGGAAAAATTGCTAGCAAGGCAAACTGACGTAGAGTTTCAATTTGTTTAACAATTAATTTTGTAGACAATATTTGTTGTTTATCCTGAAAAACACATACACATACAAAAAGTCACGCGTTCTTCCCATGGGGGTAGGCTGTAACTGTAGAACGTCACCTGCTGCGATCATACATAACATAAAAACATTTAAAACAAAAACAAAACTTTCCTGCTCCATCACCAGACCCTATTCATCATCTATCTATAACCAATTCATTGAGACCATTCCAATGAGCCCAAATACTTACCAGTGCTGTAAGTTGGTAAGAGAGTTGGGTATCCTGCAGCATCAGTTCAAGGTTACTATGTTCTTCTGATATCATTGAAGTAACAGAATATCAAATTTCAAATCGATGAGACTGGTCGAGGACGCTCACAACAAAATTCATCAACTAGAAAAGAGCTGATAATATCTTCAAACGGCTGGACCGATTTAGATAAAACATAATCTAAGAACTGTCGCTATAAAACCCGCATTCAAATCGTTTCACCCGTTTAAGAGCTGCGGTGCCACAGACAGACACACACATAGCGGTCAAACTTATAACACCCCTCTTTTTGCGTCGGGGGTTAAAAATATACATGTTTGTCCAATAGTTGACTTTTGTACGAATTGCATTAATAACCTGATGTTGATGGGCATGACTGGCATGGATCAATGAAATGAAAATTCAAAAGAACATCACAAATTTGATGTTTGTAAACATAGAAAAAAACAATCGAACAGTGGCGCGTGCACATCTAAATTCCATCAACGAAAAATATGCGGAACTATTGTTAATTTTTATTTTATTTTTAGTGTATTGTAAAAATAAACAAAGAACATAAAAATGCTGATATGAGCTGCAGATATAGCCATTAAACAAGTAATGGGTTCTGTATTGTTATTTTACATGTTAAATTGTTGTAAGTTACATAAACAAAATACATTGTATTTAATAAATTGAATGGTTATTTGGCTATAAAGATTCGTTCTGATTACTATTTTAACGAAGACGAACAATACTATCAGCACGTCGTACCCACCTAATATTTTTTCCGCATGCGACCTAATATTTCAGTTTTCAGTTCAGCTTGGGGTTTTCGGAAGAATGGTTGCTGCTTTCCAAGTTTGCCAGCATGGTTCTTTTGTTAGAACAAGAAAACTGAGTTCATATAGCCTTTTTTTCAGCAAATACAGTCAAAGGAATGACACCCTACGTCAATTTGCCGTGTTATAACTATTTATTACAACTGTCAAAGAATGGCAGTTGTGATTTAAATATACAGACAATTTAAGTTCATAGTCAATTTACTTAACAATTAATTCTCTGAGTTTTATTTTTTTATTATCAGAATGAAATAGGGATCAGCCAAAGGCTAGGGCAGTGATAGCCTAGTGGTGTGTCCGTCGGACTGCCAAGTCATAGGTCTCGAGTTCGAACCCAATGCACGCACCTCTGACTTTTCAGATCCATTTCGTATTGTATAATTATTACTTGCTTCATAAAAGGTAAAGGAAAACATCGTGAGGAAACCGGCATGCCTGAGAAAAAATTCTCGGTGGCATGTGAAGGCAAGTCAGAGGCCCATGGGCGGCTTTAAAACTCTGACACCAGGTTACGGAAAGAAGAGAAGCAATCTAATTACCTATAATATGTGTTCACGCGAATCTGTTTGAAATAACAATAACAAAGGACTTGAACGATTGATGGGAAACAATTGATTTGATTCACGCAACCTTGTGCACGTGTGCTTCGTTCTCACGACATCAGCGCACGCGCATTCTAGCCACATGCACAAGTATAAGTAGGTTTTCGCTTAGTGTTTTGAATCTGGTAAACTTACTTACAGAGAATTACTTAAATATCGCAACCAACATAGGTAGAACATCCCAAAAAGTTTGAAAAAAAGCAGTATTTAAGGAAAGAGTTTAATCCCTACAAAGCGTAACGTAACATATTTTCGTAAGCGATTACGACTAATCTGTTTCATTTTGATTGACAGTTCAACAACATTCATTGCGTTATTTACCTTGTTGAAAAGATTTTTTTTGCGAACTCAACAAGGCAATGGATTAGCAATCTGTTTCAAAACAATTCGATTCTGATTGATCGTGTATTACGCAATTAGGGTACTGTAATACAGCACGTACCAAATTCGCAAGCTAATTACAGAGTTGCTACAGACTTGTGAGTGTAAACTCAAAAAGAAGGTTGTGAGGAGATTTAAGCAGTAGTGCAGTATACTATCAAATTCTTAACAAATTCTTGTTAAACAAATAAGTACTAGAGTTAATTGGCTCAGGCGTGATTATAAAATACAAAAGACGACGTATATTTAGTAACCTAATCCAAGCGGATTAGGTTACTAAATAGACGTCGTCTTTTGTTTTTCAAGAACTGTTCTTAAAGAGTCATAAAGAACCCCGTAAGAAATCGACACGTGTTTCACCTCTGAACGAGGCATCCTCAGGATGACGATTGACTTTTTGCGAACCCGGACACGACGTGTTGCCACGTCAACGGATGCGGATTAGGTTACTAAATATACGTCGACTATTGTATTTTTTAAATAAGATTCCATTCGGAGGAGTGAAAAGGTGCTCCCTCACTGGGAGCATTCGCTTGTAATGTAACATTTCAGATTCGATTTTGAGCATTACGTTACAATCCTGCCTCCCTGACTAACGAGCATTCGCTTGTATAATGTTCAAATTAGATTTTAAGCATTACGTTGGTTATATCAAAATATTATAAACATTGCAGTCACTCGGTTCTACTCCCTCACTGATGTAATGCTCGAATTGTATCAACAGGTTGCGAACTGTAATGCTCGGTTCTCCTCCCTTACTCATCTGAACTTAAACTGAACTGTTACATTACAGGTGAATGCTCGCAGTGAGAGAGCACTTTAATAGTCACCAATCGATTTGATTCAGTGTAACCTTGTACAAACCTACACGTCAGTATCGTTCTCACGGCTGCAGCACGCACAGTTTAACTGATGTAGGTACGAGTCCCGATTAGTATTGGAACTTAATTCGAAATTGGGTTAGTAAATAAACCAACGTGCTTTGTTTCCACATCTGATTAAAAAAATCATTTCATCGAGTGAAAACAAGAAATTGGTGATGCAAGATTTTTTCCACTTAATTCCTGCCTGTAACAAAATTATGCCTTACTTCATACAGGGTGTCTCAAACGTAATGGTCTAAAGGCATAATTATGTTGTAAAGTGAAGGTGGCCAATGTGGCCACCTATCATTAAAAAAAAAAAATGTTGGGATACTCTCAACAGTTCAGAAAATTTAGATAATTTAATCATTTTCAAGAAATTTTACACTTTCACTTTAATTTTTCGACCCTGTGAGCAACATTTTCGACGTAGCGAGTTTCAATTTGGCTGGAAGATGCCTTGATAGTGTAGGAACAAGATTATGTTCCTATTTACGTTCAGTGAGGCTCAATAATGCTTCAGATTATATTTTATTTGTCTTTTCTAACTGTTTATTAAACTTTTGCGAAACTTACTAAGCCCAGATTAAAAAAAAATGGGTACTACCGAGTCCGTCCAGATAGCTTTAAAAAGTACCTTAATTATTGATAGTTAGATCGGGAAAATTTCATAAAGATAGCTTAATAAGAACCTTTAAAACAAAATGGGTTTCATAAGAAGATACAAAAATTCGAAAACTTTTTTGCTCTAATTTTATCAAAACATTTTTTTTCAGCACTAGCTATGCGGATATAGCTCTTATTGGTAACAAAAGATAATTCAGTAAGAATATTACCGAGCTGACTACTCAAGGTACGCTTGATGACAAAAGTAGGTATCGAGTCCATCTCTGACGTCACTCACGAAGTTTGAATCCAACCCACGCTTATAAAAACTGCAACAGCCAACCAATACCAATCAAATTGATAGCAGGGTTTAATTGAATTCACTTGTTTACATGACGAGGCTAAATACAGAATTTCAATTGCTTTGTACAATCGGAAACAAAAGGTTATTTCGATTAATTGTTTTCCTATCCATTACCTATTTGCAATAGCTATGCTTCTTCCGATTAATAAAGTGTTTTGTCTAGGTTTTCAATTACTATCGGATTTCCGGCCTATGTGTTTAATTGGCGGGTTAGGTATGCCTAATTAAATTTCATAATTGATACTATCATAGGCTATTTTAATAGCCTTTAGCCTTCTTTGAAGTCCAACTGCTTGTAAGACTGTAAGTTGAAGTACTGTGCATCATGATAATTTTAGTTTTCTACTGCTGGAATTTTTTAACAGCAATCCGGTCTCCGAATATAAGTCTAAAATCGCCAAACCGTCTTGAGCAAGTATGGTGATCAATGCTCGTGCCTTCTCTGTATGAGAAAAGGCCTTTGCCCAGCAGTGGGACAATAATAGGCCGGTATTGTTTAACCCGGTCCCTGTAGTCAGGGTTTGGGACAATAGCCGACTTTTGATGATTTTATACTGAAGATCACGTCTAAACAAGTACTGTTTATGATTTGGAAATAATATATGATAAATAAGAGCATTTTTTTAATAACTTTATGTGTGAATATTTTAGATTATGTATATATATTACATAGTGTAATTAATTTGTAAAGTTACGTCTAACGCGGATAAAAACTGAGAGTAACGTAAAAACTTACAAGCGTATTTTTCTGAAACCTTCACCATTTTAAAGATAATTTAATTATTGATCTTTATGTTTACGTGTTTGAATAATAAATTAATAATGCGTCTAATTTAGGACACCGCTCCTTTGATGGGTGAATCCTATTACTGGCTTGACGTACGACCCGTTGCGTGAGGTCAGCACAGAACACGTAAGCTAACCACTCAAGGCCACTGGCATTTAGTGGCGTCTTAAATAGGAAAATTAAGACTAGCCAAATATAGGTTTAGGGTCTGTTTACCTTCTAGGAATATAGACAAGTTATTGTTGTATTATTTCTGCTTACAAAATACATTATGTTAACTAACGAAGGGCTTTCCCATTAAGCCGCAACAGTATAGCGTACATACATGCTAAATAAATAAATATTACCGTTAAAAAAATAAAGCTTTTTCTTTTTTTGTACTAAAATATTCACAATAAATATTAAATTGATACACAAAAGAAACACTCTGTACACGCGCACTTGTCGCACTTGTCTTTCCACGCCCTTCATTAGTTAATATACTGTTTATATATTCGAAGGACCGCCGAAAATATACGAACATAACCGAACGCGATTGTACTGCAACTTATTTCAGCACGAACTGACAGTTTTAGGATAATGTTGTGTGCATTATGCAAGGAATTCAAGTTAACTAACAAACAAACCTCTCAGTAATTGAGTTTGTTGTTACTATTGCAGGTAGGGTAGGTAGGGTATTAACAACTGTTCTGTATACCATTTATGTTATATTAAGGGCCTCGTGAATCTGTTTAACTTTTAATGTTATAGTTAATTGCATTTGATGGAACTTCGTAATTGGTTTGTTATAGGAAAATTACTACATCAATCAATCTGCCTAGCTTTTTCCCAACTATGTTGGGGTCGGCTTCCAGTCTAAGCGGATGCAGCTGAGTACCACTATTTTACATGGAGCGACTGCCTATCTGACCTACACAACCCAATTACTGGGTAATACATACCCCTTGGTAAGACTGGTTGTCAGACTTTCGGGCTTTTGACGACCCGTAACGACTGTCAAAGATCAACGAATGACAGCCGGGACCAATGGCTTAACGTGCTTTCCAAGGCACGGAGGAGTCTCAGTATGTAAAGATGTTCACCCATCCACGGACCAAACCCGGCAAGCGTAGGTTAACCTGATGGATCAACCCGTGTTATCTGTTATTTTCATAGCATACCTTCCTTGTTGTTTACTGTTGTTAGAACACTATGTGCTCGTACTTTTGTAGTGGATTTATTAATAATTAATTTAGCACAGTAATGCTCAGCTTCAAGCTTCCATTAAGATTGTTGTTCAGCAAAATACCAATCATTTATCTACCCATCAGTCTGTACTGTAAGAAAAGGGAATTTGCCGTGACACGGATATTCGGGTCAGTGACAGCTGGGCCCGAGTCAACTGAACCTACTACGTCGTCAAAATGCCTAAAATGAAAAGCAAAAATCTGCCCCAAAACAGAAATCAAAAGAAAGGCTGCTTTTATCATTTTATCTATTTATTGATATATATATTTATTTTGTTATTGATATTATTGTAGCGGCAAACCTATCCGAGATTTCTCCTTTCCGGACACATGACATTGGTAAGAGTATATTTAAATTTAAACGTACAAACAAGTGCTCTACATTTCATGTTTTTAGGATTCCGTACCTGAAAAGGAAAAAACGGAACCCAAAAAGGATCACTTCGTTGTTCGTCCGTCAGTCTGTCAATACCCTTTTTCTCAGGAACGCGTCTATGATCCCTTGGAGCTCTAAAATCAAATCAAGCTTCTCAGTGAACGCAATAAAAAAATACGGCCATATAAGCAACAATTTTAATACTCGCAAATATATCAAAACCTAAAGGGTACTTCCCGTTGACCAAGAATCATGAAATTTGGCAAGAAGCAAGATCTCACAGCACATGTAAAGGAAAAAGTCCGAAAATTGTTAATTTGTAGTCTTATAATTCTTTTTTTAATGCTGTTACAAACTTACATTTGAAGTTGGAGAATTGACCGTGAATTCTATCGACTTATGGGAGAACATGTTTTTCAACTACATTGTTAAGTTTGTTTTAGGGATAAATTATCGCAACTACGGGACCCTTCATTGTGCGTGGTCCACGCACTTGTCGGGTTTTTTATGTTAGTAACACAAATATCTAAATAGTATAACTACGATGTTACTTTTTTACCTATACAACTATTTCGTTAATCCCAAACCAAACTATACACAAAAGGCCTCCTACAAAGCACCCGTTAAAACAAATAAAGCCATTTATCATTTAACTAAACAGTCCTAATGATCTAACACCTTGACATGACTCATTGACTTCCAAATCCATCGCCCACTCCATTCCATCTTCATCTTAACTCCATTGTCGGTTAGCAAAGGCTTGCCATACTTGATCAGTACTGCCTTCAGTTTCGCCTCACCTTTTCCAAATCCGTACAGTGTGTATTGATACTTCAAACCTAGGTTAAATTCAATAGTGTGTGTGTGTGTGTGTGCTTAGTCATGATTCTACAAACACGACTAAGCAGAAGAACGGTGTTGCAAGTTATTATTTTTCAACAACAGCGCTAGCAGTGGCATCGCATAGATATAAGATAGTTCAGGTGCTGTTACACAAAAACCAGTACCCTAATTGCGTAATACACAATCAATCAGAATCTGAATCGTTTTGAAACAGATTGCTAATCCATTGCTTCATATATTCGAAAGAAAAATCTGCTCAACAACGTAAATAACGTAATGAATGTTGTTGAACTGTCAAAATGAAACAGATTAGTCGTAATCGTTTACGAAAATGTGTTGCGTAATTGGTTATCTGGACAGGAGATGAGTATCGTCTGTGATATGGCTCCACAGTCGCATTATGGAACACCTAACCCCCATTTGAATATGTTGAACCGGCCCACCTGGCTTCGTAGTCGATTTACAGAAGAAGTATGAACTTTACGTGTACATAATAGAGGCGTTCGGTCAAGCTAAACTGACGCAGGTTCGTCTGCTCAGTTTTGCCTTCCATATATGGAAAGCCTAACTCCTTACTCTTAAGGACAGTACATCGTGTTTATTATCGAAATGCAAGTCTTTGTAGGCGCGCCGACGGAATGCGTCACCGATTGACTGTGTCGAAGAATAGGATGACTTGGGTGACTGTTCGTCTTGTGGATTTCATCTGGTATTTTAACAATACAATATATTCGATAAATTCGAACATTTATCAACATAATAGAACATAACACCAGACCTGTAATCCTGAAGAGTTAGGGAGATGTGTACCTATTATAAAGTGTATGTTTGGGAACTCGGTTGTCTTTCGCTCCTAGGGTGGGTGCTAATAAATGTGCCACAGTAACACAGTATGTAAGTAAAAAAATATTTGTATCTGTATTTTGTAGTGTACACCCACATTTCGCCAGTTATGTTTAAGTTCCACGTAATAGCTTACTGGCATCAACCGAGCACGAATCCATACTCCGGGCGGCTACTGAAAAAGCCCTGATGGAAAAATTCAATAACACTTTGGAAAAAAGAAAGTCTAAACGTAGAAATACTTCTCCTGTTCATTTTGTATTAGTAATTTAAGACGTGTAAGCATGTTTTTTCTTGCAAGGTCGTGCATCAAGTTCAGTGACTATCAGAAATGGTAAACTTCAGTATAATAATATGGTAAATCAGATGATCTGATCAGATGACGTTTCATAAATATTTATCCATTGTAATGTGAAGCTTGGTAGTGCTTAGGAGTGATCATGTACCTACGTAATAATTTAGTTCTCAAGGAAGAGGAGCACCCCTAGTCCTACCGTAATATAGGGATTACAAGCATGGGGGATAATTATGTTGATTTATTCCCAGAAAACCTGATACTAAATTTAAAAAATAACTAAAATTATTTGAGTTATGACTAAAGGGAGAGGCCATTGCAAATTGTGAAATTGAAAAATGAATATGAAAATCGTTTATAATTTTTACAAATAAATTCTTTAACAACTAGTGATTGATAGCCTCGTTTTAGGCAAATATGCCTGTTTTAGGAGACTCCTCTCTTCCAATATCTTAAACATACAATTTACTTGAATTTGTTTATTTGTCAAGTCAGTTTTCCAAACCCTAAAGTTTATCAACTTTGGCTCATGTCCAGTACACTAGTACCTATATCCTGAATTCCATACATTTGCAAGCCGTAATTAATAGATTTTTATCCGCTAAACAATTCAAAGTATTTTTGCTACTCATTGCCAGTAACTAGTCGCCTCACCCGACATATCTTCGTATCATTGTCGCTCTTACTATTGGCGATACTTAATATTATTGATTGGCAATTAAATCGATCGAACATGTGTGCCGATCACGGTCAATGAACTTACATACATTCCTCGATGTTATATTGTATAAGATAAGAAACGAGTATGTACCAGTTCTTAATTGTTTCAAAGTTGATAATCTGAAAATGTAACAAGAATTTGTTAGATTCGCTCGTTCTTCTGTATTTCCTACACCAAAATATTGAATTTAGTTTTGAATTTAAATCAAATCAAAAATATTACAATATATTACAGACCATCACACTGGGGGCCTACCACCACCTCTAAAGCAGTATTATTTTAATAATACTTTAGTGTGGGAAAGAGATGAAGCTCTACAGGACGTGTAGCTCCATCCCTTTCCTCCACTGAAGTAAGATTAAAATAATACTGCTTTAGAGGTGGTGAACAACTTTCTCCATGCGACCAACTTTTTTCAATATTTTTTTTATTTGGGCATCTCGTAGCTGACCTCTGAGGTCATGACTACTTAACCGAAGTTTTCTGTGGCTGCCTTAAGCTACTACACTCAAAGCCTCCAGCCAGGGGCAAAGCTATCCTAATTAAAACTAGGCGAATGCTCGCTAAGGGTACCCCCTGTGGGGTACGAACCTCGGCTTAGGGCCGACGCCCTAACCCTACCCTGTGTGACGCCCTAGCCTGTCCTATCTTTTGCTGTCCATTCTTGCTGTCCTCGCCCAGCGACCTGGGGGGAGCAAGATGGGACAGGCTGGATCAAAGATATGTCATTATTATTAATCGGGGAATATGCGACCAACATCGTAATCGAGAAAATATTAGGAAATATTCGTTCGTCCGTACAATACTTCAATACCTACTTGACCCAAATGTATGGAACAGCTGATTATTTTTTCTCGATTACGATGCTGGACCCATGAAGAAAGGTGTGTCCAGTTTGATGGCCTGTACCACAGCCTTAAATTTCACTGAGGAATTATAATCTGCGTGCGCAATTTATTTAACACGTGTTTTCCACTTAGACAAACATCAACGTTATGCATGTATAAATAAAATTGATTTTAGACTGACTAGTCTTGTTGAAAAAGTCATTAAAAAATATGAAGTTTTAGCGCAAACTGAACCTTATGTGTAGGCTTTACAGTTTTCCGCGTAAGGCGGGAGGAAACGCCCGGCTGTCACCACTGTGTGGATCGCCCGGAGGACACGGTGGAGCATACGGTGGAGGACTGCCCGGCTTGGGCGGAGCACCGCCGTGTCCTCACGGAGGCGATCGGCGGCGGCGATCTCTCGCGTCCGGCCCTGGTTCAGGCTATGGTTCGGAGCGAGAGTGCATGGGAGGCCGTCACCTCCTTCTGCGAAGCAGTTATGTTCGCGAAGGAGGAGGCGGAGCGCGCGAGGGAGATGCAAGCTGCACGCCCTCGCGGCCCTAGTCGCCGCAGGAGACGCCCCGGGCGTCGGGAGTCGAGAGCCGACTTCCGGCCACCGTAGGCGCGGGCTTGCGGACGGTGAGCAATGGGCAGCTCGCCGTCCGATAAGGACCAGGCCCGTGTCGACGGCCCGTTGTGTTCCATGCGCGCCTCAAAGAGATGTCAGCACCAACCGACGGGGTCGAAAGACCAATGCCTGCTGGGGTTGCGGGTTTGTCCGAAAGGGATATCGCGGCCCCGGCACACAGGCAACGGAAGGAACACGGGTGGGTTTTAGTCAGTAAAAGTCTGACACACCCTCTCGCTCTGCCCAGAGCGGGAGAAGTCATTTGATGATTTCCCATCCTGAAAAAAAAAAAAAAGGCTTTACAGTTGTTTTTTGTAAAACTCGTGTTTACGTGTGTTGCGTGTTTAAAACTGTTGTTTACATGTTTGGCAAATGAATTGCGAACGCAGATTAGATAGAACATTGTGCTTTCGAATGTCTTTAATTGAAGTGGCACTTGAAAAAAACGTCTTATCCTTAAGGCGACGATAACCGACTTTTAATGATTTTATACTGAAGATCTCGTCTAAACGAGTAGTGTCAATGACATTTGGGAAAAAATTATGTTAAATAAGAGCATTTTTTTCATAACTTAATATAGGAATATTTTAGATTATATTTATATTACATAGTGAAATTAATTTGTAAAGTTATGTCTAACGCGGATAAAAAAAACTGAGAATCACGCAAAATCTATCAAGCGTATTTTTCTGCAAACTTCACCATTTTAAAGATAATTTAATTATTGATCTTTTAGTATGCGTGTTTTATTAAAATACCTTTTGTTTTATGTATAATAAATTAATAATGCATCTACTTTGGGACAGCGCTCCTTGATGGGCGAGTCCTATTACTAGCTGGACGAACGACGACGCTCAGTACAGAACACGCAAGCTAACCACTCAAGGTCACTGGCATATATCTGCGTCTTAAGGTGAAATGTCAATTCTTATCTATGGCTATTAATAAAAATGTAATGTCAAGACTAAGAGTGATCAAAAGTCAAAACTATAGTTACATAACATAACATAACATCACGCTTTGTTTCCCCAAAGGGTTAGGCAGAGCTGTAGCCATAGTAGTTACACCCACATTTCGCCAGTTATGTTTCAGTCCCATGTAATCAGGGCTGCGCCGCCGCCCATATGTGCGAAGTGTGCAACGCACACAGGGGCCAGGGCACTATTGGCGCCGGAGGCGGTTCTGAGACTTAATTTTTACCCTATTTCATTCATGAATCATCATAGTCGAGTATCGATAAGTGAGTACAAATCTCCAAACAATATTTACGTCTGTGGTTCGTGGAATGAAATGGTCTCGGGTTTTAGTTTTCATTAATTATGAGCTCTGCGTTAAAATCAACAGAATCGCTATGATGCTTAGGCTGTGGTCTGTCTGGTATGATAGCTTTTTTTTTGCATTGTCATAATGTAGTAGCTCCAGGAATCCGCCGGATGCGGGATATACAGAATCGCTCGAAGTGATGGTGCTTGGGGGAGGCCTGTGTTCAGCAGTGGACGTCTTGTGGCTGAAATGAAGATGATGATAACTAGCTTCAGCCCGCCACTTCGTCCGCGGGTTTAATAACGGCACCCTTAGCCAAAAATCTCTCTTTCTCTCTCTCTTTCTCACTCTCTCTTTCTCTATCTCTTTCTCTCTCTTCTTTTCTCACTCTCTTTTTCTCTCCCTTTCAATATTTCTCTCACTTTCTCTGTCTCTTTCTCTTTCAATCTCTCACATTCTCACTTTCTCTCTTTAAATCTCTCACATTCTCACTTTCTCTCTTTAAATCTCCCACTCTTTCAAACTCTCTCTCTCTCTTCCTCTCCCTCTCTCTCTCTTTCTATCTCTCTCTCTCGTTCTTTCTCTCTGTCTCTTTGCGAATAAGCGGAAACGAACCATTTTTTTTCTATTTACGTATGTCAATAAATGACAAAAAAATACGGTGAAGCACGACGACCAAAAAAGGACACCCTTCATTGGTTTCGCGCCCAGGTGTTGCCGAGGGTCGACGCGGCCTTGCATGTAATAGGGGGCGAGCCTATTGCCAACCAGGCAATAGGCTCGCCAAAATCCAGGCTCCAGGCAGCTACTGAGAAATTCCTAACAGAAAAACCCAATGACATTTTGCCTGACCTAGGAATCGAACCCAGGACCTCCTGATCACAACCGCTACTGCTGGTAGCGGTTGTGATCACTAGACCCACGAGACACTGTACTATAGTTACATACACTTATTATTAGGTACACTTCTCCACAACATCATTTAACACATTACACGTAAAATTCATCCCATAAACATCTTATAGTATGGAATACGAAACGAATTTTACCATAATATGCGTTACAATATCCAACGATGGATATCAATATATTCACTAACATTAAACTGGAATTTGAATTTATTACTCAATTCCCTTTAACTGCTGGCTATAATGAACTCAGTGGAAACTTACGCAATGGAGAGGATAATACTGATACACGCTTGTTTGTTATGTTCCCCTGGTACCTATTGCTAGTTAAGTAGGAAGGACAATGGCAGGAAAGTTCCTGGTAGGGGAATTATTTAACCTACATACGTAGGTATTTTCCTTAGTAGATGTTTATCTACTAAGGAAAATTCCTATCTATCTTGTAAGAATTAGGAAAATGTTTTTTAGTTTTCTCTAAATTCAAACTTAACACAAATGGGGTAAAGGCAGGAGGAACATCATTGTAGTGATGTTCCTCCTGCCTTTACCCCATTTGTTTGCGGTCGGTGCATGTGATTTAAAAGAGTGTCCGTGGAGTTTCTTGCCCACTCTTCTCAAAAGGAACCTACTACGCTTTGGAATGGGCAACTAGCTTCATCTTTCTGACTGACCGACCCCTTGACAATTCAAAAGTACCTGTAATTGATTTATTGGAAATAAATGCTTTGAGTTTGAGTTTGTGACTTCCATACATCTCTTTTAAACGAAAGAGACACTCAAACTAAAAGGCTACATTTCGTCATCTGAAACTTTACAGTTCTTTAATCTTTTTGTAGTGATAACTTCTTTAGGCGCGTTAAGCGATTTTTGGTAGGGGGTAAACTTATGGATTCGCGTAGTGCTGGGCTATTGAACATAGATGGCGCTAATACCAGAAGTATTGACTTCTTTTAGCAGTCCCCATAACAGTCTATTTTTCTACATTTTGGACCTCTCTACTATTGAAGGTGGACTTCCAGATTGACTAACCCTTTATAAAGCGAAGGGAATATTCTTACCACCATAATTTGCAGCTCAAAAATAAAAAAAATACGTTCCAAGTAGGTATTATTTTACAAAGGCGATTTGAAGACTTATCAATGACTGACAGACAGACAGCAGTGCTGCTGGGGAGTTTGTTGCGCCACTTCTTCTTCCCAGCTAATGCACTAGGAAGTGGTGAAGGGCGGGTAATTTGGGGGACTGTCTTATATAATGTTGACATTCGAAAAGTGCTGATCTCAGCCTATTTTGAATAAATGACTTTTGAATTTGAATTCAAAGATTAAAGATTAAAATAAGATTCCGTTTTCTACCAATATACACTATTTGGCATGATTGTCCGATTGCTAAATTGTTGTGACTGTTATAGGGCTAAATCAACGAAAACTAATATTTCTTTATGGTTTAGTCCGTTGCTATGGCCTGCAAAATACAACGTCGTTCTTAGTTCATATCACTCTATTTGAGATTATAATTGGTAATAAAAGTGGATAAACGTTTTTGTCTATTTGTTTTAGTGCCTGCATAGGCCATGTAAAACGTCAAGTACCACCATATACCACCTACGCATCGATTGTGAGGTCCACCACCTTGAGTAATTGCCCATTGTTGCTCTTAAATGAATGTGGAAACCCTGGCAACACACATAATTGAGTAGGATCTTCATATCCTTCACGCTCTGACGTGGCGTAGGCTTTCAATAGACATTGTAAGATTTGTGGTATTTGATTGTTTTGATATTAATTCTTTGGGACTACATTATAATATGTTTTGCCTTTCCATTTTAATGTCTGATTGTTGTGTGAAATTGTGTGGGATACGATACATCTTAGGGCGAGCGAGAACTACAACTTTTTTTCGCGCGATTATTTTGTCGCAGAAATGCAACATATTGGTTTATATATTTATGTATTTATAGTTGCATAATGTACACTCAGTTGTAACTGAGTGTACATTATGCAACTTTTTGTTTTTTTGTTTTATCCTAGCCTGTAGGCTAGGATAAAACTTATAGTACATGACCCTTTTAGGGCGCAGCAACTATTATTATATTTAACTTATATCTAGGTTAAATATTTGGACGTTAACATTATATTGCTTACTTACTCAATATAAATATCACAATATTCATTATAAGGCAGTGAGCGCATATACAAGAAAATGTCGCCTCGATTTACCATACGTTACCATATAAACCAATATATTGCGTTTCTGCGGCAAAATAATCGCTATTATTGTTCAGTATAGACCTTATTAAACTTCATTCGGAAGTCCATGTTACTTAAAAAAATATACATTTATAAAAAGCTTAATTAATACACAGATCTGATCAGAAATGATTACCTAATAAGTTTAGTATATTAATAACTAATTACGGAAAGAAAATATTAATAAACTTTCATAAGGAAAGACTTACCTACGTATAAAATTAATTAATTAGAAATTAATTTCCTTTACCAATTAACTTCAATTACATATGTAGATTTGCAGTATTATTTTTAGTAGGTAAAAACCAAAAGCAGTAGTTAATGAATAATGACATAACCCAACTCAATCGTTTATCAACTTACACAAGAATCAGTAAGTTATCAATATTATGCAAAAATCAATCAAGAATATCATTAAATACCGCTAACATAATAATTTACATAAATAAAAGTAAAATTGCATCAACCCGTCCGTTGGGTAGACAGCGCGGCGCCGCACCTGCGCGTGTACCACAACTGGTTCCTATTGGCCAATCCGACGACAGTGATGACATTATGGAGATAGGGTCAGAAGGTTTCATTGGATATTTGATTTGGCAATTTGCAGCTAATTAACTCAAACATAGAAAGTTTTACTTTCTATGTTTGAGATAATTAGCTGCAAATTGACTGAGGTACTGATGACAACTCTCAAAAAACTTTAACCACTTCCTTGTATTCAAACTGGGTTACAAACTATTTAACTCAAAGAACTGTACTTGCTTTTATAGAACCTACGCAGTGTATTATTTTGTTGCATGCCTGAGAGACATTTCTCGACGGCATGAGAAGCCAAGTCAGAGGCCCATGGGCGGCTTTAAAACTCTGACACCAGGATAGTCACTAACCACACGAAAACAAATGAAGACTGCATTATTTTGTAACATGTCAGATTCTCAAGAACAGACTCTTTCTCACACTGGCATCATATGAGGAAATCGCCAACAATCATATCAGCTGTCTGATCTCTTGCAGATGATTCCTTAGGAAAGGGTTTGGAGAACGATGGTGCAACGCCACATGGTCTACAGACAATTCCAGATCGCAGATTAGAAACCATAGATGGATCATCAGAAGCCCACAACCGACCACCAGAGTTATCAAGGGGTATCGTGATACCCAGTAACTGGGTTGTGGAGGTCAGATAGGCAGTTGCTGCATGTAAATAAAATACTGGCATCCGGTTAACTGGAAGCTGACCCCAAGATATTTGGGAAAAAGCTGGGCTATTTTCTGGCATATTAGATACTTACAGATCCTTTAGCTTGAATTTTCTATAAACGTCATGCATACACCATCTTGGCAAGACCAGTGAAAGACAGTTAATTTCCATAACATTTACACTAGTATATACAATCAATCTGCCCAGCCTTTTCCCTACTATATTGGGGTCGGCTTCCAGTCTAACCGGATGCAGCTGAATATAATATATTTTACATGGAGCGACTGCCTATCTGACCTCCACAACCCAGTACCTGGGTAATACGATACCCCTTGGTAAGACTGGTTGTCAGACTTTCGGGCTTCTGACGACCCGTAACGATTGTCAAAGATCCACGAATGACAGCCGGGACTAACGGCTTAACGTGCTTTCCGAGGCACGGAGGAGTCTCGGTATGTAAAGATGGTCACCCATCCACAGACCAACCCCGGCAAGCGTAGATTAACCTGATGGATCGACCCATGCGGCTGTTCTTACTTAGCCACGAGCTCCTCGACCATTTACACTAGTATATTATCAATAGTTAATGTAATGTTTATGTACTCAAATGACTGAGATGCAAATGTACCGATCTTTGAAACCATTATTACATCATTCTATGATGAGCATGAGGTCCTGGGTTCGATTCGCGGATCGAGTAAAGTGATATTGGGTTTTTCTATCTGGAATTTCGCAGTAGCAGCCTGGAGTCGATTTGTGCCCGGTTGATGGCAATAGGCCCCTATTACATGGGATTTAAACATAACTGGCGAAATGTGGGTGTACCCTGCTACCGAGTACACCTCTTTTTTTCTTTTTTTTTGAGGGTGGGAAATTATCAAATAACTTCTCCTGCTCTGGCTGGAGCGGGAGGGCGTGTCAGACCTTTACTGACTAAAACCCACCCGTGTTCCTTCCGTTGCCTGTGTGCCGGGGCCGCGATATCCCTTTACAGGGTACACCTCTGCCCAACCCTTCGAGGAAACAAGGCGTTATGTTACTTACAATAATGGCCACTCTGTGGCGATTTACGGGAGACCCCAATATTTTATACTACTTTTGCAGATTGCTGATCTTCTGACCCTTCCGGCATTGTGTAGCTGACCGGTTTCCCGCAGGTATTTTCCCTTTAATGTAGAACAAATGTAAATAGAGCAAGTGACTAATGTTAAGTGCTTTCAACGTGTTAGTAGGATGCGTAAGAGTTTGAATAAAATGGTTTCTTTTGGGAATATTGTGCGGTCAGTGCGGTCATAATCAGCACTTTCGGGTGATGTTAGTGTCATTTAAAATGTATTACCGGATTAAGGAATTCCCCTGAATTAGTACAAAAACTTTTAGCTTAAGGCCCCAAAGGATAAAGTTAAGTTTTGGGAGATTGCTCTTCTTAAATTTTTTAAAGGTATACCTTTAAAAATAAAACTTGCTATAACCAGCCATAAATTGCCTCAATCAGGAGTTAAACGTCTGCTGATAATATACTTCTTTATTTTCTCTCTTCTCCGTGCTGTATTTATTCTATTATGTAAAATTCTAAATCCAAAAAAAAAAGCCAAAAGTCAATTTTCGCAAAAACGTTCAAATTCAAATGGCTGTCAATGTCATCAAAGCTTATCAAAAATGTAGGTTTATTAGAGCTGTCATCCATAGATCTTTGACAGTCGTTACGGGTAGTCAGAAGCCCGAAAGTCTGACAACCAGTCTTACTAAGAGGTATTGTGTGTATAAATGGTTTGTCTAGGTCAGATAGGCAGTCGCTCCATGAATAATACTCGTATTCAGCTGCATTAGGTTAGACTGGAAGCCGACCCCAACATAGTTGGAAAAAGGTTAGACAGATTGATTCATATTAGAGCGTCTTTTTGACAGATTGAGACTAAGATAATATGGGAAAAGACATTGTGACACGTGTTCGGTGTCAATGGTGCCATTACTTTCATGTCTAAGTACGCCGTATTGTAATTTGTTAACAGTGATTGATGACTTGATTTCCTTATGATTGATTTAAAAAAGTAGGTACATCTTGTTTAAGTCACGAGTAAGTACTTAAGACGCAGATATATGCCAGTGACCTTGAGTAGTTAGCTTGCGTGTTCTGTACTGAGCTCACGCAACGCGTCGTACGTCGAGCCAGTAATAGCACTCGCCCATCCAGGAGCGCTGTCCCTAATTAGACGCATTATTAATTTAATATACAGAAAACAAAAGGTATTTTAATAAAACACGTATATTAAAAGATCAATAATAAAATTATCTTTAATATGGTGAAGGTTTCAGAAAAAATCACTTGATAGATTTTGCGTGATTCTCAGTTTTTTATCCGCGTTAGACATAACTTTACAAATTAATTTCACTATGTAATATAAACTAAAATATTCATATATTAAGTTAGTAAGAAAATGCTTAAATTTAATATTATATTTTTTCCAAATCATTAACACTACTCATTTAGATGTGATCTTCAGTATAAAATCATTATATCTGTTCACTCATTCATGACCTGCTATCTAATTACGCAACACATTTTCGATTTGCAATTGAGTCAAACGAAACCAATTTGACTCAATTGCAAATCGAAAATGTGTTGCGTAATTAGATAGCAGCTTTTGGCCAGCGGCAGGAGAAGCCGCTGGCGTGCATGTCGGTAATTATCCCAAGTGAATGTGTCCACGTGTACCCCATGTCCTATTCTAGGTCATGTTCTACTCGTGTGCTAAATTTCATCGAAATCCGTTCAGGCACCCGTTTTAGCGTGAAAGCATAAAGGCTTGTGCAGACCAGCGTGACTTGCCGCGCGACGCGACACCGGTTATTGTTATACTATGAAGTTTTCTTAGAAATTGTACTGTTCGTGTCGCGTCGCGCGACAAGTCGCGCTGGTCTGCACAAGCCTTAACAAACAAACAAACTCACTCTCGCATTTATAATATTAGGATTCAGGATAATGATCACATTGATAAAAGTGGTGGCAATTTATTATAAATGCGCAATGTAATCTAGCAACTTGACTTGTGTAATTTTAAATGACTTATCCAAAACTGGCAGGTTGTTATCCCGCTGTCATGCAGTTAATGCAAAATGGAAAAGTTTATACTAACGCACCTGTTTTCAATCAGCTGTTTTACGCATAATGAGCTCGATTTTCCAATTTTCTGCCGACAAGAAAATTCCAAGCTATATTTTTAGAATTTATAGACATAAGTCTGAGAATATGTAATTGGATTAGGTATGTATTTATTTCAACGTAATAAGATCGATTAATTTCATTCATCGATTGAATTATAAAACATGATTATTGATTGGAATCGTCAAATTCTTGTTTAGTTTACGTAACTCCTATATTTACGTACAATATCTTTAGAAATATAATATCTTCCATCAATTTGACATGTTTACTACAGAAGCATAAATTATTACTAAGAGTAAATGTGTTTCTAAGTTTTGTACCCAATTAGCTTCCGTGAGATTTCACTTTTTCATATTATTTATGACTCTCTTTGTTACCAATCTCTTTGATTGATGGCGATACATCGATGTTCTTTGTCAGATGAAAAAGCATGTTATGGTAACACATTCAAAACATATTTAGATAAAATAAAATTATTACAAATCAGATTTATGAAACTTTTAGTTGATAGAAACACAAAAACACGTTGTAAAAGTAGTGATTATGAAGAATTATTCTTAGAGTGTAAGATGTTGCCAGTTCATCGAAAGGTGGTATTGTTATTGGCTATAGAGAACTATTGCAAGGATGAGTTTAAAATCGAGACGGTATGCATAAGACCTAAAAGGAATAAATGTATCAGAAGATTTGTGGTACCCACTTGTACTAATTATTATGGGCAAAGATGTAGAAAATGCTTAGTGCCAACAATTTTTAACGACATACCTTCCGATTTAGAAAATAGCTGTACCACGAAAGTATCTTTTAAAAACAAAATGGGGAAGTTTCTTTTTAGCACCTTTTGTCAAAACTTCATGACTGGAGATGTGTAGATTCCGTTTATGATTGTTTGTTGTTGTTTAAATTTATGTCATACTATCTGATTTTTGCGGCTTCACCGTTGTGAATTTAAATTCTGTTGCGCAACTTAAAATGTTTTAACTTTACGCTTATAGTCAGCCTTTGTTTAAAATAAGTGTGTTTAGTTTTAGGTAAAAGTTGTTATTGATATAATACTAACAAATAGTTACATCAATATTAAAATTGTATATGGGAGCTACATCTGCCAACAAACTGTTTTACAGTTTGGCAGAAGTAAAATATTTTGTAGTACGGATGTAACAACGAATAAACGCTTTTTAATTTTTTTCAAATAATCATAGATCCTAATGGACAGCCTCTTTAGAATAAAATTAAAAGTTCAACATTGATCATAGTTAGTAGGCTGTTTGTGTTTGTTTCGTTGCCTTAAAAAAATAACAAAAAACTAAGTTTTGGATCTCTATGGACTTTTGATTTCGAAGCTGCAACCAGATTAAAAATAAAAATAAAGTTATTATCATAATACGTTCTTAATTTGAAAAAAAGGGATACATTATTACTGTCCTTTTTATTAAAGTACAATCGCGTAGACATGTCCTAAGTCATATCATTAGAGGATAGTGACCACAAGAGGTCGGTTTACCCGCGTCGCGTTACTTGTGGTGTCGGCCCCACAATGAGTAATGTGTTTACTCAAGTAAGCGATAGGCACTAACAGAAAGTGTCATAATGTTAAGTACATAAGTATTACCTATCTCAGTTACTAGACAATGTGACTTCTGCACTCATTAACGCTTTATGTTTATATTGGAAACTTATAAGTCTTATGTTTTATTTATAAATCGTCTTTTTTCGTAAATAATAATAACGGAGCAAATAATAAATATGAATATTATATAATCAACGTCATTTGTTTCGACCTTTGGTTTAAAGTAACAACAAAAAACCATTGAGCCCCATTTGATTGTGCGTAGTTTTTGCATGAATAAAATTAAATAATAATAGTGCTATTATAATGCTTTTGATACTAGAAAAAAATATAAAACGCTGTTTCTGTCGTTTATTGCGTTTTTTTTTTTTGTATTTTGCGTGATGGTGTTATGTTATTGATACTTACTTGATTTTGTAAAGTTTTATACTAGGTAAATGGTTTTTTCGTCTCAGCCTCTTAGCTCTTATTCTCTTTGTATTAGGTTTTTATAATAAACTAAGTATATTTCAATATTATTTAATTTGTGCGTACTCTGAAAATACTAGTGTTCCAAAAATTATTTTGTTGGAGAAATGAAGTATAATTATGTTTTACCTTGTAACCTTATGATGTGTCTAAATTGTATCGGGACCGCAGAGAAATCACTTTATAGATTGTTTTACTCCTGTTTATTGTACTCCATCATAGCAACAACTTACTCACATCGATCCAAGATGATCGATCGATCAAACCCCGAAGGTCACGGTCATTTGACAACGCAGCACCGCGTACGCATCCATCTTGTTTTATATCTCACAGAAATGCCGCCGCACGTCAGATGGAGATAATGTTAAGAACTTTAAATGTTATGTTATGAGGATTATTTTGTTCCTGTTTTAATTTTTGTTAGTAGCGTAGCGTAGTAAATGTTCGTTAGTAGCGATAGTTGGATTTTGAATAAAAAGGTGTTTGAATTTGTGTTCTATTTTTTCATTGCAACAACAACAACAATTAAGTAGTAACTTAACTACCATAATGTTTAATTTTTTCTACAAATGCAAATGTCATGACTCGTGAGAATACCTACCTACTTACTTATGTAATTGCTCATAAAAGGTATTAAGAAATTGAGTGAAGTTTGTAGTTCGAGGAAATGTGCTAAGTACAATGGTATATTTGTTAATGTCACTGAAATGTCAAGAGGCCAAAAAAAAGTAAGTAAGTACTTCATGACATCATTTTTGACTTTAAATCTGAATAACTTTTATCTCCGGTCCATCATAGTTTTATTTATAGTTCAATAAGCCTAGGCTCGAACTTTGATAAAGGTTTTGCAAAAATCAGGGCCCCTCAAACAATCAGATCACCAGTCACTTGATGACACCACTCCTACTGAAACAATGGCCAAGGTTGGTTCAACCCTATACTACGCAGAAGTACCGTGATCCATGACAAAAGTTATCGATACGGAATTATGGACAACGGACGTCATCACAGTGGAACGATCCGGATTTCGGAACGATTCACGATAATTCCGAAACAAAAGAGTTTTGTTCGCAATGATACTTTATTATTTAAACGATATTATAAAGAACTTGGGTGTCAAGCACAATGGTCCACTTGCACGCTTAGCATGACCACAATAGGAACGCGTTTTGTCGACGGAAGAATAGACAAAATGACGGATAAACAATCACAATCTGTCATTTTGTCTATTCTTCCGTCGACAAAACCCGTAGAAAACCCGTTTTTATGGATGTCATGCCACGCGTGCTGAAGGACTAAGACTGGTTTCACAGCTGTGTGGTAAACCCGTACGGGCTCCCTGAACGGAGAAACACGTGAGGCGCTAGAACATTGTTGCACAGCGACGCGGAATGATCCGTACGTGACCCGCTCCGGGTAGAGCCCGTACAACGTATCGTACCACTCCCTCGTTTCAGAGCACTGCGGGCGCTACCCGTACGGGTAGCGTACGGGTCCAGGGTACGGACGGCCCGTACGGGTCTCCCGGACAGCTGTGAAACCAGCCTAAGTGCAGAAACTAAACCCTATAACATAGAACATTGAATTTGGTGCTGAAGAATTGTTAATTAGTTTCGGAAAAAAGCGGTTGGGTGTAATTAGATTTTGATAGAGAAAGAGAGAGAGAGAGAGAGAGAGTTTTTGTTTTTTTTTTGTGTTTTAGTTTTTTTTTTTGTTTTGCCTTAGTAAAGAGAGTTTACCTAGTATGTATTTCTGTGTTTTTATAAAGTTTCACAACTTCTTGGTCGTGATGAATTGCCTATGTAAGATTTCTATGTATTTTATTCTAAATTCATAACATCACGTTTCCGCAAAGGGATGGGCAGAGGTGTACCTGTATGTAATACACCCACATTTCACCAGTTGCCATCAACCGGGCACAAATACAGACTCCCGGTTACTACTGAGAATTTCCTAATGGAAAAACATAATAACACTTTGCCCGACCTGGGAATTGAACCCAGGACCTCATGCTCAGCAGTAGCGCTTGCGACCACTAGACCAACAGGGCAGTACGATTTTGATGTTATTCTAAATTCATAAATATTTAATCCACGATTTAATTTCGTCTATGGCGATTCAAGCCTTCCACTTGCCATCTTGACATAGCGGCAGCAATCATTTAGATAATGAACAGAATATTACCACAGATTAATACAGATGTAGTGACTGACCGAAAGTTCGGTTTCGGCATCAGTTTCGGTTTCGGCAGAAAATCTGGCGAACCTTCGGCCACACCGAAACTCTGCGTTCGTGAATTATTGCGCGTCGTTCGACTGATTTTGGGTAAGTTCTTAGCTCGTGTGTCACCCGCCATTATCAGCTTTGATACCCACAAACTTTTGTTCGAAGAAGTAGTTAACATTATTAGTTATTTTTTATAATATTTGTACACCTACAAAAAAAAAACACGTACTTACTTCAATTATTGTTTTTTATTTCATTTATCAAGTGTTAACTGTCTGACAAGTATACAACATTTCAGTAAACAATCGATTTTTAAGAGTTCGAAAAAAGTGTAGGTTTCGGTTTCGGCCGAAACTGAGACAGATACCGAAGATTCGCTTTCGGTTTCGGTTTCAGTACAAAGTCCTGCTTCGGTCGGACACTATACAGATGGGACAATCCGCAAAATCATTTAAATAAAAAGCGACTCTTGCTACGACACAATAAAGTGCAATTCAGGTCGCACAGCGCTCGACGGGGTCGAAAGACCAATGCCTGCTGGGGTTGCGGGTTTGTCCGAAAGGGATAACGCGGCCCCGGCACACAGGCAACGGAAGGAACACGGGTGGGTTTTAGTCAGTAAAAGTCTGACACACCCTCTCGCTCTGCCTAGAGCGGGAGAAGTTATTTGATGATTTCCCATCCTGAAAAAAAAAAAATAGGTCGCACAGCGCTAATCACCTACAGTTGTATTCACCTAGAAGTTGCCTCTCTTTCTATCGCGTGACTCTTACATCTTCTGACTACGTTACACTCACTGAACTGGCCCAGCAAGACGGGCCCGCCGCGTACTTGTAGCTTCATACCTAAACTGCGGAGTGTCACATCTGTATTCATCTGTGTTATTATATTACTCCGACGCAATTATTTAAAGGAAGTCGATTTTCCAATAATAAGAGCAATTTGTCCGACGTTTCCATAAACTAACATTAGATTTATAATAGTAAATAATTTAGATGGACTAATGGCCTCCTGATTGTCAACTATGATAGGGTAATTTCTGAAGTTCGATGTACGATGTAAGGGCAGATACACATAGGCGGCACCTCATTGCAACGATAAAATGTTGCTAGCAAATACTGGCGTTGCGCCTAAAATGCGATGGCAAAGCGTGACGTGGTGTTACTGTGTAACATCTTTTAAAGAACGTGAATTCAATTCGAATTAGGAAAAATGTTCATTACGCGATACTCACACGCACACACAATCGTATATAATAGAAAAAGAGAGAGAGAGAGAGAGAGAGAGAAAGTCGCTTGGAGGGGTATAACGCTTTTTCCTAACGTGACGATTTCTACCAGTCTACTCCTACCGCAAGCTGCAGTAAGGAACTACGTTCCAATAAATAAACAGGTACTTTGGTATGAGTTCTACCACACAAAGAGCCTAGCTGCGAAGGTGCGCTGTGACATTTATGCGTTTTAATCACTAGCATCGCACCAAAAGCTACAGTTACCTAGACTAGAAGAGCGGTTGCCGCCAGATAGCGGCCGCAGTGACAGCTGTCATGAAAATGTTGACAGCGGGGGTTGACTTTACGGTGTCAAACAATGTTCTTTTAGGGGCATGAAGAACAGGGTGTAAAGTTCATTCATCCCCCATAGAAAAGGTAGGATCCTCCGACCAGACGAGTGTCGTGTCTGGCGGGCAACTGCCCAGAGGTTGAAGTTGGGAGATTGTATATATGTCCATCGCGCGGTAAACTCTAATTGCGCGATGCAGGATTTATGTGACGTCAGGTCCTTGATGTGTAGTTCGCATGTGGCGATTGTAGATGCCGCCACATTCTCTAGGTAAACACACCAACTTTCATAAATAACGTTTCAGTGACGTCATTCACCGGTAAATGGCGGACGCTATGTGGCGGCCAGTGCAGTTTTATGAAACCGTAGTGGAACCACACGCTGTTATGTTTTCGCCTTTATGGAAAATTCTTCATTCCTAAGCTTCGTCAATTTAAATCGAAATTCGTTCTTCTAATGACATGTGTTTTAAGTTTTTTTGTAGATGTCATCAAACGTTGAAAACGATTCGTCATTTAGTGTCAGCAATTGAACTTTTTACAGAGAAGATGATTCTTGAAATTCAGTTTTATACAAAACCGGTTCAATGTTTTAAAACTAGCATTGACGCAGTTGACTGTAACAACAGACAAGACTATGATAGTATTTTATGTATTTATTACATTACATACATACGCTACCATTACAGTCAGTAAGAAAAGTCCGTTGCAAAAGTATCTAAACTTGACAAAATCACAAAAAAATTTTTTTTTTTTTAGGCTTCTAATTTATTCAGTACTTACACATACATTAATAATATAAAAATATTATATCCTAATCTATCTTCTTTCTTCTTTTTCGTATGGACCTGGTGTCAGAGTTTTTATGCCGCCCATGGGCCTCTGACTTGGCTTCACATGCCCTCGAGAAATATCTCTCAGGCATGCCATTCTTCACGATTTTTCCCGCATCGCTATTGACTAGTAATTTAATGTTCCCAAGAGACTGGCGGCATTGCCACGTTGTATGGCAATCCTCCGTTAATTCATTATCTGCCCACCTTTTAGATCAAAGTATGTATGTATGGGCCCTCAACACTTTTGATAACTCAGCTGCAGTACAAAAGCCCAATTATTAAAATATCATGCGGGTCACTTGTATCAGTAGGTACCCCTACGATAGTACTTTTTTTTTCAAATTAATTATTTATTTAACATTCCACGTAGGTAGGTAGTCATCAGGGGTATCTAATATAGGGGAACCTCAAAGTATGAACCGGGAATATTGAAATAGGGCAGCTGTTTTGAGCTTGGAGTTTCTTACCCGTTCTTCTCCATAGAGATCTTCTTTTTTTTTTCGAATGGGCAACTAGCTTCAACTTTCTGACTAACTGACCAACTCTTTGACAATTCAACGACAATTTCTTTTAAAGACACTTTTAACCCTGACATCTATCTACTGAACTGATATTGTAACAAGAAAAGATTAGATTTTTTGTATGTGTGTATGTTTGTTTGTTACGCTTTCACGCTAAAACACCTGAACGAATTTTGATGAAATTTGGCAGATGGGTAGACCATGACCTGGGTTAGGACATAGGATACTTTTTATCCCGATATTCGCACGTGATCGAGACTTATGGGAGTGAAACCGCGTGGCGCAGCTAGTTGTTCTACATAAAATTGATTACGAAAGTAGATTAAAAACCTCTAAATACACTGATTATGAACAAAATACAATGGATCCAGTAATTACGAAGCGTGTTACAAGAAGTCTTTGTGCAACGATAATGATATTACGGCAACCACGTTGAGATGTTTAAATACACTCTCGCTAAATCGGGTGCCACGGAGTAGCGACCAAATGAAGGAATAAGAGAGCCGAGGCAGCAGATAGTGCTATCCCTGACGTGTATGATGTATACCCTCAGAAAATACCAATACGAATGGGCATATAGCTTCATGTTTCTCACTGACCGAATCCTTGACTACTTATTGCCTGTGTGGTTTATTATTATAAATGCTTTGAGTTTGAGTTTGAATACAAACTTAATATGATTGAATCATGACAACTTCAGCCATGTGGTTGTCTAAATATAATCATGACAAATGGTCTATGTTGCCACAAAAGTCGGTCAATAAAATTCCCCATAGCGTTAGCCCAGGTACCTACGCACGGGCGATTTTTTCCGTGGCGATATTTTTTCGTGCATTGGATTTTCAACGCACTGCTTAGCGCTGAGAATTGAAAATCCAACAGTGTGTTTTTCAACGCGCTGAGACGAGAGTGCGTTCCAGCGCGTTGGATTCTATACGCTCGTCAACACCGAGAGTTGAAAGTCCAGTGCGCGATAAAATCCCGCCGCGATATTTTTACGTCCGTGCGAACACGGGCTTATTGTATGTGTAGGTATTCTATTCACTTACTACTCTTTGGTACTCACAAAATGCAAGTTTTAAGCCGCATAAAAATATTTATTTACATATTTCATTGTGACTGTTATGTCGTAAGTTTCCTAAAGGTTGTCTGTATGTCAACTTTGTTTGCCGTTTTCCTGCTGTGATAAACAGCTAATGAACTCATAGTGACTTCGTGTATAGTCAGGGTCACCCTGCTCCGTAGTATTTAATTAACTGGCCACACGTCAATCAAACCACAATTACCGATGTTCAGAATGTTATTTTTTCGAAGTTACAGAAAATGTTTCCTCCGAACTTATTAATAAAGACTCTATTTGCCTAGCCTTTTCCCAATTATGTTGGGGTCGGCTTCCAGTCTATTCGGATTCAGCTGAATACCAGTATTTTACATGGAGCGACTGCCTATCTGACCTCCACAACTCAGTAACTGAGTAATATGATACCCCTTGGTAAGACTGGTAGTAAAAATTTCGGGCTTCTGACGACCCGTAACGACTGTCAAAGATCCACCCAGCAGCGGGAACCAACGGATTAACGTGTTTTCCGAGGCATGGAGGAGTCTTGGTATGTAAAGATGGTCACCCATCTACGGACAAACCACGTCAAGCACAGCTTAACCTGATCGATCGACCCGTGCGGTTGTTATTACTTAGCCACAAGACTCTCTACTTTTTAATAAAGACTATGAGACACAAAACCTTTCTCAAACGTTAAATTTAAATTAAAAGCAAACATTCTTTCAGGATCTAGAAATCAGGTCTCAAACTACAGAAAGAAAAAGTATCTAAAATATACACAATACTGAATACACATGCATATCCGGTACGACTCAAAAATCCTTCCATATCCTAAGGGCTCGTCTTCCCTACCATTACCGCGCCCCCCGGTCTACTCCTCGATATGCAATGGCCTCTGTAGCCCCCCATGAAGCATGAGGCTCCAGGGGCTAGTACAAATTTTGGGGTTCATTCGATTTATCGAGTCTAGTTAAACCACGCTGGGGTCGGTGCATTTCATTCATTCATTCACCTGAAGTGTTCACAAGTTTCCACGGTGAGATTTTACAGTTTAGATCGACAGGTCATTCAATGTTATCTACACATTGCATCCGCATCACATATTAGAAAAGACAACAAATGTCTTCACGCTGATACACGACTTTTTTCTCGTGACTGTATGTTTATCTGTCAAATGCCAACTCCTAAACATATAGGATAACGCGTGAATCACGCCTTGATGTTTGAAGACCTTGTTTCATTATCACGACTTTTAGTTTTGTTGGGTAACGTTATGTGGACCATTTTTTATTTGTTTGTAGATTTATTCAAATCTTAAGTCTAAAGCTTCGTCCTTTAATCAACATTTTGGGGTCAAAAATGCTAATAGAGTGGCTTTACATCGTGTTTAAAATAAGGTTGCAGTTTTAAGGCTTGTGCAGACCAGCGCGACTTGTCGCGCGACGCGACACGAACAATACAATTTCCAAGAAAACTTCACAATAACCGGTGTCGCGTCGCGCGACAAGTCACGCTGGTCTGCACAAGCCTTTATCCTCATGAACTCTAAAACCACAGTTACTATAGACTGTTTTGGGAATAAATCTAAATAAATTTGATGGAAATAACAATATAGTGTCTTTTTCGGCATTGTAAGTTTTCGGTATTGGTCGATTCGTATAAATCCTCGTGCAAACAGGCGCGACGACACGGCGCGACGCGACACCGGTAATTATTTGACCGTGAAGTTTTCTTAGAAATTGTTTTGTCAGAGTCGCGTCGCGCCAGTCTGCATGGCTTTCAACCAGAGCCCTATTTAATTTATCAGAAACTGCGCCTTTTTGTTATCAGCCTGTAATGTATCCCACTGCTGGGAGTCTGGGGCACAGGCCTCACGGTGACAGGTTAAATGCGGCATATTTGTCAAAAATTACAATATTTGTCACATTTTCTCGACAGGTGCTGAATAATGAAGCAGAAAATGTATGAAAGAAACTTGTATTTCAGATTGTCAGATTGTTGCCTAGTCGAGTGGTTTCATTAAATAGACCCCTGATTGTAGCCGTAACATCGTGTATGTTATAGAAATTATTCTACTTTCCTGTGATTTCGCTAGTCAGATACACACGTTGGCAATTTCTGGAAAACCTTTGGACGTAAAGGAAAACCCACATAAGTGTACTAAAAAGGAAAGTAATGCTTTCCAAGAACAATTTGAATACAATGAACGTATCAGCTGACTGAATGACGCCAAGCGCCAACTGCGTCAGCGGCAGAATGCTCTAGAAATCGAATGTGATGGACAAACTAAAGTTATAGAGACGTACCATCGCGGAAATCATAACTAACCACCATAAGGACTATTCTTGCTTGCAGCACTCAGCCGCTAAAAAAACGGGCGGTTACAGATGTTGTAATCGTGCTCACGGGATTTTGTTATCAAACTGGTTAGATATGAGTTTTTTTTATAGTACCTATTCTAGAATCAGTGGCGGATCCAGGATTGTCGTTTGGGAGGGCTTGATGCCGCTGATGGTTGGTTCTAGCAAAGTAAATACAAAAAAAGCACACTTTTATTTTGCTTGCGCATAGCAAGCCTCCCTGGATTACTTTTCACAGATTCCGCAATGACTTCGCTAGGTTGTAAACTACCAGAGATATCTTGGTGATTATCAGTGATTGGAGTAGGTAGATTGATTTTTAGTACTTGTATCATAAATGCACACAGAAAGAATAACATGGATAAGCCATTTTTCCGGAAAGTAATTCCGTTATTTCCGGTTTCAATTAAATATTGTTAATGTTGGTAGTGATATTATTACTACTCAATTCAAAATTTAAAGGAAGGTATCAAAACTAAATTAATTCATTATTTATCTGTTGAATAATAAAAAAAAAATGTCAAATCGTGACAAAAAAAAAAAATAGGAAGAATAATAAAGAATAAAATTGCTCATTTTATTACAATTCCTACCTTTTTTTTGAGGATGGCAAATCATCAAATGACTCCTTCCACTCTGGCAGAATACAATTCCTACATAAGTTCCGGTTTGTTTTTAATAATCCACCAATTCCGGAGGAATGTCCATAGTAATATATACGTTTCGGATCAATGACCCCAGTTCAATCTACCTACTCCGATCACTGGTGATTATACATGGACGGCAAACCGGGCAGCGCGAGTGGCAGAATGAGTGGCGCGCGGATTCATAATTCGTCACGTAAACAAAAAGAAAAAAAACTTGAAAACAATACTTATTAAGTTAAGGATAATTGATGACAATTGTACCTTAGGTAGTTTAATGCTTGCTAAAAAGTTAAAGTCAAAGTCAAATCATTTATTTCAAATAGGCCCCCTTCCAAGGCACTTTTGAACGTCAAAAATTACAAAAAATTGAATTGATTCTAGTAGCCCTTTCCAAAAGGTAGTTTTCGTATGGAGAAGAGTGGGCAAGAAATTAGAACAATATCAGGTTCACTTTAAGAACTCAGATGTATTTGAGGGGGGAGGGGGGGGAGGGGCTTGAGCCCCTTACCTGGATCCGCTATTGTCTAGAATGATGCTTGAACATGAATCTAATTTAGAAACTAGATACGAGTTGGCTTTGAATCAAGATTCGAACTTGACGTTCCAGAAAACAGGCATATGAAACACGAATACCTTCAAACAGGTGTTTAGGATTAGTAAACTAGTTTTAAATGTCCGTAATTAAATCGTTAATTTAATCTATAATCGTAATAATATCATCTCAGGCACGTATCGTAAAATCATATCCGGGGCGTAACTGTTTTGTAAGTACTAACATTTTTAAGTGAAAATTTTAGTCGATCGATTAGATTCCTCACTATTAATATAATTATGCCAATCCGCGAGCTTGGTGACCGATTGGTGATCACAATTTCAGATCGGATGCGGAGCGACGATCTTCGCAGGGTGGCAGGTACCAGCGGGATGAGAGTTGCCGAGAGTCGAGCTGTATGGCGTGCAATTGGAGAGGCCTATGTCTAGCAGTGGATTGCTATAGCCTGATGATAATGATGATGATAAGACATAGGACACGAATGCATCCTATTAAGGGAGTTTATTCTGAAAGTGGGCAACCTTACGACGTTGACTACTTTCGGCGTCGGCTTGACGGCGTTCCTCAAGGTTCGATATTGGGTCCATTCCTCTTTTTAGTTTACATTAATGATTTACCCCAATTATTTCAAAATCAACCGAAGATGGTGTTATTTGCAGATGACACATCATTGATCTTTAAAATCAACCGACGGTCACAAAATCTTGACGACGTGAATAGCTCTATTCTTCAGGTCCAAGATTGGTTTACGGTAAATAATTTGGTACTAAATAAAAAAAAAAAACAAATTCATTAGATTTAAATTACCTAATGCTAGAAGTAGCGAATGTGACATCATATTGAATGGAGAAAAATTGGAATTTATTAATCAAACGGTTTTCCTAGGAATCACGCTAGACGAGAAATTACAATGGAAACCTCATATAACATCTCTTGCGGGGCGGCTAAGCTCGGCCGCTTATGCGGTTAGAAAGATAAGACAGTTAACAGACGTTGAAACCGCGCGTTTGGTCTATTTTAGCTACTTCCACAGTATTATGACGTATGGCATTTTACTGTGGGGTCGGGCTGCTGACATTGAATCAATCTTTATCTTGCAAAAGAGAGCTGTCAGAGCCGTTTATCATTTACATCGTCGCGAATCTCTTAGGGAACTATTTGGAAAGATTAATATTATGACGGTAACTTGCCAATTCATTTATGAAAATATTATGTATGTAAGAAAAAATGTATGTAGTTTTTTTTTTTTAATAAAATATGTGATAGACATAATTTTAATACTAGAAATAAAGATAAAATAGATCAACCATTTTTCAGATTATCTAAAGTACATACATCTTTTATGGGGTACTGTGTTAAATGTTACAACAAAATACCTTGTGATATTTTACAATTAAATGAAAGAAAATTTTAATCTCATATTAAAAGTACACTTTGTAAACAAGCATATTACAAATTAGAGGATTATATCCAAGATAAGAATGCTTGGAAACATGCTGGTCCAGCTCCATAGGATAATCTAGAATCTAGACAAAATCAAACTGGTTGCTAATTTAAGTTGTATAAATTATATTTTATTATATGACATTGATTTTACATTCTGTGATTACTTCCTCACAGACTGACTTATTAATTGTAACTTTTTTTTTTTTGGAAAATCGTCTACTTTTACAATGTTTGTAAATATGTGAGAACCATGTATCTATCACATAAGTAATTAATTTATCTGTCGTTGCTCTCTTTAAAAAATATTTTTTACCTATATTGTGGTATAGTAATTTATTTTTTTTATTTTTAGATGCATCGACTTCACATATAATATTACTAATGTACCTACATATACAAAATATTGTAAAACATTTTAAAAGAGTAACGGTGGAGTTTCTTGCCCATTCTTCTCCATACGAAAACTAACTTTTGGAAGGGGCGACTAGAAACAATTTTTTTTTTTTTGTACTTGTTGACGTTCAAAAGTGCCTTGCAAGGGCCTATTTGAAATAAATGATTTGACTTTGACTTTCAGAATAAACGCCCTTAATAGGATGCATTCGTAACTAACCACCATATGGACTATTCTTGCTTGCAGCGCTCAGCCGCTATGGAACCGGGTGTGTTAATCTTGTTCACGGGATTATCAAAACAGGGAAAAAAGTTGGCATCTATTTACGAATAGATGCCAACTTTTTACCCTGTTTTGATTTATTTTGCAATATTACTGTATTGAAATAAGAAATGTGGCTAACTAGCGAACTAGAATATTAACAATGAATTTATTTATTTATTTAAATGCCTTAAAACTACCATTAAGGTCTTAGCCTAATGCGATAGCCAAGTCAAATGCACCAAATTAAAATTAAAACACAAAAACCTTAAGTCATAAAGATTAATATTCTTTTGTGAATTGCAATTATAACAATGAATTTGATGTTGTAACTGTTTTAGATGTAAAAAAGGCATTTGGAAAGTTTCCAAATTTTTTTTTTACTTCTAAAACTATATATTCGGTATTAAGATATTAATTATTGCATTTCATAATCAATATTTGAGTTCACTAGTTAGCCACATTTAATATTTCCATACAGTAATGTTGCCAAATTAATCAAGAGAGGTAAATATTTGACAGCTATTTGCGACGTTGTTAACTTTTAGGATAATTGCTTTTAAACTACTGAATAGAAAGAAAACGTATGAAAGTTTCCTAAGTCAAATCATTTATTTCAAATAGGCCCATGCAAGGCACTTTTGAACGTCAAAAATTACAAAAAATTGAAATTGATTCTAGTCGTCTCACATGGAAATACAATCAAGCTAGAAAACAAATATTTGGACATTTCAACTAGTTTTACAAACAAATCTATAGCTGCAAGATAATCAACTATCACTCAACGTAGTCAACCTACGCTGAGTGATACCCCATATCTAGAGGGTCTGATAACGATACTAATCTTATCTAAACCCGTCAATATAAGCCCGATGGAGTGCCAAAAAACATTGATATTACTTTTTCCTTATCGGACTCTCTCTGGCCTTTCCAAGTGAAAATAGATAGTATAATCAGGCTATAAAGTTCCCACTGTTGGGGCACAGGCCTACTCTCTGTGAGAGGGAGTGGACCGTAAGCCGTAATCCGCCACGCGGGCGCAGTGCGGGTTGGGCAAAATAGCTATATGGTAAAATATTTCTTAATCGGAATAGGTTTTTTTGTGTGGAAAAATAAGAACGTGCAATGTGATAGGATATCGAACATTAATAATGTGCTTCTAGATATAGTTTATTTCTCTTAATTAATAGTTAATAACGAATAAAACGAGGTTTTGCTCGGGGTAGCGCCTTAAACCATCTTCATTTATCATTAGAAGGCGCATAGTTTTGTAACTAGAGGGACAAGTAATAATCGCTTTTAAAGCGTTTCGCATTTCTAGAATGACTCAACAGAATTGACATAACCTTTTCGGTAGCTTTTGACAGTCCCGAACATTTCTGACTTTTCCATCATCGATAACGCTGATAGAATGTCACTTTGTCTACGCCCTCAGCTACAATGCGTTCATTATAACTTGTCCCGTGACGCAATTGGTAGCACTGTTCTGTCACTCGCCATTTTGAACTCTATTAGTAGCTTGACAAGCAGTGCTGCCAACATGATGGCAAGGGACAAGTTATAGTGAACGGTCTGTAAGCCTCGGGACAATATCTTATCGTAGCGATAACTAAGAATCGATCAAAGTCAATAACTAGTGTTTCCTTGTCGTAATGATCTAATTTCCCTTACCAGTGTCCTGCCATACATTTCATACTAATTCCTTTAAGGCGACGATAACCGACTTTTAATGGTTTTATTATACTGAAGATCACGTCCAAACGAGTAGTGTTACTGATTTGAAAAAAATATATGTTAAATTAAAGCATTTTCTTAATAACTTTATATAGGAATATTATAGATTATTTTTATATTACATAGTGAAATTAATTTGTAAAGTTGCGTGTAACGCGGATAAAAAACAGAAACTCACGCAAAATCTATCAAGCGTATTTCTTCTGAAACCTTCACCATTTTAAAGATAATTTAATTATTGATATATGTTTAGTAAACGTGTTTTATTAAAATACCTTTTGTTTTTTGTATAATAAATTAATAATGCGTCTAATTGGGGACAGCGCTCCTTGATGGGCGAGTCCTATTACTGGCTGGACGTACGACGCGTTGCGTGACTCAGTACAGAACAAGCAAGCTAACCACTCAAGGTCATCTGCGTCTTAAGCGTAACGTAATAGACCAAGGAAAATTAAATAGTGGACAGTTATTCTCAGTATGATTACTGAGAATAACTGTCATGTACAAACGAACACTCACGTGTCTCGAACAACGGCAAGGTCCTGAAGATGAATCCTCAGTCATAGGTCACAGGGATTCCCTTTGATATAAGTAAGGAACGCTTTTACTTCCGAGACGTTACATGACTACTAGCTAATGTTCTATAGGTAATAGATATCAATCACAGAGCTACAGCAGATTAAGTTATATTTTCTGGAATTTTAACATTGTAGAGACCAAGAATTAAATTGTTGCTTATACTTACCTGATCATCGTAAATATCCGCGTTTCAATGTACTATTGGATATTCTTAACTTAACCATCCCTATCTATACAGGGTGTCAGGGACATCGACGCGAAAACTATTACCATGGATTCAGTACACGATTCTGAACACCCCTGCGTTGAAATATTTCATCGGTTATTTTAAAAAAATCTGCTTGTCCATATGTTTTGACCGCGTAGGTTCACTTTTCTATGAAACAGCAGATTCAGAATCATGTACTGAATCCATGGTATCAGTTTTCGCGGCGATGTCCCTGACACCCTGTATGTAGAAATTATATGTAAGAAAGAAAGAAAAATATTTTATTTGAGACACGCACAGGAAATACAAACAGTAAGTAATAAAAAAAATTAAAAATATAGAATTAAAATACAAACAGAAAAGTAAAGACCTGTGCGAGGCCAAAAAGGCCACTATCTCAGCATAATGCGGCGATATTTAAAAATAAATACCGCAGCGCTGGTATTCCGATAGGGCCCACTGTGATGTCACGGACACACCTACGGACATAGATAAATCCCATTAAGGGATAGACCAAATAATAAAGCATTAAAAATAATAAGAAATAAAATAGTACAAATAAAAACTGAAACTAAGTAATAAATAAATGAATCTATACACGCCCGACGTTCCAACATATCCATGTCTCTATATCTACATATTATGTAATAAAAATAACATTCTGTTCATTGGTAAGCGCATCACTTGAGAACGGCTGGAATAGGGATGATGCCTGGATAAAAAATATGAATTTCTAATTAATCCGTCAGTCAGATAATAAAAAAATATTAGAAACGTATTTTTGCTTTATCATATTAATAACAAATTACTTAGATAAAACGCATTTTAGGTTGAGGAGTGGGGGTCGCTACGTCACTAGTACGTATAAAATCTACATACTCGTGACGTCATGGCACATTTTACCTCAATGTATCGCCGTAATCTTTAGATTACGGCGATACATTGAGGTAAAATGTGAATATTTGTGTGTGTGTATTTTTTCTTTTTTTACGTAATCTAAAGATTACGTAAAAAAAGAAAAAATACGTGTCTAATATTTTTTTATAATCTGAAACACGGACTAAAAAAAAATTTTTCAACCTCAATCATCATCCTTATTGCGAATCACGTTCTTACGGGAAGTGAAAAATTAAAACTTGCGCATTTTCTATTGAAATTTTGTCAGTCGGCTATCTAGAATTGCTTTCAATTTACAACTTTTGAAAGCAATGCTAGTCAAACGAAACCAATTTGACTCAATTGCAAATCGAAAATGTGTTGCGTAATTAGATAGCTAGTCAGCTAGTCCATACATGAAAATACCTAATCACATTCTTTGGCAAACCGATTGGTGATTGTTATTCTACTTGACGTAATCTCAATGATAATGGCAATTATATCAGAAAAATCGTTATTAATTTGAATTAATTTTAAGAGCATCCCAGTTACCAGTCTGTTGCCATTGAACTGTCATTAAAAACAACCAACACAAACTCTTGCACAATAAAAACAAATAAATAATCAAAACAATTGCAGCGCGCAATTTGCGCCGCTCCTAAAGGTCGGTTCACACCGATAATGAAGACATGACATATTGAGGCCCAACGCTGATAAATAGTCGATAATGAAAACTTATGTCTGTATTGTCTGCGCATGCTTCGCGATTCAGACTCGCTGGCTGTCAACTAAAGTTTAGTAAATAATTCGACTGGCCTTATTTGTCGATATAAACAGAGGTATTTTTCGATAATTTTTTTTGTTTTATTTTTGTTTTGTATTGGCATTTTTAAAACAGTGTTCCATTTTTAGGGTACCGTAGCCAAATGGCAAAAAACGGAACCCTTATGGATTCGTCATGTCTGTCTGTCCGTCCGTATGTCACAGCCGCTTTTTTCCGAAACTATAAGAAGTATACTGTTGAAACTTGGCAAGTAGATGTATTCTGTAAACCGCATTAAGGTTTTTACACAAAAATAGAAAAAAAACAGTACATTTTGGGGGTTCCCCATACTTAGAACTGAAACTCAATTTTTTTTTTTAACAAACCCATTTGTGTGGGGTATATATAGATAGGTCTTCAAAAATGATATTGAGGGTTCTAATATAATTTTTTTCTAAACTGAATAGTTTGCGCGAGAGACACTTCCAAAGTGGTAAAATGTGGGGACCCATTTTACCACTTTGGAAGTGTCTCTCGCGCAAACTATTCAGTTTAGAAAAAAAAAATATTAGAAACCTCAATATCATTTTTGAAGACCTATCCATATATACCCCACACGAATGGGTATGATGAAAAAAAAAATTGAGTTTCAGTTCTAAGTATAGGGAACCCCCAAAATTTTTACACAAAATTAGAGAAAAAAAACAAAAAAAAATCCACAGTTCTTTATTTATTTATCCTTGAGGTAGCAATTTATGGAACGTGTCATGTGTATCTTCTGAATAAAAACTGTTTCACAAAATGTTTAAGAGTTAGTATGTTTGTTGTCGCGTGTATCAGAAACAAAATAATAGTAAATTATAATTTATTTAGTATTGATCATTTAAAAATGAAATTTTGTCTTTTAAAAGCCATCTCAATCTTAATAAAAAGTATAGCGATTATACATATATTAGCGATAGTATTATGTTAAACACTTAACAGATCAATAATAATGTCACATTCCCTCAATAGGTTAACTGTTTATATAAATAAAAAGGGACAAGTCATTTGCACTTTAGTCTTTGAACCGACTATAGTGATGTAACCTTTGTACACGACAATCAAAGATATAACGAGGAGTAACTTTGTTAATAAAATTAATTATACTACGATGGTTTTTCTTGTGGCAATCCTACAGAGGTGAATGGACTTGTTATGGCGATGGATGCCAAACTTAGGTTTACGACAACAACTTTTTTACGACTAAGAAAATGACCGATCAGTTTAGCAAGTACCCTCAGATAAACAAAGAAATAAATGAAATACAATGTTTGTTGTACACACGGCTACACGGTACGGAAATCCTATACAATGCGAGATCAGCTTATACTGGAAATTTTTAGCTTGATGTGTACTAGTTATTGAGAGCTTGAGTTACTGTGAGCGCGAAGGTGATGGTGGGAGCGAGACGAAACACTGTATTGATAGTGGTGTTTTAGGTGGGTACAGTGGTGATGCCTGCGGATAATTGATATATGTTATTTAGTAATTTTATTCATACTATTGGTTGTTGCATTATATAATATTCTATGTACTATTTGTTTTATTTTATATTTATGTATAATTCTGAATTTTAAACCTGACTTGGTTTCCGTACGTTTTTTTCGGGTGACCACTGAAAATCAGCGCTGTGGTCTCCATAGCACAGCATCATGCTGAGTGGAAGCCTTCTTGTCACAGTCATGACGTGCCAGCAGCTGCCTACTATTTCTGTTTTGTACTCGTTATTGTATACGTATTGTTATTGTTTTGTTACCTACTCGAGTTTTTATTATTATTATTTTATGCACGTGTTTCTGTGACGAATAAAATTATTTTTCTTTCTTTTCTTTCTTTCTTATTTATGTATCATTTTCAAGATTCACTTGTTAAAACTGGATTACAGTAAATTACGTTTGAGAGAGAAGCACTCAACAAACACATACTCAATTAAGTCACCTGTGATGCCGGACCATGCCTATGTTTCGCTGGCATTATAGAGGTAGGAACAGGGTGTAAAGTTCACTCATCCTCTATAGAAAAGGGAGGATCCTCCGACCAGACGGTATTGTGTCTGGTGGGCAACTGCCCGACGATTGATGTCGGGACGTTGTATACAGGGTGTCAGGGACATCGACGCGAAAACTGTTACCATGGATTCAGTACATGATTCTGAACGGTTATTCAAAAAAAATCTGCTGTTTCATAGAAAAGTGAACCTCCGCGGTCAAAATGTATGGAACAGCTGTTTTTTTTTAAATTACCGACGAAAAATTTCGACGCAGGGGGGTTCAGAATCATGTACTGAATAAAAGGTATCAGTTTTCGTGTCGATGTCCCTGCCACCCTGTATACTTGTCGCGCGGTAAACTCTGCTTGCACGATGCAGGATTTGTGTGACGTCACTTTGTTGCGTAGTTCGCATGTGGCGTTATAGATGCCGCCACTGCAGTATTGTATGGAGTACACGCAACTTTTCAAGTATTTTGTAACTTGTTTTTATTTTTATTTATAACCTGACTGCCTCGTTGGTCTAGTCCTGGGTTCGATTCCCAAGTCGGGCAAAGTGTTATTGAGTTTTTCAATAAGGAATTTCTCAGTAGCAGCCCGGAGTCTTGGTTCGTGCCCGGTTGATGGCAGCAGGCTCGCTCCCTATTAAAACCCTATTTAAACTTAATGGCGGCTCGGAACATGAGGCGAGTCGCTGCGCAGTAGCGAATTTATGTAACAATGGGGGTGTGGGGTGCTGTACTGCGCAGCGACTTGCTAACTTCCGAGCCGCCATAATGTGGGTGTACTATAGGTAGACCTCTGCCTAACTTTTCGGTGATTACAATCGTGATGTTATATTATGTTTTCATTTATAAACATCCCTTTTCGTATCCGATACAATATTATCAACTTCCAACTCATATAAAGTATCAATTAATTGTTTAAAGAAAGCCAATATGTATTCGCTGCGCAGGATGTTTACCCAAGATAGCTATATTGGTCCACGATCATACTTCCGTTCGTATCCATGTTAAGGTCCTTCCAATGTCGATAGTCATACATTTGTCGTTTCTAATGAATTTATTAGCGACTGGTACATGGTAGTGCCCCTCGGTTTCGTGTATTCCCGTTCGTCCCAAGATAGATCTCAGTCAGTCACAGTTTTCTTTTATATATATAAAAAAATTATAAAAGAAGATACATAGATTAGTTATGATAAATAAGTGATTTTTTACCATTGAAGCAGACTGAAATCATTTAGTGGGACCAATGGGAATGAAAATTAAATTACAAAATTATTCCCGTTCGTCCCAATAACAAAATCAATGGGACGAACGGGACTAAATTCAATACAATTTATTAAAATACACGCTCAGATTTACCCGCATAAGTCCGTGGAAATATTGGAATAAAAAGTATTCTATGTCCTAACCCAGCTATCTACTTACGCAAGACATTTTCGTAAACGATTACGACTAAACTGTTTCATTTTGACAGTTCAATAACATTCATTGCGTTATTTACGTTGTTGAGCAGATTTTTTTCGAACTTATGAAGCAATGGATTAGCAATCTGTTTCAAAACGATTCAAATTCTGATTGATCGTGTATTACGTAATTAGGGTACTGGTCATGGTCTACCCATGTGGCAAATTTCATCCTAATCTGTTCAGCCGTTTTAGCGTGAAAGAGTAACAAACAAACTCATTTTCGCATTTGTAATATTAATTAAGGATTAGTATTGAGGCCGCTGATTCACTGAGTTTGTTTTGTACTGAATTGGGTTAATGTACTGCAGTTGCTTTATCATTCGATTCGTTTGACCTTCGTGTGATAATTTTATTGGTGTTGGCTAATTATGTAAGGAATTTAAAACTTACCTTCTTCTTTTCGTGTGGTTATTGACTAACCTAGTGTCAGAGTTTTAAAACCGCCCATGGGCTTCTGACTTGGCTTCACATGCCGTCGAGAAATATTTCTCAGGCATGCCGGTTTCTTTACGATGTTTTCCTTCGCCGTTTTTGAAGCAAGTGATAATTATACAATACGCACATGAATACAAAAAGTCAGTGGTGCGTGCCTTGGGTTTGAACTCGAGGCCTGTGACTTGGACGTCCGACTGTCACACCACTAGGCTATCACCGCTGCCGTGACACTTACCTACTGTTAGTATATTTAAAAAAATATAGATCATAAGGCTAGAATAAACACTAAAAGGTACTAAAGGTTATAGGTTATACTTATCACACTAATTAATTAATTATATGTATGTCAACATTAACAAGATACTTGAAAATCGTGAAGCTACTTTCCTGCCAAAAGAAATCGAAGTCTCCGGTGACTTCCTATTCAAATTCAAATCATGGCCCATGGTTGGTAGTGGAAGGAACTGTGGGGTATTAGTCGGTAGGAGTCCGACATAACCCTTCGTTCTCCATAGACGAAGGGTATCCACGAGGACTAAACCACAGAAGAAAAAAAACAGTTTTAATTGGTTTGCCTGATAAAGTTCGTTTACCAGACATTTGCTGTAGATCTATCTAAATAGTGTCGGTTTCATTGTTGGGTTCCGTAGTCAACAAGGATCCCTTATAGTTTCGCCAAGTCCGTCTGTATATCTGTCTGCGGCTTAGCTCAGAGATTCTTAGTACTAGAAATTTGTAGTTTGCCATGGGTATACATATTAATCATGAAGAAAATCATGGAAAAACGTTTTTTTTGGTGTACCTCCCATAGAGAGGATGGTTTCTTTTTATCTTCTATCCTATGGTGTGGGGTATTGTTGAAAAAGTCGTTCAAAAACATTGTGAGCGTGTGAAAACATTTTTGTATTCAAAGATCCGTTTGCGAAATATTAAGATTAAAGTGTTCATTAATCTTAGAGTCAAATATCCCCCCCCCCCCCTGCTAGCTAAATGGTCGGTTTTGGATTTGTGAAAAAAATAACGGCAGTAGTTTAAATAACGAAATTAAAAAAACTATCACAGCTAGGTAGGCTCTACAAGTAAACGAGTAATAATCGAACAACTTACATTTTTTTACAATGTTAAGTTTGTTCTTGGGGTAAATTCATCCCAATTACGGAACGCTTCATTATGCGTGGTCCGACATACACTTGGCCGGTTTTTGTTCGTTACTTTTGTCTGCAGCTACAAGGAAGGAAACTTATTTAATAAAGGATATTTGCAAAGTTTTAGAAATTAATATCATGTCTTTATCCTGTTACTTAGAGGGAAAACCATTAAATATAATGTACGAGTATGTAGGTATGCAACTTACAAACTTTTTAACTTTACTTTATTCTATATACTTCCCTAAGTAACATTGTTCAACATTATCCTTTTAAATGGACCACTGTTTTGGAGATTTTGTGGTGGTTTTTAAATATTCTGTAACCTCATTGGGAAACCAGAGATATAGGATAAAGAAAGAAAGAAAACCGGCCAAGAGCTAGTCAGACTCGCACACGAAGGATTCCGTACAATAATTAGCAAAAAACGCCGGAAGAAACACGTTTCTTGTATGGGGATAGATATGTCGGAAATACGTTACTGAGTTGACTAATCGGGACGCCAGCGCTGCCTAGCGGCGCTCGATAGGTTCTACAACATAACGCTCGGACCGGCTGGAGCTAAGCAGAATGCATGGGTGGTGGTTATAATTTGATCTGAACTGCAGATGGTTTTTCTATTGTGCAATAAAATTATAAAAAATATAGCTGATAATAACGAAAGAGACACATACCCTCCTTTGTCAGATAGATGTTCATAGTAATTGCGATTGGGCCGCAGGAATCCGCTGCATACGAGAAGCACAGGTCCGGTCGAAGTGGCGGTGCTTGGGGGAGGCCCAACAGTGGACGTCTTTCGGCTGAAATGATGATGGTAGTCGCAATAATTACTGTAAAACATCCCCATCGTTGCTCAGTATATAAAAGAAAAGAAAGAAAGAAAGAAAAATATTTTGTTTGGGACGAGCACAGGAAATACAAACAGTAGGTAAGTAATAATAAAAAAAAGAAATAAAAAAAAGATATAGTAGTATAGTTATGTAGTATATCTTTTCGTCTTGTTTTTTACAGATAATGAAACAGCCATTCCTGTCCACAAACTATAAAAAAATCTTAATTAATTTTCTTGACTAATGTTATTAAGTATTATTATCATAATTTATAATTATCATTTTTATATTTATTTTTTATTTCATTAATCCTTTGTTGCTAAATGTACCTCTTCTTTGTAAACAAACAGTGCTTAGCAACCCGCTAGGAGACCTAAGTATAATGCTGACGCTTAAATCTTTTGCTTCCGGTATTATAGTTTTGTACATGTACCATTAAAGAAGTTCAAATCTAACCAGTTTCAAAACAAAATCCCGTGAACACGATGACCACATCTGTTACCGGCCCGGTTGTATAGCCACCGTGCGCTGCAAGCAAGAATAGTCCTTACGGTAGTGAGATATGAACTTCTTCGATAGTACCACTATTACTAGCTATAATACTGGAGACAATAAACGTTATTCTGTTCTATTCTGTTCTAATAATGACGTACAACAGAAGCGTTTTTTAAAGTATTTCTAATGAGAGGGTTTTTCTTTATTTTCAGCGATAAACAATAATGACTAATATCTCTATCGGCGCCAACCATGAGCTTTACGACAGTCCTATGAACCGGGGTTTACCTTATTGCCTCAATAATTATGTCTGACTTATTAAATGATTATTCTGAACAACATACTTTATTTGCGACAACATTATTCCCTATTTGTCATATTAATTGATATTTTGCTATTAAATAAACAAGTAATGAATAATTAATTTTACAAAAGAGACGTTGAAGTCTTACACTATATTGCGAAGTAAATTAATTGTATTGGAAACTGTACTTAGATAGCTAATAGAAACGCAGAAATTTACTTAAAATCCACAAAAAGCTTCTTTTTTATCAGTTACCTTATGTCATGTATATAGAGCAAAAATAAAAAAATCTTTATAAATAACTTATGTATAGTGTTAGGTTTTATTTTCAGGAAACAAAAGCAACTGTCATTATAAGTTTGTAGACAAATATAGATTGAGCCATAGACAACAGACACAAACACTCCACAAATTATATTGCGTTCACATTTCTTCATGTAAGTACCTTCACCTACCCATAGCCACTTACCTCCAAATATTGCAAATAAAATGCATGTGGTTATAACCTTCACATAACATATTAATTTTCAACAGCTAATATAGGCATTGCAAACATTTGGTGCATGGACAAACATTTGCCGACCACTAGCTCCTTCATTTCGATAAGGTAGGTAGGTACTGACGCAATGTTAAGTTTCCTTCTAGTCATACTGCCCTAGTTAGTACCCAGTAATTATTAAGTAATACCTACTGGTATTCAAGTTAAAGCATAAAATTATAAATTACCTACAAATGTTATAGCGAAGGTACATGGGTGATACTTTCTTACGCCACTTCTTCTTCCCAGCTAATGCACTAGGAAGTGGTGAAGGGTGGGCGTTTTGGGGGACTGTCTTATGTAATTTTGACGTTCGAAAAGTGCTGATTCTCAGCCTAGTTTGAATAAATGACTTTTGAATTTTGAATTTTTGAATTTTGAATTTTACAAAAATTAATTTCATCGATACTAAAGAGTTCAAATTCGTGAGTTTATAAAGGTAAAAAAGAAATAAAAGAAAAACAAAACATTTATTTAGCACATAATAAAACTTAACTAAAATTAAAGAAAAAAAAAAGAAAAAATGTCAGGTGTGTAGGGTAAGGTAGGTAGTAATCTTCCGAACTCCTGATCTAATTCCGTAAATTTTTTCACTAATGGGAAACTACCGTATTGTCGAGTGTTATAGGATATATTTTAACATTAACACTTTCGACTCCACCCACTTTTCATAGAACTCATACGCCATGCCGCCATACATATTGGAAGTGAACCCTCCGGGAGGGTTACCGGCATTACGTTCGCGTTAAAGTTAACCATCGCGGACGTTCAACGGCATTTGGTTTAAAACCGTGTTATAAAAAAACACTGTAAAACGAAGTTGAATTGTGTTTCTAGGGTCTTGCCGCTTTAAGTAGTTTCCAACCTTTTAATTTGTTTGTGAACATTTGTAACTCTGAACAAACATATTAAAAAAAAAAAATGCTTGAAATTTAAAACCAACGAATATACGAATAAATCTTGTTTAAATATACATCATCGTATTTAAAATTAGCCCTCCGCGAGGGCTCCTTGCATCCCTTATACGACCGGGTGATCCCTCGAGGAGGGCTCCCGGTACTGAACGTGTTAAACAAGAAACTTCACGTGGACGCAGTCGCGGGCAGAAGCTAGTAAAGAATCACTACAAATAATCATGTACTTAAATTCAATTGTCCCAAAGGGTTTAGAAATTTAATAATATTAATATTATCACTCTATGATATTTCTTGTGTACCAATAACAGGAAAATGTTAATCCATGACCATGCCCTTGACTTTCAAACAACACGGAAAATAAGGTCGGTCATCTTTGCCCACTTAAATACATATATGGCCATCTTTAACCACACAAACACAAGGTCAAATGGTTATTGACAATGACAATATTATGTACAGTTTTTTTTTTTAATTTACATATCAACTTCTTATTAGTTAACGGCACATCTCTAGTCTCTACTTAGATAGTTAACAATGAATATAACGGCATGTACAAGTGTTAAAAAAATTGTGTGTTAGCAAATAAAAGTAAGACAAACATAGCGGCTTTTACTCGACATTATTTTACAACTGTCAGCAAAATGTACTCGAACTACATTTTAGTATTGTAGCTACCACTTTATCTATGACAAAAATGAAAAACTCCACCACCCGGACCCACCTCTCGCGGAATCCCGGGAGTCTCCCGGAATTCCTGGAAGGAATTTCAAATAAACAAAATTCTCCCGGAATTTAAAATTGGCGAAAAACATACGCGCGCTACCTGGTCAATGCAGTCGAAAACTCGGGGCACTCGAAAATACGTTTTGTCCATACCTGTATCAAACGCCGCCTGCGAGAGTTTTAGTATAGTATTCAATATATGGACAAAAGAAAGAAACCGCTTATATGAAGAACATGTCAAGGCAGCAAGAAATCCACACATTTTTCAATTTCAAAATTGGACTGCTAAGATTTTTGTCAATTTGTTAGTTGAAGACAAGATATTTTGAACTCTGTACATTCAAATGGACAATATAAGTTAAAAATAAAATAAAAAGTTAAAAATAAATCGCTTTTTCTTTTTTCTCCCATATTTTGACTAACAAGAGATGGTAACCCTAGGTCCAACCGCAATACTTCAGTCATACGAAAACAGGCTTTTTGTAGAAGGAAAAAACGGCCTGAAATTGCGTGTTTTTATCTGAAGTCGTACGTGCAAGGATTAACGTAGTGTTCGGAAATTACTATATTTGTCTTTGAATAGACTGGTTTACCACAAAAATGTGTAATGTTGCATATTTCAGGTTTAACTTATAAGTACCTACCTTGTATGTGGCGTGTGCAACAGTGTGCAAAAGGGAACCTTACATCATGTAGGCTGGTAGTAAAATGACTCTGGCTGGTTGCATTCGATATCTCAAGCGAATTTAGAAAAAAGTTTGGAAATAGAATATGCGGCGATTGTTTTCACAAAACAGTTATGTGATAGGCGGGAAAAAGTGAGCACGTCCTCTTGAAATAAATAGAGGAGGTCGTGGCTAAGTAATAACTGCCGCACGGGTCGATCCATCAGGTTAAGCTACGCTTGCCAGGGTTGGTCTGTGGATGGGTGACCATCTTTACATACCGAGACTCCACCATGCCTTGGATAGCACGATAAGCTGTTGGCCCCAGCTGTCATTCGTGGATCTTTGACAGTCGTTACGGGTCGTCAGAAGCCCGAAAGTCTGACAACCAGTCTTACTAAGGGGTATCGTATTACCCAGTTACTGGGTTGTGGAGGTCAGATAGGCAGTCGCTCCATGTAAAATACTGGTATCCAGCTGCATCCGGTTAGACTGGTAGCCGACCCCAATATAGTTGGGAAAGGGCTAGGCAGATTGATTGTCCTCTTGAAATAAATAGGGAAAATTCAATATTGCTTCTTATTTTCTTGAGAGCCTACCCCATTTCGAGACAGGTACTGCCTACCCTACTACAATTTACTGATGCAAGCTTGTAAGCACTAAATAAAGATTCGAGACGTAATTATTGTATGTGAGTACCTATTTGAATATAATATAGGTGTCGTATGCAAAATATACCTAAGTACTAATAAAACCAGTATTAATTTATATTAATAATAATTATTTATTTATTTTCATACACCAAAGGAATGTTGACGGCTGATTTGTAGTATCATAATATATAAACTACAATATAATTAAATAGCTATTTATGTGAGTAGGTAATCATAATGAAGTAGGCAAACTATAAAATACGTAATTTAATTTAAAGGCTTACGTACTACCTACAAAGAAGTTCATATCTAACCAGTTTGAAAACAAAATCCCGTGAACACGATAACCACATCTGTAACCAGCCCGGTTCTATAGTTGCTGAGCGCTGCAAGCAAGAATAGTCCTTACGGTGGTTAGATATGAACTTTGATGCTACGCTTGTAAAGGCAAACCAGTGTCCCGACGGCAAAAATGACGAACTTCCATACAAAGTTATCATTCCATTTAGGGTGTGGCGGCATCTACATCACCACATACGAACTACGCATCAAAAACCTGACGTCACATAAAATCCTGACATCACACAAATCCTGCATCGCGCAATTAGAGTTTACCGCGCGAACGACATATATACGTATAAGACTCTCCGACATTTATCATTGGGCAGTCGCCCGCCAGACACGACACCCGTCTGGTCGGAGGATCCTCCCTTCTCTATAGAGGATGAGTGAACTTTACACCCTGTTTGCTATACCTCTAAAAGGGGATAAATTTAAAAAAATCCTTTCTTAGTGCTCACTTTCGATATATAAAGAACTCTTGTGCAAAATTTCATGCTTGCATGCAGACCCAGCGGTTTAAGCTGTCCTTTATCTGTCAGTGAATTTAGAATTTTTGACATTCAACAGTACGTTTACTAGGAATACAATAATGGCCGCATAGCTACCCTCGCGGCTGTTTTCCAAATTTCCATGTTATCATCTGCCTACGCTTTTCCTGTAGATAAGTAAAATTACATTTTCTCCAATTAATTTGATTTTGTTCGGCTTTGTCGCTCATGTTTTATTTCCGCCATTACTCAAACCAGAAACTGTAACGTAGGTACACATAAACATATATATGTAGGGATAATTTACTAATGATGCCTACATATATAAGGTGTTAAAAAAATTACTTTAGAAAATTTATGAGGTGCTTTAAGCCATCGATCTGAATAACTTTTACTACGGGACTAACTTATCGCAAAAAAAACAGCTGTCCCATACAGGTTAGAACAGTAGGTATTAAATTTTACTATGGAACAGCAGATTTGTTTTTCGCGATTTCAATGTTGGTCCCATAGTAAAAGTTATTCAGTTCGATGGTCTAAAGCACCTCTTAAAGTTCCTAAAGTAATTTTTTTTACTCTTTATATAATATGTTTATGCCTAGGCCTATTACGTGTAAATAAAATACTGTACGAGTAGATCAACACGTACCATCACTCGCCAGTCACTTTTACTACCTATGTTCAGGGAAAACCGACAGTGTCCTTTGTACTAAAACACTCACAATGATGTAGGTATGTACTACGTCTTTTTACATTGTTCTCACATGTATAATTACAAAAATAGATGATGTAACCAATATTTTGTGAAAATATTCTGATTGAAAAGAGTGTCCGTGGAGTTTCTTGCCCGTTCTTCTCCATAGGAACCTACTACGCGTTGGAATGGGCAACTAGCTTCATATTTCTGACTGACCGACCCCTTGACAATTCAAAAGTACCTGTAATTGGTTTATTTGAAATAAATGCTTTGAGTTTGAGTTTGAGTTTGTAAATTTAATCCCAATGACTACGTGGAGAGAGTTGCGTGACTTTTACGCTTGAAATGAAACATCGTCGCTCATACTTACGTCATATTTAGGTTTTTATTATATCACTACTGAACCACTGAAACTGCTGGGTAGGACTGTGTGAAAAATGAAAAGATGTTATGGCTATAAAGAGAGTAACTACCGAGATGACCACTATTATAGAAGTATCGAAGAAAAGAACATGACATGTTGCGCCGACGCCGACCAAAAATAAAATGGGGATTGATGATGATGATGATTATATCAATACTAGCGACCCGCCCCTGCTTTTTTTTTTTTAAGACCTGACAAAACATCAGGTTTTGTCTAGCCTCGTTTATTATTCATTTATTATACACATAAACCTACCGTTTACAAATGCTAACACAAAAACAAGACACTTTAATTTAAAGTATGTATAATATACATATAAGCTATTTATATAAGCCTAAACGTGCGGTCAAGAAGCTTCCTTCAAAAAGCTCTTCTATTTTTAAATGTTTGTTTCCCAAGCAAATAAGTATTGGTCTTTTAACCAAAATACCCGCAAAATTTCGGGTTTTTTTTTTAATTTATGTTCTCTATGAAACCTCTTTAGGTCATGAGCTATTCGAATATCAAAAATATTTGGCCTAGGTCTTAAGGGGGAGGCGTTAAAATGAATTCAGTGTTACAATGTATAATAGATTTTAGCAGTACACTGAGATGTTTAATTGATTTCCATGTTTATTTGACGAAAATAAATTACCAACAAGTTTTTCCCTACAAAACCACGTGGCGCTTACAATGGCACGAGTTTGTGTGATCAATATGGTGACCAATCACTACGTGACAGTTCGCAGACACAACCATGGTTTGTAATTGATTGACGAAACATACAAAATTTATGTGATGAAAACAAAATACGTAAAGTACTTACTTACCTATAAAATATAGACGACAAACAATAACTCGGTTTATTTCCTGCATACCGAACGTAAACATCAAGTGAATAATTATTAGCTGTAGCTCGTTCATATAGGTATTACATATTATGTATGTTCACAATAAACAACCTAGATGTGATGGCAAATAGCTCACGACAACGTATATAGGTACTGTCAACACGATAGTTGTATGGGCGACGGTGAGCGATTAGTTTCGGAGACAGACACCCGTTGTATTGTGTAGTACATTCAGGAAAACGAGTTTTGAGGAAAAAATTAAAAAAACTGTCATGCTATTGACATGAAACAGAAAAAGTAAGGAAAAAAGGGGAAAGAATCACAGGCTGGAACCTTTCATAGATCAACAACCAAAAACATTACGACAGTATTTTGATTAGCTAGGTAGGTATCTACGCAGACATTTAAAAAAAACTGTAGCCGTATCTAACTCTTTCTTCCAGACATAAAAATCCACAAAAAATTCTCAATAGTCTTGAATTATTTATTAAATTTATTAAAATGTATTCAAATACCTATAGTTTTTGCTAATTCTTCCACCACCAGATATTTTATTTCTATACAAAATAACGTATGAGTGACCGCAACGTCCTTACTGCCGTCTATCAACGCTTTTTTCCCCCACAGATATAATAATTAATACACTCGCGCCAATATCAGTCAACTCGCAAACTGATTTATAGGCATACGATTCATAGGTCTTTACGTTGATAAAAATAAAAACAGCGTTTAGCGCCTAGCTCCTACACTACACCATAGAGCATAGAATGAGTTCTACATTCCTTTGCGTTCTGCACACATGAATTAACCATAGTGTTACGTAATGAGGCCTTGGTTGACCGCAGCTGGACTAGAGTACTAGAAAGGACTTTGTACATTTTTGAAGTAAAAAGTTCTTTTGGTGCGTTGAGCGATTTTTGGTGGGGGGTAAACTTATAGATTCGCGTCAACGACGCGCCGTAGTGCTTTACTATAGAAAATAGATGGCACTAATACCAGTTTTAAGATTTTTGTGAAGCCTATTTTTTTTTTTGCCTGCCCTCATAGTTATGAGGGGACATTTTTACCGCGTAGGTATTGCACTTTTCTATGAAACCGCAGATTTTTTTTTTTAGTTCAGTATCATGTAGGTACTTAATCCATGGTAACAGTTTTCGCGTCGAAGTCCCTGACACCCTGTACACTCACTACCTGCGCCCCGCGGTTTCACCCGCATAAGTCTCGGTCCCGTGGCAATATCGGGATAAAAAGTATCCTATGTCCTAACCCAGGTCATGGTCTACCTATGTGCAAAATTTCATCCAAATCCGTTAAGCCGTGTTAGCGTGAAAGCGCAACAAACAAACTCACGGATTTCTCATTTAATCTATTTTCGTCACTCCACGCATCCATCAAAACATTCTGATCCTACATGCAATCTTTTTTCATCGGTCTGCTTGACGGCCCAGAATTCTGATTATAAGAAAATTGTTACATGTAAATGTGTGCGATGGGTTTTTTGATAAAAAATAAAAAATGTTTATTCTGCACAAAAAAAAGCACAACAAAAAATAATCCGCAACTTATCAGGAGCCTTAGGGGATGAGGTTCCAGAAGACGATGATACAACTAACTGAAGTCCAAGTACTTACCAAGTTATATGTTTCTAACTTAAAAAAATACAAACTTTCATCCGAATGCAACTGAATACCAGTATTTTACATGGAGCGACTGCCTTTCTGACCTCCACATCTCAGTAACTGGGTAATACGATACCCCTTGGTAAGACTGGTTGTCAGACTTTTGGGCTTCTGACTACCCACGAATCGACCGAAGTAAGTGTAGCTTAACTTCGTCGACCTGGCTGTTCTTAGTTAGCCACGAGATATTATACAAATCAACATCCATTTTCTACTAATATTATAAATGTTAAATTTTGTATGTTTGTGTGTTTTATATCATCCAAATTCGTTCAGCCGTTTTTGCGTGATTGAGTAAATATTATATTATATAAACAGGGTGTCAGGGACATCGACGCGAAGCCGGTTACCATGTGTTCAGTACATGATTCTGAACCCCCTGTGTTGAAATTTTTAGTCGGTTATTTAAAAAAAAAACAGCTGCTCCATGCATTTTGGCCGCGTAGGTATTGCACTTTTCTATGGAACAGCAGATTTTTTTTTCAGAAGGTTCAGAATCATGTACTGACTCCATGGTAGCCGGCTTCGCGTCGATGTCCCTATAGCTGCCACCCTGAATAGTACGTATAGGATAAATGTGAAAGTTTGTATTTAACACAGGATATTTTTTATCCCGGTAGTACATTCCCGTGGGATAATTTCCGACCTCCATACGGGCCAAGCCGTGGGCGAAAGCTAGCATATCCTAAAAATAAACCAGATTTAATAATTGTTTGGTATTATTATTTGACACAAATGTTTTAACATTGTGTCAAACATTGGCTGTGCGTTGTCTGTCAATGAATTTAAGTTGTTTATTAAATAAGAAGATACTCTAAACTCGACAGACGTCAGTCAATGGATAATTTCAATAGGTAATGCCAAAAAACCAGTTTTCTTCTCGGTGATCAAGCAATGACAGCATGACCAGACTTCAACATGTGTAAAAAATACATAATTACAAATTACGTCACTAGCCTCTTAGATAATTACTAAAGCATTAGTGTAGTGTAGACAGTCATGTCTGAATTAATTGATTGATCGCCAAACCTGAATTGATTACTTTGTAATGTGTTGAGACATAAAAATAATTTCGTGGTTTTAAATTCCCATATTGAAGACGGCCTTGTGTCTATGATCCAGTTATAAAACTTTTTAGAGCATTGGATGATTCATAAGATAATATGTTATTCATATGATATGACATTTTTTATTTTTATTTTATTTTTGAATTCGATATTATATTTTTTTTTTTTTGCTATCGTTTTGTTTATGGATCATGTGGTCTGCAATAAAGATTTTTATTATTATTTATTATTGTGTTTATTTGACGTGATCGATATTTTAAGAACATACGTATTTAGGTAAAACATCCTAACTTCCTAACTAATTTATAAATGCGAAAGTGAGTTTGTTTGTTTGTTTGTTACACTTTCACGCTAAAACGGCTGACCGAGACAAGACTTGTTAGGACATAGGATACTTTGTGTACCGATATTCTCTCGGGATCGAGACTTATACGGGTGAAACCAAACGGGTGCAGCTAGTTAGACAATATTTTTGTTAAGGTGAATAAAAACGTATTTGTTGACATAATTAATAAGAATTTTGTTTTCGTGTGTAGTTATCGTTTGAATGATCAATCTACAAAATATTTGTAATTAAAACAATCTCTTTAATCCTACTTTATTATTATATTATTATTATTATATTATATATTATTATAAACGCGAAAGTCTGTGAGTATGTATGGATGTTTGTTACTCTTTCACGCAAAAACTACTAAACGGATTTGGATGAAATTTGGCAAACAGATAGTTTATAACCCGGATTAACACATAGGATATTTCTTATCCCGATATTCCTACGGGATCGAGACTTATGCGGGTGAAACCGCGGGGCACAGCTAGTAGCTTAATATACCTAACACCTAATAAATCAATAAATAATTAGTACTAGTCATTTGCGATCAAAAATATAGAATGCCATTCAAGTTTGTTTTTATTCGTCTTTCATTTCAAGTTAATTATTTTTGTTTTGTTTATCTTTGAGTCAGTGATTCATTTAATTAATCATTTTCCGATATTGACTGCCTGATGTCGAAACAAATGAATGCATTCTTCAGTAAAACATAAAGTCATCTCAAGAAAGTTGCAATACTTTCTTTTCACATATCTTACAAAAGCTCCCTTGTGTAACTATGTAAGTGTAAACCAATTGCTTTAGTTCGACATTGTAGTTGAATTATTATAGTGTAGATAGTACATTAACTCAATGAATGGGTGCAGTCGAGTGCGGGACTAATTATAGCAATGCTGTGACCCCACGATAACCTTTGCAAGGAGAGTGGCAAGCTTGCAAACATTGGTGGCGTTTGTACAGCAGGGTTTGATTATCCGTATGTATCTATCTATTAGCCTGTATTTTCCCACTGCAGAGCAAAGGCCTCCCTCTCCCTTTTCCACACAATAGGGATGAAGAAAAAAAATTATTTGTCCGTCATGGAGATTATTAAAAAATATTGGACACGTATTTTTCTTTTTTTACGTCGTTTTTTGTCCCTGCCACCCTGTATACGATTGCAACATTACATACGACAAAAAAGGGCTGCGCTTTTCTCTCTTAGCCTGTGTCGGTCACAAGGTTATTCAATTTGTAAGCTTGTTTTCTTCAAAGATTGTGATACTTTTTCAGGGCAGAGATAAAATAGGCCCAGAAACATGATTTAAAAAAAAACACGACTGCTCTGCCACGAAATTTTCATTGTTGTCGTGGACCTCTTAGATTAAAAATAGTTCCACGGTACAGAACGGTCCCCCGCCAGCAAAGGCAATTTTACTTATCTTTTTAGTTAGTAAATGACCTTTCGCTTTGGATATATATACGTACGTACAGATTAACTAATACAACTTGTTTTTTACTTTTGATTTTGTTTTTTGGCAGGGCAGTCTTGATTTTTTTTTAAGCTCTTTGTCGATTCCATTTTCGATTCATGTAGCACCTACAATGAAATTTTTCGCACAACATTTCTTCATCTCATTATATATGTATATATCAACAAATTCAAACATGATGTATATTAACCGGCGTCATAGCAACACGTGAACGAATCTATGTAATGCAGATTTAATTAAGTGATCAATTAATGTAAAGTTAATACTCAATCAAGATGATTATTGTATCCAAAGTCATAATATGCTATTAATAATTTCTAAGAATTGCACGATACTTCTATAATTACACGAGGAAGTAGAGAAAATAATAAATGACATAGATATCATTTATTATTTTAGGATGGACACAACGTGATAGCACATGAGCAAAGAAAGTGAAAGGTAAAGTGTGTGGCGGCGTCTACATCGCCACATGCATCAAAAATCTGACTTCAAAAAAAATCCTGCATCGCGCAAACAGAGTTTACCGCGCGATCAACATATAACTTCCTGACATCAATCGTCGGGCAGTTGCCCACCAGACACAACACCCGTCTGGTCGGAGGATCATTCCTTTTTTATAGAGGATGAGTGAACTTTACACCCTGTTCCTCATATCTCTCTAAGTATATTACCCTGAATAGATTTAAACTTCGACAGCGTTCCGTGGTTCAGAGTAGAAATACGTAATTATGGCAACACGTTGCAACGTGGTCGTGCATTAGTTAAAAAGTTACCAGTCAAACAAATCTCCTTTGCCAGATTGCTAAATTCATTTATTATTTGTTCGCCATTATTTTTGATGTCAACTGTGAAGTAGAAAATGAAAAGTGTTTATATACTTATTGTGTGCAATTGTCTGGCAGATAGACAATGTATACCCATAACTTAACCATTAACGATAGGTGTTATTTATTGGGATGTATTTAATAGCACTTTAAGTTTGATGAACACAGCTATAAAAGTTTATATCAGCACTTTTAAATAATAATACATGTATAATTTAATATTATCACTTTAATAAACATGAACCAAATTTCTGCGAGCAACTTGGAAGTAGTGCTCGCCGGCCGCTGCCCGGCACCGTTCGCTTCGCTCGCTCGGCTCGCGCGCGAATGGTCATAGTTCTAACGTAACCTAACTTACGAGTATTTCACCCAGTACAAAATTACGAATCATACAATCTGCCTACGACTAGATAATTAGACAATCCTAAGCATATTTATAGTGAAAACCATTATTAAAATAGTTCATTCAACTATTTTTAAAGTGCGTTTATATAGTCCCCTTATTTATTGATTTAAAGCATTTTTATTTACTTATTCTACTTCTTAGAAAGGATTTCCCAAAACTCATATGCACATAGCGGGTCAAACGGAAGCGAGCGACTGATGCAACAACTTGCCTCACACAAAATGTTCCGTAACACGTAACACGGAGGTCGGAGCTCCGTAAGTTCCAATTTCGATCACCAGGTCAGATATCAACGTTAAGGTGACGCATCACGCAGCTCGCCCCTTAAGGGTCAAGTCGTGAGTAAGTAGTTACCTACTCGTGAGACGCCAGTGATGGCAGATAACCTATGGGGTGCACAATTGCACATCAGTGAGTCTTCTCATCGATACTTTGTAAATATTGATACAGTTTCCTTCTGAATCAACGTGTGAGTCATTATCTGGTTGTCATTGAGTGATAAAGGGATGTTTAAAGAAAATAGGTATTGGTGTTTTATGAAGTTGCGTTGTTTAAATCATTTCTTCTTTCGCATCAGCACGAGATGACTCAGCCCGTGTAGCATGAACACTGTAGAAACGGGTTTTGTCGACGGAAGAATAGACAAAATGACAGATTGTGATTGTTTATCTGTCATTTTTAGGGTTCCGTACCTGAAGGGTGCCAAACGGAACCCTATTACTAAGCCTCCGCTAACCGTCTGTCTGTCTGTCAGTGAGCTGTATCTCTTGAACCGTAATAGCTAGAAAGTTTAAAATTTCACAGATTATGCATTTCTATTGCCACTATAACAACATAAATAAAAAATTAAAGGGGGGGGGGCCCCGAAATTTTGACCACCCAGGTATTGCACTTTTCTATGAAACAGCAGATTTTTTTTTTATAATCGACGAAAAATTCCAACGCAAAGGGGTTCAGAATCATGTACTGAATCCATGGTAACAGTTTTCGCGTCGCTGTCCCTGCCACCCTGTATAGTAATTTGCCCTTATGTTATTTCCCTAATGATTAATAATCATTGTGCCGATTGTCGTAACAGCCAATGGTCTGGTGGCCGAAAGCCTCGACCAACATCTCTGGAGGCTCTCGTTAGGCGGTTGGATCTAGGGCCTGATTCCGAAGGCAGTACTCCTCGATACGGCACGCATTGTCAGGAGGTTCCTGTCTCTGCACCTCTTACCACCGGTAGCTTGGACCTTGCTCCCGACACCGGCGGACCTCTATTTTTTATTTATATTTTTTATTCGTAATTTTTATATTTATAAAATATTAATAAAAATCTTTATTGCAGACCACATGACCCTTATGAATAAAGTAAAGAGGTCGTTTAGAGGATGTTTTCGCGATTTTAGTTCCTATACTTACTGAGGCCTATATAAAATCAATCTGCCTAGCCTTTTCCCAGCTATGTTGGGGTCGGCTTCCAGTCTACACGGATGTAGCTGAATACCAGTATTTTACATGGAGTGACTGCCTATCTGACCTCCACAACCCAGTAACTGGGTAATACGACACCCCTTGGTAAGACTTTCGGGCTTCTGACGACCCGTAACAACTGTCAAAGATCCACGAATGACACGGACTAACGGCTTAACGTGCTTTTCGAGGTACGGAGTGGTCTCGGTATGTTAGATGGTCACCCATCCAGGGACCAACCTCGGCAAGCGTAGCTTAACCTGATGGATCGACCCGTGCTGCTGTTATTACTTAGCCACGAGCTTCTCCTCCTTACTGTGGCCTTTATCCAGATGTGTAGAAAAACCCACGAGCTAACAGCGGCTGCACCAGTGCAACTATACTAATGAACAATAATATAATTAGCTATAGAGGATATTATTAACATGATGTACTCGTATTCCAAGATTTATTAATAAAGCATATAATATGATAATATTTCTATATTTAATAAGCAGACATAAAAGTTTTAAAATTTTCCTTGTTTGTGAATATATTTACATAAGTAATGTAGATAAATTATGTAGGTATGTCAATACAACCATAGCGTTATTTATTATTAAAATGAATACTTACGATGGTTAAACCACTATAGGCAAATAAATAGAAGGTTTTTGGAAACTAAAATGTGATGATAAACTGGATATCCTTTCACGGAGGTACCTACTTTACAATACGAGTCAGTATAATTGTTTCTAGAAACACATTGAAATAAATCGTAACAAAGTAGAGGTACTGGATTCCTCTACTTTGTTACGATTTATATCAACTTATTATCTAAATGAAAGCGACGGGCAATATGTGCATATTTTAAATTTAATAATTTTATTAAATTAACATTAAAATCCAGTACTCACTGATTTGTTTAGACATTAATAATATATATTGTATTTTTATGATGAGGCTGACATGCCCACTGTGGTTATAAGCCACTTATATAATTTAATTATAAAAAAATAAAGTACAGTCAACGTACGTACGTCTGTGATACCTAACAATTGTACATCTCCCTGCCACGGCAACACCGCAAAAACCATCGACCATCTCCTCTGGGATTGCCCCAGATTCGCCATTGATCGCATGCAATATGAGGCAATCTCTGAGAGACTCGGGATCACGACATGACATTGGGATGCTCACGCGAAAAGAGGAGATCTTGGACGGATACACCAAATATGCGACTAAAATTCTGAGCCCGCTCAAAAACGTTAATGGTACATAAATCACCAGCATCTACATTATATTTATTTATTCGTTCTAATAATATTTATCAATTTATTTATTATATAAAAACAACATCACATCGTGAATAATAAAATATCCAAAAAGACAGTAACTGTAACAAATCGCAGGAACTGTCCAAAAAATTAAAACTTTCAAAAATAAAATCTCAACCCAAACGAAACACAAGGGAATCAAAGGAATATAAAAAAAAAAACAATTGTACATCGTCAGTACCTGTTAGACGGGTTCGTAGTCCAAGAGGCGTTAACACAAATGGGGGTTGCATGTACTTACTGTCGGCAAAGGAGATAAGTTTGCGGGCAGCAGTTAATACAACTGCCTGTTATGAGGCTGTTACGTTTGCTGAGTGGTAGTATTTGTCATCACATCACGCATTAAATTTCGTGCTCATCCGACCCACCCCGTCGCATCCCATCGCTTACCCGCGCTATTACTTTGGTTTCGCTTAGCGTTGTTCAGGTTTTTTTTGTTTTTGTTCGGCTCCATAGGGTCCTAGAGCGATGTTTAGTCGCCTATAGCCTTCCTCAAGAATTGGGCTACAAAAAGGAAAAATAATTTTCTAAATCCGACTGGTAGTTCCAGAGATTAGCGCGTTCAAACAAACAAAAAACAAACTCTTCAGCTTTAGTATTTCTATAGATAAAGATAGATCTACATTGCCTGCTTAACTACTAATTTTCCAAAGGAGTTCATTCTTTTTTTGCACAGAAATGTGTGTAGGTCCGTATAGCAAACATGTATTATATTATAATATGCAAAAAAAAACCTGATGTCAATGCCGATTTATAAATTACTTAGTTTCTTAATAATTTTAGGTAGGGATTTTATATTTTTATTTTATTAATGTACGAGTATGTTAAACAAAAATTTACAGAAATAAGTCACTAACATAGCCATTTTTATTAGGGTGCTGTAGTAAACAAAGAACCCTTATAGTTTCGCCATGTCCGTCTGTCTGTCTGTCTGTCTGTCCACGGCTTAACTCAGAGACGGTTAGTACTAGAAAGCTGTAATTTGGCATGGGTATACATATTCATCACGCCGACAAAGTGGTAAAATAAAATCACGAAAAATATTTTGTTTTAGGTTACCCCCTACACGTAAAGTGTAGTAGGTTTATTTTTTTTCTCGTCTGTCCCATGATGTGGCGTATCATTGGAAAGGTCGTTCAAAAATATTGTGGGTTTGTGGAAATATTTTTTTAAATTCACGAATCCGTTAGCGAAATATTAAGCTTTAAAGTGACAATTTTTGTTAGAGTCATGTGTCCGCCCCTGCCAGCTAAACGGTTGTACTTGGAATTGTGAAAAAATTCACAGCAGTAGTATATAAAGAAGTTAAAAGGAAAACTGTCACAGCTAAGAAGACTTTACAGGTTATCGAGTAATAATCGACCAACTTAAATTTGCAGTTTGAAAACCATGATCTGATCTCCCATCATTCCGTATGGGAGAATGCTTTTCAAATTGACGACACGGTTGGCGCAGTGGCTGAGCGATCGACTGCTGCGCAACGTGTCGCGGGTTCGATCCCCGCACGGAACAAATATTTGTATGATCTGCAAGTAGTTGTTCCGGGTCTGGGTGTTAGTGTGTGAGTTTCTATGTTTGTAAACGCAGCCACGATATAGGAAGAAATTCTTAATGTGGGGCAACGTTTAAAAAAAAAAAACTACTATGTTAAGTGTGTTCTTGGGATAAATTCATCACAACTACGGAACCCATCACTGCGCATCGTCCGACACGCACTTGGCCGGTTTTTATCCTTACTTAACCAGCAGTATGAAAAATCCATGTTTATATTTCCTCACTTAATTTGTCAAACAGTTATTAATTTTTCACCGAGGTTGGTATAAATTATTGACGTAGGTATTTTAAGTGGGGACAACACTTCGACCGTTGTTCTGCTTTTGTATTAACTGGTCAGCACTTAGTCTGACTGGTTTAAGAGGATAATGCCAATATTTATATATAACATACTTAACATGAATAACTTAAATTATAGGTTAATGTGGTAAATGTAGGTACATGTTAAATTTAATTTATGCAAACTAGTGTTGGTGTTCCTCCTAAGAGACGAGACCAATCAGCGACTGGAATACTGCTCGATCGCAATAAGTTAAACGCGACGGATAAATTCATGAATGAATGAATGAGTAACATTCATTCATTCCCGAATTTATCTGTGTCGTTCTCTATTTTTTATGTTTTCGCTTGTTATTGTGGAGGTCTCTTTAATCTCTTTTTGTATTGTAGGTATTAGTAAACTTCTTTGACTTAAATGTAATATTTTATAGATACTATGGTACTTACACTTTTTTTTTTTAAACACAAACAATATTTTATGCGTTTTATTTTATGAGCTACCAACAACTTGGGCAGTTGCACACTACATAAAGAACTTTTTCTTTTTCTAAAATGGTTTTTAGGGGATTTAAAAAAAAATCTTGAGGGAACATTTTGGTAGGGGTTGGCAACACTGAACTTAAATGGCTAGGACAAATCTAGGCATAATTTCTCGCGCGCTCTTTGGACTGCAGCAGTCCACTGCTGGATATAGACCTCTTCGCCGAAAAAATGCCAGAACTGGCCGAAAAAAATTGCGACTACAGCATTGTTACGTTCGGTGTACGTTTTCCGCAGAGTTTGTCCCTAGCTCAAACGCAAACTCAAAGTATTGAATTCAATCACAAATTAAATAAATAAAAAATATATTTATATATCTTTAATTCAGACCTAAATTACTCTATAAGTAAGTGGTTAGTAACAGATTGTCCTTATTTGCTATGTTAGTTTATTTTTAATTTAATGATATTATAATACAGTGGTGTTACTTAATTCTAAACTCGCCAAACTTTTACGTTTGATGGCAAGAGGCGCTTTTTTACATAACAATGCACCACCTTACGGACATACCTACTACTTATATATTAACAATGTTTTTAATTCTATTTTCTATCCTGCACTACGAGTATGTTTTTTTATTTTGTCTTAAGTGATCCTAGTGTTGTTAGTACTTGAATTAATTAGTAATTTAGCACAAACCTATTGCTATTTTTACTCAGTGCCTTTGGATGGGGCAGTCGGGTCTGCCAGCAATCATTTTGAGGATACTGTTACGAGTGTTACGCAAGCGTTGTAGTAAGGAAGCCGCTTTCTTACGCATGATGGCGTGAAAGCCATCCATGCGAGCTGCAGCAACATTCCAGACGCACTACAACACCGCGGCCAAAGCAACAGCATCCTGAAAGCGTTGTTGTATTGTACGCGCTGGACACAAAAACAAAGCAAAACAGGCAAAACAGGTACTTTTGAATTGTCAAAGGAGTCGGTCAGAAAGATGAAGCTATTTGTTCTTGAAATGAAATTAAATGAAATTGTTTATTCTGTAAATAGGATATCGGAATCACTTTTACACGTCATATAAAAAATAAGCTAGATGAGGTCGGTGTTTCCTATCTGACTACTCTGAGAAGAAAGGCCGAAACAAACTCAGAGGTCGCAGTCTCTTTTAAAGTCCAGACATAATCTTGGTCAAGCCATGTGAGGACCATGTAGATTAGTGTCTGAAATGGTCTTTTGAGGAAAGAACCACACAGATTTTAGTGGACCTGTCCAGTCAGTGCAAGCATTTGTCAGTAATCGTGGAGCTCAACTCAGAACTTAAGGAGCTCAACTTTCATTCCAAAGCGTAGTAGTTTCTGGAGGAGAACGGGCAAGTAACGCCATGGACACTCTTTTAAATTATTTTTAACTAGCACTACTGGGAAAGAAGCCAAGGACCACACAGTGAAGCCATCATTTTAAAACAATACCTGCCATATTATCAAAGAATCGTGATCCTTTGGGCATAGAACTTTGAACCGCAATTTGTAATTTTTAGGATTCCGTAACTCAAAAGGAAAAAACGGAACCCATGTATCTGACTGATCACTCGTTTGTCTGACTGTCCGTCTGTCACAGCCAATTTGCTCCGAATTTACTTGACATTTGGTACACATATGAATTTATGTGACCCAAACACGGTCGTGTAACTAAAATAAATGAAGTCACTTTTCGGAAGTAAATAAAAATTAAAAAGAAAAGTTTTGCAGGCTGTACGAGAACATGTTTTACAATAACAATGATAAGTTTGTTGCTGGCATAAATTGATCCCAATTACGGAACCCTTCATTGTGCATGGTCAAACACTTACTTGGCTGGTTTTTTCAGAGATGCAGCGGACTCACGATTGACCTCGGGATGCGAGATGTATGAACAAAATGTTACGAACATGATTCGTAAATAATTGCATTTACGGTTTGATCAATAATTAAGATAAATGCTTTGTTTGTGTATTTTATTTTAAGGCGTGTTTAGACTAAAAGTCTAAATGAGCGTGGGTTTAGCAAAAACTGAACTTAGAACACATAATGTACAAGTAGTCACGAGGGAGGACTAGCATCATCCCACTGCTAGGCAAAGACCTTCTCAGGCTGTCAGTAATGCTCGTTTTCACTAACATTAGGTGACACCTAAATGAATGCCTAAACAATTTATAAACGCACTGTTGGATTTCAAACGCTCGGCTCAGCGCCGAGAGTGGAAAATCCCACGGTGTAATCATATTTTGGCATTCATTTATAAGTGAGAGTAAGTGAAAACAATAAGTGGCTTTAGCAACCTTCCTAGCTTTGGATGCAGTCAGAACAACTGTTGATACTTTATTCACATTACAATCTAGCGTATTAGCTAATAAGTAATTTAAGTACAAAAATGCCTGAAAAGTACGTTCAAAGTAGTAAATATGCGTTTTTAAGGCAAATGGATCTGGAATCCCTCTTGATACGAATCACATAAAAAATGCAGCGTATGAAACACTAGCTGCGCCCCGCGGTTCCACCCGCATAAGTCTCGATCACGTGAGAATATCGGGATAAAAAGTATTCTATGTCCTAACCCAGATTATGGTCTACCCATGTGCCAAAATTCATCCAAATCCGTTCAGCCGATTTGGCGTGAAAGCGTAAAAAATAAACAAACAAACTCACTTTCGCACACACAGCTTCACACAGCTCCACAGCTTTCGCATTTATAATCTTGAACCCGTGGGAATAGCGGGATAAAAATGTTCAGCCATTTTAGCGTGAAAGGGTAACAAACAAACAGACTCACTTTCGCATTTATAATATTAGTTAGGATTTAGGAAGTGAGGATAAAATTATATTATAAGTCTTGAAAACCGTACGCTACTTGTCCATCAATCTAAACGCGCCTTAAGACATTAACTACGAGTAAAGTAAAAATCAAGTTTTAAGTTTTTGGATTTGTATGGTGTAACACAATATGGTGGGTTTCGCAATTCAATCACTGAGTACTGCCAGTACTGCGGTGAGAACCTCATTGAAGTTAGCAACCTTCAATCAACCAATTGGTTCTTCCAATTGGTTGCCATAATAGTCATCACGAGGTGTTCTGGCGCAACTTGGGTGGCGAAACATGGCCCATCTCGGCCAATATGGGCCATGTCCAGTGTTGGACTGCGATATGCGATGTTAATTATTTGATAACCTTTGTATTAGGTCGCCTAATTAATTTCTATCTGTATCTAACTGACTAGGAAACTACTGGAGAAATGTGCATTATTTATGTGCGTGATTCTCATATCAATGTATCCACTTGCCGATGAATGTTGTTACCCGAAAGTCTGACAACCAGTCTTACCAAGGGGTATCGTATTACCCAGTTACTGGGCTGTGGAGGTCTTATAGGCAGTCGCTCCATGTAAGATACTGGTATTCAGCTGGATCCGGTTAGACTGGAAGCCAACCCCAACATAGTTGGGAAAAGGCTAGGCAGATTAATAAAAAGTAAAAATAAAAACTTTATTTAAAAAAAGTGATAACAAGTGTCTTAAACATAGGTTCCCTGGCTCCCAAACTAGGTTAATACCTGTGACTTGGGAGTCAGTGTTCCTCCACTATAAAAGTCGTTACGTTTGTCGTTGGTACATATAGATTGAGTGATGGGTAGCTCGCCGTCTGATTAGGACCAGGCCCGGGTCGACGGCGCGTTGTGTTCCACGCGCGCCTCAAATAGATGTCAGCACCAACTGACGGGGTCCGTAAGGGCCAATGCCTGCCAGGGTTGCGAGTTTGTCCGAAAGGGATATCGCAGCCCCGGCACACAGGCAACGGAAGGAACACGGGTGGGTTTTAATCAGTAAAAGTCAGACACACCCTCCCGCTCCGCCCGGAGCGAGAGAAGTTATTTGATAATTTCCCACCCTCAAACAAAAAAAAAGGGGGCCACGGTATCCCTTTCGGCTTTTCCCGTGACCCCGGCAGGTATCGGTCCTAGCGGACCCCGTCAGTTGTGCTGACTTGCATCCCGACCCTTGCTCGACGATACTTCAGCCCGCGTCGAAGTTGAGCCTGTAACTTTAAATTACCTTGACAATAATAATTAGCCATGTCATTAATCCATCCTGTCCCATCTTGCTGTCCTCCCCCCAGCGACCCCTAAACCGGCCGAGGTTCGTAAACCACAGGGGGAGCCCTTAGCGAGCGCTCACCTAGTATATAAGTTATTTTTACGCCCCTGGCTGGAGGTTAAGCTAGTCTCTTAATTAAGGCAGCCACAGGAAAGTGCAGTTAATTAGTCATGATCTACGAGATGACACAGAAGAAAATAATCTTTGCGAATATAAATTATGTTTTTCTAACAGACAGTAAATAAGCACTGTTGCTATAATCTTAAACCGGATTAAAATAAATTCTCAAAATTGCCATTTCAGGACAATTTTTTCTCATTTTAATTTTTAACCTTTTCCAAGTCAAACTGAGTAGACTAGTAATGAGTCACAGACCGTCTCTGCAAGAGGTCCTTGACTTTATCTTTAAAAGCCACGAATTAACTTGAACAGTGTAGGTACAACTTACCTTGTAACTTGTAAGGTAACTGTTCTAATGACTCATCAGTGTTTTGTTTGTCTAGATTTTTTTTAGAACTATACGTATATTTACGTCATTTATGTAATAGAAAAACCAGGACAAAATAGTTTTAACATTGGAAAACTGAACGTTTGAAATACTTCACTCGATTTTCATAGTCATTGCGGTGGAGTAGAAGCCCGAAAGTCTAACAACCATGAGTCTTACCAAGAAGTTTTATTTTACCCAGTAATTAGTTTGTGGAGGGTTGCAGTATCTACATGTAAAATACTTACTGGTATTCAGCTGCATGCCAGGTAATAGCGTAACACACTTACAATGGCAATGCCTTTCCTTTTGATAGGTCAACACCATTCATTGCGTTATTTAGTTTATTGACTAGACGAATTTTTCAAACACAAGACGCAATGTATTAACAATTTCAAATTAGTGTAGCCGCACGCTACAAAATCGGTGACTATCACGATGGAACTAAGTGAAACGTACTTTGTTTTCATAAATTATCTAAAAATAGCATTGATTAATAATAAATAATAAATTATCTTTGCATCACTACACCTCCAACTGATCAATCTACACACACATGCAAAATCATTCATAGATTTACTGTAAACACGTCGGCAAATGAGACATTACACTGATAGCCACTTTAATATGCTAATATCAGGTGCACATTAAATGCCCTGAGGTCAGTGTGACTCACCTACGTTTATGCACGCAAGTGTACTATGGTTCGTAGTGTAACATGACAGTTGACACAGTGTGGCTCGTCAGGGGATGGTTCCATTAGTCATTTGTTTGTGTTCAGGTGATTCTCAGTGCATTTTACACATTTTTAATTTCCATACAGTACCTAATATTGCCAAATTAATCAAAACAGGTAAATTTTTGACAGCTATTTGCGACGTTGCCAACTTTTTGGATAAACGCTCTTAAGAGAACCTGTAACCTTATTTTTTCATGGCAGGGCCTAAAAGTAAGGCGTTAGTATAAGGGTTGACCTTATCCCCAAAATCTATGGCTAAAAGATTTTTCACTACGATGATCGAACTCTCTAAATAGTATGTTTTCGTAACAACAATATTAGCCAATAGTGTGAGACCTTTAGCTAAGTGAAGCAACCATTCTCATCACACAATATCAGATCATCTTTCATACAGACCCATGTAAGAGGTACTCTTCAGATTGCTCGCAAAGATTCTTACCCAATAAACTGTAGCATTAAAAAATTCAAATATGGAACTCTAGAGCCGCCCATGCATTGCGCAGACGCACACAACATGGCGTCAACATAAACTTGTCAGCTGCATAATATACACTCCGAGAAAGTGTTACGTCACATGTGACCTTTTATATTTCGTCGCCCACTTGTCTAATGTAAACTGAATACAGTATCCCACTTTTACCATTTTTAGCGATTTATAATACATACAAAAAGTAACCTTCAGGCGTTGTAAATAAGGTTGGAAGTTCATTACAGGGAGCCCATTTTGTGCAACATCTTTTTCCTGCAAGTTTAAACCTTTAGACTATCAACATACGGTTGGAATTACTTTGATAATTGCCGGTATACCGAGCCGTGCTTATTATGTAAGCTCTATTTGATCAGTTTAATGCAATGTGTGAACTTTTAAATTCACTTATTTGCTATCGCTTTGCAAGTCAACAATCAATTAGGTTGTTTTGTTGTTTTAAGCCTTGTCTATGTAACTACTATTGTATAAGCTTCTACTTAAGTGCGCTAATAAGGCTTATTTATTTCAACGAATATATTGTGATATGATTGATGGCAGACAAAGTATGTAATAGTCTGTGTTGTTTTAGTATTAAATAACAACATTATAGGAACCTATTGATTTTATATTTAACTTAAGTAGGAGTCAATGACTAGAGTTAAAACATACTACATAAACGAGCAATACATGTATATATATATATATATATATATATATATATGTATATTTGTAATCACGTTCTCGAAAACGGCTCTAACGATTTCGATGAAAGTTGCAATACAGGGGTTTACGGGGGCGAGAAAATCGATCTATCTAGGTCTTATATCTGGGAAAATTCATTTTCTTCGTATTTTCACCCGAGCTGAGCTCGGTCGCTCAAAGTTTAGAACAAGATGGCTGCCTTAGAATAATGACATGGCAGCATGGAATTAGTAAGTACGTACTATCATGGCAGCATTGAATTAGTACGTACTATACATGGAATTAGTTTGAATTATCCTATACTATTAAATGAGCATTCTCTATTTTCACCCGAGCAGAGCTCGGTCGACTAGGTACTAGATTATTTTAATAAGCTATGTATTAGTGATAGTCTAGTGGTGTGACCGTCCTGAGTCGGACTGCCAAGTCATAGTCTCGAGTTCGAACCCAAGGCACCTCTGATTTTTGGGATTCATGTGTGTATTGGTAAAATTATCACTTGCTTCAAAAACGGGGAATGAAAACATCGTCAGTATACCAGCATGCCCGTGAAATATTTCTCGACGGCACGTGAAGCCAAGTCAGAGACAACTCTGACACCAGGTTACTCACTAACCACACGAAAAAGAAGTTTTACTCCAATAACTTATATCTGTTGTTTCGTGCCGTTCTCTAGTATCAATCTGCCTAGCCTTTTCCCAATTATGTTGGGGTCGGCTTCCAGTCTAACCCGATGCAGTTGAATACCAGTATTTCAAATGGAGCGACTACCTATCTGACATTCACAACCCAGTAACTTCGTAAATACGATACCCCTTGGTAAGACTGGGTGTCAGACTTTCGGGCTTCTATCGACCCGTAACTGTCAAAGATCCACGAATGACAGCCGAGATCAACGGCTTAACGTCCTTTTCGAGGCGGCGGAGTATCGGTATGTAAAGATGGTCTTCCACAGATCAACCCCCGGCAAGCGTCGCTTAACCTGATAGATCAGCCTGTGCCACTGTTATTACTTAGCCACAATCTACCTACTCTAGTAACGCTTCGTAAATAATAACCTAATTAATTGAAAGGAAGTCTTCTTAACTAACACTGCTATGTTGCTAACACCAAGCTAGACTTATCACACCCTTATAAAATAATTCACCACCTAAAACCATTAACGTCACTTCACATCAACCAAGAAATCAAACGTCTTCATGCATAACTACCCTTTTGAGAAAGCCCAGGAGCCCTAACAAGTAGGTCGAATCCACTTATAAATAGTACTTATAAGTAAGACCACCCGCTGATTGACTATTCGTCACGTAACTGCATTGAATGACGTGGGAACGTCACTATTTTAGTCACCCTCCAGAGCACAATGTGTGAACGCACTTACGGGTTAATGGAGGACGGGTGCATAGCGCGCATAATTTTTACATGACTTGTTATTGATGACGTTGTGAAAAATTACTTGGGACCATGAGAGCAGCATGTTTTTGCATGATTTTTCGCAATATTATGTGAAGAAGGAAGAGCGGCGACGTTATTTACTGTCTCTGATTTTTGGGAGTAATTACGTTTTAGCTAGGCGATTCTAGTGTAGGCCATTTTCCATCAGTTTCGTTGGTAGTTTGGGTATCTTATGTCAATGAACGATGTAGGTAAGTCCTACCTAACTAAAAACAAATCTCCTTGTTTACGCCTGAAGGTGCTGATAAACTTGAGCATTCACTTGTAACAGAACATCGCGCATTCGCCGTTGTCAAATTTGTCCAACTGAACAACGAACAGAGCCAAACATCGCTACGAACTTTTCCAAGATCATTCTAGCGAAGGCTCAAGTCAATGCTCTAGGCATAGAGCGACGGCGGGCGGGGCGGCGGAACAGTGACAGAATGGCTCGGCTAGGCAAAACGCTCGAAGCAAACTTACTGTCTTTTCGCTAGAATTTTCGCTAGAATTCTCGCTAGAACGCTTGCTAGAATGCTCGCTAAAACGCTCCCGTTTATTTTTCTGTAATGTATCATTCGCTAGAATGGTCATTAGAAGTGAATGCTCAAGTCTATGAGCACCTTAAGACGCCCTAGCTGCTACTGTTTCAGCAAAACATGCCTTTTGCAAAAACTTTGATTCTAAGTTTAAAAAATATAAGTCTCTCATATCATCGACATTCGTTTTCAATACGATCACGAATTCTCTATTCAAAAGATATTATTAAAAACTTCTCAGAGGCAAGTGACAAAGTTCAAATATACCATTGATGAGACCAATATTTGTAGATCAATCGTTTGGAAGTAAATTCTTTATGTGACTGACAGTTTGGGGGAAATAATACCGAAAATGTACGTTCCATTAGATCTAATGAAGCGTGTTCGCGGGTATTTAGAGGATTTTGAACACAAAGGAAAGGTTGCGAAAGCATTTTTAGGTAAAAAAAATATATTTGATCACTCACAAGTCACAAAATATGCAGTAACTGATATACCCACCTCACCTGTAAAGTTTGCAAGAAAAAAGTTAGGAATCTGCAGCAGTCAAATTCCGAAAAGAGAGACCTAAGGACCTGACCCACGGATGTTCTTGCCCATTCTTCTCCATTCGAAACTACCTTTTGGATGGGCACCTAGAGTCAATTCTATTTTCTTGTAAATGACTTTCAAAGTGCCTTTTACCCACTTTGATTTGTGACTCAAATACAGCTAATAGTGTAGAATAGTGGAACTAGAACTGGTGCATAGTTCTAAAATATGTCTTCTATAGAAATAAAATAAAATAAGATATTTTAGGTTTAATTTTTATTCTCAACTAGCCTGCTTCGCACGGTTTTTACGACTTAGATAAACGTAACTATAATATCCACATAAACCTTTCGGAATAAATTCTCTAAACGATGGTGAACACCTCATCAAAATCTGTTGCGTGGTTGAGAAGCAATAATGTCTTTGATCCGTGGCCTTGAAAGCAACCAATGAACAACATTGTTTTTATTTTTTTATTTATTGGTTGACCACGAGGCTTTTGGCTACTTTTGTAAGTGTGTATCTTATGTGTTTTGGTCTTTACATGTGCGTTTTGTTCGTGCAGAATAAACAATCTATCTTTCTTTCTTTCTTTTCTTTAGAAGATAAACGTGGAAATACAGAAAAACGCGAAAGGCGACTTTGTTTTATAATACGTATGTATAGAAGTTCTATGTACAAAACAAAAGATTCTCGAATGAAACAAAGGCCGAACGGTATATTTCTGTCAGTTTAGGGGGACAGCTATGGGCTTACCGTAGCACACCTCTGACATAATATGGGTGTAGCTGCGGCCATGTCATGCAATGTTTGTCCTAATTTCAAAAATGTACCAACCTACAAACGACGGATAACATAACATCACGTCTTGTTTCCCCGAAGAGTAGGGCAGAGATGTAGCTATCGGAACATCCAAATTTCGCCAGTTATGTTTAAGTCTCATGTAATAGGGGGCGAGCCTATTACCTTCAACCAGGCACAAATCCAGACTCCGGGCTGCTATTGAGATATTCCAGCAAAAAAACCCAATTACAATTTGTCCGTCGCACTGTGGATCGAAAAAAGGCTCTCGAAGACATTGGAGCTTAAATTTTAAAATGTCGTTTTCTTGCTTGAAATGGCTTCTAATAACGTGGTGACATTTTTTTTGCGTTTGCGACATTTTTTTTAACTCACAAAATCTCATTAAATGAACTACGTCAACACAATCAATATGCGACGAACATTATGAATAATTTTAATTAAAAAACGTGCTAGCTGTTATAAGTTCATATCAGTTACTACATATATCCGTTTTGAAATTCAGTTACTTAACTGGTTGCCATGTTAACATATTTGATGTTACTCATACGTTACCTTGCGTCATTTTAGGGCTCATTTCACAATTCGATGTGGTTTCTTTAGTTTATTGTAGGTGTGTTAAATATGCATGTTTCTGTAAATAACTGTGTTCTTCTCCTTTCTTTTCGTGTGGTTAGTGACTAACCTGGTGTCAGAGTTTTATAGCCGCCCATGGGCCTATGACTTGGCTTCACATGCCGTCGAGAAATATCTCTCAGGCATGCTGGTTTCCTCACGATGTTTTCCTTCACCGTTTTATAAGCAAGTGATAATTATACAATATGCACATGAATCTGAAAAGTCAGAGCTGCGTGCCTTGGGTTGGAACTCGAGACCTATGACTTGGCAATTATCTTGACAGCCCCACCACTATCTATCTACTGTGTTGATGCAATGGGATCATGGGATACCATGTTATCATTTAGCTTTTTTTTTGTCGGCTCTGGCCCTTGGGAAACGACCCATAGGGATGATGCCTGGGTAAAAAAAAGAAATTCTAATTAGTCCGTCAAACAGATAATAAAAAAATATTATACACGTATTTTTTGCTTTATCATATTAATAACAAAACACTTATATAAATCGCATTTTAAGTTGGGGAGTGGTCGCTACGGCACTAGTAAGTATAAAATCTACATACTCGTGACGTCATGGCACATTTTAACTCAATGTATCGCCGTAATCTTTAGATTACGTAAAAAAAGAAAAATACGTGTCCAATATTTTTAAATAGACTCCAATACGGACTAAAAAAATTATTTGTCATTATCCCTATTGGAACTGTGCGCGTAGCTTCTGACGTTTCGTAAGTGCCCATGTACGTTTATGTCAAATTCAATATTTTGAATTTGAATTTTGACTTCATTTATAAATTGACATAATCTTAGTTTTCTATAAATTATTACTTTTATATCTTGTTTAGCTGGTCTTTCTTCTTAGTCCAGTTAGGCTGGCTGTTATCAACGTCCATTCTAGCTAAGACTAAGGTCGAGGTAAGGTCTACGTGGTAAGTTAGATGCCAGCTAGTCGATCTCCAAAATATATTTTGTGGTCAAAGATTTTTTAGAGATTGATTGAGTAGCAACGGTGCCTAAATCTTGCGATTTGAAGCAGAAAATTTGGGCACGTCTAATCATAGCCATCTTTATATCTGCTATTTATTCAATGCTCAAGAATTTCGATATGTACTTAATTTTTTACATTATGGCCTCGACAACTTAAAATTCAACGTAGTTAGTGAGCAATGTCAGTTATAACATTACGATTTTACACAATACTAGTTTCTGATCGTGGCTACGCCCGCGCCACCTACCGAGTCCAATTTTGAATCTAAACCATTCAATGACCCTAACAAACACACATAAAAAAGATCATCAAAATCGGTCTTCCCATTTAGGAGGAGTTAAGTGACATAGTGTACGTACGGAAGAATTATACATATATACCTATAAAGATATTTTTATATATGTAACTAAAGCTGTTAATATTTCCCGTAACTTGTTCTTGAGCTAAACCCAAGTACCGTTCTAACAAGAATATTACTATCCTACATAATAATAATATATAGCCGTACTTAAATAACTTAACTGCATAATTTTACGATTTTACAACATACTTAAATTAGAATACTCCTTATCTCTATCAAGATGTCGGCAAAAACATAGAATTTGTAAATAAAACGTGAAATTTTAAGAATTGTCATTGAATTATTTTATTACAGTAGCAAGCATGCAGGAAGGTAATAAAAATATTTCTCTAGGTTTAATGTAGTATAAACCTTGAGAATTCGTGCTTATGCGTAAAATGAATGAGCTATGTCCAATTATTATTTTATTTTTTTCAGGAAAATTGTCGAATGACCGCACAAAGAAGTGTCTTGGCCCCGAAACCTCTCAAAGAAACACAACAACAAAATCTCAAACGGAAATGAATTAAATAAAAATGGTTTAGTAAAAATTATTTATTTCTCTTACAAAAATTATCTATTTGCGTCAAATAATCACAAATTTTATCCCTACAATACAAAAGATCACAACACAGACCAACCCAGAACGATACATAAAAGAAACTACGAAAACTCTAAATATCTTTTCAGACATCCTGGGTCAAGCACACCACACAATTCTCAACCACTGCAACTACTTTAAGCAAAAACCTACAGTGAGATCCGAGAAGCTGAACAAGTCCCAGAGAAATGTCTTGCAACCAACGACGATATCTTTTCAGACAGTCCCTTTGGGAGCAAAACCACATCTAAACCCAGTAATAAATATCTTCCGTCAGCATCCGAACAAGTCCTCCCGTCCTATGCTGAGCACGAAACCTCTTTATCTAGCTAATCTTCTAGCGAATGTGCCGATGACATCAAGTTGTGCAATACGCTGAACCGGAGTGCATTGTACTGCTTCACCCTTGCAAAATTTTGCTATTTTATTTGTTTTACCTATTGTGTTAAGTTTATATGTTTTGAATATTAAATTGGAGTTTTATCTTCCATCTTTGGTAATTCCGGGAAAGTTATATGATTGGAGAGTTGGTTGCTACCGTATTTGCATTGGCCTTACGAAGTCTGAAGAATATTTTGGAAGTCTGTCTTGCAATTCTTGCCTACCCAAAAAAAATTTTTTTGACTATATTCTTCATGATTGGACATAACTCAGTACTGTATCCTTTATTTTATGGGTTAACTTCAAATTAGTAATTTAATTCGAAATCGTCTGTATAACGGCACATTATATCAAGTTTATTACTGTCGCACTATATTGAACAGCTTTGATTCTGGACTCCCTACTATTAGGGGCTTGATTCTATTATGAACCCAACTAGACTATTGCAGTGAACCCATTATTTTCGTAACTCTAACAAGACTATTAGTAACGCCTCATGGTTCCTCAAAAGTACTTAATTCAATATATTTTTCTAAATTGGATTTTGTCTGAAAATGAACGAACAGTTTGACTCAAAATTAATAACGTCGACTAAAATGTAACTTTAATCATTTTTCATACCTTGTTATAGGATTTGTTAGAAGTTGAGAATGAAAATAAAAGGGATGAAAGAAACGTCAGTAACTACCTATTCATCTCGAGTAACAAATTAATACTATCCTGCTGGGCCCAAAATGATGGATGCATTATGTTTATTTGAATGGTAAAATATTAGTTATAGGGTGAGTCACATATTCGTAAATAATTCGTGTATAATGATTTTGGTATAGCTGACGAAAATAAATTGAATGGCGATTTTATGTTACATTCACTCTATTTTTATTTTTATTTCTATCTAAATGGATCGATAAATACTAATGCAACACTTTACTTGGCTGGTGCTGAAAGCTTTCCCAAAATCGGACGAGAATACCTAACTTAATCATGTCAAATCGAATTTTAACTCAATAAATTTTCATCATAAATTGGATTGACCTTTCAAACGTTCCTTTTTCAAACCTTTCAGAACTTTCTCAATACCGAATTCAAAAAGCGTAAAATACTCTCAACTCACTTTCATTTACGCAGAACCCCAATTCATAATACCCATTCAAGAAACAAAACACCAACGGGATCCTGATTCCCGCTGCTCCACTACCCATTCTTCATTCAGCAGTATTTTAGCGGCTCCCATGTCGCAAGACAGAACTAAAACAGTTGCACGATCGTATCGCATTGTTGCGAGGCACGTAAGTTAGTACATGTTGAACGACTTTCGCAAACGCTACCGTACAACAAAATAATTGTCGATGTCGATCAAGACTGAATCACGGGAGTCATTGTGGTTATTAGGCATTTGTTCGCTCGTTTATTTGTTTGATGCTGTCATTTTAGGGTAATTATGAGAATTTAATTACATGGGGTTGTGTAAAATGTTATACATGTTCACATACGTAGATAATATTGAATGACGTCTGACAATGATAGGTGAATGGTGATAAGCCGATATACAATTGATACGTTTTATCATTCAAATTCATTCTCAGAATTCTTTCCATATTTTTCAAACAACCTATTTTCCTTGTCCAACAAAAACTTAGTGGAAATGAATTCACTATCAATTTCCTTCCTAATTAAAAACCCGATAAACCGAGTCAGTCTAATGAATATTTCAACAATCTCCAATGCAGACCGTTTCAATAATAACACACTTGTTCGTTCCTCCACAATTAAAATGGTCGATAATACAGGGAAGTTGGAAGGAAGGAATTGTTCTGTAGACTCATTCTGTATAATTATATTTTCCACATTAGTCGCCAGTCAAACGTGAAGACTGTCGTGATCGTGATATCTAATATTAGACACGATACAATATGCATGGTAATTAGCAGATCACACCTTCACTTCACTGTTTTCTTACTCTGTATCTTTGTCATGAGTATGTAAACATGGAATTTCTAAGCTTAGAATCCTATTGTAATTGAAATTATTTCTAATAATGCATGGTTATAATACATAGTTATATTCTCGGCTGATGGTATCTTTAAAATGCAATGCAACATATCATTCATTAGAGTAAGACTAACTAAAAACTTACCAATAGACAGATTGTTTATATATTTCTTTTATTTTCAGTGAAATACAAAGATCATTTACAATCAATCTTTGATGATAGAATTCTGATTACGTCAAGATCATGTGTTTCATAAAGATAATGTCCCTTTCTTAATTCTAACAACACAAAATGTCCGGCTTTCTTTTACGATCAAGAAGTTTATCAGGAGGAAAAAGTCCCAAGATTAAAGATAAAACTGACGCAATCAATCCACGGCTTCTCACATTGATATGACGTCACAGAATCAATCATCTCTCTAGATAATCATTGACATTGCAATGGCTGACAATAGAAAATTATTTGATAGGACAAGGGCAGATGATGAAAAGGAGAATTTTGAAATTTGTGATAACGTTTCTTCGAAGAAAAGATAAGTGTATGGAATGCATTGATTCATAGTTTCAGAAAAAGGACATGCCGGAACTTGTAAAAAATTGTGTGTAGATTTTTTTGATAGTGAATTCATTACTCGTGCTATTATTGAAAATTAAGCGTAGTTTGTTACACATATTAATTAGAGTAGTCTAATGAAGGGTCAACATAGAGAATAAGTTAGTGTACTACCTACCCTTTTACCCTAGGAATAATACAAAGCCAACCACAAATAGTCGACGCCGCAAAGGCGTAATATGAACCATCGACCTGACGACAAAGAAGAATGAATGATTGAAAAAACGAACAGCATTCGTCTTTAGGAATGACATTTGCAGTGAAGAAGACCGGTCAACAGCTAATGTCAATTCATAACATGAAATTGACGTTTCAATCAAGAATTGTCATCTTATCGTATGATCATTTCTTGAGGTAGAACATGTACAGATAACTAATTAATTCGACCTACTACTGTTTTGCATAGTCGATCGCATGCGCAACTACGGAAGGTAAATGTAAATCATTATGCATTAATTAATTGCATGGCGATAGTGATCGTCATTCGTCATTGGATAAAAAGTGAAAATGGTAGTTTTTTTTATAAATGTTGTTTCGTGTCACGAAGTAAAATATTTACACGTAAAAGTTAGTTAAAATGGTAGATATTTACGTTATTTGATACACCCAAGGGAATTAACATTATTTTCATATCACACCGTGTAGAAAGCGGTAGTATTAAATATGGGAAAATATTTGATTTACCGGCAATAGTCATGCTCACGCGATTATTAGTTGTGCGATGCGCATGCGCATTCGTTCGGGAATTTTTTCACAGATCATTAGAGTTATGATTTAACTGTCTGACACGGTTTTGAAGAAAATCTTGAATTTCCTCTTTTTCAATTCAAGAATATTTGAGGCGTGAAGTAGGTTTCTTAACATTTCTCAAGACATACTGCACCTCTATTGCGTAACGCACCTACTTTCACAATCCGAGGGATTATGAAAGAAATATGTTTGAAAAAATCGTCTGTTCGACAAGGTAAATAAGGTAATGAATGAAGTCATTGCTATTGTTAAACTGAATTACCCCGCTGGTTTGTGAAATTATACTTACTGTACACAGTTCAGTTGCATTCAGTAGTCTTATCAAACATCTTAATTTTCATAACAATTAGCACTACGATTCCATACTTTTGTGGTACCTTTATGATACTTCCAAACGGTTTTTTATTTTAAATTCATTAGTCTATTTACAAAACAAACCCTTTTAGCAGATACCCAATCTACTGAACATACTTCCAAAATATCAAATAATATTGTTTTAACTAATCTACCAAACCCATTAGACATCGCTGTAGGTCTAACAGCGTCAACAGATTTCACGGTGATCAGTCCAACGATTGACAGCCGAGGTGCGTCGGGACCTCGAGACACAATAGAAGACTATTATACGAATGTCCTATTATCTCATAATACGGGTCGGGTTACGCCAGGTTACTTCATAATAGTGCGTCTTTAAGATGAATTGATTTGGATTAGGAATGCTGGCAGGGAGAGACTTGACACAGGACTTTTGGGGACGTTGACGTCAAATTTGGGAACTGACGCATTCAAAATTACTGTTTGAGGAACGTGGAATAATTTCGGGAGAATGATATACATTGCTGTGCTTGACGATAAAAAGACTATTAAAGTCCTCAGTAATAATTCAATGAAAGTGACACATTGGGATAGGTCGACTAAATTGTTGAGGCAGGGCAATATAGTGGTTATAGTGCGCTTGATTATTCGAATTGTAATCCAAACATGACTGATCGCCAGTCAGTCCTGTAATGAAAGAAAGAAGTATGTCAGTACGTCTTTCTTCATCGCAGTAATAGTTGCAAAGGAAATTGGTAACTCGAACGTTAGCTAACATCCTGCCAGAACTTGCACATGTTGATATTTTATTGTTAGTGACTTACGTAACTGCTGAAGCTCGAGTTAATGTCACAAGTACAAGTCTATTGATAGATTTTGACATTTGGTTTAAAAGGACGAGATGCAACAGTGTTGGCTGTTGGTTGGTTGAGTCACCTCAATTGAGATTAGCACATCATTTTTTCTCTATACGGCGGTTCGGTTTCTCTGACTGGGATATTTTTGTTCTGCCCATACCCGTCCCATATCTTCATTATTTGGTCATTTTAGTACATGCAGTCGTGTTCAATCATGTCCGGAATTCAGCTTGTTCCGTGTGAGATTCCTTTAACCAAAAAATCCCATTTATCCAAAATTTGTTCCACGCATTGTCATTGACGTGCATTCCGGAATTAGACATGCATTGGATAATACTTCATACAATTTCCAAAATTGGAGCTTCAATGGAATGGATGGGTGGCGCCCGATGAATAGATAACTATAAAATTTTGGCGACGAAGTCTTTTATGTCTCGTCAATGCACAGACCGCATTGGACTTTTTGTCCAAGTAAAAAATTTTATGACCAACATTGGTATGCGCAGGCGCCAATATTTATTGATAGTCCCCTCAAAAACCGTTACTGGCTCCAATATTTGAACAAATAATGAGCAACTTTCTTTCTTTGTAATTAGTCATAACAAAATGCCAACTGAGGTATTTTTATTAGTATCCAGCATTAATATCAACATATAGACTGGAGAAAGTCATGTTATTAGAAAACGTTCTGATGAATAAGATGTAAACTTACGTCATTAAATGAGATGTTGTAAAGTTGTTAGTAAATTAATTATGTCTAGTAACTTGTCAAGTCAGCTTTTTACTGACCATGAAGTTTCTTGTTGCAGGAATCACATTGAACTCGTTAACTGCTAATGAATTGTATTGTACATCGACAAAAAATGGCTTTATCACGTTATTAAGACGCCAGTTTTATATGACGAGTAACTTTTAGCGTCAATTATTATAAGTGTACCTATGTTTAGGACCAGTGGGAGAACAGAAGTCAGGACTGTAGTTTTTTACTACTTACTAAATGTATTCAACCAAGGGATCCTAGGAAGTAAGAAACATTATACTTGTATTAATGATAAAGAGAACCGTCTGCTGGACACATGTGGGAATTTCAATGCAAGCCGCCGATAAACAGTACTTAACATGAACTGAATCAATGGCCTGATTCATACAAGTGAATATCTAGCCGAGCTTGCTTATATTACTGGGAAATGTCAAACAGTATCCGATAGTGTTGGTCAGAATTGATTAATTTTGAAATTGCTTACAGTCAGATGAATTGACAGTCGATCCTAACTGTTGGAAAAGGCTGGGAAAACGAAGAATGCAGTATATCATCATAATCGTTAAATCACAACGTTTTATCGTTGCATACGCACGAAAGTTTTTTTTGTATTGTTAACAACAATGAAAAATTTACATAAAAAGAGATTGTTGAATCTTTTCATGATTAATGAAGGATCAAAATAACAATCACCGGACAATAGTCATCTCCTAAAAAAGTATGTAAAACAAATTATTCAACTATTGATCCCGACACATCTCAATAAGCATCAAGCGACTGTTAAAAGAGCATCCGAGAATCCGAACTATCAATTTAATAATAAAAAAATGAAAAAACTATTATTCATCTCTTGTCCAAAGACACCACCCTAAAAATATACAATGACATAGATAAAAGTGCAAAAGTAAACAAGAAAGTAAAGGCGTCATTATAGCGAGCTGGTGACGATAAAAAATTGAATCATAGCAGGGGACATCTGACGAAGGTCGGTAAAGCACCCGTGGGAATCATCGTATGATCGCGGGCCATAGGGAATTTGCATCGACTAGATCCCGTTCTAGGAGTGCGTTTGACGATGAATAAAGTAAGCATTGTTGTTCCTAATGTAAGTTGTAATGTATGTTCCTAAGGTAATGAAACGGAAATATTTGCTATTGTTGTTATTGTTAGTAGTTATTTAGCGGTTAGTGGCGGAACCGGTTTTTAAATAACTCGGTTTATGATTCGTTGAAAAGGTTGGATCATTTTCAGTTTTTATCGCTTAGCCGTGGTAATTGAAGATGGTTGCTTGTGCTTCTATGCATTTGAAAGGTTCCAAGGTTATAAATGTCTTTACATTAGAAGGCCAATAAAATGGTTTCTATTTCCATAAGCACGCAAATGATTAAAATTCTTAAATATTAAGTAATCTTTAATGATAATTGACCACACTATCATGGGTAAATATATTTTTTACGCGTGCTACACACTAAGAAATTAATGAATATTCATATTTTTGTTACCTACTAAAATCTTGTTGCGGTATAATAAAAATTGTTTTTATGTTACAAAACAAGCATTGTCATTCATTTATGATATTATCACGAAGTGTTTCTTGTGATACATCGTTGAATGGACTCTCACTAACATTTTCACCTTATCTCTTTTATGAAATCTCTTTTTATTTAGCTCTTGATTATTTTATTCCTCTAAGTTTTGGAGGGTAAACAGAATTGCAGTCAAGATGACTTTCAAAATCATAGTTAGAAATATTTAAAATCACCCACCAAAACTTGACTTATTGTCCTCATCTTAACGCTTTAATATAAAATATTTTTAGTACCTTTCTAGAATTTAATCGTATTTTCGGCTTCTCATCAAATTAGCATAAACCAAATATACTCGTATGTTCGTCATTAAAAACGTTGCCGACAAGTTAGTAATGATTGCAAACAGCGTTAATGAGTAATTGGGATTGGACGTACGGACGTCAAGTTGGTCGTAGCTAAGTCTGTTCATTTTTGCTTTTAAAAATAAAACAAGTAGTCCATTTCCAGTGTTTATTGGTTTAAAGTGCTACACGTACAGTCATAAACAAAATAGTCTGTTATATGGTGAAACAGTGGTTTAAAGAGGCAAGAAAAGTGCAAAATAATAAACTTAAAAACTAAAGTGCAAAAAAGTACCTACTACTACAAAAAGTGAATTTTACAATCGTTTATTTACAAATACTGAAAAAGCCCGGGTATCGGAGTGCATCCGGTGTGTGTGTTGTGTTGAAAGTAGTCCAGCGTTATATGGTGTTGTCACCCCACTATACTTCCCATACTTTAACCCACCATAAACACAATTTGTTGGTGCAGCGCCATCTATTGACGCTCCGGGGTATCAAATCAACAAGATCGACCGCTAATAGCTGCGCAGTTAATTACTAAGCAGCAACATGCCCGCAGCGAAGTGTGGTGGTTGCGCAAAATTTATATCACCACTAGAGGCCGCTAGGTGTTCCACTTGCAACGCTCTTTTTCATCGAGCTTGCGCTTTTTTACCACCGTCGGGTTTTGTTAATCCCACCTGGGTCTGCCCTAATTGCAAAAATACATCGGCTAAGGGCAAGGCGGCTGCTGCACCGGCGGAGGTATGTGCGACGGAAGAGTCTATGGATACCAGCGGATTGAGCTGCAGCACACTGGGTGATAATCAAGATATTGCCCCGGGTTTGTCTAACATCCTACGTGGTTTTAAAGAGGAGTTGCGAGCTGAGCTGTGCAAAATGTTTAAGGAAGAGTTGCGGGCAGAATTGCAGGCGATGCAGAAACAATTCAAATCCGAATTTCAGAGTCTTCGTACAGATCTGGCTCAGCTCCAGGTGGACAGAGACCATATGAGAGGGACAATTGAGCAGTACGGTAAGCGAATGGATGACATGGATAGCAGAATAGATAGTCTGGAGCAAGGAATGACTGTCACGAATGGTTCGGGAGCGACCGAGGAAATTGCACAATTGAAGCGAGAATTAAATGACCGGGACCAACAACTATTATCCAACGATTTGGAAATCTCAAATTTGCCGGAATTGATCTCACAAAACCTCACGCATACGGTGAAGCTAATAGCTACAAAATTAGGCGTAAAAATTGAAGATCGTGACATCGTTAGCGTGGACCGCATGGGCGGCAGGCAAGTTAATGCTGCGAACGCTGCGGGCCCAGTGGAGACCCGCCCGCGTACCGTGGTCGTGCGCCTCGTGCGCCGCGACCTGCGTGACGAGCTTATGCGCGCTGCGCGTGTGCGACGCGGGGCGAACACCGCGGATCTCGAAATGTCCGGTCCATCAACTAGGTACTATTTAAATGAACGCCTAACTAAAGCGAACCGCCTGTTATTTCGGCGGGCACGGGAGGCGGGCCAACTTCTCGGTTGGCAATTTGTGTGGACGAAGCATGGCCGTATTCTTGCACGACGTAAGCCCGGTGACAAGGCAAAGCTCATCCGCAATGAGACGGATCTACTGGAAGTCTTTGGACCAAACGGTGAAAAGCTCCCTCAGAACTAGCTATGTTAATATTAAGTTTAGGCTTGTTCTTAAGTTGTTAAGTCAGTTATTTTTTGTTTTAAAAGGTTATGTTTTCGGCACTGCACGTCTTGGCTGCGGGTGGAGCAGGTGTGCATTTGTTGTGGTTATAGCGTACGGATATCATCATCAGTATAAGATTAATAATTCATTTTCATTATCAACTCACTATTGTATTACGTCTCTTTCGTCATTATTCCCGTTTTTTGCCCTATTAATTATTTATGCTTACTATTATTATTATTATTTTATTATTTATAGCTCAACCCTAGTTTTGAATGTTTCTATCTTTATTTCATGCACAAATGCCGCGCAATAAACATATTAAATTTGGTCTTCTGAACGCAGGCTCATTATCAACAAATCATGATGAGTTTATCATTGCTATGTACAATCACTCCGTCGATGTCATGGCAATTAATGAGACGTGGCTGAGGGAGGGGGAAGAGGGCCGGGCGCCAGTGGTACCTGGATATCAACTGCGTCATAGACCACGCCCAGAGACAATCCGTGGGGGGCGCGGGGGAGGGGTCGCGTTTTATATTAAAACCGGAACCAGCGTTCGAACTAGAGCTCACCCCCATCACCCGCAGGTGGAGCAAATGTGGCTGAATATAACAGCTAAGAATAAAAAATTGCTTATAGGAACTGCATACCGGCCCCCTTGGTTAGATTTAGATATCTACCTAGATGCGATCACGGACAGTATCTGTGCATTGGCTCCGTACGACAATATTATTTTGTTGGGTGATCTCAATGTTAATATGCTTGACATAAATAATTCTAAGACAAAAAAGCTCACGGAATTCCTAAACTACTGCAACATGGATCAAATTGTTCTCATGCCAACGCATTTCGTAGGAGACAGTGCTACTCTGATCGATGTGATATGTACGGATGCACGGTATCGGGACGTAGTTGTGGACCATATTGCGGAACTGGGTCATCACTCGTTCGTATCATGTGAAATAGTTTTTAAGAAAGAGAAACCGTTGCGTAAAAAGGTGACATATCGCCCGTTTCGAGACATATCGGCTGATGATTTCCGGAGAGATCTGGAAGCAATCCCGTGGGACTCAATCTGCGACCTACATGATGTAAATGACATGGTGAATTCCTTCAATTCACATGTAATTAGGCTTTTCGATGCCCACGCACCTATAAAAACTAGAACTTTAAAAACTCAACCAACGCCTTGGATAACAGATATTATTAAATTAATGTTTAAGTTGAGAAACAATGCCCGTTATCGATATCGTCAAACTAAACTGGAAGCACACAAACACTACTACATAGACCTTAAGCACCAAGCAATAGTTGGTTTATTAAATGAAAAAAAAGCGTTTTTTACGAAGTATATAAATGACAACATCTGCGACTCAAAATCACTATGGCACAATATAAAAAGGCATGTGCTTCCAGTCTGTAAGGACGACGATGTGCTTCTAGAGCAATTTAACGACCCAGACGGGATCAATTCAGCCTTCCTAGATGTGCCGGGCGACCCTACTGCGAACACTTGCCAACAGACCTTCTTTGAATCAAATCGGTACGGGACCGCAAGTTTCACAATGACGCCAACAGACCCGACAACAGTTTTAAATATTTTAAAAAACATATCAACAAATGCGCAAGGGATTGATGGTATATCGATGGAAATGTTAAGTCTCACACTCCCGCAAACATTGACTGCAATAACGGAGATAGTGAATAGATCCATTACATCTAATATATTTCCTGACTTGTGGCGTAATGCAATTGTGCGGCCAATTCCAAAAAATAATAACCCGCAAAGCTACAAAGATCTTCGTCCCATAAGCATACTGCCATGCTTGTCCAAGGTGTTGGAAAGAGTGGTGTATCTGCAAGTTTCCGATTTTCTCGAAGTGAATGCTATGTTGCCTGAACTGCAGTCGGGTTTCAGAAAGGGTCGCGGAACCACAACTGCCTTGGCAGACGTGTTGGGTAATATCCTTGAAGCCCGGGACCGTGGGGAGGGATCTATTCTGGTGCTGCTCGACTATTCGCGGGCCTTCGATTCAATTAATCTTTCTTTATTGTTGTCCAAACTGGCGTATTACGGATTTGATAACCAGACAACAGGTTGGTTTGAAAGTTACCTAACGGGCAGAACGCAGCGAGTGGAGATGCGCATGAAAGACGGTTCCACGGTATCTTCCACCCCACAATTAATAACAAGGGGCGTTCCTCAGGGATCGCTGCTCGGCCCGCTTCTCTATATACTGTACAGTGCCGACATAACTACGTGCATTAAGAACTGCAAATATCATGTGTACGCGGATGATACCCAGTTGTATGTCTCGTTTACCGCCAATAACACAGCATCCGCTGTACGTACCCTAAATGAGGAACTTGATAGAATTGCTTCGTGGTCTATTGGAAACTCACTAGTACTAAACCCTCAAAAAACTAAGTTTATGGTAATGGGGAGCAGAAACCAAATTAAATCAATTCTATCAACGAAACCAGATGTTAAAATCATGGGGGAAAGTATACAAAGAGTAGAAGTCGCACGTAACCTGGGTCTCATCACCGATCCAGAACTTCGTTTTGAAGAGCACATTAATGGCGTAGTAAAAAACTGTTTTTATAGATTAAAGGTTCTGTACAGGGTGAGGGACTTCCTTAGTATTGTAGTGAGGAAGAGATTGGTGGATAGCCTAGTACTATCTAAACTTAATTATTGTGACACTGTATACGGGCCGTGTCTCCTTTCCCGTACAGAACGTCTAATACAGCGTGTACAGAACGCGTGCGCTCGTTATTGCTTTGGCATACCCCGGAGGCATCATATCACACCGTATTTAAATGAACACAGTATATTAAAAATGGTTGCACGACGGAAACTACATTTGGCCGTTTTAATGTTCGGTGTCATAAAAACACACAAACCGGAATACCTGTTTAAAAAAATTAGCTGGAGGCACGAGCACTACAGCTACTCTGCTCGTTCCACGTCCAACCCGATTTCGATGCCTCGACATAGGACCACAGCCTTCAGAGGATGTTTCAAGTACGCCGCTTCTCGCTGCTGGAATGATTTGCCACCTCCCATAAGATCCCTGAAAACAAAACAAAATTTTAAGTTACATCTGAAAAAACACCTATTAGAAAAACAAAACTATGAACAACAAATATTTTATAAATAAACACTCACGTAAGGTTTATCATCTATGGTCAAGGTGTATCATCGTCCCAGCGGCTCGAGGCGGCGATATCGAGTCGTCTCGGTCGGTAGTGGTCTTAGTCGTATCGCGTCGGATGCGTCTTGTCATCCTCCCTCATGCCGATAACGATGTATATGAACTTATACGTAGGTATTAGGTAGTAGTATACACTAAACACGTCACGTTTGATCAAGCGTCGACTAAGACGCAAGCGCAAGCCAGTTACCTACTGTTTGTATGTCGTTTGGCGGTAGTAACACATTGTGGGTACATAGTCACGCATGACGCGCCAAGTATCTTAACGGACTCGTGCGCCGCCGCTGTCTGGCCGCGCTCCGCCACCGCCGCGCCGCGACGGCGCATGAGCCTAGCCGCGCACCCAGCTATGACTCACAGTACGTCATCGCGCTCATAGACGCGATCGGGAAATGCAAATTGCAAACTGTACTCGTACTTTATTACTGTGAGCGCGAAGGTGATGGTGGGAGCGAGACGAAACACTGTATTGATAGTGGTGTTTTAGGTGGGTACAGTGGTGATGCCTGCGGATAATTTGTATATGTTATTTAGTAATTTTATTCATACTGTTGGTTGTTGCATAATATTCTATGTACTATTTGTTTTATTTTATATTTATGTATAATTCTGAATTTTAAACCTGACTTGGTTTCCGTACGTTTTTTTTTCGGGTGACCACTGAAAATCAGCGCTGTGCTGTGGGTCTAGCATAGCACAGCATCATGCTGAGTGGAAGCCTTCTTGTCACAGTCATGACGTGCCAGCAGCTGCCTACTATTTCTGTTTTGTACTCGTTATTGTATACGTATTGTTATTGTTTTGTTACCTACTCGAGTTTTTATTATTTTTTTATGCACGTGTTTCTGTGACGAATAAAATTATTTTTCTTTCTTTCTTTCTTTCTTTCTAATTGCCAAACAATACAACTGTTCCACCGTATCTAAATGGTACCGAATGCAGTGTAAGTCTGGGGCCACAATGCGTCTATCGTGACGAAGCTTCGCAGTACTACACGCTACACGCAGATGTGACCAACCGTCTGACCAAGATAATGTATCAGACCAAGATTATCTCTGGACTTTAAAAGAGACTATGACCTCCGAGTTTGCGTCAGCGTTTCTTCTCTAAGTAGTCAAATAGGACTTCAGCTATATTTTTAAATATTTTTGACGTGTAAAATTGTTTGTTAAAACTAAAAATTTCACCAGTATCGGCTATTGTATCGATAGATCGGATCTCTTATCGCACGGGTAACGGCCCAAAGAAATACGAAACTGCTAATATGATCACCGCATAGCACGATAACATTTTAGGGAGAAAAACTTGAAGCTTCGGCAGTCATTGCTTCGTTAAAATAGACGAAAGTGTGGTCCCAGCATAAAGCAAATAACGCCCCGTAGTTTTGTAATTACGAGGCGTAGGTAAATACACGAAGTTTTGAAACGAGGCGTTAATCGGTATGCACTTCATTAGCTAACATTTACGGAATAATGTGGCAATTATGCTGTGTGGAGGTGATAAATATTTGTTCGTTTTGTTAATGTTTTGTTGTGCAGAGCGTGGGTGATTCGTAATTTGTCGTAAATATTTGTGACGTGACATTATGGTTGTGAACAATGCACAAACCAAATATCGATTTGCTTAAGGGTCCCCACTTTTGTTAAATTATAATTATATTTTGTCGATTTTCGCCAGATCGACCTATGCTGTTATTTTAGTTTTGATTTCTTAAAACCAGCGGGGTAATTGCGTAACACACGCTTTCGTTTAGACAATTATTCAATATTTTAAGAGGTCGATACTTTCATGCCGACGGTACACACCACTTTTTAAGGCGTTTTGATGACGTAGTATCTGATATTATTATTCGGGCGCAGTTGACTCGGGCCGAGCTCTCACTGACCCGATAAGCAGATGAATTTTTCAAACAATGGATTAGCAATTTTCTTCAAAATCCTTCGGATTGAGACTTAATGTATGTTACGCAATTGGGGAGCAGGTTGTCAGTAAAAAGTAGTATGGTTAAAGAAACATAATCTAACAATGTGAGTTCCATTTGTCTCCAAAATGATTTCAAGACACATGGTGATCCAATAGCGTTGATAAATGAGGTTATGTGAAAAGCTAGTGTTCAAGTATTCCAAGCAGATGGATTACTTTAAGAACCACATGAACAGTTCGCTCTATATAGAGTGCGTCCCACGCAAATTGTTATAGTCTTGTTAGAGTCAACTGAGACAAATTAATTAATGTATTCGTAATCACTGGTCTGGTGTACTAACCTATGTGTGTTCGTGTAATATTGCTATAATCATTGGCAATACATATGTCTTTAAGTGGAGACACTTTTGGTATCATGGTCATTGTTTTAGATTGGTTACGGTTTTTTTGCAAGTCGTTATGTCTACGTTTCCGGATTTCTCAATCAGATGCTATAGAAGTGGAAACTCTTGAACATCCTATTCACGTAGGTAGTCCCTTATGACATGGATTTAGGACATCATCTTCTGTTCTTACATAGCTCCATGGATGGGGAAAGAACTTCTATATCTAGCTTTTAACAGAAATTTAAAAAAACGCATGAATAATATTAGATGCATCACAAGATAAGCCTACTATCGAACTCCTTGGCGAACCAAGGTATAAAATTATGGAAGTATTGAACCCTAGTCTCAAGGAACCGTTTGCAATACCCGATAAGATTTCCCAAGTGTGAGTAAGTGTCATAACAGGAAAATCGAACAAGGAAGATCTCAAATCTCTGCCAATCATCTAGGAACTATGTTCACTGATAAATCAACTACCGACAACCAATTACGTAAGCAGTATTTAATATTATGCACTTTTTATCAATCATCTAGAAATCAAAAGGTCTATCAATGAATCTATGATTACATAAGCTTCTCCCCACAACTTTGGTCACGTTAAGTTCACTAAGCTCAGAAGAAGATATCAATTTGTCATCACTCAACTTACTATGTGAATATGAATGGATATAAGAGAAGTAACAAAGCAAAGTACACAGAGATGGAATGTGTGAAACATGATTTGGCTAAGAATGAAGAAATCGCTGAGAATACTACTGATAGAAGAAGCACGACAAATATTGCGAAGAGCTCAATATGGTTGGTATGAGTATGAAACTGGAGGATGACGACGATGCTTCGCAGGATAATCGGTTAAGCTTACCAGCTGACCTACCATCACATGAAAGACAACTAAGATATAGTAGTTACGTTGTTCTCAGAAAACGTTCTCACGCGATGTAGACATCGTAGAAAGATACAAATTCAAAACAAAAACTGTAATTTCTTGCCTTTAAGGTTCAATTGCATCATTCACAATTATTATAGATGGATATGGAAGATATATTACAAAGCACCTTTTAATACTTCTCTATTACGTAAAAATTCAACTAAAAGTTCTATAAAATGTATTATCTGCGGAAATCGCAGTTTAGGGTTCCGCTAGTTCGAGCAATTAAATGACTCCATATACAATTACTTTATGAGCATAGATATTTAGCAATGGTGATTAAAACTTCACGGGTAATACAAAGATCGTTTATCAAGATGATAATAATGGATTGCGGAAGTTATTTCCTTTTTATTATAGGAGTTGTATGCACATTCTACGTTTGTATTGTTTTTTTTACTTCCGAGTCTTTAATAGAAAGACAATTTTGTAATAACGATTCTACGACCGTGAGCTTTTATGGAAACCTAAGTATTGTTGTGGTTTTCTGATATATACGAGTACCAACTTACGTTTACTTTTAATGTCTTTACGTAAGCCTTCCTCCTAATCGCTTGGACTCAGTTGGAGTATGTGTTCATGAGTAAGACTCCATCGTTGACTTCATCTATCACTTTCCATCAGGCGATCAAGGTCAAGGGCAGACCCATTTCGCAATTTTAAAAAAGAGGTCTGGGAGTCAAATCATTGGTGATATTGTTGATGTCCGATCTGTCTGCACCTATATATATTAATGACGGAACAAACGTTAATCCAGCACAATGATAAGAATGCGGAGAGAGTAGTTTTCTTCTTTAACCATAAAATACAAAATATTTGTGTCAAACCATTGCCAAATCCTACGTTTGCGTTTGAGTCATGCAATAAATCATCAGTTGTTACTTTGTTACCAAACAGCCTCAGCATTGATTCACCCTTAGCTATGATATTATCTGCTATCAATATGTTATCTTAAATCTCTGATTCTGTGGAACTGTCGGATTTTAGTTGTGAAGTGTAGGGCTGGTTTATATCGCACAGAGGTAGGATATTGTCCGCTGTCCAGCCAGCTATCTAATTACGCAACACATTTTCGTAAATGATTACGACTAATCTGTTTCATTTTGTCAGTTCAACAAAATTCATTGCGGTATTTACGTTGTTGAGCAGATTTTTTTTTCTAACTTATGAAGCAATGGATTAGCAATCTGTTTCAATATGATTTAGACTATGATGGATCGTGTATTACACAATTATGGTACAGGTAAACCAGCATGGAGGAGGCTTTAGATAAAAGAGGAGGGTCGAGGGCTTGGGGTTTTTGATGAGGTTTTTTTATTTATTTTTTGTTTCCAAAATACATAACATTATCATCAATGACAGCCTCGTACCACGCACTGTTGAGTATAGGCCTCCCCTTTAGTGCCATGCTTCCCTGGGCTTTGTGAGTCTACTCCAGTCTTTAAAATACTTATTGATTTTGAGAATTGTTTCTAGGTGGGCGAATAATTTGTTCATAGGAACTTATAGGTTGCTCGATTAGGATAATGTTAATAGCATAACGCATTTTCATTTTAATGCTTGCTTCTATTAATCGACTGCATACGTAGTTAGTTGACCATCATAAACTACTACATTATCGAGCTAGGTAATCGAGTAGTTTATTTACTGACCTTTTTCAAATACCAGGCAAGCCATTTAACTTAGTCAGTCTATGAGAATATGTAGACTATTATGCGATGACATTTTGATAGCTCTTAGTAAAAGGAAAATGAACTGTGCCATCTTGAAAAAGTACTGTTTATGTTTATACGGCTTGTTAGCTATATTGGCGCAATCGAAATTTCAGCCGACAGTCTTTTTCGTAATCCTAATCCATATCTCACGTCCACAAAAGGACCAGACTAACTAGGTTGTAATGACTACCTTTGCAGTTATGGTACGGAACAGTGTAGCTACCTAGCTGAATAAAATAAAAACATTTCGGTAATAATAAACACACTATCCTCCTCATAAACGGTCATTTCATAACCGCGAACAGAAGTAATACATCAGTAGCTTGTACTAATGAGGCAGTGACATGTAAACCGTCCCATGCAAGTGAAAGTTCCAGCTGGCGCATACTCATTCATCACACTGCAACAACCGTGTAGGAGTGTGGTAGGACCATATAGAAGTTGAGTGCAGAAGGCTTGGGGCCCATTTAATAAAATAGGCGACAATTTAACAATTTTTGTTTAGATTTTATGCTTTATTATGTATGTATTTATTAATATGACTATACAGGGTGGCAGGGAACATCGACGCGAAAACTCTTACCATGGATTCAGAACATGATTCCGAACCCCCCTGCGTCGAAATTTATCGTCGGTTATTAAAAAAAAAACTGCTGCATAGGAAAGTGTAATACGCGGTCAAAATGTATGGAACAGCAAAAATTTTTTTTTAATAACCGACGATACATTTCGACGCAGGGGGGTTCGGAATCATCTACTGAATCCATGGTATCAGTTTTCGCGTTGATGTATGCCACCATGTATACTCATTATAACACATATATTTCGCAATGTCCGTTATATTAAATAGGGCTTTGTTATCCTACTGGTCAAACTGGTAAACACCATTTAGAGACGATTAGGTTATTTGCCAGATCATTTTCAAGGAAAGGAATATCAAGCGTGGAAACTATAACGGGTGTAAAAATACCCTTAACGAAACCGCGAGTCACTTGTTTTTCCCGGTGTTAGTATTTTTTTGTACTTGACCGTACCTGGGAACCTTCTGGTTACGGAGATATTCAAAGTTCCAAACTTTTTTTTACATTTCTATATGAAAACAAGTTTGAAATGTTATAAGGTTATAATAACTTAACTTTAAATACTCCCACGTTCCCTGTATCGTTACATGCACTCATAAGCACAATGTTTTACGTGCGTTACATTTCACACTACCAAGGAATTTACACACCAAAAATAAAAGTCGTTTCCCAGCAATTTTTTTTTGGACAACCTTACTTAATTTTATGTACGGGATGCGACGGATTCGTCTGTGGCTTCGTGAAGGGTTTTTTTATACCCTGTGGGTAGGTACTTTTAACTGTTCCTTCCTCCTTTAATTTGTTTGATATCTGACGCCTCATTAGACAAATCTGTCTCGATGGACCAACATTTTATCTCATTGTTTAGTTTCTAATTATGTGGTAAACGGTAAGATAGCATTAGGTTACCAAGCATAAGCATTAGGTTAATTGAGGAAAATCATAGTACAATATTATAATGCATTATGCTAAAACCAGTTCGATTTTATTAATTGTATTGCTAATGTCAAAACCACATTAAAAAAACTACAATCTTTTTTATCCCTTATTGAATAGAGTTGACCTACTGTATCTCTTACTCAGGTGCATCAAACGTCCATTAAGCCGTCCATCTGTCCATCCACAGCATTAGATTCCATTATTCGGCAAACGGGTGTTGCAATACGAAACCGTTTACAATTGAGCTTTGGATAAATTTATGATGTTTGGGTAATTTTAGCGCTGTATTGTATAAATTAATGATTTTAATGCGTTTGCGCTGCAGTCGTTTGTCTTCAGAGCATTTACTCATCGAAATTTAAGAAAATAAGTGCATTGTTGTTTACGGAAATGAAATTTTTTATTTCCGTCTCACCAGGAAAAATTTATAATACCGTTAAGGGTACACTAGTCGACGGCTCGAAGTCGTTGGTGGGGCGTAACTAATATGCATGCTAATTAGTCTAATTATTGATTTATTTATTTTTTTTTTTTGTAATAAATAAAGATTTGTAACGAAAACGAACGCGTAAAATTTCATGAACAGACATTTGAGCGTATAGATATTATGAAAAAAACACCTAAATGTATTTACTCAAAATAAAATTATTTGAACTATTGAATAAATTATCTATCCCTGCACGGTTTCTATTTTGCTATTTTCTTACAACATAAGTTATTTATTTACGCCCAAACACGAGTTAAAATTTGTGTTGAAATATGGATGTTCCGACGCTCATAACTTCCAAACCAATTTTATTTTCCAATTCTGCTTCCATACAGGACTAGATAATGACAAGAAAAATTGATATATATTTAGTTTTGAACGTACACCGTCAAACAGACGAGTAATCACCATACTACGTTTGTATGGAAGGATGACCGATTAGCGTAACCTTTTTTTTTTTTTGGTTGGTACTCGTAAATTGTCAAATAACTTCTCCCGCTCTGGACGGAGCGGGAGGGTTTGTCAGACTTTTACTGACTAAAACCCACCCGTGTTCCTTCTATTGCCTGTGTGCCGGGGCTGCGATATCCCTTTCGGACAAACTCGCAACAGCCTACCCTTAATGTGGCAAATATGTATTCCGTTCCTTTCAGAATTCATCTGGTGGATAATTTACAGTAGTCTGCGGGCGTTTTGAGGGGTCTAGTGCTGATTCTCAACCTAAATTGAATATATACGATTTTTTATTTTGATTTCGAGGCCCTTCAACTATAACACTGCATTGTTAAAAATTATACTAACAAAGCAATGTTTTTAAAACTATTCTATGTAGGTAAATGACTACTATACTCCTAACTTAAAACAAATTACCTTGTTAAGGTCGTAATAAGACTGCATAAAGAATAATAGAGCGTACATTATTTTTTTTATACCGAACGCTTGGCTGCCTCAAACGAGTGAATTCATGAAGAATGTTACGAAATTACTTTGTTTCAAATAACAGTGAGGAACGTAATCTGCTTTGCTAATAATCACCAGTTATGTTTACCTAATTGTTGCGTCAAAGAGTGCATTATAAAACACAATGAACTAATTGATGCAGTTTGTTCTCGTGTCGTTTCATCTCGATGTGATTATATTAGTTATAAAAATTCGTTTGATGTGCAATCTGACTTTCAAGTGTTGTCATAATACTTATCATAACATGCCTGTCTTCCCCGACCGGTTAGGCAGATTTTATAATAAATTATTAATCGTAGTCGTTAATAGTCAGTCGTAGTACCTAGTAGTATTTAATTAATCCTATGGAAAGAAAGAAAGAAAGAAGAAGAAAGAAAATACATTTATGTAGAACAGACTAAAAGGCACACAACACAACATAATTATTGTACTACAAATAAAAACCAAAGAAAACAATGGGATCAAGAACTGCCAAACATAAGTTCATATTGCTCTCAGAACAGATGGCCGATGGGGCCGAAAGTTTCTGGAGTGGCGACCGCGTACCGGGAGTACCGGCCTTCCAGCGCCACCTGCGTTGGAAGGCCTCCCACAAGGTGGACCGATGACTTTGTGAAGGCCGCAGGAATCCGCTGGATGCGGCAGGCACAGAACCGGTGGAAGTGGCGGTGCTTGGGGGTGACCTATCCAGCAGTCGACGTCTTTCGACTGAAATGATGATGATAATGGGATAAATGGATTGATGCAATAACAGCCTCTACTAGTGACAGGAACGTCCTGTGAACCTTGGGCAGTCAGCAGTCAGCACTACTACCAATTTGCTGAATGTTGCTCCCGGACTCGTAAATCGAGCCACCGTGCATATTTTTCTTTGTATTACCATTATTTAAAAATATAAAGACAAAATAGGTATAGGGTGGCTCGATTCAGATGTCCGGGAGTGTATTTATCATGACAGCCCAAGAATGAAGTATGTGTCTGGCAGTGGCAGTTGACAGCCAAACCAATCCTTCTGCCCAACCTTTTCCCAACTGTGTTGGGGTCGGCTTCCAGTCTACCAATATACCAGTATTTTACATGTAGTAACTCCCTATCTGACCTTCACAACCCAGTAACTGGGTAATACGATACCCTTTGGTAAGACTGGTTGTCAGACTTTCGGGCTTCTGACGACCCGTAACGACGACCAACAGCTTAACGTGCTTTCCGAGGCACGGAGGAGTCTCGGTATGTAAAGATGGTAACCCATCCACGGAGCCAACCCCGGCAAGCGTAGCTTAATCTGATGTATCGACCCGTGCGGCATTACTTAGAGCTCCTTAGCCAAAGAAGCCTCAGTGAACAGCCAAAACCATTTTGCTAAAAAAAAACCTAGGTTTTTCGTGGGATACCCGGTTGGAATAAAGTTCCTTTCGTTTTTACACGACACTTATGTTACGTAACAAAAGTGTCGTGATGGTCAAAATTTTATCCTTTTTGGGTTCCGTACCTCAAAAGGTAAAAACGGATTATTCATGACCTTATAGGATCACTCATGTGTCTGTCTCTCCGTCTGTCGCAATCAATTTGCACCGAATCTAATGGACCGATTAAGTTGAAAAAATAAATGAATTTTGAATACGGGGGCAAATTAATTGTAAAATTAAAATTAAAAAGTTTTGCGAACTGTAGTACTGTGTGACATATCATAAAAAGACTTGTTGAAAACCATTTTTTTTTTAAAGATATCTAATAAAATGAATGAAAGTTTACCATTCCCTTATCTCCGAAACTTCTGAGCCAAAAATTTTGAAAAATATACATAAAATAGTTTTATGCTTATAGATTAAGTACAGGAAAACCCACAAGCAGTCTACTGTCTTAAAATAACATGGTAAATCTCCCAATAATGTGCGAATAAACTTACATTTGCAGTTGGATTGTATGGGAGAACATGTTTTTCAACTACAACCTTAAGTTTGCCCTTGGAATAAATTCATCCCAACAACGGAACCCTTCTTTGTGCGTGGTCCGACACGCTCTTGCCCTTTTTTTTCGGTCTAGCTTTGATTCGTCAAGTGTGCAGAGTATGGCGTGCGATAAGGAACTTGGTTTCAAAAGTCAAGTCCAACAATGTGTAATGTGTATGGTACCGAAGGCTTCACTGTTAGAAGCAAAGACTCGTCAAGCAAGACCAATCTACATTGAATGAACGAGTATTTGAAAGTAAAAGCATACGAGTTGACCTGCCAAGCCGCCATGTTAACCGTTTGTAATTATCGACGCCATTCATGACACAAACGATGCGCCAGCGCATCCCATTACTCTCACTTTCTGCATTGTAGACACGAGAAGGTTTAGAAGTGATTTTGTAATCATTTTGGGTTATTCAATGACTTCTTTAAATGACAATTATTATAGTAACTAATGGTTGGTGGGAAAACGATGATTTTATATAATTAAAATCAGTGGCAGCGTTAATGTTACATCAACTTCCCCTAGCTACATACGTAGCTACGACGAGAAGCTTTAACCTAAGAGTCAGGTTATACCGAGACGTGACGCGAAGCGACGCTGCGCGCACTTTTTAGTATAGTGATACAAAATACAACTTTATTTACTACTCAAAAAGATACACATTTAATTGAGATAGTTGGAAAATGCCTCGCGGCGTAGCGCGTCGTATCAAAAAGTGGCGAGGTGTGGCTCGTGCAGGTGCCAGCGACTTCACGATGCGCTTCGCGACGTCGCGGTGCGTCTCGCGGCGCCGCGCTGCGCAGCACGAAACCACTGGCCTTTTCAAGCGTCGTCGCGTCGCGTCATATCTCGGTGTGAGCTGACAGAGAAATAAGTTTTGTAAACCCTTTATTGGCAATGTTCTTATGGTGTTAGATAAGGCAGGTGTAGGTATATTACCACTGGCTATATACAATCAAAAATCAAGAACAATAGGAGACACTGATAGAAGACATGGGCCAACTTTACTAAAATAACGTTTTTACCTCTCTACATTTCCAAGCTGTTCACCGCGTAGGCCATCCGCGAGAAAGATATAGGTACCTACTGATACATGTTTACTTAACTCGCAAAAAGCCTCAGGCAACTCGTTAAATTATAACGAATAAGACAGGATACTATTAAATAGAAAGTCACTAACTGGATATATCATTCACGTAACAAAAAACCCATAACAAATGTGATAAATGAGGTGTGCTCCCCTAATGGGCTTCTCCATCAAGATCACAGTTAACAGACATTTTTCAATTGAATCCAAGTATGCCATTTGTGGAAATGGCAATTTCTACACAATTTATCAATCGCGTTGCAACGGTGAAGGAAACCCACACGGTAAGTAACGAGTAGGTCGGTAATGATGCGTAGCTAGCTAGAAGCGTAGTTGTAGACAATAAAATTAAAATTAAAGCCGCAGAGTAGGTTTAGATCTATGAGTTTGTAACAATACCTAGATCTTTATTGTTACCTTACGCACTTACGTTACGTTGTCAAATAAAGTAAGTATTATAATAAATTATTTCAAGGACATTCGTCATTCGTAGATCTTTGACAGTCGTGACGGGTAGACGAAACCCAAAATTCTGAAAACCAGTCTTACCACTGATTGTGTTACCCAGTAACTGGGTTGTGGAGGTCAGATAGGCAGTCGCTCCATGTAAAATACTGGTTTTCAGCTGCATCCGGTTAGACCGGAAACCGTCCCCAACATAGTTAGGAAAAGGATAGGTAGATTGATTGAATGATAATTTAAAGGACACAAAAAATTGCTAAAAACAAAAACCATTTTTCTTATCAAAACACGGTTGACAAAATTCTGTTGACCGCAATATAGACGCAAAATGAAAAACCTTTTAACGAATTACAGGCCCTAGCGACTTCTTTAAATTCACATTATCGGACAAAAGGTTTCGCCTTACTTTTCAAGGGACTTAAAGCTAGTTTCTAAACTACTTAAGGCGCAGATATATGCTAGTGGCCTTGAGTGATAAGCTTGCGTGTTCTGTACTGAGCTCACGCAACTCGTCATACGTCCAACCAGTAATAGGACTCGCCCATCAAGGAACGCTGTCCCTAATTAGACGCATTATTAATTTTTGTACATAAAACAAAAGGTATTTTAATAAAACACGTATACTAAAAGATAAATAATTAGATTAGGTATATTTAAAATGGTGAAGGTTTCAGAAAAATACGCTTGATAGTTTTTGCGTGATTCTCAGTTTTTTATCCGCGTTTGACATAACTTTACAAATTAATTTCACTATGTAATAAAAACATAATCGAAAATATTTATAATATATTAAGTTGTTAAAAAAATGCTCTTATTTAACATATATTTTTTCCAAATCATTATCACTACTCGTTTAGACGTGATGTTTAGTAAAAAATCATTAAAAGTCGGCTAGTGTCGCCTTAATAACTGTTTCTCATCTATACGGTCTGTGGTCTGTGCAGGCCTACCACGATTGTTTGTGGTGCGCTTTGTTTGCCTCCACTCCACGTCGTGACGGGCTTGCTCGTGAAAAAGCTGCACTTTCACGAATTGCGGTAGGGCTGTGAATTGTCTAGAGGTTTCCATACACCTCGATACGTTTGTAATCGACTTAAAGTAGTTTATTGATAAATTAATGATCCTATTTTACGGTACGAGTGCTGCGTAGGTAGGTGTTTTGTGTTACTATTGAAATAAATATTTTTAACGTACTAGTTCCTCTGTCGGTAAACAGCCTTCAAAGGCAAACCGGAATTATTTTCCTGATTTATATTATGTAAAGGTATTATTGTATGCTGTGATCCTATTACGGCGGCAACTTTAATCTTTTAATTCGATTACGAGTATCATTCCAATAATTGAATTAGTTTATTTCCGAACACGATCACCACACTGTACAAAATCGATTTCTAAATCGATTAATTAACGATTCGATTTCGGGTGGGTACTAGAGCAGCCCTATTCCATAACTAATTGCTACCTCAGCTGGTATTGTTCTTGTTATTATTTCGTTTTTACGCAACTACGATTACAATCGCGACTGTTTCGCAATGATCGTCGCAAGCAGAGTTGCTACTTTTTTTAGATCATGTGAATGAGTTTTCATTGATTCCCCTAATACGTCTAACAACATACGATACAATGGGGCTCATTATGTTTTTATCTTGTGTTTTAGAGGCAGTTTCAAAATGAATTTTCTCTTGTGTGAATTTTCTTGAGTAATTACTTAGCTAAACATGATGAATGACTTTCGTTTTTACCGAAGAAAGGGCGTGTAATGAACTCGTGAAAAAGGTTTTTTTTATTTTTTTTATTAGAATTTGATCTCGTTCAAGTTTTGTTCAAATAGACCAAGAGCTGGTGACTATTCAAAATGATATTTTATCATTTTTATTCTCTGTTTTATGCAAGGAAAAATATAGTAGATAATACATCAAGATATATCGACGCCCTTCACTTTAAAGGCCTGCTAACCTAGCAGCTGTTATTAAATGTGTCTTATTAAAATATGACTCAACGAATATAACTATTTGCCAACCACACTAAATAGACCTCTTTCCTATTATCAAAATGTTCAAAGAATTCTTAATCTTGTCACCAAATCTGAGTGTTGAGGGACCTTTGTATACTGGTGGATCTATAATGCCATTGTGAAGCACCGGAATGAACCATGCATGCGCATAAACGTAGCCGTGCAAGTAAGTACCATAAAATTTTACTACAATGTTGCCATTTTTTACACTTATGGAAGAAGTCTCATCTATTTGGTAAAGTAGATGTAGTATAAACTGTAATCAATCTGCCTAGCCTTTTTCCAACTATGGGGGTCGGCCTCCAGTCTTACCGGATGCAGTTGAATACCAGTATTGTACATGGAGCGAGTGCCTATTTGACCTCCACAACCCAGTAACTGGGTAATACGATACCCCTTGGTAACATTGGTTTTCAGACTTTCAGGGTTCTGACGACCCGTAACGATTGTCAAAGATCCACGAATGGCAGCCGGGACCAACGGCATAACGCGCTTTCCGAGGCACGGAGTAGTCTCTGTATGTTAAGAGGGTCACCCATCCATAGACCTACCTCGGCAAACGTAGCGTAACCTGATAGATCGTCCCGTGCGGCTGTTATTTCTTAGCCTCTTGCTTGTTAAACTGAAAAGCCATGGAAATATTTAATTTTTTCCTATATTTTTAACTTACCTATTCATTGCAAAAGATTTTTGCGAAATAGTAGAAGGGAGATCGAAATTAAAACAAAGATATTACCCAGATTTGCTTTTAGATTAAACATGAAATGAGGATTTTTTTTTTAACAATGATTTCTAATTAAAATTGCCTTATTTTCGTTGCTGCTCTCGATATTATTGTCGACTACTTCATTGCTGTGGAAGTTTCAAGGTTTTTATAATAAGGCAACACTGGTTCTCAATGATTGTGTATATACTAGTCCTTTGTCTCGTGTGCAGTCATAACGTAAACGTTATCATTTTGTATTACCTCTTGTCGTGGCATTGTTGTAAAGACGGAAATTAAACCAGATCTTAGATGGTGATTGTAGCAGAAATACGAGTAAATACATAATCTGCATATATTTTATTCGTATTATGACTGTTGATATAAAATTCAAATTTCGATGCCTAAGTTCTTATCGTAAATCTCAAAGTTTGTCTTTGGTCTTCAAACGTAGACCGTTACCCTAATAACGTAACACATTTTTGTAAACGATTACGACTAATCTGTTTTATTTTGACAGTTCAACAACATTCATTGCGTTATTTACGTTGTTGAGCAGATTTTTTTTTTCGAACTTATGAAGCAATGGATTAGCAATCTGTTTCATAACGATTCAGATTCTGATTGATCGTGTATTACGACATAAGGGTACGTAAGCACCAAACAGTTTTTGATTCTGAGTCCTACTTATTTATACTACTAAAATAATACCTAGTATATAGACTTAGTTACTAGTATAGAGCCTATCGCAGTTCACTGCTGGACATAGGCCTCTCCCAGGCTGCACCACAAGGAAGGAACACGGGTGGGTTTTAGTCAGTAAAAGTCGGACACACCCTCTCGCTCTGCCCAGAGCGGGAGAAGTCTTTCTCTCTTGAAAAAAAAAAGGCTGCACCACAACACCCTGTCCTCCTCCTTCCGCATCCAGTCTGTCCTAGCCCCCTTTTTAACGTCATCGGTCCATCTAGCTGGAAGGTGTCCCACACTACGCTTATTACTTGTAAGTAAAGGTAAATCATTATTTCTAATTTAATCTGACGATGACATTCACACTGATAGTGTTCATAAAAAACCAAAATTGTAATTCTATTTCCAATTGTTTATTGAAAGTTAGGTGTAGGTACCTATAGTACCAAAGTCAAAGTCAAATCATTTATTTCAAATAGGTCCTTGTAAGGCACTTTTGAACGTCAAAATGTACAAAAATTAATTTAATTTATTAATTGTATCTAGTTGTCCCTTCCAAAAGGTAGTTTTCGTATGGAGAAGAATGGGCAAGAAACTCCACCGTTACTCTTTTAAAATGGTTTACAATATTTTGTATATGTAGGTACATTAGTTATATAATTATATGTGAAGACGATACACCTAAAAAAAAAAATAGTTTACCACAACAGGTAAAAATAATTAAACATGAAGCAGCGACAGATAAATTAATTAATTATGTGATAGATACATATGGTTCTCATATATTTACAAACATTGTTAAAGTAGACGATTTTTCTAAAATTTTACAATTAGGAAGTCAGTCTGTGAGGAAGTAAGCACAGAATGTAAAATCAATGTCATATAATAAAAAATAATAATTTATACAACTTAAATTAGTGACCAGTTTGATTTTGTCTAGATTCTAGATTATCCTATGGAGCAGAACCAGCATGTTTCCAAGCATTCTTATCTTGGATATAATTCTCTAATTTGTAATATGCTTGTTTACAGAGTGTACTTTTAAATGAGTTTAAAATTTTCTTTCATTTAATTGTAATACATCACAAGGTATTTTTTTGTAACATTTAACACAGTACCCCATAAAAGATGTATGTACTTTAGATAATCTGAAAAATGGTTGATCTATTTTGTCTTTGTCTTTATTATTCCTTTTTTTTATTATAACTGTACCCACATACACCTATGGTACACCTCTGCCTATCTCTCCGGGGAACACAGGCGTAATGTTATGTTATGTGTTATTGAAAGTTAGAATTAGAAATTCGAACGAGTTCCAAAACGACCATTTCTATCGTTATCAATACCAAAACTGGTTCACAACCAATCCTGGTGACAACAAACAAAAAATTATCACTATTTACCTCTAGGAGTACAAATACAAATTAACTAGAAAAACTTTTTTAAATGTCAGTATTATCTAACTATGTTGTATTATTTTGTTCATTTACTGATGTTTGTATGTTAACTGCCATCATTTCATGGTTGTTAAGATTTGTAATTAGTTTCGTTACTGTATCTAATTACTTGGTATTTGTACATTTATCTTGTATATGACCCGATTAGTAGCTGTAGCAGACTTTCCCTTGGAGATGATGCTTCATTGGGCTCCGACACGCTTGGTATGATTCCTTGAGCGTGTAATTGATGACTGATTTACATTAAATGTATGGTAATGTGTATTTGTGTTGTAGTCGTTGTCTACGTTATTGATATAACTCATGTTTAGCATTTTCTATTTTTTTTTCTTCATAATTATTTGCTTCATTGCGCCCATTAAACGAGTAATGCGAAATTGTTATATCAAAATATGTCTAAAATACGCCATAGACTCACCTATATTTCTTAAAAGGGATTGGCAGTGGTGTATACTGCGTCCACGTTACATGCGCATATTTACGCAAATCCTCATTCAACATTATACTCGTCTTTTTTTAAATTACGCTTACCAGACTTCCGTCCGAACTCCCGCCAAAATTTAAAGAAATTACATCACTTGAAGCAAATAATGACGCATACGAACTCCTTGTTTGACTCCTGGACTATAAATGGGCTTATGTGCTCGTTTTAACAGCTTAGATGCACCTACACAGGGATTGATAAATGGTAAAAACGTTTCCGCACAGAAATCGTTGCTAGACTTCTTTATAAAACCTACACAATTGTTTAAAAAATATTTCATGGACATAATGTTAATTGGATGGATGTAGTAATTTACTATTTCGGATTTCAAAATATTGTAACTATCGGGAGAAAAAAACTTAGTACATTACACAAAAATAACCTTTTTTAGCAAAACTGAAAATGGTTTCTAAATATTGTGGCTCTTGTTGATATTTCAATATCAGCCTCTTATAATGGATAAATGATTTTATTTCTGTAAGAAGGTTTAGAAAGGCCGAAACGAAATCAGATGTCTCTTTTAAAGTCTAGACGTAATCTTGGCCAGATCTGGTGAAGATCATTTAGATTGGCGTCTGAACTGGTCTTTGAGGAAAGAACCACACAGATTGAGTGGACCGGTCCAATCAGTGCACGCATTTGTCAGTAATCGTGCAGCTCAACTCAGAACTTAAGGAGCTCAACGATTCAACGAAAAAAACTATACCAAAGAAAAGACATTTAGGTAGGCCGCATAAACTACTCAAACCGATAGACCATCATTAAAACTAACTGAGAGAGAAAAACAAAGACCCATATAGTCGATCAAGTTACCACTGTACGTATAATAATTTGTTAACTTGATGACAACTAAAACCGACCTTTTTGACTATTGCCAACTTTAGCTATGAAATCAACGAAGCTAAAATCATATTCACAGAAATCCCAACTAAAGATTTTCCCAGAACATTAATGTGTCTTCATTATGAACCATTCTCAAATCTCACCAAAAAAAGGTCATCAGTTCCTATAAACGCCTTGTATTCCTTGCGAACCGTAATGAGTAATCTGGAGGCGCCTAATCGCCTATCGACTGTCGCAGAGAGTAATTTACGTCTGCCCGACCCCTTGAGTCACTGCCTGGAACATATTCTTTCTTAAATTGGGCTGGTTGAGCCGTGACTCAAATATTATAAGTCATTGTTTGTTCCGACTCACTGGCTTTCTTGCATGATGCAATTGGATGAACGGGAATGTCTATTTTTAGCGTTTACGGTGCATGGTTTCAGCTGAAATTCCGTACTAAAAATAGAAATGATATTTTGTCGCCTGTATCTGTCCCAAACTGGGCAAAGACCTGTCTTGTCCCAAGTGAGTGCATTATATTTTTATGAAAAACAATATTTCAGACATAATATTATCAGTCCAAGTTGTTAGAAAGTATATTAATTAAGTTATCGTGTCACAAATCACCTGTTAATGCAAAAGTATGTAACTGTAAACATTCTGAAATGATTATAATATTATTTTCTTGCCACTTGAATTCACGAAAAAGCATTAGTATGGCATAAGTATCAAGATCATGCACCTTATAAATCGCAGATTTTTTTGCGATTAATTGCAGCTATTTTAAGACAATTAAAATAGCTGCGTCTGGTTGCATCAGTAGTTAGTCCATCGTTTTACGGTATTTGTGTGCAAGTTCCTATGTTACTTGATTTCATTGGAATGAAGTTTATATGAATGTATTCAGAAATGGATTGCGATGCGTGTTTGTGTTGTAACGAATTTGTTTTAATTATACCTATAGGTATGTAGGAGGCATCAATGTAAGCACGTACCTAATAACTAACTTACATGTCCAATAAAGGGTTGCCAACATTTTTTTATCAAATATAGTATTATCGAAGCTATTTATTGTCCGCTACTTGAACGCTGTTCGGAATAAAACAAAGAGAGCAAGTAAAACATGGATTTTACTATTATTTAATTAAAAAGAAAAAACAGTGGCGAGTTACCCTCAACGCGAAACGCAACGCTTTAGCGAAGAAGAAGAAAACCTGCGTTACCACACGTCATAAACATTTTTACGGCACATTAATGTTGCACACATAAAAAAACAAAAATTAAAAGCAAAACTATTAAATTTGATTCTAAATTATTATAGATCAATGTAATTAATTGCGTGAGAATGGGCAGCAGCGTTCTCTATGCATTTTAACACCATACTGCGATCGCCGACCCACCTAACCAAGCGTGGAGATTATGGCAAACCCCCCCTTTTGGGAGAGGCCGTCCAGCAGTGGACGTCTTTCGGCTGAAATGATGATGATCGAAGCTATTGCCTGTAAAAATATAGTAGATGGCGATTTTTTTTTTTTATAAACCTAGTAGGTATGTTTCAAAAACATTTTTATTCTTTAAAAGCATATTTTTTGCTACTATGAACCTTTATTTACAGGTTTTTTTTTTATGTCACATATCTATTATTACCCTCTGAAAAATACCATTAATTCAGCTTTTATGAGATTATTACTGGTCCTATTGCGACCATCTCGCCATTTTGTATTGAAATAAAAATATATTAATTTCGGCTACTATATTTTTTCTTTAGATAGGTATATAGTATTTAGGCCTCTATTACAGTAGGATACTATATTATATTGTAGGGTTGGCAACTCTAGTCCAATAGGATATCGAAAACCTCCCGCTCCATTAGATTAGCACCTTCTACTGAGTACGAAACAGGTATTGAGCTCATTTGCCTAAAAGCTTTTGCCAACCAAGAGAATCCTTGAAAAGGTACCCGAATACCGTCCGCCTCTGAAATGTTAAGAAAGACTGTCCTTATTGACATAAGCCGTAGCACGTAAAAATGGAATCCTACCTTAACATTGTTTACCAAGGCACAGATGAATATAGATGGGACACTCTGCAGTTTAGGTATAAACGCGGCGGGCCCGTCTTGTCGGGCCAATTCAGTAAGTGTAATAACGTAGCCAGAAGATCTAAGAGTCGCACGATAGAAAGAGAGGCAACTTCTAGGTAAATATAACTGTAGGTAGTTAGCGCTGTGCGACCTGAATGGGGAAAAAATCGTAAAGCTATGAACAGGTGGCGCTGCTAACGCATTGCCCATAACATCGCACTGTCATTTTGATCTCTCAGTGTTTTTCGGGTTTAAAATAATTACAACAGGAATTAGCGTGTTGTTTTGATAATTTAACGAACTATGTATTCAACGTGGACTGTACCTCAGTTAAAAGCTGAACTGAAGAACCGAGGAGCTTCACCAAGAGGCCGAAAAGTGGATCTGGTCAGTAGGTATTTACAGCCAATTTTATTGTTTATAATAGAAGTAAATAACCCAATTTTATAAATAGCAACATGTCGTTCATTTATCATCGTAGTAATTATAAACTTTTACGTAATTACACAGTAGTTTTATAACCTATTCGATGTTTCACAACATAACCTAGAAATTAAAAGCTGTATTTGAATTTTTTTACAGAATCGAATCATTTGATAGACATTTGAATGTTGGGATACCTCAGCAGCTTGAAACTGATGATACCAAGATGAATCTTCCACCTCCAAACAGTTATCATGACATAAATAGCAGCACAAAGCTTCCATCCATAACAAAGCACTTATTCATCTTTATTACAATGAATAAGTTTATACCTAAGATTAGATTGATAAACGTGTATTATATTTATTATAAGATTAATAACACAGCGCGGCATTTTTTTGACTGATGCCGTCCAAAGTTTTTGTATACAAGTTTTGTATGTAGTTTGACAGCTACAACGTTATTATCTGTGAACCAAGCGTTACCAGCGACACCTTCGGCAAAAGTTTTCTTCCCCATTGCACTTCATTAAGTTATAGCCAGAGTTGCTTTTTATTTAAATGATTTTGCGGAGTGTCCTATCTGTATTTATCTGTGACCAAGGCCCGGTTCATTGAACACCCATGTAGAAACTCACTAACCTTGACTTATATTTTAAAGACACATAATAAATTTGTAACAAACCAAGCATTAAATAAACCCTACTTAAACTGCCTTTATACGTATTAAACCATTAAAGAATCACCGGAGATTTATTTATAATGAGTTTGATGCGGCATGAAAGCTGCTCTACCATAACCTTACTTAACAACTTATCTGTTAAGTAGAGGTATCTTTATAATTCCTTATTGCATAACAGGTTTATTTATTAGCTTCAAATGTTAAACGTGGGCCTAACAATCAAACTTACAATTGAAGTTAAGGAACATAGATATATTATAACGGTTAGAACTGATTTGTGATTTTAAAGTGACGTTTTTATTCAAATTTAAAAGTCATTTATTCAAACTAGGCTAAGAATCTGCTCTTTTCGAACGTCAAAATTACATAAGACAGTCCCCCAAAACGCCCACCCTTCACCACTTCCTAGTGCTTTAACTGGGAAGAAGAAGTGGCACAAAAATTCCCACAAACTCCCCAGCCACACAGCTGTCTGTTCAGTTAGAAACAATTGATTCTATATAATAGTATGCAAAATAATTTACATTACGCAACACAAAACATAATTTAAATTATTAGCCATAATATGGCTAATAATTTAAATTATGTTTTGTGTGTGCTAGCTGACATATTATGTCAGCTAGCATACACCAATATACCAACCAAAAAACATCGAGAACTATACTCGGGCAATGATAAAAAATAAACGCAAATTACTAAGCAAACAAAAGAACGTTTCTTTTCATTGTCCTCAACTTACTGCTCCTTTAGATTCTCATGGAAATATGGTTGTCGTTCTCAACAGACACGGTAAAGTGCTTCAAGGACTCCTGTGGTGAAATGTGTTCCCGATCGAACCCCTTGTTGTGATAATGTTTTGGGCATTGCCCGCGAAATCGGGAGCACCTTTGCTGTACGATACTGCATGCATTCTCTTGATCTATCAGCTCTCCTTGATGCCTTCAACACGCTAAGAAGAACACTCCTTGAGCATTAGTTCCTTTCTCGAATTCTTATCTTAACATTCAACCATTTTATAACTCAGAATTCTATCTTCAAAGTGATACAGAACCAATTAATATGTCGTCGACCTATCCCTCAAGATATGGGTAAAAGTAAATAAAAGAAGCAAACATCCGTTTCCGAGTACCATTCCACTCAACATAAAATAATATTATGAAGTGTAATATAAAATTTATTATATTTTCTACTAACAGATTGATGGGAGAAAGCTTTCAATGGTATTATGTCTTCCGATATAGTCATTGAGAAATTAAAAGCGGGTATTTTTAAACTATGATTTTCAAAAGACAGACGTCTTATTAGAAGGCAGATATTAAACTTGAGGTGTGGTCCTCAAATAAGGACGAGAATAGACAGCGCCTTGTGTGGGGATGTGTTGTAGGAAAGTAAGATGTGAAACAAGGGATTAATCAAAGATTTATAGCTAAAATAATAATGTTCACGTATTGTGATGGGCTGCACAAATCCTTTACTTGCTTTCCTTTTGCTGAGAGCACAGCAACCCGGCCACATTGTCCAATGTCACATTCACTTGTGACTGGGTATGTCAAGTGTGAGTCAATTTCTAAGTTACCTACCTTATTACACTCAAATACCTATCGAATAGCAAAACCTCTTTAAACTGAAAAAAATACTTAGGCTCAGCCAAATAAAAAACCAAGACATAGCGCTGCGAACAATACAGTGAAGCATGCCAAAACTGCACCTCCACTCTGTGCATAGACGCTCACACGCACACATTTATAACCATTTACAATCAAACTACACCTCACTATACTCGATTTGAAATAAGATTAGACATTTAAACAAACCTTTTTTACAGTCCGTTCAACCGATTCTGACTTCTATACCGTAGGCTGGATGGCATTAAAAGCAAAAGTGGTTACAATACCAACTGTTTACTGCAGCTACCATTTGTCATGCCACCAACGTAATAAAGTCAAAGTCGGTTGAACGGACTGTAGAAAAGGTTTAATCTTATTTCAAATGGAGTATAAGTGCACACATATTTATGAATACGGCTTCAGGTCACTGTTGATAGCGCTATGTCTTGGTTTTTTATTTGGTCTGAGCAATGAGCTAGTGTGGTGACCACAGAGTAAGGAGAAGCCTCGGCTGTCGCTGCCGGCGCGCGCCAATTCCGAGCTCTGTGGTACTGGCTACTGGCTGATACCCGTTCCATATCTGAGGAATGAGGCATTTGGGCCTGTTACAGTGGGATATTAACACGCAGAAACAAGAGGACACCAAGTAACCGGCATCAGCAATAAGCCATGTCATTATTGCCTAAGCCACTTACTCGTACAATTAAAAATATGTTCAAGCAATGCAATTTTTGTTACGGGCGATAAATGTGAGAATTTGATACTTTTGTCTTTTTAAAACAATAGGCCAGTGCAATTAATTATGTAACTATGTAAATTGGGTATAGTTGCCTCAGTTTACGTAGTTATTTTATGGAGAATATTTTTATTTTGAAACTGAATGGCGCTTTAATGATAGCCTAGGTGTTGAGTTTTGTAACAGTAAAGTTTGCATAATCCATGTAAAAAATATGACCGTAAGTTCATGATCTATAACGGTATTTAGGTAGATCGATTTGATGAGAAATATGAATGTAAACAATATGAATTTGTAGTTTCCTAAGCAAGTTTTCCTTGAAACTTCATAGAGAATTCTCTCTATTATGATGGTGAAACACCATTTAAAAGACGAATCTTGTCAAACAGTAAAATTTTTGACGTTTCTTAAAATTGGGATTGCATCATTCCAGCAAGGCTAACATGACAAGCGCGAGAACGCTCTTTTTCTCGTTTTGTCGAAATTTGTCAGCGATTCTGACGTTAACTCGAAAAACGCACTTTGACAGGGCTGATACGTGTAGAAACAGCACCCATTAAGGGTGCTGTTTCTACACACACGATCAATCACAATCTGTTCATTCATTTTGTCAGTTCAACAACATTCATTGCATTATTTACGTTGCTGAGCAGACAAATTTTTCGAACATCTGTAGCAAAGGAATAGCAATAATATCCTTAAAAAATATTCAGATTATGATTGATCGTGTGTTACGCAATTATGGTGCAGGTTAAGGACCTTGCTGATATAAGATTTATGCTACGATGACCTACAAGCGATAGATGGAAATAGCCGCGCAATTTTTTATATTTTTAACCGAATTCCAAAAAGGAGGATTCGTAGCGTACGCATTTTTTATTTTTTTATGTATGTCCACCTATTTCTCCGTCAATAGTGGACCGATTTAGATTTTTTTTTATATACAAGGCTAAGCCCTCAAGTTGGTCCCGTATCGTAATTTTATTAACTTTACTTGGATAGTTTTTGAGTAAGCTTCAATAATACGTATTTTTCCCACTTAGTATATGTGTATAATATGATGATAACTTCCTGTGACTGTTATTTACATAGCAGTTATTGGTATTCGAATTTGTGAGGGGTAGGTACCATAACTAAAAAGTGTAAAATAAAAGCTTTTTACAAAAAAATAACAACCGTGTTCCAAAAAAAAACACTACAAAGTGAAAAATTACTTTGATTTCGGAAGTCGATGGAAAAAAACGAAAATTCATTTTTTTTATTTAATTTCAGTTTTTTTTTATTTGGAAGTCGGTTGTTTTTTTTTATGTGCAAGAGAAGAAAGACGTCGTTTATGTTTGTGTATATGAATTTTTTTGTATTAAGATTTTCTATTATCGGGTTTTTTATGGATCTTGTGGTCTGCAATAAAGATTTTTATTAGAGAGCGTTTCATCAAACCTTTGCCGTAATGTTAGCTCCACACAAAAAAAAACGGACCTATTAGGTAGCGCCGTACTGTATTCGTATTGGTCCTACAACAATTGAGCTAACATTACGGCATAGGATCAATTTGATGAAATGCACTCTATTACTTATTTTAAAAAAAACTTGTTGATGTAGCTTTAAGGCTTGTGCAGACCAGCGCGACTTGTCGCGCGACGCGACACCGGTTATTGTTATACTGTGGAGTTTTCTTAGAAATTGTATTGTTCGTGTCGCGTCGCGCGACATGTCGCGCTGGTCTGCACAAGCCTTTATTTATAAGTAGGTATGATACGAGAAAGAATTAACCGTATTGTTGATAACGTTGATACGTAATCTTAAATGGTCTATTCAAAAAGTAATTTACTGACCTCCTCCTTGGGTCATCCTCTATTGTGTTATGGGAAAAATAACTGTTTCATCTTGACATGTTACAAAGTTGTTGAAAGACACAACGGTAAACCTACTCGTGCAAGCTAAAAAAAACTGAACATAGCCAAAATTTTTTTGCTATTATGGACTTGCGATATTTTTATAGGTCCAACACCGGTTTATTATCATGTAGTACATGTAGGTAATATCTTATATACTCGTATATCCAAGATAAGAATGTTTGGAAACTTCCTGGTCCTCCTCCATAGGACTATCTAGAGTCTAGACAAAATCAAAGGGGTTGTTAATTTAATTGTATAATTTATTATTTTTATGATATTCTGAGATTTCTTTAACTCACACACTGAATTATTATTAGTATTACTTGATAAAAATTTAAGGAATACCGTTTACTTCTGCAATGTTTGTAAATATGTAAGCACCATGTATCTATCACATAATAAGTTTATCACATAATTAGTTTATCTGTCATTACTTCATTTTTAATTATTTTTACCTAGTGTGGTATAGTAATTTTATTCTAGGTGCATCGGCTTCACGTATAATTATATAATTAAAGTATACAAAACATTTAAAAAAAGTAACGGTGGAGTTTCTGGCCAATTCTTCTCCATACGAAAACTACCGTTTGGAAGGGCAGACTAGAATAAATTTTATTTTTAATGTTTTTGACGCTCAAAAGTTGCCTTTCATATTCCTAATTGATATAAATTATTGGACTTTGACTTTGTCTTTGATATTTATCGACAACACGGCCGATGCGTCATGACCGGTCTGAACACAGTCTCTCATATTGCGCAGCCTTCTGCGCAAACTTCGGACCGGCCATGATACATCAGCTGTATTGCACTAACATTAATGATTGTCCTATGACTTTATAGGAATTTGGGCGAAGTTTGGTTCTTAAAAGAAGGGTCTAAAAATGCTAATGATTTTAGCGACATGATAGAAAATATTGACCTTTATATAGTAGATTATTAACCAAGGGGATAAAGCAGTGTCTTCTGTCGCGGGTGACGATTTAAATCGCGAGCGTAACGAAGGACTCGAGGTTTACTCCCGAGCGTAGCGAGGGTGTTAAAAACTTAAATCACGAGCGAAGCGAGGGATTTAAGACGAGTCCTGAGTGTAGCGAGGGATTTAAGTTCACCCAAGACTAAGACAGCTTTATCACCGAGGAAAATACTCTACTTTTCGTACCATTTGCGAAAAAATGAACACAATAATAATATGAGATAAGCATTTATTAAAAATAATGACAATTAAAAGTAAAAGTTAACATTCGAAACATTGGTCCAATTATTGATAGAGAGAGTTACATTTTTGTTTGGTACATTTATTGTTGATGAGTTGATTTGAGTATATCTCTGTTCTTGCGTCTGAGGAACTTGCGTTTCATTGTAGATAGTATACGTCGGAGATAGTGGTGTGTGGTGTGGTGGTGCATCGTGAGTTACGGACGAAGATAAGATGCCGGAAGTTGATGGTTGTGGCTCTGATGGATTAAGTTTTATATTTTTGTTAATTTGACTGCTTAATATGGTTTTATTCGCCATTGAGCTTTCGACATAACCCTCAGCTACTCCATCAGAGCTCCAACCACCGTGTCTTTTTATTGACGTAATATCCGCCCCTGAATCCGCCAAGAAAGTCGCCGAAGTTCTTCTAAATCAGTGACCGGTGTAGAGTTCAACATCTTTAAGTTTTAAATATTTAGCAATTTCCTTTGGCATATTGCTAATTTTATTTATGCCGATGGCTTGTCGAGTACATTTCCCATTTCGATAGTTTATAAAAATCTATTGTTTTCCATGTTGGTGGGACGTAATGCTTGGTATTTATGAATGATTTTAGTATATTGTCCTTGTACAATGAATTACCGATTTTTCTTTGTCTTAGTTTCCTTTACATTAATCAGCAGCAACTCATTGGAATGATTTTCAACGTCCTCCACCTTTAAGTTTACAAGTTCACATCCGCGGCAAGCACCATCGAGTCCAAAAATTAAGGCCACCTATAACAAAGATACCATTACTAAGATACGAAATATTCATAGTTAAATCATGTATACTGTATACTTTTGTGGCCAGAAACATTTCGTCAGGAGCTTCATTAAGAAATTTTTCCACATTTTGAGTCGTAAAAATTTTAGACTTCTTTGCGCAATGCCCTTCTGATTTTCTTTTAAAAAAAGCCAGTAATTTCGTGAATCTATTTATTTCAATACTGTGTTTGATGCTTATTGTAGCTTTCAGTTTTGAGTATATGCACCAAAGTGTATTCGGATTCTTTGCCTTGGATAAATAATCAAATAGACAAGAAGTACTGATTTTGAAATTGATAGGCCTTTCGCACTTCTCCACGTTGAAAATTCTTCATAAGTTTTTAAATAATTTTCCTTGGATTTTGTTGGAAGCAAATTATTTATAATTGCGGCAGCATTTGCACTGATGGAATCCGACAATTCACTGTCACTGTCGCTTTGATTTAACATCTTAACGTATTTTTAGAAATGTTCTAAAAATACGTTTATAAAAAACTTATTTATAAAAATAAATTAAAATAAACTTAACATTTATATATTTGAAGAAAACAAAATCGTGGCAAATTCCTAGACTAATATTTTTTTGTCGGAAAAGCAAAAGCATCAAGCTCATACGGCCTCGTCGGTTTTCGTAATTTTATTTAATAATCATAACTGCATAATAAATGCGTATTCCTTTTTCAAAAAGATGTATAATGCTTTATATACTCAATGGTGTAAACACAGATGTACTTCAGTATAAATTTCGGTAAGTATTCCAAATTTAAATCACATTCTCCCCCTAGAGGATGAATGAAATTCAGTACAATTTTCTTTCCCTGTTTTTAACAGATTAAAAATGACTATTGTTATGTTCGCTTTTTGTGGCATAGAATGTCACTTTTTTGAGCAAGTGGTACGAAAATAATATTTTATATTTGTCTGTGCCTACGATAATAACTTATCGTAATGCACTAAGTACATTATGAAATTATTTACTAAGTCATTTCTAAAAATAAAAGACAATAATAATCAAATTTACTTTATCAGTAAGAAAAATTGTTATCCTCGTTATAGATTAAAATTACAATACAATAATCGATACTAATACCATGTAAAGAAATATACTTATATTATGTTAACCGATAGATTAACAAAGTGGATAATATCAAGTTAGTCGATATTATTAACAATAAAAATAATAGTGCTCTTTTATCTTCATTTCTAACGTGACGATAATTATTATCGTGGACGTCCACGATACACAATGGCGAATGTAGGGAATTACGTGCACAGTGTAACTTATTGTGAACGGTCCCATACATTTTACTGCTCTGTGCTATCGGCAACCCGTGGCGTTGACGTAGACGTCCACGATAATATCGAAACGTAAAAAAATATAAAAGCGCACAATATTTGTGTTGTTCAATATAAATTTAGAAAGAACTACGACAAAGAATTTAAAGAAAAGTCACTCAATCAAAGTACCAGATTTCAAATCCAAATCCTTGGGATCTTATCCTCCTCCGGGTGATCACATGGTTATTAGAAACAACAATATACATTTTATATGATATTGATGTACATAATCACAAAATTCCACAGTACATACCTATGTATTACAATTGCTAAAGTAATGCAAGCAATGACTCAGTCCAATTAGATTAGATGGTTACAGATAGCTAATTATATGGAAATTAGTCAACCACAGTGCACGTGTCGGTTCGGATTATATTATGCAAACAAATCACTAAGCTGTAGGTAGAATATAGATCATAGTAAGCGTGATCAACTCAGACTTTAGCGCACTTGAAGTTAAACCCTTTTTATGAGAAGATTGTTGAAATATGGTCATTCCGAAAGTTGATGATGACGCAAAGAAACAAACCACTAATTTAGTACATCTACTGAGTGTGACAAAAATGACATACTCCATTTGAAATAAGATAGACGTTTCAACAAACTTTTTATAGTCCGTTCAACCGATTTTGTCTTCTTTACCGTAGGCATAAGGATGGCATTAAAAGCAAAAAAGTGGTTACAATACCAACTGTTTGCCGCAGCTGCCATTTGTCATGACACCAACGCAATAGAAGTCAAAATCGGTTGAACGGACTGTAAAAAAAATACGTCTTATCTTATTTCAAATGGAATAAAGTAAATTAACCATAACTAGGATTTATTTTTCAAAAAATATTGCAACCGGCAACACTAATGATGACACGCACTACTGATGAATTCTCAGTAGCTGTCCAGAGTCTCGATGGGTGCCCGGTTGATGGTAATAGGCTCGCCCCCTATTACATGGGACATAAACATAACTGGTGAAATCCGCCACCTCTGCTCATCGGAGATTTCAGGCTGTGGTAACCAGAAATATTACCACCAATGAAATGCAAGCACATCGTGGTCGTAAATTCTAGTGGAATGAATAGCACATGCCACTAGAGAATGTTGATAACATTAGGAATCTTGCGATAAACAGAAACGTTGAGTATCTTGCTAGTAAACGAAGGGCAAGGACGTCTTGTCATAATAGCACTTATTGCTAATCAAAGCCCTGATTACGTATCAGCAGCCAGTAGCAGTGCAGTACGGTTATGGAATGCTTTGCCCGTGTCGATAAGGCGTGCTCAATCTTTGTCCACTTTTAAAATTCTGGTGAAAAAACACTTCCTCTTTCCTTAAACATCATCATTACATATAGTTCCTTATTCTTGTTTATTATTTTATATATATCTATGTATATATATGTATATATTTATGTGGTTAAGTTTATGCTTTATGTATTTATTGTGTATGGAAATGGTACACCACTGACTACCTGCAGTATTGTCTCTCCTTCTCCCTTTAATCCATCCAAAGGTTGTCTGTAAAAGATCGCTTTTAGCGATAAGACCGCCCATTGTGTCACCCTATGTAAAATTTCTAAATTTATTTCTGTAATTTGTATGGTGTGCATAATAAAGAATATTCTATCTATCTATCTACGTATCCTTATACTATTAAACGAGCAATATTTGTGTCTATGTATTTGTAACCATCACGTTCTCGAAAACGGCTCTAACGATTTCGATTGAAGTTGCAATATAGGCGGTTACGGTAGCGAAAAATCGATCTAGCTAGGTCTCATATCTGGGAAAAGTCGTTTTCTCCTGATTTTCACCCGAGCAGAGCTCGTTCGCCCAAAGTTTAGAACAAGATGGCTACTTTAGAATAATGACATGGCAGCATTAAATTAGTAAGTACCTACTATGATAGGAGCATGGAATTAGTATGTATTAGTATTAGTATACTTTTTTTTTTTTGAGCGTGGGAAATTATCAAATAATTTCTCCCGCTCTGGGTGGAGCGGGAGGGTGTGTCAGACTTTTACTGACTAAAGGCTTGTACAGACCAGCGCGACTTGTCGCGCGACGCGACACGAACAATACAATTTCTAAGAAAACTTCACAGTATAACAATAATCGGTGTCGCGTCGCGCAACAAGTCGCGCTGGTCTGCACAAGCCTTTAAACCCACCCGTGTTCCTTCCGTTGCCTGTGTGCCGGGGCCGCGATATCCATTTCGGACAAACTCGCAACCCCGGTAGGAACCTATACTATTAAATGAGCATTCTCTATTTTCAACCGAGGAGAGGTCGGTAGACTAGATACTAGGTAAGTATTGTAAGTACTCACAGCAATCAGATAAGTATCCGTTGTTGTTCGATAAGTAATATCGATAGATCATACTCATGTATACACGAATTACCAATTAATAAGATCGCAAATAGTCCATAATGTGCATATTATCAAGCCATAGACTAATAAACCAGCTGGGTTTTGTTAGGTTAGTCCATTAATTGTACCGTAATACGCCCCCCGACGCAATAGTCACGACTTCAAATATTTGATTGTTAAAGCTATTGAACGACTTACAATTAATTTGATTAATGTTATGGAGCTAAGTGTTGAAATTGTGGAATATTTCCTTCCCAATGATTGGAAATATACTGCCAATAATTCCCATGGTCTCCCCTCGGATTACGGTAATGTTTGTCACGCCCAGTTGAGGGTGGTAACTATGGACAATGTCATACATTTATTCAATGTCATACATCCTGACTTCATGTGAAAGTTAGTAAAGATTTTTGTTATTGTTACTCAGTCACGCTGCACTCAGAAACAGCCGAACCTATTTGGATGGATAATATGTAATTCCGCACATACAGTACGACACAACTTGGATGTAGCACAAATTTATAAATTTGCATTCATTCGTTTCAATTTTACGAATGTATTTGGTTATATGACTTCACAAGTTATTGCGTTTGCGTAAAGATCATTTTCACCTAAAGCTTCTATAAATATTGGTAATTTCGAAGGCGTACTCAGTTCAGATGGTGATCGGTTTTACGGATTTTGCCGATGCTACATCTAAGTTGTGTCATACCTTGGATTTACACATAGAAAATAAAATTTCTGGTTTTCAGCCGAGGCAAAAACTGCCGTCCGCTGCCCCCCGCCCCCCGCCAATCCTTTATGGGGGATGCGCTAAGGTAGCCCTCAAAATTCAAATTTTCTCGAAATCAAAATTGCTGCCAAAATTTTAATTTCGAGTAAATCTAACTTTTGACTTTTACTTAATAAAATTTTATCGATCGATAACGCGCCAATTCAACACGGGCGCCAAAACAATTGTGAAAAAAGAAAGAAATAGAAAGATCTAAATATTATGCTGCTTTTTATTTTATTTTTATAAATGACATCTCGCAGTTGACCTCTGAGGAGGTCGTAGCTGCTTAACCGGACTTTCCTGTGGCTGCCTTTAGCTACTTACTTAAAGCCTCCAGTCAGGGCTTATATGCTACGTACTGCGCGTCTCATTTATTGCAAAGTAGCGGTGTGCTGGATGTTGCACTTGTCTGCTGCGCTTGAATTTGTCGCCCTCTGAAGTTGGCACCCGGGACCCGGGCCCCGGTTTGCTCCCCTCTAGATCCGGGGCTGTTCGCGGATGAAGTCGCCCTCTTCACTACAGGTAAAACAGCGGGCAACTTCTATAGTAAGTCAGTTATTGAACAACCCGTTACTTACTCTAGTAACGGGTTGTTCGATAACTTAATGACCCCATGTGACACAGGGATCTCTAGAGTAAACCCAGTGCTGAATCAAAAGCTAAGTTTATTAGACGACGATGACCGACTTTTAATGATTTTATACTGAAGATCACGTCTAAACGAGTAGTGTTAATGATTTAGAAAAAAATACAAGTTAAATTAGAGCATTTGCATAATAATTTAATACAAGAATAATTTGTAAAGTTTTGTTTAACGCGGATAAAAAACTGAGAACCACGCAAAATCTATCAATAGTATTTTTCTGAAACCTTCACCATTTTAAAGATAATTTAATTATTGATATTTGTTAAAACACATTTTGTTTTTTAATTATGCGGCTAATCTGGGACAGCGCTCCTTGATGAGCGAGTCCTATTACTGGCTGGACGTACAACGCGTTGTGTGAGCTCAGTACAGAACACGCAAGCTAACCACTCAAGGTCACTCACATATATGTGCGTCTTAACGTGGACCTTGTATTATGCTTGATGCTTGTGCCAATATTTGAAACTGAATCTAAATTAATTTAAATTGTCATTTTAATTGATACTGCAATAATTATTGTCATCAACAGACCGTTAATGCACACAGTAGCACATACACATCTCCCTTTGTTACACAAAGGCTCATAGGGGCATGTAGCCGTAGTCATCACGGTTGGTAGAGGAATTGCTCATCGCAGTATACGTACGGCGCGTTCGCCTGATGTAACCCTTTGTGGTGTGAAGTGCACAGTTTTAATAATAAATTATAGCCTTTTTATATGGTTTTGTTGCCAAAGATAGCTAGGGTATGTATAATATGAGGTAACTTAAATGATCTATCTTGGCTTTGGCTTGTGCCGTAATAACAGCCGTACGAGACGATCGTTCAGGTTAAGCTACGCTTGCCGCGTTTGGTCTGTAGATGGGTGACCATCTTTACATACCAAGACCCTCCATTCCTCGGAAAGCATGTTAAAAGCCGTTGGTCCCGGCTGTCATTCGTGTCTTTTACAGTTGTTACGGGTTGTCAGGCGATGCGATTCCTCTAGTACAGTTTGCGTCAACTAACTTTGCCGCTCTGAAGTAGGCTACAAATGACTGCGCAGTATTCAATCTTACTTATAAAACAGTAGCGCGCATGCCAGCGCGCATGCGCAACCCAACTTCAGAGCGGCAAAGTTATTTGAAGCGAACTGTATCTATTGCCGAGGTCCATAGGCGGCGGGGAGCCTTACATCAGGTACGTTGCCTGCATGATTACCACCTTATGCCATAAAAAATGGATGTTTGTAACATAACATAACGCCGTATTCCCCGAAGGGTTAGGCAGAGATGTACCTATAGTACACCCACATTTCGCCAGTTATGTTTAAGTCCCATGTAATAGGGGCCGAGCCTATTGCCATCAACCGGGCACAAATCCAGACCCCGGGCTGCCTCAAATTCCAGATGGAAAACCCCAATAACACTTTGGCCGACCTCATACTCAGGAGAAGCCAGTGCTCAGTGTAGTCTATTAGACCAATGATTTATATGATTTACCTGATTAAATACTTCCTACATGAAGCTGATCTTCATGTAGGAAGTATTTTAATTAGGTAAGTATTTGACTATAATTCTATCATACCGTCCATCGTAATTCTGATTCACTCAGTTATATGTCTTCCATAAATAAATAAAAACCAGCCAAGTGCGTGACGGACCATGCACAATGAAGGGTTCCGTAGTTGGGATGAATTTATCGCAAGAACAAACATAACTTTGTAGTTGAAAAACATGTGACCATGTTTCTGCAACCGTTTATTACTCGTTAACTTGTAAAGCCTACTTAGCTGTGATAGTTTTCCTTTTACTTTCGTTTCGTTTGTCATTTCTGTCGTGAATTTTTTCACATATCCAAAACCAACCATTTATCTGGCAGGAGGGGGGGGGGACACTTGACTAACAAAAATTTGTACTTTAAAGCTTAATAATTCGCAAACGGATCTCTGAATCCAAACATGGTTTTCACAAACTCAATATTTTTGAACAACCTTGCCAACGGTATCCCACACCATTCGATAATATATTAAATATTGTATAATTATCACTTGCTTCAAAAACGGTGAAGGAAAACATCATGAGGAAACCGGCACGCCTGAGAGATATTTCTCGACGGCATGTGAAGCCAAGTCAGAGGCCTATGGGCGGCTTTAAAACTCTGACACCAGGTTAGTCACTAACCACACGAAAAGAAGAAGACCATGGGATACATGCGAAAAAAAAAAACACAGTTTACTAGTAGGGGAGGTACCCTAAGAAAAATATTTAATTTTACCACTTTGTCGGCGTGATTAATATGTATACCCATGCCAAATTACAGCTTTCTAGTACAAAGTGTCTCTGAGCTATGCCGCGGACAGATAGACGGACAGACAGACAGACAAACGGACATGGCGAAACTATAAGGGTTCCTTGTTTACTACGGAACCCTAAAAAACTGACATACATGACTGAAGCAACAGTAACTGCATGATTGATTTATTTATGTACATCCGACAATTACTCGTGAGTTGGACAGAGAAACTGCATGACTTATATATTTTTTGTTGGTAAACAATTACTTAGTTTGATACATTATGTATTACTTTACTTTTATTGTAGTAGCTGGTAAATAAATCATCGGATGTCCGGATAAAGGCTTGTGCAGACCAGCGCAACTTGTTGCGCGACGCGACACGATCAATATAATTTCCAAGAAAACTTCACAGTATAACAATAACCGGTGTCGCGTCGCGCGACAAGTCGCGCAGGTCGGTACGAGCCTTAACATGCAGCCTATAATATATTTTTACACATAACCTACAGCCAAAAATTCGAAGACATGTCATTGGGACATCTACGGGCCCACATTGGGCCCGCGTGGTGTATTACAGCCCACTCCCTCTCACAGAGGGGAGGCCTGTGTCCCCAGCATGGGAACGAACGTTGTAGGCTGTTTATGATGTAACTTTTTAATGTTTTCTGTGGATGCAAAATTTTCTTCTTTTCGTATGGTTATTGTTCAGAGTTTTAAAGCCGCCCATGGGCCTCTGAATTGGCTTCACATGCCGTCGAGAAATATCTCTCAGACATGCTGGTTTCCTCACGATGTTTTCCTTCACCGTTTTTGAAGCAAGTGATAATTATACAATGCGCACATGAATCCGAAAAGTCAGAGGTGCGTTGGGTTCGAACTCGAGACCTATGTAACTTGGCAGTCTGATGGTCACACCACTAGGCTATCACTGCTTAAATTATAAATGAACTGGTTAAAAAAAACACGTTTACACGTCCAGATTAAAATATGTTTTTTAAACTTGCTGAGTGCGGTGTTTCCTATCTGACTAATCTGACAAAGAAGTAGTTGATTCGTCTGCTACTACTACGCTCCCTATTTCCCGCCTAGGGCACTAACAGGGAATGGTAAGTAATGATTTTTCATTTCCTTTTGCTCCTTCAATCTTATTTCCTTGACAAATGTATAAAATGACAGTTACCGTCACAGTTAGCTTTATATGATATCACCAATAGATTAATTAGGTAAGTACTGTAGAGGCTTTACTTCGCATGGTTTTGGAATAAAACCTTAGTGTGGACAAATTGTTGGCACTTAAACGAAACAAACATTGAGTTTATGAATAGGAGAAAATTTCAGGCATGGCAGTCGCCCCCCGGGCTATCAAACGGGCGAATGAAATATTAAAAATGTATGATTTTATTCTTTAATATAATTTTGTTAACGAGAAAATAGCCTTTTGTTTGATATCGTCCCGGAACAGCAGACTCGCGGAGTGTCCACAGTACCTTCAATGTTCTTCTACGGCGCCATCACCTCGGATTTCTTCTCTTGATTGTTAATTAGGTTCTGCCCGCGACTTCAGGCGCGAGGAATTTCTTGTTTTATTATATCATAAGACACTCGGCAATACTATACCTTCCCATTAGTGAAAGAATTTTCGAAATCGGAATAGGAGCTCTACTCCCAAAGCACGAACAAAATCCGTAGTCTCAGCCGAATCCGTATCACCTACGGACATAAGATTAGTTTGTGGCCCGATCTAAGAATCAATAACACCACGATTTGACAGTTGTCCCTATTCCGATGTGTTTTTACCCGTTCGAAAAAGTTTATTGATCGGGTGTAGGTGTCACTCTGAAGTTTTGAACTACTTTCGGTCGGGCTCGTATCTTCGTTGAGGGACTTAGTAGGCCCCCAGTATGTAAGTTTCGAAGATTACCCGCTACATATAAACTATCTGTTTATAATATTACTAGCTACGCCCCGCGGTTTCACCCGCATAAGTCTCGATGCCGTGGGAATATCGGTATAAAAAGTATCCTTTGTCCTAACCCAGGTCATGGTCTACCTATGTGCCAAATTTCATCCAAATCTGTTCAGCCGTTTTAGCATGAAAACGTAACAAACAAACAAACAAACTCACTTTTACATTTATATTATTAGTTAGAATTAGGATATGTAGTACCAGAGAGAGAGTAGTTTTCAAACCCAAGGCACGCACCTCTGACTTTTCGGATTCATGTGCGTATTGTATAATTATCACTTGCTTCAAAAACGGTGAAGGAAAACATCGTGGGGAAACCGGCATGCCTGAGAGATACCTCTCGACGGCATGTGAAGCCAAGTCAGAGGCCCATGGGCGGCTTTAAAACTCTGACACAAGGTTAGTCACTACCACACGAAAAGAAGAAGAAGGATATAGTTAGGATTATTACTATTAGTATAGATGTGGGAGGTAAGTGGATACTGGATACTTGTACCATAATAACAGTGCACTTATTACCGACTTATTAGTCTTGTTCAATGCACAACAATAATAATTTCACATTATACACCCACATTTGAACCGCAAGTAGCATCAGTAGTAGGCGAGAACAATAAAGAAACAAGTATCAAAACGGCTGTCTCATTCGGATACCGCAAGTATCAAAAATGTGCTCTACAATGTCGTTACAGATTTCATATAACTGTTCCGTTGTACCTACTTACCGCGTTTGGTATGAGAACACACGTCATGTCTACAAGCATTAAAAAATTTAAACTACATACTTCGGGAGAATCCGTGTACTGTTCCGACATTGATTACTTATCAGATGATACCTAATCAATGTCGGTATCTCAACTAATTAGTGAGAAACACAATCTGATTGTATAAATCGCACATGCTATCGCAAACACTGAAATTGTGCTTTCTAAGAAGAAAAATATGAAACTCTGAAGTTTAATGACCTACACTGGCTTTATAAATTAATACCTTGCATAATCTGCCTAGTGTTCCCATTGCTGGGACTCAGGCCTCCTCGCTGTTAGAGGGAGTGAGCCGTAATACACCACGCGGGCCCAGTGCGGGTTGACGGGTGACACCATCCATGTCTTCGAATGTTTGGCTCTAGTAGGACAAGCCGGTTTCCTCACGATGTTTTCCTTCACCATACCTTCTCCAATACCATGATGCTGTTGTATTTGCTACACCAAAGTAGGTTCCTGTCCTGTTATTAAATCCCGGTGTTCTTCCACTTGCACTGAAGACTGCCCACAGCATGTATTTAAGATTTTAGAAAGTGACAATTCCACGTATCTTGAGGAACAGAGTGTAAAGTCACTCATCCTTCATAGTAAAGGGAGGGTTCTCCGACTAGACGGGTGGTTGTGTGAAGATTGATATCGTCGCGCGGTAAACTTTACTTGCACGATGCAGGATTTTTGCGTGACGTCAGTGTGATGCGTAGTTCGCATGTGGTCGCGATGTAGATCCCGTTACACCTTCCCTCGGAAATCCTAAAGAAACCGGGTACTTTTTGAACATTTCGCATTATCGGAAAAAGCTACTAACAACTGCTGATCCTACTTTTTATCGATCGTGTAATCTCAATCGCGATGAATGAATTTAAATCGTCAACTATCATAAAAACAACGCTCGGCGATCGACGGCAAAGCTTGATCGTCGAGCATTGATTAAAATACCTTATTTCGATTGGAAAAGTATTTTTTTTTAAAACCTCTGCGGTCCCGTCCGCCAGTCTGCGCAGGCCCTAACCATCCAACAGCTGTTGCCTGACACAGAATGATTACGAACAAGCATTCCTAAATGGATGACATAACAAATTGATGGAGGATTACGTCTCCTGACCTAAATATTTATTGATTGCCAGAAAGCTCAACAGGCGGCTTCTACAAAAGTATTGATTAGGATAAATGGGCCATTGTTTTTGTTTGTCGTACCAGAACGGTACGACAAACAAAAACAATGGCCCATTTTGACATTGAAATTGACGTGTTATGGCAATCTAAGAATACCTCGAAATCAATCGATGGCAAGGTCATTCATTTTCATATAAGTACCTACGTTGTTTTTACGCAGTTGGGGGTGGTTATTGACGCAATTGTTGAATACTTTCTACAAAAAACAATAGATAGGTAGATACTTAGGTACCCAGGTAGGTACTACGTAGGCAGAAGTAGTTATTTAAGGAATTAAGTTGATATTTGATCAAGGCAATTGGAATTGACAGGAAAGGAACCAACTCTTAATATAATAATTGACACTGAAGTAATGTTGGATGGGTTTGCATAGGTACTAGTAAAAAGAAAGCATATAATTATATCCAAAGTCATTGAAAAAATAAAAAAATATTGAACCGTAATAGCCGGGTTGTTTTATCCCAGACCCATGGTCAACAGTTTGGGGACCACTCAGAAAGCGCAAATCGTCACTCCACCTGGCTTGGGGGCGTTCCTTAACGTTGATTACGGTCCCCATTCAAGGCCTTCAATTATCTGCCCTTCGACAGATGTGTCTGCCCACTGGCCTCAGCTGGCTGAATTAAAATCTTATATAAAATGTGTAATACTATCCGGTTGACATTCGACGCTTTTCGAACCTAACGACAATGAAATTACTTACCTTACTTTCTTATCAAGTCATTATTACAAAACAATGGTCTAGCAGGAATCTGGATTTAAAACTTTATTTTTTTTATTTTTGAATAGAGATTGACATTTGAGCATCGTTCTAAAAGACAGATCTCAAAGTAATACAATAAAATGGGTCATCTGCTACTGGCCTGCAATAAAATCGGCGACTAAAAAAACATTCCATTCTCAAACGGGTCACCTAATTAAGAACAATAAGAATTGGAACAAGATTAATTGTGTAGTCCCCTAAACCACTGACCTTTTCGACCAAAAACGGCCCAAAAAAGTTCTTCACAAAGTGATGAAGGAATAATTCAATTATTCGTTTCTTTTCAACCCTTTCTACTTACCCCTTTATGGTCGTTGGTGTCTTGTACTTGGCTTAATCCAACAACTAGACACTGTTCTCATAGACACAATACCCTTTCTCTAGTTTTCTGGTTTGTAAAGACGTATTTTGATTCCCACAGATATAACTGGTTTTACAAGAAGGATTTAATTGGATTCATAGATCTTCATGCTGAGAATCAACGGCTACTGGTCACTATAAACTGTAACCATTCGACTATTATGAACTATAGAATGGATCCGTCACTTCTGACAAATGTTTCTCAAGATACGGGTTCGCTTTTCATTCTTTATGTTATTCCCAGGATGTTCTTTCAATGGACCTATCAGTTCTCGCAAAGTACATATAGGCCAGCATTCCTAGCTTCATAATTTAAATGGAATGTCCTGTCTTAGAAGAGAATTTGCCACGGTAGGCAGTATAATGTCACAGGATGCAAACCGAAGACATTCTAACTCCCTCAACCATTTAACCAATACTTCAATAAACATCGTTAATCGTGACTTAATCGATGCTAGCGAAACTGCAGCTCGATTAACTCGCCATAAATCGATTCTTGATAAAAAAAAATCTTAATCGTGAACATGTAAACGCGAATAAGCACACTAATCCCTTCTAAACAGCGAGTTCATGGTCTTGTCTTTCTACATTATTCTCAACAGCTTTATAACTGACATTTAGGTTTGCCAAGGGATTGTGGGCCTTAACTTCTATGGTTTGGTGAGCGTGCATCGGGGGAATTGATTGTATCGATCACGACGTAACTAACCTTATTTGATTCTACGCTAACCTTGCACCTGCTGCTGTCAGTCGAAACATTCTAATCTTTATAAGTTTTTATCAATATGACTAGTTTTGGACAGTAGTGTAACTACTAAGGTAGAGCAATCGAAAGCAGCTTTAAAGAATATAAACATCTTTTTTCCCCGAATAGTTGGGCAGAGGTATACTTATACATACGTGTACACCCACATTTACAGAATATAAAATTCCATAGATCCTAAAGTTACAGAATTAGCTGTTTTCGTTCATCATTGGGTGGTAGTCAGTACCTACGTATCTACATGCATTGTAAAACATAGAACTACTACTTACCTACTTGAAAATTATGCACAAACTACAACTAAAATATTCTCTTATTTTAGGTCATTACATATCTATGTACTTACATGGCTGATATAACTTGGCAGGTCCGAACTTCGCGCAGAAGGCTGCGCAATAACATGTTTTAGGAGCCAAATAGTGACATGACACGAGTGTGAGTGAGAGAACATGCGTGAAAGTTAATAGTGCCTATATTCAGACCTGTCAAGTTATATCGGCCGTATTGTATTTGGATAAAGTAAGACATTGTGTACTATATCTATTTTGAGTAATCCAATGTCAACTAGCTATCTAACTTGGCCATGCCAATGCCATAGGCTTATTAGTCTTGAAAGTAATTAAAATGTTAATCTATTCATCATCCTTCTAGCCTCCAGTTTAACCATGTTACATGTAATCATCTGCCTTTTCCCAACTATGTTAGGGTCGGCTTCCAATCTAACCAGATGCAGCTGAATACCCGTATTTTACATTGAGCGACTGCCTATCTGATCTCCACAACCCAGTAACTGCGTATTATGATACCCCTTACTAAGACTGGTTATCAGACTTTCAGGCTTCTGACGACCCGCAATGACTGTCAAAGATGCACAAATCGGCTTAAAACGTCCTTTCCGAGGCAAGGAGGAGTCCCGGTATTTAAAGATGGGCACCCATCTACGGACCAACCCCGGCAAGCGTAGCTTAACCTGATGGATCGACCCGTGCGGCTGTTATTATTTAGCCACGAGCTCCTCAATCATGTTACATGTCATTCGATATAATTAAATGCAGGTGAATTTTGCTAGTTACTCTTTGTGTTACACTAAGACAATAAATAAACTCTTCTACTTTCTTTATCAACACCAACCTCTCTATCCCTATTTTGCCATTGACATGCGTATAAGAAGACTAATCTATGTAATATATAATTATATCGATATTACTATCTACGATCAAAATGTTCCCAGCATTAACGAAAATTTATCTATTGAGGGCAACCTTCCAATCTCAACAGAAACAGCTAAATAAATGTTTTTTTATTTTTATTATTGTTCAAACATTATTTTCAATTTTTATTTTGATATTGTATTTTGTATTTCACGAACTATGTCCAAATAAACTTTATTCTTTCTTTCTTTCTTTTCTTTTTCTCTAAAATCTGAATTTCATGGAACGACTGTAATCCAACCTTTATGTCACATCTTCAATAGGCAAATTATCTAGGATTTCTTCTCAAATTCGTCATCCTCAATGCTTCAAACCAGTAACCGAAAACCGTAACAGTTGATTCCGTACCAAAAAACGGTATCGCCAGTCACGTTCAAGGCCAAAGCATTCACTGACCGAGTTATCGTATTGATAATATAATGGTTGTTGGACAAATACTACAATGGTCTGTTATATAAAATGGTAAATTGAAAATGGAAATCTTATGCTCTTGGGAACGTGTCAGCCATGAGCGGATTCGGAAAAAAGGACCAAGATATAAATAAAAAAGGTGCAAGGTAGCGTTTTGCCATTTGTCGAGATAAAATTAATCCATACAATTACAAATTATAAAAATACAGAGATTTAAATGAAATACAAATGAGTAAATTATTACAATTATAGGTGCCTATTGTGTTAGTAAAATCGTATGCACTATTTTAGTCAACATCCATCACCATATGCATCCTATTCTTCTGGATAGGGCAATCCGCACGAGATACAACCATCTGCAGGATACTGTTGCTACTGCCTCCCCCACGCTCTGCTACTTTCTTCCGTCTGAAAGCCGTCCGTTCGCGCCTGCGCAAACGCACCGCACTTAGGGACTATCTTATTTTATGAACTACATTCTACATAGTTGGTGTCCTTCACCACACAATCCTCACCTTTGAAAACTTCATGAAAATTATTTTTGAAAACGCCAAAAAATAGTCAAGAAATAGTCATAAATAGTCACCAAGATACCCCACAATCCTCACCAACTTATAGCTGTATCTTCGGAATCATAATGCGACTATTTTTTTAACCTTGGTGACTATTTATGACTATTTCTTGACTAATTTTTAGTGTTTTCAAAACTGATTTTCATGAAGTTTTCATAGGTGAGGATTGTGTGGTGAAGGACACCATAGTTGTGTCCACGAATATGTCCACGTGATTTTTTTAGTTTTAACATAAAATAAGTAATCTTAGGACAGTCGACAATACTGTAGCTTTCCATTAGTGAAATAATTTTCGAAATTGGATCAATATAGTTCCGAAGATTAGCCCCTACATACAAACTAACGCAGTCAGGAAGTTAAGCATGGCCATAATAAAAACCTTCTAGTGTTATGGAATAAATAAAAAAAAACATAATTTAAAAGTTAAGAAGGTGTCAGGACCCAGGTTGGCTTACTCTGTTGCATCACGTTACACCTAAGCACAAACTTCCATCATCCTTTTGGACGAAAATTACAATTTTTATTTCCTCAGACTGAGATGCAGGAAACTCAGTGCCACTATCTTTTTCATTCTCACCAACAGTAAGTTGGTCCCGGCTGTCATTTGTAGATCTTTGACAGACGTTACGGAGAAGCTCAAAGCTCTGACAGTCTTACCAAGGGATATCGTCCAGTAACTGGGTTGTGCAGGTCAGATAGGCAATCGCTCCATGTAACATACTGGTATTCAGCTGCATCTGGTTAGACTGGAAGCCTACCCCAACATAGTTGGAAAAAAGGCTAGGTAGATTAAAACAGTAGGTTCAAAACCCCGTAATTTTACGACATGTCCTTTAAAACCTTTATACCTTTACATTCATGTTCATATCTGGTCCTTATAATCCGCTACCTGTCTCATCCCTCGGCTCCCTTTGAGCTTTTTCTATTCCTCTACTATCTCTATTGTTAGTTTTTTTATAGATCAAATTACGGGTCTGTGAAGTTGCAGCGAACATTCGACACGGCCGCATTCCGGCTGCTAATTTGGTAGTATTAAATGAAACACCCATGTTATTTCTCTATCTCTTTCTTACGCCAAGGATTATAGGGAGATTTTTTGTAGTGAAAAGAGATGGAGGATCCTATCTTGTGTATCTTATTTAAAATGGATCGTAGCGTGCGTTTGATTGTTATTTTTGTGGGTGATGCAGTCTTGATTGAAAAATAGTGTTAAATTTGACTAAGTATATGTATCGTGTTTAGGAAACTTTTGAGCGTTTCAGTCGGAGGTTTATGCTTATGGTGAAAATACAGAAAGACGCAAAAAGACTTTCAACTCAAGAGGAGCATTCTCCTGAATTTAAGTGTTATTAACATAGCGTGATGTTCGTTTTAGGAGATTGCCTCGTTAACTTTTGAAAGGTTTTCATTTCCTCTGAAAAGAATTTCCTCAAGTGGATTAGGTTAGGTACTATCGAGGACATAGGCGCCCGATCACTTTTCGACCTTATTGCTTAGGCAATAAGGTCGAAAAGTGGTCAGGCGCATGTAGGTTAGGTACCTACCTATATATAATATTCCATTTATTATAGGATCAGAAAAATAACGGCAAAATAACGACAGTGATTGTGTTATATTGTTGAAATTACTGCAATTTAGGGTTATTTTTTTATGTATTAATGTAACTAAATGATAAATAGATTAGATACGTAACATTGCTTGTATTTATCGTTAAATAGCGGAGTTAATTATATCTACATTTATATCGAAATAATGAAGAGTGATAATATAATGTAAATGTTATTTTTCTAATGTAATGGAGTACAAGAACCTAGATTATTATCAGGGGGCCTACCACCACCTCTAAAGCAGTATTATTTTAATCTTACTTCAGTGGGGCTATACGTCCTGTAGCTTCATCTCTTTCCCACATTCAAGTAATATTAAAATAATACTTCTTTAGAGGTGGTGGTAGGCCCCCAGATCATGCGCTCTAAACAGAAACATTTAAAGGCTCCCGCGGACAAGTGTGACGCGACTCTAGTGGAAAAATGTATCTATGAAAACTTCGCGGAAATTGTTCTACCGGTGTCGTGTCGCGCCGTTATCAGTACCTACCTATTTGTTTGTTGATTTATTAATATTTCTATCCAACTTGGTTCTGTTACGTCGCTAACAATGTTGCCATTTGTTTATTCTAACAAAGTCTATCGGCAAAATGCATCTGGCACAATTTAGTGCGGAATTCGCTCGAAGTTTTCATTTTGTCTCTTGCCTGTTGACTAGACTTCCTCCGTGCACTGTTAAGCTGGATCTGTGCCTTCAATAAATTCAACTATAAATAATATTATTTTGTCTGCTTCTTTTGGTACACGATTCATAGGAATCATAGAAACTAGTTTTGTGGTTTCAAATTCAATAGTCTAACCATCTGCTCCTTAGTGTATGATTGACGTGTTAATAATATTTACATATTATACTTAGTATCCATCAGGAAAACGTTACATTGAGACTCTTTGTTGCAAGTTTTAGACGTTCCCGCAGACTATACCTACCTACCTACAGAGCAGAGTAGATGACTTTGAGGGCGCCTGGACGATGGTCAAAGTCAGATACTCTCCAGCATCCTGCACCCATCTATATAGGTTTTCTGGGTGTCCGGGTTTAGCCGGACGTCTCCGGCTTTTTACAATCGTGTCCGGCCAAATATATACAAGTCCGGCCTGTCCGGCTTTTGGTCAACCCCGCCCAGCCAAAGATGCAGAACGAAAGCGAATCATTGTTTTAGTTCCGTTCTATGTAAAGAAGTTACAAATTACTTTAGAAACTAATTAAGAGTAGAGCAAGTCTCAAATGAATAACAGTAGGTAATAAATACACAATAAGAGTATAATTTTTTTCTTTTCTTTTAAAAACCAGTTGTCAGGCAGGTCAGGCTTTTAGGGCAAAATGTCCGGTTAAAAATGAATCTATATCAAGCTTTTCAATTTTTGGGCTTGGCAACCCTACATCTATAGTCTGTTCTGATTGTGACACGCACAGCGACGTTAAGTTTGTCATTATTGGAGACACCCATCCACTTGTCACAGAGACTATTGGAGAGCCATCCATCTCATTAACTATGTGTTGTAAAACTAAGAACCGTGCGACATTGTTTTCCGCACAGTTGTTCTTAGCTCATCTCTAAAATCGTAATTATTATATCTACAATAGTCATGATGTAATGATTCATATGTAAAATAGGTAGTTTATCTCAATTCATTAGTTATCATTGCTTGCGTCACTTTATAACTTTCGTTGTAGTGTTGGATCTTATCATTTAAAGCGTTCGTGCATTCCACTTTCGTTTGTGGCAAGTAACAATAGGAAGGAGAAACAAAGCTTGTCACGATGTCGAACAAAACGTTAAGATAGCAACTGTAGGTACTGATTGCGCAAAAGTACATCAGGCATGTGTCCGGAGAAGTCCTACTTGGACAATAGCTTAGCGTATTATCTTTACGATTTGCATAACATACAGACACGCAATTCTGCTCTATATTATACTCGAAACTGCTGCCGTTTTGTGACACAATTCGCAAAATGTGAACACAGAACAACAATGGCTAAATGTGCTGTTTAATATTTCGTAACGTAATGTTCCTTACAACACAAAGTAAGTTAACTTGGAGGACGCGAGCCGAGCTCCGTGACTCGCGACCTTTGCGCACCCACAGACATTTCACCGCCTATTGCCTTCCAAATGTTATTTAATGACTTATCGCACAAATTGTCTCGTGACAAATTGAATTTTCAATAAAAACTGCATCAAGACAGAACAAGGCTACAGAAATCATTACACGCAATTGAGTTTGCGCAAGACGCTCGCATGCTCCAAACAGTTAAGTTACTGCTCTTCAAGAAACAAGGCCGGAGGTTGAATAAAACGGCTGAATATAATAGACAATACATCTCATTTTATTTATATTAGGTACTTCTATAACAATACTTTTAACAGTCTTAAAACGAACGACTTAGTGAGATAGCGGTCCACGCCGGTTCTATCTACAATATGTACAACAGAGTATGCGTCAAGCACACGTGAGCGAGGTGAAGGCGCGCGGCGCGCAGTGCGGTACGCTGTGTCGCTGAGCGCACGCGCCGCCCGCGCCCGCGCCGCGCGCCACCGCCTCGAAGAACTGCCGCAAGTCCGACACCGAGCGCGTGGGCGGCGCCTGCAGGTCGTGCAGAGACGCGGCGCGGCGCGGCGTCGTCTCCGGCGAGCGCTCAATGCGAGTCAGCTGCTCGCTACTCCTGGCCAGTCCTCCGCTGGTCCGCGACAATGACTCGAACAAAGCGCGACGTTCCCGCACCGGGACGTATTGCGCAATAGCTTCATGGACATTCGGGGAGCAAGACCTCGCCCGATGCTCCAAAGAGGAAGTCTTCCGCCTGGCCGCCTCCATGGCGTACCGGCCCCGCTCGGCGCCTCCCGCCGTACCCTCCCATCTCTTCAAGTATCGACGCCCTTGCTCAGATTCGGATCGCGCGGCGCGTGGCAGGGTATGATGTTGTATCGCGCCGGCGTTCAGTTTGCTACAGCTGTCACATTTGATCACCTCTGCTTTCCGTACTGGCGCATCGACCACGTCTGTGGTCTTCAAAGCGTCGAGGGAGAGGGTTAGGTCTAAGCTGCGATCGGATGATGAGTCGTAGTCGTCGTCTTCGACGACGATGCCCTCATCCGTAGCCGCGGGGGAGTGATCCCTGCGCGTAAGCTGCGTCTCCGTGGAGGTCAATAACCTCCGACGAGCTCGCGGGGGCGGTTTAGGGGGGCAAGAGGGTGTCTCGTGATGAGGAGTCTCTTTCCTTAATTCCCGACCGGCAGTGTCCGCGGCGGGCAGCACATCCAGGAACCGGACTTGTGGCAGCGGCGTCTGCCCGAGGATCTCGACGCAGAGCGCGCGCACCCATCTCGCGTATTCCGCGGCGTTGCAAGTCTGTAACAATAAACTTAATTGAAACATTCGGCTGCGACAAGTCTGTATTATAAAAGTAAGATTTATGACTTAATCTGTTGAAGAAACGTTACAATTTGCATAATATATTTCATAAGTAGACATTCTCCACGTGAATCATACAGAGTGAGCATGCAGGGTTGGTAGGGTGACAATAATGGAACATCTGATCGCAAGGACCGCACTAGTCACGGTCACATTGCATTCATAGATGTTTTTTCAACCGGGAGAATATTTCAGAGCGGAGTTTTCTTAAAACGTGTTTCCCTTACTTGTCAACACCTTCGCGTTCTAGCCCTTCTTATGGTAAACAGTTACATCAAAAGGTCGCAATGCACAAAGGCCTTTGATTTACGGTTGTTTCGCTTTATTGAGGTCTATTTAAGTGTACGAATCGTGAGAAATGCGTTATTCAGAGGGGGATAGAACGTCTTGGAAGACGTCGAAACCTCATGGCATATGAAAAAAAAAAATTCCGACATAAAGCACGGCAGATCGAGTTGGTCGAAGTTTTTTCTGCCACTGAATAGAACTTCAGAACTGAATTTACAAAACAGATCACCGTGTATAAAGAACCATTCAAAAATCTTCCCACTAATCAAAATATAGTACATATCTCTCATCAGTCATGTAACATCGGCCTGTTGATAATTATTTATGTAGCATTGTGTCTTGGACAATGACCGGGCTCCAGTAGCTGACGGTGTACGTGACATGATATAATGTCCAATACAGATACAAGTTAATCTTGTGAACACGAATCATTGATTTATTACGTCTTGTTATCGGGAAAGACAGGAATGGATAATTTGTGGCTTTTTATAGCCACTGTAGGGACAGTAACTATGGATAAAACAGAATAACGTGGGTATTTATATAATTACAATGAACAATTAAGCTGAAATAGTGCAGTTTTATATCAGAAAAATCCCCGTAGTGTTAGGAGCAGGAAAAATTACAATAATTTGCGCCTTATAATCAGAGCAGAGAGCGGGAAAATACTACGTGCGCCAATTATGAAGTTGTTAAATGCAATCTATGACGTAACATTTACAACAATTTTAAACTACAAAGTGGACACCACTATCGCACTAGTGAGGCCTATGTTAATGGACCACAATGTCGACCTGCTCATGCTAAAACTAGAACATGCTACAAAACTGTCACCAACGTCCCATTTGCAAATGACAACTTTTACATGAGCGTTTCACAAACAACTTCCAAGCCAAAAAATAATGCCGTCAGTCTTATCTAGCACATCTTCAGACTTCACAATTGTCATGGCTATATGTGCTCTGGTTAGAGAACATTACCGCTATCCACGCACGCTAGCATTATACCACAAATATCAACTAAGTATTATTTTTCAATCGATCCACTTCCCGGATACAAAATCACTTGCCACGAGGAAATGAAAGCAGTTCTCAGATCATAAGTACAGCAAAAGTCCGCAAATGTAGCAAAAACTGAATATAATACAGTATTAGCGCTATTCTGATACAGTATATGCGTGTAAACTGCCATTTTAGAACGGTGGAATAATATACTCGGCTCACGTGTCTTCAAGGATTCCGCCAGTTCTTGGATTTTGCGTTATTATGTAGGATTGACAAATGACACTCGACTATTGCATGAAAATGATGACCTAACTAAATGGTAAATGATGAATTGGTATTTTCAATAACAGCGCAAATAAGGACGACTGTAAAGGATTTATCGAAAATCATTCATCAAGTTGAAGATTCAATGAATAGGCGCCTAATTGGTAAATAAATTGCAAGTCTAAGGTTCAAAATTTATAGAATCAAACTGGCAGATTTAAAGATATCCTTTGATACTGAACAAGGCAAATTAAATCGTGTCATCGTGTAGCAATAATAGCAATCACATGATGGATTGACAATAGCTACAATATTAATAGGTTTAAAGTGTAGACGTGTAAAATGAAAACTCGTGACTTTTTGCATCAGCGTAGTTTATTCACGTGTTTGGCTACTTCACAGTTTTTTGTTGTTCTATCGACCTTCTAAACGAAGTCTATTTTCATCAGTTAACCAAGTGTTCTATGATTCCTCTGTTACCTAGTTCCGGTTGAATTATGAATACAAATTTAGGCAAAAGAAATGGCTTTAAAGTTAATAGGCACCTATCTCTAAAATAATAATGTAAGGTCTTCATTATTTAGATTTTTTCGAGAGCTACAGATAGTTCCGTGTCCCTAGACATGCACACATGAAATCCACGTGGAGAACAAAGGATAAACTCTAATGACACCATTCATAAGAAACATGGAATTTAAAAGAACTTAAGAATTGCTAAGAAAACTATCCCATAAAATAATTACCTGAAACGTGGCGACGGCAGAGTCATCTCTAAGCCGGGACAGCTGGAAAGCGTTGGGCAAGGTGGGGGCAGTCCGCAGGTGCAGATCTCGGAGGGGAAGCCGGGCAGCAGCCCTTCTGGGCAAAGTGCCGTCCCTCCACGCGAGGAGGCAACCACTACGGACGGCTGCCCGCACCCAAGCCCAGGATTCGGTGTCGTCATTGTAATACTGGCGGAGGACGCCTGTGGAAGAAGAGAAAATTGGTTAGATTTTATCGATACAAGTAAGTCGATTGACGATTCAGTAGATTTATAATTTTTGGAACACACGACAAGACCTAATAGAAGTTTTATTGTCATTAAGCGTCCATGCAATTGGCGTCCAGTGTCCTAAAATGGAACGTGTTCAATGTATTCAGGGTAACAATCTATCCGCGAGCAATGAGGAAAATGAAAATAACGTGAGAAAAGTTTTGGGTATGAATTTAGGTAGCTATAAGAATAGGGAAAGACCAATAAAACAATGATTGGACTGTGTGGAAGATGATAAGGCTGGAAGGGGGTAACTACTGAGATGACGACATACAGAAGTATGAAAGAATTTGCACCGACCCCAAATAAATTGGGATATGGGCAGAGAATGTGTAGTTTACTGTTCTGAAACGCAGAATATTCGTATAACTGCATAAATTAATAAACCTTTATTATACCGTGCAGCTGGAGTGCAGTTATGTCATAATTCTACCTAGAAGTATATATTGTATGAATCATCGATAAGGCTCCCGATCGATTTATTCTGATGCAACTGCCCTTGCAAGGTTAACAAGGATTAAGTATCTAGTCGGGCATCAAACAATACAGGCAGGTTGTTGAGCCGGGTAATGGCAAAGTGGTGGAATTAATACTAGACGATATAGTAAGCCCCATGCATGACGATGATCGATCATTTTCATATTTATTTATTTAGTACATAACCCGTCCGTGTTAGTATATGATAATATGTTTAATGTTTGTAGGATGCATCGGGAAGATGGCCCAGAGTCGTCACGCCATGAGTCCCAGAAGACGAGCGCAATCGCTGAGCGAGACCGAGGAAACGCTGGCGCGATGACTTAGAGGCGTTTATGGGAGTATGCCCGGAGAAGGCAACACAATGGGAAGAATGGAAAGGTGCGGCGGAGACTTTGCCCAGCAGTGGGACAATAAAGGTAGAAAATATAAAAAAAGATTGTTTAATTACTGGCATTTCCTGTATAATATATTACAAGGCATTCTACTGACTCATAATAACAAGCAAAGCTTGCAGAATTTTGTAGTTCTCAGCCCAGCTTATTTATGACTATAACAGACTTGCATCATTCCTTATCATAATTTGGCGGAGAACTTATTCTAATTCTTTTAGGGTAAACTTAATGCCGTCTTCATTCGAAAAGGTTTGATCATTGAGGCATTAAACTTTGAATAATGTCACTACCTGAAACTTAGCTGCAGTTTGAATCGCTATGAATACAAAATATTCTCGTGATTAGAATGATAAATCAATCCGTATGAAGACGTATTACGTCATAATTATTTGCCATTCCATGGGCACAATAATATTTAACTGCCTGCATATCGCAGCGTTGTGATTGTGAATGAATGCGGTATCAATGGTGAGGCGAAAGTGGCATGTTACAAAGTCAAGTTCTTAAGGAGATCAGACATGGTATGTTATGGCGTGGCCGCTGCGTTTTTTTCTTTATCATTTCTTGAAGAATGGCTTAGACCAGAGTTTGTATTGAAAAAGAAGCTACGTTAGTGAGGATAATAATACAATTCCTGACTGTTTGTTTCCTGTTATGTTTAACAGTCACACCGCAAGCAATTAATACATATAGTATATTACGAACTGCCCATATGTTGATTTAGGTACATAAAATATGTACCTATTCAAATAAAAACAGAGCAACTACTTCATTTTGTTTGAGTACCGCGGTTTACTACTATCAAAATGGGATTCACAAGCCTATTTTCAACATAATTTTCCAAGAAAACACAATTATTAAAATAACAATACATTATTAAAGCAAAGTAAGAAATAATTTTCATAAATCTGGTTACGTTGATGAGGTCAGACATTATTGTATTGGACACAATGCTATCACAAATTCAGAGCGGCTCTGCAAAAGGGTGCTTGCTACTAACCGCAAAATGTGGCAAGGCGTGTCAACGTACCGGAGCGATTATTCATAATTTTAACGTTTTTACATTCATTACGTCTGATTTTACTTTGATTATTATCTGCTCTGTCTCTAGTACCTATTGACTGCCTACGTGACAGGTTTCGTGTCGGCAAAAGCGGAAAAGCCCGCAATTCTGAAGGAGATCAAATTTATTACGACCGATGTCAATTATGCTAGGTTGTCCTCTGTTATATGTTAGTATTTGAAATATTTTTGTTTACTATACTTGTTTCAATCTCTATCTTAATTAATGTAATTGGTGTCGCCGTTTTAATTAGCAATTTTTTCATTTATTTTTTAAGTCACCTAGTGATAACTACTGATACCTATTTTAGCAACCAGTACCTCTTAAAGGCTCGTGCAGACCAGCGCGACTTGTCGCGCGACGGGACACGAACAATACAATTTCTAAGAAAACTTCACAGTATAACAATAAGCGGTGTCGCGTCGCGCGACAAGTCGCGCTGGTCTGCACAAGCCTTTATTTGGGAAAGTAATGCTGCCAGTCACAACAAAATTGTCAAATTAGCTGATGATCATGACAAAATGCAATAAACTTAATGGATTTCCAACACCAGTGAACCCGAACAGTTTAAAAGCACACCACACATTTTGGCAGCCGAGCAAAATCCCATTTAAAAGAGAGCTTATCTCTAACGGCCACACATCCAATCCATACAAGCTGCTAATAGGAAAATTCAATTTATCCATATGACCCGCATTGACGTAGATCAGGCGTACGGGAGGCATGATTGGATTTTTTTATCCCTTTGAACTCAAAATCTCATGACCCGAAGCCTGTCCATCACAAAATGAAAGATGGCCACCAATATTATGATTCTGTATTAATTTGAAATGATGGGTAGTTCTGCGCAGTGAGCTGTCAAACAATACGTTATTTGGAAATCATTTTGAGTCATCTTGAGCTATAAATATTGTATCTTCATGGCAGGTTTGTAGCGTAATTAAAATAATCGATTAAGTACCAAAGTATCGTGTATAATTGAACGAAAGTTTGGGAACCGACTGTCTTTCGTTCGGTTCCTCACATTTAATGCATATTACGTGATTGTCTGATAGGTCTTCTATTGTATTCATAAATTGTGTTAATGGGTATTAAGAGAGATCAATTCTTTGAAGTTAAATGGTCAAGTAGAAGCGGGTGCTCCTTAAATCTGGGGTAGATCAAGTATCTTTTCTCGAAGGACTCGGTTCGACGACCCATAATGGTCGAGAAGCATCATCCAATTTAGTTACTTAGAGGAATTTAATATGCCCTTGACATATGAGTAGGTACTGACCGGCTTCTGGCTTAAGCCTCATCAATAACCGCTGATAACTGGCTACGCTACACGGGGTTAGGTTCTTGACAAATATTTGCATGGTCGCGAAAATGTAGCCAGCACATTCATATGTAGACCAAATAAAATACCAAGCCAGACATAGCGCTGTCAACAGTGAAGTGAAAGTGAAGCCGGTTTAGTAAACATGTGTGCACTTTATGTGGTGTAGTTCGATTGTAGTGTCATTGTAAAAGGCTGTAAACAAGTGCGTGTCAGCGTGTATGCACAGAGCGGCGGTATAGTTTTGGCATGCTTCACTGTATTGTTCACAGCGCTGTCTTGGTTTGAGCATAGTAGGTACAAAATCTTTCCATTGACGTATTTACCTACTTATATTATGTGTGAGATAAATATCGATTGCATTTATCGTTGTGCTAATAAACTCAAAAATATTGTAGGTATAGGTGGTTTGATTATAAGTAATCCGTAGCAGTGGGTACTTATCTGGATTATTTTATAGACCTGTCCCTCTTTAAATATTTGTTTTGATATCAATTTAGTTCGATACTTTCAGATTTCGGAAAAATAATTTGTTTTGAAAGTTAAAAAATTGCATAGAAAAACATGCCTCTGAAGAAAATTTTTGAAAAGATAGAAAACCTGTTTAATCTAGGTAGGTGTTTTCTGTAGGTATATACTATATGGGAACCAAATCCATATTTAATTAAGTAAAAAAATATGTCTGTAAGGGTAAGCACGGCTTTTCACACAAGTCTACGAAAAGTCATCAACGAAACAATGTTAGATGGATAGGCAACTTTGCCGTAAAATCTACGTCCTACTATTGTGAGACGCCGCCTTCGTTAAAAACAGCAGATTTTATCTCCTTTACGAACAGCTGATGTCCCTACCTATTGTTGTTTTTTTACGCTAAAACTTCACGGTTCTGCCGAAGACTTATTATAAAATATGGCAACATTTCCAGGTATATTTGGGGTCATGGGAACCTTATCAGACAAAACACATGGCTAGGAAGGATTTTAACTTTTAGATTGTTTTGGCATATTGTCAATACATACTTAATACATACTCCTTCATCCAAAGTTGTTTATTGTATAAATGCATATTGCAGTTTTATGATGTGTTGCGTAATGTAAATTTTTTTTTGAACAGACAGCAGTGCTACTGGGGAGTTTGTTGTGCCACTTTTTCCCAGCTAACGCACTAGGAAGTGGTGAAGGTTGGGCATTTTGGGGGACTGTTTTATGTAATTTTGACGTTCGAAAAGAGCTGATTATCAGCCTAGTTTGAATAAATGACGTTTGAATTTTATGATAAATGAAGTAGGTAGGTTCCTATTTAGTAGAGAGTTCATTTATATTTTTTATTCAACAAGGCAATAATTCAATTATCCTAGATTATTATATACCAATTAGGTAACAACATTTTGTTTACAACAGATACCTACTATTTTTTTACATTTAAAGAAATTCTTGTGACGGTAGACCTTCATAGTCAGTGGGTAGGTATGGTTTAATCCACTAATAACCGTGACTCAAAACTATCGATCGCTGCTAGTCTGGCGTCTAGACCAGAGTGCAGACAGACTACGGCTGTTGACTTATAGATGTTTGCATAGACAAGTTTTTTGTGAAGTTTTCTAAATAGGTAGGTAGGTACTACACTACCTAACATTTAGGTCGGTAGGTACCTGTAGACGTACGAAAGGCAGGGATAGCTTCTGATATTGGTCTGTACCCGATCTGTAGTGTAGGACGTAATAATGAATCCTACAATGAAAACCAGTATCATAAAAAATTATGTGGACATTTTATTAAGTAGGTAAATAAATAGATAGGTACTGCTAGGGTTTAACAAATACCTACCTATAGTATTATAGCCTATAAAAAAGATAGTAGATGTCGAAAAATATATTAAAAATATTGTACTGAGGTGTTTCAAAAACATTTTTACTATTTTAATACTTTTTTTTTATATAGGTAGGTAGGTAAGTGCTACTTTTTAATACTTTAAATACATATTTTTTGCAACTATGAACCTTTATTAACAGGTTTTTTTAATGTCTCATGTCTATTTTTACACTCTAAATCAAGGTTACAAAATACCATTATTTCAGCTTTTTAGTAGATCAATACTGGCCCTATATTGCGATCATCTCGCCATTTTGTATTGAAATAAAAATATAGTAGTTTCGCCTACTATATTTTTCTTTAGAAATATAGTACGTATGTAGGCCTCTAATATGGTAGGATGCTATATTATATCCTAGTAGGGTTGGCAACCCTAGGTACAGCTAAGGTAAGTTTAGCCATAGAACTGATACGTAAAAACAATATTCCGTGAACACGATGACCACATCTATTACCGGCCCGGTGCTATAGCCGCCGAGCGGTACAAGCAAGAATAGTCCCAGAATAGATAATAGTACCTACTGATGATACCTACCCACAAACGTTTCTGCCAAGTGCACACCTGCAAATTGCGTTTCATGTTAGACCTTGTTAAGACATCGCCAGCAATGACATTAGCGTCTTTAGTAATAAACGTTATTGTAAGTAAATTTCTAGGCACTGGTGCCAATAATGCAAGTAATAACTTATTATTTATCTCGTGATTTATAAGACATGGTTATGTGCATACACTTTGTAGTTTATTTGCTCACATAGGTACTTATGTACCTACCTATCAGTACCTACATATTTAAGTTTCATATTTACAGAATGTACCTAATTCGCAACCTCTTTGCGACATGCAGTACCTACCTACCGCGTTGGAATTTTATCTAAGTTATTCTAAGGATGTGCAAGTGGCAGTTATTATTGTTACTCTGCAAGTTATGTGCAAGTGTGCAACATGTGCCCTACAGCTGACAACGTTTGAAGGAATGGCGAATGTTGTACGTACTTAACTTACACTGTTAGATAGCTGCCATTAGTTTCTAGTTGCCAGATGTCTGGGACAAAAAACTGAGTTCGATCTACGCGGGAGCCTGTTGGTTATCCGTTATTATTACTTTGTATTTTTATCAAATAACACTTTAGATAGGCAGGCGACCGTTTATGAATAATAATGTATGGGTTTCAAAATCGTTTTGGTTGTGAATGAGATTAATGCAAGATTTTTAGCCGTAGATCAAAAACTAGTTACACTAGTCCACGTTTACCAACCTGATATCCTGAAATCAGGATCTAGAGGCGTAGGAATAGGTCCAGGAGTTAATTCTGGTCGAAGTTTTCTTAGACCGGCCACCACCCGTGGCGCCGGCGATTGTTCTCCTACAAGCATCGCCTTATGACAACATTGCACATGAAAACACTTTCCACCACACTTAAACAATTCATCACTAGAAATCACTGTTTATAATCCAGTATTTCGAGTTTATTTCACAAATTATTTATTTACAATTTCTTTACGTCACATCAAAACAATAATTGTCAAATCGTATTTTAAAAATCGAAGTTCGTTACAAACTGCGCCCAGCACATTTTGTTATTCGATCTGTGCGGCTTCTCGTCTTGTCACTTTGCTACCGACTGGCCGGCCGGCCGGCGTATCAATGAATGAATGAATGGAGTTGATTTGCCACGCGCCCCACTTTACGCCACTATCTACTATGTACTACGTTACGGGGCGGAGACGAAGCTGCGACGAAAACAACTTCTGCCATCTAGCGGTGAGTAGAATGTTCAACGGTTTTCTCCTATTTCTTTCATTTTCAAAGATTTTGTTTGATTTAGATAGTACAGTTATTCCGATTTGTACTATACTTTATTATTTTTTTTGTTTTTTTTTGTTAACCTATATTGTCCCACTGCTGGGCAAAATTTTCCTTTTAAATTATGAATGTAAAAAGAAATTGTTACAAGAAAAAAATAAAATAAATACTCCATGCCTGCTTTACGAGGAAAAGTTTTGAAATTTATTTATTTATTTATTTATATATACTTTATTGTACACCACAAAAATACATAACAAAAAAAATACTTAATCAAACACTACAAAATATACAATGGGCGGCCTTATCGCTTTCCGCGATCTCTTCCAGGCAACCTTAGAATGGACAGTGATTTACCTGGACATAAAATGGGGCTGTCGTTGGTGCAAATTATAAGTATACAATATACTAGAATAGATACATAGATAAATACATATCCTAAATAATAGATACATAAATACATACATACTAAATATATACGTATAAGCAGCGAAGAAAAAAAAAAAAAAAAAAAAAAAAAAAAAATTACTCTATAGATAATTACAGTTATGAGAACAAGATCACAACGACAAGTAATGTTCCTTCACGAGCCTCTTAAACACAGGTAATGATTGCGCACGCTTTATTTCAACTGGCAATGCATTCCATAAACGAGCAGCCTGGACAGTGAAGGATTTGTCGAAGAAAGTTGTGGAATGTATAGGCATTCTAAGCTTCAAGTTATCTGATGACCTTAAAAATTTCGTGTGGGAGTCGCAAAGAAACTGGAAACGTTCCTTGAGATAGAGAGGGGTGGAAGGGGAAAAAAGCACATTATACAAAAGGGAAAGAATATGAACATTCCGGCGAAAGCGAATTGGTAACCACTTGAGCTTCACACGATATTCGGAAACATGATCATATTTGCGCAAACCGAATATGAACCTTATACAAACATTTTGAAGCCGCTCAAGCTTATCAAGTTGGTCTTGGGTAAGGTCAAGATAGCTGGCATCAGCATAATCAAGGATGGGTAGAAGAAGCGATTGGGCAAGCGCAATCTTGGTGGCAGTCGGTAGAAAATTACGTAATCTCTTCAAAGATGCAGCGGATGCAAATAGTTTGCGGCTCACTTCCTGTAGCTGGGCAGTCCAAGAAAAGTGAAATTTTATAAATGTTAATAAATAATTACCGAATGTAATTTTATTCAACCTAATTTTATTTTAAATAAGTCAAAACTTTTCGAAAACAGTTTGTTTGGGGTACGATTTAACTTAGCGCTATCTATTAGGCAATAGAAATTTACCAAAAGGTGTTGCAAGCAACTGCTGCCATCTCTGACTAAAATCTAAGTTTACAAACTTGATTGATAGATGGCGGTAAACTAAGTGCAGATTTACTGCCACCTAGTAAAACCCGAAAGAACTACAGTTAACGCAGTAACGTAGTTGATATTCAAACTAAAAGATGGCGTTTTATTAAGACTAACGAATCTTCCTGCAAAATGTTTACAGATAACAAAAACCATTATTTTGTTCTTTAATCTTTTCATAGAGGGCACTGGATGTATCATTGAATGAAATCAGTGCGTAGTGTACTGTTCAATATAATAATGACATAATTATATTGAATTAGTATTTTTTGATCCTGACCTCTAAATCAAATCCTTTCGTTAAATATCTTTATCTACTTATTATGTACATTTAGCCATAAGCGTAACATACCTACTTTTGGAAACTAATAATGACAAATTGAATATTTTTGTTGATTGTTTTCCGATTCGTGTCCTCCGTCATGTTCAAAACGGCAAAAAATCCTATTGTGTCCATTTGCAATTTTGCATATTTTGTGCGAAGTAATCTTGATTTTTTCATGCCTCCTGGAAATATTCTGAAGTTACTTAGCTACTTGTAAAGCTTTGTAAACGCCTACGATCTAAGATAGCTAGAGCAAACTATGAAAATTGAGCACTTGTTCTAGGTACTAGGGTCACAGAAATGCAGAGGTCCGAAAAAACTGAAGTGAAAATGATTCGCTCGAATACGTATCTCTAGTCTGGGCTTAAATTACCTATAGGTACTTGAATAATTCACGGTTATTTTTACGTTCTCAGATAGTCTCGATCCTGGGGCTTTCTACCATGTATATTTTTCTATATAGGTAGACAGGCAGTTTTTGCAGCTAAAAATAAATCCAACGGAATCGGCTTGTTTCCAACAAAAATGGTTTTTGTATTTTTATCACAGATCGATCATTAGGCCCCCTGTACACACACGTTTTACTTACCGTGAAAAACTACGGTTTATTCGCAGTGTTTAGGCACGGTCGTCAGTGTTGTATGGATCACTATGGAAGCCTGTTGACAGACACGTTTTTTTACGCCGCGGTTTATACCCACTTTGAAGAAACCGTGCCGTGTACCAAATTATGCATTTTCAAACATTTCATTCTCGGGATATTGTCATTTATCATCTCAAGTGCATTGGATTTTTTTATAGAAAAAAGGGATTGGGGTTTCAAACACGAAATTCGATACATACATTGTTTATTATTGTAAGGTTCATCAATTGTTGTTGTACATGGAAGACTGCGCATTTCCACATAAGTACTTACAATTTTATAGGAAGACATCGAGATCAAATAAATGGCACATAAATAACGTTCAGTACTCATAAACAATTTTAAAGCATACATAAGGCACTTAGGGACTAAACGCTACTGACTAAACATACATAAATTAAAACAAATTAAAGCTTTTTAATGGAAGAAGAGACTATTAATATCACAATAGGCGAGTGATTGGGGACACATCACCAAGGACGCCATTTGCTGTCCTCATCCGCCGGTGGTCCCACGCCTTGTCGTTCTTTTTTTTCATCGTAAGAAGCCTCGAGTTGGCGACGGGCCGCCTCCTGCTTTTTGTACTCCTGATACTCAATTAATTTCCTTTTCTTTTTTGGCGGTAAGTTGCTGTAATCCATCGGAAATTCGCAGTGTTCCGGAAGACTGTGTGTCACCTCAACTTTGCTCTGGGGAATCGCATCTAATTGATTAGCTGCGGAGCATGTGACTGATTGTTTCGGCGACTGAGCAGCCTCGCTCGCCTTCGCTGGGGATCTAACCTTCCGGAGATCAAGAGTGTCGTTGTTTGTGTTCGGTGGTGAGTATTGGTAGGTGTATTCGCCTCTATACGGTTCGTCTCTCTGTAAATATTTAGGTTCGGGCGCTGGCTCCGCGCTTATGTTCACGTCAACGTTGTCGTTACTACGCTTACCCATTATGTGTTGCCTTATTTTTTGTAGAATAACATCTTTCGCCTCGGCCGGCACTCTTTTGAAATAAGCTCCGCTTCTCTGAACATTCATTTGTTCTGGAGGACTGTGATGGTTGATATTGTCGACCGTCGTGAGCAGCCCGGTGGGTGGTACTTTATGGGGGACCCTCGCAGCGGGTCTGTTGTACGCCCATTGTTTCGGGCCGTCGCTTGAGTAGACTGAATCTTCCGCATCTGAAGAAGATCTGTCTTGATCGCTGTAGTAATGTTGTCTATCGGAAATGACGGAAGACGGCGAGGTCGGTGGTGAGAAGTTTGGTCGTTCCGGTACTTGAATTGTAAGAGGTTGAGCGGTGATCAGTCTTGAAAGGTGGCTGATTAGATTTTGGCTGACGTTCGCGTCTAAGTCTGGTACAGACATAATAAACCTACACGCCTCAGCCGCGCATTGTCCAAAACCCGCTTGAAACTTCTTGGCCTCCAAAACCGGGTCTCTAGGGCTATGTAACTTCGTGAGATGGTTAACCGTTAACTCAAGGATGTCTGCCTTCTCCAACTTGCTCAGGTTGTCGTCATCGATCTGTGGCAAAAAGAAACAAGTGAGTAGAGTATAGCGCAGGCGCAGGCGCAGGTGCGCGCCGCCCGTTCTCACGGTACGAAACGTCACATTAATATAACTGTACATATATGTGAATAAGCAACTCCTGTTTCTTAATGGAACTTGTACTTTTATATTCCTGTTTGGTGCCGGTACGGCTCTTGATAAGTACCCAGTAATAAACAGAAGGACGACCGGTTCGTGATAAAAATAAATGGTGTGTGAATAAATGATGGATCGCATTTTGATGAACAGTAAAAAGAAGGATAGGTTCTTTTTATGCAAACATGGGTAATGGAATCAGCTAAAAATAGAGTGTGATATCTATTATGTACGTGGTGTTATCTTTTATCTTTGATAGCACTCTACCTTATTTAGAACACTTGAGCTAAATATAGAGACACTCAAAATAATCGGATGACTTGTCATTGTTGAAAAATATGTCTATTACTCATTTCATTCCACTTTTAACACACAAAAGTCACTGAACTTATCCATACTTAGTTAAAGAAGTATTTTTTATACTTTCAGTAATAACTAATTTTGCATCAAGACATGAAGACGATAAAAAAAAAATATATATAACATACCTCCAAAGCTCCGACCATTAGATCTTTAAGTTCATCCAAACAGCGGTTGATGCGCGCGCGCCGTTTTCTTTCCAAAAGTGGTTTTGTGATCTTCTTGTACTTCGCCGTCTTCGACAGCGGGGCCGGGTCCGAAGACATTTTCGTATCTGATAAATAATGCATTAAATTAATCACTTTGAATTTATTAAACACAAATATTTGGGGATAATAATTTTTTATTGGCCTAAGCACAGTAATCAGTCGAATTAATATTCAAGTTCCTATGCTTTATTTCATAAAGTTAATTATTAAAAATTATATGTGCATTGATTTAAGGATAAGTTACACAAAATATACAAACACGGAAAAAATATTAAAATCACATGGTTTAATTACCATGAGGCAAAAGACACAAGTCAGTTAAATATTCAATCAATCCTTAGCTACATTGGTACATTACACAACGAACTAAAACATAAAAATATAAACTTCAATACTTACATGAAAAAAAAAGGATCTCCAAGTCAACACTTAACACACACTAACTTATCGTCGGCTCACAGTCGGGAGCTTGCAAGCACAGGACGCGCGTCTCCACCCGCGCCTCGGCTTCAACTGCCTGAAAAAAGCCTTCTTCCCGCCCCCGCGCCCCGCAGCCCTTCCCCGCCCTCCGCCCTGTCCCATTCATACTGCGCAGGAGCACGTGTGGCCCAACGATCGAGTTTCAAGCATGCGTAACATACTTTCCCAGAGAATTCTTGGAGAACACTTTGGTTTTTTGTATGAAATATTTTAATAACTGGCAGTCGAGTTAAAAAGCGTTTTAAGTTCATAAGGTATTTCATGTGGGCTCTGTAAATCAAAGGGCACGTGGCATCCATTTTTTTTCTCGGTTACGTTATAAAGAATGCCGTGTTGGACAAGATTTTGTGTGCTCAGGTAAACTGTACTGGAATGTTAATCTTGATTCATGCCATGTTCATTGCAGGACATGAATTTGAATGTACAATTTAATTTATATTAAATCACTACAGATCTTGTTTTACAAATTGTAGCTATTATTACGCCTGTTTATTGAATTGGTACGTATAAAAGTAATCCTTGATACCAACATTCACCCAACTTACCACCCAAGACCACTTTTCCTGTTACCGGTACCTATTCAGTTTCAAACTTCTCTCTATTATCTATAGAAAACATAATGTAAGCATCACAATAACTTTTATGACCCCTAATGTAATTTTAAAACCATACTGTAATTAGTACTACACTGTTAACATTTTTTATCCTTAATTTTTGATGTTCAATCTTCCCGACATTCGAACTTTGTCGGCGTTTTCTTCAAACGAAAATGACGTAGACAAAAGGCGGTGTTGAAAAAGGTTCTGTGTAATAAATGGCACGGCCCAATCCTGGTAGAAGTTAAATGGAACTTTGCGGCAGTGATTCGTGCGGTATTTCTTTTTTCGGCCTTCGTCGCCGGCCAGGTAGAGGCGCGAGCCAAAGCATTCCGTGATTGGTTTTATCTTTTGTCATTCTTAACGTCGTTACGATTGCCGTTTAAAAACTATATAATTATAGGTTATTCGGGGTTTTAAGACCCTTTTGCATTTTTAATGTTTGCGTTAAAAAAGTGGGGTTGTCTTCGACTGTTTTTTGTTTTGTTAGGATCATTTTATGGAGGTAAAGCGGCTCAATGGATGATAATTGCGATCAATTAGTTTAATGAAGAAAATGTGTTTTTGTTTTTGTGCAAAATTTTACAACCATCTGTTCGGGTTTGGTACCTATAATATATTCAAATGTTTGGTAAACAAAGGTCTATTTACAAATACCTACTTATCAATAGATACAGCAATGAATATAATTTACGGATATGTTCCTACGTCCCTAATGAGATTACCAGATCATGATTTTTAATAGAAAAAATCCGTGTATATAGTTTTCCCTTCTTAAAAAAATCAAATAAGATAAATTTCAATTTTCACTCCACTACATTTTTTATCACTAGAACCAAAAAATTCAAAACTTTATCTCATGAACTGCTTCAGACACAAATTAAAAGATTAAAGTTGATTAAAATACAATTAGAAATTATTTATAAATTGTTTTAAAACTTAAATTCAATCTGCCTTGCTTTTTCCCGACTATATTGGGGTCGGCTTCCAGTCTAACCGGCTGCAGCTGAATACCGTATTTTACATGGAGGTACTGCCTATCTGACCTCCACAACCCAGAAACTGGGTAATACGATACCCCTTGGTAACACTGGTTGTCAGACTTTCGGGCTTCTGACGACCCGTAACGACTGTCAAAGATGAATGCTTTCCTAGACACGGAGGAGTCTCGTTATTTAAAGATGGTCACCCATCCACAGACCAACCCCGGCTAGCGTAGCTTAACCAAATGGATCCACCCGTGCGGCTGTTCTTACTTAACCACGATGTTTTAAAACTTAGATAGATAGATAGAATATTCTTCATTATGCACACCATACAAATTACAGAAATAAATTACTAATAACTAATAAAGTATATTTAAGTAATTAATAAATTACTTAAAGTGTTATGAATAAATTAGGTAATGCCGTGCATTACCTAATTTGACGTAGCTACGAATTACAATCTTGTCACAACAGTCGGTTACCTAACAGTTGTACTGCTGGTTATAAATCCACTAATTAAGTACTGAAATATTTTCACTAAGTAGGTATTCCCATGATTAGTCTTTCATTACCACGATTGGCAGACGAAATTGGTGTTAGCAGTTTAGTGTTATCGGCTGTCATGCGGAGGAATGAGGAAAACATCGTGAGGAAAGTTTTGAGTATAAATGTGGATGTAAGAATAGTGGATAAGCCAAAAAAACGATGACTGGACTGTGTGAAAGATGCTAGAAAGGAGTGGACTACTGACAACCGATATAATGACTATCAAAAATATAATTAACATCCTACCTACCTAAGACCACAGATAATATAACACTAAGAACTAAGATCAAAGATATGCTGTGCCAGTCTCAAATAAACTGAGATAAGGGCTGGTACATTTAACCGAGTAATTCTTGAGATTATTTCAATGGCGACACCTCATTTCCTTTCTTTCTTGTTCTTAGTGACTGACTAGCAGGTATTAGAGTTTTTAAAGCCCGCCATGGGCCTCTGACTTGGCCTCACATGCCGTAGAGAAATATCTCAGGCGTATTTCAAGAAAGGCGCAGTTTTCTCACTATGTTTTCTTTCACTATTTTTGAAGCAAGTGATAATTATACAATACGCACATGAATCCGAAGTCAGAGGTGCGTGCCTTGGGTTCGAACTCGAGACTTGGCAGTTCGACGGTCGCACCACTTAGCTATCACTGGTCATAAAATCACTCCCATTCCTCCGCATTCTGCGACTCCTCATAAAATAAAATAGGAGGTAAAATATTTATAAACTTACCGTCGTACAAGTATGTTTTATAATAATGTTTTTTTTATAGTTATTATTTAGTACCTAAGCTGTTGTGCATTTACTTTCTAGAAATAACGAATCCTTTTACAAATAATTCACTTTTAAATTATGTGGGTACAGGTAAATTAGGTACAGATACAGACCTACATTTGAATGTATTACCTACTATTGTTAATTTAATAAAACTTATAGCCTCGAGTAGATGTATATTTAACTAGATGGCGCTGTGTGTTCTATCTGACTAGCTCTGAGAAAAAACTCGGAGGTTAGTTACTGAAATCGCGAGACATATATATTTACATACAAATACATAAAATTTAAATATCTGCTTGTGATGTCAAATTAACAGCTTTTTACGAAATGAATATGAAAGTATATACGTTACCTACTTGTAACAAAAAAACAATTTTTAAAATGTTTGTCTGTCCGTCTGTTTGTTCCGGCTAATCTCCGAAACAGCTGGACCGATTTTGACGAGACTTTCACTGGCAGATAGCTGGTGTTATAAGGAGTAAACTACTATACTACTACTATTAGAAAAGGAATTAGGGCAACGCCGTGGGCTGTAGCAAGTCATGAATATGATAATATGACTGACATAACATCACGGCCGTACTCCCCAAAGGGTTAGGCAGAGGTGTATACTACACCCACATTTCGCCAGTTATGTTTAAGTCCCATGTAATAGGGGGCGAGCCTATTGCCATCAACTGTGCTTAAATGCAGACTACGGGCTGCTATTGATAAATGAAAAAAAAACCTTTCTAAGAGCCAAAGATTGTTTGAGTCGACCTATCCGAATACCTTCATCGGCACATACCGTTCAATTGTTTATAAAACCGATCTGATAACCGTTACTCGCTTCTCAAAACAATGGTAGCATATAAAACCGAAAAATTAAACTTTCCCACCATTTTATGACGGGGTTTACACTTGTCAACATACCACATATTAAAGATATGATGTCATTCTTATCGATACTTCTCGAGTGTTGCTAGTTAGTCAAAGGCGGGGATGGTGCACCTATGGCTTTTCACAGGGATTTAATTTTAGGCGTGATAAAAATAAAACTTCCGTAACTGTTTTTGCCACTTTTCTTATTCAGATTTATCGTGGATTTGTTTGATCTTGTGTTATCAGTATCACTATCAGTGTTAGATTAAATTAATCATCCGTTTTTAGTATGTTATGCTTTACTTTTGTGATATTGGTAACGTATCAATCAACATGGACAAAGTGATTTTCTTTTTACTCTGAGACTTGCGTGTCGTCTCATGTATTTTTTTTAAACCACCAATTTTTTTTAAAGATTTTTTGTTTTGCACTTTTTCGTTATGTACCTGCATAATGCAAATATGCGAAATGCATAATGCGAAATGGTGTGGACCATTTCGTATACCACTACTTGCTGTAAACAACAGTGACAGGAAGTTTTATAACATCATCAACATACACCAAGTGGATTAAATAGTTACGTGTTATATAGCTTACTACCTAAAAACTACCCAAGCAAAGTTAATTTGTAGGAGGAGAATATGGAATCACCGCGCGATCTCTGGTAATGAAAAAATAATTTTCAAAATCGGTCCACAGTTGATGAAAATATCGTTTAAAAAAACACAGACGAACGTAGTACCTACTTCCTGCTTTTTTGAAGACGGTTAAAAGGTTCACCATCCCGTCCGTCTAGCTAGACACCTGAGAATTGCTTTCTCAGATATGCTGAAGACTAAACAAATGACACATACTTATATACTTGTGCCTACTCAGTATTCCTGTGTTCTTGTGTGGTATTTTATTGAGGTAGGTCCTATAGTATAACTCTACACCAGGTACCCACCTATCACTGTGTGGATCGCTCGGAGGATTTGGTGGAGCATACGGTGGAGGTCTGCCCTGCTTGGGCAGAGCACCGTCGTGTTCTCACGGAAGCGATCGGCGGCGGTGATCTCTCGCGTCCGGCCCTGGTTCAGGCCATGGTCCGGAGCGAGAGTGCATGGGAGGCCGTCACTTTCTTCTGCGAAGCAGTAATGCTCGCGAAGGAGGAGGTGGAGCGCTCGAGGGAGAGGCAAGATTCGCGCCCTCGCGCCCCTAGTCGCCGCAGGCAGGATACGCCCCGGGCGTCGGGAGTCACGAGCCGACTTCCGGCCACCGTAGGCGCGGGCTTGCGGACGGTGAGCAATGGGTAGCTCGCCGTCCGATTAGGACCAGGCCCGGGTCGACGTCGCGTTGTGTTCCACGCGCGCCTCAAAGAGATGTCAGAACCAACTGACGGGGTCCGTAAGGGCCAATGCCTGCCAGGGTTGTGAGTTTGTCCGAAAGGGATATCGCGGCCTCGGCACACAGGCAACGGAAGGAACACGGGTGGGTTTTAGTTGGTAAAAGTCTGACACACCCTCCCGCTCCGCCCAGAGCGGGAGAAGTTATTTGATAACTTCCTAGCCTCAAAAAAAAAAATTGTGTAGGATAGTAATACTAATTCCATGTATAGTACATACTAATTCCATGCTACTATCATAGTAGGTACTTACTAATTTAATGCTGCCATGTCATTATTCTAAAGTAGCCATCTTGTTCTAAACTATGGGCGAACGAGCTCTGCTCGGGTGAAAATACGGAGATAACGAATTTTCCCAGATATGAGACCTAGCTAGATCGATTTTTCGCCCCCGTAATCCCCTATATTGCAACTTTCATCGAAATCGTTAGAGCCGTTTTCGAGAACATGATTACAAATACATATAATACAAATATTGCTCATTTAGTAGTATAGGATGTATATAATTACTAACAAATTGGATTTTATGATCTGTATAATATATGATTTGATTTGATTACATTTACAGCACTAAAATGTTATTGGTGAAATGTGAGTATATCGCTCTGTACCTTAGATCCTATGCCTTTTCCATCGGGAAATACCGGAACGTGACGTTATTTTTACTATAGATTCATGATTTTAAAGGTTTCAATATTATCTCTCTTGCATCTTCAGCCGTGTTTTGATCTCGTATCAGCATAAATTCAATCAGAATACCTCAGGCAATGATAAATATATAAGCAAGGTTATAGCGAGGATGGGCCTTATTAGAAGACTAAAAGTCACCTAAAGAGCAATGGAGAGGGCTATGCTTGGAGTTTCCCTACGTGATCGAATGAACAAGATGAAATGAAGAGATCCGTAGGATAACCAAGGTAACCGACATAGTCCGAAGAATTGCCAAACTCAAGTGGCAGGGCACATTGCTCGCAGAACAGATGGCCGATGGCGCCGAAAGGTTTTGGATTGACGACCGCGTACCGGAAGACGTAACGTTGGAAGGCCGCCCACAAAGTGGACCGATGACCTTGTGAAGGCCGCAGGAATCTGCTGGATGCGGGAACCACAGAACCGGTTGAAGCGGCGGTGCTTGTGGGACCTATGTCCAGCAGTACAAATCTTTCAGCCAAATGATGATGATGATAGCGAGGATGACTGCCAATCAGGAACTCCACGTGAAGCCTTTGTTAATTATTTATTTTAATTACAGCCATGAATCTGTCATCAGTCTTATAGTAATTTTATTCTTTAATGAATAATAACTTAGATTAAGGCGACTCGATAGCGCGACGCGACTCGAACAATACAATTTCTAAGAAAACTTCACGGTATAACAATAACCGATAGTCTGCTTGAAGCTTTATAGTGGTAATATCCAACATATAAAAAAAACCTGGCCGATTCGTGAGGGTTTTGTTAGATATCCTACTAAGAGTCTATTTATGTGGTAATTTTCAAGAAAAAAGAAAAATAAATTCGCCATATTTTTTTTCAATGGGGAATCATACAGGGTCATTATTTTTTTTATTTTTTATTTAAAAACTTGAACTTTTAATATTATTTACTTTTTTATTTTCAATAAAAATAATAATAAATATTACTTTTTGGTAATGTTATTGCAGTACATAAGTGCCCCTTTCGGATCGGTTAGGTCTTTTTTACAAACTTTACGAGTATATTGCCACAGCCGCTTAACCCTTCAGCGAAAATTCAGTCGTCCTTTTTTTCCAAAATCTTGTGACTGCTTCACGACCGTGTGCTGAAAACACTGTGATGTGGTCGCGAAAATGCTCATACAATCTCTATAGCTAACTATCAGACGGCACGTATTGTGGTCGCGATAACGCAGTCTATTAACGGCTTCAAACCACGGTTTTGCTGCGGTAGACGGAATATATCCTTTAATTGTTATATTTATACCTTCACTTAAGATTTTCATCAAAGAAAACAGTTTTATGCAATCGAGAAGATCTTATTTTCAATACAACTAAATGTTTTTTGTAAGTCCTTCAATCAAAGAGGAAGATAAGTTTATTATAATCTAAACAAGACCCGTGATATTATAGTGCTCTTGAAACCTTTGTCATTATCTATTGTCTATGACTCTATGGCCCCTGATTCCCTGAAGCAACTAAGTTCTAACCCAGAAAATACAACTCTCAGACTAATATCAAACATTGGCTTACCTTGGCCAACATGGAGCCAGTATCACCCATTATATTCTTTAAGAATTGATTATAGAATTATGCACCGTTGTGGCCTTTGACCCATCAATGCCAGTTTTATGTTCCGCCTAGAGATTAGTAGGTGCCGACCTGGTGGAATATAAAATTATATTTATGTCAGTTATAAAATGTGTGAGAACTGTTTGGATTGTGAATTCCCGATGTGTAAAGTCATCAAGACTATTATTTATTTATTTTTCCTGTGGTTAGTGACTAACCTGGTGTCAAAGTTTTAAAGCCGCCCAAAGGCTTTCTGACTTGGCTTCACTGCCGTCGAGCTCTCAGGCATGCCGGTTTCCTCACAATGTTTTCCTTCACCGTTTTTGAGGCAAGAGATAATTATACAATACACACATGAATCCGAAAATTCAGACGTGCGTGCCTTGGGTTCGAACTCGAGACCTATGACTTGGCAGTCCGACGGTCACACCTCTAGGCTATCACTGCTATCAACGCCAAGTCTTATCTTTTCTCACTCATATTACCAGAGGACTGAAGTATAGCCGCACTTTTAGATGCTTCTATTTAGAGATAAGGTTCCCACATACAGGCGCGACGCGACTCTAGTAGAGCAGTTTGTATGAGTACTTCATGGAAATTGTTTTACCAGACTCGTGTTGCACCTTCGCGCCGCACCTGTCTGTACACAGAACACAATATCTGATCAGAGTGACCATTGCTGGTCTTACAGGTATGGCCTGAAAATGCCTGAAATAGATTGGCTTTTCAATTTCAAGCCTCATTATACTATCTTTTCGAGCCTACTAATACAACTACTGAAACGGGGTTATTATTACCTAGTTATGCTAGGTAGTTTAAGGCTTTGATCTTCTCCTTCTACGTGTCCATGGTTCAAATACATTCTTCTAAACTTTAAGAGCGTTTATTCTGAAGGTGGGCAACGTCGCAAATAGATGTCAAATATTTCGCTGTTTTGATTAATTTGGCAATAATACTGTATGGAAATAAGAAATGTGGCTAACTAGCCAACTAGAATATTGATTATGAAATGCAATAATTAATATCCTAATACCGAATATTTAGTTTTAGATGTAAAATAATTATGTATTTGGAAACTTTCCAAATGTAAATTTTCGCCTAAAACGGGTACAACAACAAATTCAGTGTTATAATTGCAAATTATTAGTAATATTCTAGTTCTAGTTAGCCACATTTCTTAATTCTATACAGTAATATTGCCAAATTAATCAAAACAGGTACATTTTTGACAGCTATTTGCGACGTTGCCAACTTTTAGGATAAACGTTCTTAAAGAAAAACCTTTACCACTTCTTCGGCGTTGTCTACGGTAACGCAAAGGTCGTTAAGTTTGCTGGTGTGTGATAATTTTACTTTAAATCATAGGCTTATCTTTATCAATAGTCCTATGATTAAAGAAAATCCTATCTATATAGCAGCTTCCTAAACCAGACCAAACCAACTCAATCCAGAAAGGATAAATTGGTAGAGTTTAAGATATACGTGGAAGAACGTGCAAAAACCATAAAGATACCAGATATTAATCCTAGGTATCATTTCGATACCTAAAATCTCGTATCTAAATCCTATAGATACCTAATTGCTTCGTTATCATTTCGGACAGCCGAAACTCGTGCGTGGGTGTCTTTGTTTATCGTTGGCACGCGTGGGAAATGAGCGCCGATCTGTTCCCACATGAGGACAAATACCTACCGCGTGAGCTGTAGTGATGCGAGCAAGGAGCGAGGTGACAGACGAGCAGCGGTATCGATTTTTTTTGTGGTATCGCTTTTTTTGTGGTATCGCTTTTTTTAAATCGAGTCTTTGTAGTTGATGTGTATTTGACTAAACAACTATCTGTTTGTAGATTTTAATTATTAGTCTTCTAAATTGTAATAGTTTATTTTTATTTTTTATTCTTATTTCTTGTGTGTACAAAACCCTAATTTATTTTGATGGGAACCGTCAAATAATAATGTAAAGCAGCACGATACTTCACATTCAACGAATTCCTACAATCGATAAACTTTCACACGCGCGTCACTAAGTCAAAGTTAGTGAGTGCGTCATCGAGCTGATGGCCCGAAGATGTGTGAAGAGCCCGTAATTGTTTTATTATGGTAAAAAAAACGTTGAGTCATTCCCGAGAGAAGCAATCTGTGGTTCGTTTGATATTAGGTCAGGACAGTGTCATTGTCAAGGCCGGGTCCAGCTAAACTTGGAACTTTATGACAGTTCTGCTGGCAAGAGAAAACGTCGACTATATAACTATACTCTGTCCATTTTTTGATGTTCGATGTGACATAACAAAGTACTGTGGGTTTACATTTAATCGAAACATGGTTATTCGACTGATAGCAATTCCTTTAAAGAACTTATCCTTATTGTCCCTATAAAATTGTTAGCCATGTAAAAAAGAGTTTATTTTTACATACAACAATCAATCATCACCATCACAAATTAATGAACACAGTGTAGTTCCCCAATTCGCAACATGCCAAATTATACTCCGCACTATTTACTTTAGTCTGACGTCATTTGTTATGTATAGCTGCACTGCTTATTGTGATGATGAATCACGATGATCCTGAGAAGTGAATCTTGTTTAGGGTTAAAGCCCGGTAACATAAACAAACTAGAATGTTTCACATAGTCTTTGTTCTTTGTTTTGATATGGTTGATTAAGGGTACACTAGTCGACGGCTCGAACTAATTGGTGGGCGTGACTGATATGCATGCTAATTAGTCTAATTATTTATTTATACGTATTTATCTAGAAAACGACGATGACGACGAGCGCGTAAAATTCACGAACAGGTCCGTTCATGAAATTTTACGCGCTCGTTTTCATTATAAATCATCGTCTTGATTACATATTATGGAAAAACTGCTGGATGTATTTATTTAAAATAAAATGATTTTTACTATTTAATAAATTATCTATCCCTGTACGATTTCTATGTAGCCATTTTTTTACTTTATACGTTATTTATTTACACCCAAAGACGAGGTTAAAATTGGGGCTAAATAATCAAAAGAAAAAATTATATCATTTTTAGTTTTGTACGTACACCGTCAAACAGACGAGTAATCACCATACTACGTTTGTATGGAAGCATGACCGACTAGCGTACCCTTAAACTTTATAGCCGTTTAGGTTTCCACGAATGATCACCATCTTATTCTCCTGTAGAGATGTAAAAGGCGATGTGTGACTGGGAGTGGAGTGTGCCTATCAGCTTTCGCTTTTTCTGCGCTAGTTCTTATGGCACGTATCTAGAAGAATCTTGACTTCTTCGGGGTTATTTATTAAGAACGAAGAACATGATTTTATAAGGGAGTAACCCCCCTTTTCTTATGGGAAATATTAATGGATGATTTGGTAATTGGATCAGGGAGAAAGCCGCGTGCAGACTTTAAGTTTTAGTTTGGATACAACTACGAGTATATTCCATTTGAAATAAGATTAGACATTTAACTAAACCTTTTTAACAGTCCGTTCAACCGATTTTGACTTCTATTGCGTTGGTGGCGTGAAAAATTGTAGCTGCAGTAAACAGTTGGTATTGTAACCACTTTTTGCTTTTAATGCCATCCTTATGCCTACGGTATAGAAGTCAGAATCGGTTGAAAGGACTGTAAAAAAGGTTTGTTTAAATGTGTAATCTTATTTCAATTGGAGTATAGGTACCTTAAAGCAAGTAACCAAAACTACCGTATTGCAAGTAAAAGAAAAACTAAATTTTAGAAGACAAGTCTTCAAAGTTAGTACTCCATTTAAAATTAGATCAAAATACCACAAAAATACAAAATAAATCAGAAACGATTGTTTTAATTCGCACCGATCATCAATTAATCGATTCAATTTAAGTACCGAGTTTTATCGATATTTCTTTTGTACAAAAACCGTTATTTTCAAACAAAAAATCACGAGCAATCCGAGGATATTGAAAAGGAACAAAAACTAAAGTCTAGCAATAAAATTTTGCACAGTGTAAGTTATAACAATTCAGTACAGTTAGGTTAAGTTTAAAAGATTTTAATGCTTATAGTTCGGCAGAGGACAGTAAAGGCTTTTGCCGACGGAGCGTTTTTTTTGTTGTTTTGAATGTAATCTTGAAAGCGTGCGGCGGTTGACATAAATTAGGGTAAAAGTCGTTAAGTTTTTAACGTTTAACGGCGTGTTATTGGCTTTGTCTTTAAACATTAATTTTAAAAAGATGTGTGTGTAGCGGGCGAGGTAGGTAATAATATTATGTAGCGCTATTTTTCTGTTTGGTAATTAACTTAATTTGTGGGACAGCCTTATGGTCCCTACCAGGGTTGGCTTTAAAACAAACAAGTTGTTTTAAAACACATATTTTAAACAGTTTGAAATAAAACAATGTTTTTTATTAAGTGTTTAAAATCACAGTACCTACCTATAAAACAAGTTTAAAACTATGTTGTAAACATTAAGAAAAAAAAACCGGCCAATTGTGAGTCGGACTCGCGCACCGAGGGCTCCGTACTAATTTTTATTTATTATATGATGTAACTAAAAATTTATGTTTTCGCTATAGTTCCTTTATCTGTGCTATAAGACGTTGCTTCGTACCAAATTTCAAGATTCTGAGTTCACGGGAAGTACCCTGTAGGTTTTAATTCCCTTGCGAGAGTCGAAAATTTGCAGCATAAACGGCTGTATCTTTTGATTGCGTTAGCTTAGAAGTTTGATTTTTTCACAGCTCCAAGGGACAGTAGACTTGAGTATTTGATATGAATTTCATATTTCTTGATACCTCCACGCGTTCCTGAGAAAAAGAGTCTTGACAGATAGACAGACGGACAACAAAGTGATGCTAAAAGGGTTCCGTTTTTTTCCTTTTGAGGTACGGATCCCTAAAAACAAGGATTTATATCAAATTTGAATAGCGAATGAATGGAAATAAATGAAAGGTTATAAATGTTTAAGACTTGAAATAGCTCGACAAGAAATTAAAAAGGTTAGATAGTAGAATAGGTTATTAGATCTTTTGTCATAATGAACTAATTCCCCGCAAATATTTTGAGGGTTCCCCTTGTTTGAATATTGTCCGTCCTACCCTACGTTTATCAGTATCTACGTAATATCTATACATCGTCGCCGGTAAAGTCCTGTTCTGTTGCTTGTCGAAAACAGGTAATTCCCCGAAATTATTTTGGGAACTTCCCTTATTTAAGATATATTCTTTTACATAAGGTAATTCCCCGTCTGAGAAGGAACATAGGAATTCGCAATTCGGAACGTAAGTACAGAGTGTATGTAACTGCGCGGGCTTGCGGACGGTGAGTGATGGGCAGCTCGCCGTCCGATAAGGACCAGGGGCCTTACTCCCGACAGCTTCGAGTTCTGAATCAATCGAATTCTACTCGAATTCAATGCCGATTCATACTCTTGAATCCGACACTAGCGCACGATCGTGCGGTGGTTCGAAGGGAAACTAATTTCGTTCGAGAGATTCGTTAGGATCGAAAAGTACGTACTCCACACGCCATCTGACAGTTGATTATCGAGTTGTTGGATCGAAACTAAACGTCAAATTACACGATAGCAAAGAAGCTACTTTATTCCAGATCGAGTGAGGTTTTTTAGTGTCATTTACTATAATATTTCTTCAAATTCATTATTATTATGGCTCGCCTTGTGTCGTTTTTCAACGTTCTTGTGGAAGCAAATCGTATGGATATACGTGCAAGAAGAAATATGCAAAGGATTAGTCGTTATAACACCCGAGCTATGGAAATGGATTCGGAAGAATTTCGGAGAAATTATCGTATAACAAAGGAGTTGTTTGATGTGTTGGTAGAAAATTTGACACCATACATGAGGAAACCAACCAGACGCAGTGACATTTCCATTAAATGCAAGGTGAGTTTTCAAATATAATAAGTGGAAATAACATTAAAACCCATTTTTTCAGGTGATTCTGGTTATGCCCAGAGAACTTACATGATGACACCTATTGTAAATGCACAAGCTGGATCTCCTGACGAATATTATACACAGAGACACTGCTCTGCCAGAAACACAGTGAAGCGAACAATAGGGCTCTTGAAAGCTAGATGGAGGTGTTTATTGCGTCAGAGGGTGTTACATTATAACCCACATACTGCAGCCAAGATTATTAATGCATGTTGCGTACTGCATAACTTGTGCAACTTAAATAACACAGAAACACCCCAGCTATACCCTGCAGTTAATGATAACCAGCCATCAACATCATCCATCACACAATGATGAATTACGCCAGGGGCAAGCAGCGCGCCAGCGTCTTGTCCAAACTCTGTGGAGGAGTAGAAGGCAACAATAGACTTTTCTTTTATGTTTTTAATAGAGGGCTATCTTTTATTTTTTGAATTGTGGCAAAGTGCTTATTTTGCGTCAATAAACAAAATTTTTATATTACAAATTATTTTATTTAAAAGTACAAAAAACTGACTTGTAAACACTATTTATTAGTATTTCCAATCAACACGAATGTATGTTTATTTTTAATAAAATGCAAACAAAAGGTGGGCATAACTATGTAATTATACACATGGTTCACCAAAGTGGAAACTATTTTTAAACCATAAATAAAACTATTAGATATTCAGTCAAAAACTATTAGATATTCAGTAGAAAACAAGATTAAGAATAAATATCTAGGTTTACAGAGAAAAACAAATTAAGTATAACCAAATAAGCATAATTAAATCAAATTGTGATAGGACCTATGGTTATCTTTGGTGCTACAAATTAGGATTAAATTAAATTAATTTGTTATATAGGTAGGTACTTATATATTATATTTATCTAATGCTGATTTTGCAATGATTGTGCAATCTTGTTGGAACCTATAATTATAGCATTAGTCAAATTGTCAATTGACTGCGCAACACTACTCCGACCAGCAGCATTAGTCACTTCAGTTTCCACTCTCTTTTCCTCTATTCTTATGAGCCGTTGTCGCTCTGTATGCAGTTGGTTCTGCTGAAGCTGCAACCGTCGAGATCTGTTGCGTGGAGTGCGTGGACTACGTCTTGGAGCTGTAATCAGTGACAGTAAAGGTTTAGTTGAGATTAATTTGTCAAATACAGATTATTAAGAGTATGCATACATCATTGAAAATCATAAAATTAAATTGTTGAGAGAATTGATGTTTAGAATATTAAATGTATGTTAGATTTGGTGAACTTACTCGACGGAGCTGGCGCTTGGTTAGTTGGTGGCTGCACAGCAGCTGAGGTGCTGGCCATGGGTTCGTCGTAAATGACTACCTCACTATTTTCTAGAGGCAGGGGCAATGGGGCTTCGGGTTCCTATAAATTAAGAAGAATAAATCATGAGCACTATGTAAACATTATCAAAATAATGTAATATTTATTGTCATCTTAGTCTATCTATAACATACATACATACACATAAGCACGCCTATAATCCCCGAAGGGGTAGGCAAAGGTTTTCTCCTGTTACAGGAGTTTATACACCCACGTATAGTCGCTGGTAATAAGTACCTTGTAACAGGGGGTGAACCTATTACCGTTCATCGGACACATACCAAGGTTTGCCGGTTCTTATGACTAGCTTTCCCGGCGAAGCCGCGGAATTATATTCTTAACCCATCCCCCACGCCATAGTCTATAAATAATGTTCAATAAAAATAAATAAACTCACTGAAGGAAGACTTAGCGGGACACTCAGTTCCTGGTCACCTTGTGCGAAGCTAGATCCTCCCATTACAAATATAAGCCTTTCTTCCAACTCCGATAAAGGCTGTAGGTTATCTACCCCACCACCAGTGCGAGATGCAGAAGCATTCCGTTGAGCAACTAGTTACTTGAGGGCATATTTCTTATCAGCCCAAACCTGAAAACAACAAACAAACAAAAAAATGCAATGAAACAGCAAATAATAACAGGATATTATAATACTTATTTGTGGGAGACGGATTAACAATACAAGTCCTCCTCGTCGCCGGGAGAGCGAGTCGTAGGAGCTGACAAACTCTGTATACACCTAATGGCAGTAGGCCCGTCACCTATTCCATGGGACTGAATACCAGTGACGAAAAGTAGGTGTACAGTCACGAGCGCTAACATGTAGCCACTTAGCAAAATTCAAAAGCGATTTTCTAATGGAATAACCACTACAACTTTGAGATAAGACCTATTTAATATTAGTGCGGGTTCCTATATACTATGATCGTAATAACATAAAATAACAATCAACACAGTAGGAGCAAATCACTTTTAAAAGTTGCTAAGTGTATACATATTAGTGCTCGTGACTGTACAGACCTCCTGTAACAGAAGAATATCTCTGCTTAACCCTTTGGGAATAATAAGTGTAATTATATGTGCTTTTTAACCAAACAACACAGTACGCCATTACCCTTCATTCGCATAGCATCAATATTTAAGTTATCTCAAGTGTGTTTAACTTACTTTTGCCCATGACTTAGAGTCTTTTGTTGCGCCACCCAAGGAATTTAATAAAATTGTGACCTCTTCCCATTTTTGTTTTGTCTGCCGACGAGCTTGTGCAGAACGTATATGACCTTTGGCAATGCCGGGATTTTCTTCTAAAAACTGCACCAAATGCTCCATTTGTACATATGATGGACGAGCCATTATGAAGTCACACAAGGATTCTAAAAGTACATAAACATTAATCACAAACTTATAAACGTATATGCATGAAAAATTTCCAATAAATAAAAACACTTACGTACCTTTAAGTTAATCTATCTTGTACTTTCACTAATAATATGAATTAAAACTATTGTAGCAGCAAACAAACTTTTCACACACAAATAAACCTTTGAATAACAGCGCTCTTTGCGTAACATTCGACACTTGACAGCTCGTGGCACAGACTAACTAACTACAAATTTTTTTACATTAGGTTCGGTTACATTATATTCCCAAAAATAATAATAAATCATATGTTTTTTCATAAGTTTTTGTTTGTTAAGTGTCAATAACGCACTAGGGTATCGTTTTTACGTGTAAAAGTGATAGAGAAGTAAAAACATTCAACCACTTAAAAGTTACTAACCAAAGACTTATAGAAATTGACGGTGACGTAATCCACCGGATACGGCTAACGACGCTGATAAGATTCGAACTTTATGTCGATCTTGGTTTACGATTCGAATTGGTTCGGGAGTAAGGTTTTAAATCGAGTTCGGATCAGAATCGAGTTCGAATCGAAAACCAAAACAAAATCGAATCGTTTTCGGGAGTAAGGCCCCAGGCCCGTGTCGACGGCGCATTGTGTTCCACGTGCGCCTCAAAGAGATGTCAGCACCAACCGACGGGGTCGAAAGATCAATGCCTGCTGGGGTTGCGGGTTTGTCCGAAAGGGATATCGCGGCCCCGGCACACAGGCAACGGAAGGAACACGGGTGGGTTTTAGTCAGTAAAAGTCTGACACACCCTCTCACTCTGCCCAGAGTGGGAGAAGTCATTTGATGATTTCGCTTCCTCAAAAAAAAAAAAAAAGGATGTATGTAATTGGTTCAGTACCTGTGTTACATACTTGGATTGATTAGAGAAAAAAAGTAAGTATGTTCACAGGTTAGATAGAATTTGTAGTTAGTACTAACTATATCTAGTATGTTTTTTTAATTTTTATAAGTCTAGGAATGAATTATATTAGGTCCGATTTGTATTGATAATAAATTTCATAAATCGCTAAAAAAAAAAACGCTTTTTTTAAATATTTTGAACTGTTTGTTTTATAAAATTTTATAAAAACTGTTTTTTTTTGTCCCTTCATTATGTCAAGTAATTGGGAATTAAGTTCTATGCTTTTTAATTTTTAAACTTCCTGGAGTATGTTCCTCCATATTTCAAAATATATCCCTATTTAATTCTTTTAGCCGTAACTGACGAGATTTACTAAAAAAAACTGTTATTTAGCATCGCCAAAGAAAACATAAATCTGCTACCGTTACCCAATTTAAAAGCTTAACGTAAATTAATTACCACTTTCCACTGACCGATTACCAGCGGAAACCGAACTCAATGTCAGCGTTTATCAGCGAGCTTATCAGCCGCCGGTGTGCACGTGCCCTAAACAGATAGTTTACCGAACTGGTGCGCAGCGCCCGCGCAGCCAATTGAACGACAGTCTTCCATGGCGGAAGCGATAGCAAAATAATCAATGGTGATAATTAATTTTAGTTCTTTTTTAATTCAAGTTGTGTAAACAACTTCCTGGACATGATTATAAAATCATGCCCAGAAGTACGATATATCATGCTTCTCAACCATATCCACGAAAGCCCTGGAACCAAATACTTATCTTTTTAATTCTGAATACACAAACACACAAACACACATACACAGACACAAACTCTAAAATTCAACTACCTATTCTGTAATCTCTAATTTTGGTTATCTTCAATATCATCATCCACACCCTGACTCCACGCATAGCTCGGCAAAGCCTTCTCTTTGCTTGTGGCAATAACCACGCATCTTTCTTTCTTCTTTCTTTCTTTTTTTAAGAAACGTTGCCCCACACTAAGAATTTCTTCTTGTATCGTGGGTGCGTTTACAAACATAGAAACTCACATACACTAACACCCAGACCCAGAACAACTAATTGCAGATCATACAAATATTTGTTCCGTGCGGGGATCGAACCCGCGACACATTGCGCAGCAGTCGATCGCTCAGCCACTGCGCCAACTGTGTCGTCAACATCTCATCCAGATCATCATCTGCGCAAGCCTCATCCAGATTTTACCCGCTTTGGCAGCAATCATTCTGATTTTACCCCCAAGTATATCAGAGCTAAGTTTTAATTTAGATTTTGTGCCAATTCACAGGGGAATAAAATTAACGTTAAGATCTGACAGTATCATTGATTTAATATAGCTACTGATCAGTAATCAGCAAGTTCGGTAGCATGGCCTCAAGCGGTTATTACCGTGGATGGGTCGTAAGTCGTAACATGGTATGAACCAAAGTTGCATAAAATATATAAAAATACCGGAATTAAATACCGGACTTACGATATTACCAAGTTTATATTACAGTATTAGGTACCTGACAATTTGCCTTTCTTTAACGTTTCAGTAATAAACATTAAACACGTAGAACGAATGAAATAAAATAATTAACCATAAAATAGTCCTGCCCCTAATATTTCAACATGGTATTTATTTGCTATATATACTCGTAAAAGTATTCTACTGATGCATAAAATAATACACTACATTTCTTTACTTTTAAAATCACTTGCAAGGTGCGAAGCAGCCCTATATTTATGAAACACGATGTTGGCATGGCGCACACTATGCAACATGCGGCTGCGCAAGCTCAGCGACTAGACGCAACGACAGACTACGGCCGGCAATTTTCATATATTTTGGTGAAGCTCCCGTACACTTGGTGTCGAGTTTCAGAGTCGCAACGACAGGCTAGAGTCGCACGCTAGACGCACGGTGCACGCGTCAAATACTCAAAGAAAATGATCACTTCCTGCACGACGTCTATCGTAACGAGTAGTCGCAGATACAAATGACAGCTCTGCGTCTTTTTGCAGCGACTAGACTCGGCGACAAGACGTACAGTTTGCGTTGGCATGTTGTGTCAACATGCAATGTTTTTCGCTACATGACAGTAATTATTTAAAACACTTTCAACCAAGTGATTGACTCTAAAAATGGAACTCGACGTCTTTGACAGCTTACGCATAAAAACTTTTAAATCACTAGCGAACGCAAATTACGCTACAAGTATTCGCACATTTGATCTTAATTGTATAGGACTGACCCAGCACTTACCTTGTGTGTCGTAAATGGAAATTACAATATAATATAATAGCAGAAGACAGGCAGCTATGGTGGCTAGAAATAATAATATTATGCCATAGGTACATTTAATTAAACATTCAAAAATTCCGCCATCTGACTCTTAGACAGGCATCTAAATTAACGTAACCATAAAACGACTTTAACAAACTTTTCCCAGCGGAGATGGGAAATAATTGAAGTCCGTTTTTTATTTCTATAATTTAGATTATGCCAAAATACATATTACCTATCGTAAGGACACCAACATATTAAGATATTAATCATTCATACCAACTGAAACTATCAAGATCGCAACAAAATTAATGACACCAAAAATCATTCGCAATTTTTTAAGCATACATCATTATCTCATTAAAACATCAACAATACAGTTGTCAAACAAGTTTAACGACAGAAAAGAACTAAATCAATCAACTGAGAACGATTTATCATCGAGTATGCCGACCGTACCGATATAGTTGGTAGGTATCGTTTCTGAAGATATCTGTCAAAATTCGCTCCGGCCGGAAGGCGAGCCGTGGGAACCGGGGACGATCGGTTTTCTCAAAAACAACTATATCTATCACAAATAAAGATAACTCTTTCGTTTTGATACATTTTTTATTCGATTCGCGAATCGTGAATTGGACGAATGGAAATTAGTTTCTTTATTCCGCCTTTTTTTATTCGATTTTAGACGCCCGCGACGTTTGTCTGTGCTACTCGATTTAACTTTTTATGATCGACAAAGGAGTTCGGGTGACGTACTCCTTTATAATATTCTTCATGTGCCTGTATCATGCAGATTTTACGACTATTTCTGTTTGTACTGGCAGCAAATTGACAGCGTCGATATTGTTGATAATAAATTAAGGTGACCTCCTTTAGATATTGTCTAAAGCGCTACATATTCAATTGAAATGTTCACAATAACTTTTTGTTGCATAAGTAAAGTAAAGACAGTCAGGATATTAACCTGGATAACACACTGGAAAAGATTACCTACCGAAATATTGCTTTGCTGACGTTTAAATCCCTGGTAGGTATGTCTTTAACGTGGTTCTTCTGGATGTGGCAGCTGTGCTGTGAGATCTGCCGCATGCAGCCTGACCCAGAACACAGCTTCCTCCGTTATTTCAAATTCAAATTCAAATTCAAATCTTTATTGCATATCACATGTGTTTACAAGGTCTTAATAATAATAATAAAGTTCACATGGACCCTGTCGGGCACAACAATTTTATAAAAATATGAGTAGTAACATTATCTTTAAAAAACAATCAAATACTATTACATTATATAATATCACATTTAAATATGTTACATACGTCTTTGCAAATTCTCACTAGCTCTAGAAATCATGAAAAAGAATTAATTAATTTCAAATAAACAAATTAAATCATTCAAAGATTAATTCATTAGAAATAAATTATGTCACAGATTAAATTAATATAAAAAGTCAAATCAAAAGTCAAATAAAAATGCAATAAAAAATAAACAATTCATTAAAAATAAATAAACAATGTCACAGATTAAAATAGTATTAAAGAATCGAATAAACGTCAAATAAAAATAAATGTCTAAAGCTGAATAAATGCTGAATAAATGGTGGTCGGTAGTCATTCTATTTAAATGTCATCGTTCAAAAATTCATTAAGTGAATAGTAGCATTTCTCCACCAGTAATTTTCTGAGCCGTTTAATAAATATATTTTCATTTCTAATCTAGACATATTGTGATATTTATCCAACTTGGATCATCGAAGTATTCACCAAAACACGCTGCCCCTGTCGGCTGTTCTAAAGTTCCTCTGAGTGTGAAATTGTATATGTATGATAATAAATTAAGAACATAATTTTACAACATTTTTAATCAATCCACATAATGAATGGATGTTTACTTGTTTTACTACCGAGAAATTCTTCTCAAGTGACATCAAAGGTCACACATAATTACGCTCAAAACCACCGAACTATACCGAACTCCATAAAAAACAACATTAACAAAATCGTATTATTTTTAAAAGCTCCATAATGAGATAATTTTGAGAGTCGTTAAATATTGATGAACTTTTAAACTGACCTCTAATTTAATTTTATGTCGGTATTATTACGGGTTAAGGAGGATTGAAATGGGCGGCACGGGGCATTGATTACAGTGGATAGCAGTGTGAGGGTTATCCGCTTCTTTAGTCGACAGATTATACCCTTTGAACGAAATCCGCCGTCTTTTACTCGGGCTAATCAAGTTCGGCATAAATCAGTATTGAGTAAAAATGGGTTTTAAGATTACTTTTAATGGTGACTTTGGTTTTGTAACGTGAATGAATCTTATGGGTTGTGCGGTGTTTTTCTGTTTTGTCTCATGGTTAAGTCACAGTGAATCAGCTTGTTTCTTCTATTGAGCATTGAATGAAAGAGAAAAACAGTAACTACTTGTGTTTTCTGGTCTTGTTCTTCTTCTTTATTCTGGGAATTTATTTGGGGTCAGCCCTCCCAGTACTTCTGCACCACACCGTGTCGGTTGTTTTTTTGTTGTTGTGTTGCTCACTATCATATCGTTTTTTATTGTTCATAGCCAAGTTATTGATGGTCGTCCACGGCCTCTCTTTCTCGTTTTTTAATATGTCTTTTAATTTATTTTATTTCGAGCCTATGTTGTCATACTGCAGGGCTTTAACTTTCTCTTAAAAAACTAAGCATATCAGTGTACAACTGTGGACGCAATGTCTCTCTACTACTTCGTTAGAAGAAAATAAAGCATTAACTTCGTTCCGGATATTAGTTTACTGGTCTTCACGATTGACACAGGATACAATATAGCACACAGAAGTTTAATCACTCCACACATTTTTTAAGTTCTCTAGGGTATTGAGACAACAGTGAAACTTAAAATCCATTTCGTGACAAGACGTTAGTTGTTGTTGCAACTTATAACCAAGACGACTCTGTGCCTCGGAAAGCACGTTAAGCCGTTGGTCCCGGCTGTCATTTGTAGATCTTTGACAGTTGTTACGAGTCGTCAGAAGACCGGAAGTCTGACTACCAGTCTTAGCAAAGGGGATCGTGTTACCCAGTAAGTGGGCTGTGGAGATCAGATAGGCAGTCGCTCCATGTAAAATACTGGTATTTAACTGCATCCGGTTAGACTGGAAGCCGACCCCAACATTGTTGGGAAAAGGCTAGATAGAATATGACGTAAATGGTTGCAACTGTTGATAGGAAGTCAAGTCAAACTTTGTTTTAATTTTACTTAGTACAGCGTTGAGTTCACAATACAAGTGACACGACATGAATACACGATACATGTAAAAAATTGCTTACTGCAAGATTTGTCAAGCTAAAATCGTCAATCGTAATTAAATCGTCTTAGTTACTTGAGGACCGACTTCGCGGTCAACAAACCCGCATTCTTAGAATATTTTCAACAGGTTCTAGTCCTCAGACTAGTCACCTATGTCCAGCAATAGACTAAAGAGAGTAGACAACACACGTGACTCCTCTAAATAAACAAGCGTGTGACCAGAATCTTCATGTAAATTGAGTAATCAGCGTCAAAACGCGATACATGTTCCCACCGAGCTGATAAATTGTAATATTATGCAAAGGAGGTCTACGTCCTGTAATGACAATGTTGTCAAAATAACGATCGACAAGAACATCACATATTCAAATCTAGTTAAACTAGTATACATTAGCCAGTCGCGGTCTATTAAGAAATGAATTGGACATCGTTACCGCAAATGTTATGCTGTCAGTTTAAAGAGTCGAGCGTTAGTTAGATGAATAGTGTTATAAATGGGCTTAGTACGTTAGTCGTGTAATACGGTAGGTGGTGAGGGGCGGGTATGCAAATGGCAGAGCTATACTTGGCCACGAAGCAGGCCGCCCGCGACCGTGGGAAAACTATCGCCTGTGGCGAGTTGTGCGCAGGCGCGGATTTGGATTAACGGCTTTTTGATTGGTGATTGATGATTAAACGGAAGTTATGGCGGGAAACTAATGATAAGAGGTTGATAGTCTTTCATACTGACCGTAAAAGTGTGGGTGTTTTAATTAGCGTAAGTTGTCTTTCAGTAAGACCAGTTAAAGACTCGGAAGCTGTATTTATAAGATGATTCTGAGATATGTAAACCTATCTACAGTTCATAATTAAGTAGCTCCCGAAATATAGTGCGTTTTCAAGTCTCTATGCCTGTCTACATCAGTACCAATTTCTGCCAAGTTATTTCTAGTGTAGTCCGTCTCTGTCCGCTCGTGCACGACCCACAGGCGCGTGACGGCGGTCGGCGCGCGCCGCAATCACGACCATTCTGACGTGCGACTTTTTGACGCAACCGCGCCGAATGCCTAACGTAACACTTACTTTACTTTTGTTCTTTTACTACAAAATAAATAAACAACAAACGTACCTGTAGTTTTAGGTTCAATTAAAGGTATGTGTGTTTTGAAATTGCAGGTATGGTGAATTGCAAAATGGTTTTTCTTTTGTTTTTGCGACATTCATTTGTATAAATTTATTTTTGATTTCTTTACAGATAGGACTTTTTTATGTTTCGAAATCCTAAACTCCAAAACACCCCCCTTCTAATACTGTTAATATTAAATTAATAATCCCTTTGGTAAAGAGTCCTGACAAATAATTTCTGACCTTAGGACATATATACTTTTTGTCTAGAGAACAGTTCAGTCAATTTCCTTTCTTTGCAATTTAGACATATTTCTATTGTACCTACATTTTGTCTGGGCCACTTTTTGTGACCACTGCATTTCTGACAAGTTCTAGTTGAGTGCACTGTCGTTTATGTAAATGTTTGGTCCATCTGTCAAACTCCAGTGCACTTGTGTTGCTCAACTGAGTTGCGCTACTGTTGCGTGGAGCATTATCAGGGCTGACCATTTTTATGTGACGAGAATTTTCTTCCGATTTTGGCATAAAATCTTAATTTGCTTTCGGTAAATATAGGTACACATATCCCTAAAGTAAAACAAATTAATAGTCTGTTGTACACAATAATTTTTGATAAGTAACGTTTCGTTTCTTTCGGGGAAGTACAGACATGATGATTGTTATGTGTAACATTTATCACTACAATATGGTACGATCCACATGCTCATTGAGTCTGTAACTCTATAGAATATGTAACTGTATATGTTATATTCTTTGGTCTGTAAGCTGCTGGCATACTGCCCTGCGTTTTGCAAATGAAAGCAAAAGTGCAAGTTGCAGTGCATGTTGGCTGATGAGAAGGTAAGAAAATATGTGAATAATGTAAGAATAATCTACACTAATATTATTAAGAGAAAAGATTTGTAATTAATAAACTCAAAACTACTGGACCAATAATAATAACATAGGCTATAATTTTAAAAGATATCACGCGCAAAGCCACTGCTGGAAGCTGATCTCAGAATAAAAGCTGTTGCAAATGCAAATTATTCTCCACTATAGAGGAAAATATCTGAAAAGAACTGGATACCATCTACCTTTCTATTTAGTCTGTATCATTCCATTGCAGGGCAAAAGTCCCCTCTCCCTTTCCAAACACTTCTGTTCTCTGCTAGTGCGGGTCAGTTTGAATAGAACATAGCATAATTATTTAAACTATTTATTAAAAATTTAAAGTGAGCGCATGACTTCAGAACGGCTGGACCGATTATGCAAAATTTTATTTTAAAATGTTAGTAATAATCTGAAATAGCACCCTATCATAATCTAAATGATTTTGAAGGATATTGCTAATCCATTGCTTCATATTTTAGAAGAAAAATGTCTGCTCAACACCGTAAACAACGCAATGAATTTTGTTGAACTGTCAAAATGAAAGCCATTGCTACAGTAGTAGTGTGTTATGCAATTACCCCGCAGGTTCGGAAATAAAAAAATTAAAGTTGCCGTGAATTGAATTTTTATGCGAGACATGATATAGACTGCTGCTTTACGTGATATTAGGTTACTTTCTTCTTCATAAATTATTAGTTTTATTTCCTTGACCAACCCTAACCGGATGGAACTCTAAAAACCAACCATCTCATCGTCCATTGGAGCACAATTTTGCGCGTTTTTTACAACAATCAATTAACTCCATTGCTTCGAAGCGAGAGGTCGTCACGATTCTAATTACTTTTTATTTTTTAGATTTTTAAGTGTGAGTGCAATGTTGCGTTTTCATGACTGCAGACAATGATGTCAATAATTGAAATTGAGATGTCTTATCAATGGACAAATAGAAATGTAATGGATGGGTGTTGAGTGTAAAGTGAGAAGTAAAAGCTTCCGACACGATGTTTGATGTGTGTGTTGAAAGTTGTGAATGTGTGTGTAATGTAATATTTAGGATAGTAAAACCTTCACCTATGTGGATAGCATTTTTTTTTTTTTTTTGTTTTTTTTTTTTTTTTTTAAAACGTTGCCTCACACTAAGAATTTCTTCTTGTATCGTGGGTGCGTTTACAAACATAGAAAATCACATACACTAACACCCAGACCCGGAACAACTACTTGCAGATCATACAAATATTTGTTCCGTGCGGGGATCGAACCCGCGACACGTTACGCAGCAGTCGATCGCTCAGCCACTGCGCCAACCGTGTCGTCTCAGCATTGGGATCCTCTATTACGTAAAGGTATGCGAAAAAGAAGTAGAGAACTGTGTTACTTTTCCAACTTATGACATAATGTATGGTTGTGTTTAAACAGGGTCAAATTAAAATAGCTAGCGAAACTGCACCCACGTGATATTAGCAATGGGATCTTCTAATACGTAAAGATATGCGAAAAAGATATAGAAAACTTTGTAACTTTTCCAACTTATGACAAAATGAAAAATAGCTAGCGAAACTTCATCGATATGATGGACAAAAAAAAAAAAACAAAAATACAGCTTTCGAAGATTGTTCAATTTCTGTAACTAACTCTTTTTTTTTCTTATTTTAGGCAATCAACTGCGCTACATATAGTATACTACAGAGTTTGTGTGTTACAGTATTGTATGGTTAAAAATATTTTTCCCTGTATAACTAAGATAAGTACATGACATGTGAACGAACTATTTAGAAATATTTAAATTCAAAAAGTGTAATATTTTAGGTTTATTACTTATAGGTAAGTTTATATTAAAAAAAGAAAAATAAAGTTTGAAAATTAGGAGATTAGTAGTTTGTCATTTGCCTTCGTTAATGGTTTTTACTATTCGGTTTTTGAATTTTTGTTACACCTTTTCACGTTATGATTCCGTTGAATAAATTCGTCGGCCTCAAAAAATATGAAATCTTTCTGTTAGAAATGAAACATTATCTAATAGAGTAAATAAGCGCTCGGCTAGCACTACAGAACTAATTTTAGACCGTTGCGAACTTTAGCCCCGCTAAAATGCGCATAATTAGAGTGTAGTACTAAAATTAGTTGATTGAAAATTTACTCACAACCGCCAAAGATAATTAGCAGGGAAATAATTAAACACTCCGTTCGATAGATCTGACACTTATTAAACTTTGAGAAATACCTGCTTAAAAGCATGCGAAAATGACAGTTGTTGTTGATATATAAAGAACCGGATTCCAAGTAACACTTGAAATCACCATTATCAGAGAATAATGGTGAAGTAACAGTATGAGTTTTATTTAGTAAAAGTGTATATTTATGCGAAGATATTGAGGCCCACGTAAAAGGTACTTACTAAGGAAAGACGATCAAGAGTTATCAAACTGGGATCACTACCTCTAAGTCACAAAAATACATACATACTATATATTGCATACTATTATCGCAAATAAATATATTGAGTATTGAGTATATTCATTATAAAGTAACTTATAAGCTTATGGCTACACAGATGCAAGTATCGACGCTTGAAAGGTATAGCCACGTAAGTGAAAGCTAGCATACGTCCGTCGTATGTCATGTGGGCATGACAAATCGATGGGTTTTGAAGAAAATCATCAATTCTCACGATTAGTTTGATAAATATTTAATAATCTATGCATTATTCAATCCTCCTACACACGCCCACTAGTTAAATACCGCGATGGCACTCTGGAAGATGAGTTTGTATTTGTAGGCATAACTTTACGGACGGTGGGATATATGCATATTGAAAATGTTGTTAATATGGATGATGATAGCTACAATTTAGATGATAATGTAGTGTTCGTAAATGAACTAGAACAGCAGAACATAATCCAAAATGAAATAAAGGTAGTGCAACCACAAAAAACACTTGCAGTGTTTATGATGATGAGAAAAAGTGACACGTTTAGATCATATACCTGCATGAAGAAATATATGAAGAAAATAATATTTTAGATAGATAGGTATAGATAAGTCATTCAAATCTAACGACAGTAATAAAATAATTACAATAGCTAATACTTCAATAATTTTCCAGCAACTGTACTGATTTACCTTCTATCGGATGCCGTCGATACAATAATTTATCAATAATTGTTATTTTTTATCACCACAACGTGCTAGTGATGTTTCCGTATTCAATTGTTATATCTATTACAAATATCACAATAGAATCGAAGGAAAGTAACAAAATGGACGATCGAGAAGTATCGGAATCGAAAGGGACTTACGTAAAATTGGAGGCAGATTCGTAGCAAAGCAACGCAATGGAAAAAATAACACTTTTACTTTTTGTTGAGTTACGCTTTCGTTACTTATAGATAATGGTTTTAGGGTTCTATGGGAATTTGGATTAACAAAAGATAATAAAGGAGTACACAAGGGTAGATTTGAAACTAACAACCCGACTGAGGAGACAATGGCAATTGTGAAAGCGACCTTTTTGGCAAATGATAATGATCCTGAGAAGAAACAGTGCACACTGGATACCGATGGCAGATTGGCCGGAAGTATTGTGATTATCTGGCTATTTTAAAATATTGCTTTGTGAAAAACAAACACAAAATTCGAAGACGCAACGAACAGTATTCCCATTACATGGTATAATAATGGTCATGAAGATACGGAACTCAACAGTTAAAGCTTTATCGCACTTACCATAAACATTGATATAGGAAGTCATCCATTCAATTACTTGTTTTGTTTTATGTAATTAAATGGTAGCGATGTAAAGAGACGGGCACGCGATCAAAAGCATTTGTTTTTGCTTCATTCAACGCCTTTACAAATAACTCTTGTCTAACCTAAGGAAGATGTGGTAAGATTAGGTGTTATGTAATTCTTTTCAAATTAATGTATATCTTGTATTGATCTGGTGTGCAATGAAACGTTCTTTTCTTGTTATTATCGTGCTTTGTGATCTGCTACTGAACCAAATAATTATTTTGTTTCTGCATTATCAAAATGATTTGTTCTCTTCGTGTTTATTTTATCGTTTTCTTATTTCTTCCTTCTTCCAGTCGTTACTTACGATCTTAAACTTTCCAACTTGCTTCAATAGAATCACAGTCTTCTGTGACTGTTAATCAAATCTGTTAGCAAACTTTTTGAGCATCTTTGGGATCTACCACAAAATATTGAATCATAAGATTAACTGAATTATGACACACAGTCACGTTTGACCAGTTTGAAATACAAATAAGACTATTCTTCCCCCCATAATTGTAATACACTTTATCGTAATACCGTGAAATGCACTAAGATAAAGTCATCGGTAAACATATGCAACGGATACACATAGCCAAGATTAATCTCAGTCTGTATTATTTCCGTTTACTCATATAAACTTATATGTTTCTCGATGGTGTAATAGCTATGATGGCGTCTACATTGCACGTCTTCCTGCATTTGGCGTTAATTATTATCTGTATAGTTTCCTGTTTAGATTAATACTTAGTATTTTAATGAATCTTGGAGATATCACTTTTATCATTAAACTTAATAGAGGTCAGGTTTAAATGCTTATGAATTGAATTGAATTTTATTTATTTCTCAGTATTTATGGTACATTGAGATCTTCACTCACAGACACTTTTTCACACATATTACCATTGCTGAACTAGGTACATTATAAGAATAGTTATTATATAAAATTATGAAATCTTGGATTAAGTTTATAAATTTATAATTCAAATGATAAATTAATAGACTGGTTAATTCATCAAAAATGCATTATTTATAATGTCGAAAATATAAAACGTAATGTAAAAGAATACATCATAATGTTGCTGGAAGCTCTTCTTAAGAGACCTAATCGACACTCTTCGATAGATTTTAAGTTATTCAGGAGTTCTGCTATCCGAAAATCGTACTGTAGCTATCTATGAATTGTCTTCTTATCCCTTACTGAACCCAATCTAACACCTCACCAATAGTATAGTTTGGATCCACGCTCTAGGATGTCTGGTCCGATAATTCTCTTGTCCCACGGCGACAGGGACGTGACGTGGTCATTTTAGCGTAAGCTTAAAAACATTCTGCATTTTAACGCTGGATTAAGGATATCGTTTGCACAGTAGCGACGAATAATCAGCACACAACACGTTCCATAAAATAACAACACAAATAAAATGGAGTCGGTTCAGTAATATCCAATTTGGTAGAATTAAAAAGGGCTTATTTATACGTTTTTTGATTGGCGTAGGCTTTATTATCTCCTTATTTGTACTTACGTCCTTGTGACCTTTATTAAACATTAATCCGTTGCAAACCAGTTGCTCTTGCATGCACTTTCGATATCCATATATCAAAGTTTTTTTAATAAAAACAAAACACTGTCGTCTTGGATGGTACCGTTATGGCTGGACAATGGCCAGTGCTAAAATGTTAATGGTTATATCTCCATTTTAGTGAAGAGGTTGATTAAAGTCATTTTTAATTAGTGATCCGGTTACACTTCACATCAATTAGTGGGGTGTTGTGTGTATTTATTTCACATTGTTGATGGTTATTAAGGGCGGCCAACCCGTCATTCTTTTCATACAAACGCTCGTACGTGATTATGGCGTTGTAACACATCTTTCTTTGAAATGTTTAAACCAATATGTATCTTGTGCACTATATCTAGGTTTCTATGAAAGCAAAAAATTAAAAAATTGTGAAACAAATGCAGTATAAGCCTCCAAAAATCTGCTTTTTTGCACAAATTTTACCCGCACTTTGGCCGGTCATAATATACTCATAATTGGTAAAAATAAAGAATACATCTGCATAGAAACCTCGCATATGTAATGGAAATTCTAAATATCAAACATTTTTTTCACAAACTTCTAAGGTTTACTCAAAAACACGTATTTCCTGATACAACTTTTTATAAACTATTTTTCGTACAATGTTATCGCGTTCTCGCTTGTTAGTTAGCAGTTCTCACTTGCGCTCGATGAAACAACAAGCTTTTCGATCATGCTCGCGTTGACGATAGACGGACCGGGAAGGGCCCTCTTAAGTATAGCAAACAAAGCCTTGGATATTATTTCTACAAATCTGTCATAATTCCATTTTTCCGAATGATTTTAATTATGTTGTTAATACAGTTGGCAATGCAAAGGAAAATCCAGAAACTTATAAAAAATTAACTTTATCAGCCATGTTTCATTTGGTTTTTAAATATACTTTTACGAGTATGACGCAGGGGAGGAGCTCGTGGCTATGTACTAACAGCTACACGGTTCGATCCATCAGGTTAACTTACGCGGTCTGTGGATGGGTGACCATCTTAACATACTGAGACTCCTCCGTGCCTCGGAAAGCACGTTAAGCCGTTGGTCCTGGCTGTTATTCCTGGATCTTTGACAGTCGTTACAGGTCGTCAGAAACCCGAAAGTCTGACAACCAGTCTGCCCAAACGGTATTGTCTTACCCACTGGGTTGTGGAGGTCGATAGGCAGTCACTCCATGTACGGCATATACGGTATTCAGCTGCATCCGGTTAGAGGGAAAAAGGCTAGGCAGATTGTTTGAGTATGATGCAGGAGATCACTGTAGTAGGGCTCTCTTTCTCTATTTCTCTCTCTCTTTCTCGCTCTCTTTCTCTTTCTCCCTCTATATCTCTCTTTCTTTCTCTCTATCTCTCTTTCTCCCTCTCTATCTCTCTCTTTCGCCCTCTATCTCTCTCTTTCTCTCTCTATCCCCCTCTCTCTTTTTCTCCCTCTCCCTCCCTCTCTCTCCCTCTCTCTTTTTCTCCCTCTCCCTCGCTCTTTCTCCCTCTCTCTCTTTCTCCCTCCCAGAGCATAAAAAAAACAAAACTACAACATCCCTTTTAGATATAATCTACGTACAACAGAAACGGATTACAAGAAATTAAGTTATGTTAATTTAAATCTAATAAAAAGGTTAAACAGTAGGCGTGTATTATGAGAGCCTCTCTTGATTGATAATGACTGCTAACAATGCAATTGTCGACTACAATCAAGATTGTGGTCCTTTTTGTAACAATTATTGTCAGTGATATACAAACATTGATTAGGAACACTTTCTACTTTGTAACTTTGGTTTGTCCTAATTATGAAAGACAAAATATTATATTTTAAGTTTCAAATTATGTTTCTGGTCTTTGTTTTTATATCTTGTATAACCACTAGTATATTATTATTTTGCCAGCATTTGTCGTGTCTATATAATATATTTTTATAAGAATATCCTCGTTGAAACTACAAAAAAAGAATTCAGTCATTATAATATTAATAATTCTCAATCAATACTTTTTTTTTATAGCGCTCAGCTTTTGTAGCCTATATCAATTCGGATTTAATCATAATGCCCGAAAAAATCTACATCTTATCAAAGAAATTATCTTCTGTTTTTTTAAATGACACTAAAGTAGACACCGTGGTTATATGTAAGTACCTATGTATGTAGGAACCATTTTGCAGAAACGAGAAATTCCAGATTCCCAAACATCCCAAGCCCAACCAATAATTCATTCCACTTCAAAATTATGGTCTTCAACTTTGGTATCTATAAAAAAGCTTACCGCCGTAACTAAATCTCAAATTGCGGCGATCCATAGTATTTTCACCGGGCGTTTCCCACGGCTGTACGCACGCAACAGCGTTCCAATTAGACTGTACCGAACTAATTCCTGGGCATGCGCCGCGAATGGTTAGATGCAGAAGGCTAACTATGGGCGAAATAGCAATAAAGCTAAATTGCATGTAATATTAAAGTAGTAGTAGTAGTTTCAATTTTAGGCTAATTGCACAAAGTTGGAAATGTGCTTTGAATCACGATGAAATAAACTTATTTTTCTTTCCTTCTTTTCTTTCTTTCACGACCTTAAAATATAATATTTTGTCTTTCGATTTGTTATCAAAACTTTCTGAACCAGGGGGCAGATGAGACTGGATAGACATACACGTATTCAAATTTAGTTATCATTTTGCGTTCACAGTTTTTAGAATGCGAAAATAGCGGGAAATTATCTTATACCGGTATCCGAAGTTCTAATGGATCAGTCTGGGAAACCAACAGCACAAAGTTTAGGAGTACAAAAGGATGCTTGTATTTGGTGACAAACCTTCCAAGAGTAGATTGATAATAATGATCGGTTCATCATGATCCCTCCACACGTTAGCCGTCTAACCACATGGTCTTACTACTTCACGACTCATTTTAGGCTACATTTAAAAAACTTATCATTCCCGACAATGTACAAAAATACTTTTTGTACATTTTCGGGCTTCTGTATCTTCTTGCGCGCGCGCCGTCTCTCCGCCCGTAATCGCTCCTTCTAAAGGTCTTGTAACACGAACGGCTTTTTTGGATGCGCTCGATTTGGTCACAACGATAATTAAATAATACTGTTTGTTTGATTGTGAAGGGGCTTTATTTATTAGTGCTAATTTTATTGATTATTTCCTGTATATGTTTTGTTCGGGTAATTTGGAGTGGTAAGCGAAATTAGAGATCGCTTAGTAAACGGACAAAGATGCTGAAGTCAAAATGGAACGAAGGAGTTCTCACGAATGCCGCGGATGATTGTAAATTATTGGCATCCTTCGATCCTGTAGAAAATGTAACACAGAATTAATGTCAGAAGAATTGGCTGAAGCATCCTCATGGACATTAATGTCTATAAACTGTAGCCCCAGTCCACCTGGCCAACAAGCAAGCTTAAGTGAGTACGTATATACTTTACTTACATTGCTTCTCAGTCTTTGGAACTGAGGAGGTCACGATCGATGTCCAGCTCGCTTAGCATGACCACAATAGAAACGGGCTTTGTCGACGAAGGATTAGACAAAATGACAGATAAGCAATCACAATCTGTCATTTTGTCTGTTCTTCCGTCGTCATGCTACACATGTTGCAGTAAACTGCTGTTTAGACTGTTGTCGATGAAGGAAATTAGTCGAAAAAACCATCACGCTAGACCAACTTACAGACTTGATTATTATCATTTTCAGGAAGAAGTTGACCTCTTGCAATAAGAATTCAACGTTACTTTGACCTACAGCTTTACAGTTAGTCTGTTAGTGACGTGCCTTGTCTAAAGCAAATAATAATCGAATTAACAATATTAATATAGTGATGTTAGTAGCACAAGTCCGAGTATTAAGTAGCACAATAATTATTATTGCTTACCGTTAATTTCAATCACGATATTTAATATTATTATTAATAAGACATTTGACGATTGTTTACATTCTAAAATAAAATGTTGTGATTCATTAATTCGTGGTTGTGTTCCACGTTTTATTTTTATGCCAAGTAAATTATATGGAGTTGATGAATGACGGATGATTTATTTATTATAGCACACCAACCACTAATTCACAAAAACATAAACAGAGAACTTAGTTTTACTATATAATTACTACAGCGAACTTGTCACTTGGTATACTGAGTCTGCCGGGGTTGCGAGTTTGTCCGAAAGGGATATCGCGGCCCCGGCACACAGGCAACGGAAGGGACACGGGTGGGTTTTAGTCAGTAAAAGTCTGACACGTCAGCTCCGCCCAGAGCAGGAGAAGTTATTTGATAATTTCCCACACTCAAAAAAAAAAAGAAGCACGTACTAGGTATAATAATGTAATATGTAATAATGTATACAATGTAATATGTAGTAATGTATACAATGTAATATGTAGTAATAATGTAATAAATGTAATACCTTGCTGATGACAGGAATGAACATGACGATACGAAATGGGGGATTATTCTATTAGATGTTTACAATTTACTGGAACTGGACTTTCTGGAATAAGGGCAGGATAAGGATGTCTCACCTATAGGTGTTACAATATAAAAATCCTGTCGTACTGAAGCTCAAATTTCACCAAAGAGTTCTTCATCAAAATCTGACGTTACGAACACGAAACTTATTCTCATGTCGTCATTAAACATGACAGTGTTATTGACGTTTCTTTTTTGTTTTTCTACATAAAATACACTCTAGCTCAAATCTAGAACAAATGCTGTTTTATAAAGCGGGTCGTTGGTCTAAAGTGGAATGATTTTATAGATGCTCTTGGGCAATAAAATCTGGCACGGTCGTTGAATACCGTGTGAACTACACCCGCATACAATACAAAGAAATTTACAAGAATTTAATAAAACAGCACTCCATTACATTAATACTGAAGATGTGCAATGGTAGTTTTACTAATGCAATTTAAACTCAAACATAAAACGAATAAGATATCTTTTAGCTTGAACTGAAAGATTTTTTTCTGAAGCAACTGGAGATTGTAAGGAAATGAGACCTTTAGTTATTAGTTTAAACAGTGCAATATCTAATTAAGATGTGAAATTAAATCTCATGATAAGGAAATGAAGAGTCTGAGTCGTATGTAAAAACTAATTAGTTGGTAGATGAGATTTTGCGGGACTATGAGAAATATTAGTCAAGTTGTGATACAAATAATGGTATTACAGTTGAACAAGATTATAAGGTAGAGTTAGTTGTTGAATAAATAAATAAATGGTTAGATATAGATAGAACACGAAATACTTATAATAATGCAGGTGCATCACTATCAGTGTTAGAACAAGGTGGCTACCGAAACAAAACAAATATTGTTGCAAACATTGTTTATTTTCTTTTTATCATTCAATTAGCCTATAGTAAACATCCTCTACGAATTCGCTAACCTAACAACTCCTATCAAAGATAACTATTTATCACAGTAAAACTTAGGTGCTAACTACGCTACATGGTACTTTAACGTACAAGTAAATGTTTTAACCGACGCGGAAGACGTTGAAGTTATAGGAATACAAAAATAACAGATTATTACTGAACAAAAAAACCTTAATTTATTAAATTAATAAAAAAGTAAAACTTCAACAAGCAAAGCGAGAACAACCCATACTTCGTTAACACACATCAGTTCTAGGAACGTTAATAGAAAAAAACAACAACATAAATGATTATCACACGTTGTCACACGGTCCTGCATGCGAGGTGGAGGAGCAGGCTCCTCGGTCACCACGGCCGCCACATCGACTGGGCGGAGTCGGACTCGGAGGCGGGGCTGTGCGGCGGCGAGGGCGGCGCGTACGCACGCTTTGCGAGCGCCACTTCCGAGTCCATCGGCTCCGCCAGCCTCTTCAACCCTCGGTCTGGTAACGATGTCCTCTGCACCACAACCTGCTGCTGCTGGGCAGGCGCCGGCGCGATGGCCTGCAGAGGCGTCGGCCTCGCAACACCATTCGGCGCTATCGGCTGAGGCTGCACCACTTGAGGATTCTCCAACCTCCTTATACAATTACTGAGGTGCTGCAGCAGCCTCGCTCCAGCCTGAGGATCCACTGGGCCTTGACGCTGCATGGCAGTGGCAGCTAACGTAGCGTTTGCAATAAACTGAGACACTTCTGTAGCACACTGAGTAAATCCAGCACGAAAACGTTCTTGGTACGACATTTCGGATTTCAGCACTAACTGGCCTCTCCTTTTGAGGCTGTGGAGGTGTCGGACGGTGAGTTCCAGGATGTCGGCTTTTTCCAGTTTGGATACATTTTCTCCTTCAGCTTGCAGGGCGGTAACCATGAGGTCTTTGAGTTCGTCGAGGCAGCGGTTAATGCGTGCCCTTCTTTTTCTTTCTAGCATGGGTTTCATGACTTTTCTGTATTGGTATGTTCGGGAGACGGGTTCCTCGTCAGGTTGCGCGTGCGCGGGCGGATGGAAGGCGCCGTGCGGCGGCGACATAGTACGGGCGGGTAGGATCATTGGAGCGCGCGCGACGGTCTGTGAGCGAATGGCGCGCGCGCCGCCCGTCGCTCCGCTTTTATGCGCCCTACACCGATTGTGGCAAAACGCCCGTGATAAAAGTAGGGGTGGCACTAGCGGGATTCTGGAATTAATAATTATCATAGATTTATTTAAAGATTTTTAAAACTAGGTTAGATAATAATAGAGTTAAAATTTTCCTCATAGACTTGGCTTATTTTTCAGATTTAATTGAACATTAATTATTGTTTATGAATCAAGGATAACTATTGTAAAAACGTTAATTTCCATAAATCAATCATTATTGTGGTTAATAGCTTTAGTCTATTTGTTCAAATGAGGCCAATAACAATTGGCCTCTTTTGAACCTTACATTCTTCCATTATTTTAAATAAAATTTCCTTTCATTACATGAATGTGTTTTAAAGTAATTTAAAAAATATTACAAATACCTATCATAATTAAGTATTAACGTGTGGCAAAGAACTAGGAGAAAATTATTCTTTTTTTCACAAAAAAAACCGTTACCTAGACAATTTGGTCAAAGTTCGCGTCAGTTATTTCATTACTATTATTTCATTTTAAATCAAAACCGGTAAGATGAAACAGCTGTGCATCCAAGTGAGGGTCTCAGCTGATAGCAGCTGGCTAGCACGAGTTCCCACGCGCAGTCGCGCACCCTCCTTACGTCACCCTGCGCGTACGCATGCCAAGACGCTCCCCCATTCGCGCGCCAAAGAATACGCAATGACGTCACAACGACAAGGTGACTCGTGGCGATGAATTAAATAACAATCAAGGGATGAAATTCCCTCTTTTTAATATTAAAAAAAGCTGTGCATTAAAGACTTATTACGACTTTTGTACTTATATTTTTTAATTGTTAAAACTCTGGTATTTTTTTTTACAGTGCTAAAGGCCATTCTATTTGGACAGACTTGGTATTGATGTGCAAATCGTGACAGAAAAAAGTGAGAAGAAAAAAATGTTAAAATTTTTATTTGTTTTTTGTGACAGCCCTGTGCGTTCGGCGCGGGCGCAGTTCTACGGCGACATGAGGCGCGTTATCGCCTCCGTCGGCCATACAGACAGAGTGACGAATAGAAATTATTACTGTCGCACCGACTTTTTACTGCTTACGTGTGTTATTAATTATTATTTGTGCCTTGTGGCCTACTTCGGGCAATGTTGCCGTGACTGCCTGCACGGCTCATGACCAATTTTATTTGAAAACCAGCAATGTGAGTTAGATTTTACAAATATTTCTCCTACAACTATCTAGTTTGTCTTTCCTGTCATTTATCGAGAAAATCATATTTCATACTAGTATTATTTATTACGGCTGACATGATTAATTCCTTCTGACAGCATTAACTTTTAATAGATGTTCTTTAAATATAATTTAATAACGCAATTATTAACTCTAATCCTAGAACACGAGATAAACCTGCCATTTATCTTAAACAACATCCTTGAGTTACAAATACATCATCCTAATTAGTCAGTCAAAACAATAACATTGACTATCACCTTGCAGAGGTGTGAGTTTGTTCCCAGCACCGCTAGTCGACTCGACACCGACCCATTGTGCGGTCGAAGCCGCCGTGACGCTACTTACTCCAATTCTGTCTTACGCCGCTAGATGGCAAAACGTCCTATGTGTCAACACCGCCTTCGGAATAGGCGAATCGTGCCCCGAGCGCGGGCCACTTGGTAGTTACGACCTGTCGGCGCTGAAGGCACTTTGACACGCGAGCGGATAACGGCGTAAGCGACGCTTCTGATCGTAGCCAATGAGACGTTCTTCTTCGTAGCCCGGCGTCGTGGGAAAGCCCGTGCCGCGCGCGTTCCCACACACTCGGCCGGCACAAGCCAACCGATAAATTATCATAATTCCATTGTGAGTGAGACAGTACTAAGAAATTTTATACTTCATCAATCGCCGCGTTGAATACATTAGCGCGTGGGCACCGCTTTGTTGATATGGTGACGCAAGGAGCAAGGATACGCCCGACTACCCGCTGGTGTCCTTTAATTTTTTTCTATCACGTATCTATTTTATGACAAGAGCTATAAATTCCGTGGAGACGACGTAATGTGGTGATGATATACACCATAGTGTTGGGTTTTTTTGTGTGAAAGGTAAACCGAGAATTCCACCCACGTTGTTGAGCTAGATACATAAAACATAGTATGTACAAGGTGCAAGTAACGCTAAGTGAGTAAATATGTGCTGATCATGTGGTATCGATAATAAACATTCCAAATACTTACTCGACTAGGTAAACCGCCTTTCGGAATATTCCAAGTCACTAAGATATATATTGAGAAATATTTTAAAGCCGAAGATTTTTTTTATTTTGGCGGGCACTTAAGGCTCCACTAGTCGACGGTTCGAACTCGATGGTGGGCGTAACTAATAAGTATGCTAATTACTCTAATTATTTATTTATTTAGTGTTTATTCATTTAGCACCCATTTATTTTTCTATTTTTATTGTTTTATTAATTTATTTAGTGAAATAGATAATGATTTATAACGGAAACGAGCGCGTAAAACTTCATGAACAGATCTTTGGACGCACAGATATTATGAAAAAGCGAATTAATGTATTAAGTCAAGATATAATTATTTGAACTATTGAATAAATTATCTATCCCTATACGGTTTCTATTTTGCCATTTTCTTACTTAATAAGTTATTTATTTACGCCCAAACACGAGTTAAAATTAGTGTTGAAATATGGAAGTTTCGACGTTCATAACTGCCAAACCAATTTTTTTTTCAATTCTGCTTCCATATGGGGCTAGATAATGACAAGAAAAATTGATATAATGTTTAGTTTTGAACGTACATCGTCAAACAGACGAGTAATCACCACACTACGTTTGTATGGAAGCATGACCGACTAGCGTACCCTTAAATCTGAATAAGGTGGAGTGGAGAAAAGAATCAAGGAGAACGCCTTTCTAAATTGTCACTTTATATTAGTTATTTCATGGAAAATAATTTACAAAAGTGTAAATTACATTTTGTTTGTAAATTACATTTTATTGGTTGAGGATCCTGGGGCTTAGACAAGTGACAGTCGCTTTCAAAGCGTTTCGTATTTCTAAACCTTTCAACTCCATTGATATTAACTTAAAGTAGGTAGGTTTATGTCAATCTAATACATTTTCGACCTTTGACACTTTGTCTAGTCCCTCTGCTCGTGTTCTAATTTCTGTTTTTACAAAATTACGTTTGCCCAAGAGATTTGGTCACACTTTAGTGGGATTATAAAAGTCATTTCACTAGTTCCTAAGTCGTTAGTCCTGTTTCAGTAAGAATCCCTACATCGTTGGAAAGATTAAGTCGTGCCACGCCTCACGATTAGATTTGCTCAGTTTTATTATTATATTGGAGCTTCTGTTTTAAGATAGCATCAAGGACTTAATTCTAAGTAAGTTTAGCATAGTTGTATATCGAATAGATAATTTTGTAAAGAAGATGCCTGAGGATAAGATGTATTTCAAAACAGTTATGGTATTATCTTTCGGAGTGAAGTTTGGAGTAAATAAAGTTGTAAATTTCGGACATATTAATGTGACATATTATAAGTTTGGATTTTGAACGTAGGATGGCAGAGGAAAACCTACGAAAAGCTTTGGATGGATTGTATGATAGGTGGACCAGAAAGGAGGAGAAAATAGATGTTTTGGATGAGAAATACATGATGGGTACCTACGCCGACCTCAAATAAAAATTAGGATTACGGCAGAAAGAAGAAGATTGTTTTTTTCGGAGAGAAGTTTCGTTCAAGTCTGTAAGTTTTTAAATAGAGCCAGTCTGTATTTAAAAACTATTCAAGCTATAGAAGCGATTCTCGGTATTGATTAGACTCAGTGGTTTGCATTGTTAGTTTCTTACCTTGTATGGTCATGAAAATAATGAACTACAGAATACATCAATTTGAATTAATCAATCCATACGATTTCTGAATAATTCAAAATTACAGAATTACTTGTCAAAATATTTGTCCATTCAATTACGCAATTCACAGAAAAAATAAACAAAATTAAATCTAAAAAAGCTATAATTCTTAGCAATCGTTTTTTAATATTTATTTTCAGTTTCGGGAGTATCGACCTTTAACATGGCTTATTGGAGTAATATCGTCGTCTAATCTATAAAAAATCAACATAGAACTTATTTAATATTTGCTTTAAGCACTTGATATGAAAATATGTTATCGCCGAGTTAGTAATAAAGTTCTGAAGTAAACAGGTGTGTACTTAGGACACTTAGAAGTCACTTTATATGTTACTTTAATGTCAAATCTGGGTGGCACAGGAATTTTGTTGAGCCGGAATTACGTCATAATACTTGTTAAACATTTTTTATTTTATTTCAGGTTTATGTATGTATATTTTGTTTGTATTGCTAAAAGCTCTCATATGTTAGATGAAAATAAATATTAGGTTTGCAATTTTAGGTTTATATTAAGATTGGTGTCTGAATCGGTGAAATATATATGTAGCTTTCAGGCTCTCTTTCTCCAAAGATTTTTCATGAAAATTTTCTTTGCGTCTTTATATACGATTATTTTTATACGATTCTGACATTTTTATTTAAAAAAAAAATTGTTTCATGAGTTGTTGATTATTTAAATTGAATTAATCGCAATTTTATTTTGGGTTTTTATCTGTTTAGAATGTATAATAGTTAATAATTTAAATGTATGAGTGTAAAACTATGGACTAGAATTATGTCTGTTTTTTTTTTGTTTTTGTTTTTCTACTGTTGCCTCCAAAGTTTTTAAGGATCATTGTATTTGTCTTATCCTCTTTGCCATGTTAAGTATTATGGTTTTTATAATGACCAGCTCTAAGAATTTACAAACCAAACGAAATAAGTTCAAAAGATAGATAGATAAAGTACTTTGACCGCGAAAGCATAAGTAAATGTCAACGGTGTTTCGCGAAACCGGGTCTTCACCGCAATCTAGAAAATATATAGGTTAGGACTATCACGACTGCAAACTGTCTTATAGTCTGAACACGCTGAGACAAACAGCTGTCTGATAACAGGCGGATCTAGGCATGTTCTATTTTGTTAGACATTTTATAAGATAGTGTTTGTCTAATTACATCTGAGAAGTCAAAAGTCTGATTTAATATTGATTATTGTATGAGAAACTTTTTCAATTCATATAACGCTTTACTAATTCAGAAATCTCTAAAATAAGTTGAAAAGTCAATCTCGCATTCAGTGATTAATAAAATAAATAAAAAATAGATACTTCAATTACTGTGAGACTGTATTATAATGGCGTCGTATGGCATGAAGTGTGCCCTGGATTGGCCCTGCGCACAGCACAAACATAATATATATAAATATATATTTTATTTATTTCAGATCCATATCAGCATCAGATCCTTAAGTTGTTAGTACAGGTCTTAACCTAATGTTAGTAAAAACCACACTCTATATACAAAATTGAACAATATCCAGTGAGGTACCATGGGGCTGTCAATATTACTACAGATTACGTTTTATTACACTGTTTATAACTAATTGGTGATACCTACTGATATAATAATATTATCCACGACAACGCAATACCGAAACTAACAATCGTAACCATTGCGTAAGTTCGTTAAAATTTCTATGAATTTGCTAAGGTTAAGTACTGAAATGTAAGTAGTTAAATGTTACTCAGGAGGCTAGCTCTACATCTTGACCTAATCAGTATTTTGGTTCACTAGTTAGCCATATTTCTTATTTCCATACAGTAATATCGCTAAATTAATCAAAACAGCGAAATATTTGACAGCTGTTTGCGACGTTGCCCACTTTCTGTGTTTATTCGTTGTTGTTTGTTCAAAGTTGTTTAATCTCGACATTGGTGCCGATTCTCTTGTCACAAATGCCTCTAAAATAGACAAAAAATCACTAAAATTTAGTTTATTCCTGTAAAACGACGATTTCCCATTCTGAAATAGACTAAAGTGACACAGCTTAACTATATTTTAGTTTGACAGCAGTAAGATAGTACTGAGTTTTTAATTTAGTGAAAATGGCAATTTTGCAATTCTGAATTTGTCGTTTTTCACCTAAAATTTTGATTGTAAAAACCACCAGACTAAACCTGACAAATATTAATCGTGATTAAAAAGGTCTGGGTTAAAATACGTTGTCATGAACTAAAATTCAGACCAACATCTCGACTTCACGTGCAAAACAGTGCTGTATTTATTTTTTCTTTTGCGTATATCTCGAAAATGGTGCGTCCTATCGCAAAAATAATGAAAATTTCGATCCCCTTTATAAAGCCCATAATCTCCTAAAACTCAACATGTAGGTAATATATTTTCATATTTTCCAAACAAAAAATTATTTTATATTACTATGGTGGTCATTTACATGACGTGATATTTAAAACCTAGTTCGAAAAAATCATGAGTTTCCTATGCGCCACCCTGTACATGGGACTTAAATATAACTGGTGAATAATGTGGTTGTACCTACTACACACATTTTCCCAACTATTTGGAGAAAACAGTCGTGATACGGTATGGCATGAAAGGCAAAAATCGTTCTATCATTATAAAGATTAACACACTAAAACATCTGTGGTCACAAATTAATTTGATAAGCTGAAAAGTATCCAAATCTTGAAGCTAAGCTCGGGCCGATGACCGAAACAGATAAAGGAAGACAAAACACATTTTGTCTACCTAATGATAATGATAATAAAGACACCTGTTTATCAAACTTTGTTAATCAAATATTAAAAGAATTAACAGACGGCTAGATAGACAGAATACCTAATCTTTATTGTATACATCATTTGAAGAGAGATTAATCGATAGCACTAATTATGTATGTAATATTTATCAACTGTGTGTGAATTTACTTACGCTATTAGCAATTTCTGAATAAACTATGTATCTTGATAAGAATGAAAACTTACTAACAGATTGTCTAGAAAAATCTCAAACTCAAAAGGAGTTGATTTATTTAAAAATACTGGTTAACGTCAATTTACGCAGTGAGTAGACAAAGGCAGGTTTTCAATTTTTGTAAAGTTTTTTTATTGTAATGTTCCAGACTCTATATACAGTAGAACCTGGATAAGCGAGAGATCAAGGAACTTCGCTTTTTCGCTTATAGAGGTTTCTCACAAAAACGTGTTTCTAGCTTATAGATATACAGGAGTGACCTTTCTGACTTGTAGAGGTTGAGGCCGGTTGAGAAATTACGCTCGACTGTCGCTTATAGAGGTACAGGCAAGTAGCAGTCTTAGTTATAGAGGCCTACGAGTGAACAACGACTTTCCCTTAAAGAGGTTTCTGTTTCTTACTTATAAAAGCTTTCGGGGGTTAAAATGACGGGACCTGGCAGTTAATCTCATTCATGGAGTTTTCTCGCTTACCCAGTTCTCACTTACTCAAGTTTGACTGTACTTCCAAGTCGATTGAGAGTGTCCAAGGGCAACTGATAGAAATCCGACGACTGACGAGACGAAACACGAAGTTTGCCGAGAGAAATTAAGAAAATAGTTGTACTGTACACCTTTGCATAACCCTTGGGGAATTTTTGGCGTGATGTTATGTTATGTTCACACTTTTCTTAATTATTATAATCTACAATATAAGTTAAGTTTTAAATATTTTACACTTTTCCGACCGATATAATTTTCTTACTGCCTCATATAGGTTGGTACCTTTAAGTGCCAATACCGTAGTGTTGTCGGTGGTACAATCAAATAGACAACTTAATCGCTGTCCCAACGGACATGGCTCGTTCATAATCCGCTATACTAAATATTGATCATAAATATTGCGCGTCCGCACTTTTGCTTCAATAAGTAGTAATAGTGATGTCCTGTTTGTTTATTGATATTGCATTCGGTTGATTCGTTTTTGTTGGCTTTCCTGTTTTTCTGTAAGGCTGGAGAAGGACCGCTTTTAATAAAAATAACACGTGGCTCTGTAGCGCAAATCAAAACAACTTCATAGCTACCACACGATTGATGATTTAACTGTGTCGATTGTCCCTTAAACATTTTCATGGCAGACTTATTCTGGCGGTATACACAAGCTTTGATGATCAGCTACTAAGAATAATTGAAAGCAAATCCATAATAATTTACATTGACATATTATTATAGACAGCTTAAAAACTTAGCCAAACATACCCAAGAACCATACCTAAAACAAATTTTATACAAGTATCACATACTCAAACAGTCGCTACATACAACAACCCGCCTACCGCCCCGCCTGCGTGTGCGCAGCGACGCGACGGAGTTGTACAAACAACACGTATGTTTACAGATACCTGTGATTGTTCGTCACCCACACTGATACTTGAGGGGCAAGTGACTCGGTTTTTAAACAATATTTTATAGCACATTTATGTGTTGTGTTTTATGATTTTATGAATGATTGAAATGAGGAAAAACATGAGAAAAATCATTTTAACCAGCGCCATTTTCTTATGTCCACTGTCAATTGCATTGTTGCTTTGCACCTAAGTATTTTTATGATTGAATGTGCCGTTTTATAGAACAGCATGATTTTAAAATATGACATCATTCTATTGAATATCAGCCTCTATCTGCATCCATTTATAAAGACATCAGAAGCAGATCGTCTTTAGAAGTTATTTTTCGATTGCAAAAGCGGAAAGAAAAATGCCTCTATAATAGACTAGCTGCACCCCGAGGTTTCACCCACATAAGTCTCGATCCCGTGGAAATATCGGGATAAAAAGTATTCTATGTCCTAATCCAGGTCATGGTCTACCCATGTGCCAAACTTCATCCAAATCTGTTCAGCCGTTTTAACGTGAAAAAGTAACAAACAAACTCTATTTCGCATATATAATATTGGTTAGGATAGTGTAAAACCAAGTCGTATTTTGTGTATGTTTGTGTGACCGCGTTGTTCTTCTAAACTACGCAACGCATTTCGATCTCAATGGGGGTTTCACTATCACTTAGAGAATTTAATCCGGGAGGTTTATAAGTATAATAATACATTCATATTAAATTAACTTATGTTAAATAAGTTTGTTTAATTTGTTGTTCCGTGTGGTGCCGGACGTAAAGAATAGCACTACCCTATTTCTTCCCGTGGGTGTAGTAAAAGGCGACTACGGGACTCATTAGATGGGCAGCAGCGTTCTCTACGCATTTTAACGCCATACTACGATCGCCAACCCGCCTGCCAAGCGTGGCGATTATGGCAAACCGCATTTGGGGGAGGCCTATGATCAGCAGTGGACGCCCTTCGGCTGAAATGTTGATGATGACGATGTTAAATAAATCTCGATGTTTTGTCAAGTCGTAAAATCAGTGTGAAGGTGAATGCGCAAAACTATCACTGAATAAAAAATTCTCATGAAATCCAAACTAAGAAGAAAATAAGGATACATTGGTGCCGATTCTCTTGTCACAAATGCCTCTAAACTAGACTAAAAATCACAAAAAATTTGTTTATTCCTGTCAAACGATGATTTCCCATTCTGAATCAGACTAAAATGACACAACTTAACTATATTTTAGTTTGACAGCACTAAGATAGTACTGAGTTTTTAGGTTAGTGAAAATGGCAATTTTGCTGAATATGACATTTTTCACCTAAAATTTTGATTGTAAAATACCAAACCAGACTAAACCTGACAATTTTTAATCCCGATTAAAAAGGTGTGGGATAAAATAAGTTGTTATGAACTAAAATTCACACCAACATCTCGACTCCACGTGCAAAAACAGTACTGTATTTATTTTTTCTTTTGCTTATATCTCGAAAATGGTGCGTCCTATCGCAAAAATAATGAAAATTTCGACTCCCTTTTATGAAACCCATAAACCGTTAGACCTGAAAATGTAGGTAATATTTTTTAGTGTTTTCTATACAAAAAGTGAAAATTCCATATAAAACACGTCGAGGCGGCACCTCCTGCGCGCCTTCGTCTCTAAAAATAATCACGGGTTAGGGCAAAGGGTGGATTCGCGATTGTCAAATTCTGTTTTAGTTGTGTCAAAATTATTTTTTAGTTTAGATAATTTTTGCAGAATAGCTCTAAGATTCTCATAGCCAAAAGTAAGTGTACAAGACAATCGGCACCATTATCAGTTAATTGGTAAAGCCTGGCAAGGCAATAATTATAAATTGATACGAATGCTAATTTGGATGTTTCGCCTAATCAAAAACACACTATTATCGATACTTTTATTGGATTAACATATTTATAAGAATAGATAACTAGTTATAAAGTTCTTAAACGAGTTCACAACCGAGTCCAAAATATCGTTAAAATAGACTTGAGCGTAATTTATATAATTTATACGTGATCTTTTCAGTAATCTTATCAATCAATTAAATTTTTATCTAACGAAATCATCATGTAGTTATCCATTTTACATAAAATTATTTTCTGATAGTATTAGTCGGTAATTCCCATTCACTTTACAAGAGATTTCTTTTAAAATAATTGATTTTCAACAATAATCCCAAAAAAGATCTTTAGCCAACGTTTTGTACTGATTAAAAAACAAACCTGGTTGAATGACGCGACACGAGAACGTAGTCACAAAAGTCATTTATTCAAAAAAAAAATTCAAAAGTCATTTATTCAAAATAGGCTGAGAATCAGCACTTTTCAAACGTCAAAATTACATAAGACAGTCCCCCAAAAACGCCCACCCTTCACCACTTCCTAGTGCTTAGCTGGGAAGAAGAAGTGGCGCAACAAACTCCCCAGAAACAAATTAGAATAACAACATAATGTCGTATTCGATCATAATGATGATCGATCTTAGAATGTTTTTTTATTTATTTATTTATTAATTTTGTTTTTATTTTTTATTTATTTATTTTGTTTTCATTTTTTATTTATTTAAAAGCCATACGTAGATTATGTAGATTTGCTTTTTTCGACTGCTCAACCTGCATTTTTTCTACAGCCACGACAGAAATAAAATCGCAATGTGGATAGAATAAAAAAAGCATTTTTTTTTGGTATCTTATTAAAGCAACAGTTTTTGATTTATGTTCATTTATTCATCAAATCATAAACGGCTTTATAACACCTATACATAAGACGTTCGATCGACTTGTGTTGCGCTGAAAAATGGCTTTTAACTAAAATTGGCTAAATGGTAATGGTGATAGCCTAGTGGTGTGACCGTCAGACTGCCAAGTCATAAGTTCGAACCCAAACCACACACCTCTGACTTTTCGGATTCATGTGCGTATTGTAATTGTAATGTTAATTATCACTTGCTTTAAAATCGGTGAAGGAAAATATCGTGAGGAAACCGGCATGCCTGAGAGATATATATTGACGGCATGTGAAGCCAAGTCAGAGGCCCATGGGCGGCTTTAAAAACTCTGAAACCAGGTTAGTCACTAACCACACGAAAAGAAGAAGAAAACCTTAGCGAATTATCTCACGTTTTCTGTGAGTTGCTACTAACCAGGTGTCAATTTTGCCGACATAATCTTAAACGACACTCACAGTGTTCCTCGTTCCCAGCCTGTAACATAAAACTTTAAGTACACTCCGCTGAACAATATTAATCTCGGAGCGCGTAAATTGTGTCTAAAATTACCAAGTTTAGTCGATTTTATCTCACTCCAAAGTTGAATTTTGATTGCAATTTTGTGTTGCTGGCCAGTACCTATCGATGACAAAAGGTTTCAAACTTTCAAAGTCTAAAATGTTCTAAAATTAAAAGTATGGGTCTTAAAAAAATTGTCCCTGGCTCTAGTCAGCGATGGGCAAAGTTACCAAAAATCATTGTCGATGTAATCATAGTTTTTTTTTGTGGTTAGCGGGCCCCTGTGTTTTGCAAATGATATTTACTGGCTAATATCTTAAATTATTTTCTTATTAATTATTATCTTAATAAGGAAAAAATCTAATTCCCTAGCTTATTTAAATTAAAAACCTAAAGGGCCCTGATTAATCAGTTACACAATCTGTCAGAAAATTTATTTTACAAAACATGTTACGTATTCCAAGAATATTTAAGAAATATCTTTTACTTTGAATATTCATATCTCCTCGAAGGTATTTTATGTGAACGTTTAAAGTTGCGTCTAATTGGTGGATAGACCATTATATCCAGTAGTTGATCTACATGAATAGAACCTGTTTGTTACGTAAATTAGTAATAGGGTCAAGAAGAAGATCGTATCATGGAAAGTGACGGAATTATCACTTTCTACGTTGTCTCAGTATAGTCTCTTTACTGATAAGCTAAAGATTTTAATTGATTTGATTAGAATTAAGTAAAGCTGAGTGATTCTTTCAAATACTAATTCATTAGTTGTGTAATACTCTCGGTTTGACAGCGAAGGTCTGTGGTGTTTTAAGTGGAGTATTAAAAAAAACTTAATCCAGGGAAATACGACAAAATAACTGTTAGTAGTGCAGAGATTTAAGATTTTGCTGTTTATTGCGCTCGCGCACGGGATATTTATCCGAATTTTCCGACCCAACTATAAATTCTGTCGTCATAGAATGACGTTTTCATCCGTTATTTTCTTAGAAAAATTACTGGTCTTTTTTTCTTTTCCGAATGTTGACCCCGTTCCAATTACAAAAAATTGTTTATTAGAGCTTCATAATTAATTTACATACAAAATTCGAGTTGCCGTAGTAATTATTTTATAAAATACAGGATATGGGTCTCACGCTATTGGGCGTTCGTTCACTTATCACGTCCGTGTGAAATTGGACACGTTAGAAAAAACATCACGCCAACCGGTCGCGGGTCCGGCTGTCGGATTTGCTAAAACACGGTAGCCACACAAATTGCCACGGACCACAGATTAGTGTGATATTGGAGTGTTATGAACTCATATTCTCCGGAGTCACTAGTCACCCTCATACAATAGGGATGATGACTAAAACTATGTTTTGTGTCCGTCGTTATTAAAAAATATTGGTCACATATTCATTGCGTTAAAATGTGCCATGACGTCACAAGTATGTAGATTTTATACTTAGTTGTGACGTAGCGACCCCCACTCCCCAACTTAAATGCGTTTTATCTAAGTAATATTTTATCAATATGATAAACCAAATAATACGTATCTAATTTTTTTTTATTATCTGTCTGACGGACTAAATAGTATTTTTTTTGACCCAGGCATCATCCCTATATTTTGTAAGTTGTGTCGAAATGAAACGTCTGTTGCTTGTTAAATTGTTTTCAACCTCTTCAAAATGTTGGTCTTCCTAGCTTGATGATTTTTTTTCTATCACCATACTTGGCTTATAGGATCTTTGTGTGTTGATATCACATAGTCGCATAGCTCAGAAGAATGCTGTTTACCTTAGTCATGGCTATCTAGTCTATTAAAGGTCACTAACTGCTCGTCACCCCAGCTACACCCACGAAAGGAAAGCGGTCGTCTGTATTCCCAAGTACTGCTGTCACAGAGCCGTGTCCTTACGTTATCACTCCATTGCTTACTCTTCCGTGGTACAAAACGTCAATATATTGATGACAACAGAATTTATGTCCTCGTTTGTTAATGATCGGTACCGCTTGTGGCGATTTTACGGCGATTTATCGATACTTATGCTAATTCTGATTTGATATGTGCTAAATCTTAGTTTTGAATGTGAGTGTGGTCACTCTTGATGGAAGTTTATTGCCTTTTAAATATGTAAATAGCATGGACATTATATGCAATCGGTCGCTGAAAAGTTTGTAGTCGTTAAATCTCATCATCTACCTTGCCTTTTTTCCCATCAATGTAAGGCGACACTAACCGACTTTTAATGATTTTATACTGAAGATCACGTCCAAACCAGTAGTTTTATTGTTTTGGATAAAATAGATGTTAAATTAGAGCATTTAAAAAAAAACTGAATTTGTATATTTAAGATTATGTTTAGATTACATAGTATAATTAATTTGTAAAGTTATGTCTAACGCGGAAAAAAAACTGAGAATCACGCAAAAACTATCAAGCATATTTTTCTAAAACCTTCACTATTTTAAAGATAATTTAATTATTTATCTTTTAGTATACGTGTTTTATTAAAATACCCTTTGTTTTATGTGTAATAAATTAATAATACGTCTAATTTGGGACAGCGCTCCTTGATGGGCGAGTCCTATTACTGGCTGACGTACGACGCATTACGTGAGCTTAGCACAGGACACGCAAGCTAACCACTCAAGTCCACTGGCATATATCTGCGTCTTAAAATGGAGTATAGTAGTTTTTGTGCAGTTTCCTGAGTAAGGTTGCAACAAAAATGATCGAAATCACTGCACAGCTGTGATTGGTTAAGACGGAATTGAGTGTATCCACTGCAGACTCCAGCGGAGATTGGCAACAATGATGTTTCGTTCTCATTTTTCTATGGTGTTAAGATTGCTGGCTAAAATCGAAAACGGAAGGCTAAAATCTTGTTCCACTTATACCTGGATCACCAGAATATTTTGTTCAGAATACTTAGAAGTCATGAGGAGAGGCCTTTGCCCAGCAGTGGGCTGTTACAGGCTAACAGTTACAGTTACAGTAACGCAGCTATCCATCCTCATGATAATACTTAAATAGCACCAATTTTATTCTTACAAATTCTGTGGTCTTTTAATAACGGGAAAGGCACTGACTAAAAAAAATCACTGAATTTTGCGCATCAATAAATGATGCGCAGAATTCAGTGATTTTTATTTTTTTTATTGCTGAATAGGCCTGCTCTTGACCTCGATCTATCTGTCACGTAGAACGTTTCAAATCAAACTAAAATTGAAATTAAAAAATAAATTTTGGTACTCGTCTACCATAGAGCAATAGATCGGAAGATTTTTGACATTTATCTAGGTTTAAATCATTTATTCTCATAAAAGACAAAAAGCCACTTACATGAGGACAGACAAGTAAACTTATTTTAGGTAACCGCCACCAAGTATATGTACTTATAGTATTATATAAAATTATTCTATACTCATTCAACAGTTCAATTCTCAACCATTAAAGTACATTGGAGGACGCTAGTCAAGGCAGTTTTCAATGATGTGTTTGGATAACGGAGACTTAAAACTGCTGAGAGAGCTAACGCTTTTTATATATGTGGGTGGATTATTAAACAGTTGTGCTCCTTCATATGTAATACTCTTTCCAGCGTAATTAGTGCGCATTCTTGGCAAAACAAAACACTTACCTACTTGTTTATCTACTTATCTACTTGGTCTATCAATAATTCGAAGAAAGTTACTAAATCATTCTTGCTGCTAGAGAACTATTGACTACTACAACATACAGCTGGAATTATACCTTATCGTCATTCTCCTGCAATTAGCCGAATTTATTTGTGACGCCGGCGCATCATGTCTTTTTATCCACTATTAGCCGTCATCTCAGTAGTCACCGCCTTTCTATCCATATCATCTTCCACACAGTCCATCCATCGTTCTTTGGTCGTCCCCTACTCTTATAGCCATCCACATTCATTCTTCAAAACTTTCCTCATGATATTTTCCTTAGTTTGGGCTAAAAAGAAATTATTTGAATATCCTATAATATTAAATAAGCAATATTTGTATATATATATATTTGTAATCACGTTCTCGAAAACGGCTCTAACGATTTCGATGAAAGTTGCAATTTAGGGTTTTACGGGGGTGAAAATCGATCTAGCTGGGTCTCATATCCGGGAAAGTTCGTTTTCTCCGTCTTTTCACCCGAGCTGAGGTTAGTGGCCCAAAGTTTAGAACAAGATGGCTACCTTAGAATAATGACATGGCAGCATGGAATTAGAATGTACTATCTATCATGGCAGCAGGGCATTAGTATGTACTACACATGGAATTAGTATGATTATCCTATACTTATTATTAAATGAGCATGCTCTATTTTCACCAGAGCAGAGCTCGGTCGCCCAAGTACTAAATATAATATTCCGTTATCACAATTTAGAGCCATTGTGTCATGTTTCACGAATTTCGTCGTATCTCTTTGGCAACACCGCGACACGTGTACTAGTACCTAGTACTTTTGTTTAATTTAATTCACATACACATGCCAAATAACAAATTGAAGGTTGTGACACGTGACCATATGGATTCGTTGAAAAACGCTGCACTTGATAGTTTTATCTGGGTGAATCATATTTTGCTGATATTTTATAGGTTATGCTGAATATAGAAAATATTACATTTTAATTCATATGTAGTTGCTAAGTTTATCTTGGACATTACTGACATCGGTGAAGGAAAACATCGTGAGGAAACCTGGATTTATAGTTAATTGTAGTTTCCGCCAGCGGCTTCAACCGCGTGATATATTTATAAATTACAGCCAACTAGCTGTTGCCCGCGACTTCATCTGCGATCCAGGATAAAAAGTAAGCCTATGTCCTTCTCCAGGTCAAGGTCTAACCCTGTGCCAAATTTCATTCAAATCTGTTCAGCTATTTTTGCGTAAAAGCGTAACAAACAAACTCACTTTCACATTTATAATATTAAAGTTAGGATTAGGATGTTATTCAGTGATAATGTAGCATTCTACTGGTGAAAGGATTTTTTACATCAGTCCAGTTGTTTTTGAGTTTATTTATACAAACAAAAATGCAAATCTTTTCTCTCTAAAATATTAATGTGGATAAGTTTTTATATTCTTTTATTCTAACATTTAAAAATTAAATTTATATGTATATAATTAAATAAAGGACGTAATAATATTAAAAATATTTAAAAAATCTAAATTATAAATAATATTATTTCTGTAAGTATGAAATCGCCAACCCGTTTGCCTGCCGTGCCTTCTCTGTATGAGAAGAAGCCTTTGCCCTGCAGTGTGAAAATATCAGGGTAGTATTATTATGATTATAACACTTTCACGGTTGTATTATCCGGAGGGGTAAGGGAGGTTAGTCAGAGGGGCTGTTCACTAATTGTCTCAAACTCAATCAATCTGTCTAGGCTTTTCCAAACTATATTGGGGTCGGTTTCCAGTCTAACCGAATGCAGCTGAATACCAGTATTTTACATGAAGCTACTACTACTACTACCTGACCTCCAGTAACTGGGTAATACGATACCCCTTGGTAAGACTGGTTTTCAGACTTTCGGACTTCTGACCCGTAATGACTGTCAAAGATCCACAAATATCAGCCGGGACCATCGGCTTAACGTGCTTTCCGAAGCACGAAGGAGTCTCGGTATGTAAAGATGGTCACCCATCCACAGACCAACCCCGGCAAGCGTAGCTTAACCTGATGGATCGACCCGTGCAATTCGTGCGTGGTAATTCTTTTGACGACGGGCCATTTCTCAGGTATCATTCAAAACCCTGAATGTTGTCAACACACGTTAGAACTTGCTGACTTATTCACAATTTTAAAACAGTTATTTAAATCTTACTAATCAACAAGAGAATAATGTTAACTTCTGCAATGTATCAAGATTTAAGCGAATATGTTAAGAAAATAAAATTATATTTTATGGTTATAGTCTTTCATAAGCCGGTTTTAACTGACCTTTTCGCCAGTTCACACTAATAAATGTTTTATGTTGAATTAGTTTTACGAACAACTACTCTTGGCCGACGGGATTCCATTCCATAATATTTGCGTACAGTCTAAGAATGCTGTGGCGTGAAACTAAAAAGATTATGACTGAAATATAAATACACGAATTATGTACATAAGTATTTTAGCGTCACAATTTTTATGATAAGCTCTTCGAACAGCAGTTGAAGGGGTAAATACTTTAGCAGTCTTAAGATTGGGGTTCCTAAGAAAGCGGAGCTGTCATACAAATGACTGCCGTCCATAAAAAGAGAACATCTTTCCTTAATGTCAAAACACCTGTCATGAAGGATTTCCATGACAGCTGTCATTTTGTGGCCGTTTTGAAACCTAAACTTGAATCACGTGACCAAATGGAACAATATAAATTAATTAGATACGGGTGTTGTTTTTTCAACAACCCATTTCCGTCGAACAAAACAATAATGCGTCAAGCTCAATACGGTGTCCACTTATTACTAAAGTGCGTGATATGGCCGTTTTTTTTTGTTAATATATAAACAAACCGTAAAACACACAAGTACCGTAATAAGAGATTTAATTGTAAGCCTCGGTCCGTCCGTGTGTCTGCAACAATCACCTCATGTCAAACGCGATGTACCGAAAGTTGCGTGTGCGCTATCCGTTCACAGATGGAGAGAGAAACTTCAAAAGTATTGTGGACGTGTCCATACTTTTGTGTTCTTTGGCAAGCATAAAAAAAGGTTGGGTAAAAATGTTTAATTAGCTACATTGTTTCAAAAGCTTGAGAAACTGTACTGTTTACTTTGAAAATTGCTACAGAATGCACTTGAGAGGCAAAATTACCTACATAATTACATATAGTATGAAAAAAATATCGACTATTTACTATTGTCTTATTAAAGTAACTTTCTGCACGAGTAGCGTTTTCATTAGGCATCAAGCATCAAGATAGTCTGTGCATGAAAAATGTCTTTGTCATAAATTGATCTTTAAAGTCAGTACAGAAATCAGTACAGAGCTCGTGGCTAAGTAATAACAGCCGCACGGGTCGATCCATTAGGTTAAGCTACGTTTGCCGGGGATGGTCCGTCGATGGGTGTGCATCTGTACTTACATACCGAGACTCCTCCGTGTCTCGGAGAGCACGTTAAGCCGTGCGTTGGGCCCGGCTGTCATTCGTGGATCTTTGACAGTCGTTACGGAGCGTCAGAAAGCTGAAAGTCTAACAACCAGTCTTACCAAGGGGGTATTATCCAGTAACTGGGTAGGTCTGGTAACTTGTGAAGGTCAAATTGGCAGTCGCTCCATCTAAAATAATGGTATTTAGCTGCATCCGGTAAGACTGGAAGCCGACCCCAACATAGTTGGGGAAAACTAGGCAGATCGAAGCTTAGGATTTTTCTAAACATTTCTGTACATTCTGATGTACAGAAATGTTTAGAAAAATCCTATACTATATAAGGAAAAAATGGAACAAAAATAAATAAAAATGAAACCAAAGATGTAATGGGCGCCCTGAGCGAGTCGACATATCGCTCGTAACATAAAGCAACAATAAAATAATAAATAAAACCAGAATCGCTAACGATGCTTATCGACACAACACTATTTACGTAGTTAAGGTAAGGACACATTGTGCATACTAAAGGTGTTTGTTTTCATAACAAATCTTTAATATAAAAGGAGCAACTGACTGACTGACATCAACGCAGCGCCGAAACTGCTGGGACTAGGAACGTGAATTTGCACACTACTTCCTTTTATAATGTAGCCGAGCACTAAGAAGGGGTTTTTGAAAATTCGATCTTTAAGGGGGTGAAAAGGGGGGATTTCGTTCGTATGAAAAATCTTATTACTTGAGTTAATAGACTTGAAACTTGGCACAAATACTTATAAATAATAAAGACTGCTCCCTAATAAAACGGTGATATGATCTATAATTTAAAGCTGTCCATTTTCGAAATGATAGGTATAAAGTACCTAATTTAGTCATTTTTATGCATCTTTAATCATTTTATCTCAGTGTTGTGTTTTCGTACAGCTACACCTAACTTCATCTTTCTGAATTATCGACTCCTTTGACATTTCAAAAATGCCTGTAAATTGTTTAATTGAAAGAAATGGTTTGAGTTGAGTTTTAGTACACTTTCTTTCTGTTACAAAAGGTTTGGTGAATCTCATTTCCTCATAAAACTATCCATAATTTAAACAAAAAACGACCACTAGCGAAAATACCACACATTTTATGTTCTCATTGACTGTTAGTTGTTCTCATTGATTTATTGTCTGTTTAGTATTCTCGACAATATTGGTATTGCCTACGTTTCTTACTACCTATATCTTCAAAACATTACTTTCCTTTATCATCACTCATTTCAGTTCTCTAAACATCTGTAACACGACCAATCAACATATTTCTCTAATAACAAAATGGCTTCGCAAACTATCAAAGGAAATCTCTCCGTACATCAGCGCCCTACAATATGTTATATATATTATTTGTTGCACTACTAATGGCACCCCTTTATTGGACAAATTGCCCAGGGCAGGCACCAGCACTAACATTTAAATCAGACTTAATGGAACCCATTTCCATAAGTAATGCGAATGTCGTATGTTGAGAGGTGCGAAGATGTGGATATGGCATGCGTGATTAGGAGGAACAAGTTGTGTATCATCCACTGCACATTCTCCAATGACAAGAAGTCTAGACTCTTTTTTTTTTAATTTCGTTTTACATTAAACAAAGAAAAGTAATAAGAAATTTCAATATGGGTTTCTGTAAAAGTTTAATTCTTTTTACAACAATTTTACAAATCAGTTCGTTTCAGAAACACGAGTCTTAAACCGTACAAATTCTGAAAAATCTGAAGAAGAATTCTGAGTTATTTACATATTTTGGATATATTTTAGTGAAAACTTTGCCTTAGTTGATACCAGAATCAAAAGACTCATGTTTTCTGGATGAAAATCAATCCAAATTATGTTATACATCATAAAAACACTAACTTATAATTTATTATCGATAGTTACTGCCTGCGGCTTGGCCCGCGTGGATTTCTAATTCTGTTTCTAAAATAAAAGTACTCCTTACAACATCAGCTATCTGCCAGAAAAAGTGCAGTCAAAATCGGCCTAGCCGTTTCGGAGATTAACCGGAACAAACAGACTGCTAGACAAAAAATAAAATAAAAAATAGGTAATTTGTTATCAACACCGTATATAACTAACGTAGGTATATACTTTCATATGCATTTAGTAAAAACGCTGTTATTTTACCATTTTAAGAAACACAAAAATATTTTATTTTTTTCAAAGTCAAACAATTTCAGACAGCAAATTTAATTCCAGAGACAATTTAGTTCACATTAAAAACAGCTCCAGTAAAATAATGCCCAATCACTTTCATCATAAATCCTTGTAGTAAAATTACAGATTCATAGGTCTGTAGGCATATTCCGCGTACAATTGAGTTATCACGTTAATGCGATTTAAATTGGCCCCCGAGCTGTTTGACACCTGTGCCGACCTATGGGAACGATTGGGCGACAAGAAACATCATCTACATGTACGGATACCATGAATAATAAGAGTCCTGGATACATTACAGTAAAGGATTATGAGGGTTTTTAAAAACAATACTGAAAATAGAACACACGCACATGCGAGATCTATAATAATGACAAAGATTGTGGATTTATGCTGTGTGTGTATTTAGTTGGTAAGCCTATAGATAAATTAATATATTAATTTATTAAAGGAAAATCTACTGCTGGCAGTTTTCTTGAAATACAGCGGAAAATGGTATTTCTAGTGCTCATACATTATGGGTTAATTTGTGTTTTAAAAAAACACTACAAAGTGAAAAATAACTTTAATTTCGGAAGTCGGTGTCTTTGGTTTTGAATTTTCGTTCTTGCCACCGACTTCCGAAATTAAAGTTATTTTTCACTTTGTAGTGTTTTTTTTTGGAAGTCGGTTGTTATTTTTTTCCAATAAAAGATTGAATATTTCTTTCAAAACAAATGTTGTATTTGGAAAAAGCTATGCAAAATGAGTTCACTTTCTACGCTACTTTCCTTTCCTATTTGGTTTTTTTAAGCTTTATTTGGTAAGCAGAAATATTAAGTTTAAAATGCAATCAAGTTCAGTACCTAGAACTATGTCATTGGGAGATGTCCCGAGTACATCGCCTTCATGGTATTCCAACAGACGTGTGACTTATTGTGGTCAATCCAACTGACCACGCGGATCCGTGCATAATTCGTCCGCAGCTTATTGCGTTTTTGCATACATCTACCTAGATACAAATACACAGGTACTTCGAATTAGTGACTTTTTATGACGTTAATGTGGTCATTACAGATACTCGATTTTGTCATGGATATCTTCGGATTTGTATTCAGATTGTTACGTTAAAACTTGTTTTAAACAAGACAATAACTAAAGGTATTTTGCATAAAATCTAAGACGCCCGCTTTGCTATATTCCATACTTGTTCTTGCCCGTGGGTTCACCATCGTGGAGGGCGGAAATTTAGCCCAAAAGTTATGTTCTAAGCGTGTCTCCACCCCAATCTGTTCAGCCGGTAAGGCGTAAAAAGGTAGCAGACAGAGAGGGTTTATAATATTAGTAGGGATTAGTATGGGTTACGTACCACTTCGAGTTCAAATTATTTAAGGGCAACCATACCTTTCATATTCATCTGAACGCCATTCATGAAGTGAATTCGAAACAAACCTTCGAATAAGTGTCCGATAATCTTTCACCAGACCTTTAGCTGTTCCACGTTTCGGGAAGAAATCAATAAGCATAGTATTTTTTTGCTTTGAGGATTGTGCCACTTTCGGTATTGAACGTAGGATAAGGCTCATGACTTACTCCCTACTGAAAGCGTAATTCAGCTAAGAAATACTGTTTGGTATGTCTTGTTACTTTCTCCCACTGACCAGCCAAGGGGCTCGCTAGGGCTTATCGCAAGTGATCGCATTTAATATTATGGTCGGTTTAACTGCAGTTTAACGATCGTTCAACAGCTTGTTTTACGACGTTTCATTTGTTTCAATGCACCGACCATCCATCGTTTGGCAATTGTCGTGATTGCAGGATGGTGATGACTAACAATGTAGGGCTGCGACTCTTCTAAAACTTCAAATTATTTTTTGACCTAAGTTTTAATTGTACAACTACATTTCGCCAGTTATGTCTAAGTCCCATGTAATAGGGGGCGAGCCTATTGCTATCAACCGGGCACAAATCCAGACTCCGAATTGTTACTGAGAAATTCCTGACGGAAAAACCCAATATTACTTCGCCAAACCCACGACCTCATGCTCAGCGTAGCGCTTGCGACCACTGTATTGTCCCACTGCAGAGCCAAGGCTTACCTCTCCCTTTTTTACACAATAGGGAAGATGCCTGGGTAAAAAAAAGAAATTGTAATTAGTCCGTCAGTCAGATAATAAAAAAATATTAGACACGTAATTTTTGCTTTATCATATTAATAACAAAATATTTAGATAAAACGCATTTTAAGTTAGGGAGTGCGGGCTCGCTACGTCACAAGTCAATTTAAAATCTACCGGGGAGTGACGTCATGCCACATTTTAACTCAATGTATTGCCGTTATCTTTTGATTAAAAAAAAAAGAAAAAATACGTGTTCAATATTTTTTAATAATCTACCTGAAGGACATTTATTTTTATTATTACCTGTACTTTAATTGTACATATTTTCATGGAGATTAAAAATGTTTTTGTAAGTACTGTGGCAACAATGTATCTTAATTGCAATAGCAATGATCTTTGAAGGATTCAAACATTGTTGTGTTGAATACTTACGTATACTTAAGGGGACTACAGGACTTAAACGCAAGTTTTATAATGTCTTAAACTTTTATGATCCAATGTAGTAAACAAAATCAGATAAATATATGACCTCGACAATTGATCATATTATTTATTTATTTATTGTTATTAGTAATTAACTGTTTGTTTATTTACTTTACCTCGATGGTCCTAGTTTATCATTTATAACTTCCAGTTACAACTATATGTAAGCGGGCACGCCCTTTATGCCTGGAGGGTTTTATTTAGATGTTAAGTTCTTTTACGTTTAATTTTTAATTTCTGCCTGAGCATAGCTCGACGTTCGCGTTCTCGATGATTTTGTCTGGTATATTGGCGTGTGCTAGCTAACATATGGCTAATAATTTAAATTATGTTTTGTGTTGCGTAATGTAAATTATTTTGAATACTATTGTATAGGATCTTATTTTTTTGTTCCACTAACTGAACAGACAGCTGTGCTGCTGGGGAGTTTGTTGCGCCACTTCTTCTTCCCAGCTAATGCACTAGGAAGTGGTGAAGGGTGGGCGTTTTGGGGGACTGTAATTGCCGTTCGAAAAGTGCTGATTCTCAGCCTAGTTTGAATAAATGACTTTTAAATTTGAATTTGAATTTGAAAAGTGTGTTGAAAATATAATACAACAGAAAAAAGCGCGAGGAAAAGTACCAATTTTTTTTTTACTATTATAATCCATAATATACATGCAATCATTCTGTTTTTTGTCAGATTATTCTAGAACCAACGTTTTATCGTAATAGTGTTTTAATTGTTTAGTCCAATCAGTAGATTTTTTGTAAACAGACAATTGCTTCATATTTTGCAATGAATTACCAGCGCAGTGTCACCGCGCTTCTCTTTCTTTTCTATGCAGCCAGAAAGCAATCGCGATATAGCTGTTGTCAGTACTTGTCAGCCTCTTAAAGCTATTAAAGCTCTAACAATATTAGTACTTAGTTACAAGGTAAGCTCTTAGTAGGATCAAATAAATAACTTAAAAGAAAGTCCGTTCATGTCCGAAACTCATTCCAAAGATACCGGAACAACAAATAATGAAGACACGCGTGACAAGAGGCACGTGCCTTTTTAGGTTTTCTTTTCTCTTTATAGGTCCTGCCGCTTCGTAATATTGTCCCCAAAGTAATAACAGCCACACGGGTCGATCGATCATGGGACCCATTCACGGACCACGTCCACCATCTTTACATACCGAGACCCCTCTGAAAGCGCGTTAAGCTGTTGGTCCCGGCTGTCATTCGTGGATCTTTGACAGTCTTTACAGATGCTCACAAGCCCAAAAAAGACTAAGAACCTGTCTTACCAAGGAGGTCAGTTATGCTGTCGTTCCATGTATAATACTGGTATTCAGCTGCATCTCCTAGGCAGGTGATGATTTCCATGGGATAGCAACTTATTCGAACTTGAGATGTCGCAGCCCTAAGAGGTATAATTCAATGATTTGCAGCCGCAATTGAAGTACAACTGTAATTGCAATTAAATTGTTCGCGACATTCAATGTAGACATTGACGGTTGCACGCTAATTTAGCGACTAACAGCCACTTACCTAACTGCTTATATATATCCTAATAATATTATATAGACGTAAAATTTGTGAGTTTGTCTGTAAGGGGTAAAATTTGTGAGTTTGTCTGTAAGGCGTAATCTTCGGAACTACTGATCCGATTCGGAAAATACTTGCACTAATGGAAAGCTACAGTGTTGCCGAGTGTCAGGATATATTAAATATGAAAACAAAAATCACGCGGACAAAGACGCGTGCAGAAGCCATTAAATAATCAATTGGTTTCTAAAAGCTTGTTTAATTTAATAACTTGCCCCTCATAATGTCTCCTACATACATAACATCACGCCTGTTGTCCATGAAGGTTTAGGCAGAGGTGTATCTAGTACAGTGTAGTACACCCACATTTCGCCAGTTATGTTCAAGTCCCATGTAATAGCGGGCGAGCCTATTGCCATCAACTGGTCACAAATACAGACTCCGGGCTACTACTGAGAAAATTCTGATGGAAAACCCCAATAACACTTTGCCTGACTTGGGAATCGAACCCAGGAGCTAATACTTACTCAGCAGTAGGGCTTGCGCTAGACCAACTAGGCAGTATATCGTCTCGTCTCATATGATTGGTTCTTTTTATCATGGCAATCTAATTACATCGACTAATAAATACAACAGATTTACCGATTACAGATATTTGTTCAGATTCCCAGAAACGAGCGATCTAGCTGTAAGAATGTAATGAACACATGTCGTTACTCGTTATACTATAGTAGTGTACTGAAAATATAAATTACAAAGATTTAAATCGCTTGATTTACCCTTACCGTACTTAGTCACGCGAAAAAGTATTTATACTGAGAGGAGTCAGCTCACGCATTAATAACGTTTCCATGACAATCAAGTCTAGTCACTACGTTATTGAATGTGTCAGAGGTGCCAAAACGAAACAGAAACACGACTATCTTTTGACGCGGTGGCGAATCTAACGATTTAAATCTTTGTCGAGTTCGTCCAACTGAAAAATTACGTTTCACTAAATTACTGTATGTTTTAACTTTATTTGTCAAAAGTTGTTTTTTCTTCTGAGCAGGTATGTTACATCTCCTCAATGTTATATTTGTTCTTAATTTGTACGCATAAATATATCTATTTAAGATAAGGAAGGGCTTCCTGTATCAATTTATTCGATTTATGAACGTAATCTCCATAGTAAAGACAAATTGGATTGAGTTGGGAGGAAGTTCGATATATTTCAACTGTTAAACCTCATTTACATTGCTTAATATCAACCAAATGCTGAACAAAATCAGCCTTTATGTGTTTAAATTTAAGAGATAAGGTTGGTTTGATAAACTGAAGAGTTAATATTGTAATAATATTCATTTGAAAACCAATGTTACGCCATAAAATTAAAGAGCACACGGATCCATGGGGTTTTACTACGTGCAAGTGAATAGTTTGTGATTAAAAATCCAGTTTCAACGGAAATGAGATTACCGAAACAGCTGCATCTTTATATTCATAGGAAATAGTTAATATGACACATTAATTTTGGGTAACATTTAGAAAATTAAAGAAAAATACCTCATGTTACTCAAGATTGCGCCATGGCCACAATTATGAATATCAATGAAATTACCGTAAGCAAAAGCTAAATAAATATTACGATACAAGCTGCTTCCCGCAGTTTCACCCGCATAAGCCTCGATCCCGTGAGAATATCGGGATAAAAGGTATTCTATGTCCTTCTCCAGGTCATGTTCTACCCATGTGCCAAATTTCATCCAAATTCGTTCAGCCGTTTTAGCGTGAAAACGTAACTAACAAACAAACTCACTTTCGCATTTTAATATTAGTTAGGAATCATTCAGTTTTTCCCCTGAAAATAATTTGGTTGTGACTGTCATTAGTCTTGACAGAAGAAACCAATTTCCTATCTTTGAACATTACAAAATGTTGGCTGAAAAATGGACTCGCCTCTTGCAAATAGGTATTGCGCTAACATTCTGCGATATCATAAATCGTAAACCAATAATTAACCCAACAAATAAAAATCGTTGCAGCGCTACCAACCCACGCACCATTAAACCTACGAAGCATTTAATCATAAAAAGTCAACACAAAATGGCTCCTATTTTAATTAATAGTCACATATTTACAGCCGATCTCTGCTACCGATGATTTATACCAGTGTCGATAGCTGGGTGGTCTCATAAGAACCTTTATTATAATTATTAATAATATACAAACACCTGTTTGGAGCACTGTTAATGATGCTGGCTCTGATTGTTTTGAGTGTAGTCAGAAGTTGAGGTAACTGTTCATTAATAATTTGTTTTTAATTATTAGTTTGATTGAGGTTAGATTGGGAAATTGGTACAATTTATTACAGATCGTATTTCCATATGTATTAGAAACATCGACCGCAACTCAGCCGCAGACTAAAGAACCACCATTGTAACATAAATACTAAAGTAGAAACAAAATGTATTTTGTAAGGGATAACAAAAACGGTAGAAAAGGTATAATTTTCTATTAGGCCGTTCATGGTTTGCCCCGCGGCGAATTCGGACCCGCCTTCTTCAAATCAAGGAGCATAAATGAAATGAAATGATTTTTTTTTATTGCCAGATATAAAATCCACATAACAACAAGTTTCAATAATTACACACATAGATAACGTAATAAATATACAATAACATAAATATAACACATTCACATTACACACACATTGATTTATGTAATCGGTGAGTGGTAGGACTGCCACCTTTTATGTAAGGGGCTTTGGTTCTATTCTCTTACCGCAGCCACCAAACAATTGGCCGACTGACTCCTCAGCAGCGCCTGCCAGCAGGGTGCGCGACCCGCGCAGAACATGGCGCTTGCGCTGGCACCGAGGCAGTCGAAACATCGCTCGCCACGCGTCGTTGTACTGCACTCGCATGTCACTCAGTGCCGCCTTGGTGTAGCTTGTCCACAACTCGACTGTGTAGACACTTGTCCAGTAGCTGGTAAACACCTGGGCCTTCACCACGTCGCTACAGCGGCTAAACCGCCTAGCTAGCATAACATTTGAAAATAAAATAAACAGGTATTCTCTTAAATTACAATTATAATCTAGCAGCAAATACTTTTCAGTCTTCGTTTTCAGCAATTTCCCTTCAACTTCTCCTTAATGGGAAAAGCAGTATGATATAGCAAAGACATGGAAAAAAATACGTTTCTTTTGCTTCCGTCTGTAAAAGATGGAAAGATTACTTTTTATTACAATTATTTATAAGATCTTCATACAAACCTACGCTCTCTTCTGTACCTACTTGGTCAAAAGTAAGCCAAAAATAATCGAATCAAAAGTTTGGTCCATAATTCTTTCAAACAAGATAATCAATAGTCTTTGTTTAATTGACCAAAGACACGGATGTCGACCTTTTAAAACAAGTTTGATCTCATTACAAGGGATCATTTTTTATTGATTATTATGTTGGGTACCGGATCATTGAGATGATAATTCAACATAATATTTACTGTGTTTTAAATCTTATGACAAGGAAAATATGCATATTATTTAAATTAAAAAATCTGCAACATTCAAACAATGATGTTGTGAAATCTTCTTTTTAATTTTGTTATTTTTCTTCAATTAGTTACATCAACCCAAAAGATCAGTTGACCTTCTAGTGCCAATCGAAACGTGATATCATGTATCTACCTGAGTATCTATAGTATATCATTTCGCTAAAGATTGCTATTGCTTACCGACATTTAATTACATTTACAGCACGCAAGTTTCAGAGCTCCTGATTTTTTTCCTAAGTCTCTCATTTCATTTACATCCGTTCTTAAAGTATTATTTATTTATTTATTTACAAATAATAATATTTTCCTTCCTTATTTTCTTTACTTTTCTTAGTTAACAATAAAAAAAATTGTCTTAAACCATAGAATAATTTACATTTATGCAAAAGTAACTTGACTTGTTTTAGGTAGTTTGTCCTTGAAACCAAACAATTTTAAGACATGTTTGGTGAATTATGACGCAGTCCCTCTCACATAGAGGAGGCCTGAGGCCGAGCAGAGAGAACGCTGTGGGCTGATTTTGCTAAGAGCTTAGTAACTTAAACAAAAGAACTTCTACATTTATCTACATGCATCACACGCAAAAATGCATAAGCACCAGTCCAAGCTCCCTTTAGCATAAACCCATCGCGTGCCATGACATCATTACTCCTACAATCCTACCTAAACGATGTTCAAACAAATCACATAATTATCAACAGTAAATGCATTTCATTTAACACACGTAGGACCGTAGGTGTTCCAAGACGTACGTACGTATATGTTTTCAGATAACTTGACAACCGACATCCGTTGCCCTGTGGGAAAAGTAGACAGGTGTTGTCACGTATCGCCCCTAAACTATCATAAAACACTTAATTACATACACCACACAATTGAAAACACACCTTATGACTTCAAACTCAAGGTTCAGTCTCGTATGAGGTGTATTGGGTGATAAGACCATATGGCATGTGAAGAAGTCAAGTCAAATGAAAGACTAAGTGCAATGAGGTATCAATACAGTCGTAAAACAGTATTGAAATGAAGATATGTTCCATGTTTTTTATACACGCAGTGAGTTTTGAATTACAGTATTAATTATGCGTGGTTAGTCATTCAGCTCGAAGTATATCCATATCATTTGAAGGAAAAATAAAATAATTGCATTGTATCGCTTTTTTTTTGTTTCTTCCAAAAATGTTAATAACCAAATGCGCTTAACGAAATTCGATACTAATTTCGCCGTGTATATGTATCACGTTAAGCATTTTGAAGGACTGTTTTTATAGAAAGGCAGTAAATAGAAGAAAGAAAGAAAGAAAGAAAATACATTTATTTAGCACAGACACGCACACAAAAGGCACACAACACAACATATTGTACTACAAACAAAAATCAAATTAAAAAAGAAAGAAAACAAATAAAAAGTGTAAATTGCGTTTTATGAATAGGTAAGTTCCGTACGTCATAATCATAAGTCTTAACGGAGATTTCAAACTAACAGTTTCGAGAAATTATGTCTAAAATTTACTCAAAGTTTCAAAAACTACCAGTCAAAAATCATTATGTATGTGTAAAAAAACAAGATAGGTATTATTTTCCAGACTTTATCATGTCCTTTTCAAAACGTTTCATTTTCGTGCCACAGGGTAATTCCAAACTTTCAAGCTATCTGATACCGTTAAATGGGCATCTGATTTTTCAGTACTTTACCCTTTAAATATTGATATCCTTTCTCCGAACTTTTGGCGTGTGAAAGAAACCATATAAGGTTCACAATATCATGTCCTTACCACTTCCTTAACGACCTTGAAATCTGTTCCAACTGTAAAAAGTGCGCGATATGTATTGAGTTACGTAAAGCCTAATAAATGCTGGAAAAAACCTTTTTGGAGATTTTCTTCTGATCATACGCTCAAACTTGGCTCATACGAGGCTTTTGACTACTTTTTATGTGTCTATTTTTTTTTGTAAGGTGCGTTTTGCTTATGCAGAATAAAAAAAAAATAAAAAAAACTTTCTTTACTTAGTGCGGATTTGACCAATGAAATTGAACGCGTTCAGCACATCTAAACACGTTCAAGAGCTGTCAGGTCAGTGTGAAATATTCCATAACAATTTTGAAACTGACAGGTCTTGAACGCGTTTTAGAAATGCTAATCGCGTTCAGTTTCACTGTTGCAATCAGCCCTTACTGGCCACTAAGTCTTAAAACGTAATATTTCACGAGTGATATATTGGTGATATAAAATAAAAGCGAAATGGTTTTTATTTTTACATCAGCACATTCATCACACTACTGAAGACTGTGTTAAAGATTAGTAGGTAGACGTGGTCTTTAAACAGGCTGATGAAGCTGCCCAATTGCCATTATTTGTTAATGATATGGGCATATGATAGTAGGCTTGTCTTGAATTGAGGATTTTTACTCGTAGCAAAGATCTTCGACCACTGATACTAATATAAAACCCTACTTTTAGGCTTCACCAAGTCAAAAATCAAACTAACCATCTCAAAACCGACACAGAACTATTATCACTTCTAAAATACGTAGCTACTTCTAACAGATAAAAATCACAGCCACCGAAGAGCCGTTATCTCGTCTTCCTGACGTCATAAAAATAAAGAAACACACTTGAAACGCGGCGATAGCATCACACTTCCTACAGCCGCTAATTAGACTGCACTTGTTAGAAAAACGTTTTAATTAAGCTCACTTTATTTCTTTCATGAGTAGGTATTGATAGAACTTCAAAAGATGAAAGACTTAGCATCTGAAAAACATTCCCATCTTCAATTTTGATTGATTCGAATAAAAAGGTTTTAGAAAAGCTAACAGTTTAATAAAAGGTTGTTAAAATATATTGTAGCTATGATATTATACCCTACGATTTTGCAGGATGGTAATTTGAGAAGTAACCGTAAAGGCAGCAAACTTCAATCATTATGTCTACAGGAAAATGTTCTGAGAAAACAGATCTAACATTGAGACATATTTCTATTTATATTTACAGATTATGAGAAAAATGTGTTAAAAAACATGTTCTCCGATACATTGCTATACGCCACGGTCAATTCTTCAACTGCAAATGTAAGTTTGTAATCACGACATTTTTATTTTACAAAACTATAAATTAATGATTTTCGGACTTATTTAATTACTTGTGTTATGAGAAATAAATTCTTGCCAAAATACACGATTCTAAGTCAACGAGGTTTTGATTTATTTGCCAGCATCAGAATATGTCGCATAAATGCCTGTATTCCTTTATTGCGTTGACTTAAAAGCTTGATTTTTTTAAGCTTCAAGAGACTGTAGACCTACGTCTAAATATGTCGGGTCGGCGGACTAAAGCACATAAGTCAAAAAATTGCATAATTTGTTCTTTGTACCAAAATTATTAATTTAAATCAATACATCGGCAGACTAAAGCACATAACTCAGTCGCTTGTTCGAGCTCGAATCTCAAGTAGCGTCCTTTTTCAACCTCTTCATTAGCATGAATCTTGCGACGTTATAAAAAACATAAGTTGAGTTATGTTAAAAGGAACACTTGACGCTCTCGGACTTCATGGCTACAGAAAGTGACTTATGTTATTAGGAACGTTAAGTGAGACGCGTTATCTCGATGTTTAACTCTGGGGGTAGGTACTCAAATTATTATTTATTGCTTAGGAAAAAATGAGGTGTTAAGATTTGGGTCACTAGTCGAGTTAGTTCTGCTCTGAAAAGGTAAAAGGTAAAGTTGTTTCCAGCAGAACTATTTAAGAGCTAGGCAAGTGTCGAATGAAATGCAAGGAGCGTATATCATTGAATGATAGACAAGCTATTTTTGTAGAATATTGGAAAATGGGAACATATCTCAAAAGATAAACTTATATGGCATTCTTAATTGAAATACACGACAAGGCCACTCAAAGACAACGCACACTAGATCCTGACCAACAAAAGATTCGCATGAAAACATACAAATATTTTTTATTAATTCATGGGAAGCGTGAACCCATTTGTCGAGGATGCCTCTTAAAGACGTTAGGCGAAAGCGATAATTTTATAAAAACAGTTGCCATGAAAAAACGGTCGTCTGTAGGTGGCACTCAAACAGGTGATAACCGTGGGAAGAGTATACCCAAACATAAGATTTCTGATGAAGAAATTAAGGAACATATTTTGTCATTTCCATCCTATGAGAGCCATTACACAAGAAAAACTACATCAAAAAAGTACTTGCCTTCTCATCTAACGATTAACAAAATGTATGATTTATTTTGTGAAAACCGCGACAATCCAGCTTCAGTAAAAATGTATAGTCAAGAATTCCACAAATTAGGATTATCTTTCAAAAAGCCCCGTGCCGACACATATTATACCTGTGATAAATTCAAGATGCAAATTCAACTATGTCAGGAAGAGCAAGTCAAAACTGAAATAATTGCTCAACATGAACATCACAAGATTGCTGCAGATAGAGCATACGAAATGAAAAAAAGTGATACCCAAATGAATAAAAATGACAGTGCTGTGCAAGTTTATACATTTGATTTACAACAGTGTTTACCCACTCCAGCTCTCAGCTCTTCTGTAGCTTTCTTCAAACGCCAGTTGTGGACGTTTAACCTGACTGTCCATGACAACAAAACCGGGAAAGCTGTATGTTACATATGGTATGAAACCATAGCTGCTAGAGGAGCTAATCAAATAGCATCATGTCTATTCAAACATCTGCAAACATACGTACCCGAGAATACGAAACATGTGATATTTTATTCTGATACTTGTGGCGGTCAGAACCGAAATTCTCATGTCAGTTCAATGTTGACCTGGGCTTTGCAGAAATTAGACATAGATGTCATAGACCACAAGTTCATGGTTCCGGGTCATAGCCACTTGGAAGTAGACACAGATCATAGCATTATTGAAAAAAAGAAAAAGAAAACAGAGTTGCAGATTTATCACCCGCATGATTGGATACAACTTATCAGATCGAGCAGTGAAAAATTTGAAGTTGTCGAAAAGCGCAGTTCCGACTTTTTGGATTTCTCTTCGTTGTTAAAGGGTCCTTTAGTATTAAGAAACAAAGACGTAGAGGGGCGACAGTTTAAATGGCTCGATAAAAAGTGGTTCCGCTATGATTCTGAATTTGGCGTCATCTCCTACAAAGACACATTAGACACGGAATGTCAATTTTTAAAATTAAACCTGAAACGTCGAATTTCTGCCATACTTGACACTATTCCTGTTATATCGGTACAGCCCTTACCGATATCAAAAGAAAAAAAAGATGATCTAATTTCTTTACTCTCCCTGATACCCGACGTTTTTCATAGTTTTTATTTAGATTTGCCTACTGTCAACAATATACGTAAGACTGACCCTGATATTTTAGATAGTGAAGAAGATGAATAAATAGTTGAATATTATAAATTATAAATATAGGCTAGTATATAAATGATTTATGGTAAATTAGCTTATAATTAAATGTAAGTACCTACTGTTCTCATACACTTAAGTCACAACTACATACTATGTACATAGTGTTCTTTCTAACGTAAGTCACTAAAATCGTGTTTTATTACATTTATGTCAAATTATATTTACGTGCATGTTAGTATTAATTTAAAACATAACAATATTCCAATAAATTTGAATTTATGGTCTATCGGTATTTTTTTATATCGTTTTTAGTTATTCCTGAAAAGTGTGACTTTTGGACTTAAGTGTTTTAGTCTGCCGGCCCTAGATATAATAGTATAAATTTCAACTTGATACCTCCATGTGTTGCTGAGAAAAAGGGTCTTGACAGACTGTCAGACATACAGACGGACAGACAACAAAGTGATTCTATAAGGATTCCGTATTTTTCTTTTTTATAGGTGGGGACCTAAACTAAAAACCCGTGGGTTTTAGGTAACCCTAAAAATTTTGCGCAGTATGTAAGTTTAGTTTGATGTACCAACAAGAGGTAAATAGTTGTACTTGTGATAATACCTATTAAGTGTACCTACCGCAACGTTTGACATAACAAACTGCTCCACCAAAAATAAACTTCATCAAACATTAAGCCTAGTACATAATATCATAAATATTTAATATGTAAAGTAATTAGGTGTGATATCGTGATGCCATGCCACGTGTGCGCCTGCGCAGACCGTGAGAACCGCTCCCGAGGGAGCGAGGGACATCTTACACAAGTAGGGATATTGTTTCTTGAGCACATGCCAGCCACGCGTATGGCGTAGTATGGATACGACGATAGGTATATTTTAAAATAAATAATATGAAAGAGTGGGTTCATAAATAATATTATTAATATTACTGGAATGTTTTAAAATGCTTGTAAATCAAATAATAATATCTGAGTGCATAGCAGCGTAGCTCTGCCAGTTTCCGAACTGAGTTTCTGAAAAACTTCAGTAAATTGTGTCTAAATTAAACAGCTTGGCACATAAGTTAAGCCAAATACGCGAAGACATGTCGCTATTAATTGAATATTGATTTACCTTAAAACACACGCGAATAAACATCCTTTTACAAGATTTAATCAAATATAATCATATTTAACCAAAGTTGACTTTGATTTTGACATATATAACCGTCTCATCCACTCTGTTCCTCCGTAACTCCCGTCTGATTGAATAAGTCCCGCATAAAAGGATGATTCGCCATCTGCCGCGTCTCCGCACTCAATCATAAACATAACACGACACCAATGTACATATACATATACAATGTATACGTATATGTACATGTTTATAAGAACACTTTCAACGACTCACTGTTCTCAATATTTGACCTAAATGAATGTAAACAGGATAAATCAAATGTGCAATCTAGAATCTTTTTTTGTTTAGTCTTGATTTTAATTAATTAGTTTTTTACAACATATGGGTTCCATTTGAATCTCTTTATCCTTAAAGTGATCTAGTTTGGAGACCTAAATGTATCTTTAGTCATGTGTAATATTAAAAAAAAATACAAAGACATTTACACAAATAGTTGGCTCTGTATCCGCTCTGATATTCAAGAATATTATTAAAATGGCAATGACCACATTTTTTTAGTTTGAATATTTGGGGTTAGATGAATAGGGGAGCAAAGCACTTCTTTGAGATATTAGATTTTTTGCTTTCCAGCCCAATGTTCAAATTTTTATGATACTTAATAATTTTGCTAATTAATGAACGACCAAGACTCAAAACAATTCATTTTAAAATAAGTTCTATCTTCTTAAACGTTACTTGAATGCTATTCAAAAAGTCTTTAACTCAATTTTCGAAAATTGAGTTCAAAACTATGCAATCCATTCGCAAAAAAATACTTCAAGAGAAACTCATAAATAAGACTACAGTAGTAAAAAAATACCGTAGCGTATTACTTGTATGCCAAAACAATAAAAAAGTGCGAATTCAATAACCCAGAATAAAATAAGAAAAAGACAATACGGCCGTTTTAAGCAAGTTCCAACAAAAATTAAAAAAAAATGACCTACATTGTGTTACAAACACAATTTCCCTAAAAGGTACGAAACGCTACGAAAAAATCCGCTACGGGCGCGCGTAGTCCACTAACATTCCCATTAGTACGGAATTACATTCTTCTCAAGTACAAAATGTAATTCAATGTACGGTATCAACCGAAAAATTAGTGTCCATACAACAATAATTGTAAAGTCCGAGCCACGGACCACGTGTCCCGTATAAAGAACTATTATTACCATCAAGTCGTGTAGGTAGCAGCGTGCGCGATCATAATTGTATTAATCATTCAGCGCGACCGGCAGACGTCGATTTTCTTCAACAAAGTGCTCTTGTTTGTTTTTTTCGTAAGGAAGTCGGCCGAAGGTGAACCGTGGGAACGCCGGGCGGGTGCACTTCCCAAAACATCGACGCACGGCAGCGAGTCCGACATGCGCCGGACAGAACGAGATATAAAATCTAGCAGCCGAAGAAACAGAAAGAGACGGAGAATGTGACGTGTGCGCGCCAAGCGACAGCTCACAATCGCGTGATCATCTACAAGAAATAATAAAACGGCAATAAAAGAAACACGAGACAACGGTAACGATGGCCCGCGCGCGAGAGCGGGACGGAACTCGGTGGCCGAAGGCCTGCGCGCGCGCCGCTCGAGTTACCGCATTCGAATTTCAAAGATCAATGATCGATGCGATAGGAGCGAGACGCGCGACAAGCGCTCTAATACCATTGAGTGAGAGGGACATAAATAGTATACGGCCATTGGTAAAAAAAGGACAGCATTATCAGGTTGGCTCGTGGCGGTTTCAGCACGGGCCTACTCTCCTTCGCCGCTCTATCGACAGAGGGCGCTGTTTACATTTCAGTGGCCATATTGAAAGGTTGTATGCTATTGTAATCGGTGAGTTTAATAACAAATCGATTTCAATGGCGTTAAAGTGAAATTTGCAAACAGTTATGAGTTTAGTAAATACAAAGTGGTTTGTCGGTACACGTCAGTTCCTTTGGAGTTTTTCCATTGAAATAAAAAGGTCCAACATGTAGTTTTGATGTGGTAGTTATCATTGGGTAATATTTTAAATTTAGTAGATTTTTTGTGGGATCGTAGGCTTTCATCATTAGAGATACCTTGAAAGAAAACTGTATAATTATCAATTTGAAGATATCGGTCACGAGCATGACTTATTAAAATATACACCGTTGTAAAAATTCAATCAAAATCATCAATTTTGTCGTGAAATCAATATTTTCTGTAACACTTTGTCGCGTGAAAACTGGGTTCATTTGAAACGAACGGGCGATGACAGCGCTCGTGGGCGATTCACAAAACATTTGGTTCCGTTATTTTCACATAGATGGCGTTTCGAGTTTAATTTTGGTGATAAGCTTTTTATCATCCGTTTTTCTAATCTAGTAAATCAAAGTAAAGTGTAATTATTATTATAGTTACTAAACTTTTATTAATTATATTGGTTTCCAACTAACGTACCTAACGTTGATGGGCAATACGAAATCCGAAAACTTCCAACAAGTTTCAAAAAATATCTCGCAGCTCATTCAAATGTCCCCTTGACCTTGCTTTTTCGAGTACCAAATGACTATGCCATAATTAAATATTTTCATTTAATGCCAAGGCATATTGTTTAATAAATAAGAGATTGTTTTACCTTAAGCACGGGCTGCACATGTTTTAAGATAAGCACGGGCTGCACTGCATGCACTTGTTTTAAGATTTTACAAGAAATGTTATTGTACTTACGATTGTATCGATCACACGAGAAAATTGCCGGTAGGTAATATTGGTGAATTATTAACGCCCCATGATCAGAATAATATGATAGAAACAAAGCAAATTCACATGAGTGAAGCTGAAAACTTAAATGGTCGAAATCTGGCATTTATGGCTGATTTATTTAAACTAGGGGTCCCTCAGACGTCGAAATTCGACCATAATTAATTTAAATGTCATGATTCTAAGGTAGCCATCTTGCGTCAAACGCATGGTAGTGTGTGTAATGTTATTTTTATTAATTAAATTTATTTCTAATGTATATTATATAAAAATATTAGCTTCACTCCTTCTCCATATAAACTTTAACTGACCCAAATTTCATATTCCTCCGTCCGCGTATTTTTTATGTAAAAAGGGGTACAAAGTTTTTGCGACACGTATTAATATAAAAATATTATATATATATGTAGTTTGCTTTAGTTCAGTTCAACAGCAGTGGTGGCCCAGTGGTAACGGCCGCGACTTACTAGTTGTAGGTCATAGGATCAAATCCAGACAAGCGCTTAACTTTGTGTAAATTATTTGATCACCACTGCTCTCAAAACGGTGAAGGAAAATATCGTGAGGAAACCAGCATGTCCTAGAAACAAAAATTCGAAGACATGTTACATCTACCATCACGCACTGGGCCCTCGTGGTGGATTACGGCCCACTCCCTCTCACCGAGAGGAGGCCTGTGTCCTAGCAGTGGGAACATTACTTAAAGGCTGATTGAGAAGTTCAAGTAAGAAGAGTTGTATCAAAACGTCAGTCTAAAAGTAACTGTTGTTCATTGTGAAGTGTTGTATGGACGTCAAGGAATAATTAATATAATGTAAATGTGAATCAGCCCTTGGATTGCACATTCTCGCAATATCTGACCCAGCTATAAGAATGAACCATTCTAAAAGAATGGTGATGGCTGAATGACTCTATTATTTAATTAATTAGCCTTGCGTCTTGCTTACGCAATGAGGTAATAGGTATGTTCATGGTGGAATGGAAAAAGATCTTGTCAGTATCTATTTTATGCAAAATAAAGAAATTCTAATGTCTGGAGTATTTTCTGAGAGGAGATGAGTGTATGACTGTCGCTTAGTGGTACATATATAAAAATTATATTCTAAACATGTCAACTAAATAATGTAATTGGCCTTTGTCCGGGTTATGCGACTAGTTTCTGACGTTTCGGCATTCGCACGAATTTACTCGATTCGCCTAAAAATAAATTAACTTAGTGCGAGTCAACTCAAGAAAAAAAAAAAAAAAAAAAAGATTCGCCCATTTTGGGCGAGTAAATTCGTGCGAGTCACCAATAAACCGACGTTTCATAAGTGCCCATGTAGTTTTATGTGAAATTATGTATGTATTTTGATTTTTTTAATTTTGATATGTAATAGTAAAACCAATAAATAAAATGGTCAAATGTAAATAGGATTTGTGAGTTTCCAGTCACATATTTTGCTGTGTTCGTAAAGCATGACTTACTTCCTACATAATATCATATAACACAAATCTCCCTACATAGGACTTGTCTAAATCTCGCGTGCTCTTCCCCACAAAACACAGTCATTTCCGTGCTCAAATTGTAAGTGATCACGAAATGATTTTATACTTTGATGTCCGACAAAATTAGAGAATCGTTTCGATAAGTAGTCAAAGTCCCGTGTGTTGATTCTAATTTCCGGTATTAATCGTGTATTGAGCGTGTGATTTTTATTAAGTAAACTTGAATGGTTTTTACTTATCAGTGTCTAGTATCGTTGCATTTTTTGTATATAATTTATTTATAGTTGTTTTATTTTAGATGGCGGTTATTCTCAGTTTTTAATTACCATTTTGTCGTTGCATTTTGATGAGTATTCGTTTGGTTACTTTCTCCTTCCTGTTTTTCGAAGTGGTCGTTTTACAAGAACGGCAATGGATCAACACTCCATTTTCAATCAATTAGGTTATCAATGGCCTGTACTGTGTTAATTTAACCGGTACTTGTACGAAAATACGAGTTCCAGTTACCTTAACTGCCAGATTATTTCAACAATTGTTCTGTTCCAGATTTTATACTCAACAGTGCCCTGCGGTTTCACTCGCATAAGTCTCGATCCCGTAGGAATATCGAGATAAAAAGTATTATGTTATAAATTATCGGTGTGCCAAATTTCATCTAAATTCCTTTAGTCTTTTTTGCGTGAAAGAGTAACAAACATCCATCCATCCATTCACCCTCACAAACTTTTACGTTTATGATATTAGTCGAGATAAAAAGTATTCTATGTGTTAATCCAGGTTATAAACTATCGGTGTGCCAAATTTCGTCTAAATCCCTTTCTTTAGTCGTTTTTTGGGTGAAAGAGTAACAAACATCCATCCATCCATCCACCCTCACAAACTTTTCCGTTTATAATATTAGTCGAGATAAAAAGTATTCTATGTGTTAATCCAGGCTATAAACTATCGGTGTGCCAAACTTCATGTAAATCCCTTGAGTCGTTTTTTGGGTGAAAGAGTAACAAACATCCATCCATCCATCCACCCTCACAAACTTTTACGTTTATAATATTAGTAGGATAGGTACTCAATCTTTGATTGCATTCCACAATGTGAACTTAGGTGGTAACTTAACATTTAATGACATCATTGTGGACACTGTCGGCACAGCAATAATAGTGGAGAAAGGAACCTTCCCTATGCCTGGTAGATATAGTACAAACCTGAAATTGACACATTTCGGTAAGTAGGTACCTAATGTGATTTTAAAAAAAAATTGTAGACCGACACTTCCTCAAAAAGTAAAAAATCAGATTAAGATTACCGATATACTTTTAGGTGCGTGTGTCAAGATTTCGAAATCGTTCATCTGACGATAGCCCATCGCTGCGTGATGTTAATTTCCGCTTCAGTTGATTTATCTTTGTATGCGTGTTAATTGATCGTTACGACTAAATTGGAAATTTGGAGTATGTGTCTTAATTAAAAGATATGTATGAATTGTATGATTGACTTTTATTTTAATACCTAAGGATTATTTTTAAGGCGTCGTCGTTTCGTTTGAGCTTTTCCAGTGTGGAAATGGTGATGAGAAAAGTTGAGCAAATTTGCATAGATACATTATGCAAGTATGTCCTAACCATGAGGAATGGCATACAAGGAAATAGATAGATCACTACCATTACAGTGGTCTGAATATAATATCACCAACTCGTTGCCTCCTACTAAACGGTCCATGCTTAGGCAATTAGATATATAGAAAACGTTTAAACTTTTTAAAGTCAAGTACTGTCTAATTTACATAACAAAGCTCTCTTGAACTACCTATTCAAACAATTCAAATAATCTTAACGATCTTAATAGAACCGAGCAGTTAAACAAACACTTGCCAAAATCTATTCACCGTCGAATAACGGTCGAAATTAGAACGTTCGAATGTTTATTTGAATTCAAAAATAGAAGTTAGGAAGGCGTGCTTGCGCGCTTTACGCCCGTGGGCCGAAACAAGCGTTACTATTGGCCAGAGGTGAGCCAATCACGGCTCGACGCTGGCCTAGGCGTGATGAGGTTTTCCGCGCAAATTGTTTTAGAGTTTAGGAAAAACTGCGCTAATACGATTCTAGATAGAATTTGACAACACTATTTGTTTTGTATTCAATTATTAGCGGTGATTATAGTTTTATTTACGTGATTGGTATGAGTTTAATAATGTTTGCCATTGTTTACAACATGAGTTAACTTGTTTAAAGATTTCCACTTTAAATATAAAGTGGAAATTCTTTATAAAGTTAACATTTATCTTTAATTTACTCGCTGCGCACTGTATCTACCTAAATAAATTTTCAGATGACTTGTCGGAAAATAGTAATGCATTCATATATATTTTATAGATATCAAAGAATTTTCCTTAAAATATGCGACTCCACACCTGGACTCTACACAACCCTATGTAATTATAAATTGTATGAAGTCGGCATATAGGTATTTTATTTTAAATTCTATGGCTCATATTTCGAAACTGCCCTACCCAAACCACAAAAAAGTCCAAAAGCGAATTACCCAAAAAACGTGACGGACAGAATCCTGCCTATGCGCACAAAAAAATTACCAAATCTTTATCAAGTTTTGCCCTAATGCCCTCGAAGTGAACAATGGGGCACAAAAATACGAAACCCATGCATATTTGAACAATAACAATAACACACCTGTTGGATTGCCATATATTCTGGTCACATCACAGTTTTTTGCTCATCAACAATTTTTGTAAGCCGTTTCAATGTTCAGGTATGATTTTTTACAGGTTGTGATTCTGATTTTGAAAAGGATTACGAAAGAGGAATGATTGGGAAAAGTGTGAGTGTAAAAAAGTTATCAGCCAAGTATGTACTGTAATGTGGAATATGATTAAGTATGTGAAATGCTCTTTAATAAGTCTTCCAACAAAAAAATTCGCCATTTTCATAAATAATGATAATAGGAGATAAAATAGACGAACGAGGCAGTTGTGTAGCTTAGTATTAGCTTATTATAGTCATCCATTAACACACCAAGGGTAAAAAGTCTCACCTTTACCCCTGATTAACAAATGATAAAGATGCTTGATAAAAGATGGCTTCCTGTTAGGGTTACAGAGGTCAGATGGCAATCGGCTCGCATAAAATTATTTGAAAATACATGTCCGCTGCGCTTACCTACTCGAATAAAATCGCTTCTTAGTTTAAAAAAAACCAACTCGATCGAATTTAAGTTCATACTTATTTAATGAATCGTTAATTTGGGCACTCAGCACTTCAGCCGTAATTTATAAGTAAGTATAACTCTATCTAATGCAATCGCATACTCGCATGAAAATATGAGCTGACTGTGAGACACATCTTTAAGAATTTTCATTCACTAATAAATAACGTTAAAAAAAGTATACCTACTCACACAATCAACAATTATCATCCTAAGGTAGTAATCACATGCAGCATTCATGGTCCAACCAAAAAAAGGACACGACCAAAGACAAAAAACCAAAAATTTGCAAAAATATTAGCAAGAACTGGCCGTTAACTGACAGTCATAAACGTGCCATAAAATGAAAGACGAGGTGTGCTCGCACGAAAATTCAAAATTGGAAGGAAAGTGGTTATTTTAAATGCAAAAAGGTTGTTTAAAAAAGGTTGTGTGTTACACCGTGGGAGAATGAGCAGGTGTGAGCTAGCGGGTACACTTGAGATCGGACGCATACATTTTTTGCAACCCACTATATTGATTTTTAATTAATGCTCCTCGAATTAAGTTTTTTTTAAATAAAATTGTGCTCGTTTTGGGGTTTTGAGTTTTGATTGGGTAATTTTGTTTTTGATGGGTTATTTTGTGCGACAGGGAAGAAAGGGGACTTTGATAAAATTATGTAAAGTATGAATATTTTGTTAAGTAGTATTAGAATTAGATTTAACTTAAATTAAGATACAATTGTACTTACAATAAGAATATCGAGCAATCGTTCTGACTTCTAAGTCACAGATTCATTACAAAGAAAATTTAAGTCTAAAAACCATTTGCCTAAAAAAAACTAACTGAACAACCACTCTTCCCCTCCGTTGTCTAGCCTAAAGCCACACCATTAAAGAACACAACCCGCTAATTAGACCCAATATAAAATAAACCATAAAACAGACTCGACTTTCATAGTCCTGATGATTTGTCACAATATTGTCCTGCACCGGTATCCATAACGGTTAACCGCTTCGCCATTTTTTTTAAATTCTGCTGCAACCGTCCCCAGTCAGGTTTTGCAACTTTTTTTTAAAGTCTAAGAGGACAGTATGACTATTTTTACTTACTTCCATTTTTGTTTTCGTTTTAATGGTAACGGATCGGACTTAAAAATAGTACGTTAGACTTTTTATAACCGTTTATGGATCAGTACGGTTTCTTATTTCTTTTGTCAGATAGTTTATTTGCGTGTACTGGAAAGATGCATTTTTAACTTTGGTAAAATATATACTAGAGACGTGTTTGTTTAATTTAATGTGTTTATAAGTGTACATTTTCAACGATTTTCTAGATCAAGCAAGTTAGGAAATGTTTTTCTTTATTTTAGAGGAACTACAGCGTTTTTCATTAAAACTTAATTAGAATTATCGAATAGATTGAATAAAATTATACACCTACATGATACATCTTTTTACTTGCTACTAAGACTCAATGGTCAAAACATAACATTATTATCAACGGTCACTCGAATAATTCGATAACGAATGTTAAACTAAACGTAATAAACGAATAATATTCATGGGCACGTCATGTCACGCACATAAAAGCATTAGGGTCGCGCCACACAGATTTCGTCGCGTGACAAGATAAGCGTGCGTGTTTCTATCACTGTAAGCGACGCCCGCGCACCCGACCGTGCACGACTTCAGCCGAAGACGGCCGAACGCTGTCGTGGGAAAACGCGGCAGGTGTTACCGATCCGTAGCACTTCTTACTGAGTAAACATTCAGCGTATACAAAATTATAACCGCCTCAAAGCGTCTGTGTAAATGGAAAACATATTTTGTGTGCTTAATGATACTGCTTACTTTTTTGGTGTGCTCGGTTATCAGACGACAATGTTTTTTGCGACGGTTTTGAGGGGCTCGTATGTTTCACGTTTTTATTTTAGTTAAATTTATTGAGGGATCCTTAATTGGTATGGTTAAATGAAGTGTGGTTAAGTGTGCGCCTGACCGTTCTGTTTACATTGTGATTGTGAAGTGGATTCATGAATATAATGGACGTATATGAATGCGTCAGTTATTTATACATTTGTGAAACTGTTACCTATCTCGATGGCGTGCTCATTAATTTGAATTGCATTATTTGCTTGTATCGTTTTTCTGGAGCAGAATAATTGTCCCAATAAAGTCTATATATTATTTGTTTGTGCGCTTTTAAATGGTAAAAGAAAACACTAAATTGCTTTTAGTACTGCCTTTTAAGGGATTATATATTAATGAGATATACGTTTATTTTAGGATTAATAAATATTTACTGAAGCTCAACTGGATTTATTTTCTTTTTATTTAGTAGTAACAGAACAGGCACATTAGAGACTTCTGATGTTTTAGCTCATTTTTCTACGTTTAAAAATAATGGGATCCTGCCGTTTTACCGAAAAGATTTTGCCCAAATTTCACTACCCAAACAAATTTTCGCAACCTTTTTTTATACCAATGCAATGTTTGGAATGATTTTAGTACGCACATTTTCATTTGGTCAAATTTTTACTAGGCAGAATATTATCAAGGATAATGTCATTTAGCCATTTGCTCTTTAATCAAATGATTTATTAAAGCAAACAATCGTTGGACAATAAACGTTTGGTCAGTTAGTTATGGAACTAGTTAGAGTAGGTTAATTATAAAAAAAAATGGTTAGGTTAGGTTAGGTTAAAACTGTGAGCTCCTACGCACGAGCCGAGCGAGCGAAGCGAGCGGTGCCGCGGTAGCGGCCGGCGAGTGTCAGAAACGACTAGACTATATAGAAAAAAAAATTTAAAAAAAACAGGCTACCCGAAACTGAACTAGTTAGACGAGATTAATTATGAAAAAAAAATGCTACTAACTAAATAAAAAAAATATTACCAGAATAGTTAATATTAATATTATTATTACCTGTTTAGAATTTGTCCCAAGTGGAAAAAGCACCCTTGTAATAAAACGTCTTTATTTTGCGTAAAATGAGTTATTCCAACTGAAATATTTGACTACATAAAAATTGGTAAAAGTACTAGTTGGTAAACAAGTTATTGTTTAAACGTTCACTTGCAAAACATTAGGTTTGTGTTACAATTATTTGGGAAGAGATTTTTTGCAAAGTAATAATTTGGCAAATGAAATTATGCGGAAAATTGTTTGGGAAGTGATAATTTGGCAATTTATTTTCGATGAAACAAGGGAGACCCAAAAATAATACATTGTCTTTTCCTAATTAAAGTAAACTGCTGAAAAAGCTTTCACCGGTAACTTTTTCTGGTTTAATCCTTGTAGACAAAAAGCTTTTAAAGAGTCACTGTATAACTTATTTGATTCAAAATCTAAGTTTAACCTTTGAGTGGAATGAATCTGACTCAAAGCTTAAACTTAAAATTTACGTAGGCACTTACAGTTCATAATTGTATGTTTTTTTTTTCAATCAGAAAGTATACTCACACAGAACAAAAAAACAGACATACCAGAAAAAAGCTCCGATAATGGTGCCGATTCTCTTGAACACCGAACTAAACTATCACTAAAATTCCTTACTCCCTTGGCTATGAGAATCTTGAAATTATCTGCCAAAAAAATAATCTCGTACGTCATACTTGTTTGCCCTACCCCGTATTTTTTTTGCCTCGAAGTGTTTTATATAGAATTTTTCACTTTTTGTATGAAAAATAATTACCTACATCTTGAGTTTAAGGGGTTTATAGCTTTTATAAAGGAGGTCGACATTTTTATTATTTTTGCGATAGGACACACCATTTTTGTGAAATAAGCAAAAAAAATAAAAAAAAAGATACAGTACTGTTTTTGCACTTGATGTTGAGGTGTTGGTGTGAATTTTAATTCATGACTATACTTTACAGAATTTGTCAGACCTTTTTAATCATAATTAAAAATAGTCCGATTTAGTTAGACAATCCAAATTTTAGGTGAAAAACGTCAAATTCAAAATTGCCATTTTCACTAAATTAATAACTCAGTGCCATCTTAATGCTGTCAGACTAAAATATACTCGTAGTTAAGTTGTGTCACTTTAGGCTGACTTTCAGAATGGGAAATCGGCGTTTGACGGGAATAAACTAACTTTGGTGATTTTTTGTCTAGTTTAGAGGCATTTGTGACAAGAGAATCGGCACCAATGTCTCGTAATTTTCCCGTGCCAAAGGTAATATTTCTGAGAAAGAAACGTGATATTTTGAGCAGTAATCACGTATTATGAAAAGTGGTATTACTGCCCCTTAATTACTTACGGCAATTACTTACAGCCACAGGTGTTGTGTAATTGGCTAATATTATTGTACCTACTTAATTTAAACACGTCCTTCTTCTGTACTTAATGCCCTATCATTGATTCTAAGTAGCAATATGTAAATGAGAATTAATATTCGACATACATTGTTGTGTTGGCAATCGTGAGAAGACGGGGAATCAATCAATCTGCCTAGCATTATCCCGACTATATTGGGGTCGGCTTCCAGTCTAACCGGATGCAGATAGACCGGACATAGTTGGAATGAGGCTAGGCAGATTGAATGTCTTAGCTTCTATAATAGATATGTAGTATAAAACAAAGTCGCTTTACGTGACTGTCGCTGTAAACTATGCAAAGGATTTTGATACGTATCACCACCATTTAGAGAATTGATTACGGAAGGTTTATGTATTACATAATACAATAATAATTCATTTAGATATAGCACAGTAATCTTGATATTTTGACATATCGTCATTCGCCACATTATTAGATTACACCCGTGCGGAGAAGGCCGGTCGCTAGTTAAAAATAAACGATTTCAGGAATTCATTCATGAACAACAAGGCCATATATAAAAAAAGAATCGTTAAAGAGACGAGTGAAAGAACGTGAATGCCATTACCCCACTCGTAGCGCAATTGACGTGAAGCCATTCCTATTGCACGCCTATTGTTTGGCTAAGTTGAAAAGGTCAACAGGAACTAGCGATATTTTAAACAACTTAGCAATGATTGATTTGACAATTTTCTTTTCTCGATTATGCTCTAGAACCTTCTCAAAACGATTCCTTACTGAAGACCAATTTCTATATATAATTGCTGTAGATACTTTTAAAATAAAACATAAGTCCTAAACCGATCATTAAGGCGCTTCCTCACTGGAGCATTCGCCTGTAATATAACAATCCAAGATTCGATAAGATTCGCATTCATATTACAAATTGTATCACGGGTGGAACTCACCACTGTTACATTACAGACAACACACAGAAAATTGTATCATTACAGGTTGTGCAATGTAATGCTCGGTTCTCCCACTCACCGATGAAATGATCGAAATCTAAACTGTTACTTTACAGGCGAATGCTCCCGATGAGGGCCTTTACAGACACAAGAAACCAATTACGAAGAAACATCCAACTTACGGAGAAATGAGATTTTGAAAATACTACATAATGACCTAAATGCCGGCCATTATGAGTCACACCCCATAATATGACCAACTGTTTAAAATTATTGCCTAGGAACGCAAATAGTACAGAAAAATGGCCGTCGCAACGCAATTTCAGTCCTTTAACTGGATATTTTCTTTTAGCAATAAATGTAATTACTGTCATATTTTAGGGTTCTTTGTATTGAATCATAAATCGATTGAGTGACTCGCAGTAAAATATTCGATACTTCATTTTGTATATACGAGCTGGTATGGAAATTAAAATATAATTGACATTCATAAATACTTTATTGGTATCTAGAATTGGTAAGGGTGAGCTATAATATACATATAATAGTGTGAAAGCGTTGTATTTGAATTGTCTTTCCCTTATGTGGAGTGTTAAAGTTTTTATAACAGCAATACCAGTCTGACATTAAATTAATTAACATTCCATAACCATTTTTGTAGTTTTTATTAATAATATCAAGTTTTTCTTTTACATCATTATCTTGGTAGACTGTCAAAAAGTTTTCTTTTGATATTAGTTAGTGAACGTAAGAATCAATTAGCAGAAGTTATTTTAGCTTAGATTTTATCACTAAACCACAAATACTTACTGATTTAAAAAATACCATGCCAGTTCTTCAAATAAATACAGTTAATACAACTACAGTTAATACGTAGGTGTGTGTCATTTAATCTCTTTTTACTTATTACCGCCATATATTAAAGCGATACGTGAACCAACCTCCAGCTAAAAACACGATCTATCTACTCGATAAGACTTAAGTTCAACATTAATAATTAACTACATAGTTAACAAGTAAATGGAGATGCATCTGTACCAATTATAAAGACGGATTGATGAAGCCGAGCGAGCGCTGTGATCGTTAATCACTACGGAACCATTTAACCTAATGCGAGTTCGGACTTCGTCGAAACTGGTGTAGAGTGGGCGTTTCTTATTTTCTAAGAATTCTCGCCTCCGTCTCTGTTATTATGACATGTATATTTTTTTAAATATTTATTTCGATTGCATGTTGTGTCTGTAAGTTTTTAATTATGTGTCTGACCGTAACTATGTTTTGCATAGTTTTCTAGGCTCATTTCATAAATCCACCTATAATTTTAATTTCGAAGAAAATATTTTCTTCTTTTTTCTGTCCTTTCTGACCAGTACGTCTGATCCCTTAATTAAAGAGATAGTATTATTGATACTTATTTACATGACACATGCGAAAAGTGTAAGTATCCTGAAACAATTTAGTCTGATGTAAAGAGGGTAAGGTAGAGCAGGAAACAATTTTTTTAATGCACTCACGGAAGCCTTCAAAGGCCAACAAGGGCCACAAGCAGTAGCACAAGTACGACAGGCGACGAACTGATTACAGCCTCAGGGGTGCCCAACACATAATTATAGCCAGTAAGTAAGTTCCTTTAAGAAAATCATTTAAATACTAGGGGGAAATTCTGACAAAAAGTAGACCAGATTTTTTAGTTATTATATTAAGTTTTCATTTGACAGATGAAAACTTCAAAAAAAACAGAATGAAAATTACCGTTTAAACCCACTTTTTCGAGTGAAACCTGTTCCTATCTTCAACCTATAATAATGACACGGTAGCACAAGTGCGAAAATCCAGACATTGATTACAGCCTCAGGGGTGACCCAGTTTGAGGAGTGGCTAGAGAGGCGCCACGGCGTCCTCACCTTCCACCTGACGCAGGTCCTCACCGGACACGGCTGTTTCCGGAGGTTCCTGTTCCGTATAAGGCGGGAGCAAACGCCCGGGTGTCACCACTGTGTGGATCTCCCGGAGGACACGGTGGAGCATACGGTGGAGGTCTGCCCTGCTTAGGCGGAGCACCACCGTGTCCTCATGGAGGCGATTGGCGGTGGCGATCTCTCGCGTCCCAGGGCCGGACGCGAGAGATCGTTCAGGCCATGGTTCGGAGCGAGAGTGCATGGGAGGCCACCACCTCCTTCTGCGAAGCAGTAATGCTCGCGAAGGAGGAGGCGGAGCGCGCGAGGGAGATGCAAGCTGCACGCCCTCGCGCCCCTAGTCACCGCAGGAGACGCCCCGGGCGTCGGGAGTCACGAGCCGACTTCCGGCCACCGTAGGCGCGGGCTTGCGGGCGGTGAGCAATGGGTAGCTCGCCGTCCGATTAGGACCAGGCACGGGTCGACGGCGCGTTGTGTACCACGCGCGCCTCAAAGAGATGTCAGCACCAACTGACGGGGTCCGTAAGGACCAATGCCTGGGGTTGCGGGTTTGTCCGAAAGGGATATCGCGGCCTCGGCACATAGGCAACGGAAGGACCACGGGTGGGTTTTAGTCAGTAAAAGTCTGACACACACTCCCGCTCCGCCGAGAGCGGGAGAAGTTATTTGATAATTTCCCGACCTCAAAAAAAAAAAAAAAAAGGGATGACCCAGTACATAATTACGTTTATGGAACTCATTCGTAATTATAACCACTGGTGTCAAATATATTATAATTATAACTACTGTTGGCCCCCAGCACCAAATTCTGACATAATCGGGACATTTTCTCATAACCGGCCAAACCCAAAAAAAATAAAGGTATTACTGTCAAAAACCACCTCTTTTGGTGAGAAAACTCTTCCTATGTTCAACCAATAATAAAATACGTCAAGTAACTCCAAACAGAAGCTCAAGTACGACAAGATGGGATGATTATAGCCCCGGGGCTGACCCGATACATAATTACGTTTAAGGAATTCATTCATAATAATTGCCGGTGCGGAAAAACAACCTTCACTCTGTAACTATTTAACAAAATGGGGACATTTCTTCAAATTTTCCTGTGACACTTACAAAATTCTTAGAAATAGGAGCATTTTCCGCAAAAGACTGTCCTTCTTAAAAAGGAAATCTCTTCCTATCCTCAACCAATAATAATGACATGCCAAACAGTAGCTCAAGTGCGACGAGATGATTACGGCCTCAGGGCGGCTCCAACACATAAATTACGTTTAAGGAACGCGTCCGTACTTCTTAATATATAATCACTGGAGGAAAATGTCACTTCGCCTAAGGACACGAGTTTAATGGAGATCGGTTATCAATTACTGTGGCATTTCAATGTCGTTCAATGGGGAAATTGAGGTGGAATTTAAGTTATTGGGGAATTTGTGGGATTTGCTTAGTGAACTGTATATTCATATCATCATGATTTCGCCTGTCCTTATACCAGTTTATTAGGGGACAGTGTAACATGTCGTTTTCTTCCATATATTAGCCGTCATCTCGGTAGTCAAAGTCACCCCCTTTCTAGCTTTCAAACAGTCCGTCCATCGTTTTTTATTTAAATTTAGTGGCATTTCGCAGGTTAGCCTAGGAGGTTCTCGGCTAAATGGATCCAGGGGCGATGGACTCGGGGACGTTCGTCGCCCCCCAAAATCAGGACCCAAGGTGGCGGCGCGTAGTGTTCCATGCGCGCCCCTCTTAAACGTCGCGGGGGGAGTCAAACACCTCACTGACCCCAGAAGGCCCGCGGTTGCGGGCCGGCACCAGTCGGGGGTTGCGGAAGATTTTTAAGTTCCCGCGCCCCGGCGTAGGTGTGAGTTGGAACACCGGGGTGGTTTTTAGTCAGTAAGAGTCTGACAGACCCATCCGCCCGTCTCAGGGCGGAGGACATCCATGAGGATTTACCACCCCGGAAAAAAAAAGGAGGTTGTCGGCTGCTTAACCGGACTTTCCTGTGGATGCCTCAATAAATGAAGGCCTACAGCCAGGGCATTAAACTTACAAACTAAGTGACTACACGCTAAGAGTACCCCCTGTGGGGTACGGACCTCGGCTTAGGGCGTCTCTGGCGGAGGACATTAAGGGAGAGGCTGGATCGGATTGATATTATTATTAGGGGAATTTAAAGATACTGGCTCAGCGGCGCGAGCTGACTCGAGCAAGGGTCAGGGTGGGGATTGACGGGGTCCTACTTATGCGGGAGGGAGTCGTTTCTTAGGTCTTCCCCTACTCTTATGCCATAAACATTCATACTCAAAAAATTCCTCACGATCCCTCTAGATAATAAATTTATAACGTCTTAAGGTTATATCTCTTTCTGAAGCTTAGATGTAAGGGGTAAGTATTTAGCAAGCTACGTCTGAAAAAACTGAAATCAGAAAACAGAAACTGTTCTAATCCTGACACCAATTGGAAACTTCTTCTTTACCAAACCGATCGAGCAATGTATCTTCAAGAGATAAAGTTTGTTCTGAATAAACCAGGCAAGTAATTTAATTAACTAAACTCATTTACATTTTCTATTATCGTGAAGGCAGTAGTCAAAGCTGTGTTATAAATAAATAATGTAAATTACATCGCTTCAAGAAAAATGCAAATTGTGATAGTCTCTAGAGTGGTTAGAAGATATATCGTCCAGTAGATTCCTTGCTAATAATTACTTATATCTAAAGCCTAACAACCTTCCTAACGTCCAATTCAACCCTCATTACCCTTAAACACTCATTACAAATGTCAACCCTAAAAAGCGACTACAAAGAACAATTATCCCATTTAGCAGTGACAAAAAGTGACATTATAATAACAATTACTTTTCGTGTTAAGGGTGGCATCAACGGACATAGAGCACGGGCCGGAACGGTCGAGTACCGGTGCGGAACAGGTACCGGAACAAGTGCGGAAAGGTCAACGGTGAATACCGATTGTTATCGAGTGTGTGGCAACGACTTTTGTGTTAGTTGTGAAGGACGATTATTGGGTCATTGATTTGTGTTTGTTTTTCTTTATCAGGATGCGCTCGGGGTAGCTTTTCTTTATGTTTAGTTTCTCGAGATGTGTCGTAGTTGTATGGAACTGGTGACTTGTGTTGGGTTGTGGTGTGATGAAGTCATTAGACCAACATATCGACATGAATTATACCTAAGAAGTTCAAAAACCGCACTTATGCACAAGAGCATACTTTGCATGGCTCAAAAAGTGTTTAATAAGCTACCAAATGACATAAAAGATTTAAACTTGACACAATTTAAACGTAAACTAAATATTTTTTTAATAGACAAGTGCTACTATACCATTGACGAATTCCTAGTTGACAAAATTTCATGTGACTGACCATTTATTGTATTTATGTTTTAATGTAATATTCTTATACATATGTCCATTAATTTATTACAATATATTAAATCTTAAATTTTATTTTTTATGGACATTAATTAGTTATTTATGTTGCATGTAATGTATAACATCTAATATTGTAATTAATAATGCATGCCTTTTAAAGTAGATTTTTGAGCTACTATAAAATATGTTTAAGACCTGTATTTTTGTATCACCAAAAATCGCATTAATAAAAACTTTGAACTTTGAACTTTGAACTTAGTGTCATGTTTAAACAACATAAGAGCATTGTACTTACTGATGAATTAAATTCGTTAATGTTAGAATATTTGTGATTCTGTGAGAAGGCAGCGGTGACGGGATTTCGAGATAAACAGTATTTTTTCTCGCAATTAATAAAACGATGGCTGCTCCCACCAGATCGTTCATAGAGCAGTCAATCGCTTAGGTTATCAAATAGGGTGGTTCTATTTACAGACAAGTGCAGCGTGTCGGGTGAAGTTCTGATAAGATTGGAAGCAAATCAGCAAGTTTTGTTCGTTTTGAACTTGAACGAGGGATAAGAGAAACAAGTTTACAGATCACTCGATACGCTAGAGGCAATTAACTGATTACACTGATAATATCGAAAGCAATCTGGTTTTGCAACAATCTACGTATATAGGTTTTGTTCGAGCACGCTCAGCACGATATTTTTTTCCAGTGGTTGAAACAAGTTAGCAGAAACTGGAATCTCACTGATTGATGTATTAATAAATTCTATGGAAATGAAAATGCTTAATTGCAGTAAATGACTTCTGAATTCACGAGGTGCTTCCTGTTCAAGAATGGGGTTATTACAGTATACAAATTGGACACCGACAAAAACCATAAAATGAGTTTTCTATATTACACGAAATTATTGACGCAATCGATTAACTCGGAGAAATCTTCATCGACACACCCCCGTCCCGATCGCATCGCTTTCGGTATCATTAAGATAAAATTAATTGGGCTCCACCGGCTTCCGCGTCCTCGCCGAGATGAAAAAACTGGGCACACGTGGTCACTACCGTTCATTTACGAACGCGAATTATGCGTAGTACGGCAGGTGGCAGGTGGCGAGAGCATGGGAACCCAGGGTTGAGGCGAGTTCCCACGGCCGCGTCATTCACCACGCCACACCTGCGCCCCTTAACGGGGATGTTACACACACGCCCGCCACGCGAAGGAAAGCGCCGATTAGAAGCGCCACGCGAGTGTGCGCGCGCGCCCGTACGTGTCCCCACGCGTGCAGCGCGTCTGTGTGCGCGCGGCTCGAGTTACAGGATTTATTCAAGTAAGTGCCCGTAGAAGGGCTGTTTACGTTATACTCTACGTCGTCCGCGCGTATGTGTTTTTACAGGTGGCGTATGTGTGTGTCGGCGTTTGATTTATTCGCTTATGTTAGCTTTATGATAACGACGGCCGTGTTACATTTTCTTTTGCTCCTGTAATTTATTTTTATAGAGTGATCTGTATGATAAGTACCCGCACAATGTTTTTAAAATTTCAATACAATCAACGGAGGCTGTCACATAAAATCTTCAGCGTACGACAATCTGACGCTATCGATGTCCCGATGGTAAGTAGAAAAGAAGCCATTATGCAAATGTCATTTTCCTTGAAAGTCTTGTCCCATTATAGTTTTATATCAACTTAATGACAGTCTTGATATACCTACATAGTGGAGGTTTTACAATTTACACCGTAAATACTTAAATAAGCCAATACCTATTCAGTGAGGAATTTATCATTAATAACTGTATGCATTTATTCATGAACCATTCAATAAAAGTTAAGCGTAGATATGTTGACGACTTAAAAAAGTGTCAACGTCCTAAATGAGATATCATCGTTATTTTATTAACGTCCGTTTTATTAATAACCAATATAGATTTGGAGGCTTATCATAGTTACCATGGATAGGCATGCATACAAATGAGTGCCCTTCGATTGACAATGGGGTACGCGATCTAAATAAGCGACGCGCGTTGGATCATGATCACCCTTACTAACTACTAATATGAAAGCGTGTAGGTGCGTGTATTGTTGCTGACAAACAACGAATATAGGAGAGTTGGAAAGTGTCTTGTTTTGAAAGCTGTGCCTACTTTGAGAACATTGTTCCTACTGCTTAGGAACTTAAAGGCAAAACTTGGGGATCGAATGAAAACTAAAATTTTAAGATTAAGCCTCGCACCAACAGGGTTTTCAAGCTCTAGGAAGACATAAAGTACCCTAAGGAATTATCAAAAGAAGAAAAAATAATAGGAGTGAAATTTATTTATTCAAAGAACAAGAAACCACTTTAACGTTTTTTTTCTCGCCTTTTAACAATACTCTCCACAGCAGCCCAACAACAATACAATTAACCCATATCTTGCCCGTTGCTCTATTGTCACGACGCACGCAAAGGGATGCGGGGTGTGCGCACACGCAGGCTTTGCCCACGTGACCACTTTATTTACGATCTTCGAGATCGTGAGACTATTTATACGTAGTTGTTAGTGTGAGCGGATTGTATTGTTTTATAGGTTAGCACGTATATTTCTATTAAGTAATGTTACTGTTAAACTTTAGCTTATTAAATACTCCTATGCTACTATCATAGCGGTTTTTAAGTAACTAAAGTAAATGGGAAACCTACTTTCAACTATTTTTTATCATAATACGAGTTTTGCCTATTTCAGGAAAAATATCGAATGCAAAATGACTTTTGCAGATGTTCCATAATATTATTGTGGTTTGCGGCAATTGGCGCACAGTCAACTTAGAAACTGAACTAGCTAATAATTTGAAGAAAATGCTTTTGAGCGACGCAAAAATGACCCCTCCCCATCCTTAAACTTCTTCCATTTTTCATAAAACAAAACCTGTTTTTCTAGCCATTTTCCCCATTTCCCAACACCCAGTACTACAACAACACATCACAAATGACAGCCCGCATCGTCTATGGAATGCCATTGTAACAACGCGTGTCTTGCGCGGGCGCAGCGCACTTATCAGCCAACGTGATTGTTTTATTGACGCCTCTGCCGTTTGAATAATTATAGCCTATAATGGTTTAACGAATGGTATTGTTTTTGTAAATAATGGTTATGAGAGACATAGAACTATAGAGGGCTTGGAAAAGAAAAGAATATGAGTATTGTATGTTAAGTGGTGTGGGTGAAAATCTTATTGGAAATGGTAATTTTCTTTATTGGTTAACCATTGCTGAGAAACTGAATATTTTTGTTATTACCGGAAATTTTATTTTATTATCATATCTCTTTATGGCAGAGTCATTGTTTAAAGAGAATGATTCCTTCATCAATAATGTAGAATTATGCATTGTATTTCATCTTATAGAAAAAATTAAGTTAGTAGTTTTGTTAGTTAGTTATTTTTAACAAAGTTTGAGAGGAAAATTGTTACATTAATAATTATAACAAAACCTTAAAACTCAACCAAAATAATAATGCTTTACCACTTGATAAGTGCACTGGAATGTACCCAATTAAGCACACAATGAATATCAAGCATCACTCTTCATCAAACAAGACAATAAACCCACACTATCACGCAATACCGCCACCAAATCCCATAAACTAAGTCAACAGTACACTGGCGTGTGTTGTCCACACTTCACACACACACACCCACTAACACACACAGAATACATATTCATAAATACCATTGTACCCCTGATACATACTAAGTTCCATTTTGTAACCCTACCCCGAGGAGAAGGGGCAAAAAGTGAACACTTATTTTAAAAAGCCATCGCTGCACGTGGTCGGGTTGTGGTCGAAAGCAGTTTTTTTTTTTTTACGAATGTATTACGTTGTGAATTTCTTCACTAGAGTGGAGGATATCGGTTACCCTTTTTTGGTTTTGAGTTGAACTCGATTTTGTTTACTTACATACATCCTTGGTGTTGAATGTTTTAGATAGTCATAATAGCACTATGTCTCGATTACTAGTTTATTTACTCTTTTAATATGCATATTCTGTTTAAATTTCATTCAATTAGTAATTAGCATCGACGGGCATCTGACCCGCGCTGTCGTCGTTTTTGTAATTTTTTGTTGTTATTACTAACTACCTCACAATGTTTTATAAATTATGTTTTAAACATAAATTATATATTTCGTTAGTACATACAGTGTAAACTCTATATAGCGACACTGAAGGGACTGTGCATTTTATGGCGTTATAGAGAGTTGTCGTTAAATGGAGAGAAGAAACATCAGAATTAGAAAAAGAAAAAGTTTATTTCCGACTATTGTTAGTAGTTATGTGCATAAAAAAGAATGTTATATGAACGCTATTGCGTATAGTCTGTTATTTTTGTCTGACGTCTTTTGCTGCACCAGTAATTTTGTTGTATTTTTTTACTTATTTGGTCAACAACAGTCTACACGTACAAGCAATCCCAAATTGTAAACAAAAGAACGAATTTCTTAGAAAGTTCGGTATGCATGATGCCGACAGTCGAGTTTATTGCGGGCTAGGATAATAAAGTGACAATAGATCGTACACAGCTGCGCAGTTTTTACTAATTTTAGCAACTTAAAAGGTACTTTTTATTACTCAATTGTTGTCGTTATTGAGAGTGGGTGTAATGCTATGTAGAGTGAAACATTGTATGAAAGACAAGCTAAACCAACCAAAGCCAATTGATTTCGACGCTAAAGGGAGTTTGTCGTTAAATAGAGTGACGTTACATGGAGTTTACACTGTATTTAGATTGCTTAAAAGTGTTTTAACATGCGGACAAACCTATTAAGGTTTTTATGATGCTTCTGGTTATATTTACTATTTTTTCTATATTTTTTTTTAATATATATGGTATATTACAGAGTTAATATATCAGAGTTTGGAAATAGAGAAATATTAAGATAAGAAAATAGGTTGACGTTATAACATTTATCTCTTTTATGATTTTTTCCAACCACGAATGAGTCTAATAGGAAAGAGAAAATGCATTTTCAGTATTCTAATTACAAGTTCGAAAGTTTTGATTATGATTATTGTTTATAACTTCGTCAGTCATTTTTTTAATACTGATTTGATGACTTTACCGAGAATCTAAGTATTTATTTGCCCAATCACAGTTTTAGCTTAGAGGCCCTTAATATAAAATTAAGGACTATAAAAGAGTCGTAACAATAATGTGGCAGGACCACAATATTTGGTTCATTAGCACATTTTATGGCACTCTTTTTTAGCTCATTTTATGGCACTCTTTTTTAACTCATTTTATGGCACTGTTTTAGAAGATATCTGAGAATCACATTTTAAGTATCAAAGTTACATAAAATCATTGGTTTAAGCAAATATAAAAGGATTTGAGTTTTGTACGTTAATAATAGTTTTATCAAACACTTTTATTTTATCACTTGATATGATAAAAAAATGGCTTGAACACACCTTAAGAGCGAGGAGGATGAAAACACAATTTTTCCGACAAATATTTTCTATCTAACTGCGTAGAAACTTAGAATCTTAGAATCGCGTGCAAAAATACGTCAAACCAAATTGCATCACCGTTTAAATCCATAAAACTGAAGGCCAATTCTCGTCCTTAAAAATATCTCAATCAGTCAAACTTGTCAAAAATGTTGGGAAATAGATTGTATTTTTGACAGATCGAAATCTGTCACAAACACAGTCTTTTTTCCAACATTTTGAATGAGATGCGAATGCGAAGTAGAATTACCCTCTGTTATCGCATCCGTTCGCAATACCTGAGTTAAAAAGAAAACCCATTAGAGTTCATCATGTATGCGATTGCGCACGTAAAACTAACTACCACATCTCAGATATTGCTTAACAAGAAGGAGGGGGGAGAAAGAAATAAAAACGTTTATAAAAAATAATTTTATCAACACCAAATAAATATTTAGTTTTATTAACCATTAAATACGTTAAATAATGTTGCTTTTGCTATATTTAAAGTGATAGCCCGATGGTTTTTTTTTTGTATTATTAAAAGTGGCAATTAAAAAGGGGCATTTTATTTTTATATTTCAATTTAAAAGCATTACTTTTTAACTTTAATTTCAGCATGAGCCAGTTTAACGCTAGTCTCGTAAAAATTGTTTTTAGTGGTAAACATCGCACATTTCTTGGTGTTATTAAAACAGGTCAATAATGTTAATAAAATACGATAATGTTCTTACTATAACGATTCAATATTTAATGTTTGTTTACAGTCTCGTGTAATAACAAAGATGAAAATATCTGCATCCGTTGTTTAATTGGAAAACAGAGTTCTATACAATATTTTAAAGAAAAGAAAATATAACAAAACGTTTATGTTCACGTTATAAAATCTTATCAGACTTATTAGAATGTCATGTTGTTATATGGAATGTAACGTATATTTACTATCGAGTGTAAAACTGTACTACTTGGATATATCTAAGTTAGAATAATGAACAAACTTAAGACTATGTAAATTAGTAAAATATCCATTACAGAACATTCTTATGCGTAAAGAAAAATAAATCGGTATCAAAAATCATATTACATTAAAATAAATACATTTTACTGTATTCAACTCCCATTCTTGAAATACCTTTCGTGGCCAATATTAGAGACAACACTATTACAACAATAACAAAAACAATTTAAATAAAAGAAAACATCAAACGGCGGATTCCGTGACAAAACGACACCGTTTAACAAAAAGTCTCGGGATTTTAAAAACGTATCCTATTACAAAATACTTTTTGGGCAATTCAATTTGTATATTATATGCATGGTGTCCGGACAATCGGTCATGAGATAATATCTAATTATTAATCAAATAAGCAGTTGCGTTTGAAAAGCGCGATCTCTTATGCAAAATGCCTATTCAAATAGATAAACATCTCGGTGAAAATATTTTTGGTATTTTGTATAGGTAAGTAGAAAAAGTTGGAATCTGAATTGTAAATGGTTGAATTATGTATTTTACTATAATAATAATGGTTTTTCATGAACTACATTAACATTAACAGCAATAGTTAACAATTTTGCATTTATCTTAAAAATACTCCGAAATGTAAAAGAATATGTTTTTTTGAATGGTCGTCTGAGTCATTAATTAATTGTAAATTGCTTTTAATTATTAACTTAAACTTTAAAAAAATCTTAATTCAAGCTACGAAACTCCTATAAAATTACTTTAAGCAAAATAGTGTCAACAGAGGAACGAATGGCGCCATAATAAATTATATTGATAACTTACATTTGAAACTAAAACTGGCTGCAAGATAAATATTAATTCAAAATAGAACATGTTATTATCTTATCAAAGGTCTACGAGATTTGGGTCTACGAAAGTGCTACGAACTCGTAGCACGCGTAGACGAATGTTTTTTTTTTGTTTTTTTTTATGATGCTGATTAGTTTTCCATATTAATATCTAATGTAAAAAAGTGTGAAGGTATGTAATGAAGCCTCTTTAGTAGCTTATTTGAACAGTTTTCGAAAACATTAAGCCGTGTCTCTTGCGCGTGTTTTTTTGAAACATTACACAAAAAACCTTACACAAAAACATTTGTTTTCATACACAAGCTGTCTCCTGCATAATAAAATATTTTTATATCAATAACACATTTTGTGTAGATGTCCTAATGAGTTCCGACGAGGAAGACGTGTTTAAAAACTGAAGAACAGTATCTCTATTCCAATTCCAATCTATCGTTAATTTATCACAACTTGTTCACAAGTCACAACTATATAAAGGACAATATAACCTCAAAACCTGTTACAGTGAAGGATGTGCACGGTGCGCGTGGCGGTTGAAAATGAAACAAACCCTTCCCCTCTTCACCCGCGCGGGGGAATGTTTTTCATGCAGCTCGGAAAACAAAAACATCATGTTTGCATACACAAATGTGTATGGCCACGCCTGTTTGTTTCGATGTTTTTGTGTAATGTTTCGAAAAAACACGCGCAGGAGACACGGCTTTACCCATTCAAAAAGTTTTGTAATCAAAAAGTTTGCAAGTCCAAAAAACCCATTTTTTCCATAACTTCTTCGACGTATATGGCTGGTTTCTAAACGTGACAATATCCAACGTGCCCATTTCACCGTCACACACAATAAACGCTACCTTTAACGTTCTTTCCATTCACACGGCGCAGGCGCAAACTTTGTTCAGTTCAACTGCGTAAGTAAGTAGGTACTAGACATGCAATTTGAAAGAAACATTGTTGATTGTTCTGAGAACTAAGAACTGTTAAAGAACATTATAGATATCATAGGCTTTAAAACAGCCGGAATGTCTCAATGAAAAAATCGTTTACGTAGGTACTCTGAAAGTCATAATCCTAAAATATCTGAAGGGTGTGTGAGTGTTGTTTTTTTAGTTTGCATCCTAAAACAAAAGTTGGAAACCAAAATACCTTCTCCTTAATTTAGCTTTAATTTAGTTTTCCGTGTGGTGCCTGACGTAAAGAATAGCACTACCCTATTTCTTCCCGTGGGTGTCGTAAAAGGCGACTAAGGGACTCACTAGAGAATGGGCAGCAGCGTTCTCTATGCATTTTAACACCATACTGCGATCGCCAAGCCGCCTGGCAAGCGTAGCGATTATGGCAACCCCCCCCCCCCCATTTGGCAGAGGCCTATGTTCAGCAGTGGACGTCTTTCGGCTGAATGGAGGAGGAGGAGGGGGAATTTAGTTACGTAGGTTTTTAGGACATGACAGACTGACATTACCTATATCCTGCGTATATATTTGCATGCCGAAAGATAAAATATGGTGATACTAAGACTTTGATATACAATTATTACATGAATGTAAAACATCTGCACATTGTGTACCCACATTTGCAAATAACTTGAATTTTCAGATGACAGTTCTTTTAAGTAAAACACTGAAACATGCTCAGGCGCATATCGCGTTAGGTAAAAGACAGCCTTAGTATAAAGCCCTACCTTTTTCTTGTAGCCGATGTCATGGAGCCAAGAAAACTTAAAATATGAGATAGTAATACATCTAACATTATTATAATTTAGCCGTCGCTCGCTCAACTGACCGGAGGAAATGATTTATCAGTGCAGTGTACGTGATTTGTGAGCGCGGGCGCATGCGATTTAATCACAGGAAGCAACACCGGCGTGCCGTGATAAATCTGCAGGAACTTATCTATCCGATGGCCAGCTGCGGCCCGTGATTCATAATGCAGCGATAGTGCTGTTTATTTTGCTAGGAACCGCCTTAGGTGACGGCTAGTTAAACTACTATTACATAGGCGAGACATCGGCCTCTTTGTACCTCTTATTTTATTGTCCACCAACAGATTTATAGCTGAAAACTAATGTCAAATTAATTCAATAGCCTCTTTGATTCTTTTTTCACTGAGTGTCGTCAAACTTCCATATATGGATTCGTTTATGCCCCCATAATTTATGAAAATGGCGCGACATTCACAACCAAGACGAGCAAGAATACTGATTTATTCGTAGCGCTATCGGACACGAGATCTAAAATAACTACAAGTCATTATGGCGAAGAAAAACAAAATATATCAAACTCATTTTGAAGAGAGCCCCATATCAGAGCAAGTTAGTCATCAATAAAGCTTTACGAGCACAATCTTCTCGTACTCTGTAACTATTCCAAGTCGCGGCACGTCAAAGTCTCTATTCGTAGAAGTTGTTCGTAAAAACCAGTCTGTAGCGCGCGCTACTGCTCGCGTGCTGCGCGCGCGTCGCCCCGCTCCCGGCACACGCGCATGCGCGCGCGCGGTCCCGGCCCTACTATATAAACCCCTCGCCCTTCCTCATTCAATCATTCCCTGCTGACGCATCGTGCTCGCATGACGCTCTGTATCTTATCATAGTCGCCCTGTAAATACGTAGTCGTAACTTGTTTAGTCTAAGTTCGTAGTATAAACAGTAGTAAATAAATAGTTAAAATGTGTTTAGCTAAGGATGATACGCAATCACCGCAGAAGGAGGTCCCGTCACCTCGCTCGCCCTGGGCGAAGCTTCTAAGCCGTCAGGTAAGTTTCCAGATTCAACCGTCTCTGACTTAATCACTTGCAACTTGTTCCTCCCCCAACTCACGACTTGTTGTCCAGTTACATGCGTACTTATTATGTTTTCTTTGTTTACAGAGCTCCAAGCCCCGGCTTCCCCGCAAGGTGACGACCTCTACGCGGGTTAATCTTAATAAGTGTTGGTCCAAGTTAGGAGAGTTGATCTCCAACTCGGGCCCCCGCACTGACCTACCATCGCAAAAGACTGCATACCCCGAGGAACCTGTTCTTATACCTTTCTCGGACTTCTTCCGCCCTGTGGACCCGGTGAAACCGGTGCCGGTCGAAGAGAACGACAACGCTGAGAACCAGAACATCGCGAACAACCGCTTCGAGCTCATCAACGAGGACCTAGAGATCAGCGACAACATGGCCAACGAAGTGCGGGAGATCTGCTACACGGCCACTAAAAACTGCTTCGTATGTAAACTTTGTTATTAGTTACTTTTAAACCTTCGCTTCAGTTCTTCCTTTGGTACTAAAATGCAGTGAAAACAAAATCGCGTCTTCCATCAGTTAGTTTTAAACGTGCTCGGTAGCACAAATCCGATGTCTTCCATTAGACTTAGTGATGTGATTGGTGCGGCGCCTCAGCCTGTGATGTAGCCTAATGTTTGTGATCTCTAGTAGATATTAGTCAGGCGTTGTGTCATCCTTTAAATTAGTGTTGTAACAGTAAATTGTCACAAGTTTTGGTAGACAGCTTTAAATGATTGCACTGTACAATGATCAATGCACCAATCTCCGGCTATCCACTGAACTTCTAATGCGTAACAATTCCGCTTTGTTTCTCTTTCTTAATCCAACGTCTTCCAGTAGTTTTAAGTTTTTGCCTGTGATACAGAGTTTATATAACGATTGAAAGCTTTAACTAGATATAAGTCAAGTTTATTATTGTATAAGAAAAGTTTATTAGTGTCTAAGTTCTAGATTAGTTCGCAAAGTGTTCTTAAACATCACTTAATATTATGTAAGTAACTTTAGATTATTTTTCATGTGATATTCGCAACACTAAGTGAACTTTATTAGCTGGTAAACATATCGATATGAACGTAACATATCAGTAGAATGAAGCTTTAATAGTTTGTAAGACTTTTAAGTTAAATAATATCATCTGAACTTCCATTTTTATTTAATTGTGTAGTGTTTTTCTAAATTTTCTTTAACATTTGTAAGTTTCGCAGAAGTGGGCCGAGCGTGCCAATCTTAATTAATTTAGTTTTAGTTAGAATTTGCTAAGTACCCCTTAACTTGTTAAGTTTTAGTTAAGTTACTTTTCTAATATTTTTTGATGAATTCTTCCATTTGTGTCAATTGTTTAAGGTGACTTTTTTCTCTTATTATTACTCTTTATTATTATAAGTATATTAAATAATAGTAGTTAGATAAGCACTCGTATCTTAGACTGATATCGTTAAGAATTCAAGACTTTCGTTTGATCTCCGATTCTTAATAAACATAAATGTAATAACTTAAACATGATTATTATTTAATCACCCAATAACCGTTACACATGCATCGTAATATGATATCTAATGACCGTACATAAATACAAGTGAGAAACACGAGCTATTAATACAGTCATTCACATTGTAAAACCAGAGATATAATATACACTAAACAAAATAATAAAATCGCCAAACAAGTTTGAATACAACACTACTTACGTCTTTAGGCTTTGAAATAAAGAAAAGCTAACAATAACAACTGTACTAAGTTAGTACAACCACTGCTATCAACTACTGTTGATGAGTAATTTACGAGGCAAACCAAGCGAAGTTCCCGCGCTTTGCAACAGAAAAACAATAACAAAAGAAAATCATACCTACTACATTTACAGATCATATACAGACATGACATTAGTTTTTTTGCTTAAAATATTTTTTTGTATCAATTAATTACTTTAGCTGATCCACTAAACACTGCTACACAGGCCTGTTCGATGTTGCGCCAAAATATTATATCCTGACTCCTGTACAACAATAGATAATATATTTCTGTATACATGTTTTGCATGCTTTGATTCGGTTGGTTAATTGTAGGAAATACAATATTTTCACCACTCTAAATAGCTAGGTAACAGTCAAATATTGTGATTGATTTTTCACCCCTTTCCCGCAGCTCAACTAAAAGTGAAAACTGAGTGCGGAAAAGTGCAGCTCAATTGCACTTTTCCGCACCCGAACACGAACTTAGTTTTTATCAGAACTCCTTAACTATCATCATCCCACCTTCTATTCTTTGAGGCCTTTCAACAGAAACAAATACTTGATAATAACTAAAAATACTAACTCAAATGGTTACGTCGTGTATTTACTTTACATAGCCATTTGAGTTAGTAGTTGGTATAGGACTTTATTGGTGCATATAACCACGGACCATGTTGCTCAACTCACGTGTTAAAGCACGAACGAGAATTAAAAGGTCAAACCTGTAGTTCACAATCTATGACAGTTTGTGGATTTATGAATCAATTTAGGTAGGTAATTTAGCATCGGCAAAATTCGTAAAACCGATCACCATCCGAACTGAGTGCGCCTTCAAAATCACCAATATTTATAACTGCTTTAGGTGAAAATGATCTTTACGCAAACGCAATAACTTGTAAAGTCATATAGCAAAATACATTCGTAAAATTCAAATGAATGAATGCAAATTTTCAAATTTATACTACATCTAAGTTGTGTCGTACTGTATGTGAAACACGCTTTAATTTATATATTCTCTAGCTATTGTCCCTTCTGGAGGTCTTGGTCTACCCATGTGGCCAATTTCATCCAAATCCGTTCAGCCGTTTTAGCATCCGTAAACAAACAAATAAACTCACTTTCGGATTTATAATTTTAAGTTAGGAAGGAGATGTGTAGTATAGTATGTATCAAAAGAACGCGCGAAAAGTTTTGTTTGTTTGGCGAAAGAAATTATCACAAGTGCTTTTTTGCACAACCAAAATAAAATACGTAGATCGGTGCTAAGTATAACGACCAGAATAAAATCAATTATAATATCTTAGGTTATAATAATAATAACTCAATTTGAAGTGAATGTTAATAAAATAATTTTTGCACGGATTGTTTTTAGCACACATAATTGAAAAATTTCAGCAATCGCAACGCTTAAAATCCGTCAAGACTTGGTTTCAGAATTTGACTTATAAACTTCTCATAGCATGTTGTAACTTGCAAACTCCATACGCTAACCTTATTCCAGTATTGATGCAACATGATACTGGCACCGACTCGTACCAACAGGTCGCGACAAGTTCCGAAGTCAACGCCTACGAGACGTCATACCTGCTACCTACGGCCAGTAATATCTGAAAAAAACTTTGTAAGACGCCTGACACATTCAATATATTTTTATAAATCCAATTAAGGCATGAAACTTGTTCTTTGAGCAGAATTGCTAGATAATATTGTAAAAGGAGTATTAAAAAGGTTTGAGATTTATTTAGCTGCGTAGGCATCGTATAAATATTTAAATAGGGATTCTAAAACCTACTTAATCGATGAGCTTTGGAATCATTAAAAGACTCTCCACGACTGAAAATAATGTAAGTCAAGGTTGCCTGGAAGAGATCGCAGAAAGCGATAAGGCTGCCCATTAAAAATACAATAAAAATAAATAATAAAAAATTAGTTAAGTATAAAGTAAAATTATGACATGGATTAATTACAATCGAGGAAAATTAAATTCTAACTGTAATGTAGACCTGCCTGATCTAGGTTTATGAAAAACCTGTGTTTCAGGCCATCAATTTACATCAAACATTTAAAAAGAAGACAACAATAGGTTTATTACTAAGCTAAATTAAAAGAAGACATGATATTTTCAATGACTTAAAGAGTAACTATTTATTTGGGTATATTATTTTAAAACCAGATTGTATGTTTTGTAATGTAAAATGTATTATTTGCTATGTATTTGCTGGTGTACAATAAAGTGTATATAAATAAATAAGTCGGTAATTTTGCCACTGTGTGTAATCAGTAAAGCACTCATTAATTCATTATTTTCGCGACAGCAAAAGCTATTTCAGTAAATATTCGGTTTATTCAAGAAAAAGCGTTGATCAGATTTTCAGACTGCTAATATGCTTTAAAAGCTGTAAATTTTCCGCTTTGAAAAGTTTGTTGATGAAAATTTCTCAGAGAATAGCTTTGGAAAGATAAAATTTAACAATAATATCCACGAATGTACTTACTGTCTAGAAACCTAGACAGTTCATTCCGATTTCCCTTAAGAAACAGTGGTGCTTTTATTTAGAACCACTAACTTCAGTACTTAGTATTAACAAGGAGAAATCTAGGTAATGTTAGAATTATTCACTACTATTCCTGTACAATCTAGACTATACTGAACTAATTGACCAGAGACAGTTGCTTGCAGGCACTATTCTAAACGTGGTTTAAATTCCACAATTTACATCGTCCAGTTTAGCATTTAGTTTCGTATCATTAAATTTAAAACACGTTAGCAACTTGTTTCATAGCTAAATTGAAGGTTTACGCTTCTCACGTAGATAGGAAATTGTCTTTTTCTTTTTCAGCAAATTTAACTTACACGCAAAGACACTTTTGAATTGTCAAAGGAGTCGGTCAGTCAGAAAGATGAAGCTAGGTGCCTATTCCAAAGCGTAGTACCTAGGTACCGATAGAGAAGCACGGGCAAGAAACTCCATGGACACTCTTTTAAATTTTATCATAAAACCACGCCTGTGGGATGTAGGGTTAGGCAGACGTAACAGCAAAAAAAAAAAAATATACAAATTACATTCATAAACTAGTTATAAATAATAAATTGACAGATATTTTTTCAATTTTTTTTAATTTGTGGAATATCTATATTATATTAAATTATTATCTATATATTTTAACAGATAATAAGTACCTACTTCTACGTACACATTATTTATGAATTTAGAATGCTGTCTACAACACCTTAAACAAAAAAAAAACATTATTTAAATAGGGACCATAATCGTTACTCAATTAGACATACTTTTCTTTTCACCTCAGATAAAACTTTAAATAATGTCCAAAATACATTTCAGAGCAATAACAATGAAGATACCTATCTATATTGACCGTTATTTCAATCCCTAGAGCAGACGAAACCTCTTATCTTCTGAACAACCCTGACTTATTTCCATTCGCTATACTCGTAAAAAACGACGACAGTCATCAAGTTTTACAACCAAATAATTATGTTATTTAAAGCCCATTTTACTTGTCTTATCCATTAGAGTTTTATTTTATTGGTATGCATTAATATTATAGTTATTTCGTTGATGTGAGATCCAATGGGTGTTATAGGTGAGGGAATAAAGAGGAAGAGATTTGATCACCAAGCCGTTTAGATGTCGTGTTTTGTAATTATTAGTTATACGAGAAACTTTGTACTAAAAATTAAGAAGTTTGTTTAGCAGCGGACTGACAGCCTGAAAATAAAAAAGAAACGGCCCAAGTGCGTGTCGGACCATGCACAACGTAGGGTTCTGTAGTTAGGATGAATTTATCCCAAGAACAATCTTAACATTGTAGTTGAAAAACATACTCTCCCATACATTCAAACTGCAAAATGTAAGTTTATACGCACGATATTGAGAGATTTGCCATGTTATTTTAAAACCATAGACTTCTTATAGGTTTACTGCAATCTATAGGTATAGAACTATTCCCTGTATTTTTTTTGAAAATTTCAATTTTGCTGTTTTTTCTTCTATTTCCAAAAAAGATGTCTGGCACGATAAAGGTTTTCAATTTATTGAAATATGAAATACTTTACCTGAAATTATAATTAACAGAATTTTGAAAATTTCTTAACTAAAGGCGAATTTCAATTTCTTCTCACCGTCTTCCCCCAAAAGTGTAAAACGAGCTTGACCAACCCTAAATCTCTATATAAAACCTGTGGAAGGATTTTGTTATAATGTTAATTTAAAACAGGGGAGTCAGATAATACAACAGTTGGGGTGAGCACTTACTCATTCATTCATTCATTCACTCAGTGGGAAAGGTCGTGACCCCTGTACTGTGACGACCCGTGGCACAATTTGCACAGTTCAAAGTGTAGAAAGTATTATTACTACTTAATAATGTATTATTACATTGTTTGTTCATGTATGAATTCTTATTATTGTGTATCACAAAGGTATATTGTTAAGAACATATTACTTAATTGTTATGCCAATATTTTAAACTTATAAAGGATCAGGACAGCTTGACTTATTGCATTGCAAAATCAAGTTATGTTTTGTGGTTCAATATTAACTACGTAAGTACTTATAACTAAATCGATTCTCATCGATTAACAGCGATGTTGATGCCTGGTAATCCTAGCATATACGCTGTCCATTTTTAACCTCGATTCGAAGATCAGTTAACTGTTTCAGATAAGTGGAGCATTATTTTGGTAGAACACGGTGTAATCTTTACTTTACCGCTCATTAGTCGCCAGCTAACATATCTAATACTGGCTGGTATCTGCAACTCCACGTCAAAGCGCAAATCGTTTTTTAGATCCACCCCAGCCACTCAAAGAAGACCAGCAACGCCTTGATTTCACTGACAATCTCACGTAGGTTACCTGAGTTACCGCAGTACCTGTATGTGGCAACCCACCGGGCAGTTCAGCAGCACATGAGCTGCTGTCTCGTCGTCCTCCACGCAGGCCCTGCACACCGGACTATCTGTGACTGTGACAAAGAGGTGTTTATTTAATGACCTAGTAACCAGCTAATAAGTTATGACTAATGGCCTGAAAAGTTTAAAAGATAATGAAAATATAACTTTGCCATTACTTATTACACAAAGTCTAAAAATAGAAAACCTAACTGGGCTGTAGCCCGATGAAAATTATGTAAAAATTTAAGGAATAACCTCTGCTAAACCTTTCAGGGATTACCGTCGTGATGTTATGTTGTGTTATATAAACTATAACAATATTATAAAGAGAAAAGATTAGATTTTTTGTATGTTTATATGTCTTTTTGTTACGCTTTCACGCTAAAACGGCTAAACGGATTTTGATGAAATTTGACACATGGGTAGAGCATGACTTGGGTTAGGACATCAAATACTTTTTATCTCAATATTCCCACAGGATCGAGACTTATGCGCGTGAAACCGCGGGCTACTGTAAGTAAAGAAATACCATGACACTTTGACAGTGGTTCCATTGTCTCTTCATGATTAAATACAAAACGGAAGAAGACTGGTTGGTAGGTACTGAACTTGTCCATAAAAACTAGCGACCGTCAGTTACTTGCATCAGCAAAAATACGTATTTTGATAAATGAACTGTCGGTTTTACCCTTAAGTACCAACTAATTGGGGAAAAAGAAATGATTATGATCTTTGACCAACTGTGCAAATAAACCTTTAACGATGACCATGATACCGCCACCGATATTCAGTAAATATCAAAACTTATCAACGATCTTAATTAGCTCTTTAAGTGCAATCCTTTTAACAAACGAACTTTTTCTTTTCATAAGTTACATCCACCATCCATTCCGAATGTCAATTACTTCCAATTAATATTACTTTAAAAAACCAATATTATTATTAAAAATAAAGAATGTTTCGCAATAAAATAAAATGCGTTTTCTTGTACGGTCATCCCGTTATCCATTATTTAAAATAATTATAATAATCTTAAAGGTTTTCGTCATAAAATTTTGAGTTGCATTTAAATGGTAGGTATATTTCAGAAATAAATTGGTTCTGCTCGCTAATTTCTTTGTTAATTATTTCGTATTAAAATTCTCGTAAAATGGTCGGTGAAGCCTGATTTCTGTTTATCCTATACTTAAGATGATGTTGCGTATGCATTTAATATGATAACCAGGTTTTGGCCACGGTTGTAATGAGAAATACCAATTATTACTTGTACTTAATCATGCGTATGAGTACAGTATTTTATTTTAGTTCTGTCAAAGAATTTGTGTAAATGAATTTCTTGTAAACCGCAATATTGTTTTTGTTTTAAATAAAAAAGGTAAGGATGGGTTTAGTTCTAGGCACCGAAACTTACTTAAATAAACCTAACCAAACTTTAAGCTATCTTTAAAATTCTTATTATCTGTCGAAAGAGACTGGATCCTGCGACACAGGTATCCTAGTGTGGGCACGCCACAATTGTGGCGATAAGTCCCCTCTTTGAGGAGTGGCTAGAGAGGCGCCACGGCGTCCTCACCTTCCGCCTGACGCAGGTCCTCACCGGACACGGTTGTTGCGGGAGGTTCCTGTTCCGCGTAAGGCGGGAGGAAACGCCCGGGTGTCACCACTGTGTGGATCGCCCGGAGGACACGGTGGAGCATACGGTGGAGGTCTGCCCGGCTTGGGCGGAGCACCGCGGTGTTCTCACGGAGGCGATCAGCGGCGGCGATCTCTCGCGTCCGGCCCTGGTTCAGGCCATGGTTCGGAGCCAGAGTGCATGGGAGGCCGTCACTTCCTTCTGCGAAGCAGTAATGCTCGCGAAGAAGGAGACGGAGCGCGCGAGGGAGAGGCATGATTCGCGCCTTCGCGCCCCTAGCTGCCGCAGGAGACTCCCCGGGCGTCGGGAGTCGCGAGCCGACTTCCGGCCACCGTAGGCGCGGGCTTGCGAATGGTGAGCAATGGGTAACTCGCCGTCCGATAAGGACCAGGCCCGGGTCGACGGCGCGTTGTGTTCCACGCGCCCCTCAAAGAGATGTCAGCATCAAATGACGGGGTCCGTTAGGGCCAATGCCTGCTAGGGTTGCGAGTTTGTCCGTAAGGGATATTGCGGCCCCGGCACACAGGCAACGGAAGGGACACGGGTGGGTTTTAGTCAGTAAAAGTCTGATACGCCCTCCCGCTCCGCCCAGAGCGGGAGAAGTTATTTGATAATATCCCAATCTCAAAAAAAAAAAGGGTATCCTAGTGCGGTATCCAGTGTCATACCTGAATATTGGAACACTTGTTTTTTTATGAATCAATAAAACTTTATATTTATATATTTTATATTGCAGATATCAATAATTTAACGGATAATTTTTATTTATCCAAACGCACATAAGCTTAATATTATAGACAGCATTTAGGCTGTCTGTAGCACAACAAAGCCAATATAATTATGTATGTACTCATAACACGCCAAAAAAAATACAGGAGATTTCAGCCAATTTCGTACATCCCTACACTTATACAGTGTGGATTTTTGAGATGGGGCAGTAAGGACAGCTACCTTAACCGTTGTAGCTACAGGAAAAAGGTTTTAGGAGACTGTGATCAATTTTTCTCAAGAAGTTAAGGACAGTCTCCTAAGACCGCCCAATCTAAAAAATCTACCTGTATAAGTAGGGATGTACAAGATTGGCTGAATTTACCTAGTCATATTAGAAATGCGAAAGTAAATCTCACTGTCCGTCTGTCTGTTACCTTTCAAGCCTTAACGGCTGAACAAATTTCAATTAAATTTGACACACAAAACCAAATTCAAAATTCAATTATTTTATTTATCATAAAATTCAGTCATTTATTCATACTAGGCTAAGAATCAGCACTTTTTGAACGTCAACATTACATAAGACAGTCCACCAAAACGCCCACCCTTCACCACACAGTGCAGAAGCAGACGATGGCCTGGGTTAGGTCATACTTTTTATCTCGTGGCCAAAAGCTAGTGGTTCCATAAACTAAATCGCGGGGGGTCACCAACACACTATTCTTATCAATCACGTACTCTATGAAGAATCGAGAACTACGTGTCAAGCAATAGTTCAGAATACGAGAATACGTGACATTTGCTCAGAACGAGGGATGTCCATTTAGTTCGCATTTCACAAAGACGGCCAGCGAACAGCGGTTAAGAATGATAGATCGGTCGCTATTCTGTCCTCGATTCGTTCCGATTCGTCGGTGCTCACAAAAGTGCGACACCTCAGCTAGACAGGGATAGTAAACCAGTTGCGGGGATGGTTTGAATTTACAGTGGTGGGTTTCAAGCAAGGCGTTGATAGTTAAAGTAGGTATTGGATGGGCCTAATAAATTGTGATTAGTTGTGTAATCAGACACTACAGATTTTTTTGTCCATTAACGATATTTTTTAATGCAAATTATGAAATGTATATGCATTTAGTACAATAGAATTGATTCTCTAATCTTTGTAAATTGAAATCTTCATGGAAACTTTAAATAAGAGCTTTCAGTGAGCGTTCATCTTTGACTCCAATCAATCCCCATGATTAAAATAACACTAAATACTGCTATAAGAATACTATTTCAAAAAGCAACAACGTTAGGCAACGAAAAAGGTTGACAACTCCCACAGACAACATCAAAGGTTATATAGCAGGATACAGTAATAGGGCACCATGAAATCGCGTGCGCATCGAATCGCTTGAAAATTTCGGTTTTTCGGTTATTTCTTAGAGATTTGTACGGGCTTTCTTCGTCAATTCGATACACTGAACGGGTGTCAGTATTACAAACACATGTCCTTTGATTCAGGGTTTGTAAGCTATTGAGGGATGTGACACGGCTTTTAGATTTTCGCGCGATTTCACGGTTTCCTAGCCGTTACATTGATGTTGACTTACCTTCCGTCACAGCTGCTCGTTATGAATCTTGATTTTGGCAGTTTTACAGAATTCTGTAATCCTTATAATAGAGGTAGGTCATTATTCATGTTAACTATGTATGTCACATGTCTCATAACATTGTATTGGTACCTATGGCATTCCTTTGTCATCGAATTTTCTTGGCTTATTACTAGGATTAGTTAAAGAAACTACACTCATTAGGTACAATCAAGGGAAGAAGATATTAAGTAATTTTCAAACAAATTCCTTTTTTACTTAGCAAGCGCAAGTCAGCTTTTTGAACTGTCATTTTAATTACAAATGTTGGCAATACGTAGCCGGAAAAATGATAAGGTGCCTTCAATCTGCCTAGCCTTTTCCCAACTATGTTGAGGTCAGCTTCCAGTCTAACCGGATGCAGCTAAATACCAGTATTTTACATGGAGCGACTGCCTATGTGACCTCCACAACCCAGTTACTGGTTAAGACTGGCTGTCAGACTTTCGGGTTTCTGACGACACGTAACGACTATCAAAGATCCACGAATGACAGCCAGGACCAACGGCTTAACGTGCTTTCCGAGGCACGGAGGAGTCTTGGTATGTAAAGATGGTCACCCGTCCACGGACGGAGAGGCTATTATTACTTAGCCACGAGCTCCTCAAAATTATAAGGTCCAAATGAAAATTAACTTTAAGGTGCTAACTATTTAATTCGTTCGCTGTATATGGTACGTTACAAGCAACAAGTAACGAGTAAATTTCCTTCACATAAGATAAGTGGGGATTTATCAATTAGGTACTGAACTAATATTTCCCTCGTCATCGATACCTACACGATTTTCAAAACGGCCCAATTACTTTACAAGAAATTATTATTATAGATTATTGCGTAAACAAGTATATTGCCAGATCCCTGTAAATGTTGTCAGATTGCTCTTTACAAACTTTTATTGACTGAATCTTTTAGATTGCTATCTTCAGCATCTTAGTAGGTAACGACTGTCACTTAGAAGCTTATCTGTAAGTCTATCATATGTTATGTTACATAAATGCAGGTCAAGTACCACAGATAAGCTACATAAGGATCAAATGAATATCATGTCATAGATCCTTTGTGGGGTTACCAACGTCTTTGTCGGACTTGCTTTAAGTTACTGACTTTCCCTTTTACAATAATATTAGCATAGATATTGTGTTGATATAGAATAGCAAAAAGTATTAAGCTATAAAAATTAAAGTTTAACTTATATGTCATTTATTAGCTACTAAGACACAATCGATTTCAAAGCATTTCGTATTTCCAAAACGATTTTCAACAGGATTGATAAAAGCTTTTCAGTAGCTTATATGAAGGAGCTCGTGGCTAAATAATAACTGCTGCACGGGTCGATCCGTCAGGTTAAGCTACGGTTGCCAGGGTTGGTCTGTGGATGGGTGACCATCTTTACATACCGAGATTCCTCCGTGCCTCGGAAAGCACGTTACGCCTTTGGTCCCAGCTGTCATTCATGGATCTTTGACAGTCGTTACGGGTCGTCAGAAGCCCAAAAGTCTGACGAACAGTCTTACCAAGGGGTATCGTATTACCCAGTTACTGGGTTGTGGAAGTCAGATAGGCAGTCGTTTCATGTAAAATACAGGTATTCAGCTGAATCCGGTAAGACTGGAAGCCGACCCCAATAAAGTTGGAAAAAGGTAAGGCAGATTGAGTAGCTTATATCAATCCAATACATTTCTGACCTTTGCAGTATCGTTATCGCTGATAGAGTCACTTTGTCTAGGGCGGAGGTCCTAAGAAAGGTTGAATTCCAGACGTTTTTGGTACGCATAATGCTATACCTACTCCTACCTAAATTCTGGTTTGATACAAATGACGGTTAAAAAGTTAAAGACCGTCGAATCTTCGCAATCTTATTATTGGAAGATACGGGTACCGAAGTTTATCGACACCATTGAGGTTCATTGTAAACTAGATCAGAGACCGCGAACAAAATTTTTGCTCAACTTAGTGCGGAGTTCACCAAAGAAATTGAACGCGTTCAACACATATAAACGCGCTCAAGAGCTGTCAATGTACATACAATATTGCATAACAAATTTGACACTGACAACTCGTGAACGCGTTTAGACATACTGATCGCGTTCAGTTTCAGTGGTGAACTCAGCTCTTAGTGTTGTCCGGAACAACAAACGCCTCAGTCTACTACCGAAATACGCATCTACCGCGGTTGTCGCATTTGTCATCCGCAGGACATATCTTTAGTTTGTAATAGCTGCTCTAGTTAACATTGAGCCTCAATGACCGACACTTAGTAATTCTTCGTTTAATATTATAAAAATGATCTTCTTCTTTTCGTGTGGTTAGTGACTAACCTGGTGGCAGAGTTTTAAAGCCGCCCATGGACCTCTGACTTGGCTCCACATGCCGTCGATATTTAACTCTCAGACCGGTTTCCTCACTATGTTTTCCTTCACCGTTTTTTATAATAAATAATTTTAGAATAAATGAAAGACGTATTATTTATTAATTAGTGATAATTTCTAAATTTTCATCTAGTTATTTTACGTCATGACGTGGGCTGTCAGCTCTCCTAGCTGATCCTCTATTCTTTCCTTCTCTTCTAAATATGAAATAGTTTTTATCCCACTACACACACCATTAAAATATAAAATATTCGCGGAGGTCGGTTACCAAGCCCAACCGGACATAACTTCTGCAGTTCCTATTTCAAATACTTGCCAACATATCATTACGTATTAGTAATCCCCAAGCATGCGCCATAAAAGAAAGCTCCACCTATTACATAAGGCCGTCTATGCACAGATAAACCGCATAAGGATCTAATGGTCATGTGTGGCACAAGATATAACTGTTTGTGACCACTCTGTATTCCAGATGTAGATGAGGTATCAGACCCTACAAAACTGCGATCTTACTTTCTACAAGCAACCACTAGACACAGGAATTTAAAAAAATACTAAAACCCTACCAATATTCCTTATCTAAAACGAACAGCGTCAATTTAGTTTGATACATCATAAAGATACTACAAGCAAAAATATACAATTTAAAATTCTTGTCTTATAAACTTAAGTATTAGAAATCCCTACAGCATGCGTCATAAAGAAACCTCCAGCTGTTACATAAGGCCGTCTATGCGCAGATAAGCCGCATAAGGATCAAAAATGTTCATGTGTGGCAGGGTACACTGTTCGTGACTATTTGTGACCACTGTGTGAGGATCGCCGCCTCTTTGTCGGCGTGTTTGTGTCATCCGACTGAGATAGTCACTTATTTAGAGCAGTATTGTATGGTTGACAAAAAAGTAAGCTTGTGTTGGATTTAAGAAAGATAAAACAGATTTTATGTTTTGATTTTGATATTGTGGTATGAAAACATTGTTTTCCAAGGATCATATCGTTAACAGTAGACACAAAACACTCATTTTCAGGAGCAATGGCAATTTTGGTAATTTATACAAAACTTAATTTATGCCTGCGGTTAATATCCATCGGTCCGTCCGTCCGTGCGGTTGGTCCGCGGATGGGTGACCATCTTTACATACCGAGACTCTTCCGTGCCTCGGAAAGCACGTTAAGCCGTTGGTCCCGGCTGTCATTCGTGGATCTTTGACAATAGTTACGGGTCGTCAGAAGCCCGAAAGAACTAGTCTTACCAAGGGGTATCGTATTACCCAGTTGCTGGGTTGTGGAAATCAGATAGGCAGTCGCTCCATGTAAAACACTGGTATTCAGCTGTATCCGGTTAGACTGGAAGCCGACCCCAAAATAGTTGGGATAAGGCTAGGCAGATTGATTGGTTAAAACTAAAACAGAATACTATTTAATTTAATATCAAAAGTATTATAATAATCATACTCTGAAATTGAAAAACTCTGGATAAAGCTGCAAAAGGTAGCACAGTTAAGGTAAGGTACATGAGTTGATTTAATTTATCAGCTTTCATGAATAACGTTGCACTGCTAAATTTAGTTTGTAGATTTACAGTCACATAAGGATGGGATGTTCATGTCATGTGTGGCACAAAGTACGTTTGTAACCACTACGTATGACAGATTTGTCTGTGGTTTAATTTAAGGCACCTGAAAAATATCATCGGATATTCTAATCAGTTCTCGTTATAAAAAAAGTCAAAGTGATATATATATGTATAACCTACTAATATTCCTTATTAGCTTTACAGCTCACGTAAATATATTTTGCAACGGTATTGTCTACAAATTATAAATCTTACTTGCTACCAGTACCGAACAAGGACGCAACTAATACCGTCCTGTCACGTCATCACATCAAATCAAAATGAGACCAAACACCCGTTCAGAATCACAAAGCTGTGAAGACCAATACCGATACCACCACTTGGCTTGTTAAAATTCACGGCCCCACACAATTCCCTTAGAAACAGCCTCATCTAAAACAAATAAGTCTTGCGTGAAATTCAGATAATGTTGTTGGTAAAACTGTTGAAATACCAACTTATCTCCCACAGCTCCAAAACTCAACATCAATCCAATAGCATCTCTATTTCAACGAAACAAAGATCAAGTTATCCCAAAATTTCAGTTTGGCAACGGTATGGATAAGATGGTTTTGACAGTTCACGCTTCAATATTCCAACAAGGGAAGCCAGCCGAAGTGCCGCATTTAACAAGTCCTCAAGGTTTTCGAGGGTGCCAATGACTGGTTCACGGGTCTTAGGTTTGTTAAGAAATAACTCAAATAACGCCAATATTGATTCATGGTCAAGCCGTGAATTTTCCTAAAGAGACCGGTGGTTATCGGAATAATTCCGTCAATACAGCTTTTACTTTATTTAGGCACAAAGGAGATTAGATAACAGTGGATTGAGATATGCTATTAATATAATAAGGCTTTTCAACAATGCTTATTGAATGTTCGGATAAGTCGCTATTGTAGTCCTAATCAAACTTGCAACCTGTACACAACAGTTTATTCCGAGCGTGGGCAGTTATTAATCAAAAAATTAAGACAATTACTATAGAAAAACCGGCCGAGTGCATGTCTGACCACGCACAATGAAGGTTTCCGTAGTTGGGATGAATTTATCGCAAGAACAAACTTAACATTGTAGTTGAAAAACATGTTCTCCCATACATTCCAACTGCAAATGTAAGTTTGTGCGCACAATATTGAGTTATTTACCACGTTATTTTAAGACCATAGACTTCTTATAGGTTTTCCTGTAATCTATAAGCATAGAACTATTCTCTGCATATTTACCAAAATTTTAGACTCGGTAGTTTCGGAGATCCTTATCTCCGAAACTACCGAGTAAGAAAAAACCAAAAAAACCAGTAGATACCAACCAGTAACCATTGACCATTCCCCCCCCCCCCCCTTGGGGGGGGGGGGGAATGGTCAACTTTCATCTACTTTCTTAAATATTTTTAAAAGCATTTATTTTAAAATTATGAAAATAACGTATTTGACATCCTTTGACGCAATAAGCCCTTTCATTTCATATGTCACACAGTATACGTATAGATTTCAAAAGTTTCGTTTTTATTTTTTCTTGTTCTCTGTCTCTGTCCTCTTATTTGCCCCCCAAAATTTACTCCCGTATTCAAAATTCTTTTATTTATGATACACATCCGTATTTGGGTCACAAAAATTAATTGGGTTATAAATTGGTCCAGTAGATTCGGAGCAAATTGTCTGTGACAAACAGACAGACAGCCAGCCAACCAGCCAGCCAGACAGACAGCCAGACTCACGAGTGATCCTATATGGGTTCCGTGTTTTCATTCGAACGTACGGAACCCTAAATAATATCCCTTAGTCAATAAAACATAGAACAGTCGTGGCCCAGTGGTAACGGCCGTGACTTACGAATCATAGATCGTAGGTTCAAACCTAGACAGGCGCTTTAATTTGTGTAAATTTTTCATCACCACTGCTCTCAAAACGGGGAAAGAAAACATCGTGAGGAAATCGGAATGTTCTAGAACCAAAAATTCGAAGTCCATGTGACATCTACCAACACGCACTGAGCCTGCGTGGTGGATGACGGCCCTCTCCCTCTCAACGAGAGGAGGCCTGTGTCCCAGCAGTGGGAACACTAAAGGGTGATTGATCATGCAATAAAAAATAGCATGTTATAATTTAATTTGATAATAATTCGCAATCATATAAACACTTGATGCGAGTGTGGTGTTTCTGACCAAATGTTAAGGTAACAGCGAATTCCAGAGTCCTTATAGGCTGTCGTCAAAACATCTGGCTTAAATTTACAACCAGCGCAACAGCATTCTTCTGGGTCAAAGAACAGGAAGTAAAAATTAACAACAAAAAAGATCATGATCTTAAATCCATTAGATCAAGTGCCAAAAGCCCTTAAAAATAAACAAAAACCATTAGCACTCCAGACAATTACAGCAAAACAAAAAAGCGTCACTTCCATCACCAGCCAGCTATCACAAGTGGTTCCCACTGTATAGACAATGGCCTGCCGTTGACACGAAACTCGCATTAGTGGTGAAGAGGCTTGTTTTTCGCAAAGCACTGGTATACAGGAAGCTATTACTGAACTCAGATAATTAGGTGCGGTGGATAACACTTAGGGACTTCCGATTCGCAAGTAGGGTGACTCTGAAATTGTGAAAAGTTAGCTTAAGTTCGTGGGAAAGATGAATCTTAAGATTCCTGGTTCAGTTTTAGTGGTTGACATTTACTAAAGAAGAATTTAATACAATAATATTAATTAAGATAAAGAATGGTTACGCGTAGGTTATATTTAGTTTATGTATCTACGCATCTGATTTTGTCGGAAAAAATGAATAAATTGCTTTGCAGAGGATAGTTAGATTAAAAATCGCACAATAAAATCCGAATCAATAAACCTGCAGCGTACTATGAAAAATAACACAGAAAATAAAACATAAAGATAACGAGAAACTTTATCTAAAATATCAAATCTAACCCAAATTACTGACCACACGACAAAACAGCAGGCTAGGCACCTAAGCCGCAATATTTGACGCAATCAACGAAAGGAAATGTGGCGACAACACAGCCCCATTAGCCCAATACACAAATAGTCAACTAATCAGAAACACGTGTCACAAAATAGTCCATAAAAACTTAAACCTACGAATTCCAAGTTTCTTCTTCCTTTTTGTTACTTTCGCGGTCTTTTTTGTAACTTTCGCATAATTTTTTGTTACTTACCGATATTTTTTTAATAGTAACAAGTGGTATATTTATCTGCACGTGTGTGTAGCTGCGGCAATTTCGTGCGGTTTTAAATTACTCCGCATTCCATTTTTTTACCGGAAACTGCGGATTTTTGTGCGTTCACGAAAAAAGTGGCGAAATGTTTGACGAAGACTGTTAATGTCGTTATTACAGTTTTTTGAAAAGTTGAGCCGGTATATGATGCTGCATGTGTATCCCGTTATTTCATTGATTTCGGAAAAGTTCTTATTACGTTTAAATAATAACAATATAATAATCTTAGTGAATACTGCAGCACGTATTATAAAGATCGCACTAATTGAATAATGTCATCTGCAATGCCATGTAAGATATAGAATCGATGTTGCATAATAATAAGCGATATCGTAACATTTTTTTTTTACTAAATTTAAGTATTTGATTGAATAATCGGGTAAGTAATTCGTCGGGCAACATTATATAAAAGATCACGTTATCACCACAAGTTATTATTGGCATGCCATATAATTTGAAGATAGTACATATACATAATATGAGGCAGGTGCAAACGTTACCTATAACTGAGACTTGCAATAAAAACCATGGCTACTTATCTCCAACAAAACGTGTCCATTCTAAAAGATAGATTAATATAAAAAAATCGCCAAAGAAACCCCAAAAACTCACGTATACTGCAAACGGTTTTTTCGCAAAAAACTATTTTATCTAAGATTCGGTAACTTAATACTTACCGACTGACCGAAAAAATAAAAAAAACAGAAAAAAGTTTAATTGTTCTCGCAAAAATTTGGTCGAAATCCTGGCCTCGGGCACAGGAAATGACGGGGCGGCAAAAAGCTCAATAGAAGCCTTCGAAATGTCTTCGATTTGATGGATCGCCGTAACACAATCATTTTACGAGAGAACTTAGAAGAGCCTTAAAGTGCCCCTTAAAAATCAAGAGATATTCTTCACTTTTATTGATGCTGTAAACAGGTATCTTTCTGAACCAACCACACCCCAAAACAAACTTTGTTCCATTTAACATAACGTTCAAATTCAAACATACAATCATCGTCACTTACATCGAACACCGCGACAACTTTTCACAAGTGCGAAAAAATTTCAGCAAAGAAATATGCACCCTATTTTCTGATATTGAAAGTTGAATCTTCTTTGTACCCTGGGATATTATTGTGTCAGTGCAGTTAAAGTAACAAAGCATTTTGAACACGTGTTAGATGGCCACTAGGAGGCATTGGAGCTTGTTTGCGTGTATCCAACAGATAATGGGGAGTCGTTATCGCAAGTAGGACGGATGCTACTGACAATAGGAGTGACCTATGGATAAATTGTTTGTTATAATACCTGGGTTTTGTGTTTAAGCTGAAGAGAATTGAAGTGTGTAATTGTTTTTGAAGATAGCAAAGACATTAATCTTGAGGCTTATAATTTGAATATGCCTCTTTAATCCTCTCCAGTCTCCCATATCCTGCCCCTGAAAGCTAAGGAAAACAAAGACCCCGAAGTTGTTATCCAGTAATGGTCTTGAATTTAGAACAAAACGCTACTTAAAAGCCTTTAAAAAGACCGTCATATGAAGATAACCTAAGTCAAATAAGTAGGTATCAACACATGATCTCAGTGTGACAATACATGCAACATAACAGAATGATACATAATACGTGTATAGGTGCCTATTATATCATCAAAACCTTAGCACACTACACTGCCACAAAAACGGTAACCATAAACTTATTCTTTAATCTTTAAAAACTTTTGAAGACTGCACAAAAAGGATCTAAAAAGTGGGCGTAACTTTTACTGTCATTTCTGCGCTAGCGCATAATAGGTGACGGCCTTAGCTCGCGCCGACCTATTATCTTCCAACAAAAAATATACCCCGCCTCGCACAATTCAAAAATTCGAAACGAAGCGTAGCCTTTGCGAATCTGGGCAATAAATTCCTATTGATTGAATTTCGGACCCATGCTGAGTATAGGGGCTCATTATGATCCCAATAATTTTCGTAATTTTTTATTGGATATATTTCTTTTTTTTTTGTTTAATTTTATGATGTCTAACGATCTCTTGGCGACTGTCTTTAGTGGAGCGCGTTGAAATCTTTTGTATTAGCGGTTATTGGGTGCAACTGTTTGTAAAAATTAACAAGTTTTAAGTCTTTGTTTAGAGAAAGTCGAGTACTTAAAAGATTTTAAGGATTTTTCAAAAAACTGCATCGCTACTGAGGAGAGTGAGGGGCAGTCGAAACAGCATTCTGAAAACTGTAGCCGAGAGCTTCGGCTCTCCGATTGTACAGCAGTTTGTGCGGAGGTTGATTTTTACTAACACTAGGCAATAAGTTATTTTTTGTATGTTACTAACACTATATGGATATTTGTGTCCGAAATAAAGTTATTCTATTCTATTCTATAACTACGACTACTCTGTGAGTCTGTTTGAATTCACGTGCCCAACGAGTTGACTGTGATTCGTGTTGTTTAGAAATAATAATGAATTAGGGAGTGGCAAATAGCAAAGCCACCAATTTTCTCACACGATGGTAATTTATTAAAGATAATAATGTAAATGTAAATATGACGAATTCTCACTGTTCTGTTATTGAAGACATCGAGCGTAAAGTAAACCTCTTAGAACTGCGCTCGAGCAAATCTCTTCATATTTACGTTTCGCCACCCAATTGTCAATTTGCTTAAAGTTGGTAAATAATAATAAAGAGCCCTTTTACCCATGATTTAGCGATTTATAGTCTAAAGATAATGTCGTATGAAAGGTTTTTTTTTTCAGATGAAAAGTTGTAGCTAAACTAACCCTAAACAAACCCATCTATGCTGCGTTCGCAATGTATTTGCCAAAGATGTAAACAAACACGAGTTTTTAGGAAAAACAACTGTAAAGCCGTAAACACATAAGGTTCAGTTTGCGCTACAAATTCATATTTTTTATGACTTTTTCAACAGTGGTAATCGGCCTAAAATCAACTTTATTTGCACTTGCATAAAGTTGATGTTTATCTAAGTGGAAAAGTCGCGTTTGTTTACATGTTTGACAAATAAATTGCGAGCGCAGATTATATATTCATCTCGAAATACCATCTCACTTTCCCCAAATCTTATTAAAATCACTTAAGTAGTTTTATTTAAACTCTAGTGAGAGGTAGTTCCTCCAAAAGTGCTGAAGAGGGAGGGGTGTGGTTTTAGTTCAGAAGTTCGTCTTAATATGTATTTAGTATGGTACAGGGAATGGCGAAAGGTATGTATAAAGATCATTACGCGGTGAAGAAAGTAGTTTGGGCGCGAAATTAATACCAAACGGACAGCAAGTCAAGCTCACTTTCTCATTTACATTAATAGTAACAAAAAGGCGTAGTGTCCGACCTTTTCAAGTATTCCGATCTTCAACAACAATAAAATCAATACTCTTCTTCCCCCTCCCCCCCTCCCACCATTACGTAATACCACTCAAACGACCCGTTCATTCAATCTTAAGGATCTTAGCATCGCCTCATGAATGGGCGGCGTACGCGCAATCGATTTCACAACGGTCACTCAGTCTTCGAATGGCGGAAACTGACTTAAAAGGCTTCGCGAGATTCCGTGAGAATCTCGTGAAATTGCTTCTTCAGTATTCCGTGAATCTTAAGCATGTAATCGACGTTTCCTTGTTATGTCCTATAAGGGTTTTGTATGGAAATTATGTAAGGTTCATGTACTTTGTGTATAGAGAATGAGTATCGAGTGTTAATTAGTTACGGGCACCTATTTTACTGCGTTTTCTTTGTAGTTTCAGCAAAATCCTAAAATGTTTGTGAGTTTAATTATTAAGCTTGGGTTTTTCCCTCGTGTAATCTATGCTTTGATTCAAAATTAACAAGGGTAAATCCACAGTGCAATGATGAGATGGACACTCAATCTTGAATAGGGATTAAAAACTCTTTAAGCATTAGTCTATGGATTAGTTAGAATTATGTTAAAGCTTCTTGCAACTTTTTCTTTATTCTTCGTTTATGTTAGCAGAACTTGCATATTCCAAGGTTTCTTTTTAAGAAGAAAAAAAAACCGGCCAAGTGCGAGTCGGTGGCGCACATGAAGGGTTCCGTTCCACCGTACAATACTTAACACGACTAATTTTTTTTTAATGCACGTTGTAAAAACACGTTTCGTGTATGGGCAACCCCTTTAATTTTTATTACGGCAATAGACATACATAATCTGTGAAAATGTCAACTGTCTACCTATTACGGTTCATGAGATACAGCCCGCTGACAGACAAACAGACGGACGGACAGGAGAGGCTTAGTATTACGGTTCCGTTTACTTGTGTCTTCAGTTCTTGTTTTTTCTTTTAATTTTTTATTGATCTAAAAAAAAAAAAGAAAAGCAATCACACTGATTTTTCCAATGCACTTTAGACATTGGCAGAATAGTCGACATCGGCTTTGCTTGCCATATAATAAAAATAGAATACAATAGGGTTCCGTTTGGCACCCTTCGGGACTTCGGGTACGGAACCCTAAACATGAGCAAACCGCATGAAAAAAATTTCTGTAAACCATGTAATCGGCATTTCCTTATTATCTCCTATCCTTCTTACAATAATCTAAGGTTGAAGTACATTGTTACTATACAATCCTCTATGAATTAGTTTAAAGTACCTACGCAGTCAGTATAGTATGATTAGATACGCGCAAGTTTGTGTTCTTTGTTAAACATATTCATTGATTCCCACTTTGTATCACTTTAATGCTTTTGCGTTGTATTCTTTGGAAGCTATTTATCTTGCTTTTAATGTCAAATTTATGTGACTTCTATGGAGATATAGTAACATCAGAGACATTAGATTCTGCTTGAATATCACCTTTTTTTTTTGAGTGGGAAGTTGACAAATAACTTCTCCTGCTCTGGGCGGAGCGGGAGGGCGTGTCAGACTCTTACTGACTAAAACCCGTGTTCCTTCAGTTGCCTGTACGTTGCCAGGGGCTACGGTATCCCTTTCGGACTTTCCCACGACCCCGGCAGGCATCGGTCCTAGCGGAGCCCGTCAGTTGTGCTGATATCTCTTTGAGGCGCGCGTGGAACACAACGCGCCGTCGACACGGGCCTGGTCCTTATCGGACGGCGAGCTGCCCATTGCTCACCGTCCGCAAGCCCGTACCTACGGTGGCCGGGAATTGGCCTGCGATTCCCGACGCCCAGGGCGTCTCCTCCGGCGGCTAGGGACCTGAGGGCGTATATCACCTACATGCTTGTTCATTTTTCCATTTGCAATTGTCGTTCATGTCCCAAGAGTTCTGGTTCTTTCTGCTACTGGCACACAGGTCCGTCTGATAAAACAGTTTATATTCAATGGACGCCTACAGCAGCAAGGCGTGTTGATGCATTGCTGACCTAGGATATACAATGCCGCCCATGGGCATGTGACATTTGAATTCTGTTTATTATTTCTAAAAGCTTATAAGGTAAGGTTTTTGAAATAATAAGCAGAATCCATATCGAGACAATAACATCGGAGCTATGGAAAAAAATGTAAAGCAAAGTCACAAAAGCTACTCAAAAAATTAAATTAATTTAAATTTTAATAAAGTTAATTTTCGAAAAAAAAAACATGAATATTCAAAAAAATACGGGCGGTCTCATGCCCATGGGTGGCATTATATGGCTGATACTCCCATTTGCCTATAATTCACAAGCACACGATAAGGTAAGGTACCTTTTTAATAGGCTTTTATAAGCTTGTTAAACTTGAACACGTTTCGAAAGAAATAATGAGGAGTACTTTCTTCAATTTACTGCAATACAAAGTATTACAACTAATTACCTGTCTTATCCTCTCTCCTCTTTACCACGTTTCTAGTTGAGACGTATTTAAAAATACCCTGGACTCACGTAAATAACTCGTCTCACATATAAGGACCGAAAGCAATGTGTAACTGATACATTCCTCTTTCCTTTCTAGAGCAGGATGAACAAATACTTTAAATAGTTAAATACCAATCTATTAAATATGTACGACCACATATTTGTCAAATTATATAATTAGCGGTATATAAGCAGCTTGTCTGAAAGTATGGGCAATCTGTAATACAATTTGTCGCAGCATATCTAATGCTTGCAATGTAATGGATTTGTAAGAAAATGTGATAAATCCCGATTCCTACAAGCAGATAATAGAAATGCATAATTTTGTCATTCGCATTTGCATTTAGTGTCTTCATGGGTTCTTTAATGTGAGCTTAGAAGTTATCTATAAAGCCTATACTTAACGATGAGTAAGCAAGAAAGAATCAGGCAAGTATGTTATCAATTTACATCCATATTAAGAGCAACTAACTTGAAAAGAATTAATCGCCAAAGAAGCTCATCGCATCAACATTGTGAGACTTCAAAATGAAGTCTGCGAAGCCACTAGCACAAAAGTCAGTCACTAAACTACTTATCCAATCACCAACAAAAAATAAACACTCTTACGACGAAAATAACTTCCAAACCTTCCCATAACCTACACAAACATTAACCCGTATCTCGTTCGCCGCCATTTTGGTTCGATCACCAAACAGCGCCCGCGCACTTGTTTGCAAAGATAACACGATCCTGAGCCCAAAACAAATATGTACTCAGCTCTCAAGGACGACCGTGTTTGTTAATAGAACAACCAGTTGATGTAGACCTTCAGGGGTGGTAGTAGTTGGTTGGACAAGGTAAGTGTTTGTGGGTCTTAATAGAATGGTGAGGGAAGATCTTTTTGTAATTATAAAAATATTGAAGCTGGGCACGCGAATTTTGGGTTCCAAATGGTTCTGATAACTGAAGAAAGAAGTTTGTCAGATTTTACTGCTCGTATGGAACTGATTTTGATGTTTGGCAGGTAGACATAACGGATAAATAATAACTTCCCTATTTCTAGTTGTGACGAAAGACGGGGTGATGAGATTCTAAAAGGAGGTATTCCCCTCAGAACACTGATTTCAACAGCACTTGACCGAACCGCACCTGAGCACTTCCGCGAACCGCACTGAAACAAAAAAAATATATGTGCGGTTCGGTGGAACAGTTTATTTATATTATTTTCAGTCCTCGTACGGAACCTGCATCTAGAAGCAGTAGGTAGACCGTAGGCTTCTCTATCATTTTATCATCAGCTAGGGATTCATATTTAGTCAGTTACCCATTCCCTTAATTTAACTTTATCACCAATTCGCCAATCATTTCAATTTACAATATTACATTACACATTTACGTAAACATAAATCCAATCAAGATTACTTTACGAGCCCGTATCCACAGCTATTTCCCCACAACATACCGCCGCATTCAGAAACAGCACACAACACTAATTACAAAATCGGATCACTATCGCCCTCATAAGGCCGCGCCCTATAATTCAATTAGGAGACCAAACATAAATAGGGTTGTCAAATCTAAGATACCTTCTAAGGGCCCATTCATTGCGCACGTGTGCCCACAATAGCGGGTTAACCCGACAAGCGCTGCGGGTCGCCGGGACCGAAGTGAGAAATTTCACAATAGTGTCAAAGTATTGAAGTTCGGCGTGACGGTTGAAGGATAATGTCTCAGTGTGAGGCCATTGGTGGACTCTTGATTTGTGCTCTGATTGCTGAACGCTTTGTACGCGGTGAATCTATTTGGGGCACAATAGGTTTTGGTGGATCTTGGCGTGTTTCGCAGTTTTGATAGTTCTTGAAAGAGATTCCTTGGAGAGTTCGATTTTTTTAATGCCGACAATCAATTTCTTACACTTTGTCACGTTAATAGTCGCTCTAAAATTGAACGTGTGTAAGGGAAGCCCGAGATCATCAATGGGCTTTAAAGATCTACGTCTTACATTATACCGAGAACTTATCTTGAAAACTCGAAATTCGTGGGTTGTTTTCTTAACAGCACATAGACATATCTAAAGTACCCCAGTTTCTCACTGTTAGTCGTTACATAATCAACCATTCATTCACTTAACGTAATCAGGTACTTTAAATATTGGTCCCATAACACCAATATTGAGCGACAACTCTTCACTAACGGGTTAAAACTTATCTGGCGACCTAGTCTCACTTCCAGCCTTGTTTCTTCCAAGACAGAGTTCAAAATTGATTGTTCCATATGTAAATTAAGATGGCATTCCTAACCTAAGTCAAGTATTGTTTAAGTAAACCGACGGTATCTACACAGGATGCAAGGTTGTTAACAGGTTTTATCACTTCCTTCTAAGTATTCAAATGTAGTGTTCCTTCTTATTATTAACAATTATGTGCATATGTGATAAGGCCGTGTTATGTGTCGGTACGAGTTACGAGATAGTCACGACGACGGCTGGTATTTCTTTATGTTTTAGATAAACCCCGCTGGGTGGTTTGGTCTAGATTTATTTGTTAGACTTTTGAAAAGGTAATGTGTTTGGTAACTATCAAGTCATCATCTAGGCTTAGCATTGTATGTTGGGGTCGGCTTCCAGTCTAATCCGATGCAGATGAATACCAGTATTTTACATGGAGCGCCTGCCTGTCTGACCTCCATAACCCAGTTATTTATTGGGTAATTCGACTCTTGGTAAACTGGTTGTCAGGCTTTCGGGCTTCTGACGCCCCGAAACGACTGTCAAAGATCTGCGAATGACAGCCGGGACCAACGGCTTAACTTGCTTTCCGAGGCACAGAAGTATCTAAAGATGGTCACCCATCCACGGACCGACGACGGCGGCTAGATAGCAGAACGTGATCGATTGATTCGGGCGACTGTTATTACTTAGCCACGAGCCCCTTTAGTAACTATCAATTATAGGATCAAATCCTCAATCAACTTCATTTTCGCAGCCTAAAAAGAGGCTCATATCTCTTCAGTTTAGGTTCTAAAGAACTAGAGAAATATTTATTTATTTAAAACACAATTATAACACCTTTACAGACTACATCCAAGGCGATGTTATAAGTCGCAATCTACACAATATTACAAATATACCTGTAAGCAAAATTATAGAGAACTAAAGAAATTACAATATACATTTATATTTATTTTTTTATTCTCAAACATCGGTACATTATTTGTTGCTTTTACAATTTTACCCGCCAAACTTTCCAGTTTGATAGCGAGAAGCGCTTATAATAATGTGACAACGACATGACAACGTTTATAATAACCAAACTCTTTCAATTATTATATAATAATAATAATACCAGCCTGTTACTGTCCCACTGCAGGGCAAAGGCCTCTTCTCATACAGAGAAGGCACGAGCATTAAACACCACGCTTGCTCAAGACGGGTTGGCGATTTCAGACTTATATTAACTATAGTCCAGGTTTCCTCACGATGTTTTCCTTCACCGATGTCAGTAATGTCCAAGATAAACTCAGAAAGTACATATGAATTGAAAAAGTCACATTGGTACTTGCCCGGATTTGAACCCACAACCTCGTGCATGAGAGGCTAGGCCTTACCCACTGGGCCATCACGACATTAGAATTATTATATGTGTGTTTGTAATAGGAGGAACCTCTTTAGAGATCATCGCGACGCTTTTCATGACAACCACAAGAAAACGCTAACTGGTGCAGACAGTCTCTAAATCAATGAATAAACTCAGTCTATCGCAGTCTCTCACAAGTAAGAGCTATATCAGCCAGTTCTCCATTACACGACACGTGGATTTAAGCTTATTCGTACTAATTAGCCTTTATTGACTCCAGAAAAATAAGAAATGCTCTTCTCTGATCAGAGATTAAGTGTCTGTCAGGTGGTCCGAAGAATATTTTAGTCTTCAGTAAATGAAAATAAATGAACCACTCTTGCTTTTAAAGTGCACATTTGGTCCATCCGCCAGGCATTGCAATTCCATTAAACATAAGCAACTATAAATAAAACATCTACAACAACTTTTAAATACAGACACGTCTCAAAACAATTAATTCTAATTCACGTGCGTTCTCAAAAATAACAAAAGACGACATAAGGAGACAAATGCTCGACATTTCGGTGCAAATCACGCTCGTGCTTCCAAACGACTTTGTTAAGAGCATCTTAAAGTAAGATGGGTAAATAAGGAACCATAAATGCTCGGTGGTCGAACCTCCCGCGGCGAGCGTCGCAGACGTGCAAACATAGTCGCCAAAATTTTGTTAAGGTACGGTATCAATGCTGCGATTTTGTCGTCAAACTACTAGGGATGCTTGGAAAAATGTTACGAAATACTGATAAATATAGGTAAACATATGGCGTGAGGTTTTTGCACTAGGCACTGCTCAAAAAAAAACATCTATTAGAGCTAATAAGCTGACTGGAACTTTTGAAAGAGTGTCACATATTAAAAATACAATTTAAGTCAAGTTTGAAATTTAACTTGTAGGTTCGTATTCCTAAAATACGTATTGATTTGCAGAGGTGACAACTAGTGAACTTCACCACCAACAAATAAAAATTAAAAACACCCCAGTCGCGCCAGAGAAACACCACCTTAACATTGTCCCGTGACACACAAGAAAACGCTAACTGTCCCACCGGAGGCATTGTTTCTTTCATTCGTAAGGCAAATATTGGTCGAGGCTTATTCAGGCCGTTTGCAAACATTGCCCTACTGGGTGGCGACTAACAAAGACTTTCGTAGAAACTGCGTGACAACACTTCAAATATAGTGATTATACACTAATTGTGACCAAACACCTGGACTTTTATATAGTTTTTAGCGTGAACGACATATTTTGTGTATTGCTTTAAATGGAGCTGTCGCGTCTAATTGATGGGTACTCATTGTATTTGTAGTTACAAGTCGCGAACATGAGGAAATTCGTGTCGTTAAGAGAAAACATCTGCTGGCAAGGAGTTGGAAATTTATGATGAGAACCTCTTTGAAACATGTTTGTTAACATGTCAAAATATTTCTGTGTAGCTTACCTTTGTATCATTTAATTGTTACTCAGTCGTCATCTGTAGTACGCAGAAATCTTTAAGTCAACCTAAGATAGCTAAACCCAACTTTTACTACACATACAGCTAAGTGCAGTAGCAAGCTTGATAGATTGGGGATCGTAACATAATCCGTGAAGGAGTAAGGGAATGTACCCAAAATAACGAGGATCTCACGGAAAATCGACTTGAGTATATAACCTTGACATATATTATCCAAGATGTAGATGAGCTTCAGGTCTACTCAACGGGGGGTAACCAGTCATCTTCTATATATATAAAAATCAATTGCCGGGCATTTTTTTTTTTTTTTTTTTATTATATTTTAACTTACACGCAGTTCTTAACCAAACAAGTAACAAAATAAAATAGTAACTAACAGAAGACTTTTAACAGATTTAACTGCGGGTCCCAAACTAGGCTCAGCCTGTATCTTGGTGACCCAAATTATACACTAAGTTAATAATTTAACGTGTTCTGCTAGCGTAATAGCAAAACTGAAATTTATATTAATATTAAAATTGATTCGTTACATAAATTAACAAAATTTACAAAAATGTGAGTACAAAGAAACCAACAGATTACAAACAAAACAGTTAATGTGGGTGAGTGTGCAGGAGTGTAAGTGTGTGAGTGAGGGTATGTGTTTTTAAACAGAGTGTGCAGGTATTAGCTTGTGCTACAAAGTAAACTTTCAGTTTCCTCATAAGTTCGGCCCAGCAACCATTCTTTTAATTTAGTTTTGGCGTCAGAGTAGTTGTGCGGTACAGTGAAGGTTTTGCTTATAGCATTGAACACTCGTATAGGTAAATACGATGAAAATCTGGAAGAAAAGAGGGTTTTTGTTTTTGGAAGGGGGATTCTTTCAGCTGTTTTCCTACCCCTCCTACTGCAACTAGAGCGATTTCTGTTGACTTTAATAAGGTTCAAAAGTGACCCTAGGATGAACAGTTGGCGTACGCGTAAAACCCCAGATTCCTTATACAGTTAGTCCGTGGAAAAACGCCGCGGCCTTCCCAGAAGTACCTTAAGGACGGCCCGTTGGGCCCGTTCTAGCTCCAGCATGCACGTCTTGGCGGCGCTGCCCCAGACACCAACACATTATTGCAGGACCGATTGGTATAAAGAGGTGTAAACCTGTATACATATATTCTTAGGAGCACTGGCACGTAAGAGTTTCGCAATGTAGATTAATTTGCGAGTCTTTTTTGCGAGTGTTTGAATTTGAGCTTTGAAAGACAGGTTCTGATCAATTATGCCACCCAGGTATTTCGTGGCTTCTACTCTGGTAATGGCGCTACAGTTGCAATCGATAGCGGAGACGGGTGCTGCTGTTAAGACATTGCATTTGTCGTTGTGTACTTTTAATATATCAATGTTTGGTCTGCTAGATCGATTGACGTGGAAGGTCAAGAAATTAGTTTGTTTTAGATTTAGTGTCAAGAGATTTTGTTCTAGCCATACTGTTATGATACTCATCCCTTTTTCAGCTGCATCCAGAGTCTCTTTCCAAGTAGCACCGTGGAAAATAACTGCAGTATCATCAGCGTAACAGATGACTTCCGACTGCGCCATATTAAGCCTCAGAATATCGTCCATGTACATGATGAAGAGGGTGGGTCCCAAAATACTTCCCTGCGGCACCCCGTAGGCAATCGGAAGGCTTTCGCTAACGCTATCCCCGATTTTGACAAGCTGATGTCGACCAGACAAGTAACTTCTGAACCAGTCTAAGGTCAGGCCTCTGACACCAAAAGTTTCGAGTTTTTTTCGCAGTGTTGGAATTGAGACTGTGTCAAAGGCTCTGGCAAGGTCAAGAAAGACACCAGCTGAACGGTGGCCCTTGTCTATGTTTGAGGCGATAATGCCAGTCAACAGACTCACTGCTTGCTCAGTAGACTTCTCTCGCCGAAAGCCAAACTGCCGCTCCGAGAGTAGAGAGTTTTTCTCTAGAAAGCTGACGAGGCGATTGTTAACCAGTTTTTTTGGATTTTAGAAGTTACACACAGCAGTGAAATTGGTCTGTAGTTATCAGGGGCAGTTTTGGAACCACTTTTGTGAATGGGCGTGACAACAGCAGTTTTCCAGCAAGTAGGAACGGCTCCTGTTTCCATGCTCATATTGCAGATGTATTTTAAGGGTTCCAGTATGTATTTCTTTATGTGTTTAAGGAGCAGAGGCCGAAATTCGTCGAGACCTGGAGCGCTTTCGTCCCTGATATTGTCTATGATGTTGATTTGACAATCAAGAAATTAGTAGGGAATGAAAACAGAGAGTCTTTAGGTGGGTTTTTGCCTTCAACACCGAGGTACTGTTCGTCTTCCATTATTGGCCGCCCATTTAATATATTGCTTGCAAGGTTCTGACCAACTGAGGCAAAGTACTCATTGCACTTATCAATGGAGATATTGTTGTTTCCTTTTTGTTTTAGCAGTTCTTGGTTGTCGCTGGTTCGCTTAGGAACTTGGCATATTTCTTTGATAGTCCGCCAGAGCTTTTTTTGGTTCTTTACTACATATTTCTTTCCAATTCTTTCCTGTCATATTCTGCTTTGCGGTTACGTAGAATATCATTGCAGTAGTTTCTATATCTTGAGTAAACAGTTTTTAGAACATCATTTTTAGGTTGCTGGTTTGCTTGAGCGTGAAGAATGTCTCGATGACGGATGCATCTAATAAGGCCTGGCGTAATCCAGGGCTTTATGTTAAATTTAGAACGACTGATTTTAGTTTTTGAGGTGTGTTTATTTAAGATGTCTGTCAGGGTCTTATTGAAAAGGACTACAGCATCATCAATGTTTGATGCGGAGGTAACATCGGCCACATACTAAGATCATACCTGAAAGATAGAAAAGTTAAAATTCAAGTAAGCGGCGTAAACTCATTGGGGTCTGAAATGGCAATGGGCGTTCCTCAGGGTTCGATATTGGGTCCATTCCTCTTTTTAGTTTATATTAATGATTTACCACAATTACTTCAAAATCAACCTAAGATGGTGTTATTTGCAGATGACACATCGTTGATATTTAAAATAAACCGACGGTCACAAAATCTTGACGACGTTAACAGCTCTATTCTTCAAGTCCAAGATTGGTTTACGGTAAATAATTTGGTACTAAATAAAAAAAAAAACCAAATTCATTACATTTAAATTACCTAATGTTAGAAGTAGCGAATGTGACATCATATTGAATGGAGAAAAACTAGAATTTATTAATCAAACCGTTTTCCTAGGAATCACGCTAGACGAGAAATTACAATGGGGACCTCATATAACAATTCTTGCGGGGCGGCTAAGCTCGGCCGCTTATGCTGTTAGAAAGATACGACAGTTAACAGATGTAGAAACCGCGCGTCTGGTCTATTTTAGCTACTTCCACAGTATTATGTCGTATGGCATTTTACTGTGGGGTCGGGCTGCTGACATTGAATCCATCTTTATTTTACAAAAGAGAGCTGTCAGAGCCATTTATAATCTACGTCGTCGCGAATCTCTCAGGGAACTATTTAAAAAGATTAATATTATGACGGTACCTTGCCAATTCATTTATGAAAATATTATGTATGTAAGAAAAAATCTACATATCTTTAATAAAATAAGTGATAGACATAATTTTAATACTAGAAATAAAGATAAAATAGATCAACCATTTTTCAGATTATCTAAAGTACATACATCTTTTATGGGGTACTGTATTAAATGTTACAATAAAATACCTTGTGATATATTACAATTAAATGAAAGAAAATTTAAAACTCATATTAAAAGTACACTCTGTAAACAAGCATATTACAAATTAGAGGATTATATCCAAGATAAGAATGCTTGGAAACATGCTGGTCCTGCTCCATAGGACAATTTAGAGTCTAGACAAAATCAAACTGGTTGCTTATTTAATTATGTATTTGTTATTTTTTATAACACTGATTTTACATTCTGTGACTTCTTGAACTCACACACTGACTTATTAGTATTACTTGTTAAAATGTTAGGAATATCGTATAATTTTACAATGTTTGTAAATATGTGAGCACCATGTATCTGTCACATATTTAATTTATCTGTAATTGCTTTATTTTTCATTATTTTTTACCTATCGCGGTATAGTAATCTTATTCTAGATGCATCGTCTTCACATATAATTATATAATTAATGTATGCAAAATATTGTAAAAACATTTTAAAAGAGTAACGGTGGAGTTTCTTGCCCATTCTTCTCCATACGAAAACTACCTTTTGGAAGGGGCGACTAGAATCAATTCTATTTTTTGTAAACTTGACGTTCATAAGTGCCTTTTATGTGCCTAATTGAAATAAATTGTTTGACTTTGACTTTGACTTTGCCCAGTCAAGCTGGCTCACTTCTTCAATCACCATGCGGTAGTCAGTTTTGAGTTTGAATCTGTTTTTGGGTTTGCCTTCTGGATGACTGTAGTTGATACCAAGCAGCACTAGTTGGTGATCTGTTACCGAGGCCTAGACAAGCTTTTCCTATGAGTAGAGAGAGATGAGTAATAGCTGGCAACAACCCGTGTTCAGCCATCAAACATTGATATGGGGCATGGACGGCATTCGGGGAATCATTTAGTAAGTCAATTAGTCTTGGAAAAACTCGAAAATGGTTCGAGTGATTTGGATAATTATTGGTTATGTTTTGTTCGCATCAATACAGGTGTGGTTTAAAAAAAAAATGGAAAAACCAAAGGAACAGCCGAAAAATCGAAATTGAAATTTTGACAGGACAACGTCTGACGGGTCAGCTATAATATAAAAATTAATCATACTTGCTCTTTTACGAGTGGAGTGTGCTTCGCTTTGCACATTCAAACGAATTATTTTCACGATTTCAAAAGGTTTAGAAACAATCATCACTAATTAATTGGAATAATTGGATTATGCTGTCTGACTAGTTATCATATCATCAAAATGATATTAATTTATGTTGTCTTAGAACATTTCTTAAAAGTCAACTCGATGGCCTTTTCGCTGTTAAGCCGTTGTTTTGTTCTGCCCATATTTCAGAAATGCGAATAGATAAATGTTTATTTTACGAGTACTTCAAACGAAAACCAAATAGGTATGCATAATATAGGTAGGTATTTATTTATCCAAAAGTGCCTAATAACAGAAACAGAATACATACATAATATTTGTTACGTTACCTAGCACAATAAATACGAACCTTTTGTAAAATCCACTTTTCATATTTCTACACGCTACAAAGTCTTAACAATGACAACGGACGATCCTTTTCGGCCAATGTTTGGTTAGGTGCATATTACATTGTCGACTCCGAAATCAATTTACGATAATTGTCATTTATTATGAAATAAATATGATGCTTTATCCTGTACACCATTGTGTAGAACTACCTCCAAAAGATTTGGACCATTGATCGCATTTTATTTTGCGAAGAAATTCATTGGTGTGAAAGAATATGCGCCCGCGCGGATGGCATTTGACAATAATTATATTAAAAGAGACCATAACTTGGAAGATATTAGGCGGAACGCGAAAGGTTTTGACGGGAGCCATGTCAAAGGATGTTTTCTCAGCTTATAAGCAGATGTTGAGAATATTTGTATTGATATTAAATGAAGTGAGGTCTTGAGATATGTTTGCCAATTTAGAGGATCCATATCAATTAGTGTGTATAAATAAGTAAACGCTCAGAATACAATGCAAGACTTTTGTCAACTCCGTTTATGAAGATTTCCTCGTCTACAATTGCCGTTTCAGTGAATTAAGGTTTGCATTGCCGTGAAGTGGCATCTGAAGCGTTTCCGTTGCTTCAAAATATTTTTTCGCAGCACTATATTTTTTAAACTGTTGTTAAAAATCGTGTACGTATTACTAATAAATTCCTTAGAATAATAATAACCTATTGATAAATAAGCGGATTTTATTTAACATAAAACGTCGTTTAACCGAATCGAATTCTCTAAAAAAGAAATCAATTTCAGAAAATATAAACATTAATCACCATCTATACAATATCATCTAACGAAACGTCAAAATAATTCAGCATTAATATATTTTATTACTAATTAATTTCCATCTTTAATAGCGTGAGCACCATTTTAGCTTCATGGTTCATAAAAAAATATATTTGAATGTGACAAAGAATGTTATCTTGTTTGAATTTGTGTGATATTTATCACTATTGGTCTCACAAACACGATAGAATTGCCTTTTAAAGTGAATTTGTCTCGTTTTTGACTACTAAAAGGTCCATTAAATCGCCTTTTGTTGGTTATTGATTTGTAGTTGGATGCGAGAAAAACCGTGAAGGAGGTACAGGTTGCTTCATTTTTGGGTTGAGTATATGATATTATTCTAAAACGAAATAAAGAGTAGTAACAACGTGTTACACAATTTTACTAAAACTTTTGAATGCATAGTTGCGTCTTATTCTCAGAAAGATCTTTCGAAGATTGGCATGTAAAAATAACTGTGGTTAGGTCAGATCTCAAGAGATAAATAATATTCATTTTATACTTATATCGTTAATTTGATTAAATCACAAAGATGATACACAAAACGATATTTTTTTATTAGTCCCTTTTACAACAACCCTGTACATTCAAAATCGTTTAGCAAAAACTTGAACCGTGTAAACGACAAAAGAACTAATAACATCAATAACTGACTCGCATAATGACTTCAATTCTCTCGCTTGGTCGAAGCCTTTCACTTGAAGTCTTTTACCGACTTCTAAATAGTGACTTTAATAAATCCTAACGCACCTTTAAACTGTTGACAATGATGAAGAAATTTGGCGACAATGAAGACAAATGTCTTGATATCCAGTTCATTTGAGCGAATAAATTCACGTCTTTCGCATTGTTGAAATTATAAAGCGTGCCATATAAATATATTATGTTCTTTTGTAACTACTTAGTGAGACATGCATGGTGTTCTTCTTGAAATATTAAATCGTGCATTGGTAGAAGCAATGCATTCATACAGTACATTTAATAATATTTTATATAGTCTCCCTATCCTTGCAAGTCCAAGTATGTTTAACCTAAGTTACTTTGAAATATCATCAGGGAACATAATGCAACCATAGAACTACTTGATTACCGTTTTATGCGGAATGTTTGCGCTCAGGATTGGGGAAAATTAACTTTTGAAGCAATATTTTAATTGCTTTTATATTAGTGTTGATGTTATTAGATAGAATTACTTGATACCGTGGCAATTTTTTTTGTAATGTAACTGTCTGTTTCGTATTTTCAACATAACATTTATCAACAATTAACATTTTATCAACATAACCATTTATGATATTTTTCCTGGACATTTAACGATTCAATCAAAGTAAACCATTTCTCGAATTATCTAACAACGTTCCATATAGACAACCACAAAACAGAAACCCAATACATCACTGTCTCAAAAACAATACATTAATACGACAACAATAAAAAACACGATCATAATGCCCAATTTGTCCCAGTCCACGTGTCGCGATGATTCGGCCCATTGTTTGGGTCTGCACTCGGATTAGGCCCGAAGGCCTCGCGATAACATCTCGGTCCTTTCATACGAAAGACGTAGATGCTCAGATAAGAACATTGAGCACTTATTGTGTAGGACAAAGAATAGATGTACTGAAAAAATGAGCCTCTGATGGCCGTGTGTCGCCTTTTTTGTTTAACTGTACTTTGAAAACGATTGTCATGAGTTTTTCCTAAGTTTGGTGAAATGATGGCGCCTTGGTGTTAACTGAAAAAATGTGCGTGGTCATTGGTACTTGAAGTTGACGAGCGCTTTTGTCTGTGACTGCTTTGTTCATAGCACAATGATGGTCATCATCACTCTCTATTCTCGTCTGGTTTTACTTGTATAAGGATGCACTTGAGAAAAACAATATTTCATCGTTAGACGGTTATGCCTGTTACTTTTGTCGGCAGTTGATTTTAATTGTATACAAGTACAACCATAATTTTATGATATAAAGTTGATACTTAACTAATTTCAAATTTTATCAGTCTCACTACCGCAGTTCATTTCCGGTAAACTGCCAATATTATACGGCCGTTTTCTCAGAAAATCTCTTGAATCAAACCAACTGACAATAAACAACCGCCATCGAAAGTCCCACATAACACTTCAAGCACAAAGCGGTACACGTATAGAAACATTCAACAAAAGAACCAATCTTGACCAAACAATTTACATGTCAAGTCGTGAGTGAAGCACCGCCTTAAAATACTTAGCGAGTTGTATGTACCAGCCTTTGAACACCTCTAGTGTTGGGCAAAGCGAAGGTTCGCGCTCTAGGCGTGATAGGGCGGGGCACTCTATCCTAGGGCGGGGAACTCAAAACTTTATATTTGAACTCGAAACTACTTCTAAGAACATGGCCAATTTGTGAAATTAATTTGTTCGTGTTAAAATGCCGACGCAAGCTGCAAATTTCGGTTTCTGTCGAGTCATTCAAAAAATAAATATTTTATATTTATAATCGGCAATGATAAAATTTGACAGCACGCAATTTATAATTTTGTTAAAGATCCTGCCGAATGTTATTTCTTCGTAGTCGTATTAAAACTTTGAAATTTTACATGACTTGTGGTAAAATCTGCAATAGATATGTGTAAAAGCCAGTGAATGGTCTGTTAGTTTGTTGACGTGGAGTTTCTTGCCGGCTCTTCTCCATAGGAAACGACCAATTTAAACAGTGCACCTAGCTTCTGTCAAACGGTTTATGACAATGTTTTTTTTTTGACTGTGTTTTATTTAGCCATCACTTAAAATCTGTTATTTAAAAGAAGACCTGTGATGTCTGTATGTCTATGTGCCTGAAAATAATTATGTAGAAAAGGAATGATCAAGATCTATCAAGTCCAGCAATACTGCCTACGAGGAGATAAAATTGTAAGACAATTATTAAAAAATTGTAACACAAATCAACATAATAGCTTGAAATTAATAGCATCTCTAACAAACAGGCCAGCCTATTTCGCGGGAAACTTGTTACATCAACCTGATGGGCGTTCTGGGCGGGGAATGGTCCTTGGGCGAGGACCTATCACTGACCCACTTATAAAACTCATACAAATAGCCAGGTGACTCACGCTATTTCATATAATTAATTTTAGAGGGCGTGGTTTTGAAGCAGCTGAACGTTTTTAATCAGGATTGTTTAACTAGGTTTTCTTAAGGAGGTTTGCTTAGTAAGCAATATAATAGTATTTAAAGATCTAAATTGATATTCGATTTGATAGGGCTTGGGTATTTTAATAGAGTTAGAATCATGTATTTCATTGTTTGTAAAAATTGATTGAAGAAACTAATACATTTTAATGGCACTCTTTTTTCCACATAAACTGAGAACATTAATTCAAAAAGTAAGATAGTTTAATTGGAGTATCTTTAACGTTACCTATGAATACGGTCAACATAAATATTTACCACTCACTGCAGCACAAAGCTCAAGAAATAAGTCCCAGAAAGGTCCTCATTGACTCAATTTAAGTTCCGCAAATATTTAAATCACTAAACCTTTAATACCTATTACAAAAATTACGCCAAGCATCCTCGAGACATCGTCTAAATATTGAAATAGTATTAAAAGCATTATTTTCATACAATATGATCGGAACAAAATAGAATCTCCACACAATGCGACCGTATTTACCGTAACTCATATTATAAATGTGTAAAACCATTTAAATAGCAAAGTATCAATAGATGAATGTTTCTTTGTATGGTGAACCAACTTGGCCGTGATATTCACGCACATTTTATTTGAAGATTTTATTGAAATTGTCTTAGAATATCCATCACTCAAAACTAAACTTTAACACAACGTTACCAAAACTTACATTTCAACGCACAGTTCAAAACTGCGAAAACAACAATGCCAGCTGAGAATGAGTTCCATTACTACGGAAACAACATTCAATTTCAAACAGCAAAGCTACTTCATATTTACTTTTATTGGAAGGGCTTTCAGAGGCAGCTAAAGGTATACGTATTGTCGATAATCAGTGAAGCAAACACTTGTTATTTTAAGAGATCATCCACCCTTAAAGCTTCTCTTTGAGTTTAACAAAGAGGTGTATAATGTATTATTTATAGGACACAGTCGGTAGGCACATACGGGGCCATGAATGTGTATTGTTGAGTACTGAAGACTCGACATTGCTAAATTGTACGTCCACTGTATCATCAATCGGATGGTTTTATTTCTTGACAATTGATCTACAATATTGTTTGGGATGTTATAAGTTAGGTTTAGTAGTCGTTGGTGGAATTGAAGAAAGGACTCCGATTTGCGTCGGTTTTCATGGTTTTTATAGCTTTTAGAAGTTTGACTTTAATGGACATTGGATTTTTTTAGAAAAGGAAGAGAACGTGATGAGTGTATAGGTAATTAATTCGTCGACGAGAAATGGATGGCAATAATAACTAATACTGGCAAAAGTGGGTCAGCACTAGCTGATATTATTTTAATAGCGCCGTTTATAAAGTAATAGAGTTTTGGAAATTGACTAAATTGGCGCCCAATTTGGACTGGCGACCGTCCAAAGCCAACTGCTATAAATTCCAAAACATTTTTTTTACCCAAAATCAATTTCAGGGACAACAACAGCCCCCGTCGCCATTATAAAAATATTAATATACAGAAACTTTTCGTCCTTCTATTTGTTATTTATTAATGTCGCTGTCACGAATCGTATAAAAAAGTCCGCTCCAAAAAGTGACTCACAATGCAGACGCTAATCTCTTCGAGGCACGAACGAAGCATGTCAAACCAAAAAAGGGTCGAATTCTAATACTTAGTAACCATTAAATAAATTCAGTATACAAAAAAAAGGAGAAAAAATTGTCCGTAGGCAAACCACTTTTAAATATTTGTGCGCATATGGCTTCCGGTTACTTCGAGTGGGTTATGCTAAAAAATACATTAGACCCTTGGTTTTTATAACACGTTGAATTGAATGTCCTATGATATATTTTCCTTTTGAATTGAAAAAGCGAGAGGTTCAAGGGAGATTAGGTACGGTCCGAATTTCTGAATAGATCCCTAATCCAAATATATGACTGTTCTCTAATTTACAAAGGTTTTTACTTCGTTTGTGGAGCTTGCCTGTGTCCTTACAAAAGGCTTATGTGTTTGATACAATTTCACGTTTCTCTTTTTACAGGATTTAAGCTATAAAGTGATATCACAGGAATTATCTGTGTCATGGCTATCCGAAAATGCTTCAACTTATTTTTTAAGGGAACTTGGAGGCACTTAAAGGGCTGAACTTTTTCATAGTTATGGAATAAATCAAACTGAATGTGGAGTGTGCATCTTCATACGTTTTACATGCAACATATTTTTTTCATAAATAAATAGGGAACTTGTAGATATGATAATGATATGTGATCATTTGAAATACCAAGGCTAATGATATATCACAGCACCTAATGATTGCTGAATCATTCAGCTATTTATAACTTTATTATAAAAAAACATAAATGTTATAATGACGAACCGCCTCATATCTGCATAGCAGGTAGCTTTGTTGGTGCAGTGTGAAATATCGTACACCTACTCTAATAGACTACTGCAGTTCGTAACACAGTGAAAATTATTGCGTACCACTGCCAAAATAGTAGCACTATACATAACATGTACTCGGTATATTTTGAATAGCTGGCACATACGCAGCCAGTGTTTACTACATTCTGTGTCGCCATCAAAAGAATTAACGCGAAATAAAATGAAAATGACATTGTCCTTAGAACCGTTCTTAACTCTAAAGTAAGAGATCCTAAATACATTCTAATTTCAAGATTTTTAAATCTTATATCTTCAGCTTGACGGCTAAGTGCTGACCTTTAAATATGTAATCATGTCCGACCCAAAAAAGTATTTAGCACTCTTTGTAAAATATTCTTTGAAAGGCAGGATTCATAAATTATTCTCGCTGACCTTTAAAAATTTTGGCCACACATCTTCAAAATAAATTAACCATACGACTTTCTTCTCAATGAATATTCATGAAACCGTTTCTAACGACTATACATGGTGACCCATCGTGTTGAACTATCGTCGGACGCGCAATGTACACGAGATTATGATCATATAGCTACCTGCCGACGTGACGCGATATTAAGATGCTATCTCCATCAGATAAACTTCACAGAAAGGCGTTATAAATGTATGAGGAAAAAGTTAATTACCTATGGCTATAAGTTAATTCTGCTTAAACTTATGAGAAAATTACAGAGGAAGGAAACTGCGTGTTTGTTGGATGAACGCTTGCCTCATTAGTTAATTAATTAATTAAGATAAGCAGAGGAATTGCTAGTTAACCATTGAGGACATAACACTTACACACTTTGTATTTAATATATTTTCTCATGACTCAAAATAGATACTAGACTGACAAACTATTTGGTAATTTTTCACAGTGCATCTAAATCCTATGCATATGGTTTAATGTTAAGCGTATTAATTCCATACCACTATCTTTTCCTGCAACTGCTCAATGGAGACATTTAAATGAAAGTTGAATTAAAGGAACTACACATACTTAAATAAAAAAAGAACTACTAATACTCAACAAGGTCTAACAAAGCGGATGGCAGCGGAACTTGAAAGCGCTTTCAGTCTATTGAGAACTCAAGGCATGAAACAGAAACGAGCCCATTCACCATCACGTAGATTCTGCGTCAAAGGATACAAGGACCATACGGAACACATACAAGAACCTATTCAAGAACCGTAAAATGGGTGCTTCTATGCCACATAACACCGACCCATGCTATAATGTAATTCCGCTAACCGACAAAGGGTTCCAAAGCTGTAAAAACAATCTTAGTATACCCCCGAACTTAATCCTTCACAAAGTGTACCGACTTACCGAAAGTATTTCCAAAACAGTAGAAAATCCCTTTCGGTATCAATTTGCCGCCTCAACTACTTCGTTCGTGTTTTAAAAACATTCCTTTTTAAACGATTTTTTTTTCATTTCCTTTTCGCATTGTTGAAGAATTGTTTGCGAAAAAAATAAGATAAATAAAATATGGCGGTAAATCGTTTACCACCTTTTATAAGTTTTTCATCTATTTGTGTTGTAATGTGCCTTTGATAAGGTAAATATTGAACAATAAGGATAACAACATGCTGTGGAACAAGTTGAAAAAATTTGGAGCTGGAGTAACCTTTTTTTATTTTACGTTAGCTGAATTTTAGATGCAAAGAGACTAGAAAAGTCCAGTGATTACGAACTAGAAATATTTTGCTTTTGACACAGCCGATGCTACCTTATTTTTTCCTACGGCATCCTCATATTTCCTACTTAAGTTCCTTCAATACGAGGAACACAGTTATCCGCCCACAAGTTTTTATCAACGCAATATTTATTGCGGAACAGAACCGAATTTCAAAACAGTTTTTTGTCCAGACCTCCCGACCTTAACAAAACCCCGAAACGTTAGATAGGACCTAAATTCTCGGTGCACAATCGACCACGCCCACAAATGTACTATTATTGTACAGTTCACTGTTAAAGGTATTTCGCATCTGTTAAATTCGCACAAAGAGTTTCCTGTTCGGATTACTAGATTACGATTGGTATCTTGCCTTAGGCCACGGTGCCTTTATACAATTTACTTTATCGGTCCGTCAATTCGCAAGTGTGATTTGATTGATGATGTTCCGCTACCGTGATCTTTTTTGTTGGTTCAATTGTGATTTTGAAATTAGTTCTAAGTACAATAAATAAATGCTTGGTTTTTTTATACCCTAATTGCGTAATCCACGATCAATCAGAATTTGAATCGTTCTGTAACAGATTGCTAATCAATTGCTTCATAAGTTCGAAAAAAAAATCTTCTCAACAACGTAAATATCGCAATGAATGTTGTTGAACTGTCAAAATGAAACAGATTAGTCGTAATCGTTTACGAAAAGTTGTTGCGTAATTAGATAGGTGACCTGCTTTGAATTTTAATTCGCTAGGCATACGATTTAGTACAAGCTAGATGTAGAAATAAAAGTGGTCATTATCTTAACATAATAATTATTATGTGAAAATAGATCATCACTTGATAATCATTTATATCAGCATGGCGCTATGAACTTTGCTATCATGCATTTTAAAATGGTTTCAAATCTCAAATAAAAGAACCCTGCTGCACTCAATTAAAATTTAAATAGCATCTCCACTGTATCAACCGATAATATAGAAACTAATTAATATCAAATATTAAAAGCGCAAAAGAATTTCTCTGGAATTTTGACAGTTCCTGTACCATAACGACCACCCCGATTCGTTCCCCACTCGAAATAGATCCTGCCTAAAACTTCACAGCCTAATTATGAAAAATAAGACATAGTTTACAATTCTCGTGTCTTTAGTTAACACGTGCTCTCATTTTTTTCTCACAAAATTCCTCTAAAAATTAATTTCGGACGGAATACGTTCGCAAAAAATACTAATTGCTTTTTGTATCGCCGCTTATGCTTTTGTGTCTGTCTGTATGTCTCGCAGCAAATGTGGGCTTTGTCAGTGAAAAGTGTCAAATTACGTGGCACGAGATGGGAGATAAACATTAGGGCTGGTTCACGAGTGCTGTCAACTTTGTTTTTAAATTTTATTATTTCTGAAAAAAAAAATGATTTCCACAAAGAACATAAATACGTATTTTATTCTGAATTACTTATGAATGTTTAGAAAAAAAAACGTGATATTAGTGCCAACACTAGATTTTCTTTTTAAAAATGGAGTGGTACCTAAATCAAAAATCCTTCTCAAAAATGAAATCCCCAAATCCAAAAGATATAAATTACCATTAAACAATATTTTAATGAACTAAACCCATCAATTTATAAAATTAACGATATAATTAAATTAAATTTATTTCACAGCGCTTGCATCCCTAAACTGGCATCGCGCTTTTTGCGCGCATCCATTTTAGTTTTTCGTAGATTTTGCTGCAGATAATAAACTGGCACCAACTCAACAACGTCTCATCTACCGATCACACTGCAATTCAAAATGTACCGTATCTGTAGAATATTCAAGTTCAAGTTTGATTGTGGAGGTGTTTTACATAAGTTGCGTATATTTCAAAAGGTAGTCACGATGCAATAGGCAACTAAACGGAAAGAAGCGGTAGATAAAACGGCGACAAGTTGGAGAAATATTTCCAAAATATTTGTAAGTGAAGCCGGGGGACCGCCCGCGGGCGGGTAGGGCAGGACGCACTAGATACCGGAATTCATCCGCTGAATAGCTGAATGTGATGAACTTGAAACCGCTTTTTTTTCAATGTAGAGAATAAATATGGTGAACTTTAAAAAAATGGATGCTGCTTCCATTACGTTAGTTTAATAAATATTGTTTCGAAGGTAAACTTTTCTTTTGATACTTTTACTGATTTTGGTTTTTTTTTTAAAAAAACCGAAATCAGTAAAAACATATTTTACGAGAATATTCAGAACAAAAAAATATTAAAATCTAATTATGTTTGTTTGGTTCCTGTCCTTCAATTAAACAAACTTCTTTTTTTTAATTATACAAATAAAACAATAATAAAAAATTAAAACTGAACAAAAAGTCATGAAGTCCTGCCCCTAGACAACCTGTAACCTTAGACAAAGGCACCTCCACCACCATCTACAAAAACAAATAATTACAAAAAACACGTTTTATAATGATGAGAGAAAACCAACCAACCATCCAATGACGTCTTAAACTCATAACCAAATAATTACAACTACGCACATCAACAAAAAAGTAGTTACTATAACACAATAAGATATAAAACATGGCAACAAAACCTTAGATTATTACATCAAAAAACCTGGCAACACATAAAAGAAATGTTATTCTTATTTCAAATTAATTCACGCGTGAATTTTGCATTGATAGTACAAAACAGGAGGTTATTCTTAAGGTTTATATTGAATTGGCAGTTAGTAGAACGTCTCATTGTAACAGGACACCGAATAAAGATGGTGTCCGCGAGATAAGGAAGGATTTAGGACGAGTGTACCGGCTGTGGCAGATTTACACCGCGTTTCTATAAACTATTATTTGTAAGATTTAATGGTAGTCTTACATATTATGTGGAAATGGATCGGCTATGTATTTGTAAAACAAAGGTACGTGAAGTTCTTGAACCGTTTTTTTTTAGTTTTTCGCCAAAATGAACTTGTATTAGGTTTTCAAAAGTATCAGTTAGGAACTTATAGAGCCTTTGATTGAAATAGAGACAGGAACACTTTTTGAATATATACAGAAAGATAGGCACATAACTTAACTGTTAAAGAAATAACTTACATAACTTAGCTGTTTTCTTTTACGGGCTTATAAACTTTTCGAGTTCTGACCCCAAAAATCTCAGAACACCATTAAAAAACCAACAGCATGTAAACCTATAACACCTAACGCAATAAACTGCGCCCACGCATTACCCTCACATATTTGCACAATGCTTTAATCTCGTCACGGTACACTTGACACCAATAATGTTGCCATTCATCAAGGATTACCACCAAGATGTTTATCAATATTTCTCTAACAAATATGTATTTAGAGATACCTTTTATAAACCTATGTGTCGAACATCTTACGACAATGACATAATATTTGTATAGCTGATACATAATCTTGGTATTGTGTAACGTCTTTATACAAGCAAAATTTTGCATGACTTTTCATTTTTGCGAAATGGGTGAAAAAAATGAGGATGAGATACAAATATTGAAATTGCTATCTAAGGGACATCTTGAAGTTCTGTTAAAAGAGAATATAAATATTATTATTTCTTTAGAATCGTCCTCATCACAGCACACACAAAAACATATTCTGCGGTGGTCTTAAGCAAGTTTTCTCCAAAAATAACGTATAATTTCGAGTAAACTCTTCAGGGTGCCAGACATTAATAATTTTAACAAACATCATAAAATATTTACTGTGGACGATGCCCAAAAAATGAGCCTTTAATTGGATATAAAAAAAAAAAAAATTATTTTAGTACATGTCTTCATTTATTGCAGCAACATTGTAGATATTTAATACTCTTAGGGCAAAAGTTACATGTGTAAGAGCACCATAAAATTATTTGTACCGGTACATTGACACTTCCATAAAACTCTATAACGTTACGAACGAAATCAATATGTTTTATGCCCGATCCAATAAGCCGAAACAAAATAGCCTACACAACAAATACAATTAAACAGCATCCTATAGAAACTGGTCCTGTCACTGGACCATCGGACCAGTTTTAACGCAATCAAACCGAATCCCAACTCACTGGAGCAGAAATCACTCAGTTCAGGGATATCTGATAAGACGTCTCGAACGATAAGTTGTCGACATACAGACTTGTGATCAGATAAGGACACATCATCAAAGATCTCCTTATTGCCTTGCCCTCGCCTCCTCGGTGTAACCAACACCACAGATCCAGAGATTTGAGATAATTGAAAAAATGGAGCGTGGAGGTCTCATTTGTTTGAGTTTTTGTTGGGTTTGTAACTATTTTTGGATTATTTGTGTTGAAATTAATAGCTACGATAACTTTCCCCATTAAACATTCTAAAGTTCATGGTTTAAAGTGTTAAACAATCAAAGCCGAATGAGAGAAAATAGCTCATTTAACTTTGGTTGCCATTAGTAAACTACTTTCTGGCAGAAAAATCTCCGTTACCATAATCATTCCTAACAGCTTATTCTCCCAACATGCTCACTCAACCCAATCAAAAAACCGTTCCACATCAATTAAAATAAACAAAGCAAAAGCAACACGCAATCATGTATTATTAATAGTTCACAAAAACAAAAGCTTAGCTAAGAAATAAAACAAAAACAAGAAGGTTCTCTCCCAGGGGGACAAGCGAAGTAATCAAATTAGAATTAACCAAGTCGAGACTATCTGTCATCGTTGTGCTCACGAAAGCCGGAGTCCTGGGTAATATATCATGGGGTAATGACAGGAAGTCAGGGTTAGAGGGACAGGATCGGAATCTGGTGTCAAAGATGTGACACATGGTTCTGAGATGTACGATAGGTTGTTGTGTCAACTGTGCATTATTTATAGTCAATTTGGGTGAAATTCCTGGAACGGAATTGTGATTGGCGTGATGTTGCTTGGGATAACGTGAGGCGGTTGGGGTTCAATATTTAGTCATAAAGATATTGTTAAAGGATTTCGTGAAATAAAGTTTTTTTTTTTTATTAATTTATTTATAATGCTAGTCATGGTCGTTACCATAGCTTAGTCTATGACAATATGATGAACAGTCAATAAAGAATACTTGCTTATACATAAAGGTAGATTGACAATGTTCGATGGATTTGATTGTTGACTTTAAGTGGTTAATGGCTCAATAGAACGATTCTCTCGTCTATTATCATAAAGTTGATAATTTTCTGACGGCTTAGCATCTAAATCTTACCCAAAAAGAGCTCAATAGAGTGGTGAGTACCAACCAAAGTCCAACCAGAAGCTTTAGAGATTAACAGGATTATACGGATGCAACAGGAAGCTTTGTTTTTTGCATGAAACAACGAAGCCCAAAGAACAGAAGTTATATCATGAAAATCAAGCTCGTGCCATTCCAAAATTGTGAGTGAATAAAAAATACATTTCATTTATTTATGTTTCAGGTTGGCCCTTCAGTAAATTATAGCAAAAACAACCAGCCAAGACTGTGCAGTAAATTACTTAGCTCAGAATAATAAATTAAGTAGTGTTGCTTTAGATAAAGATGAATATATATTTATTGCATAAATGTGTACATTAGGTATTATTTTAAACAATTTTTTATAGGATTGACAGTCTTCCCATGTCGGATATGCATTACTATTATTAATTTGCAAATTATTACATACTAACATAATTTTTTCCCCAAAATGTTATGCAGATTATAAAATACATTTACAATGAACAGTAACAGTTTACATTTATTTCTATTCAAAATTCAAATTCAAAAGTCATTTATTCAAACTAGACTGAGAATCAGCACTTTTCGAACGTCAATTACATAAGACAGTCCCCCAAAACGCCCACCCTTCACTCCACCCTATGCAGATCAACATGGAATTGAGATATATTCGCACTCAGTCAATTTATCAACTTCCGACACTTTGTAATTCCTAGTGATACCTATCTCAATACATTATAGGTGTTCTAAAGGTCAATTAAGTAACCTATAAGTATTGAACTGATATCAACAGTTTAACAAGAGCCACACCTAAACCACGTGCAGCTGTAACGTATGGCACTAAGATTTAATCAATTAACTAAGTGAGTGGCACAATTGTATTGTTTGTGCAGTGCCGGGAAAAATGACTTCTGAATTGGATTTGTTTAATTAGACAAGAATAGGTAAAATTAAGCTTCTGTCTCTTAGAATCCGGAAAGTTGACAACATAGCTCACAGAATAAGCTAGCTGAAGTGGCAATGGGCCGGCCATATTTGCTGTAGAACCGATGACCGTTGGGGTAGAAATGTTCTTGAGTGGAGACCGCGAATCGGCAAACGTAAAATAGGACGCCCTCAGGCTAGGTGGAGCAACAATCTTCGCAGGGTGGCTGGTAGCAGCTGGACGAGAGTTGCCGAGAATCGAGCTGAATGGCGTCCAATTGGAAAGGTCTATTTCCAGTAGTGGATTGAGGCTGATGATGAAGCTGACTTTTCTACAGGTGGACCTAAAGTAAAGCTACTCTTCGATCTTGACAGTATACGTCGACCAAGAAAGATTTTCCAGTCAGTAATTTTTTATAGAAAGCCCTGACTACCCAGGGCAAGTTAAACATTACACTTTGCATTCCGGCCGCCAGTCTTAAACAAACCTTAAAAGGTTCCTGTTTATGTGCCTGTAAATCCACCAGCACGCATCATCCTCATCATCCACAGCCCGTGTTCACCCACTGCCGGTCTTAGGCCTCACTTTTCTTGTCCCTATCCCCACGATCCTGTGTCTCATCCAGGTTTTGCTCGCGATGGCAACAATGTCAGCCGCCCAACCAGCACGCATTCCCTTACCGAAATTCTACTGCAATTCATGTTTCTCTGCAACACCCAAACTTCTTCCATCGCTAATCTACTTCATCATAAGAACAATACCCAAAAGAACGGACCAACCCTACTTCGTGTTAGTAAAATCACGAACCTCACGTACTTACTACACGTAACAATTTTGTTACACCCACGACTTATGACCCTCTGGCACGAGTTCATGACACGAGTCACGATCAAGGCTCGAGGCCGTTTGAGGTCGCGAGCTTATTGCTGTTGTGAATACCAATGCGGTTAATTTTCTGCATATTTCGAGAGATATAGTCGGAGACTATTACTGGACTTACAGGCGCAGGGTAACAGACACATTGAAAATACAAGTAAATATCACCCAGTTGCAAAAAAACAAACATTAATGCCCCATTACGTAATTGATTATTAACGCTAATGATTTCATTAATTTGATCAAAGAACCATTAAAATCGAGTACTTATAATGTTGCTTTCTGCAACAAGTCAAAACAAATTACTCGAAGATTTAATTACCGGTTTAAAAGTTAATGTTCGTTTCTGCAACTGGCTGTAAGTCTGAAGTATTCGTACCTATCCTTTTCAGGCATTATACGAGAGCCACGGAGTTCTGCGAATAGGCTTTTTCAATATTTCCTCGCACCTCACAGCAGCACTTGACCAGAATGTGCAGCCGCCCTCCTAAAGGTAGCAGAATGGACGTCCAGAGAGCGTCGAACTCGGGTTTATCTAGGCGCCGTAATTACATCCTGCTACGGTTACTTATCAGGCCTTATCCCTAATATCTACTATCAGCACACAACAATAAATAACGTTCTACAATGTGCTACAAACAACCCTATTGTCTAAGAAAACTAAAACATTATCTTCACAAAAAATCACGAAGGAATTCATAAACAAAAAACAGATGATTGTGCTCGCCACGTGCCGATCGTGGTGAGATAACATTGTCCCGTGGTTCTCGCTGTACCATAGTATAACTACTTGCAGTGATTCATCGCCCATACATTTGACAGGAACTAAGAAATGTCGAACATTTTGACAGTTCTGAATACACACAGAGAGAAACAGTCACACAGTACAGTCAGAGAAGTTAATTACTTATCAATTGGCCGTGATATAGCCAATACATACAACTGTTAAAGAATGACAGTTATGAGTTGAATATTACGGCAATTTAAGTTGGTAATCAATTAGCTAAACAATTAATATCACAGACTCTTTCTATTTCTCGGTTCCTATCAAATGTACAGCCCACTGCAAGTACTTCATTGTGGTAATGGTTTATCAATATATCTTCTTATGAGCAGAACTGCAGTGTGGCTGACCCCCACTTACTCGACCCTCCGCACGATTGCTCTGCACTCCCGTTGACCAACTGTAAGATAGTTAGACTGTGGCATCACAATGCCGTTTTTATTGAACACTTCATAATCGCCTACTGACTGATATGAATTTCAAAACAATGGCATTTTTTGAACACGCGCTTATTATATTTTTGTGCCTTTAAATGACAATGGGGTATGATGAATGGGAAGATTGATCAAAGGTTTTTCTTCAAGTTATTGTTTTGATTCAACTTATTTTTTTTATTGATTTTATGATAGTAAGAAATGGTAAGTGACATGGAGAGTAATAACAAGGTGTATTAATGAATAGATGTTTAAGCTCTGAGTATGTTTCGACCTTTCTTCTCAGAGTTGGTAAAACACCATGTGCTAACATCCTAAATGATAAAATCATTTATCATTTATGATAAAATCATTTATCATTTAGGATCGTAGCACTTGGTATAATTGCCAAGTCCACTGCCTACTTCCAAAGAACTATTATATATCTAAATTAAACACTAAATAATAGCAGGAAACGAGACATAATTTATATGACTATCTAAAAGGCGTCGAAAAATAATCACGTGTTTTCTTAACGACGCTCCTGAAATCCAAATATTCTAACACACAATATCTAAAAGCATTATCGTGCCTGGTTGAAAAAATCTTGTAAAAAACAGTGGTGAGGAACCCTGGACCCGGCTATTATCTCTGAACACCGAAGTCATTTTAGCTATAATAAGATAACATTAAGGGAAGACGAGGACAGCGGTGCTCAAACTGTGAGGAGGCATTTAATTAATATTATTCTACTAAAGAGAACTGAAAATATATAAGCGTATGTGTATGTAACTCTTAGGTAAGATTATAAAAGATATAACTAACTAGCCTAGTGATGTGACCGTCAGACTGCCAAGTCATAAGTTTTGAGGTCGAACCCAAGGCACGCACCTCAGACTTTTCGAATTCATGTGCGTATTGTATAATTATCACTTGCTTCAAAAACGGTGAAGGAAAACATCGTGAGGAAACCATGTCTGAGATATATTTCTCGACGGCATGTGAACCCAAAGTCAGAGGCGGCTTTAATACTCTGACACCAGGTTAGTCACTAACCATACGAAAATGATAAGACTAACTCCACTACATTGAGTAATAGTAATTGTCCTTTTTTAAATTTCCATAAATAAAACAGATGTTTAAAAATGCATTCTCTATTTTCTTCCTAAAAACTTTTCCAGGAACCCGACTTCTATTTTCCCTTGGTTATTTACTTCTATTTGCACTTGCTTAAGTTTATATACATACGTTAATTTTAACGTGCACTTTACTTGGTCCCGAAACTTTGAGAACAAACCCACAAAAGATCGTGTCAGCGGACCTGTCGCTCTCGACTCTCAGAAACAGGTATTAGTTTTTTCTTTTACGTTTTTGCGCGCGCGCACGTGTGCGCAGCCCCTTAATTACCGACGCATACCATAAACAGATCTTTACGCTTCCTTAAATAAATCTTCGGGAATTTTTTTCTTGTTTTCTTAGGGCCGTAATTTCGGAGCACAGTTTTCGGTTTACCAAACGAATTGGACAACGGAGCAGCGGAGCGGCTCCAGCAGATGATCGATGATGACTCTTTGTTTTCACAGGTTTATTCGTTAATCGATTTGGATGTTTATAGAGCTTTACGGGTTGACGGATGTTTGGATGAGACTGGGAGTTGATTTTGTCGGTTCATGAATTTATATCTTGTTAGGAAGATTTGATGATTTGTAATGTAGGATTTATATAAAATAATTATATCTTGTATAAACTCTGTTATACCTCTTCCTGCTATTTTATTTCCATCGGTATAAATATTTCCTACTACGAGTATCTTACCACAAACGAAAATAAATAAATGTTTTGTCTTTCGGTCGGAACATTTAATATGTTAGGAGATTACAGTCACAACCTTAGGACCCTCGATAAGGGTATATTTTGTGGCCTCCCTCGATCCGAGATAACCTGGTCCTTTCCCTTTCTGGTTTTATTGTAGTGTTAAACGATATTTTATTATCAGGACGATAAAATTCCTCCACGGGGACACGACATATTTATCTTTAGAAATCTTTTTTTATTCGGCTCTTTATCACTATTATTTAGGGGCATGATAAAGTATGCCCAAGGCTTATACTTTATTGCGGTGATGTAAAAGGATAAGGATATTAAAATGAATAAGTCTAATTATGAAGGAATTTTATCCTGATCAGCATACGTAACTAAAATTAAGTTTTCGGGTAATCTAAAATATTTTTGTAAGATTAATCCTACCAATTTATATGCTCTAAAATGTTTTGAAGTGACTCTAAAGTTTAATTTAACGCATGTCTGACATAGAGAGTGGAAGCAAGTTTATTTATGTAATCAAAGCAGTAATAGTTAGAAATAAAAATACGCACTTAAATACACGAACATTATAGATAAAGATAAAAATATTTTATTTTGCAAATTTAATTTTACATAAATGTTATGTCATGCAAAAACATTGCGCAAAAGATGAACCTTAATAGACAAATTATTTATTTAAAAGCCCTTAATGACACGGTTCCTGCGGATATCTAAATTAGATCTTAGCCAAACGATTTCAATTTAGTAGTCCTAAGTGTCGATACTTTACGACATAATTATTGTCAATTAAAAGCAAAACGCTCATAAAATTTAATAAAATAGTGATCCTAATGACGGTCAATAAGTAAAATTCTCCGAGAATGTTTCGAGCATAATTTTCAAGCTGGACCGCACGGGCGGCTCACATTTTACAGCTGTAATTTACCATCATTAAGACAAATCAAGCTGAACGACGCCAATCACCGTAAATTAGGTGTTCCGGGACTGCATTAGCGCAAAAAGGTGTTATACTCGAGGCTTTTAAACTCGTTTGTGTATTAAAAACTCATATGAGCGGACGAAGGGTTAAGTGTATCATTTGCACTAAAAATCTCGTTTAAGGACTCGTAATTGTTGTGGTTCGGTAACAAGAAAGAGCTGTGTGAAATAAATTGGTAGGCAGAGAGTGCAAATCGTGGTTTGGGCACATTTGGTAAGGCAATTATATCTTTATTCGTAATGATCCGGCAATGCGTGTAAATTTGTGTGCCATTATCACAAGCAGATGGTCTAAGTACAGTACATTTTAGCAGTGAGAAAATTCACACTGAATGTAATAATGAGTCCAAGTTGTTAAAGTACCGATACGCCGGCAATCAGACATGGTTGAGCATGACTTGGGCAGTAGAAAGTTTTTTTGCTCATTCAAATGAAATTGTGCTTCAGGACTTTATATTTAGTTCCAAACTGCACATCGTGTGAAAATTAATATTGTGGAAAAAGCATTCTGGTATTTTCTTAGCTCTTTGTTGTTAGCTTTTGTCCTGATTTTCAGGATCAACTGGGACCATTGGCGATTTAAAGTAATAACTGAAATATTCTTATCATCATAAGTGGTACTGTTCAAACACCGGAATCTGTTTACAGAATGTAAATAAAAGCAATAGGATCGGAACGCCAGCGTTTTTGTGAGCGGGGTCAGCCCGGGTCAAATTACATTGCGATAAGACGCGCGACGAGGTCCTTGAAGGAACTTTCGTGCGTATTTTTTTCGGGACTCAGTCGGTTAAATAGGACGTTTAAATAACTCGTATAATAAACATTTCATCAATATTCATGGAAAGGACCGAAATCAAACTTCTAATCACTTAGATCCAATCAAAACACCTGTCTTAGTGTTGGCAAACCTCCTAATTATTTAATTACCCAATTTACCTCTATAACCTGACAAATTGTTTCATAATTGTAGTAATCGTTATCGTTTAACCGATTGATTGCCAGTTAACCGAATCCTGAACGCACGCGAAGGGGTAAATTGCCGTCGCTTCATAACAAAGGGGTTAATTTTGTTCCAAATCACGAACAACCCTTTATTGACGTGTTAATATCGTAATAAATAACAATATCGAGGTTAAACGGGGTTTGTTATGCTCCATCTTTTAAATGAAGCATCGAAAATTGATTTCTTTTCGAAAAATTGTAAAGGGGATGTTAATAATTTCTCTAAAACTAATCGACAGTATTATTATGTATCATAATGATAAATTATTTCATCAAATGTATCGGTATGCTTCGCAACGAAACGCCCCCTACGCTGAGTCTACGAGAAGCAGCTACGCCGCATCTACGAAACTGCGCTACGCTGCGTCTGTGAAACGCCGCTACGCCGCATCTACATAACGCAGCTACGCCCGCCGCGCCTTTGAGACAACGTTTCGCCGAGTCTACGAAACGCTGCTTAACCGCATCTACGGACAACGCTGCACCGCTTCTATGAAACACCGCTACGCTGCATCTACCGAAGGCTACTACGCCGTTACTACTAAACGCAGCTTCACCTCGTCTACGAGACACCGCTACGCCGCGTCTACGCCACCCCGTTTCTACGCTACGCCGGGAACGCAGCTTCCCGCACGCCTACCTCAAACAAGACCATTAATTATGGCGTCAATTTCAATATTGTTACAACCACTACCAGCTGGCACCACTTACTTATTAATGTTTTGCAGCAATATAACTATTCAGATAATTTAATTTAAGAATTTGAATACAATACTGTATTCGCGTATTTGATATCTACAGAACATGAACATGCATTACATATGAATTGAAAGGCCGTTATTAAAATAAGATTCTCTTTTATTCTATCCGGCGTTAATTTATTGCCGCCATATATGAAAGATCTTTTTATTAACCTCTTCAGATGGACCACCAAAGCAGTTCGATTATCTATCATAATAAAACCTCCAATGCCTTACAAAGTAGACGCGGTTAATTTTGTTAATTTTGTAAAGAAACACGAGTGAATCGCTTAAGATTCTCTGTGAGAATCGCTAACGACTGTAATTATTTCTAATTTTATTGAACGCCGGCTTCAGATAAAAAGAAGGCGCCTTCACCCGCTACTACTTCAAACCTTGCTGAAATCGTAACGACGTCATTGAAAACATTGTTTCGTTACATATCCATTGACGGTTTTTCTTAACGAAGCAAGCAGCGATCCCTTACCTACTGTTCAATGAACTTGAAACAAATGAATGATGTAGTTTTTCCTAACTTGTGTTGAGTTCTTGAATGGATTGCAATTACAAGTTAATGAACCCGCGTTTAGATTGGTATACGATTATTTGTAGCTTTGCTTTGTAATGTAAGTATAAACATTAGTGCAAATCTTCACGATTCGTCCCCTGCAGTGAGAGCGTGTTCGCTGTTCGTGAGTGCAGTTTAAGCTTAAATTGTTGCTACATTTGTTGCTTAGTGTTTTTTGTGTATTTTAGAACTTTTCTCAGTGATATTAGCAACATAATATATTGTTTTTTTTTTTCATTTCGATGCGAAGCTAGATGCTAACATATAGCTTTTCCTGGTCTTTTGATTGTGATACTATTTTCTGGAAAAGCTCTGCTAAACTACAAATAATCTGAAACCGATCCACGACAGGCTCAGATAAGTCTTGATAATATCTATCCAAAAGTGTCTTGGAAATCACACTTTTGGATAGATATTTCACCAATGAAACTGAACGCGATCAGAACATCTAAACTGCGTTCAAGAGCTTGTTGTGGAACTTTGACACTGACAGCTCTTGAACGCAGTTTAAATGTACTGATTGCATTAAGTTTTATTTGTGAAATGCACCCTAACACTTCCGAGAAAATCTGAACTAAACCATTTGATGGATGCCTACTTGAGTCACCTAGATAGTTAATTGACTCAGACGTGACTTTGCGGAAATCCATTATAAAATACAATAGACGACGTATATTTAGTAACCTAATCCACTTAACTGTTCTTAAAGAGTCATAGAGAACCCTGTAAGAAATCGACACGTGTTTCACCTCTCAACGAGGCATCCCCAGGATGACGACTTAATGCGAACCCGGACACGACGTGTTGCCACGTCAAGCGCCGAACGCAGTGTGAACACTCTTTAAGAACAGCTAAACGGATTTGGTTACTAAATATACGTCGACGATTGTTTTTTTTTTTTACTTTTCACCTCTTTATGTTTAATAAAAGAAATACCTGAATAACTCAGGTATTTCTTCGTCGGTAGATTAAGGACGAATTTCACTAATGGAACTGAGCGATCAGCACATCTGAAACGTGTTCAAGAGCTGTCAGTACTATCATGGTTACGGAAGATTGATACTGACAGCTCTTGAACGCAGTTTAGATGTGCTGATCGCGTTCATTTTGATTAGTGAAATTCGGCCTAAATCACCCACAAAAAAGAAAAAAGGGTGATCTTATCTACCGAGGACGGTTAAGTTAAAATAAAAATACCTGAATGACCATTCATTCGTAAGTTTCAAGATACGACCCAACCAAGTTAGGACTAAGTTGGGCAACCCGATTAGATTAATATGGTAGGGTTTATATGTATGCACAAGTTAACATTGTGCAAGCCTGTATACCCTTTTTAGTGATAAAGGAATTTGAATTGTGATGTTTTGAGACCATTAGTTTTAGAGCCAATTATTAATTAAGGGTAACGTATTTTGGTTTGATTCTTGTTGAAACCCTATCGGGGAGTTTGGTTGTTTATTGTGTTTTGTTTGTGTTGTGAGTGATTGATAATATTACTGTAGAAACGGACTTTAGACTAACATTCCACTATCCTTCTTTAGAAATTGCTTATTGCTAAAGACAAAGATTGAAATATGCATGAAGAATTTACAATTGTACGTTATGCAATCGTCAATAATATTAGCAAAACGTCATATTTAATATCTCTAATGATCATTTATTTTGGAGTATAAATATAGTGCCGTCCCACAAACAATAAGGCACTTAATATCCTGTCCTGTTACCTGCACGATGCAGAAGCTGATGGACAATACTGAAGGTACCAAACTCTTAGCCAAATTCTAGGCTGACTCTATATAAATTGCCATCGACATAGTAAGACGATTTACTGTAGTAGCGGCTTTTGGAAAAACCAAGTCAGTAAGTCTTTTTGACAGCCCTAGATGATATAAACAGAAAACTGTTTTATAGAGACCCTCTTAGATTCTATTAACTTAATAGTACCTGGGCGACCAAGGTCTGCTCTGGTGAAAATAGAGAATGGTCATTTAATTTTAAGTATAGGATAGTTCCTAAATTCCATGCGCACGCTGCCATGTCATTATTCTAAGGTAGCCATCTTCTTCTAAGCTTTGGGCGACCGAGCTCTGCTCGGTTGAAAATATCGAGAAAACGAATTTTCCCAGTTATGAGACCTAGCTAGATCGATTTTTCGCCCCCGTAAACCCCTATATTGCAACTTCCATCGATATCGTTACAGCCGTTTTCGAAAACGTGATTACAAATTATACATATGTTTAAACAAATATTGCTCATTTAATCGTATGGGATTCTACATCGACTCAATGAAACCAATACAAATGAAATAACTTCATCAACACCTCCGTCCGTTTCATGTAATAATTATTTCTCCCACCATACACTAGAATACGTTCCTTTTTATCATTTTATAATAATCCTGTTCATCATTAGTGAGTTTTTTCTCCGCAACTTGTAAACTAATATCGTGATGCCTTCAATCTGTCTAGTAGGATTTGTTTTTTACTTTTTAACAAGCGCCGTAATGATGGAATTGATTGGTACTGCAACAAAGTAAGAAATACAAGTAGTTACTAGGTACGAGGTAGCTTGTCTATGATTACATATTCATCTGCTGCATCATTAATTACCGATGACATCGTTCTTCTTTTTATCGAATTTTAATTTTTCGTTCTTTTTTTAAAACTTTGTCACGAGAAAATACTTCTGTTTCGTGGATACTTTACAAACACAAATATCACAAAGCAGTAATAAAATTACAATTACGAGCTACCTACTTGCTAACTCCGCCGAACCCAACATAGTTGAGAAAAGGCTAGACAAATGTAGATGAGTCATTAAGTCCAATTGTATTATTTTGTAGCTATGTACGAGCAAACAAAACGAACTCATTTTCTATTAACAAAAACCCTCTAACTACGCTGGAACATTAAATAAAAAGTTAGCAATCTGAAGACGCTCATTTGTCCAACATACAGAACTAAGTCACAGTTTTTCTTCACCTCCACATAAGAAAATTCCACACAAGAATCAAAGAAAACCACCGACAGTTTTTCCATTAATAATCCCATTCAATCAGCGTGTGTCGCAATGTTTGCAGCTATTATATAATACTAGTGAACCGCTCTTGCTTCGCACCAGTGCAATCTACTGATGTGGCGACATCTAAGTCTATCTAACACCAGACTATTACTATCCTACTGCTGAGCAGAGGCCTCTTCTCAAACAGAGAAGGCACGAGCATTGATCACCACGCTTGCTCAAGACGGGTTGGCGATTGCAGACTTATATTAACTATAAGTCCAGGTTCCCTCACGGCGTTTTTCCTTCACCGATGTCAGTAATGTCCAAAATAAACTCAAAAAGTACATATGAATTGAAAAAGTCACATTGGTACTTGCCCGGATTTTAACCCACAACCTCGTACATGAGAGCCACTGGGCTATCATGACCATCACGAATCTAAGTCTATATCTAAGTTAAATATTAATGTGTTATACATAAAAACATAATTATCATCATCAGGCTACAGCAGTCCATTTCTGGATATTGCTCTCCAATCGCACGCCATTCAGTGCGAATCTCAGCAACTCTAATCCTGCTGCTACCACCCTGCGAAGATCGTCACTCCACCTACCCTGTAGGCGTCTACCTTACGTTTGCCTAACCTTCCGGAATAAATGCTCTAAATGTTGGTGAAAACCGTATCAAAATCAGTCAGCTTAGAGGAAATATGCAACACACAGATAGACACGAAAAGCAACTTTTTTTAAATACTATAGTGCATATTAGAGGATGGCAGGCTACAAGTACTTACAGCCGCCGGTAATCCGCGGCGGTCGGCCTAATGGACCAGCTCGCGACAACTATTAGCTACAATTACGTAGTACGTGCGAGGTGAGGGGCAAGGTATAAGCGGAGAGCAGATTGCGGTTCGAAGAGCCAGTCACATACGTACAGAAATCTTACCGACCGATCCTATGTATGCGTAACTATGTACTTTTTTATCTTGTAAGACGAAGGAGTCTGGTCTCCACGACACAGGGAATCGTAGTGTGGAGGCTCGTAACATTTGAATTTGTAAAGCTCTCTTAAACAATAATGTTTTTATGGTTCCGTACCTCAAAAGGAAAAAACTGAACCCTCACTTCGTTGTCCATACGTCCGTCTGTCAAGACCCTTTTTTCAGGAACGCGTGGAGGTATCAAAGAGGTATTGAAATTAATATCAAATACGTAGGTCTATAGTTGCTTAGAGCTCTAAAAAAATTAAGCTTCTAAGTCAACGCAATAAAAAATACGGCCAGTTATAGACATATTTTGATACTCGCAAATAAATCAAAACCTACAGGGTAACTACATCCAGTTGACCTAGAATCGCGAAATTTGGCAGGAAGCAAGGTCTCACAGCACAAGTTAAGCAAAAAGTCCGAAAATAGTTAATTTGTGGTTTTATCATATAACGTTTTTTACAAACTACATTTGCAGTGATGATTTGAGATGTATGAGAAGAGAACGTGTTTTTCAACTACAATGTTAAATTTGTTTTTGGGATAAATTCATCCCAACTACGGAACCCTTCACTGTGCGTGCGTGGTCCAACACGCAGTTGGTCGGCTTTTTCTATTTCTTATAAAAAACATTAGAAACGAATTATCTTGCAGCTATTGTTATTGACAGACAAATTATGTTTAGGTCTACTTTCAAATGTCGACAGTAAAAATATGCTTCATCAACATCATCATGTCAGCAAAAGGACGTTTTATGTTTTACATAGGACCCCTAAAGCTAGGATAGCCAGAAGACTTCATGCAGTAATGGACTGCTGGATACGTGAACCGGTCGTTGTTTTGGTTCTTGAACCCTGAACCCTAAACCCTGGACTCTGGAACTTGGGACATCAAGTTATTTTTTTTTAAAATAAATTAAACTTTTGTCTCGTGTCTTAATAGGATAGAAAAATCTAAGTTTATTTTCTAGGAGATATAAACATTAGTAATTGCCACTAATCACAGTCAGTTTAATCAATAGGCCGACCTGCGACAATTAGTTAAATAAGTACAATTACCCAGTACGTGTGGCCGTGGGTGGAATTTATAACCAGCCAAAGCGGTTTTAGCGATTTAATTCAACTATAGAAAATTCTGACTTTGAAGAATGAAATATACCTAATGGATATAAAATTTGTAAGGATTGAAAGAAAATTTAAGAAATTTGGGCCTGCAAAGTTTAGAATGCTTCTTTCTATCGATACAAAGAAGAATGAGAAAGAAAGATAAATATATAACGATACATAGGTACCATCACGCTTGTATTTCCGAAGGGTTAGGCAGAGATGTACCCATAGTACACCCACATTTCTCCAGTTATGTTTAAGTACCAAGCCGCGAGCCTATTGCCATCAGCCGGGCACAAATCCAGACTCCGGGCTCCTATTGAGAAATTCCAAATGTTAAAACCCAGTAACACTTTGCCCGACCTGGGAATAGAACCCAGTACCTCATGCTCAGCAAAAGCGCTTGCGACCACTACACCAACGAGGAATTCTGCATAATACTAGACAAAATCAAACTGGTTGCTAATTTAAGTTGTATAAATTATTATATTTTATTATATGACATTCATTTTACATTCTGTGATTACCTTCTCACACACTGACTTATTAATTGTAAAATTTTAGGAAAAGTCTACTTTTCAATGTTTGTAAATATGTGAGAACCATGTATCTATCACATAAGAAATTAATTTATCTGTTGTTGCTTTTTTTTTAAATTCTTTTTACCTATTGTAGTAAAGTATTTTTTTTTTTGATGTTTCGTCTTCACATATAAGTAATGTACCTACATATACAAAATATTGTAAATCATTTTAAAAGAGTGACGGTGGAGTTTCTTGCCCATTCTTCTCCATACGAAAACTACCTTTTGGAACGGGCGACTAGAATCAATTCAATTTTTTTGTAATTTTTGACGTTCAAAAGTGCCTTGCAAGGGACTATTTGAAATAAATGATTTGACTTTAACTTTGATACGATACATTTTAGTTTTGATAAGGTATAACATACAAAAAAACGATATGCGTATGAGACGCGGATGAGAATTCTTTTAGGTCGATATTCCTTAATTGGCAAATTAACAGTACAAAGTTTAACGATACATTCTGTACTCTTATATAAGTATATAGCGGTCATCGCTGCTTATCCCAGTCGGTCGGTGTAATGGCCGGTCTGCGACAACTATTAGCAACAATTACAGACTACTGCGTGTGCGCATCCTTTGTAAGTCATGAAAGAAGAGCGATTTTGGTAGTGGACTAAATTAACTAAACTAAGTAATAGTGTTAAACATTGATGTTGAAGTTTTGTTAGTAAGTATGTCTATTTTACAGTTACAAATACAGTTAATAATACTATACAATTACAAAAATATTGTATTGGAACAATCAATTTATAAATTAATTTATTAGAATAAAACAATTCCTACATTTGTACGCCACGCTAGGCAAAATATATACTTACATACATAATACTTCTTCAACAACCTGCATGCTTAATTTGTATGACAGAACACGTGTTGACACATAAATTATCATTCTCTTTATCAATGTTTTACAAAAGCGTCATTAAACATTTTATTATTAATTCAATACTAGTCTTTAAACAATACACACATATTTTTTTCAGTACATAATTACGTAGAGAGTTGTGTTTACTGAAATAGATGACTTCGTAACACGTGAGACAAATCATTTAGATTTTTCCGTTTTGCGACTGGTTTTTTTGATTTTTCGTAATTTTGTTTTTCCTAAAATATATTCAAATCGCTCGAGCCATTTTCGAGTTTTTGTGAGACTAACGCACGGCAATCGATTTTTATATATGTACTTACTATAGATATAGATAGATTAACAAGTTAGTCAATTACAAATTAGAATTTAAACACTAATTTCAAATTTTTCCGGACATGAAAATCAAAGCTCTGAATATTTTTTCCAAAAATCGCTTCCCGCTCCTACCTTGCATCCCCTTATTTGTACCAACAACAAATTGCTGGAATTAACCGTCCGTTGCACTTAACTATTTATTTATAGCCAGTTGCTTGTTGTTGCCGCCGCCGCCGGGTGCCGGCAGCAAATGATTTGACTCTAACAATCAGGACGCCGCCTTACACCCGATGCGAGGGTGATGGAGCAATTCAGAAGTATTAGTGAAAGTAATTAGTTGTTGGGTATTGTTGTTGGTCAAATTAGTTGTGGTTTCGAATCAACTTCGTAAGAAAAATGAATAACTAACTAATTAATAATAGTAGCAAAATTATATACTAACTTAACTAAAACTATTTACAAACTAAAATATAGCATCGAAAAATTCATCCGCATCGCTGTCGACTGGTAGTGTACCCAAGAGACTGGCCGCATTGCCACGTTGTATGGCAATGCTTAGCCTCTGCCCAAGGTAAAAACCAGCCCTTGGGTCTCGGGAAGTGTCAAATAGCCGTTTGGAGATTTCTTTAAAGAGGCCGTGAGCACTCGGACTCTACCCTTAACCTCCACTTAACTACCTACCTTTTAACCCCAAACGGCTCGAAAATATAATTACCAACGAGGTTATTATACTTACGCCGCTTGAGGTTTTCTGCAGCCGCAGCATCAGCACAGCACGCTGAGCCAGGAAATGGGATGGCGCATTGTTAGTACCCATTTAAAAAAAAAAAAAAAAAAACTTCGTAAGGATATTACAATAAAAAATATTTTAAGATGCGTTGACTTATCAATAAACAAATTGCCTTTTGGGATTTTGTTTCTTTCTACGTATTGGACTATTATAAACGTAATTACGTATAGACATAGAGAATTATCGAAATAATTTAATAACTTTAAATAAGTTACGATACTTGTCGTGATTGAATCAGAAATGAAGAGATCCGTAGGAGAACCAAGGTAACCGACATAGCCCGAAGAATTGCCAAACTTGAGTGGCAATGGGCAGGGCCGCAGGGCACATTGCTCGTAGAACAGATGACCGATGGGGCCGAAAGGTTCTGGAGTGGCGACCGCGTACCGGAATACGAAGCGTTGGAAGGCCTCCCACAAGATGGACCGATGTCCGATGACCGATGACCGATGACCTTGTGAAGGCCGCAGCAATCCGCTGGGTGCAGGAAGCACAGAACCGGTCGAAGTGGCGGTGCTTGGGGGAGGCCTATGTTCAGCTGTGGACGTATTTTGGCTGAAATGATGATGATGATGACTTGTCGAAATCTACTATACATTGTAACAGCGAATCAATTTTCACGGCTCCCCCTTAAGACCTAGGCCAAATATTTTTATTATTATATATTTTTATTACTTTAAGGCTCTGTGCACGAAAAAAACCCTTTTACGTCTATAACTTATCTAGTTGTAAGAAAGCTTGAAATAATTCAAACACTAAGTCTGCGTAAGTATAAAAGTATAGTTTTCGTGGTGCTAAACCGTTCGTGTCAGTCACAGCACCTGTTAACAATCGCATCACTTTTGCGCTCTCGAAAATATAGTTTATTTCGTCTTTGATTTACTTAATGAAGATATTATATAATCATAAAATAAAATTTTCATTTTATTTCAAGGATAGCTGAAGTTTGTTAAATAATAGAAAAAAATACATTGCAGACAGGGTTTAAAAAAGTGTTTTATCAGCATTATTTTTCTGCTATATTTGAATAAATTTTTATTAATTAAAATTGGTTCAGCCACATGCAAGTAGACCATATAACGATGTTGATGATATTTTTAAATATTCAAAATCAAAAGTAGATTTTCCATGAACACTTAACTTATTTGAAAAATCCCTTTCAGCCACATGTAAAGCAAAGAACTCGACTTTCAAATCACGAATAGTTTTGTTTTAATTCTTTTCCTTTTCTTACAACTAATAAACAAAATTGATCTAAATCATTCGATTTCGTGCACGGCCTCTTAAGGGGTGCCATAAAGAATACGAATAAAAAATCTCAACCAATTAAAAAGTTATGCAACAACGCGAAATTTCGCGAGTACTCTGGTTAATTACTAAAGCAGAAAAATGTTGTCCATGAATTAGTAATGTAATTGAACTTGAGTTGAATAAAGACCACATTCATAAAGCATTTTTTTAATAGACAATAAGTAACAGGTGAAAAATTAACATTTAATGAACATACATTTTACGTCTTAAAATTAAATGAACAATTTTACGACACCAACTAAAGTTAATAACTTCTAACACCAATAATAAAAACATCAGAGCTATCGTATATTATGCCTTCATAATAACTGAGGGCAATTCCTACAAAATACGAATTAGAAAAAGACAAAGTAGGTAGGTACAACTTTGATTTTTACTGTGCCGTCAAAACAGAGCGCGTCGAATCTTTAATTAATACTTTAAAGGTATAACGATCCTTTTTACTGAATATCGTTATTAAACTTAATATCTGAGTACAACTCCCAAGCTATTAAGGAGTACTCCTGAACTCATCTTCTCAAAATATTAAAAATAAAATACGAACGTAAGGCTCTGTCTCACTGTACGCGAGTTGACTTTTGTAACAGCGTAGCCATTCGTAGCACTTTGTTTTGACGTAGTAATTAGATACAATTTTACTAACTTATTAGGTAATACCTTTCAGGTAATAGTTTTATGGTTATTTATAACGGGATCCATACAGTAGTTTTTTTTAATTTTGAACACTCCTTTAACATGAGATAATTATTCACCAAAAATTATGATACAAAATAAATGAAGTACAAAAAAACAATTTTTTTACTTAACATAACACAACATAACATAACATCACGCCGTGTTTCCCCGAAGGATAGGGCAGAGGTGCACCTTGAGCAGGTACACCCACATTTCGCCAGTTATATTTAAGTTCCATGTAATAGGGGGCGAGCCTATTGCCATCAACCGGGCACAAATCCAGACTCCGGGCTGCTATTGAGAATTCAAGATAGAAAAACCCAATAACACTTTGCCCGACCCGGGACTCGAACTCAGGACCTCATGCTCAGCATTAGCGCTTGCGACCACTAGACCAACAAGGCAGTCTTTAGTATTTGTTACTTATTTCTACTAACTAATGCACGTATTTTGTATGAGTTTTGTACTATAGAGCTGCTATATTTTAAAACAATTCGTTCACGATCCTATGCTCGATAAAATCGCTCGCAATCGAACCATAGCTCTAACGAGAGCATCCAAAAATGGATGCTTATTATCACCTCCCACCTCCTTTCGCTCCTTTAATGACGGCCTCCTCCTCATTAGAGCAAGTTTCTTACGTTTATAATAAAAACAAAACATGATAAGAGCTTTATACCCTTTCTTTCTGTTACTACCGACCAACGAAACAAACCAGAAAGTTTTTTTGTCGTTGTTTTTTTATTTTATTTTAATTAAGAGATACTTTTTATTACATAACATAACATGACTCCGGTAATCCCCGAAGGGTTAGTCAAAGGTGCACCTTAAGTATTTTTTTTTTTTTTTTTTACTTTTTACTCAATAAAAAAAGCTTTAAATGTTTTACTTTATATTTAACACGGGATTAAAACTTGGAACTAATAGCAACAATTAAATAAATTTAATATTAAAAATCGTTTCAGATGCAAAACGTTATCGAAAGTTTTGCTATGCGTAAACAAAAGCTGGTAAAACAGAAATTAATAATTTTAAGGGATATAAAGGAAACATCAATATGGATAAAACTATACAACGTTTTATTGATAAAATACAATTTACATCATATTAATACAACAACCTATAATATAAATAAAATATCAATGCGTTATCCATTATTCATGAAGGTTCGGGTTCACGCAAATCTTCATAATTTTTTATCCAATTTAAAATAAGTTTACCTGTGATTCACTTAATTGTTCGACAACCCCTAAAATTTACCGCCCCCATATACTTTGGTCCCTCCACCAAATTATACCCCACTATTCACAAACGTTGATAAGATCATATTGGTCTCTATTTCAACGAAATAGGGTGCATTAAAGTAAAGAAATATTTTTGGGGTGGTATCAAATATCTTGGTACAAAAATCTCATACAGTGTGGTGATGCAACAAGTGTAAGAGCTAACAAAAGAAGCGATTAGGGGTGATTTATACATTCTTTTATTTTCCACCCCCAAGTTTAGTTCAAGTGATACCGTAACTGAAATTCCCACGCACGCAATAGAGGGGAACGTAGTGATTTTTTTCTCTTTTTGACAGTTGGAAAATGTCCTTTTTCAATCAGGGACGAATAGTTTTTTGCTATACATAAATTAGAATTGAGGTAGCAGTTCTAAATAAGGCTTAAATAATAATAAAATTGGGCAGATCAATCGGACAATGATATAATAAATTATAATTACTCTCAAATATTATTTACAGGCATTAGTCTTAGTCTTAAGGCACATTTAATGATAAGGCACTATCAATCAACATTTAAAACTAGTTTGATAGATATCAACGTAGTTCAAACTTAAACAACTATAAACCAAACTATACTCTAAATAAAATCTACTAGTATAACATTAAATAACTACACAATTATAAAAAAAAAATTAAACAACAAAATATATTACAAAAAAATATATTTACAAAACTTAAATACAACTTAATATCACAGATTCTAATTGGATTATCTATTTACGTATTTTAAATAAAGCTCTTTTATAATTTAGCAAAAATTTGCAAAATGAGTATCAATAGAAAATAGTTATCAATAAATAATAAAGCACTGTTTACTTAAGGTACTCGTAGTATTACACAGAGCTTGCCAAATTATAATCATTTTATAAAGTAGGTACCTACTTACAGTACGTTACAACTTAGATGTAGCATCGGCAAAATTCGTAAAACCGATCACCATCCGAACTGAGTGCGCCTTCAAAAATCACCAATCTTTATTTACTGCTTTAGGTGAAAATGATCTTTACGAAAACGCAATAACTTGTGAAGTCATATAATATCCAAATACATTCGTAAAATTGAAATGAATGAATGAAAATTTTCAATTTTATTATTCTATACATCTAAGTGGTGTCGTACTGTACAAGCTTCTGCCCGCGACTTTCTATTTCTTGTTTTAACATAAAATATATCCTATAGATCTGAGCATAATACACAATCAATCAGAATCTGAATCGTTTTGAAACCGATTGCTAATCCATTGCTTCATATGTTTGAAAAAAAATCTGCTCAACAACGTAAATAACGCAATGAATGTTGTTGAACTGTCAAAATGAATCAGATTAGTCGTAATCGTTTACGAAAATATGTTACGTAATTAGATAGCTGTTATTGGAAAGGCAATGAGCACAACAACAACAATTTTCCCTTTTCATAACGGCCAGTTACCGTAACGAGAGTGTTCCGAAAACAATATCCGAAATAGCTAAAATATGAACTTCTTGGTTTCAGTCTAGATGATGTTTCACAGTCTGCTATACATGATATTTTATGTTTTACAATATCTTTGCACTTTGTACATATTCTAAATTTAAAACTTCATTTTCATAACTGTAACAAACAATTTTTTTTTTTTTTACATTTATGCTACTTTTTTTTGTTACAAATATGCCACGAATATATAAATTCTGGCTCAGCCAAATCATATTTCACACCCCCAAAAAAATCGAATACAATCTGACCTCACCCTCTAACGCAACAAGTGGAATCACAAATAACTAACAATAGGGGATCGTCATTATGCACCCCACGTCACTATACTATGACGTCACAATCACTTGTCACGCCGCAGGGCACAATGCTTCGCTTTTTAAATCACGCAAAGTATCTTCCCTCTATGTATTCTTTTCTTTCTTTTGTAAAAGTTTTTGCATCTTCAGAACGTGGGAAACAGGACTCGCTTGATGCCCTGAAAAAAGTGACAAATTTATAGGCAGGTAAGTATGGGAATATGTTTTATTTCATGGTAGATTCGCTACACAGGCTTCCACGGTGCGATGACAAAAGATAGAAATAGTAGGAAGTTGTGAGGTCTAATTAATTCACCTTTTCTCGTTTACGTTTCAAAGACGTATAATTAACGAGCAATAAAACCTATTCAAGTAATTTATAAGAATCTCACTCATTCTAATTTGCATCATAAATCTTGCATTCAAATCATCTAAAGCAATCTTTTGATCGCCATCATTATAATGATAACTTCAACCCTTAACAATATCTCCTAATCATCTCAAAATGCTCCTAATAGACATTTAATTATAGAGCCGGTCGAGTTCCACTGACCCCTTTTACACTTGTTTACATCTTCATCCCCTCGACCCCCCCACAAACGCGCTGAGCCATCAAAATGGTATGTTTAATTCCAATACCCCATACGATTTATTATAACAAAGCAGAACGGGAACGATCGACCGCTTGCCATCTGTCGTCGTTCCGAATCTCGAATCGCCGAAAAAAACTCAATGTGCGAGCAACCCTGGGAACCTAGGAACGAGGAGCATTCCCACGAACAACCCCTCAATTTTCAATAACCAAATTAGCCTTTGCGTTACCCTATTTCGGATATGAGGGAGTCGTGAATCTATTCATATCGATAAAAAATATCGCACGTCTCGCTCACGGCCCCTGTAAATGCATATGTTCGTCCTGTTCGAATGCACGTGTTCAAAGATCGTATATTTAAACTGCAAGCGTGTGTGTGCGAGAGCCTTCGGATCGTAGCACCTGCCGGCGCGCGCGCACCCCATTGGCTGAGCAACCACTATCACCGCTACACTGATTTCTTTTAAACTTAATTTTTTTGTAATACTCTCTTCGGACATGTTAAGAAAAAATTCTACATGTTTGGACCGGTACGAGCCGAATATTTTGTGTGTAGGTGGTATCCTACTTTAATAATTCTTTTTGTAAACAAAATGCTAATGAACTATGACTTGGATGACTCAAATTCCGGATCTAAGATAGGGTTACGTGTAAGAATTACAAATGGAAACACTTGAATTTATTTCACCCTATTCTTGTGGGTGATGATATTATCATGATATAGTCAGGGCTTAATGATAGGATAAACAAAAATGCATCAATTAATAACAGAGGTTACCCTAACTCGTGGCGTTATTAGGGTCTTGTGACGTACGCGTGAGTAGCGCGTGAACTGGCCGCGCGAGGGTCCGTCCCCTCTGACTTAGTGACCTCGGTAAAGGGATAACAATCACATTGTCGCGGACCGCTGTTGGGGCCACTGGGGCCGGGAGAAATCAACATGTGTTGTGTTTGCCCACACTTGGGCGTGTGGACGGCACGTGACTGATTTTCCCATGAAACCCCTTCACACACTTGTTTGATATGATAATAAGAATCAAATAGACACATGTAAAAATTACCGACAAGTGCTGGATGAGAAATTCACAGATGTAAATTAAACACAGTAAAGCTGCCTCTGCAAAGATAATAGGAAAATTATCGTTGCTGTATAAATATCTAAGACATACTTAAGTAAGACTTCTCTTACTAAAATGCGTTTAAAACTTCATACAATCTCTTCAAAATACTTCTTTCAAGTTATAAACAAGCTGGCAATAATTTACTCATCCCCAAAAATATGACGTCCAAAAAACTTGTCTCAACTCTACCAAAATTATGAAGACCTGTCACGAAATACGAAATGCATATCGGGGTATCGAATAAACCACTTGACTCACCCACACATACAGAGGGGCGCTTTTCACGTACGCGGAGCCTTTTGTGCCGGGGGCGCGCCGCGCACTATAAAAGCCCGACCGGCCCAACCAGCCCCACATTCCCGCCTGTGATCTCACTAGCGACACACGCTCTCTACTATTACTATTTTTCTATCAAATCTGTCAACATGTCCTATTACGCTAACAACGACTACATCATCGCGACAAACAACTCAATCAACGAAAACAGATACAACAGTGAAAAGATGAAGAACAGCGGTATCAAGGCGCTGCTGAGGCCTTTGATGAAGCTGATCAAGAAGTCGACGAAGCGCGCTCCTGCTAAAACTTGCGATACGTGCTTTGAGGAGGAGCAGAACTCGAGCAACGAGATGTTGGAGCGCAAGATCTGCGAGGAGATGGAGGCGTGCCCGCCTGGTGCCGCCTTCCTCGTCTACAACGAGAACGACACGTGCGACCTTGTGCCAGTGACCCCTGACAACTTCTACGTACCTGTGCACTTCGCTCGGACCGACGCCGGCACCTTCTTCTGGACCACCGTCTCCAAAACTGAGGCTGACTTCGCAGCGGCGCACTGCTACACCGAGTGCCAGACCGCGGAGCAGCAGTATCCAGTCCTACAGGACCGCTGGGTGCAAGCCTAAACTGAAACTCAATACTTGACAACAATCAGTGTCTTCCGTGAAACCAGTGCCTGTTCCGTTGGTTTCCACAACCGTCTGTGATGTTAGCTTTAACTTAGTTCAAGGTGCCATATAGGGATAAGTTAGGATAGGCCTGCTCAATACTCGTGATAACTCTTCGAAAGCTTTAATTGTAATTTCGATAGTGTTGTGATATTTTATGAAAATATTTTGTATTGTATAAATTAATGTTAGGGAATTAGTGAGCTTTAGTATTGTGATCTTCCTTATCGAGCTTTAATTGTTTTAGGGATTATTTATTGACCTTTACTCGTGTTATATGATAATATACGAATTGAATTGGATTTACTATCTTTTACTGTGTCTACAACCCAAACCCTTACACAACAACAAAATAAACACAAAAACACACAAAACATAATACAGCAGCAAAATAAAACCGCAAGGTTCAATACTAATAAGACGGGACAGAATCGATAAAACCTACTTGGAAGCTTTGAGCTTTCTTGGTTTGAATTTCGAACCAAAAAGTGGTCGGACGAGGTCGGCGCGGGCGACGGCGCGAGCCGCCACTCTTGCCTGGCCATACTCGGAGAGCAACATTTTGAGCGCATGCGCACGTGCAGGCCCGAGGCAAAGCTACCGGACTTTTAATGGTCACTTTTTTATTTAAGACGCCGACTTAACTCTCTTGTTTTGAACTGTTATTTATTTTATACAATTAGGCACGTACTGTAAGTGTTACGTAAATGCTGGTCATAAAATTTAATGGGTTCTAGTCCGGAAACATAATATAATATTATGCTAATAGTTACCGTCGAGAGATAAATGATTTGATAATGATATTTGCTATGAATGTTTGATAGATCAGCGTTTATTATTTTTGCTAATTCCTGTATGTAATGGTCCTAGAATATTAGCATTGAATTTTATTTGGTGTGGCTCATAATGAGGTCACAATTATATTAATTCCATAGCAGTCTGTCAATTTTATTGATTAGTATAAAATTAAATAATTAGCTATAAACTTAAAACAATAATGAAACAAAAAAAAAAAATTAATTACGCACTAATGTACCTAAATATCTAAAATAAACTAAAATCAAAACAAAAACAGTAATTCCGTATAAATAAAAAATAAAAAAAAGTAATATTAGCAATAATTAACGACCAAGCCAAGACAAGACACGTCTCGATACAGCCTCAGTAATAAACACCCACATCGCACATGCATTATACATCGCATCAACATAACCACTTTCATTATTCATGTAAAAACCTTCAATTTAAAACCAGCACCTTACATAGTAGTCACGACGATAATAACACTCTACAAGCAAAACCACGTAGAAGCACATCTCTCCGGAGAAAAAAGGTTAAGGTATAAAAAGGTATAGTTAAAAGTCGAACCAACCTGGAGACAAGTTTCAACCTGTTTCAAAAATCGAACCTCTAACAAGTTCGAACAAGTCGTGGAAAAGTAAAAAATCGCACTATTTAAATTCAGAACGCATTGTGCAATCAAATAATAGACGTAAAGAAAGGAGATGAACAATCGGTTGGTCACAATGAGAAGAAATTTATTTATGCATATAGCACGTGCATCTTTGAAAGCACTACGAATATGTATTTACTATGGAGTCCATTCATTTATTGTTAGTTAACTTTAGTATTGTTAGTATACTAAAGAAAAAGAAGCTACTATACAGATTTATTGCTACGATGTAGATCACGTGCAGATCAAAAGTTAAAACTTGAAGCGTATTTAAAATAGCTCAATAAAAGTGAAGTTCCGTCTAATGAACATGTAAAAGAAACCATTTCGACATGCTGTTAGAAACAAAACGTGTTAGTGAAAATAATGCTACTGAAATCTTCCAATCTCAAGTTAAAGAAAATGAAAACTTAAATCATGCATATTATCTGTAGGAAAACAAATAAAATATCACACTACAGAATCTACCGGACATGCAGGTGTTAAAATAACTTTATAACAAACGTTTTGAAAACATCTAAATACCATAACTGCATCGAACTGAGAGTGTTAGTATCAAAACAATGTTAAAAAGATTCATACAAATTAACTACATTTTATTTACAGCATGCAAAGGAAAATTCCAGAAAAAATCAAAGTACAAAAACATTTATTTATTCCTATCGTAATCAAGGAAACCAACTATCATTAGTTTTCAGTCACGGCATACAAGGGTTAAACTAAACAAACTTCAGTTTGTCATGCTGATACAACTTTACTAGAATCAAACGTATTAAAACATCATAATATTGTTAGTAACTGTTATTCGCACTCAAGAAAATATTAGTGGATATCGTGCATTCTCTTTTTATAAGCGGACCAACATTCAACAACAAATACCAGTTTTGCACAAAAAATTTAAAATTTAAATTTTAAGAATTTTCCGAAGCTTCCTGGTTTAGATTTCCGATGATGCAAGTAGGAAATACAGAGAGATGATGTCATCCGGAACTGCAACCGGCGCCGCCAATACCGTTAAAAACCCGCTCAAGTGCCGGGATAACCCTAAATGGTTATTGGGAAAGACTACGTTCGATAACATGCAAAATCTAAGACTGATGTTGGGTAAAGCATGGAAAATTTTACAAAGGCCAGAAAAACCTAATGTTGATCATAGTAAAACACTTTTCGTTTCTTAAAACATAAAACAACGCCTAAAAAGATAAACATATGTAATAAAATCATTAATATCCCAGCATGCCTTAACTATCCATAAAGACAACTCGCAATTTCGCAATTAAAAGATCTTTTCATCTCTTAAAGGCCATTCAGTATCAATAACAACCCAACTGTAATAATTTGCATCTCAAGCTTTGCATAATTCTGTTCACGTCGCACTAAACGACTCAAACCAGGTATGCTAATTGCTACTATTGATTAAAAAGTACCCAGCGTGAGGTACCGCTAGGCCAGTCGTCATAATTACCAGAACAGACCACTACAAGATCTATAATACGCGGGTACAGATAGCGAAGTGGTCCGGTATTATTATACCATACGCAGCGCTCGAGCGACGGATCCGTGAGAAATTTCGGCAGATGTACAATTCCTTGACGCGGTACGACGAGTGAACGCTTATCTTTTTTTTTCTTTTTCCAGTTTAATAATACGGCGTTCTGTATCGACGTTTCGAGGCTCGTTCGTGAGTCATCGACGCATTGTTACCTCATGCACGTGTTCGATGCGTCGGACGCTCGGGTTAGAAAGGATTTTTTGCAACCCTTATTTCGAATTCCGCAACTCTTGCAAAATTTGGGTTAACTTTTTTTTCGTTTTAATTTCGAATTCGGAATTTTTCTTGTACACGTGCATGACCATTGTTACTTTTAGAAGAAATTGGCGATTTCTTATGTAAGTACACATGTGCAGAGATTTAGGGTTGGGTCAATCTGTAATTGAATCGGGCTGGATGGCGTGTTACTAGTCCGTAATCATTATGATCTATAGCTAATTGAAGATTGTGCTTGGTGGGAGAGTTAATTAGTTTTCAATTACAATTTAATTGCTGTTAGGGTGCTGCCGATGCTATAAAGGCGATAAAAGTAATTAGAACGGAGTATAAAACCATTTCACGGGACTATCATCTGGATATTACGGGAGTTATTTCTGGTTCATATTTTGATTGATCTACCGAAGATGTTACAAGGTCAATAAATCGGTTCATGGTTGCATCGTGCTCAACACAGATATGAATTTAAAATTAGGAGATGCAATCACAATTTAGCCAACGTGCAATTGGTTTTTTTTACTATTTTTCCTGATTATTTGAATTTCCTTCCAAAGCTGGAAAGGGCACGGGCAAGCAAAATAGATAGGTACTCTAAAACATAAACTGAAAAACACGTGCAAAACTCAAAAAAGGTACCGCAAAGGCAACACCACCATACAACCTGGACTACTGTATAAAGTCAAGTCACATTATTAAGCGTAGAACATAAGCGTGGAACACCTAACACCTGTGTAACTGAGCCGGGTCTACACCGGCGGTGATATCATCCACTTGCTGTTTGTTCAGATGATGGCACACACTGATCGCGTCAACAAGTACTTGCGTCAACGATGAGCTTAATTAAGGCGATGTTTTATTAAGGCTGTTCTATTGACTTTTCAGAGAGCCTCCCATCCGGATACAAGTTGCCGTGGCCGAATTGGAAAACTTTTAATAGACGCACGCGTCGTACCTAAGTCAGCCGCAGCAAAGACAATCTCCACAAGTGGGGATTCATGGAGGGCTCCTGCAGATCTCCGGTGCGTATGCGCCGACCATGACCCATCTTGCACCAGCAAACAGTATTGCTGAATTTTGGGACAAACAACTTAAAAAAAAAAATATTTGATGTGTTATTTTGCCATCGACTCGCTAAGAAGAAGATAAAAGCTGTACCTACACGGTAGCGCCATTGTGACATCCTTTAAGATTACATGCCCTTCAATACATAAATATGGTAAATACAATCTCACACGTACTTAAATACTTCTCATCGACTTGAGAAATCTAGGCGTGCAGGCAGTTAGTATGCAGGTAGTGTAACTTAGCTAAAAAACAAAAAAACTACCATAAACTACAAAAAAAAATATATATATATATATGAGTGTTTATCCTAAAATTTGGAAACGTCGCAAACAGCTGTCAAATATTTACCTGTTTTGATTAATTTGGGAATATTACTGTATGGAAATATGAAATGTGGCTAACTAGCGAACTAAAATATTGATTATGAAATGCAATGATTATATCATAACACCGAATATTTAGTTTTAGATGAAAAAAAATATTTGCAAACTTTCCAAATGCCTTTTTTACACCTAAAACGGTTACAACATCAAATTCAGTGTTATAATTGCAATTCATTATTAATATTCTAGTTCGCTAGTTAGCCAAATTTCATATTTCCATACAGTAATATTGCCAAATTAATCAAAACAGCGAAATATTTGAGATCTATTTGCGACGTTGCCCACTTCCAGAATAAACGCTTAAGGGCTATGCGTCAACGGTTATATTAAGGCAAAGGCAACATGCAATAGAGCTTACTGTGGGTCATGGTTTAATTAAGGAGAATCGTTGGTAACTCTCGTTAAGGATTAATTGCGTTGATGATGACAAATATTGACTTCTAACCTTTTAAGCGGGGAAAGTACTATTGATAGTAGTGGACAAGTTAACTTTACAGTAATGACTGAGGGTTGCATGTTGCATAACGGGGAGTGGGCGATCACCATCCATACCTACAATTAACCAAAAAAACTTATATTTCTGTGGAGTACCTCTAACAATTTAAAGCATACTAAGCATCTAATCAGACCAAGGAAGCATGGCACAAAAGGGAGGAGGCCTATCCTCAGCAGAGGGTGGAACAAGGCTACCAATGATGATTATGCACGATCCAAAACACACTCTATTGATATTGAATCCAACTAAGAACTGAATATCTGACAATTTACATAAAGTTTTGAAAGATAGAACAGTTTTTTAAACAATTCGAAATATTGAAAATAACAAAGTATTTAGGTAATATATAATTACTTATACACTAAGTGCGTATTTCACCAATGAAATTGAACGCGTTCAGCACATCTAAACGCGTTCAAGAGTTGTCAGTGTACAATATTCCATAACAATGTTGACACTGACAGCTCGTGAACGCGTTTTAGAAATGGTGATCGCGTCCAGTTTCGTTGGTAAATCAACCCTAAGTAATTTAGATAAACTTATTCGCCTTAACAGTAGCAAACACAGTGAGTCATTGAAGCCGCACTTGTTAACGACACACGCCATTCATTACACAACTGATACAATTCATTATTTATCTGCTCAACTTCAAATAATTTGCTCAATGCGTTGTACACATACTTACATTACTATGTATGTGACTCATGTTGAGTATGTGTGATTCCCCTTTTAATTAGGAGATTTAGTTGTGAGATACGGACCACAGTGGATCTGAGATCTCCAATAGATAAGTACAATACGTGCCACGAAAGATGAGACTTTGCACACCCCGTGGTTTGAGTTGCGCAGTAGACGATTTATAGGTCTCTTTAACGATATGAGGTCTGAGCCGGGGCGTCATCGGGGTGGCAGGAAGAGCGCAGGCTTCGCGGTCAAGTCTCATGTTTCGTGGCGCGTATTGTAAGCGTGATAAATGTGATAATCAAACAAAAATTGTATAGAACCAAGTTCTTCTAAGTTAATAGACAGCTGTGCTGCTGGGGAGTTTGTTGCGCCACTTCTTCTTCCCAGCTAAAGCACTAGGAAGTGGTGAAGGGCGGGCGTTTTGGGGGACTGTTTTATGGAATTTTGACGTTCAGAAAGTGCTGTTTCTCAGTCTAATAAGAAGTCTGCAGTTGGACCAAACTGATATTACTGGAACTTTGATGGTAATTCCTAAAATTATTTATTCTAACCAATGGCATGATGGTTTCGTTTTTTTCTCACTCTTCAGCTTACGTTGATGAGCCACGAACATAATGCGTATGGCGGAATGCCAAAACTATTGATTCTAGAATGTTAGGTAGGGCAAATTGCATTTCATGTTCGTAAGATCTACTAAATTTTAATTACCATTTGAGTTCGGCTTAATTTTTTTTTGTAAATAGAGTTAGTTGCACATTCTGGTACATATGAATAATGCATGAGTTAGTACGTATTTTTTAAGTACTAGCTAGGTATGTTATACTATGTTTTAACATAATATCTTATTCTAGAACTACGTCTTACTGTTCTCCTAAACAACTAATTATTATTAAGAACTAAACACATCACTTTCAACTGTGGCACATCACTTTGAACACTACCACTCACTTTACCCCACATTTCACGACACTAAACCATAAACTTTTTTTTAAAGCACTGAAATTCACATCACTAAACTCCTAAATCAGATGACAGTCACAAGGTACCGTTACTTCCTGGTCGATGACACTCAAATAACTGAACATGAAATTGTAACGTACACTTTATATACAGGAATCACCCTCCGATATTGCAATATTTCCCACGGAATGAATGCACTCTGACCTGAAGACATTGTCTGCGAATCTATTGTCTTGCAAATACTTCCGAATTCCGACACCCCTGTCTGATTTGAAAGGGAATCTGGCCGCTTTAGTGCAGCGGTGGTCCGGTAGATGGCTCTGATTTGTGGACGCAAAACCTCTATAGTAAAACAATGTAGGTTTCTTATAAAATATTTGGATTTGGATAAAAATATCAAACATTCGAACCGGTTCTAAATACAATTGTTCGAATTTTTTGAAAAACCATTTTTTGTTTACGTTTCATAACAAATTTTGTAATGTTTTTTAGCTAGTATCTTTTCTCGACAAATTTTGAGAAAATTATCATTATAACAATTGTAACCCTTTTGAATAAAATTTTAATAATGATTATATAAATGTGACTAATAAGTTTCGGGCCGTAGAAACATATATTTCAATAAACCAACAAAAAAATAAGTATGTAGGTATGTACTCAGAAAACACATGTGTGTGCACATCAAAAACAAATTAAATTCACACCTAGCTAAAGCACAAACAGCTCGATAAAATTATGATATCATGAGTAAAGTATGTGTAAGTACAACAAGAGCGGCGCGACCCGCGCTGCGCACGCGCTGACATTTACTTTACAATTAGTGTAACAATGTCCTAATAGCGTATTGTTTCGTTGTTGCTATACAACGTGATCTATCACGGTATTATGTTGAATCAAATTGTAGTTAAATTGTTATTGTTGTTGTTATCTAATCATTTAGGTTCTATTTTGATTGAAGCTCTTATGTACGAGTATTGGTCCTAAATATTAGATAAAAGCATGCGCCGCTAAATAAAAATAAACATACTTTCTAACTGGTAACAATACAGTTAGGTACTAAACATAAAAATAAAAATTGTCTAAAGCTTGAACCAATTTGTGTTATTCCATTAAAAAAAAAAATACAACACAACACAAATTTCCATAAATTTTCTATAAAATCGCATTTTTTAAGCAGGAAAAAAGAAAACTTAAGACGCGTGACAAACTGTAACTTGGTGAGCTGACCAAAGACAACCCAAATGACAATTCTAATCACTAAATTAGACTGCTCACTGTCCACACTCTACTAATCATCAAACACAAAATAGAAAATCCACATAAGTAATTCAATAATTTTGTTAATTGGCAATCATGACACGGTTTCACATGGCAATGTATGTAGACGCCCGGTGTTCAACCGAGCTCGACCCGTGGGAACAACGACAGTTGCGCGCGCTACCACCTGCCCCCGCCTTAAAAAACAAACTATTCCGAAATTCAAATTCGGAATCGCTCGACCTTGGTGTTTTGAACTTCTTTTTTGTAATGTGCTTTGTAATTTGATTTTAGAGTTTGGGTTTGATAAGATTAAATTAATGAATTAAATATTTCGCCTTTAGGAGCAGATTAGATTGACGAAAATTACTGAAAATATTTTTTTGCAATGTGTATTTTATCTCCTACTACGTTAGCCATTTTTTTTATTTACGCTCCCTATTTTACTAGATAGAAACACGTTTGCCAAAAAAGAAAAAACAAATGGTAGGATACAGTTACAAATCCACAATTTCTAATTACCGGCCTGACAGCCTACCTAACAATCTCATCATCAAAAGCAACAAACAGTCTTATCACCTAAAAAAAAGCCGGTAAACGACGTCGCATTATACCGGTTTCTTATCTCTATTTACGGGAGAGCATCATCCTATAGCTCCGCTAAGTCCAAGTGAGTTTTTTGTGCACGCGTCACCGTTGATCACGCGTAAGTGCAGCCAGCGCGCGCGCCATATGTCGCGTGGATCGTGGGAACGGATCCTCGCGTAAAACGCAATGTGTGCTAGAGACTCAACTGTCGTCACCCGGCGTCGACCCACGCGTTCCAAACACGAATTTGAAAACAGGGCCATAGAGCTCCATTTTTGAATGTGTTTGGATTTCTTTCTTGAGGACCCCTCCATGCCAAAATCAACTTTAGAGGTAGGAAGCTTGAATTAAAATTTGAATGGATTTGGTAATCTGATGTAAGAAACTTTTTATGCACATGCCCCTTATTGATTGAATGTGTATTATGATTACTCAGAGGGCAACTACGCGTTAAAACAATATTTTGATAATGAAGTGTTTGTTTTTAATTATTACATTGGTCTAGAACATTGCCTTTGGTGGGAAAATGGGAACGTATTTTTAGAAACAAGTTCAGTTTTCCTGAACTCTGCAATCAACTTTACAACCATAAAAACTTTAAATTCGCATATCCATACTTTGTACAAGTTATTCTAGTACTTGAATAAAAATAATTAACAGAAAAAACCCCATATAATGCCGTTCTTATTCGCTTGTCACACAAAATATCGCCATATTAATAGAGAAAAAAAAGATCCCGGGGAAGACGCGCACAACTGGCGCGAGCGATCGTGGGAACGCGACCAGTTTTCAAATATAGAACGCCTTAGAAAAGGTGCAATTCCTTTTTTGTTCGAGTTTTTATATTAATAGTGGTCTTGCAACGCGAATGGATTTTGAAATTGGAACCCGTATGTTTAAGGGTATTTGGAATAATGTTTAGCAAAAAAAAACGCGTCATAAGATTGATCTGGGCATAACTTCAGTGATGACATGAAGATCACATTAGGTACTTCACAAAAATTGAATTTATTTGTAACAGAAGTGAACAACTTCTGTACATTTTCTGCGAAGTTTTAAAATCTACCAAAATTAAATACAGTCGTCTATGTTTTACTTCTAAACATTTAACAAAATATGTTTTTTCCATGTTCCACGTCCCTGGAAAACTTCGCAAAAATATTCGTACGCAAGTAATGCAATATCATACCGATAATTTCATTAAACTAAAAATATATGTATCTCTTGTTTTGGTTTAATGTACACAGCTTTATTTTTACGGTTTGCAAAATATGTTTTTGCATTGTCAAGACTCTTGGAAAACGTCACTTAATTTTTGAACACCTTTGTCAAGCATCAATATGGCCAAACAAAAAGTATCCAATAAGATTCCCAAGCAGTATGACGTCAATCAATTCACTTTTCAAACGAGTCCACACTTAACCCTAGAAATGGCGCGCATCTGCCGGCACAATAGCGTACCCCCACATTATGCCGGCACGTATTTTTTCTTGACCTCGATCGGCCTTTATGCCCAAGGGGCGAACCGTGGGAACGATCTTGCACAATCCCTTTCCTTGGCCATATGCGACAGAAAAAAGTGCAATTATTTATTCCCCCTCGAAGAAAAGGGGAGTTGTGAGAACGTGACCTAACAATGCGCTTCCTGGCTTACGATACATTCTGTTCATAAAAAGGACATGTGATTCTAGTTCTTAATACTTAACACAAACGTGCGAAGTTGCGATAACACACGTACACATTTTGATGTTTTACAAATAGTCTCAAATAGTTACTTCGGAATCGATTTTTGACCGAATATATACTCTATATCTTGAACGATTTAGATCGATTTACGCTGTACAAAATGCGTCCTTACGTTGTTGTCTCTATAATTTATGGATGGTTTCTTCAGTATGAAGTAATGTAAGCTGTGTGTACACTGAATAGCATTACGCATGACCTTTAGATAGTCGATTGTATGAAAATGATAATCGATCTCGCTCCGTTACTTATTCGATTCTTTTGTGATTTTCTCGCGCACACGCATAGGAAGCGTAGGTATTGTTGTTATTTTCTCATCGGCTTCTATGCTTTTGTTTTTTTATTTTTAAATTATGTCTAGTTGGAAGAAAGTAGCGATGTAAAATCATGGAGGAGCAAGTTCGTTCGTTAATTAAAGTGTGATTGCGGTTGTGATAGGGTGTGTAGTACACGTAGATAAGGGTACCGTATTGTGGCCGCGGCGAAAGGTGACGCTATCGTACCACGCTATTAGCACAGTATAGTAATGAGTACTACCAGCTACTTATAAGGACGAGAACCGTTGGCTAATCTTAACAAATGAACCTCTCCTCTTACATTCTTGAATTTATCAGATATTCTCGTAATGGTAGCAGTACCCAGGATAAGTACTTAGCTTGATTAGTATTCTACATCATCAACCTACCTACGTGACATAGGGTATCCTAGTGCGGGATCCAGTGTCCTACCTAAATATTGTAACACTTGTTTGTTTATGATTTTTTTTTTTTTTTAAAGCAACTGTGTCTTACTTTATATCTTTTTATTTTTAAACCCGGTAAGAACGCCTAACCAGCCGAAAAAACTGGTAACTAATGTTACCAGTTTAAAATGTATTCTAATTTCATTTTAAACAGAGACATTATACAGAAAACCAGAAACAATTCACGTAACATACCAAAATAAACGAAATTGAAAGACAAAATGTAGCATCAAATTAACGTATGCATGGCTTCCGCTGATAGCGGCGCCTGCGACGATGCACGCAAAATGAGCTTGTAAAAGACAAGGTACAAGCGAAATGTAAGTATGACTGTATTTCAAATGGATATAAGTAATTAATTTGTAACATGAAAATTCATATAATCATAAAAAATAAAATTGTTGAACTGGATGCAGGAGATGAAAATCCACTTGTATTGACAGATGAAGAGAAACGTATATTGGGAAAGGATAAAAACTATGGTATAACCAAACGACATAGGAAAAAAAAAACATGCGGGGCAGTCTTTGGGGACTGCCGATAGAAGTGAAAACTAAGTAACTTGTGAATTGTATATCTATGTATATCCTTTTGTTTTTTGTATTTATTCGTGTAGTATTATTAGTTATTGTATTTCGTATCTAGTGTTAATAGTTTGTAAATAATTTATTACTACCACTGTATACACAGTAAACATATACATAGCTCATGGAAAGCGTTCGGTGACGATGACGCGAGTTTCATGATTTTTGTTCACCCAAAAAGTGCTCAATGCCCTAAAGAAGTTTTCACTTCAAAATGTGTAATCATCACACATCTTAAGAGGCATGTGCTTCTGACCTTGTAACTAACGAATCTAGTCTTGAAAAGATAAGAGGATGGAAACTACAACATTACATCAACCACTTTAAGATTTCTTGCATTCACCATCGTCTTACATAAAAGCGTGTCCAATGCTGTTTAAGACATCCGCGTCTGAATTATCTTAATGATATTCCGTGAACAAGCTGGCATGTGTTGCAGTATTCATGACGTACCTCACAGTCGCACGCGCACGTTGAGGTCAAACAGCACGAGTGCACTATGTGTGTGTGCACCTAGATCTTGGGTGATTGCTATGTCCTTTACATAATCATGACACTTAAACTACAGTAACTAACATAAAATCATGGATATTACCACTAACGGGGAAGGGATACTAAAATTATTTATAATATTCTGTGTATCGAACGTCAAAAGACACGAGCCCAAAAGGGTTGTTCCGAATTTTCCATGACAATTATTAACCATAGAATTTGTGCTTGCTTTTTTATAATATAGCTTTTCTTGACTTCTTCATGAATAAAGATGATGAAGATATTTCCTTAACATAAGCATGACACTTAAACTACCAGTACGGTACATAAAAGCATTGGTATTATTTGATTACCATTGACGGGGAAAGGATACTAAAATTATTTATATTGTGTATTTACAACGTCAACAGACACGTGTCTAAATGTATTTTTGCGAGTTTTCTATACGAATTTTCCACCATGCTCTTTCTAGGATTTGTACAATTTTTTTTTAACGGTTATTTTTAAAACAAACAGACAAAATATGTAGTTAAATAATTAACCGAAACCATATGTGGTTAATGTGACAGAGAAAAGGTTAAAATAACTTTTCTTGACTCCTTCATGAATAAAAATGCAATTCTATGTATAAAATGCCACAATGATTAATCCACTGTCTAGCTATCCCACCTTTTTCTTAACAGTTTTGCACTCCATAACTCTCCTTATATGAGTTATGATATTCCATGAAATAAGGCTCGCCTTTCTGTTTATGGCAGCCGAGTGTCATGCGCGGCGCTTGCGCACACGCGCAGCGCCGGTCGCAGGGTCGCACGCGAACAATGTCACGAGTCACGAGAACACACGCGACCCGCGCATTGCACGGGTTAACTTTTAGCATTGTTGCGGTACATAAGTGGCACATTGCATAGTTGTGCGGTACTGGAAAAGTTGAGTTTATGATTGTTGATGTTTTATACTAACTAATTCGTCCTTAGGGCCTACTTATTGCCCGGCTGTACGCAGTTTCGAGGGTTAACAAATTATGTTCTTTTTGGGCTGTTTTTTTTACAACATTTTTATGTTGAGGGTTTGTTTCGAGCTAGTTTCAATAAAGCGTTGACCAGCCTCGTTTCCGTACAACAATAGAGTTAGTTGTGGAGGAAGTGATAAATCACCCGTATAGTCTGGTTACATAAATCACCAAATAGAGATAAGTAAATTAGACGTAATCTCGTGACAATCTATCGTTTCGTTTGCATTTTCGTCAAATGAATGTGTTTGTGAATTGGCCAGAAAGTAAGTACACATTGCACCAGGCAGCAGCCAGAACCAATGTTGGTAATTAAAAAAATAACCTTCCATAAAAGGTACCATCGCGGCACTGGCGCCTAACCAGTTTTCGACCTTATTGCTAAGACAATAAGGTTGAAAAGTGGTCAGGCGCCTAAAGTATCGTCAGTTTAAGGCACCAGTGTCTCTAGTAATGGCCTTCCGTGTTTTAAAGCGGGTCTTGTTAAACCTGCCAATTTGTTTAAGGAAACCGTGGTCAGTTGAAACTAACAACACAAGAAATGTGTCCATAAAAGGAGAAACTGGTGCTCTCAGATAAGCATGGCAACAAAACACGAGAAAGTTGGGAACAACGACATTCTAGCACTGTACTAACAATAAGCTAACAACGATTGCCTTACTATACTTGTCACTATACTTGCTACTGTACTGGCTATTGGGATTTCTCCGCCGCCCACGCTTGACAAGCCTCTAAATCTGCACAATCACCTCGATTAATTATTGTTTGAAATGCTGACAGGTAGCCTGATAATCTAGACTGGGACAACACGGCTCCTTGTTGCGCAACCTGATCACCTTTCTGTGCGTTCTGATCGATAGATTGCATATCATTTGGGTTCTCATGTCCTTTCACTTCCATGCGTGTCTCTATGATAAGCTGTCCAATCAAGTGACGGTTTGAAGTATTGATCGTTTAATGTGAGCACACTTTGTTAATATGCTCTTGACTTTCTTTAAACAATGTAATAAAGTTAGTTACATTTTTGCTTAAACATCAGTCTAGACCGGTGAACTTTCAGTGAAAGAGTGGCATTTTCTCCACTTTCATTGCTTTAAAGTCTTCAAATAGCATTTTGCAATTGGAACGTGCTGTGCGGGCACTTTATTTCATTGGCACGAGTGTCCGGAGTCGAATCACGCGCAGCGGGCGGGGAGGCGCGCGGGGGGCGCGTCTGGCTCGAGCCCGACCGTGGGAACGATCTGCCTTTAACGTGTCGCACGTGCTCGAGACGCTACTACCGCAACCGCGAGAAGAAACGAGACGCACAGCGCACCGCCTACGAACAAGACAAGGACGCTGCAAGATTCTACATTCAAATGAAAGCAAAAAAAATAATACGACAATAAAATAACGAGAACCAACAATAATTTGTGAGCGTTCGAAATTCAAAGCGTGAAAGGGACAGAGGCGAGTATTATTTATTCGAAAGTAAGAACAAAATTGTAATGGAGACGTTGATTTATCTGCGAGGTGTTGCCGGCCAGACTCGTCGCTACTGTATTTAAGAGCCGTTTGTTATTTTGCAATTGCGGCCGACTCGAGAGCCATGATTACAATGAAATAAATTGGTGGCGAGTCGTTTATTAGCTGTCTGTTAGTGTGATAACTTGCGGCTATTTTAAAACAGTCGAGAATTATTGAATAATCACAGCCTTTTTTGCTTGATTTAACATGACGTAAACAAGGAAGGCTATAAAAAATACCTCCTTGGTCGACCTTTGGCACGCCATGTGTTTAGCATGTGGCGTGAATCTCGGCGAAAGGTATCGGCTAGCCGAGGTCGGGTTACAGACCAAACGGCCACATTTGGCGGCCACACTGGCTCTGGGGTTGGCCAAATGCTGCAAAAACCCAGTCATTGAGGTCCGTCGCCCATTGAGCCATAAAGCCGCTCCTGGAAATCGTGACCTTACGAGATTTATGAGTAGTTAAAGGAAACATTTGGCATGACATGACATAAAGATTAAACGCCGGGCTCCACCGACGTAGTGTAGAATAACAATATCTAATCTTATAACTATCCAAACTAAATACAGCAAAATAACTTCAAATAATCCAAGTACTTATAACTAAGGTGGTAGGTACTGGTTGCAGAATCACAACCGTAAAAGAAAATCTACACAAACCTTCTAAGTTCTAATGTATACCCAAGCATGTTAAGAACAAAACCACCCTCGAAGTAAACAAAGTATAAAGTGACGTAACATAAGATGTTTTTGTTAAAATCACTGAAACACGAGCGCCTCATCCGGTCGCCAACCCGATTTAATAGACTGACCTACACGGTTGACAATCTCTGCCTTACAAAAACTGACCGCACATCACACATGCAAAAAATACCTTGATGTTATAAGGATAGAGTTGGGAGTTGATTGAAGGGTGGATGGTTTATGTGGAGAGTATTTCCAAAGACGTAGGATGAGCAATTTTTATTGTTAATTCAACTATAACATTCAATGGCTTGAACGTAACCAAATTGCGAACATCCGGGGTGCCTATTGATGCACCGGCCAATCTCTATCATCTATTGGAGAAGATGAACAGCATAACAAGAAAATTACATCGTCTTTTGTTAACGAAATACGGAGACGGAGTTTGAAGTAATAAGTAATATGATATTTTGCTGCATTGTCATCATTCTTTTGCTTGAAGTTCCTATCTGTCTTGTGTTAATAAACGTCAATTAAACTGGATTTAGCGCTGTTCAGTTATAAAAATACTACTACTTGAGGGACAGACGTCAATGCTAATTAATCTGTTTTGCATGTTGAACTACTCGTAATTAAAGTACGCTGGAAATCAATTTTGATTGAAATAATAATATCTAAATATTTATAACCAAATATGTAATTGTTATTATAGATCCACTGGTGTCCACCGTAAGCCCAAAATTTCCATATATGGATAAATATCGGAATGACCATACTATATATAATTTCGGTAGTCGTAATTTTATGTCATCACAACACTGATAAAGGTATGATTCAAACATCGCTGCACGCGGCAGTGCTCCCGCGTCACTACTGGTCCCCATGTATTTTCTATAGGTATATATAAGATTACATTCTGCGCGACATTACTGCGTCACATTTCTGCCGTGCTCAAAATTTCATCTCATAAAAAAAAAAATGTGGACCAGTAGTGACGCGTCACACAAGAGTAGTGGCGCGGCAGTACTGCCACCTTTAAGCTACGTCACTTACTACTAAATACTTCTATCATTTCTTACGACACCTATGATCAAACATGCCTAGGTTTTTCCTAACACCACAAGTCAACACGGTCGATTCAATCGTTCTTACCAAAATTCCAAACCTCATTTCACCTTCAAATCCTGAGACAGCCGCGATGTGAATGAGACTTAATTAATGCAACCCTTGATGTAAAGACGGATCTGATTATATTGTATGCAAAATCAATAACAAAAAACTTTTTGCTATCGAGCCAATAATTTACATCGCCTTTTTACTTGGCATGTAAAAACTTATACGGACATTAACCAGGCGCTCGTGGGACATATGTGGAGCACCTAAATCTCTCATAATAACCACTCAGCGGGAACCCAGTACAGTTACGCACTGCATATGACTTCATTTAAATTTAAACCCCACTTTACCAAAGATCTGCTCCAAATTCGGCCATAAAATACCAAAATCGTACCAAAGATTTGGTCCGCTTTATCCAAAAGTGTACCACTCAACATGTAATTTGATCAATCAGGTTGTCATTATGCCATAATGCACCATCCAACCCTCCGGTGCATTACCATTACGTCCAAATTAAGCGATCATAATACTTTATGGTATTAAGAGCTTTCGCTGCCTTGGGGAAGGTTAATGTTATTAAAAAGTCGTTAGTTTCCATATATTATATTTTAAGATATTTCTTTGTTTCGTTACTTTGTATGATACGCTGAAAGGTTCAAATTATACTTGTGACCAATGACATTCTATGAAGTATTCGGTGACACGTGCGTAAAGCAAAAACATTACGACATTTTCACAAGTCCCATAGTCCATACGTATTACATCCGTGTTTACCAAAAAAAATTATCAACGTATAAATAAGTAAATTAACATAATATAATAACCAATCAATTATCTTTAATTTGCAAGTCAAAGCATCAGACAATCTGTATCTAAATCTGCTTTAATTGCGTCGTAGTAATAAAGCGTAGCGCGAAGCTCGACAAACGATTACCGCGAAAATGAGGCTACGAATATTAGTTGCGTCCCAAGATTGCGCTTTTTTTCACTGCTACGGTGCTACGCGCGCTACGCTACTACGATATCTATCCCTCGTGCCATCTCGCTCTAGCGCACCGTCGGAGGCGCAGTGACGCACGTGCAGTGCACGCGAGTCGTGGCTCTCGCTCCCTCCCGCACACTTCCTGCGCGCGCCTCCAGCCCGAGCTCGACTGTGGGAAAAGACGGCAGGTGTTATGCGGGATCGTGAACAACCACGCATTACCATTCACATTATTCAACAATAAATAATAATAATAAGAAGCCGTGGAACGAGTGGCGAGCACGCGCAACGTCCTCGCCGCACCTCACGTACTAATGGGTGACGCGTGTGAGTGTGTGCGGCACCTCACCATGTGTGAGTGTCTGAGATGTTAGTTGGACGTACGTTTTTTTACGGACGCTTCATGTGGGCGGGCGCACGTCACGGATTTAACTTTCGTTAATTGTTTTGTGATACGTTTTTTATGTTCCGACTAATTGATTTTTATGTGGACAACCCGTATCTTTGAATAGCTTGACGCGCTATTTTGTAGATACGTAATAAGCAACATAGTGCTAATCGAAACAATAGCTTTTGGTGCTAATTTCATTAGATAGGAAAAACCCCTTGTATTTATTTTTGCTGTTGGAAATACTTCAGTGATTTTATTTGATTAACAGTTATTCAGTGTCTCAGGATTGATATAAGTCTGAACTAATCCACAAATTCAATCCTAAGAATTGAAACTTAAAAAGTAAGCAGAATCAATTCATCATTTTCCTGCCCTTGTCCCATGTTACTTGGGGTCGGCGCAACACGTTTTCTTTTTCCATTCCCCCCTATCAACTGTCAAGCTATCATTCACTTCCTTCTCTTTCATATCATTCCTCATACACTCCATCCACTTTTTCTTAGGCCTTCCATCAGCATTTATATTCATCACTCTTTTAGTCACATGCGTTTCCTCTCTCCTCATCACATGCCCATACCAGGCCAAACGATTTGCTTTCAACTTTTCTGTCACTGGCGCAACTTTTAAACTTCCCCTTATATACTCATTTCTTACTTTATCCAGTTTCGTTACTCCACACATCCATCTCAACATTCTCATCTCCCAATAATAATACGAATTTCAATATAATTGTAATTCATTCAAGTATCCAGTCTACGTAATTGCATGTCCGCCGTGAAAGCCTCAACGGTTACTAGCGCAGTCTGAATAGCACCGTCCATTCATGCGCCCGGGCAATACACACGCTGTTACCTATTCGGTAAGATCTTGATAGGTAAATTGCTCAATTAATGTACATATAAGGTTCTGAACGAATTAAAATGCAGTCGAACCTTTTAATCTTGACCAGTCACTTGTTATTTTGTTCGGCCTTTTGACTTTTTGTTGTTGACTTTTAATGGTAGGCTTGTTGAATATTAATGTCCCTGAGATACTTAATTATGTTTTGCGAAATAATTATAGTTTAATTTCCATGACATTGTTGATGTAAGAAAAAAGGACATAATTGAATGTGTCCATTTGATGTTACATCTTAATGAGACCAATAGTTGTAAATTTATTTTCTGTGCCTTGCCTTATTCTCAATATTTGTCTGATGAGCAAAATAGGCACATTTATAATTTAAATATGTTAATTTATAATAGGACATGTCGTCACAGTGACGCTATTTTATATTTTGATTGTAATCAATTAATTACTGATTACAAACTGACAAATTATACAATGTATTTGCCACCAAGTTGTAGGAGACAAATTGCTAATCTCTTAGCATACAATATACAGTGTGACACTGGTACCTGTAGTGTACCACCGATTATTGTTAGTAGTGGTACTAACACTACTTTTGATACGCCTTATAGTTTAAACTATTAGGAGCGACAACGGGTGAGCCGCATATTTTGAATGTTGTTCATCAAAATATGCAGGGTCTGTCCGGCAAAGAGCTAGAGTTAAGTTTATTTATAGAGAACTATGATGTTCAGGTGTTATGTTTGACTGAACACTGGTTGAAAGAACATGAAGTAGTGTTTACCAATGATGATAATTTTACTGTACAAAGTGCGTTTGTAAGGAAAAGCGCCATTCGCGGTGGATCTTTAGTTCTTGTTTCAAACAAGTTGAAATGTAAACAACGTTTAGATTTAGTTAATCTTTCCATTGAGCGCACTATTGAGTTGTCTTGTGTTGAACTCGAGCGATACGTTATAATTTGCGTTTATCGACCCCCTTCTGGTGATTTTATTAGTTTCGAATCGGTAATGGAGGATTCACTCAATAGGTTAAAATCAATTAATAAAAGTATAATTTTATGTGGAGATTTTAATATTAATATTTTAGATGTTACTCCATTAAGTATTAGACTCCTTAATCTGTTTAGGTCTTATAATTTAATAAACTTGTTTTTTGAACCTACCAGGATCACAGCATCTTCTTCAACTTGTCTAGATAATATATTTAGTGATTGTGATGCCAAAAATAAAATAGTGTTAAGTGACTTAACGTCTGACCACTGTGGTTTATTAGCTAGCTTCCCCATGCCATTACATAAAAAACCGCATAAAATAGAATGCAGGCCTTATACAGCTAGTCGTTGTAATAAGTTTAAAAATAATATAGCTCATAGAATTACGCCATCTATAGTAGAACACGAGAATCCCAATGAAATCTATGGAGCCCTTTTTGATGTTGTGCAAAAAGAGTACCAATCTACTTTCAAGGCCAAAACTATTCAAATTAATGGCACCTCCGTTGGCTTTAACCAATGGGCCACTCCAGGAATTTATAAAAGTAGAGCGAGACTATACGAGTTATATGGTTTGAAAAAAATCAGGTTTGATACTCCTTTCCTAGAGCATGTAAAAAATTATTCAAAATTATTTAAAAAGGTTTGTGTTTTTGCTAAATCTAAATTTTTAAGCGATACAATTAAAAAATCCAATAATAAAGTAAAAACCACTTGGAAAATTATTAACAATGAAACGGGTAAGTCGGTTAAACAAGATAAACAACTTGAGATTATGGTCGACAATAAATTAGTTAATAAAGCAGCTGACGTAGCCGAGGCGTTTAATGAGTTTTTTGCCAACATACCTGTAACTACGACTCGCTCCTTAAATTCATCCCCGTCTAAAGCTGAAAACCTTTTGCTTAGTAGTGTATCTAAAAATAGTCCCTTATTTAGCTTCGAACATGTAACGCCTCGTGATGTAGTTAATGTTTTTAACACACTCAAGTCTAAAAACACTGGTGATTACTGGGGCATCTCCATTAAACTTTTAAGTAATATAATAGACATCGTAGCCCCCTATCTAGCTGTTACTTTTAATAAATGTGTTGATTTAGGAACTTTTCCTGACCTCATGAAGAATAGTAAAGTCATACCACTATTTAAATCAGGTAATAAAAACGACGTTGGCAATTTCAGGCCTATTTCTATCTTACCAGCATTTAGCAAAATATTTGAAAAGTTAATACTCAAGCAGTTACTTAGACATTTTAATTTAAATAGCCTCCTTCATAATGAACAATATGGCTTTACAAAAGGTCGTTCGACTACAGATGCGGGTGTTGCTCTGCTGAAACACATATTTAACGCATGGGAGAACTCGCAAAATGCTATTGGGGTTTTCTGTGACCTCTCCAAAGCCTTTGATTGCGTGCACCATGACACGCTTTTGCGTAAGCTGCGTCATTACGGTGTTCAAAACGAAGCTCTCAACGTTATAAATTCTTATTTACACAATAGGTCCCAATGTGTAGATGTTAATGGTGTGAAATCTTCCGGTCTACCAGTTCAGTTAGGTGTACCTCAAGGCTCAATACTAGGTCCATTCTTGTTCTTAGTGTATATCAATGACTTACCATTCTATTTAAAGGGTATCTGTGAAGTTGTACTGTTTGCAGATGATACCTCTCTTATTTTTAAAGTAGACAGGAATAGACAAGATTTTGACGATGTAAACAGTGCTCTCTCAATGGTTACGGATTGGTTTACGACAAATAACCTAGTTCTCAATGCCAAGAAAACGAAATGTGTAAAGTTCGCCCTACCAAATGTTAGAAATCTAGGACCCAACATCGTCTTAGATAAAGAGGTGCTTGAGTCTGTAAACTCGGCAGTTTTTCTGGGCATAACAGTAGATGCCAAACTTCAGTGGGGCCCACATATATCGAGCCTAGCGGGAAGGCTCAGTTCGGCCGCCTACGCCGTCAGGAAAGTAAGACAATACACTGACGTCGATACAGCTCGGTTAGTCTATTTTAGTTATTTTCATAGCGTTATGTCCTACGGTCTTCTGCTGTGGGGCAAAGCTGCTGATATTCAAAATATATTTGTCCTTCAAAAACGAGCTGTTCGAGCTATTTACCAGCTAGGTGCCAGAGTTTCTCTGAGAGATTTTTTCAAAGATATTGGTATCCTCACGGTGGCGTCCCAATTCATCTTCGCCAACATCTTATATATTAGGCAAAATATACACTTATACACTAAAAACAGTGATTTTCACAATGTTAACACTAGAAATAAGGACAAACTACGAGCTCCCTTTCACCGGCTTCATAAGGTTCATAACTCATTTGTTGGGCTTGGTATAACCTTTTATAACAAGCTACCCTCTTCTTTGCTAGATTTGCCTTTTGATGCGTTTAAAACGAAAGTAAAATCCAAGCTTTGTTCAAAGGCATACTATTCTATAAACGACTACTTAAATGATAAGAATAGTTGGTCGCTGTGATTAACTCAAGACAATGTTTATGTTCTTTCTCCAGATTACCTACTGACAAGTTATATGAGTTTATATAATTGTATTTTTTTTTATTTTTTTATTCGACTTTATAAGTCAAGCTATTTTTAATTTTATTTCAATTTATTGTTGACATAATCTACTCATTACAATGTTTTTTCTAATGAGTTGTATTGCAATATGTGGTTAGCTAGTGACCTCGACAATTGATCATATTAGTTATTGTTATTAGTAATTAACTGTTTGTTTTATTTATTTTATCTCGATGGTCCTAGTTTATCATTTATAACTTCCAGTTACAACTATATGTAAGCGGGCACGCCCTTTATGCCTGGAGGCTTTTATTTAGATAAGTTCTGTTTACGTTTAGTTTTTATTTCTGCCTGAGTATAGTTCTCGATGATGTTGTGTGGTATATTGGCGTGTGCTAGCTAACATATGGCTAATAATTTAAATTATGTTTTGTGTTGCGTAATCTAAATTATCTAAATTATTTTGAATACTATTATATAGAATCTTATTTTTTTGTTCTTCTAACTGAACAGACAGCTGTGCTGCTGGGGAGTTTGTTGCGCCACTTCTTCTTCCCAGCTAATGCACTAGGAAGTGGTGAAGGGTGGGCGTTTTGGGGGACTGTCTTATGTAATTTTGACGTTCGAAAAGTGCTGATTCTCAGCCTAGTTTGAATAAATGACTTTTGAATTTTGAATTTTGAATTTTGATGAAGAAAAATAGAGAATGCTGTACTGGAACTTTTTGCTATTCAGACCATTAGCCATGTATGAATTTTTATAATAAAAATCGCATAGGCTTAATTAATTGCCAGTATCCATTAAAAAATCCTTCTTAATATCTTATAGATCAAAAGCATGATACACATCACATTTTAAAAACACGCATTCAATTAAAACATTAATCACTGTCGCACTTAATTGAATTTTTACCAGTTCTGTGACATTTAATTTAATTAAATATTCAATTTTCGCGCAGTCTGCTCTCATAAGCAATTAACGACTTCAAATTGGTTATTGACTTTCAATCTTTTAGTACCAAGACCAATTTATTGGCGCCACTTTAGATTTTTTTATACTTCCTTATTTCTTAGAACATAAGGATGAATTTTGAAGTGAAGTTTGTGTAAAAATGGTAGTAATTAAGAATATCATGTGAAAATAAAAATTCCGTTGGATGTCGGCGCAGGCGCGAGTCGTGACAAGAAATAAGACTAAGATCACACGATCAGTTATGCGCCGACAACTTCACATAATTGAATATTTAATTCGCTGTGTATGAGACTGGACTTATTTAATAGCACGTTCCACTAACTGTAAAATTATTTATTGAATTATAAATGAATTTCTATTGAATGATTATGATTTTCCAAATATTATAATATTCAAAAACAGTATGAGTAAAATAATCTTAGTGTTTTGATAACCAGCTAATCAGCTAGTACCTGCTGTTTTCTCCTATGAAATCACATTTTCTTTCATAAATTTAATAGTATCCCTTGCAAGGAAGTCCATATTAATTCAAAGCACAAGAGTAACCTACTCTCTTTAATTAGCTCTCATGACTATAGGATGTCCGGCCTCATTTAAAAGCGTGTTCAAGTACAATTGCATAATTTGTTTACCCAGAACCTTGCATGATTCATGCGGATATCATGTTGATTGTCCCAAACAGATTAAATAAACACCACCAACAACAAAGTGGTACTTGAAGCTAAGCTTAATTCTTTAATGCTTCATGGGACGAAATGTTTCCAACCTAGTGCGATGTAGATTGTGGTTGAATATAGGGATGCATATCGATACGCATCTTGGCCGATACGATACCGACACCGATATTTATAAATACGTACCGAAAATACCCATACGGACGGCTCAATTAAAAGGACTGACTATAAAAAAAAAAAATAATGTAATAATATTTAAATATATTTAATCAACTTAAAATTTTCAAGTTTATTAAATATTATTATATTATTTGATGTTTTGTGAATTATTGACTATATATATATATTTATAGTCAATAATTATATAGACTATATATATTTGTGATTTTTAAGTAAAAATAACAAAAATATTATTAGTTAATAATTCACGTCAATGAAGACGAGTGTAAGTACTAATCAAATCCATGATAAAACAATGTCTGGAAAACTCGGTAAATATAATACATATAGTTACATTGACTTAATCAAAGTGTAATGCGGCAACACCTCGACCTAACTGCGGTAGGGTGGAGCTGTGTCGCAAACCATGCAGTCAAAGTGACCTCTACGCTGCCACCGACGACGCCGTGGAAGTGGCGAAGTCTTGGGCCCACAAGTTTTCAAATACAGTCGTGCCAGCAACAGGAAAACGAAGAGAGTTGCTCTTTATGACATGATCCTCTTTGACCAATTCTAGTGTAATTTTTTATATTTTGTAAACTTACTATCGATACGACCAAAATCATGGTAGCCTTACACTTTACGATATACTTGCGCAAGATTAGACTTGCAACTAGTATGTAAAGCTAGAAATTTGCGCAAAAATCTTCCCATACATGTTACGATATACTTGCGCAAGTATACAGTAACGGGAAAAACCCATTGAACAAAAACTGCGCAGCCCAGTGAAACCAGACCTTAACCAGTCACATTGAAAAAAGAATCGCAATAAGTTTGGCGACGCGATGATTAATGATGGCCGCCCGATATCATCTGTTGATTATGTTGTAATTAACGAGAAACAGCGAAAATAACGTTTCAGTTTAACGTTACGTTAACGATTTGATCACATAAATCTTGTTGAGTGTGATAAAAACGCTGGTTTGTTATGTAAAGATGGAGGAACTAATTTATTTTTTGTAATTGAGTTATTTAAATACATATAACATAACATAACATTACGCCTTGTTTCCCCGAAGGGTTGTGCAGAGGTGTACCTGTAGCAAGTACACCCGTTTATGTTTAAGTCCCATGTAATAGGGAGCGAGCCTATTGCCATCAACCGAGCACAAACCCAGACTCTGGGCTGGTACTGAGAAATTCCAAATGGAAAAACCCAATAACACCTTTGCCTGACCCGGGAATCGAACCCAGGACCTCATGCTCAGCAGTAGCGCTTGCGACCACTGGGCCAACGAGGTAATTGTGGGTGCGTTTACAAACATAGAAACTCACATACACTAACACCCAGACCCGGAACAACTACTTGCAGATCATACAAATATTTGATCCGTGCGGGGATCGAACCCGCGACACGTTACGCAGCAGTCGATCGCTCAGCCACTGCGCCAACCGTGTCGTTGACGTCGGGCAGAAGAAGACAACGTGTTCCTTTTGGTGTTCCATAACGTCGGGTCACACCGGAATGGCAGCGGCGGGCAGCGGCGCGGCGAGCACTTTTAGTGTGAAATAATTATTAACTTTATCTACATACATAAAAGACCAGTATCGCTTGAAAGGCTCGGTGGTTCTGCCCGCGGCTGCCAGCGGCGACGCGAGGCCGCTCGCGGCACCGCGGGCGGTCGCGCGTATGTAATGTAGAAACTAAACTAGTCAAGAGGAGACTAGACGCGTGGGATCTGGACGTCGCACGGCCGCCAGCGGCGACGCCGGGGGCGCTGGCGGCCGCTGGCAGCCGCTGCCGGCCGCTGCCATCCGCTTCCGGCCGCTGCCATTCCGATGTGACTCGGCTCTAACTAACTCTAAGGATATTATGCTTTAAGTAAAAATAATACAAAATTTCGTAGAACACTTGTTCCAAAAATACATAGTTTGGAAGATAACATATCACTAGACTCTCGTGTGTATTTCATTGATAAGTAAGAGTAAAGAAATCTTTTTCAATCAAACTAATCTGTAACGGACGCCGAGCATGTGCAACCTATTCGTGAGCAAAACAAAATTGTGTGCCGGTGTGATGATGAACGATCTTCAATACGTAAAAGTGGTTAGTCAAAGTATGAAAACCGAGACCCTATCTGTGCACCGTAGCACAAGTAGCGGCGGGAGCTCGGTGGACCTTTCACCCTTGTGAAGTGAGTTTTTTAGTTTCTAATTAGATTTAAGAGGTTTTAATTGTGTTCTAATTAGTTTCTACTTAGTAAAATTAGTATAAGGAATCTTATGTGAATCTTATAAGACCAACAACGTAGCATTTCTCGTGATTTTAATGTATAAAGAAAAATGTTAGTATATTTACGTAGATTTGAAATGAGGTTTTTTATATGTAAAGATATCCTCAGGATCTTAGTGTCAAATAAGAGGTCTAGGCTCAAAACTACTTGCTGCGTTCCAATTCTGTAAATCGGTCCACGGGTTTTAAAGATAATAACAAATTTGTATAGTGAAAATGTTCAACAGAGATATTTTAAGCATTAATGTTCTAGAAACTTTTTAGTACATAGAGATACATTGTATATTGTTATGTGTTATGACAGAGGAATATAAGAGCTATGTTTTGTATAAGTTTGAGGGTAATCCGACTTAGGGAACTATTAAAAACAGAGCTACAAAGAGCAGGACCATAGCGAAAATTGTAACTAGAATGGTCTCAAAAATCAGAGGCCTCGTTAAGGTAACGTAGGCTTAAGCAATTTTGTATAAAAGGCGGGCCATTGGGCCATAGGGACACAGTCGGTTCCCAGCTCTCGAGAAGAAAACAACTTCGAAATAAATAAGAAGAATAGAAGAAATCTTTTATTAAAATATACAGTCCACTTCAGTCTGGTCCATCGAGCGGCGGATATCAAGAACGAAGAAACCCGCCACAGGATCCTGGTCCACCAAGCTGCGAGGAAGAATCAACGAAGAACCCGCAGCAAGAGCGAAAAACGGAACCGTCAGTCAAGCCGACGTCACCGAACCGACGTCACCAAGCCGGCGTCACCGAACCGGACGTCACATACCGGACGTCACGTACCGGACGTCACAAACCGGACGTCACGTACCGGACGTCACAAACCGGACGTCACAAACCGGACGTCACATACCGGACGTCACAAACCGGACGTCACCAAACCGGACGTCACATACCGGACGTCACAAACTGGACGTCACAAACCGGACGTCACAAACCGGACGTCACCGAATGGACGTCACAAAGCCGAAGAGTCACCGACTGAAGCCGTGCCGGACCGTGCCGACCCGAACGAAGAGGATCGACCGAGCCGAGCCGAAAAGCCGCTGACCTGAAGCCGAAGAGTTACCGACTGAAGCCGTGCCGGAACGTGCCGACCCGAACAGGAGAGGATCGACTGAGCCGAGCCGGAAAGCCGCTGACCCGAACCGAAGAGTTGCCGACTGAAGCCGTGCCGGACCGTGCCGACCCGAACGAAGAGGATCGACCGAGCCGAGCCGAAAAGCCGCTGACCCGAAGCTGAACCCGAAGAGTTGCCGACTGAAGCCGTGCCGGACCGTGCCGACCCGAACGAAGAGGATCGACCGAGCCGAGCCGGAAAGCCGCTGACCCGAAGCCGAATCGAAGAGTTGCCGACTGAAGCCGAACCGAACGTGCCGACCCGAACCGAACGTGCCGACCCGAACCGAACCGAAAACTGAAAAAATTCGGGATCATTCAAGATCCGAAGACACCTGAAAAACCAGAAGATTCCTGAAGAAAAGTCTCAAAGGACTTAGAAGATGGTGGTCACAAGGAGCCAAGGGAACGCAGCGGAAATAGAAGAACAGCGACGCATCCAGTTGCAGCAAGAGGCGCGACGCAGGGAAACGGAGCTGATAGAGCGAGAACGTCTAAGAAGAGTCTCACTGGACCCGCCGGCGTCACCTTTTTCCAGCACAGCAGGACCTTCCGGGATTCAAGGAACAACAGCTGCGGTTCAACGAAGACTGGGATCACCAAGCAGATCGGTTAGGTCACAACGATCGACGACAAGTGTAACCACGCGGCTACGGATAGCGGAACTGGAAGCAGCAGAGAAACTGGCTACCATAAGAAGAAGGGAGTTGGAGCTGGAAGCGGACCTAGTCAATAAGCGATTAGCCGTGGAGGTATCAGCTATCAACGACGATGAGAGCGTGCACGAAGAAGGACCCAGCCCTCCCCGTGAAGAGCCACATCAGAAGGTGGACGAGTGGCTGAGAACAAACCCCGTCAGCACACGGGGGGAGGAGGCACGGGGTGAAGAAGGAACCCGCGAAGAACAGAAGCAGCTGCGATTCGAGGTAAAACGTGCAAGATCACCGACTCCGACAAGGAACAGAAGCAGCATCGAGCACCTGGCAGCCACATTAGAGAAGATGGCGAGGCCCAGGCCTCGACACATGGACCTGCCGACCTTCTCCGGAGCAGCCAACGAGTGGTTGCCGTTCAAGGCAGCAGTACGAGATACGACCAGCATGTACCAGATATCAGCAGCAGAGAACATCCAGCGACTGAGGAGCGGTCTCAAGGGCGAAGCAAGAGACGCCGTGGCCGCCCTCCTGCATACGGCCACCGATCCAGACATCGTAATGAAGACCCTCGAGCAGTGCTTCGGGAGACCGGAAGTGATCATCGACAAGGCGCTGGAAGACCTCAAGAAGCTGCCAAAACCGGGTACATCAGCTGCCGAGCTGAACAGCTTCGCGATCAAGCTGCAGAACATCATCTGCGTGCTGAAGACGATCGACCGAAGAGGATACCTATTCAACCCCCTGATGACAAGAGAAGTGTTGGAAAAGCTGAGCCCGCATCTCCGATCCCGATGGTGCGACTACGCCTACGATCATGAAGGAACAGCGGACCCGGAGATTGTCGTCATGTCTCGTTTCCTGATACGCGAAGCGGACAGAGCGTTGCGGTACACATACGCTCCAGCTACATGCGCTGCAAGCCAGAAAAAGGAAACTCGGCCAACTATAATGATGAAAAGGAAAGCCAGCGTGTTCAACACTACTACAGGAGCGGAAGAACAAAAGGATAAGTGTCCTAAATGTGAACAAGCTCACATCCTGACGCAGTGTCCCAAGTACAAGGCACTGGCGATAGAAGAACGCTGGAGGTTCTTAAAAGAAAAGGGGATATGCTTCAAGTGCGCCCAGAAGCAACACAGGCGCATGAGCTGCAAAGCCAAATCATGCGGTGTGGACCAGTGCAGCCGACCACATCATGCGACCCTCCATCAAGCGAAGAGAGAAGACCCAAGGCCAGCAGAACCACCAAAGGAAGAAGCGGTCATGTCAGTGGCACCACGCCTAGCTGCCGGATCAAGAGCAGTCCTGCTGAAGATGTGCCCTATCGTCGTATCCGGACCACGGGGGGAGGCAAGGACATACGCCCTCCTGGATGAAGGAGCTACCATTACCCTCGTCGACAAGGACCTGGCAGAGAGCATCGGAGCAGAGGGACCGTCACAACCACTTCATCTGAACGGGGTCAACATGTCGCAGCAAGAGATGGAGAGTCAGCTGGTGAACATACGGATCAGAGGCCTGAAGAATGACAACAGCTACAAGGTCAGAGCGAGGACAATGAAGAATCTTCGGCTGCACCAGCAGTCTATTCCGGACACGCTGTTGGACTGCGAGCACCTACGGGACCTGACATCAGAAGAGGTGTGCTACGAGAAGGCGCGCCCCGGGCTTCTAGTGGGAACAGACCACTGGGAGTGCATCGTGTCCCGCGAGCTCCGAGTTGGCGGCCCTGATCAACCAGCTGCATCAAAAACACAGCTAGGATGGGTGGTGCACGGAACCGCGCCACGCAACACCATCTATCAAGAAGGAAACGTGCTGCATGTCTACGAGTCCGACCGAGCGACGGGAACGTGCAGCCAGGAACTTCATGACTTAGTCGAAGGCCATTTCAAGATCGACTCACTCGGCATACAGGGGAAGCCGAGAATCAAGGAGGCAGATCTACGGGCCATCGAGATAGTTGGAACGACCACAAAGAAGACTGACACCGGGTACGAAGTGGGACTGCCATGGCGACGGGACGACGTCACCATGCCGCCGAGCTACGGGCAAGCATTTCGTCGGCTGAAGAAGATTGAGCAGAAGATGGACGCAGATGCAGAGTTCGCGGTCGAGTACTCCAAGCAGATCACCAACCTGCTGGACAAGGGGTACGTGACGCTGTGCGACGGATCCGAAGAGAAGAGCGCCATCTGCTGGTACCTGCCACACTTTGCCGTGCAGAATCCAAATAAACCCGGCAAGCACAGGCTGGTGTTCGACGCGGCAGCAAAGAGCAACGGCGTGTGTCTGAACGACGAACTGCTGGAAGGACCCGACCTACTACTGTTGCTGCCAGGAATCCTCTTCCGATTCCGAGAGAAGACGGTAGCGATCACAGCGGACGTGCAGGAGATGTTCCTGAGGATCAAGATAAGGCCGGAAGATCAACCAGCGCAGCAGTTCCTGTGGAGAGGCAACGAACGAGAAGAGCCTCCGAAGAAATACAAGATGACCAGCATGATCTTCGGCGCCGCAAGTTCCCCCTACATGGCCCACCATGTTCGGAACTACAACGCGGATGTGTACGGGCAGGGGTGTCCGCGCGCGCTGGAAGCAATCAAGAGGAGCCATTACATGGATGACCTGGTGGCCAGCTACGAAAATGCCGAGGAAGCTTGGAAGGCGGTCGAGGAAACGAGAGCGGTACACGCACATGCTGGATTCACGCTACGAGGATGGAGCTCCAGCGACAAGACGGTGCTACGCGACGTGCCTCCGGAACTACACGCCAACCGAGAACGCGTGACAAACGACTTACGGCAGCGGTACTGGGTTAAACACTTACGACCCACGGTACGCGCCGTAGAGAAGAACTGCGCCTTTTGTCGAAGACGCCGAGCGACGCCGCAGCCACCAGCTACAGGGGACCTGCCACACGCTCGCCTCGACCTGTTCCACCGCCCGTTTACCAATTGCGGGGTGGACTACTTCGGGCCAATGATGGTCAAGGTGGGGCGCCGCCGAGAGAAGAGGTGGGGCGCACTTTTCACGTGCCTCACTTCCCGCGCCGTGCACATCGAGCTCGTCGCATCGCTCTCCACCGACTCAGCAATCATGGCGCTGAGGCGTATAGCTGCGCGCAGAGCCTGGCCAAGACTGATGTACTCCGACAACGCGACTAACTTCCGTGGGGCGGATCAAGAGCTTCGCAACGCCTACACCGAGTGGATGCCTGCCCTGCGAGACGAGGGGCTGCTGCATCGAATGGAGTGGCGCTTCATACCTCCGGGCGCGCCCAACCAAGGCGGCGCGTGGGAGCGAATGGTTCGCTCCGTGAAGACAGCTCTCAGCGTCACTCTCCGAGAGAAGGCACCTGCAGAAGAAGTACTGAGAACTCTATTAACAGAAGCCGAGTTCTCCATCAACGCAAGACCGCTGACCCACGTCAGCGTGAACCCCAGCGATCCTGAAGCCCTGACCCCCAACCACTTCCTGTTGGGGTCATCAGATGGGCTGCCAACGACGGGGCCCTGTGACGAGGCCGACAGAAGAACCTGGCGAGCTAGTCAAGCGCTCGCTGACCACTTCTGGCGACGCTGGCTACGCGAGTACCTTCCCACTCTGGTACCTCGCGGCGAGCCACAGAACGACGTGCGACCGATGCAAGCTGGCGACGTGGTCCTCGTGGTCGACAACACGCTGCCCAGGAACACCTGGCCGATGGGAGTCGTCGAGCGCACACACTGCGGACCAGACGGCGGCATCAGGGTCGTCGAGGTGCGAACCAGAACCGGGACCTTCCGGCGCCCCGTGAGCAAGCTCGTCGTCGTGATGAAGATTGAAGAGGCTACGCGAGCTGCGCCGGGGGGAGAAATGTAACGGACGCCGAGCATGTGCAACCTATTCGTGAGCAAAACAAAATTGTGTGCCGGTGTGATGATGAACGATCTTCAATACGTAAAAGTGGTTAGTCAAAGTATGAAAACCGAGACCCTATCTGTGCACCGTAGCACAAGTAGCGGCGGGAGCTCGGTGGACCTTTCACCCTTGTGAAGTGAGTTTTTTTTTAGTTTCTAATTAGATTTAAGAGGTTTTAATTGTGTTCTAATTAGTTTCTACTTAGTAAAATTAGTATAAGGAATCTTATGTGAATCTTATAAGACCAACAACGTAGCATTTCTCGTGATTTTAATGTATAAAGAAAAATGTTAGTATATTTACGTAGATTTGAAATGAGGTTTTTTATATGTAAAGATATCCTCAGGATCTTAGTGTCAAATAAGAGGTCTAGGCTCAAAACTACTTGCTGCGTTCCAATTCTGTAAATCGGTCCACGGGTTTTAAAGATAATAACAAATTTGTATAGTGAAAATGTTCAACAGAGATATTTTAAGCATTAATGTTCTAGAAACTTTTTAGTACATAGAGATACATTGTATATTGTTATGTGTTATGACAGAGGAATATAAGAGCTATGTTTTGTATAAGTTTGAGGGTAATCCGACTTAGGGAACTATTAAAAACAGAGCTACAAAGAGCAGGACCATAGCGAAAATTGTAACTAGAATGGTCTCAAAAATCAGAGGCCTCGTTAAGGTAACGTAGGCTTAAGCAATTTTGTATAAAAGGCGGGCCATTGGGCCATAGGGACACACTCTACGCTCGACACCGCTCGCGGACGGACGTGCTGCGCTGTGTGTACGAGATTCCTGTTTCCGGCTCTGTGGCTCCCGCTGTGGTTCCCGAGCCGTCTATCGTCGCGCCCTGCGACGAGTCTTCTATAGTCTGTGGACTATCATCGACCTATTAATTGTTTGTCTTTTTCAAGACACAATTAATAAATATTTCTCTTCAGAGTTGTCAAAAACAAAACCGTCGCGTACTTTGGCCCCTTCTGGGTAAAATCCACAGTTTCGTGGTTCTCGGTGGAAACCATACGGTGCCAACGAAACCGAGAGGGTGTTGCCCCAATTACACCCGCCGAAACCCCTTCAGGGCTAGGCAATCAGTTGGACGGGTCCCAGTGTTCGGCCTTGGGGGATCTCCTAGTCGACATTGGTGACAGTTTTGCCTTCACAGCCACACACCTAGTGTCGGTCGGGTGTGTCTACCCCGGCGCACTAGACTGGTTAGGACCCCGTTGCACAAATAAGATAGGCAACGGGCAAAAGCAAGCTTAGGGCTCACCATTAAGTACACAACCTCCCTGTCTATACCCGACAGGGAGGGTTTACACATCCCCGGCCAATCCGCCCGGGGAGTTAGTGTTAGGAACTATTAGGAGTAATAGGTACCATCCTCTAGAATCCATTAAAATGGAGTCCCTTCTTAAGTCTCTTCAAGACGATATTAAGTCACTTAAAAGTGACAATTCAGCCCTCTGTAGCATCCTTAAAAGGATCATAGCAAGCTCCCCCGACCTAAAAAACGAGTATGGCCCGGAAATTATCGCACTAAGACGGCCTACTCATACTCAAACTATTCCCTCCGAAAATATTATCGCTGACCGCAGCGATGACAGGCCGCGATCCCCCCAGTTAGATAGCCCTCTTAGCCCGCCGATGTCCATGGACATAGAGGAGCCCGTATCCCAACCTAAACGCGTCACGACCCCTTACCCGTACAGCCCGGAACCGGAGGCTAGTTTCTCGGCTTGTTCCGCTTCGTCTCACTCCGAAGACGATGGGTTCATCCCCGTCAACGGAAAAGGGAAAAAGCGGAAGAATAAGAGACACTCGTCTACCCAAGCGAGTAAAGTCATAGCTTTCGAGGAGCATGACTCATACGCACATTCCCCGCTGTCTCCTGCCCCGCCCGCTACTTGCGCCACCGTAGCTTCCCCCTCCCCCGCCCCCCGCCCGACCGCGTCACCCGCTTCGCAGATTACCCCCTCCCCCGCCCCCGGCCCGATTGCGTCATCCTCATTGCAGGATACTCCCATCCCACCTAATTCGGCCCCTAAAAAGGCCCCTCCGCCACCACCCGTGTTCATACAGGACAAGGGCAAGTGGACGGATGTATCCAAATGGTGTTGCGACCAAAAAATCGCATACACCAATGCCCGAAACACCCAACAGGGTATTAAAGTCAATGTCCCTTCGTCCCGCGACTATAGGGACCTCACTAGTCTCCTGAGACAGAGGAAAGTGGCATTCCACACGTTCTCTCTCCCGGAAGAGAAACAAACCCGCGTAGTAATTAAAAGGATGCCGCGCGAAATATTACCCGCCGACATATTAGCCGACCTTAAGTCACAAAACATCCCCGTAGATGAAGTCCACCGCATGCACCGCGCTAGAGGCGGAGAGCAATATGACATGGTGCTTGTCATCTGTCCCCCAGTTCAGGGTTATCACCCAATATTTAAGGTTAGGTCTATCTGCCATCTCACGGGTCTCGAGATCGAGAAACCCAGAAAGAATGGCATAGTAGGGCAATGTCACAATTGCCAACTATACGGCCACTCGCAAAAGTTTTGCCACGCGACACCCAGGTGCGTAAAGTGCCTGGGAGCGCATGGCACAACTGAGTGCACCCGCCCCAAAGATCGTTCCCTCTGTCTCACGCCACCTAGCTGCGTGCTATGCGGGCAAGAGGGCCACCCCGCCAATTACCGCGGCTGTCCCAAAGCTCCCAAGTCAACGACTAAGTTGACAAAGCGCGCAAGCGCTCATCAACAGAGGGAAGCTCCCTCTAGCTACAGAGTCCCATCCTCTCAACTCCCTGAGAGATTAAGCCCTCAGAGGCCCAGTCCGTGGAGTTACCTCCACCACCAGCAGGCTTTTCCAGCCATGGCTACCTCCCAACCCCCACCCCCCACTATCCTCCCCCTCATGGACCCCCGAAATCGCGTCCCCGCGCCTCTTATCAGGCCTGCACCTGCTCCTACAGCACTGCATTCCCAACCCGCGAATACTCCCGTAGCCCCTCCTGGCATGCCTCAAAACATGCCTCATAACATCTTCTCCTCCGCGATGATATACCTCTCCCCTCGCGCTTTCCAAATGGCCAATTTACTCGCGGCCGCACAAGATGCCTGTGATCTCATAAGGATCCAAGCCATCTACAACGCGTATCCCGACATTACGCGTGCCCTAACATCCCGCGGCACCCATAGAACCAACAATGTCTAACACCATCTTAGCTAGGTTCAAACCCCGATCCCTCATGTTAGGCATCTTCAATGCAAACGGCATTAACGGTCAACGCGATGAGATCGCGGAATTCCTCCGCGACCATCACATAGACGTCTTCCTCTTACAGGAATCCTTTCTAAAACCCATCAAACGTGACCCGCAAATCGCAAACTACCGTGTAGTTCGTAACGATAGGACCCGTTGTCACAAGGGCGGCACCCTTATCTATTATAAAAAAGACCTCTATTGCATCCCCGTAGACCCTCCCGCGCTCTCGGTATTAGAAGTCTCCATCTGCCATCTAGGCATGTCAGGCCATCAGCCGATCACCCTTATATCGGCCTACCTTCCTCCCCAATCCACCTCAGAGGACCCCCGTCTCTTTGCAAACGATCTCTCCATCTTATTTGGCCTGAGTGACTCCGTTATCATAGCGGGCGATCTCAACGCCAAACATCCCGCCTGGAATAGTACCAGAACCTCCACCAGAGGGCAACACCTGTTTGACCTCTCTGCCTCTATGATCTTTGACGTCATCGCTCCGATGACCCCAACTCACTACCCCCATAGCCCTAACCAGACCCCCGATGTCCTAGACCTGGCGCTCCTTAAGAACGTCAATCTACGTTTAGACTCGATAGAAACGGTACACGAGCTTAACTCGGATCACCGTCCCATAGTCATAAGACTGGCCCCACGCATAGGTCTCTCCGACCCCAATCAACCTCCCGTCACTAAAAAGGTAACGGACTGGAAGAAAGTAAGCACCCAGCTGAAATCCACCACGTCCCCCCAATTAGATAACATCCCCGATCAATTTGACTCTATCTCGGACACGATGGCCGCGATCGACTCATTCACGGATCACATACAATCTGTCGTGAACGAATGTTCAAGGGAAGTCACAGTGACGGATGACCGTCGCTGGAAGCTACCTGACGATGTACGTAATCTGTTGACTGAGAAGAACGCGTCTATCCGTGCATATAGTAACTTTCCCTGCGACGCGAACAAAGCCCATATGCGCTACTTACAGAGAACTGTAAGGAAACGTGTAGCGGAGCTGCGTAACGCGGGCTGGGATAAGATGCTAAGCGAGTTAGAGCCCACTCACCTAGCCTTCTGGGAACTTGAGCGAAAACTCAAGTCCCCGCAAGTCACTTCCATGCCCCCATTAGTACGCCCCGATAAGACCTTGGCATTCGACGACGTCGACAAGGCCGAGTGCCTAGCCGACAGTCTAGAAGCTCAGTGTTCACCCAGCTCCCTACCAGTAGACCAAGCTCACCTCGCTGAGGTAGACGCGGAAGTCGAACGTAGAGCCTCTCTCCCCCCCGTAGAAGACCCTGAGAATCCTCTGCCTTCCGTCACTCCAGACGAAGTGCACGATATCATCAAAGGTCTTAAAACTCGTAAAGCCCCCGGTTCAGACGGACTCACCAACAGAGTGGTCCAACTCTTCCCCGCGCACCTGATAATGCTACTGGCCACCATCTTCAATGGTGCCCTAAGCAACAATATCTTCCCACAAACGTGGAAAGAAGCCAACGTCATCGGCATCCCGAAGCCAGGCAAACCCAAGTCTGAGCCTTCTAGTTACCGTCCCATCAGTCTGCTCAAGGTTCTCGGTAAAATCTATGAGAGGCTTATTTATAAGCGTCTCAGAGAATACGCCGAGACCAAGGGCCTCATTCCCAACGAACAGTTCGGTTTTCGAACTCAGCACTCTAGCGTGCATCAGGTCCACCGCATCATCGAGGATATTAGCGCTGGTTTCCAGCGCGGCTTGATGACGGGTGCTATCTTCTTCGACATAGCGAAAGCGTTCGACAAAGTCTGGCACAACGGCTTATTATATAAGCTCTACAAACTCGGTGTGCCCGATCGTCTCGTGCTCATCTTACGAGACTTTTTGTCGAATCGCACCTTCCGCTATCGCATCGAAGGAGCGCTCTCCTCCCCCCGACCCTTACGCGCGGGAGTCCCACAGGGCTCCGTGCTATCTCCTCTCATTTTCACGCTGTTCACCAGCGATATCCCTAACAGTCAAAAGGCGCAGTTGGCTCTGTTCGCAGACGACACGGCCATTTACTATTCAGGCAGAAGCCCCGACGCGATAGCTCTCACTCTCCAAACCGCAGTCGACAAGCTCGGCACGTGGTTCAGAAAGTGGAGAATCGAGGTCAATCCCGATAAGAGTCAAGCGGTTCTCTTCAAGAAACCGAGACTCAAAAAACTAACTGACACGCTCCCCCGACCAATCACCATGTTTGACAAGCCGATCCCCTGGGAGAAGCGAGCCAAATATCTAGGTGTGGTCCTGGACTACAAACTCTCATTCTCCGAGCACATAAAGCAGGCACGCTCGCGAGCCGCTTTCGCTCTCGGTAGGCTCCACTCCGTTCTCAATGCACGAAGCAAGTTGTCACTCAAGTGCAAATTGCGTACCTACACGACGTGCATTAGACCTATCATGACCTATGCGTGTGCCGCCTGGGCACAAGCCAAACCCTATCATCTTCATAAGATGCAGACCCTCCAAAACCGTTTCCTTCGAACGGCGACAGGTTCCCCCTGGTACGTTAGGAACGAGATCCTCCATCTCGACCTTAGAATCCCCACAATAGTCCAATTTCTGAAACGCAATGCAACGCGTTATTTTGATAAAGCCGCCAAACATCGCAACCCTCTGGTTGTGAAGGCCGCCAGTTACATTCCCTCCAGAATAAGTAAAGTCCGCCGTCCAAGGCATGTTCTCAACGACCCAGATGACCCCATAACCCTCCTCCAGGAGAGCAATAGGGCCACCAGCACAGTAAAGAAACATACACACCGACACACGTTCCGACCTCGCCGCAGAGGTCCGCGACCGCGTCCCTCCCGAGTAAATGATACTCCCCCCCGACCCTTGCTCGTCGATGCGCCAGCCCGCGTCGAAGCTGAGCCCGTAGTCTTAATTTCCCCGATTAATAATAATCTATGTTTGATCCAGCCTGTCCCATCTTGCTGTCCTCCCCCCAGCGACGCCCTAAGCCGAGGTCCGTACCCCACAGGGGGTGCCCTTAGCGAGCGTTCGCCTAATTTTAATTAGTATAGTATAGTTTATGCCCCTGGCTGGAGGCTTTAAGTGTAGCAGCTTAAGGCAGCCACAGGAAAGTCCGGTTAAGCAGCTACGACCTCCTCAGAGGTCAACTGCGAGATGCCATTTATTAAAAAAAAAAAAAAAAAAAAAAAAAACCATAGGGACACAGTCGGTTCCCAGCTCTCGAGAAGAAAACAACTTCGAAATAAATAAGAAGAATAGAAGAAATCTTTTATTGAAAAATATACAGTCCACTTCATAATCAATCATATTTAAAGCTAAGAAAATGCAACGTTGTAATTTTTTTTTCATGGACAAATATAGTCTGAATTTATTTTTATGTTTCACTTACGGGTGTTTTACATAAATAATCGTTACTTTGTCAAATTATTATGAATATTATTTTTTTTAATTCTTTTCCCAGTTGATTCTTTGACATGGTCTCATTAATACCCTAGAGTTATGGGATATCAGAAGGAACAAGTTGTATAAATAAAAATTAAATGCTGTTCGTTCGTAAGCGCATCACCTGAGAGCGGCTGGACCGATTTCACGAACACTTTAAAACAAAAAATAAAAACCTAACTCGGCCGAAACAGGTTTTTATGGAAAGAAAATTTGTACGTTCCCCGGAAAATTTCAAATTCGGGAAAAACTGGAAGTCCTTTTTTCTATGGGATTTTTGTATGAATTATTGTTTGGACAGGACAACGTGGGTTAGTTCTATAGATCTATATTTTAGCATCATTAAGTTACATACCAATGTGCTAATAAATACAAGTCATCAACAAACTAAATGAATATCAAAGGAAATTATAGCGTAGCTATAAACCATTGCATATCTTAATAAAATGTACCGTTACCCGCTTAGAAACTTGTCTTACAAGCTGCTATCAAAGGAATTATAAAATGCTATTAACCGTAGGTATGCTGAAATAATTTATACGCCTGTTATTAGCTTAGAACTTAGTAATTACATTCATTTATCTGCACATACGTATGTAGTTGGGGTAATTAATTTTCAGAATTGTAAAATCTTCTGAAATTTAACCTTATACTTTTTCTTTAAATTATCCTTCTTGATTTTTCTGACAGTTTTTTTCTTGGTTAATGTTCTTTAGTTATGTAATAATTTCAAAATATTTAATAATATATTGATGTTGTTGAAAAAACTGCAAGACGTATCTCATTTTCCACGTTAATAACTAACAAAAACCAAACTCTATCTATAAAAATCTTCGCTAGGTACAAACAAAAACTCACAAGCTGACCTTAAGATTTAATACACCATTACAAAAACGCGGCCATATTTTAATAGAACATGGTATAAAGGTGATATCCCATTAAATTAATAAAGTGCTACAAAAAACCTTCGATGCACGGCCTTAAATTACTGGAACAGAATAAATAACGTCATTAAAGATCTCATTACCTTACCTGATTCGTGTAACTATTCATTTTTCTATCCTCGAGCGGAAATGAGCGGAGCTGAGCGAGCAATCAAAGCGAATAGATTGGCGGCGGTAATAATTACCGTTTCGCAAATACTGGTTATTGGCTCTATTGAGTCTTTGTAAGTGTATAGTATTTTTATGGTTCAGTGTTGAAGTGTCTAATTTATTAAGTATTTTGATTGAATTGGTACTAGACCTTTGTGGCTCGAGCCTGTTTTATCTAGACTTATATACATACATACTTATTATAATTATAATTTTTAATATATAATATAATATAAAATGTATTAATATAATATTATAAAGAGGCAAAACTTGTTTGTTTGTAAGATTGTATGTAGAAAGTAATCTCCGGAAATACCATCGGATTTGAAAAATCTTTTTGCACTGGATAGCCCAATTCTTAAAATTATAGGCTCGCGGACGAAGTCGCGGGCAGAAGCTAGTATTATTATAAAGAAGTAAAGTTGTGAGGTTGTATGTAGGGGATAATCTTCGGAACTTCTGAACAGATTCCGAAAATTCTTTCACTGATGTGAAGCTGATGCCGAGTGTCATAGGATATATATTATGATAAAAAAACAAAATACGCGGACGAATTTGCGAGCAGAAGCTAGTTATTCATAATAATCTTTAACAATATAGTGTAGGTATGTATTTCGCAATCAGAACATTCATTGATTCTTATTGATTTTTGTATTCTATCAAAGAAACATTGAAATAGCACTTGAAATAACCACTCCTAATATTTTTCGACATTAGGTGAAAATCAGACGGCTAATACAGTTTCAATAAAATTCAGATACAGTTCTCTATACATATACCCTGCAATTGAATCAACAATTTCTTCCGGAGATTAATTACAAATAAGCCGTAACTACAAGTACAAGTGAAGGAAATTACTTTAATATGATCTTGTTGACTCGCGACGCGTGAGAGAGATTGTCGTGGCGACACGTGGGGCTCGCCGAGACGAATGCCGGCGACGCGACGCGACAAGATTGGTGTCTCGTCTGCGGGGGCCTTAATCTAGTGCCTGCCACTTGTGTCAACTGTCTACAGACTAGAGGCAGGGTTGACAAACACGCCTTTAGTAGTGACGATAATTTCTCCGCAAATATTTCACGTTTTTGTTCAAATCTAGCACTGCTTAGCGTTGGTCTACAATACCTGACGTTTTCGTGATATCAATGTATACAAAACAGTTGAGTAAATACATTATTTTAAAAGTTATCATTATTAAATATAGAAGTATCTACACCGTTCTCTATAACATTATTTACATTGTACCTATGTACGATCAAATCCGTCACCCCTGCTATACAATGTCGCCCATGGGCATATGCCCATGGGCGACATTGTATAGCAAGTTAATTATCGAAAAAAAATCTTGGATATTCAGAAAAATACAGGCGGATAATATTATCCGCCTGTATTTTTCTGAATATCCAAGATTTTTTTTCGATAATTAACTTTAAAAGGGCAAACGCTACAAAAAAAAAAAAAATTGTATAACATGAAAAATATTAAAGATAGACCCGTAGCGTTTGCCATTATATCTCCTATGTTATTGGCTCGATTTGGATTCTATTTATTATTTATAAAAGCTTATGAGTTATTTTATCGGATTAACTAATATTTTTTCAAAAAATTTGTCGACTATGAAAAATAAATGGAAGTGAGGACATTTTTTTCAAAAAAAAATAATTATTTATTTAAAAGTGAAAGTTATTTAAAAGTCCATAAAATCATAACGGGACAATGATATAAGAAAAAAAAAAGATAGACCACCCCTTTTTTAAGTTAATTTTGGATAATTTGTCATGAATATTCAGAAAAATACGGGCATGCCCATGGGCGACATTGTATACAGGGCGTCCCACGGATATTCCACATGGAGGGAAACTACGTTGAATATTGTAGATGGAACATTTTACTGAAAGAAGACATTATTTGAATTTAAAAAACAATTTAAACTGCATTCATAGATATTTAAATAATTACATGGTTGAACCGGAAATCGAACCCGTTACACGAGAAAAATAATCACCCATTTAAATACAAATAATGTCTTCTTTCAGTCAAATGTTCCATCTACAATATTCAAGGTACTTTCCCTCCATGTGGCATATCCGTGGGACGTCCTGTATACAATAGGTTCTACATTCGCGGCAAATCGAGTTCTTGCTCAGAGTAATATCCACTGTGTTAGTAAAGATGAGACTGAACTATTTATACCATCTGTGTTTACACAATGTTGGCCATGAGCTGACCTTATAGGAAACAAAACTACATCGCATTATCGGTTTTTGTGTTTTCTCAGTTTTCAGAGCTGAAAGGATGAATTTAGGACATACGTACTATTGTGCTGAATTCATCATTGATTCTACATAATTCTTTGAACTCCCAATTAGCGTTCATCTGCATCTGAAAATTTTTCCTTAATTTATTAGTTATTCTTATGAAGGTTATTCTTTTTTTTATTTTTCTTAGAATCTTATACCATCCAGTTATAAAATTTTGAAACACTGAATCTTATTCTTTCTTATTTTCCTCATCGTGATTATACCGACGGATAAACATCCGTCAAACACCGTCTCATTTAGTGGAACTCGTAACGGAACCGATACCGATACCAGCAACTTGCTCAGGCGCCACTCACTGCCAACTGTGGCAGTTACTATCTGAAGGTGACAGGTTGCTAATCTGATACCTACTATTACATGCAACACAAGATATCCAGCTGAGCTGATTTGAAAACTAGAGCTCAGCTCGTGCGGAACTGGATAAGTACTTAGCTGTTGTGCGCAACTTTGAAACTATGCCTATCATCGACTGCATTAATAATAATTGTCTTCCTCTTTCTGATATCCCAATGTCTTTCAACAAGAATGAGTTTTCTTCGTTCGTTTTCTCTGTCAGCCTTGAAATTAACATCTTTCTTTTAAAATCTATCGATTTCTCGGCCATACATACTCTGTCATGTTCAAGATTCATTGCAAGGCAGTTAGACTTGTTGGCGTGATCTTAAAGGTCGTCCTGTACTTTGACTGACGTTCTACGTGGCAATTACTATTGTCTGCTGAACACGCGACCATTTGACAGTGATGAGGTCCACCTACGTCACAAGCAAAGTAATATTTTGGTCTCCTTCTTGTGGTTTGTGGTTTCTAAGTTTATGGGTCGGGTAAATACCGGTGACCTTGACCATACAAATCGCTCACGTTGCGCCCCCGTTCGGTTTCATTGGGAATATTTATTTTTAGTAACGAAAATATGAATATTTGTAAAAAAAACAGATAAAATTATAAATAATAAAATAATCTGTTCATACAAAAAACAACTGAAAATATCTTAAGTAGTTTGAAAGTAATATCGTTTTTTATGCTTTGACTGGACTAGACATTACTTCCGGAATTTATTTCATAAATTATTTTACTACAATACTTAAACATTCACATATAGAATTGATGTGTATGCGTTCTAATTTAACATACATTTTTTGTATAACTTACCTATTTGCATTATTTGAAGACGTAATAAAATATTTGAAAAGTCACTAAAAATCGATGCAGGATCATATTAACGTGAACTATGAAACACCACAAATACCTACATTATCTTATAACTAAGCTGCATTAAAAATACAACGTTCATTTCAATACATTGTTGTCCTCTCATTTTACGTAATTTCTGATAAAATACAACGAATTTTCTTCTTACTGAACAGCGTGGATACATATCAAAGATTCTAGAAACCACTTCTCTATGTCCAGCAAGTAAGTACGTAGGTACATAAAGTACATTAACACTATGACGTCAAACCGTTAATAGCGCAAACCGCAGCACGAGGCGGAAAACCACCGAATAAATACGAATACCTACAGCAAAGCTTACATGCAAACTGTTATCCCCGAGAATGCCAAGATTTTCGATAGAAAAACCGCAGACTTCTTGATTATCTTGCAGCTTATCTTTGAAGAAGTTTGGTGAGAAAAAGTACTGAGTTAATGGTGTGGTGTGGTGTGGTGTGGTCTGTAGCTTTGGCTTGGAATAAATTAATAGATATAATAACTAAATATGCTGACTCGTAGGTTGGCACGGTGCAAAAAAGAGGTCAAAGTTCTCTTTTTAAGGCATGCTGCCAGACATTTTATACCTGCAGCCTGTGGGTCCGTTATACGCGTAGATCTTACAATGCCGTACGGGTCCTGTACAATAATGGTTTTATGATGCTGTTGGGGTGCCTCGCTTTTGCAGTGCATCAGGTATATTTGCTAAGGCCAGCACGCAACGCAATAGAAAGAAAAAGAGTGGCCCTCCCTGATGCGCCGCGTGCAGGGCAGCACCAAAATCCTTCTGAATACTATATTGGGAAGCGTTGATTGCCCGGTTGTGAGGCACTGGAATACCGTTCACGGATCTGGAGGTGCCCTTTATAATATTAAATAGTGCAAATGTTAATAATAACACAATCAATAAATAAATAATAATTTACTAACCCTATTTTATTGCCCTGAACCAGTCCGTGTTGGCCTTAGCTAACATACCTGGTGCACTGCAAAAGCGAGGCAACCCCAACAGCATCCTAGAACAATGATTGTACAGGACACGTACGGCATTGAAAGATCTACGCGTATAACGGACCCACAGGCTGCAGGTATAAAACGTCTGGCAGTATGCCTTAAAAAGAGCAACTTTGACGTCTATGTGCACCGTGCAAACCTGCGAGTCAGCATATTTAGTTATGATCTCTATTAATTTATTCCAGCCAAAGCTACAGACCCACACCCCACACTATTACCTCAGTACTTTTTCCCACCAAACTTCTTCTAAGATAAGCTGCAAGATAATCAAGAAGTCTGCGGTTTTTCTAACGAAAATCTTGACATTCTCTGGGATAACAGTTTGCATGTAAGCTTTGCTGTAGGTATTCGTGTTTATTCGCTGGTTTTCCGCCTCGTGCTGCGGTTTGCGCTATTAACGGTTTGACGTCATACTGTCAATATGATGCTTTATGTACCTAAGTACTTGCTGGACATAGAGAAGTGGTTTCTAGAATCTTTGTTATGTTTCCACGCTGTTCTGTAACAAGAAAATTCGTTCTATTTTATTAGAAATTACATAAAATGAAAGGACAACAATGTATTGAAATGAACGTTTTTTTTTTTTTAATGCAGCTTAGTTATAAGATAATGCATTATGTGGTATTTCATAGTTCAGATGCAGATGACCCTGCATCGATTTTTAGTGACTTTTAAATATTTTATTACGCCTTCAAATAATGCAAATAAATTATGAAAAAAATGTATTTTAAACTAGAACACCTACACATCAATTCTATATTGAATCGAATATTCTAAATTCTATACTGAAATGTTTAAGTACTGTAGTAAAATACTTTATGAAATAAATTCCGAAAGTAACTAAAAACAGAAATAGAGACTACTAACCCTACATCCCAATCATTCCATACCGGTTCTAATATAAAACCTTCTTACCCAACAAAAAAGGTTTAAAAAAAATCCCAATACCGAACCCTAAATATGACCGGTAGTCATTAAAGAGATTACACAGATAGGTGTTTGGTTAGCCCGCGAGCGGTAGCGGACAAGCCCGTGATTGTAGAGAATTAATACCGCATCGTAAATCCGTCAGGCGATAACCGGTACTGATATTAATCGGAGATACGGGCGAAGCCTCTTATTGTTTCGCGAAGTAATCGATGTGGGAGTAAGACTTGTAAGTAATTGTATTACTAGTAACTTAGAAAGATCTAGAGGGTTTGATGTTGTTTTGAATTAGCCTTGGATGGAAAAGTTTTGGAAATTAATTGGAGCTCTAATTAGAAATCAATTTAGGTAGGTTTATTTTCGTTAAATTGTTAAAAAAAGGTAAACTGATGTTTTGCTTTTTAAGATAAAGAAGTCTAAATCACAAAGTATTTTTTTTTTTTTTTTACTTACTTAGCTAGAAACCTGGAAACTTCAACACAAATCTTAATTTATGAGTCAATTCTAAGACCAAGCAACAAATGCAGACAGTAATTATAACGTTATTATTGTAATAAGTAACAAACAACGTTACAAGATTACATGGACACGATAATATCTAATTAATTCTTAACAATCGTGGGTATTACTTTTGTATCGAAAACAAAAAACGGATCTAGATAAGCTACTACGAGTGACATAATGTCGGATGTTATTAAGCAGTCTTATGATCATTATTATATAACAAATGCTTTGGCGGTATAAGGTGTTATTAAAACTCTTGAATATTTTTTTAAACCCCGGGGTTTAAAAAAATTCAAGCATTTCGGTTTCATAAATTCACCAACTGGTCAGATTTCAAGGACCCTGCTTCCTGTGCAAGTCTGGTAGACAAATAATATGAAAACAAAATACTGGACCTACAAATGAAGGAGTGGCTTTAAAAAAAGATATTTTCCAAAACGATGATACCGCGATTAGATCGAGTTCATTGGCACTATGACTTTAGCGATATTGGTTTCCTCTTCAAAGCTATTATGGTACACTCTCACTAAAAAAACCGTTTCATCATAACCATCAAATATCGTGATATTTACTACTACGAGACCCATTTCTTTTTTCACTACGCATAAAAAGATAAGTTTTTACGGCCAGATTCTCGAACTCTATAAATTAACTGTAGGTACCACGTTAAATTTTATTTAAAACCACGCTAAAAGCATCTAATAACAGGCACATTAACGTCGTATCTGTCCACGATAATTACCTCTAGAGAAACCATAAAACTGCGGTGACACCACAAAGTGGCCGATGTAAATGCCGAAAGAATATAAAACTTAAATCAGCCGTAAAATTTATACTAGACACTACAATAAAATATGACTTTTAAAATCGTAAACATCGTTTCCTATTGAAAAGGCTCTGCCTAGGGAGGCTCTCTGGAGGCTCTCGACCGGCTCACAAAAAGCCTTTTCAAGTATTTTATTATTTCTAGCGCGTCCTTCATTATTATGAGCATTAGACCCTAAACTACGGACGTTTGTCGGCAACTCGGCAACCAGCGCGTGCACCGTTTCGCGCACTTAACACGAAAAGGGGTTTTATCTTTCCCGGAATCCCGGTAACGTCTCGTCAGACCGAAAACATAAAAGCCCCTTTTCATTGATATATTCACGTATCTTTGAACGAAACTATTATTTTACGGTAAAATCTTACAAAGTCTTCTGTTGAACAAAGCCCTACACTTCTACCGAAAACAACAAATCCTTCCACATCGAGTAAACCTGCAATTGTGAGTAAAGTAAGAAATTATGCGCTCCCCTGAATTGTAATGCAAGCAATTACTGATTTCCAATAAATCCGGTAGTCTGTTTCCATTCAAACTGTACAGAATAAAAGATAAGTTAATTTTACGCTGGAAATCTGTGTGTATAATTGTATGGTACATAATAGACATAAAGGAATTACGAAGAGGAAAATACATCTTAAGTACATTGTATAAAATCTGTCCGTGCAAATGCATAGATCATACGCCCACCGGTTTTCAGGACTAGCCGCTTCACGTCGAGAGAGTCTCGAGAGGCGTTCCTATTTACGGCATGTCATTAGCAGTCGTATTCAAGTGTCCTGTCTTCTGACACTTGACGGTTTTAATACAAAAGCCAGAAATTTCACGTCATTTGTTCCGACACCTCCCGGCCTAATCTAGAGGGTAGTTAGAAAAAGTTGGCGCCACATTGTGTTATCTCGGCCCCCTGTGTGCAGTAACTGTCTCAAGTGTCCGTTCCTTTGTTTACTTCTCAAATGCACTTGCCTCTGTACCTGTTCTGCCATCCATAGTCGGGTTTTTGTTTACTTCTGAGGAAAATTAGCCACGAACACGTATTAGTTAGGCTATTGTGTCGTTCGAGAGGTTTTAAAGGCGCCGACGAGGATAATGCGATGAGGAAGGTTTTGAGGAAAGAAACTGGCTTTTATTGCCTACTATAATTTTATGGTTGAAGTACGGTTAGGTACCTACAACAGTCTAGTAAAACAGTTTTATAGGGGCATCCTTAAGGTGTAGTTATGTTTGAATGCAGAACAACATCGGGGATTCTAAAATGCAAAAAGCTAAAATTATCGAAAACATGTTGTCAAGAATTTCGCTTCCATTGGCGACATCGTTTGCAGTGACGCCTCTCAATATCTCCCGACCGTTAATACCACACATCAACATCTGCGTCTGCGCGGTTCTGCGCGGCAATCATTACAAAACATTAAGCTCTTAAGCTTTATGGCATCAAGTGACAACTTGGCAAGTAAAAAAATCACAACTTATCGCTCTTGAAATGCAAAAAAATGCGGTGCACATGTAACTCATTAGTTAGGGCCGACATGTCGGCTCAAATATTTGGCGATGGTTGCAAACCCCGGCGCCACCGACAAGCCACCGACCCAAGAATGCCTTTTGCGAAAGCCGCCACCGTTTTCAAGGAACGTCAGCTAAAACAATATTTGCTGAGACGCTGCATGAACACAAATGACCGTTGGATTAGGTATAGAGAAGTGCTCATGCGCACAAAACTCAGAATGTTTACTCTCGAAGCGATTTTATGGTTTTATGTCAAGGTTCTTAACGTTTTTACTGCTTTCATTAAAGTGTATGCAGTTACAGTCAAATAGGTACTTAAGACGCAATATATGGCAATGACCTTGAGTGATTAGCTTGCGTGTTCTGTACTGTGCTTACGCAATGCGTCGTACGTCCAGCCAGTAATAGGACTCGCCCATCAAGGAGCACTGTCCCTAATTTGGCGTATTATTAATATATCATACATAAAACAAAAGGTATTTTAATAATACACGTATACTAAAAGATCAATAACTAAATTATCTTTAAAATGGTGAAGGTTTCAGAAAAATATGCTTGATAGATCTTGCGTGATTCTCAGTTTTTTATCCGCGTTATACATAACTTTACAAATTAATTTCGCTATGTAATATAAACATTAACCTAAAATATTCATATATTAAGTTATTAAAAATTTGCTCTAATTTAACATATATTTTTTTCCAAATCATTAACACTACTCGTTTAGACGTGCTCTTCAGTATAAAATCATTAAAAGTCGGTTATCGTCACCTTAAGTTGCTTTTGTGATAATGAGCAGGTAGGTAAATATTTCGTACTAAAATCCAAAAAAATATGCTTCAATCAAGGAAATAGAGACGAATTATGCAGAACAAAAATAAATACTATCTGGCTAGTGACACGTTAGCTACGTGTCACTAGCCAGATAGTATTTATTTTATGGCTTTATTTATACAAAAGATGTGATTGCACAACTTTGAATATGTTTGCTAGTCTGATAGCAATCAGGAAACAATCTCTGATTGATAACAAATAATTAGCCTATCCGGGACCGTAGTATGAGTCATATTTGTCGATGCCAGTTAATCAATGAGTACTTTTGGGTTTACTTGGTACAATCCGTACAACATGGGGTCTTTACGTCACTCTACCGATAGTAGTTACTATCGAAAAACTTCATATTTAAGCAGTTTGTAAACAAAATACCGTGAACTCGATGAACACATCTGTTACCGCCCCGATTCACTAACCGCCGAGCGCTGGAAGCAGAAATAGTCCTTACGATGATTATAGATATGAAGTTCTTCGATAGTACCTACTTTCTGCCGTGTTATTGACAAGACTGGTTTTTTAGTTCGTTTTTATTTTTATTTAGCCCACACCGTCCCACTGCTGAGCAAGAAGGTGGCCCAGGAAGAGGTGGCGAGATTACCTAGACGCGTACCGCAGTGGTTGGATCGAGGAAATTGGAAAATCTGGAAAATGCCTGGATGCCTGGAAGGATTTAGCGAAGGCCTTTGTTCAGAAGTGGCACAGTTTGCTTTTCCTTGACATCTTCGAAACTTCAGTATAATTTCTTGGTAACACAATTTATTAGAAGTTTTTCCAAATTTTCCTGTCAATACGAACCACAAAAACAAAACACTCATTTTTACAATACGTACTTGACATTTACGTCTTTAAGACGCAAAGGACCTACTTAGGATGCAAGAAATCTTGAATTTAAGAGGATAGTTACAGATATACTGTAACTAGCCTCGAACATAAGTTGTTGGAGTATTAAAGTGATAGTACACCAATTTCTTATTATTATCAACTAAAGTTGGTAAACAACATCCTCGAACATTGTTATCCTTAAAGAACTTCCGATACTTCAAAAATGTAAATTACCTATTGAACAAAATAATGTGTAATTTATACGAGTGCTACACTTCATGACTGTTACATAAACAGGGAAATCCCTAATCAGAGCACTTCAGTCAGGTAAACATAACGCCAACCTACAAAAAATGACATCAACGAAACAAATGAACGTCATCATTATGACAACTTCAACTTTCAATTGAAATGTCAATGACGTTTGACACGACACATGCAGAAACGTCACAAATGAAACGAATTATGACACAAGTGAGAAAGGATTTCTGGTGAATCAGAGTCACGTCACTAGTGGAACGATGCGGTCACAGTGATTAGGCCGCGTCATTTCACCACGGCCGATCTCGTCACCTCAGAAACCGGTTTCTCGATTCTCGCGAACATAAACATCAGATCCGTGATATAAACAAGTAAAGCCGGTTCACGGACTTGGGTATAAACCTGATTAGGATTTCGCGAAGTGACGCTAAGATGTGATAGTTACATCTCATTCCGATGACGAATCGATTATTTTTTTATCGGATTCGTCATAAAAAAACACCGGAAGGGAATTTCCGCAGGCCTGGTAATTAATTTCGCGAATGTGGAAATATTTCTTATGAATCTTAATTCGAAGAATAAAGATCTAGAACGATGGTTTTTCGACCGTTGCTGTCATGAATATAGATTATATCGAAACGAATACTGATTCGATACCTACTATCGCGACTTAGAATAACCAAATATTATGAACTTTTAAGACATGAATGCTGATGTCTATATAAAGTCCATTCAAATACATCCAATAGTAGTTTTATCTTCAGGGAAATGTTAAGCTAAACCGGTTTATCGATACGTAAACCAAAAACCCCTTGACTATGCCTCAGATTTTAATTTTACAGATGAAATGCAAGATATATCAATACGAATGTTGTAATTAATTATTTTGACGTAGTCAAGATTCAGAGATTATTAATTTGGAAAAATGTTCTCGTAGCCGTAGCGGCAGTCGTAGCTCCGTAGCAACCGCGTAGTCGTTGAAATCGGACGTAGTTCTCTATTATTATTAATTTTCTCTTATCGACCTATTTTCACAACACCACAACATATTTCGACATATTTATTTAGATTTGTTGTATAAAATTATATTATTGCATCGTTGAAATTTAAGGACTACACTAGACAGGCGTCGACCTAACGCGGAGTACACAAGTTAAAATATTAATAAAATTATGTTTCCTTTTGTAACAATAATTTTAAGAGTTGTTTATTCGTAGTTAGTTTTTAAGGAAATGGAAGAATTCTTGTTTTCTCTCGTGTGTCTGTCTGTCTGTCTGTCAAAGCCAATTTGCTCTGAATCTAATGGACCGATTAAGTTGAAATTTGGTACACATATGTATTACTGTGACCCAATCACGAACGTATAACGTAAATAAATGAATTTTGAAAATGGGGGTCACTTTTGGAAAGCAAACAAGTTTTTTTTTAAGTTTTGCAAACTGTACCGTGTGACATGTCAAATGAAATGGCTTATTGCGAGGATCTCAATTTTTTTTTTTTTATATTTTAAGAAAATAGATGTAAATTTACCACTCCCCCCCCCTTGACCTATAAGAAGTCTATGGTCTTAAAATAACATGGTAAATCTCTCAATATTGTGCGCACAAACTTACATTTGCAGTTGGAATGTATGGGAGAACATGTTGTTCAACTACAATGTTAAGTTTGTTTTTGGGATAAAGTCACCCCAAGTATGGAATCCTTCATTGTGCGTAGTTCGACACGCACTTGGGCGGTTTTTTGAGAATGTATGAAATGTTGCTAAAAAATTATTGACTCACTGTTTCGTCTAGCTTTAACAAATAGCTAAAGTTTAAAGATCTAGTAACATCACTGTTGCCTGGTAATATTGATTTGGCAACTCACTAATTGATTCATCTCGATATCCACCTACCTGTCTGGACCTGGGTAGTATCTATAGTGTTAACATTCTTGTATAACTAGACTAGATTTGGCAGACCATCTAATAATATCTGAATACTTTCCTTATACTACTCAATCAATATACAATACAATCAATATTTATTACTCAGTGTGCTACGTAGCAACACTGAGTAATAAATATTATTGTCGTATGGTAACGTAGATGGTATGCATGTCAATTAGTCTAAGTCGTATTGCTCATAAAATCACATTAAATTATTTACATATACTTAGTTAATTTATTTAATAAATTAAGTGATTCACGATGAGCGACACTTCAGAATGCACACACATATAAAACCTAAATAAAATGATGATTCATGCTGACCACTTAAATGTTTTTTACCTTCGCGATATTTTTATGGAATAAAAATATCGCGAATCTAGTAAAAATTTATAAAGTAGGTGTTTCCTCATGCGCGAGCGCAGCGCGGCAACGTTCGCTTCGGCACGTGCGATGCCGTGTCATAAGCCATGCGCATGCGTCATTGGTAGGGTTGTCAATTATTGTTGACTCATTACGCTGTATGCGCCCGCGCCTCTTTATATGACTAGTCACGTTTGAAAATATTTTAATAATATGTTGAAGTCATAATGACATCTGAACTGTCTCATACAAAATAGGCATTCTAGAAGGTAAGAAGGTAATCAAATCACAGTACAATAGATTTGTCATTACAAAAGTGGAAGAAATGAAGTTAATCAGGCAATTTTTCTATTCACAAAACCACCACTATATTCCATACTTTTTTGAAGAACATGTAGTTTTGTGAGTGTGCAAGCATTTAAGGAAAGAAAATTACTTTATGTTCTTTGTTAAGCGTATCAATTGCGAGCCGCCAGCCCTACCACTATCATTGTAGTGCAGAGCGCGTGGCAACTAGGTACCCACGTACACACGTCTCCCCCTGACACGTTCCTACATTATGCTGAACGACCACACAAAGCACGCAGTTCTGCTGTTTACAGGATAAACCTCCGCTAAACTGTACACAATGACTACGTGACTATTTTCGCGTGGCCACAACCTAAATAATTATGCCGCACTAAGCAAATTGAACTTGTATTTACATCATAACATCACGCTATGTTTCCCTGACAGGTTACGCAGAGAAGTACCCATAGTAGTTACACTCACATTTCGCCAGTGATCGTTAAGTTCTATGTCATAGGGGGCGATCCTATTGCCATCAACCGGGCACAAATCCGGACTTCGGGATGCTAGTGAGAAATTAATGGAAAAACTCAAGAACACTTTGCCCGACCTGGGTAGCGAACCCTGGACCTCATGTTCAGCAGCACTAAAGCAACGAGACAGTCAAACTTGTATTACTTTCGCATTATTTCTGAGGCAATGTTAAATACACATATAACTACCAGAGGTTTACTAATACCCTAACAGAGAAAACCAATTTCATTGCAGTGTTCCTTTCGCGCGGTTTCTTTGCTGAATTCCTGGCAAAGCCTACAGATTGTTTTATTTGCTTTACATAATACCAGAATGTTACTGTCCCACTGCAGGCCAAAGGCCTCTTCTCATACAGAGAAGGCACAAGCATTGATCACCACGCTTGCTCAAGACGCCAGACGGGTTGGTGATTTCAGACTTATATTAACTATAAGTCCCGGTTTCTTCACGATGGTTTCCTTCACCGATGTCATATCCAAGATAAACTCAGAAAGTACATATGAATTGAAAGTCACATTGGTACTTGCCCGGATTTGAACCCACAATCTCGTGCATGAGCGGCGAGGCCTTATAACCACTGGACCATCACGACATTAATGTCATGATGGTTTATTTGCTTTAAGTTTGTTTATTATTTTTGTATGCATAATTCAATCAATCTGCCTAGTATACCAGTATTTTACATGGAGCGACTGCCTATCTGACCTCCACAACCCAGTTACTGGGTAATACGATACGATGTAAAATTTTCGGGTTTCTGACTCCCCGTAACATTTTCAAAGATCTACGAATGACAGCCGGGATCAACGGCTTAACGTGTTTTCGAGACACGAAGGAGTCTTGATATGTAATGGATGGTCACCCACCCACGAACCGACCGCGGCAAGCGTAGTTTAGCCTTCTATCGACCCGTGGGGCTGTTAACTAGTCACGAGCCTTCGTAATTGTGACTAGACTATTTTTTACTAGGATTTAGATAACGTGACATAAACAGGTCTAAAATTAAGTACTCGTAAATCCTTTCAACTAGGCATAATGATACGCTTCACAGCACGTGTTTTACAGCGTGTGATTCCGATCAATCATGCGCGTGCGCCGGCAATGTGTAGAGTACAAGCTACAATGCAGCCTTATCAGTTCCGTTGTTAACAATGCTTTGCCTCTGAGGTCATTCATATTCTCAATCTAACGTCGTGTTAGTAGCACGCGATTTGATGACCTTGAGATATGAATGTTATCGGTTACAACATCATTTACATGATTGGCTGTAGGTAATTGTTTTTTTTTTTGCTATCTCCTCGGCTAGTTAAAAGGATGAGGAAAATTAGTATAGGTATTCGATTGTTCGGGAAACTGTTCTTGATAAAGAGCTAGCCACAGTGAGGCAAAAAAGATTTGGCAACTCACTAATTGATTCATCTCTATATCTACATACCTGTCTGGACCTGGGTAGTTATATCTATAGACGTCACACATATTATTTGATGTATACTCATGTTTTACATAAATATATTCTATTCTATTCTATTTTATTCTTGTGTAACACAACGAAAATATCAAAGGGTGCCTATTACAAAGGCTTCGCCGTCCGTCCGTCTTCTACAGGGCTGTATCTTTTGAACGTTAATAGGTAGACACTTGAAATTTTCTTAAATTAAGTTAAAGATAAAAAGAGGGGGTACGAACGTGTTTTTTACGGCCGCATTTTACAAACTACGTCTGATTAGAGAGCTCATGTTGAATGTTGTTATTTCTTAAGATTGTTTATTTCGTCATAATTATGTGAATGAAGTGAGAGGCTGAATATTAATACGGGTCTTCTCTTAGCGCCATTGCCCCATCAGGTCATCGTTCTGTACGTGCGGGCTACCCCGACGGCTATACGGTGAGTCAGCCTTATATCGGCTATAAACTAAAAAGGCCCGTGAGACATGGCACGCAGGCGCGGACTACATCAGTAAGCGCAAGCGCCTCGCGGAAAAACCGGCGCTAGCGCCGACCGTGACATGAACGGCTGAAAAATATACGTAGATATGACGCAATCTATCTACTATGTTGATATAGTAGGTTATGTCACAGTTATTGATGCATGTTCTACCTTGATCCGTTATTAAATAACTTGACACAAAATATCAATTAGAATTTTCTGGAAATAAAAAGGTACTTGAAGAATACTCGAAACTGAAATAGAATAGTGGGTCACGAAACTACAAGTTGCGTGTCACTAAAATAACAACCGCATTATGAGCCTTATCAGATAGTTATATTTAAATAATTATAGTTATCTATCAGTAATTACGTGCGCGTGCTTCCTAGCAAACAATAAACAAAGAGTCGTGGTATAAATAGGAAAATTCCTATTATTATAATCAAGTGCAAGATAATTGTGATACGAACATGACTGCCAACCAGCCATTAACCTGAATTCATTATCTGTATGACAACATTGCAAATAGATATTTAATGTCTTCGTCCATTAACAGTAATTAAGAAAAAGGAAAATTTAGCAAAATCGCTTTTTGGTCGTTAATTGTAAATATTCCTTTGACCTTTATGTGGAGAAACAGGAAATTAACAAATACTTAATCCATGAGTGTCTAAACGTGAGTTGGTTTTGAGAATTAATTTGATGCTCAAAGTATGACAAATTGAGAAGGAATAGTCTTTGCAGTGTTTAGGGAAGTTAGGAAAGTATTCGTCAGCTAAGAATACTGCGAAAGGAAATTCTTCTTTTGCGCGGGCCATAGTCATTCTGCATAACGGCGGGAATTTAGTCACACCATAAATGAGTAAACTGAAATTGAATTAGTTGGAAACGTAGGAAGACCTACGGCAAGAAGGGTCGATGATAGAGAATGAGTTTACTGGAAAGACCTAGACAAAGTTGGTGCAAAACAGGCAAGAATGACGTAATAATGCAATATCTTGCAGCCAAAGTGTGGAACTCTTTGCCAGCGTCGGGGTTCCCCTCCATATATAACCTGTCTGCCTTAAAGCAACAGTGAACAGGCATCTTTTAGGGACCCTCATTCCATCATAGACTTCATCTATCGCTTTCCATCAGGCGAGATCGAGGTCAAGAGCAGGTTTATTCTGCAATAAAAAAGATCTAAACAGCAACCAATTACGTTAAAGATAGGCAAGTAAAGGAAATAAATTAGGTAATCCTAACTATATATTATATATGTCATATTTTAAATGTGAAAGCGAGTTTTATTTGTTTCTTTGTTTGTTACGCTTTCACGCTAAAACGACTGAACGGACTTAGATGAAATTTGGCACATGAGTAGATCATGACCTGGATTAGGAGATAGGATACTTTTATCCTGATATTCCCACAGGATCGAGACTTATGCAGGTGAAACCACGGAGCGCAGCCAGTATGGAATATTGATAAAAATGTGGATGACGGAACGACAAGCCAACTTAAGACAGGAGGACATTTCTCTAGGATAAAAATGGGAAAATAAAATAAAAACAATTAAGGTTGTATATTCGTAGTTTACTCGTATAATAGTGACGTGCAACATCGCTGCATGGATACATTTACAAAACCGCACGGGTTTGGTAATGTAAGCCGCTGCTGAAACCGCATTGTTATCATCACACGATATTATGTTTATATTCTGTAATATTCTGTAGTACCCATTATAGGTCTAAAATTATCCCAAGGGAACGTACTTCTGGGATAAACTCAAACTCAAAGCATTTATTTCAAATAAACCAATCACAGGTACTTTTGAATTGTCAAGGGGTCGGTCAGTCAGAAATATGAAGCTAGTTGCTCATTCCAACGCGTAGTAGGTTCCTATGGAAAGAACGGGCAAGAAACTCCACGGACACTCTTTTAAAACAGAATATTTTTTACAAAATATTGGTTACATCATCCATGTTGTAATTATACATGTGAGAACAATGTAAAAAGACGTGCACGTTAAAAGCGTCAGTAATAAAAATAAAATCAAAAACAATTCAAAAATTAAAATAAATTCAAATAAGCCGTGGCAGCTAAGAGATGACCAGTCCCCACTGACGGCGCCCGTTCACTAACATGACGCATGCATCAGCACCATTTAGCTCAACCATTTTGAAGGGAACTTAATGATCCAACACACGCCACCACCAGCGAGACATTTGAGTGAGCATGAGATACTCACAACCGCCAGGGCAAACTCAAGTCAATGAAAGACGTACCCAGTAAATGGTAACTGTAAAGTAGGGACATAGTGCTCACACATGTGCTATGCAATTATATAATACTAAGAGATTGAATTTATACAATCTAAAGATAGTTTTACAATCTTCAGCAGCTGCAACAATATTTTGAATGCTAATCAATTAGTTTATGCGCCCTTGTGGAGCTGGACCAGTGTTGAGCCAAGCATTTTTGTCGTCGATGTAATCCCCCAACTTATAATATGCTTGGCAGCATAGTGTGCGTTTTATACAAGATTTAAATTTCGTTTCATTCAATTGGAGTATGTGGGGAGGTATTTTATTGTAACATTTCAAACAGTACCCCATGAAGGATGAGTCTACTTTAGCCAGTCTGAAACCCGGTTGAATCAATTGGTCCCTATTTCTAGTCCTATAATTGTGTCTATCACCTCTTTTACTGAAAAGACTTAGATTTTTCCTAACGTACATTATGTTTTCATAGTTATATTGACAAGGTACCGTCATGATATTAATATCTTTAAACAGTTCCCTTAGAGAATCGCGTCTGCGGAAGCCATATATTGCTCTGATGGCTCTTTTCTGCAGAATAAAAATGGAGTCGATATCTGCAGCCCGTCCCCATAGTAAAATACCGTAAGACATGATACTATGAAAATAACTGAAATAGACTAGCCTCGCGGTATCTACATCAGTAAGATAAAAAGTATCATATGTGTTAATCTAGGTCATAACCTATCTGTGTGCCAAATTTCATCCAAATCCATTCAGCCGTTTTTGCGTGATTGAGTAACAAACATTTAAACATACCATATAATATTAGTAGGATAATTTTAGAAATTACGTGTTAAAAAATCCATCTATTTAGGCGTAAATACCCAAAAAATAAGAAGTAAATCGTAAATGCAGATTTGGTGGTCACTGTGGTAAATTTCCAAGAACAAAATTTCCCTGATTTTTTGTTGTCATCAACTCGATTCAACGCAATGTGCCACAAATGTTTTACTATAGCCTTTATACTCATTCTTTTTTTTTTTATCAGGCAAAGTATGTGTGTATTTCCGGTGCAATGAATGTCCATAATGAAGTCAGACTATCGTCATCATTAAGTTAATCATTTTATCAGTGAAACACATAAGTACAAGACAGTAACGATTATAAAAATTAGACATACCTTCGTATTGTTTTCGTCATTTACTTTGAATCAGGTACTGACGTACCTGATTTTCTTCGTGGACCGAAAAAGGGTGTAAAAGTGCGGGCGCATTTTTGCGCCCAGAAAAGGAGTGTAATGTATTCAGGGGTCATGTATGTATGTGAGTTTCTTTATTCCATTATAAATTTTAATTGCCTGAACAGATTTCGTTCATCATCCCGTGTGACATCAACTATGCGATAAAAAAAAAACTATACGCCGGCAGTATGGCTCGATTTTCAAATTTAAAAAAGGAACATGTTTTAAAATAAAACTTGTCACTAAAAATAAACAATTAACAAAATTAAAAACATGACTGCCCTGCCAAAAAACGACTAAAAAGTAAAAATATGTTGGACAGTCATGTTTTTTTTTTTTACTACACTTGCGTGCAAAAATACCAAAAACCTACCTACAAACCAGATAATTTCTTAACAACTACCACGCAATTACATTATGTATTTATTCTATTGTTTCAATGTGACATACCGCGTGCGTCACTATGCGATGCATGTAAATAATGATCCTATTACATATAATTATATGCACATAAGCAGTAACTAGTTCGCAAGACATGACACATCAAACGTACGATTTCCTGCGTAAAATTCTGATGAAATCGAAAAACGCAGTGGTCATCACAATTCGAGGCTGTTACCACTGGGACAAGTGGTAATGGCCACGACTTTCGAGGTAACCTCGTGCTTTCGAACCCAGGCAGACATCTTACTTTGTGCAATTTCATATTCAATTCATCACCACTGCTCTTCGGAAAACATCGAGAGGAAAGACATGTCCTATAATTTAAAATTCGAAGATAATGTGACATCAACCGTGCCGCACTGGGCGCTCGTAGTGGATTATGGCCAGTCACTCTCACAGAAAGGCCTGAGTCCTGGCAGTGGGAACATTATAGCCTGATCTATATCGATCTACATATATAACACAAACGGCGTTTTTCGTGTTTTTCTGTATGACCGCTTGGATCTTCTAAACGGCACAATGAATTTTGATGCGTTTTATTCCGAAAGATTTATTTGCACAATACATCAATTTTTTACTTAGATAAATCATAGCAATCTCGATGTGTTCAGATCTTCATTGCACCCGTGCAAATCAGAGGCAGGTCGCTAGTTATATTATTAACATTCACCCATCCACGAACCAACCCCAGCAAGCGTAGCTTAACCTAAAGGATCGCACGTGACGATCCATCAGATGCTAACTATGCTTGCCGGGGTTAGTCCGTAAAAGGGTGACAATCTTTAAAATACATACCGAGACTCATCCGTGCCTCGGAAAGCACGTTGAGCCGTTGGTCCCGGCTGTCATTCGTGGATCTTTGACAGTCATTACGGGTCGGGTCGTCAGAAGCCTGAAAGTCTGACAACTAGTCTTACCAAGAGGTATCGTATTACCCAGTTACTGTGGAGGTCAGATAGGCAGTCGCTCCATGTAAAATACTGGTTCTCAGCTGCATCCAGCTAGGCTGGAAGCCGATCCCACAACAGTTGGGAAAAGGCTAGGCAGATTGAGGAATATAGTTTTCAATAGGTACTACATCGAAGAAGTTGATATCTAACCACCGTAAGGACTATTCTTGCTTGTAGCGCTCGGCGACTATAGAACCGGGCCGGTAACAGATGTGGTCATCGTGTTCACGGGATTTTGTTTTGAAACTGGTTAGATATGAACTTCTTCTTTACATGACACATCGGAGGTGCGACTGCTTTAGCTTTTATATACAAATCTGATGAAATAACGGAGTTCTTCAGAGTGATCTAACCTTCCCTAAGGTGAGTCAGCCATTGATTAGTTGGTTTTATATTCAAGGATCGTATTTATGTGACCTTGTGAGGAAATCATGTATCATTGAAGTTGGTTTTTACATATTTAGAGTGGTGGGTGAATCATCGCTCTCTTTATCATGGTTTATTGACGTGTTTTTCGACATCTTTACATGATGCACGATGCTGAAATTGATACATTTGGTGATTGCTTTACTTTTCAGTTTTAGCTAAAATTGTTTTGACAAAGTCCTGGAAAATGTATGTTGTAAAACTAGTGTTCATTAAATTATAATTATATAACAAAAAAATATAAATTTAATTTGGTTAATAACGTTTAATTTCTTGTATAAAAAGCGTAAACAAGAACACTCAACCATACAGAACATTAAAGACGAAATAAAGTTACTAAAATTCAAACATTTTTTCATCACCTTATACGGATGCTGAGAACATCTTCACTAAATATAACAGGCAATCAAATGTCCTGTACCTCATATTTAGATAGCCTTTTTATTACCCAATTTAATACATAATATGGCATCAAAATGTCGTTGCAATAAATGACATGCAATTACCTGCATCCGGCCGCCCACGCTTGTTCCTTATATTATTGAAAGTGCTAACGGACTTTGGTGAAATCAATGTGGATGTTACCTAATTTCGGCCATGTCCTTTTTGAGCAACTAATGTATTTTATTACGCCAATGTTATGGGTACTAAGAAGACGGAGCTGGGAGTGTTATGTGCTGCAAGTTTTGTTAGCGTAACATTGAGGTTCTCCCCACCACAGGAAATTATATGAAAATTCTTTAACACTTTCTGGTTAAGTCAATCGATTTTTACGATTTTCATACGGGAACATTCTACCTTTATTCAATTTTTTTACAAAACAGTACCGAATAAATCATTAAATTACGGAATAATAGGTCCAAAGTAAATATTTCGCCTAATTACAAAGCATATTAAATGCATACTTAAGCCCAAAAAAATCTGCAAAGCCTCCCCTCTCCCCTTTTCTAATGCTGTTATCGGCACCTTTTTTCTCTGGCGGCATGCACCAAGGGCTCAATGCACCCACCGTTTATTAGTATTACTGACGACAGGTAGCTGGCACGAATTGGGTGCAACACCATTGTGCATACCTTTAAACAGGTTGAAAACTCAGTATTGCTTATTGTAATAGTGTTTGTTTCATTATAACACCTTATCAGGCCATAATCCACGGATTATGAAAGTGTTAATGCTTGCCAGACAATAATAGGTTTTTAAGTGTTATGTACCTATTCTAAGTATCGTTTATCAGTCAGTGTCTGGGTCACGGGTAACGAAAGTATATAATGCGGACATTTTAGGGCACATAGGTTTGTGTGTTCCGGACAAGTACGTGTGGCGACGTCGGCAGCCACGGCTGCTGGCGGAGCCGCGTGCTCGGACCAATCTGTTAAGTGAGGCGCCGCTGACGCGTGCAGTTCGCACTCTCAACCTCATAGCTAATGACTCGGACCTATTCTGTTGTTCTCTGAGTGAGTTCACAAAGAATGCATTATTTGTAATAACTTACAAAATGTACTTATAAGTTAATAATAATTTAGGATAAGATTTAGATAAGTACGCTATCGCAATAGGTTACCCTGTAATGATAGATGTAAGTTGGAAATAAAATAAATAAAATAATAGGTATATTCTGGGCTGTGTAAATATTGCATTGACATACTAAAATGATCCTACTTAAATGTTTTTTTTTTCTCAAAAACCATACTTACATACCATTCTTCGAAATAATAACAAGGAAGTAAAGTATGACTAATGTTCATTAATTTACACAACTTTCCTTGCTTTAATGTTGTAACTACTAACTAGTAATTAATATGTTTAATAATGGTCATACTCATCATTCATACAGTCATGGAGCGTGCCCGACACAGTTCCACAGCGATTAGTACAAATTAACATTTTTCCGTCCGTTGCACTAACTAGCGGAATATTTCGATAACGACCATCAACAACAAGGTAATCGTACAGTACGACACAACTTAGATGTAGCTTCGGCAACATTCGTAAAACCGATCACCATCCGAACTGAGTGCGCGTTCGAAATCACCAATGTTTATTATTGCTTTAGATGAAAATGATCTTTACGCAAACGCAATAACTTGCAAAGTCATATAACCAAATACATTCGTAAAATTGAATTGAATGAATGCATATTTTTAATTTATGCTACATCTAAGTTGTGTCGTACTGTACCATGCTTTCTTAATAACGTTTGTAACACAATATGAGACACTAATGGACATAAATTGTTCAAATACTTAGGAATAATTCTAGGTAAAAATGGAATTAGATTGCGTGAGTCATTTGTTAACGTTAAAAGATATGATCTTATAAATAATTCGCGGCCGTTACTGATAAAAACAAAAACCCACGCAAGCAAGATAAGAGACGGTATCAATTATTATGTAAATGATATCTTCAGAAGCATGATGTAGTTTATAAAATATGCAAATCTCATAACCTATACGATCTTATAAAGAGGAATACATAAACATTTGTAGTGTTGCAGTGGGTGTAGTTCGGAGAAAGCACGCACTCACGCGGCGCGATCAGCGATAATGAACGCGTGTCGATACCGGACGGCGTTCGATATCTCATCGGCGTCAGGCGTAGGCCGCCGCCCACTCGCTTGCGCGCGCGCCGCTCTGACTAATACCCACCTACATCCCGCGGAGCGCTACCGACCAGCTCGCCGAGCGCCATCCGCCATGGCGCCACAGCACACATCAATATCAACACACATTACACATCAATACACAATACCCGTTGAGAAACCTTCTCAATCTTCTACCTCCATGTCATTACCCAAGATACTCTCATTTAGGGCGATGTAGCGTATCGCGACTGTAATTCTGTCTGTCAATAATTATTATGGCGCGTAATCCGTGATTGATGAACGCCAACAGTAGCCGAGAGCCGATCAGAATATAATTGACGCAGCCATTGTGCGCCGCCGCCTGATTGATCGCTTTACACCGGCATTACGTTGCGACATTACGTGCATAAATCTGATCTTAATTAGACGCAGGTTTAATTAAATGTGTGCTGATGAAATATAAGCTCTGTTTATGCAGCAATAACAGTTTGATTAATTGATCATGCAACAAGCGGGGCAAATTGGAGAGGTGACAAAATACGGTGCTACGCCGGACCCGTAGCCGTAGCTACGCGCTACGAGACCTTTGGACAAATTACCGTACAAGATTTGAAGACTTTTTGCAAAAATCGAACCGTATTTAATACTTCTGTACTGAATAATCTTATTACGACCATTTTGCTACTGTTATGAACGTGTCGATTTAATAAATCTTACTACGAACAGATCGGCATACTACCTAGCATAGCAGTCAGTATCTGTATATGGCAAGTTTTAAACAGTGTCCTAGCTCAGTTGGTAGCAGCTAGCATAGAATCCGTCCGCAACACCGGCAATTACCGGGGCCAGGCGTCGCGGCGTGCGCCCGCGCCGACGATTGTTTACGGCGCGCACGCGCGGTGCGGCGCGTGTCCCCCCGCGCCCGCGCCCCGGCGGCAGCTGCTCCGCACAGGTGGCGCGTGTGGGAACTCGACGGCTTCGTGCGTTCCCACGATCGCGCGCCCTCCGCTCGCTATATAAACCCCCACCCGGCGGACGTACGGCATTCCGCGTTCAACGCTCAGCGCAAACGCACACCTCCACTCGCTACACACAAATTTTCAACATGTCTTACGAGATCGCGTACTCGCTCGCAGACGACGGCCCGCAGCCAGTCTCGCGTACTTATCAATATCGCAAAGTGATGAAGCCGATGCTTGAGCGCAAAAGACGTGCTCGCATCAACCGCTGCCTCGACGAACTCAAGGAGTTGATGGTCAGCGCTCTTCAGTCTGAAGGAGAAAATGTTGCAAAATTGGAGAAAGCTGATATTTTGGAATTGACCGTTCGCCACCTTCACAAACTCCGCCGCCAGCGCCGCCTGTCGCTGAACCCCACCGTGGATGCTGACCGCTTCCGTGCTGGATTCACTCACGCTGCCAACGAAGTGTCCCGCTGCTTGGCTTCAATCCCTGGTGTGGACGTGAGGCTGGGAACTCAGCTCATGACCCACCTAGGCCACAGACTCAACGACATGCAGCGCGCCGCGGCCTCTGCCGACACTCCGCCGGCCAGCCCGCCCAGCCCCGCGCTATCCACCGCATCTTCGACCTCCGGCTACGTGACCCCGTCTCCACCAGCCTCGCCCGTGCACATGCACACGGCGACCCCACTGGACTGCTCCACCAACTCGTTCAGCAAGACCCCCGCCGTGTGGCGACCCTGGTAAACAGTGCCTCGGAGCTGGCGGACCCGGCTCCGCGGTCACATCTGTTCCAGCACCGCCGGAGTCGCTCGCGCACTATGTGTCCGCTAACATCCATATAAAGTTTAGTGAATCGTGTGGAGGATATCAAAAAAACTTTAGATCTCACAATCAGTTAGCATAAGTTAAAATCATAGATCGTAAGTCCAAACTTGAAAGCTTTAATAAAAATTAGATTGTAAGTGTACTTGTGATATTAAAGAGTAAATATTATTGTATAAGAAATGTTGTATAGAACATAATCGAGTTCGTATTGTTATATTTTTATCGTTGCAAAGAATTCACAGAATTGTGAAAAAATAGGTACTTGAAAAGAGTAAGTTAATAAAAAAAAACTATTATCTACCCTATTTCTGCATTTTATTACACTGACCTACGAAACCCTGAATCTACACAAATATAATTAAAGTAATTACATATTCATTGAATTGTTTATAAATAGATTCTACTGGAATCTACCGAAGTATAAACGATACATAACAAATCGCGCAGTGATAAATATAAAGAGGTTAAGGGCACGACTCGGACCTCTGACACGCTGGCCCGCAGCGCGTGCTCGGTACTGTTTACAATATTTCGTACACGTCGCATCACTGATACACAAGACTTACTGAGTTAGTATCAGTACTTTCCACTGGACGCTAAAGGCTAGTCGCTGTCGGCTCCACATGGACATGAACCTTGTAAACAAGCTGTCTATTAAAACGTCCGCCACCATAATTAAGATGGATGTTCCAGTGCTGTAATTGAGATGGAAAAAATATAAAGACAAACTATCTTACTTCTGTAACCTCATTTACGCAGTAGAGAAAACTACGTCTGGTATCACACCGTCACACGTCCAAGGTACGAGCCTCATTATCCAGTGTTTTTATTCCTCATTCAATGTAGATATCGATGAATACATTTAAACCCGGTTGCCGATCAAGGTGAGGTAGAAAATTTATAAAAACAATTTACATTGACGCACCACTCTTGTCAACATTGTTATTAATTAGAGGAATGATTATAAACATTGTAGAAAATACGAAGGCAAAATAAAATAGTTTATCATGAAACAACTACCAGAAACTGACAAATAACCATTGAATGCATCAAACCTTATTATAATATCACCTCATTACTGTCATTAGGTAAATGGATTGGCTCCGGGCTAAACACATCCCATAACAAAATTGTCGGTAGCGGTATCACACAACGTAATGAGACTGGCAGCTCCATCTCTTATGATCTACGGGAACTTTTGGTTTAGTCTCACCTGGCGACATCTGACGTTAAGCTTCGGAACTTAAGAAAGCTTTTGAACACCAGAATGCAGACGAACTTACGAAGTTTACCAGTGGAACCTACCGGAGTAAATTAAATGTTTGAGCATATCATCCCTAATCGCTGGCATTATTTAATTATTTCGAAAGTAAAGTCTACTACTATTAGTATTAATGGGTAGGTACTGTAGGTCGGTTAGTAGGGTAGTCCTAGACTGAAGAACTGTTTCAATACCCGTAGTAGAAGCCGTAGCAAAAACAATGCTGAAGTAGTAGTACCGTCTATTTAAATCCTTATTTCCAATTGATGTTATTTCCACATAAACAAACATCATCTTTAGGTAAGTGTTAATAAACTTGATTTTAGACTGACTAGTACTGTTGAAAATTTCATAATAAATATGAAGTTGTAGCGCAAACTGAACCTTATGTGGAACCATTACAGTTGTCTTTCCTAATTCTCGTGTTTGTTTACATGTTTGGCAAATAAATTGCGAACGCAGATTACATGACTTCGATAAATAGTCAATTATTCGTGTAGGTATTCTTGCGCATGCTGGAAAACCATGACGTAACCTCATGCCTGGAATGATGAAGGGGTAGACAGAGGCATGGTCTAATAAAACAAGGTCTGGCATTCCGGGACCAACACATGCTTACGTCACCATCCAGTTGCCACTATATTGCAACACAACACGATTAAGGAAAGATTTTCAGAAACCATTCTGTTAAAAAATATGTACAAAGCTTTTAAATTGTCGTTTCGTGTGTCTAATCAAACGAAACAGTTCAATTTAAACATAAACCAACGTAATTGTTAATTAAAACCTTATTGTTTTATTGGATTCGCACAGGTAATAATAGTGGTTGGGGAGTTATTATTACAAACTTCTGATAACACAGATGTGATACGTAGACTTGTGTTGCCCACGTGACCACTGTGTTTCGGAATGCCATACCTGGCGAAGTATATCATTTCATCGGTTATGACGTCTATCCTATATAAAATAGTGCGAGCTTAGAGCTACTTATCGTGCACAAATAGAACCTTCAATCTAGGTTCTAAGTATTGAGAATCTACTAATGAAAAATGCAAAAGCATATCTATTGTTCTGGAATACAGGACTAAAGCGCAGGCCACACTGCGAACGAAGCTAAGTCCGTTTAGCTTCGCTCATGTAGCTATCGCGTGTTGGCACACCGCGAACTATGAACCGAAGCATGGGCGCCGGGAGCGCGGTGCAACAGGGTGCACTTGCACCTCCCTTGCTACAAAATAAAATATAGGTGTAAAAATATTCAGAACTAAAGAAATATCTGGAAACGCCGGACACAATATTATAGAACTTTTCCTATTCGAAGCTAGATCCAATAATTCGAGCTCGCTCTTGCATTCTGCAATCTCTCAATTCTAAAGCTTCTGAGTATTAGTTGACAAAGTACCGAACTCCTATTTCCGAAAATGGAATCGGCCCTAGGCGGGGTGCTAACATTATCGAGCTTGCTTCGCTCGCTCTTGCATTCGTCTCTATCATAAGTCTTAAGCTTCTTTGTATAAGTCGAGACAGTTAGTCTTTTTTCTGTATGAATGGACAAAATAAAACCTATCCCATTCGAGGCGAGAAGGAAAAATTATCGAGCTCGCTTCGCTCGTTCCTGAATCCCACATTTTCTTATTTGTTAAGGTTTGTTGCATAAATCGACAAACGGTAAAGGCACTCGGTGAACAGGAACGGTACCGGTAAAGGTACTCTAACTATTAATATATATTTTGTACAAGAATGTAAAGAAAAAATAATAAAATAAAATAAAGGGAAGAGCTCATTGGGCATCAAGAAATTCGTCCGCATCGCTGTCAGCGGGAAAAGTGCCAAAAAGGCTGGCAGTATTGCCACGTTGGATGGCAATGCTGATTCTTTGGCCTAAGAATTGGCCAGCCCTCTGGTCACAACACATAAAGAGTCGACCAACCGTTTGGCGATGTCCCGAAATATTCGATGAGCAAGGTACTCTTGTATTACTTATATATTAACAAACGATAACCTAACATATCCGAGGTGAACTGCAAAAATGATTGTGCTCATTCCTGGAGCTGAAGATGCATCCCCTTGAAAATAAACCTGCCGGCGCCCATGAAGTGAAGTATAAAAATACGCGGCAGCTACAAGAGCAAAGCTCAAAGAACTAATTCCCAGTGTGGCCTGCGCTTAAGTATATTGCAGTTGAAGTTTCAAGATCATTCATAGAAATAGTATCAGCAGGATAAAAAAAAGTTACAAATAGGATGCCATCAGCAAAAAAGTATTTCTCTTAGACACAGGAAATCTTAGACGTACTACATGAGGTCAAAGTGAATCAATATTCTTCTTAATAATTTGATTTAATTTATCGTCTAATTACTCAACTCAGCCACTATACCCGTCAGACTGTTTCATGCACTGATAACAGATAAGCCTATTTGTTCACCACGTTACCTATTGCATCACTATCTACTCGTACTAACACTGATATCTACTGTCAAACCCGTGATTAATTATATCGGAATTAACGTCTTAATGAAAATCCTATGGAATTAAATCAAGCCTACAAGTTTTATTGTCTATTTTATTTCGCAACGGAACTTCTTTACATTCCTTTTAAATGTTTCCCATTTGATAATTATGAAGCATTACGTAATCTTTTTTTAAAAGTTTACCTATAGGTGCTAATGTCTTTACATAATAATAGCGAAATGTTCTCGCTTTAAGCAGAAATATTTTAATATTTCCGGATAATCCAATTTCTTTTTCTGCATTTTTTTTTAAGCATGGTATCTCTTGTAGTCCCGTATCCCAGTTCGCGTAACCCACTTTCAATTCCAATCCAAAGTTTTTTGTAGTAAATTCCGTGGCCATTGCTTCATATGTTAAAAAAGTCGTATTCTCAACAGCGTAAATAACGCAATGAATGTTGTTGAACTGTTATAATAAATGGCGTTACCATTGTGTTACTCAATTACCCTGCAGTAAGCAAAGCTGACTGCCCAGGCTAAGCTAGATGTATTTTAATGCTTAAGGCTCAAGTACCTATTAAGTCCAGTATTCTGGAGTGTGGACTATTCAAATATTAATATCCACACTCCGGAGTATTAATGTCGGAAAGAAATAGGCAACAGTACATTTAGAGCGGTTTCGCACTAGGTCCGAATCCGAGGAATTCGGTCCGAAATAGCCGTAGTACTATTTGTAGAAGGGGTTGCGCACTAGGGGGGGTAAACTCCCTAAGCAAAATCAGTAGTTTCGACCAAAGTTACGGGCACTTCGTACTCTGTCTCACTTACAGATATCCTATAAGTGAGACGGAGAACGAAGCGCCCACACTTCAGCCGAAACTGATGATTTCGCTTAGGGAGTAGACCTCCTGATCCGAGCTCTGTCCTTCCGAATTTAGAACATTTCCATTTCGGATTGAACTCGGATCTTGAATTCGAGTTCGGTGCGAGCGTAGTGCGAAACCGCTCTTATGTGCATTATTACTAACAGCAAAAGGAATGTGAGAGTCCCAGGTCTCAAAGGGTATCAGTTAATTGCCTTGCGTGAGTTGTGCTGAGAGAGTGACCTAAGAAATGGGTTATCAAGCCTCGTAGGAATTTACCTAGCAACCTAATCAATCGCACTTGTTTAAACCGTGATTGAGTAAATAGTCGACACTTATCTAGTACATGATAGGTTTTACGAATATAAATTAAAATTAACATTTCAGATCAAAGTTTCCGTCAGGATATGTTCAGTTTGAACAGCACTTGTTCATTATTTATTGACGACACGGTTGGCGCAGTGGCTGAGCGATCGACTGCTGCGCAACGTGTCGCGGGTTCGATCCCCGCACGGAACAAATATTTGTATGATCTGCAAGTAGTTGTTCCGGGTCTGGGTGTTAGTGTATGTGAGTTTCTATGTTTGTAAACGCACCCACGATACAAGAAGAAATTCTTAGCGTGGGCAAAGTTTAAAAAAAAAATAAAAAAATTATACTAGTTCTAAATTGAATGTGTTGTACTCGTATTCAGATAAACACTCGACATTTCTGCATCTATGAACCTCGTTAAGCCTCGTGCATAAAAACTTCACGGTATAACAATAATCGGTGTCGCGTCACACTGTCGCGTCACGCTGGTCTGCACGAAGCTTTACTCAGTTATGCATGAAATCAATCAATCAACTGCTGCAGTCCAAAACGACAATATATCTATTCAACACATTTACCTCAGTATAACATTATCAACTAAGGTTTTATAAACGAATCAAATCAATTAGCAAATTCGCTCTTAGGAAAAACAAGTCAACACATGATAAGTTTACCTACGCTATTTCTTATCAAAGCTATCATCATATTATGTATGAATTGTAGTCATCAACACTATTTCAAGCGTGCTTCATGAGTCATCACTGCCTGATCCCCCACGTGAGAATGATATCGTGATGATACCATCGTTAGACGCACTGATTAGCGTTATCAATCATATACTCGATAACTGTTGATCAAAATGCTGCCTACTTCCCAAAACCCATAGGTCCGTTAATGTTGTTGTTGCTATATAAATACATTATCAGTGATAATAAGTCTGACGGATCGGATTTGACATTCGGTGGATCCCAAAGATAAACTTATCGTCAGCTGGTGGATTCCAAAGATAAACTTATCGTCAGCTGGATACCTGTAATAGGCGCACATAGGTACCAATAGTTTCATTTTTGTTTATTTGTATGAATTCATTTACTTTTTTCCATATCTGGAAAGCTCTTGGCCTCATCTCACCTGACGGTAAGTGATGATGAGGCTAATGGTGACAGCAAGCTTCACCTGAAAGCCTCAACCACAGAGAAACTGGCTATCTCACCTCTAACTGTCGCTAACTGCTGCTGCAGTCTCTATGTACTGCTGTTGACGTACCAAATAATGCAAAAAGAAAATTACGAAAACAATCCATAAAAAGGCATCTAAAGGTATCAGAAATATTCACACAATACACAATCATTGAGCACAATACCAATTTTTGGTCATCCAGTCATGATTGTTTTTGAATTTCCATACTTCGGAAGTATCTATAATATCATCGGTCACTGCTAGACATAGCCTTTTCTCAGTGCTCAATACTACCTTCTCTCACCCATCGATTCAAGTACTAACAGACACCTTGTGAAAATCGTGACGGCACCTAACCCGATGAACCATCGCAGCGTAAATAAAACCATAGTTTTTTTTCTCACTTCATTTGCATGGTGTTTTTCTTAGAAGGCTCTGAGAACTTGTGAGATCATTGAGTGCACGGTTAAATGCCCATAGATGAAGGTTCCTTCAACCTTGAAGTGACACCGTGACAGGCTGGGAAAACGCTTGAGTGAAGATATTATAACATTGTGACTGCAGCCATCACCAGTTCATCAAACAGTCCAGGTGATACCAGGGTTTTCTTCACCAGACACGTGCGTTTGTACCTCGCAGAGGAGCTCGTGGCTAAGTAACAACAGCCGCACGGGTCGATCCATCAGGTTAAGCTACGCTTGCCAGGGTTAATCCATGGATGGGTGTCCATCTTTACATACCGAGACTCCTCTGTGTCTCGGAAAGCACGTTAAGGCGTTGCTCCCGGCTGTCATTAGTGGATCTTTGATAGTCGTTACGGGTTGTCAGAAGGCCGAAAGTCTGACAACCAGTCTTACCAAGGGCTATCGTATTACCCAGTTACTGGGTTGTGGAGGTCAGATAGGCAGTCGCTCCATGTAAAATACTGGTATTAAGGTGTGGTGTAGTAGGCTGAAAGCCGACCCCAACATAGACGAGAAAAGGCTAGGCAGATTGATTGACTCGTGCGTTTGCACCCAGAACCGAAAATAAATCTAAATCTTAGGCCATACAAATATTTTTTTCGAGCCGGAATCGAACCCGCGATACTGCACGCAGAGTAAAAGTCTCATTGCATCGCCAATACACTGCAAAGTAACGCTAAAAAGAGTATCATACACTTATTACCGGAAACCATTTTTTTTCGCTTATTCATGCCCAGGATTAAAAAAACAATGCAAAGTCTGTTGTTACTACTGTCGCCAAGAAAAAATAAGAACAAGACCAAATACCGATAGCGGTCTATAATTAGATGCACGTCATTAAAACAACACCAACGTAATGAACAAATGGAAAGTTTATTCCTAAGATAACGCCACGTAAATAAGGATATTAATCATGGCAGTAAGTATAAAGCTCCATTTACACGGTACGAGTTTTTGAATTGCATGAAAGTGTTTACACGCGTGCGATTTCCATAAAATGGCATGCAATTATTGAAGCATGCAAATATTGCGATTATTGTACTGTAAGCTGTAATTTAGCACGTATCTATAATTGCATGCGACTTCTGTTTACACCAATGCAATTATTGCATGCAAGTTTTACCTCGTTTTAACACCTGGCAGAGTTGCACGTCCTTGTACAATTGATTCAAGTATAACCCATTATTGCGCTGCCAAATATTCCATTAAATTTTAGTTGACGTTTACCCAAGATTTTTATTAAATTTGTTTCAATGACAGAAAGTTTTCTTCTTGAAAACTTGGCATAAATATGGCTTTTATGTGATTTTATTGTACGTGCGATTTTATTGTACGTGCAATTTTATTGTACGTGCAATTTTATTGCACGTGCTGTTTACACCTTACTAGTTTTGAACATTTAACTAACTTGCGCGTATCGTGGAACTATTGCGTGTTGTTTAGACGGTGCCTGTCAATTGTTGCTTCAATTTAATAATATGCCACAGGCAATAAACTTGCACCGTGTAAATGGAGCTTAAGTCTCATTCGAACAACACATGATTTTATCGATACCAATCGGTATAAGCTGGGCGGACAACACAGATAAGTTATTAGTGGATTTTTCCGCGCTCGACTGGTCTAGAAAAATAAGGTGCTGCCCTTAGCTTAGGCTGATTGTAAGCAAAACAAATGCAATGAATGGATCATACCACTAAGCTAGTTTGAAATTGCCGGACCCTCATCATGCCACCTCACCTTGGAGTCATGCATGGCGGTCTATCAAAATGATTAGCTTTTAGGTGCTTAGTTACTTACCATGGCCAAGGAATATCTACGCTTGAACTTCGAAAGAATCAAAAAGATATTGATTGACTTTACAATCGTAAAAGTAGATAAGGATAAAGATAAAACTGACCTGCCTAAAAAGATTAGATTTTACCAGGAAACGTTTCTAGATAATGAAACTGTTTCGCTAGGGACCTATTCCTCATGAAGACCACCAACCTACATTTAAATACTGACGGCGGAATCATTGTAATAAATAAATAAATATACTCGTACATCGGTAAGACATAGAAATCGTAGGTACGATATACACTCTTCTACCTAACCTTTTCCACATAGTTATGATGAGCTCGATTACCAGATTCAGTTGGATACCAGTACCCTACTTGGATACACGATCTATCAGAATCTTAATAGTTTTGAAACAGATTGCTAATCCATTGATCCATAAGTTCGAAAAAAAATCTGCTCAACAACGTAAATCACGCAATAAATGTTTTTGAACTGTCAAAATGAAACAGATTAGTCTTTAACGAAAATGTGTTGCGTAATTAGGGTACAGTATTAAGCGACAGGATTACTGATTATTATAATGACCTACGCTTAAAATGCCTACGTGTTGCACATCTCGCCTGCACTATACGTACACTTATTTGCAACGTGGAAACCACTAACTACGCAAACGATAAACGACTATTGTTTTAACGTACTTGAAACGTCACGTAACAACAGCAAAAGGAATTTCTGGAAAATTAAATATATTCCTTATTTTATTGGCTTGGCGACGGATCAACGGGCATAGGTATTTTATGACGCCTACATTGCCTTCTACGCATTACAGGATATAAACACTGAAAACCGCCTTTGCGTTAATTATGAGAGATTTGCGTCACAATTACAAACAGATAAAGACCATACGACAAAATTGTACTTAGTTTTATTATTTCTCCGAGGTCATTTATTTTAGTGTGTTTACTCATTGTTTCTGTTACTAATCTGTACATTTCCTTCTTAGAATGATACCTACAGCCCCGTCACCACGTGGTAGCGGAAACCAGCGCAGAAAACGAAATAATTAAGAAAGGTCGTGATATAAACACCCACACACAATAACATCAGTTTATACGGGAACCTGGACATTGCAACGGTGGTGAAACTGAAAAAGTGAAAACTTAGAGATTAGTATAGTACCTAAAAATGTACAGTAACTGGGCGTCCACAACTCCACGTCCAAGCGCGTATTTTGCGTACGGAACTAAGAGGATAAAAAAAATTTTCGGTGGGGAAGTTGGCTGTATTTTTTTTTGTAAAAAGATTTTTATTTTTCACTTTTAAGTTTTGGTACCACACAAATTCGAATACCACTACCTGCTAGGCTGCTATGTAAATAACAGTGACGGAGTTATTGTTACATCATCCACATAGACCAAATATATATTATTGAAGCTAATTCAAAAACTACCCAAGCAGATTAATAAAATTTAAATGCGACCATTTCGCAAGCTTCCTCTACCAAACGAAAACAAGATTTTTCAAAATCGGTCCACAATTGACGAAAATATCGTGGGAAATACAAAAAAAAACAACAAAAAAAAACGAACAAACGAACATAGAACTTCCTCCATTTTGGAAGTCGGTTAAAAATACTTTTATTATAGCAATTTCAACATAGGTGGCTAACAACATGATTACATTGCAAAATCCACCGACAAAAGGCGGTTTGAGAAACGTAATCTCATGATCTGAACGTCAAAATAAATATCTATTAAGAGCTAATCTCATAACGTAGCTATAAGTAGATTGTACTAAAATAGATTATCTTATAATAAGTCTACAATGCCTATAATTTATTGTTACTACACGCGTTATCAGTGAGTTGATGATAATATGTAGGTAGTCAGTAGGCACCTAAGACCGATCGGCAATCAAATACGAAGTTACAGTATCCAAATTTCGTACCTACATTTCTGTAGCAAACCCTATTAGGATAATTTTCAGTCTACGTATCTATTACCTAGGTATATCATAGCGCTGACACGTGATTCCTAAGTACCTAAGCTAAAAGATTGTTATTTTGCGAAAACTGCAAATAAATAGATAAACATCTGCATATAAACCTTGTACATACATTTTTCTGTCTAAACATTGCTGTATACAGTGCAGCCATCACTTAAAATTATTCATCTCATCTATGATACTCGTTTTATTGATAGGTGAAGATATTTCTTACACACTTATTTTTTGGGGGCAAAGTCCCCAGATAATCTATTCTCAATGATAACTATCTGATAACTCCCTTCACGCTTATGTCACGCCCAATGAAGTCGCCATTTTTATCACAACGTGACTCTGGAGGCTTGCCTATGTTGTTGTCTGTACGATATCACGCACCGTACGTATTCAGCAAGTAGGCCACTCCCAAGCTGCGCGTTAACGCCGTCCTCCGCCCTCCGCATCCAGTCTGTCACAGCCACTTTTAAGAAAGAGGCTCGTCGGTCCATCTAGCTGCTACCATAATCCCATAAATAGCATAATAACATAATTCGCCTTCAATGTTCCCACTACTGGGACACAGGCCTCCTCTGTGCGAGAGGGAGTTGGCCATAATCCAGCACGCGGGCCCAGTGCGGGTTGATGGAAGTCAAAAGTCTTCGAGTTTTTGGTTCTAGGACATGCCGGTTTCCTCACGATGTTTTCCTTCACCGTTTTGAGAGCAGTGGTGATGAAATTAAATACACTACTCGAACTCTGGAGCTGGAACTGGGTTTGTTTTTTAATAATAACTGTACAACAACTTATATTCTATTTTTTTAATTATGATGACGTACGTACAATACCTATTTACTTAAAAATATATTATATTATTATTATTTATCATATTATATATTTATAATATATTATTATATATATATTTTTATTTTTTTAAAGCATGCTACTTTTCATTATTCTATTAAATTGTTGTGCCCGACAGGGTCACACACACACATGAGATATACAATAGAGATTTGATTTTGAATTTGAACTCACGACCTACAAGTCGTTAGTCGGGGCTGTAAATATTGGCGCAATAACTGTTTTTAGCCATTGGTAGTACGATAAGTAAGTTTGATAACGATCAGTCTTATTACCCCACTTCAATTGGGCGTGATTGCGTTAACAATGTGCCTATATAAGTAATTAGGTAAGCAACTAATAATTAGCCTTAACAAAACGTTCAAGTAAAGACGACCGTCCACTGCTACGTAGGATGTGCTCGGAGAGGTTTGCCACGTTTCATTTATTTGCCAGCATTTGTTTCGTACGTAACGGCCTTGGGTCGCAGTTGACGACCCCGCCTACATTCCCATACTAAAGTTACGGCTTCCTAGAAATGCGGTGGCCGCCACATAACGGCCGCAGTAATAGTCGTCATGAAAATGATGGCACCGGGACTTGACTCAACTGTATAACAAAACGCTCTCTGGGAAACACACCGACTTACTTTCATAAATCACGTTTCATTAAAGTTATTCCCGGCCACTGCACCCTAGCTTAACACATTCGGTGCCGGGAGCCGTCCTGGAGGGTTCACCTAGTCGCATATGGGATGCGAGTCCTCGCGGAGGGCTCATTTTAAATGCAGGTTTTTCAAGCGAATACAGCTTTATAAACCGTGAAATTAAAATCTGATGTATATTTTAACAAGATTTATTAGTTTACGCGTTGGTTTTAAAATCCAAGCGTTTTTTTTAAAACTACGTAGCCTCAAATACACAATTTTTCTTCGTTTTATAACACGCTTTTAAACCTAATGCCGATGACCGTCCGCGATGGTTAACTTTAGCGCAAACGTAATGCCGGCAACCCTCCCGGAGGGTTCACTTCCAATATGTATGGCGGCATGGCGTATGAGTTCTATGAAAAGTGGGTGGAGTCGAAAGTGTTAAGCGATGCAATGTTAGTAGGTGTGGTGCGTAGCTTAGTGCGTAGCTTAGCCGTACGCCACTGTGGAGCGGCGCCTTAATTATTATTTACATATTACAATGTGACAAACCACGTGCCCCAGCAACGTGTTAGGTCAAAACATTAATTATCATTCTTGATAAGTTCACACGAAACATTATTATTTTTCTATTATTACTAGATTCCGCGAAGTGGTGCGTCAAATGTCAGCCCGGCTTCTTTGTAGAATGTAGATTGATAATGATTGTATCGAATGCAAAGTGCAGCGATTTCCATAGTAGTAACAATTGTGTTTAATTAGATCACTGAGTCATTTAGTTAACTTGTTATACGTTAATTTTCGTTTTCTGGTACATTTCCACTGCGAAGCCGCATACAAAGTAAAGTACATTCTAAAAAAGAAAGCAGAAGTTTCTTTTATTGCGTAGGTAACGTAGCAATGCTACGGGAGTTTCGTAGCGCTTCAAAGCTACGCCAATTCGTAGCAGGCTAAAAAACGCCCTAGAATAACATTATTAACTACGGGATATTTACCTTGTCCACTCTCGTTCCTTCACGAAAGTTTTCAATGAGGCATTAGACAAATAAACGTTTTTGACATCATAACTAATCACAGAATCAATAGAACATTTTTAACGCATCTTGTAACATTTTGTGAAAGTAAATACTTAGGTTTCAACTGGCGGTAACTTGGAGTTACTTAAGGAGTTTTAAATAGATGCGTACAGTACGACACAACTTAGATGTGGCATGAATTTGAAAGTTGCATTCATTCATTTAAATTTTACGAATGTATTTGGTTATATGACTTTACAAGTTATTGCGTTTGCGTAAAGATCATTTTCACCTAAAGCAGTAATAAATATTGGTGATCTTGAAGGAGCACTCAGTTCGGATGGTGATCGGTTTTACGAATTTTGCCGATGCTACATCTAAGTTGTGTCGTACTGTATCTACAAAAATGTTAGTGTATGTTGGGTATGCTATAAGTTTGTTGCCATGCCAATACCATCTTGTTGCCTATTACAAAATATGATAAACATAATTATCTACAGGAAAATTTTAGCTTGTTTATGTAAAGATAACTCCAACAGATCATTTTCGTGTGCCCTTATGTCAATAAATACGTACTTAAATAATAACAAAAACAACATTCCTCAAATACTTAATTTGTTCCGCGTTTAGTGAACTTGCCTGCTTATTGATTAACTTTATACTTATTTGCTTTGTCCTACTAAATAAACATTACCGTTTATCAAAGCAATTATAAAGAACAAATAAGAATAATATTTCTTATAATTGTGCAATTATATATACACGGGTTAATGCCACGCAATAAATAATAGAATGACACCAGGGAATAATAATTAATGTTTCGCAATTTTGTTGCAATTCCCCGACGTAGTTTCTAGACTTTGTAAACATGAAAATCATGTTGGCGTAGCAAGATATACCTACTCAACCATCCTGTCCGTAAAGTTCCTACGTACCTACAATAAACGAGATTGTAAATATTATGACCTCCTACCTTATAAGTTACTGTTTCATTAATATCACTAAAATATCATCTTCTGCCTTTATTCCAATTTATTTAGGGCCGCTACAAGTGTATTTCTTCCATAGGTACTTCTCTATTAGCCGTCATGTCGGTACCTTCCCGTCTGGCACTCCCTTTCCATCCATATCATCTTCCACATAGTCCATCCATCGTATTTTCATCTTCCCCTTTTCGTATAGCCATCCACATGCACTAGGGCATGTCGCCAAGAGGAGCAAAGGGAGCAGCTGTCAATGCCTGGTCAAACAAAATGCATTTTAATGTAAAGAGACTACATATCTATAAAGCCAATTTTGTTTATTTGGACGATTTTTATTAGTTCCATATCTCCGAAAAAACGGGGTGTAATCCGGAGTCCGGGGTCATAATATTCGTGTCTATGTGTTGCTGGTAGGCCCAGTCATAATACCTATTGAGTTTCAGCACTACAGTTCTGAATAGTTTTGGGAATAACGACACGATTTCTAATCCATACATTGAAAATGAAAATTATTATGTTTCTCAGTGCCTATCGGGACTACCGAGTAGAAACTGATAAAAAACGAAAATGTCCTCCAGCGTCAATTTTGGCCCCATTGTGCGCCGTAGAGGTAAGACTCGCACTACAAGTGTAAAACTTCATGTGCTCTTGACTCTTGACTATACCTACAAATCATACTTTTCCCATCCTCCATAATATCAACTTGCCTCTCCCTGGGTCATCGACTGGCGACGCCCTTGCACATGCATATACATAGGTACTCAAAACTTTCCTGACGACATTTGCCTCATTCCTCCGCATCACAAGGCCATTATACCTTGACAACCGATTTCCACACACACTAAAAACATTATCTATTATACAAAAAGCAACAAAAAGTTGACGCACATTGATTACAACTTGTGTCCTCACGTTTCTTTTACGCCGCAGACCTTAAATCAAGTTATTTATCATTATATAACCAGCTAGCAACAAACGGCACGCGAAAACCAGTAAAATCTGATGAACTCGTGGTACCTACTGTTAATCTGAGAGCAATAGGTGGCCTAGCGACGAAGATAACAAAACATTTAATAACTTATCAGTTATCTTCGTTAATTTAAATTTAAATCGTGCCTGACCTTGGTATCTAAATAATCCTTAAATGATCACTCTTATCAGCACAGATAGGCGTTAAGGGACGAAAGCTCGTTAAAAATAGAGCTTAATAAACTTTCCATATTGATTTCTGGTTATCAATAAGGTCGTAAATCGCATGCAGATGTGGAGTAAGATTCTTAGTGGTGTTGTCGTCAGTTGTTTGCCGTGGAATCTTCCCGCGCTGTCGATAACCCGCGTTATCGCATAGGCGGCGCCCGCGCACGAGACAGCGCCTGTTCTTGCGGTTATTTATAATTATCATCGAGAGGATGACACAATTGTGGCAAACACTGGTCCATTGGTACGCCACGTGCTGGGTAGTGCATGTGTCAGCGTGTCTACGTGATTTACAGCGTACCTACAAACGGCCACCGTTTGTAGGTACGCTGTAGGTACGAGTGAATTTTAGGACGGTATTTGTAACATCTTTAACTTGTCTTTTTTACAGTAGATACAATATCGATTGATATCCTAGATTGCACCTAGAGGTCAGATAGACAGTCGCTTCATGTAAAATACTAGTATTCAGCTGCATCTGGTTATCCTGGAAGCCGACCCTAACATAGTTGTGAAAAGGCAAAGCAGATGCTGATGACAATGTTGATCGAGATAATCTTGTTCGCAGAATTCACAGATCCTGTACATCAGACTTGCCTCAAAACTGTCTCTATGATTTGACGTCACGCAGTAAAATTCCACGTAGAACAGCTTTCTTGCTGCAGTCTACCTCGTTTACGAAGCAACTAGATCAAGAAATTCGGTAGGTACCGTTCTCAGTATTCAGTAAAGTTCTCTAGCAATTTTGCATAACCGGATTAACTTATAGGATACTTTTTATCCCAGAAGTACGTTTCCGTGGTATATTTTCCGACATCCAGGCGGGCGAAGCCACGGGCGGAAACTAGTATGTATTAATTTTATAAACGCGAAAGTGAGTGTTTGTTTGTTACGCTTTCACGTTTAAACGGCTGCACAGATTTGGATGAGATTTGGCACATGGGTAGACCATGACCTGGATAAGGACATATGATACTTTTTATCCCGATATTCCCACGAGATCGCGACTTACGCGGATGAAACCGCGGGGCGCAGCTAGTTATCCATAAAGATATATTTATAATACAGCCCACAATCTAAATGCTATTTTAAGAATGCCTTATTCTGGCAGATTCGTTTACAATCACTTAACCCAAGCGTTTGTCTTATCCGATTGCAGTAAGCCGTTGTTTCTAGCGGCTAATAAATGTTCCGATTGTAGCCTTATCGCGCTTGCCTAGACATTGATATAGTTCAAAATGTATAATTAAGTTATCTGTTTTACTATTTAACATTATTTTTAATGATAAGGACGATATGCAACCTTAGTTTATATTATTATTTTTATTTATAGGTATTCCACTATCGTAAATCTTGTGACAGTAAAACCTAAACAGCCTTATCAAGAACTTAAAGTAAATTTTGTAACTTTTATAGGCCAATGTTTAATTACGAAGATAGTATTCAGATTTACGGCTGTCCGTTAATCGCAATAAAACTATCTCATGAATATTACGACACTAGCTGTCAGGGGTCATCGAGGAAATAAAACAATGTTAACATAATTACGCCAGTTATATTCCGCTCATTTATAACACTTTGTATCTAGCCTTGTTGATCATGTGGTGGGCTGAAGTCTGTAATTTGAGGAGCTCTTCTTTGATGAGGCGCGTTATTTCCGACTTGGCTTTGGCGACGGCGAGTTCTTGAGAACTTTCTATAGCGAGGTACAGCTTGCGCTCGCCTTCGGGCGGCGTCTTGCCGGGCGGTACGTATGTGCCACGGACTGTGATACCAGCCTCCGAATACTCGCTGATCAAGGCTAGCGCCTCCTGTGAATCAAACAAAGAACATTAATTAAGCTAGTAAGTGTAGTATGTACTGAGTTTATCTTGGACTTTACTGAAGGAAAACATCGTGAGGAAACCTGGACCCCCTAATATAAGTCTGAAATCACCAACCCGTCTTGAGCAAGCGTGGTGATCAATGCTCGTGCCTTCTCTGTATGAGAAGAGGCCTTTGCCCTGCAGTGGGTCAGTAACAGACTGGTATTATTAAGTGTAATGTGAACTCGCCGAAATATCAGATAAACCAAACCATGATGAAATAGTTTTATCTAGATGTAACAAAAAAACAAATCCAGTAAAATCCATTGAAAAATCTACGCAGTTGAAATGGTAGGGCAACGTTAACCTGCCGGGACTATCAAAACTATCAAATAAGTATGAAAGACTTATTACCTTAACTAAAACTAATTAATGACAGTAGAAACATTTTCCACTATACGCCCTTTGTCTTCTAAGCAGCTTGACACACATGAATATGAAAGCACCAATAATAGATAATTTGAGCAGCATCTTGACAACTGATCCCAGTGGTATGAGAAATTGCACTGAGCAGGGTACATATAATGTGCAATAAATATTATTGTACTTGTACATTACAAGGGTTATCGACACAAAGGTCAAACCGACCCCTAAGTAAATAAACAAAATAAGAAACGAGGTTATTTACTCTTAATAAAAAATCTATCCAAGGAGGGTCATAGGTCGCCTTTAGTTTTATCTAGAAGAAGAAAAAATAACTAGTAAATAGATATCGTTGTTTTGATATGTTAAACGTACATGACGCAATCAACGCTCGCCCCCTATTACATGGGACGTAAACATGACTGGCGAAATGTGGGTGTACTAAAGGTACCTCTGCCTAACCCTTGGGGCTTTAAAGCCGTGATGTTATGTTATGACGCAATCAATCGCCGCGTGATTGGTCGGTGATTTCTTTCGCATGAGATGGCCGATGAAATGTAATTCTTTTTTTTTTTCGTGTTATTTCTATTTGCATTCGGTCGTCTGACCTTAAGCGAATTCATTCCATGTCAAATGGCGTTGTAGTGGAGCAGCCAGTGCTGCGGCCTCCCACTTATATAAAGTGGTTCCTCTTCAGCCTTTTTACCACCGCTGTCGAGTTTAACAGTTCCGTAACTAGTGGGTTTGGATGCATGGTTAGGCGTGCCTTGTGTTGTTTTTTGTATCGCTCGATTTCAGAGTTTAGTTTACTGGTGGCATTTGTAGATAGTCGTGGATTTCGTCGTTCCTAGCGACCCAAGGTGCATTTGTTATTGATCTTAGGATACCATTTTGGACTCTTTGCAGGCAGAGTATGTTGGTTTTGCTGGCGACGCCACACAATTGGATCCCGTAGGTCCATATTAGGCTAAGGACCGAGTTTTTAGACGAGGAGTCTGTTGTCTACAGAGAGCACAGAGTTTCTTCTCATGAGCCAATACAGGTTGCGTAACTTGTGGTTTATCTCATCCCTTTTATTTTTAATGTGATGCTTCCATATGAGGCGTCTATCCAAGTGGAAGCCAAGATACTTTGCACAATATATGTGTGGTAGGGTAAAAGGACCAAGTCTAACAGGAGGGGTGTTTCCGTGCCTTAGCGTGAAGGTGATATGGTGAGACTTGGATGCACTGGCACGAATCCGCCATTTACAGAGCCATTTATGAGTTTTGCCTAGCTGTTTCTGGAGACTATTGCTGGCCATTTCTGGGTTTTCATCAACTGATAAATAGGCTATGTCGTCGGCATATGTTGCTATTGTTATGCCATCCAATGTGGGTAGATCTGATGAAAATATGTAGACATCAAGAATAGGTCCCTGTGCACACCAGCTTTCACTTCAAACAATCTTGATCTTGTTTCGCCGTGTTTCACTTGGAAGCAGCGCTCGGATAAATACGATTGGATGAGTAGGAACATTGAGGGCGGAAGTTTTTCCTTCACTTTAGTCAGGAGTCATTTGTGCCGGACACGATCAAAAGCTTGTTGTACATTAAGAAATGCCGCTGAGCAATACTTTTTACATTCAAAAGCCTGTCTTCCTGTTTGGTAAACTCGAAGTAATCCTTATTACTTATTTTTTTGTCATTTTTTTATATCCTGATAAAACACCTTGAATTTACAAGAAGAGCCTATTTTCTACGCATCAAGGAATGTAAAATAGATGTGGTACAACGCGTCATCAATAGTATCAAATGACGTACGCGACTAATTAAAATTTTAACTGTTAATTATCACAATAGTGCTGTAGGTTATTGACGTTATCTTCAGAAATTAACATCAAATGTTGCATCATTATCATAATTGTGTTAGGTGTCTTAATTAATAAAAATATTACATGTGATTTAACGAGATTAATGACTAAGCAAACACATGACGTGTTTAATTATCTCATACAATAATATTACAACTAATAAAATCGATTGTATTTATGACAAATTATCTTCAGCAATATTCACTTTTCAAACATGATTGATCATGTCGGTAATACTCAGACATCAATTCGTTGCGCACGAAACATCTATGCAGCTTAGTCACAAATAACTTCTACAAACAATTTTTTGTTTCATGATGAAATCTTTCACAAAAGAATTTGTGCCATTGAGCACAATTTTGTGCGTCACTTCGATCAGTAAAGACCTATAAAAGTGACAACTATTAGGGTAGTGTGAGTAAGTGGAAATAGTACTTTCTTATGTAACATAAACTCGTTCCAAAATCAATTTGTTTAGCACTCATCAAGATGCTGCTCGTTACAGGCTAATATTATTAAGATTTGCAATTTGAAAGGCAGTCCTTTAATTTTTCTCAGAAGTATTTATTTGATCATGCAGCATGTCAGCTTTCGGTAGCTAAGGTTCCCATTTCACATTAGAAGCACAGTATAGATATGGACAGTAGGTATAATCATTTCGGGCCCCGTCAATGAACGCGTCTGTGTGAGTGTGCCGTTTCCAAGGTTTACTACGTAGTTTCTGTACTGTCCATGTTTATACTGTGTTGGAAGCTTCTCCATTTGACCCCCATCAAGCCTACGTCATCATCATCCACACGTGTACACCGACAGCTGGACATGGGCCTCTCTTTTTTTCTGACAACCCATACGCTCCTGTGCCAACCTCGTCCAGGTTATACCCGCGATGGCAACTCACCAAACCTAAATGCCGTCTTGTGTGGATGTGACGCATACTTCCCCCAACTTGTTTATTTTTAGTTTTTGTTTTTTCATTACGTCAACATAACATAACATCACGACTTATTTCCCCGAAGGGTTGGGCAGAGGTGTACTTTTAGTACACCCAAATTTCGCCAGTTATTTTTAAGTCCCATGTTAAAGCAATCAACCGGGCACAAATCCATACTTGGGGCTGTTACTGAGAAATTCCTTTTCCCATAGAAAACCCACTAACATTTTGCCCGACCTGGGGATAGAACCCCGGACCTCATGCTCAGCAGTAGCGCTTACGACCACTTAACCAAAAAGGCAATTTAGCGCAAATAAATATATTTTATTTCTTACTTTCTAAATACGAAAGAAATAATTATAAAACAATGACTGTACCTTGCTAGTCACCCTCCAGCGAGCTTGTTGCGGAAAATCATTGATCTCCAGTTCAGTCTCGTATTTGCGGAACACCTCTTCAGCAGGTTCTGAGGCACTCTCGTCGCGCGGCTGGTAGTTCAGACGGGTGTTCAGCTTCGCTGCTAACTGTTCTGCCACTGTCTTAGCCTGGTGGTGTGAGAAAGGAAGTGTTATTGTAAGCATATTATTGTCAATTTTATACATAAGTTTATATAAGTGGAAACTTGTAATTGGCTTTCTTCTACATATTACTACTGACTACTCGAATGTATTAGTTGTAAGTTTTCTTCAAATTAATAAAATAAAATATTGAATGAAAAATTTAGACAAGTAAAACTGTTCTATGACTGATAGACGAGCCAGCCTTTGTAATTAAAAAAAAATGCGGTTCCACCGGAAACACAATTACATAATTATGGGCAATTAGGGCCCGTTCACACGTACCACAACCAAACCATGGTCTAATAAAACAAGGTCTGGCATTCCGGGACTAACATATGCTTACGTCACTATCCAGTTGCCACTCTATTGCAACAAAACACGATTAAGGAAAGATTTTCAGAAACCAAAGCTTTTAAATTGTCGTTTCGTGTGTCTAATCAAACGAAACAATTCAATTTAAACATAAACCAACGTAATTGTTAATTAAAACCTTATTGTTTTATCAGATTCGCACAGGTAATAAAGGTGGTTGGGGAGTTATTATTACTAACCTCTGGTAACACAGAGGGGGGGGGGGTCTATGTGATGACGTAGACATGTGTCGCCCACGTGATTTTGACGGCAATATGTGGTCCGTGTTATTCATTTTCATACAAATTAGCGCCTAACTACATGTTGTCGTTGTGGTTCGTGTGTTCAGGTCTCTATGGTTAAATATGACGTCTCGGTAACAACAAGCAATATGCAGAAATTCCAAGATTTTATAAGAATTGCACAATTTTAGTAGAATAACAGCCAAGACATAAATGCGTAAGGCCACAGGATGTATTTAATGTCCATTTTTTTTATTAACAAAATATAGTATGCTAAACAGTGTATTCTTTAGGCAAATATGTTCACCTAAAATAAACATAAGTAGCTCATTATGTAATGCGTTTATACCCTGGTTACCTTACTTACCAACACTTTATTTTATATTAAACCAACTCACCGTAATAAGCGTATGCGCAGACGGGGCGCCCTTTAGTATGGCCTCTGCAGCCTGTTGCGTGGCGCCCTTGTGTTCTGCGCCCAGCCCTTTAGCGAGGTTGATGCGCGAGGCGAGGCGGCGCGCCAGCTCCAGCTTGCCGTCGGCGCCCGCGCCCGCGCCCGGCGCGCCGGCGGCGGTGACGCCCGGCTACAATAACAACAAATTGTTTTAATGTGACTGATGTGGAATTTAATTAGACAGACATTGTACTGTTTATATTTTACAACTTGCTGACCCCAAAGACATTGTCCTGGCCAAAATACACAAATCCCATAGAAAAGAGAATGTTCAGTTTTTTCCCGAATTTTAAAATTCGGAAATCCTCTCCAATTTTTTTTCCATAAAAACCTAATTCGGACTATTCTACGAACATTGTAAAACAAAAAACAGCCAAATCAGTCCAGCTGTTCTCAGGTGATACGCTTACTAACGAACAGCATTTCATTTGTATTTATGTATAGAGGTAACAACTTCTTTACATGAATAACTCAATTTCCTAACGTAAAGTTAAGTACAGTGCGCGGCCCCTAATATGGCAAATCGATCGTTACAAACATTCAGCTTTGTCGAACGTCATCTGTGTAACTCATTCTTGTCACCTGTATCACAAGTATCGCTGTGAAACACTCAGTATAAAGTCGACCGAACTTAGTGGTAACAATAGGAATGATGACAAAAAAAATTTTTTTTGTCCGTCTTTGAGATTATAAAAAAATATTCGACACGTATTTTTTCTTTTTTTACGTAATGTAAAACTTACGGCGATACATTGAGATAAAATGTGCCATGACGTCACGAGTATGTAGATTTTATACATACTAGTGACGTAGCAACCCCCACTCCCGACCCTAATTTGCATTTTATTTAAGTAATTTTTTATTAATATGATAAAGCAAAAAATACGTGTCTAATATTTTTTTATTATCTGACTGACGGACTAATTCGTTTTTTTTTTTTTTACCCAGGCATCATCCCTATTCCAGTATAGGCTGGTACTTTATTCTATTGAATCTCCGTACTACGCTAGGCCAGCTAAAGGTCAAAGTATTCCCACCGAGGTATGGTCGACTGTACAATATATATTCGTGCCTCGTTGGTCTAGTAGTCACTACTACTGATCATGATGTCCTGGGTTCGATTCCCAGGTCGGCAAAGTGTAATTGGGTTTTGCCATTAGGAATTTCTCAGTAACGCTCGGAGTCTGGATTTGTGTCCAGTTGATGGCAATAGGCTTGCCCCCTATTACATGGGGCTTAAACATATCTGGCGAAATGTGGGTGTAACCACCTATAGGTACACCTCTGTCCAACCCTTCGGGGAAACAAGGCGTGATGTTATGTTATTTGAACTAGAAACACACAATCTTACAAATATGTTTTATCTAAAAGTTTATTAATCATTCTAATCTAGAGGGAAACCCTATTTGCCAGCACAATATCAAAATTATGATCAGACTAGAGAGAATCTTCATAAAATCATAAGCATAACAAATACATATGCCACTAAACTTAATCGATTATAAAGACTGAATTGACAGCACCTTAATAACGATTGATACTAGCAAGAACCATGTTTATAAATTAAATGATTTTATGAAAAAATATTTTCTGTGATTATCTAAAAGTTTTAAAACCTACATTATATCAGCTGTATGTAAAGTGCAATCCAGTGCAGAATGCGTAATAGCTATTTTCATGTTGTAATCTATATGGCGGCATTGCTTAATACGATTTAAATCTGACTTTTTATGAAAACAAGATTTATTTATCTCCTTACTTTACAGGATAACCCAATACGATAAATGCGCCTATCCTTACTTTATCAATACTAAAATGTATGTACAACAAATTACAAACCATGCATTCCTTATGAATTCACTCAAAGAACTACAGAAGAAAGAAAGAAAAGAAAAAAGATCAAATCTTTTCCGCACTTGTATGGTTTATTTCAAGGATACCTTTACAATACCCAAAACTTCAACACCCAAACCCAGAACAACAACTATCTGTCTGTAAGCCAAACAAATATTTGTTCCACAACAGGATCTAAACGAAGACCTGCGTCGTTGAACCGTCGAGTTATTGTGACTTTTCTAAGTCAAAAACCAAAAAAAAAAAGTAATACTTATATCAATATGTATAAACTATCTTACCTTGATCTCCTTAACAATCTTCTTGGCAGCGAGCATGACCTCTATCTGTTGGTCAAGGTCGCCCTCCACATCCTCGTCATCAGAATCCTGAAGACCGAGAGCCGCCTTCTGGTATTTCTTCTTTTCAGTAGCCGCTTGAGCTTCCGATTCGTCAAATTTGAAACCTGGGAGTAGTAAAAGGTCATGTTTTTATTTTAGCACACATTGCATTCATTTGGGATGAGAGAAAAGAAAGTTTGACCACGAGTGATGATAAACTCATACAATTAATTAAAAAATTATACAATTTACAGGCACTTGAGAACTATCAAGGAAGGTCAGGTCAGTCAGAAAGATGAAGCTAGTTGCTCATTCTAAAGCGTAGGTCCTATGGAGAAGCGAGGCCACTCTTTTTAATCAAAAATATTGTTTCCAAATATTGGTTACATCATCCATGTTGAAATTATACATTCATTATAAATAGGTATTTGAGAACTATGTAGAAAGACGTGCACGTTAAAATATTACTTTTCTATTACTATATCCTTTATTTCATTATTTACATATAAATTATGTCATTACATATTAGAATAAAAAATATTATGAATAGTAGCCCACCGGTATCGGGAACAGGGTCCAAGCTACCGGCGGTGAGGGCTCCAGAGAGAGGAACCTCCTAACAATGCGAGCCGTGTCAAGGAGTACCGCTTTCTTAATCAAGCCCTTAATCTAGCTGCCCAAAGAGAGCCTCCTTAGGTTTTGGTTGACAGGTCGAGGCTCTTGGCGATTAAGCCATTGGCTGATATGACTATCGGCACAATGATCGCTGAGTCCACATCCCGGCCCAGAGCCCAGAGCCCAGAGCAAGTTGCTGATGGATAATGCTGGCTACAAGGTTGTGTCTACGCAAGTACTCTTCGTTAGCCAGACGAGAACACCCGGATCGGATTGATTCTCCCAGAATATTACTATTATTATTAAAATATTGCCAAATAAAGAACAGCTTTTTTATTTAAGTTTCAGATAGCACCCTAATAATTACATTATTTTATGTTATTAAGGAGTATTGTGTGTATGTTTGGGGGCAAGAGGAACAGGGTGTAAAGTTCACTCATCCCCCATAGAAAAGGGAGGATCCTCCGACCGGGTGTGATGTCTGGCGGGCAACTGCCCAGAGGTTGAAGTCGGGAAGTATATATGTTTATCGCGCGGTAAACTCTAATTGCGCGATGCAGGATTTGTGTGACGTCAGGTCTTTGATGCGTAGTTCGCATGTAGCGATGTAGATGCCGCTACATATGTATGAAAATTCCGAACCGTATTAGAGGAATATCGTAAATTCTGAGTTTTGTTTGGACATACAGTTCAAGGGGCCTAAACTCAAAGCATTTATTTCAATTAAACCATTTACAGGCACTTTTGAATTGTCAAGGAGTCGGTCAGTCTGAGAGATGAAGCTAGTTGCTCATTCCAAAGAGTGGAAGGTACCTATGCCTATGGAGAAGAACGGGCAAGAAACTCCACAGACACTCTTTTATCTTGCCTTCCAACACCTCTTTTAACAGTATTATCATAATCTTACTTCAGAGTGAGAAAGAGATGGAGTTATACGATATTTCAGAAATCTGATAAGGTAAAAATATTCGAAAATATTACTAACCTTTCCCACTGAACCCTCCACCAGTATGCACCTTCTTGCCATCCTTTTCCTGCGCGTCTTTGTACTTGTCCCAGAGTGCTCGCAACTCCGGCGGCGGGGCGACGCTGGCCAGCTCGAAGGCGCGCGTGACGTCACCGGCGTAGCGACCTTGTTCCGGCGTCAGGAATGTCCACGCGTAGCCTTTGTTGCCCGCACGACCGGTGCGGCCGCATCTGGATAATAAAGTAAGTCAAATTATAGAAAAAGGAACAATACTCAGAATGGAAGAGCAACTCCTGCTCCAAGTGATCCAAGTGTGATATGAACAATACGATATTTTTACGGTAAACAGACCAATTTAAATATGATAATAACGGGCCTTTATAGCAGAACTTTTTGTCATAATATTATTTTGCATAACAGCGGATAGAATAAACTTCATTTCGCAGAAAATCGTAAGTGCAAATTTTTGTTAGAGTCAAGTGTTCACCCCACACTTGACTCTCAAAAATTTGCACTTTAAAAAGTCAATATGCCTGCCAACTAAATGGTTGTACTTGAATTTATGTAAAAATTCACAGCAGTAGTATATATAACGAAGTTAAAAGGAAAACTATCACAGCTAAGTAGGCTTTACAGGTTAAGACAATATTTTTATTTTAAATTAAGGTTAAAAATGCTATTTTATAGAAATGCCAATATGCCAGATAAATTATTCCAAATTAAATTCTGCAATCTTAAAAGTATGCCATTGTAAATTCGGATATTAAACAGGGCGAAACAATAATTATATTAAATATTTTTTATGCCTGTAAAATATTTGTTTAAAGAAGATTATGCCAAGTAATAATACCAGCCTGTTATTGTCCCACTGCAGGGCAAAGGCCTCTTCTCATACGGAGAAGGCACGAGCATTGATCACCACGCTTGCTCAAGACGGGTTGGTGATTGCAGACTTATATTAGTCCAGGTTTCCTCACGATGTTTTCCTTCACCAATGTCAGTAATGTCCAAGATAAACTCAGAAAGTACTGTATGCCAAGTGTGTTATTCCAAATAAATTTCGGAGCATCAAGATTCTGCCAGATAGAGGGAACGCGATAAAAAGGCCTTAGTTTGTCATGTTGTACGTATATATACAGAAACTAAAAAACGAGGCAAGCCTGATTCATCATCGTAGAGTCGGCTTCCAGTCTAACCGGATGCAGCTGAATACCAGTATTTTACATGGAGCAGCTGCCTATCTGACCTCCACAAACCAGTTACTGGATAATATGACACCCCGTGGTAATACTGGATATCAGACTTTCGGGCTTCCGACTAACCGTAACGACTGCCAAGATGTACAAATGACAGCCGGTACCAACAGCTTAACATGCTTTGCGAGGCACGGAGGAATCTCAATATGTAATGGATGATCGCCCATCTACGGACCGACCTCGGCAAGCGTAGCTTGACCTTCCATTGACCCGTGCGGCTGTCATTAATAAGCCACGAGCCCCTCTTCCTGAATAACATGGTGCAATTGAATTGCCTGTGGCATTCCATAAGTTGAAGCAACAATAAAAAAAAAATAACATTAATTGTAATTTCTTGCTTCAGTTTTATTGTATGCCACAGGCAAGAAACTTGCATTGTTTTTTGTAATAGGGCTTTGGGGGCGTCCATAAAACACGTGAGGATAAAGGGGGGAGGGGGTTCTGAAAAAATCACGAAATATCACAAGGAGGACCCCTCCTCCCCCAGGTGCAGTGAGATATCACGTGTGTTAATTTTTTCATTGAACAAGCATTTCTAAACCGAAAATAGCCCCCCAAATAAAATATTTCTGTTTTTTTTATTTCTATTTATAGATAAAATATTCCGTAATTGTTTAAGGGTATCATCAGAGGGGAGAAAGGGGTTAAAAAGTTGCTACACGTGATTTATGAACGTCCCCTTTACTTTCAACATACAGACATTCAAGTTACCAATGATCAGGGACTCTGACCTATGAACATAGTCCTCGTAATGGTTGGGGCAGTCGTAGTTGACGACCAGCACCAGTTGCTTCACGTCCAACCCTCGCGCCGCCACGCTGGTTGCGACCAGTAGCTTCACCTTGCCTGATTTGAAGTCCACGATAGTCGAGTCCCTGTCGAATTGATCAATCCCTGTAACAGGCCACCATCAATATATTCGTCACTAGACAAGATGGATTTGTGTCGCAAGTATGAGCGTACTGCTAGCTATTTTTATGACATACATATTATTTAGAAGCATTTGCAGGTATGTGAGCTGCTATATGTATTTCAAACCTAACCTTGAGTTTCTATAACAAAAATGTTTTACGGAATATTAATTGTTTTATTTGACTTACAAATTTAGCCGCTTGTAATAGGGATGATGAGTAAAAATTTTTTTTAGTCCGTCTTTGAGATTATAAAAAAATATTGGACACGTATTTTTTTTCTTTTTTTACGTAACCTAAAGATTACGGCGATACATTGAGGTAAAATGTGCCATGTCGTCACGAGTATGTAGATTTTATACATACTAGTGACGTAGCGACCCTCACTCCCCAACTTAAAATGCGTTTTATCTAAGTAATTTTTTATTAATATGATAAAGCAAAAAATACGTGTCTAATATTTTTTTATTATCTGACAGACGGACTAATTAGAATTTCACTTTTTTTACCCAGGCATCATCCCTATTCAATTAAGCCGATTTTGTAGAGAAGCTCGTATAGGGTTAATAAGCCAAAACGTACTTATTCGGGAAATAGACTAACAATCGCACGTTAAGAGCGATTTTATTTTTGCAAATTGATGTTTTACCATTTTAAATACACAAGAATGGCAGTACACTTATAATTGACGACAGTTCAAGTATGTTTAGTTTATAATCGAGGTCTCCTCACATCCGCTTTGGTCGCTGAAATGAAAATAGTCCGTTAGTAGATTTTGATAATATATTACTCAACCGTCATAAGACTTTCATATTTGTTTGAATTTAATCAATACAACTGTTAAACTGAAATTGTAACTAAAAAAAAATGTTTATCTGCTGTAAACAATGTTATTTTAACTAGGAGAAATCAGGACAGTATTGATTAAATTGAAGTTTTCCTTTTCTCAAGAAGCAAAATAAAACTAATACAATCACGACGACAGAGGCAACCTGCAAAAGAAAATATAATAGCCTGTAGTGTTGTTTGATCCATTTTTCGTAAGCTCGCAACGTTTTCTAACGAATTGCTTGTCTCTCAAACTCATTGAAAGATGGCTTATAACAAGTTTTGATGGAAACATTTTTTTTAAATTATACTTCATATAATTAAAACCGTTAGACGACAGATTCAATGATGAGCCAACCGCTAGTATTACTTTAGCTTAGTTTATTATAAAATCTTCGTGTAATAAAAAAAAAGTATACTAGCGCCAAATATTTTGGCCCCTGACATTTCAGCCTCTGATTCATCGGTAAGTTGCTCAGATTGAAAACCAACTGAGTATTGCATATCCCCCGCGCACATAGAAACACTACAGTAAAGCGCCAACTTACATCTTGCGCTTAGGTCATCAAGACATTCAGCACTTACATTGCTAAAATGCTTACTATTTACCCAACAAAAAAAATGTATTATCGAAATCTCACCTCCATGCAAGCTCATGCATGAGTAGGAGGCTTTCATGAGGTCTTTGAGCAGACTGTCGGCGTTCTCCTGTTTATCCACGAACACTATGATGCTGCCCAGCTGACTGTACAGTCCCAGCAGTTCTAACAGCTTGAAGAACTTCGCGTCTTCTTCGAGAATAGCCACGTGTTGTTCTACCTCTTTGCAGACTACGCTTCTGCCGCCGACCTGGGGAAATCAAAAGCAAGTTTTAATCAATAGGGATGATGCCTGGGTAAAAAAAATTAAATTCTAATTAGTCCGTCAGTCAGATAATAAAAAAATAATAGACACGTATTTTTTGCTTTATCATATTTATAAAAAATTGCTTATATAAAACGCATTTGTTGGGGAGTGGGGGTCGCTACGTCACTAGTACGTATAAAATCTACATACTCGTGACGTCACGGCACATTTTACCTCAATGTATCGCCGTAATCTTTAGATTACGTAAAAAAAAAAAAATACGTGTCCAATATTTTGTTATAATTTCAAAGACGGACTAAAAAAATGTTTAGTCATCATCCCTATAGTTAACTTTATGTTCACTGTTCGGGTCAGTTCCTTTGGAGCTAGTTGATTGTGTATGTCGTGCCTGCTGCAGAACACTGAGAACCCTTATGGATGAATAAGTTAATTTAAGATTTATGTAAGCAATCTTTTTGCAACCCCTGGAAAGCTAATGAGCCAGAAGGTCCCAGTATGTTTTATTTATTAATTAATATTAATTATATTATATATTAATTAAGAGCGTTAATTATTAAGTACAGTATGACACAACTTAGATATAAATTCGTAAAACCGATCACCATCTGAACTGTGTGTGCTTCAAAATCACCAATATTTATTACTGCTTTAGGTGAAAATGATCTTTACGCAAACGCAATAACTTGTGAAGTCATATAACCAAATACATTCGTAAAATTGAAATGAATGAATGCTAATTTTCAAATTTATACTACATCTAAGTTGTTTCGTACTGTACCTGCCGTGCTATTCTGTAAACATCTCACCGTGAAAACTTGGGTGAAGTGAGCTTGAAGTGACATGAACTCACTCTTCACGATGAGTATTTTACAGAATGGATCGACAGGTGGAATTACAGCTCTCTTTAAACTTATTTCACCTAAGATTTCACGGTGCTGTAATTCCACCTGATGCTAGGATTGACACTGTTGACAGCTCACTTCATCTAAGTTCTCACGGTGAGTTTTTTACAGAATAGCACTACTGGTCGACCAAGAGAAAAAGAATTTTCCTAGGTATAAGACCTAGCTAGATCGATATTTCGCCCCGTAAAACCCCTATATTGCAACTTTCATCGAAATCGTCAGAGCCGTTTTTGAGAACGTGATTACAAGTAATATATGATGATTACTCATTTAATAGTAAATAGCTTACTTGAACTTCTATCGGTTTCTGCAATATCCTTCTCGCGAGTGCTTCCATTTGTCGAGGGAAAGTGGCGCTGAACATCACAGTCTGCCTGTCCGGCCTAACGTTGTCTATAATTTTCATTACCTGCACACAAAACACAGTTTTATCAGTTTTCAGATATTTATCCCATTCCACAATGTTTCAGACCTGAAAACTTTACTGAATTTTCCATAATGTCTATGCCATAAAATTCAAAATACACTGTAGCTTTGGCATTTTACATCTAGCGTATTTAGTATAAAATCTGTTATGTCTGAATCGAGATTCATGGCTCATCATTATCCAACAAAACGGGTGTGAAACACGACCAAGACAAGTTTTGTAAATAGGTTGGTTTGTTTACCTGTGGCTCAAAGCCCATGTCAAACATCCTATCAGCTTCATCCAGCACTATGTAGGTGACTCGTCGCAGATTGGTGACGCGCCCAGAGTTAGCCGCTAACATGTCAATCATCCGACCTGGCGTGCATACGATCATTTCTGCACCGCGTTTTAATTCGGCGATCTGAAATAAAACAAAAATAAATAAAAGATATATTTATTTAAGAAGGGAACAGAATGAAAGCGCGAGCGCCATTTTGCGGCTAAATTTTGGACGAACACCAATTTTAGCCAGTGAAAATTGCTCTGCTTTGCCTTGATGGGATACTCAATCCCTGTAGAGACATCGAACACACTAACGAATTCATTTTCCCTGGCACTCACAATGCTACAAGGATCTATTGGCGGTCTAATGACGTTGACTGGGAGGCGCTGCTGGCAAACATTTGTGCAAGTCTTTTGTAAAATATATTGCAAAATCAAGATGGCGGCTTAGTTTCGATTTTGGCCACGCGCCAAAAGAACAATGTAGTGAAGTATTTTGTTTTCAGGCACAAATAATAAAAAAAACAACTCATATGATCATATCCTACCTGTTCAGAGATCCCAGTGCCTCCATAAACACAAACGACCCGGAGGCCCAAAGACTTGGCGAACTTCTTGATATCCTTGCCTATCTGCATGCAGAGCTCCCTAGTAGGGGTCATGATGAGGGCTATGGGCCCATCCGTGTCTTCTAACGATGGCTGATCCAGAACATGGCGGAACATGGGCAGGATAAATGCTAGGGTCTTGCCTGAACCGGTTTTGGCTATGCCGATTAGGTCCCTGAAAGGAAATAACAGTTAGAACATAATTATGTAGTAAAAAACGGCCAAGTGCGTGTCGGACCACGCACAATGAAGGGTTCCGTGGTCGGGATGAATTTACGGATCCCTGAATCCAAAAATGGTTGTGACAAACTCACAATATTTTTGAAAGACCTTTCTAACGATACCCCACAACATGGGGTAGATGAGGAAAAAAAAACATCCCCACTTTACGTGTATGGGAGGGACCATAAAAAATAAAAATAAACTTGATTTTATTTTACCACTTTATCGGCATGATTAATATGTATACATATGCCAAATTACAGCTTTCTAGTACTAACCGTCTCTGAGCTAACGCCAGCTAAGTAGCTAACCCGCGGACAGACAGACGGACAGACAGACAGACAGACGGACATGGCGAAACTATAAGGGTTCCTTGTTTACTACGGAACCCTAATAAATGGACTTGAGCGAAAAATAATGGTTCAAAATTGATACTAAAATATATATTTTTTTTTTCCTTTTATTTCTATTTCAATCGGTTTGTCGGACCATATGCAAATTCGTTCCATGATAAAATATTTGAATCATTATTTTTCCGATGAAAATGTTTCATTCCAGAGACTGAATGTACCGTCTCTTAAGAAAAGGTCGTGTATGGTGTAAGCGCATAAGATATTATTACAGTACGACACAACTTAGATCTATTTATCTAAGATGCAAAATATTTTTTGGAGACCACTTTATCAGTAACATTTCTACTTTTTTCTTTAGGAAGGCGATGTTCCGAATACCTATACTCTATGATTCATCTTCTCTTATTAACTAAATTACTTGTGTTAGCTCCCAAATTTCTTTTAAACTGTTTTTTACACATAATTTATTATCACGTATGACACTTACCTCCCAGACATGATAGCAGGAATGGCTTGAGCTTGAATAGGCGTCGGCTTCTCAAAGTTGAGCTTCCTCAATATATCCATCTCTTTCTTACTAATGCCGCAATGCGCCCAAGACCTGATAGGCTTGGGACATCCCTTCCCTTTCACTCGAATACCTTCTAGTTCTGTCCTGTATGCTTCTACATCTTCTGTCGTCATTCTGGCTAACTCATTGACCTGCAGGAAAATCAATACTTAATCAATCATAGAAAAATGGATGGTTGGTTGATTCTATGGATTTTGTTTAAATTGAAAATAAACAAATATTTTTATCATAGTTTTTTGCATTAGTTTGGATCCAGTTTTCAGAAAAGAAACGCGAGCTTTTGTGCATGCAGGAATGGTAGTTGTAAATAACATGCTCAGCTGGATAGACCTACGTCCTTTAAAAAGGCGGCCAGAACACACTGGGTGCGATAGCTACAGGACCAGCGTAACACACTTTCAATCACAATCAGAATGATTTTGAAGGATATTGCTAACCCATTGCTTAATAATATGTTCGAAAAATTTGTCTGCTCAACAACTAAAATAACGCAATAAATGTTGTTGAACTGTCAAAATGAAAGCCATTGCTCCTAGTAGTGTGCTATAACATCGCAAATATTTTGGCGCAATTTGGTAGAGGCCTATATCCAGGAATGGATTGCGATTAAACTCTCTTGTTAGGTGAAAACATAACATTACTGTATTCTTCCCAAACCTTACCTCAGTATAGAAAGCCTTTCTATAAGGCATGTAGTCCAAGCTAGCGTGGTCAACTTTAGCCAAGTCCTTCCTTTGCTTCGAAGCAAGGTTTGCAGCCTGATCTTTGATATCTTCAGTCTCTTCTTCCGACGAATATTCTAAACCGTCCTGATTCTGTTCTATCAGTTCACCTGGATCAAAGGGAAAAATGTTAGCCATGTTCTGACTAGATATTTTTAGGCTTCCGACCTCATCTTGTTTTTAAACTATTATGCATGTGTAAAAGTGTTTGTACAAACCTATTTACAGAAAATAAAAATTGAAAAGTACTGATGACCGTTATTTTTTTTTAGAGTTGAGTCTTGTTTTGGTTTACTGTCATATTACTGAAAGAAGAATGAATAGTTACCTTTATTCTTCTGCTCAGTGACTTTCTTCTTGGCTGTGCCAGTTAGCACTACGACTGTGCCACCGGCAGTGGTCGGCACATTTATAACACCGCGCGCCTGATCCATTTGATTCACTTTGCGAACTTCCTGCAAATTAATAACAATATTATCTTCTATAGACCACATACACACGCCATGGTGGCAATCACATTCAGGCTTGAGAAGACAAACCAATCAATAGAAGCAAGAGTAGAAAAGCATAGATATAATTGTTTTTAGATGTCTCATCCCAATATTCGAAAAAGAACACGTTTTACAGAGGAATTAAAAAAAAACTTCAATCTGGTATAAGTACAGCACTACGGCGCGACCATGTCGGTGACGCAAATCCATAAGTTTATTCCCTACCAAAAATCGCTCAAACGCACCTAAAGAAGTTTTCACTTCAAAAATTATAATAATCATAATACATAGTTTCACAAAATGAAAGGATCACATAAAAATATGTGTAAATAAAACCATAAAAGGAAAATGTAAAACAAAGGTATGAAATCAACTATAAAATATAGTTTAGTTTAGTTTAATTTAATTTATAATATACTAACTATCCAACACTAAAGTAGTCCTCTAAGAAAAATGATGCAACACTAACCTGTTGTACTTCTTGCATGTAAGCATCCAGAGGATCTATTTCATCTTCTTCCTCTATCTTCTTCTCCTCCACTACAGGTTTTTCTTTGGGTTCCGCGCCCTGGTCTTCACCAGCTATAAGGGAAAAATCACAAAATCAAATAAATATTTTGTAAATCTAAAGCTATGAAATGTCTTTGCTGAATAGATTTGAAGAGATTAAGTGAAGAAACCTTGAACATACCCTGGTTTTATTTATCTAAACAACAGGGTATGCAAGATATTGATACTAGTGTAGTAGTATAATAAGACAAAAAATAATCATCTAATAATTGCAAAGCTGAGTTAGGATTAGGCAATAAAGTTCAATACAGACAGAGCCATATTTCTGCAAAAGCATTTAAAAACACAGTTCAACTCCAAACTTCAGCTCATTCATGTAACATTTTTTTTTTGTTTTCCTACCTTCATCACCAGAGTCATCTTCCAGTGACCACTTCTTGACAGGCAGCTGTATATTGCTCACGAGGCTGCCTTTCTGCACCTCTTTCTTGGTAGACTCCAGCTCTTTACGTTTACGCTCGGCGCGCCATCGTTCGATGCGATCGCGACGCTTCTGCATTTCTGCTTCCAAACGACTTTGTTCTTCTTCCTAGAGATCATAAAATGGAGTAATAAGTGCTAACAAAATCGAAAAAAAAAAGAAAAAATGGTTTTGGCTCAAGAAGCATACTTCATCTTAGAACTAGCCAAGATATACTATTGGAGTAATGTATAAAAGCTAACAGATTAATCAAGAACCAATCCTCTCAAAGGTTTTTTTAAAATGTTTGTTTCAAAGAACACACTCTACAGACAATACAGAGATTATTAAACTAAAAACCCTTTCTATTGTCATTCATGCAGATCAGCAGAAGCATTTACACTATTTTATTGTTTTTTACAAAGTTTCCCTTTCTTCTCTTCACACTTTCACTTTCCTTCCCTCAAAAGACCAGTTTCATTAGCATTTTATAACTAGGCTTGTTATGTAGGCCACAGGCAAAATCAATTTCACCGGTCTCCCAGACTACGACCCAAACATCAAAACACCAACTAACCTTATCCACACTCCCCGGATCATATTCAGCATCAGATTTGAGACCCTTCTCTTTAGACTTTGATCTCTCCTCTTTGTCCTTGTCTGGTGATTTCTTCCTCGAGGACTTGCCAGAGCCGTTCCTTTTGTCTTCTCTTTTATCACTGCATCAAAAATGTAATAATTTTTTATGATAAGTATTAGCTTTTAAGAGTCGCAGTACAGGGGTGTTCTTGGTAAATAAAAGTAACAAGTGCTATTCTAAAATTGAAAATACAGTTCGGTTTGAACTCTGACTCCATAATTTTAAAAAAATTAACAATGTTCCGCTTTAAATGTATTCTCAATCATAGATGTGCAGCATTGACCTTTAACTAATTTTATTGAAGAACTGAAGAATATTAGTTTGGTTTGTTTACGTACGTTTTTCTGTCTCGCTCCCTGTCCCGATCCCGATCTCGATCCCGATCACGGTCCCTATCCCGCTCACGTTCTCTACTGCGATCCCGGCTCCGTTCCCTCTTTGTCTCTCTTTCCCTGCTACGGCTGCGCTTCCTCTTCGTCGATTTAGAGGCCCTGTCTCTCGATCTAGATTTGGACCTCCTTCTCTTGCGATCGGGCGTTGCCGACCGACTATGGGACCGCCTACGTTCGCGGTCTCTTTCGCGATCACGCCTGTAAACAATTGCATGAATAACACACTGCCAAACATCGGAGAATTCTCCACTTCTATAACCAAAACACTTACCCGCCTCTCACCATTTTGTTACACTTATCATTAAACACTACAAATTAAGCTCAGCTTGTTTTGTCTTATACCAATAATAAATTCTTCCTTTCGCATTAAAAAATCCGTGACACGCGTTGGTTGACTGACGCGATATTTGACAATTGCAGTGATGTCCATTACCCTCAATCCGTTTAGTTTACCACTGAGCTACGTTTTGGCTGTGGTAATGTTAATATAAATAAATCGACTAAAAAAACAACCGACTTCAAAAAAAAAATACAAAATGAAAAATAACTTAAGTTTTGGAAGTCAGTATCTTTGGTTTTGTATTTTCATTATATGCCACCGACTTCCGAAATGTTTTACTCAGTAGTGTTTTTTGGAAGTTGTTTGTTTTTTTTTTGTTTTAAGTTTTTTTTCTCACGTTTTAGTGGGTCAGTTTGTAATTTATCTAAGTTATAATAGCCTAATGTCAACTGCTCATCACCTTTTACAAAATATTACCATTACCGACACAGAGACGTTAATCGTAGAGGAGTTCTCCTGGTACTTCCATCAGCTCCACTTATCTATATGCATTGTGACAAGCATACATTTCTTGACTACCATACTAATGTAATCGAATCGTAACCCGTGAAATACTTATTATTGATAAGTACCGGCGGCCATCTGTGGTCTTCACATAGAACTAAGAATTATTTGTTATATCTCTGGGTCTTCATCATCAGTTCTACTTCACCAAATGGTGCTTTCTGAGAGCAACTGCACCTGACCGCAACCACTGATTTACTATAAAAATTATATTTACTATAGAATAGTAACGTGCGTGGTAGCGCAGACGCGTGCGTGGCGGTGCGTCCGAGTTTGGGTACATTCCCTAAGGGGTAAAAACTTTAACATTAACATTTTTGTATGAATCCTATTATTTTCTTTGATGTCTATTATTTGTTACGGTTTTGAGTTAGAAAAACTTAGACAACCTTTATCTTTATTCTTTATTTACCATATATAACGTATTCGTAGGTATATGTAGTTCCCTAACTGCTACCTATACGTTAATATTCAAAGCTTTAGTAGGTATTGTACGTATATGTACAATATTGATTTTATTCATTGTTTGTATTACAATTATTCACAGATTTTTTTTTATATTTCTGAACGGACAGCGATCTGATACTATCGTATCCCTCATTTCCACTATTGATCTTGTTCTACATAATTAGACCTTCACAACTGTACCTTATTTTTATTGGTTACCATTGGTTTTCGGGTACCAGCTTCCATACATTTTTGCCCATCTCCTCCTTTCGTTCTCAATTCTCGTCCAATTATCGAATAGTCGCCCAAGAAGTTTCACTTCAAAAAAGTGTCGTGATGGTCAAAATGTTACACTTTTTAGGTCTAGGTCTCATTCGCCAAGTGACCAGATACTTATAATGTGCGTCATGGAATTAACTAAAGATTTATAATGTTATATTTGACAGTAGAAATAAGTTTTCAGAATGCTTAAATTGCGTTTTTTCATTTATCTAGGAAAACTGATCACGAGAATTATTTAGCCAGATTTCAATTAATTTAGTAGAGTCGCTCAAGTTTTGCTATTACTAGAAACGTCAAAAAGGCATCACAATGTAATGTCAAAGTAACCTAACCTCAATTGTTGAAAATAGCCGCCTCCTCTTGATTGTTTACTACAAATATTAACTAATTACGATAGAAATTTCTGGTCGGATCCACATAATCAAATATCCAGAATTTTCAAATATTTCTACGCTTTCTAAAGCTAATCGGCAGTCATGGCAGATGATGGTGAAAATGTAAGTGTTCTCTGTAATTACTTACTGCAAGTTTGAACTAAGAGATAATTATTTAATTTTAATACAGAAGAACTATTACTACAGCTAATATAATTAACATCATACGCTTTATAAAGCAGATATGTTCGGATTAGGTTTAAGACCTTTATAGATTATCTACAGGTACCTATCTACAGAAATCTATACAAAAAATAAAATTGAAGTGTCTGTTTGTAATATCAAGATCACAGGTTTTTACTAAATGCATATGAAAGTATATACGGTACTTATAACAAAAAACAATATTTTAAAATGTTGTCTGTCTGTTCCTGTTAATCTCCGAAACGGCTGCACCGATTCTGAAGCTGAAGCTGGTGTTTTAAGGAGGAATGCTTCTTTTATTTTTTTTAAGAATTAGGGCCAACGAGGGCGAAGCCCTGGGCAGCAGCTAGTGAGTAATAAATTAACAAAGTATATTCCATGTTCAGATGTTTAAACTACAAGCCCAATGGGATCCCCATCGGTAGTCCTTTAGGGTGTACATTTTCTAAAATCCTTCCATAGTGCTCAATTTTGCTAAAGGAACTTGCGCATAATTTAATTCTTCTGGTCCCAGTGGTCTACCCTGTGTATTGTCTGTCAGAGAATGAATCGAAGATTTTTATTAAGTAGATAATCAAAAATTTCAGGTATCTGTGATGACAGTTAAGGAGCCTCTGGATCTCATAAGACTCAGCTTGGATGAGAGGATATACGTAAAAATGCGCAATGAGCGCGAACTAAGAGGAAAACTACATGTAAGTACAAATATTTCATTATAAACAATGTATTGATAAGTATTTGTTCAACCCATCTATCAATCGTTTTCATGTAAGCGCTCAACTGTTTTCACAATTATATTATTGCCGTTTTGAGTGTATTTTTCTTATGAACCATCACTGGTTCATAAATTTGTCAGGTTAATAAAGAAACAAAGCTTATAAAATAAACTAATTAATCTACACTCCTTTATTCTTTATACCTATGAATATTTTTGTTCGTTCATGAAACCACATTGTACATTTTCTTAAGATTTATCTCCCCTAGCAGACTCTCTCTTCCAAACAGACTTCGTCTTCTTTCTTCCAAATCTACTTAGATCCATGTTATCATTTGTGTACCTATGGAATGATTTGAAAAGTTAAAAAATAATATTTTTCTAGGCCTATGACCAACATTTGAACATGGTTCTTGGTGATGCAGAAGAAACTATAACAACAGTTGAAATTGATGAAGAAACTTATGAAGAAGTATACAGAACAACCAAAAGGAACATTCCCATGTTATTTGTAAGGGGTGATGGTGTTATACTTGTGTCTCCTCCTGTAAGAGTAGGTGTCTAATATAAGATTAATATTAAGTTTAAATAAAAGCTACCTTTACAGACATCGGTTTATTTCTTTTGTCCTAAAAGTTTAATTACACCTTCATTCTTGAAAGACCGATTTTTTGGCACCAACAATTCTTCTTCATCCATTGGTTCAATGATCTTACCAGCCTTAGTAATCACACTAGGACGAATCAGCTTCTTATGTGCCTTCTCAGGTATAAAAGTATTACCTAGAGGTGCTCTGATAGATGCTTCATAGTCTTTGATACTTTCAAAGGGGAATGGGACATCTTTAACTTTATGAATTGCAAGTTTCGGGTCCTTGAACTCTTTGATTATTATGTCACCTTTGTTTTCATCGCGGCGCGCTATTTTAGGTGGAGCTCTAAGAATGAACCTGTTACTTTTACGTTTCTGAGGCTTAACGCCTTTACCTCCCCATGCTCCCCAACCCGGTAATGTAAGATTGATATCTTCAGGTTTATCTTTATTCATCTCATCTTCTTTCTCTTGTCTGAAACTTGCTACCACATCATCTTCTTCAAAGACTTCTTCAATGTTAACCCTAGGTACCACTTGATCATCATCCAACTGATCATACTCATTTTGACCTTGAGAAATAGCACTATTCAAGTATTTTGGTTTAACTGCAATAAATCTGTTAGGATCAATGTTAGAGTCTGTAGATTCTTGAACAGGTGTTTGTGCTGCATTTAGTATTTTAGATATAGGTTGATCTTTTTCTTCATTTGCTAGCCCTCCAGTTGTTTTTGAAGATGTTTCAATGAGTTCTTCATCAATCACAGCCTTGACTTTCTTGTTTTTGAGCTTTAGGTATTCTAAATTATCTCTATCTTGTGTATCTTTAATTTTTTGGGTTTCCCTTTTATTAGCCCGGCCAGCCTTTTCCAATCGTTCAATGTTACGCCTTATTTCTCCCAACTTCTTTTCTACTTTCTGTGCTACACTGGTCTCATGATTTTCAAAAGCTGATAATACATCTTCTGAAGGTTTTGATTCAGTAACATTAACAGTTTCTACCTCCCAATTTGAAGTGGCAACTGGTTTACTAACTTTTGATTTAGCAACAACTTTCTTAGACTTTTTAAATAACGGGTTATTTAGGACTTGGTTTACCTCTTTTTCAATTTGTTGAGTTTCTGTTTGACGAGTTTTCCGTTTATTTATAGCATTGACTACATCAGTATTTGTTACAGTTTGTACCACTTCAGATTCTTCATCACTAATTTCTTCATCTTGATTTTCTCTTTGAGATAATTTGCTGATGCTTGCTTTTAAGACATTGAGTTCATTATTTTTAGTATCATCTTCATTATCCATGTTTTCGTCATTAGATTCACTATCACTGTCATCTTTTTGTTTGTACATTTTATTTTGTATGAATTTCTTGTAACCAAAGTCAAATTCAGCATTAATATTAGATTTGTCTGATCTTTGCATCATCCAGGGGTTCAAAGGGTCTTGTGATAAAGCAATGTTAGGTGTTGCTTCATCATCTGCCTCATCATCTGTACTCTGATTGTCTTGTACCTTTTTTGTTAGACCTCTGCCAACAGCCAGTTGGTCAGCTAATTCCTGCCTCACCTGAAAAATAACAAAGAAAACAAATAAACTACAAGTGATTTTTTAAAGTTCTTTACCAGTCAATATTCAATACATTCAGTGATAGCCTAGTGGTGTGAACATCAGACGGCCAAGTCATAGGTCTCGAGTTCGAAACCAAGGCATGTGTGTGTGTGCATTCATGTGCGTATTGTATAATTATCACTTGCTGAACGATGAAGGAAAACATCATAACCGGCACGCCTGAGAAATATTTCTCGACGGCATATGAAGCTAAGTCAGAGGGCCATGGGCGGCTTTAAAACTCTGACACCAAGTTAGTCACAGTCATTCAAATTGGTTCTAATATTTGGACAACACATGTTTATCTGAAGTCTTTAATTCAACTTCTATCTATAATGTTCAATCTGTCTCAATAAAAGTTTAAACTGATGCTCTTTCTTACCTCTTTATCATACTTGGCTCTAATCAATTTGTTCTTAGCCCATTTCCCTGTACTCTTATGTCTTAAAGTGTGCCTCTCTAGAGCTCGAGCTTTTTCTATTGATTCTAACTTCTTCAAAGCTTCCTCTGGATCTTTCTTTTGTAATTCTTCAAATTCTTTCAGTTCCTGTTTTAGTTTTTCTTTCTTCAGAACACTAGAATAGGACAAATCATTAAATAACATATCCATTATCAAGAACTTTCACTATTCAATTATTTACTAATTTTTGTTCAGAATTAATGCAAATAATATTACACTTACCGATGATACTTTTTGCTCTTTATCTTGCTTTGTCTCTTAGCTTTAGCAGCCTTATATGACTGTTGTGCCCTCATTTTGGCAAGATGTTGTCTATGCTCAACCATTTCTTCATAAGTCATTGGGAACACTGGCTCTTCTTCCTCCTCGTCTTCCACCATTGGTGTGGGATCTAATTCATCTAGTTCTCTCTCTAAGTCCGACTTTAACTTGAGCTTAGTCAAGAAATCTCCTGTAGGCTCAAGTTTAGAAGAGACATGTTTTATTGGGAAGGCCACATAATCTACAGTCCGGCTCCTTGCTACTACTGGGTCCCATCTTCCTACTTTCTTTTTTGTTTCTTCGTACCCTGTTGCTCTCTTGATTCTCTCAGCCTGTGGCTTCTCTAAAGGTTTGCTTAGAACTTTAGACTCACTCTGAGTCTTTTTTAATTTCTTGCTTATCTGTACGTGGTGTGCGGTGTCTTCTAATATCTTGGCGACGTTGTTGAGGTTTAGTCTATTCGTTCTCTTTGTAAGGTTGAACTCTGAGCTAAGATTTGTCGGTTCATTTCGTGTAGGCTCTGTTATGTGTTGAGTTTTATCTAACTTCGTTATAGCACTTACTAAACGATCATGTTCTGTGGCAACTAATTCTTCTTCTATATCCTCCATTGCACTGGTATAGTGAGAAAACAATTAAAATAAATGAATTAGTTTAGCACTAATATTAAAAAATCTAACGTGACATAACCTACAAAACACACAAACGTCAAATTTTAGAGTCTGCTGTCAGTCAGAAGTAAATGTCAGTTCGCTCTTTTTAGACTGTGTAACATATTTTTAATAAATACTTCAGGAATCGACTAAAAGAACTCGATATTAATTTCAGATAACTTTTAACCCTAGAATACTAATATTATTTCAAATATTTTACTTTTCTTATAAACAAAATTAACTCTAAATAATAAAGGACTCCTTCTGATACAGTATTTTATTAAAATTATCTGTACGTCTGTGAGTACTGATTTTTATAGAAGCGGGCTTTAATAAAGTGTATGAACTATCAATAACGTAGTAAATAGTTATTCTAGCCTACAAAAAGTTCTAGTTCTACAAATGTTTAGACATAATACCAATGATTGCCTGCCAGGCGCTAACTTAGACATAGTCAATATCTTGGTAACGGTGTAAGTTAACCATCTAACTCGTTATGGGTTACCCTAAGTTGGTACAAACGAATGAGTCTCCGCAATTTCAAATTAACCAAAAAAAACAACTGTAGGTAGCCTCTCATGCAATGATTAACAGTACTCTAGGTTTAAGCACTTTTCTTCTTCTTCTTTTCATGTTAAAGCCGCCCATGGGCCTCTGACGTGGCTTCACATGCCGTTTTGAAATATCTCTCAGGCACTTTTAGCGGCTCCACATGGTATAAAACGATATGTTCATGCAGTTAAATAACGCTCCGGGTTGGGTAAAAAAAACATCGCTTGTTGCAAAAGCATGCGAATAACTGATAGAACTGTAATCTGACTGGACCAAAAGTAAGGAACAAAACGTAGGGCCTGCTTCACCTTCTCCAAATAAGCAATATGCAAATAAGTAATTGCGTTACACATTTTCGTAAATGATTAAGACTAATGTTTCATGTTGACAGTTCAACAACATTCATTGCGTTATTTACGTTGTTGAGCAGATGTTTTTTCGAACATAAGAAGCAATGGATTAGCAATCTATTTCAAAATGATTCAGATTCTGATTGATCGTGTATTACGTAATTAGGGTATTGTACCCTAATCACTACCATAAAAAATGTGTTGCGTAATTAGATAGCAGGTATCTACGGTATATTAAAAAATCACGGAGTTCTGGGTAACAAACGTTAAAAATATAACCGAATTGAAAATCTCCTCCTTTTTTTAAAGTCGGTTTAAAATGGGAATTATTAAGTATGAAATTACCTGCCAGAGGGGAACGAAACAGGCCCTTTACACCCTGGACACTGGGCTACTCAATATAAAAAGTCAGATAAAATTATGAATGCATAAATGCGAACACGGTAATTTTATTTTCATTGAATTAGTCAGTCAGTAAAGCATCTTTAATAATAAAATACACAAAAAGCAACCATACTGGTAATTACCTAAGAAAAAGGTATTATTTCGACAACATAGGTTTGTAGCTACTTACACAAATCTAGATAACGGTTATGATTAACTTCAGGAAAGTAAAATACATTTTTCATCAACACTAAATTAAAATAGAGAAAGGAATTACTTAAATATTAATTAATAATAGCATGGGATTCATCCGATGAGGGCGTTGATGGTGGAACGTTTTCGTCGGTTTGATGAAGAGGCTTGCGAGCTTGCTTGTATTGTTGCCGATTACGATATAACTTTGCTTCGTCTGTGCACTTTATTGTAATACTGTTTCTGTAAAAAAAAACAAAAACAAAATTAGAAATTATTGCGTACATGGGTGTACTAACATAGCTTATATCACACTACATACTCATGTTTCGTGTAGTGTGTAGGGGGAAATTACTGATTCCCCCCCGGCCCAAAACCGGGTACGCCCATGATTGCGTAACTGTTAACCCTTTAACGGCGAATGTGTATTATATTGTTTTCACTTCCGGTAGGTAGATGTCGCTTGCTAATGAAACGGAAAAGTAATTGGAAAGAAAAAAGTACTTGCACGATAAGTTTTGAACCAAATAATTACCTCACCAAATTCTTGGGCACGCCACATTTTGTGGAAACTGTCTTCACAATATCATCAACAAGTTGGGGATCTAAAATTTTCTTTGGGGGTCTGTTCAAAAACGCTGGAGATTGCTTGCCTGTTAGAGAGTGCGTCGCCAATACCCTAAAAGAAAATAATTTGTTAGAATCGTTTACAATAACGTATTAACATTGGTTATTAACGCGACGCGGCGCAAGACAAGCGCGACGCGACTTTGGTCGAACAATTTCTATGAACTTCCCGGAAATTGTGCTACCGCGTGTCGCGGCGCGCTGTCGCGTCGCGCCTGTCTGCAGGAGCCTTTATGGATTTATATATTAAATTACCTTCGAGGGAATATCGCTTGCAGTAATTGCCTTGTAGCAGAAGTATGCGAGTTCCAGTCAATGTCATTTATTAGTCTTGCAGGCACTTTAGCGTTGCCATTCCCAATCGGTATCTGAAAGAACATGGTGATTAATTTAGTTAGTTTAGTTCATTTCGTGACAAAATAACAACATTATCATCCGACCAAGTACAAGATTCCTCTCAATTATTGTGACTGGGAACACAAAATTGAATACAGCGACCACGCATTGTACTCCTTTGTTGAATTATTACAAACCAACTAAAGAAGTTAAAGTAACGAGTCTTGAAAGGTACTGCATAATCAATACATCGTTCTGTCCAAGAATGTGAAATGCAAAATTAATAAAATAAGATTACCAGATCAACATCATTCACAGTCTCGATATTATTCGTAGTTTGTGCCGACATCCTGCGAACCCGTAGCGTGTTAGGGTTGCATTTATCTTCAGTTTTAACAATCGAACTATTCACTTGTTGCTCCCCACCATTATCTTCTATTACTTCTTCTGCACCAACTTCCTCACCAAACTCCGCTGATATTAGATTAGCTTGTTGCACGTATTCTGTATTATTTGGTTCTATCCATGACTCACCTACATTTTGTTCGATATATGAAATTTCGTCATTATGCTCTGATTCTGACATCGCGGTTGAACCATTCGAGTTCACATTTGCTTGGGATATCAACGATTGGAATCTTTTGTAAAGATTTTTGAGGACTGCTTCCATCTCTTCGATTTTAGATGCAGGCGGAGGTAAAAATGTTTCCTCTGTCTGTGTTGCTTGGTCGAAACATAGTCTTATGTTTTCTTGAGCGCTGCTGCTAGGGAGTGGTGTGCTACTGATAATAGATCGCCGCCTTGAATTATTTGCTTTCAACGAACCGCGTACTTGTTTGCCGATTGATTCTTTACGATTATACTGAGGAGTATATTTCGGTGTTGAGTTGCTGAAGTTGCGAGTCTTGCTACGTTCAACTTTGATATTAGGCTGAAAACATAGTTTTACTTATTAATTGAAAAAGTAAAAGATTTAATAGAAAATGGGGCAATGGTTGTTAAGAACAAGAATCAAAACCTACCTCAGAATCGCTGTCGCTGTCGCTATTGTCGTTTTGTGCAATCACCACATGAGGCAAAGGACTATGACTGGTCGATTGCTGTTGGACGTTAAACTGAAATTAATTAAGTACCTAAATTATCATCTTTAAACGGCAATGAAGGTTACGATGAGTCGATGACTGGACATTATCCGTTCAAACTTTAAACCTTTGCAGACGGAGAAATGATGTACAGAAAAGGGTTTCATAATTAGTATTGTTCTCTACCTGCGGCTTTACTTTGCGTCACCAACACCGGAAAACACTACGTTAAAAGCCATATTCTAACGAATGAACAAAAAAAGACTTTTAGCCCGGGGAATTTACTCCGCATTTTAGGATAACTTTGCATTAATAAAACAGCGATTTTTTAATTTAACGGGTCCATACCCGTTTGTTTATTTAGATAATTATTATTTAAAAAATCGCTGTTTTAAGGGGTATGTAAAATGTATACCGCGAAAAGGTCACCCCCGCGTGTACGTTTTTTTTAAGAAAACATCAAATTTTAATTTCACGTGCCAGAAAAAAAAAATTACAGACATGTTTGTATGGAGTGTTTGTCGAAGAGATTAGGTATCACAAGTAACTCGACAAAATTTAAATTATTGTACTAGCGCAAGAGCGGTTCAGGCAAAAATGTAACAGAGTTAAATTTTGTAATTTTATTTATGCGTCTATCTCACTTAATTACACCAAAATTAAACACATTAAAGCAAATTATATTTATTTTAATTTACGTATAACATTTTGCTTTAATGTGTTTGTGTTAAAATTGTTGTTAACATTTTTGCATGTACCGCTACTGCAAAAAACTTTTCATAATATCTTGCGCTAGTACAATATGTTTAATTTTGTTGGATAGCATATTAAAATATTTAACTAGTTAATTTAATGCAAAAAAAAAATAAGTAAACATTTTTGCTTGAAGTACAATTAAACAATTTCGTAAGTAAGTACTTATTTTATTTTTATTTACATTTCCGTAGGGGAAAATGTTAAATTCTGAATTATAATATATTAGTTTTACCATTAAAAAAAAAAACACCAAAATTTTGCTGTTAACTATTTTGCCTCAATTTTTTTTTCGCAAAACCGCGTTTTTTTTTTACCTTGATGCGGTCTTGTAAAATGTCGAATTTTTTTATATTATTTGAAGAGCTAAGTTCAAAAACATGATTCAAGAAAAAAAAACATTGTTAGGATTTAGTGCAGGGTTCAAACCTAATTTCCCCGAACCATTTGGAGATATACGTCAGGCGGACAATCACTTTACGTTACTTAACTATCTAGTCTTTGTTTTGAAATTTTACGTGAAATATTGGGAAATACATTGTCACATAACCCGCAGATTTAGAAATATTCAATAAATGTTCTCTTATTTTTGTAGTCGTTGTTGCTGGTGACTTATACACATTTTAGCTCAGTCTTCATTACACTTAATTTAACGATCACGAATTCTCTCATGAAAAGTGGAATGGTAGTAACTCCAAGCCTAGCGGCTAGCATTACACGAGGTTTGTGTGGCTTTATGAGGATGAGGATCATCATAACTAGGTAAATACTAAACAGAGGTATTAAGTAGGTACTTACCGAATTCTCCGATTTCATTTCCTTTATCGTCCGCATACAAAGTTGCAGGACATTTTTAACCTGTTGATCCTGACGCTCCAGGATCTCTCTCTGTTCCTTGACATATCTTTTGCTCTCTATAATTAGAAAAGTAGTTCTGTACAGTACATCCGGTCGGGAACAAATTATAATCATTATAGGATTGGTGAGAATTCACACGTTAAGAACATTTTACTTGGACAATTTCAACCTTATAACCAATATCATAGAGGTCGATTTGACTTTGAATTGTGGAACTGGCAGAATAGACCAAATTTGTAACAACTGAATCAGGGCTTTATGTGTATACTATTAAGGATGAAATTTGATGGGTGTAGGTACAGAAGTTACCGTTACGCCATGAATGAAAATATTCAGGACGCCACGTTTAAAACGTTGAAGACACTGTTGGAACTTGGAACCTAAGTATGCATATATAAATAAAAGGAGCAATAACTAAAACATACCTGATATCCGTAAAATCTTTGCTCGGCGAGGATTTTCATGTTTTACAAGCATGAAAATCAAATTCCCAGGATGCAGGTCTGTTTCATCGTACGCCAAGGTGTCCACGTTCACCACACCATACGAAGGGAACACATTACTCTCATCCACCCACTCAACGAGGAGCCAAACCCTTGAAGCCATAGCTCACAGATTTACCGTACTTCACGATGTTCAAAATGCAACTGAACCTTCCTGGGTCTATTGCACACCACTCAGGTAAAAAATCACGACAATACAAAGCGTAGATTTGCCCTAACGTTCGTAGACCCTACCCAATGTGCAAGCAAAAAAAATGCTAATACTCGTAGAATGAGTAGAAACTTGAATTAGACAAGCGCCATCGTCAATGGTGTTTATTCTCCACTTTCACCGTTAATTCGAATCCGAAACATATTTTCAGTCTCTGATATTTGGATTGTAAGGACTTTGCTATGAAGTATTCTAATTAAAAGCATGATAGTAATGCAACTTTCTAATTAAATGCTTTCAAAACTATCGACAATCAACAAATCAAAATAATATAAATAAATTTACCTAAAAGTAGGTAAAGTTAAAATCTTTGAAATTGTCATCCAGATTTAAAAGTACCCTCAAAATATTGTAGATAACTAAACTTGTATTGAGTTGTAAATAGTGAGAGATAAATATATGGAGCGCATAGCCGAAAAGTTGGCAACGTCGCAAATAGCTGTCAAATATTTACCTGTTGATTAATTTGGCCATATTACTGCATGGAAATTTGAAATGTGGCTAACTAGTAAAATAAAATATTGATTGTCAAAAATTTTGCTGTTTTGATTTAATGATTGCATTTCATAGCAATAATTAAATCGTTACACCGAATATTTAGTTTTAGATGTAAAAAAATGTATTTGGAAACTTTCCAAATGCCTTTTTTACAGCTAAAACGGTTACAACATCAAATTCAGATTCTAGTTCGATAGTTAGCCACATTTCTTATTTCCCTAATATTATTGCCAAATTAATCAAAACAGCGAAATTTTTGACATCTATTTGCGACGTTGCCAATTTTCAGAATAAACACTCTTATTCTTTGTTTTAACAAAGACTACATAATTAACAGTGGTTCATAATATTATACCTCGGCTACAGTACCTACAACTAAGAAAATTATCTAACTGAAGGTGCATATTATTCTGCTGGTCGGGATATCGTGGCCATCATCTCATTCATCTGAATGGCCAATGGGAATGGGATTAGGATTTTATATTAAGTTTTAAGAGTTTTACGATTATACAAATTATGTAGGAGTAATCCTTAACGTCAATCGCTTTTATTGAGGCTCGGAAACACTTTTAATGTAGGACTACATTTAAAGCGGACCGGTCTTATTACAGAATATACAAATTATGTAGAAGAACAAAACAAAAGCTTGTAAGTACAAAGAGGATATAAATAAATTGTTTTATAGTGAGCTATAACCATGAGCTAAGTTATTGGAATGAACAACAAAACGGGTACGGATTACTGTTCCGAGAAATGAGTAGGTAAGTAGATAAAGTAGTGGAAATTACGGAGCATTATTTTAATAAATAATGATAAAATAACTATGTATAATTCTCATTCTGTCATCTATTACAAAGATATAGGCTAAAAGTGCTTCTATTTTTCATATTTTGAGAAAAACCCTGTAACGATGATTAATGCTACTAAAAGTGATGATTACATACGAGCCTACATGAATATCGCAAGTACCTACCTGTGATATTTGTTATGTGACAGTTATCAGAAATGAGTCGTATTTTATAGCGAAGTTTTTGCTGTTATGTCAGGAAGATTTATTTACATTCGTAAACCAAATCACCAGTTACCTGTAAATACCACTACCTCCAGATATCTAGACATGGTATAGGTAGGCGTTTTTTTAAGTTTCCAATAAGTTACATAAAGAGTATTTGAATAGGTACCTGTTGGCACAGATAATCCTATTAACTTTGTTTCATCTGGAGATAGGCAGTAAAGACAGGCACTAATATTTTTAAAATAACTGTCATTGGTATTTCGATTTTACAACTACGGACCCGATGTGTCCAACAAAAGCTAAGCTTTCACAGGTACCAAACCTTGAATATAGTTGTAGACAATATGTAAAAAGTTCGGGAGAAATTTAAAGAGATTTCCTTTTACTGAGTAACTGGGTGGAGCTTAGCCAGCGTGGTCTTTTATTTTATGACCCATTGAACGAAGATGCTACATAAATAAGATAATTGCCAAATTTTCGTCAGTACTCTTTGGTTCCATGTTGTGTGTGGTTGCTGCTCTCATTGCAAGTCAATCAGTTGTTTCGGCCTAATTACTGTGTGAGTGAACTGCTGTGAACTAAATCAAATAGCGCGTGAGTATTTTGTTTGATTAAACTAAGATTTTATGTTTTTACCGTTCTATGACTGTTTTATTCCTTTTAACTGGCATTATAGAGTACCTAAACACAACTTGAAAGGTACCAGTTTTCTAGTACCTAAAGAGATAATTAATAAAAATATATCATATGATTAGTAAAGTATATTTTCACCGTTCTATGCCTGTGTTATGCCTTTTAAATGGCATTATAGAGTAAACATGACATGAACAGTTTTCTAGTACAGTCTTATTAAAAATATATGCTTATTACTACATGTTTTACCATTCTATTCCTGTCTTATTCCTGGCTAAGCTTTAGTTTAAACATCCATCGAGTTGGGAGTCCATATTTTTTTACAGAAAGATTATATTATTAGAAGCCTCCACGGAAAGTTTTAAGTTGCGGAGATAAATGGTTTACGAGAAAAAAATATCAAAATCGAAGCAGTAGTTAGCAGCAGTAAAATGTTTTTGGTGTATTAATGATGAAATAAATACGTATATTTAGTGATTTAGATACTTTTTACGCAATAAAAAGAAATTTAAAAAAGAAATTGTCAAGTATTTTTTTTATTTGCTGGTCCATACATTTTGACCGCGTAGGCACTTTTTTATAACAGCAGATTTTTGTTTAATAACCGATGAAAAATTTCAACGCAGGGGGGTTCAGAATCATGTACTAAATGCATGGTAACAGTTTTCGCGTCGATGTCCCTGCCCCCATATATAAAAGTCCTTCCAAATTCAAAAGTTAGGTTAGAATTTTTAAGCAACTTTTCCTACACACCGTATGTGTTATGTTAAAGTAAAGTCCTACCAATAAAAATATGTCTTATGAATATTACAGTAAAAAGATTGAAAAATGTCAGCGGTTGGCATGAGTGTCGCCAACACAGAATATGATGCTGCGCAGGCACTTCTGGATCTGCAAAGTAATATTCGAGAATCGAAGCATGAAAAATGTAAGTTTAAAATGAAAATTTGCTATCAGAATCCGATCAGCAAAAAACGATTGCTTTTGTAAACCTTAATTTCTTATTTGCAGATGACCGTAAAGAATCCGTAGAAGCTGCAAAGCTATTCTTGAGCTGTTTTATAGCATCCAACGTAGTGGTAAGTTGTTAAAATTCGATGCGACGCATAGTGAATGTCATCGGTTCCTAATAAAATTCCTAATTAAACTTTTTTATTTTAGAAACAGCCAATTAAAGCTGTAACTTCACCTAAAGTTGGAACTCTTAGTCCCATGTATGCAGTTGCAAAAAGTACAACGAGGAAGGCTGATGTTTCTACTTCGGTAAGACTAAATTGATTAAAGTCTCCAATAGGCAAACGTTTTAATTTAATTTTGCCATAGGAAAAATATCACGAAATATCTACTGTCGGAAGATACCTATACTACTTCGTTTTTTTTCAGCACTCACAGAAAAGAAAGGCTCCTGATCAAGAATTGACACGTGCTCCCCACAATCATACATACCACAGTGAAGAATCCAGTAACAAACGTTCTAAAATATTCAAAAGGAAACCAATTAAACACTTCACTGTTACATCAGGTCCTATTCCGAGTTTTGTAGCAAGCAAAGTCTCTAATTCTGCCAAAAAGGATATGACCAAAGTTTCTGGGACTAAAGTAAAAACTCGTGATGTAGGAACACAAACCGAGGATAAGTATCAGCTTCCAATAATAGAGACAATGGAGTTCACTATCTCCAAACTTTGTGAGAAGATTAAATCGTTGGAAGAACAAATCAAATCAAATTCACAGCTCATGGAAGCGATTGACCATGATGTTTCTAACAATGATAACGATTTCGATGATGATGATGATGAGTCTTATAAAGTAAACTCTCACGAAATGGTAAGCAAAGTTTCTACTGTTAATCTTCAAATTAAAAATGAGAATATAGATCATGACAATGTATTCTTTTATTTTCAGACAATGGACGACAGTGATGCTTCCGATTCAGAAATGGATAAATCATTTCCCGACCGTGAGACTCCCGAAAAAGTAAAAACAAAATATAAAGCTTGCCAATATAATGAATATAATAACACTGCAAAAGTACTCAGTAACAGAAATGTTAATGCAAATGCTGAAGACTTGGTATGTACTTACCACCAACTTATTGAGGATATGCAACGTTGGATTCGAAAAAACTTTTGTATTTAATTATAATAATTATCATTCGATATTTTAACAGGTGCCAATAGGAGACGGGAATGCTCTGATACCATCAAGAATATTCAGGCATGTCAATTGGAATTCTTACACAAGTGCTACCCGAAAATTGTTAACGGCAGTTTTTACACGCAGGTATTTGTCAACCCCGTATTAGGTAACTGATAACCGTAACAAGGACCTTACTTAATGCCTAATTATATTTTTAGAATTTTAGCGACGCATTCACTGACTGGCAAGCCATCTCCAGCGTTTCCAAATAAGCCTGCAAAGAAGAAGTTAGATGCAGCTTTGGTGAGTGACATTGTGCAGACGGTGGTTGAGCGATGTTGCGTACCGGAAAACGTAGTCAGGTACTTATTTACTTCATCTATCCTTCTTAAAGTTAAGAATTAATTAAGAACGTTCATTCTAAAAGTTAGCAACGTAACAAATAGATAACTGTCAAATATGTATTTACCTGTTTTGATTAATTTGGCAATATTACTGTATGGAATTAATAAATATCGCTACTAGTGAACTAGAAATTTTAATAATGAATTGCAATTATAACACTTAATTTGATGTTGCAACCGTTTTAGCTGTAAAAAAGGCATTTAGAAAGTTTCCAAATACTTTTTTTACATCTAAAACTAAATATTCGGTGTAACGATATTAATTATTGCATTCAATAATTAATATTTTAGTTCACTAGTTATTCATATTTCATATTTTCATACAGTAATATTGCCAAATTAATCAAAACAGCAAAATATTTGACATCTATTTGCGACGTTGCCCACTTTCAGAATGCATGCTCACAACAAATCAAATTCACAGTTTAGATAAAATTATTTACTTCTTTTTTACAGAACCAGTATTACAACAAAATGCGCTGATGAGAGCAAGATGTTCCGCACTCGGGAAAACAATAAAAAGAAGCGCAAGCATACAGTTAATAGGGAGAACATCCCGCCAGAGACGGACTCCGATGAATATTAATCTTTAAATTTATTAATAAAATGCTACATAAGTTGGATATCCCATACAAATAAAGTAAAAAAATTATTCCAATATCTCAATAAAATTTTCAAATAAGATTTAGTAGTGTTTAAAAAAAATCTGAAACATTAAAGTTAAAATTAAGCAATCTAAAAGCGATTTTAATTTCATAAACTTTTTACTTGATGTGCTTTATTGTTTAATGCAAATATTTTTTTTACAGGTGATGAAGTCTAAGTAGATGCCACTAACTCCGCCATCGGAAAATTACCGGTGCCAGTCTCAAGCCTGGAAGAAGGAGGAGAGGGTGTTGGATTTTTATTTATATTGTAAACCCCTACCCCTATTTTATCAGAACAATAAACAAATAAATAATTTAAGCAACATACTTCTCAGTACCTACACCTTGTTTTTAATTTCTCCAAAACGTATTTAATACTTTTACTTACCAAAGCTAAGCTACTAATAATACAATACGAAATAAGATATTACATATTAACACCTAGCGATGTAAGGGGTGACTAGCGGTGCTTTTTGGGAGAGCTGCCGTAGCCTTTAATTCCTGTGCTGTTATGTTAAGAGCGTTTATTCTGAAGGTGGGCAACGTCGCAAATAGATGTCAAATATTTCACTGTTTTGATTAATTTAGCAGTGTGGAAATGAAAAATGTGGTTAACTAGCGAACTAGAATATTGATTATGAAATCTAATAATTAATATCGTAACACCGAATGTTTAGTTTTAGATGTAAAAAAACTATTTGGAAACTTTCCAAATGCGTTTTTTAAACCTAAAATGGGTACAACATCAAATTCAATGTTATAATTGCAATTCATTATTAATATTCTAGTTCGGTAGTTAGCCACATTTCTTATTTAAATTCAGTAATATTGCGATAAGAATCAAAACAGGTCAATATTTGACAATCATTTGCGCCGCTGCCAACTTTTAGGATAAATCCTCTTAAAACCTGCAAGTTTTGCTAAACCATCTATGTTTTTGTACCGTAGATTTGTACACCATGTTGGAACTGTGCCATAGAACTCGCCTATTTTCATGAAATAACATTCATTTTAATCGACTATTTGAGCACAAAAAAAATGTATCTGTTGTTCACTTGGACGTAGTTATGCTACAACGTTCCAATCCACAAGGTGGTCAAAATTGAGTTTTTGAGCCCAAGCTAGGTATTTTGGATCGTCCTATCTAGTGCTGAAGACACTGACTCTCTTACGACAATAACTATTGAAATAATTAAGCGGTCTAAATGATAAAACGAACCAAAAGATCTAATTATAATCTTATAAAGTGACATTACATTTGGATCGTACTGTTTTAATTCGTTTTGGACTGAATGCAATAAAAATAAGGATCCAATCATCTTGAAACGTTTTAAAAATAACAAATTTTAAATCATAAAAAGTGACATTCCATTTGGATCGTACTATTTTAATTCGTTTTGGACTGAATAAAATAAAAATAATGATCCAATCAACATGGAACGTTTTAAAAATAACAATTTTAAATCATAAAAAGTGACATTCCATTTGGATCGTACTGTTTTAATTCGTTTTGGACTGAATAACATAAAAATAATGATCCATTCATCTTGTTATATTTTTTATTTTATTATGTATTTCTTCAAAACATTCTATGTACTTTATAATGTGTACGATAATTCATAATGGTAAAAGTAAACCGCAGTATAGTCAACTCTCAGTTAATGTACATTAAGTCATGTGTCACAGAGGAACCGAAAAAACGGAGCTACACCATGACTTCTGTCCCTGTTACCAAAAAAAAGCCTAAACAACTTCATCGCACCTATAAATTTAACGATGTCAAAGTCTGTCGCGATATGTTCCTGCACACTCTACAAATTACAACACAAAAAGTTACCATAGCATTATACAAGATTCGTAATAATGAAATAAATGACTGTCGAGGCATGACAGACAAAAGCTGGAATAAATTGACTGAACAGAACTTAAACTTTATTAAGGAAGTTATTTCAAAATTACCTAAATATGAATCGCATTATCGTAGGGAGAATAACAATGAGATCCAATATTTAGAGCCTGGCATGACAATATCGAAACTTTATGATATTTACAAGAAACTTTTTGTTGAAATATTTGGCACCGAGTTGAAATGTGCCTCTCTTGAAACTGTAAAGAAAATTTTCTTGACTAATTTTAATTTGAGGTGTAAACCGTTAAAAAAAGACACGTGCAATAAGTGTGATTTGTTTGCGGTGCAATTACAAAACACTAGTGGATCAGAAAAGTAGAGGCTGAGAAATCGTTACACTTAGAGAAGGCACAAAAAATGAGGGAACAGATGAAATGCGACTTTGAAACTGCACAAAATACCCCAAACATAGAATGCTTATCATTTGATCTCGAAAAAACTTTGACCCTGCCTCGTATACCGACAAACGTAATTTTTTATAAACGTCAGCTTTGGCTATATAATAGCGGTATACATTCAGCATCAGATGATGTAGGGCACTGTTATGTTTGGGTGGAAGGTGAAGCCGGAAGAGGCGCTCAGGAAATAGGATCATGCCTTGCCAAATATATTGAAAACAAACTACCTCCTACTATAGAACATCTCATACTATGGAGTGATTGTTGCGGTGGACAGAACCGAAACATAAAAATTGTTTTAATGTTGAAGGTTATCTTAGACTCCCATTCTACATTAAAAACGATAACTTTTTGGTATCTTGAGTCAGGGCATAGTTTCTTACCTAACGACACCGATTTTTCAAAAATTGAAACTGCGCTTAAAAAGCAACAACGTGTTTATACAGCTGACGAATATATAGAAATTATGAAAAATGCTAGAAGAAAAAAACCATTTCAAGTATATAGAATGGACAAAAATGACTTTTATAGCACTGAAGATATTGAGAAAAACATAGTAAATCGTAAGAAATACACAGATAAAAGTAAACTAAACTGGCTGCTGGCAAAGGAGATAAAGATTGAAAAAGCTAGATTATATTCTATTTTTATGAAAACGTCCCTTGATGAAGATTATAACGAACTTAACATAAAAAAAACGACAAAAGGAGAGATTTTCACTATACATAGATCTGATCTGAAACAGTTATGGCCTAACGGGAAACCCATTGCTCCAGCTAAATTGGCTGATTTACGATCTGTTGTACAAGTTTATTCCAGCAGATTGCCGTAGTTTTTATAAAACATTGAAAGCGTCTAATGACGCCATTGACGATGTCGATGGATTTGGTAAGGAGCTGGATTTCAATCTGGATGATGAATAAATTGTGATGATTTTCCATGCTTTGATACAACTATTTCTTAACAAATATTTTTTTAATAATGTTGTTTCATTGTTATACTTATGTTTTAGAAAAAATATATATTAACTGCCAAAATATACCAATTTTCAGATATTGGATCGTTTTTGCAAATTAAGTTAAAAGCTACTTCCATACAAAAAGCCTTTTTTCAAAAACGTTCCAAGTGCATTTTTTTCAAAATTTGTATGAGAAATATTAATAAATTTTAATGACAAGTATATAATAAAATAATGTTTATTTATTTAGTTGAAGTGATACATACTACTTAGTTGTACTCGCTACTAAAAAAAAGCGTACCACAAAATTACAAAAACGCGATTTACTCAGTTCGACCTGCGTGTGGATTGGAACGTTGTAGCATAACTACGTCCACTTGCAAAACTATATCCGAACTGTCAAACTAAAATTGTGTTCAGTGTTGGAATGGAAGGCTGTCGTAGTTGTTTTGATGCGAATTATGCAATAAAATTGCGATAGTCGTGTGTGATTATTATTGCGACACATAGCAAACAATGTCTCACGATACGGATCTTATAATATCGGTACCGCGTTCCCGTATCAACGAATTTTATTGCAAATATTATAATTTAGTTGAAACATTTTACTGTGTCACTCTGTCGGAGAGTAAATTGTGTCTCGCGAATGAAAAACCTGATTATGTGTATTTCAACGTCACATTCAACTTGAATCCAGCAGATGGGAGTTTTAATCCAAAGGAATTAGCAGGAAGAATACAGGTAAATACCACCAAGTAGTTTCACAAATGTCAACTATTATTGTTCTTGAAAGAAATATAAATGTAACAAAGGATCTATTGAATAATTAAGACGTACCGTCATCATCGTTTTTAGTACATAATACATCCTATTAGGATCTAGTTGATAGCAAGATTTTATTATTACCTATATCAGAGTGCCTAGACTAGTTTTATAATTTCGTTTGATTGACTAGTAAACGTCTTCATTAATATTTATTTAAATATTTAGATGTAACATTTACATAAACTACCTCCAAATTCAATGAATGACCTCATTTCCTAGAAACTTCCCAATTTGTGCACATTTGGATACATTGTGTGAATTTTTCAATGAGATTATTTTAGTTTATGGATAAAATATTATTAATATAAAAATAAAAAAACCCGTTATTAAACACACTGCATGTATTTGTCATATTTTGTTGATATAATGGATACCTAGTGATAATGGATGAATCATTGCTCCTAATTAGTAATATCATTATCTGATATTGATATGCAGAAGTTTTAGAACCTATAAAGCCTATAACTGGAAATGCTGGCAGTCTAATCTTTTCATTTCATTCTAAATAATTGTTCGCACTGAGAACTTTTTCTTTTTTAGTTCACACCTAGAGAAAGGCTTTAAAAAATTATAGTCTTAAGTACTTGAAAGTCCTTCTATTTGAGTTTATTTTACACTTGCGAATTTATTTTAATTCAAGATCTTTAAACAATTTTATAGAGCACCTTAATTGCGTAACATACAATCAATCATAATCTGAATCATTTTGAAATATATTGCTAATCCATTGCTTCTTAAGTTCAAAAATCTGTCTGCCCAGCAAGGTAAATAATGCAATGAATGTTGTTGAACTCTCAAAATGAAACAGATTGTGATTTATTGTGTGTTACACAATTAGGGTACAAGTATATATTTTATATTATAGTTTATATTATATTTTTCATTAAATATTCCGAAGTAGCCTCTTGAAATGACAAAAACAATTGAATAATTTAGTGGGTTTCACTAAAAGTCCTATCAGTGAGTATTATAAACAAACCTACCTATTTGTACGCCACATATTATCAAGAAACCACCTACAATCAAGTAGTCATTGTCCCAAACTATTGGAAAAGCCTTTCATTTTAATTTCATATATTGGCTAGAAAGGGAGTGACTACCGAGATGACGAGTAATAGAATAGTATGGAAGAATAGGACATTTTGCGCTGACCCTAAATACGTTAGGATGAGGGCAGGAGAATGATGATACTAGGTCGTTATGAATTTGATCATGGCAATAAATTAATAATAATTATAAATTTAATATTTTAAAACTTCGCAAAATCATTGCTACTACTTTTAATATGAAAGTTTCACACCCAAATCTAGTTTAATTTTAAAGGGTAGTCCACCGCTATGAATACACTAAAAAACAAGTAATGTCATTTAAAATAACCAAGTAAATAATTAAAGTTTTAAATAGATTTTAGGGGTATGAGGAACAGGGTGTAAAGTTCACTCATCCCCCATAGAAAAAGGGAGGATCCTCGGACCAGACGGGTGTGAGGTCTGGCGGGCAACTGCCCAGAGGTTGAAGTCGGGAAGCTTGTATATATGTTCATCGCGCGGTAAACTCTAATTGCGCGATGCAGGATTTGTGTGACGTCAGGATGTCGTGTGAAGTCAGGTCTTTGATGCGTAGTTCGCATGTAGCGATATAGATGCCGCTACAAGATTAATTGTTAAAGAAAAAGGAGGTGAACATTTTGGCCAGGGGCATTCTCTATCTTGTGTGAAGTTACTATGTCTAGCAGTTTAAAAACCGGCCAAGTGCGTGTCGGATCACGCACAATGAAGGGTTCCGTAGTTGGGATGAATTTATCCCAAGAACAAACTTAACATTGTAGTTGAAAAACGTGTTCTCCCAAACGGAATGTATGGGAGATCATGTTTTTCAAACTGCAAATTTAAGTTGGTTGATGTTGTTGTTTGTTGATTTCTCGTTGCCCTGTACAGCCTACTTGGCTCTTATAGTTTTCCTTTTAATTTCGTTATATATACTACTGCTGTGAATTTTTCACAAGTCCAAGTACAACCATTTACCTAGAAGGGGGGGGGGGGCACTTAACTGTAACAAAAAATTTCAGTAGGGATCCGTTTGCGAAATATTAAGCTTTTAGCTTATTATTTCTCAAACGGATCCCTAAATCCAAAATGGTTTCGACGAACTCACAATATTTTTGAAAGACCTTTCTAACGATACCCCACAATATGTGGTAGATGAGGAAACAAAAACAACATCCCCACTTTACGTGTAGGGCAGGTAGCCAAAAAAAAATTATTTTCTTTATTTTTTTTACCACTTTGTCGGCATGAATAATATGTATACATATGCCAAATTACAGCTTTCTAGTACTAACCGTCTCTGAGCTAAGCCGCGGACAGACAGACAGACAGACATGGCGAAACTATAAGGGTTCCTTGTTTACTACGGAACCCTAAAAAGGCTTTATTTTTCATTATAAAATTTATGTTTTCACTATTATTACATTTCATGAAGTACAATGTGCGTTAAATTATAAAAAACTGGCCAACTGCGTGTTGGGCCACGTACGGGTACATTATAGATATTTACGCTTACACGGTATTGTTTTTATCAACCACAAATATGTTTGCATTTCGTAGTTTTTTTTTTTTTTTCATTGGCGAAAAGTAAAGTTCTTTCTGCAGCTGTTACTGTAAATATTGGGGTTTTCATACAATACCTCACCTAATGGATTTTATTTTATTCTTCTAGAGTAAAATAAATTATCTCACTTTACTTTATGGAAGGTTCCTAAACAAAATATATTTTTCAAGATTTTATTTTTATAATTTTGTAAGCGTGATTATATTATTACCATTTCAAATAACAGATTTTTAGTACCTAGGGTCTCCGAGTTAAACCGCGGACAGTCAGAAAGACGGACTTGGCGAAACTATAAGGGCGTTTGTCCACCGTCACCGTCACTGTCATCGGGCCGTCACCGAGAAACGAGATTATTCGAACCGAACGTGATGCCCCGGTGACGGCGATCCTGTATCCACCGCAACCGAACTTGGCATGATAGACAAAACAAAAACAAAGGCGAACGGCGCGTTACGACGGCAGTTTGTGGACAAGATCAAAGTTGTTTTTAACCGACTTCCAAAAGGAGGAGGTTATCAATTCGATCCGTCACAATCTCGGCCGAGTTCTAGCGGTCGCGCCGAATTATTCGAAAATTCGGCGGCCGGGATGACGGCGCTCGGGTGACGGACGACGTGCGGTGAACACGCGCCCGTAGTGAATGTAAGTATGTATCATTGCTTCGGCAAAGTCATCTCGTTCTCGTTGATGTCTCGGTGACGGTAGCGGTGGACAAACGCCCAAAGGGTTCCTTCTTTTACTACGGAACTTTACATTCAAGAAAATCATATTGACAATTGACATACTGATAGATATATATAATATATGATACAGGTTTTACCATATTACTTCGGTAAGACATAAGAAGAAGAAGTTGTAAGACTTAGCAATTGACCATATAACGAAAATCTTTTTTTTTTCTTATAAATAAAATAACATGTTTTTGATAAATAACGTTGGTCTCAAAATACAAATGTAACAATAAGTGACAACACAATAGATTTGTTAATTTATTCAGAATCAGTAATGGTATAAACAATGAATTAATCTCTTGCTTTGCAAATAGCTTGACTTGCATACCTTGAACATAATAAGGCGAGCAGCAAAAAATAATATTATTTTATCATTTGACTGTTGAGATAAGATTCAGATTTATGGTTTAGTAGGACATCAAAATTTTACGTCCCAATTCAATAATTGTGTATTCAATTCAAATTAAGAAAATCATTAGAATATGGAAAAAAAAATCAGGGATAAAATATTAATATACAGGAAAAAATGCAGTGTGAATACCGAGAGAAACCATAACCACCCGAAATTAATAATGGATCTCAATCCCAATTCTGATCTTTATCAGAATTGGGATTCAATTTATAATTTAAAAAGACAATTTATTATATGTAATGAAACAACAGCTGAGTTTTGCCTGTCTGAGTTTTTGAGAAGACCAATCACATGTAGCCTTCAAAGACCGCAAATCAAGATTAGGGAGAAGAGATACATTATTAAGTAAGTCGATTTTGGAGAATATTAAAACTGCAAGAAGTTATGTCGACAAAATATTCGGCAATTTTTTTAGATAGTTAAAGAATTTCAATGCTTTTCTTGCATTCGTCTCAGTTTGCGACGTCATATTCTTGTCAAGTGAAATTATCAAACGATGACATCTGACTATATAATGTGCGTTACCGATCCTCATCTAAATCAATCTCGTAGTTTTGGGCCTTCAATCAGGTTTTTACTGCGAAATATGTGTCTAAGTCTTGAGTTTTGAACTTGAGGTGTGAACCAAATCTCTTTTGTCCAATAATTTCAAATATGTATTAATCTCCTAAATGTCTCCCGCAGGCTTAGTGAATTTACCTGCTATTTGACTGTTTGTTAATTCCCAAAGAGACTCACCATTGTTACCTAGTGTCCATGCTTCAATCAGTGGTGGGTCACGGCAGATAACTATATTCCAAGAGTTTTAGATGTTAGTCTCCAATACTGTCTGATTCATCTTTCCAAAATGTTTCAGAAGTTACAGTACTGTCATCTCCATGGTCGTTTTCGTGGAGTTTGCTGTTCGACTTTTGCTTTTTCGTTTTCCAAATGTACAGGTGTCATTAATGCTGTTACCAATAAATTGCGCCATTAAAAAGATCGTGAGTCTACCCCATATATTTCCATACAAGGCCTTCCACAATATCAGGTGAAATTTTGACTGAGCACCTCAACTACGAGCGGAGCCAAAAGTTCAAAAGAGTGACAATGTCACACGCCTTACTCAGGTCCATAAATCAATGTACACAAGGGTGCCTTCAGCTCTTTCTTGGATACAGAAGACTCTTTAATTCGTCGTAGAATCAGAAAGCACCCTTGCATTGATTTGTGTGTGAACCTTAGTAAGGCCTTTGACACTGTGAGCCTTCTGATCTAAGCTTTATAGTATTTACAAACATACCTGGGCGAATGATCCTCCTAAATATGATTTACATTACAACGTTAGAATAGTCTTAGTTATTTCTTGCAATACCTATGAGGCATCTCCGGCATTTGAGTTATAAAAATAAAAATAAATCCTTACATGAAACACTCAAAGGTGTTGGTTCTACTTACGTAGAACAAACTAAACCACATTGCCCCTTATTTAGAGATTCCTAGACGATAAGAAACCTGCGATTGATTCTCAGATTTACTTCTAAAGCAACAGTTAAAAATACAACTGTAGATTGTATAATATTTCGTTGACAAAAATGGTGTTAGAAAGTTCAGGTCATATTATTTCCGGGTACAATTCGTCGCGTTGTCGTGTATGGATGCGACAAATCCAAAACGATATTGGTTGGTAGTGGCAGAGGTCAGCGGTGTGCGGTTTGTTTGGGGGCCGCCCGCCGGGTGCAGTGGGCGCACAACCCGGATCTCGCGGTGCCCCGCTTCCCCTTCACTCAGCGGGCTCGTGCGTGGAGGTGTGCATGCGCTTGCGCCACATGATACGCTAGTCAATAGTCTTGCCGCGAAGCACACCGCGCTCGCACACGCGCGTGATGCCATGCGACGCGCGCAGCACGCATTAATACAATATTATGTACGCGATCGACAACTCCCAGGTGAGCGCGACTCTCATATCCTCCGTTAGGACACCTGTTGCACCCGGCTAGCGCATCAGGCTTGTCCTGCGTTTACGGATCTTGTTTCCTCGTGAGTTTCATAGTGAGCCGCGACTTTGCGTACATCGCGTTGTAATGATGTTCATTCACGATCGGCCGATATAACGATCCCGGAAGTAGAGCCGGTTCGTTAACGTCATGTAGGTATGCTAATTATTGTACTCGTATACAGTGCTCAAACACAGACGAAATGCCTAGGATTACTTTTTGAGATGATTTGTAGTGCTTGTGCGATTGAGAATTATAATTGACTTTTTGTGAATAAAATTGTACGTCAGTGTTTGTTGCGTTGCGAGAAAATGAAAATGTTTTGTTGATGATACACATTATAGCAAGATGGATCTATTGCAGTGAACGTAATTAGTGCGGGTAGCATGCCATCACGTATGTTGTATGGATGTGATAGTGGTCGTCCGTCATCAGACGCTGTGCAGCATCACGTTGCAATGTTGTTGTTTTTGTAACAGTTTGTGAAAGCAATGTTTAATTAATGTGCATGTCTTCATCTGTCGTCTGTAAGAAGTGTCGCAGGTCCGGCACTGCTCGGATATCATGGCAAACTTTCACTTTACCGCCGAGAGCACTGGTGATTTATATTCTTTCGTTATCTACGACATCTGATCACGGATTTGAATTAAATAAGTGTGAGGACGTTTCTGAGAATTTTGGTTAGCTTGACCCAAGTCAATTGAGGTTTTTTTGCTGTTGTTTCTGTTCTAATCGGATGTTCTAAGTGTTTGTCTGTTGAATATCAGTTATCGACACTAGCTAGAGCATCGACACTTTCAGGATATCTTTGATCTGTTTTCCTTTCTGTTAGCTTTCCATAGATATCTACTACACGCGAAGGTTACGTTAAACACTCACGGATGTTTCGCAAGTAAACAAACTGAATACAAAAGACGTCACTTTCATTTTATTTTAATACAATGTTAGCGATGTTTCTTGGGAATTAGAAAACCGAGACACGTGGGAAATAGGGACACCCTAAGATAGTTATAACCTTAATAGTAATACAGTCAGTGAATGAGTGAGAATAATAAAGGGACCCCAAAAACCATTAATAAAAACCAATTATTTTCCAAAGTATTTGTCCGGAGGTTCTTTGGCAAAGTCAAACAAACGATTTGATTGATAATAAAAAGAGTGGCGTAGCACAAGCAACCTTCTAATGTTACTTCAAACGTATCAGTATCCGGTATGATCATGCTCTGATGTAATGTATGTCTGTAGGCAGACTGAGTGAGCGAGTGAAACGATAGGGCTCACTTGCGGTTTCTGATGACAAAGTGCCCGAATACGTGTAAAAACGGATTCTGTTGACATCTAATTTATGTGACGTATCATAATGCTAATTTGTGGTCAGATTGCTTTTTATCCACGACATTAGAAGGCTTATTAAAATAAATCCTTTGAAATATTGACGTATGTGTTTAACGTTACAATTTCTGATTAATGTATTATATACCTGTCATTTGTATCAAATACATTATAACGTCCTGCTACTGCTTCGTTGGTCTTGTGGTCGCAAGCGCCAGCAGTAGCGCTTGCGCAAGCACAAGCGTTACTCCCCATTTGTCCCCGTTTGATGGCAATAGGCTCGCCTCCTACTGGCGAAATGGTACACTACTGCCCAACCCTTCCGGGAAAACATGCGTGATATTATGTTATGTTTTAATTGATACTTATTTGCCTTTTGACTTAATATCAAGTCGTAGTCTTATAATTATTAGCATCCTCTTTCTCAAAGAAGTTTATTATTAACTAGATTACGGCTTTTACGTGCGCATTTTCTATTAATACTTGATGACGTTTGTGGAAGAATGTCGCTAGCTGCGGCCTACAGTCGTCAAATCGACTGCAGCCACCGCATCACGCCCCTTCTAAGTATCCATTCTATGTGTAGACAGGCTGACTACAATTTATTTAGATTAGTGGACCTCTAGAATGTTGTTATGATCGGAATTTTGAAGCTTTAAAATTATAGCGAGAACTTTGCTTGCTCCACCGATAGCTTCAAATTCTAACTTATCGGAATCGCGGAAGAGGTTTTCATTATAATGAATGGCAGATTCATCAATAGGCTTCACCAAATTGTTAAATGCGACCTTTCTCAAAAAAAAACTGTCTCAACTATTATTTTACCGACGGCCTAAGATATTTGTGTCATGGTCTTAAATTGAGATCTGAAATCTTCATGTTTGATTTCACACAAATGTCCTCGTCGAAATGTTTTTGTTAAACCTATAATTAATTCATAGTTACTCGGTCTTTAGACTTGATAAGATCTACTGACGTCATATTCCGTTTTCATCTAATCTTGTCATTATTGTTGTGAGCACAAGTCACAACATCTAACTACGTCACGAATTAATTGCAAGCTCGTGAATATCAATTAAGAACCTTACAAAAACAACTGGCTAGGCTACATATGACAGTTTGTTTTAAAGACTAGGTCTATGTATTAAAATAATTTTCAAGAATGGAAGACTGACTGAATACGTATTAACTTTTGTACCTCACGTACCGTGTATGATTGTGGACTTAACGCTCTATAGAGAGGGAGACAATACTTTTGTTATGGCAACTGAATGTTTGCGTTAAGTGCAGTATGTATAGTATGCGTGAGTGTGTATGTGTTGTATAAAGTATGTCGCGTGCCTGCATCCTGTTCGTCGCTGACGCCACATCGCACGAGGTGGCGTGCGTGCGCCGACGTCGCCCGAATGCTCCCACCCTATTGGCCGTTGTTATCTCTTCAACAAACCAACGATAGAATTTCTCCTCTACAAACGGAACTAATTGTACTCACTCAACCAGGCTTCACTTATCGGCGTACAGACATGCCTTAATGTAAATTAACATAGGTAGCGCTTATTGTCTGGTAGGATGAGCAAACATTTCTTGGGAATATTAATCGTATGTTAGTCATTTGTCAGGGATTGTTTTCGGGAATCCAAAACAGCATTCGTAGTATAAGCGTAAGCATTTCTTCGTGCAGTTACAGATGCAATGAGCTGGCTGTCTAATTACAGTTTTCTGATAATAAAGCTAGGAGTTCGTAAGTCTATTAGTGTTACCGCAAGCTAATCAATAGAAAGATAGCTGCCGTTCAAATATCGTAAACAAATTTTAATAGCATCTGAATTTCTAAGATTCCGCAGTACGATAATCTTTGTAAATATACGATATAAAGACCTTCCTACATAATTAGTAGTTCCTTGATTTGCGTCTAACCGAGATAAACGGTCTGTACTGACGTCAATACTATCAATGGAGTCACTCTTGGGACGTCAATGGTATAGGAAGAGTTTAGCTTTGCGATTAAAGTTCGAAATGCGACGTGACAAGGTCCGACAAACAAACGATCATAACAACCCGATTCAGAACGGTAATAAGCGAAAATGAACGTAGTAAGAGCGAGGACACAAGCAGATAGGTAGATAGAGAAGTCACAATTACAAGTAACTGATTACGTCATTACTTTGGTTAGAGTCTGTTATTACACATTTCAATCTGGTCCTGTCTTGAATCAAGAATTCAAGAAATTAGCATAGCGTTATTTTTCTGGCAAGGGTAGACCTAGTGTTGTAAATAAAACAAAAGCGGATTTTTTTTGAACGTTTGCAGTGGTCTGATGCAATAAGACCTTCTTAATCAATTATCTAGTTATCTACAAATCTAAGAACACTAATGAATTGAATGATTCGGTTGATTTGCACGACCTCCATGGCATAAATGGGTCGCGAAGATTGTTTTATTTTTTTCTTTTGGCGCAGTTGTTATTTGATTATTATAATATTATGGACTCGTTGGTGTGTTGCTAGAAGTCTAGCGGGTTTCCTTCCAGATTCTTAAAGTTGAATCTGAAGAAACGTAAACAAATAGTTTGTCCAACGTAAACGAGCGTGGCGAATGGTGGGATAACACGACGGGTTTTGGGTTTTTTTGTTTTGTCTAAAATTGCTGCTACTGGTTACGAGGAAATTAGTTAGACCTCGTTGCTATTAGTATTAATTAAACATTTTGGTTGATGTATTCGAGTTCACTTTTTAGGGTTCCGTAGCCAAATGGCAAAAAACGGAACCCTTATAGATTCGTCATGTCTGTCTGTCCGTCCGTATGTCACAGCCACTTTTTTCCGAAACTATAAGAACTATACTGTTGAAACTTGGTAAGTAGATATAGAGGTATTCTGTGAAAATAGAAAAAAAGCAATAAATTTTGGGGGTTCCCCATACTTAGAGCTGAAACTCAATTTTTTTTTCCATCAAACCCATACGTGTGGGGTATCTATGGATAGGTCTTCAAAAATTTTATTGAGGTTTCTAATATTTTTTTTTCTTAACTGAATAGTTTGCGCGACAGACACTTCCAAAGTGGTAAAATGTGTGTCCGCCCCCCTGTAACTTCTAAAATAAGAGAATGATAAAACTAAAAAAAAAAAAATGATATACTAAATGATTACCATGTAAAATTCCACCGAAAATTGGTTTGAACGAGATCTAGTAAGTAGTTTTTTTTAATACGTCATATTTGCTAAATATTGTACGGTGGTACGGAACCCTTCGTGTGCGAGTCCAACTCGCACTTGGCCGGTTTTTTATTGTTTTTATTCGATTTTCAACCACTGTTTGAACCGATGCCGATGCTTTTAAAAACCCATAGGTTCTCTTGAGGTCATTTCTCGTAGTCATCCAACTGTACCGAGTCCAAGATAGCACAGTGCGTGAAAAGATTGAAGTAGATAACGCCTTATTAATAACTTGTTTGTTAAATGAGATACCCAATAACCATTGTGACCCCAAACACGTACATCGTACGATCCATTGACGTACCACGCACTATCGCAGGAAGCATTTAGGGCATTTATTATATCACAGACACAATAAACTTATTCTTGATGAAGGACGTTGCATTGACAATTTTAACTTCATAGCTTCAGTTATACCTACTAAGTATTGAAATGGCCCAAATATCCTGAGAATCCGAAAAAAGTGAAAAGATTTTTTTTGGTAAAGATTTGTAACACCAAGACCTTGTGTTCTGAATGTTCTGATACACAAGGAGCCGACGCTGCAAATGCAATTAAAGCATCAAAAAGCTCATAAAAAATAATTGAAGACACACCGCCAATTTTCCAAAACATTCGCCTCATTATAATCAACATAGTTCAATATCGTTCTCTAACCGCCAACTGTAACTTGGCTCGATTTTTTAGAAAGTCGCATCCGGCTGCGCGCTGTAGGCGGGGCGCTTCCGTACTGTGCCCGGATGTAGGCTCCCGAGACCTACTAAACTTTATCGTCTTGGTCTTACACGACTATACGTTTAGCCACCGATTTTCTAAAAGGAACTTGCCAGTTGCCGTGCACTAGCAAGTTTTGCGGTGCGTTTTGTTTCTATAATTTTATTTTTTTAGAGTTGCGTTTCGAGTAGTTTTTGTTAAAATGTGTGGTACTAACCACACATTATTTTAGGTTTTAGGAATTCCCCTTTTGCTAAACCTAGGTATACCTACCGCAATATTTACAATCGTTGATTGGTTTTTTTATCGTTATCATTTTTGGAAAAATTTGCTGCGTCAGTAAGGCTTGTGCGATTAATTAACAGTTATTGTTCTTAGTAAAAGTAATGACCAGAGGTAATAATGGTGCAATTACCTAAATATCCTGTTTCTTATTTTATCCACCTACATCAAACCAAAATCTAGATTTGTATTTTAGTTTCTCAGCCAACTAGGTCTCGATGCGGATCTTGCGAGTATGACTAACCGCTATTTTGCACATTATTAAGTAAATTTTCTAACTGTAAGCGTGTCCAGTGCGCGATAGAAGATGTCGGCGGGTTATTTTTGAATTTTTAATTCAGAAATATTTTTGTCAATTCAAGAATAATGTATTCCAACCGGTACGGCCGTCAGTTGCGCACACGCTAAAGGTCAATGATCATCTGTAGATCCGCTTCGGCGCCCTCGTGACCCTGTGCTGAGTCGGTGTCGGTCGCGGAATATATCAAATTTGCTTATTGATCGATAATCATCACTCACTTAACATTTTTGAATTTTCTTAGACATCGATGTCACGCAGGCTTATTGAAATTGTAAATACTCATAGCCTCACTAGAGTTATTTTTAAAATGTTATAATAGAAAGATCATACGTTATAACTGCGGGGATTATTGGATAAGATCCGTTTAAAGCTAACTGCTCACCTTGCAACGCTAATCTTAGAAAATTCTAACTGCATTCTCGTCACATCCGGCATAAATGCAAGTCATAGTCATATATGGAATTATAGACTATTACAATCATTTGTTATTTTAAAGTTTTCATGCTGACAGTTTAAAAATCTAAATGCAAATACGGTGGAGTTTGTTGCCCATTCTTCTCCATACGAAAACTACCTTTTGGAAGAGGCGACTAGAAGCAATTCGATTTTTTTTGTAAAATCTTGACGTTCAAAAGTTTCTAATTGAAATAAATTATTTGACTTTGACTTTGAATATGATGTAGGCTTATTGAACTTTAGACGTCGACGTTCAAATCAAATGAACTCCTAGCTTTTATAAAACTATATAGGCTACAATATTACCATTAATAATTATGCCAGATCAATTGATAGAAAAAACGAACAGCCTGATTACATAATTAGGCACAGACTGCTCATCTATTTTTTGTTGCAAAAAAAATCGTATTCATATTAAAAATTTCTTTAATGTTTCAGAAATATGTGGAGTCATCAGTGGGATGGGCTGGCGAAAGAGGAGAGGATTCCAGCTATGACTCGGAGTGTGACGACGAGAGTGCGCATCGTGCGGCTTCGAGGACCCCCTCTGACACTCTCGCCGCAGAGTTTGCTGAATATGTCACTCTTACACCACCACAACCCAACCAGGTAGGATCTCTACTGATCGTAGCATGGACATAATGTTCCCACCCACTAATGGGACACAGCAGGTCTAAAAAAACCACATTGAGCACCTGAAAGCGAACTATTCCCGAATTCCCAGCAGATCATTAGCAATTCGAAAACAGATGAATTGCATGTTTAATACCATTAGGGACCTTTTTAGACCCCCCAGGCCTTCTCTCTGTGAGAGGGAGTAGGCCGTTATCCACCATAAGGGCCCAGTGCGGTTTGTGGATGACTTGTTTCTAGGACATCTCGGTTTCCTCACCGATGTTTTCCTTCATTGTTCTACTGAGCAATTCATTTATATGCACGATATGCCTGCGCAGTTGCAGTGGGTATTTGACAATACAGAGTACGTAACAGGTAACAACTGTTTCCTGTGTATTTCCCTATATAGATTTCGAGACACAATGGAAATTTTATTGTGTGATTGCAGTGTACCTAAAAAGGACACTGACACTAGAATTCTATATAAAGATGTTCAGGGAGCTTTATCAATAGTGACAATTCTGCCATTGTTAATTTACATGTCAGTCGAATAGTTAAATGGAATTTCCGATTTGCAATCTGGGTTATCAATTTATCATCATTGTTTTTTGAACGGGAAGGAAGTTTGAAGTTTTCACTTTTTTAAGTCTGTTGACTCATCTCGCTTTTAATTCTACCTGACTTAGGTACCGGATGTTCCGTTACCTGCAACTTGATGAAATTAGTTTTTTACTCCAATTTCTGTATTTATTCTAGGCAAAGATCGAGTTTGCTATGAAGTTGGGTTACTCGGAACGGTTGGCGCGGACGGCTATCCAGCGATTGGGTCCCGACCCGCCTTGCAACGAGTTGTTGGCGGAGCTGATCAAGTTGGCTGCTAAACAACCGCCGAGAGCGTTGTCGCCTGCTCCACCGGCGGAACCTGACCCGCCGCCTGACCGAGCCCCGCTAAGACACATCGTTATAGATGGCAGTAATGTTGCTATGAGGTATGTCGATTTTTTCTTATCTAATCCCTAAGTAAAGTATTAAAAAGGCAGGTTTATGTATTCTTGAAGGTAATCTGTGCCGTTAGTCTAAAATTATGACAAATCTTTGATCTTTGACTCCTAAAAAAAAAAGAGCTTATAAACTGCTCGGAACTGAATAAAGTTTTATTTCAACAATCAAATAAATATTTTGTTTATTGTAGATAATCATAATAAGTCAATGATAAACCATTCACTTCAACATCGTACGAGTTCCTAGATAGCAATCACCCCGAGAGTTCCGGTTGATAACTCGTATTGCCACAATCTTATCATAACGATACGAATACGCGTGTCACTGAATTATTAATAATAGTGAGTTCTAACATAATTATATAAGTTCAAATTGTAGCGCACTTTATACCTTATGCTCTTTGTCTATTTTGTCCCCAGTCATGGCAACAAGGAGGTGTTCTCGTGTCGCGGCATCGAGATCTGCGTGGAGTGGTTCCGCGCGCGCGGACACCGCGAGATCACCGCCTTCGTACCCAAGTGGCGCAAGGAGTCGTCCCGACCCAACAACCCTATCGCCGAGCGCGACGCGCTGGAGCGGCTCGAGCGCGACCGCGTGCTCGTGTACACGCCCAGCCGGCTGTTAGGAGGCAAGCGCCTCGTGTGCTACGACGACCGGTACATCTTGCGCCTCGCTGCCGAGACCGACGGCATCGTCGTGTCGAACGACAACTACCGTGACCTCGCCGTCGAGAACCCCGACTTCCGGAAAGTGGTCGAGGAGCGCCTGCTCATGTACTCGTTCGTGAACGACCGGTTCATGCCGCCCGACGACCCGCTCGGCCGCTCGGGCCCCACGCTGGACGCGTTCCTGCGCGCGCCGCCGACCCGCGCCGACCCGCCGCCCGCGTGTCCGTACGGCCGCAAGTGTACATACGGCAACAAGTGCAAGTTCCACCACCCGGAGCGCGCGGGCCGGCCGCACAAGTCCGTCGCGGAGAAGCTGTCGGAGCGCGCGGCCGCCAACACGCTGCGCCGCGACCTGCACACCGTGAGCCTGCCGCCCGGCGGCCGCCCCGCCGACGTCAAGCGCCAGCTGGCGCGCGCGCAGTCAGCCGCGCCGCGCCTCGCCGACGCCACGCTCGCCACGCACTTCGACCGCGCGCAGGTGGCCGGCCCCTCGCAGCCGCCGCCACCGCCGCTGGTGCCCGCCTGCGCGGCGCCCGACGTCAACACGCACCGCAAGCTGGCGCGCCAGCTGACGCTGAACCCGGCGTGCGACCCGCGCCTGGCGCCGCACGCGCTGGCGGCGCGCGTGGGCAGCGCGCCGGGCGGCGCGGGCGGCGCGCTGGGCGCGGCGGCGCGGCTGGCCCCGCTGTCGCCGTGCGCGTCGGACGGCGCGCTGCAGCACTGGGACGCGCGACGCCGCATGCACTACCACCTGGCCGGCATCTTCCCCGAGCCGCAGGTGGCGCAGGCCATGGCGGCGTACCCGGAGGAGACGGACGCGCAGACCATGTGCGCCATCATCCTGGCGCGCTACCGGCCCAGCGAGGCGCGCGTGCCGCACTGAGCGGGCCCCGCGCTCTCCGCGTCTCACTGCCGGTTTTTGGCAAAAAACCGGACCAGTAGATCTCCGCTAGCTCTGACGATGATCGATCGAGCCGGGACAGATTGCAGCTTGGGCGATGGTCGGGAAGAAATGTTTATGAAACACCCTGTAGCCGGCCCGCGCGCCGGACGAGTCGAGCGCGAGGCTCGCGCGTGTCACTGATTAATAGGCATTTATATCTTGTACATATTCTATGATTTCGGTCATATGCTTCTGAGAAGCGTATGCTGATATTTAATAAACATTAAATAGTTTCTAGAATGTACAAATACATATTTTCATGTGTACAGTTAATTATAACTTGTTGCTTGACTAGTATGGCAATGTTTGCTTTCTTGTTTTCATTCCTGTATCTTCCAGTGAATAATTTCACATTATTTACTTTTTGCGTGATTATAAAATTGTTACATGTAGTGACATGAAATTAAGACAATTAATTATTGATTTAAATAGCTAATTATGTGATCATATAAATGATTATTGGTACCATGTACCAATTTTATTTTTATACTAATATAGTTAAAATGTTATGATATTGAACATTAGTTTATTATTGTTTACAAAATTAAATTCGTTAAAGTTGATTTTATATTTAAGTAAAAGCGTTTATCATGATTTGTTTTTTTTATGAATGTTTTGTAGATTATATTGCACCATGGTTATGGCTACATTCATTTATTACTATTCAAGGGAACATCTAAAAACTTCATGTTATTATTTACTGACTTGGTTTACAAGTATGTTTAGATGTAAGCAATGGCCAGCTATAATTGACTAATTTAGTCATTATTGTAGGTATAACATTGACCAATCTGTTGTTTGATTTTTATTAAATTGAACTGTTAAAAACTTAAATGCAATGCATAAATTGAAAATGTAAGATACATATATCTACTCTCATGCAATACTTCATAAAATGATAGTTGTTATTTTTGTATAGATACACTTTATGAAGTATGACATGGTATTATTAGTATAATAGTTTATCACGTTTTACCTGGATACATTTTGGAAACAAAACAAAACCTTTTTACTGTCATGTTTGAGCATGCCAACTTTTAATGCAAATCAAACATTTCGAAAAGTTTAATTTTTTTGAAAATATGCTGAATTTAGAAATAATATATTGACGTATTCCCAAATAATAATTGGCAGTGAAAAGGTTGTGAGGTAAAACTTGATAATATGTAATAAGAAGTGTTACGGGATAGCTTCAATTAATTTGCTTAACTTTTATAAAGACATCCCAAACATTTCTAATTACTGTTCACATTCCTTGTGGAATGTTTAACATAATATTATGTCTATTGTGACATTATAGTAATAATATTTTTTAAATAAAGCATCTCTCTCATTAGAAAATTTGTTTATTTCTTTTTAACCCTGTCTGGATTGTTAGAAAACCTCTTTACTAACATTTTCATGAACGCTTTGCTGTTCTTTAGCTCAGGTTTTTCCGAAAATTCTATGAAATCTTGGCCTTTGAATGTTCTTGTTGGTTTTAATACATTTTCTGGAGTACTTGGCACATATACTCTACTTTTCTTATTAGTTCTGTATAAGAATTCAAAAGTAGCATCACTAACATTTGCCCTGTCTCCTGTGTCCACATTCTCTTCTACATCCATTTTTTCTACTATATTGTTGTTTGTTTTTTTGTGTTGATTTGTTTGTTTCAGTTTAGGATGGTTCTTAGCTATATCAACTATTTCTTTCCTGATGTCTGAAAGGCTGTTGCATTTTATTCCTAAACAACTAGTAGGTAGACCAAAATTGACTGCAGATACTTTTCTTAGGTCATTCAAACAGAGAAGAGGTATGTCTTTATCTGTGCACAGCTCTAAAACAGGTTGTACTATCAGTCTTGGGTTAACTTTAGATTCAATAATGATTGCAGAACATTCTTCTTTTTGTATGGCTTCAGTACATTCTCTTATACCAAGAAGAAGTCCATCCACTTTTCTGAAAGTAGAATAATATCAAACATTGAATAAAGATCGTCTAATTTAAAAAAGCACGTCTGTCCACATACACTTCTATACAAACATTTGAAATGTGTATGCAACAAGCAGTATTGGGGCGTGCAGTTTTATATTAGATGATCTCTACAATGTGATAATTATTTCGAAATATTAAAACATTACAATACTAGAAATGGGGCCTTACTTTAACTTTGGTGGTTTCGGACGTTTTTCCTTAGGGATATCCTTCAGATCTTTCCAATGAAGTTTCTTGAATTCAGGTATAAAGACTTTGTGTTTTTTCAGGGCTGATTGTAACGTCTTTGCCTCGTCTTCGGATATCTCCGGCCTGTAATGAATGCCTAGTTTATTAATAACAGCATTTTGGTTTAATAATATACATGAAAGAATGGTTTGATAGCAGAAACTTACCAAAACACTGGATCGGGACGACATAAAACGTTTTTTATAGTTCTTTTCAGTTTACCCTTACTTATAGTATTTTTCTTTTTTTGCAGAGTTGTAGCTGCCTTGGCTTCACTCATGGTTAATTATCTTTATTATATGGTAGAAAAACAATATTTGGTAAACTAAAATCATAACCTAAATCGCGACTTGACTGTCAATGTGATTAGACATTTTGTTCTGTTCTACCCATTACCCATAGACAATATAAAATATATTTTAGATCTCAATGGTTATAACACAGACTGTTCTACTGTTTACACAGACAGACTTGTCAGTGTCAAACTACAGAGTGCCCGCTTGATGCCTGATTTAGATTATTATACCATCTTTTTTAACCGACTTCTGAAAAGGAGGAGGTTATATGTTCGTACTTTCGTAGCGTTTTTTTAATGTATGTCCCTCGCTATTTACGTTAATTATGGACGGATTTTGAATTTTTTTTTTTCATTGAAGGAGCTTGCGTGGATGAAAAATGATTCATAGTAATAAAACTTATATGGGACCACCCATATAAGTTTTATTACTATGAATCATTTACTTCAGAATAAAACATTCCATACATTGTTAGTAAAAAGTACTTATAACTATGTTAGTAAATTATTCATTTGTTTATTATTTACCATTCCGCTATTTAATATATTATTAATTAAATTAATTATTAATTTTGCTTGGGTAGTTTTTCAGTTAACTTTAATAAGTTCCTGTCCCTGTCATTTACTTATCAGGGCGTGTTATTCGAATTTGCGTGGGTTATGTACTTACCACAACGAAAAAGTGAAAAAAAAAAGACATGTGTGTAATTCACACGTGGTAGAAGTGAAACCTTCAAAATAAGCATTCAATAACGCTTTTCGGCGTGCACGAAATTCACGAACACGTTTCGTTGAACTTTTTGCTGTCTTTTTAACCTTGTTTTCCCTTTTTTTTCGATAATCGCGACGGTATTCTGCATTCGTTTTCGGCATATTTGAAATTTTTTATTATAAAAATTAAATGGGAATTCGGGACCGATTTGAGGATATTAGGCCGATTACACTATCAAATTGAAACTGATTCTGGTCAGATTTGCCAGACATGTTGATCAGATGCTTGGTACCATAATACCAAGAGAGGAACAGTAAAACTGTCGGAACTTGACAACTAGACGATTTGGGATGGATGGAGGTGCTTTTATATGTGGCCTCTTTGTCTCGACTTCATTTATTTCTCTTTTCTTTATGGCATGCTATACTCTTTGCCATTGTCATATTGTTAAATCTATTGACACAGAGTACATTATATTTAGGGTAGGCATTGATGTAAATCAAGGATACGCCCTCACCATACTTACGTCGCGCGAAAAGTGTCACTTCTGAAATGAGCGAATTCGCTCATTTCGAACATCATTTCCTCATTCGTCATAGTTCGTGACACATCGGAGTAACTTTCTCGTTTTTAATACACAGAGCTGTACAAATATGCCATGTTGTGCCTTCAGGAACTGTACCAACAACTCCAAAAATACAAACAAAGCTAAAGGTATTACTTTACAGCCAGTTTGGTTTCCGCAAGGGGCGCTCTACGGTGGATGCCATCATGCGCGTTCGAGCCCTCACGACGGGGGATGCTGTTGCCCGGGGTGGGGTCGTCTTGGCGGTGTCTCTCGACATCGCCAATGCCTTCAACACCCTGCCCTGGAGTTGCATTAGGGAGGCACTCCGGTATCACCGGATGCCGACCTACCTCTGTCGAGTGGTCGAGGCCTATTTGACGGATAGGGCCGTCATCTACCCCGGTCACCACGGAGAGTGGAACCGGCGAGAGATGTCGTGCGGTGTCCCGCAGGGATCGGTCCTGGGGCCGCATCTGTGGGACATCGGCTACGACTGGGTGCTGCGCGCCGACCTCCCTAGCGGCGTCAGCGTGGTCTGCTACGCTGACGACACGCTGGTCCTGGTGCAGGGGAGGTCGCATGAGGCGGCGGCCGAACTAGCGACACGTTGGGTTGCGACAATCGTCGATAGGATCCGGCAACTGGGACTCGAGGTGGCCTTGCACAAGTCCGAGGCCATGTGTTTCTATGGTCCTCGGAACGCGCCACTGTCGGGTTCCCAGATAACGGCGGGAGGGGTTCACATCGGCGTCGAGTCGACGATGAAGTACCTGGGACTCGTCCTCGACAGCCGGTGGAACTTCGTGGAGCACTTCCGACGTTTGGCTCCCAAACTGGATAGGGCTGGGGCTGCTCTGAAGCGGCTTCTGCCCAACCTAGGGGGTCCAAACGCCTCCTGCCGGAGGCTTTACGCGGGGGTCGTGCGGTCCATGGCCCTTTACGGGGCACCGGTGTGGGCGCGTTCACTGAGGCTGCGACCGGCCCAGCGGTTGAACGCGTCCCAAAGGGTCATGGCCATCAGGCTGGTCCGGGGATACCGCACGGTCTCCCGTGAGGCGGCGAGCCTCCTTGCCGGACTACCGCCATGGGATCTGGAGGCGAAAGTCCTCGCGCAGATGTGGGAGTTGCGCGAGGAGGCGAAACGCCGGGGTGTAACTCCGCTGCCGCAAGAAATCACGGCACAGCGGACAGAGCTCCGGCGGGATCTCATGGCGGCATGGAGTGTGCGATTGTCGCAACCCAGCGCTGGGCACGCCACAATTGCGGCGATAAGTCCCCTCTTTGAGGAGTGGCTTGAGAGGCGCCACGGCGTCCTCACCTTCCGCCTGACGCAGGTCCTCACCGGACACGGTTGTTTCGGGAGGTTCCTGTTCCGAATTAGGCGGGAGGAAACGCCCGGGTGTCACCACTGTGTGGATCGCCCGGAGGACACGGTGGAGCATACGGTGGAGGTCTGCCCGGCTTGGGCGGAGCACCGCCGTGTCCTCACGGAGGCGATCGGCGGCGGCGATCTCTCGCGTCCGGCCCTGGTTCAGGCCATGGTCCGGCGCGAGAGTGCATGGGAGGCCGTCACCTCCTTCTGCGAAGCAGTTATGCTCGCGAAGGAGGAGGCGGGGCGCGCGAGGGAGATGCAAGCTGCACGCCCTCGCGGCCCTAGTCGCCGCAGGAGACGCCCCGGGCGTAGGGAGTCAAGAGCCGACTTCCGGCCACCGTAGGCGCGGGCCTGCGGACGGTGAGCAATGGGCAGCTCGCCGTCCGATCAGGACCAGGCCCGTGTCGACGGCGCGTTGTGTTCCACGCGCGCCTCAAAGAGATGTCAGCATCAACCGACGGGGTCGAAAGACCAATGCCTGCTGGGGTTGCGGGTTTGTCTGAAAGGGATATCGCGGCCCCGGCACACAGGCAACGGAAGGAACACGGGTGGGTTTTAGTCAGTAAAAGTCTGACACACCCTCTCGCTCTGCCCAGAGCGGGAGAAGTCATTTGATGATTTCCCATCCAAAAAAAAAAAAAAAAAAAAAAAAAAAAAAAAAAAAAAAAAAAAAAAAAAAAGGTATTACTTTTCATGCGTAAGTAATTTTTTTTCAAAAATAAATATTATGACGGATAACAATTCAATTATAATATCATTGATAAAGACTAAAAACAAACATTTTAATATTTCAAAACAACCTCATTTTAAAATTAAGTACCCTTTTTAAAACGAGTATGCTGACGGTACAGCGACAATACTCTACGTCATTGTGTGACAGATGACAACTTAAGCACAAATGCGGTCATCTTTTGATGCAGTAAGGATATCCTTCGATATAGATCGATGAGGGTAGGTATATTGAATGCAAAATGAATATAATTATTATATTTACTTAAAAGATACATAATACTGCTAATACCTTTTTGTATAAGCCCCGACAAGTTCAAACGTCCAGTATTTTCAAGAGCGCTTGTAATCTTATGAGGGTAGGGCAGAGACCTAGGTAGGTACTATTAGTAACTATCTTTTGCCGCTGACTGTCGTCCTTTGTGATGAGAAACGACCCCTATATTATTTTTAGTTTTTACTCTTATGTAGTTACAAATTAGATTACTGCAAAGTTAAAAAAAAATAGAATAATAATAATAAAGAGTATTACGTACTTACTCTAATTAGAAATAAATTAAAATTAAACTTAATTGATGAATATTAAAGGTCCTTTTCGATTCTATTTATTTTTACCTACCTACTCCATCAACTGTTTAACAAGGAAAAGAAAGACCAGTCAATTGTTTTACAAACTTTTATGACTTTCGGCAAGACAACTGGGTTAGGACACAAAAGAATATAAATCTCCGCTTAGAAACTTACTAGGAAGTACGTTGCAAAAAAGGCTGCGTTTTTTGTTCGCCCCGGGACCGTTGGCGAAAACCATTGTTAATTTCTTAGGGCGGGGGAAGTAATAACTGCAGCAAGGGTGCGTTGTAATGAAACTTTTACCTGAGGGACCGATGCAATGCGATCTGCGTTGAACGATCTAGTCATATACCACAACTCGAGGTATCCGCATGTTTTAGTAATCAGTGATGTCTTCTTCAAGGCAGAGTGAGAGTTGTAACTGGTTGCTGGTGGAATGGAATAGTGGCGGTCGTGATGTTGTATACATAAGGTCGGTGGTGAGCCCGTTGAATAAGGAGCTGAGGGCAGGAGATGTGATGACGGTGAACCGGCGCGGGGAGCAGGAAACGGCGACGTTGGTTGCGCGCGCGCGTGAGTAATTCAATTTTGTATTTTTGCTGCCCTTGCGCAGGTAATCCGTAACGGTTTGTAAGAAGCATGAGCTATTAGGTACTTAGGTATACACCTACTGGTGCGTTTGAAATAATATACGCAAGTAAGTATCTATCTTTGTCTTATGTAAATAAGAATGTTTTGATGTATTTATTCGAAATAAAAATAAATTTAAGCAGAATTTTCTAGAATCATAAGATGCTAACAAGAGTTTGCTAGAAATGAGAATAAACTTCCCAAAAATATAACGTATTTTTATTCAGAGATTAGTGTGTAAGTAGATTAGATATTTTTCATAGCAGCGGAATTTAGATTTATTTAAATTCCAACCACGTGTTATTAAATTCTGTTGATCTTCAAAAGTTGTATGCAAAACTGAACCTTATTCTGACGACTGTTAAATACAACTTTGCAAGTACCTGTATGTACTACTTAGATGGAAGAAAATTGAAAATCAACGTATGTATTTACGGAGCCCCGAATGCACAGATTCAATTCTCAAATCAAAACCGCTAACGTTAGAGGATGTTATGTTTTCGAAGCGTAGGTTCAGTCAATCGCACATCAGTAAGTGGTAACAATTTGACATTGGTAGCGCCTTTATGTCGTAGCAGTAAGTGCGATTTCCATAGTGAAGTGTTACCACTGCTGTGCCATGTTGACTGAACCTTCATTTAGATAGCCGGTGGTGGGCTCGCGAGACAAAGAGAGAGTCATAGAATAAGTCTACCGAATCAAGTTTTTTAATCATATTTTGGAATCGACAAACGCGAAAATATACCATTTTCATTTGTTCTATACCCGTTGATATAGGTTCTCAGAGCTCTCAAAGATCAAACAGAATACCTACGTTGGTCTAAAATATGGGTAGCATTAATTCGTTTCTTCATGGCACAGGAGAACGTGACATGCTAGACACTATGGTAAAGGAATCGGAAAGGAAGGAGGAAGCAGGTCCCAGCGTAAAGCATGAAGAGGAAGCTGAGGACTTCTCCTCAAGCGCATCGTCTTGGGTTCCTAGTGATGATGGCGCACAATCTGGAGATTCTGCTAAGGTAGGTTTTAAACGTGAATGTCGTAACGTAATAAACTCATGAACTCACTCAAGTGCAGCATTTAGGTCATACATATAATTCGTACTTTCTGGCTCATGCTGACTGTAACTTTATCTACTTGTATTTTCATTTTATCTCTTTATTTTCTTTTGTCTTTTCATATTTTCACGGCTAATGGGATACCATACACCATGCCTATTGACTAATTGTAGGTAAGTAGGTACCTAAGGTCCCCGAAACGAGAAGCTATAAATTTTGTAAACAAAGAACTTCTACCAAGTTACGTAGCGAAACAAATAATCACAAATTCAATCAACTCAAAGTAACATACGTGTAATACGAAATTAACGAGTAATTTCATTTGGTCGGGTTATATTTTAGCGATGTATAGCGCTGTCATATGTTTCTCCAGTACCACAAAACATTAGACGACAGCGATTTAAATCGCTTATCTATTGAATTTGGGATTATTTGTTGTTGATTGAATTGTCGCTACGTAACTTAGTAGAAGCTTTTTGTTTACAAAATGTATAGAATCTCGAGACGGGGACTTTACATGGGTGATTTGTAAGTGCGTGCCAACGCCATCTGTTTACCACTTCGTAGCTCATTTTTGAGGACATTTTACTATTGTAATTCTGAGGGTAGATAATGACAATAAAAACATTTGGAAATTGCAGGTACAGAAAAAGAAAGTCAAATTGGAACGCTGCAAACGTCAATATTCCAATAGAAGATCAAGTAAAAAGATCATCACTCCTTCGCACAGAGCTACTCCAGTGATACCAAAAAGTATGCAGCAATCTAGCATTAAAACAATGATGAACCGCAAAAGAGCACACAACGACAGCTTAGATTTATCTAGGAATATATCTATCAACAAATCTTTACCAGATTCGACTAGAAGAAATAATCTTCAAAATGGTAAAGGTAATCAAAACGTGACAATTGATGTGCGTGAACTCATGTATATAAACAACGGTTTCAAAATATTGTTCAAAATGCTGGATGATATGAAGCGCCCAGGATCCTCGACATTCAACCAAAGCTTGAAGGAACATGTTCCGATGCCGTTAAAGGCTGAAGATAGGAGCCATACTCCTTACAACCATGATGTTAGGGAAGACGATGAAGAAAACAGTGAGAATGAGGAATTCAATCGTTCAGATGATAATGTTTTAATAACTAATAAATACAACAATGTCGCTGTAAAAACGGTCCAGAGAAAAGGGACGGAAAAAGATGAATGGGTATGTAACTTTTTTTTTATTGGGTTTTTTTACAATCTTGGGACGTTTATTAGACATATATACCGTTAGATTGTAACAAAGACGTAAAATTTTTAGAAAAGTTGAATGACAACTAAGGACCAAATTTTGAAGAAACAAATAAATTATTTTATGGGAGTATTTTAGTATTTTCAACATGTTGTTTTTACTTTCGGAGTAACCGTGGCTTTTTATGTTATCTTGAGCATGCTTCATAACAACGATTTTTTTTTTTGGCTTTAATGCATTTGTACAAATCGTGTTAGAAATAAAGATGATGATGCTGATTTCAGGTACCTATTGGAAGTGGGAAGACCTTGATACACAAGGACCAATTCAAGAGAGTGAATTGGAAATCGTACACCATTGCTACTAGAACGCTACTTCTTGCTGTGTTTCCAAGAAGGTAATATTTAGTTGTTTTATTCTTGCATACTATATACTACAAAAAAATCCCACATCCCCCTTAAGATAGGTCCGATAGGTCTTATCGATATAAAGAAAAATATATTTAAATTGGAAACCTGAATATTTATAATTACAAACCCATTGACTGATTTGAAAAAAAAACAGTGTACAAAAATATACATATTTTTAAAACACTGTTAACTTAGCATCCTACGTAAAATGCTTGCAACTGTTATTAATCTCAATGTTACTGTGACGTGAAAGTAACTAAGAAATGCTAACGAAATCTTAATTCTGCAGGATCCTAGCAACCCATTCATTGACTGGGAAGAGATCCCCTGCCTTTCAAGACAAGCCAGCTAAAATGTGCTTAGACCCGAAGATTATATCTGACGTCATAATGGAAATTATGGACAGATTCATCGTGAGGGAAAATCTTGTTAGGTAAGTTGGTTTAAAGCTATTTTCATGTTACAACACATTCCATAGTGGCACAAGAAAAAGAGGGTGGTTTATAAATATAGCAAAGGTATGTTTCAGTGATTTGCTGACAATATTTTGGAGATGCTAGTCAGAAATGTTTAGTATCGTGGAGAAAATTGCATTTTCACTTTAATGTATTTGGCACAAATTAAGTGATAAAGTATTTGTATTTTCACCCGAGCGTTAAAACTGTACCGGACATACTTTTTTATTAAGAAAGGACCATTTTGTGGAAAAAGTAAAACTTTTACAAATATCTTTTTGGGTTACTGGAAGATTGCCAAATTATGGATTCAGTATTGGAATGTCCTATGAAATAGAATTCTGGGCTTACAGAACTACATATAAGGTAGACAGGAGCTGCATAAAATGTTTGTCCACTGCTTATTTCCAGCAGTGGACTACAATAGGGAAAGTTAGAGATCAAACCTTCATAGCCCTTAAATGGGTTCCAGACTGGCTGATCTTAGGGCTAAGAATATATTCGGAAGATACGGAAATTATTGATCTTTATCTTGCAGGAGCATAATCACAACCAAGTGTGCGGACGAATGCAAAATGTGGAAAACTCGAGTCAATAAGAAGAAAACTAAGAATAATGAGAACATGCCGCCTACATCGAACAATAAATTAGAAGAACAAAAAGTTATGTAGCTAGAACGTAATGTTGGTGACCAATGAATTATTTGGCTGTGATTTGCCTGTATTTATAAGAAGAATGTTTGAACTAAGATGTTCTACTAATCAATTGCTTTTAATATTTAGGTATACATACCAGTATAAGATGACTATAGTAGTCGCGTTTTAGCACGGCAATAACGTTCATTGACCTACCTATTTTCTAGCATTTTTTATTTAAAAAATACTGAAATAAAGACCGCGATAACGTTCTGAATCAATATCTATTGTGATCTTCACATGTCCAAATAACGAAAAGCTATACGAGTCTATTGTTTGGGTTTTTATGAAGAGATATTAGGTAAAGGGCATTGACCGTTCTTGCCATGCTAAAACGCAACAGCTATAGGATTTTAATTTTAATAAATATATTAAAACGTAATAAAATATTTATTTGCGTTAATTCCACATGTTGTTGAATATTAATTGTAAAATAAATTAAGTTTCCATTCTTTGACTAGAATATTATAAATAGCTTTCTTAAAAATGTAAAAGCATCAGTAGTCTTCACATCGGCTGTTGCAGTTAACGTATAATATCATACATTAATTCCTTTTATCAAAAAGTCTTACAAAATGTGACAAAATAAACACTGCTCAAAAAAAATTGTGCACCTCTTTTACCAAGTATGAAAAATTCCACATCTCCACATTTATTGATCAGCGTACACAAAACAAATGCACAAAATCATACCAACAGCACCAACACTTAATGCCCTTGTTGGAATATACCAAGCGGTGATAGCACGACGTCTGTGTTAGTACTTGCTAAGATTGCCCTCATCAGCATCATATCATCAGGGGTGAACTGCCATCCACTCAGCTGTCCAAGGCTCTGCAGTTTGGGGCAGCACTCGATGAGCAAGTCCACTGTGGCACTGGTTAGGCGAGGGGCATTGGGGAACCAAATGCCTTCTAGATTCTCGAACTTGTATCGGCGAAGGATTCTGGAATGGGAAAAGTTGTTGTGTAAGATAAAGGTGAAAAAGAAACCTATTCATGAGGTATAAACTGAATATTTTGAACCCGATATTTTAAGTGGGTGCCAAAAGTCAAGTGTCCAAAGCTAGATTATTATAGAAGTCTAGCTGACCGAGGTAGCTTGAGTCATAAATAAAAAAGGAAAGTCCTGACTGTCATGTCCTGATTTTGCATAGAGGTTCCCTTTCTGAAGACAAGGAATAAGGCCGCATTTGGGAGAGGTAATATAGCGCGGACAAAGTCGCTGGCAAAGTTCTAGTCGTAAGATAAAACTGTAGAAAAAACAAAAATTAAACAAGACACTTACCGCGACATATCATTGTCATCCAGCTTAATTTCATCGCCAATAACCAACTTCTTTAGCTTAGGACTACCAGTCATCAGGTACTTGAGGCACGACGATGACAAGTTACCGTGAATTATTTCAACATGCTCCAAATTATTAAACGGTATCTCCTCTTCATGCGTCGCTGTCTGAATCTGGTAGAACTCTAAGCTCTCCAAGTTCCTGCACGTTTCTGCTACTCTAGTAAAGTTGAATGACCCCGTCGATCCTGAAAGCATCAACGTTCCTACTCTATGTCCAATCTTATCTAACAACTGGTGAAGTTCGTGACATTGGAATTTATTCAACTTTATTTTGTTAACGCAGTTCAACTCTTTGATTTGTTGCATAACTCCTTGATCAGGTTCTTCAAGGTAAATAGTCTCTATCATCGGACACAGAGCAACGATCGCTTTCATCGTCCGCATATTTGTTTGCACATCATGCATGTACTGCAGTTTTGTTTTGAAATCTGGATCCGTCCTGTATATGGAGTAAACAGCTTTACCAACAAATGAGTAACTGCCAAGATTACTGAGGTTTGGCAGCCGCCGTATTAATAAAGCGATGTCTGTGTGATCGATGTTCTCTTCGCCGTACATTCCTATGTTCACTACGGTCAGACTTTGTGTTAACTGCGGATTCCCAGATAACATCGCATCTATACCGATCTCTGTAATGTCCGTTTCACCAGAAATATCCAACAACTTCAACACCTTGTTATATTTACCGATATATTTGAGCACTTCATCGTTAGCAATGTAGGGGATATTCAAACACGTTAAATTAGGCAAGTTTTTAAGCAGCTGGTACATTATTGTAAGATGATCGTCCTTCACCCAAACGCCTTTCAAATTGAGAGCAGTCAAGTGGTGGCCTTGCTCCATAATGAGCTCAAGGACTTTTCTATAATAGGGAAGCGGGAAGATCCCCGTCGCCAAACTCTTCACGTTTTCTTTGAGCAGCAGTTTCATTGTGTAGTATCTAACGGAAGGCTCCAGGTATTCCGAACTAAGTATAAGGTTAACGAGATCTTGGAATATGTCGTTGGTTGCGCCCATGCTCTCGTAGTAGGAGCAGACCATCGCGAACTCCAGCGCGGAATCTTCTTCGGATGAAACGCGAGTAAGGGCGTGGATCAACTGTCTCGCCACTAACGACAGTGTAATCTCTTGTAAAGGAGGCACAGGCAGCTTGGGCGACATGTTTGCACAAAACTATGAACGTTCAACTACTATAAAATATCACTTTCACTAAAACAACGGCACTAAGTCGCACTAATTGAGCATCGCAGTGTTAGTGCTGCGGCTTTCAGTTTTGGGAAGAGAAAGAAGTGAAAAATGGTTGTGCTATTTAGCTCGCGCATGCGCACCGCGCGGCTGGCACGGCGCCAGCGCACGTTTATAATTCAAACTCACACAACTCGCGCCGTATTTTTAGAACTTTTATAAAAGGTGTTTACGGCTAGTGGCGTATGCAATTGTTATTATAAACTCGTTTCGAACATCAAAATTGAGATCTGCCGAACGATACACATGCTGCGCGCGAGACTAATTAATGATAGATTTTTTATGTTTGGTTGTTTACTGTAATTTTAATCGTCCTGTGTTTAGCGTTAATTTATTTATTGGTGTATATAATTAATCGGAAGTAGTTTGAAAAATGTAAACATGATATTTTACTGTTTTTTGCTGTTATTGCAACTGTTTGGCATGTGAAACGTTCAAACATATCGTGTTATAATTTTAAACGACTATGTCATAAACTTTGAAGTACTTACTTTGGTTACTGTGTTATTGCGATGTGTGAGACATAGTGCATTTTATTAGAATTGCATCTGAGATATTTTGCACAGCGGCGTACAGCTGTACCTTTTAAGACGGCTACGGATAAATGTAGTATATTTATTCGTCAGAAAGTTTTGGGGTCTGAATAATAAATAAAATCCTAATTAAATAAATTTATTTCAGAATTACAACTTACAACAGTGTGATAATGAATCTGAGAGTAAATTATGTCTTACTTGATCTGATTATAATTCTAACAAGTTACGAATGCTTGAATTTGACAAACACGACATGTTGACATCGAAGTATTTAATAATTATTATTGAAGTATGACTGTAAACCTATTATATACGATAGTTACAATGACATAAAATCGAATTGTTTTCATGAAACTTATGGTTAGTTACATCTGGTGGGTCGGCACTGGATTCTCCACCATTGCCAAGCTTGAATAATTCCAGCTAAGACTAGTGTCACAAGATTATATTGAAACGTCAAATAAAATCACATCATTGTAAACTTGAAGAATTACATACCTAAAGGGTTAAATCACATTGGCAGCATAACACGAACTCAAAAAAGCAGTTCCAGAAATATGTACCTTATTTTTTTTACAATAAGTTCTATATTCATTGGTTTCCCCGACAATATCAATCTACCAATATGACTCAACTCTAAAGTACTTAAAACTTAAATTAAACAAGACATACCTTACGTAGGTACAGGTAAGTTTTTAGCGACAAGTAATAGAATCTGTTCGGTGCTAAAGCACCAGTTGGCAATTTCCTTGGACACCTTGCACCATGACTCGCCGTGGTGTGGTTCTGCGGCCTTGCAACGAGTTTTTACGTCTTCTTGCTGTTGCTCGTTGCCGTGAAGAAGTTCGAATTTGTAGAAGTATGCCCAGGCGTCGCCTAAGTCGGGGTCGATTTTAACCTGTAAGGGGATTTTAGAATGTTACGAGCCGCTTGTAACATAAATAAAATTGTAACGTGAAATATTAAGAAAATCGACATTTATTCGATATGATTCCAATACAAATTCAGTATACATTTTTCTATGATAGTCAACGCCATTCGACCATCTTATCGAGAGAGCAACGGTAATCTATTCCTATAATGTTGCCAGTAAAAAAATACCTTAAAATGTAGCCAGCATAATAAAACAAAATAAACTTAAAATCTATGCACGAATATGGTCCTGTTTGCTGTTGGCGGTCTTAGGAGCCGTGATAGCTTAGGAAGGCTATTGAAGCCCTACTGAGAATTTTCTGGCAAGCCGGATAATGTAACCCTAGCCCTATAGTTCAGTATACGCCGCCTGTGTAGCCAAGGAGGTGGTAGAATTAAGACAATTTGAGAAACAAATCTGAAGTGGAGTAATTTTGTACTGTCGATATTAAATTTTATATTGTATACAAATCACGCATTCTGCTAGAGAATACTGTTCGGTAGAATATATTATTTTAGCAGGAAAACGGTAAAATTCTGAATGATTCTATTTCTGTAAGTAGGTTTGTACAAATACTATTACAATTCAATCATATTTTCTATTAAAACTAGATGAGTTCGGTGTTTCCTATCTGACTACTCCGAGAAGAAAGGCAAACAAAGTCTGAGGTCGCAGTCTCCTTTAAAGTCCAGACATAATCTTGGTCAGGACATATGAGGACCATGTAGATTAGTGTCTGAAATGGCCTTTTGAGGAGAGAACCACACAGATTGAGTGGACCTGTCCAGTCAATTGTATAAAAAAAATCAAACTTCTTGTCGATTTTCGACGTTATCGTTTCAATGTTATGTGTTGTGACCTTTCGTCACATATGTGACGGCCTATAAGTCAGCCGAGGTCGCGGGAAAGTCTGAAAGGCATACCGTGGTCCCTGGCAACTGAAGGAACACGGGTGGGTTTGAGTCAGTAAGAGGCTGATACACCCCCCCGCTCCGCTCAGAGTGGGAGAAGTTATTTGATAATTTCCCAACCAAAAAAAAAGGGGCCTATAAGTCAGACTTAAAATAAGAATAATTTAGACTTACCGTTCTGTTGAACCACTCCCGACACTTGTTGAGTTTCCTCTCAGTCCAGAACAGCTGTGACACTGCCAGTAAGACGTGCGCGTCGTGCTCGCATTTCTTTAATGCGTCCACCTGCACAATAATATTGTTTGTTTTTTGTACTATTCACAAATACCTATAAGTTTTTAGAAAAAACAGGTTTTCATAAAAGCCACTCTTTTGGACCGATTTCGGACCGCTCCCTATGTTCAATTAAATACAACAGCTCAAACCCCATGTCAACTTGATTTGTTGTTTTATTGTTTTGGTAAATTGATCGTAACAGTTAATTATGAAAATTAACACATTTACTGATGAAGCTCGAGGGTAAATATTCAAAATATATGGGTGGCAAAATTCGAATGCATCAATAAACAATCGCAACTTCAAGCCGTGTTTTTAATCAATTATGGTAAAGCGCGAATCTTTTAATAAGGCCCCTGGTTATAAACAAACCAGCGAGCCTTAGAGTAGTCGCATATGATGTGTAACATCTGACATCTTGGTTGACAGTACCAACCTCACGGAATATGGGTTGGTACCATCTGACGGCCAACTCTAGTACCGCGCGCGCTCATTGGTCAAATCAAATATCGCGCGCTTCCCCGGCTTCCTGTCACACACTTCCGTCCGTTTTCACGAAATCAATTCCAAAATAAATATATTTGATTGATTGATAGAATTCCCAGATTGCAGCACGCTCAGCATGAACACAATAGAAACGGGTTTGTCGATGGAAGAATAGACAAAATGACATAAACAATCACAATCTGTCATTTTGTCTATTCTTCCGTCGACAAACCCCGTAGAAAACGCGTTTCTATGGTTCTCATACTATGCGTGCTGGAAAGCGAAAGGAAAGATGTTATATATCAAAAACTTACGCTCTTAGTCTTCCTCTGCGGTCGTGACTCCATGAATATGGCCTCAGCCCACAAGCGTCCAGCGCTGGGACATTCTTGCAGCGCTTTAGCCATCACTGCGTTGGCTATTTCAGCGCTGCCGTTCCGCCTCTCTAGTCTCACGCTCTCTAACCTGAGTAACGTTCAAGTTATTAATCACTATGAAACCATAATGTAAATATTTTTCGTGTAGATGAAAAAAAACACGTAAATTGGATAAGTTATTCTCGAGTTCCACGCGGTCTTAAAAGACAGAAAAAAAAAAAGAAGTTGCATATAAGTAAGAATTGTGTTTTTATTATTACTTGAACATTTTCTTTGAAGGTTCGCACCAAATTAATTCTATAATATTTTTTTAGTTAATCCGATTTTTTCAGTATTCTGATTCCGTGTAAATGGGCATGTAATTACTGATCAATTCTTACCATAATTCCGCATTCCTAGGATTCCTTAGCCTAGCCTTTTCCAATACTGATCTAGCTTTGGTTACATTCTTCAGTTTCTCTTCCAGCCTCGCCAGTAATATCCACATTGGTACACTTGTTGAACATTTCTTGAGCTAAAACAATCAAACTCATAAGAACATAGACAAGACATCCATTTCATATTTTCTGATACATAATCAACCTTAATCTTCTCACCCCTGGGACATAGGCCTCCTCTCTTTCAGAGGGAGTGGGCCATAATCCACCACGCGTGCCCAATGTGGGTTGGTGGATGTCACATGTTTTCGAATTTTTGGTTCTAGGACATACCGGTTTCCTCACGATGTTTTCCTTCACGGTTTTGAGAGCAGTGCTGATGAAATTATACACACAATGTAAAGCGCCTGCCTGAGTTCGAACTCACGACCTACATACAGCTTGTAAGTTGGGGCTGATACCACTGGGCCACTACGCTCTGATTTTCTTATAACTTTATAACAACTCATTCAATCTTAAATTTATACAACAGGATAAGAGTCAAAGCCTGAACTATATCATCTGTTCTGCATTCGGGTTTAGCCAACATGTCATAATAAGCGTACATAAATATTTTGTATTTCATAAAAACGGTTTATAACTTCAGGACTCAAATTATGATTAACAATGGCAACCACACCGAACAGCGAGCCTCATAGTCTTGGATTACATTAACCAAGCCAAAAAAAAAACATTGCTCCGTTTGCAAAACCTTCATTTATCAACTAATCCATGAGTGTTAATAACATTGTAGTGTGATGAAACATCGACATCAGTTAATTCACAAAGCGCTGCAAGACTTCCGGGAGTCTCGCAACAATAAATGAAATGAATTTTGACGCTTGATAAGTTAAAATAAAAAAATATTTAAATTGTAGTTCCTTACCCCCTGCGAGTACGTGTTCCGAGCCTCTTCATCTTTACCCATCTGTTCTTCAATCTGTCCCTTCATCATGTGGACTTTGGCGTAGTCCGCGAACACCTTGATAGCTTCCTCAAGCAATTTTAATGCTACATCCAGGTTGTTTAGAGCCCATTCTAGCTTGGCGGATTTTATCATTACCTGTAGGAAAGTTATGAGTGATGTAACTTTTATAATATTTTTTTTGAGTTTGTGCGATTTACCAAAACATAGCAACGAAATCGCATATGCAGATATATGGAAAATATTTGTTAAAATATTTGGAAATCACAGAAAGAAGGAAAGACGTTTAATTGGCACAGTAACGTATGCAGGAAACACTAAAATGAAATTGCACTACTACCAAACCCTATTTCAAAGGTAAGCTAGATGAAATTGAAATAATAATGTTAATGAGCAGTTACACCACCTCGGGGCTAACCTAACTGGGAGATAATTTCATCTGTTCCACTTTTTTATTTCTCTAGTAGATTGAATATCTATACTGTGGCACAAGAAACAAAAATATATCCATATCTTTCTTACCCGTGGTGTAGGAGCAGAAGCTCTCGCTTTGGAAAGCAGTCGTCTTGCTCTATCATATTCTTTGTTCTCGCTCTCAAGCTTGACGGCCGCTAACCAAATCTCTTCAGAGTTCGGGTTGGCTTGGAAAGCCAGTGATAAGATACCTCGAGCCGCCGGCACGTCACCTAAAGAAGAAAAGAGTTATTGAATTAAATACTGATTTTAATCATTATTTGGCTAGTTAATTCCTGTTGTAAATAGTTTTTTTTTGTTCATGATAAAAGGTTACCACGTTTTCAATGACAACTAAGGATGGGGCAGCAAAATCAGTTGGTAAAACATAACTTTCCAGAATTTTGGGAAAGGAACAGCTGTAAACAAGAACGCTGGCAACGCCTCGCCAAAAATTAAGTTCAAGTTTTCTATGTTGAAAATCTCAAAAACAGTGCCAAATTGTAAATATTACAATTTATCGATAAAAATACTTAACCACACACGGTTCGTACCGCTTACCGCATTTTAATTCGTACGCTATAATCTGCGCAGCGTTTAATTCTAGAAATAAATAAAAGTGCCACATACCTGCCAACCACTTAGACTTAGCCCCCATCAGCCACAGCACCTCAGACTTGGGACAATGCGCCACAGCTCTCTGCAGCAACGCTTCCAGACTGGCGCGAGTTCCGTGTTGCTTCTCTAGGTACGCCGCACGCAGCCATATTGACTTCTTTGACGGGAACACGGATAGAGCGTACCCGTAGACTGCTCGAGCGCACTCGTATGCGCTTTCGTTTGCACACTGTCCGAATAAAAAGGTATACAAGTATTTATAACAAACTAGCGACCAACCTTGCTTAACACGGTTTTTAAGACTCGGCAAAACATCGTGATTTCTTTATTACACGTAATTTTAATATACACATTTCTGTGCATTTGTGTTTGTGCGGTTTTGACCATAATTTTGAGAACTTATTTTCGAATTCTCGAAACTATGGTGAAAACCGCGTCAAAATCCGATGTTTAGATCCCACGGTGATTACACGGGCACAAAGCAGACAAAGCGAATTTAATATACAGGGTGGCAGACGGAATGCCTGCTGGGGTTGCGGGTTTGTCCGAAAGGGATATCGCGGCCCCGGCACACAGGCAACGGAAGGAACACGGGTGGGTTTTAGTCAGTAAAAGTCTGACACACCCTCTCGCTCTGCCCAGAGCGGGAGAAGTCATTTGATGATTTCCCACCCTCAAAAAAAAAAAAGAGTGGCAGACGGGGTCCGTAAGGTCCAATGCCTGCTGGGGTTGCGGGTTTGTCCGAAAGGGATATCGCGGCCCCGGCACACAGGCAACGGAAGGAACACAGGTGGGTTGTAGTCAGTAAAAGTCTGACACGCCCTCTCGCTCCGCCCAGAGCGGGAGAAGTCATTTGATGATTTCCCATCCTCAAAAAAAAAAAAAAAGCGTGGCAGGGATATCGAGTTTTTTAAATAAACGACGAAAAATTTCAACACTGGGAGGTTCAGATTCATGTACTGAATCCACTGTCACAGTTTTAGCGTTGATTTCCCTGCCACCCTGTATAATAGTCGTATGTGTACAGATAGATGATTGAGTAACGATCATTTCTTTTTAAAACTACCCTATGAACAACTAAAAAGTAACGTGTAGCGTTGAACAATAAGGTTGAGATTTGCCCAGTAAATAAGAAAAACAGTCCTTGAAGGACATAACATCTAAATCATGACAAAATTAGTTACACTTACAGCTTCAGCATCTTCCATCCATGTATGCTTTTGATCTTCAGGTTCAATGCCGTGCCCAATCACCGCACGTATAATGGCCTGGTAAAAGAAGAAAAATATGATTTTATTCATTCAAACCACAACAGATTATTAATAGTTTTGCTATGTATTTTCTGGTGTTCAATAAAGTATATATGAATAAATCAATAATTAATAAACAGATTTTTTGAGAAAGGATCAAGGGCTGGGCGGATTCAGTAAAATAAAATACATAGTTTAAAAACATTAACATATAAAACGACTGCAAGCTATGAGATTCCGGAAAGCGGTAAAACTATCTTTATGACGCCCCATATTCAAGGTTTTTTTTTTTGCAAAAAATCAATCCGAACCAAAGACATCAACTAAAACACTTTACTTTCACGTGCATTAAAAATCCTACTATCTGAAATTTAACCAGTCTGTTACTTCCCTTCGGCAAGAGATTCACCCTAGAGTCTAGGGAAACATTTTCAAAAATCCATCCATAGTGTTCACGTTATATGAAACATGCCAAGTGCGAGTCGGAATCGCACACGAAGGGGAAAACCCTCAAGGAAGGATTACCGCTATCGAGCTTAAGATCAAGCAAAAAACGCCAAATTATTAACTTTATTTTATTTTTTATTCATTGTTATAGCGGCAATAAAAAACCACAATGTTTTAAAATTTCAACTGTCTACTTATTACGGCTCATGAGATAGCCTGCTGATAGACAGACAGACGGACAGCAGACGCATAGTAATAGGGTTCCGTTTGGTACCCTTCGGGTACGGAACCCAAACAAGGTGCTGTTGTCCAAATTTCAAGCTTTTAGACCCAGCTGTTTAGGCTGTGCGTCCTGACTGCGGTTGCACTGGCGAAACATTCACAACAAAACATGTGGATACCTCTGTCAATATTCCATAAAATGTTTGACAGGAACTAGAGATTTCAACATGTTTTGTTGTGAATGTTTCGCCAGTGCAAATGCGTAGTTACAGTGAATGAATGAATGAGGGTGCGAATGAATTAATTTAAGACATCTTACCTGACACGTAGCCACGGCGCCCGACTTCTCAGCCTCCATGGCTTCTTTGAACCAGTGCTCACGATTTATTTCGACGCCGTTTGCGCTTAACGATGTGATGGCACGGTCTATGATCTTTTCCACCATGTGGGTGTTGCCTGGCGATAGGATTAACATGAGGTTTAGTTATATCTGTGGCGGCATCTACATAGCCACATGCGAACTACGCATCACAGTGACGTCACGCAAAATCCTGCATCGCGCAAGCAGAGTTTACCGCACGACTAGCATATATACAACATGCAGACATCAATCGTCAAACAGTTACCCACCAGACACAACACGTCTGATCGGAGGCTTCTCCCTTTTTTTATAGAGGATGAGTGAACTTTACACCCTGTTCCTCATACCTCTATATATATCTTTGTAGCAACACAGTTGATTTACTCTGTCTTCTAGAATTGGTAGAACGTAGTAACGTAGTGATGTCTAGTCATATTTACGAAAAAATTGGTTGAGTATCATAATATGAATTGGCACTCGACATAAACTCTAGATCGTAGTTTATCTAAGATAGATGAACTACGATCACGTAATTTCCTTGCTACAGCAAAAAGTAAAGGGTCGAAACAGTATAGTCAGTAAAAAGAACAAAGACAAGGAGATATTTTTTTTGTTGCTGTTACATTTACGTACACGGTAATGCGGATTTCTATGGGAAATGCGGTAGTAGGGCGCGTCATTTCAGAGTGGAGAAGCTGTACTCACCATGAGCTTCTTCAAGCTTAGCAGCCGTGACCCAAATCTGTCTGTCAGTAGGTATATTCTCACGGGCCTTATTTAACACTTTCCTGGCGTTCTCATAAGTTTCCAGCCGAGCCAACGCGAGCCACAGTTCCACACTAGTAGGACAACATTCTACGGCTCTTGAGAGTAAGATACGGGCATCTTCTGGGTTTTCAAGCTCTACGGCGGCTTTCCATAAGCGGACAGAATTGGGTATGTGTTCTAGAGCCTTGCGGTAGACTCTGCGTTTGGCCTGTGAAAATAAATTGGGTATATTGAAACTGTTTTGGTATGACTTATGTCTTTAACTGCCATACTGCAATTCGGGGCATAATATTAAAGTGCGCGCCGATAAAAAAATAAAAAGTTTTTTTTATGAATTAAAAAAGCCACATATCTAAGAGCAGTGGGTGGTGTCCCAGTGATAACGGCCCCGACTTACAAGTTGTAGATCGTGGTTTCGAACCCTGGCAGGCGCTTTACTTTGTGTTAATTATTTCATTACCACTGCTCTGAAAACGGTGAAGGAAAATATCCGACATGTTCTAGAACCAAAAAGTCGAAGACATCTACCGACCCCCCGCGTGGTAGATTACAGCCCACTCTCTCTCAATACTATCGAAAAGAGGAGGCCTGTGTCCCAGCGGAGCTAACATTACAGGCTCATTATGACACATGTCTTTATTTCTATAGTACTCACAGTGAGTTTTAAAAAGAGACTGTGACAGATATAAGTGACAGATGGACAGAAAGAACGATCTTCATCGGTCAAAAACTCAATGTGAAGGCCGCGTACTAAATGCTTCTTCGCAGTATGGCTTGGTATGATTGTATAATTTCATCTGTCTGAATATGCCCGTAAAGTTCATCTGCTAAAGCTCTAAATTGGAGGTAGGTAATGGTATGTATGTTTGTATTAGAGGTCAAGCAAATAGGTAAGGAAATTAAAATTAAACAAATGCAAGCAAATGTAAGCTTACTTATGTCTTTTCTTTTTTGCCAATAATACCTTCTTTTTTTATTACCTTGGTCTCCTGCTCCAAGTCGGCCGCCTTCACCCATATCCTCACACTATGCGGCAAGTTCCTAGCAGCGTGAGCTATGACGGCTCTAGCCGTGTCGCTTGGCTGTAGACGAGCCGCCTCCAGCCAGAGCTCTTCGCTGCTCGGGTTCACTTCACAGCCTTTCATTATTAGGTTACGGGCTGATTGGACCTTGCCTGAAAAAGGTGAAACGCGTGAATTGTGTTGCTGTTACAAGAATGTTGTTTTTTTCAGGTTATAAGTAGTAATGTGTAATAGTGTTATGGTTTCATTTCTGCGTGTAAAAATAATGCTAAGTTTGCTATATTTTTGATTCTTGGCCTGCGGGATAATGAATATTACAGGCATAACAGACTTTAAGTAATTATAACGAATTAATTTATCTATTATCATTTTACTGTGTTAGGGTCAGTTCACACAGAGACGTGACGCGAAGCGACGCTGAGCGCACTTTTGAAGATACTGATACAAAATATAACTTTATTTACTACACAAAAACATATACATGCTGCGTCTCGAGATGCCTCGCGGCGCAGCGCGACGCATCACGACGCAGCGATGCTTCGCCAGTAATCGTGGTGTGTAACAGCGGCGCGACGCCGCGAGGCGCAGCCTGAAGTTGTCTTGGCGACATGTCTCTACTATTAGCTAGCGGGGCGGTAGCTCGCGGCGAACGTAGACATGTTCCGCTGCGCCGCATTGTATGTCGTTGCGTAGCGAGGCGTGGCGCTGCCAGCGACTTCACGATGCGCCTCGCGACGTTGCAATGCGTCTCGCAACGCCGCGCGAAACCACTGCCCTCTTCAAGTCTCGTCATTTCGCGTCATGTCTCGGTGACCCTTATCATCATTCGCAAGCTCGCGTGAAATTTTGGCATCAACATTTAGTTTGTTTTTAAGTAGACTTTAAAACCTACATAATTATTTCGGGTATTAAAAATATTCTTCTTCTTTTCGTGTGTTTAGTGAATAACCTGGTGTCAGAGTTTTAAAGCCGCCCATAGGCCTCTGACTTGGCTTCACATGTGGTCGAGAAATATCTCTCAGGTGTGCAGGTTTCCTCACAATGTTATACAATGGATTCGAACTCGAGACCTATGACAAGGTAGTCTAAATATTTGTAGCATAGTCTAATAATAATTTAATCAAATTAACACAAACCTGTAACTTCCTCCAACCTCGCACTAGCGATCCAAGCAGGGGGATGATTAGGATTCGTCTCTCTCACAGACTTCAGCAACAACCGAGCCTTCTTAATATCATTGATATCGCCACCATACGTTGGTATCATGGACTGTAAGTCTGTCAGGTAGCCCTTGGGGTCTACGACTGTCTGTCCGGTTACTGAGTCAGAGACTTGAGACAGTTTTACTGTCATTAGAGTGTTTCTTGCTTGTCCGATCTTTCTTAAATCCAAGTCTCCTGTGAATAAAAAGTAAAAGGTTAGTTACGCATTAAACTTTATAATAATGAAATAAAAATTATAAAAATAAAAGTAAAAATTCTGATAAAAAAAGCATATAAGAACTTAATCTGAGTTATTATAGGTATTATTATTCAGCTGGAATAAACTATCTTCCGATGTTAGCACAAGACAGGTTACACAGATTTCGCTCGAACACCCTTAAGAACGGCCAACCCGTCATACTTTTCATACAAACGCTCGTACGTGATTATTGCGTAGTAACACATCTTTCTTTGAAATTTTTAAACTAATATGTATCTTGTGCACTATATCTAGGTTTCTATGAAAATAAAAATTTAAAAAATTGAGAAACAAATTCAGTATAAACCTCCAATTAAAATCTGCTTTTTTGCACAAATTTTACCCTAATTTTGGCCTGTCATAATATACTCATAATTGGTTAAAGTAAAGAAAAAATCTGCATAGAAACCTCGCACATGTAATGGAAATTCTAAATAACAAACATTTTTTTCACAAACTTGTAAGGTTTACTCAAAAACACGTATTTCCTGATACAACTTTTTACAAACTATTTTTCGTACAATGTTATCGCGTTCTCGCTTGTTTGTTGGCAGTTCTCACTTGCGCTCGATGAAACAACAAGCTTTTCGACCATGCTCGCGTTGAAAGTGGATGGACCGGGAAGGGCCCTCTTAATTGTGTTCAGTACTGCAATATCACTTATAATCACTGATTATCAGTGTGTTTGTGATATATGTACTACTAGCTGAGCAAAATTTCATTCATATCCGTTCAGCCGTTTTAGAGTGAAAGCGTAACAAACAAACACCCACTTTCGCATTTATAATATTATTATAAGTTGGGAAGTTAGGATAGCAGAATACAGTAATTATTTAAAATTGCTTACCAGAAGGTGTCAACATTCCTGGAGTCATAACTCCAGGCATCATAGACGCAAGTCCAGATCCAGGGTCAATAGATGAAGAAGACTCGCCACCCAGATTCCTCGACAGCACACTATCAGGCAATGGAGTGAACTTCTCAGCCCGAGGGTTGCGCTGTTTTCTATTACGAGCATCACCCACTTCCGGTATCGCTGACCATTCATCTTCAGATACTGATTTCAATTCACGTTTTAAGTCTGAGAACTGTTGCTGGATTTTTGGCCTGAAAAGATTATTTTGATTACACTGTATATGAATACCAGCTTGGTAGCATTTATAATAAAATACCATTTCTTTGAAACCCGAAACCTAAATAAAGATCCCATTTGTAGTAAAATGGTAGAAAAATAAAACTAACGGGAAAGGTTATAAAGTTATGATAGTTATCATTCTGGAAAATTAAGAGTTTTTAAAGTGGTCTGAGCTCCAATTAATCCCTTTATAATTGCAAATCATATTATATGAAGTGTTGCATTACTCTAGAAAGTGTAGAAACAGCACTATTGAGATGATAGCATTGAATTTTATTATTCAGGGTTATTGGTTATACGTCGGCAATCCGTTAAGGTTATGTAGGAGAGGTCATTTGCAGCCAAATTACCCCTGAGGACCCCCTATGCCAATGTCAACCATTTTCGAGTAATTTGACATTTACACTTTAAAATGTATGAAATTAGAATATAAAATGTTAAATGACTCAATTTTTTTTGACATTTGCATAGGGGTAAGAGGGGTCATTTGGTTGTAAATGAACTCTCATAAATCCCTCTTCACGGATTGCCAATAACCCTGTAGTTATCATACCTCTCTTGACGATATCTCTCCAAGTCTTCCTTGAGGCGTTTCTCTCTGTACTCTTTCCTCTTCTCATCCATTCTCTTGTCAATTGATTCATATATGGCATCTGCTTCTGCATCATCTTTATCATAAGGATCCTGAAAAATATAGGTAAATAAGAAATGAAAGGTTGACTTGTAGAAAATGCCAAAAGCATGAAGTTCGCTTTGTACATTATTTTTGTACTTGTATAAGTTATGATAAATAAATAACTTGATGGAAATAATAAATTCAAGTCATTTAGAGTCTAATGAATTATCATTAGCCTCCAAATGACCAGAATTTATTCCCACTATTAAGTGGGTAGCTAATTGGATTATGGTAACATTACTCTGAAAGCTTCAAACATTCTTATATGAAACCTGAAGAAACAGCCTAATTAACATGTCCAAAGGAATATTTATTCCATTAGAAATGAAATTGTAAGCCGAGTTCAACTATAACACACAGTAAAACAGCTATTGTAGTTTTCAACACACCATTGGGATTAATAAGAACTTTGTGAACAAACCTTAGAGAATAATGAGCCGCTGTATCCTGAGAATTCATCATAATTGGAGTCATTTAAATCTTCATCATCATCTTCTTCCTCAGTTTTTTTCCGTTTAGCCGCCGGTGGCGCATGACGATCATCCCTAAAAGATAAAATATTTACTTACTATTCAATAAATTTCTAAAAAAAGGGTTTCATTTCATAAACATTTAATAAAACCGCTTGTTTGTTCACTACTAAGAGGGAAGAGTGTAATATTAGGATTATATTATGTGGTCTTTCTTTGTTAATAAAGAAAATAAAGAACTACTTACGATACATCATTGGCATCTCTTGCAGGACCGATATCAGACCGTGTGGTGAAACCGGTGGCACTGTGAACAAAATTTAATGATCACTTACACATCCCTGTCATATAAAAAACCGTAATATTATTGGTAAATAAACAATATCGTACCCTCGACCAACACCAGCAACATAACCTAAGGGTGCTGGGATCCCAAGAAAATGTTTTTTGTTTTTGTTAACAAACGCCTGCGGAGGCACCGACATCTTGGATTTCTGTACACGATGATCAAACTCACTGAAAATGCGTAATTCCTGAACAAAAATCAACTAATTAAACTTGTTTTCTACTGAATGAGAAGTTTTCTCTCAGTTTTTGACATATTTTTGTCAATTTTGTTTTTTGTTGGACATTATTGACAGTCCATTTCAAGTGTTACCAGTCTCGCACTCAATACATCGCCGTTGGTTTATTCATTTGGCAGCACTGCACTATAAACGGTATTCCACACATATCCTACTCGAGAACAAAATCAAGTAAAAAACCGAGTTTTTCCGAAAAGTCCACCCAATCTCCACACAATAAAAGTTATAAGGTTATCTATGATTGTTGCCTAGCAACTGAAAGTTGTATTTAAATCGAAGAAGAATTAATATTTGTTACCCTTTCGAATCCTGATAGCGAATCGTAATAAACTTCATTAAATAAAACATAATAATCATGGCGCAGAGTTTAATTGCAATGGCTCAGGAACTAGGATCTAATGATAACAGCATATCTACAAAAGAATTTTTGCAATTTGAAAAGAGTTGTGAAGGTTACAAGGACGATGATGAAGAAATTAAAATGATTTTTAATGAAATCAAGAAGCTGTCTGCAGCTAACAAGGCAGAGAAGGTATTATGTGAAGATATTGATGATGTAGATTTAATTCTGAAAAGAGCAGAAGACATTGCCCATGAGACTGAAAATTTGCTAAAAAGTAGCCCTATTTCGACTGTTTTGAATGCTAACAGTCCAAATAAAAGTGAATCTAGTGCTATTCCTCAAATAAAAGTTACGAAACCTAATGAGAAAGAACGGGATACGTTGGAGCATAAGGAATTCAGTAACACTAAGGTAAATTATTTATTTTATTTCATACTACCTGCGGTTTCACCAGCATAAGTCTCGATCCCGTGGGAATATCGGGATAAAAAGTATCCTTTGTCCTACCCCAGGTCATGGGCTACCCATGTGCCAAATTTCATCCAAATCCGTTCAGCCGTTTTAGTGTGAAAGTGTTACAAACAAGCAAACTGACTTTCGCACTTATAATATTAAGTTAGGATTTCAATAAATTCTAGGTATGGTAGTAAATTTGTGCTTAGCTTTCCGTAAAAACAATAGCTAGAAGATTGGTAGTCACGCAAGGATTTATTCATTTCATTTGCATTTCATTTTACTACTAGGCTTTTCCCCAGAAATAATGAAAAATAAAAGATTTTATAAGTATTTATTCTTAAAAATAATGCTGTTGAACATCCTTACATTTCTTGCATTCAGCCTTCTTTTTATTACATTTAAAAACGTCTTAATTTTAAATGAGACGATTCAACTTAAGTATCATTTGTACATTCATGAGTAGAAATGCTTTAGAACTTTAAATAATAAATAATTTATGCATACTTAGTATGCAGTTTAAATAAACTTATTCTATTTTGTTCACTTGGCTTGCTAAGGCCCTTAAACCAGCCAAATTCTCCCTTGCTACGGGCTCAATGTATGAAGCTGGTAGCACGAAACCATAACGTCCTGTGTCACTTAGTTCAATTGTGTAGGTGTATTTGATGCCCAAAGACTTGGCCCAGTCGTCAGAGCCACCAGCTGCTGGGTAAAGGAGCCCACTTGAAGATCCAACCTTGTAATCTGATCCTCCAGTCTTTTGAATTGCCTGGAATAAAAAATAATGAATGATCCATAGGTTACTATTTACAAGTACTCGGCATTTATGTTCATGAAGGTAAGCTCCAGGCGGATGGATATCAGAATTCTTGTGAACTGCACAAAAATATACATACTTTTGCCAGTAACATAACATACTATCATGATAAGGGGTACCTATGTAACTGGCGCTTTTTTAACACGTCGTAAAATACGTCACATTAAAAACCGTCCGTGCGTACGAGGGCTTACTGAATATTTGATCTTGTGTTTGACTTACCTGAGCCATCATCTGACCCACACTTTGAAGGTCCTTGTGGTCTGGTGGCAACGCATTATCGTAACCCCATGGGTACAGAAGGTACTGTCCATAACTATGGTATGTTAAGTACGCAGAGAATTTCGTAGCCGTGTCCTTGAAGAATTCCTGTGGAAAAAGTATAATGTTATGAATATGTGCATAAAATTGCGTTTTCAATAGGTATGCATGTTCTAAAAAACCCTGGGGGTGTGTTTGTCCATGGGGAGTCGCAGTGTCAGTAATTTTCCCTAATTACATTTAATTGCTTGGCATACCTAGGGCAATTGTGAAGCTAGAATGTACAGTCAAGGTTTTTTGTAGTGCTTGCATGCAAAGTTCTGAAAAAATATTGAATTCCAGTACGGCGATAAAATTAAGGAATTCCGTGGATACATTCACAGCTATAAGTACAGCGTATCTCATTGCCATCCAGCTCGTAAAGCTTCGGCTTCACGTGGTCTGGCGATTGTCCGCGTAAAAGAGTCCTAAATAAAGATCTCTACGATATGCTAGTGAAAGGTAGTATGCTACCTATCTGATTGCGCGAAGATTGACAACGCCATCACGGTTCTCAATGAAGTTAATTCCTAGGTCTCAAAAGAGCGGTGTTTGTAGACACTGTCTGCAGAAAGGAACCACTTACAGAAATTGCTTTAGATTCTGGTTCAGAAAACGGTCCACTACCACGGTAGATGTCACTGCATGGAAAGTTTGAAGATCCTTTTCCTCCCCAGCGGTATCTATAAACAGAAAACCATTAAGTCGGTAAAGTAGGCACCTACATAACACCTACATAACAGTATTACTTGTTTTCATCTCATAAGAGGAGTGAAACTCCTATAAATTTGTCGACTAAGCGCAGTCTCTACGCTAAACTCGACTGAACCATACGTTACAAATTGTCTACATATAATTTGCAGTAGCTGAATATCAAAAACTGAACTTAATCTCATCCAATAAGATAATGGAATGCAATGTTACTGTCCCATTAGATAGAACTGTAGGACCTTTGATATGTTCCTCGCACACTGATTTCCGTGACAAAAGAAAATAGTTCCCTACCCAGCAAAACTTTCATTATAATAAGTAGGTACATCGTGCTATCGTGGACTAGTTCACAGTTTAGTTGCCCTTGGCCCGTGCTCATAGTTAGCCTTGGCCCGGCGGCACGTTATCGGATCGATTCTAATCAATCAGTCATTCAATCGACTCAGCTTATCGCAGTCCGCTACTGGACATAGGCTTCTCCTACGTTGGGCAACAACACCACCCGGTATTTTTACCCGCCTACCGCGTCCCGTCTGTTCCAGCCACCTTTTTAAAGTCGTCGGTCTTTTTAGCTGGGCTTTCCACGCTACACTTTCCTATTGGTTTTAACTCCAAGACACGATTATGTTATATTATCATAAACTAACGACCCGCCCCTGCTTCGCATGGTTTTTAAGACTTGAAAAACATCGAGATTCCTTTATTAGGTGTATTATGTAAGTAAAAAAATTATACATAAAATATACACAAACCTTCCGCAATAAAGTCTCTAAATTATGTTGACAACTGCATCAAAATCCGTTACGTAGATTTGAAGAATAACGCAGTCATTCATACAGATACGAAAAGCGACTTTAATTATTATTAAAACACGTTACCCGAAGTTCCTGTTAAGATCCGAGCCGGTGCAAGTGCTGGGACCATATCCATATTTCCTGTTCTTCCTCCATAGACGGTCCGACATATGTGTGTACTCATACCCGTCTGGATTTACTACCGGCAAGAAATACCTGAAAACAAATTAAAGCCGTAAGACAAGTTGCTTGAAAGTTTGACTAGGACTTGCTAGCATTGAGCGCCGTGAAAAAGAAGAAGAACAAATGTTAGGGCTAAATTTTTACCAATCAATGTTCTTAATATCATCAGATTCAACATCAAAGTTTTCTGCGAATTGGTTGATGAAGTAAGTGACGACGGCCGGGCTGATCCACTCACGCGCATGTATGCCACCGTCAATAAATACTGCTTTGTTGCCTTTTTTGCCGTCAGAAATGCGTAAAACCTGAAAAAAAAAACAGCTTTAAATATTGTTATTTTGTTACGTAGATAAGTACTGGGGATTTCCTAATATATAAATCGAAGACGACTCTGACATTCAAGTGATGATCTTATTAGTCTATTGATAAAGATATATAGGAGACGTACTAAGACGTAGTAAAAAACCCAAGTTCTCACCTAGACTCATACGTATGTATGAGTCTAGGTGAGAAAAACTTGGGTTTTTTGCACATGGACAAGCACTTCAAGTGTTCAGCCACTTCTATACAAAAAAATCTGCCCAGCCTTTTCCCAACTATGTTGGGATCGGCTTCCAGTCTAACCGGATGCAGCTGAATACCAGTATATTACATGGAGCAACTGCCTATCTGACCTCCACAACACAGTAACTGGGTAATACGATACCCCTTGGAAAGACTGGTGTCAGACTTTCGGGCTTCTGACGACTCTTAACGACTGTCAAAGATCCACGAATGACAGCCGGGACCAACGGTTTAACGTGCTTTCCGAGGCACAGAGGAGTCTCGGTATGTAAAGATGGTCACCCATCCACGGACCAACCCCGGCAAGCGTAGCTTAACGTGATGGATCGACCCGTGCGGCTGTTATTACTTAGCCACGAGCTCCTCACCCACTTCTATACAAATAGTCAAAATGAACTATTGCAAATTCGTTCCCCTGAGGATATGGTTTGATGTGATAAAGTACTTACTGTAATAATGAATAATACCGCGAATTAGTGTGATTGATGGTTCGTCATGCTAACAATAAGGTGATGTATGAAAAGTGTAAACTTCTCGCGAACCTTTGATTGTGATTCAATCATTGTGTTACGGATTTTTTTTTTTTATAGTTTGAAATTATAAGGAACTCAATCAGTAGTATAAATAACATCTTTAAAACTGAGGACAAGATTTATATTATTTCTGAATGACCGATTTACCTTAAGTTCGCGGTTTTCGTAAGATTTTCCTATAGTATTAACACTGACGATAGAAGGATACGTTTTCGCCAAGTAGTCCATAAATCCGTGAATATCCTCCAGTCTATGATACTGCTTCCATGTCATACGATGACCTGGAATGAGATTCTACATTAAAATGACAAAAAAAAAAATCATCGCACAATTATCCATAATTTCTGTTTAATCACACGATTCTCCCAATTTGCGAATATGTTCTCTTGCTTCCGGATTAGTGACGAAAGGAACATTTCGACCTTTCAACTGTTAGCAACTTTAAAAACTTAAAAATGTTAATTAACACAATCCAGATCCAAAAGGTTAGAGACACGTCATGTGAGAATTTAAAAACCAATTGTATTAAAACAAATATAGTGCATAACAACAATGATTCGGTGCCGAACAACAACAACGAACCCCAATTTGCATTTGGCCAATACTCCATGGGAAGGTTGAGAGAATTGTACCCCATGTAGGCACTAATGAAACCTAGTCGGCGATGAGATTCCCTGTAACGCCAAAAATTGTAAGCTCTAGCTGGAACAAAATGACATCGACCCTTGGAATATTGTTAATCGATTTTCACAACCATAAAATAATTTGGTTAATTAACTATGGATACGAACCTCGTCTGTCTTGTAGTTCCAATTCATTCTCATCTAGCGGTGGGTTTTCTTCGTTGATTCTTTGTTGCAGATCCTCAATCATAATATAGTATGGAATGTCTTTATTTTTTAAGGCAGCTGTCACGTTGTCCAGCGCTTTTGGCTTGACGAGGATGTCGATTGCTGAGTGATTGCCCCCCCATGATGCAATGACTGGAAAATAATTTGTTTTACTGATACGTACCTAATCCTTAAAAGAATACCGAATTCAAAGCTTTTTGTATCATATTTAAATGGTCAGCTTACGTTTTTCAGAAGCCAGTTGGTTAATGAGACGTTGAGCGCTAGTTTTCTTCGTGGAGACTTTCCATACTTGGGCACCACTGTAGTCTATTCTCTCTACTTCTTCTGCCAATGTGATCTTAGGTTTATTGTTATCAGGCGCTTTATCTCCATCAGCTGCCACTTCTGTAGCAACTGCGTCTGATTTAGAATCAGTTTCATTTTGAGCTACTTGACTATATGGTTGTTTAACCGAGCTACGAGTAGGCCATTCTGAAACAAGTCATCACTGTGAGTAGGTCAATCAAATCAGCGATAATTACTATTACGTCTGCATTTTTGCGTCTGGATGATTTACAATCGTGACTTATTATGTATTATCAATTTGTCTTACGTTTGTTTCAATACTAATGAGTGGTAAAATTGGATTAATGTCGTTTTTTGCTGCCCATACACACATTTTAGATATATTATTCTGTGTTTAGATGGACAGATTACATACGCTTTGTTTAATTCATGGCCTTATTTTTTCACAGCGACATAGTTCTGTGTGAGCATTGTTTTAAAACAATATGACAAGTAGATTTAAAACATTTTCATTTAGAATGTGTATGAACACAGTACCTAATGCATAAATTTTGTACTTACTAACAAGGTCAATTTGAGCTTTTATATTTGTAGAATGCAGCTTTAACAACAGTGTCTAATATTATATTGTTTGTGCAGGCATTGCTTGTAATTGACAATAAAAAATACAAACATCAATTCTGAAGGTTCACAGAGAAAATATTAAACAGTTTTCCTCTTACAACGAGAATGCATTAAGAATACATTAAATAAAAGAAATACGATCAACTTTTATTTAAGTGCGTACATAAAATTTAATGAGCGATTTCTACATTGATTTACTGCAGATACGAATACGCGTTCACATTCACACATTATGTGTTAAGTTTTGAAGTATCGATAGCGACACAGCGAATTGATAATAGAATAGATTAAAATGCAAGGCTCGTATCTCCCGTGACATGTTTTAATGACTTTCTCTGGCCACGGCTTGTTTTCCATTCGCGGCTGGCCGGTCTAACTTGGCCAGTATCTTTGCCGGCCTAACGGTGCTGCATGTCGAACTTGAACTGAACTTGCCGGCCGTTCAAGGGTTTCCGCGACTTTCGATATTTGATTTTGATCACGCATTTCGAAGGCGACATCGCGTACGGAATCGAGATGAACTTTAGAATTACACATCGAATTGATTCAATTTGTATGCAATGATTTCTTACGTTTTTGAACTTTATAAAATTTTGGAAAATACAAGAAGGAAAATTCATATAGGGGGCTTTACAATGAAATTAATTAAATGTTTGATAATCAGTTTGAATATTGTCATGAATGAACCTAATTAAAGAGAAATAAATCTAGTTAATAGTCTAAAAGCAATCCTAAACAAACAAATTAGAGCCCTAGCATTTTGTAATGCACCGTTAAAATGTTTTAAAGAAAGTGACAAACGTTTTCGAAATTCAAAATTTATGTAATTAATATCTACTCGTCAATTAAAATGACTTAATAAATCGCTTTAACAATTATTACACCATTCCATACCTTGTCCTGGCTGTAGTTGATTGATGAACGGCGTACATATAACCGAGGAAGTGACATACAGGAACACGACTATCTTCGTCAAGGACCCCATGGCTACTGGCGGTGCGGGCGCTCTGCCGCAGGTGATCACACTGATGCGTTTGCGCACATCGATTGCCTCTTTTAAGCTCCGATAAACAAGCTGTCGGTGTTGATAGCTCGGGATACGAAATTAACTTGATGAGATTTAATAATATTGACGGTGTTAATGGATTGTAGAGACCTAGATTTTGTGTGGAAATTGAGTTGAAGTAATTTATTCTTATGTTTATTATACAATTGCTTGTGAAATATGATATTGGTCTCTAAGTTTCTTTGTTTTTTTTTGTTATATGGAGATCTCACGTAGTTATTTTTGGCACGTCCTGCAAAAGTTTACCGCTAGGTGTGTGCGTGTATTGGTCAACGAATTTGTTATTTAGGAATGATGTTTTTTGGAAACAAACCTTTGTCGGAGTGAAACTGGAGTGATATAATCTTAGCAAAATATTTTATCCCATGAAAGAATTAAGATATTATGGTATTATCGACATCGATTTCGACGCTGACCAATCAGAATTTTTACAAATTACTTACGTTATCGCTACATATCCTTATAAATGAGAAACGTGTCTAAATGCTATCCCCTTTACGACTGAATGCTTTAACATTTATTTTTAAAGAAGCTTATTAAATTAGGATCAGTGTTTACAATACGCGTCATATCGCCTTTAGGTACAGTATTCGTTTGGAACCAGACTTACAACTTTTCTCTCGACCTGCGCGGACGCCCGGTCGTTGCCACCAAGTTGCAGTTATTTAACTTTGATGACAAACTTTGTTTACTGTAAACACGTTTTTAACGATTTCTTTATCTAATGTACTTTTCACGGTTTATGACCGTTACGGAGCTTGGTTTATCTTGATGAGTCTATCACTTAGACTTGAGTATCTATTTTGTATCTAGTACATACTGTGTTTTGTACATAGTGTGGATGCTAAACGAGTTTCAACTTTTAAAATACTTGTATTTAAGACACCTACTTATATCGATTTGAAAATAGAATAACGTTAAGAAAGTTGAGAAATTATGTACTTGTATTTGTAATAATCTTAAAATATGTTTGTAGGCTAACCAGTATGCTAAACAAAATGCTAAGGAAAACACTGAAATACGTCGTAAACCAAAGTTAAGGCCTTTCTCCGCCGGCGTCATTGATTCTAAGAAACGAGAAACACATAAGATTGTGAAGTCAGTAACTAATTCACCTAAAAAAACTATAATTAATTGTAGACACGAAAACTTGATAGAAGAATTAAAAGACACAACGGAAAGGGCAAAAGGTTTAGAACTGACTAATATTAAGTTAAACGACGATAATAAAGCGTTAAGAAAGAAGTTGAACCAAGTCACTGAAGAGAAACATATGGTTGATTTAAAATTGGCCGAATGCGAAAAGTTTGTAGGTAGACTAAGTAAAGAATATGAGCATAAGAATACAGAATTAAAGTCTGTCACGGAAAATGAAAATAGAATACTTGCGGAACTACAAAAGGAACGGAATGACAGGAAAAATTTGACTATACAACATGAGAAGGATTTAGTTGCTGTACATGATCTGCAAAGACAAGTCAAAGAAATGGAGATGATATTGAGGAGGAAGCATCCTGATTCTGTATCTGCTTTAATAGGTGAGTATTTTTATAAACCCTGTGATGCACATACTTTCATTTTATTTTAAGTAATTGATTATTAATTCAACACTGAAACTTTTGCAGTTGCTTCAAAATCGTCAACAGTGGAAGACAATAAGAAAAAGTTATTAGAAGAACGTATTTCTAGACTAGAGCAAGAGCTCAAAGATAAAGAAGACCACTTTCAAGGAATATTATTGACGTTACAAGAAAAGTTTGGCGACATGAAACAGAAGTACGAAAGTCATATAATAGACGTAGAGAGACAGTTGATGGATGACCGGAAGGTCAACACTGAATTGAAGCACAAGTTGAATGGAGCACATAGGACTGATGCAGCTACTCAAACACTATCTAGAAATAAACATACGATATCGACACAAACATTTATAAAACCAGACAGAGCTGCGTCAGCTGTTAGCCGATTGACACAAAATTCCGCCTTATTTTTAAATAGGCTGAAAGAGGATAGTTACTTAGTAGCTACCATAAAAGGTTTGCAATCTGAGCTGACAGTCAAACAGCGAACTATTGCCAAGATCAACAGAGAAACTGAGGAGTTAAGGAAAAACTTGCGCAATCTACAAAAGGAAAAGGAAGGTACGTAAACTGATGAGTTCATTCCAACATTTGTAATTTGTTTTTTGTGCTAAGCTTTAGATTTCTTTTAGTTGTTGACAAACAAAGGACATTAAATTCCATTTCACTTTTACATTTCGTGGAACCTCTTTGGTTTAATTTACATACAATAAATTACCGACTCTTCAACTGTGTTGCTTACGTGTGCTTCTCATGTGACATCATTGGCATATAAAGCATTAGCAGTAGGTATCAAGATTTGTGAAACGGTACTTCGTTGTGAAATAACAACTGACTCCGGATTTGTTGAAATTGTTTGGCAAAAAAATTAGTAAGAAGCAAAGTACCTATAGATTAATCGAAAACATATGGTTTTAAGTTATTATTTATACATCTATGTATAAATAATAACTTAAAACCATATGTTTGACTCACCTTGCTTTCCAGTTAGTGACTTATTTATTTATTCTAGTGTTACTAACTTTGAATCCACATAAGAAGATTCATACCAGAACAAAGTCGACGGAGAATATATTGGCAAGGATGAACACGGAAATGGAAGCCGAACTAGCGGAAATAAGGAAACAAAAGGAAGTGCTAATGCAAGAACGGAACACGTTACTCGATTCACTCAAGCGTACGAACGAGGAATTCATATTGCTGAAGAAAAAGAGGATTCAAGATGTAAGTAACAGTTGGTCTATGGAACAAATACTTCAGTATTTCTTTCGTCACTTTCTTCAGTTCGATAAGTAGTGGAAAGTACAAAAATGAAACCAGCTTGCCAATTGTATTTTTCGTAATAAGTATTTTTTTTTTTTTTGGGTAAGGGAAAATCAGTTCCATAAATATTGTCAACGCGTGACAACAGTCAATAAATCAATATCACTTTTGGATCTACAATCTACCATTTCCTGAATATTACTTACATTCTAAAACCGGGTTCTGTAACCCTCCGCCACTGGTCTGCAGAATTTGTATGAAACGTTTGGTTTTTGCTCTATGAAAACATTTTGAGTAGTAGAGAACAATTTAAATGATTGTGTTAGCGACTATGCTACTGATTGCTTGGTCAGCCGTAAAATTAAGCGGGTGTAACAGTCGAATTATGACGACACTTTCAGGCAATATTAGTGCTTGCCACTATTCGTCATGATGAGTCAGTAAGCGAGTATTCATTGCACACCAATTTCTACTGAAAGTTTATCCATTAATATAAAATATACAAAAGTAAAATGTCCACATTATGAAATCCGGACGTTTTGCTCATTGTATACGGTTATTTATACTCGCGTATCATAAATCATTTTAACAATATAATGCCATATTAACACAATGAGAACGTGGAACTATGAAAATACAATTTTCACCGCATTCTTTCTGCTCGGTCGGTCAATGCGTAACCGAAGTGAATTATATTGTAATGTCACTTAAATACCTAAAGGTGCTGTTTCTGTCCTAAAAAAACATAAAACTTGAGGAAAGGTCCACTTCCACTTAGTTTTGCTGTAAGTATCCCAATTTGTATCTTGTATGCAGGATGGTGACTCGAAAGATAGTTCAAACCAGTAGAAAATTATAGACTGCTGTAGGTGTGGTATCATATTATGAGGCGTCTTTTCCGCAAGATTGGTTAGATTGGGTCCGTAAATAATGTTATCCGGTTCAAAATTAGGCGTTCAATTACCTCGTTGAAGCTAAAATAAATGTTTTGGTAGGTCGTGGGTTTTTTGTTTTCGCACTTACGAGTAGGCAGATTGTAGGATTTGTGCCTACGTCCTTACATATGGCGCAAAACAAATGAAGGATTTGTTTTTTTTTTATAAATGGCATCGCACAGGTCAACCTAGGAGGTTGTCGGCTGCTTAACCGGACTTTCCTGTGGGTGCCTCAATGAAATAAGGCGTCCAGGCAGGGCTACAGATGCCAGACAAAGCACACGCCTTTTTATTCCCGACAAAGTCTAGTCAAGTTATTAGAAAGAGTGCGTCACACAAGCCTATGTGTGACAAAGATGACACTTTACAAACCCGAACTTCTTAATAAAAAAAACTCGATGTGTCATATTTGTTACTAGCGGTACATAAGCTAGATCGATCGTTCGTTAGAATGATCTCCGGAATAATATGTACTTACTTACTTTTATATTTTTCTCTGCAGCTCCACACTCTACAACTGGCACACGAAAAGGAGCTCATGCAGATGAACATGCAAGTCTACCCGCTGCAGGAAGAGATCAAACTCCTCAACAGGACGGTGGAAATCCTTCAGGAGCGCGTGCGAACTGCCGACGACAAGCTCGTGAGGTACCAGGCTGGCATGAAAGACGAGTTGCTTGCTGGAGGTGACAATAATTGTAATAAGAACAAAAGGGATCGTTAGTAGTCAGATATTGCTCATCTATACTGCTGCTTATAGCATACTAAAGTAAAGTTAAAGGAGCGCGTCCGCGTACTTCATTAAACGAAGTACGCGGACGCGCCCCGTTAACTTTAAGTTTTCGCTAATTACGGATCAACCGAAACAAATTTTGTTTCGGTTGATCAGTAATTAGCGAAAACTGGGTCATTTTAATTTTCATGCCCTTTTCACAATTTATATTGAGGTCCGTGCAGTTTGAAGCAAAGCGCAATTTTTACAAACTTTATTGAATGAAATTAGTTCAGAAAATCTTTAGATTAGTTAGTTCGTGTTCGGCACAAAAGTCAACTGTCACAAATTAGGAAATTTTACAATTGTACTAGTATTGTTAAATTATTTTGGCTTTAGAATCAAGTTTTTCAAAATAGCTAAAATATTATTCAATTAAACCAAAGTGAACAAAGAAAGAGTGAGATAGCAAACATAAGATACGTTTTTAAGTTTAATCGGCGTGCAAGATCGGTCGATCGCCTAAATTGTTGACCGTTTGCATCTGAATTGGTCATGCAATCGACGCAGGCGCAACATACCTGATGACAGTTTATGAAGACACGTTACAGTGTTAAATATTCCCGCGGTAAAGTCGATGACCGAAACGGAGTTTGAACAAATTATTGAAGATAAATTATTGAGAATGTAATGCTTACATTACATTCTCAATAATTTATCTTCAATAATTTAGTGTGTGTGTGATAGTGATATTTTTTTGCGGTTGAAATAATATTTATAGTAGTAGTAGTGGCTAGCCACTAGGCGGAAGAAAAAGTTCACAAAGTCAACAGTTTTGTAGAAAAAGAAATGGTTCATATGTCAGATTTATTTTTGTAGAAATGAAGTTAAGGGCTAAAGCGAAAATCAATTTGGTGATTTGAATTTCAAAATCCAAAATGTGTACTAGATTTTATGAATTAAAGCAAGTTGTATTTTTTTCTTATAAATGAAATAAAATTAGTTGTTGCATTTACAATAAGTTTACATTAGATAGGTGTTAGAATTAGAAGATTAGTGGACAAACTGATGTGCCTTGTCTGTGTCCTTTGTTTCATAAAATATTGTTAAAATAAGGTGTTCTCTTAGAAAATAGTACACTATTAGATATAAATAATATATTTATTTGACAAAATCGTGATAAATAAATGCGGGGAAATACATACGATATCTTCTTTGGTTCACTTATAGAACGATGAAGCTCTTGAAACCAAACGTTGTCGACCAACGCCTAAGTATTACATCAAATGCTTACTACTGATTCGATAAAACATTGGTATTCAAGTACAACGATGGATCTCATTGTAAAACCTTGTTTCTGTTATGCAAGTAGAGTACACGCAAGTTGCAAGAAGCTTGGACAATTTTCTCTTGCTACGGGAAACTTAAAGTCAACTTGAATGGAACATTACCATTGGATTGTGACCTCAAGGCATCTGTCCCACCGCTGCTGGCGATTAACGAGCAGCGAGTGCGCTACAGCGCCGAGCGGTTACTTGCTGGTATGCGTATGTACCAAGCGAGAGTCTATCAGCGAGTGTTCTGCCTGCCAAGCGAGCATCGCTGAGCAAGTACTCTCTTTGATAGCTCGTATCTACGACAAAAGCGTACTCGCTAGCGGTGTCAACAGCCAGCGATCAACTATTTATATATGTGTGGCGGCATCTACATCGCTTCATGCGATCTACGCATCACACTGACGTCACGCGAAATCCTGCATCGCGAAAACAGAGTTTACCACGCCATCAGCATATATATAACTTCCTGACTCCAATTGTCAAGCAGTTGCCCACCAGACACGACACCCGTCTGGTCGGAGGATCCTCCCTTTTCTATAGAAGACGAGTGAAGTTTACAACCTGTTCCTCATAATTCTATACTGGTGACCCTGACGTGACCCACACACCTATATGATGCTATATGGTATACGTACTTCTCTCTTTAACTTACACGGGGCCTACAATATTTTCATAGCTTGTTGCTTCCTCATCGGCGGTAGGTCTCAAAGTAGGTGTGAATTAAAAGAGCCTCTACAATGCTAACAATCTAGTCGTGCTGACCAATCTTTTTCAACGAAAAAAACTCTTCTCTCTCTTTTTTTTCTCTTTTCATGCGAGGAGAAATGAAGAAAATCAATATTACTTGCGTGCAAGCTACGTCATATAGGAACGAAGTTTTAGAGAATATTGGTGAACCTATATTCAAGAGAAATTTGTTAGGGAACTAACCAAAATAAATCTTTTACCAGTATCTACAAATTACCTACAGTCAAATCTTGAATTAGGAAAAAGTAAACCATGCAACTGCCAGATAAAAAGATAAGACGAGAATAAAATCTTTCAGAAATATCTTGATTACTATTATAAATAATTATTTATTTGTTTGAAACAATGTCAAGGTTTTCATTATACGTAATACACTGGGACCATATTATTAGTTATAAGGAATTTAGCTTCGAGTGCCTAGAGAAGTGTCTACTTAAGATTATTGTGATCGTCGGTTGTTAACTAGCAGAATTAGATAACGCACGGTAGCATAATTTTATTATTGCACACTCGGCCGCACGTCAGTGGTAATAAAACCAGCATCCTAATTGCTTAACACATGATCACTGTTCACAATCTGAATCATTTTGAAAGATATTGCTAATCCATTGTTTCATATCTTCGACTGTCTGCTCAACAACGCAATGAATGTTGTTGAACTGTCAAAATGAAACAGATTGTGATTAATCGTGTGTTACGCAATTAGGGTGTAGTATAAGCTGTCCTCGGAATTCTATTGAAACTACGTAATAAGCTAAGCTAGCTCAGGGTAAATGTGTTACCCTGGACATGCGGTCGACTGTTCCTATTACTAAGTATACTCGAAACTGAAAGGTTCCTAAGTGTAGCAAAAAAATTCTAGTCATATTTTCGTGAGTGTTTATAAAGCTTTTAACCCACTGATACTGCGAGTCACAACTGTGGTGCCTTGTAATTGTAAAATTAATAAATAAGTATATTTGTGTAAAGCAGTGTATTATTTCAATAGTTCCTCTTTTTGTTAAAACCGTTTCACGGGTTACTCTTTTATTTTGTTAAAACCGCTTCAACAATTTCTCTTTTTCGTTAAACTCTCTTTTTCTTTATCTTGCTATCCTCATTTCAACGACATGAACATAACACAGACAGGTTTTTTTTTGTTTAGAACCTGTTTAACATATTTATCAAAATATAGATATAAGTAAGTAGAATTACATAGCTGATGTTTCCATGTAAAAATAAGCCGTCAATAAAGAAAGTGTTAAATGCACCTAAGCATGCAATACCCACATTTCACTAGCTTGCATCTTAAGTGCAGTTTCTCTCGAGGCATAATTAGATTAGCAGACAGACACTGGTTTTCCGTTGTAAGATAAGCCGGTGTAAACTACATATTGATATGTTTTTTTTTCTTCCATGTTTACCTTGCAATCGGTTGTAAAACTTTAGCAGATATTTTGTGGCATATTGAGTGCTCCATTCTTCCAGCGAAGAATCTGCCTCTGAAAATTGCTTTATTTAGTTAAGTCCCTTATGTGGTGACGTTTGAGCCTTTTCATAGTTATTGGTTCAATTTCAATTTAACTTTATTGCAATCCACAATGTACACATACAGGTAGGAATAATAAAATTAAACAATTATGGACCCTGTCGGGCACAGCAAAATTTTAAATAAGTAAGTAGGAGAGAGGAAGCTTGTTACTAAATATTTAAATTATATTCACTCAGGGCTATGGCTACTAGCGTTATTCGATGTTTGTAAGAATGCATCCTGTGTTCTATTTACTCTTTTACAGAGTCTTTTTTCTGATTTGTAGATGCTCATGTAATTCTGAGGTCTTCATAAACCATGGAGCATACTGATATTTAAACCAAAAACTTGGTTGACAACTTAAATATAAGACAAACTCCTAAATGTCCAAGAATAAGTCTCAGATGTTGACAGTAAGTCAATAAAAAAATCACAAAAATACAATATTAAGCACTTGATATTTTTAATAAAATAGTAGGAATATTATTGTTGCTTGGATGGAATGCATAACATATTGAAAATCATATCAAAACCATGTTGTTTCATTATCATCACTTTCTTTCTGTTTCATAGGACTGTTGATATATTTAGACAAAGAACGGACAGCAGCAAACAGTCCCTTGCCAGTATCTTCTATTTCCTCTGGCGGTACTAAAAACCCTAGTCTTCCCTTGTCTTTAATCTCGATGACATAGGAATGCACCACGCCTTCCGAGTATGCCCAGTCCAGGTAAGTACCCGACGCTGGGTAGATTTTATGATATGTTGCTCCGTATGTGTAGTTCTCTTTAGTTGCTTTGAATATGGACTAGAAAGAATAAATACAAGCATTAAAGAACTGTTGTACAGTCACCAGCATAAATGTATGACTATGGGCAGCGCTGCAAAATTATCTGATCATCAATTGAAGGTATAATTATATATCGATACTTAGCCGGTAAAAAATATGTGATGACTTACAGCCGGCATAATAATCGTTTGCCAGTAACAGCATAAGTATCGGATCGGACCGAGTAAAAAAAGTATCTGATAATACACGAAATCAAAATTATGTGACATGTCATCAGCACAAATATCTATCTACTGTAAACGCATAATTATTATCGTATCGCATATAGACTGCATTCATATCTGACACTATTTACAGTCAAAAATATATCAACATTCTGCAAGAATGAACTTTATATGCCTAAACATAGAGTCGTAATTTGAATGAAACTATGACACTTCTCGAAAAGAGTATCAACCTGTCATTTGATATCGCTGTCTCACGTTTTGTAGCTGCCAGATTCGACGACAATGAGTCAAATAATTTCCAATGTTGCTTTTTGAAGCCGGGCGGCTATTCATAAAAGGCTAACTCATTGTTTGGAGAGCTCGTCACCAACGTAATATGAGCCCTAGAATCATAACACATATTATGCATATTTTGTGGTGAAAGTTTTACTGGTCGATCTGTAAAAATTGCGAGTAGTCTGAGAGCTTTGTCAATTCCTCGAAATAATTTGAACCCGAAATTCGTAACAACCATGTGAAATCGAAGGGCATACTTAACGTTATTGGTAGGTACTCCTGAAACGAGTCGTCGGTTAGTGTTGTGATTATCTGCCTAAGATCCGACTGCGTAGTAAGCTGGTGATATCAAGTGTGTCAAATAATGTATATTTTAACGGTGTGTAATAAAAAAAATGATGATATAAATCCAAACTTTCACATTTATTTTTACTTAGTAACTCAAAAACAAAATAAATTCTTGAATGTACCTACTTAACATTCTATTTAGTATTAAGCAAACTACGCCATAAAATCCTGTTTAAACTGATTATTAATATTTAGTATAACCGCCCAGAGCATGTCTTACGTCCTCGAGCCTATTCCGCATTGACATAACCATATTGTAACAATGGTCCAATCGCCGCATGGACTCCCAGATGTCAAAGCAATGCTGGATCAGTGCTGAATATAGTCATATATTTATGACACGACAAATACCTAGTACTGAACAGACAGCGGGTAAAACATGTTCCTCGATTTCCGAGTCAGCATTACAGAAAGCTCTCAGTGCTTCGGAAAGCACGGCCGTCAGTCCTGGCTATTATTCGTAGGTAGATCTTTGACAGTCTTTACGGGTGGTCAGAAGCCTGAAAGTCTGACAACCAGTATTTCCAAGGAGTATCGTGTTACCTAGTAAATGGATTGTGTGGAGGTTAGATAAGCCGTGTTATTCTGTGGAGCGACCTCCACGGAATAATATTGTAGATGATGTATATTATACTGATATTCAGCTGCATCCAGTTAGACTGGCAGCCTGCGTATTTAATAAATAAAATAAATGAATGAATAAAATAAATACAGTAAATAAATAATCTGAGTAAAGAAATAATAAGTGTACTTACGCTGCGCATTGTCTCAGCCACTTTCATGTGTGTATGGAAGTCTTTTGTGACGAGTTCCCGCGCGCTCCAGGGGAACAGAATCAGATTGCCGTACGAATGTAAATCCATCATGGCGACGGGTTTTTGGTTTAACGACGTTATTAGTTCCTACAACACATTTTATTGTGTAGGTATAGATAGCACTCGTTCGTGTTAAAATTGAAGGATTGGGAAGAAAGGTAACTGTAACGTATATGAAAGTGTAAGTACACAGGGTGAAATTTATTTCATGGGCATCCTCTTAAGGGATCATTGTACTGTATTGAATAACTTTCACTATAGGAACAATCCTGAAATCGCGAAAAAAAGAAAACAATAGTTCAATACTGTACAATGACCCCTTAGGATGCCCATGTAACCGACGGGGTCGAAAGACCAATGCCTGCTGGGGTTGCGGGTTTGTCCGAAAGGGATATCGCGGCCCCGGCACACAGGCAACGGAAGGAACACGGGTGGGTTTTAGTCAGTAAAAGTCTGACACACCCTCGCTCTGCCCAGAGCGGGAGAAGTCATTTGATGATATCCCATCCTCAAAAAAAAAAAGGATGCCCATGTACTTTACAATGACCCCATAAGAGGTTGCCTATGAATTCAATTTCACCCTGAAAAGGTTAGGTAGGTATACCTAGGTACAATACGGCCGATATAACTTGGCAGTTCTGAACATAGGCACTAAGAATTTTCCCGCATGTTCTCTCAGTCACACTCGCCTCATGTCACCATTTGGTTCCTAAAAAATGTTCTTGCGCAGCCTTCTGCGCGAAGTTCGGAACTGCCAAGTTATATCGGCTGTATTGTATACGGACCGGATTATCCAAAAACCACTAAATAAAAGACATATGTACTTAAGTGACATCCCGCCAACCCTCATTCAACCCGCGTGGTGGATTACGGCTCAGTACAAAGAGGAGGCCTGAATTATTTTAGGTAGGTACCAAACTACTCTACTTTTTACACGATATTTTAATTATAACTTACGCGTAACGCTCTTGTTTCCGGTTCAGAAAAAGCATAAGGTCCTGAATAAGTCATTTTACATTCATTGATTTCTGTTATGCCAGCGATACCCCAGTCTGAGCTGGAAATCGAATTTGTAACTTTTGTTAGATTACTCGTGGAAGTTTTACTGATTAGGTTTTACTGGTAATCTGCACACTGCACAAGCACCTACTTATTTTATTTATACATAGAACCTTTTGTCCCGAGGTCTATAACAAGACATAGATATACAGGGAGGCAGGGACATCGACGCGAAAACTGTTACCTACCATGGTTTCAGTACGAGCTTCTGAACCCCCTCTGCGTTGAAATTTATCGTCGGTTATTTTAAAAAAAACCGCTGTTCCATACACTTTGACCGCGCAGGTATTGTATTTATCTGTGAAACGGCATCACTTTTTTTTTTAACAACCGACGAAAAATTTCAACGCAGGGGTTCACAATCATGTACTGAATCCATGGTAAAAGTTTTCGCGTCGATGTCCCTGACACCCTGTATAGATCGTCACTTACTCAAAATTCCTGTTTAAATCGACTCCACGGCAGCGCCTGAAGATGCTCCGATTCTTCCGCCACAGCCGGTCAACCGTGTGCGTGTACACGTATCCATCCGGGTTCCATACTGGAATTATTAACCTATAACATAACATCACACCCTGTTATCGCCGAAGCGTTAAGCATAGGTGTACCTATAGCACACCCACATTTGGCCCCAGTCCCATGTAATAGGGGGCGAGCTTATTTCCATCAACTGGGCAACAAATCCAGACTCCGGGCTGCTACTGAGAAATTCCGGATGGAAAGACCAAATAACACTTAGCCCGACCTGCGAATCGTAGCGCTTACGACGTCGAGACCAAGGACGACATTTAACTGACTGTTAAATCAATTAAACTCAGTAAAAAGAGTGCTGTAATGTTTGGATTAGGTAAAGGTAATGTTTTCGTCATTTCTGTCCCTTGCACACAAGGCATAGTGGTCGTACGTGCGACTGCTGAGCAGGCAGCCCCCTGCCTCTTGGGTTCGGTTGGGTGAAGTGTTACTGTGTTACAGGTTTTAACTATTATGAAATTGCAACAATTAATTTGTCTTGACAGCGCTTTTAACAGCGTAGCAGGCGATTTTCTTAGTTCAAATAGACACTACTACTGACGTGCCATTCGGGTTATCATTAACTAGTCCGGACTCGTCTGGCTTCTTGGCCCGCAGTGCAAACTTTGTCCAGCCTTGTCTTTTGTCCGGAATTTTCGACTTAAGGGAATTTCTTTTAGAAAATAAAAATAATTAAATTAATACTGAAAAAAAGATAGATACAAACTTAAGTTTTATTTTCAAACTTATGAAGCAGGATTAGGAATATGTTTCAAAACGATTCAGATCCTGAGGATCGCACGCAATTTAGGTAGTTGGCTGTCCACACTAGTGATTAGAAATTACCCGGTAAGAGTGCCCTATGCTTGAAACACAATTCTTAAGAGTTAAGTATAGAGGGCCTTACCAATTTTTGTTTTTGATATAACTGCGCTGTTTATCAAACTTGGTGACGATATTATTTAGAATGTACAGCGCAGATGTTATCGACACCCATTCGCGAGCATGTGACCCTCCTGTTATCAATATTATTTTGTTTTTTGGGTTACCATTTGTTATATTGATCATCTAGAAAAATAAATAACATTAGAGCTTCAAAGAGACAAGACCTTGCTTTTTCCTTGTTTTTGTTTCCCGCAAATAGATAAAGCTTGACTTAGATTTTGTTGAAAACTAGTGTATGTAGGAAAAACCCGCATTTACGTACCCACTTGGTGGTAACGTGGTATCTTTTCCGCTTTGTATTGTATTATTTCATCCAGAGCATTGCATTAGAAATTGGCACCTGCTTTTTTGCATACCTAGCTACCAATAGATAGCTTGACGAGCGAAATGCTGCGCAGTGGATTTTCCAAGGCATTTGGTATGCTTATAAATTGTTTTAACACTGAAGTTATACATATAAAAAGGAAATCATCTGCATCTTAAACGATTTTTATTCTGGAGAAAATAAAGTTAACATTCATTGTAAAAAAGCCACTCACCTTTATTGTTCTATTCTCGGCAGTATATCCAATAGTTTGTACTCTACATATAGAAGAATACTCTTCGGCCAAGAAGTTGTAATATTCTTCAATAATATTTAAAGTAGGGAATTGGTGCCAGCTTAGGCGGTGACCTGGTTTTTGTTAAAAGTTGAGCTTCAAGTTATGTTGTGATCTTTATCATTGGGCACTTTTGGAGTAGGTATGTAGGTATTATTGACAAAGGGATTAAGTATCAGAAAAAAAATAGTACATGCATATGTAGGTAAATCAAATTGCCAGCATAAAATACATCAGCAACGTTGATAAAGCTTTTCTGATTTTTTGTCTGATTTGGGGGCCTACCACAACCTCTAAAGCAGTATTATTTTAATCTTACTTCAGTGGGGGAAAGAGATGGAGCTATACGTCCTGTAGAGCTTCATCTCTTTCCCACACTAAAGTAATATTAAAATAAGACTGTTTTAGAGGTGGCGGTAGGCCCCCAGGATTTGAGTGGACCATGGAGCTTCTGGCTTGGCCGTTTGGCTACAGTTTGATGAGGACATTAACTCAGACTGTTCTTATGATTGCAAGCATGCTTTAAATATAAACCAGTCTCAGGATTCTTAATCCTGAGACTGGTTTGTATTTAAATTGGCAGCACGCAGTGAGCAAGCGTGATGATAGCTGCTCGTCCCTTTTCTCAAGAAGCCATTTTTGTCCTGCAGCTGTTAAACTACGCAGGCTCATATTTCTATATAGGTAGGTACCTAGGTACCAATAGTAATATGAGCCTGTGAGTTATAATATTATTAACCAAAGTCATACGTACCTACTCTAAGCGTATTCTGCGTCCATAGCGAAGGTACGACCTGCTGAGTGGCAGCTTCGATCCTTCGCTGCACATCCATGATAAGCACCGTGTGGCTCAGGTTCCTGGCTACCAGCTGGCGGTATACCTTCACTTTGTGTTGACCACGGACTAGGAAATCCGCTCGTGTGGGACTTAGGCTCCATATTGATATGTCTGTTGTCATAATGTTGAAAAAAGAAAACTGTTTTTACAAAAAAAAAAAAAACACAAAGTGAAAAATGACTTTAATTTTGGAAGTTGGTGTCTTTGGTTTTTTCTTTTTTTGAATTTTCGTTTTTTTTCACTTTGTAGTGTTTTTTTAAGTCGGTTGTTTTTTTTTACTTTTCACTTTTTAGTTGTGGTAGCTATTTACCCCACACAAATTCGAATGCCACGACCTGCTATGTAAATAACAGTGACAGGAAGTTATCATCATATCATCCACATATACTAAGTGGGAGAAATTCGTATTATTGAAGCCTACTCAAAAACTATCCAAGCAAAGTTAACAAAAAAAATTATGGGACCAACTTAATTAAGAGCATACCATTTCATATAAAAAATAATTTTCAAAATCGGTCCACAATAGACGGAGAAATCGATGGACATACATGAAAAAAAAAACATACATGTGCTACGAACATAGAACCTCCTCCTTTTTGGAAGTCGGTTAGAAAAGGACGACTGGTCCCCTAAGACGACCCACTGACCGACCTGCACCCTAATTGCGTAATACACGATCAATCACAATCTGAATCATTTTGAAACAGATTGCTAATCCATTGCTTCATAAGTTTGAAAAAAAATCTGCTCAACAACGTTAATAACGCAATGAATGTTGTTGAACTGTCAAATTAAAGATTAGTCTTAATCATTTACGGAAATGCGTTACGCAATTAGACAGCCGGATAAGATAACTAAAACGTTGAACCTAAACTACTAAACAAGACATTAGTTGGTTGGGTTAACGCACATAATAATAATACCTATTACGAGTATTATGTGCGTTGACAGGATAATGCCTGGGTAAAAAAATATAAATTCTAATTAGTCCGTCAGTCAGATAATAAAAAAATATTAGACACGTATTGTTTGCTTTATCATATTAATAAAAAAATACTTAGATAAAACGCATTTTAAGTTGGGGAGAGTGGGTCGCTACGTCACAAGTAAAAATAAAATCTACAGAGGTACTCGTGACGTCATAGCACATTTTAATTCAACGTATCGTCGTAATCTTTAGATTACGTAAAAAAAGAAAAAATACGTGTCCAATATTTTTTAATAATCTCCATGACGGACAAAAAAAAATTTGACGTCATCAATAGTCTGTTAGTTTAAGCCTACCCTCAAATAAGACCGCTTTATCTCGTAACTCGTTTTTTAGCAACTTTTTCCAGGTACCTAATTTGAAGAGAGACTAATGGTAAAGTTGGATCAACATCAGCAAACTCCGCTTTCAGTTTCGTCACAGCTATTATAATACTAGCGACCCTAGCGTAGTTTCGTCGTTGCCATACTAGAACCTTTGTAATCTCAAACCTATGGCTGTATTTATAAAGCTGGAAATTCAAATACTGTTGCATATTTGGTTTCTCGAGCCGAGGTTGATAAGCTTGCCAGTTAATCCCATGCAGGGTTGGCAAACAAACAAGTTGTTTTAAAACACGTATTTTAATGTCAATCCAATTTGAAATAAAACAATGTTTTTCATTAAGAGTTTAAAACAAACATTATGAAAAAAAAATGGTTTTAAATCAAATTTTAATAGCGAATGAATGGAAATAAATTAAATGTTTAGAACTTGAAATAGCTCGAAAAGAAATTAAAAAGGTTAGATAGTAGGTACCTACCTAGATATATTATATTTGTAATCTAAATTATGAAAGTGAAATGAGATATATTCGGACTGAAAGTCCGACTTATTTATATACCTATATACACTTCGTCGCCGGTCGAAATGAAGTAATGTAAGTGGTTCAGTAGCTGTGTTATAGGTACACTTAGATTGACCACAAAATAAAAGTACCTAAGTATGTTTACAGATTAGATAGTATAACAGTTAGTAGGTAAGTACTAACTATAACTACATAGTAGGTATGTTATTCTGATCGATTTTTGTAAATAATCAGGTTAATTTTAAAATAGTCTAGAAATTAATCTTAATAGGCCTGATCGATTTGTGTTGATAGTAAATTTGATAAATCGCTCAAAAGAAAAATAACTCTTGTTTAGAACATTTTGATGTATAAAATAAAAATGTTTTTTTTTTCCAACTCTGATCTGATGTACCTACATAATATACAGGATGGTTAAATAACCGACGAAAATTTCCACACAGAGGGGTTCAGTGTCATGTACGGAATGCACGGTAACAGTTTTCGCGTCGATGTCCCTGCCACCCTGTATTGTGTAGGTGTATCTAAAATTATAATGTCCTGCTCGTGTCTGACTGGCAAACTGAGTCGATGTGTTTGATTAGGCGTGCTACGCTTACAAAATGTATATTTGATTTTGCCGCCCGGCTGTGCCAAATCACACCTTACTAATTAGCTGTGGTCGCGGTAGCGCTCACGAATAGACTGCTTGTCAAAGACAAACCTTAGTGCTTCTAGTAAGCAGGTACCTACCTACTATAGTGGGAGACTTAGGATTGCGAGGTATACCTATATTTAGCTCTGCCAGTTATCTAGTGTTTGAAAACGTGACCAATAATTCCCTAAGGGCCGGCGAACAAACACCTTATAGGTACACAAATATTGACTTATAAACTTTCGTCTGCCCGAGAGCGCATCAAACCGAACAGCAGGTCCATGGTTATTTATTTTAGACTTAATTTTAAGGAACGCAATTTTGATATTTGCATGGCAGGGACAACCGCACTTCGTCAGGTCTGCGCCTTTCCTAATTGGCGAGTAGATGCTGAAGTTTTATCACGAATCTACTCAAATTGATGACGTAGGTCCTGTATCTAAAGATAAACCGATATCTAGTCTTAACTATCTTCTAGCCAACACCGTTTACAAATGATGTGGACTGCGAGGAAGAATAAGTCCACTGTCCAAGTGATCAAGATAACTGAAATATGCTTTGATTTTGGTGCACTAGAACAACAGTCGGCTTGCGGGTTCTAGAGATTTTAATGTCACATCGTTATCTATAAAAAAAAAAAACACTACTTGTCACAATCCCACGTTTATTAGAAAACATAAACCCTGAGCGTTCATCCAAAAAGTTCGCAACGTCGCAAATAGCTGTCAAATATTTACCTATTTTGATTAATTTGGCAATAGTACTGTATGGAAATAAGAAATGTGGCTAACTAGCCAACTAGAATATTAATAATGAATTGCAATTATAACAATGAATTTGATGTTGTAACCTTTTTAGGTGAAAAAAGGCATTTGGAAAGTTTCCAAATACTTTTTTTACATCTAAAACTAAATATTCGGTGTTACGATATTAATTATTGCATTTCATAATCTCGTAAGATCAAACCTTTGCTATCGACGAGTCTATTGATGAGCTGCACATCTTCAGCGCCACGCAGCTCAACCTGCCACACTTGAGAGCCATCGTACGTCACTTTAACTTGAGGAGATGACACATGGATCACTTGAATAGAACACTAACATCAGTATCAACCTAAGATTATTCCAATATTTTTTTTCGAAAGATTTCACTTACCTACCGAGAAGAAAATCCAATATGTATGTACAAAAGGCATTTCATTTCGGTTTACTACAATTGAATAAATGTTATTGGACATTTTACTACTCAGATAAGTTTTTATCGATTGTACTGTTCCACCTGTTTGGCTTTGTGAAAACGTTTTTTTTTTTGTTATACACAAATAAGACGCCAAAGATGATGCAAGTTATATATGTTTATTAACATTACTATATACAATCATTGTAATTTGAAAATAGAAACATATCATATTGAAACTCACATAAATTTATTAAAACGTGACAATTATTAAAACATTAGGCTTGGTGTTAAACATTATTGCTACCATCAGGCTGGACATCATTTTCATACTCGGCATATAAATAAAATAAATGCCACCAAACATTTAATTCTCGCAACGCAAGTCATTGCATTACTACATATTGGGTCTCTAATAAGTATCACAATAAATTCACTTATTATAAATAAATTATAAAATCGTCAACTGTCTAAGTCTTAATATTTCAGTGTAAAAACAATGTCAAAAACGATTCACTATTATATCTGATCACGTGGTCCATTGTTGTGCATAAAAACGCAAACTATGCTTTTACCAAATGTTTCCTTAGTCTCATATCACGATAGACACAATCATCACCAATTCATTGTCAATGGAAATGACACATATTAGTCTATTTATTATGTCTTCTAATGAAAGTACATCGATTTTTAAAGAATACACTTTATATGCTAATAAAAAAGCATCTCACATTTGAAATGAGTGATTAGACACCGAACCAGCGTTTCACCTCATATTGGACATCAATGATCACTCACAATAATTCATCGATAACAATTTCGAGTCAACGAAATGGCCGTAGGGCTAAATAGATACGAGAGCGTTTCACAAATCACTAGTTGATATTAAAGTAGCGTGTTCTGTATGTGAAGCGCGCGCTCCTGCGCTAGTCGGCGTCGCCGTTGGTGACGGTGAGCGGTTCCTCGTCCTCGTTGTAGTCGAGTGACAGCACGGAGGCGCGCCTCCTCTTGCCGACAGGCTCGCTGCAGTCGCTGCCCGAGTACGTGCGCTTCTCGGGCGACGCCGGCCGGTTGCCGTTCACCGTGGCGTGCGTGGCGCGCAGCTCCTGCTGTAGGAACAGCACCGTGCTCTGCATGCCTTCCACATCCTCGTCCAACTCCTGCAGGAACTCGTCCAGTTCTGGAATCACAAGTTTTAGCGTGAATTTTCTCGAAAATAGCTACAGATATTGAGGGATATGGAATCATACACACCTGATTGTGATTTTTTAACTTCTTCACTAAAACTCTTCTGTAATGCCAGATCGCCTTCTAACTTCGCTATCCGACCGCTCGAAGTCATTCGTCCAAGGTCTTCATTTTCTTGGTGTAACAGCCTGCATTTTGCCATAAGTTTCTTGCCTGTGTTTGAGTCTGGCGTGAACTTCCACGCCGATAATTCGTTCTGAGTTTCCTCTAATCTCGCTTTAGTTGATGTTAGTTCTTGTTTTAACCTTAAAATTAGTACATTAACAGCTGGATCTAGTAGCGTCGGCCGCCCGTTAAGACTGGCGTGGGAAGACTTTAATTCCGTAATTTGACTCTGAAATTTAGAATAATTTCTATTATGAATCTTGATCTTAAAAGTAATCTTATTGCATTCTTCTTAGATTGCTGTACAGGGACTTCCACACTGTAACAAAGTGAGTACTCACTACATAATCTTGTATTTCCTGCTCCTTAGCTGCAAGTCTTCTAACTAAGACCTTCTCCCTATGTTGTGACTCAGCATACTGCTGTTTTATCCTATCTTCTACCTCTTTCGCCTTTTCCAGGCTTCCTGTACACATCAATTATACAAATTAATAACTAGTCTTTGGTTATGTTAAAGAGGATATTAGGATTTCACATTAGAATTTCTTGTTCCTGCAAACATACAGTATTGTTTTGACATCATAATAATGCCCCTAACTTATTTTACCTAATATCCGTAAACCCACTTTAAATGCATGACATTTTGTCTTCCATGTGATATTTTTATACTTCACACAGTGATAAGATAAAAGGTTATCTCAACGTAATTGTATTGTGGACACAATGTTATGCATTTTGTGTGGTTATTTTGTTTAAATGATTACAATATAATAATCGACAACACCTTAACTAAAATTATACAAACATTAAGGATAGTAACAAAGTCCTGTTTAGATTGATTAAATAACTAACAATGAATTTAAACCAGTAATATATTAATATAATAATGTATAATTATATAATGAATTTAAAGTTGGTTATCAGAAAGCAGGTTTGATTTAAAAAAAATGCTACTGTTTCTGGCTACATGATTCCATGGATATTTTTTTTTTTCTCTCTGTCATGTAGAATCTGACGTGAGTCTATAAAGTGCAACAAAAATGAAATCATAATATTTGAATTAATAGAACAATGTCAGTAACGTAAAAAACGAACTAAAGCTTTCACATTGATCACAAAAACTGGTGATGGGTCTACAGCACCTGGTCCACACATGGCCTACCCTAGCCATAGGCCTCTCAAAATATCCCATAGTAAAGCCAGTGTCATCCTTTGTGGTGTCCTTTCCAATATCTTGATAAGGAAATCTGCTGAGAAATTTCATGTTAGCTGCAGTTGTGATTGTTTGACCAACATAACAATTAACATGAAATTTCACAACAAATTCATCTTCTAAAAACATAACCCTGACAATATTTTATAAAATACATTTTACAAATTTGCTCTAATAAAGTATACACCTTTGCAATAAGTGTTTTGAGCCTTATTATGCAAACCGAAACATTTTATGAATGATTGCAACCAATATTGGTAAAATCTAAGAAATATAGAAATAATGCCATATTATTTTAATATATGCGAAATTGTTTTTTTTTAATGATTTGATTGGTAAATCCCCTCCATCCCTCCATATTGGTGCCCAAGATGTATCTTGGGTATCGATATGCCTGCCTCCTTTGGGGCTACTGTAAAACCCTTATTTTACAAGGGTAAAACAAGGGTTTACAACTTTATTACTTTTGGCAATAAAGTTATATTTATCTTTTTTTTCCATTACCATTATTCTATTATCATTTGAATGTGAATATAACTTGAGCTTTTATGAGTAATATTAAAAATATGATTTTAACTAAAGTTTACACTAATATTATAAAGAGAAAAGATTAGTATTTTTGTTAATGAATAAACTCAAAAACTACCAGACTAATTTTTAAAACTCTGTCACCAGTAGGATGCTATATTATCACTGAGTAACATAGGCTATAATTTATAAAGCTATCACGCGGTCTAGCCTCTGGCGGATGGTAATGTTTTATACAAATACGAATGTTTCAACAATTTAATGTAGGAATGGTTTTGTAAATACCTATTTCCTACAAGCATATCTAATGCTCGCTGAGAGCTATTTGTAAATCAAACTTGGTAGGTACCATCAGCGAAGTGCATACCTAACCAGTTTCAAAACAAAATCCCGTGAATATGACGACCACATCTGTTACCAGCCCGGTGCTATAGATGCCGAGTGCTGCAAGCAAGAATATGAACTTCTATGGTACCTAACAAGTTTGATTTACAAATACCTCAGTAAGCATTTATTTTGAATTATTTGTTTTATATAGGTAGTTTGCTACTACATTCTTACTGAGTAAATAGTGCTAAAAGTATACAGAACTTTCCAGATAAATAACTTAAATATATGGTCAAAACAAAATACCTACATAGTTTTAATTTTAACAAACATTTAAGATAGTACAATTTAAAAAAAATTAACTATTCACTTGTGGCAATATTTTAAAATTATATTTATTTCAAAAACTCTAATATTTAATTAAATATCTTAAAGTATCATGTGCTTTGAGCACTATCTGTGCCATTCAGTTACTAACTTGTTTTATGATAGCAAGTCTATATTCTAAACATATATTCTCTATTTCTAGCCTTCAAATTAACAATGAGTATTTTTGTTTTACATTCTATACTTATAAACATATGCAACATCACAATAATTATGTAAATAGTTTCTAGTAATAGGTTTTCTTTTAATTATTATATTTATGTCCATAAACTTACACAAATAAATAAGTAGGTATGTAGAAATAGAAATTAAGATGTGTTAGATATAATTGCTGATAAGCTATGAACATGGTTCAGTAAGTATTTATTTATGAGTTACATGCAATGACTCAAGCTGAGTAGCAATGTAGAGCATTAGTTGGAAGCAAGAGAAATTAAATATACTGAGTTTATTTTGACCAAGATAACATTAGAGGCATATTGCAGGGTATAGACATAATTATTTTAAGTTAATATGAAATTAATTCACTTTAACTTGTATTTTGTTTGGCAGTTTAGCCTTTTTTTTTTTAAATACACTGCTTATGGTAAATCTTATTTGATACATCTTCTGCTATCAAAGCCAATATAACAGACAGCAAAAGAATGATCAAATAATTAATCTATAGTTCTAGATAGATGGCAGAAACATAAACAGATCAGGTGTTCAAAATATAAACAAGTTTCATAAATAAAAATTAACAATAATTGAAGACAGAAGATAAATAAAGCATATACAAAACAAAATCTTAACAATACAGCAAAAGAAGTGATGAAAACATATTTACTTTTTCACGTGAGCAAAGACCGGATAACTCGGCAACATTCTTAGTTACCGAGGGTAGCGGAACACCACTGAACATGGACACAGCTCCAGGATTATCTGGAGACATCACACGGCCTTGTGCCGATATATGCACTTCCACTAAACACTCCACTGGCACCGCTCTTACACAGCAAAACACCATTTCTTCGTCTTCACCTTTTAGAACTTAAAACACCTAAATACACCCCGTACCACAATTCTTTTTATAACTAAACAATTTTCAGTATCACAGTAACATTTCATTAAGTCATAACAGTATCACTAGTTAATTTAGTTAAAGTATTGTCGATATAGAGATAACATAACAACTCGCGGGTCGTGCGTCGTAACGTCGCCGACCTGACGCTACCAAGCCGATGTAACTTTCTTAAATACCTTCCAACTGCTTGTTCAAAGTTTCGAGATGGTCAATGTACAAGTCCTGGTTTCTCCACGCGGCGCGGAGCGAGTCAGCCGCGGCGGCCTCGAGCTGGTGCGGGGTCAATAACACGCGCGCTAAGCTCGACCCTCCACCACCTGCTCCACCTTCACACGACGCCTCGCCATGTCGCTCTGTCTCCTCGGACATTTCACTCTTACAATAACTTTAGGAGTCCCTTTTCAACTGCAAGCAAATAATCACAGTTAAATCCTACAAAGAGATTCATTTGCATTTCTCCGCCGTTATCAGAAACCTGTAGTATCGTAAATTGTGGTTATCAACAAGAGGCTAGGCTACTTACAGTTGATTAGTGTAATTTTAGAGACTTAATTTATTTGGAAATGACTATTATTTACATTAAATATCACACACTAAAACTATCTCAAATATTTTACGAGGTCATCAAACGAAACACGACAAGACAGACGCCATTTTATCACATACATACCAATAAAGTGTGACCAACACAAAATATGTTGAAATCCAATCCCAATAAATGAAACACCGCTAAAGATTTTATCACGATAAAATTACTGTATTGTTTCCCTTTGTATATTTATTAATTGTGTTTATAGATGATTGATCACAAACTTTTCCTGTTTGGCCTTTCTATCTTATACTTTACTTGGCAATATTAATTGTTAATAGTGGTGTCCAACGAAAGAAAATGTTACGGTTTATGATAATCAATTGATTAATCATTTGGCGGTTTCTTTGAATCAATTGCAGATTTTAACATATTTCTATTTGTTTAACTGGACTGCGGCGAAGTACAGAAAGGGAGTAATGTTTTTGTTGTTAAAAGAATTAATTGTGCACACAAGAATGGACCATAGATGGTAATTTTTTTTTTTATCCCGAGTTGCCAACAAAGTCTGGATGTACCCATGGTCTAATAAAACTAGGTCTGGCATTCCGGGACCAACACATGCTTACGTCACTATCCAGTTGCCACTCTATTGCAACAAAACACGATTTAATGAGGTACCAGGGAAACCATATGTGCAGAAGGAATTATTGTCAAACTTCCTTGTCTTCAACGTAATCTTTAATCTTACAATATGCTTTCTTGATAAGGACACGTTTGACGTGGGTTTTGAACTTTCTATCGCGAAGTTCTGTAACCGACTTTGGCAACTTGTTATAAACGCGAATACTGTTTATAAGAAATGAGTTTTAGTTAATCTAAATTTGGGTATCACAATTTCATGTTTACTACGTGTGTTTATATTATGGAAATTACTTCTTATTTTCAAAAGTTGTAAGTTTTTGCGAACATACAAATACTTTCTAAAATATTAAGAGAAGGCTAAGTTAGTCTATCAATTTCTGTGAATTTATTTCATATATATAAGAAAGAAGGAGATATGCCCGGTAGTTTAAAAAAGTATTGAAACCCGATGTCTTCACTAGATCCCCTCTACCTTGCCCACAACTACACATGCAGATCAGTAAACCCAATAAATACGAGGTCGCGCCACACTTGCAATTTATAAATCATAACGTACTACACAATTCATTATAAACCTTATCCCATCAAACACAGCGTGTATGTTACCATGCACCGTACAACACACTCAAACGAAAACATCGAACGCTGAAGTTGTGCTGTGCAAAAGCCATTTATTTTACATATACGCTAGTGATTGACTAAATCGGAAAGATATCGATTCTCCTATTTATTATTGTAAGTATTAACATTTTTGGGAGTTCCTAAAAAATAATAAATAAAAAACGATATACATATAATAAGATTATATAAATAAACAAAACGTAGCAAAAAAAAAAAAAATTAGGTAAATCTAAAATTTCAACATTAGGTATGAGAAAACTAAATGAGTATAGAACAAGATTTTACATCGGTCTTCCAATCAAGCTATAACTGTTGACAAATTGAAGAATAAACTTTAATAGTAATATATAAATTCATACGACAATCGACATTGTTGTCGATAGCCTACGTTTGTGGATCTGCACAACCACATCACTAGCTCGTCGCAAGACACAGCGGCAGTACTACACGATGCAACCGCTTAAAGAACGTATCGTTTTGTGATTTTTACATTGCTTGTCCAGTTACTTAGCGATATACTTTGTTAGTGGTAAATAAGCAATGTATTTACTACAATAATAGTACAGTCGCTGTGATATATGAAAACAAAAATAACGTACTAAAGGCAAGAAATATTTTACGATTTGTTGTTTTTCATGATTTTCAACACAAATATAGTAAAATACTTGTGCTGATATATATATTATGTGGTTCTATGATTTATAAAGTTTCTAGTTTAGCTTCGATTTTTACAAGAAACCACTGAACAACACGGTATTCTTAAATGTTATCATCACTTATCACGATCGCGTTCGAAAGTGCAATAGTTAGCGGAGACGGTCATTTGCCTGAGGCATGAGCATTGTGAGCATTACGCGCGGACACAGACACGCCCCCATGCTACTTTTCTTGTTACCTATTTATATTTCTATGATTTATTTGTATGGGACTCACGAGGACCCATTTTAAAGATTGCGCGAATTGCCTTTTTTTTTGTAAAATGAAAATTGAATCTACGTCAGCTGTCGATCCCCACAACAGAACGCCACAAGACTTATTACTGTGGAAATAAGCAAAGTGTACTAACTTAGCTGTGGCTACATCAGTCAACTGCCTTATTTGTCTTACTGCATATTCAGCTGAACTTAATGTAGATAAGTTCAGCTGCATATGCATTATGCGCTGCATAAGTATGCGCCCACATTACTTTCAGGTAGCTGAAAGAGCTCTAATGTGGGTGCCCCGTTGCAATCTCGAATCCTTAAGTAATTCCTAGAAATATAGTTTCCGTAATAGAATCTAGTTTCTTGCCATCGAGTTTAAAATTTAGACCTACTTGAGGTACATTTGGTAATAAGAACTTAAGAGATTTAGTTTTGTTCGCATTAAGTAAAAGATTAACTGCAAACGTAAGTTTGTACGCACAATATTGAGTGATTTACCATGTTTTTTTTAAGACCATAGACTTCATAGAGGTTTTCCTGTAATCTATAAGCATAGAACTATTCTATGCATTTTTTTTAAATGTTTTGGCTCAGTAGTTTCGGAGATAAGGGGGGGAATGGTAAATTATCATCTACTTTCTTAAATATCTTTAAAAGTGTTTATTTTAAAATTATAAAAAAAATGTATTTGAGACCCTCGCAATAAGGCCTTTCATTTGATATGTGACACGGTACAGAACGCAAAACTTACGTTTTAAATTTTCTTGATTACCCCCCATATTCAAAATTCATTTATTTACGTTACACGTCCGTGTTTGGGTCATAGAAATACATAGGTGTGCCAAATTTCAATTAAATTGGTCCATTAGATTCGGAGTAAATTGGCTGTAACAGACGGACAGACAGACACACGAGTGATCCTATAAGGGTTCCGTTTTTGCCTTTTGAGGTACGGAACCCTAAAAACTAATAATGCAAAAAAAAACACTAACAAAATAATTTGATTACTAGCGCAAAAATTACATACAAGCTACTCATACGTCTTTGGAGCGCCAAGGGTAGTAATATCAAAAAAATTAGCGCACTTACCGTAACGCAACCACCATTCTGCGACACGTGCTGGCGATGACTGAGATGTCCTTGAACGCGCGAAGGATCAAAAGAGAGAGCAATATATCAAAAACGCGGGCGCCTCTGCGACGTAGAGTACACAAAGACTCTCGTTCCGCATAAAAAACAATCGCTTATCAATCTGGGGTTAAGATAACCAGAGATTGATAAGCGATTGTTTTTTATGCGGAACGAGAGTCTTTGTGTCCGCCATCTCCTTTACATAATCTCCTCGAAAAAAGGATGAAACCCATGCTAAATATTTAGGTATTCAGATCTAGATCATGCTCAGGACAGACAAGACTTAGACGACATGAAACCCTATGATGGCAGCAGCACTAGTCAATACCATTAATGAAACAACAACAGCTTCATTTTTAATTTAATATTTTATTACTTAATCAATTAATTTAACAATTAACATCTAATTAATGTTTAACATTAATTTAGTTGGAATTTCTTATAATACACTATCAAGAATCATAGAACAGATCATTTATTTATATCACAATATGTACAATGGAATGTTTTTGTTCGTAGGGTCGGAGCGCAATCGCGAAATGTCAATATGGTCTCCAAACTTCTTGGTTCCCCGCTCCGTAGAGGCTGTGTTTCACTTCGTCGTTGGGTTCGCACGTCTGGCCCATGCCACTGGCTTCGCCGGCCCCTTGGAGCTCCGTAGTAATAGAGATGCCTCCGTCAATATCGCTAATTTTAATTTCGCTCGGGAAACATTGTTCTAGGTTGTGTTTGTCGCCCGAGCTGTGCAGATGAACGTGTATTTGGTTTTGATTGACTGTTGAATAGAGGTTCGGGAGTATCATCTGAGGGTTGGGGTTGATGTATGGCGCGTGTGATTGTAAGCAGCTTGGATTGTTGTTTATGTTGTTGTATTGGTAGTTGTTGTAGTTGTAGGTATTGCTGGGCCAGGAGTTGTAGTAGTTGGGGTCGTATCGCTGCGCTGACATGGCGGGGGGTGAGTTGAGTTCGGTGAGTGCGGAGCCGCTGCCGCTCGGACTGCCCTTCACGAAGCCGGTGGTGCTCGGTTGGAAACCGCTGTAGTCGGAGTGGCCCAGCGGGATTTCAGGAAGCACTGCGGAGGAAAGAAAGACTCATTATTATAAATATCTGTTTAGATAAGGTGGAGGATCGTTAACTGCACCATGTTCACTATTGATAATGTTTTCAGTGAGATTGTACAGTCACAAAAAATGCGGTTGATGTGGTGTGTTTCCCAACGGTGATAAGTAGGAAGATATTCTTCGTCGGGTACTACATAGGGAAATATTGCGAATAAACTCAAACAATTATATCTAGCGCTCTCGTTTAGATCAAATCATTTGTGTAGAGGGCTCTAGTTCATAAAATAATTGAATAATACAAGGAATATAGGTATGTGGTGGTTCGGTCCCTATCATGTGGTGAACCGCTCCATTACGGCTGACCACGGCTTGAATGGAGGAAGTCCGTTTATCAGTATTTAACAATGTGTGACGCAAATTGTAATGGTATTAGAAACACAATTTTAATGAGGTGCTGTTGAAAATATTAGGTACATAACTTTGCACTTTTTCCCCTAGGGCAGTTACTACAAAGCGTCTAAAGCTATGATTACCCCATTTCCACATACTAATCGTAACTAATATTATAAATGCGAAGGTGAGTGTGTTTGTTTGTTACGCTTTCACGCAAAAACAGCTGAGCAAATTTGGTTGAAATTTGGCACAGGATTAGGACTAGGATTAAGCATACTTTTTATCCCGATATTCCCACGGGATCGAGGCTTATGCAGGTGAAACCCCAGGGGTGCAGCTAGTATGTTAAATATTCACTTTCGGTACGGCTATCGGACCTACAGGCACACTGACATTTTAGGCTTATTAGCATAAGCCTAAAATGTCAGTGTGCCTGAATACAATGATACTTGAATATATACTTGCAACTTACTATTAGACAGTCTGTCAAACACTTTTTGCAAGAAAAAAATTGAAATGCGGCCCCGCAGGTATACAAGACGCCTTTTTTTGTTTGAGAATGGGAAATCATCAAATGATTTCTCCCGCTCTGGGCGGAGCGAGAGGGCGTGTCAGACTTTTACTGACTAAAACCCACCCGTGTTCCTTCCGTTGCCAGTGTGCCGGGGCCGCGATATCCCTTTCGGACAAACCCGCAGCCCCAGCAGGTACACTAGACGCCTTGATTAGGTGCTACTTTTGAGTCGTATATGTTCATAATTTGATAAAGTTTTTTTTTGCAGTGCATGGAAAGCATTCTTCCTGCAGTAATCTGGACAAGGTACTTACCCACCTCACCCCATGATTTGTAAAAGGAGCCATTAGGATTATCTCAAGAGCGGCTTCACAATATTTTTCACAACTGCTCTGAGTTGATCTGGTCTTAGTAGTAAGATTTTCTGCTGGGGGCTTTTATATACCTGTTAATTACCTACTTATTAGGCCATAACAGGCAACGAGGTGAATGACTTTTCGGTTATTATATATCAGAGTAAACTTTACAATAATAAATGACTCTTTATACGTTATTATGTCGTCAAACTTAATAAAGGATTTTCCGTGACGAGTTCAAAATAAAACGAATTACATCAAAAATAGATTGAGTCATTTGTTAGTTGATGACTATATCAACAGTAACTCAGAGACATACTTGCTAATATACCTACCTACATACTCTCTACATGTAAACAATGAATGTGGGTAGGTATGTGTGTAGTTAGGTATACCTATGTACATAATGGTCACGACATAAGCATTAGGCAGTAAATCTTCTACCACAGATTAAAACAGATGGGACATTCCGCAAAATCATTTAAATAAACAGCGACTCTTGCTACTACCCAATAAAGTGCAATTCAGGTCGCACAGCGCTAATCACCTACAATTGCCTGAAGTTGCCTCTCTTTCTATCGCGTGACTCTTAGATCTGCTGACTACGTTACACTCAGTGAATTGGTCCAGCAAGACGGGCCCGCCGCGTACTTGTAGCTTCATACCTAATCTGCGGAGTGTCCTATCTGTATTTATCTGTGCTTCTACTCGAATGTGTTATTTCTCTCATGGTGTCAAAGGTGTAGTAGTAAATGATTAATTTTAGATGTCTTGTACATTTTTGGTCAAAATACCTCGGATATAAATAAACCTATGAAATATAGTTTCAATTTTGAATAAGACTTGTTATCTTGACCGAAACCTCGACCCCCGCGCGTATCTTCGCTCGAACTCATCCACATTTATACACAGACGCACTCTATAGGCCCCAAGAGCCGCGGTTTGCCAACCACTACTGCGCTAGATGGACCATCAATCTGAATAAATGGGATCAAAGGTTCCACTTTTGGTGCGTTAGTGGACTCCAGGTTTTTAATGTGACTTTTAAGATTGATTGGAATGTGACCTGTTTAATTAGATTCAGATAATCTTCGACTCTCCTGACGTTGAGGGAATCATCGTTACGAAACTTGGACTAAATTGTCAATAATGGGCAACTATTCTTGTTCTGTAGCATATTATGCTTTAGAATGGGCCACAAGCTTCATCTTTCTGACTGAATGAATCCTTGAAAATTCAAAAGTGCCTGTAATTGGTTTAATTAAATTGCTTTGAGTGCCAGTTTATGAGAAGAGGCAGTATCAAATCTCCTTAATTTTTTAAGTGGTTCGACGATCATTACCTAGACAATTTTCCATTGCCTTATACCATTATCTTTATACCATAATACATAGTAGACATTATTAATTACCTGAAGGTATATGTATAGAGGGGTCCGGTTTGTAGTAAGGCTGCAGCGGCGCGTACGCAGGGTACATAGGAGCCGTCGACGGGTAGCCAGTGTTCCACTCGCTGGCTCCTAGGATGTTTCCACTCGTCTCTGTAATAGATAAAATTTTACAATTAAATTCATTGCCAGCAGGGTAATTATGTAACACACTTACAATGGCAATGCCGTTCATTTTAACAGTTCAAAAGTATCATTGCATTACTTATTTATGTTGTTGAACACATCGATGTTTTTTTTTTTCTCTGGTTGAGCAATTTTTTCAAAACTATTAGGCAAAGAGTTAGGAATTCCGAAACACACTTTGAAGTATGTTTTGGGATTGGGGTAAATCTGTAAATTAACATAAGATTGCGGCTGTTTTCCGCGAAGGTTTACATTACATTACATAAAATTTTCGGGTGACCACTGAAAATCAGCGCTGTGCTGTGGGTCCCCATAGCACAGCATTATGCTGCCTTCTTGTCACAGTCATGACGTGCCAGCAGCTGCCGACTATTTCTGTTTTGTGCTCGTTATTGTATTTAAATCTATTGTATCTTATTTTCTTGTTCAAATGAGTTTATTATCGTTTTTTATGCACGTGTTTCTGTGACAAATAAACTTATTTTTCTTTCTTTCTTTCTAATCAGTCTATATATATAATGCTTCCATTGCTGAGACACAGGCCTCCTCTCTGTGAGAGGGAGTGGGCCGTAATCCACTACGCGGGCCCAGTGCGGGTTGGTAGATGTCACATGTCTTCGAATTTTTGGTTCTAGGACATGTCGGTTTCCTCACGATGTTTTCCTTCACCGTTTTGAGAGCAGTGGTGATGAAATTGCTTACACAAAGTAAAGCGCCTGTCTGGGTTCGAACTTACGACCTACAAGTCGTAAGCCGCGGCGATTACCACTCGGCCACCACTGCTCACAAAGCTCCCCACTGCCCCGAAGGTAACATTGTAACATTTTTAGGTTATTTGCTGAAACTTTTTAGAATCTAAAGGGTTTCAGTAAATAACCTACCTATAGTCTTCTCTTCCATCCAATGGGATTTTATAAGCAACTATCTATGTCAGTAAAATAGCTATGACTTACAGACGGATAGGCGGACAAGCCAAAATTAATAAGGGTTCCCATAACTTTTTAAGATGGTTCTCCGCCCGCAGCGAGGTGGTAAGACCCAAGCTAACGGTGGTTAGGGATCCAGAATGATCGCAGTCATGGGGTTTCAATATAAAATTGCCGTTTTGACGAACTGGCCACTTTGAATTTATATTAAACCTGCATGGTGTGAGATTCCAAAGTGAAATTTTTTCCCAAGTTAACAATAACATTCTAAATTTGAAAAATGTACAACATTCGACTGTTTGTCTTTCAACTGTTTTTTCATTCGGTTTCTAAAGTAAAGATGGATATATTGATTTGAGTAATTTTTGAATACGAGTTCCGACGTGGAACTAACGCAGCAGAACCAGCTGGCAATATCAATGTTGTGTTTGGAGAGGATACGGCTAATGAACACACCGTGCGTTTTTGGTTTAATCGTTTCCGTAGTCGAAAGTTCGACTTGAAGAATGAACCTCGAGGAAGACCAGCCACTTTAAATAACGATGAATTGAATGCGATGGTGGAAGCCGATCCGTATCAAACTGCCAAGGAATTAGTGGCAAGGTTTGATGTTAGCATACCCACAATATTGACCCATTTGCATCAAATCAGTAAGATAAGAAAAGCTTGAAAAATGGTTGCCCCATGATTTGACTGATCTGCAGAGAAAAGTGCGCGTTGAGAGATTTTGGGGCGAATTGTGAAGTGCGATGAAAAGTGAATTCTTTACGATAATCGCAAGCGAACAACGCTTTGGCTGACTCTTGGTCAGACGCCGCAACAATGCTCTTCCCGGGATGCGATACAAAATGTCTTCACACAGTTTCTTGAGTCCAGGTCCTCACAGTTCTACCGCAAAGGCATAAATTAGCTTCCTATGAGATGGCAGAAATGTTTAAACAATGAGGGTAAAAACTTTTATTAAGTATATAGTTATAATTTAAGTTAGAAAAAAAAAAGTATTTTTCAGTACAAAACGGCAATTTCATACTTAAACCCCTAATATGTATTAACGCATAGGAGTATAGGAAGATGTAGCTGTCTATCGTTTTTAGAGTTCCATAGCCAAATAGCTAACATTAAAATTTCGTCCTATCCGACTGTCCATCCGTATGTCACAGCCATTTTACTAGGATATATTCACATTTTCCATATTGGCCATTGGGCCAATATGGAAAATGTGAATGAGGGATGAAAAAGCACACAGTGCACAAAAGGGTACGGAGAAAAAAAAGCTTTTATACATAAATTGGGTTTTCCTGAAATGTTTGATTTCACATAATATTTTCCAATTTAAAGCGAAAAATAAGTTTAAGGAAAAAAAATATTATTCGAGCTGGCAGGATATTTTCATTGAATTCGAATGTGTAGTGAGGATGTTTGTTTCACCAAATAAAATGATAACCATATAGGGCGCCCGCGATAGAAACGTAGAATTTAAAAAGCGTAAATATTTGGCCATTAAAAGGGAAATAACATCAAGAAATTATTGTACATTTAAGAAAAACCCAGTTACCTAATTACGAATTCCAAACAATAACAGTAGCTAACAATACGTATTAACATATTAATAACTACTTAAGTACGTAATATATAGTGTTGAAATGCTTCACAATGACGAGTTATGAATTGATTGACAATTTTTCAGTGGGTAAAGATTATATTATGATGAACAGGTTTTAATGTGAGTGAAGTTTTTTTTATCAAATATCATTTATCTTTTTGCAAATAAATCTTTTTGTATTTTGAATAAAATAATACAAACATATAGACTACAATGATATAGAATTATTATTAGTTCCTTCCATAGTTCTTGATAGTAACAAGTCCACTTTAGCCATCGAAACCCATAGTCCATTATCTTTTTTTCTATATACTTGGGTGCATTTGCAAAGTGATAAGGGAAAATCGTCGGTTGGTGCTTCATTGAATGAAAAACCTCTAACGGGCCTCTTCGAGTTGGCTTCGGCCCCTGTAAGCCAAAGACACCGACTTCCAAAATTAAAGTTATTTTTCACTTTGTAGAGTAAGTTAGGCCCTTATCCATTAAATGTTTCAATAACAAACAACGTATTTTCCTAATACCTAATGTATGTAAATAAATGCTGTATTTGATATTCAACAACGTAGTACCTACGTAAAACAATTTCATTGTTTTATTATTGTATTATTGTACTACTTTATGCATGTTATTCATAGAGACCCTAAATCCAGGAATCGTCACCGTTCTTTTTTAGTATTATGAAAGTGTTGCCATGTAATAAAATAAAATAAATATTATTTTGCCATGTACCTACTAAGTAGGTATTCTGGGAGAAAGTAGTGAATATTTGTGAAAATGTGGAAACACTGTCAATTACCTACCTATTTTGTATTTCGAGCCTCTTACCGGTTGAGCATAAATGGGAGAAAATATCTCATTCTGCGCTTTAATAATTTCTAACCTCACGATCCATAAAATGTATGGAACAATTTGCACGTTTTAACATTATGGAGGACGAAAAAAAAAGCGTCTTCATATATTTCATACATTTTATTTCCCTGTGCTGTTGTGATGTCGTGACGGGACTTCCACGACCACGATAGTAAATATCGTCACGTTTAAAGTGACAAAAGTGCACATTGATGGTTAAAACTCTAATCTACTTTGTGGTTTTATCGATATTTTATAATATTCGTTTTAGTTTAATGTAAGGTTTTTCGAAATGACGTTCACTAGGTGGCAGGACTGAGACGTCAGGTCCGGGTACTTGTCAAAGCGCCTATATTTTCTTTAGTCGTGACAGAATGATGAACGAGTGAATGAATCGGTATAGGCACGTCATCATATTTTTTTTTATTGATCTGCGAAATGGAAGACCTCTGGTCAAAGTGGCGCCAACTGCTGGCGTGAATTTTCATGAAAACCATCTTTCACCATAACACGACTCGCTTAAATTTTCTGAAAGTTGCAAAAAGGAAAACAACACAGGCCTTTATCGTATGACCTGTATTTTTGTAGTCAAAAATTACTTTTACTAGATACAGTCAGCTAGATGGACCGATGACCTTAAAAAGGTGCCTAGAACAGACTGGATGCGGAAGGCGGAGGACAGGTGTTGTGGCACAGCCTGGGAGAGGCCTATGTCCAGCAGTGGTCATATGCTGCGTTGATTGAGATACAGTCGGGGAAAATAATTGTTAAGCAAATTGACAGCCTCCATCAGTTTGACATCCTAACTATACAGGGTGGCAGGGACATCGACGCGCAGCCTGTTATCATGGATTCAGTACATGATTCTGAACACCCTGCGTTGAAATTTTTCGTCGGTTATTTAAAAAGTGGCGTTTAGAATCATCTACTGAATCCGTGGCAACCGTTTTCGCGTCGATGTCCCTGACACCCTGTATAATTTTATAAATGCGAAAGTGAGTTTATTTGTTACTCTTTCACGCTAAATCGGCTGAACGGATTTGAATGAAAGGCACATGGGTAGACCATCACCTGGGTTAGGACATAGGATACTTTTTATCCTGATATTGCCACGGGATCGAGACTTATATGAAACCGCGGGGTGCTGGTAGTTTCATATAACTGTCAAAGAATGACAATTGGACAATTTAAGTTAATGTCAATTTGTTTCACAATTGATTTCTCTGAATTTACTGTATTCCTTTCTTTCTTTATTTTCTTTTTCTTTAAGTACTTTTTTTATCTACCAAGAAATGGGGAGAACCCTTGACCTGCCTTAAGTGAAAGGTTCAATTTTGCAACTTGCACTTGACACTACGAGCCGGAACCGTTGACCGAACGTTATTGCAGAGATATGCAACATTTCTTGCCGATTAGTCACATTGAAAGTGAAACGATTTTAATATTCAAGCTAGGGCTAGGTGATTTATTTATGGTGGTCGTAATATGGCGCTTGTAAACATTATTTAGGTTATTATAATAGTAGGATATAGGATTTTCTGACATTATTGGGTGTGAAATTAATAGCGAGAAATTATGCAATAAATAAAATTATCAACGTTGCGAAATCGTGCGTTAGAGTTGTTTACCTACATAAGTTTAATGAGACTACTGTGCCAAACACCTTTTAAACATCATACTGTTTTCAAATAAAGTTCAGATTTGGCAGAAGTTTTCATATTATTTTTTGTAATTTGTGAAAATGATTGGAAACATAATGAAATTGCATCATAAATGACTAAGACGAGAATGATCGCCCAAAAAAATTACACCTAATATAATCAAACCTTATTTATGACGCCCATAATAATTGATATATTATGTATGTCACGCGTACGGAACTAGTCGTAACGGCTTGGGATTGCCAGCTGATTCATCAGTGGATGGAACTTAATGAAAGTGAGGCCAGCGCCCAAACAATGCGAATTGGCGCACTCAAGGTTGGTGACACCTGCCTTTGGGTACGTAGTTGGGTGTAGATTAGGTTTTGGTTATGGATAAGTGTATTTTACTGAGAGTCTTTGTTTTTCGTGTAGTGTTTTGTTTAAATATCCTTAGAAAAACCGTTTGCATAATTGTGATGTATGAGATAATTTCTTTACCTACGTTAGGGAACTAGGAAAAAGTAGTAAAATTAAAATACAATTACTAGAATCAAAATCAATCTGCCCAGCCTTTTCCCAACTATGTTGGGGTCAGCTTCCAGTCTAACAGGATGCAGCTGAATACCAGTATTTTACATGGAGCGACTGCCTATCTGACCTCAACAACCCAGTAACTGGGTAACACGATTCCTCTTGGTAAGACTGGTGTCAGACTTTCGAGCTTCTGACGACTCTTATCGACTGTTAAAGATCCATGAATGACAACCGGGACCAACAGCTTAACGTGCTTTCCGAGGCACGGAGGAGTCGCGGTATGTAAAGATGGTCACCCATCCACGGACCAACCCCGGCAAGCGTAGCTTAACCTGATGGATCGACCCGTGCGGCTGTTATTACTTAGCCAAAATACAATTACCAGAATACATAATAATATAAACACAAATAAGTTTCTCCATCCTACATGCTGGGCCCGACAGGGTTCATAATTGTTTCATTAATTTTAAGCCTATTGTTTTACCAACTTTATGGAATGCAATAAAGAATCGATACATGTTATAAATCAAAGTCGTTTTTCGCGTTTGTCTGTATGTCCGCGTTGTTCTTCTAAACCACGCAACAGATTTTGACGAGGTTTTCATCATCGTTTAGAGAATTTATTCCGGGAGGTTTATTTGTATAATACGTTAATATTAAAGTTATGTTTACCTAAGATATCTCGATGTTGTAACCGTGCGAAACAGGAGCGGGCCGCTAGTTGAGAATATAATTGAGTACATGTTTGTGAATTAGTTCAACCATATTTATTTCGGTAATCTCGCGTAGAGTTCCTCCTATGTTCAGGTAACAGGTAATAAGAATAAGAATAATTTATTTCCAGAAAGTATAGATGGCAGTTGTTTTGAAGAAAAATCCGCTGGTAGGCCACAGTCACAAGTCAATTAAAAAATACTAGTGGTTGCCCAGAGGTTCGACCATAATTCGTTTAAATGTCATGATTCTAAGGTAGCCATCTTGTGTCAAATGCATGGTAGTGTGTGTAATGTTTTTTTATTAATTTAGTTTATTTCTAATGTATATTTTATAAAAATATTAGCTATCTGCACTCCTTCTCCATATAAACTATAACTGTGCCAAATTTCATATTCCTCCGTCCGCGTAATTTTCGTAAAAAGGGGTACAACGTTTTTGCGACACGTATTAATATAAAAATATGTCAATGTCATGATTACCCAACATTTTCTAGTAAACCACTTAAGTTCCGTTTTATTAATAAAATTTCCAAATTATTTCTCAGATTTATACTGACACATGCATTTTATGAGTAAGTACATCGAAATCCTGGTGAAAGTGCATTATTTGTAAATCATTGCAACCTTGACATGCTGCCAAGTGACCATTCTTTGAATGTTTCGTTCTGTTATGACTTATTGTACCTTTCTTTTTGGTAAGGTTTATATGGATAGTTGTTTTTGTCTATGGTAGGTATATCAATATGGACGAAAACATTTTTCCTGTGGTGCGGTGAGTGCGGTGAAAAATGCCAACCCGCTGCGGTGGAATATTTTAAATAATAAAATTCAATAAACTCAAAATTCAAATTCAAAATCATTTATTTGCTAATATGGGTAATTACATAAAGTTGTTAAAAAAAGGGCACGTAAATTATCTGACGAAGAACTAGAAATATCTAGTATCTAATTTCAATTAAACGTGGGTTCATTAGTCATAGATTCACAGAATATAGTAAAAAAAACTTTTTTTTTAAAATAATCTTCAATATGTAAAAAAAAACCCTGTCCGATTCATGAGGGTGTTGTTAGGTATCCTACTGAGAGTCTATATAAGTGGAGAAATTTTCATGAAAAAAGAAAAAAAAATCGTCGTGCTTTTGTCAATGCGGAATTTTACCGGTTTATTACATGGGGCGTGGGCTTTAGCGGATGTCTACACGTTATGAAACCTGTTTGAAAATTTGCTAATCTTTATTGGATCTAGGATAATTTTGGTACTAAAAATGTGATTTTTAAATAGCAATAACTTTTTATTTTCAATAATAAGATTTTTTATTACTTTTAGGTAAAATAGTTAATTGACTCAAGCGTGACTTTGCGGAAATCCATTATAAAATAGAATAGACGACATATATTTAGTAACCTAGTTCATAAAGAACCCTGTTAGAAATCGAGCGTCGAGCGTAGTGCGCACTGCGCTCGACTGACTTGGCAACGCGTCGTGTCCGGGTTCGCAACAAGTCAATCGTCATCCTGAGGATGCCTCGTTGAGAGGTGAAACACGTATCGTTTTCTTACAGGGTTCTTTATGACTCTTTAAGGGCCGATTTTTGTATCCTCAGTTAAATAGTTGAATAGGTATCTAGCGTATACAATTATCTGGCTGTTTATCAGGCGAATAAATATTTTCAATTTTTCAATCGTATAATAGCTGAAGAATAGTTATCCGTGGTCTTTCTTAACCAACTTCACACTATCATGTGCAAGCGAGGTGCACAGATACAATATTCAACGTGTTAGACAAGAATAGAAACAAAACGTATGTTGGACATTTTGACGAGATTTCTTAGCTTTTGTTTAGATCCACAGATGGTCAGCAATAATGGCGACCTTTTTTTTGTTATTTTTTGTACCCATCTTGATAGAAGTTGGTATGTGTTTAGTTAAAAAGGATCAGTAATAAACAAATTTTCTGTGTGTTAACGATGTTTTCGATTTGGTACTAAAAGTTGAGCCTAGTGGTTTTAAATTGTTAAAATCATGTCGCCCCGAAAATGTAAGTAAAGTGATATTTAAAGATATTGAAAAAAAACTATCGTCATTTGAATAAAAAACATCAATTTTTTCGTCAACACAAGAGCACGAAAACACGCTTATGCAAAGCAAATTAAAACCCCAAACAAAACAAATGTCAAAACATTATTTATTCCCTAGAATAACGTACTAACTGAGGCTTGAAGGGACAGTTAACTTTATTGCTCAGTTATGGGCTTTAACCGTCCGATACTGACTATCTGACTGTTGAAAAATCCAGAATCACGCTATCTATGGAATAAACGCTATTCGATTCTTTATCTGAGGATTGAAAAATCGGCCCTAAGAACAGTTAAGTGGATTAGGTTACTAAATATACGTCGTCTATCGTACTTTTAGGTAATGTTATTGCAAAACATATGTGCCCCTTTCGGGTCAGACGGGGTCTTTTTTGCTGCTAGTTAATAAACTAAATAATTTATTTTTTATTATAAAACCTAACTAAATACGCACGCCTAATCATCATGAATAATAAAACATACGCACAAACTAAAAAAAACAAACATTAATACACCAATGATGATGCACAACTTAGAGGGTGTTTCCAAAACGTGCGTAGTTTACGTTATTATTTGTCTGACGGACCACAGTCCTACTGAGTCAGTAAGTCAGTACCCAGCTCAGTACTGATAAAAACAAATCATTATTATGTTAATTCGTATGTAAGCTTTGTCCACATGCGTTATTGTACAAGACTCGCAGCACGTACACACGTTATTCAAATTCGCGACTACAATTTTGGCGCTTTCGAAGTAATCATAATGCTGCATTCGTCGCCATTAAAGAACACCGATTTTTATCTTTCGTTTAGTTTTGAAGCGTCTGGGTTTTGTTTAGCCAGACGTTGATTGTTTAATGTTTGATTGTTCAATAAAGTTTTAATTATTTATATTATTCTGAAGTTCTGTTTGGCGCAATTACGAGGAAAACAATGAATGAAAACTTAAATGTAAATATGTTTTTATAGTTCATTTTGATTACGTTCATAGATGGAATAGGCACTACATGGTGTAGTATCCATTAATTCATTAATGGTGATAGGGAATTTCTTGCGCCACTTCTTCCCAGCTAAAGCGCTAGGAAGTGGCGAAGAGCGGGCTTTTTGGGGCACTATCGTATGTACATTTTCGACGGCTCCTACACTAAATTGCTTCAAGAACTGACTGGACACATTAAATATCTCCAAGATATTTGAAACACACTCATAAGCTAATTAGCTGCTAATGTGTCTCATTAAATAAGAATAATAATACCTTATGTCATTTGGACGTTCAAGAAGTGCTGATTCTAAGTTTGAATAAAAGTCTTGGATGTTGATTTATTGGAACTACAATATCTAGATAATGTATAAATTTCGAATTTCATCCAACCTTTTAATCGGTGTTAATGTACTGCAAACATTAGCAGACGTCTTCCTTATGCGTTTGATAATGAGTCACGTAGGTCATGATTTATGAGGCTTGTCAACTCCTTATCGTATGTAAGGGCATCAAGGGATATAAAGTCTGGTAGGATACATTTTTGGAGGTATTCCAAGTATTTTATACTTATAGTTCTATTTTCCGTGTCACTGTTGGTCGAATTTTGGAGCACATGAACAGGAAAAAGAAGAAAAAAAAAAGGAAAGAAAATACGTTTATTTGCGGTGCACATGACGCAAGGAAAGAAAAAAACACGAAAATATAAATTTGGGGGAAAAATGCCTCACATCCACCCAAAACGGCCATCGTTCAGCATAATGCTGCGACCCTATGCGAGACAGAGCCCCAGCGCTGGTGTTCAGTGACAGCCGGCGTTGACGTGATGACGTCTACCGGTGCAGCATAATTATAAGGTTTTTATTCTTATTACAACTAATATATCTTACCTATGTACATAGTAATAGTTATGTATTATGATTAATGCCACTTTATTTATTATTTATTTATTTAATACTTTATTTTGCAAGAATACAAATGTACAAAGGCGGACTTAATGCCATAAACATTTTCTACCAGTTAACCTCTGGGTGATGCAGAGACAAACAGTGGTAAGCGCAATAACGAAAATTGTGAGGTCGATTTATGCGACTAAACCACAGAAGGTTTAACAAGGAGGTAGAAAAAATTAATTGTTGTGGTATTTGTACACAATTTCCGTAGTTATGATTGTCATAATCAAAGACAGCACAAACCTAGTAAATTAATTAACAATTCAACTCTTTGTTGGTGCCACAAACCACAAGTGCCTAACACATAATCATTACATAACCTGACGGCTTTGCATTGGTATAGTAGGTATACCTACATACCTAGTATGGGTTAAGCAACAGTTAAATCTGTGTTTAGGTAATTCGTTTTCCTTCCGGGAAAATTAAAAGACTACATTTTCATGAAATTGGTATTAACCTAAGGTTTAAATTCGAGAATTTTATTCATCAACCCAAATCTTTTTGTAAATTATATTAAATATGTAATAAACTAGTAGCTGCTCGTTAATAGTAAAAAATAATATTTTTTATATAATATTAGTCACATAATCAAAATGACTAATACACGCCCAGGTTCCAAACGACTTAACTTGAATTCCAGCAATTAAATAAAACTGTTGTAACTAGAACTTAGTTATCCATTGACGCACACATGTGACCCTGGTAATACCCAAGATTCATAAATCTTTTCTATTCTATCATTACAATCATAACGCTTTACGTTAGGAAATAAGAGTAGATATTTATAGGAACTTTAAGTGTAATTATGGTAATGGATTCTCTGTATAAGTACCGTACGTCATACATTATAGTTATTATGTAAACTGTATATTTTACCATTACTTTTATATTTTGTAAGGATTTTTTTTTCATTAATTAAGTTATTTTCCAAATTAATCAATAAAGATTTTTTTTTCCATAACCAAATAAAAAAAAGCCACTGTCCACTTATACTTAATTCCAATTTATATTATACCACAAATTAACTATACAAGCTATAAGTACCTAAATATAAGCTATTTCCTGTAATAAAAGAAATTGCAGCTTATCTTTATCTTCTACTTTTCAATTTTTCACTGTCCTGAAAAACTCATCCTGTAGATACGACATTTCAATTTGCTCTATTATTTGAATAGTGATATGATTAGATTATCTTTAATCTATACTTAGCTAAGCAAAAACGAAGTAATAGCGCGGGCAGGTGATGCGATGTGACGCGTTGAAATTTCACGCGGCCGTACTCCGCGGGCAGGAGCCAGTATTTTTATAAAAATATCCGCGATATCGGGATTTATTCCAACATTGCTCGAAACAATAATTACAACGTTGTACATACAGGAAAAAAAACTTACAATACAATTAACATAACATTACCCGCGTCATTGAAGATCATCATAAAATAACTGTATTGTATACAAAAGTAATGATTAACTATACTACAATCACTGTACGTAAGGGATTTACGTCAATGGCGTGACATCTGCGCCTGAGTCACTTGATAGTTCTCAGGGCAAACGTCTTTGGTAATTAATTCACAGAAAATTGTGAAGTGCGGCATTGACCCATTTTCTTTGTAAATTGTGAGTGAATTTTTTGTTTATTGAAATAAAATATACAAAACGACTATACCCATGGTTATTTTAACATAGGCAGTGTTTAAATATATTCGTGGGCACATGTTTTAAATAAGTAGTAGGAGGAACAAAAAAAAAACTTTTTACAAAAAAATAGTCGTTTTTTTTTTTTTTGGGTAATGCTTTTTATTTTTAAATTTTTTGTTGTGGTACTTACTCAACACAAATTCGAATACCACTACCTGCTATGTAAATAACAGTGACAGGTAAATAACTTATCATATTCATATTGACTAAGTGGGAGAAATACGTATTATTGAAGCTAACTCAAAACCTATTCAAGCAAAGTTAATAAAATTTATACGGGAGCACCTCGAGAGCATACTCTTTCAAACAAAAAATAATTTTCAAACATCGGTCCACAACTGATGAAGAAATGAGTGGAGATTCATAAAAACAAAACATACAAACGATACGAACATAGAACCTCATACTTTTTGGAAGTCGGTTAAAAAGTAAGTCGTAATGGGACGCTCGCAATCTTTAATTAATTGTTGCAGATACAACATTATTTTTTATTCTATTTTGAATCTCCTTTATAGCCAAAGCATTAGCATAATCGGTATGAGTTCAGACTGTAACAAAATGAAATATTTTGAAAATATTAATTCAAATTCAAAAGTCATTTATTCAAAATAGGCTGAGAATCAGCACTTTTCAAACGTCAAAATTACATAACACAGCCCCCAAAAACGCCCACCCTTCACCACTTCCTAGCGCTTAGCTGGGAAGAAGAAGTGGCGCAACAAACTCCCCAGCAGCACAGCTGTCTGTTCAGTTAGAAAACTTGATTCTATACAATAGCAGTTACGCAAAACAATTTACATTATGCAACGTAAAACATTACAACTCATTAAAAAAAAAACTGTAATGAGTAAATTATGTCAATAATAAGTTTAAAAAAATAAATTGACTTATACAGTCAAATAAAATGAACTAAGCAATTATATGAACGATTAGGTTCGATATACCACTAATACACAATTAAGTTCTCAAACAACGATCTCTTTCAATATCTACTCAACACCTTTTCAGTCTTGACTCACCTTAGGTCGTATTATATATTACGTAGGCACTTAAGCCTAATACGGGGAGATGAAGTAAATAATTGGTATTCCCCAGAATTTCAAGGTAGTATCGATAGCCTTGGTTTTGCTTAGATACAAATCTGCGCAACACTTTGATCAAGCGCATTAGTTCTACATTTGAAACTACGTCACTTTTATGCTTGTCATTCTCTCTGCGTATTCTTGTAGTATCAGATATTATAGGTAAGTACGTCATAGCTAGGTTACGGTTACCGATAGGATGATAATCATTAGTGCTTTAGCAGAAGCCATTGCGGTGATCACCCGTCAGGGCTGCATAGTACTAAGTAGGAAGATTGAGCACCTAAATGCTGTAATGAGTTGGAAGATCAGCCGAATCTAGGAATACACTCAGTGGTATTTCACTTGTGATAGATGGAAAGGTAAAACTCTTATGAAAGATTTCGTTCGTAAAAATTATGTGAGTGAAATGCTCATTTTTCAACAACATTATCTCTGGGTGGTAGACCCAATGTAAGGACGTGTAGGTAGGGCTCGTCCACCTTAGACAAGGAAGGTTTTTCTGATGTAATACGCAAACATTAGCCGTAAACCAAGGAAGGCTGTCTTCACATATTCCAATGAAGTACAAATGCTGCAAATCAAATTATGTTGATCATGCCGTAACTCGAAGTATGCGTCTAGTCCAGTCTAAACTGCCCCGCTCAGGCTCATTTTAACCAGTTTAAAACAACCAACATATATGCAATAATTACAGCCAGTAGTTTATTAATCAAAAGTGTATTCGATAATGATTTTCCCTAGTCGATGCCACTCGCACCCGGCCCGGCCGCACTGTACGAATCCACTTCATTTTGTGGCAAACGTGAACCAGTCCTAATTTTGCGCGTTCGGACATGAAATTAAAATCGGTTTAATGTATAAATGTGATATGCACTTAATTAATATTTAATTAGGTGTCTAAATAAAAGTGCTCTGTGTTGCCCGCTGCGGTAATGATATTGTTGCCATGTAAAATTATGTACTGTTAAATAGCGTTTTGTTGAGGAGCTCGTGGCTAAGTAACAACAGCCGCACTGGTCGATCCATCAGGTTAAGCTACGCTTGCCGGGGTTGGTCAGTGGATGGGTGACCATCTGTACACACCGAGAATCCTCCGTGCCTCGGAAAGCACGTTAAGCCGTTGGTCCCGGCTGTCATTCGTGGATCTTTGACAGTCGTAACGAGTCGACAGAAGCCCGAAAGTCTAATACCAGTCTTACCAAGGGGTATCGTATTACCCAGTTACTGGGTTGTGGAGGTCAGATAGGCAGTCGCTCCATGTAAAATACTGGTATTCAGCTGCATCCGGTTAGACTGGAAGCCGACCCCAACATAGTTGGGAAAAGGCTAGGCAGATTGATTGAAATAGCGTTTTGTTATGTCGGATTGGGTTAGTAAAAATGGGTTATTTTGAATGTGAAATGAATGGAGTATTAAGAGATGATGTCAGTTAATATTATTAAAAAAATAAGTCAGTTGGAAATAATGTATATGACTCAATTTTTTTTTCAGAAAACTTTAGTTCTACATTCTTTGGAAGGTTACTAAATTCTTCAGAACTTTTTAGTAATCAACCAACAAAATTGCCAATTTAGATCCCGAAGAACATTTTTTCTTAAAACATGAACATTTACCGACTCCATAACAAGGTAGTTATGAAAGCTAGCTGTTAACATAGGCACGGACAGGGAACCTAGGCCTGCCGGTGACGTGGGATAATTACCGGCCGTCCCCCGCTTCACCCCACTTCACCCCTCGACACCCCCTCCTGCGACACCCACGGTAATGTCACATTAACACTTCTACCTCGGGCGTCCGCGTGCAAACTGTCAAAACATCGCGTCGTGTTTAACGAATATGAAATAAATGAAAATAGCGATTAAAATTGGCCATTTGTAGTGGAAATCAGAGCGATATGTAGGAGAGGTTGGGTAATTGCGATTTTGTGTTGGGGTATTTAGAATTCTTATAACGAAACCTGAAAGAAGTAGGGAGCTATCAATTGTTTTGTATTTGGGTGTTTAAAGTCTAGGAACATAAATTCTTAAGGGCCTAGGCATGACTGACTGTAGGTTTAGCTGGCCCCTCTAAATGTTGAAAAGGGTCCAATTTGTCACGTTGAGCGGGACTGGTCATATTAGATACTTTTTTAGGCGATCAGAACATCTGCCACTGGTCTCATGCCGACGCAAGAGAAGAAAAAGAACATTTTAAATTCGAATTATATTATTTCAATTATACCTCTCACTAATTCCTTTGATCCACGACACTGGATTTTCCAACTGTTGAAGAAGGTAGATAGGTAGTTGGTCATATTTTTAACACATAATTATTACCTATACTTAGCTCCACCACGTCACGGTTGTCGTATGCAAACACGTCTGGGAGCCAATCAAGGCCCTTGATTAGGGGCGGAGGGGGTGTAATTAGGCTCCTTTGATCGCACCGCGCCTGTTCTTGTTTAACGTATGATTAGACATATAATCGATGTAGTATGCGGTGTGAACTATGGCGGATGTGATGTTCTGGTTTCGAGGTTGTCAAGGAAATAGTGGTAATCTAATTGGCCAACTAGATCTTGAGTGAGATGAGATTTGATAAGGTTAAGGATTAAGTCTCTAAAGTTCTCCGTTGTTGTGAGAGTGATTGGAAAAATCTGCGGTTGTACCGAGCGAGGATAGAGTTCGCGAATAGTACCGTAAAAAAAACAAGAACTTCAATTGTTCATAACTTCAAATATCTCAAGAATCTTGGCAACAATACAGTTTTGAAAACGAAGCACAATCAGCGTATAACGTTTCCCACTGCTAGGATAAAATGTGGTGAAAAAAATTACACATAGTAATTTATTTATTTATTCATTATTTCGGACAAATTCAAGTCCATAATTTTACACACACACATTTAAACTATAAACTATTCATTAATATCCATTTTAAAATAAACTGCTCAAAAACCCAAATAAAATTGTAATTAATTAAATTTAAATATTTAACAAGTCATAAAAATAATAAATAATATTGTCAAAAAATTATAAAAATGTCAGAACCGTATATCAAATTAGATGTCAAATTGTAAAATGTAATTAAAAAATTCAAAATAAAAATAAAAAATATTAACAAAAAAATATTACAAAAAATCTATGGACTTATCTTTAAGTAATATCCCTACCTGGGTCCAAACCCATGACCTACCACACATAAGTCGGGGCCGTTACCACTGAGCCACTATTGTTTGAAAACATCTTAAAAAAAAAACATTTGTCGGGAAAGACTCTTCTTCTCATAAATTAACAAACCAAAATTCTACTATAATACACACAAGATAATAAAACTAAAAATCATTCACTTACGTAATTCCTTCGTTAAGCAAACCCTTAAAAGTATCAAAATAAACCAAAACAAAACACATACTTGGATGAAGCTTTATAAATCTCATTATACTGCTATAAGAATATTCTCACCCCCAGCCCGGTCCGACGTTTTGTTTTTATTGGTGATCACTTACATCGTAAGCTGGCGTAATTCGATACATCCTGTGCTTGACGGCCGGCTATGGATGCTGAACCACGCGAAAGGGTCTAACAGACATTATTCCCAGAGAAAAAATAATGAACATATAAGTACTTATTGTGTAGGTAGCACTTTCAGGTTTAGGTCAATATGAGCAAGATAAAAAATATTCAACCTTTCCTTCCCGGAAAGGTTGAATATTTTTTATCATAGTTCCTTTTTTTTTCTGTGGAAATTCTGTTTGTTGGCGTTTGATGAAAGGGAAAATAACCAAGTACCAAGTAAGTTTCTACTAAGAGCCCTATTAGACTATCATAGAAATAGGATCGGAGATGTACGAGTCATTTTTATATGAAGAACCTATGACGGTATAATAACAACATATAATTCATATTGTCTATGATCATAGTTATGGGATCCTATTTGATAGCAAGCGTACAAATATGATCATATCCGTCTAACCTCAAAAATGGCTAATCGTTATCCATCTTGATTAAGTATAACGTTCGTATGATCATATAAGTGATCATATAAGTGTAATATGTAAAAATGAAGAACAGCGTCATTTAACTATGATCATAGAATTTGACAGATATGAAATCATATCTGTATGACAGTCTAATTGGGGCCTAAGAAATAGTTTGACAGAATAACTGGCGTCAAAATAATAAAATTTTCCTAAATTTCGAAGAGCATCGGAATTTTCCTTACTTAATAAAAACATCATCTATTAATGAAACCAGCTTTCTGGAGATAATTATATTGTTTTGCCTAATTCCAGCTTGGCTGCCCGTTTATTAATGACCATTAAAAGATTAATAATAATAATAATTTTTATATTTTTAAATGTTTTTGTTTTTCGTTTTCTTTTTATAAAAATATTTAAAAATGTAAATTATATGTATGTAAATGAAATAAAGGAAATAATAATAATATATTTATTTCAGATCAAGATCCATAAGTTATTAGTACAGGTCTTAACCTAATGTTAGTAAAAAAAAACTACACTATATACAAAATTTAAACGACTGACACATACGTGTGCAGCCGTATCCAGTGAGCCAGCATGGGGCTGTCCCACCTATCACACAATATGCTCAGGATGCTGTTAGAGCTAGCACGTATTCTACCGAGAATGGAAGCACACCTTTTCCGTATAATGGCATGAAAACCATTAACCCTGGCCTCGGTGAACATCCCGGAAGCGCTACAAAAGCGTGGTAGACCCAACAGCATCCTGAACACATTGTTATACTGGACACGCAGGGCGCTCTATGCCCTCCGCGTATACCTGACCCACAGACTGCACGTGTAAAAAGACTGGCAGTATGCTCTGAAAAGAGTTATTTTGACTTGCGTCGTAGAACGTGCAAATCTGCGGATCAGCATATTACCTCGGACAGCCATCGCCCTGCGTTCCCTTTCTATGCCCAGGTCATCATTAAGGTCATGAGTGACCCAGTGACCTAGGTACTTAAATTTTGTTACTCTGGATAACGGAATTGTATTTATGGTCACATCTGGCACGTTAGTGTAACATTTGGTGCCCGCCTTGAATACTAATACCAATAATTCACATTTTTTTGTATTGTTAATGAAACAGTTGATAAAATCCATATTTGTATATTATTTCCTGTGCTAGCGTAAACAAACTTTCTTTCCTGTACTTAATTGTTGACATTATGGCTTGAAATTGATAATGCAAATTCACACCTTTTTATTTTGTATTATAATTTTCCTTACATTTTTTAAATTGATAAGCGTTGTTAATAATGTGACTTCTCCAACTTATTGTACTTTTTGCGTTTAATAATTTATTTATTTAAGGCTAAAAAGCTCTGAACCGAAGGACCAAATGAAACTCGTTTTAAAACATGTCAGAAAAATCGTTGGTACAATGTCCATACCGATGGCAATCGCAATTTGGCATATTCATCCCTCCGGAGCGTCATCAGGAACGAAATGGCAACGGCATTGACAATAATTATTAGCCGGATAACGGAAATCCGGTCTAAACTTACGTCGGACAGCCGGACACCGGATGTCCGGCTTCATTTATTCATCTTACACAAACAGCATTTCTTGTATAGACCGCCGATTTAGCTCCATTTTCCGGAAAATACTTAGCGCTACCTAAATCCAGTTTCGAGTCAACGCAACGGTTGACAAATTCAAGTTAATGAATGAATACTCAGTGAATATTGTGTTTGCTCTTTTTAGATCACGGTTAATTGATTAGAACAACAATGTTAATTGAATAGGTTCGTCGCAGAGATATAAAAGGTGGACTTTGAGACGAAAAGTCAAATATTATTTTGTTTCTTGGTCCAGTGGTCGCAAGCGGTACTATTGAGCATGAGGTCCGGGGTTCGAATGGATTCGATGCCCGGTACGGGCAAAGTGTTATTGGGTTTTTCCATCAGGAATTTCTCAGTAGCAGCCCGGAGTCTGGATTTGTGCCCGGTTGATGGCAATAGGCTCGCCTTCTATTACATGGGACTTAAACATAACTGGCGAAATGTGGGTGTACTGTAGGTACATGTCTGCCTAACCCTTCTGGGAATAGAGGGGTGATGTTATGTTAGTAAGAATATCTACATTTCATTTCTGTCTAGAGTTACATTCAAGAGTGATGCTATTATAGTCCACCTAGTAAAGGATTCCCAGCTGTTTTTCTTTTCCGAAAAACTTCAATCAATCTGCCTAGCCTTTCCCAACTATGTTGGGGTCGGCTTCCAGTCTAACCGGATGCAGCTGAATACCAGTATATTACATGGAGCGACTGCCTATCTGACCTCCACAAACCTGTAACTGGGTAATACGATACCCCTTGGTAAGACTGGTGTCAGACTTTCGGGCTTCCGAAGACCCGTAATGACTGCTTTTCGAAATACTTGTTGCGTAAAAAATGCAAATCATGTACAAATTTGTAATCTAGGATAACAAACACAACAGTGGCATAACTGTCGAAAGTTTACACTATAAAAAATTGCTTAGGCCGTAAATTACGACTACACTGACTATTATGCAAAATAATAATACACAAAAAAAAGTAATAGTACATAATAGTAAAAAGTCGTGTAAATAAGTACAAACGGCAACATTGCCCGGTTCAATGCGTTCGACTCTTAAGACACGTCCACTGTGGGTAATGTAAGTTGCCGAGATTAGATGTGTGGCCACGAAACAGGAGAGCCTTAGTTTTATATTTTTTGGGCTCTTTTATTATACTAGCTGCGCCCGGGGGTTTCACCCGCATATGTGTCGAGGCCTCTCTAGTCCCTACCCTCTTTAGGGTTATTCGGGGTTATGGCTTCTACTCTTCAAACCACGTGCAAAAACACAAAACACACACCTAAGTGCAGACCAACTAAAGCAGGGGGGTTCCCATCCTTTTAACATACGCGCCCCCCAAACTTTATTTTAAAATCACTACGCCCCTGAGTTACTTTGTCGATATAAGCAGAAGAGCATAAGAATGTAATGCGAGCGAAAGTGAGGTCAAAAATATTTGCACCTTGGATACGTTAGATTTTCTTTTGATCATTCAAACAGAAATAGCAGTCAATTTGTCGAATTTAGCAGAAAAACTAAAGAATTATGAGAATGCATATTGTAAGAGCGAGCGAGCTTGAAAAATTTGTGCAATTTCGGATTCGTTACATTTTTCTTTTGACCATTCATACAGAAAAAGGAGTTAGGTACTCTGACCACTTATGTAAGAGAGAATGGAAGAGCGAGCAAAATGAGCTCGAAAATTGAGGCACGCCGCTTCGGATAGGTTCGGTTTTCTTTAGTCCATTCATACAAAAGAAGGAAAACTTATTTTGTCGACAGAAAATCTGAAGCTCATTTTACAGTACCTACATATCTTAATCAAGAACATAAAATTTAATAAATCTATAGTTTCTTATTAGAGCCGCCGTGCCCCCCCATTGTTCACTCGTCACCCGAGGGGGGCGCGCCCCATCAGTTCGGAATCCCTGAACTAAAGGATAATGGAAAAGTAGAGACTTATTAGCAGCTCTATGAAGCATTTGATAGATTTTAATAAAAAATGGTAGGTAGGTACATCGACAAGTGCCCAGAACTGAAGTCTTGGGTGGATGAACACCACTTTGTTTGATGGAACTATGGAAATAATGTACTACATGTACTACATGTTGGTTTAGATAACGACAAGACAAAACTTTCTTTCTGCGGTCTTTAGAAACATTTCATGTTAGATTTGTGCGTATCCGCATTACGCTTTCCTTGTGCAACCTCGCTGGTGTACTGGCTCCACCGAAGGTATTGTTACACGGAATGGATCCGGCCGATTGACGATCGTTGATACAGCCGGCCGGGCGCGTAACATTATCCGCCGAACACGCGATACGCAGGCTAGCGTTACCTATCTCGCGTACATACCTACCTAACTACCTATGCACATACCGGCGCGGGCGCACACCCAGCCACACTTATTGATATTTTTATTGACTTATTAACGGCCGTTTGTTACCATTTGTGAAACTGCTCCATATAAGCTCCATCATAAAAATAATGCCCAATCATTTCACAAATTACCTGCTTGAAATACTTTCCACTAACTTCTCTTCAACTAAACGTATCTAACCAAGCTCGATGTACAAAAGGAAAATTACACTAAAATTAGTAGTTAGTAGTTGCACGTGGCGAGTCTACCAGTGTGCTGTAAGCTTTGTGCATTGCCCGTGCTCTTTCAGCGAGATAATCAAATCATTGCCGCTTGACAACACAACGGGCACTTATTTAGAGCTAAACCTAAATAAAATAAAGTGTCCTTCTGTCCGTTTAGTGAGCTCGTTGGATACCAAATTATATGATCCAATTTTAAATTGTACTCGAAACTTGGAACATTTGCAAATTGCGGACATGATTTTTACAATATTTTTTAGTAACAAACTCAAACACATTACCGACAGAAGGCAGCCGGGCAGCACGTAGAACAATAATTGATTGTATTGAGCCTGGCCGACACCTCAAAAATGTATCGGTAAGTATGAGGAGCGAATATTAATTTTGCGTCTCGCTCTTGCTCGTAAACTTTATTATGAAGAAAAGAGAAAGGAGTTGTGTACGATGCTATCCGATATGCGTTTTCCTCTGAAGGATACAACTATACAAGTACGTGATTCGGTGTGTTTTTTTCGTGGGTGGATGTATTTGTAAGGCTTCGTTATGTGTTGCTCATTACTGTACAAGCGCGTATCCTGCCGGCGACCGCAAATGCGAGACATTACGGATCAGAGGAGCCACCTGAGCCGAGCCGAGATGCAGGCGATGCTTCTGCACTTAATGCTTCATACGTGCAACGTTCACCGACACTATCGGGCCAGCGTTTTGTAAAACAAAAGGTTTATCGACTTACAGGTGCTAAAACTATACAGAAGTTGATATAATAGTTGTAGCAGAAATTCGAGGAATAAATGCATAAAAGGCAGTGGCGGATTTCAACATTCAGGCTTCATCATATTTTCAGCTTTTGCAAAGTTTCTCTGCAACTAGCTCCATTTTTCTGACTGACCGACCCCTTGAGAATTCAAAAGCTCCTGTAATTGGTTTATTTGAAATAAATGCTTTGAGTTTGAGTTTCAGTTAAAAACTTTTACCGAAAACAGCCTCTTATGTATTATTGTATTCCTCGAATTTTTGCTATACCTTTTCTACCTACTCCTGTATAATTTTAATACCAGCACGCGTAGCATGACGCTTTCTATTTCTACGAAGAATAGACAAAGCTGTTTCTATACACACTGACATTTCGTTTCTCTATTTTTGACATCGCACCGTAGAAATCTTTCTACAATCTGTCATTTTGTCTTACGTTTCTAACAATCTTTGTCTAGGTCCTTTTTTATGTAGACTATTTCAGAAGAAAATTTTCTATCCCAAACTGTCAAAATCACACTGACAACTGACTGTTGTCTAAGGTAGTAAAGACAATTTGATTTTGTAATCGCCATGCTAAAGACAGTAGAAAACTTTCTACTCGACGGCCACAAAGTATATACGGTTATCTACAAAATCATGATTTTACAGAAGAACGTTTTGATTGCAAAATTGTGATAATTAATAGAAGAACAAAGCTATCTTCTATTTTACATCATTTAGTTAATAGGGCATTACCAAGGAAATGGTTAAGGCCAATATTACTGTAATATTTTTGTTCCAAAACACAGTACTTCGTCATTTTAAGAATAAATGTTGTGTGTGTGTGTTCAAACAGAAAAAAAGTCCTATGACAAAACAAAGAATTCTGAGTCGAATTATGTCAAAGAGTGAATTTCGTAAAAAGTGCAGTTGACTCTTTCTACTTTGGTGCCGTCGTACTGTCTACACGGAACGTCATTTTTGTCTACTCTTCCGTCGACAAAAAGTTGCTCATGCTACGTGTGCTGTAAGTCGATAAACCTTCTGTTATACAAAACACTTTCTCGCTTCTTTTGTTTAGGTACTCTGCATTACTATTTCTTTTGAAAATGTCGATTGTGAACACGAAGCCAAAATCGCGAGGACCAGTTCGAATATTTTCAAATTCTGTTTTTTTAAGGATATACTTTACAAAATCATACACTTTATTCCAGAGAAATAAAAATTCAATAAGAGCCATCAGAAATCTTGGTGAGTGAACTTATTCAAATGGTGTTTCGGTGGCTGCGGTGAAGTTTGGGGCGGCTGCTACCACCGAACCGCAGACCGAACAATAAATACTTATCTGATAGTCGGAACTAGACGAACGAACGAATGAATGAATTAATCAAATCAATGTAAAGTGGGTGAAGGGAATGTGGGGATCAGAATTTTGTGGACTAAATGGTGTTATGATTGTTGGCGTAAAACTACAAGTGTAGTGGTAACAGACTTGAATAACGTTTGATAATGTTCAGGATTATTCAGAAATCGAATACTACTTACTTATAAAAGAAACAGTAATGACATATTGAGGAACCCCATTAGACAACTCAAATCTTGTGGTAGATAACATAATTAAATAAAGCTTTCCGAAAAATTGCAATTTTTTTTTAGGCTCTGTCTGCAATTAAAGCTAGTGTGTGCGCGCTGAACATGTTTTAGGGTTAATTTTAAAGCAACTAAAATATCAGTCGAATCTTTGTGGTTAGCGCTTTTACAGTGCACTTTGCTAGTACATTTAAAATGCGCGAATATTGCCGCATCGGAAAATAGTGTCTGTAATGAGTTGGGGGACATGCGAAGTTAGATGAATAATACAAGCGTTTGTCGGCAAAACGTCGATAAAATCATTCAGAAGTTAACTGTTTAGAAGTTTTGCGCGTGCTTTTTGTAGCGGCGCGGAAGGGTTGGGTTATCGACGGTCGAAAGATGTCGATAATATTTTAACGTCTGCTTCGTAATATTGCATTTCTGAATTGAAATAGCTGAACAACAAAATTGTTGTAATTTTTTATTTGAAATTAGGTATAGTAAGTAGGCGGCAACAGTTTTAAGTTTTTTTTACAGTATCATATAAAATGATAAAAAAGCAATATGTGTTTCCAAAAATGTTCTACTTGGTACCTATCAAAAGCACAAAAAAAGTTACCAATCCCAAGACGTGAAAAAAATAATTAAGCCCGCTGCAGCTAGTCACATCAATAAATTCAACTGTAAGAAAACCATGTAAGAATTTATATGACTTTAAAAAGGCAATTATAAAATTGACGTATCGATAATACTCGGCACGTAGCGGGTTAAATGTCCAGTCGATCCAGGAGCTGTGGTTTTGCGGCCGGACTTAATTCTACCCGCGCCGCTCCGCCCACCATACATTTTAATAGTTTTAATGCCCCAAGAAGCTATCTTCAGTAGCCGATTACACCGAATAGCCAACCATAGACAACTTCCAATAAGTTTTTTGTAACAGCTAGTTATGAAATACTAGAAATGAAGACGTTACGCCGAACGTGATTCATTTTCGAAGGTCGGAAATCGTGTGAGGTCAACAGGACGTAGTTTTAAATAATTTCGATAGACGCAGGTTGCCGGAATAGGGTTAAGATGCGGGTGGCTCGGGTTTTAGTTTTATTGCTCAATTTTGTAGATCAAGGTGTTTGTAATCAGAATGTTTCATATCTGGTGAGTGATTATCAGCTGATTTTCCTTTGTTTGTTTTTTTTGAGTCGCCTCATTCGCTGAATTGACTAACTTGAATCTTCGACCATTCACTGAGTAGGTACGATAGCTTTATTCACCTATATAAAAACTGCAGGCACGAAAGTCTGTGCTCAACCTTATAACACTTTCGATGGATATAGGTTCAATAAATATTGCTTTCGCTCAAAATTATTAGCTTCAGGTACACAAAGACCTATCGGAATATTGGCGCAAATTGGGCCAGGTGTGAGGTGGCAATATACTGCGATAGAGCGCGTGTACTACGCCGACGGTGCGTAGGAGGCTAATCCGTTGGCGCTTATTACATCCCACAGTAGCACACCGATTGAAACCGCAGCCTGCGGCCCCTGATTTCTGCAGCCCCATCGATCTATAGTTTCGTTATCAAATTTTCACACGGACCCTCGGCGTCAAGATTGACTTTATTTGAGTAAGTGTAACCGCAGCTCGACGCGCCAGCAGCAGCTAACGCGCGATAACCGACGCTGTTGACTCCGCTTTACGATACATAGCCGTCCCGATACCATTTTTCAATTGTTTCTCTAGTGAATTAAAGGTATTGGAGTGTGAAACAGTGAAAAGTATCGTTATAATGCGATAGGTTGTCGGTCGGTAGCCAATCACGGCGCCCGAGATATTGATCATCGAAATTGATCAATCAAATCGAAAATATCTACCGGAAATAAGGCGCGATGTAATATCGTTGTTCTTAGAAGAATTGAATGTTTTCAAAAATACATTTTATATTTAAAACAATTTTAGAAAAAGTGGTGAAAAGCGTTATTACGTGGCTTTTGTGGTTTTATATTATTTGCGTTGATTTCGAAGTGTCCATTGAATTTTAAAGAACGTATTGGCTTTGGAGTAATTATTGGGCAGCACGGTGAGCCGCTGAAATTGATAGTATTTGACGTAGAAATGATTACATGGTGTGCCATTGGCAATAGCAGCCGTCAGTGAATGGACCGCCACTCTGATTACTTTGGATTCAAATAGTGATAGACAAGCGCACATCGTAGCACTATGATAAGCGTAGATAGAATATGTTTACGAAAATTACATTTTCTGTGACTTCTAAAACTTTCGTAGACGTTTCGTAGCCAGTCGTAGCGTTTTTATTTACGTCTACGAAATGCCTACGACATAAACGATAAGAATAACAATTTTTTATTCTGAAGTTTTCTATGTTTCATTAAAAAACAGTGGGTCAAACTGAGCTGCATTCTTTGTTCAACACCGGACCGGACTTTAAGACTTTTAGCAGTGTTAGCCCAGTGGTGTGACTGTCGGACTGCCAAGTCATTATAGATCTTGAGTTCGAACCAAAGCCACGCACTTTTGACTTTTCGGATTCATCTGCGTATTTTATAATTATCACTTGCTTCAAAAACGGTGAAGGAAAACATCGTGAGGAAACCGGCATGGCTGAGAGATATTTCTCGACGGCATGTGAAGCCAAGGCAGAGGCCCACAACCACACGAAAAGAAAAAGAAGCAGTTTAATCCTTTTCCGAACCGAACCTACACGAACTCTTTCAATGTAACAAAAAGCACAGAGAGATGATAGAGGTCTTAAATGCTGTTTACTCTATTCTAAATTCAAATATGTCTACAAGTTCGCTAGTCTATGGCGCACGATGTTAAGCCGCCGGCGTAATGACATTGTGCCCGCGCGTCCGTTTTTTCTCTTCATCGCATTTGATGTTATTGTTATTATTTTTCTCTCGTAGCCCATCTAGAGGTCGACGACATTTGTCTTAGCTTCTGCTAGTTGGGTAGTGGAAAGCTGTAAAATATTGGATGGTGTTGTTGGCATGCAGATTGTTGTCAGATTTCAAATGGACGTGGAATAATGTGCGAATTTGTGCTGAAAATGTTGAATTATTATTGGGTTAAGTATTAGAAAGGTGTTTTATTGGCTTTAATTTGACTATCCTTTAATAGTGAATGAATTACGATAATAATAAAGAAAGAAAGAAAGAAAAGAAAGAAAAATATTTGATTTGGGACACGCACAGGAAATACAAACAGTAAGTAATAATAAAAAATAAAAATATAAAATTAAAAAACAGAAAAGTAAAGACCTGTGCGAGGCCAAAAAGGCCACTATCTCAGCATAATGCGGCGATATTTAAAAATAAATACCGCAGCGCTGGTATTCTGATAGGGCCCACTGTGATGTCACGGACCTTATTACTTTACCTTACTTTACTTTTTTGACCTTTTACTTTTTATGTCTACCTATTTCTTGTTTTGCATATAGAAAGCATTTGGTCAAAGTTAATAGAAACCATACAAAAGTAACTATATGTAAAATTCCAGGAAAAGGAAGTTGATAAACTTACTCCATTTATTTAGGTATACCCGTTATAGGGTTATTCCCATTTTATCCCGTATGCGTATGTAGGACTGATAGCGTCTGGTTTTATGTAATTAATGAATGATAGCCCGAACTCAAATAATTAACAAACCCTATATGGCATGCATTTACGTCAGTGGTGTAAAATATTACAGTTGTTACGTAAGGAAAAATAATTGGTATTTGGTCGGTTAGAAACTGATTAAAGGACTTCATAGTTAATTTAAAAAAATCATATACTCAGGTTTCTGAAATCCTGTTAAATTTTTTCCGTTTAATTTGAATCTCGTGACACCGTTGTCCGTTTTTATTTTCTACTAGCTTCGCTCCGCGGCTTCACCTGCATAAGTCTCAGTCCCTTCGGAATATCGGGATAAATAGTATCCTATGTCCTAACCTAGGTTATGATCTACCCATGAGCTACATTTCATCCAAATCCATTCAGCCATTTTAGCGTGAAACCGTAACAAACAAACCACTTTCGCATTTATAATAATATTAATAATTGGGATTAGTATTGACAATCATAACTAGCTACATGAGATGTGATTTGTTTATCAGAGACTTGATCAGCATCCTTATTGTGTAATACACTTTCAATCAAAATGTAATGTAGGTTTTGAAGGAAATTCCTAATCCATTACTTCTTAGGTTTAAAAATGTAACTGCTCAACAACGTAAATAACGCAATGAACATTGAACGTGGCTGAACTGTCAAAATGAAAAACATTGCGATCAATTGTCATTTTATGTGTATTGCGCAATTACACCAGAGGTTTTTGGATACTTGAATTCTATTACCGTGTTGGTCCATTCAAAAGAAAAAAAACAAGAAAAGTAAAATAACTGACAGTCAAATTTTCATAATTAGAACCAAATTTATTTATTTTTTTCCAACAATAGTGATGTCGTCGTAACGTATTTCGAACTTCGAACGCGTTGTTTAGCGCGCGCAAGCTTGCAAGGTGTTCGATCAGAGCGCATAATTGGCCGGTTCCGATTGTCTGGGAGCCGGGAGCGCAGCCCCCCATCACTGGCCGTCTACGTCATCATCCAATGACCGCATTGTTTGCCCCTGTCTGGGTCGCACTATTTTTAAAATAAGTTTGGAATGATTTTCATTAAGGCTTTTCAGGCTTTCTCTTTGATGAGATCTAAGATCTTTAGGATTCTGGGTTTTATATGAGCTTTGATACGTATTTTTAAATGAGTAGGTACTGTCTGTTTCAAATTAAAAAGGAAATGTTAATAGGAAAAACGTATTTCAAATAATTGGTCCTTTGGTACTTTTTGGTTTTATCTGGTAGTGTAATGAAAAAATTATTACCATAATATTACTTATAAGATATTTTCTAGGTACAATGTGTAATATTGGATCAGTGTAGTAATACAGTAAAATAATTCAAACCCAAAATTGAGAACACAAGGAAGCTATGTGCTCGTAACCACGTAGATGTCGTTAAATTACAGCCGTGAATCACAACGCAATCGAACTGGATCATTACGAAGATATTTCTTAGACAGGAAACAAACCATTACCGATGCAATATCGATCGTTTTATTTAAGTACATTTTTGTTCCATTCAACAACTTGTAATTTATAATATAAGCTATAATACTAAACAATTTTACAGGTCATGATGACGGGAACGGGAACGCATCAACGTAGTCGGTGAAGGATGAAAAGAATTTGTAAAGATTCTTCTTTAACAGTAATTTTTTTAAGTAAATACAAAGGTAAACAAAGGTAATTTCGAATGTAATTCCAAGATTGGCTTAAGGTAGATGACAAATCCTTCATCTTAATCCGGCTCGAAGGACCAAAAACTGAAGGCTCATCATAACTAACAAAATAATTAACTCTAATACAGATGCACGAAGCAATCCGACAGTTAGCAACAAGCATTAGAGTTGACATGGGCTGTCGGCGGCGCAGGCGGCTAATAACGTGCGTAATGGCGGGTCGTCATTAGAGGCGCGCGCGCAGATTGCCGGCGCGCTGATGAAACCTGCTGGGATTGCCTTGTAAACGCCTCGAGTATGAACGTGCACTTAGAACGGTTAGATTGGGCAGTTTCTAGTGGTTGTGTAATTTTCTTATGAGGGCTCAAGTCTTTTGGATTCCGAAAATTTGTTTTCGGCAATGTAATAAAAAAAATGTACAAAAATCTTGATGGTTATTATTAAAAATAATCTCCTTCCTGTAACTACTTACGCGAATTTTAAATATTTGAATAAGGCGTTGGGTTTTTTTCTTTTAAAATCTGGTTATGGTTTTCTGGAGAATTCCTATTTAATTGCAGAAGCATGCAGTAATTGATGTTTGATCAAACAATAATAATATTTTTTTTAAACTGACTTCCTGATTGCTTTTTGTTATTGATTTCACGGACTCCGTCAGAAGCAATTTGAGGTAGTATTTAATTGATCAGAATTAGACACTAAACCAAGACTAAAGGATAACTTCTAGACGTCAGGTTTAACAATCAAGTCGGAGTAATTAGAGAAATACACCCGTTGGAAAAAGCATCACTAAGTTTAAATGAGCTGTGCTCAATAATATGTAATTTTTGCTCAATAATGTATTTATTTTTTGCTTGTTTTTTATGATGTTTTTAGTTTGTTATTTAAATTATTAATTTATTGGTCTATCTACAATTGTTACACTGTTCAACCAATTACAAACACAAGCCAAGTGCACTAATATTAAGCGGTAGACACAGCATGCAGCTATTCAATCTAATTTAATTTGATTCAAGTTAATTTTAAGTATGAAAGATTATTGATATTAGTTCTAATTAAATTGTTATCCATCTTTATATTAATTATTATTGTATAGTGAAATCTAAATAAAATGCTGTGCTTACCTTTAATTTAGATGCAGGCAATGCTATTGTATTTGCAAATGATATGTACTTTGAATGTCTTTGTGTGTATTTAGTTGGTTGCCTAAATAAAAAATAAAGACTGACGCTCTGACAATTTTTTGGATGCTTGTACGAATGCGTATCCTTTGGAGTACTGATTAGAAAAAAATAAAAGTATCCCTTTTTCTGTTTTACCTAGTCTACTAGAAACATCAGTCCGTTCACAACAGCTCGTCGGTAAATAAGGCGGCAGTCAGTTAGAGGGTCGTGATTGTGAGCCGCGCGTAATGAGCGCGGATATTAATAAATTTAACGCAGCCAACTCCGGGACACTTTACAGTTATTTAGGCCATAATTACGTCAGGGAAATTACCTATCTGTCTGCTGTTATTGTTACATGATTTACTGGGTTGTTTTTATGGTGAGTTTGGTTGTTGTTTAGATTTAATTTAGGAAGGATACAATATTGGCCCAAAACTGCAGAAGACCGGGAAAAGTGGAAATTGTTTTGGGAGGAATGTGCCTTGCAGTGGGGCAGAACAGGCTTATACAATATTGGCAGGTGTTTGTTGAAGATGTTTTACAAATCAAAAGCTAAGAATGGTTAGGAGATTCATAAGCTTTATACGTAGCTAAAGGCTTTCCTTTATCCTAACAAAATACCTAAAGAACATTTATAAATGATCTCGGGACTATTAAATAAATTTACATACATAAAAATGAGATCTTAGCAGGTGGCGATGGCGTTCTGTAGTTTCTGCCTACCCCCATAAGAAGAAGGCATGAGTTTATGTAAATTAATTTATTGAAGTAGTTTATCGAAGCTAGATGGAGTTGGTCCTTTGGGCCACCACACAACATTTTGTTTCAAAAGTTGTTAATGAAGTATGTAGTAGATAAGTTTATAAACAAACAATATTATTATAAGACGTGCCCATATGATTTAAAAGATTCTGACCCGAATGATAAATAAGACTTGTATAATTAAATTAATGAAACATGACCAGTTGAGTTTGGGTCAACGGGAAGTGTTAAAATACCTAAGTCGTATTGGTTTTATATCTGAATTTTAAGGAAAATAGTTAATTTAGACAAGTTTTTAATGCATGCAACCTACTGAGTATTAGGCTTAAACTAATAAATTCACTTCTTGATATGCGTACACGACAAATAGGTAATCATGGTTACTATTAAGTACTTGATCTATGGTAATTAAATAAGTTTAGATATAACAGTTTCGAAATGTCAGCGGCAGTAGATATATAATCTTAATAGCATAAAATACAGAAATAAACGAAAATATGTTTTATTCGAGAAGTATCAACTAACTTGTAAGCTTAATCTCTAAACATTTTATGTTTTTTCCTGTAAATAAAAGTTCAGCTATGTTCAAACACGCAGTTTTTAATGATGAACTTGCATAAGACATTCCGAGCTCCGAGTTTTAAACTTCAATCGCTGAAAAAATCTAATTGTCTAGAAAAGTATAAAAACGTTAACTAACCGTCTGTGTACATACCTCCCGCGGGTAGGTTGGCGTTAGTCTTGTACTCTCGTTCCTCGTGGGAGAGGGACCGGAGACTCCTCACAGAGGAGCTCTTGTACTCCATGTCCCGAAAAGCTATGGATGCGCTGTCGCACGAGATCAAGGACCGCTGCAGACCGAAGGATCGGATTTGGTGCGGAGACGCGTTTGTACCTGTGAGGAATAAGGGTTTTAGTTTCACTGCATAGTCAGAGGGAAAAAAAAACCTCCAAAATAAACACGTACTCTTGTAATATCAAACTAATCAAATTCATTTAATTCCAGAACAAATACAGCTACAATTTTACACGGCCCAAAATTATAAGAAATATCTCTACCTCTGTCACGCACCAACACAGTTAATATTTAATTTAATTTTCTAACAAGCCCAAAACTACAAGTTTCCGGCGACCACTCTTCAATTAAACATTAAAGTGTCAATCACCTTATTACAGAAAGGTGGTCCTTTTTTTCGAAATCGTGACCAAAATTGGCGGTCCTTCTGTCGGCCTTTAAAAAGGTCCCGTCCTAATTATTATGGACTTGTGTTAGAAAAAAATTACATAGATAATTAGTTTATGAGTATACACAATATAAGATGGTCGTATACCGCAATTATATAGTGAACTGACGCAAACAAATGCAGCCAGTTAATTATTATTTGTTGTTTTACTATAATAGGGTAGTGATGTGCCGTGGTGTTAGATGTCGATGTTTGTATATAAGATCGTTGTCTAGTTAAAACAAAAAAACATTTTTTTTTACAAACTTGCCTACCTCCGTATCTTTTGTATTTTTGTAGGTACTTAATTTAATTCAATTAACCCTTGACTGCCAGAAATTTATTTAAAATAATAATTTATGATTCTCTGAAATAACACTGCGTACTGCAGATATCATAATGACAATGCAGATGTCGTTTAATGATTCCATCCGTATGACCAATATTTATCCAGTTATTATTTAGACAACATGACTACCTCAAATTGAAATCTTCCAAGCGCAACGCCATTATTGTTTGCAATACACTATTTAAGCATCATTCGGAGTTTCGACCGCTACAAATAAATTGCATTTTATCGATAGTCGATAGTCCGTGTAATGTGGGCGTACAGCGCAATTAGCGAGGGTCACTGCGAAGCGGCTTACGTCCCACCTACAAATTAAGTCTATTAAGTCAAACTTTTAAGTCCCCCAGCATGCGATATCTTCCTTTCTTGTGCCCCAGAGTTTGGGGCTTATTCGTTAAGTACTAGCCTTTTGTGCCCTTTCTACTCTTTGTTTTGATATTGTGTAAGGATTTTTGGTGTTCGTGCAGTTTGATAAAGATCAGATTTTAATGAAGTGAGTGTGCCTTGATTGTTAACGAGGGTCATTACATTTAATTAAGAGGATACATGCAAATTGAGAAGAGAAATTGACCATCTCAAATCCTGCTGTCTGAAAACCTGAATTTATGTCTATTAATGTGATGATAATATGGATGTTTTAGTGGGATACTAAAATTAGGGCACTCAAACTCAAATTCAAAGCATTTATTTCAAATAAGCCAATTACAGGCACTTTTGAATTGTCAAGGGTTCGGTCAGTCAGAGAGATGAAGCTAGATGCCCATTCCAAAGTGTAGTAAGTACCTATAATAGTAGGCACTAATCAGCTGTGTCATTCACTAAACATCACATGTAAATATGTGATAATTTACTGTAAATATAAGTGAGTTCTCATTCAAATTGTACTGCCACTTGAGTGACGTTCGAAGTGAACTTTTCAGAATAGCACTGTAGAATATTGATCATGAGCTGTTTTATAACATCTTATAGAGTAGTTTAAAATGATAAAGTATAAAGAAATATTGTCCCTGAGCCTGTACTGCATCGCGTCATGGCGGCAGCAGGCACAAAGGTCCCAGCAGTTGTGCAGTGCGTGAGTGCAACTTATTACTGATATAATTTCACTATTGTTTGCCGCCGGCTCCGCCGCTCCATATGGCGTAACGTGTTTTTTTTTGTATATTTTTCCTCCAATTTCGTCGATAGTTCGAAGCTTCGAACTCCTTTTGAGCAACTCCTTAGTTTCGCGTGACTGACAGGCGGAAGACGATGTTTTATGATATTAATTAGATATCGGTTAAATGTGGGGTGGAATTGATGGGAAATAAAAGTTTATTAGTAAGTATTGTTTTGATGGTAAAGCTCAGGCTGATGGTTACAGATATGTAGAGGATCCGTTTATATACGTAATGAATAGATATTTGGTTTATTACAACTTTATGTATAAGATATATGTATAAGTCGCAATAAGATACCCTACGGATAGGTGCTCTAGGGATATAACTATATCACAGCCGTAATATAGTTACATGAAAATTGTTCATATCTGTCTTACTAGGAATATAACTATGAGCACGATCTAGTAATATAACTATTAGGGCACTCCGACCAAATAGATTAGGTTAGGTTAGAACTGTGATCAACTAAGTCGAAATTGGTCACAGTAACAAAATTAGGGTACTCCGACAGTTATGAACCGCTTTCTTATAACTATATTACGGTATATAGCTATATCCCTTGGGATATAACTATATCACGGCTATAACCGTCTTACTGCGACATATATATATATATATATATAGTCCTCCTTATCGATTTCGATAAAGGCGACCCTTCGAAATCACTTCCTTGCTTGCGTGTTTAGATGGTTTGCTAGACCGAATTTAGTTTTGAACACCCGGTCACAACTAGAACAAAAAAGTTGGCCTGCATTGTTGTATGTATTACGTGTAGGAGGGCTTAGATCTCTCATTGCGTATAACAACTAACACCTTTATGGAATTAATGATTGAAGGATTTTTTTTGGTCCTTAAACCTTTAAAACAATGATTTGATCATGTTCTAAAACGATGGTTACCAGTTTGGGTATGCTTCAAAAGCATAATAATAACCTACTTACACAAAAACCCAGTTACCTCCTACAAAATATGACCTTCAAAATACATAAATGTTGAGCAACGCACACAACAGTAAAGTAGGTAAAAAAACACATGACAATCGTGATATCAGCGCCGACTCCCGTGGGAAGAAAAGAGTTTATCTACTAATTTTGATATCGCGGTCGCGCCGCCCGCCGCTATCATATATATGAAAATTACACGATAATAATAGAAACAGTTCACAGTATTATATATTATTTTAATTGTTTATGCTCGCGGTTTTTGTAGCGCGACGTCGAATAATAACAAATTGGGCCGAGCTCAGGACACGCGCGATCGAGTTATGTTTTCATATTAGTTTTTTAATTAATTGGTAACTTGTAATTTTGTATTTTGTAAATGTATTTATTGTTGTTTGTTTCCGATATGACCGCATTGTTTGTATTTGTAAATGGGATGGTTATCAGAAAATAAAGCTGTTTTATTAATTAATTTGGTTAAAAATAGAAGACTCAGCAGTCAACTGTATTGAAGTACCTACCTACTACATTACAAAACAGATCATAGAATCTAAGTCATTATTACCAGAAAATTTTCAAAATTCAGAACATCTATTGACTCCTTCGGGACTGTGGTTTCACACTAAGATTGTGGTGAACTGTCTAGGAAAAGCCACGAATCATTGATGAAGGAACTCCCATTGTGACATCGGAGCAGTCAATGAGAATACGACTGTTAACTCTAAGCTTGTAATGTTGTTGAATGTAAGCAACAGGTTGAGGAAATAGTTGGTCCTGCGAGACGCATTGATAGATTTATTGTTTTTGCCAGAATAAGTACTATAGTACGACTTACAAGAGCTGTCGGGACCACATTTGTGCATTGTGCCTTTAGTAACATTTATTGGACAAGTATCTGTCCTTGGTCCTTGTCTATCGTGTCTCTGTGCATGATGCTTCAACAGTTATATATTTAACATATTATTAAGTCTGATCAAGACTACCGCGCTGATCTAGTTGTCGCAAGTACTACTGCTAAGCATGAGGTTCAGGGTTCGATTCCATGGGCACGCCACAATTGCGGCGATAAGTCCCCTCTTTGAGGAGTGGCTTGAGAGGCGCCATGGCGTCCTCACCTTCCGCCTGACGCAGGTCCTCACCGGACACGGTTGTTTCGGGAGGTTCCTGTTCCGCGTAGGGCGGGAGGAAACGCCCGGGTGTCACCACTGTGTGGATCGCCCGGAGGACACGGTGGAGCATACGGTGGAGGTCTGCCCGGCTTGGGCGGAGCACCGCCGTGTCCTCACGGAGGCGATCGGCGGCGGCGATCTCTCGCGTCCGGCCCTGGTTCAGGCCATGGTTCGGAGCGAGAGTGCATGGGAGGCCGTCACCTCTTTCTGCGAAGCAGTTATGCTCGCGAAGGAGGAGGCGGAGCGCGCGAGGGAGATGCAAGCTGCACGCCCTCGCGGCCCTAGTCGCCGCAGGAGACGCCCCGGGCGTCGGGAGTCCAGAGCCGACTTCCGGCCACCGTAGGCGCGGGCTTGCGGACGGTGAGCAATGGGCAGCTCGCCGTCCGATAAGGACCAGGCCCGTGTCGACGGCGCGTTGTGTTCCACGCGCGCCTCAAAGAGATGTCAGCACCAACCGACGGGGTCGAAAGACCAATGCCTGCTGGGGTTGCGGGTTTGTCCGAAAGGGATAACGCGGCCCCGGCACACAGGCAACGGAAGGAACACGGGTGGGTTTTAGTCAGTAAAAGTCTGACACACCCTCTCGCTCTGCCCAGAGCGGGAGTAGTCATTTGATGATTTCCCACCCTCAAAAAAAAAAAAAAAAAAAAGGGTTCGATTCCAGGGTCGGGCAAAGTGTTATTGGGTTTTTCTATCAGGGATCTCCCAGTAGTGGCCCAGAGTCTGGATTTGTGTCCGATTGATGGCAATATACTCGCCCCCTATTACATGGGACTTAAACTGGTGAAATGTAGGTGTACTATATACACTTCTGCCTAACCCTTTGGGGAAATACAGGTTTGATGTTATGTTATATTACCATGTATACGCGACTGTCTTATAAAGATTAAGTAAAAGTTGAGTATACTTACTAGTTTTAGAGCGAGGCTCCCGGGGTCCATCAACGGTGACTTTGATGGCTTTTTGGTACGTTGTTACTTGAGGTGGGTTCGTTGATATCGTTATTGTTAACGAGAAGCTCTTCCCTGGAACAAAATAAATATTATAATTATATGTGTGAACACACCGACTGTCACTATTAGCCGTCACCGTCGTCACCGTCAGTCGTCGGACTTCTATCAGTTGCCCTGCACTTGGTGCTAGTACGTACTGACTCCTACCGCTGCTCGCGTTGCCGTCAACCATAATTACCAACTGCAAATGGCAACTGATAGAAATCCGACGACTGACGAAACACGAAGTTTGCCGAGAGACATTAATAAAATAGTGGTACTGTAACTACTTATCTTAAACTTATGAGATCCAAGCTTATGGAAGACTTAACTTTCGAAAATGCACAAGCTTTGCTTTTAATTTTTAAGACAGACTACGATTTACTCTGACCAAGTTATAATATGCTAGCCTCTACCAGCGGCTTCGGCCGCGTTATATCTTTATAAATTATAGTCTATGTTACTCAGTGATATAGCATTCTGGTGAAAGAATTGTTAAAATCCGTTCAATAGTTTTTGAGTTTATTAGTTACAAACAAAATGGCAAATCTTTTCTTTCTATAATATTAGTGAAGATGTAAATAGATGAAATCTTTTTTAATTATTTGATTGGTCCTTTGGTCAACATTCAACCAAATTCTTTGTGGGCATCATTACTATTCCTCACATGATCAAACTATATAATGTTAGGGTCGGGTCTGTGAGTACATTCTCTATAATTATGTGTTTTATGTCATTAGTTCAACAAACATGTATGTTATAATAAAGTAAATCATAGCACTGATTTTACAGACCACTAATTTACACATTCAAATACAATGGTCCTTTATAGTGCTCGAACTAGATTCAATCAAATTAATCAACTTATTAGTTGGAATATTCAACAAAGTTCCAAACCATGTTGAGTCACCTTAAATATGTAACTCTAGTCTATCAATAGTGTGTTTTTTGTAGAAGTGCATGTCTACCTCTATCATCATCTACTAGCCTTTTCCCAACTATGTAGGGATTGGCTTCCAGTCTAACCGAATGCATCTGAATACCAGTATTTTAAATGGAGCGACTGCCTATCTGACCTCCACAACCGGGTAATGTAAACCTGACGATACCCCTTGGAAAGACTGGATGTCAGAATTTCAGCCTTCTGCCTACACGTAACGACTGTCAAAGGTCTACAAATGACAGCCGGGATCAACGGCTTAATTTTCCTTCCGAGGCACGGACAGTGAATTTTTTATGCACTTATATAAAACACAACAACATAAGAAAGAGATACAGAAAGGTTTATTATTACCGAACCAGACTCAAGTATAATAAACTACGTATAGTAAAATACAATAGACGACGTATATTTAGTAACAAAATCCCCGTAACTGTTCTTAAAGAACCTTGTAAGAAACCGACACGTGTTTCACCTCTCAACGAGGCATCCTCAGGATGACGATTGACTTGTTGCGAATCCGGACACGATGTTACCACGTCAAGCGTCGACCAACCAAATGGCTTAAAACTAGTTTTAAGTAATGCTTGAGTTTTGATTAAAGTTCTGTATTAGGTATGAGCCTTAGAACTTTCAGTCTTCTTCTCAAATAAGCGATAGAATAAATTGTTTCATGTCGAATTCGAACAAAGTCTTTGACTCCCTTCTCAGTATTTTCTGAACAGCAACACAAATTGCAATTTCTGAATATAAAAATCTCCAACGCAAGAGCCATGAAGTTTTAGGTTCCAACTAACTTGAAAGGTCTTACTAACTTCTTCTATACCTATACTCGTATTTCTTTCCCCGTGTGATATAGAGCCAAGTTTAGTGTATAGTACTACTCTATAAGGCCGCGCGCACATTGGACACGAATTTGTATCGTACGTAAACGTACGATCGTGGTCGTACGAATTGAGTGCGCACGCTGAATACCGTCCGTCAAATAGGTCGTCCGTGTTCCGGTGATATCGCGCTGAACGAACGTAAAATCCCAACAAGTTCGGATTGTTTTCGGACGTCGGAACTATACGAGTACGTACGACTAACTCGTACTCAGTCTGCGCCCTCTCTTTGTACTTGGACGGTCGGGATCCTTCATACATGTTCGTACGAGTTCGCACGACTGAAATTCGTACGAAAACGCGTCCAAAGTGCGCGCGGCCTAAGGTCCGCACTATTACGAACACACACGTGTGGTAGTGTGGGAATGTATATACTAATGTGGATAGCGTATGGTGGAAAATGGCGAGCTTTTTGGGCGTCCGATTTGCGGTCAGCAGTAATGAATGCACCGATAAATACCGAATAAAATTACAGTTAAAATGAGTGGATTAACATGTCTAATGCAGATAATTCGTGTGTAGAGCACTCGATTCGGAATAAATGACTGATTCCAACGTGCCCAGCCTGCGAGATTAGGTGCGTTTTGATTCTGGTTTTTGTTTGTTTTCGACGTAGTTTGGATAAAATGTGGTGCAAGGACGTTCAGTTAGATTGTTGAGCAGGTTTTATTATTATGTAGAATACATTCCTTAGAAAGCTAAATGCAAAAAGGATTCAACATATTACACAAAATAGAAGAGATAAAATAGAATACTCTTTGTTATATCCACTATACTTACAGATATAAATGTAGAAATTTTACAGAGTGTGTCACTATTGGCGGTCTCATCGCTAAAAGCGGTCCTTATAACCAGAAGAGAAAAAAAACCGGCTAAGTCCGTGTCGGCCACGCACAATCAAGGGTTAAAGTACGTAGTTGGGATGAATTTATCCCAAAACCAAACTTAACATTGTAGTTAAAAAACTAGTTCTCCCATATATCGATATACGTTACGGCCAATTCGGTTCGATCCCCGCACGGAAAAAATATTTGTATGATCTGCAAGTAGTTGTTCCGGGTCTGGGTGTTAGTGTATGTGAGTTTCTATGTTTGTAAACGCACCCACGATACAGGAAGAAATTCTTAGTGGGGCAACGTTTAAAAAAAAAAAAAAAAAAATCTCCGACTGCAAATGTAAGTTTGTAATCGCAAAAATTTTTTTTTGTTATGTGATTAAACTACAAATTAACTTTTTGCTATGAGACCTTGCTTCTAGCCAAATTTCATAATTTTAGGTCAACGAGATGTACCCTATAGGTTTTGATTTATTTGAGAGTATCAAAATATATCGCATAAATGGCCGTATTCTGTTATTGCGTTGACTAAGAAGCTTTATTTTGAGATCTCCAAGGGACCGAAGACTTACGTATTTGATATAAATTTAAACTTGATACTTCCACGTGTTCCTGAGAAAAAGGGTCTTGACAGACTGACAGACAGACAGACGGATAACGATGTGATCCTATAAGGGTTCCGTTTTTTCATTTTGAGGTACGGAACCCTAAAAAGAGCGAGAATAGAGTTATAGTTTCTTCCGAATTTTAGTGAGAGTAGGATAATTCGTTACACATTTATCAAAACGTCATAGATGATAACTAAAAATACTAAGGATGTTATTTATTACGATAGGCGTTCAAATGTGTGTTCTAATTATTAATGTTGGGTATTGAATTATTAATTCCCACAATTCATGCTTCTTTATGATAACGGAATTCAGTTTGCTGTTTCCTGTTTTGGTGACAAGTTAAGACTTGACGTTTTTTGTGTGGTGCAATGGGCTTTAGGTATGAACTATTATGAAAAAATATAATGTTTTTGGTCTTGCTGACCGTAATTATTAATCAGATATAGGTATGTAACTACAGAATACGTATTATTTAACTGTTTAACTGTTCGTTTAAGCTTTCAAGTCAAAACTGACTTAATACCTAACTGTCTAACTGAGCAAAACGAAGTTTTCTTAGCTCCGAAGCCAATAATTATAGTCTCAATAGGCTGATTCATATAATTCTAATACCAAAGTCCTTAGTTAAAATTACGAATGCAACAGTTCGAATAAAATTCGCAGTTAAGAGCCGGCGAGATCATCTATCTTTGTTTTTGAAAGAACATCTTCGAGTTTTACGTAAGGACCTCACTCGAAACTTTGCAAAAGCAAATCAGGTAGAACAGAATTATTTTCGCAAAGCCTCACTCAATACGGAAACAAATCATCATAAAACATTGGTCGCTAAACTTTAAAGGCGTTTCTCGAACGATGTGAAATATTGCTTCTAAAGTCGCCATTAAACTTAATACACTCGCATGATCACTCATCAACAGTTTAGGACCTAACACAATACGAGTGAAGCCGTAAAACATAACATTGTATGCCAACGACCATCCAGAGGTGTTGAGAGAGGCGCGTGAAATATTCAATTATTGTGCCCAGGCGCAGGTGGGCGAAGGGTCCGAGGGGGGAACCGCCGCCATCTTGATTTACGATCGAGCGTAAATCCTGAGTGACATTTGTGAGTGAAGACGACTCGCAAACCGTCGCCTCTTATGTACACGACTATGACACGATTTTCAGGAAAATATTTTGCGGTCGCTTTCTATTGCTGTTTCCAATAGCCCATAGTTCCATAGATCGGGTTTGAAGCGGCAATGGAAAGCAGGTGATGTCTATGTGTCGTTTCAGTGCTTAAGTCTGATCATGAGTTCTCAATATTGTATGGAACGCCCAGCAAGCATAAATATAAAACGTTATGTGCCTGTCGAGACATGTGAACATCTCTTGTCAAAGCTCTCACAGCTTTCGGGAAGAAGTTGAGTTATTTGAACATTTGACTTTATAAGTTGTTGCTTCAAAAGCGGGTTATTTGTTGGGCTGGCATTCGAAAGGCTGAATTAGAATTCTAACTGCTGCATTCTGCCCTACCTTGGAATTGTAATTATATAAGGAAAGAAAAAGAAAGAATTTAATTTTTATTTTAAACAAACAGAACGCACATTTAAAATAAAATATACACATACAAAAGTAGCCGAAAGCCTCGTATTCAACCAACAAAAAATTTACAATGTTGTTCATTGATGTCAAGGCCACGGACCAAAGACAATATTGCGTAATTACTGTAGACAAAATTTCATAGCATCGAAATCGATTCTGCATTGGTTTTCTTCCCTTAATTTCTCTAGCACTTCATGATTTTCTTTTAAGTGATTCGCGTTTTATGTCCTTTTTTATCACATAGGACACTTATGTATTAGAAAGTAAGAAATAAAATAAAGGAAAATTGTTTATTCTGCACAAACAAAACGCACGTATTAATGAAAGTGTGGTTCATCTTGATCATTAAAACAAAAGCACTAACAAACTCGATATAAAATCTCAATATAAAGTCCAACAGGCCGGCTACAAACTCCTCATCCACAGTACACCGGCAGCTATAAATACGATGTAACTGGACACCATCGTGTGTGAACTACCATTAGTTGTGACATGGTTGTGACGGGCTCATCACAACAGAGCATCGATAATGTGACGAGATGAGAGGTGACAGGCGCGGACTGGTCCAGTGGCGTGACTCGGAACATTTACATTCTTTTTGTTGGAGTATCATGGTTTTGAAAGAATTTTTGTGGATGATTTTGGGCATTTAGATTTTTGGACCTCGGCTATCAAAGAAAACAAAGTAATAATTTCTCATTTTATTATTGAAATTGTCATTTAACTCATTACACCCATTTTCAGCAGTAAACAATAAGGTATTGATTTTCGGTCCATGCAAAAAACCCTGAGAAGTGCTATCTAAGATTTCCAGAGTCATACTAACACACCAGAACAGTTTAGTCAATTTAAACCGGAGTCTAAATCTAATATTAAACCATATTCTTTGTGTGACTCCGACAGTACAAAAATGAGTCATTTTACGATTAGTTGCCAAACACCATAATAACACAACTAAAAATGATCAAAATATTACACCACATTTCAGATATTTCGAAATCAGTAATTTGATCGTAATGCGCTATGTCGAAAGAGAGAGTCCCTCATACTTTGACAAATTGAACAGATAATTAGGGACGAGCATAAACGGCATGACCAGAATGTGACCAAATCATTTTGTGTAGCGGTCATCACTGTGTTACGGTCGGAAATTATGTATTTTTTGTTTGGCTCTGGTTTTCGTCTTGAATATCTTGATTAACAAATATCTTAGTTTAATATCTTGCTTTTTCATTAACACCACTGCAAATGCTAGGTGCTCCTATAGCCTGTAGAAGTGTAACTGTTACTTTATTTTTAAGTACTAAAGCTATGTATATTTTTACGTTAATAAAGATTTTTTCTAAACTAAAAAAAATACTAAACTACCTAAAAATAACCGTAGATGCTGATTTGTACTAACTTCTGCTGAAAACAATGAGTAGAGCTTTTATTTAACTATTAAAATACTATTTTTGTTGTCACCAATGTCGTCGAGGGTCACTTGTGAAAATCATTGCCTACACAGTTCTTTGATGGTAATCAACATATGGCACTTGATTCATTTTTAGTAAAGCAGTAAAATTTACTCCGAAACTAAACGCTGAATTTAGATAGAATTAATAAATCAACTTCTAATAAGTACGAAACATGTGAAGATTCTAAGAAACTGCGCAACTAATTTGAAGCAAGAGGAAAAAATTCAAATATATTGTAACGCGTACAGTTTGATACCGGGAAACTAATTTTGTAAGTAATTATCATACTGGGCCAGGTCTTATTTTGTTACAATATCCTGATTTGGTGTTATGACGAAGACTAGATTCAAGAAAAGAAAAGAGAGCTGCACGCTTTGTATGACCACAATAAAAACGGGTTTTGTCGACGGAAGAATAGACAAAATGACAGATAAACAATCACAATCTGTCATTTTGTCTATTCTTCCGTCGACAAAACCCGTAGAAAACCTGTGGTTGTCATGCAAAGCAGTAAGCAAGTAGTACCTATAAGTAGTAGCAGACTTTGAAAGATCAAAGTCTATCGTCATTTGGTGAACAAAGAAGAAAATGGCCAGTATTGTAACAGCATACTAGATCACCAACCAGTCAAACGTGACGATAACATCACCGACGATAGCCTGTGTTCCCCAAAGGAATATACAGAGGTGACGCGTAGATTTGACGATTTTAACCATATTCTTTGAATATTTTATTGATTGGTTTTGTTAATGATAGCGTTTCATGAATAAAGTTTTGACAACGCTTGCACTATTTAGTACTAAACTTCTCTAGGACAAGTCTGTTCAGACATAGAAATAATGTTTTTTGGTGGTAGGGCTTGTTCTAAATCCGCCTGGTTAGCTACCACCATCTTATCTGTCTGTTGCCATAGCAACAATGTTAACAGCATTAGTGCTTCGGCAGTTAGAGGTAAGGTAGCCAGTTCCTTTGTGGTTGAGGATTCCAGGTGAAGCTCGCTTCCACCTTCGGCCTGATCATCACTTACCATCAGGTGAGATGCAGGCCAAGAGTTTTCACGTTGTGGTTAAACAAAAAACGTTTTAATTAATTAAACATTAATTAATTACACAGGTATTGAAATGAATGGAAAAAACAAGGATTCATCAACTTTTCCCTCGTATTCGCTCAAGATTAGACTTTTTACTTTGAGATAGGGCTCTGTCTATCCTTAATTAACAAGATGTTATCCTGGTTCCGGCTACAGTAATAGATAGTTACAGCTTTTTTGGTTATTTAGATTTTTAAATTAATACCTACAGTGCTAGGTTCTGAACAAACAATTTACAGTATTTGCGCTTATTTAGTTACGTGTGATGTATGTATATATGTAGAATATTATGTAAGTATATCCTACCTTCATACCTACACATATTAGCCAGCACCATACCGACCAGTCACATCACTGATGGCGTGTTAAAATGATCTCCGCGATTTTACTGCCCCTCCATATTGTTGGTGCATGTGGGCTGTAATGGCGGCAGGCTGCTCTTGCGCACACAACACAATGGAACACTAAAGTGCCAACGTCGTTTATAGCTGCCTGTGGTTTGGAAATTAAAATCCAACTTGCTGATCCGACTCTGTCGTGGCATTCAAGTGTTTGAAGGTTTAGGGAAATTGTTGGATCATGACGGTGTTCATCATTTTTGTGTCTGTTATCCTCGAAGAGATAAAGTTACGTACAGCTCACCAATAATTTAACAATGTAATGTAGGTAATACAAAAACTTGAACCAATCGTAGAGCCTGTCAACATATTGAGACAATCATTCGGTTTTTAGCCATCTTGAACCTTGAATATTTAAAACTAGCTGCGTCCCGCGTTTTTACCCGCATAAGTCTCGATCCCGTGGGAATATCGGGATAAAAAGTATTTTATGTCCTAACCTAGGTCATGGTCTACCCACGAGCCAAATTTCATCCAAATTCTTCGAGCAGTTTTAGCGTGAAAGCGTAACAAACAAACATACAAAAAATCAAATATTTTCTCTAGTTTAGATAAAAGCCCGATTGATTCTATTTTTTTGTTTCCCCTTTAGGTTTAAGGATTACTTTTGAGGAATCTATTTGAAATATAATTTATTTGGACCGTATATTTTATTTTATGGGATATTTTTGAAATATTGGCGTAGTTTTTAACAAAATAATTTGTATAAAACTAATTAAACAGCGCGTTCTTTTATTCAATTTATATTCATTAGGCATATGTATGCATTGTTTATAACATTTCCATAAACAACGTATTTACCCACACTTTTTCGCAGAATAAACATTTGCATGGATGACGCTCAATTCGGGGAGTTATGTCGGTTCGGGAAATTCATTCTATATGGCCAAGTCAGAGCTTTAGGGCTAGCGCAGACTGACGATGCCGCGACGCACGGTGTGGCGGCAAAGCAAGTAGTATTACAACTGAAAGTTGATTTTATTTACTGTAGCATACGGCTGAAATTTGTATAATGTAATAAAAACACACAAAGCGTTTAGGAAGGTGCGCTTATGCTAGGCATGGAACAAACTACATTATAATGATACTTATAAATAAAATAGACAATACTTGTAAATAATATAATAACCTAGAATTGATAGATTTATTCGAAAGGTCGTAGCTTTTCGTAATCTTAAAGTGCATGGAAATTCCATTTCATTACTCATCAACGAAATAAGTGGGAATTTTGAAACTAATGTTATACTTTCAGGCTCCCACAAACAGGTGTGACGCGACTGTAATAAAACAATTTCTTAGAAAACTTCACGGTAGAACAATTACATTTTACGACACGTAACAGTGCAGGGGGGGATGTGTCTCGGTGAAGGTCTGCCCGGCTTGGGCGGAGCACCGCCGTGTCCTCACGGAGGCGAACGGCGGCGGCGATCTCTCGTGCCCGGCCCTGGTTCAGGCCATGGTCCGGAGCGAGAGTGCATGGGAGGCCGTCACTTCCTTCTGCGAAGCAGTTATGCTCGCAAAGGAGGAGGCGGAGCGCACGAGGGAGAGACAAGATTCGCGCCCTCGCGCCTCTTGTCGCCGCAGACGCCCAGGGCGTCGGGAGTCGCGAGCCGACTTCCGGCCACCGTAGGCGCGGGCTTGAGGACGGTGAGCAATGGGTAGCTCGCCGTCAGATAAGGACGAGGCCCGGGTCGACGGCGCGTTGTGTTCCACGCGCGCCTCAAAGAGATGTTAGCACCAACTGACGGGGTCCGCGTCCGGGGGCCAATGCCTGCCAGGGTTGCGAGTTTGTCCGAAAGGCATATCGCGGCCTCGGCACACAGGCAACGGAAGGAACATGGGTGGGTTTTAGTCAGTAAAAGTCTGACACGCTCTCCCGCTCCAGAGTTATTTGATAATTTCCCACCGTCAAAAAACAAAAAACGGGGATGTGTCTGCGCACGGGTACAGTCGCATCATAAAGTTACTAGGCTATTGTTTTATAATACGAGTATACGTATGTGTAAATGTTTTATTGTAGAATCATAATAGGTACTTAATTAGCTACTGAGTACTATGGAATAGGCTGGAATCGATAAATCGCTCAGTGCGCAAGTAAACGGCCAGTGTTCTTTTTACGTGACGGGACCTGTACCGGCTTCGCGGCCAGGCCAGTCTGCACGAGCCTTTACTTTCTATTTTCATCTTTGAATGTCCATAGTACAGTACAACCTAGTTCTAAATGACTTAAAATTTACTAGTAGTATGTATATCAATATTTTATTATAATTACAACTAATGACAAAATTAGGTATCTACACGTTTCTCTTTCTTCTTTTTCGTGTGATTAGTGACTAACTTGGTGAGTTGGGTGCCCCATACCCAACTTGGGTATGATCTACTATGATTATTTTTACCTACGCCGTATGATCGTGCAATTTAGGTAGGTACTTCCCGTAGTTTTCCTCTCGTAAATGTTTATACGACTTTTATATAGGTAGGTACAAGACGCTTGACGTCATTTATGTTTATTTATTTTTCCATTCTTCGAAGAAGTTCTGCATTTCCTTACAGTTTAAAAATCCCTTACAAGTTTAAGGGTGTATCATCGACTCGGAAAAAATAAAAACAATTCCATCAAACGGAATGAATAACTTGATTTGTTTTTGTTTATGAATGATGAATTGTTATTTTTTACTAGCTAAATGTGAGTGTACTATTAGGTACGCCGCTGCCTAACCCTTTGGGGAAAACAGGCGTGATGATATGTGTATTAAGCCTCGTGCAGACTGGCGCGACGCGACGGCGCGGCGTGACACCGGTAATTGTTCTAACGTGAAGTTTTCGTAGAAATTGTTTTTATTAGAGTCACGTCGCGCCAGTCTGCAAAAAGCTTTATGTGTGATTAATTATAAACTGCTAAACTCATTTTATTACCACGGTCAAAAAATCTCAATAGAAGCTTTTATATTTACGAATGTTATTTCGAGGGAATCCCTATATTGACTCACAAGTGTACGGTAATTACTCTGATAAATACATTTACACTTTTCCCACGCAAAAAACCTGGCCGATCATTCGATCAAATATGTCAATACATTACATTATGTCATATTGACATAGCATAAAGCCTGTTTTTCACGAAGAGGTAGGCATAGGTGTACATTATAGTACACCAACATTTCTCGCAGTTACGTTTTTAAGTCCCATGTAATAGGGGGCGAACCTATTGCCTTCAACCAGGCACAAACCTAGACTCCGGGGTGCTTCTGAGAAATTCCTGATGGAAAAACATTTTGTCCGACCTGGGAAAAGAACCCAGGGCAAAGGAGGCAGTCATAACACCCAAACAATTTACGAAAAAAAAAAACGGAATTTTCCTGATTACCATAATTCAATTTTCACGCAAACTGTTAATAAATTGTCAGTTCATAGACACGGAGGCAAGTTAACGGCAAACACGGGTTTTCACATTCGTGATTTAGAAAATGCTCGTTCCCTCACCGCAAGCGATTATTTTGTTTATGAAGGGGACTCATGGAACGGGGCCTTAATAGCGTCATCGTTTAGTTTTCTTTTATTCGATTATCTGTGAACAGCTTTGTGGAAATAAGTACGGATTTATTTTTGGTTAAATTTTATTTTTTGGTCATAAATTTGGTAACTGGCGATGTCAGCCGGCGCACTATGGGCCAGAACGGTGCGTACCGTCTCAAAAATCTGTAACTTTTTTGTTGATTGAAGTAAATAGCTGAAATTTGGCACGTAGTATCTCCAGAGTATATAGAATCCAATAGTGACACATTCATTGTCAAAACTTTAATTATTAATATTTAAAAAATAAAACAAAAATAAAAATGTATTTTTTTAATATTAAACCATAGTTTGTTTAACTTATTGAATTATAATTTTACAGTTTTATGATATTAAACCTATTTTCTTTTATTTTATAGGTATTACATATAAATCTTACATTTAAATAAATGACAAATATGATATAAATCCACTCTAAAAATATATTTTACAATTAATGTAGGTACGTAATTACTTCTATTTAAATAGCTAAGAGGCTTCTTAGCTTCGTCTAACAATTCCTTGGAAATAGTGACTGATGGTTTTCTGATACTTGATATATAAGGATCTGACGTAAATAGAAGACCATGAAATACGTCTTGATTCGTTGCGGACCTAGAGCATTTTCTAGCGTGATGCAATCTGAATTTTTTGTAATCTTTATTACGAGATTCTTGGGCATCCTCAGATAAATTACCAATGGGCAGAACAGCAAAATGTGTTATTATACTTTCCCCATGTATTAAGATTTTATGTACTGAAGAAGGCATATTATACCACATATATTTTGTTACGTATAGTTGTGCGGTTGCGCGAGTATATTCACCAAATTTTTCTGGATTTACAGCAATACCGGATGCCAAAGTTTGAAGAATAACATAGAACCTTTTAATAAGTTCCTCGTCAACTCCTGTAATTTCTGAAGCGCAATAGTAGTTCTAAAAAAAACGCCGAGCTGTATTGCCGTCATTGCTGTTTCCACTTCCTTGTCGGGGCTTATCAACGTGCAATCCCATTCGGCTTCGAAATAAACTTTGTACAAGCTTTTCTTGTCTTCTTTACTTTTTTATCTTCTGGAGTTCTCGCAGCCCATTTTTTAAATGAAAGGTTATATGAAATATGTAAAATTAACTCTATGCACCTGATCCACGCGTGCAACGTAGACAAACCGTATTCGTAAGCATTTATATTATCTGGCTTTGATTCAATCTTCTCCAAATTATTCATTTCGCTTGATTTAGCCCCACATACTGTACACACAGCTCCAGAACTTGTGTCAGTTAGAACTTGTGTAACTTTTCCATCCACCATAGTTTGAAATAGGTCGTGACTTATTTCAATTACCTGCTCCTCCTTGTGTATCTTTGAAGTTTGCAAATTATTAATTTGACCCCGAATATCACCAACCACTGATCGGGTTTTCTCGGGGGTTTCTTTTGCAAATTCCATCAGGATTGGTCGGCAATAACGAATAGACGAACAAGCCGAATTTTGCCAAATTACCTCATTTGTTTCTGTGTCAGTCAGCTTTATTGGTACCAAAGACGCTATAAATAAGTTTGCATCTGAGACTAAATCACTCTCACCTGATAAAACTTGTTTATATTCACTTTGCCCCGATGACCCATCACATCCCCACTTGGTAAACAATTTAATAGATTTTCTTGTTGAGTTGTAAACATTTTCAATCTTTAAGATGCGAGCAGAAGTGTGGTCCAGCAAATCTTGTAGATTTACTTTGGCACTTATATCGGTTATTTGAATGCTGGATGGTGGAGGATAACACAGTTTTTTGGCGTTTGTCAGTATATTATATGATGGCAGTATGTCGAAGTTTTTGTTAATCAGACTTGCTCAAAGTAATCCGTATTGTGATTTCGAAAGATCTAAATCTGCAAATATACTTAAAGCTTCATCCACCGTAAAATCTGCGACTTTCATGCAATAATTTTTCCTTCATGATCCTTTTTTCATTTCTATCACAACTCCACATCATTGTAACAACAGTAGCTTCTTCGAATTCTCCTTCAGACCGCAATCCTTGAACGTATGCATTATGTATATACTCGATTCCATATTCTTGTACCAACTCCATATTCTTCCTTTTTTTCGATTTCTCTGATAGATCTTCATAAGACTTTGGCGGACGTCCACGTTCTCCAGATGTTGTAGGTGTAATATCCAACGGTGCTTCTTCGAATTGTACCTTAAATTCACCGTCTAACCACGATGTATTTTTATTAAAGAAACGTTCTTTAGTTCGGTTAGATTTGGTCCACCGATCGTTAAACGCTGTTATAAGCCATTTTTGAATACGGTTCACAACTAATTCACTTTTTTCAGACGACAAATGGTGGTGTTCTTCTAAGTATTTTTGAATATCTTCTGATTTTGTTCCATGATCAATGAAAAATTCGCATAATACTCGTCGAGGCACAACAAATTCACTCATTTTGTTTTTACTTCTAACTACTACTTTTTTACCGAGGTTGGTGAAGACTATATTATGTCAAAGCACACTAAAGTACTGGTAAATGACAACGTAAATAAATAACTTTTATACTGAAATTTCGTGTGAAAAAATATTATTGTCTAGTCCATTATCACGTTCCTAACCACTATCTACGAAGGTGGTTAGTAGTACTGATATAATGTACAATAACAACTTTAACTACCATTTCCTCCCTTTTCCTTCACCGCGATAGAGAAATACATAAACTACATGATAAACATGTAATTCACACAGTGATAACAAAACATTAACCACATCTGACCGAACGATAAAAAAAAAATACATTACCCAATACTCCCACCTTACCTAAAGATTAAGTAAAAAGATAATTTTAAGAAAAAAGTAATCTATATATCCAAAAATCTCATCAATCACAACTAAAATCATTTTTGGTATATTTTGTATATTCCCCCCATCAGGCATTTTTCGTTTCATTTCAAGGGGGGCAGTTTCGGGCAATTTTTTTTTTGCCCTAACATCTTTATTAGCTGCTCTATGTGATGCTATCAAAATTACGACATGGGCAGACATTGCTAACTGCCAAAAGTCTATGTAAAGTTTCTAATAAGGATAAAATATTAGGTTCTGAAAAATAATTTATATACCTCCCCAGTTTTCACATAATGGTCCACTTAAATTATTTTTAAATAGAATACTTCATAACCATTCTAACCATATATCACACTTAAAAATTTGCTGTGAAAATAATGAAAATATGACCATGTAAACTGGTAAAATAGTGTTCTACATAATTGACATAACTTTGAGCGTCAACTTGCAAGCCTTAGTCTAATAGTAAAAATGAGAAATAGTATATTTTAACTGCTATATAATATGCATTGGACATTCAGTTAGACATGTGCATTAACACAATATTCAATATAGAACATTACGAAAACCTATTTTTGAGACGGTACGCACGGTTCTGGCCCATAGTGCGGCGGGTGGACTCGGAGACCAAAACTTGCTGACCTGACAAGCATATGGAAGACCAACGCTGAGCTAGGCTGGGGAGACATGTGCCACAAGATTTCCATAAATAAATCAATCTGCCTAGCCTTTTCCCAACTATGTTGGGGTCGGCTGCCAGTCTAACCGGATGCAGCTGAATACCAGTATTTCACATGGAGCGACTGACTATCTGACCTCCACAACCCAGTAAATGGGTAATACAATACTCCTTGGTAAGACTGGTTGTCAGACTTTCGGGCCTTTGACGACACGTAACGACTGTCAAAGATCCATGAATAACAGCCGGGACCAACGGCTTAACGTGCTTTCCGAGGCACGGAGGAATCTCGGTATGTAAAGATGGTTACCCATCAATGGACCGACCCTAGCAAGCGTAGCTTAACCTGATGGATCGACCCGTGCGGCTGTTATTACTTAGCCATGAGCTCCTTTTTTTGCGATTTGCATAAATGGCGAACGAAGGGGCTATGATGATAACAGGACAAAGACAAAATAAAAAATAAATAGTCAAGGTAAAGCCGTCGTAGCGTATCACTATAATTTTGTATGTGTTCCTGGCACCCACATGGTACGAGTATACAGGCATGCGACCACGGCTTTATCTAGACCATTTTTGTACCTATGTCTTGATTTCTGTCTGAAATATTATCCTGTTTCGAACTTTCAGATCACTTTTATTTTTTCCGTAGTCGAGTTATAGTTTCTTGAACAATTTTTTTTTTGTTGTATTTTTCCGTTTTAACGCTTGATAAACAAGAGTAATATAATAAGTTAGTAATTATCCTATTTACTCTTGGCTTGACGATACTTAGTTTCAGTGGTGGTGCTGTCGGTAGGGACTGATCATCTCTTAAGCTTCGTGCAGACTAGCGCGACGCGACACCAGTTATTGTTATACCGTGAAGTTTTCTTAGAAATTGTATTGTTCGAGTCGCGTCGTGCCGGTGCCGTCGCGTCGCGCTTGTCTGCACGAGCCTTTAGCTGCCATGGCTTATTTTAGTTTTAATTTATTTTAATTTTTGAATCGTGTTTATCTTTTTATTACGGACGCTTTAAAAGTGCACGTCTTTCTACATTGTTCTCGCATGTTTAATTTCAACATGAATGATGTAACCAATATTTTATAACAATATTTTGGTTTAAAAGAGTGTCCGTGGAGTTTCTTGTCCGTTCTTCTCCATAGGAACCTTGTACGCTTTGGAATGGGTAACTAGCTTCATGTTTCTGACTGATCGACGCCTTGATAATTCAAAAGTGCCTGCAATTGGTTTATTTGAAATAAATGGTTTGAGTTGAGTGAAAATGAGAGAAAAGGTAATAATATTACAGCCGCGCCGTACGTCGCGCAGTCTCACTTTAAAAAAATTAAACATATTTATTTACTTAGACAATATGATATATATACATATTTTTAATGTGCTCGTTAAGACCTTTCTTTTGATATCAAACATATCAAGACTATAAATTTTTTTTCGGTGACAGAAATTACGGGTAAAAACCACCATATTTAATTTAAGGAAAATTTTTATATCCTATGTCACACGAACTATTATAACATGGATTTGTTATAATAGTTCGTGTGACATAGGATATAAAAAAAAAAAATACCTCATTCATAAAATCGGTTGAGTAGTGTAGTCGCTACGGTGGAACACACGTAAATACAAACATACATACATAGACTGTTAAAATCATAACCCTTAAAGGCTTTGCTGTAGTCGGGTAAAAACAGTTAAAAAGACCTGACCCATCAAGAACGAAAGTCAAGCAACAAGCAGTGATTATTTATAAAAATGTGATCAATAGAATAATAGACTAATGCCCGTTTTCACGAATATTAACCGCCACCTAAGTAATGCCTAAATATTATTGCATTGTTTGGTTTTAACTCTCGGAGCGTTGAAAATCGAACAGTGCGCTTTATATTTAGGTGTCGCCTAGTGTTAGTACAAATAGGCAAAGTGACTCAGAAGATAGACACAGTTCTAAATATTTGTCTCAGTACACCGTAAAAGGATTCGGTAATTTAGAGACTGGTAGTAAACCAATTAGTTTTCAGGGTTGAAAGCGCTCGCAGCGATTATTATACGAAAATGAATTAATCATCAGTGGCACACAACAATTGTTTTTTGCTTACAATTCGAAATAAATTTTTATTTTGAACCAAGTTCAAAAAAGGGTTTTTTTTATAGGCCCTACTCGTGTCTTAAATACTCCTGCATTATCACCGAATCAAGCCTGAAATGCTTGTGGCGTCCCCTCTTTGAGGAGTGGCTAGAGATGCGTCACGGCGTCCTCGCCTTCCGCCTGACGCAGGTCCTCACCGGACACGGCTGTTTCAAGAGGTTCCGGTTCCGTATAAGGCGGGAGGAAACACCCGGGTGTCACCACTGTGTGGATCGCCCGGAGGACACGGTGGAGCATACGGTGGAGGTCTGCCCTGCTTGGGCGGAGCACCGCCGTGTCCTTACGGAGGCGATCGGCGGTGGCGATCTCTCGCGTCCGGCCCTGGTTCAGGCAATGGTCCGGAGCGAGAGTACATGGGAGGCCGTCACTTCCTTCTGCGAAGTAGTAATGCTCGCGAAGGAGGAGACGGAGCGCGCGAGGGAGAGGCAAGATTCGCGCTCTCGCGCCCCTAGTCGCCGCAGGAGACGCCCCGGGCGTCGGGAGTCGCGAGCCGACTTCCGGCCACCGTAGGCGCGGGCTTGCGGACGGTGAGCAATGGTAGCTCGCCGTCCGATTAGGACCAGGCCCGGGTCGACGGCGCGTTGTGTTCCACGCGCGCCTCAAAGAGATGTCAGCACCAACTGACGGGGTCCGTAGGAGCCAATGCCTGCCGGGGTTGCGAGTTTGTCCGAAATGGATATCGCGACCCCGGCACATAGGCAACGGAAGGAACACGGGTGGGTTTTAGTCTGAGACGACCTAGCTCCGCCCAGAGTGGGAGAAGTTATTTGATAATTTCCAACCCTCAAAAAAAAAAAAGCCCTGAAATGCTGGCGTGTGTGACTTGGAAGTTTTCATGTCACAATAGACAATTGTGTCTGAATGGCTGTGCGGAGGTACAAGTACTGGTTGACAAAAAAAACCCGATTTAAATTACCAATTACTAACACTTTAATTGCCATCCTTAATTAATAAAAAGCAACGTTACTCAATCAGGCCTTTTTAGTAACCACCGTTTTACCTGTAGCTATCACAAGACCACAAATAGCTACAAAACTATACTTAGTAACCTACGCAGTCGGGCCATAAGTTCTGTCACATAGGTAAAATTTCGAATTTAGAATGCAAGCCGAGGAAAATATTATGGGCATTCGAAATTTGAATATTTAAAGAAAATAAAAACAAAGGGTTTCTGGAATTTTGTTCATTTCCTAAAATGGAGTGGACGCGCAAAGAAGACAGAGTCGCAGTAATTGCATTGCATCGTTGCGGTCACGCGCCGACTGAGATTTTAAAACTGCTGAAAAATTTCAAAATTCCACTGAGATTTATTTATCGTACTATCAAACGATTCAGGGAAGATAAACAAAGGAGCGATCGAATTTTAATGTTGAGGATAGTTTCAATAAACAAAATGATAAAGTGTATGCACACTCTAGTGAAGAAGCGAACAAACGTGTGCCACGTGTTCAGCGTGGTCATCACCCTTCTGCATTCATGGTTTGGCTTGGGGTGTCCTATTTGGGTCCAACGAAGGTGTTTTTTTGTGAAAAAGGAGTGAAAACCAGTGCCCTCGTATATCAAAACACAGTCCTAACAAACATTGTGGAACCTCTTTCACAAACAATGTTCGAAAACAGGCACTGGGTATTCCAGCAGGATTCTGCGCTGGCTCATAAGGCGAAAAGTACCCAAAACTGGCTCATGACCCGTGGAATCGACTTTATCAGGCATGAGGATTGGCACTCATCCAGTCCAGACTTGAATCCCTTGGATTACAAAGTATGGCAGCACTTAGAGGAGAAGGTCTGCGCTAAACCCCATCGCAACTTGGAGTCACTTAAAGCATCCCTGATTAAAGCAGTCGCTGATATTGACATGAATGTCGTGCGTGCTTCGATTGATGACTGGCCTTGCAGATTGAAGGCTTGTATCGAAGCAAGAGGAGGACATTTCGAATAAAGTTAATGTGGTTTAAATCTGTATTTTATACCCTTTTATTTGATATATAAATGGTTGTAGTACGTAACTCATTGTGTCATTTATTTAACTTTCCATATGTGACAAAACTTATGACCAGACTACGTACAAATAAATAATAAGATCAGTAGTTAGTAGGTACATCATTATTGTTAGCAAACAATAGTTCTTCCGACAGGTTATAAAAATAAAAATAAAAAATGGTTATAAGGCTGTGCGCAAACTTATGTCAAGACTGTCTTTAGAACAAGGAGAAAAAAAAAAACAAAAAAAAAAAACTTAAGTTCCATGTTATAAGGCCCCAGCAGACAGGTGCGACGCGAAGGTGCGACGCCACACTGTACCGGTAGAATAATTACCGTGAAGTTTTAATAGAAATTGTTCCACCAGAGTTGCGTTGCGCCTGTCTGCGGGACCGTTTAGACATACTATCGTTCTATAAAAACAATGACAGCGCGAACACTTGCAATAAAACAGTTTCATAGTCAAAACTGAAAAAAAGTACTGATAAACTGCTTAGATACAAGACAAAACTGTCAATGTTTGATAGACAAACTGTTTAATTTGCCTCATAGTCGAAGTTGTTAAGATGAAGGTACTGAAAAATACACAAGATAAGACTATTTTATCTATGAAACAAAAACACTGTTTTCTTTCAAGTGCGCGCACTGTATAACACCGCGCAATGCAAAATTAATGAGAGACCCACCGCGAGATAATTACTGATTCCGATAATAGGTGTAGAAGCAGCCTGACGAGATTTAACAAACATTATAGAACGTGGTATGAATGAGAACCGGTCTGCCCACGCGCAGCACTACGTATAGTGTCGTCATCGTTATAACGATTCAAATCAGTGCGTCATTCCGTCACTTGAATTTTCCAACTTTTTTTAATGACGTCGGGTTTCTTTTGTTTGATCGATAACTGGGAATTACATTGCCCGAGTTTTTAAGGCCTTTTAGATATCAAGGACTTGCTTTAAGTTCAAGAAAGGTCACGGTTTATCGTGCACGAAGTGATTTCGTAATGATTTTTTTCTAGAACCGCTGTTTGTCAATGATAGTATAGTTCTTACGAATGCTGCGCTTGCGCTCATCTAGCGTTTTTCCTTATCGTGACACATCGTGGCACCAATCAATTACGAGTCCGTGTTAGATAATAGAAATTATTTTTAATGATTCACGCGATTGAAATCGGAAAAGAATTAACCTTTTCCTCTGTGTTGTGACTAACTTTGACTTTTAAACTTAGGATTATGAAAAGAGCCTACTGACACATCGATGTGAAATTAGTACGACCTCAAGGCTAGGCTTATTCATATTTTTTTATTGGTTATGTGGCCTCTGACCAACTGCTAATAATTTTGATCGCATAGAACTCGCAACCGGCTTGCGAGTATTTGTATCACTGAAGATGAACTTATGGAGTATGTTGTGACAATACGGGAATATCGTCGGGTCCGTAGTATATGTCTATTATACAACCTTTAAAAAAGGAGTGAGTTTATGTAAGTACAGCCAGGGTAATTCATCTTTAATTGACTCTACTTTAAGATGCCGTATTATAGCCATTTCATACAACTGTCAAAAATGACAGTTGTGTTTTGAATAAACGGAAAAATAAGTTGCTTGTCAAATTGCTTAACAATGACTTTAATACAATAATAGGGTTAAACATACAAAAAGCAGTTATTTTTGACGTCGATTCGAACCCTACTGACCCAACGACTAAGTTGACACTGACAATAAAATCAGTAATCCATTTATTAGACAGGCGGTGTGCGCAAATCATGGCGGTCGGCCGCGTTGAGCGCCAGATTAACCAATTATTATGCGCCCCTACTAATAGTTATACGCGTAGTAAAATCTACCGACCGGTTACTGCTACCTACGGACGTAATTACATGGTAATGATTAGTGTTTAAATGTTTAGACAAGCTGAAGACTGCCGAGTGTCAAGATTCTATTTATAAGTTCTCATTAAAATAAAATAAAAAAAGCCTTTTATTCTATTCAACTATGAAATAATATGCAACGTTCATTAGGTTTGTTTTGGATTTTGTTAACTAGTCAAGTAATAAATTATATTCTTTGAGTTCTCATTTTTGAAACATAATTGATTTATATAGGATCCATTGTTTAAGGTTAAGTGTACGCTTACCGCGGGCGGTTTTTGGATGGGTCACCATCCATTACATATCGAGACCCCTCCGTGCTTCGAAAAGCAAGTTAAGCCATTGGCTATGGCTGTCATTCGTGAATCTATGACAGATATTACGAGTAGTCAGAAGCCCAAAATTCTGACAACCAGTCTTACCAAGGGGTATCGTGTTACCCAGTAACTGCGTTTTGGAGGTCATACGCAGTCACTACAAGTAAAATACTGGTAGGTGCATCCGGTTAGACTGGAAGCCGACCCCAACAAAGTTGGGAAAAGGCGAGGCAGATTTTTTGTCTCAACTATTACTATTTACGTCCCTGTTGACATAGTTAGGTATCAATTCTGCTGTAGGTAAGGCTTTTTCCTACGTTAAAAGACTTCGTTGCCTTGAGTAATAAAGCCAGATCAGAATCCATCGACTCATATAGATTAAATATGAGGTAAAAAATATATTATCTCTTTAGCGGCTATTGAACTCTACTAGAAAAACGGGTTTGACTTGTTTAGGTGAATTTTAGTAAACATTATATATCATGCCGGTGTCTTCTGGTCCTCCAAAATTATAAGGACGGAAGCTAACATGCTTTAATAAATACCAATTTATTTTATGAAACAAGTTTTCCGTAGTATTATTTTGGGAAAACCCAACACTACGTATATAGTAGAGTAGAAGAGAATCCGAATGACCTCTAGAACAGCCGTAATTAAAAGGTTAAACTGTCATAGCTGGAGTCTATTAATACCTCACATGGAAACACCCAGATCGATTGTACAATAATTTTACGCTTTAAAAACACGTTACGAGACTAGTAGATACATAGTGATGTTTTTAACTTAATTATGTGCGAAGAATGACGTATTTGGAGTTTCTTACCGGTTCTGGCTTGACCTATCCGGAATTAAATGAAATGCAGATGCAGTTTGCTCTGCCGTTGGCGCGTGTCGCGCGTGTAACACTTAGCCGCTGAAGTGGTATTAGGCCGGCCATGTTTGTTGAGAAACTGATAGTTGCTAGAGGAGACTAGTCCTTGAGAGGAGACCGCAAATCGGCAAGCGTAGCATCCTTTTCAAGGTCGCTGAGATAGCTTGGCGACCTTGAAAAGGATGTGAGGAACATAATGGATGCAGAAGGTGCAAAACTGAGGTGGCGCATCTTCGGAAAGGTCTATGTTTCAGCCACTAGTCGCCATATTTACCATCATCACTGAACGCGGAAACGCCTGTTTCTGATCATCTGATACGATCTGACCTAGTCACGTTGGTATATCAGTAAACGATTTGTAGTACGTATGTTTCTATGTGGTAAAGCCCCGTTCGCTGACCGATTAATCATCTGGGTGTTGCCATATGAAAAGTAGGTAATCAATCAATCAATTAGTAGTACCATAGGTTTTCCCTTTTCTTTAATCAATCTATTTCAGTTTTTTTTTAATATTCTTTGATGTACAATGTACAGTAGGCCGCACGTCTGTGATAGGAAACCAGTATAAGCTGACCTCTTATTATATTGAAACTCCATACAACGCTAGGCCAGCTGATGGTCAAACTGTTGCCACCGTAGTGCGGTCGGCTGTACCATAGCTGTGACCATAGGTTATTTCTCTTTCCAGTTTTACTTTTGTTTTTTTTATTCTTTTTTATCTAAGCCTGGTTTGAATACAAATCTTATAGTGCGGTGTTGCTCCCTGGAAGCAGGAAACAAAGAGGGTTTTCATGAAAATTCACGCCAACAGTTGACACCACTTCGACAAGAGGTCTTTCTTCCATTCCGACAATGAATATCATATATATGATGACGTCATTATAATAGTCACAAATAAAGAAATTATAGGCACTTTGACACTTTTGACAGTTGCCCGGACCTGACGTCTCAGTGCCGCCACCAAGCGAACGTCATTTCAGAAAAAAATCATTGACCGAGGCTAACGTTCGATTTTTAAATGTGGCAAATATCAATCGTGTCATAATTTTTTCATTAGTCTTGGACGATGAGCAATGGGTAGCTCGCCGTCCAATAAGGACCAGGCCCGGGTCGACGACGCGTTGTGTTCCACGCGCGCCTCAAAGAGATGTCAGCACAACTGACGAGGCCCGCTAGGACCGATGCCTGCCGGGGTCGCGGGAAAGTCTGAAAGGGATACCGTGGCCCAAGGCAATGTACAGGCAACTGAAGGAACACGGGTGGGTTTTAGTCAGTATGCATCTGACATGCCCTCCCGCTCCGCCCAGAACGGGAGAAGTTACTTGATAATTTTCCACCTGAAAAGAAAAGCCCCTCATACTCATACGTTATAAAAATTTTACGCGATGGTTTTTTGTAACATGCGTAGTTTATACTATTTACCTACGATACAATTAGATTACAAAAAAAAGTGGCACGTGTAAGCGTTTTAGTTTCTATACGAAGTGTAAGTATTGTTGCGTAATTAGTGGATTTTGTATGAAGTCCCTATTTGATAAGAGTGCAGGTATTTCCAATTATAACTCCGTAAGTTGCTGGGTTTTTCCAAAGAAATCGTTTAGTAAGAATCATTTTCTTGAATTAATTAGGAAATAATTAATTAGGAGGATTCGGAATTATATTTTTGGTTTTAGCTGACATTATGGATTCTTTGATTATAACTTGACACTCGTTTAAGTAAGTAAAACTTAAAATTAAATTACATATAGAAAAAACAAAACTTGTACTTATAAGTAGTGCTACATCAATATTCTAAATTTGGAAGGAGTGAATATTGTGATGATTAATAATGTCAATTAAAAAAATAGGCGATGTTGCTGTCGTTATATGTGGTCATAGTTATCTTGATTTACTCGTAGTTTCCAAGTAACTTTAAACTTTACCGAAAACAACTACAGATCTCATTCAAATATGACTAAAACCTCATTTGCACAAAGCCAGTGTCTTGTCTGTGGCAACAAATCACTTGCATTGTCTAAACACTGTAGCGACGACGGAGCAAATTTTATTGTTGCTCTAACTTGTGGTATTCCACGGCGATCTAAATTAAATCGCGCCGTGGTAATCAGGCTTTATTCTTTAAAACATGCAGAAGCACTCACCTCTCCCACTCCTCCCGACGAACCTCAAATCGTTGAACTTGGCAACCCTATTCTTCATGACAGCCGAGTTGTTCCTCAGCTCCGCCGAGCAGTTCTCGTCGTTGCCAGCCCTGACGGTGACCAGGGTGCCGTCGAGGACCTCCCCCAGTGCTACCACTTTGAAGCCGCCAGGTAGCGTCTTGTTGGATCGCCAGTGTTGTGGCAACATTGAACACATGTAGTCTGGACTGCCCGTTCTTACTGTCGACAAAGGAGTTTTGATTAGAAACATGTGTATAACATGTGTATGTGTGTGTGTGTGTGTGTGTGTGTGTTGCATATTTTGTAGTGTATTACTTTTTCTTTATGTAATTATAATCTGGTGTACAATAAAGTATATATAAATAAATAAATGTGTTCGTCAAAATTATTTATTCAAAATAGGTTGAGAATCAGCACTTTTTGAACGTCAAAATTATATAAGACAGTCCCCCAAAACGCCCGCCCTTCACCACTTCCTAGTGCTTTAGCTGGAAAGAAGACGTGGCAAAGGCGGCGTCAATACGTGCTGGACATAAGACTCTCTAAACGAATGCTACTCAGCTCGATCTTCGGTCACTCTTAACTTAATATAGTCGTGGAATGGTAGAAAATAGCATTGATAGAGCTTGTGATATAACTACACAATTTCCACTTAGGTGGGTAAAATATTTAGAAGTTTAACCTCTAAATCTTGGCGGCGCAAGATGAATTATTTGACTATTATTAATTAGCTGTTAACTCCGAGTTATTTGGGATAACCCATGAAAGTGCCAGTGGGTTTAAGAGACAAGACATCAAAAAAATAATTATCCACTCATTGTGGTACACGCGGCTACACATCAAGCTATACATTCCGTATTCTGTATAGGATTTCCGTACGAGGCGAGGTCAGCTTATACTGGAATTGTATAGCTTGATATATAGCCGTGTGTACATAGTTCTCCATTTCTACAAATAACCCAGGCGTATGTGATCGTGTTAAATCTGCATATTCAGCATTATATAAATCTTACATAAATAATATACCTACAGAGACGTAGTTATCTAACGTATTAGCTATTTAATGAGTATTCTATATATTGTTAGTACAAAAAACGTACGTCCTACGTCACTTGATCTCGTGGAATAACAAGGGCTTTCTAGTGCATTTAAAGGCGTAATTAATAACATGAACGTCACCAATTAAACCTATTGACGTAGAATTGTGCAAAGTGACGGTATAGAAATGCTATCGTAGTTCGACAGCATCTGAAAGACGTATAAAGGTTCTCGCAGCAAGGCATGACGCGACTATAGTAGAACCATTTCTATGATAAATTCATGGAAATTTTTCTACCAAAATCGCGTCGCGCCTGTCTGCCGGAGAGCCTTAATGCATTTAGCTTTTGAGGATACGCATTTCCAAACATAACTAACTTTGTTACTTCGTTCGCATCCTCATTGGTCACAGCGAAATGATAAATACCGGATAAACAACAAATAATCCAGAATTAATATAAACTGAGTTATCTACACGGCTAGCCAGCAGCTAATAAATTGTAACGCGTCTGTTGTAAAAAATATTAGATTGAACGAGGAAAACCGTTATTTATAACAAGTTAACAACTGAATGTAATGACTGCGTAAAAGCGGGGCTGAGTTTTAACATTGTATAATTTAGTATGCGGTTTTAATCTTTAAACTTTAAACTATGTTTTTTTTTTGTACAGTCACTGTGTTGAAAGGAATGACGATTAAGACACTGCACACCACAGTCAAAATAGAAAACTAATTCACGCTCAAACGTTTAAATTCAAGTCGCTATCTCATCTCAGCGACAATAAAGAACGGGCGTTTTTGGGGGATTGTCTTTTGTAATTTTGATGTTCAAAAAGTGCTGATTCTCAGCCTAGTTTGAACTTTTGAATTTTGGATGAATGTCAAAAAGTTACAATAAATGTAGTTATATTGATTGTATTTTTGATAGATTGAACCTGAGATTATGCGAATGTTCTTAAAAATATGGAAATAACCTCTCAGTGTGTCTACCCAAAACAAAACAGTTTTGCATCGAGTATGCGCAACATCAATGGTTTCATTGGACGATAGTCTGTCTAGCGATGACCGTTTTGCGTGGATGTGACGCATATTTTCCCCCAACTTGCTATTTTTTGTTTTGTGTTCTTTCTTTGCGTCATGTTTACCGCTAAAACGTATTTTCTTTCTATAGAAAGTCTTGACTCAGTCTGCGCATAGCCTTAGCTGACTTCGATGATGATTTGACGTTTCCAATCGATTCGTAACGATTTCGAATCGTGTAAATAGGTGTAATTATGATGAATGATATCTCGAATGTCAGGAGCGTTGGTAATGAATCATCATTTTAGGATGAAAATGTCTTGAACAAGTTGCTTAGTGGTAATAAAAAGTGCTATAAATTCTCTGTGCCAAACTAAAGATTGGTGATCATAGTTAATTGATATTTTTTTCGTAATCTAAAGAGAGGATAGGAGAGTAAATTGTTTATTAAGGTTTTGCGCAGACTGAAACAAGTAAAATCAGTATTTAGTCGGAATATCGCTCTGTGAAAACAATGATGGCATACATATTGGAAGTGAACCCTCCGGGAGGGTTACCGGCATTACGTTGGCGCTAAAGTTAACCATCGCGGACGGTAAACGGCATTCGGTTTAAACCCCACACAACACTGGCACAGAAAGTAAAATAGTGTTTTTAGAGGGTCTTGTCGTTATACGTAGTTTCCAACTTTTTATTTTTTTGTGAATGTTTTATAACGTATGTCACTGCAGGGATCCAGCAGAATATCAGCGTCAGGTGCCTGACACATGCTGAGCTGGACTCCAATTTGGTGCAACCTTTAGACGTACACCGCACCTTGTTTTTCATTTTTTTTCATTTAAACAAAGTATGTATTAATGTCACTTTATTTCTTTAATTACTTATGTTTTTATTTTTTGTATAGTGGCATCATGCTTTTATGTATATTCATGTAATTTGTTATCTTTTAATTGTGCTTTTGTGTGTCTTTTGTATGCACTGAATAAATGTTTTATCTATCTATATATCTATCTATCTATAACCGTGAACAAAAAAAAAACTTGGATTTTAAAACCAACGCTTATACTAATAAATCTTGTTAAAATATACCTCCGATTTTATTTTCAGGGTTTATAATACTGTTTTCTCTTGTTTGGGTTATAATGTTGTTGTTTTATTTAAAATAAACCCTGCGTGAGGGTCCCGGCATCCCATATGCGACTAGGTGAAACCTCCTGGAGGGGTCGTGGGGCTGAAAGTGTTAAAACTCACCGTGGCAACGTAGGACCTTGAAGTGAGCTGTCAATAGTGTCAAGCATCAGGTGGAATGACAGCGGACTTCACTTAAGTTTTTACGGAAATTTTACAAAATAGACCGGCTGTTCTGAATTTAATGTAAAAGAAACTCATCTACATTCTACAACAACACTAGCATCTAACGTCAACTCAATCCTCAAATTAGGATGCGGTCACACCGTTAGGTTCACGGACCATCTAAAAAAATCACCGTGTAATGGCTCAAGGAATCATAAAAACATTAATAGTGTAAATGCGGTTTCACTATTTACGGAAGCTGATGGTATATAGGACTTATGGAGCCGCAAACTGCGGGTTAGGTGCGGTCGAAGAGCTGTGAAGGGTTACTCGCGGGATTGCGCTTGCGTTCCGGTAATTTGACTTGTTTTTAACCCTCGAAATTGTGAAGAAGAGCACTGTCTCTTTGGCTCAAATTTTTCGTGAAGAAAAGGGCGTATATGTTCAGTTTTTATCTCGCAGTCTCTATTGGGAACAACCCATTAGAGACAAAGAGGTGGAAACTTCAACAAATTTCGGTTAACTTACATAGCTGGTAGATTTTAAAGAAATTCTGTTCGTTTTTCGAATATCTCTGGCCATTAGTGCCTCTCTATTCTGTATTATGGTTTTGTGATCATTCTGACGCTCTTTTTAGCGAAAATGTCATTATGGCTCTTATTATCTATCACCCGTACAAATTATGTTCTTTTTTGCACGACAAAATACCGGTTTCCTAATTTTAGTTGTGAACATTAAACTATTAATAATAACCGGAATGCTACTTCATATTTAAAAACTGTCACAAATAATTAATTTATAATCACTTTGTCATAATTAAATTACTACTTTTCGCAAACAAGAACAATAATTAATATAAAATAGCATGTTTTCAGTTATTCCATTTAAAAGTAATTAAAAATTATCGTGATATCCATCAACATAATGTGCGGAAAAGATGGCGCTATTATTATTATTATTTTATTTAATAATGTAATAATATGTTTTCCGTATCGAGTTTAGATCGTTAAAATTTAACAACTAAATAGATTAATACACTATGGTGTATTAATGTGTATGGTGTATAATTTTTGAGCAATTAGTGCGTGTTGGCTATGGTCAAAACGCACTAATTGCTCAAAAATAATAATATCTGAATACTTTGAATAATAGTGAGGCGTCTATTGGAAAACATGATGACGAAATTCGATCGAATGGTGAAATATGTACACATAATCATCCATACTAATGGATACTTTAATATAAATATTTATATCCTAACTAATATTACAAATGCGAAAGCAAGTTTGTTGGTTTGTTTGTTTCTTACGCTTTCACGCTAAAACGGCTGAACGGAAGAAAAAAATATGCTTCTTTTCATCCGCAGGATCATGGATCGCAGACGAAGTCGCGGGCAACAGCTAAAAATATAATATAATATAATAAATGCAAAAGTAATTCTATTTATCTGTCTGTTACCTTTTCACGCCTTAACGGCTGAACGGATATCGATGGAATTTGGTCATAGGACATAGAATACTTTTTATCCCGGTTGTCCGTTCCTGTGACCGCAGTTTTGATATGAATCAGTCTTTTAGTAGCCTGATACAATAATTAATACTAGTGTTCGCCATAATTCATTTAAATTTTAAGTTTGAAAGGATAGTTCATTACCAATTCCATGTATAGTATATACTAATTCCATGCTGCCATGATAGTACATACTAATTCCATGCTACCATGTCACTATTCTAAAGTAGCCATCTTTACCCATAAATAAAAGAGTGTGTGTGTGTCATACGCTTGGTAGTGTGTAATATTTTTTTAATTCATTTAATTTATTTCTAAAGTATATTATATAAAAATATCAGCTTTCTGCACTCCTTTTATATATAAACTTTAACTGTGGAATTTCATACTCCTCCGTTCGCGTAATTTTCGTAAAAAGGGGTACAAAGTTTTTGCGTCACGTATTAATATAAAGACGATTCCTGTTTAAACGTTCCGACTTAATGATGTGCAATAACCAGTTATGATTCCTTTTAACTATTCCGATTAAGCTAAAATTATGTTTTTTTTTCGATGAAAGTTCACGTCAAAACTTCAATTCGAACTCTCGCTCTCAAAATCGACACCCTGCTACCATCGCACCGTATTCTAAATTATTTGACAAGTAAACAACAGAATATCGTAGGAAACTAAAAAAAGCCATGTAACGTGGTCAGAACCACTCATGATGGTAATTAGCACCCTAAACTGTTTTTGTAAATAAACTAACATGTGTTGCTTGCGGATTCCCCGGCTCAGTTATACGTAGATAAGTATGTCGGCAAACTACTACTCGTACCTAATACATAGTAATACTCGAACTGATTCGAAATACTAGCATATTAGTTATTCATACAATAATAAAGTGTAGTATGTCAGTGGAGAGAACCGTCAATGGTAAAAATCTAGTGAAGATGAGAAAGGAAAGGAGAAGGGTAGAAATAGGTAAGCTATTTAGAATTTCCGACGGAATTATGAATCTATAATGTGTGTTTCTTAAGTCTGTGTTTTTAAAAGTTAAAATAGTAATAATATGTCTATAATCCAAGGATCCACGGGGTATCCTATTACCCAGTTACTGGGTTGTGGAGGTCAGATAGGCAGTCGCTCCATGTAACATACTGGTATTCAGCTGCATCCGGTTACTGGTAGCCGACCCCAAGATAGTTGGGAAGAGGCTAGGCAGATTGATTGATATATCTATTTATAATAAAAAAAATTGTTGTCAATATTGATATTTAAAAGAGCCTTTTATGTGCCTATTTGACTTTGACCTTATCTCTGGATATATGTAGGATACCGAAACGGTAATGAACTGAAATGTGTTCTTTGAGTTTTCGGATATAACCGAATACTCGCGAATAAACGCGAATACTTGGTGAACGAATCCGGGTCTTCAGAATGAATAACTGGCGAAGAATACCGACACATTAAACAACATTACATAACATCACGCTCATAATCCCCGAAGGGTTCGGCAGAGGTGTACCTACTGGTGTACTAGTCCACACACATTTCGGTAGTTATTTTTAAATCCCACGAACATTCAAATCACAAGTTATTTCGACGAGGGGTAACTACATTTTACTTCTGGTAGTTAAAAATACCAGTGGTAAATAAAGTCCCTCGGCAGATATCGATTTATTGATAAATAGTAGAAAATATGTGGGAAATACGTATGCGATAAACCCAGCTTTAGACATTCCTGGCACGTCAATTACTCGTAGACTGGACAGTTGTTGAGTAGTACTGTATGGAACTGTTTTAATAATACTGTAATATTCAGGTGCTACACTAGACACTGAGATTACTAAAATATTATTTTATTTTTCATCTCAGTATTTTGTAACTTTCTCTGCTCCCATCCTTACGAAAGCGGTTATCTTCGTGCTCGAATTCCATAGAAGTTCAGTAGAGTCCTCTTATGTCAAAAATAAACTGCGATCACTTATTCTTGTGACTTTGATTTTTATTATGCAAAAGGTAACGCTCTCTAATATGGACACTATTGTTGTAATGAGAGTTAACGAATCAATCATTGAACTAAAAGCATCAGACACTGTATGGAAGATCCTACCCAATACTTAGTCAGACCTAAGAGTTGAATGCCAAAAATCCTTGCTCAGTACGTAATTCATCATCATCATGATTTTGTTTGAGGTCCACGCAACATGTATTTTTCTTCCATACTTGTCTAGTATTCGTCATTTCGGTAGTCACCGTCTTTCTATCCTTATCATCTTCCACACAGTCCATCCATCGTTTCTTTGGTCTTCCCTTACTCTTATAGCCACCACATTCATACCTAACTAAACTCCAAAAAACATTAAAGTCCATTGCCAGCCTATTGGACTAACTGCACTTATCCTGAACTCATTAGGGCTCATTGAAAGTGTTCAATGCTGAACTGAACAGGTTCGTTACAATGAGTGCATGCGTGTGTTCCGCCCTTACATCTAATTGCTCCACAGCTTTCAAACGGTAACATTGCATTAGTAAATCACCATTAGGATACATGATTGGAAATGTTTGCACATATTTCATCTCGCAATTGAGCGGTGTGAAATAGTTTTAGGGAAGTAAATATACAATATGTAAAACTTCCCTGTCCGTGCCGAAACGGGCACATAGCGTAAAATTATTATTATTAAGAATAAAAAGTTATTGGTATTTAAAATTCACATTTTTTGTATCAAAATTACCCCAAACACATTAAGGCGCGGACTGACTACGATTTTAAACGCTACAGCTGCACTCACATAACTTCGTCTGCGCGCTATACGGTAGCCCGACGACTAAAGTATGACCGCAATTTCTATTTTCATAATTACAGAGCATTAAATAAGGTTGAAAATCGAATAAATATTTGGGTTGACGATGTGAGTAAGCTGCGAATGGGCATTTATTTTACGGGTTTTCATTAGATTATTCAGAATATACACATTAAATAAAATAATTGTCTGCTTAAAGTTATAAAATAATGTATAATCTATTGAAATCTAAAAAAAAAAATGTTGTTATCGCTGAAAATACGGAGATGTTCGACGCCAAAGTTTATTTTTGTGAAGTATTTTTTATTGGGAATATCAAACTATTTTCTACTATTGTATTCGATTTTATTTAATTTTTTCTTTAAACCCTTCTCTGTCCACTGTATTTTTTGCGTCGTATATTTTCATTGCGTTACGTCATACTCGACTATTCAAGAAACCAGTTTTTTTGGGAATATTGAGGTAACACCGCGCCTTAAAAACTAGCAAATAAAAAATAAAATGTAAGGGAAACCGTGAAACCGTTCTGCTTGATGTTAGCTGTCTAAATAAATATATCATTCAACAAGCTCATCAGAAGATAAGTACCTATCTGAGGTTTATTTGCGCTTGTTTTTTTGTTTTCGAAAAATAGTGTTCACATTTTTGGAAACTTGGATTTTTTTTCCTGGATTTTTTTATTCCCTTACAAAATGTTCGTGTTTTGACGTGATTAAATCACATAATTATACATACAAACGCACATAAATTATTGCATTGAAAGATTTTGCGAATACCTTTATTGTTTAAATGATTGAATACATTATTGAATTTTGTCAATTGTATTCCTGAATTAACTTTGCCATTTCCTATCGTTTCGTAAATATCTCAAAACATAATTACATAGCCCTGACCATAAATTGTGACCATAGCTAAAAAAAATGTCATAATAGGTCTACAATTAAGAAACATGCAATTAGCAAACGCGTTATTTACTCACATTAAAATTCCAAACAACTTTGAATAATAATTATTGAATTATTAAAGCATCTAGTAGATAAACATTGTAACAGTGACTCAATTTTCACGCCTCCCCCTTGAGACCTGGGCCAAATATTTTTTGATATTCGGATAGTTTATGACCTAAAGAGGTGCAAAGAATATGAATGAAAAATCTCGACTGATAGGGATGTTGACAAAAATTTTGTTTTTATCCGTCAGGTAGATTATTAAAAAATATTGGACATGTATTTTTTCTTTTTTTACGTAATCAAAAGATTACGGCAATACATTGAGTAGGCGATGCGTTAATATGTGGCATGACGTCACTCCCCGGTAGATTTTATACTGACTTTAATGCGTTCTATTTAAACCATTTTACTAAGCAAAAAATACGTGTCAATTTTTTTTAATTATTTGACCGACGGACTATATAGTTTTTTTTCCCAGTTAAAGTTATGCAGTCGGTGTTCTGGTAGATATAAAATTTGATTGAGATTTGCAAACATTAAATAAAATATCTCTCACTCGAACTTTCTCTTACATTCGCGTTGATGTCTTTTACTTGAGCACAATTTTATTTATGTTATATCGATTTTACAAAATTGCATATTTTTGACTTTATCTTATCATCATTCAAGTTATTTTTGACGCTAAATATTACAAGAACGTTAATTATAAAATGATTTTAATTAGGTACTTCCATAACATTTGTTGCCATCAACCGTCCTCCTAAAAAAAATATTTAGGCGAATCAGCCAAGCTATTCAAAAATCCCTAACCGTAATGGTTTCTTAGTAACCATAACAAATATTCAAGATAAACAACTTTTGACCTTAACATCAACCGGAAAGAGAGGAGCGTCTTTATCGACTTATTCATCAGGTTTTAGCTTTAAAGTTTATAAATCTGTTGCATGTAGGTTAATTGAAAGAGAGTCAGCATCTATTGTAATTGATAATGATGGGTCACCATCTACTTCTTTATTCTTCAAGATTAGTTGTTGGAAATTTTGCAGTAGCAGCCTGCATTTGTGCCACGTTGATGGCAATAGGGTCGCCCGCTATTACATGGGGCTTAAACATAACGGGTGAAATGTGGGTGTACTATGGGTCACCTCTGCCTAATCCTTCGGGGAGAAGAGGTGTGCTGTTATGTTATGATAAGTAGTTCTATCAAAGATATGTTACCTAGATCAGGATACTCCGCAAGGGTCTCGTCCACGATGTACTGCAGACACCACGGCTCCAGCTCGGCCATCTCTCGCCGCCGTCGGCCTCGGGACTCATACGGTAGATGCATCCTTCACACCATCACACTCACTCGCCGCACCGCCACGATCGGCGTGTCCAGCTGTCCCACTGGCGCAGCAATCGACACCAAACAAAACGATACTAACAAACTCTAAAGCGGGCAAGTAAGGGCTCGTTTGAACACTCGAATTCCAGCACTTCCGCACTCTTCACGACCTTCGAACGACTTCGTTCTGGCAAACGTCCAAAAAGTTTATATATGACAACAATACTTCGCCTTCGCTACTGCAAGAAGGTTTCTCGTACGCGAGTCGTGAGTGAGTATTTCGTTAGCGTTGACACGATAATTTACTATGATTAGGAAATCTTTGGATACTAATACTTTGTCAGTCTCTTCGTAGCGTTTAGAGTCTAATGTTATTAATAAACTAAAACTTTGTATTATAAACAAACGCGTCCGCTGTTTCACTCACAAATTGTCCGCGTATGTCGCACTTTAATAATATATTTGTGTATTATTTCCTTAATCCAACGATGCTCATTCTATATAAGCGCGGCATTTCTTGAATTTAACTTTCGTCATTCTATATGAGTCACAACACTAGTCCGGGGTTCACTGGGAACTATTTGATACATGAACAGTTCCGGCTAAGTTCTAAGAACACCTGTAAGTCACTATCGCGCTCCGTGTTATGTCAACATCAGCTGAGAGTCGATATATTTATGATAATGTGAAGTCCGGGCCGGTCGAGAGGCGCGCGATTTTTTGTGCTGAGTGTGAGCCACGTCTGACGCGCGTCAGGTGTCGCGTGGTGCGTGAGTCAGCCGCTCGCGGAGGCTGGCGCGTGTTCGCTGCCCGCGCGACTCTCTACTACTGAACCGCCGCCATTCTGTCACTCGCTGCCTCCATTCTCTGCGGTCAATCTGCGGTTTAACCACGCTTCATTTGTCGGGAAAATGTGCGGTGTTCTTCTCCTGCTCGCACTTGTACCTCGCTTGGTTGGTGCGAGAGAGACCCGCGCAAGTTTTGTATCATTAAACATTTTTGTTTAGTTCCATTGTTGAAAGGGAAATATTATGAGCTTTTTCATTTTAAAGCGTGATTGCGTATCTCCCTCTTACGGTTCGCTAGCTGCGGTTAGAATGGAGAGAGACGTCTATAATAGTAGACATAGAAGAAATTTTTCAAAAAAATCTAATTTTATTTAAAAACATATATTATCTTGATAATCTCTATAACGTTTCCTATTATGAAATTCGATTACATAGCAACAATCACATTAGAAGGTAATGCCGCTCCAAATTAATGGAACTAATGAGGTTTGATGGCTGCCAAATTGTATGTAACTTGACACGTTTGTACTAATAAACTATATACTCATTAACTTATTGGCTTAATTTGTTGGTTCGTTGCGTTTTGATTAGTTTAATGTTACATGTTGTGGGTGTATTTTTCAGTGTGTTGTTGGTCTTGAGATAGTGCGGTGGGCGTGTGCGCGGCTGGGCGGGGCGGTCCCGCCTACTGTCGCGAAGACGGAGCTCGCGGGCGGAAAAATTTTAAACGCGTCGCGCCGCGCCGTTGTGCCGCGTCGCTGCGTCGTGGTCGTGTCGCCACCGCTTCGCGCGTGCTGACACCACGCACTTGTTGCGTCCACTACTGTGGTGTGCACCCGGCCTTGTAGGGGCTTCGCCGATAGACGGTGTACATTTTGAATCTAGTTCATCTTTATTTAATCATCTCAAAGCCAGTTTTGATTTTTTCGGAGTGCTATTATACTAAAAGTTCTGTAGTGACCAATGATATAGATATCGTAATCGTCAGAAACCCCATTAAAAAAAAGAACATTAACCACCAATCTAAATCCTTGAACGTGTGGTAAATACTAAAACCAAATTACAAAACAAACAAAATACGAGTAGATAAATGATACAATCCCACTGTGACTCACTTGTGTAGATACATGAATATTAATATAAAATCAAAATGTATCTTTATTGCAAAATATATATATTGACACTTTGTATTGTAATTATATGCAGACGATATACATAATTATACATAATTTTTATTTGATTTAATCAGACATGTTTGTGAACTAGAAATAGAATGAATAAACTTATGGTTTATACGGCTAAATGTAACAAGCCAATATTATTATGATAATTTATAATGTTAATAGCGTTATTTGCACAATGCACAATGATATCGACGTAAGTACATTCGTAATGTTTTTAATATTATTCTGCCTACTTAGAAATAACTAGTATGCATATAATTATGTAAGTGTATTTTCTTCATCTTTTATAGGAAATGCTCAGGTATAATAATATCTTCCTTTATCTGCCTGTGTGGTAGACCACCTGTCTCAGACCCAGAAGTCCCGGGTTCAATTCCCGGTAGGGAAAAAAAATCTGCTTGGTTTGGGTGGCGGTGGTGACTTGTTCTAAGTCCGCCTGTCTAGCTACCATCTTATCTGTCTGTTGCCATAACAACGATGTTAACAGTATTAGTGTTTTGGCAGTTAGATGTAAGATAGCCAGTTCCTCTGTGGTTGAGGATTCCGGGTGAAGCTCGCTTCTACCTTCGGCCTGATCATCACTTACCATCAGATGAGATACAGGCCAATAGCTTTCCAGAAGCGGTTAAAAATGGCATGTTGGCAAAACCACCAGCACGCACGGGCCCGCGTGGTGGATTATGGCCCACTTCTTCTCGCAGAGTGGAGCGCTGTGACCCACCAGGGGGAACATTATAGGCTGATTGGGCTGTGCTATGCTTTCTTGGGAAAGGCAAACTAACAAACAAAGACCCCTACCGGATTAAAACCTTCACGGTAGTTGTTCTCAGTATATAGGAGTTCAGGATTTCCAACTGTAAACTGTCTGACAAACATTCATTGTCTCATTGGTAGTTTGACTCGCCACCGAATGATAGGTATCCTTTAATTATTTTACACACAATGTCCTTTAGTTAATTGAATCAGGCGTGGCTTTGCGGAAATCCACTATATAATACAATATAGACGACGTATATTTAGTAACCTAATCCGCTTAACTGTACACTCTGCACTGCGCTCGGCGCTTGACGTAGCAACACGTCGTGTCCGGGATCGCAACAAGTCAATCGTCATCCTGAGGATGCATCGTTGAGAGGGAAACACGTGTTGCTTTCTTACACGGTTCTTTATAACTCTTTACGAACAGTTAAGCGGATTAGGTTACTAAATATACGTCGTCTATTGTATTACACAATGTGCTATTTGTTTTCAATCAGAATCTAATCATTTATAACCTGAACAATATTATCAACAGTACACGTTATCATTCTCTGTGAGGTTTACTCTGTTACCGGGTCGACACGTTGTGTTCCACGCGCGCCTCAAAGAGATGTCAGCACAACTGACGGGGTCCCCTAGGACCAATGCCTGCCGGGGTCGCGGGAAAGTCCGAAAGGGATACCGTGGCCCCTGGCAATTAAATGACAACTGAAGGAACACGGGTGGGTTTTAGTCAGTAAGAGTCTGACACGCCCTCCTGCTCCGCCCAGAGCGGGAGAAGTTACTTGATAATTTCTCCAAAAAATAAAAATAGGGTTACTCTGTTCTACTGTACTGCTGTTTCTTTACTACCGACCATTATTGATTCGACCACCTACCATTATCGGTTCGTTAGTAATAAGAATTGGTCATAACATGACTAATTAACACTTGTCCAGAGACAAAGGGACCACGTGACGTAATTATATAACAGTCGCATCATCCGCGACCCGATAACCGCAACGTTGTCGATTTTTGCGGCGGTAAGGAAGCGACCGCTCCGGCCGCAACCGCCGCGGTAGGCCCGCAGCGCGAATCGAACTGTAAACTTATTGCTCTTGAACTTCAGTGGTTAGTATGTGGCCCTTCAACTGTGTTGGTGCCTGTGTGTAAATCTTTCAATGAACTATTGTTTGAAATTGATCTGTTTTGCTCTACGACTTCTTCAGTTAAAAACTCTTACAGTCAGTTGCAGAAACGAACTTTAACTTTTAAAGCTTTCATTAAAGACTAATCTTCCATTAACTTGTTTTAACTTTTTGCAGAAAGCAACATTAAACTCGATGTTAATGATTCTTTGATGAAATTCATGAAATTATTAGCGTTAATGACCCATTACGTAAAGGGGCATTAATGTTTGTCTTTTTACAACTGGATATACCAATAACTTCTTTAATAATTAGAATTCTAATTTCACCATCATTCATCTTAATTTTTTCAGACGTTTTTTTTGCCATGAAAAACTACGGTTGATTCGCCATGTGTAGACGTGGTTCTTAGTGTTGTAAGGATCACTATGGAAGATTGTTGACAGACAGTGCGGCACTATGGCATGGTGCCGTAGCCGTATGCCATATAAGTCGTGGTTTCCCGTGTCCCTGAGGCTAGCGCGCCGTACTTTATAGAAACCGTACCGTGTACAACGGGCCTCATATAAGTACCATAGAAGAAGTTCATATCTAACCACCGTAAGGACTATTCTTGCTTGCAGCGCGCGGCGGCTGTAGAACCGGGCCGGTAACAATGTAGTAATGTGGTCATCGTGTTCACGGGATTTTGTTTTGAAACTGGTTAGGTATGAACTTCTTTGATGGTAACTACTACAGTTCAATATTGATGACTATGTTATCAATTCCACATTTGTATCAACCTCTTGACGTATAACCCTGTAACAGTATTGTGGAGTATTGTGGGCTTGCGGTAACAAAGAGTGGTGACCGCAGCTGCCGTGGTGCCGTACCGCGAATCAATTAGCTGCTCGCGTACCGCAGCGGTGCCGAGCGATACTGAATTGAGAGACACACACATTTTTACACTATTAACAAAATAGTAAAACTCATAACACCTCTATCCCTAAAAGGTTAGGCAGGGGTGTATCTATGCGCGCCGACCTCCCTAGCGGCGTCAGCGTGGTCTGCTACGCTGACGACACGCTGGTCCTGGTGCAGGGGAGGTCGCATGAGGCGGCGGCCGAACTAGCGACACGTTGGGTTGCGATAATCGTCGATAGGATCCGGCAACAGGGACTCGAGGTGGCCTTGCACAAGTCCGAGGCCATGTGTTTCTATGGTCCTCGGAACGCGCCACAGTCGGGTTCCCAGATAACGGCGGGAGGGGTTCACATCGGCGTCGAGTCGACGATGAAGTACCTGGGACTCGTCCTCGACCGCCGGTGGAACTTCGTGGAGCACTTCCGACGTTTGGCCCCCAAACTGGATAGGGCTGGGGCTGCTCTGAAGCGGCTTCTGCCCAACCTAGGGGGTCCAAACGCCTCCTGCTGGAGGCTTTACGCGGGGGTCGTGCGGTCCATGGCCCTTTACGGGGCACCGGTGTGGGCGCGTTCACTGAGGCTGCGACCGGCCCAGCGGCTGAACGCGTCCCAAAGGGTCATGGCCATCAGGCTGGTCCGGGGATACCGCACGGTCTCCCGTGAGGCGGCGAGTCTCCTTGCCGGACTACCGCCATGGGATCTGGAGGCGAAAGTCCTCGCGCAGATGTGGGAGTTGCGCGAGGAGGCGAAACGCCGGGGTGTAACTCCGCTGCCGCGAGAGATCATGGCATAGCGGACAGAGCTCCGGCGGGATCTCATGGCGGCATGGAGTGTGCGATTGTCGCAACCCAGCGCTGGGCACGCCACAATTGCGGCGATAAGTCCCCTCTTTGAGGAGTGGCTTGAGAGGCGCCATGGCGTCCTCACCTTCCGCCTGACGCAGGTCCTCACCGGACACGGTTGTTTCGGGAGGTTCCTGTTCCGAATTAGGCGGGAGGAAACGCCCGGGTGTCACCACTGTGTGGATCGCCCGGAGGACACGGTGGGGCATACGGTGGAGGTCTGCTCGGCTTGGGCGGAGCACCGCCGTGTCCTCACGGAGGCGATCGGCGGCGGCGATCTCTCGTGTCCGGCCCTGGTTCAGGCCATGGTTCGGCGCGAGAGTGCATGGGAGGCCGTCACCTCCTTCTGCGAAGCAGTTATGCTCGCGAAGGAGGAGGCGGGGCGCGCGAGGGAGATGCAAGCTGCACGCCCTCGCGGCCCTAGTCGCCGCAGGAGACGCCCCGGGCGTCGGGAGTCAAGAGCCGACTTCCGGCCACCGTAGGCGCGGGCCTGCGGACGGTGAGCAATGGGCAGCTCGCCGTCCGATCAGGACGACGACGGCGCGTTGTGTTCCACGCGCGCCTCAAAGAGATGTCAGCACCAACCGACGGGGTCGAAAGACCAATGTCTGCTGGGGTTGCGGGTCTGTCTGAAAGGGATATCGCGGCCACGGCACACAGGCAACGGAAGGAACACGGGTGGGTTTTAGTCAGTAAAAGTCTGACACACCCTCCCGCTCTGCCTAGAGCGGGAGAATTCATTTGATGATTTCCTATCCAAAAAAAAAAAAAAAAATAAGAAAAAAAAAGGGGTGTATCTATATAAGCTGGTGAGCTAAAATAAAGTAGCTCTCGGCGACTTAATTTTAAATTCATTAATGTTAAATTTTCGATGGACTCCTAATCAACTTCTTGTTGCATTCTGTCATCAAGGATGTCTCTTAACTTATTATGTGTTTCAAACCCTGGTGGATTAAAGGGTAGATAAATGAATGTAACAAAATGTACTAAGATCGGAAAACAATTTAGGTAGGTAATATTCGTACATATAGATGCAACGATATCGTCATTAGAAACCCCGAATGTTTAATCTCTTACTAACAAATGCATTACGATTATCACTTTGAGGGATACTAAACGCCCAAGGGCGTAGTAACATTAAAACTTCCATTGTGTCTTGTTCTGTGTCATTCAACCTAATCGGTTAATTAACAATAAAATAACACTGCAATTAATTATTATTTATTTTACGTACTACTAAATCACTTCAACATTATATAAACGTAACTATAACACTCTTAACTTAGACATTACTACTATAACTAACTTATCTTAGACACAATAGCACTAAACTTGATAATATGACTAACAGCCGCACTCAGAAAGGTTCATTAAATTAGTCCTAATTCGTACTTAACTAATTAGCATTAAATCCGTTAATCAACGGTACATCCCAGAGAAATAATTTAAGAGTTCCTTAGCTAATGATAGTTTTAAGTATCCGTAGGGCGAAGCATCTTATCGATTGCATATCGATAAAGCCTTTATGTAGCCACATTTATAAAAGTTGATATTAATTAACAAAGAAAATAATTATTATGACAATCTGTTCTTTTACTGTAAGTTTTTACTAAATTCAAACCGAAACAGCAATTTCACATAAATAAAATAAAGCGATTACGACTTTTTTTCTATGGCAGCACTGCTAACTGTCAATGTCAAATCAGGGAATTAATTTTTGACTGAGTTTAATTTACTATTAATTTATTGACATGCGGTTTTTTTAATTTATGTGTGCAATTATTTTACATTTTTTTTTAATCTACGTAATAGGTATTTTCTAATTTAAATTGAATTGCGTGTATTCTGATAATAATATTTGTGCATTTAATACTTATGTTTCATACTTGATTATATTCGAACACAATAAGAATTGTTACTGAAAAAAAAAACTTTTTTTGGTATTTGTTTTATTAATGTATTTTGTCTACATCTTCATCTATATCGTGCGTGGAATTCTTGAATTTTGAATTTTGTTAAGGGATCAGAATTATCTCGAAAATACCGCCTCGATCATATCTTATCTATATCTTCTGACATAGTCTACAAACTCAATGAAGTCTGCCAAACCAGTAATTATTTGTTTTTAAAAGTAGAAATAAAAATATAAACCCAAACGTTAATGCCAAATCAATCGTTTAAAAGTTAAGTAAAGGTTTTGCTATACTTAACTTAATTTTCATTAAGGGACGCTAATGAACCCTTAACTGACTCTGAGGGTGAACATTTATTAATTTTTATTAAGGGGCGCCTTAAGTAACCGTCCTTAAGTAGACGTCTCTGAGCGTGGCAGTAAGTAAAATATTATCATAATAATTCTATCGATAGTATCTTTGAATTACGGAAACCTCTCGTGTAAGATAACTGGTGCCGCCGATGAATTTCTACATTTTATAAAAACTGTGTATAAAATGAAACCAACAATAACAACAATAATAATATTAGTAAATGTTGAATAGTAGCTTCCATATTTGACAATGTGAGGCACAGATTCAGCTTGTTGCATGTGCATTTCCATTTGATCTAGTTTATCGGACGCCGATTTTAAAGATTCTAAGTTAACATCGTTTAAAGTAATCGGAGTAAGCATATGCGTACTACTATTGACCAGTTTAAAGTTACAACAATCATCTTCAACAATATTAAAGTCAATTTTTAACTGATCTGGCAAAGTTTTCTTATAAGTAACAGATGGTTTAAACTGCAGGGTTTGGAAATATGCAACACAATCGTCTTCTAGTGTTAAAATTCCAGTACCTTGAATCGTGTAATCTATCATTGAATTATTTTTCGCACAGTTAATACTTAATCTGTTAGGTTTGGATTGAACGTAAATATATTTTCCATCATTTAGTTTTTGCCATAAGTTAATATTGCCATGAATAACTCTTGAGTCACACATTTCAGGAAGTGAATGAGTTACTTTAGTTAAAAGGTCAGTTTCACAAGAAGGATTTTCATTTACAGACAAAATGGAAGGTAATGGACAGATTAACTTGCTGTTAAAATCCTGACAATCACTTACACTATCTAATAATGCGTAACTTCTTTTATCATCCGTTACAGCCATATATAATTTAGTGGGATGAATAAGAACATACGTATCCAAATTATTCTCAATCCGTGGTGTAGGCAACGGTAAATTCTTGTAGAGGTTATACTTAACAGATTTAATGAGAGGTATTTGTAAAACGAATACTAACTTATTATTATAAACATAAGAGGTCAGCTTAGAAATGTCGATAATGTTATGTATGTTCTGTAACGACAGCTGAATTTTGGGAAATATGACAATTTGGTTTTGTATGAGTTCTTTATATAAGTTAGAAGGAGTTAAAACGTAGGGATGTAAAATATTCATTTTCGCAAACAAAATAGAATTTAAAACTGTATCTAATATATTAGAAACCGACATCAACGAACTTTCGATCAGGTTAAAAATGGAATCAATTCTTGCGGCATTTTTTAAGTTATCAGTATCTTTAGAATTGTTTATAAACATTTCATTAAGTTTTTCTAATTGTTCATTAATGCTTTTTTCATTTTTGTCTAATTTTATAATAGAATCGTTAAAGGCATTAATAGTGGATCGAAGAACGAGGATATTTTCCTTCATATAGGATATTTGTGCTTCGTTCTGACCAACAGCAGCAAAGGCTTCATCGTATTTTTGCGCATCCTCCGCGTCTAATGTGCCAAATAAAAACTTAAGGACGTTTCCGCCAAAATTGACAAGACCTCTTTTGGATCGTTTCGTTTGTTTGTGTGGCTCGTCTGCCGAAACAAGTTGAGATAGGGAATTATATTTAAGATTATTAGCACTGATTAAAATTTTTAAAGGATTAACAGTATCATTACAGTCTATGTGTAATGAAGGAGAATCCTGAAATTTATTACACGTTACAGAAATATCTGAGAGAGATTTTTCAATTTTATCCAAATAAGGCTTAATAGGTATAAATTCTATATGAGTGATAATATTGCAGTAATCATTGTAAAAATATACATCCGAAGTCGGGTCGAAATACATCCCCGGACTATGTACGATAGGTTCGATTGGTTCAGAGAAGCTCAATTTGATGCACAACATAATGTAGAACGCACTCACGAACATTTTGGAGATTTTTCGCATATTGATGAAGCAACACGTGGCCGGCAAGTGCAGCCAGGATGTTTAACAAACTTCGGGTGTCCGGCGATTCCTCAACTCGTCGAGTATACCTTGAGGTCTCTTGCGTTGTCCGAGAAGACTTGTCACGTAAAATGACAACGGGAGCTGGTGATGATGATTGCTAGTCGCCTGTCCCAAGTTGGTGATGAACAGGCTTCTGGTCTGATGATATAGATTTGTTGGTGCTGGAAGCTAATGCGGGCCCACGCTTGAGACACACGGACACACGTTGTAGCAGCAAGAGTTATCAGGTTGTAATGCGAGCTCACGTTCAACAGCGAAGACTTCGTCGCTCACAAGTGCAGCAGGAGTTTCACTGAGATCCACTTCAGACACCAAAATTGTAAGGATGGCGTCCTGTACGTGAAAAACACCGTATGTTACTGCAAACAAAGAATTCACAATGGCAATTTGTAGTAATTCGGTCAAAATTCAAGAGGAGACTGTCTCGCTTAGAATGATGTGCATGTTTATATAGCTCGTTCTTACATCAGAAATTATTATTTTATTATTATATATTAAGGTATTATTGTGATTATGAATTATTTAATTAATTAAATAATGCATAAATTGTGGTTAACCAATATCTACTCAGTTTAAAGCTCTGACGGCATGGCCTCATTTGTCATTCAATCTATGAATAGAAAAACAAGATGTTTGTCAGAATAAGAGTAACAACCTATAAATAATAAAACAAAGAAATCAAGAATGTTATTGTAATTCGTTTTCCAATGTTTTAACTGTTTGTAACTAGGTACATAAATAATAAAATAAAAAAATATTTGTTTAGCCGTACAGAGACCATATCTGATTAAACCGCGATCATATGTTAAATGTTCGTAATTTTTGTATACTAACTCGTCACTAGATGGCGTTGTACGATTTCGATCGATTTGTGAATCGCGGTGTCAAGATTTTCCGCCGATAATATAGGGTCTTAGAATTTAAGAAATCTTGTTAATCGGATTAGCTCGTGGCCTACCACAAGCCTTGGTCCACACGCCAGAGTTTTCGTTCGCGCGGACCGCTTTATTTTAACCGTCTCTCTCTGTGTGTGTACAGGACACCGTCGGGTACCTGTGCAGGCACAGAGGGAGCCGCCCCGTGCTGCTCGGCGTGCATTCGCCGTCGCGGTCGCGGAGGCCTAGCCCTAAAAGTTTTAAAATGCCGAAACCCGGCACGCGCGGCTCGCTAGGCCGCGATGCCGGGGATCAGGAGGAGCGTCCGGTGTTGGACCGGGCGACGTCGATGCCTAACATAGGTGTCGTGTCGTCCGGTGCGCCACCGGCCGCTTCCAAGAAGAGTGCTACAACTAAGAAGAGGAAGAAGGAGGTCGCTGCCGCGGTAGCTGCCGGCCCACCGACGACATCGGCGCCTGCGCGCGTTGCGCCTACGCCGTCGTCGAGCCGGACGCACGCCGTAGCGGTCCGTCCGCCCGCGTTCCGCCCGGTGCCTATCCAGGCACCAGGGCCAAACGCTAACCCAGGCCGCGCATTGCAAGCGCGCGCCCCGGTACCACCTGCGCGCGCACCCGCGCCCGGGTACCCTACCGCGTCTGCCGCGCGCCATGCCGCGGCGCGGGCGTACCCCGCGCTACCCGCGCCGCGTACCCCTGCGCCGTCCGCACGGCCCCGCGCGCCCCCCGTTCGAGCTGCGGCTCCGCCGCCGCGGTTCGTGTCGCCGCCCGCGCCATCTGGCGTGCCTTCAAAGAAGGTCCAAGCTGTGCCCGCTCCGCGCACCGCCGCACCCGGCCCCCGCCTCTCGCTGGCGGGACCGGCGATGGCTGAGCAGGAGCGGCCAGCCAGTGCCGGCCCGTACTTTAGGCCGGCACTAAGTCATGTACAGGCGCCCGCCTCGCCGGCGCCCCCCCGTGCATCCGCCTGCGACTCGCCCGCCATGCTGTCGGCATGTTCCTCCCGTGTGGGGTCGAGCATGTCGCTGGCGTCCGTGGGCTCAGTCGCATCCGGTCGCGGAGATATGTCCCCGGACATGACTCCGCGATCCGGTCCGCGGCCTACCGCGGGCGGATCAGCCGCCGGGGTGCTGTCACCGGCATCACCGACACCATCGCTGGGGTTCAGCTTTGAGTTTGAGCTCGAAGCCAGACCCCAGCGACGAAGAAGAAGCTCCGACGAGACCGCGTCGGAGGAAGCGAAGCGGTACTGCCTCGACCCGCCGCGGCCACAGCGCGATAGCGCGCCGCGGGGTCGGGGTGCTCCGATGTCGCCCACTTTTTCCGACGCGGTCCGCCACCGCACACCACCGCAGTCGCCTACACCACCGAGACCGACAGGGGTGAGTATCACAAACTCGCCCCCCGCTCCCGCTGCTGCCACTGCCCCCCCTGCTGCCGTCCCCGGTGCCGCTACGTCGTCGACGAAGCAAAAGCCGGGGAAAAAGAAGCTGCGCTTCCCTCCGCTCGTGGTTGAGACGCTACCCGACTGGGCCATGCATTTCCGGGCCATCAGTGGGAAACTGGGCCGGCCACCAAATGCTCGTCCTTACGGGACCGGGGTGAGATTTACCCCGGACACCGAGGAAGAGTATAGGCTGGTTCAGCGGTACCTGACTGGCCTGGAGAAGAGTAGTGGCGTCAGTTGGTTTGCGTACTCGCTGCCGGCGGAGAAAAACCTAAAAATCGCCATCAGGGGCCTACCGGCGGATACGGACCCGAAGGAGATAGAGGAGGAACTCCGGACGCTGGGATACCAGCCGGAGTATGTGCGTCATATAAAGGGCGCACAAGGACGACCCGGCTGTGTATTTCACGCCATTATCAAGAGGACCCCAGACGTCCGGGCCATCTATGACACCAACGTGTTTATGTTTATGCGTGGTGTCAAGATAGAGGCTTGGCGCGGAAAGCGTGGGCCCGCTCAGTGCCACCGGTGCCAGCGGTTCAGACACAGCTCGCACCAGTGTCACCGTCCGCTCGCTTGTGTGCGATGCGGGGAGGAACACGCGGCACGAGATTGCCCGCGCCCGCGGGAAGAGCCGGCCACATGCGCAAATTGCGGTGGCCCGCACCCCGCGAGCAACATAAAGTGCCCCGTTTTTGAGAAGGAAATCAAAAACAAGCGAGCGGGGACCGTCGCCATCACGGCCAAAAGCCGGGCACAATCGGCCTGGCCGAATAAGACAGCCACTGTGGAGGCAGAAGGCACGACGTTGATGGCGCCGGCCAACGAGCCCACAGAAAGGAGACAAGCCTCTTCCTCCGGGCGGAGGAAGAAAAATCGGGGGGGAAAAGGCAAGAAGAAGCCCACCCCCCCGACGACCCAAGAAGCCCCCCCTACGGCCGCCCCTGCCTTAAACGTCGCGCAGGTTGCAACGAGGGAAGGAAAGGAACAACTAGTGGGCGAACCTACTAGTAGCGACAATACGTCGCAGCGGCAGAACAAAGAAGCTAGTAGGTTCGCCCAAAAGCCGCACGGCGCCGCCACTGCCGCGGTCAAAGCTACCAAGGCACAGCGGCCAATCAGAGAGAGGGAAGAGTTCCCCGCATTGACGAGTGGCGGCGCTGTTGTCGTTGCCACAGCGAAATCCAACCAACAAAAGGAATTCACAACCTGCGCGATCAAGCTCCTGATGGACCTCATCAGGGCGATTAGGCAGGGCCGAGATATAGAGTCGGTCATCCTCGACGGTCTGGCCACCTTGCTGTCACTCTGTGATGGCTAGGCCGCTGAGGATGATTCACTGGAACGCCCGCGGCCTTAGGGATAAGGTCGCCCCCCTCCGCCATCTCCTTCGGGACCAAAACATCGACGTGGCGCTAATCAGCGAGACACTCCTGGGACCTGAGGATAGGGTCAGGTTCCCGGGGTACCACGTCTACAGGAAGGATGAAAGGTCGGCTCATGACGCCCGCTACCGTGGTCTGGTGGTATTAGTGAGGCGAAGAGTCGTCCATCAAGAGCTCCCCTTGCCGTCGCTTAGCTCGTTTTACGCGCTGGGTGTGCAGCTGCATGTTGCCGGCGAGGATATTAACGTTTACGCGTGCTACAGACCGCCCGCGGCTCGCTTTGACTTAGTTGAGCTGCGGGCGCTAATTAGCGCGCTAAACGGTAATGCTACCATCCTAGCCGGCGACTTAAATTGTAAGCACCCGGCGTGGAATTCGATGCGAACGAATACCGAGGGGAGGCGGCTCTTCGCGGACGCGGAAGCCTTCGGGTACTCAGTGTCCGGCCCTGAGACGCCGACCCACTACCCAGACGCAGCACAGTACATGCCAGATGTGCTGGACGTTGTAGTCCACCGAGGGCTACACTGCCAGATCACGCAACAGGTGATAGACGACGAGTTGCAGTCGGACCACCAACCTGTACTCGTCGTCCTATCGGGCATGCCGACCCGACTGAAACCACTAGCGCCACGTCGATTAATGGACTGGACATCCTTCGGAGAGAGGCTAGACACCACCACGCCGACTCGGCCCATCGTCACCTCTGCGGACGTTGACCAGATGGCGGGTGACGTCACTGCTTGCATCCAAAGCGCCATAGAAGCGGCGTCTACGACATCGCCGCAGGGGAGAGGGCTACTGCCGCCCCTGCCGGCTCACCTGACGTCAATGATAGCCGTGAAGAGGCGCCTACGCAAGCAGTGGCAACAGCTAAGATGCCCGACGCTGAAAACTCAGCTCAATCGTCTCGCGGAGAGAGTGAAGGCCGAGTTGTCGGCCCACTCCGCCGCGGGCTGGGAGGAACGCATCGACGCGACAACTGATAGTTGGCCGTCGGTGCACAAATTATGCCGCCAGCTGACGAACACCCCGGCCCCGGTGCGCCCACTGCTCAACAGCGACGGGGCGCTTAAGTATGTAGCGGAGGACCGGGCGGAGGTCTTCGCCATCCACCTGGAGCGTCAGTTCCAGCCGAACCCGACTAGCGACCACGAGCATGTCGCAACAGTCGAGAAACATCTTGGGGACTACTTCGCACTGCCGATAGCTCCCGATGAAGAACCTATCTTCTTCTCGCCTGGCGCAGTAAGACGCGCCATCCTAAAAACGAAGCCTAGAAAGGCCCCCGGTGCGGACGGTATCACAAACACAGCGCTGCGCCACTTGCCGTTCCGTACAGTAGCGGCACTGGCGCGCCTGTTCACTGCGATACTGCGCACCGGGACCTTTCCCGCCTCTTGGAAGGAGGGGCGCGTCATTATGCTGCCCAAGGCGGGCAAGAACGTTCTGAAGCCGGAGAGCTATCGGCCAATAACGCTGCTGCCGACGATCTCCAAGGTGTTCGAGGTGCTCCTGTTGCGACATCTCCTAGCCCATATTGAGCCTCGTCCGGAGCAATTCGGGTTCCGGGCTGAACACAGCACGACGCTCCAGCTGTCGAGGGTACTGCACCACCTCACAGCTGCAAAGAACAAGAAGGAGTACTCGGTGGCAGTATTCCTCGACATGGAGAAGGCCTTCGACCGTGTGTGGCACGACGGTCTAATATTCAAGTTAGCCACCTCAGGCGCGCCCCGTCGCGTTGTCAAGGTGGTGTCTAGCTTTCTTTCCCACAGGACCTTCAGGGTGGTGGTCGACGGGGCGCTATCTAGCGCCCGCCAGGTGCTCGCGGGCGTACCGCAAGGCAGCTGCGTGTCGCCTGCGTGTTACTCGCGTTACACCGACGACATCCCCACCACTTCAGACGCAATGCTCGCGCTGTATGCAGATGACGCCGCGTACATTACTACATCGCTCAATGCGAAGTACGCGGCGGTCAAGATGCAGCGCGTCCTCGATTTGCTCCCCGAGTGGCTGTCTAAGTGGCGGCTTTCGGTTAACGTGGGTAAGACGCAGGCGCTGACCACGAGATCGGCGCCCCTCCCACCGCCCTTGAAGCTTCACGGAGTCGACATCGATTGGTCGCCCCGGGCCAAGTACCTGGGTGTGACCATCGACTGCCGGCTCTCAATGATACCACATGTCCGCTCGGTCGCCGCACAGGGCAGAGTCGCCCGTAATCTGCTCAAACCGGTGCTCTCATCCCGCATCCCGGCGCGTGTCAAATTGAGCGTGTACAAGCTGTACGTACGCTCAATATTGACATACGCCGCCCCCGCGTGGTTCGCCCTCACAAGGGAGTCGAGCCGCAAGCTGCTCCGCGCGCAACAGAACCTTGCGCTGCGGACCATTGTTGACGCTCCTCCCTTTGTGAGGAATGACGTACTCCACCGGGACCTCGGTTTAGAGAGCCTGGATGAGTTTGTCGGGCGACTCGCGACGGGGATGTTCGCGCGTGCCGACGCATCTGCCTGGCCCCATGTCAGGCAGCTAGCGCCACTGCACGCGCGCCCCCCTGACGCGTTACCCCTGCCCCGCGACCTGGTAGCGGACAAGTGATACCTATCACCGGATATGACGCCTCGAGTAAACCGCATCCAGGTTACACGCGGTTTACTCGATATAATGAGACTCCACAGATGTACACATACATCTGTTGCGCGGCGTGTTCTAAGTTAATATAGGCATGCTGCGTAACTATACACAGACAACCAATACTCTACAGACGCCTACACAACACGTGCGAGCGCGACGCGGGCCGCGTAGCACGTTGACACTGAGCGGCGGTACACTACAATACAAGCCGCTCACACAAACACGACTGCTTATCCCTCAATCCGTAAACGGCTAGATCTGTGAGCGGGGCGAGGGAAAGCTACATATCTACCTGTAGGAGCGTCGAGTCGGCATCTCCGTCGCTGGTCGTCTTCGTTGGGCCTCCCCCAGGCAACTGGGGGTCTCACCTGGCGGGGACAGACCGCCGAGATGTCGTGAAGAAGCGACGCTATAGTATATAGCGTCGTGGCGCGCCTACAGAAAAATTCATAGCAACCATTCACACAGACGCACTTTGCGTGCGTCAATTCCGTAGGCCGTCCAAGGCGAATACGTCGAGGGGCCCGTTTTAGCGGGCCACCGTGCTGCATCCGCGGGCGAGGGGCGAAGCCCCGACCCCGCTCGCCACGCCCCCTTGCGGGGGCGTCGCGACATCCCCGACATCTTGTTAATCACTAAACCACTTGTTTACTACGGTGTAATCACTACATCTATGAATATACAAGAATTGAGTGAAAATCGAAACCTTTTTCATTAGTGATGGGTAACTCATCATTTTTATATGAGGTTGAGGGAGTACCTCATTTTACCTCGCGAGGTCCTCAAGAGGTACCCCTCATTTGAGGCGAGGAGTCGCACGTCGATGTATTCACCTCACAGCCGAATTATGAAAGTCGGTTCATTCACTCACTAAGCTCACTCGATACTCACTCGCGAGTACTCGCGTCAATAATGTCAATGTCAATTTTTAAGTGAGGATGAGTGAACGAGTGAGTTGGTTCAATGTTGAAATTCCAGTAACTCTTTCAATTTGCGATCACGAGTACCTCAAACGAGGCACCTCATGAGTGAGGGACACATCTCTATTTTTCATTCTCAACCCCCGGTATCTAAGCCCCACTATAGCGAGGGTTAATCAATATTACATAGAACAATTTGTCAAAATAAAATTCTGTCATATACTAGCATAACCTGAGGAGCTCGAGCCTAAGTAATAACAGCCGCACGGGTCGATTCATCAGGTTATGCTACGCTTGCCGGGGTTCGTCCGTGGATGGGTGACCATGTTAACATTTCAAGATTCCTCCATGCTTCGGAAAGCACGTTAAGCCGTTGGTCCCGGCTGTCGTTCTTGGATCTTTGATAGACGTTACGGGTCGGTAAAAGCCCGAAAGTCTGACAACCAGTCTTACTAAGGGGTATCGTATTACCCAGTGGGGGTAGAGGGTTGTGGAGATCAGATAGGCAGTCGCTCTATGTAAAGTATTGGTATTCAGCTGCATCCTGTTAGACTGGAAGCCGACCCCAACATAGTTGGGAAAAGGCTAGTTAGAATGATTGATTCTATCAAAATCTGGTTTGTTAATATTTATTTACTGGTATACAGGGTCAAATTAAATTAGCTAGGAAAACTTCGCAGACGTGATGGGATTATATCTAAACTGATAAAACGGAAAAAACCGGCCAAGTGCGTGTCGGACCACGCACAATGAAGGGTTCCGTAGTTTGGATGAAATTATCCCAAAAACAAACTTAACATTGTAGTTGAAAAACATGTTCTCCCATACATCGATATACTTCGCGGTTAATTCTCCAATTGCAAATGTAACCGATTTATTTTTATTTTTTTATAACTACAATTTAACAATTTCCGGACTTTTTCCTTTACATGTGCAGTGAGAACGTGCTTCCTGCCAAATTTCATGATTCTAGGTCAACGGGAAGTACCCTGTAGGTTTTTATTTATTTGCGAGGATCAAAATAATTATGTCGCGTAAATGGCCGTATCATTTTATTATATCGACTTAAAACTGGTGGATCGCTCGGAGGACACGGTGGAGCATACGGTGGAGGTCAGGCCATGGTACGGAGCGAGAGGGCGTGGGAAACCGTAACCTTCTTCTGCGAAGCAGTAATGCTCGCGAAGGAGAAGGCGGAACGCGTGAGGGAGAGGCAAATTTTGCGCCCTCACGCCCCTAGCCGCCGCCGCAGGAGACGCCACCGTAGGCGCGGCCTTGCGGACGGTGAGCAATGGGTATCTCACCGTCCGATAAGGACTAGGCCCGGGTCGCCGGTGCGTTGTGTTCCACGCGCGCCTCAAAGAGATGTCAGCACAACAGAAGGGGTCTGCTAGGACCAATGCCTGCCGGGGTCGCGGGAAAGTCCGGCAGGGATACCGTGGCCCCTGGCAACGTACATGCAACTGAAGGAACACTGGTGGGTTTTAGTCAGTAAGAGTCTGACACGCCCTTTATTTGATTATTTCCCACCCTAAGAAAAAAAAAATCCTTTAAGGGTTCCGTTTTTTCCTTTTGTGTTACGGAACCCTAAAAAAATAATTTAATATTTTGATAATAATAATTTGATACAGCTGCCATACAAAACTTTAGAGATATCGCCATTTTAACCTCAAGTGGTATCGGATTACGGCGAACTGATTCAGATCGATTGACAGATGACCCCGAATTCGGGGTCCGGGGCGTGACGCATGTGAGGTTATATAAATGTGTATTGCAATACCTTTAACAGGCAAGCATATTTCCATGGGTTGTAAGTATGTAGGTACCTTTTTATTTTATCCTCGACTGTTGGCATGATCCCCACATGTTGTTGTTGATGTTTACATTTCTATATATTTTATTATGCCTACTGTAAGAACATCTATTAGTTTTCCTTTTATGAAGATAGCGGTTCCTACTAAATAACTTTATCCATGAGACACATTTCCTTATCTATTTAACAAAGAAGGGAATGTGTCTGTTTCATTATTATTAGCTATATTTTAACTACTGTAGGCGTACTGTGGGTAGCGTTGGTTATTGTGGAATAGAAAAACCGTTGGCAGTTCTGATCAAATTATAATTTACTATCAAATTAATTACACTAGCAATTCACAGACAACTATTCGGAATGCACGACATTTTCTAAACGTGTTTACTGCTTGACCGCCACCGATGAACTCTGGTTAGGTCCGGCCGGTCCGAGCGTTATGTTGTAGACTCTGTCGAGCGCCGCAACGACTGTCAAAGATCTACGAATGACAGCATACCATGAAATTTAAGTACGTCTGTACCTATGTTGTGTGTTCTCTGAAGGAGTCAATATACCTAATATTTCCACTCATTCAGTAGTTAGGGGTTATCCCCTGATTGTACACTCGGTTAATTCAGGCTGCTAGGGGGTATTCCTCTTTAGAAAAACTTGATAGTACTTTGCCAGATGAATGATCCGAGGACCCTACACTCAGCATTCGCGGTTGTGCTTGCGACTACTCTTCATCAACGACGTCACGGGGAAAATGTAGCTTTATAATATTATAAACTAGCTTTATTCCGCTCGGCTTCGCACGGTTAGCACTAAGTACTTATCTACGGCCCTACCGATATACCTACCTATCTACCTACCTATATACCTAGTACCTATACTTACTACCTAGCCTAGTACTTTTTGTTAGGTTAGGTTAGGTTACTGCTCAGATATTGTGCACACTTTGAACGGGTTTTGCTACTAACTTACTTTTCCAGTGGATTTTCCAAAAATTGAAATACTATCGTGAATTAAGGCAAACCTAGTACTTTTTGTCAGGATTTATGGCAACGACAGCTAGGAACAGTTTTTATTGGATAAAGAAAATTATTTACGTTTTGCCGGGCAATTTTTCCAAATATTCTCTTCATAAGAACCTCCTCGAAATTCAAGGAATATTAAAAAATATATTATACCTATATAAAAAAATTAAATATAATATACACGCAGACGCAGTCGAGGATAATACTTAATTAGTTTCTATAAATATAAATAAAGAAAATACGTTTATTTGCGGTAAACATGACGCAAAGAAAGAACACAAAACAAAAAAAAAGAACAAGTTGGGGGAAAATATGCATCACATCCACGCAAAAGGGCCATCGCTCAGCATAATGCTGCGACCCTATGCCAGACAGAGCCCCAGCGCTGATTTGCAGCGATAGCCGACGTTGACGTCGACCGATGCAGCATACAATGAAATATAAATAAGATCATAGTTGCCAGACCATTGATAGATTGCATGTGTCCTCGTCAGCACGAAACCTAGGTCGTGCCACTGTTATTGATTATAATATTATGCCTCAAAAGCTCAAAAGCGAACAATTCCAAGTTCAGACTTGGGAAACATCCCGATAAAACGTGTCCTTCACCACACAAACCTTTGAAAACTTCATGAAAATCAATTTTGAAAACGCCAAAAAATAGTCAAGAAATAGTCATAAATAGTCACCAAGGTTAAAAAAATAGTCGCATTATGATTCCGAAGATACAGCTATAAGTTGGTGAGGATTGTGGGATGAACGTCTCCACACAATCCTCACCTCAGTGCAAGCAAACGGCTGGGAGTACCGACTTGGTTTCAATTCCAAAAAATAGTCAAGAAATAGTCATAACGCTATGCCAAATCTCTAAAATAGTCATTAAGGGATTCCAGAGATACAAAGGGGTCTTGGTGAGGATTACGTGGTGAGCCTTTCTCGCCACAATCCTCACCTGATTACCACGGGACGCCTAGGTTTTTGAATTTGAATTTGGTGTCAAAAAATAGTCAGTAAATAGTCGTCTCGAACCATGATAATTTCGACTTGGTTTACTATGTAGAAGTATGTTAAACTTCCACGTCAACTTCTACATTTTGTTTTGGTACAGTCGCGAACAGTAAAATTGAAAATCTATTTTAATAGTGTTGTGTTGTGTTAATTTAAAACAGTAATAAAATATTGTAGTTACTTACGTATATACTTTTTTCTGACAAAGTTTAATAAATACCTACCTAGCTGTACATAATATTCCTCCTTTTTTTCCGGTTGGCTTTATGAGACCAAATAAATATCTTTATTTCAGATTAATTTGATTGTAGTATGAGTAATTAAGACTATCTATCTACTTATATATTATGTACAGCTTAGTGAGTATTTATTACACTTTGGTTGGTGGGTGGGTTGGTGGTAGCTTGGTTGGTGGGTAGGTTGGTGGGTAGGTAGGTGGGTAGGTTGGTGGGTAGGTTGGTTGGTGGGTAGGTTGCTGGGTACGTTGGTGAGTTCGTTGGTGGGTGGGTTGGTGGTAGTTTGGTTGGAAGGTAGGTTGGTGGGTAGGTTGGTGGGTAGGTTGGTGGGTAGGTTGGTGGGTAGGTGGGTAGGTAAAGGGTGCATCTTTAATATTTTACATGTTACTAAAACGGGCGGTCACATACCCATGGGCGACTTTGTATAACTACGGAGACATAAAAATGTGATACCAAGGAGCTGGTCTGATGGTGGAGCACGAATACGGCCATAGGTACTCCTCAACTAAATAAGATAGCGTCGTTGAGTTTGAACTCGTTGGTTTTGTCTTGACAAGAACTATATCCCAAGATGGTATCCAGGGTATGATGATGTAGCAGTTGGAACTCCTCAATCAAACAAGATAGCACCATCGTATTTGGACTCATTGGTTATGAATTCAGATGTGCTATTACATTAGGTAGTGTCCAGGGTCTGATAATGGAGCCGGAAGGTGGTGACGGCCACTCCTCAACCATACAAGATAGCCTGGTTTTGATTCGGCCATTTGGAGTTGATTTGACAAGTACGTACGTTATCCCAGAGTGTAGTCCAGGATCTGATGATGGAGCTGGTATTAAGCTCGCCATACGATATCCTCCTTATGTTTGGGTTAGTTTGTACCAACCAACCTACCCATCAAACAACCCACACACTAAACAACACCAACTAACCTATCCACCAACCTATCCACCAACCTACCCACCAACCAACCTATCCATCAACCTACCCACATATGAACCAACCTACCCACCAACCAACCTACCCCCCAACCTACCCAATAACCAACCTACCCATTAACTAACATATCCATCAACCTACCCACCAACCAACCTACCCACAAACCGACCAATCCATCAACCTACCAACCAACCTACCCACCAACCAACCTATCCACCAACCTTCATACCACCAACCTACTCATCAACCATCCTACCCACCAACCAACTTACCTACCCACCAACCAACCTATCCACCAACCAAACTATCTACCAACCTACCCACCAACCAACCTATCCACCAACCTACCCACCAACCAACCTATCCACCAACCTACCCACCAACCAACCTACCCATCAACCTACCCATCAACCTACCCATCAACCTACCCATCAACCTACCCATCAACCTACCCACTAACCAACCTACCCATTAACTAACCTACCCATTAACTAACCTATCCATCAACCTACCCACCAACCAACCTACCCACCAACCAACCTACCCACCAACCAACCTACCCACCAACCAACCTATCCATCAACCTACCCACACACGAACCAACCTACCCACCAAACAACCTATCCACCAACCTTCATACCACCAACCTACCCACCAACCAACCTACCCACCAACCAACCTACCCACCAACCAGCCTACCCACCAACCAACCTACCCACCAACCAACCTACCCACCAACCAACCTACCCACTAACCAACCTACCCACCAACCAACCTAGCCACCAGCCGACCTACCTACCAATCAACCTACCCAACAACCAACCTATCCACCAACCTATCCAACAACCTACCCACCAACCAACCTATCCACCAACCTATCCAACAACCTACCCACCAACCAACCTATCTACCAACCTTCCTATCACCAACCTACCCACCCACCAACCAACCTACCCACCCACCAACCAACCTACCCACCAACCAACCTACCCACCAACCAACCAATTCACCAACCAACCAATTCACCAACCAACCTACTCATTAACCAACCTACCTAGCAACCAACCTACCCACCAACCAACCAACCTACCCACCAAACAACCCACCAACCAACCAATCCATCAACCTACCCACCAACCTACCACCAACCTACGACCAACCTACCCACCAACCTACCCACCAACCTACCCACCAACCAACCTATCCATCAACCTTCCCACACACCGACCTACCCACCAACCAACCTACCCACCAACCAACCTACCCACCAACCAACCTACCCACCAACCAACCTACCCATTTTTTTTTTTTTTTTTTTGTTCCGGGGTGGAAAATCCTCATGGATGTCCCCCTCCCTGGGGCGGGCGGAGGGGTCTGTCAGACTCTTAATGACTAAAAACCACCCCGCTGTTCCAACTCACACCTACGCGGGGGGTCGCGGGAACTTGAAATCTTCCGCAACCCCGGTTGGTCGCGGCCCGCCACCGCGGGCCTCATCGGGTCAGGGGGGAGAGTGAGGTATTTGACTCCCCCCGCGACGTCTCAGAGGGGCGCGCGTGGAACACTACGTGCCGCCACCTCGGGTCCTGATGTGTGGGGGGCGACATACGTCCCCGAGTCCGTCGCCCCTGGACCCATGTAGGGGGGCTTGAAGAGGGCGTTATCCGCCCTCCGCCGACGCCCGGTGCGTCAGCTGCGGGCTGGGTGAGTGGACGAGATCTCCCTCTCCCTTTCCGCAGCCTCCTTCTGCGAGACGACTGTCTCGCAGTAGGAAACCACCGCGTCCCAGGACTCGCTGCTGCCGACCATCGCATTCACTAGGGCCGGCAGCGACAAGTCACTGCCTACTTCTGAGATGAGGGCACGGCGTGGCTCCTCCCAAGCGGCACACTCTGCCAGCGTATGCCACGCCGTGTCCTCCCGGCAGTCGACGCAGTGGTGACACCGGGCGTCCGGCTCTCTGTTTATGCGACACAGGTACTTCCCGAAGCAACCATGCCCCGAGAGCACCTGCGTCACCCGAAACGACAGGGAGCCGTGCCTCCTCCAGACCCAGCGCTCGAGCACCGGCCGGACCACCTCGATGATGTCGAGGCCGGCGGCGGTAGGGCGTGAGAGCCTGTCCCGCCATTCCGCCACCAGGACCTCGCGAAGCTGAGACCGATGCAGCTGCATGTGTCGCTGCATCGGTCGCTCGCCCCGCGCCCTCGCTTCCTCGCGCCACTGATATGATGACGCGAGTACTTTCGCCTCCAGGTCCCAGGGCGGGGATCCGGCCAGTGTACAAGCCGCCTCGTAGGAGATCGTGCAATACCCCCTGATGACTCTGACGGCCATAGCTCTCTGCGGCTTGCGCAAAACCGCAATGCTACCGGCCGTCAGGTCAGCCGCCCAGATCGGGGCCCCGTACAGGGCCATCGATCGCACGATGCCCACGTATAGCCGCCTACAAGCGGCGCTCGGGCCCCCCAGATTGGGAAGCAGCGTTGACAGCGCCCCAGCAGCGCCCAGCAACTTGGGCGCCAGAAGCCTGACAATCAGCTTTACCAAGGGCTATCGTATTACCCAGTAACTGGGTTGTGGAGGTCCGATAGGCAGTCGCTCCATGTAAAATACTGGTATTTAGCTGCATCCGGTTAGACTGGAAGCCACCCCAACATAGTTTGGAAAAGGCTAGGCAGATTGATTGACTTTGCGATCACATGCACGCAGCGCATATACGCGCTATGTGTTAAGAGTTGCAGGCTTGACTGCTCGACGTCTGGATTCGACCCCGAACAAGACAAAGTGTAATTAGGTGTTTTATATAACACACACACATAAGACTTGATACATAATTAGCGGAATGTGATGGTGTGAGCATAAGGTTGCATATTTTGTAGTGTATTACTTTTTCTTTTTGTAATGGTGCACAATAAAGTATATATAAATAAGTAAATAACTGTGGGTCTATGTACTATATGCATCTTTCCCTGCATCGTCGAGGAGCATATGTGTGGTACCGTAATTTACTGAAGAGTGTTGAAGAAGATATAGATTCGTGAATTATCAGCCATTTCCACTTTTCTACTACAAATGCAAATTAAGGGTTCTCTAGCAATAGAGGGGCAATTCCCGTTATTTTTAAGAACGTTCGCATTCAAATCTCATTCGCAATCGGTCAAAAATACAATCAATTTACCAACATTTTTGACAAGTTTGACAGATTGCGACTTGAATGTGAACGTTTTTTAGGTACGAGAATCTCTGAAATCTGGTTTTGCAAATATAATTTCCTCTCTTTTCTCTATGACATCTAAGATTGATGATAAAGCAGTCTTTAAGAAGAATCATACCTACCTACATGCTCATATTTCCAGAAAGGCATAATATTAGGGTATCCACAGACGGAGGGTAACCATGAGGTTTTCCCAACGCAAAAATAACAGAAGATACCCGGCTCTTGTGTTTTTTTTTAAAACCTTATGTAGATATTATTTTTATTTTAATCCCACATTCCGTCATACCTGCTCATAATACACGTTACATTGTTTAACGACTTGTTTCGTAACCTATGACAAAACAAAAAGTATTGCTGAAAGTGGTTTTATTAATATTTGATTTTTTTCTTCATATGGATTTCTCATTCCTCAGATGGCAGGTACATCGACGCGAAAACTGTTACTATGGATTCAGTACATGATTTTGAACCCCCCTGCGTTGAAATATTTCGTCGGGACACTGGCGCCAGAAAATTTTTCGACCGGTCGAAAAGTGGTCAGGCGCTAGTGTCCGTGATAGTACCTAATTAGAGATTGGATATTCGGATGCATATTTACCTAAAGTTGAGGTGCTGGCTATTATGGATTGCACTTTTGTGTCGATAAAATCCCGGGAGTACGGTATCGACAAATTTAGAGTTCTGATTATAGAATCGGATGTATATTTAATTACGTTCAGGTATTGGCTAATATGGAATGCACTTTTGTATCGATCGAATGTTGTAAAGTAGGCTGTCAAATTGGCATAGCACATAGTGACAAACAACTTGGTGCATTGAGTTTTGTTAAAAAAAATTCACAGTAGGTATATAAATTTTTATGTTAACACCGCAAAAGTTACCTTCATAAAAGGACTGATAAGTCGTTTCCATACCCTGTATCCTATTAGTATGTGCATTCCCGGATTTTATGGAATTTTGGGATTTATATTTTTTTTAATATTACGTAGTCACTTCCATAATTTCTTAGCCAAAAATTTGCTTTAGGTAAATATGCATCCGAATATCCGATCTCTATACATAATACATAGGTAATCAGTCTGTGAGAGGGAATGGGCTGTAATTCAACTCTTGATGTGCACTCTAAAAATTCGAAGACACTTCGTATTTTTCCTTCTAGAAAATGCCGGTTTCCTCACGATGTTTTCCTTCACACTTTTAGGTTTTAAGTCACTTTACCAAATGTCATCAAAAACAAACAAACTGACTTTCGTAGTATTTTGAGTAGGTGTGTGTTGTCTTACCAATGGTTATCGTTTTACTCAGTAACTGATTTGTTGAAGTCAGATAGGCAGTCACTCCATGTAAAATATTGGTATTCAGCTGCATCCGGTTAGACTGGAAGCGGACCCCATCATAGTTAGAAAACGGTAGGCAGAATGATGGATTGGTGAGTAGGTGTGTTTTGTAAGTACCTATTATTATTGTTTTGAAATTTACCATGTTGTTATGGGTTTTTTAAACCACTTCTGTGGCGTGAATTGCATGCTAAATAGGTAGCCAACGTGAAACGTCACAGTAAAGGGATTAGTAAGTAAGGCCAAATGGCGGCAATTAAATGCTTTTATGGAAAATCCGGATCCTAAATAGTTCAAAGACACTATCATTTGTTTTTTAGAATACCCCCACACATACACAGAGAGACACACACATACATACGCACACATACTCACACACTCACACTCTGCCTAACACACAACACACATCTTCCAATCATACCACCTTAACATACACTGAAACTATCTATTAGGTTATTATTTCTTTAATATATTTTTCATTGTCTTTTAATATAAAATTGCGTGGAACACAACGCGCCGTCGACCAGAGCCTGCCGGTCTATTCTGTAAAATGTCACCATGTTCAAGTGAGCTGCAATTCCACCTGCAGATGCTAAGGAATTACGCTATTGGCAGCTCACTTCAAATTCACTCCACCTAATTCATGGTAAGATTGTTACAGAATAGATCGGCTGATGCTAGGAATTGACGCTATTGACAGCTCACTTCAAATTCACTCCACTTAATTCATGGTAAGATTGTTACAGAACATAATGGCTGGTCCTTATCGGACGGCGAGCTACCCATTGCTCACCGTCCGCAAGTCCGCGCCTACGGTGGTCGGGAATCGGCCTGCAATTCCCGACGATCTATCGTACCACTTCACATGTCACTTACCGTTGTGCCTTTATAAATTGCGTGTCACTTATGTGGCGACACTCCTCACTTAATGCTGAATTGTTTTAACATATCCCGTGGCTGAACACTGACCCCCAAAACACAGGCCTAAGCCTAGTTTGGGTGTTAGGATCAGATCTTTGTAATAAGTACATAGACCGTAAGATTGTGACTTTATCATATTTTAATGTATTTTCTAGTGACAAATAAATTACGTTTTTATTTTATTTATGGTCATGCTTATGTCTGTCACGTCCCACATTGGTGTCGATTCTCTTGTACACCGAAATAAACTAACTCAACTATCACTAAAATTCCTTACTTTTGGCTATGAGAATCTTAGGGCTATTCTGCAAAATATAATTCTTTAAATTAAAAAATTAGTTTGACATAACTAAAAACTAGGTAGGGTAGGTAGGGTAGGTAAGTAGGGTAGGTAGGTAGGGTAGGTAGGTAGGGTAGGTAGATAGGCAGGGTAGCGTAGGTAGGGTAAGTAGGTAGGTAGTAAGGTGCGCCGTAGATAAGTACATAGTGCTACCCGTGCGAAGCCGGGGCGGGCAGCTAGTGTGTTATATAAAGGCGGTCGAAATTTTCATTATTTTTGCGATAGGACGTACCATTTTCGAGACGGCAAAATAAAAAATAAATACAGTACCGTTTTTGCATGTGAAGTCGAGATGTTGGTGTGAGTTTTAGTTCATGACAACTTATTTTATCCCACACCTTTTTAATCGCGATAAAAAAATTACAGGTTTAGTCTGGTTTGGTACAGTCAAAATTTTAGGTGAAAAACTTCAAATTCAGAATAGCTAAATTGCCATTTTCACTAAATTAGAAACTCAAATCATTCCTGTCAAACAAAAATAAAGTTAAATTGCGTCACTTTAGTCTATTTCAGAATGGGAAATCGTCGTTTGACAGGAATAAACGAAATTTTTGAGATTTTTTGTCTAGTTTAGAGGCATTGGTGCCAAGAGAATCGGCCACATTATCGAATTTTTGGGATTATTTATATATTCATAAGTAGCTCCACAGTTGGACAAAATCAAAAAAAGATTTCACTTCTTTAAAAATGAAATCTTACTTGAATGGACCAGCCAATTATAATCCTTCATTGGTAAACCGGATGACCTAGAACTAGTACGTTCGAAACATTGGGTTTTCACAGAAAATGTTGTTATGTACATAGGTTCCAATAAACCTTACTTTGCCTTTGACATCCATCTCAAGCATTTTTGTCTTGGGACTTGGATAAGAATGTGTGGCCAGCACGCGTAGCATGACAACCATAGAAACGGGTTTTGTCGACGGAAGAATAGACAAAATGACAGACAGTTATTGTTTACCTGTCATTTTGTCTATTCTTCCGTCGAAAAACCCCGTTTCTGCGTGCTGCTGCTCAGTAAAAAGCGGGGATACCTACTATTTACCATGGCTCTGATATTCAAGATGAGAAGTTGGACCTTCCTCCACTCTTCAGTTAATAAAAACTAGGAACTTGTCAAGTCAGTGTCAGGCTTAGCAGACCTATTGGTGATTTCAGGTACTAATACAATTGAGTGGTGTGTATTAGCACAATCGAGGATTAAATGGGTGTGGTTTTTTTCCCGTGGACTACGTGATTAACGTAACGGTTGATGTCGTTGACGAATAGGAAAGAAGAACTGTATTCCTCGTTACACACAAGTACAATTCCCAACAATGCCGGTACAATAACGTGTGATCTATCTGTTATTCAGAGTGGTATTATTCATGAGCAAGTAGCTCATGAGTAATACCACTCCGAATAACTAATGATTCAGGATATGAACGATTAAAAAAACCACTGGATTTTCCATTCACGCACAATCAGTACCGTATTTTCCAGGTCTACGGCGTTGGTATTGGCCTCGCAAAGGTCTATCCATACATATCAGGGCCGTGCCCTGGACGTGGATAGACCGAGCTCCGTCAGGGGCTTAGAAAACATATCGTTGTGTACATTTTATATAAACTCGTTCACACACGTCCGGGGCGAGCACTGATTTTCAGTGCCTGCCTTGTGTGTGTCACTGTTCTGTCACGTCCCGGGTCCCTGATATGTGTGGATATACCTTAAAAGTATTAAGGCTCGTGCAGATCAACGCGACGCGACGGCGCGACGCGACTCGAACAATACTATTTCTATGAAAACTTCACGGTACCCCCTGAACTGTCAGCGCTGTCCACGCGCCCCAGCGCGCACTTCGGGCTATATATAAAGAACTTATGTTGTTGGAATCGTTATGAAATAAGCTAACACATTAAAAATGGATAAGTACAGTTTTGCCTCATAATATATTGACAATTTTAATGTAAATGCTTCGGGAGGGGGTTTTTTCAATTTAAAGTATTTTAAAATATTAAGGTATTTTAAAAAAAAAAAATTTTTTTTTTTCTTTCACTCATCTGTCAGGCGACGTCCTAAGGCTCGATTTGACAGCGGAGAGAGCTAGTCAGCACGGAGCAGTGGGTGCAGGTGTTATTGCACACAGAACAGGACAAGAGATGTGGCAATGTTTGTGATGTGTCTCGACAGTCGTATTGTGGCTGATTGGAATACCGCCATCAGACTTAGTTGTTCTTACAGCGACCCACTAGGCTTCAGCTATTGCTTATAAGTCTTCCGTAGCTTGCAGACCAGACAGCCCCCACCAGATTGCCCCCAGGTAGAAGTTAGGTACGAGTGTACCTAACAGTAGGCTTCTTGGTTCCTTCAAGTGGATTTCTAATCTTTGATCAGTAAATCTTCTATCCAAATTCATAGTAGCTGTCGTGTTTTTTTTATAGAAATAACAAGCATTTTATATATATGGAGTTTTCAGCAAGTTTTATCGAATCGCTTTCAGAAGTTACAATGCAAGGTTATCTTTGCATTGCGACTTCTTTTATATAACAAACTTTTTAGCATTTCGTTCAAAGTATAGAAAACTTCTTTCTTATAGTCCGTACGCGACTGCTAGTCACTGTTTACTGTTTCTAGAGAACATACCTTTCAGGTTGTAGGCATGTTTCAGTCCTCAGTGCTTAAGGCGACAATAACCGACTTTTGATGATTTTATTTCAAAGATCACGTCTAAACGAGTAGTGCTAGTGATGTGGAAAAAATATATGTTAAATAAAAGCATTTTTTTTATAAAATAATATAGGAATATTTTAGATTATGTTTATTTTACATGGTGAAATTAATTTGTAAAGTTATGTCTAACGCGGATAAAAATTGAGAATCACGCAAAATCTATTACGCGTATTTTTCTGAAACTTTCACCATTTTAAAGATAATTAAATTTTTGATCTTTTAGTATACCTGCTTTATAAAACTTCCTTTTGTTTTATGTGTAATAAATTAATAATGCGTCTAATTTGGGACAGCGTTCCTTGCTGGGCGAGTCCTATTACTGGTTGGACGTACGGCGTAAGCTCAATATAGAACACGCAACCTAACCACTCAAGTTCACTGGCATATCAGTCATATCGGCGTCTTAACAGCACTGTTTAATACCTATAACCTCAACGTTTCCAGCGAATGACAATACTGTTTTAATAAATGTATATCGATAGATAGGTGGACCTTATAGTGATCTATGCAGCAAACGACAACAGTCTGTGGGTCTAACAAGCCTGATTGTTTGTCAACAAGAGTACCTACGTCCTAAGTGTCGGTAGGCACTTAGTTACATAGGTAGGCGTAAACGTACGATGTACGTAGGTATATCGTGTCATGGGGATAACAGGAACTGAACTGAACTAACTGGAATTGTATTGTCCTCATTACTTCAAACTGTAGGTACATTGACCTACTTATAATATTTTTATGCTTATGTTGGACTGTTCATTTGGGTGTAGAGCTTTATCAAAAACATCTGTTAAGTTACCTACATAACAGATGTTTTTGTTAAAACTCTGAAAACTCTACTTACCGAAAGGTATAGGGGATTTATTTGCGCACCGAAGTTATTGCGAAATAATTGCGTTCGTTTGATCCCTTGTTGCATCGTTATTACTTAACCTTTAGATAAGCAATCAATATGTAAGATATTTGAGGATTCACTCTATATACATCATACACTTTAGAATCACGATTACTTGTAGTTTCCACTATAGATTCTTTTTTCAAATATAATGTCTAAAAAAAACCGGCCAGGTGCCTGTCGGACTTCGCTCAATAAAGGGTTCCGTAGTTGGGATGAATTTATCCCTAGAAGAAACTTAACATTGTAGTTGAAAAACATTTTCTTCCATACGGAATGTATGGGAGATCATGTTTTTCGAACTGCAAATTTAAATTGGTCGATTATTACTCGTTACTACCTACCTACTTAGCTGTGATAGTTTTCCTTTTAACTTCGTTATATATACTACTGCTGTGATTTTTTTCACAAATCCAAGTACATATAACCATTTATTTCATAACAAAATACATTGTGTTGAAAATATTACAGTATGTTAAGTAAAATAATAAACGCAAAAACAACATTCATATTTAAGCATAAACAACATTCATATTTAAAATTTATTATGCATTTAAAATATATCAATATCACTAATACTAAAAATAATTTTATGTCAATAATTCAGTAACAATAAATTAAATAATCCAACCAACATTCCATTAAATGTATCAAATTCATTTCCCAGTATTAAAAGAAAAAAAAGAAAATAGTAATAAACACTAACAATACATCACAAACATACATACCTAATAATAATTCACAAATCTATCATTTATGGATGTCGTTGTCAATAAACTCATCAATACTGTAATAACCCTTCCTCATAAATATGTCTTTAATTTGTTTTTAAAAACATTTATGCTGTATATCCTTTTGAAGTCCATTGGCAATTTGTTGTATAGAAAGACAGATTGAACTCTGGGACTGTGATGAACCACGTTCAATTTCGGTTGGATTGTGGAAGGTAAGTCTTTCCTACGAGTACTATCCCTAGCTTGTCTTTCCTCGTCGGTCTCGTGCAAGTTCTTAACAAAGTTAGTTAACAACACTAGAATATAGAGACATAGCACTGATAAAATGAAGTGGTTCCTGCACGATGCTGTCTGTCTCATACGGAGCATCGTCCTTAAGGCTCTTTTTTGAATTACAAATGCCGAGAGGACGTTGTACTTGTAGCTGTTGCCCTAATACTCAATACTATATCTGAGCCTTGACTCAACTAAAGCAAAGTATACCATCCTAAGTTGGGCCAAACTGAGTTCATTCTTTGTTGGCGTCATTAATATGTATACCTATGCCAAATTACAGCTTTCTAGTACTAACCGTCTCTGAGCTAAGCCGCGGACAGACAGACGGACATGGCGAAACTATAAGGGTTCCTTGTTTACTACGGAACCCTAAAAAGCAAGATGAACCCTTAGTAGGGCGTAAATACTTCACGGGAGGTCATCACTAATCACTTTGTAATAATAACAAAACCACGTTTTCGATAACGTATAAATTTTACATTTTCAAAACGTGTATTTAATTTTTTTGTTTTAATAATACGAAGCAAATACCTAAATTAGCGCGCGAACCGCCCATTCTTCATCTAGCGGCAATAACTTTTTTTTTTTTTTTTAAGGATGGGAAATCCTCAAATGACTTTTCCCGCTCCGGGCAGAGCGAGAGGGTGTGTCAGACTTTTACTGACTAAAACCCACCCGTGTTCCTTCCGTTGCCTGTGTGCCGGGGCCACGATATGCCTTTCGGACAAACCCGCAACCCCAGCATCTAGCGGCAATACCTTTGCGCACCATTAAAGTTAGGTAGTGATTAACGGCTGTTTAACCTTACTTTTTTGACGTTTAAATAAATAAATAAAAATCTTTATTGCAGACCATATGATCCATTAAAAAAAAAACACGATTATGCGAGCACGCGCGTTTTTTACTACAAGCACGCTAACTTTATGCAACGTTTATAAATTAACCCCTCTTTGTTTATTGGTTAGTCAGTATTTATAACAGAAATACATTATAATGTTTGTTTCATAGTCTATTTGTACCTACGTACTACTTGCTTATTAGAAATCTCACTGAAAACTTTTATATACTTCAAATAAATAGAATAATTCCGAGTAAAAAATACCATATTTGGTCGTGTAAGTTATTATTGTGTAATGTTGGGTAGGCATTATTTGTTCATATTTACCTAACATTGACAATGAATGGTTGGCCATAAATGCTTTGTGAATCATTCGTTTACTTATAAGGAATAGCTTGTTTTTTCTTAGTATATTTTATCCTGACTCATTTCAATCAAACAGTATTATTATTACTGTACTTTCCTACTTAATTTGTATCCAAGGATATTTTGTTAGTTATTATTTGTATGGGGTATTCAATTTATTGTAGGTTCGTCATGCGGTTTTTAATAACTCTGAAAATCCTAGAACGACAAAATTCATACTAATTGCCACAGTGTGGTTAAATTATTTATTTATTAAATAAACCCGTTATCGTCTGTTACGAAATTCGAGTTAAATCCTTTGTGTAATTAATATTCTTGAATTATTGTTATTCACTTTCATTATACCACAGTTGATGGTTTCTTTGTTATTTTTGAATGACGTATACCTACTCACTCAAGTCATGTCATTCATTCAAGGCTGACAACTGTAGCGGGAAACTGTGAAATGAAATGGAAGAAAAACGTGACGTGGGCCTTTGCCAGTAACTATAGACGGGAGCCTCGCACTTAGAGATAAGTACTCTTAGTTTATTTTTATTTTTATGCATACTTAATACAGGCTCATATCTGTTTTGTACCATTAAACCAGAAATAGTTTGTATTGGTAAAAAATTAAGTAGATACTTAAATGAACAGTTTTGGTGGAACTATTGAACAGATTTTCTTGAGACGGGTTAGGTAGACAGACATATACATCTTTTTTTTATGGTGAGAAATTATCAAATAACTTGTCCCGTTCTGGGTGAAGCGGGAGGGCGTGTCAGACTTTTACTGACTAAAACCCACCCGTGTTCCTTCCGTTACCTGTGTGCCGGGGCCGCGATATCCCTTTCGGACAAACTCGCAACTCTGGCAGGCGTTGGCCCTTACTGACCCCGTCAGTTGGTGCTGACATCTCTTTGAGGCGTGCGTGGAACACAACGCGCCGTCAAACCGGGCCTGGTCCTAATCGGACGGCGAGCTACCCATTGCTCACCGTCCGCAAACCCGCGCCTACGGTGACCGGAAGTCGGCTCGCGACTCCCGAGACAGACATATACCTGGCTTACGAATTGAGAATTTGAAGGCGACCACTTTTAAACTCCCTTATTAAGGTGAAATCCTCCGAAATTCACATTTCTATGCAAATAACTTAAGACATTTTGAATTTTGCGGGCTACATTGTAGGAATCACCCTAACTAATGCTAGATATAGTTCAACAAGTTCTTAATTCGAAAAGACGTGTTTGAGTAGGTAAGTACATAAGTAGTTTCATCTTAGAAATATCAAAACATCGTCGATCGCAGGTACCCGAACAAGATACAAAAAAAAAAACATTATTTTATTTACTTATCTGGTGTGGTTGTACTATATAGGTACCTACACCTCTGCCTAATCCTTCGGGGAAATAGGCGTGATGCTATGAAATGTATGAAAGAAGAAGAATCTATGTATCTCTATGAAAGAAGAAATGCCCTACAGAAAATTACAAGTTGGTAATCCGCACAGGACTTAAGCTAAACAACACTAAAAGCACAATAATCGCCCTTTTGTATTGTCCGTATGCAAAAATGTTGTATACCTCGTCCCCTGTTATTAGGGAGCCGTCTTGCACCGCCCTTGGGCAGTTAATCGGTTTAAGTTGCTAATGAACTCGGACGAGACTAATCTCATTGACGGAAAAACAATGCAGCGGGAAGCTGTAATGAACTCTGATTTATGAAATATTATGTTTAGTGATGTGCTTAGGGATGCTGTTTGTGTAAGATAACGGATTTTGTTATGGGATGTTTTGTTGAATCATGTTTTTTTTTTGAGGATTTTGTTATGTGATATGGATTGTGCAATTTTTCTGGGCAGTGTCTGGATGGGATAGTAGCTAGCTTTGCTAAGTCCTATTGAATAGGGGCGAGTGAGATAAACACAGTTCTATCTCTGTTAATGGACCCGAGAATCGAGCTTGGAAGTCCCAGAACAACAGGACCTTGGTTTGGTTGACAATTGATCAAAATCCAGTACCTACCTGATATAAATATATCACCACCTGCACGCTTAGCATGACTCTAATAGAAACGAGTTTTGTCGACGGAAGAATAGACAAAATGACAGATAAACAATCACAATCTGTCATTATGTCTATTCTTCCGTCGACAAAATCCGTAGAAAGCCCGTTTCTATGGTTGTCATGCTACGCGTGTTGCTCGCTTATGTCATGTAAACAGGCTCTAGCCGGGCTTTATTATTGTACTGAATAGTGAATTTCATTATGACCCGCTGGTGCTAATGGGATTTGAATTCGGAACCTCAACAAAAAAAATCGCATGATAACTTTTACCATTTTTTTTTCTACTCGTATTATAGTTCAGCTCGACCAAAGGTAAGAACAAAATATGTAGTTGCAAAGTTGTTTTTTGGCACGAATACTCGTTTTTGAAACCTGAGCAAGCGAAGGATTCTAGAGATTGAACCACGAGCGAAGCGAAGCTCAAATAAGAATCCTGAGCGTAGGGTTTCAAAGGTACAAAACGCAGAATAACTTTGGTGTCGAGCGCAACACACAACTATTTACCTCACGCTACAGCGAAGATAATGCTAGGTGCAAGAAAAATAGCTAATAAGTTAGTGTTCATTTATTAAAAAAAATTAAAGTAAAATTGCTACAACTGGTAATATTGAACGTAATTTTTTTTTGGGAACCGTTACGCTTGTGTTTGTCACTTGTATACTATTACTAGGTAAATTATTTGTTTTTGCGGAAAATTGGTCAATTTCATTGGATTCCATTGTGAATATCGGTGACACAGACGGATTGGCAGGCGATTGAAAAGGATTTTCTATGGTACTGTCTTTGGAATCGAGGAGGAGCTGGGCAAGACTGTTTTAAAGTTATACCTGAAACATATTTTTGACCCTATTTTTGATACCCTTGCATATTTTTGACTTGTTTTATATAGAGTTCTCTATGTATCTTTCTGCCATGGTACTGGATTTCCAGCTGCCGTGATGCTGCGTGGTCAGATCACCGCCCGAATTAGCCAAAAGTGTGGCCAACGTCCTCCTAAAACAATGCCCGGTGTATTGCTCTGGTTCTATCTCTGGCAATTTCACGTGACAAACCACAAATTTAGTATTTTCCATAGGCTGTCTAACACATTTTCCTTTGAGATATTGCAAAAATAATCAATCGTTTTTATTTATTTATCCGTCCGGCACGCCCCACTAATGCTCAATGAGGACAACTTGTAACGCAAAGGAAGAAAATTAGGCTTACAGCAGATACTAACATAGTAAGTACATACTTTCACATAAAAGTACCTAATTTGAACAAAGATATTATAAGTATTAAAAAAGCGAAATACTTTTGTAGCAAGAAATTCGGAGTCGGGCGCTTCGTTGAGAAACTGCTCAATGTTAGTAGGGGTGAAAATCTTAGATTTTTTCGGTTTGTGGCCGCTTGACTTTTTCTTTAAAAACACCAACAGTTTTGAATATTTTTCTATGTGGATGTAATTTTTTGAATAAAAAAAACTATTAAGTATATGTATTTTTTGTTTTGATCGTGGCTTTTAGCATCGAATAAATGCTTCAAGTGTGCTTGATTTCCTTTTTTTAGGTACCTAAGTAGTTCAATGAAGTATGATAGCATTATAGTCTCCAAAAACGTGTTTGCGCCTTTAGAATGTTCCATGCGTCGAACAAATTCTACGCTTTTATGTACTTTTTGCGCGATTTATCCGGAAGAAAACTCAATTCGCCATTATGTACCACCTTCAAAAACACGATTCAGGAAAAAAATCGCTGTTAGTATTTAGTGCAGGGTGCAAACCTAATTTCCCCGGCCTAAAGAGAGTTTGTGTCAACCCCAATACTCAAACGAGAATGGGCAACGCCATCTATAAGCGGTTGAGTAAATTTGACTAACGCGCTATCTGTTGACGCGTTTCAATATTATGTAGCAAAGTAGTTCGCGAAGGAACGTTTTTCTAAAAGTTTCTGCTATGAACAGCTAGATGTCAGCACTAATATTGTTTAGAATAAAATTAACAGATGGCCCTGGTAAACGGGTTCCTGTGAAAAGTTTTAAACTGAATAGGAAATTGCAACTTTGCTGTCTCTCATTCCAAAAGTCTACTTAAAACTTTTTAACCAATGAAAAAATGGTGGAGGTGCTGAAGTCGACACGTATATGTTTTTTCTATGCTGAAATTTTATGGCGAAAGAGTTGGGGGTCAAAAAAAAATTGAATTATGTAGTGTAGGTACACTTACCTTCTTTTTCTCCAAAGATGAACTTTTACGGAGACAAAATAATGACAATGCTTGGACAATGTCTTTGGGAAAGTTAGTTTATTTATTTATTTTATTATTTATGTACACACAGTAAAATACATAGAGATACGACATAATTATAATTTCAGTACAAAGGTCAGTTCTGTGAATAACCTATTTAAAATCGACAGATTTTATTTCAGTAACTTGAGGGTAATTTCTACTGAAATATTTCCTATTTGCAAATTGTTTAGTGTGTCAGCTTTGCACATTTTTTTTTCTATTATTTAGACAGGTTCCTAATTACGTTAATACGTGCTTGTTAAGACTACTACATAAGTATACTATTATAATACATCATTGGAAAACCCATTAACGTAAATAATTCGATAATACATTATTAAAAAAAAAAAATACAATGCTTTTTGCAACTTACTCAATAGTGTCAGTTTAGTCATAAGTGAAAAAATAAATAAATGAAAAAGTGTTTATTTACAGAAAATAATTAGACATACACACATCAACACACACATTTACAGCACTTATACTACATTATTCTAAACATACGCCAATTACAAATTCGTAATTGGTGTATGTTTGGAATAATAATAATGTTATACTTAGGTACTGTCAGCCCCGGCACACAGGCAACGGAAGGAACACGGGTGGGTTTTAGTCAGTAAAAGTCTGACACGCCCTCTCGCTTCACCCAGAGCGGGAGAAGTCATTTGATGATTTCCCATCCTCAAAAAAAAAAAAAATGCACTGTCAGCTGTGAAGCTACCTTAAATTAAATTACATAAATACGGCATTTAAGGACGGATCTGTAAGTAAACTTTACTTTAAAAGAAAATATCGTAACAGATCGGCCAGAAATTACGCGAAATAATTTAAATAGGTACCTAGGTAGGTAGCTACAAGTTCCTAAATCACCGTAGGGTGATGTGCCTCTTTCTTTCTCTTTGTGACAAGCTTCATTGGGACAGTTATCTTCTTGCTGAGATTATTTTATCACCTAACATGCGGCAATTAAAAAACTAGGAGTCACACCTGTGCAACGAAAGCAAAATAACATATCATAACCGCCTACATTTTTATGAAAAGAAATACCCATAAATACATAATAGAATTCTGTGTAAGTAAATATTTGGATAGTGGCTCTCATAACATTTGAAAAGACATGTTTTTGGGCCCGGCGCGGTCACGCCCTCTGTCGACACAATAAGAAAGGCCTTCGTCTTCTTAGGTCGGACCTTCACCAAAACTGCAAATTGATATTTCCACACGATAAACTTTTCTAAAAGTTAGTCTTTAATGCTAAAATGAATGAAATGGTTTGTTGCGTAAACTATTAATCTTGTCAATGGAAGGCAGATGTTGTAAAAAGTCATGTTTTATTTTGGATTTTACGATTTTTATTCGGTCCGCCTTTTGTAATCTTTTCTTTTTTTTCATCGAAAACTAACGATTCAATCATCAATGAAGAATTATCTAAATAATTTTCTGTAATCTCCACAACGTAGCCATTATATTTGCAAGAGTTAGTTTTGTTAATTGATACACTTTTATATTTAGATTCTTTATAGGAACTGCTACTAAGACACCTTCAACCATCCGGTTGGTGACGGTTTGAACAACACATACCTATGCATAAGAATAAAAATATGTTACTGGTCCATTGTAACAAAATATAAGTAAATGTTAATTATAATAATTATGCTAACTGTAACTAGATTAATTAACATGGTTACTTGAATAGTGGTCTCCACACTAGGCAGCGTCTGTATCTTGGCTTGAGGTGCGTTTTTTTTTTCTTTTTATACCTATCCTGACAGCAGCCGACATAAATAATATTTTTATGACGCTCGAAAAAAATAAGAAATTAGCTCCTAACTTACTTTCTTTTTATTGGATACTTAACATTCTACATAGCAAGTCGCTAAGTATTGAAATAATTGCATACCTCACAATCAATCATATAGGTTCCAGTTAGAGCGTTATTTTTGTAAGTACTCATATTTAATATTTCTTGAGGTAAACATTAGTTGACTGCTTAACAGTCCTGGGGCTCTTTTAGGTGAAATACTGGACTGGTAATCAAAGAACAGATTAGAGCAAAAAGCACAGCAAAAGGAAGTTGTATCAGCATCGTGCTGCAATTCAAAGTACCGTAACCGAAAGTAGGTAAACGGAATCACCAAAGAAAAGTACCTAATTGCCCTTCGAAGTTTAGGACAGATCACCCAATGATCATGCAAATTTTTACCAACGAAGTGAACCGCAATATAGGTAAGCCCCTGAAACAAATTCGATGTAATATAGAGGTTGATGGATATGAGCATATATTTCACAAGGTAAATATATCTTTCGCCAATTTTTGCTTTCAGCTTCTTACCAAAAGAATCCTCCGTCCAAGATTCGGTTTATCATCACACACTCATTGTCCGCTATTCTATCAACACTCGCCATTTATTATCACGAGATGAATGGCTTGTCGCATCGCGCCCAAACAAAGCTTTCTGAGGTATCACACCACCATTATAGCAAGACCTTTCCATTTCTATTACGAAGATCTCTTTTACTTCAGCAGTTCGAACGTTGAGAAGGACGAGGGAGGTCTTGTAAAGCTGGTGAGCGTATTATAATGCGTTTAATGGCCTGTAATGAATGGCATAACATCCATAAAGCGACAATGCAGCCACTCGAATATGCCCTTTTATAATAATAAGTGATTTATAGCAGATCACCGCGAAAACTGTGATTGTTTTGCACGTGTTTATAACGATATGCCTTCGGGGCGAAAGTAAAGTGACAGAAGATAATAGTGGCTGATATATTTATCTGTTGGATGTTGAATGGGAAGATGGTAACGTGGCTTGGTATTGGGATGGTATCAGTTACAATGTGGGCCTTTGATTGAGCTGTATGGTTTTTTTTAGCTGTTTAGTCTTTTAAATCTTACCTTAATAGCTTAATAGCCTATAATATTTTCACTGCTGAGACTCAGGTCTCCTCTCTGTGAGAGGGTGTGGGCCGTAATCCACCACGCGAGCTCAGTGCGGTTTGGATGTCACACGTCTTCGAATTTTTGGTTTTCTCACGATGTTTTCCTTCACCGTTTTGAGAGCAGTGGTGATGAAATAATTTACACAAAGTAAAGCGGCTGTCAGAGTTCGAAACTACGACCTACAACTTGTAAGTCTTACCTTTCTCTTTTCATCGTTATCAACCTCTTGCACTTAAAATCATTATATATTTGAGATCGGCAGAGTGGTATCTATGTCTTCTTATTTCATACATCTCTATTAACAGTCGGTTATCTTAGTTACACCCTTTCTAACCATTTCATCTTTTTCACACAATCCATCTTTTCTTTGGCTTTCTTTCTCTCTTTTTTTCCGACTGTTTGTTGACAATTCCACTTGGCATGTAGCAGCCTGCCTTAGTATCCTCAGTGCCTGTATTCTTGAAACTATTATTATTATAATAAAGTCAGACATTTAACGCTTTCAGGTTGTTGTTGCGGTTGCCGCGGCGTTGTAGTGGATGGATGGCTTTCACGCCAACATGCGTAAGAAAGCGGCTTCCGTTTTACAACGCTTGCGTAACACTCGTAACAGTATCCTGAAAATGATTGCTGGCAGACTGGGCTGCCCCATCCAAAGGCACTGGGTAAAAATAGCAATAGGTTTGTGCTAAATTAAACTTATTAATTCAAGTACAAACAACACTAACATCTGCATATAAGCACAATCTGTTACTAACCACTTATGGACTAAAGGCTTGTGCAGACCAGCGCGACCTGTCGCGCGACGCGACCCCGGTTATTGTTATACCGTACAGTTTTCTTAGAAATTGCATTGCTTGAGTCGCGTCGCGTGACAAGTCGCGCTGGTCTGCACAAGCCTTTATTTAGGTCTGAATTTAAGATATATGTATATATATATTTTATCTTTCTCAAAACCTGATGACCATTAGACGAAGGCTAATTACTTAATTATCCATAACTTTTTCAGTTGCAATAGAGAAAATGAGAAAATAATGATAGAACCGGAAATTGCAAAAAAAAAAAACACAAATAAACTAGGTCAATTATTTTCCATTTGATTCGTCGAGAGAATTCATAGGGTTAAGATTAAGTAGATGTAGAGCCAAATAGAATATTTGTTAACAAAAAAAAAACCAACGTTTAAACTATTTTTGTAATTTTAATAAAACTCTCCTCCGTTCTACGCTTATGTACCTAGCTACTAAAATGTTATTCTTATAAAATCTTTACAAAAAACCTATCTTAACTAACTCCATTGTGTCTTGTCGGCCGGCATACAAGTCTACTTTAAATAAAATCCATTCTTTTAGCCCCAGCTTACCTTAAGACGATTAGCAGAGCAAAACATTGCACACTGCGACATATGTATCTAGCAATAAAAAACAGCAATAGAAAACTGCTCTTTTTACGTCACCAGATAAAGATCCTGGCCAAACGGCCTCCACAAAGCGAGACAGATGTCCAATTTTTATCTCACTTCTAAAAAGGTGCGGATAAAAAGTTTATATTCAAACTCCTACGCAACGTAGACAATGGACGGTTAAATGTGACGTGAAATGTACAGAAGGTATAATCCACTTATACTAGGTATTATAGGAGGCATGTCGCCTTTAAAAAAAAAGCGCTTTTTTGCGCTACAGCAGCGGTACGTATTGTGATTGATTTGTTAAAAGAGTGACGCCGCGGGGTTTCCGTTGTGGGCAAACAAGAGGTTGATGGGTGACGCTCTTGATTGTGATGAGGACGTAGTGCGTCCGAGAGATGGCGTTACGCGTAGTGGGACGAATAGTTTTGGTGCGGCGTCCGCTTTTTAGGGTTGAGTTTTGCAATTTCTTTTTTTTGTTACCTTGGCTATGAGGTTTGTAGTTTTGAGGTAGTTTGCGGTGTAATATCCGTGGAGAGTTAAATTGGGTGTTAAAATGATTTATTCAATTAAGCCGTTACTTTACGGCTTATTTTTTAAATTGTCAGATGCATGCCTTTCAGCCGAACTTTGCAGTGTATTTTCATTTGAGTCTGTGTATGTCAATGTCCCTTCCTAAACATTTCTTTCGAATTGTTAACATGTTTTAAGTACAAACTTCTCTTAACTTTTAAAACTTGTTCATATTGATTACTTGCCAGTTAATTAATTTAAGTGCCCACGTTGTAGCGTATAGGTAGGGACTTCACACGATTTCCGTAAATCATTAGTTTCTTACCAGTAGGTACTCTGTTTTGTTAAGAAATTATAGGTAAGTACGATTTACTTTTTCATTTGCCAATCCAACTACCGAAGGTTTTAGCAATCATTTCCGTACACTTTTCAGTCCGAAGCAGTAGGTAACTACCAATAATAATCAATTTTTCAACACACTTGCTCGAAAAGTGTTTCTTATTGCTTGCAGCACTTTGCCTTCAGCTCGGACTGCAATCCCGCCTCGAGTGTAATGACAAACTTTTCACACTTGCATCAAAATGTACTTACCTACTACTAAACAAATCCCGGATGAATGCTACATAGATTTCAAAAATACCTATTCAATTAACAAAACGGTTCCTACTTTCTTCTGTATTTCAATAACTACCCATTAATCCCGCCACTGAACAGAATTTTAGGCAATAGAAAAGTCAGCAAATAGATGTATGACTATCTTCTTTTATAGCTCCAAACATTTTCTTCCATCTTTCTTTGTAGTATAGTTTTGTTCGCGTTCAAACGAACTTGTAGTAGAGCAAGAGAAGCACTTTCAATAATAATAATATAGTTAGTATTATTTCTTCAATAAATCTCGGATCAATGTCACCATAACTTACAACCTATAACTGATCCCATTTTCGTCTATATCCATTCATTAGTATACCCACGGTATCCACGATAATCCACGAGTCGGCACTGAATAGAAAGTCAGGCACTAGAGCAGTCCACAAAGGCCGGACGACCGCAGAGTCAGTGGCCAACCCTATTCAAACCGCCTACAATAGTTTTTGTCACCTTGGCTTGGCAGGGAAATAGCAGAAGTATAAGTGGAGCGATATTACACTCGTCCTATTTTCTGTTTTGGTAAGCTTTTGTGCATTATGTGAAAGATGTGTTTTCTTCGATTCAATTTGCACACTTATTTCTATTGCCGCAAGTGGTCACTGAAACAGATATAAAACTTCTTCAAGAATACCTACTGTCGTGAACTTTTGTTTTGTTAGATATCTACCTAATAATATACTCCTTCTTTTTCTTGTGGTTAGTGATGATTTTATGCCGCCCGCGGACCTCTGACTTGGATCCAACTGCCGTCGAGAAATATCTGGCAGGTATGCCAGTCACCTCACGATGTTTTCCTTCACCATTTTTAAAGCTAGTGATAATTTTACAATACGCACATGAATCCGAAAAGTCAGAGGGACTTTTCGGATTCATGTGCGTATTGTAAAATTGCGTGCCAAGAAGAAAGAAGAATAATATATGTCGAAAATTGGTTTTGCTTCTGATTTACAGTAACTTCCTGGGTCTGACTGTAACCTGCAGTCTACCCAATAGCTTGCCACCCAATAAATACACATACTCATCAAGTTCTGTTTTCCATTTACACCAAATTATATTCATATTGAATGACCATGCATCACCAAGTGATTTGCAAACTTAAACTTCTGTCCTCTACCCTTACCTGGCCTATTCCCTTTTCGTTAATATCTTGTTCAACTTTGATTTATGTCATGAAGCAGTCGTTACGTGTGTATGAATATCATTGTGTTCTTTGAATAGCCTCCAGAATCGTGCGAACATATTTTTGGAGTTTTTCTAAAGAATTTCACGGTACTCCGCTGAATGTAAATAAAGATTGTGGCCATTTATGGGCAATTTAGGGTGTATTCTGTGATTAATGACGTGTTTTACTTGTTTGGACGACGTTTTGCTGCTATATGTGATTGATGGTCGTGTGGCTACTTGAGGCTGTTGGTCTTTTGCTTGGAAGATAATGTTAAGTTCTTTACCTCTCTTGTAAAGAGACAAGCCGATCTAATATGTAAAAATCTCATCGTGAAAACGTAGGTGAAGAGAGGTTTCATTCCATCAAAATTCAAAATTCAAAAGTCATTTATTCAAACTAGGCTGAGAATCAGCAGTTTTCGAACGACAAAATTACATAAGACAGTCCCCCAAAAACGCCCTCCCTTCACCACTTCCTAGTGCTTTAGCTGGGAAGAAGAAGTGGCGCAACAAACTCCCCAGCGGCACAGCTGTCTGTTCAGTTGAAAAAACTTGTTTCTATATAATAGTCCTTATGCTAAAATAATTTACATTACCACAAATTGCAATACAACTCAGAGAATAAAATTATTTTAATGAGTAGATTATGTCAACAATAAATGAAAACAAAATTAAAATAAATTGCCTTACAGTCAAATAAAATAATCCAAAAAATTATATGAGCTCATAAATGTAGTATCATGAAGTCTAAAATAGTCTAAAATAATTGTTTGTTGCTTGGGGGTGGGACATGGGAGTAGCTTAATTAGTCCCAAGTTTTTTTGTCGTCTCTCTCTTCAACTTATCTTTAACTTTATAGAAACCTTTTTGATATAGTTTCTGTTTAATAAATGATTTAAATTTAATGAGGCTCAGTTCTTTGACATGTATTGGGAAAAATCGCGGGTATCAGCCTGTACCAAACCAACCAACATCAAAATTATACAAACATTCCAGAATAAGGTACTCAGGAGTATTGTTAATGCGCCCTGGTATATAAGAAATGACGACCTCCATCGTGACCTGAAAATGGAGCCCGTCACCAACGTAATCCAAAAATTTGCTGAGGCCCATGAACACCGACTCCACCGACATGTGAACATCGAGGCATTTCAGCTGTTAGACCAAACAAATATAGTGCGAAGACTAAAACGGAAAAAACCTTTTCAGTTAGTGTAGTGTAAAAGAGTAGAAATAATAGTGACAATGACACACATTTAACACATGAAAAAAGTGTTTATAATATTATATCAGACTCTAAGAAAGTGGAAGGGACTTGTATAAAGTACAATCAGCACTATTCAAAGTTTTAATAATTTTCACGTAAAAAATTAAGTTAGATTGAATTGCTTATTAGTCTTATAGGCTAGATTGTAATTAATTATTAAGAACCTGGTTCCTTTTAATAAAGAATTAAACTCTCTTCTTTTCGTGTGGTTAGTGACTAACCTGTACCCTCATTGCATAATACACGATCAATCAGAATCTAAATCGTTTTGAAACAGATTGCTAATCCATTGCAGCACAAGTTCGAAAAAACAAAATATTCTCAACAACGTTAATAACGCAATGAATGTTGTTGAACTGTCAAAATGTAACCGATTAGTCGTAATCGTTTACGAAAATTTGTAACGTAATTAGATAGCAGGTGTCAGAGTTTTAAAGCCGGCCATGGGCCCTGACTTGGCTTCACATGCCGTCGAGAAATATTTCTCGAGTATGCCGGTTTCCTATTGACACTATTGGTACCTCACTTCAAGCTCACTTGACATAAGTTGAGGCAGTGAGCGATGGGCTGAGTTAATTAATTCTGAGTTCTGGCTTCTGTGCCATATTTCAATACGAATAGTGTCAATGAAAACGTTGAATGCTGTTCACGACACGCTTTTGTCTTCATTATAGTTAGGTAACTGAATAAAAGAAATATAGATTAAGATTATTAATGTTTGTATCAATGCTGAGGCAACGGCTACGGCAGTTGTCCGACTTGCGACAGCTCGTGGTCGTGGGTTCGAATCCCACCGGTTGCATTGTTGTTTGCATGTACTCCGTTTACGTCTACTTATAGCGTGGACGGAGTGTGTTATCGACACACTCCTTATACGCTATAAGTAAACCAAACACAATCATAGCTTATTTGGAGATCTCAAAAAGAACCCTACAAAAGGTACAATTGTACAAAACATATATTAGCTACTTGTAAGTAATCTTTTAAAAACTAATTTAAAGAAATTTAACCACTGAATAGTTAACTGGTTGGATAACCCTCACTTCTGTGACAAGTCGTTAGTCCATTAGCAATGAACACAGTGCGAGCGCGAGTTTATAACTTTCAACTCACCATTTTGTGTCAAATGTGGCTTCAGCTTTACAGGTTTTGGATATAGTGGTACGTTTTTCATAGTGGGGGTTGTGGAAGTCATAATATTGTATTTGGATAAATTGATTCACAGTCAGATCAGAGAGGTTGACAGGTGGATTTAATTGGGAAGCTGGATGTGTTTTTCGACAGCCTTGGTTAATTAACGAACGAATTTAGAACTCTTTATACTTCTTACTTTGCCATTACAATGCTACCACAGCTTAAAACAGATGACTTTGCAAAAGATGAAACAATATGACAGAAAAATTATGACGATTATCGCTTTCTCCAAAATCCTTCGCTTTCCAAAGATTTACCAGTCAGCAGAGTCGAGGAGCTGCACTATCCACGGTTCACCAGAAGTACTTAGTTAAGTAACACGATAGATAAGGCTTTTTAAAACACTATAAGTACACAACTTTTGCTATAACATTACAACACCAATCCCATCCCACATAGAGACACAAAACAAAAGAACGACAAACAAATCCGATACAAATCTGCCTCCGCCAATAAACTCGCGTCTAAGTTAACGTAGGAATATCAGTTTTCCGACTTTACCCAATAAAGGGTAACCCCTGATCCGTCGAATAAACAGAAAAAAAAGAACGCGAGCATAACAAGTAAATCACTGTAAGCCCCAATACGCGGAGCGACGCCACTGGGTAAGCCCTGTAACCCCTTTAAGTTCACCTAGGCGATATGCCCGGGCCGAATAAACGAGACGCGAGCTTTCTCGCGTATTTACTGGGAACGTTTGATGCGGTAAAGTTCTTGTGGATTGGCGTTTTTAACTTGGTAAATATTTGTATATTCTTTTTGTAACCTTGACCGACCGAAATTCAATAACAACCATCACCGCTTATAAGACACAGAAGAAGAGGTAGGTTACCAAAATCTTGTCTGCGCAAAGAGATAAAAAACGTACCACCACGCTTCGCCGCTACACGTAACTTAGAAAATTATTTTTATTTCAGGAAGAAATTGTGATTTTATCAAACAACTGTAGTTTGTAAGCATGATAATAATGATCTTATGCGTTTTTAATAGGTACATTATCATGATATTATGTGCAAACAACCCGTGGAAAATTAATTTGTAGTACCTACCTACTTAAAAGTCAATTAAAATCTCACGTGAAATTAATAATGCATCAGCAATTTTATTACCTTATCGTAAATTCCAAAGAAAAATCCAGATCAAATTAGCAATAAAATGTCGGCGGCGTATCGGTTATCAGCGCCTGTTATCTCAAATGCCATTGTGTTACAATATCGGCGTGATTGTGTGTGCGACTGTGCGAGCCGCGCGTGACCACCCGCCCGCACTGACCCCAAAGCCCAACTACTCTCTCTACGCCCTTTACACAAATTGATTTTAAATGGCGATTTATTTCCGCCTCATATCGCCGATCCCATCTTCCTATGAGTTTTACTGCCGGCTTACGCAGGGTTAAAGAAGTCCAAGTTATAAAACGGTTTATTTCTTTTTCGGAACCGTACCTACCCCTAATTATGCCGGATTAACCCACGAATGTACCCTCATTATTCGCAGATACATAAGCCGTTTTCAAACTCTATCACGATCGAGCAAAACTTCCAACAAAGGCGTGGAATTACACAGAAACGATGGACGTAAACGAGTTACTAAACTAAAAGTCTAACGGCGTCGCACTTTTTTATCGCATATTCTGTACATAACGGGTGTTTGTAAAAACTTTAACTCATTGCAGAATTTTCACCCTTTTGCAAATTTGTGCAAATTACTTTATGAGCGCTTTCAATGTTGAGTTGCGAGTTTTTTGTCGTTTACGACTGCAGCGAGCTGGAACGTGCAACAGTCGAAGTCACCCGGCCGCGTTCAGATGCCTTTCTGATTTTACGAGCACCTTACCCGAATGTGTCGTACCCTAAACCGTCGGCTAATAGAAATAAATAGTAACCCTTCGGTGGCGGCGCGTTTGCCGCCGAAAGGTTTACTTTTATTGCCGTCGACTTTCTTTCTTACCACCCCTTCATAATTGTCAGGGTTGAAGGAAAAAAGTAGAAATCGCAGTTTTTGCAAAAAAACTTCTTTGTCTAATTTTAGCAAATTGCGTTTTTTAGCAAATGCCATAACCGTTTTATTTTAGGGTTGAGAATAACAAGGCGATATAAATAAACAGTTTTTGAAACAATGTGCGAATCCTTCAAATCAAATCAAATCAAATCAAATATATTTATTGTGGATCATAGGTAGGTACAGTACAGTTCTTAAATATTTGAGAAATCTCGTTCAGCTATGTCCCGCCCGTAGGGCATACAATAATTAAACATAAATTAGCGACTAATAAAATTAACATTATTACTAATTATTTTCACTTTTCTTCTAGCACAATAAATAAAAAGAATAAAAACACCAAAAGGGAACATTAAGGGAAATGTCAAATTCAATTTGTAGAATATAAAATTAATTTACACATATGATTCAAAAAAAAAATTAAAACAAACCTTTCATTAGTATTTTGCAAAAAAGTTGCAAATAAAATTAGTAACGGGAAAATACTAGCTTTCTTTTTTGCGAAGCAGTAAACAAATCGCAAATACTATGACGCAGACATGTGCACCTATTAATTAGATTACCTAACCAAATATCAGTGACAATCTTATCACTTTAACAACCTACCTTCAAATATCGAAACACCTAATTGATATCTCAACCCCGAAAAAAATAATGCTAATAAATCTACAAACACAGCGGGAACGTTAACTAGAACGGCGATACCAAAGCAAACTATCATAAGTGAGCATTTTTTTTCTTTAATGTCTGCTCCCAGATTGAAACATTTTGCGACCGCAAGAACTTAGCAGTGGGGGGTTGACTTGCGTCCGACAGTCAGACTTTTTTCGTATTCCGACAATTTCGACGAAGTTGTCAACGTGAAAAAGTGTTGTAACAGTGATGTGTCGAAGTAAGGGGACGTAATAAAGATATCATGCGAGTGTCGAGAAAGTTTGTCACAATGGATCGTGGTTGAATCAGAGGCAACAAGTGTACGCACCTGAGATGAGTTTCTGAAGAAGATTTGGAGAGTTTGTGCTTACATAACTAGTTACTATATTTTTTTTATGTTAACAGAATAACTCAGGTTTTCATTATTATAGAACAATGGGTTCTTTATACGATAAACCAAAACCAAATATTAATTGAGAAAAGCTATTACACAATTGACGACTTCCTTACTGATAAATCTCTGCATTGGTTGTTACCCTAATATTATGATTGACATACATGTCCCTATTCTGACACTTTCTATTCTGATTGAAGCTTAGACATACTTTTTTTTTTTTTTTTGAGGTTACTGTAAAAATGTCACTGCTGTTATTAGTCTGTTTTTGTTTTTTGTAATTCTAATGATTTGACATTTATATTTATTCGGTATCAATAGAATTTCTGTTTAATTTTGGAATTAAATATTATTTGCATGCCCATGAGACGGTAGAATATGGAGGACTACGTTTTTAAGAAAACATATATGTACCAATTACCCATGTTTGCAATAAATAATACATGATTTGATTTGATTTAAAAAAAACCTTGATTATTAAAATCACCATATCCATATCCAATATCCAAATATCATATCTCTTGTCCATATCCCAATTTATTTGGAGTCAGCACAACATGTCCTTTTCTTTAATTCTTCTCTATTTGTCGGCATCTAGGTAGTACGGTAGTCTCTATTCCAGATTTTGATGCCCATTTTGTTAAATATCCAGCACCATTCGATCTCCTACCAGGGTTGTTGTTTGTTTGTTGTTTGGGGTTGCGTGGTTGTGTGTGCCCCGGCACACAGGCAACGGAAGGAACACGGGTGGGTTTTAGTTAGTAAAAGTCTGACACGCCCTCCCGCTCCGCCAAGAGCGGGAGAAGTTATTTGATAATTTCCCCCCCTCAAAAAAAAAACGATCTACATACATTTTTGCATAATGTTCACATTTACCTACATGTAGGTAAATGTGAAACCATTGACAAAATATGCATATAACTTTCAGTTAAAATATCCAAACAATGACATTAAACTTTTATGTTCATAAAACCGAAAACTATTGCTGCAAATAAAAATTCTAAATACGCCGGTATCCTTTTGTTTACTAATTAAAAAGGTAGCAATCAAAATCACATAATTTGGTTTTCAAATCCAACATTAGTGGCACTAACAATAAATTGTTACGTTCAACTTTTTGCTTCCATTCATAAATACATCGAAAGTGAAGTTTTACCTTATAATCACAGCTCAATAACATAAAATTTTATGCGACTCGGAAAACATAGATCGCGGTAGCTCCGCCCTTAAAGTTCCGAAAGTAAAAATTTGAAATAAGAATTCTCTATTTCCGAATACATTGCGGCATAGCTTTGAGATGGTTTACTTTAATTCTTTGCGAAACAGTTGACAGCCAGCAATGGAATGTAAAACAAACCTGTGATCACCATTATTTTCAATGTTTCACCATTATTCAAAGACCACCTTTGAGTTATTTGGAGCTACATTTAAAGGCATTAAAACGGTGTCCGTTCAGATGAATGGTGTAAACAATTGTGTATAATTAAGTGAATCGCTACGCTGATTACCGAAATAATCGCCGACTAAATGCACTCTGAAATTAGTGTGACTTACTAAACGGATGTGTTCACATGACGTCTTTTTTAAAGGTAATAAGTAGTTTCACTTTGAGTATTTTGGCGTTCAATGGGTCATCATTTACAGGTATTCGTATTGTTGTTATATTTTAATGGACAAAATAAGGACATATTTTTTTGGGTTTCACAACTGAACTGCGTCTTTGAAAACTGTAATATTCTAGAGTTTCCACTTTGCTTTAGGTTTCTTAATAACAATATCGCACTTGGCACTCAACTAAGTGGAAGTAAGGACCATCTAGTAGTTTATACTTTCGGTGAAAAATACAACATCTAATCAAACGATTTTAGCAATTTTTTTGGAGCTGTAGAACTGGCTCATATTTTCAAAAAAATGGTTTTAGCACTCCTAAGGATCCACTTTTATTTAACCTTTGCCCTCTCTAACACCATCATAACATATAAACCATGCTTAACTCATAATAAGTCTAGCGACAGACGGTGCGATGCAGCGACGCGACGCGTTCGGAAAGTAGCGAACAATCGTAAAATTTTATCGTCTCTAATGGGCCCATGGCACTGATTTGTAGCCGCGCCGACAACGCCCTCTACTCTCACATGAAACCTCAATGTATTGTTTTTGAAACGACAGGGGTGATCTATTTTTGGAAGGACAGGTACATTGTTAATTTGGGTAGGTACCGTGTAGCGTTTCATTTAAAATCATGTTGACGACGCGACGGCCGAAGGTGTTCTACCGATGTGCTGAATTATTGACAAATAAAAGAGTGTAATTTTTTTTACAGCTACGTATGCTTATAAAATCATCATTATCTCAAGTCCAGAATGTCCTTTATTTTTGTTTTCAAGGAAAATATTTTACAGCTGAAAACCAGAAAAGAGAAACTTCAGATTTCTTTTTTCTGGTTTTCGGCAATAAACAGCTGAGTGCCTATTATGAGTAATAACAAAAAGAGAACTCTCATTGTAACGAAAATTTAATGTGCATGTATTAGTAGGTTTGTGTATAACATACCATTTTCACCTATTGGGTAAGTATCCAATGGCTAATTCGTTAATTCAGATGAAAACTTAATAAAAAAAATATCCCACGAGTAAGGTGGACGGGATCATTCCGAATGTTTTTGTCACACAAACACACAATTTACGTAATATTTATAGTTAAAAGATCATTTTGTTGAAATGGAGCCAAATTTCCGGGGCGAGCTTTCAACGGAATTTACAAAAAGCGCCATAAATTGGCAAATAATCCCCCGCATAACGCAACCTTTGTTTGGCCACACGTGCTTTTAATATCTGGCTCGCATCGCGATCGCAACAAAAGCCGGATTTAGTCTTTGTGCGCTCCACCTAGAGTAAACACTTGTAAAAACTCCGAAATATGAAAAAAATACGAATATAGTTGTTAATAAATTTTATTAAACATATACAAAGGTTCGTGCAATTGTGAAGGCGACAATCGGCCGCGTCGAATTTGTCATGTAACTGCATGCTTTGTTTGGCCGATGAATGCCGTGTGAGAAGGAAGAGCTTCCGGTGCAGCGGATCGCACCGGGATCGATGCCCCCGGCCATATCTTGCCATCGATATCCACCATTGTTGTTTTTTATCTCAAATTGATAGCTATACTGTATTCATTGACGTTCTCGACTTACAAAGTACGTGTAGTTCACTTCAAAATTCCAAACTAAAAATATAATTGAAATTGTTACATGTTTCTGAATCAGTTCTTTGTTAATCTGTTGTATTTTTTAATCATCGCCCGTAATTGAATCGTCGACGGAAACTATTTTTGTTTCTTCATTCACAAAATATTAACTTTAATTATCATTGCAATGATAGTTCTGAATATTAAATCCAATTGGAACAAAATAAAAGGAATCACAGATTGTGTAATATTTAGCTTTGCGCTTTTCATAGTTTTCATACACACATATTTTGTGATGGGTTTCTTTAATAAATCGTTTTATCTACTGCCTATTCGATTTATCGTCATCAGTTCGTCAATTATAATTAAGAAATAAAGACACATGAATTCAACGTAGTTTTGAAATATGTAGTAATGTTAAATATTCTTCAGAAAGACATTGTTTTATCTACATCCATTTTCCCGGAAAACCCTGAAAGGAAAACCGTCTATCAATAGGCTTAGAAATAGAAGTCACCTCACTACGCATTCAATGTTATAAAGACTGGCTAGTAACAAACAATCCGGTCGACATTTAAAAAAAGAACATTTTTAAAACAAGAAAAAATTCCAGCCATGTGTCGATCGACGCACATCGGTGGCGTGTGTATGATACGCAAAAAAAGAAAACGCCGCGGTCGGAACAATCGAAGCTAAGTTATAAAATATGTATCCTAGTACTGGCTTTTGAAACTTGCTCTCGTACTATTTTGACCGCGATCGGGAATTCCGACAAGAGAATCAAATCGTAACGTTGTTAGTTGCTTTTTTTTCCGGTGATTTTTTTTCGGCACTGAAACTGAACAATAGTCGGTCGAAAAATGAGATATAGCTGGGTAAATAAAGGACTCGTGAATATGTGAATCGGGTTATTTATGAAAGCTTTTTAGTGCAATAGAAAATTCTGGTAATTGTGATGCGTGATGTTTTCAGGAAATAAGTATACTCGTATATTCATGTTAAAGGCATACATTTTATGTTGCAAAAAGTATTATGGCCTGTTTCACCACCTACGATTAAGTTCCTATTAACTTACTTGGCAGATAATTTCTAAGAAATTCTGTTCCATTTTTTAATTTATTCGGTAAGTAGTGGCTATTCGGACATCGTGAAATAGGCTCGTATTCAGATTTTTTTAAATCATCGGTACACTTAGTTCAAAGTTATTTCATATTTCTGGCGTTTTGTCATTGTCTGTAAAGATTTCAGGATTATTTCAAATAGGATTTGTTACGGAGTCCAAACCAGTGTTTTTCCATTATTTTACTTAATTTTTGACCGACATTGGGATGGAATTATCCAATTATGTATTACTATTTTATTTCAAAAGTTTACAGAATCAGTGTAACTTACCATAAACTTAATGATAAACATAAATAAAGCTAAACAAATACTTCCGCACACGGTAGTTGAAAGGCGACATCAATAAGACAACGTGCGACGATCTTGATGTCTGCATTCCCTTATCGGTGTACGATCGCGACAAAAAAGTCGCACTTATGTGCCGGTCATTAATTAAGAGGTCTGGACATGTGCATTGTATGATACTGTTGTGGATGTTTGAGGTAGTGTCTGTGCCTTTATTTTTTATATTATTGTGACGTAATGAGTTCGAGTTTTGAATTGTTTGGATGAAGTGCTTGTGAATAATGATAGATTCGAGTTGCGAAGAGTTTTTTATATTTTACAAATAGGTATCACAACGTCTGAGCTCTTTTCTGATTTGGCAGACGTTAGCCATAGACAAGTTTTGGAAGGAAAAAGGAAAATGGACAAAAAAAAATCTATAAAAGGAAAAGAGGTACATTATATGTATGGTCTGTCCCAAAAATATCTAATGAAAGTCTAAACAAACCGTGTTCAGGTTAAATTCTTACGCAATCGCTAACTATGGGGAGTCAATAACACATTAATTTGAATTTAGTATTCAACTGTATATCTCACCAATTTTTTCAACAATTATTGTTAAAAAAATATTAAATCGAAATGAAAAAATCATGGAGGAAAATTAAGGTTATAAAATTAATCGTTAATAATAAATTAAAACCTTTAATCAGAATTTCGGGTTGAAGTATTCAAAAATTAGATCAAAGCACTCAATTTGTGTACCTGGGGATGCCAATAAGTAAGTGCCACAACAATCAACAACTGATCTATTTGTTTACATTATCAACAGACAATATGCAGATATATCAGGACCACATACACAGAGCATTTGCTAAAAAGGAGTGAAACAGAAAATCAAAAAAAAATCTGATTTCAACAAGAGTTAATTCCTTCAAAGTACTTATGTGTCAATGATAAAATCAATACACATACCTCCCTGATATACCCAACATTAATGAATACAAACAGTCGCAGGGCTGTCAAAAGTTATAAATTAATAACTTGCCGGCTGCCGTCGCGTCGCCGCGCCGCCCGACATTTATAACCGGCCCAACCAATACTCACGTCATTTTTAACCGTCAGCGCTAATTTGCCATTGTTTTGCCTCTGACGCCACCTTTTTTGCTAAAAACCATAAAATAGATAAAGTTTTTGTCGTTTGGGGCATCCTTAATTGATTATAAACGTTAAGGTGGTGTTTGATGATGAATCCTAGTATTTGGGGCTATGTCGGGTGTTAATTTATCTTAACACGTTTTTAGCAAGTCATTTATTTTATGGTTTTATTTAGAGTAAATTTAAAGTTCGTTGTTTATTTAATAAAGTAGGAATATTAAGTTAATGCTTGTGTTGAATACAAGTATTATATTGCTTACTTAGCTTTCGTGCTACTTAATGTGGGAGTTGGAAAGCAACCGGAAGGGTGCAAAAAAGCTTATAAAAAAGAAATGATTCAAGTTGATTTGTCTACGTCGATTTTCACGTCGCTTTTCTAGTAAATTAGAACATATTCGTATACTCATCTAAATATAGTTTCAGCGTAGGTATCAAAAGCAAGGAAAACAATTGCAAAAGCCGTATCATGTTCAAATTTCGAAGTTTAAACCTCGAAAGATCTCTATACGTCGAGTTCACCAACATATCGGAAGCGACTAGTCCCTGGGCTGGTATTTGCATAACGCTTCGGCAATAAGTTAGGCGCACCTCCGCGTCGGACGCATGAAGGCGACAGAGCCGCCTCGGCTGCTATAAAGCACAGTGCAATAAAGAGAATGGATGCCGCCCATCGGCCGCCACCGGCCGCCGGCTGGATTACCCGAATCGCCACTATTTATCGCTCGAGCCGTGCGCCCAGGTGCCATCAATCTATTTAATGATCGGGTCAGCACATACTCTTAGTCTTTTTACCGCTTGCGCCCGTTCGCCGGTCCAAAACGAAGACGTGAACTCCTGGGCCGGGAGATGGACGTTTGATGAGGGGCTTTTGTGTCGATCGCCAGCGTTAAAAGGGTTTCGGACGCACTATCACAGTATTATAAGGGTTTTGCTTGCTTTTTAGGCTTAACGGGAGCGGTTGGGGGCGAAGGTGATGTAAATACGTCCGCCTGACATTATGGTTATGACGAAGCTATCCGAAAAGTCTGCTGTAAAATTTACCTAAATTTATTACACGTATAAAGCAGTTTCGTGTTTATTCTAAAATTAGCTTTGCCCGCGACTTTTTCCGCGAACCTTTGTCAAGAATTGGGTTATGCAATGCAAAAAGATTTTTCAAATCCGACTGGTAGTTCCGACTGAGATTACCCCCTACATACAAACTTACAAACAAAGAAACAAACAAATTTTACCTCTTTATATTATTATTATATATTTACATTTATATTTATATTTTTGTGGAAATTAATGGACTAGATGCAGTTTCATTTCCACAAAACTTTTCTTACTGTAACGATTCTTAAAGGCTGCTGATATTTGAACAAAACTTTAGAATCAAATCTGCTTGGTACAAATGACTTGTTTACAAGGACACCCACGACACGGAACCCAACTGTTACAACAATCAAACAGAAGCGTTTATTACATATCCTATTACCGACTCAATACTTCCCATCGAGCACAAAAGTCACCAGCATTTAATCCTCGAATAAATCAGAGTTATTCTGAAGAGCCCTAAGTATGGTGGACCACAATCAAAAGTGGGCATTGAATGGACGCAGCACACGTTCGTGTAGACCTCGGCTGTACATCTGCCGGGATCGTGCGCAGAGCAATGGCTGTAAGGATTTGACGGGTCTTTAGTCACTGAGGTCCGCTTTGTTTAAACGATCTTTGTGAGTGGACCCGATTTATGTCGATAATAAAGGCGTTGAGGGATGCTTGGCTCGATATCTGCTGGGAAATTCAGATGAATCTTGGAGACTGGTAATTTTAGTCTTGATTATCTTGGTTACTACACTTCTCGAGTTGGCCATACCATGTCCCTTCTTTTACAATATAATTTATGTAATATATTTATTGTATATATGTGTATGTATATTGTAGTTGTACTTAAATTGAGAAGCTCGTGGCTAAGTAATAACAGCCGCACGAGTCGTCCATCAGATAAAGCTACGCTTGCCGGGGTTTGTCCGTGGACGGGTGACCATCTTTACATACCGAGACTCCTCCGTGCCTCGGAAAGCACGTTAAGCCGTTGGTCCCGGCTGTCATTCGTGGATAGTGGACAATCGTTACGGGTCGTCAGAAGCCCGAAAGTCTGACAACCAGTCTTACCAAGGGGTATCGTATTACCCAGTTACTGGGTTGTGGAGGTCAGATAGGCATTCGCTCCATGTAAAATACTGGTATTCAGCTGCATCCGGTTAGCCTGAAAGCCGATCCCAACATAGTTGGGAAAAGGCTGGGCAGATTGATTGAGTTGTTCTTAAAGTAGGGTTTCCCTTTATAACATTTAACGTGCTTGAAAGTTGATGAAAATTGGTTAATTTCCGTCTTAAAATTATTTATTTGCAGCCAAAACTAAATAATTGAAGAACCCGACTTGCTGTTTATTAATGCTGGAATTCTTGTTCTTTTTCGTAGACCAGATCTGTAACGGAAAAGAGTTACATAAGAGAAACATACATAGTGTGGTTGAAAGAGACCACCCCATCACATTCCTCCAAAACAAACATACTTAAACCAAGCACACATTCAGCTATAAAAGTGGCGAAATCAGTAGTCGGTGGTGATATGATTAGCCATGATGGCGGCACTACCCTACCTCAATAAGTCGGGGCTTGTCTACGATTCGTAAACTCGCTTACTTCACCTGAGCAAACTGCCTCCCGAGGGTGGGGAGTGCGCGTACTTTGTTGTACGTCACGGGATTTCTGGGTCACGTCAAAAAGAAAGTAAGAAAGTTGTTATTTTCGTGTTTTGTTCTCTCTTTGCGTCATGTTTACCGCAAATAAACGTATTTTCTTATTTTGTAAAGTTGTATTATTCAGTCACATGTTTAGGTGAAAAGTTTATTTGTAGTATGTATGTATTTATGTATAATAATAAGTTCAAATATCTGAAAAACATTCATGCCGTAAGGGAAAATGTATTGGGACTACTTATTTGAAAAACATCCATCTAATCTGTATAAATGATTTTTATTCTAGTTCTATGTGAAAAAGTTATCTTGAAAGACGAGAGTGAGTTTGTTAAAAAGTAAAATGTTAACTTCATTACAACGTGGAACGTAATTTAGATACCATTTCAGCACTGTTTAGATTGTCATGATACTCTCAATACTCTCTCTCTTTCTGCCAGTCTTATTTTAAAGAAAACTTTGTTATTGGCATAATGTTTATAATAAATTATTTAAAACATGTGGATGATTACCTTTTATAAATAAACAAATCTTAAGGGTAACGATATAGAGTTAGCCTCTAAAATTCATAACTTTCAAGAAAAAATATTAAAATCACTTAACCACCTCGTGTAATGGACACACGCCACAAGGCGGGCAGACCGTGGGCGGGCGCGGCACGGTTCCGGTCAAGTCGCGGGCGGCTCTCGGCTTCCGGCCGTCCAATTTGGCCACATTCAGCCCAATAGTGGGGGCAAGACGTTTGATACCTCCCCCGACAACGACGCGATTCTTGACGCCGTTTTATATAAGTTCAAGCCAAGTTAGTTTTTCTTGTTTTTGCTTGGTTTTAGGTGTAAGAGAAAACTTGTTTTAAGCTGACATGGCTGAATCAGCTGTTTTTAATTTTTTGTACGAGTCATTATGCTTTGTTCCTTAGACCAAAAATATTCTTATGTTATAATAAACTTGTGGCTAATGGTAGTTTCTATTGATATTGTGGAACAGAACTAATTTATAATTAGTGGTTGCATACATAGCTCATTAATAAGGGTATCTACTTATTTATTATTTTGCTGTGGCCGACAGGGTCCATTAATTAATAGGGTATTTTTTTCCATTTATCTATTCTTACCACCCGTATGTGTATGTTATAATGGATTGCAATAAAGATTTATTGAAATCTTAATTTCAATCGTAATGGTTGGTAAGTAAGATATCGATATACCAAATATAACTACATACGGCGTCGATATATTATAGGCTACATAGTTATCAATAACAGCTGTGTTTCCAAAGCCTCATCAAGGGGTTAGTGTCTAATCTTAGTTAATTTGGATTGGCTTAGCTTGAAGCCGATTATAGCACTTGACAGGCAAGTCGTCATAGGCCAGTTTTCAAATGGGTGTGTTTAAAATCAGTAACAAAATATATGATAAAAGGTTAATTAATACGCATTGAAGTTTTCCTGCAAGGTATGTATATACCTTGCAGGAAAACTTCAGTATATATACACTATAGCGGCCGAGCGCTGCAAGCAAAAATAGTCCTTAAGGTGCTTAGATATGGAATTCCTTGATAGTACGGTTATAGAACAACTTTTTTTCCACAAAAATCTTCCCCCAAACAAAAATCAAATAAGTAGGACCAAGCGAAGATAAATGAATCACTTTTTCCACGGACAGTCTCCATAGGTACGGCGCATAATCCTACACTAACGACTGTTGCGACTAATTATAAGATGAGCTCAAGTTAATCCTTGGGCCTCAGGCCCAGTTGTCCGGCCTCGTTCGGCTTTCTCCGCCAAGCTTCGGACTTACGCCGTACGCAATTAAACGGATCTCCGGCCGAAACTAAACAGAGGGATGCCTTTGGCTTGGTCACCGTGCTGTGTACTTTGGTACTTAATTTAGGCGGCACAGAATTTGGGAAGCAAATTAGAAGTATGAGGCAGGTCTGTTGTGGGTTGGCACGACCAGAATTAAAGAACGCAAACTGGAAATTTGAATGGTCGAGATCAAGCATTCCAATTGGTATCGAAGTCTCGATGTTTTTGCCAAAAAAAACATAAGAATACATATCTAAACGTCACAACTACGTGAATAGTCTCAGGATACACTTTTTACGGAATTAAAATACAGTCAGCATCAATTAAAAGGTCTTTAAATCTGCGTACATTCCTCCCCTTGTTTCTCATCTCTGATAAAGAGAACGACGGCTGTGGCCAGGTTTTCCGGCCAGCATTATTATTGCAAATTTCTGTCGGCAGGTACTCACCGCATAATATCAAAACAAAGGTACTGTCCCGTGAAATCCACACTAGGTGGTTGGCAGCAGCTCATTAAGGAGTCAGAAGGGTAAAAAGTCTGGTCCCTCGGACGAATCGGCCTTTTTGTAAAAAGAGGCTTAATTAGGGCCTCATGCGGCTACCCTACAACCCCTGTAACTTTTAATAAATGTTCGAAGAGCGCCATTTACATAGCATACGTATATGTATATGTGCTTAGATTATATGATGGCACCTACATTCGGGGATACTTTCGTCCGTATCAGCTTAAGTATTCGACGGGTGATAACAGGTTTAAATATTATTCGGAGTACTTTAAAATTATATTCCTAAAAACGTATTGGACCTCATTAATGTGAAAACTAAAACAAATTACCCCTCTTTTCGGCTCCGATATAGTCAGTGTTACCATAAAATAAAATAAAGAAGTGTATAGAGTGGTTTGCGGCATAATAGTGGCGCTGCCTCGGCCCGGCTAAAGTGCCGTAAGCATTGCATGGTCATTGTCACTGTCACTTGTTATTTTGTTTGATTGTTGAGGTTAGTTCGCTGACCTTTGTATTGATTGATTTTATTTGTTTTAAAAATTTATATCGAAAGTCACTACAAAGACTGAATTTACGAAAAATTCAAATGGCTGAAAGGTAGGTTAGGTTAGGTTACAAATGTGACCACACAACGCCAGGGTCCGTTTAGGCACAAGATGATGTAACGTTTTGGGAATGTGGTGTTTTATAGCGAACTAAACTCAACAATCAAACAAAATAACAAAGTGCCAGTGACTCAGTGACGGTGACAATGACAATGCGATGCCTACGGCACTTTAGCCGGGCCGAGGCCGGACCACTATTATGCCGCTAGCGGCACTTTATCCGATAGGGATAGAGTGCCATTAGCGGCACTCTATAAAATAATTCACCTCATTCTTGAATATTGCAAAATTTTAGGGTTGGTTTTTAATAAAATCACGCAATAAGTATTCGCATCACTAACAGTCCATAAAATCATGTAGATTTGTCGCATGGATAACGTCACTTCAAAGGTGAGAGTCCAAACAAATTACGTCAGAACTCAGAATTAAGGGGAAGTTGTAATATAGGTATTACTCACTTACTTCCCACGTACGCGCGTGTACCAAGCGAGTCCTCGTGGGAAGGTATTAAATATCTCGAATCAGTGCACACCGCGTCCTCAATGAAGTACTGATCGGACCTCCGATAGTGTTGTTACACGATCACACCAATATTCGATGATCTATCTCGCCCTTTGCTGGCGAAAATGTTATAGAGAATTTCAGGGGTTTTGTGATAGTTTTTGCAGGTCATATTAAAATGGTTGTTTCTTACTAATAAAGCGATGCGCCCTTATCAAGGCATCTGTCCTCGCACAATGACGGATCATCCCGTAATGCGGACGGGAAAAAACACGGGGTATTGTAAGTTTTTTTGCAGTCTGTATTCCGGGTCATTGTTGCGTTGTTTAATTTTATGGGATATTTTAAGCAAATGATACGATTTTATCGTATATCTCTACACTGATGAAGAGATATGCGGTATGAATAAACGGGGTCTGTTTGAGTTTGTAGATTTGTTGGCGGTGATAGTGTTTAGTTTTTGCACTTTATATGGAAACTAAAAGTTTTAGGTAAAAAATACAGTGGCTCTGTTTATATTTACTACATAGTTACGATTTAAATACTTCGCCTACTCAATTCGAAATTGCATTACACTAACATGATAGGAATCTAATCAACATGGTACACACGGCTACACATCAAGCTATACATTTCCAGTTTATGCTGATCTCGTATTGTATAGGATTTCCGTACCATGCGAGGTGAACTTATACTGGAAATGTATAGCTTGATGTGTTGCCGTGTGTACTTTTACAAAAATTGAATCGTAAATGTTAAAGATCCCGAAAACCTAAAAAAAATCCCTGCAGTGATATTTATTTACAGGTTGATTTTAAACCAAAAACCATGTCATGCTCCCCAGCAATCCCATCACCTGTTTTTCCATTTATAAGTTGATTATACTTTTGTTATCAACATGTACTCAAATTGAACATACTTAAAGAAAACTACTTTGAAAGGAAGATAGATACGTCATTTTTATGTTGCTGTAGAGCATCTCTCCAGTAACCCCAAGTTAAAATGTGAAGAAACTTACGTAGATGCTTAGTAACAAAGAAATGTCTGAAACTAATTGTACGGTTGTTTTTATCATTAAATATGCAAGCTGTGACTATCCTAAGTTTAAAATTATACACCTATTGTATAAGTATGTCTTGTCATAACACACTGTCCATGTCGCAGTTGCTTGGATGGAAAATTCCCCGTAAAAACAGCCCATTAACCTTCAAAATCATCAAAGAACAAGTAGCCAGCCTCTTAAAGGATAAATCCATAAAATCCAGCACTAAAACGCCTACGTCATATGTTTGCGTGAATAGGAATTGTTTATGAGCGCCCCAGCGAAGGCGGGACAATAATGAGAGCTATAAAGGCGATGCCACATCGGCGGCGTATCTACGATCTGCGTCTCGATGGAGGTTATTTACATAGCAATAAGGACAGATACCGTCGCCTCTATACCCGGCACCTTATCTCTGTTATTGCCTGTGTGCACGCGGCTTATGGTCGGGAGGAAAATGAACTGGGGCCTCAGGAAATAAGGTGTTTTTAAACAAGATCCCTCTGATTTACTCTCTTTGAATGGGAGATTGAAACCGTTGTAGAAGGTTTCAAATACAGTGTAGTGAACTTTTAAGGCTATGTGTTTTCTACTTTTTCTTATAATTATGAGGTTGACACCGTAAGGTTGGCCGTCATAATCACAAAGAATTTATTTTTAGTTAAATTTCGTATTCTTGGAAGTCTGCTTCATGTCAAAGCGGAAACGTTTACTGAAAACGTTTTTATCGTCTCAATAACCTGTTTTGGTGTGAGCTGAAAAGTTACTGAAAAACAAAATGGAAAGTATATTTAACGTAATTATTGCGATACAATTTGTGTAGATTACTTAACTCTCTGATAAAAAAAAAGTAAACTCTTAATTTGGAAATTATTAAGTACAGCATGATGCAAAAATCACTTTCTTAAATACTTCAAAATCGATATCAAAACATCAATTTTTTTATAACAAACACCCTGCATACTAATATAAAGATTTGTCGCACAACAGAGAATTGACAACAGCCAGGGGTGAATCCAAATATTAAAATGAAAATTTATGAAGTGTGACTGGTAGAGGGACATCCGACCGGAGCGAACCGATTTGTATGGAAATCTGGTGAAATGTCTCACTGAGCGGGTGTCGCAGTCATCCCGAGGTACAATTTGATGGCATAATTTGGTACGAGGAACGTAAAACGTCCAGATTTATGTATGTTTGCCTTTATTGAATGGTGTGGAGAGCCGGTTTATGGATGCTTTGTTGCAATGTTTATTATTGTATTTTGTTATTATGTAGGTGTGTGTTCGGTTGGTTTGTGGAAGTGTTTAGATTTTATGACCTACTAGCTTTTGCCCGCGGCTTCGCCCGCGTTGTGATTTCTTTGCGCTGTGATTTCTTGAACTCACACACTGACTTAATAGTATTACTTGTTAAAATATTAGGAATATCGTATAATTTTACAATGTTTGTGAATATGTGAGCACCATGTATCTATCACATATTTAATTTATCTGTAATTGCTTTATTTTTCATTCTTTTTTACCTATCGCGGTATAGTAATCTTATTCTAGATGCATCGTCTTCACATATAATTATATAATTAATGTATACAAAATATTGTAAAAACATTTTAAAAGAGTAACGGTGGAGTTTCTTGCCCATTCTTCTCCATACGAAAACTACCTTTTGGAAGGGGGCGACTAGAATCAATTCTATTTTTTGTAAACTTGACATAAGTTCATAAGTGCCTTTTATGTGCCTAATTGAAATAAATTGTTTGACTTTGACTTTGACTTTGTTGAGGTTAATTATTCCACGAGAACGTACTCCCGGGATAAAAAGTATCCTATGTCCTAATCCAGGTCATGGTCTACCCATGTGCCGAATTTCATGAAAATCTGGGCAGCCGTTTTAGCGTGAAAGCGTAACAAACAAACTCACTTGTACATTTATAATATGATGAAAAGTTAGGATTATAGTTAGGAAGTTGGGATGCAAAGCTAAAGAAACTTCATCAGCGCTAAATTAAGGTTTTTAAGGTGTCACCTCCGGACAACTTTCGGTTAAAGGTCAAGAACAGGACTACACTTTTTTTTTAACACGCCTCGTGTCTTTGAATACTATTTTTTAATTTAGTTGGTAGCCTAGATATGAACCACTATGAACCAGACCCAATATATTGGACAGCATCAAAAAACTATTTGCAAGTTTCATTGTCTCAATTCAACTATTCTGGCTTATTCGTCAAACCGAAACGTTGAGAGCAGTCGATGTACCATAAGGCCAAGCCGCGTTATTCTGTAAAAGTACTGCTGTGCTTCAACTGCCGTAACGCAGTATGCATATGGAACAGTAGCTCAATATGTCCAAGGCATTAAGTCCGCCTTTGTACGATTATTTTTCTTTTGCACATAAAGTTTTAATAAATAAAAAATATGATCGTATTACATACTAACGTTTGATGTACCGAAAGACCACGAATCCTTTTTCTAGGCAATATGCTGCTGCTCGCCATAAAAGTTGTAATTTTTTTTCCTATTTATTTTGTTTAAAAAGTACTTTTTATCTCATGTGCCAATCAATGTTTTACAGAATTATTTCTTATTGACATATTTTTTTATCAACTTATGTTAATTTATTCATAGGGGACGAAAGTTCAATGCTCTTTCTTTAGAGCTGTGAGTAGTTTTGGTTAATATCGATAGATGGCACGAGTAGTAAGACAAATTAGTTTAATATCTTCAGAGGTAGGCATTAAGAATTTAGTAGCAATAGAAATTACTGTGCTATAACACAGAAAGTTATTACAAATGATGATTTGGTTTGATGATAACTTAGATACAACTAAGTTAAATATTATTGTCGGAATAAATGTTCTAAATGGTGGTGAAACGCGCATCAAATAGTTTAGAAGATCTAAGCGGTCACACAGACTCAATAAATTACTTTCTTTTATACTAGCTACCGCCAGCGGCTTCGCCTGCGTGATATCTTTGTAAATTATATAGCCTATGTTACTCAGTGATAATATAGCATTCTACTGGTGAAAGAATTTTTCAAATAGGTCCAGTAGTTTTTGAGTTTATTCATTACAAACAAACAAAAATTCAAATGTTTTGTTTATACAACAATATTAATTTAGACAACCATGATTCGAAGCATTCACATTTAATTTATTGTCTGGTATTTTTGCCATCCACTGCCTGAGTATTCCTGCCGCATAATTATTTTTACTCTCTTAGCTATGGTAGTTATCTAAGCAGCAACTTCATTCCAGTCTACATCTAAATCTAAGCATCATTTAAGCCTCATTTACACTATGAAAGTTTTTTGCCTGTGGTATACATTAAGATTGAAGTAATAAATCACTTGCATAGCTTATACTCGTACACTGTTTAGATGGTGCAGATTTCATGACGTTGCACCATGTATGCCACAGGTAATTAAATCTCACCGTGCAAATCAGGCTTTACATTATTTCCCAGTTGATCTACTACATATTCCTCTTCTGTGGTCCCAGCAAAGCCGCTGAGCCGTCATATCGACTCGGGTCGTTGCAGTGGAATCGGTTGAGCCAGGTTTTTTTCGCACCCATAACTGAACCGCCTATGGCCGGCGCGCAGTACCGATAGACAAATTTCAACGTGACATTTTTTTTCCAGCCGCTACTGTTATGAATTTCCTTTGTAATAAATATTAAAAAAATAGCGGTGTACAACTTGAAAAGTGTTTTTCACTTTTAGTGCGGCCTATGGGAGCTTAAAATACTTTCGGTTCAATCCGGGAGGATTCATAGATTGATACGGATTTTTAGGCTGAAATGTTTGATGTAACTTTTCTAACAGGGTGGTATTTTCAAAGTATTCTAATGGTAGCCATATACAACACACACAACAAGTTTATACTTGCACAAGTCTGCGGGACACCGAATGGCTCGGTTACTTGTGCTAATTCATCCCACACACGTTAATATATAATTGTGCAAGTCCATTTTTGCGGAAGTATATTGTAGCGTGTGTGGCCTGCATTATGTTTTGTACCTACACTACACTAAATTTGCAAAATAGGTAAGTACAAGCCGTGCGCCAGATGGGATTTTCCATTGGCAAAAATGCCGAAGTTCCATATTAACTTTCATCCCATAGGGGATGAAAATGACGAGCTTTCATACAAACTTTTATCCAAATAATATATAATAATAATATTTAAATATTGATATTTAGGGTATGAATTTTCGATTCTTTGATTCGATTTCATTCTTCTAGACCCAGCGGTTAAGGTTGTACGTTGTTTGTCACTGAATTAATGAATTTAAGAAATTTAACTAAAAAAAAAAATGAGGAAAAAAGTTTAATTTTTCTTTTTGAAGTCAAAAACTTTTATTTAATTAGAGTTTATTCCTTCTAAACTGCAGTCAAGCCTTTAATTTTTATAAAAAACTAGCTATTGCCCGCGGCTTCGCCCGCGTAGAAGGCGGAAATTATCCCACGGGAACATAAAACCGGGATAAAAAGTATCCTATGTCTTTTTAAAACTATTTACATCCGTAAGACGTCCTCGTAACATATGGTCCAGTTGAAAACCAGCGTCAGACTGGGCCTTTCAGGCGCAGCCGTGAGGCATACAATGTTATTTTATGTTACCGGTTTTTTTTTTGTTTTTGTGTGAATATTATGTGCCTTAACCTGAGATAAATAAATTTATTTTCTTTCTTCTTTCTTCTTCTTCTTTTCCAGGTCATCCAAATCTGTTCAGCCGAAACCTAGTTAGTATAAAAGGCCTTCATATCATTTGACAAATGAAATATTGTAAGTACTAACAGAACGATCAAAGACTAACAATTTTTTTATATACAGCATGTTTCAAAATAGCGAGCTAATAATAGTGGGCATCTTTGTTTGCAGTTAATAAATGAAACAACTAGTATTCAACATTCGATTCCAATTAATTGACATGCGAATTGTCACTGCGACGCGCGACTCAGTCGCTGTCAGTCGTATTATAGTTGTTGTTCCTGTATTATTTGGGTTTATTCATGCTTTTATTTAAAAACGCATTTCTGTTTTAAAACATTCTTAGAAGAATTGTTGGACAGCATCGTTAGTTCAGTCCAGCAGTATTTCTTAAGTAAGTTTTTTATTAGCTCCTGCCCACTGTCACGATCATGAGCTACTATGTGATTAGCAGCGTGACTACTCCTAAACACTTATTAGCTCATGCACACTGTCACGATCATGAGCTAATAAGTGATTGGGGGCGTGACTACTCCTAAACACGTATTAGCTCATGCCCACTGTCACGAGCATGAGCTACTATGTGATTAGCAGCGTGACTACTCCTAAACACTTATTAGCTCATGCACACTGTCACGATCATGAGCTAATAAGTGATTGGGAGCATGACTACTCCTAAACACGTATTAGCTCATGCCCACTGTCACGATCATGAGCTAATAAGTGATTGGGAGCGTGACCAACCCTATACATTTATTAACTCATGCCCACTGTCACGATCATGAGCTAATAAGTGATTAGCAGCGTGACTACTCCTAAACACTTATTAGCTCATGCCCACTGTCACGATCATGAGCTAATAAGTGATTAGGAGCGTGACTGCTCCTAATCACTTATTAGCTCATGTCCACTGTCAGAAGTCACACTCGCTCTCGGGGTCCTGGGATCCCCTAGTCCCTTTCTGTCAAGTGAAAGGATTGAGCTACAAGTACTACAACCCCCAGATTTGCGTTGCCTGCGTTCGGAAAATTCTCGTAATTTTTACTTAGTTCAATTTGTGTGGGGGACCACGCACTCTGTACCTTTCAATTTGCCTGTTTAATGGGAAGTTTTTGGCCCTTTTCCGTCGTTACGTACACTTGCCCGTTCTGCTTCCAGACTTCCTTCTGTAGCGATGGTGTTACTGATGCTCCTACTTACACGATCTAAAGAGATCCATGAGCTTTCTTGAATCTTCTAAGATGCCAAAACTTCTAACGACACAATCCTTCCCTGTCAGAGTACACTTCTAGTGACACTAGTACTTACCAACTGTATGAAATTCACTAAAGCTGCTTCTCCTTTAACCCTCTCGTGACCTTGATCGCCGTTTTACCAATATTAACTAAGACGGGAGTCGCTGAAATCGAGTGTAGACTGACAGATTCTTCTTTCTGATGTCCTGAATCATCAGATTGGATAGTCAGATTAGTTCTTTCGCATTACTCACGCTGCCCATCAAGTTTAGCAAGTAAAATGCCTATTTAATATTTAAATAACTTATCAGTATATAGTCCCAGTCAAAATCAAAGCCGTTCGACGCTGCATGCAGCTCGAATGCAAATGTTGGGTGGGGTGTACTGTGAACGCGCAGTTGGCTGCATTGTGCCGCCCCGCACCCCCGCTCCACCCCCGCACAGACCCGACACATCCCGCGAGAGTTTGTTTTTCGGGGCAAATAGCTATAGGCTTGATAATGGCCTCGCGGGCTGCGGTATGCTGTAGAAGGTGCTCTACTTTGGTGGATACGGAAGGATGGGCAGGATAAACCTACCATGCCCATCCTTCGTCGAACTTCGTCTGCTCTAGAATTATGTAGGACGCCCTGCAGAATATTTAAGAATTTTTGACGAAGAGATGTCAAAAATATATATTTTTTGTAACACGCATATTTTTATTTATAAACATAACATAACATCACGCCTGTATGATGAGTGGGGTATGTGGGTGTGAGTAGCTGTGTGTGTGTGATAATGATTGATTAACTGATGTATGTTTTGATTGGGTACTGGTTCTTCATTAGCATATTCTGGTTAATTTAAGTTCATTATCATCATACGTTTGTGATTTTTTCAAATTATTTTTGACACTGCTCTTGACGAAATTATGTTAAGCCCAATTGAAATAAGAAAACATATAATGAGACCTTACCAGTGCTGTACCAATCTATTGAGATTAAAATTGCAGGCCCACAAACATGTTCTTATAGTCGCATTCCCCATTGAAACAATATCCAACTATTTTATTTTAGTTTGTTCCTACAGGTAGGAGCTAAATAACAGAAAGCCAAAGTAGAGCACGATCCCAACCATATCAACTGTATCGGAGTGGCGGATGGGTTTTGATTTTTGTAGTTTCGTATTATTTGCGTATTTATCCACCCGCCGCCCAGCGATACATTTATTTGCTTCCACCTCCCCATACTCTGCCTACCCCCGTTCGATTGATCGCGATATCATTGCGATAATAGCAGCAGTGGAACCGGCGCGCGGTTCCGTCACGCTGGCGAGAAATATGGCGGACTGCTGCGCCCGATCAACCGTAATCGCAGCTAATTATTGTTTATAATTAGTTATACGTGTGAGTATCGATTAAATTAGGATAAGCGAATTTATCGCATTATCCTGCCTGTCTATTTATACATCTACACTTTGGCATTTTAGTCGTCTTAAAAAAGTTGACAATAAAGTCTAAACTTCCTGTGTGGCAAGGTTTCAAGTGTGAAGTCATTCAGATATAATGACTTCACACTTGATTGAACTCCCTAAAGTTCCTCAAAAACAGAGGGAATTGGAAATGAAGTTACGATTGAAATACATTAAGTATGGAGTTATGGCAGCGAGTCAGAGTGCGTGCAACAAAACCAAACTCATCGTCAATCGTATTATGTAACCCACTGGCATAATCAAAAATAAATACTTATCTATCTATCTATCATCATCATCATTTCAGTCGAAAGACGTCCACTGCTGGACATAGGCCTCCCCCAAGCACTGCTACTTCCACCGGTACTGAGCTTCTCGCATCCAGCGGATTCCTGCGGCCTTCACCAGGTCATTGGTCCACCTTGTGGGACGCCTTCCAACTACGTGCGCTACGCCTTTCGGTACGCGGTCGCCACTACAGAACCTTTCGACCCCATCGGCTATCTGTTCTGACGAATCTTTAGGTACAGTATTTTAATGAACCTATCTAGATACAGAAGCACATTATAAACGTATTAAAATTATGAGAGCATATTAAAAAATATCGCCCAAGAATATCTGTCACTCTATTAAATTCTTCTCAAGTTTTATATAACGTAGCAAATGCATTAAAGGTCTGTCAAAACATACCTTCCTTTAATGAAGTGCAAAATGCCATTTAGGATCAATCAATCATAGTAAAACGTCTTCCCAGTAATACGTTGACAAACAAGATATGCAAACGTTCAACAAAGGCCACACTGTGACGTATGCAAATTAGCCCGACGAGCATAAAAGTTGTAAACGGCGATACGGTTAAACTTTTAACCAAATAATATTGAACAAAAAAAGAAAGAATATTTGTCATGTGAGCGCATACGCATGGGCTGGTTATCAATTTAAAAGTCGGCATTATCCGCATAATGCTGCAAGGGGCTGATATAAAACATTTCAATTTGGTGATCCGGTTACCCGGCCCCCGTTTCAAATCTGCATTGTGGGACCCCATACACTAGTAGTTTTGGGTACAGTCGCGCTATAAGCTTTTTCGATTGTGGATATAATAAAATTGTTTGTTCATTTTCGTTAAAAATGCACGCGGCAAAGTAGCGTGGAAAGTCGGATATCTTATTTTATTTTCTGTTTGTTGTTTTATAAATGCTCCTCTGTGTATTTTTTGCTTGTTTTTTACGATGTTCATTTGGTTTCCTTTGTACGTAAATTATTTCGCCCGGATCGGAGTCATGTATGAGTTTGTAAATCTGTAGATTATGAATGCTGACGTATTATTGATTTCTTTGTAGTTTTTTTATTGAAGTACTTACTTGATTACGAATTATTATAGTTACAAACCTATATGGTCTCTTCATGTCATAAATCTATCGATAATTGAAGAAGTCATACCTAAAACTTAAGCATAATGCGTTCTTAAAACCTTATTAGGCCTTATTATAATCTAAGAACGACATATATCAATTTTTTATCATAAAACCAAGAAAACGTAAACCAGACTACCTAAATAAGTTCAAAAATGCAAACTCGAAAAACTTCACGAAGTAGTACACTCACTAATTCGGCACTACAATATACCGAAATGTCCATTAATCCCTTACGCCACGCACCGCGTATGCGCTCCGTCGTCGTCTATTTCTTCTTATTTATTAAGAATTTTTCTATACAATCCAGTATTCCGAACATTCCAATAATCGGGAATCTTCTGGTTTTTAATAGTGCCGGATTAGTGAGATTGTACTGTACTACTTAAAATAAAATCATCAAAAATAATACACTCAACAAACTAGTTCCGAACCGTAACACTTTACCACACCAGCGTCCCCGCAATGGGTACCCCAAAACGCAGTGTATGCTTGGTTAGGCCCGCGCCTCCCGCGGCCGGCGGGTTACAAGAAAGGGGTAGTTAGCCGCTATTGTCTCGGGCCCTCCTGCCCCAATACGGCTGCATTCTGCTTTACCGCTACAGAACCGGATAAGTGACATTTTTTTAAATGTCAAAATAAGTATATAATTAGGTTCTTAAGTAGTTTTGTGGCTGGAATTGGATATAGCGTTTAGTGTAAGAGGTGTTTAAGAAAGTGTTGGGTTACAGTTTTTGATTGTGTCGTTCTTTTTTCAGGTTAGAAAAGAAAGTACCTGTCATTGACGAGCTTGCAATGTGCACTAGCATAAATAATAGGACGCTACTATTGTGACAATTAAAATTGAGATTTCAGCCAATACCTGAGTATCTGAGGTTTTACGGCTTCATTGTATTCAATTGTGTCTATTTTGTAGGTTGTGTAGAAGCATTTATTAAAAGACACAGGATATTCTAGAGACAAACATGGATCAGTAAGAAGATTTATTAAGTTAATGGCGGTTTTACTCCTCTGTCTAACCCTTTTGGGAATACAGGCGTGATGTTATGTCATGTTTAATTTGCGACTTATTGCTTCGGTAAATAGGCACTAAAATAATCACTTTGGCAACTAGTAAGAACTTTATAGGTAGATATAGTAAAAAGTACTTGTTAGTACTTTTTAATTTGGCAATATAATTCAGAATAACTATGAATTTCAATTGGATTCATCTAAAAATAAAGAAAGAAAGAAAACGTTTATTGGGACACAGTTCTTGAAACACAAAATACAAATAAACTAAAAGTGGAAGAACTAAAAGTTAGAACATGCAATCGATAGGTACCTATGTTAGTATGTACCTACGTCATCATTATAGCATAAGCAGAAATAGGTAGAAACCAGTTCAAATAAATTGAATAAAACGACCTACTTAACGTCAAAATCCGGGAACCGCCTTTACCAACTTACAAATACTCTCAAAACGTCAAAGTCAAAACACAAAACCGAGAAATAACTCGTTTCACCGGCAATAATTATTATTACACGCAGATACCCAGTTGTGACGATCAACAGTAGGGGAGCGTGCACGGTGCGCGGTGCCCCATTCTCCCCACAAAGACGACACGGAAAACACTTAGCCTTGTTGACACTACACTTTCCATTAATTCTACTTCAGTCTCGACACTTTGATTCTACGACTGTCAATGCGATCTATTTGAGACTGTAAAACCCTTTAGGACTGCATTTTGTAATTACAAAGAGTGTTAATTAACTCCCTCATGATTTTGGTCAATACATCTGTGATAATACCAGTGATAGCCTAGTGGTGTGACCGTCAGACTGCCAAGTCATAGGTCTCGAGTTCGAACCCAATACACGCACCTCTGACTTTTCGGATTCATGTGCGTATTGTAATAATAATCATTTGCTTCAAAAACGGTGAAGGAAAACATCGTGAGGAAACCGGCATGGCTGAGAGATATTTCTCGATGGCATGTGGACTGTGAAGCCAAGTCAGAGGCCCATGGCCCACGGCTCTAAAACTCTGACACCAAGTTAATCACTAACCACACGAAAAGAAGAAGAATACCAAAGCTTATTAAAAAAAAACAATCTGTCTAGCCTTTTCTCAACTACGTTGGACACCAACTTCCAGTCTCACCGGATGCAACGAGCTGAATACCAGTATTTTACATAGAATGACTGGCTATCTGACCTCCAGAACCCAGTCTTCTTCTTCTTCTTCTCTTCTTTTCGTGTGGTTAGTGACTAACCTGGTGTCAGAGTTTTAAAGCCGCCCATGGACCTCTGACTTGGCTTCACATGCCGTCGAGAAATAAACCAGAATAAAGAACCCAGTTACTGGGTAACACATACATATATAACCAACTTATAACATTCCACTGCTGGGACACAGGCCTCCTCTCTGTGAGAGGGAGTGGGCCGTTATCCACCACGCGGACTCAGTGCGGGTTAGGATATCATTTTTTTTTGTTTCTAGGACATGCCGGTTTCCTCACGATGTATTCCTTCACCGTTTTGAGAGCAGTGGAGATGAAATTAAATACTCAAAGTAAAGTGCCTGCCTGGGTTCGAACTCACGAGCTACAACTCTTAAGTCGTGACCGATGCCATTGGGTCACCGCTGCTCTCCAAAGGAATAAAAATTATCGTAGAGTTTTTGAGTGATTTTTCGTTTGTATTATTTCTAAGCACTGTTTTTGACATGGTTTTCCGATAATCTGTGTTCAGCAGTACGCTTAGTAGGCTGATATATAAAGACATTTCCGATTTTTCTTTCTATAAAAATAAAACACTTAGCCTTGTTGGCACTACACTTTTATCGAATTATTCTTTATTTTTAATTTCTGTTTTTATTGTTCTAGTATGAAAGTTTATTTCAAATGTGTGGTATTTATCGATAGATCAATTTATTACTAAGTTATTGCAAAACAAAAAAAAAAAACTATGCCATATGTTTTTACTCGTTCACCTATTCTACCTAATTTTTTCGAGACCGTAAAAAATGTCATCCGGTATTATGTAAAACCATAAATGGTGCATGTTGTGTTAGCCTGTAAGTAATTGTTGCACTTATAAACGTACTATTAAGGAATTTAATTTAAATGTATTATTTAAACAATTGTTGGATAACCACCTAAATGAATAAATACTGTGATTCTACTTCAGGACCGAAAATACATAAAAATATTCATCCATCTAAATCGTAGAATGATTGATGATTGTTGAATGATTTTACGATTGTCAGTGCAATTTATTTGAGAATGCTAAAACCCCTTTAGAGTTGCATTTTGTAATTACAAAGAGCGTTAATGAACTGTTCGATGATTCTAATTAACATTAATTATGTATATACAGAAGGATATGATAGAAATTAAAGTGTCAACAATTTACTTAAAAATTCAAGGTCTAATAAAACAATGAGATCAAATGGGTTTCAGTAAATAATAGTACTTAGTTTATAAACGCAATTTTTCATAAAATTGGTGGCTGTGTTTAAACTAGAATCAATATTTTTAATCGATGGTTTTCTCGTAGCCTGAGTTGAGCGTTTGAGTTTGCGGGTTTATATTATGAAGATATTTCCGAGTCTTCCAAAAACTCTTAGCCTTGATTAGATACACAACCAATCTATTCTACTTTAGGCGCGCCACTTTAATTCTATGATTGTCACTACTATTTATTTGAGGCATTTTGTAATTAGAATGAAGTCCTGTTTAATACCACAGAGCTTCCAATATCAATTAGTTAGTTTTTAATGGCTTCCTTGAATAAGAAGTTTTATTACTAGGGAAAAATGTTAACAGCAAGACCAATGCAACAAGTATTCCTGTAGAACTAAAAAGTACATTGAGTTAATTTAAGGTTTCTTCAACAATCACTTATTTTTAATTTTTGCATAAATGAAATATGGTTAATACAAAAGAAGCTCGTTGTCACAGGGCCTGTATTTTCATTGATAACTCTTGGATATGACGAAAAGAAATAAGTACACAAGGACTGACAGCGTTGAATGTTATGTTATGTGTTGTTGCTGCTTCTATCGTGCGCCGCACGCGCAACAGTCCCAACACCATCCTGCGCGCGCTGGAACTCTCCGATGCTGGCTCGCTGGATACGGCACGCAGTCGTATAATGTCATTTATCACCACCATTGGGGAGTCCACTCGGATCGGCCACTTACTGCACTACTTATTAAATAGGATAAAATAAAATTGCAATTATATATTATTTAATTAAATTGTTATGGCAATCAATTATTAATTTATTATTACTAACACTAGTTTGTAAGCTCGCAATTCTACTATACTAACAAATACAGATGCAATCGTAAGATGAATCTGAAATAAATGATTAATTATTAATGTTAATAACAAGAAATTAATCATGACCCGATTTTATATTATACCTTGGTAACCTTTACGTTGATAAATAATCATCTCCAATACATAACAAATCCAGTCATTACCCCGTGGATATATTCGCAACATAACAAAAAACATTCGTTGATAAATTATACCCATTATCGTTAATCTGCAAACAAATTACAAAAACGTTACAATAAAACTTTAAAGTTCACGACAAACAGTAGCGCGAATGTAATGAATGGCCACAGTATTATAACCGGACTGCAAATCTAGTTTGGAAGGGGAGTGCGGGAAGTACGGTGAGCCTCCATGGCCAGACGTTCACCACACTCCGGCGTGTACTATTCCCGCTTAACATATTAGTAAAACACTATAAGATCTCTAGAAAACACAACCCAATTTCAACCTTTTCAATCGGGGATAAAGTCAATTTTACATCACCAAAATTTTGCTCCATACGCTAGACACAGATTAGGGGTTTCACCAGATCGCTATAACGTGTTCTTTGTCGCTTTAGCCACGTCCCTCTCACACAATGGCATACTTATTAGGGATTTAGTCCAGATATTAGTTGGGGATGTCGGCATTGTTTGGATTTTAATAGAATTCGGCTTCACCCCGGGCGGTTGGGTATACTTACACGTTTGTTGTTCGTCGTAGACTACATGCGGTACCTTGACGCATGTGTTTGGAATTGATTCGGAAAAGTTATTGCTTCGTTATTGGTCTTGATGTGTTGAATTTTGTTCATTTCTTGAATTGAACTTTAGCTTGATTGATTGGAAATCAATTTAGGTGCAAACTCAAAGGTAAATATGGTATTTGAATCTCTGAGACCAAAGTTGGACCCGATTTCTAATTCATTCTTATTTCCAAAAACTTTGGGTTTTGATCGGCTCTTTTATATTTACAAACTTTCAGGGAAAGGCATACGTGTTTATCGCGTATCATCTTATAATTTATTATAATTTTGAGTATACTTGTAAAACGCATTAGGGAGACGACTAGAGACGGTCCCCAGAAGCCGTATATAGACACGAACTGCTAATAATTGAAGCGAATGGAAATTCCAAGAGAAGATCTAAACCTGACTGTGGGTGGAAATGGGATGAGAAAGAGAACTACTCCGATTAAGTTACGTTGGTCAACAAAACAAAATTACCTTCGAAAAAGTCGTGTGTGTTGTTTGTGCACAATTTTTGGCTGTACGCAGAATCATTTTTGATTTCATAAGCGTTAGAACCAGAGTTATTACAGAAACAAAAGTAAAAACCAAAATTCAAAAATAAATTGTTTATATTTGATTGTATCATGCATGATTCATGGCTGTGACATTAAATGCATCAAAATATTTTACTGCGTAGACTGTTTAATTTATATCTTTTTCCAAAGAAAAGAATATATGAGCAGTTGCTAACGTTTCCTTCGAGTCACTGTTTACTAACTGCGGATATTTATAGTTGGATGCACACCACAGAAAGGAAGCTGAATGATGCTTTCGGCTGTATGCCCCCCGTGTGTAGTGCTGGATCGATAGATGCCCCTCATCGCGCCCCTTATTGAAAATTATAACAATGGAACACCGCGCTCTCTCTGCGCCCTCTTAACACTCACTGATTTCGGCAACGCACTGTGGATATGCCAGCAAATAAAATATTGAATATGAACTTTAATTCATATTCAATATCTGTTGCTAAATAACTCTGGAATACAGTCAATGAAATTGTACATATCCACCAAAATAGCGCTCTAGTGGAAAGGAAACATCGTAATGGTTATTATAGAATCTGATGTGTGTGTAGATAGGATCTTTACGATCACTTTCGTTCAGCTCTTTTGTTTTATTCCAAAACGAATTTGGTGAGATAATAAGGAAAACCAACGACGGTATCTTTAAGAAACCTTAGTATGATTTAAAAAAAATGCTTAATACCATATCTGTAGAAATAAATTGACCAAATAGGGCTCACATTATTAGACAAATATTCAAGAGCAACGAATCTAATAACTACTTCGTTGACGAACGGATATGATGAGTGCTGAGAAGCTTGAAACAAAACAAACAGAAGAGAGAAATAGGCTAAAAGAAAACAGATACTAAAACACCATGCAAAAATATTTTCCTGCCATATCCATACGCAGATGTATCGAATGTGGACGTGTTAATATATCGGTCGAATCAAGCTCGGAGGGCGGAGGTCGGGATGCAGGGATTATAATGAGGCGCAGCCCCACTAAGTATTTTCGACATGCGTCGCCGTCACCCGACAAACATTCGGAAGGCCGAGGGTTAACGAGTGCAGCGCGTCGAAAATTACACGCGCTACCGGCGAGCTTTAATGTCCACGTCATAGGTCATTCCGGGATGAGCGTAAAAAGTCTGTAGACGACTGTACTTTTGTAAACCCTGAGGAAAATTTGGTATATTTGGAACCTTTGGGACATATGAACTCAAAAGTGCTTCCTTGTTGATTTTATTTCTTTGAATGTAGGAATGTGGAAAGGCTATATTTCTTCTTTTATAATTGTCAAGTAGAGTTCGTTTAACTCGTTTTTCAATGAATAAGTGCCTTTATTAGATCATTTATTAGATGTGTAGGACTGTACTTACACTTGATGTTTTATATTTTTCATTAAATCTAGATCATTCTGAGAATAACAGATAATAAAATTGGAAAATGTTTTCAAAGTGCTGTTCGTGAACCGAACGGAGAGTTGAAACAAAACTAAATGAACTAAAGCCGATACTTCCAACTTATACGATGCTACGATTCTTATTGGCGTTCGAAATATGCTTTTATGATTATGATTGGAAAAATATTGTTGGAAGTACATATTTCGTTTTTGATTAACCGAGGGAGGTGCTGTATTAAAAAGCACTGGAAATATCAAATGGAAATCTACATTATTGTACATCGCAATGCATGTCCTACTATAAAAACTCAAACAAAAGCATTCGATAGAACAGATAAAACAGAGATTTTTTACATTGATCTGTCTACCGAGTAGTTACTGGAAGTTAACCAATAACACGATTCGGTATCCGAGGCACGCGCAACGTTTTTTAGGACAAACATCGTCCCAGTTCCACTCCATTCGAAGAATTGACACATCCAGAGAGAACAGTGTTGGCAAAATACTGGAACTAATGGGTGTTATGGTGTCGCGTGGATGCCATAAAGGTCCCACAATGCGGCCGGCTTGAGATGTCATTAGCCAAAGAAATCTGCTATTGTATCCATGGTACCAGGAACGTCAGCCTTTGTCCAGTTTCCGTATTGTTGCATTGTTTTTATTTTGTTCTTTGTATAATTGTTAGGAAGTTAAATGTAGTTAAGTCTATTGTGCGCTTTGTGTTTCAATTTCACGGAGCTACGTGTCGCCTTTTGGTCCTAGTTGCATGGAATCTGTCTCTAAATCGCTGTTTATTAGTGACGACGGGACCTGTCCCGGGTGATTGAGGTGTCCGTTTATTAGTCATCGCTGTTGGAGTGTATTACATCCTACGGTGCGATAATGTGTTCGTGTTAGTTAACTGTTGTTAGGAGTAAGGACAGGTTGGTGTGCGGTGAATTACTTACTGAGCTACATATTGATGAAGCTGGATTAGTGAAAATTGTTTTGATGTATTTCATCCACATGTGATTATACTTCATCAACTTCACATAAATGTTATATTTCCATACAAAAATACACAGTTGCCTTCCTTCATGATAATGTCAAAATTAGTGAAAAACTTAAAGAAAATATGAAGGTCCTAGAGAAAATTTCATAAATGAATTTAACAGAATAAATCATGAGGCAGAAAGAATCACACAGCATATTTCTAGAAAAGCATAAGAGCATAATTTGTCCTTGTCCATAATGACGAAGAAACAATAGCTATAAATATGGGTCATGTTTTTACTCCAACCTAAGCTTGGGACTGTGTTGCCAATTTAACAAAAGCAAACAATATAGGGTAACACCAGTGGCCGTCCAAAGACAATATTATTTATGACAACAGAAGCTGTTTGACAATAAAATTACGAGCATAAAAAATGTGACGAAACGCAAAATTGTGATGTTCGGAGTTTTGTCCGAGAATTAGGTAATTCACAATTTTTACGTTTAGGTTGGGTGAAGGTAAAAAAGGGTGCGTGAATAAAAACCCTTTGTAGCTTTGTTAGTGTTGATGATCATTGTGATATTACAATGGGCATTGATGCAATTATTGGGGTCTAAGATATTGCTAGATTGATAAGTCTACTTACACAAACTACTCTATTTAAAACTGCATCAACAATTTTCAACATAATAAAGCCAATATTAATAAATAACTTTTAACAACAAAATAACGCTACTCCAAAACCCCAAACCATTTTCAAATCTCTTTTTCTCTCCAAAACCATTTACAGTATCGAACCTCTATCCTACTCCTGCTACAAAACAACAAACTTCATAAATCAGACTAAAACTAACGGAATCTTTCACTGTATTTGTTTACATTTACCATAACTGTTGTTAACAGGAAACATCGTATTTTGACGTCACTAGATCACATTCCGTTACTCATAAAAGCCATGTAACGGTGTACTGAACATTGAACCATTTTCGAGCAACCCTTTGAATACGTAATTACACAAGGAACCGTAACTTTATCGAGTTGGTTACACAAAGAATAATGTTAGTTGACCTTGAGAAGGAAAGTACAAAGGACTTTCTCCGTGAAAGGGTTTTGTCACTTCCTTGTGAGCGTGACCAATGGCTGCACTATTGTTGGGTCCTGTTACTTCAAATTGTACCACAGTTACTTTATTGAAAGTGATCGAATGGTCTTTCTTTGGAAGGAAGAAAGTTTGGAAAAAATAAATCATACTTAGGTAGATATTTTTTTTTGTTTTGTCACGATCTTTATAATTACTTAAGGTTGATAATATATCTAGTATTCAAATTCAAAAGTATAGCCAGGCCACAAGCAAATACGGGCGGCCAATATCACTGAAGTTTACTCAAAATAATTATCTACATCAATCAGAATTTTTCAATTTACGCAAGATAACTAGGGCAAAACGTTTATGTCTTTCTGAATTCTGTCCATAATTTTCTTTAGTCCTTGCATCTTTACCATACATTCATCTTCAAAACTAAAAACGGCTACACTACACTGAACTAAATCCGCACACCTTTTTTTTTTTTTTTTGCGGCTGGGAAATCATCAAATGACTTCTCCCGTTCTGGGCAGAGCGAAAGGGTGTGTCAGACTTTTACTGACTAAAACCCACCCGTGTCCCTTCCGTTGCCTGTGTGCCGGGGCCGCGATATCCCTTTCGGACAAACCCGCAACCCCAGCAGGCAAATCCGCACACCTAAAGTAACTATAATCACACCAATATGTAGATCATCTATGTTTGACACAGCGGTTAGCCAGGATTACCATCTGTCTGTACGCAGTCTAGCTGATGACATTACAACTGGTAGAGGAGCTATCTATTATACATAGGAACAGCGAATTTCACGCCTCCCCCTTAAGACTTAGGTCCTAGGCCAAATATTTTTTGATATTCGGATAGCTCATAACCAAATGAGGTGCCATAAGGAATGTGAAAGAAAAAAAAAAAAACCCGCGAAATTCTCTTAGATTTACAAATAGCTACAGTTGCTCATGTGGGTAAATAAATTATTAAGCTCCTTAATTAACTCCATATTTACAAAGTCTAATCGAAAAGTTGTTAAGCAGTTGATATCATAGTGAAAAGATACTAGAGCCAAGTCAATTCTTTTGCCGATTATCCTAATATCCGATTAACTTAAACGAAAACAGGTAAATCAAAAATAATTTAAGACTATAGATTACAGAAGATCACAGTCTCGATAGCATAGTAGGACTTGTAAATTTAGATAATCTGGAGATGATTGAGATATACAAGTACAGATATTGCGACACGGTTGGCGCAGTGGCTGAGCGATCGACTGCTGCGCAACGTGTCGCGGGTTCGATCCCCGCACGGAACAAATATTTGTATGATCTGCAAGTAGTTGTTCCGAGTCTGGGTGTTAGTGTATGTGAGTTTCTATGTTAGTAAACGCACCCACGATACAAGAAGAAATTCTTAGTAAAAAAAAAAAAAAAAAAAAAAAACATGGTGGCTATTTAGCCACCTACATCCGCCAAGGGCGTGATTCTACCCGTCATACTAAACAACTTTTACCAATAAACTCTTATCAGATTCGTGAAAAAATAAATCTACGCAACAATAGATAGTTTTTTTTTTTTACGAATATTTTTTCATGTGTGTGTTTCATAGCGAAAGTTGTTTAGTATGTCAGGCAGAATCACCCCCTTGACGGATGCAGGTCACTAAATAGCCACCCAGTAGGTATAATCTACAAGTAAATAAATGGATATCGTACCTAGACAGAAAACAGAAAGAAAGAAAATACGATTGTCGAACATTACGGTGTCGTTTATGTTTACCTGTGTAGAGAGCCCTTGACTCCCAGAATAGCGCACTAGACATGAGTTTATAATGAGCATCAGCATTATGTAGACGCATCTGAAGTCCGATTTGACGTCACGATTATTCAGGATTACCACAGTACGGGTGCACTGGGTACATTACCTTGATGACATTACGTTTTATCCAGGGTTTCCACTAACAGGACACATTGTGTTGTAATCCTATAATGTGTTTCTGGGAAACCTTTTTTTTTTTTGAGGGTGGGAAAACGTCAAATGACTTCTCGCGTGTCAGACTTTTACTGACTAAAACCCACCGTGTTCCTTCCGTTGCCCGTGTGCCGGGGCCGCGATATCCCTTTCGGACAAGCCCGCAGGCATTGGTCCTTACGGACCCCGTCAGTTGGTGCTGACATCTCTTTGAGACGCGCGTGGAACACAACGCGTCGTCGACCCGGGCCTGGTCCTTATCGGACGGCGAGCTGCCCACTGCTCACCGTCCGCAAGCCCGCGCCTACGGTGGCCGGAAGTCGGCTCGCGACTCCCGGTGTTTCTGGGAAACCTAAATTGGCATTCCCATGCATCTATAAAATTTCACAGAGTTTTGACTTTGAGCTTAGGCAGAGACTACAAAACGCTACCTGGTACAATCCTTACATACTCGTTTTCCCTGGTTTACGTTCATAAATCTGGTAAAACACGCACGTAATGAAATCTTACCGTAAAACCAAGAATGAATTAGTTATTAGATAATTGTGCTCCCTCCTCAATCATTGCATATTGCTTTTATTACTCTAAAAAAGACTTTCAAACCTTTAATTTCACCACTTTCATCAAAGATCCTTCAAATTTTAATCACAAACCTCTTAATAAAAATCATTACCTGTCAGATAATGCTGAAGACTTAGCCGGAACAAGAGGGAGTCATGTCCCAGCTCCTAACAACAGATTGACTTGCGTTAAACGCGTAAGCTGTTGAGTAAGACAAAGTCGCTCTTAATCCGCACCGTCTATGCACCATCTCAGCTATTTGGGGAAGGATTTGGATAGATTAAAGGCCCCCATTCACCGTGCGACTGGATTCTTTTTGTAGCCGTAATCTTGTTGTGAACTGGCTTAGAAATAAATGTGTCATGCAATCTAACGACTTGTTAATGATCTTGTTTTGTTTTTATGTTTTTTTTTTGTTTCTTGTTAGTTTATTTGTTTATCAATCTTTTAATATGGATTAACTTGTTCAATAATTTCAGTTGATATCACTATTTCTAACTCAATTTTCTACATCAATATTACGAAAGAACCATCTCAACTGACATATCTTATGCTAAAAAAAGATAAAATTGTTAGAGAACAAAATAGATGGCTGTAAGTTATGATTATCTCATGATTACCTACATAAAATTGGATACTATTCTGAAACTCCCGAACAGATGAAAATTGCTAATTGAGTTAATTAAGAGTAATGACGAATTTAAATTAACTTTGATCTGATATGTCAACAATGGAAATCGTATCTACTTATATGTGGTTTTTAAACATGTACAGTGGGCAAAAGAGATAGGTAGCCTAGGTAGGTAAGGAAATCAATAAATATCAACGCATTACAAAATCAGTGATGAGAATCAAAAGAAGACTCAATATAAGATTATACAATTCCTTTTCTCGTCCCATTTCAATCATGATGATTGAGCCCTGAGAGTCTTGGTTTCCCTTTTGCAAAGTTTTAAACCTGTGCTGCTAATACTCTCAGGCGAAAGCGCTCGGTTTCAAAAACTTCGGCAATATTAACAAAAGACATGATTACACGTTCATCGCTAGTATGGACTTCAATCACGCGAACAGTAACTAGCGGTGACTTATTTTTAGAGTTGGCATAAGATTATTTTTTTAAATTGGTGTTTTATTTGTATTTATGCCAATAAACGCATCTTTTTTCTTTCTTTCTAGCGCAATCACATCACGCAAATGTCTATGTTGACCAGAAATCAAAGATATTTGATTTATATCACACACATTTCTATACCAAACACTTCTGACGAAGGCAGAATAGAGATTTCGCAAGATTGCCGCCAGTTTCGATATGCACAACTATAGAAAAAGTAGTTGTCGGTAGCTGTATACTTATCTCTTATACCCACTGTACATCATTCACAAAAATATACCAACGTACTCGTTATCAAATTTAAGCTCGATACGGTTAACCGTTTCAAAGAACTGTCGCTGATTCCGCATCGATCTGCCGGGTCACGGTATGAGTGTTAATTCATATATAGCTCGTTAATTTTCCTTAACGCCCTCTCTAAGCCTCGTACCGTACGTACTAATGAATTTCAATTTGTACGCCGCGGACGTGTGCGGAAAAAATCGTTGCAGTTGAGTATTAGGCGGTATATTTTTTTACAATTTTTGCTCGGGCGTCGACTGTTTTCGCTCACTAGGTGATTATTTGACTAATTCGTTCGCTAGCTTCATTCGTTGCTCTTTTGCGCTGTGTGCGCGCTTGTGTTTTATTTTGGGGCGAAATGTGTGTTTCATTTTGGACATGGAACATTACGTGGTTCACTAGTCATCATGTGTGGGAAAATGTTTTGTACCCCTATATAGAAGGAATGAAATGAAATCTACTATTTACTAACTTAATAGACATAATGAAGAGACTTAATTAACTCAATGTTAAGGCATATTCAAATGTATTTGTAATACAAAAATATACTCAATAAACTCAAAGGGAAAAGAGACCACAAACCCTTTTATTCGTATAAAAATTGTTTTCACACTACTTGCGTGTTTTCCGTCAGTTACTTGAGTGAATAAGCAAATAAAATTGAAGAACCGCGGGAAACCGTGAAGAACTCATTCATATTCGGGAACACACCTGTTACTAAATTCAATAATGGACGGTGAAAGGAAAGTTATCATAATGCGAGTGGTAAGAAGTGGTAGCGTAGGGCTGCGACGTGGTTTTAAAGATGGCGGTCTGTTATAAAAGCATTTTTCTTTTAAAACAAAATTAGTTTGTAACTACGTGATAAAATAACAGGATATGAATAATTGTGAAAGCCGCAGGGATCCGCTGGATGCGGGAAACACAGAGTCGGTCGATGTGGCGCGGCTTGGGGGAGGCCTATGTTCAGCAGTGGACGTCTTTTGGCTGAAATGATGATGATGATAAAAATAAAGCTATATAAGAAACAAACAAGTAAGAATGGTAAAGCAGTTTCATTTCTAGCAGATCTGCGCATGTGCTTTTTTATATTTATTAAACAATCATGTGGTCTCTAGTACAGTGGTGCCCAGTGGTAACGGCCGCGACTTACAAGTTCTAGGTGGTGGTTTCAAACCCCGACAGGCGCTTTCTTTTATGTAAATTATGTCATCACCACTGCTCTCAAAACGGTGAAGGAAAACATCGTGAGTAAACCGGCATGTCCTAGAACCAAAAATTCAAAGACATGTGACATCTACCAACCCGCACTGGGCCCGCGTGGTGGATTATGGCCCACTCTCTCTCACCGAGAGGAATCCTGAGTCCCAGCAGTGGGAATATTATATACTGATTATGTGGCCTCGAAAACTGGAAGACAGGAGGGCCTAGACAAGTAACAATAGCTTTTGAAGAGTTTCGTTTTTCTACAGCACTTTTCAACGGGATTGACTTGGGCTTTTCGGTAGGTTATGGCAGTCCCATATATTTTCGCCTTTTAGTTAAATCATCGTTATCGCTAATAGAATGTCAATTCATTTGAATAATAGGGATGTTGAATGGAAAAAGAAACTATTTAGTCCGCCAGTCAGATAATAAAAAAAATATTATACACGTATTTTTTACTTTATCATATTAATACAAAATAGTTTAGATAAAATGCATTGAAGTTGGGGAGTGGGGGCTGGCTACGTCACAAGTAAGTATACAATCAACCGGCCAGTGACGTCATGCCACATTTTAACGCATTGCCTACTCAATCAATATATTGCCGTAATCTTTTGATTACATTTAAAAAAAAAACGTATCCAATTTTTTTTAATAACTTTTCAGAAGGACAAAAAAAAATTGTTAATATCCTTTGTCTTCTTAACTTGTTTTATAATAACTACGTAAATAAAATTCAACGTGGGCTACAATCAAAGGTAGAATTCGAGATAGCCTTAGTATAGAGTGTTCGGGTGACATCCTGCCAGTTCGTCAAAATTCAAAATTCAAAAGTCATTTATTCAAACTAGGCTGAGAATCAGCACTTTTCGAACGTCAATTACATAAGACAGTCCCCCCAAAACGCCCACCCTTCACCACTTCCTAGTGCAATAGCTGGGAAGAAGAAGTGGTGCAACAAACTCCCCAGCAGCACAGCTGTCTGTTCAGTTAGAAGAACAAATAATACGTCAACCGAGGCGGTCGAGGGCGCTACACGCAAACTTGAATTTTCGATTTACTACGCCTTGAATAGTAAGTTTGATACATTCTAAGTTTTCGTAGGTAATATCTTTCTGGTTGATGGTACAAAGTTAAAAAAATATATGTTTTTGTAGAGTCTTATAAAAATAATAATAACAAAAATCAATCTTCTAAACAAATAAATAAAATTCAAGTGTCTGTTTGTAATGACAAAATAACAGCTTTTTACTAATTGCATAGGAAAGTACGGTACATACTACACAATTATTCAAAATTTTGTTGGTCCGTCTGTCTGTTTGTTCCGGGTAATCTCCGAAACGGCTGGACCGGTTTTGACGGGACTTTCCCTGGAAGATAGGAGGAGGATAAGGATAAGAAGTAACTTAGGATACCTTTGTTTTAGAAAAATAATTAGGGTTCCGCGCAAAAAAAATAAAACATCTATACAAATAAATAAAATGGAAGTGTCTGTTTGTCTAGGGTTCTAGGGTCACTCTGCCTGTCTGTTCCGGCTAATTTCCGAAAACCACCACTTCAAAACGTTCACTGCCAGATAGACAAATAAATAAAACAAAATTATATATTCCACACGGACGAAGTCGCGGGTTACAGCTAGTAATTATAAATAATAAAATCGACTATGGTCAATCAAATGTGGTGGATAAGTATTGATATATTAGTATATACTATCGCATGTATAATTATGTAGAGTGTTTATTAGCATTGAACCTGACTTGGTTTCCGAGCGTATTTTTCGGGTGGCCACTGAAAATCAGCGCTGCGCTGTGGGTCCCCATAGCCCAGCATCATGCTGAGTGGAAGCTGCCACCTTTTTCTATTTTGTGCTCGTGATTATATTTAAATCAATTGTGTTTTATTTTATTGTCGTACTTATTTTTCTTTCTTTATTTTCTTTCTATATAAAGTTAATAGGTAATTAAAAAAAATCTCTGATAAACAAAGTAGTAGTCACTATAAAAGAAGCAAGTTTTGCTGTGAAAAATGCGACGCAATAAATAGACTGGAAGAAAGCCGTATGTCCCATCGTCTCTATTAATATTCCAAGAAATCAGCGTAAAATTCGCCAGGCGATAAGTGTTTACAAAAACATGGGGATTCTTAAAAAAAAAAAGCATGTTACAGATCTACTTTTTTTCGTAAAAAAAATAATGACACTGTTACACAATAATCATTTCTAACTGCATTTCTTTACTGCGAACGACCATTGTCTAAGTACCGTTCCGCCTTTTTTGCAACAATTTCTTCCAGTGTGCCCCATTTAAGTTGCATATTATTAACATATTTATAACTGTAGCTGTAGTAAGGCTGTTACAAAAAAAATGCATTACTTTTCGGCAGTTCTGGGCCCTACTTTTTACCGATTTTGGCCAATTGCTTTGGGACCTTTACCTAAGTAAATAAAGACATTTTTATATGGCACAGTAAAAATTTTGCATTAAAAAGGTTCGCCGTTAGTCGAGCGCAAACACGTTGGATTTTATTTGAACTTATTTTAAAAGTAAATTAAGGTTTATAGCGCGCCCAATTACCGCAGTACGTTGGGATAAATGTTACGTTGTAAATCGGTATAAGTTCTGTATTTTCGATAAGTTTAACGCTGGAACTTAAAACACCATTTAATACAGGTATTCATGGAATTGGAATACATCTTTTTCAATTATTAATTATGAAGTTATGAATGAATTCCTCTAATAAAATATGGAAAGGTGGTGTCATCTGGAACTGTCATATGTATGTATCGATCAATGAGCACGGTACTAATGCACACTTGAAATCACAATGCGAGGTTGGTGAGAGGTGAAACACTATCCACAGACTTAATTCTAATAAAAACACGCAGGAGTTCATACGGTAGTTTTTACGAGCTGTGCTTGATTCTAGACAATCTTGGGAATTTACTGCAATGCGAGGCAATCGAATTCAATTTCGTTGCAATTTTTACGCCACCGAAAATCAAAATGCTCACAATAAGTTGTAGAATATTTAAATAAAATCTTCAAACTTCAAAAACTTGGATCTATAAACTACACACCTCTCAAACCCCACACAAGAACATTCAAAACTTACAACATTCTAACCCTCAAACGCGACACGAACTCCGAAACGGTCCGACCCTCTTTCCTCAATCGTAAATCATAACAAACATCTTGCTAACCCTTCGACCGCCTTGCTAACCCGGCGGCCAGTTCGCCGGCACCCAAGTGCTGTTAATTGGCAACCGGTTGGGGAAATTGGTCCGCTGTACTTGCTTCCGTGAGTTAATGACTAGCCGCCCAGTAGATGGACGCTGAAACCCATTTAGGCGTGTGCAATTTGCGTATGTGCAGCGGGTTAGACGGGTGGGATTTGGTGACGCGGTAGTTATAGGGTTATGAGTTGCGGCTCTAAGATCGTTGAAATCGAGGTTTATATGAGAATTGAGTTGTTAAGATTTTAGTGGTAGTTTGGTTGTTATATTAAAGGGTCGGTTAATGTGGCGGAAGAGTTTATTAGAGTGATATTTTGTTATGATTTCTACTTACTTGATAAAATATGTTTTTATTTACTGAGAATTTTATTTACTTTTTTCAAGATAATATTGCCCGAATATTAGCCGGCATAACCTAGTGGTATGACCGTCAGACTGCCAAGTCATAGGTCTCGAGTTCGAATCCAAGGCACGCACCTCTGATTTTTCAGATTTATGTGCGTATTGTATAATTATCACTTGCTTAAAAAACGGTGAAAGAAAACATCGTGAGGAAACCGGCATGTCTGAGAGTTATATTTGTCGCCGGCATGTGAAGCCAAGTCAGAGGCCCATGGGCGGCTTTAAAACTCTGACACTGGGTTAGTGACTAACCGCACGAAAAGAAGAAGATTTTTTTTTACATAATTATATGAACAGTATATAAAAACGGGAGGGGAAATAATCATAGGCTATCATAAAATTCGTCCTTCGCTGTCAACAGGAAAAGTGTCGATAAGGCTGGCAGCATTGCCGAGTTGTATTGCAATGCTGATTCTTTTGCCAATAATAGGCCAGCCCCTCTGGTCACGTGAAGAGGCAAACAACTTCTCGAAAAACGGAATTTTAAGTAAAGAACAACTAGCATATCAACAGTATACGGCACTATGAATAGTTAGTTTGACAATCATGCAAAAAGAGGCTCCATAGTAGTCCGTAGTCTGGATTATGAATTGACCAATGAAGTTCTTATTAATTAATCTATCATTGGGTTTATATCTAGATATAAAATCAAAGCACGACTTTCAGTGCAGCAAGATATGATTCAGAACATTATTATTAATAGTAGTTTAAAATGCCCTATTTCGTATTACAGGACTTAACAGGAGTACCAGCGGTGGTAGACTTCGCAGCCGTGAGAGACGCTGTCAAGAACCTGGGCGGCGACCCTCAGAAGATCAACCCCATATGTCCAGCTGACCTGGTGATTGATCACTCGGTGCAGGTGGACTTTGCCCGGAGGTAAGTTTATTAAAGCCAACTTATCTTATCGTAGTCTGTGGCTGTGGCGGCATCTACAACGCCACATGCGAACTACGCTTCAAACACCTGACGTCACACAAACCCTGCATCTCTGATTCAACAAAACTGTTTCTTTAGTTCATCTACGAGACTGCTACGCGCGTAGCCGTCGTAGCAAGGTCTTTCGTAGCACATTACTACGAAACCTCTACGACACGCTACGATCTTAAATATTACTTAGATATTTTGTATCAATATTTTATAAGAAATATATGAGATTCTAAATACCTATTTCGTTTTCTCCAAAACAAAATTTCTCTCCAGCTTTATTGCCTTACCAACTGTAAAAAAAAAACTACCTAAGAAAGTGCCTAAAAAACAGTATTATATTAGATAAAATTATTGTATCACCAAAAAGGTAAGGTTTCACAAAACCAGTAGCGTTTGTGAGGCTAGGGGAATATTTTTATAACTCTGTTTAGTCACGGGTATTATACAAACAATATTTTGGGTCATTTTATGATTTTTTATTGCGTTTGCTCTTTTATCTTTGCCGGCTGTCGGCTTGTTACTTGCCGACTTTCTTTAAACAATGCTCTTGGTTATAGTAGGATCGTGTTTTGTTTTGTAGAAGGTCATAAACCTGCAGATGTAGTGTTTTAGGTAGGTAATCAGGTTACTTTTAGTACTTACTGGCTATAACCTAATTTAATTTAAAAGTTCACTTAGATTTATGCATCTCCAGTGTTCACTTATCAAAAAAAATACTATGACTGTGTAGATTGGTAAGCATGTATTCTGTTTTATTACATTTAGTTAGCGGAGTGGTGATTAGGTAATCAAACTTAGAGCCTATTTCACGATGTCCGAATAGCTACTACTTACCGCGTAAATTCAGAAATGGTACAGAATTTGTATGAAATTATCTGCCAAGTAACTTAATAGGAACTTAATCGTAGGTGGTGAAAAAGGCCCTTTTCCTCATAGGTATTAATTATTAAGGTTTCATTACTGCGATGAGCAAAAGAGTAGATAGGAAAAAAAAACGAATGTGTGAAACGCGTGACACTTGTAGTTTTTTTACCTATTTTCATCGTCAGGTTTAACACGGATAATATTTTCAGAGTGCGTCAGAAATGGTTTAAAATTACGTGGAATTTGAGCGAGAATATTGCTTGTATTTTCTGAATTTCACGCAAAAAATGCAATAAAAATAAGTTTATCCGAAATGGTTACTTCATTGCTAATTAGCAAGAACTGAACTAATGAACTTAATTTTCAATTTTATTAAAAGTAGTCAAATATTCAATTTCAGGTTACCAAAAATAATGACAATAAATCGGTCACAGCAACCCGAAATTATGCTCTCATTAAGTTTCACAAAATTAATTATGTAACCGTCGTTTTTAAGAGAGGAGAATAATTACGAAAATGATACAAATGAACTCGAACCTGCTGTTCGATTCTGTAAAAATATCACCGTGAAACTTAGGGGAAGTGAGCGTGAAGTGAGCTGTCAATAGTGTTAATCCCTAGCATCCTGCCGGTCGATTCTGTGGCAGTGACAGCTCACTTCACGCTCACTTCACCTAAGCTTCACGTTAATATTTTTACAGAATCGACCGACAGGTGAGAATAAACCTAGCGTAATTTACTCCGCTCAAACTGAGCTTCTTATAAATTATTGTATGAAACTCATTTTGACTTTGTGATCATTTGAGATTTGCACCATCGTGTAAAATTAGTCCTAGCAAAAAGTTTTACATATGTTTTCTATCTAAAGATATCTGCCAAGCCTTTTTTCAACTAACCAACATAGTCATAGTCACCAGTCGCTCCATGTAAAATACTGGTATTCAGCTGCATCCGGTTAGACAGGAATCCGACACTAACATAGTTGGGAAAAGGCTAGGCAGGTCGGCTTCCAGTCTAACCGGATGCAGCTGGACACCAGTACTTTACATGGAGCGACTGCCTATCTGACTTGCACAGCCGAGTTCCTGGATAACACGATACCCCTTGGCAAAACTGGTGGTCAGAGTTTGACCTTCTGAGGGTGTACCGACTGCCAGCGATCTACGAATGACAGCCCGGACCAACTGCTTAACGTTCTTTCCGAAACATGGTCTCGGTATGTTATGGATGGTCACCGATCCACGAACCGACCTCGGTAAGCATTGCTTAGCCCTAAAGAGCGACCCGTGCGGTTGTTATTATTTACACACAAGCCCCTCATTGTTTTGATCTACATCTCTCATGCTATTATACAGTAATTTCTTGTTTACATAACCGTTAGATTTCATACAAAAATCAAGAATCAATTTAAAATATACTAAGAGGGCATTGTTTTAAAAAATTTAAATAGTTGGTGCAGTAAAACTGTGCCATTAAATTAAACGTTATGAAGAGTAGCAAAAAATTGGCGCTTCAGAGATCTGTAGGTAAGTTACGAAGTAAGCATTCTCCGAATAGTATCATGTCGTCAGAAGGCACTTGAAGCTCTATTCGACGTATTAGGAAAATGATTATTGAGTATTTAGTCGATACTCTTACATGAAATATTGGAAATTTTACACAAGTAAAAACATGTTGTAGGTAGTATTGTGCTTGTGAATATTTTAACAATGTTTCTAAAAACGAACTCAGTAATTGCCTACTACATATTTTGAAAAGGAGGCTAACGAATATGTTTTATTTTTCAGTCCCATTTGAAACTAGTTGGCACAAAATTAAACGAGTCTAGACAAGATCTATGATCTAATACAGCAAACTTTTGACACCTAGGCGTAGGCCTTATGCTTCTGTAGCTATCTTAACAGAGGGCCTTGTGGCTAAGTGATAACAGCCGCACGGGTCGATCGATCAGGTTAAGCTACGCTTGCCGCGGTTTATTCATGGATGGGTGACCATTCCTACATACCGAGACCCCTCCGTGCCGCTAAAGAACGTTAAGGCATTGGTCCCGGCTGTCATTCATGCATCTTTGACAATCGTTACGGGTGGTCAGAAGCCCGAAAGTCTGACTGGTTGTCTTATCAATCGGTGTCATAAAATAATTGGGTTGTGGAGGTCAGATAGGCAGTCGCTCCATGTAATATTCTGGTATTCAGCTGCATCCGGTTAGAATGGAAGCCGACCCCAGCATAGTTGGGAAAACACTTGGCAGATGAGGTATCTTAACAGGTAACTGACCAACAAATAATACTACTCAGGGAATACAAAATCATTATATCCTCGAACAAATTCAGAACAGCCGAGGAAAACCTGCATACATGTGAAATGTTTCCATCAATTTATTTATCCGATTCATTAGCCGATCGAAGTGTTTCGGCGAGATTTATTTTTTTCCCCATCTCGGACGGAGTAGCGGAATAAATATTAATAATAAGGGAGGGTTTGCCTTCAAAATTACGCAGAGGAGGCAAAGCGTGTTGACGACTCCTAATTTGACGTAATTTGCATAGATTATGCCGGTTCGTTGAGTGCCAATCTTTTTAAGTGGCTTCTTCTACTCATTTTGTGTTCCTGCCGCGGCCCAATAAGGAATTTATTATATCCAAGTGCTTTCTTTGCGAATACTTTATGTGTTTCATGAGGTAAGTTCTCGTCCCCCGCTTGTTTTTTTAGAAACAACGCATTACTTTTTGCATTTAAATATTTTACATTTATTTTTACGATTTCCATTGAGATATCTATCTCCCTTGGCTTATGCTGTTTATGTGACGCTTGCAAATACCGCTACAACAGTCTTGAGTAACGTGTTCTGTATGTTGAAAGGTATGGACACTTGATGACAAAGTGAGACAGTTTACAAGTTATTGACTTTCAAATGAACTCGCAAAATGTCACTCACCATTCCACAGATCCACTTTATTTGTCCCACACTCCCAGCGCGCCAACGCGTGGTTCGGACATCGCGCCGCGTCGCGTCACCGCGGCCGCTGCCTTCACATTCTGAACGCAAATATCACCTAATCCAACCCTGGCCCCACTCTGTAAGCCAACATTATCTCATGTTATTTTTCGATATTACCCCGTTACAGCGGCCGGGGGCGCGTAAATCAAATTTATAGCCTTTTTATACAGGCATTAAAATTTTATCAGCGAGATTTCTTTCTGAATTGTCCAGTATGGCTCTGTCGCCCCTTTTGACTTTCGAGTGGGATGACGAGGGATTTGTCTGTTATATTTTTTGGATTTTTGTGAAATTTTATATTGATTCTTATCGGTTGAATTGTTTGTTTAGAATGGACGTTAAGATTGACTGAGTAGTGACTTAGTTATTTCATTTGTGAAAATGATGAATAATTTTGATATTCTGGCAATAGTTTTAAAATTTGTAGATGATGGAAACACATTGAGAACCCTCTGTTTCCAAGCCAGATAATAGGCCTTTCCTTCGAACCACTCCCGAAAAACGCTCAACACAAATGAAATCATTACCTACATTCTAATGGGCGCTAAGTGATATCTGTGCGATAAATCCATCGACATTTAGGATACATCCATTTAGAATTTTTGCCGGGTCGAGCCTGCGGCGATCTTCCGTCGATCGGGTTGAACGGGTTGAAACGGGTTGAAACAATAAAAGCAGGTGGGATTGGTGCGATGTCGATCTTATCGATATGTGCTGTCGCGCGCTCGCCGGCGGCGGCGGCGGGTTAAGCCGCGGTTCCTGCATTGCGACACGGTGGAGTTAAAACGTTTTTATTTTTACGTTACGGCACTGTTTCGCTTTTATCCTTAAGGGTGAGTAGATTTCCAGATTTTTTGGGCTGAATGAGAGCCTATTTTTCAGGATTTCAGGCAGTTGTTGAATAATTTTCAGTGATTGGTACCGTAGGTTTTTTAAGACACTCACAATGGTCATTACAAAACCAGCGTCAGACAGCATAAGCATTGGCATTAGCTGTCTAGCATTAATGCTGAAATTAACCTTTTTGGCGCAGCCATGAGGCACTATTGTTGTACATTACAGTAACACATTATTTTCAATTTTTATTTTGTTACTTGTATTTTGTGTTTCACGAACTGTGTCCAAATAAACTTTATTTTTCTATTCTGTTCTATTCTAATGTTATCTTTTTCTCCTAAGCTACTCGTATTTGCAGCCCGCCCGTTGACTGAAAAGAAAATTGTTCCTCAATCGCCAATCGCCTTCTTTGTATGAGGCTCTTGGTCTGAATTGGAACAGATAAAAGCCAAATAAATTAATTTAGATATTTGGCAATAATACCTATCAATTGAATAATAGGGATGTTGACTGGGAAAAAAAAATACTATTTAGTCCGTCAGTCAGATAATAAAAAAAATATTAGACACATATTTTTTGCTTTATCAAATTAATAAAAAACGGTTTAGATAAAACGCATTAAAGTCGGGGAGTGGGGGCTCGCTACGTCACAAGTCAGTATAAAATGTACCGGCCAGTGACGTCATGATACATTTTTACGCATTGCCTACTCAATGTATTGCCGTAATCTTTTGATTACGTTAAAAAAGAAAACATACGTGTCCAATATTTTTTAATAAGCTACATGACGGACAATTTTTTTTTTTGCCGACGTTCTATTAGACTTCAAACAAAAGATGGACATGCTATCAAAAGAAGCATAAGTATTATTTTAAATCAAGACAGTTCTATTATAGGTAAGAGTAATTTCTAGACCAGTATTGTAAAATCATAGTGCGCGAAAATAATTTCTAACGTCACGATATTATCCTGGACGACCACTACACGTCCATAAAATGTATGGAAATACGTGCACGTTATAAGGTTATCGTGTACGGAATACCGTGTTTACATATTTCCATAAATTTTACTTCCCTGTGTTATCCTGATGCCGTGACGTTCACTGGAAAAAATCTTCGACTTCATCGGTCTACTAATGGCCGATTCCTATAATTTACGGACCGTTAGAGGTTAACATTAAGATTGTTGTATCTTTACCAATAATTAAGCAAAAACCTCATACCTTCGCATAGTAGATCCTCCAATATGGAAGTAGCTATCACAGCTAAAATTACCTTACGAATCTATTTATATGCCCAGTTTGGCAAAATAAAACTATTGGTAGACTTAACGATTCGTTTTGGTTATAGGAACCGAGTAAAACGGCCCGAACTCCACCAAGGCGGAGATGTGCTGGAGATGTCCGAAGCTGAGACGAGAAAATATGTTTTTCAGCTAGGGTGTATCCCCCGAAGCTGTGCGGAGATGCGTACTGGCTAGACTGGAGCGGAGATGTGTGCTGGCTAGAGCGGAACTGAGCTGCTTGCAGTGAGCGTTGGATATTAACGAAATTGTGGTGCACTCACATCTCTTATGGCCTCCGTTGCGCGCCGTGGTCAGCTTGCGAGGCACAGCTTACATCGCCGCTTTGTACCGCCACCGCGCCGCTCAGTTCAATCTCGGTGAGGCACAGCTTGCATCTCCGCTTCGATCGCGCCATACAAATATGATATATCTCCGCTCAGTGGTCTCGACTGAAGCTGAGTGGAGACGAGATCTGTGAATAACGAAATTCTATTGGTTGTTTAAAACACATCTCCTATCCTCTCGTCTCCGCTTCGGTGGAGTCCGGGCCTAAGAGAAGTTGCCAAAAACGACCGCGCTTTTCTTTGAATGACGTTGAGTAGAATATAGTCAAATTTTTCGAGGAATCGACGTAAAAAGCTGGTGTAAAGCGCGGCTCACTTTAGTAAACAATTCGATGAATCAACCGTCACTAGCATTCTTTCATAGGTGTCCCAACTCTAAGGTACATCAAAAAATTCTACGTATTCAATAGAGCTCTCAGAATAAAGAAGATAAAGAAAAAAGCAGATGTAACCATACCGTGCAGCACACGATAAAAAAAATATAAAGGTGAACAACAGTAAGCAAATTGGAGTTTTGTTTTAGTCTACCTTACAAAGGATGTCACGTCGGAGTCAATAAAACAAAATTAAAAAGTTTATCAGAGCTAAAGACACTCATCGGGTTCTTTGTTAGTTTTCCTCTTATATTCCCTTCTACAGACACATAGGAAGGTTGTAAACAGACCACCACTCACACAAGGACAGACCTCTTAGGGCCTGCGCCCACTGGGGTCACGGCACGGCAAGATATTTTTATGCGACTAATAGGAATATGACAATAAAGTTGAAATTTCAATGATGATGCCTAAAGACGTCGCGGTATGTCTAAGGATACGACGGCATCATTGCCGTTGAAATTTCAATTTTATTGTTATACTATTAAGTTATATACTATCCTACTAATATTTTAACGCGAAAGTTTCTGAGTATGGATGGATGTATGGATGTTTGTTACTCTTTCACGCAAAAACTACTGAACAGATTTGGATGAAATTTGGCACACAGATAGATTATAACCTGGATTAACACATAAGATACTTTTTACCCCGATATTCCCACGGGATCCATATTTATGCGGGTGAAACCGCGGGGCGCTGCTGGTTAAGTTATATTTCTATTCGTCGCATAAAAATACCTTGCCGTGCCGTGCCGCCAGTGAGCGCAGGCCCATACTGTAATCACTTGCACATTGAAAACATACGTCCATTGGCTCAAACAAAATTTCAAATTCAGAATATACTCACTGACGCGGCCGCCTGGCCACAAGTTTTTAATACGGCCAAATAGGAAACTGTATGGGAAATGGTTGCACCAAAAAGTAAGTCATAACGAGTGCGCGAATCAAAGGTTTATGTAATGAGGTGCTTCTATTAACTAATGCATGCGACAAAGTTGGATATGAATTTTGTTTTGAGTTTTTTATGTAGTAGGTACTGTTTAAACACGGCTTTTTGTGTGAAGGTGTAAAAAAAGTACTAAGAACAAGCCATGGTCTTCCTTAAATACTACATTAAAAGATGCTATGATGTCACTAATAGATACGTGTGTTTATGAGATTAATGTGCAAACATAAATTGGTATACATAAATTGGAAATGGAACCGGAAAATCACAACAGGGAAAATATTGATTAAAAATGTATGAAGGAAGGTGAAGGACTTTAAAATATATCAATAAATTAAATAAGTCGTAAATCACCTGTACCTATTTAAAAATTGTAGGGAATAAGTAAGAAAAAAATTACAATTGAGGAAGATAATGGAAAGCCGAGAGAAGAAATCATGTGTCCACACACGTGGACACATGATTTCTTCTGATTCTGATTCTGACAGGTCGCTCCATGTAAAATACCAGTATTCAGCTGCATCCAGTTAGACTGGAAGCCGACCCCAACATCCTTGGGAAAAGGCTAGGCAGATTGATTGAGTTAGTTTTAATATTTGGAAACTTACCTTTCTATTCTTTGTTTTATCATCTTCTACGGCGAACTATTCATCTTCCCTCCTTCATCACAATCAGCACTATATCTTACACCGCACTACCACCCAAAATTACCTAGTTTCTGGTAACCTTAAAAATCTAAATATTTTATTTCGCATAAACCTACATGGGCACTTATGAAACGTCAGAAGCTAGGTGCACGGTTCCAATTGGTCGTTTGCTATGTAGAAGAGCCGGCAAGAAACTCCATGGTAGACTTACGTCTTCTACAGCACTATCACTTTTTAAACTCAAAATCTAAAACTGCACCATCACTAATAACTGTTTATTTATTAATGTCATTGTACCTACGTATGTGTATAATTCATCAAGAGCATTTTTTCACACGGGATAACTTCACGAATGCATTCAATCACTCCGGATATGACGATAAAAAATCACCAAATATTCGTATAAACGTGTTCATATCCACAGTTTCAGGTATCCAAGCGTTGTTTGAGAAGCGGCGCGACCGCGGGTGCCTGCAATCAGCTAACCAGATCAGTTGGGAGCAAACACAATTGATAGCAGCCAGTGGCCCATACGCATCTATGTACTAATGCCCTTGTACCTTTGTGATGCGATTTCGTCTTTTATACGATGGGCTTATGTTTTGATTGACTGTATTAAGTAGTAGTGCAAAAAATTGTGCAAGTGATTTATATCCTATATCTTATACTATTTAATGAGCAATATTTGTATATATATTTGTGATCACGTTCTCGAAAACGGTCCTAACGATTTCGATGAAAGTTGCAATATGGGGTTTACGGGGGCGAAAAATTGATCTAGCTAGGTCTCATATCTGGGAAAATTCGTTTTCTCTATTTTCACAGCCTCGAGAATGTGATACAACGTTGGTATACCTGGACGATATGTTTATCTATTTTCACCTGAGCAAAGCTCGGTCGACCAGTTACTTATTAAATGAGCAATATTTGTGTATAAATATATTTGTAATTACGTTTTCGAAAACGGCTCTACCGATTTCGAAGAAAGTTGCAATATGGGGTTCACGGGGGCGAAAAATTGATCTAGCTAGGTTTTTTATTTGTGAAAATTTGTTTTCTTTACTTTTACAGCATCGGGAATGTGATACAACGTTGGTATACCTGGATGCTATGTTTATTTATTTTCACCCGAGCAGAGCTCGGTCGCCCAGGTACTGACAATTATAAGTAAACAAAAAATTAGATAAATAGGCAACCCAGAATCCAATGTTTGTTGTGAAAGTCTTTGGCTGGGTAAGGAAATAAGAAACACTAATTCAGAATACACTATGACCTCAAAACTGCAAAATTTTTAGGTTGTTAAAAGATTTAATAACCAAATACAATGCAGTGATTCGATGTTTATACTTTTGTTGTATCCTTCAATTTAATTTTTTTTTTGCATACCAAACATTTATTGTTCCAGTTCTGGCTGTTTATTTTTTACATATACCTTTAAACCTATTAAAAAACGATCCTAAAAATAAAAGAGCACCAATAATATTTATAAGTAATATTATTAAATATTTTGTAAAGTCAAAGTCAAATCACTTATTTCAAATAGGCCCTTGCAAGTCACTATTATCTGTTTGCATTTGTATCTGTTTGCATCTGAGAATTGTATGTATACCTACGTCAATTTTTTAAATGTTTATCCAATATAATGAGAGTCATCGTAGTTTTCAGAGTTATGTAGTGCACTTATGTGATCATATACGTAATAATTTTGCTGGCGAGAAAGCAGAGCACTGTCTTACCGTAATGCAGAGATTACGTGTAGGTACGTACGGAGGACACTGGGCAGTGCGATTTAACCCCAGACATCCTATTCCCGCTGTGAAATTATTTTTTTATGACCTTATTAGAAGCACTTAGTCCACTTTTTATTTATTATAACACCATTTGAATGTATCAGAAAGTATGTAATATATTATATATTTAGTTACTAATTAACCCCAAACTCATGAGCATTTAACCCTATTGACATTGAAGAATATATTTGACAGCCTTAATTGATTGATTGATTATAACTTTTTTAAAGAAAATTCATGTATTCAGGTACATGAATTTTCTTTAATAAAGTCATAATCTATTTACTAAAACTTTAAGCACAAGTAAAAATAACCGTACCTACAAAGGTTTCTATCAGTCTACGTGCACTTTCAAAATCTAATCTATAGTAATAAATATTTTAAAACGTTTAAGTTAGGTAATTGTAGGAATCCATCGACAATGTCCTCGAAGTTTATCCGTCGCACACGTTATGCAGGAAAATTGCGTTTGCCCACCTACCCGGATGAGCCCGGACGGTTATAACCGATTTCGAAGCTGGCCGTAGCTTCGGGATTGAATTTTTCTCACTTTCCAACACTTATAGTGCCATCAGAAGCCGAGCACACGGCCACTGGATAGTGATTGAAAATAAATGAAGTCAGTACCAAAACTACACATAGGTACGTGCTATGCCGGTAAAATTTTGACTAATCAAGAAGGTTTCTCTTTTTGTTCTCACATACTATTGTCTACATATCTTTTTCATTTCTCCTTTCGCAGGTCTGCTGGAAGAAATTTCTTAAGAAATAAGCAGTACCCTTGTACTCAAATTATAATTATGTCGTATCTGTATGTATTTTACTGTGTGTACATAAATAATAAAATAAATAAATAAAATAAAGTTTTTAGGTTTTAAGGTTGTATCCTTTAATGAACCCAAATAAAAAGCTGTTGGTAAACTTAGGCTGAATTAAATGAGATGACCTAGAGATCAACCCTCATTCCTCGGCACAAGGCACATATTCATAGAGTCAAATTCATATTGGTCTTAAATCTACAAAGGTTTAAGACCAATATGACTGTATAATTTTTAGTGCCCTAACAGGGTGCATGTCTTAATGCTGTGTCATGAAATTTTAATGCATGCCTGCTAACCAGTGTTTTACATGTTAGTAAATAAATAAATAAAATTATTGCACCTTTTAAGTAAATCTTTGAAAACATTGACTAAGGGAAAGGGAAAACAGGACTTATAAGTAAACGAGCTGTTGCCCGCGATTTCGTCTGTGATTCGGGATGAAAACTAGCGTATATCCTTCCCCAGGTCAAGGCCCCTGTGCCAAATTTCATCCAAATCTGTTCAGCCGTTTTAGCATGAAAGCGTAACAAACAAACAAACTCACTTTCGCATTATTTAATATGAGCATGCAAGATGATTTCGTGGCGATCTATGCTCGTACCTTCTCTAAGTTTTCTGAATGAAAAGGAGCATTGGCCCTGCAGTAGGAAAAAAGCATGTCGATATCTACAAACCTACTAAATAACAATCTTAAATTCATTAATTTACTGGCAGCCAACGCACAGTCTAATCCGCTGGGCTAGAAGTATGAAATTTTGCAAACAAGTTCTTTATACCTATATCGAAAATGAGCCCTAAGGAAGGATTTTTGAAAATATACCCCCAAAAGGGGTTAAAAGGGGAAGAAAGTTTCTATGGAAGTTCGTTATTTTGTTGATGGGAAATCACATCGGAGACAGGGCTTATTTTATTATAATAAATCTAACATAAGGAGTCATCAGAGGAAAATCAGAGCAAAAATAATCTCTTTTTATATTCACTTCATTAAAAATATCTCAGCAATGTTTGTGCTGATTTGATGCATCCTGCTTCCTGCGTCATTTTAGTGTGTGAGTGTTTATAAGCATTCACGGTAACTACAACAATAACATGTGCGATGCACATTGTGTTCGTTCATGAACTTGGATTTCCATTTAAATGATTAATTTGCTTCGTTGATTTTGTATCAAAATAGTTTTGGTTAGATGGATTAGTTGTAAGTAGGTTATCTTGTCTTTGGACAGACCAGCTTTCATTTTTGAAGAACCAAACAAAGTTATGTGAAAACGTGGGTGATTGGCAAAGTGCAAAAAATAATCAACTATCGACTTCCTGAAAACAAAAATCTTCCTGAAATCTAAAAAAAAGTTTATTGCCAGAAAATGTATTTGTATCTCCGTAATTAATTCGCCGACAAGCGGGCAGCGAATTAAAAAAAAAAAATCAGGTTTGGGCACGCGTTCCAAGTAGGTAATAAAAATCAGTGTTAATTTCTCAGAATCTTTCTTTTATCTCGTTATCTCTAGATACATATATACATTTCGATTATACATTGCCAACTGGCAGACATTTATTGTACATTTCGTTCGTTTAATAAATACCCTTTTAACTATTTACAATTATACATTTGTCTTTCTTATCCATTAAAGTAATCAGTCGTTTCTCGAAGAATATTAAAATTTCATTTATACATTTACAAATCAATTTACATTAAATTTACGAGATAATTATCATATAGATAAGCTTGAACACATCTGCAATAAAAGTAACAAAGAATCTATCAACATTTACTTTTCTAATCTAAACTCTAGAGATCTAAAATAAATCTAACAATAAATATCTGATATAAATCAAGGGATTTTTAATACCTATGTTATGTACAAGCTCATTGGTTTATCACATTTCATCAGATCCATCATCACGAGGGATACTTAACTAAGAACTCTAGCACTAGCACTATATAGTCAATATGGCCGCCAAACTGATTTGTGTGTTGGTATCGTGCCGTTTGAGAGCTTGGTGGACGTGGGACTTGAAGACATCACTCTCGTGGTGCGTTGTGAAGGAGCCTTCAGTTCATTTCGGACTCGCGGCCTGTCGGCCACTGTAGAATCAGCAGCCTGAACCCTCTTCATCTCTTGAAGCTCAACGTTCGCTGGTCGTGTTGGATGGAAAGCTGATTTCACTACTTCAATAGGTTCCTCGTCAGATTCATCAGTGATCGTTGCGTCGTGCATCGAATTGATTTCTGATTTTGAATCAGCTTTCGATCTGTCAGGGCTAGCGTTGACTGTACTTCTTGGGCTACCACTTTGCCTGCTGCTAGTTGGTGACAGACGAGCACTTGACGTATCCATTGAAGAGACGTTGCTTTGTAAGTGTCTCAACGCTTCGTAAGGATTGATCCCATTCTTTAGCGACAGCTCAGGTGGTAATGATTTCATTGCTAGGTCTGCCGGGTGTGGAGCGAAAGGTAGAAGCCCGTTTGGTGGTAAAAAGGCGCCAGGAGGAGGGATCAGGCCTCCTGCTGGTAAGTTTGCCATCGCTGGTCCGAATTGAAATAGTTCTGCTCCAGGTAACGTTACTGGAGGCGTTGGTATAGAGCCTGGGCCACCTGTTGACAAAGAGAAAGAATATTTAGTGATTTGGTCAAAATAATAAATCTAAGATATTTTTTTCTTTTTTATTGCGGAATAAAAATAATGTTAAAGGTTTTTAGATAGGTCGATAGCGATGAAAAAAATATTGAAATATCGAGCTACCGTTGGCTGATTTGCTAACATGACGTAATATGAGAGACGAGCCCCGCGGGAAGGCCCGCGGCACTCGGGCACTCCGTCTATTCCCTGAACAACGGGGGTGCATAATCGTACTAAGGATAATGTACAATCTGTAGGCGTTTAAAGGCGGCATCACCGAAAGGGATGTTTTTTTAGTGCGATATCGGGAGGGTGAGGGTGCAATATTTATTTATCCGAACACGACGTAGTTCTTTGCAACACAGACACGGCATTCCGTAATTCGGCACGATACGACTCTTTCTGTGACAGAGAGTATCTGTCGGCGCATTATTGATGCAGGGCACGTGTGTAGGTGTTGCAGCGAACACGTGTACACTCCACAAAGCCGAGAGCATCGAGATAAGGAAGTACACCTATCTCCGCACACGCCGGACAAAGAGAGCTCGAAATGTGAAATTTTCATTAGCAGCTGTGTTCAAAAAGTTCTTCCCGGGGAAGCTTTGATTCTCGATAGCGTGTAAGAGAAGCTGGCGCATAAAAAGGACACGACGGAGGCGCAGATTGGGCCACAAAGAGCTCGGAGGTGGTGCTACGTTCGTTTCTCTTTTGCACTTTTTCTGTTTGCAGCAGTGGCAGTGCGCAGACCACTTTAAAAGGCATCGGGGGTGGGAGGGGTCGTAACTAGGGGGTAATTTGGCGAGGTGGGGGCCAATATCGGCGTCGCGCCTGATTGAGGTGATTCCCGATCGTTGAATTTGATTCTGTTTTGCTTTGGCCGTTATTTTTAATTAGCATTTATTGGGTTAACCGGGTCCGGTCCCTAGCGTGGAGAGCATTGTGTGAATACCACGTGTACGAGCGGAATTTACTTAAAATTTTCGTGATGTAATATCTCCGTACTCTTTGATCGATACGCTTCGCTGGGGAAGTTCATATAATCCGTAGTCTTTTGCTTTATTTCCATCATATCCTGATGCAAAAAGAGCAAATCAATGACACATTTTCAAAGTACTTTCGTCTCACGTCTGTGAGCGCGCTACTACGTAAGTTTAATAAAAGTCTGTAGGTGTTTGAGTACATCGCTCCTCGCGTTTCAGCGTCGGAAACAAAAAGTGGCTGGTGGCGCGGTCGCCTACATTGGAATAAAATTGACTCCACACTCTCTCGAACGTGAAGGCAGTGCTTTTTTGTACGTTTAGTAGGTCCCCCCCACTTCCCCCCGTGGTGCGGACTTCAGCGGGTGGTTTTGCTTCGGTCGGGCCGGTGTTGTTTTGCAGAGTTCAAGAGTCGCTTCTTTTATTTGAGCCGCTTTTGCGTTGTACGGCCTTGAGGGGCGGTACTGTTGCGAGCAACATGTTTTTGAGTGCTGTTTGCTAAATCGGGAATTTTTAAATTAACAAATACCGTTATTGTACGCCGATCGGAAGTTTAAGAGGTACTCGAATGTTCTGATTTTGTAATACAATTCTTTTGCTGAAGCGTTTGATACGACTTTTTCAACAAACATTTTAGATACTTTTTCATAGAAACTTCTCTACCTACTCTTTGCAACCAACGGTAGCGTCTATCAAACTGATATCACGCACACAAACAAAGTTTTTGTTCATAAAATGTTAGAAGTGACACAAAAAAATATACGATACCTTTTATAAGCGAGGCTGTCTGGTCTCGCATTTGTGGCGGTCTGAAGTAGTCTGCCCACGCATAGTTGAGGTAGGCCGCATCCAGCCAGCCGGGGTTCAACAGGAACGGGCTGAATGCACCCGGGTGACCGTAGCCGTAATCTGCAACAAAAGAAAAAAAAGTTGTAATGTCTTGTTGAGGACATATGGAGGAAATAAACACAGTAAAAATACCCAGAAGATTTGATTAATTTTCATTGTGTCCTGGACTTGTATTTGGGAGTAAAAACATGTTTTATGTGTCTAGTCAGTTCTATTGATCTGGTCTATCAGAACCGGAATCCGCAGTCGCCGCCAAACGACAATGTAAGTCATAGTACGGATCCAAGGAATGGCTTATTAAGTAGATATGGACGCGGCGAGGTCACTAACGTCTTGATCCACGTCCGCAAGCACTAAAGTCACAAAGGGTGGCCGTAAAGGCGGCGACACACGGGCCGCGCTCTGTTTACCGCCCGACGACTATAACAAGGGCTCTGTATACAAAACGAGCCAGTTTACTACTGCAGTTAGCCGGCTCCTCTGTGCCATACGTTTTTACGACCCTCCAACGTCACGTTGCCTTTCGCCTTTCATAGCGAAACGCTCTTTTTATTTGTTTAATCGATACACTACTGAAGACAGCGGCCATCGTCTATTTTCGTGTTTTTACTACATTTTTAATCCAATCTTGAGACATCCCAATTGATGCGATCAGGTGTAACGTTTTTATTACCGGATTAAACTGTTTACGAGCACTTTGTCTACTTTGTTTTGAACTTTGTATACGCGGTGCTTCTTAGCGACTCTTAATACGAAGTTTGTTGTTGCGAGTTTTGTTTGAGTAGCCTAATTATATCGTAACCTAAACAATGCATGTATGGGTCTCAGTCTTTTGTTTTTACTTGGATTAAGTTTTTATCGCGTACTAAAATGTTGACGAAACAATTAGTTTATTCGTGTAAAGTGTACCCCTTTCCGCGGGGAGATTAGCGAGTGCCTCGTGAGAGCGTATCCCAGATCGCGGGCATTTTAAATTAAGAACTTGATGGATGGCCCGTCGCGCTGTCACGCACCGATCCGGAGCTGAGAAGCGCTCCGACATCATGGAACAATAATAAGTTAAATGTGGAACTCGGAAACGGGCCGCTCCATTTGTTAATGCCAGTATTCAATTAAATTCAGTTCCCCGACCCTTTGCATATGCGGGGCTCTGAATATTAACGCGGTAAAGAGAGCATTTCTAATGTTGAGAAGTGGTATATGATTACTGAGTGCTTGAATTAATATTAATTCGGGTAAGTGGGGACGTTAACCGACACAGACTTTGTTCGGAGTACATTTAAAGCTAATTTTATACACTAAATATTTTCAGTAGGACTGGTAAGAAGTATTGTAATTTTTTTGTTTGCTTTTCTATTGTACCAGTTTCATTACTACTTGACCGTATAATTTAAACTAAGACAAGACGGGTTGTGAAACTTAGTGATCTTGACTCGAAATTCACCATTGATTTTCGCATGCCAATCGTCACCGAACTTCGAAACGATATAACAGAAGCGCGCCGTTCAATTTCCGACGACATCCAAATATTCGAACCGGAATTCGAAACAAAAATACTGCACTCGCACTGTGAAAGTGTTGTGAATCTATAAAGTTATTTCTGCGTCCGTTAATCACCGCCGACCTAAAAATGTACAATGGTTAAGAATGTGGCTCGGATCAGAACACGTCGCGGCCGAATTCGTACCGCTCGAGACGAATAAACGGACCATACGACATATAAGTGTCAGAATGAGCGTTAAATATCTCGACGAGATGAGATGCGAGCCGGTTGTCACTCGTAAATTAATGTTAAGGAGTCTTTTGAATAAATGGAATCAGAGTTATGGCTCATAATTTGGAGGGTGGCGACGATGCTCCATAACTAACACCGCATTTATACGTCTTTGTTTAATTGTCTGGTTTATGGCGATTTAGTGCTATCAGTTCTTGATCTGAATGTGGAAATGGTGGGAGGAAACACGCGATTTGAAAAAGAAGTGGAAGTTGAAGTTTTATGAGCGATAATTTGTAATCGACTTCCGATTGAACGCTCTTGATTGTTCTTACCCAAAGTAGCAAGTCTTAAAATAATATTATAATAAAGACAGCTTCGAACAACAATCCCTAGAACATAGTATCGGTCGATATACTGCGGGTTTGGAAGGAAATATATGGCCCAACTTCTCCAGTAGTTTCAATGACTTTTAGTTAAATTTTCCATAAGTTGTTTGGTAATGTTGGCAAGGTCCTCGGAGCCGGGTGGTTATGAGGGTCACTGCTATGGATGCGGTATTTTAGCAGCTAGCAGAGACATAAAATCCATATTTTAGAAGCACCGGCCTCGGGGTGCAGGCGGGGAGATCAAACGGGACTTTACGACGCGGCCCGAGATTGTTTACATCTGTTACAGCCACCGCCGCACCAACGAACTGGCGAACTTGGTAACCGCTGGTACACCAAGTATTATACCGATGTACCGTGCCGACGAGATTCTAGAATATGCCTGAATTATTCTGAACGATAAAATTGCGTTCTAACACGCAGTAATAGAAAGCTATCTCGTTTCAATAGAATGGGAAGCGGAATTAGAAATGATACTCGTGGTTCGCAAATTCAGTTACTGTCGTCAATAAAATATTCGCACAGACGTTTTTCAACATGTGTGTTTTAATTGTCTAAACAGATGTATCTTTGATGAACTTTGGTCTAGTTTTGGAACTATTTAAATAATTTAAAAAACAGTAGATGTGATATTTAAACGGCAAAACATTGGGGATCGTAATCCGCAAGACAATTTTCATATCCCCTTACGTCAAAGAAAATAGTGATGCGAAAATGTAATTTTTATATCCGCATTAAAACTAAAACTAAATATACCGAGCGCTAAACCACGTCAAAAACTATTTATTTACTTGGATAATGTGTCTAAATGTTAGTTATTTTACTAACTACATGTTAATTAGAGCGTACGGTCATTAAGACAGCTCCATTGATCGCTTTATGAACTCGTCTTCTTTGAAGTTTATCGCCCAAGGATGTTAGTTTTTCCGCATACTGTCTTTTTATTATTGGTCGAAGTTTGGGCGCAACTGTTTGTTTACACAGACGTCTCGGTGCACGTTGTAACATCTAAAATAGATTTGTGGTGTGAAAACATTATGATTTGAGTTTAATTTGTTAATTGTTTTGTGTGTGTAGTTGGATGATTATGATTTCTTCGCTTGATTGTGATTGATTGCGTCTGTCGCAGATTTAGCGGTCGATTTTTTTGGACAACTCAATTGTTAGAGCAGTTTCTAGATGTAATTTTATTGGTATTGATTGAATCTCTTCACTGGTAGTTTGTTTGGGTTATTTGATAGATACCTAGTAGTTATTGATTCGTTTTGTCTCTGCCAAATATTGTTTCAAAACTTTCCGCATTGACTTTAGATGTATAATTTTTTATGTTTTTTCTTAATTTCTTGTTGTATGCTTTTATTACTACAACTTTCTAATTTAACCTTCCAATAGCAGGACTTTGTTCATAATTCAATTACTACATAATCTGCGAATCTTTCCCCACGCAACAAACTAAGAAGCTTCATGAACATTGACCTTCACCATCCTCATATTAATTGACTTGTATATTTAGACATTTACACAGCACACGAAAGTATAAAAGCGTGTTCTTGTAAACACCAATAACCATTTATAAGCCCCACGTCAAAACATGACGCTCCTTAATGTTAACTCCTTTCTCACATAAAAGCAGACAATCGGTGTTATTTCGAGAGAGAGCTGTCTTAGCCGTAATTCTCAACGTAGTGAGGAGATTAAACTGAGGAGGCAATTAATGTCCCAATGATTGACTGTCTCTGTTTCGTTCACACAGATGTCGGATAATTCGGTCGGTCAAATTTTTCCCCGCACTATTTTTACTGAATTTAAAAAAAAAATAGAGTAGTTTGAGTCTCGCGTGTAAAAAAGTATTAGATTTTAAATGTATCAGAAATAAAACTCGTTTGAATGTGGTTGAATGTTGCGGCGCCGCAAAATCGACCTCGGCTCTGTGGACTGGCGAGGAGCCAGCGACTCGCGCACGCGCATCCAACTAACGTTTTACAAAGATTGATCATTTTTTTATTGTTTCTGTATGATATCTGACAATTGGTGATAAATGCCAATCTTTTTAGTGTAGGAAGCAAAAAACTAGGTCGATACGTTCGTTAATTTTGGATGGGGTAATTTGCGCGTATGCTGATTACCTACTTGTCTCGATGTAAAATTTTTGCAAAATTGAATTTGATTTTGATTTATTTTAATTATTTTGGCAAATAACGCGTTATTAAAATTTAAAGTAGAATAGAATATAAAAACGATAATTGAAAATACTTATGATGATCAGTTAAACATTCTAATAGCGATGTTTCTTTTGGATGGTTGTGAACATTAAATTCTTTAGAGCAAATTAAAAATATATTTTTTGAAAACCTGACCAATAAAATGAAACCTATACAATCATATTTAGGTACTTCATAAGATAGAGAACCTAAACAAGAAACTAAGGTCCCAAGAACAAAGTTTGAAAGTAACTCTGAAGTAGTTAGAAACTTACTTTGCTTGGTTCTGGGCTCTCTGGGGCCGTCGACGGTGACTTTGATGGCTTTCATGTAGGTGGCTACCTGGTGAGGAAACGAGCTGATGGTGATGGTCAGGGAGAAGGACTTCCCTCTTCCACTGCGACCCACGAACCTCAGGTCATTAAACTTCGCGACCTGGTTCTTCATCACCGCGGTGCAGTTCCTCAATTCTGCCATAGAATTCTCATCATTACCAGCCTTTATCGTGACCATAGTGCCATCCTGCACATCATCCAAAGCCACCACTTTGAAAGCCACCGGCAGCGACTTGTTGGACCTCCAGTGGCCGGGCAGCACCGAGCACAGTACCGCCGGGGAGCCGGTCTGCACCAGCTCACCGTGGCTCTGCCGGTAGTACTCATGGATATGAGCATAAACGTCCGCCATGCTGGGGGCCGGAGGGCTCGCGTGCGGGAGGTGCATCGACTTCAGTCTACCCTCTACGAACACCGCACCGACTCTCGACACGCCACTGAGGTCCTCTGTCACGCCACTGTAGTCTCTACACACTTTGGTAAAAGTTTCAAAACACGCGAACGGTTTACAAACTCGCGGGAAGTGAGCGTCGCGTGCGCGGAGCGCTCGGAAAGTTGTGCGAAGTACGGGCGCGAGACTCCGTGTGAGCCGCGAGCTGCGAGCAGCGTCTACACCACTTGTTGGGCGCGGACGACAAGACGCCGGGGCGGGGGACTCGGAAAAATAAACGGCGGCCGGGTGACTCGCCGACACCGCAAGCCGAAGACGCACGACGCGCACCGAAGTCGTGGCGAAGGACGCGTGCTCGCGAGAACTCAGTTTCAACTGATGACTGTGATACGACGCGACTTTTTCCGATGGTCAATATTTTGCGTTCGCGCGGTCGCCGCCCCCACCCGGGTGGCGGCCCCTACGTCTCGTAAAAAGCGGGAAGGAGACGAAGGGTGCGGGTGATGCGGTGTCGCGGCGGGAACGAGCGGGACGGCCGCGGTCGGTGTCTGCGTTTTTATAAAAATGCTCGTTGGAGTGGGACGCCGGCGCTCACCGCCGCCTAGTGGGAGAGGGATGGGTGGATTTTTTTGAATCACCGCGGTGACGTATCGCGAGGCGGCGGTAATTAGGCCGCGGGGCGGCGGGAAACCGCGGCCGGCGCGAAAACCTATCAACGAGCTCATGAAAAATTATGATTTTCATGTTTGGAGTCGGCTTCACTCGCGGGGTGGCACTTCATTTTCGCTAAAGCACGCGAGGAATTTTGATGACAGGGGTTTTGACTGACACTTTTAATCACGCCTGATATTTGGTGGACTATTTTTGTAACACAAATGAGTGTAAAATAGAGTACTGTGCTCAATTTTTATAATAAACTTATGACGATATTTGTACTGAATTTTCTCTGTGAGGTATATCTAATATTTTAAGTGCTTATCATACGATTTTTAAAATCCAAATTCAGGATCATCTACGAAAGAATAGGTAAAAGTATTTCTACGTCCTTATTGTAATACATTACAATCAAACATCTAATGTAATGTAACAAAAAACAAAAATTAAAGAATTAAAACAGAAGTCGAAAAATTCGCGTAACTACAAAGAGTTGATACGGCCCGCGTCCGCGTGCGGTTAGCCGCGTGTTGCGGTGTGAGAGAGCGATCGCGGCGTGCGAGCGAGACGGCTCGCGAGGGGGCGGAGCCAGGGCGGGCCGGCCGGAAAACTTGTGCGGAACTTTCCTGAGTTTCCCGCGCTTTCCGCGAAGCGACGCGCGGCAATGGACGCGTTGCCGAGAACAAACTTGCGTGATTCATGTGAAATTCAATAAAATTATGTTGGAACTGTTTTCTGGTGATTTTATTTGTGATTTGTCGTCGTTGTAGTGTCCCTTATGTTGTGATAACTTTCTAAGAAAACTGCTGTTTGAGTTTATTTGATGTAGATGTAGGTATTTAAAGATAAAGTGACGTGAAATAAATAATATTTTATTTGCAATAGTAGGTTTTGGCAAACCTATGAGAGTACATTCAGAGTGTACACAAACATTCTAAGAAAACAACTTTATCAGGTGTTAAAAACCCAATTTACCGAATTTTACTCTGGTGATAAGGAACCACAGGGGTAAATAACACCAGTCTTCGGAACCGGATAATTAAAATTTATAAGGTTATGCCAAACTCTTCTTATCAAAGGTATAAATATTTACAGCTTTTATCTAAAACGAGGTAGACCCAAAACAGTCCCATTGTTTTACGAAAACTTATGGTTTTTATGAGGGGCGGTCCCTTTGGCGGCCTGTCTATTGTATCAATATGGCGAAGACTCTATTGTCTATGCTCCTGCCGTAAAGTTTGCACTTTATGGTTTGAAGTTTGCGAATAAAACAATTTGCAAGGTATCGTAAAGTAGGTACCTATAGATTTTTATTGCCGAGCACATTTGTGGGTAGTTCGGTTATCTCTATGGTTAGTAACGGTTCTGGTATGTAGGTATATGGGAAGTTTATGGTTTTGGGTAAAGAGTTCTGTAATTATTTTATTACTTTTTTTTACAATTTTTGGGGAGCAATTTGGGTTTTGTCGGTTTGATATTTGTGTGGGGTTATTAAATCATTTAGCTTTATGTGGTGGGTGGTTAAGTTTTCGAACATTTATATTGTTTAGGAAAAGGGAGAGTGTAATATCTATCTATAAACTTTATACATGTAATTTATTGTCAATACCGACTTTTTCATAGAATTTTCCATCAAGGCTAAGTAATAACAGCCGCACGGGTCGATCGATCACGTTAAGCTACGCTTGCCGCGGTAGGTCCGAGGAAGGGTGACCATCTTTGCATACCAAGACCCCTCCGTGCCTCGGAAAGCACGTTAAGCCGTTAGTCCCGGCTGTCATTCGTGGATCTTTGACAGTCGTTACGAGTCGTCAGAAGTCCGAAAGTCTGACAACCAGTCTCATCAAAGGGGTATCGTATTATCCAGTAACTGGTTTGTAGAATCAGATAGGTAGTCGTTCCATGTAAAATACCGGTATTAAGCTGCATCCGGTTAGACTAGAAGCTGACCCAAGCATAGTTGGGCTAGGCAGATGATGGAATAATTACTGAAAAATAATGAGTTAGTATGTAACTGCAGCAAAGCAGAAGATAATTTATCTCGAATGACGAGTAGTTTAATAAATGTGGAATAAAGAGAAGGTTGCTTTGAGCCTCAATTAATTAGGAATAAGGAAAGAAAATCTTGATTATACAGGGTGGCAGGGACATCATCGCGAAAACTGATACCATGGATTCAGTACATGGTTCTGAACCCCTGCGTTAAAATATTACATAGGTTATTTAAAAAAAGAACAGCAGTTCCATACATTTGGACCGCACACTTTTCTATGAAACAGCAGACTTTTTTTAAAATAACCGATGAAAAATTTCAACATATGCAGGGTTCAGAATCATGTACTGAATCCATGGTATCAGTTTTCGCGTCGATGTACCTGCCACTCTGTATTAACTGTTAGCGGGTTATACTCGGTAAAATGACAATTGATTGCAATGGGTTTCATTTTGCTAGCTTTACGTTGTGGATCAGACGATTTTTTGAAAGCTATGAAGCAATAGATTAGCGATATCCTTCAAACTCTCAGATTGTGTGATTGAAGGTGTGTTACGCAATTAGGGTGCAGAGCCTTGAGACATTGTACATAAAAAGAGTACATGTGCAATTGAGCGTGCATTACAGGATAATGTATATAATCTGCGTTCGTAATTCATTTGCCAAACATGTAAACAAACACGATTTTTAGGAAAAACAACTGTAATGCCTACAAATAAGGTTCAGTTTGTGCTACAACTTCATATTTATTATGACTTTTTCAACAGTACTAGTCGGTCTAAAATCACCTTTATTTATCGTGTTTGTTTACATGTTTGGCAAATAAATTGCGGACGCAGAAAAGGTAAAAGTTTTATTATTGTATTAGATAATTGATAAGTATGTAGAAGATAATAATATATCTCGTTGGTTATCCTATAAATTAATAAATACCACTGGAAGTACCTCCCACGTAGCAGCTCTATTTTATTAGATTAGATTTTAGAATCAATTATCATCATCATCTCAGCCGAAAGACGTCAACTACTGAACATAGGCCTCCGCTATGCACAACCACTTTGACTGGTTCTGTGTTTCGGACTGCTTCCCACATCCAGCAGATTCCTGCAGCCTTCACAAAGTCATCGGTCCACCTTGTGGGAGGTCTTCCAACGCTACCTACGTCTTCCAGTACGCGTTCGCCACTCCAGAACCTTTCGGCTGCAACGGCCATCTGTTCTGCGAGCAATGTGCCCTTCCCATTGCCACTTAAGGTTGGCAATTCTTCGGGCTATGTCGGTTACCTTGTTCTCCTACGGATCTCTTCATGTCTGATTTGATCATGAAGGGAAACTCCAAGCATAGCCCTCTCCATTGCCCTTTGGGTGACTTTAACGTTCTAATAAGGCCCATTGAGAGCGACCACGTTTCCGTGGTCATAACTGGTAACACGCAATGGTCAAAGACTTTCGTCTTGAGATACTGCGGTATGTGGAACGAGAAAATATTGTGTAACTTCCTGAACGTTGCCCAGCCGAGTTGGTTTCGATGATTGACCTCTTTCTCGAAGTTGGATCTACCTAGCATTACCATCTGTGCAAGGAAGGATGTCTGTCTAGGATGTACAAAATGCTTGATTAAAAAAATACTGTGAGTCTTTAAAATAAATAATACGTGACAGATAGTTTTAAACACTTACATTTTCAAAATGAAAAGTATGAACAATTTACGACCACTAAACTAATTTGGAATAAACTAGCCTACTACACTGAGTGATATTTTTCCGAAGTCATAACTTTTTGAAAGGTTCTTTCATTATCTTAATATAAAGTTTTCACACGAAACGTTATTAAAAGTTTTCTTAGGTTACTAAAATAGCACTTTTACCGACTCTATTAACAGGCGATAGCTATTTTGACTCCACTGTGCATTTATTAGGCAAAACATTCGTTCCACATTTGCATTGTGTGCGAATATAAAAAACACAAACTGACAGATTTTAATAAATTCTGTGATGAAACCATTCCGGATTATACAGAAGATATTGCAGAAGTTGGTTTCATCCGGGCGGGCGGGCTAGCCTAAGACCGCGAAATGAAAAATCCCTGTCTCAGCTTAGCGCCGGCTGCACGTCTGTCTTAACCGTAAAATGCCTGTCAAATGCGGCAAATGCCTGTCAAATATTACTTTCAAATTATTCAGACCTACCTAACTGGACAGTTTCTCCAAGATAAACATACTCGTCCAAAACTTCGAGTGAAGCGTCTCCGATCTTCATGAGAGTGGGTTTTACATGGAATTTGACATGACCTTTGTCTTGTCCATGTTGATTTTAAGACCCGCTCTTTCGGAAGCTCTACTGAAGTCATCGAGCATTTTACTGAGGTCCTCCATAGTCAGCCATGACTACTGATATATCGTCAGCAAACCGAAGCTGAGTGATGTACTCGCTATTGATGTTGATGCTAACACTTTCGGAGAGATAACGTCTCGAAACTCTATCAGTAGGTATATCAAATTAGGTATTAATGTTTTTCTCAGCCACATCTGATAAAGTATGTTTCTAGGCTATCTGGAAAGTTTAGGTGTAAGTACGTTGGTTAAAAGTATTAGGTTTTAGGTTAGTGAAACGCAAAAGGTCAATGAAAATATTTTGTCAGAAACAAAGTCAAGATATCTAACACTTACCTATATTTATGTTTCCTAATCAAGAAGTTGTCAAAATACCGCATAAAAAAATCAATCTTCAAGAATGAACTATAAAAAGCCGATTGTAGAGCATAATCAAGTTTGAAAACAACATCTCAATGAAGAAACGTCATAAAATTTAGAAAGTTCAAATACTAGGGCTGATGACACCGCTGTTCTCACAGGGGTTGTCAAAGAAATTCACTCAATTACGCCAATAAAAATAATATTGTAGCAAAACATTGGGAGCTTTGAAGTTCGCGCCGGTAGCTACCGAGCGGTTTTGTGCAAGCGCACTAAGCCCCACAAACAATGCGTTTGCGCACAATACAACTTCGGCTTCTAAGACTTCCTATTATGTTGGGCCAAACATTGGCATTGGCGCATTGTGGGCCCTTTTGTTACCTATTTACCGACTTTTGGGTTGTTACATTCAAGGGGATGCTGACAGAAAGCCGCTCGCTAACTCGCAGAAAAAATGTTCTCAATCTCTGTTCGTGAATAGATCCATCGACGGCTAAATAATAAGTTAATTGAGTTGTAGTATTTAGGAAAACGATTATTGTGTTTTTTGGTTAAGTTAATTAGAAATAAATCATATTTATCGTTGCCTGTGGCTGTTCAGTGTGCACAAAGTGTGAGCGAGATCCAGCGCCCGTATCCATCTGCTTCTGTTCGAGCTCATACACACACACACACACACATACCCATACACACTCATACACATACACAAAAACAAAACAAACACACAGGCACACAAACCACTCAAGAGCATGCATGCACTAAATTGGATTCCTACATTTTAAGTTATTTTATTTTAAATTTTTTATGCATAAATTGTTATTGTTCAAAAAACGGGTGAAGACACTGATTCCTGTTACACAGGTACCAACCACCAAGCTCAGGAGTCAGGGTTTCAAATTAAAATGTAACAACTTTTTTTTTATGTCAATAAAACATTTTTACTTATTATTAGCTAGAAGCTAACTCATATAAGTTCTATTGTTATTGGTGGTAGTAGCGCCAACTATTGGCTAGATAGCTATTCATAAAAACATATTAACTTTTGTTGCTTTAACGAATCACGGTTGGGTGTGCGTTATACTGAAATCTTGAACGATGTGACTACATTGTGTACTAAACTATGTATAAAAATGTGCCTAGCCTTTTCCCAACCACGTTGGGGTCGACTTCCAGTCTAACCGGATGCAGCTGAATATTTTTCATGGACCGACTGCCTATCTGACCTCCACAATCCTTTAACTGGGTAATACGATACTAATTGGTAAGACTGGTTGTCAGACTTTCGGGCTTCTGACGACCTGTAATGACTGTCAAAGATCCACGAATGACACCAACGGATTAACGTGCTTTCCGAGGCACGGTGGAGTCTCGGTATGTAAAGATGGTCACCCGTCTACTGACTAACTCCGGCAAGCGTAGCTTAAGCTGGTGGTTCGGCCTGTGCGGCTGTTATTACTTAGCCATGACCTCCCCAACACGAGTACCAAAATTATCCTTAATTAGATGTGTTTAATGAACGTCAATAAGCACCTACAATGATACTGTAGTGGCTGAGTTCTCTTACTTCAAAACTAAGATATCTAGCCATAACGATGTTCTAGCTTTCAGTGCGCCTAAGTGCCTTTGTAAAGCTTTTTTTTTCGTCAAAGCATCTTAACAAATTAAAACTACATTTACCATAAGAAATCTCCTCACATTTAACCATCGTATTGTAACATATGTTCGAAGCGTAGGTTACAACATAATCGTTTTACGGAAGTAGGTACGGCCGACGACTGCTGGGTTAAGGGTTCGATTCCGAACAATAACGATCGCCTAATTGCCTACAAATGTTTCTTTTGCCTCAGTGAAGGGTTAAAGACTTTTAAACGGTCTTAAAACTTGTAAGGCAGTTGTGGGGTATTTAAATGAGGTTACGCCTTTCTTTAATTTGGGATTAATTTTGTGTAGGGTCTTGTGATCATTAGGATTGCTGATTTTTGGTTGTTATGACTCAGGCCTGAGCCTGAGTCATAACAACCAAAAATCACACAACAATACAGTGAAGCATACCAAAACTACACCACCGCTCTGTACATACACGCTCACACGCACACATCTACAACCTTTTACAATGACACTACTATCAAACTACACCACACAAAGTGCACACATGTTTACGAAACCGGCTTCACTTCACTGTTGATTGCGCTCTGTATTGGTCTTTTATTTGGTCTGAGGACTCAAGTTTCTCTATTAATTATTTGCATATTTAAGGAAAGAACCTTAAGTAGTACTTAGCCAGTATTTTAACGAACAATAATAAATTGGTTCTGAATCTGGTGTCCTCCGTGCCTCGGAAAGCAAGTTAAGCCGTTGGTCCCGGCTGTCATTTGTGGATCTTTGACAGTCGTTACGAGTCATCAGAAGCCCGAAAGTCTGACACCAGTCTTAACAAGGGGTCTCGTATTACCTAGTTACTGGGTTGTGGAGGTCAGGTAGGCAGTCGCTCCATCTAAAATACTGGTATTCAGCTGCATCCGGTTAGACTGGACGCCGACCCCAACATAGTGGGAAAAGGCTGGGCAGATTGATTGAAACTGGTGGCAACAACATTTTTTTCTAAAATAAAACAAGGTAAAAATATGTGTTTTTGTGTGTAATCAAGTTTTTTTTAATACAAAGTTTATCGTAAAGCTAAGTAAAGAAGTATCCATTATTATCAATTAAAATACAGCAAAGTACCAATAATTAAATCCATTTCACTTCAAAATACATTAAAATAATTATCCAAAAAAATGTTCTTATACAATATTTACTCGACCTTTTAATGCTCAAGAGGTGTCATAAAAAGTACGTTGCACATACATAATAGTTCAAAATCAATTTAGAAGATACTTGAATTGGTCCTGCTGTGTTATTGAGCTATTGGTCCGCAATGTTGCTAAACGTTGAGCTCACACAAAACTGTGAATGGTCCTTGAGTACGCGCGTATGAAGACCAAACGCAGCTTCGTAATTGGCCACTTGAATTTTAAGAGAAACCGTTCCGGATATAGAGTTAGGAATGGAAAGATGGTGCAAGATAATAATTGAGAAAAAGTCTTCCAGAAAAATGCATCGTTAAATAGTTTGATGGCATATGTAGGCAACCGATTTTTTTTGTGTTTGTCTACATTATGGCTATATTTAAAATTGCGCTGTGATCACTAAAATATAATTGGAATCAAAGCATAGGTAACTAAAATATGTCTTTTCAGTAAATGCGCTTAGCGCTAAACATATTTAACTAACTTCATTCTGTTTCTGTCATATTCAAATGATTGACAGAAAGAGAACGATGTTTTAAATTCGATATGCGCTAAATATATTTCGTGATTTGTGGCAAGTGGGTCTTAAGCGCACGCGAAACTGAGAACGAAGCGAAACGAAGCTAAGTGAAAGAAAGAAAGAAAAATTGTTTATTCTGCACAAAAAAAACGCACATTACAACAAAATTACATAAAATACACACAAAGTAGCCAACAGCCTCGTGTTCAAGCAGTAAAGGTTTGACAATTTTATCTATTGCTTGATGTCAGGGCCAATGCAGGGACCAAAGACAAACGAAGCTAAGTTCGCTTAGCTTCGCTGATGTAGCTACCGCATCTTTTCGTATTTCGGTTCATAGTTCGCAATGTGAACCAAAGTATGAAAAGATACGAAGTTAAAAGAACTTAGCTTCATTTCGCTTCGTTCTCAGTGTGGCCTGCACTTAAGGGCAGATAAGGAAAAGTTGAACTTGAACTTTGTTCACAATCTGAGCGCCATTTTTTTCAGCATTAAAATGAAAAATGTAAAAAACATGTTCATGTCAATTATTGGATTATCAGAGTTTCACCAATAAAATTGAACGCGGTCAGCCAATCTAAACCGCACTCAAGAGCTGTCAGTGTCAAAATTGTTATGAAATATTGTACACTGACAGCTCTTGAACGTGTTTTAGAAATGCTGATTGCGTTCAGTTTCATTGGTGAAATCCGCCATAATCGGAGAAATTGGGCATCATCCAGCATAAGATGTGGTAGTCCTGTTGACTTTATTATTACAAATGTAAGCGAAAATGATTTTCTATAAAATTATTTTCTATTAATAATTCATGTCTTGCGAGCAAACCATTCACATAATTCCTCATGCCTATTCTAACAGACTCCTAACTCTACACCCATCATCGAGCTAGCGGCAAGTATTGTGCAAATAAAGTAAATCCGGTAAGCGCCCGCGGCGATGTGTATGCAGTCCTTTACAGGTGAAGGGTGCCCAACAATAGTTGTAGGAAGTGGATTTTGAGACCATTTTGTTGAAAAGGAAGTACCTAATTACTGCAAAATCCGATAATTTTATAATTATTTTCTGATGCATTTTTTTTTCCTTTTTTGATATACAGTACCTTAGTACATATTATTGGTCATAAAGCTGATTGTATAATTTTGTGTAGGTATCCGCTTTCATGTTCGCGAGGAGCTCGTGGCTAAGTAACAACAGCCGCACTGGTCGATCCATCTGGTTAAGCTACGCTTGCCGGGGTTGGTCAGTGGATGGGTGACCATCTTTACATACCGAGAATCCTCCGTGTCTCGGAAAGCACGTTAAGCCGTTGGTCCCGGCTGTCATTCGTGGATCTTTGACAGTCGTTACGAGTCGTCAGAAGCCCGAAAGTCTGACACCAGTCTTACCAAGGGGTATCGTATTACTCCACTCTAGTTGGGAAAAGGCTAGGCAGATTGATCCGCTTTCATGTTCGATCTTAGAAAGTGCAGTGTGTTTGTGTAATTGTTGAGTTTAGGATATAGCTATCAACGATAAAACGATATAGCTATACTACATTTGAAATAAGATTAGACATTTAACTGAACTTTTTTTACAGTCCATTCAACCGATTTTGACCTCTATTACGTTGGTGGCAAGACAAATAGCAGCTGCAGTAAACAGTTGGTATTGTAACCACTTTTTTGCTTTTAATGCCATCCTTATACGTACAGTATAGAAGTCAGAATCGGTTGAACGGACTGTATAAAAGTTTTGTTTAATTGTCTAATCTTATTTCAAATTGAGTATATCATAATCAGTTTTTATAATGAGTACTTACACAAGATACTTTGTTTTCGACGAACAAAAAGGCTCATGTGAACATTCTCCTGCATCCCAATTTATTTGGGGTGGGCACAGCATATCTTTGTCTTCAAATACTTCTCTATTAGTTCCTGTATATTCTACCTACACAACACTGATACATTGACTGATGCATTCTTACAGATTATTCCTGACGAACGGCTATTACTAAAATAATATAAAAATAGATTGTGAACACACGGGATTTCGCGGATTTTCCTGTGTATGTTCTACGAACTATCCAAAGTAGTATAAAACTATATGGAAAAAAAAGACTCTCAAAAAATATCAGAAGCGAACTTACTGCCACAGGTTATTTATAAATCCTCACCTTCCGCCTGACGCAGGTCCTCACCGGACACGGTTGTTTCGGGAGGTTCCTGTTCCGCGTAAGGCGGGAGGAAACGCCCGGGTGTCACCACTGTGTGGATCGCCCGGAGGACACGGTGGAGCATATGGTGGAGGTCTGCCCGGCTTGGGCGGAGCATCGCCGTGTCCTTACGGAGGCGATCGGCGGCGGCGATCTCTCGCGTCCGGTCCTGGTTCAGGCCATGGTTCGGAGCGAGAGTGCATGGGAGGCCGTCACCTCCTTCTGCGAAGTAGTTATGTTCGCGAAGGAGGAGGCGGAGCGCGCGAGGGAGATGCAAGCTGTACGCCCTCGCGGCCCTAGTCGCCGCAGGAGACGCCCCGGGCGTCGGGAGTCGAGAGCCGACTTCCGGCCACCGGAGGCTCGGGCTTGCGGACGGTGAGCAATGGGCAGCTCGCCGTCCGATAAGGACCAGGCCCGTATCGACGGCGCGCTGTGTTCCACGCGCGCCTCAAAGAGATTTCAGCACCAACCGACGGGGTCGAAATACCAATGCCTGCTGGGGTTGCGGGTTTGTCCGAAAGGGACAACGCGGCCCCGGCACACAGGCAACGGAAGGAACACGGGTGGGTTTTAGTCAGTAAAAGTCTGACACACCCTCTCGCTCTGCCCAGAGCGGGAGAAGTCATTTGATGATTTCCCATCTTGAAAAAAAAAAAAAAAAAAGGTTAGTTATAAAAGAGTAACCGTGGAGTTTCTTGTCGGCTCTTCCCCATAGGAAACGAACAATTGGAACCGCGCACCTAGCTTCTGACATTTCATAAGTGCCCATTTATGTTTATGTGAAATAAAATATTTTGAATTCGAATTTGGTTTGTTTTTTACTAATAGTGAAAAACATGCTCAAATCTTAGTGTTCTTTTTCGTGTGGTTAGTGACTAACCTGGTGTCAGAATTATAAAGCCGCCCATGGGCCTCTGACTTGGCTTCAGAATGCCGTCGAGAAATATCTCTCAGGCATCACGATGTTTTCCTTCACCCTTTTTGAAGCAACTGATAATTATACTATACGCAAATGAATCCGAAAGGTCAGAGGTTCGAACTCGAGACCTATGACTTGGCAGTTTGACGATCACACCACTAGGCTATCACGACTATTCAAACCTTAGTTCTTGTGTGTCTTCTCACTCATGTGTACAACAAAGGTTTTTAAAAAAATACTGAAAAATGAGTAATACACCCTCTATTTCATATTCCAATTCAAAGTAATAAAAAATAGAACAAAAATCATTGTCCAATGAAGTGCCTCGCATACCAACCGAGTAAAAAATGTGACATCATAAATCCAAATAATCAGAAGTATGCGTTGTATGTGCGAAATTCCATAGTAACATGTCGGGGAGGCCGGGGCCGAGTGGAACTCATTACTGGCACGTGACACGGCCTCACCGCGCCCACTCCCCCGACACTGTTATATTTCGCCAATGAGTTATTGAGTGCGCCGAAAGCTCATGTGTTAACCCGACGGTATTAATGCTTGACTTTGATGGAAACATTAAAAATGTTTGTTAAACACACAGATTTTTGATTGTTTTATCACAAGGTGAGAGTTTTAGGCATTATGTAGATTATCTACTGTTATTATGAGAGCAATTTTGTATACGTTGATATTTTACAGTACGATCGGGTGTGGTTTAACTGAAAATCGTGTCGAAAATATTACCTATAATCGTTCAATATAAAGTTGCGGAACACTTTTGTTATTTTTATATCAACCGTCCATAAATGCAAGCTTTTAGAATTTGATATCATAATAGTCCAGCAACAATTTTATAGCACGCCACTTCAACAGCAGTCATTGTTAATTGCATTTGATTGATGACGCAATACAAAACGTCAAATTACCCTACAAATGTGGCCCGAACTGCGACAAAACCCGACGTTTTTCGTTCACACCCGCCGTATTTTTCTAATTGAATCATGTGTGATTTATTATTGGTCTGATGATGTATCATTCTTTCAACGCCAGCCGCGGCTCACCCCATGGGCTTGTGGGCCAAATTATTGCTACAAATGTTCGCATCCGCGCTTTTTAACTGCTGCGTCGCTCCCTGACCTCCCCTCTGCACGATTTTTATTAAAGTGAGTGATCGATTTTTTTGGTGTTTTATTGAACGAGACGCGTTGTTATAACATTAAATAGATCCGCTGAGACTGAGATTTGTGTTTTGTTTTTTTAAGCCATTGTTGGGTTCGAGATCCATTTTGAGTGAAAATAAACACGCCAGAAATGAACGACTATCTTAATGATAATCTCATATGTGATTAGTTAAGCATTCATGATTTTTCAGCGTGACCTTCGTATGAGCCATTCGTAAGTTCCATAATGATAAAATGCCAGTCGCAAGTTTGCTTCAAATCACAGCCTGACTGTGTAGAGCTCGTTGAAATAGTGCCGATCAAAAGACAAATTTCACATAAAAAAATGAAAAAATAAAAAATACTATCCTATTGTTGTCGTGGCAAATCACGAGCGCGCGTCATTTGTCTTTCAAAGGATTCACATAAGGTTTAGATTCGATGATTGACGCGCGCTCGTAAGATGCATCAGCTATACCTGCCAACATCACCTCTATCATTTTAACCCATTTCTCCGCCCATACAATGCATCCTGACACAGCAGGTACGTACTCTCATCTCGGCCTCATCAGCTAAGAGATGCTCTTCCAGCCAGCGCGCTCATTGTCGACACTACCATTGTCGCGTGCCCAGAAATAGATGTTGGAGTATGAATAGTGTGAGCACAGGGTAGAGGGTTAAATATACTAGTGTACATACAAAGGAGGTTTCTCTATACAGAAACGTCCTATGTATGTACGCTAGTATTTTATGGTTTTAGGTTATGTTGTTTATAAGAATCTTCTTACGTAGTTCGCGATAGTACCTACCTAACTAATCTGCGTTCGCAATTCATTTGCCAAACATGTAAACAAACACGAGTTTTAGAAAAAACCACTGTAATATGTACACATGAGGTTCAGCTTGCGCTACAACTTCATATTTTTTATGAGTTTTTACACAATACTAGTCAGTCTAAAATCAACTTTATTTACACTTGTTTATAGTTGATGTTTGTCTAAGTGGAAAACTCGTGTTTGTTTACATGTTTAGCAAATAAATTGTACACGCAGATTAGTTAGGTAGGTACTATCGCGAACACGTATATCTGAATACCGTAGGGACTATTCCTGTTTGCAGCATTCGGTCGCTATAGTAACCTACGAAAAAAAAAGGGTCGTGTGCACGGGATTTTGTTTTTAAGTGGTTAGATATGCGTGACCGCGATGGTACCGTATTCCAAAGTATGAAGAAATTGTTTGATGCATATGACTTCTTTTCTACAGTAGACGATGAAAGAAGCCAGTCAAATTGCAATTTCTTCTGTTTTTGTAAGTACCATCGAAGAAGTTCATATCTATGCACCGTAAGGACTATTTCTGCTTGCAGTGCTCGGCCGCCATAGAACCGGGGCGGTAACAGATGTGGTCATCGCGTTCACGGGATTTTGTTTTCAAATTGCTTAGATATGAAATTCTTCGATGGTACGTAAGTACTCTCTTCAAAATTTAATTAAAATAGGTTTAGTAGTTTTGGCCCTGACAACCTACCAAAACAGACCAAACTTTCACAAACATTTTATGATTGAGGAATCTTTGGAAAAGATAATGAACTATCTCATTAAAAAAAATATAAAAAGACTGAAAGATTTTACAATACATTATTTAAAGTTGATTTTTCGTCCATACCGACGACAATTAAATAGTTTCGGAGCTTTCAGCTTCGTTTATCTTCATAAATATTTACATTAAGTAGGTATTATATTACTATAAAACTTTTCATTATACTGGCTGTCACATTCTATTTTACAAAAACTATTTAAAAAATACAAATAATAATAATGACAGAATCATTTTGTTTATTCTTTTTTCAAATAAATCCTCGGTCGGGGCGGGTGCGGCTCCCAAGGGTTGTCACAATGGTCGCGCAGTTTCCGCGCCGCTGGCCACCAACAAAACTGCGAGCACGCGGACACGCTGACACCCCTAATGTCACTGGCTCCGTGTGTGTGGTGTTGGGTACTGTGACTTGTGAGGTTCGTATCCTTGTATGAGCCGGTGGTTAGGGTTGATGATGTGGCCTTTTTCATTTCCACAACATACTTTTTCTTTCAGCTCACCTGAATTAGTAGCATAAAATGTTGATGAGATTACTGCTTGCTAATCAAAAAGTTACTTACTGATCTTGTATGCCTAGCCTGCCTTAGAATGTTTTCTTAAAATTAACCCATACAATGCTCTTAAATTAATGCTACGAATGGAGATAAAAATGTTTAACTGTTCTTTCCAATATTTAATAAGTGATTTTTATTTCAGACAATTTCAACGCACATTTACAATGAAGAACATTTTTGTTTTGATCCACTAACAAGAGCCACCAACCTACACAACCACACTAAAAACCCAATCCACATCGCTAATCAAATCTGACGTCACCACACATAATTCCATCGTGCCAACCCTACGACCCTGGTGTAATGTGGGCAAGCGCGCCGCGACACCCCGTCGCGTCATTGTAGGTCCGCTCCGTATGACGTCACGCCTTTGAATGCGACTTTTGTTTTGCACAGCCCTTAATTATCTTGATTAGGAGCGTAGAATTTATTCAACGGATGTGGATGCTTCATACATTTGCTTTTACTTCAAAGCATCGTTTTGTAGGTGTGTCTTCCACACTGGGAAGAAGTGGTTTTGATATTTTTTTGAGTTTAATTTAGTTAATTGCTGATGTAAAGCCTAGATTGATACGTCAAGGGGCGACCACTGGGAGTCGAGAGTCGACTTCCGGCCACCGTAGGCGCGGGCTTGCGGACGGTGAGCAATGGGCAGCTTGCCGTCCGATAAGGACCAGGCCCGTGTCGACGGCGCGTTGTGTTCCACGCGCACCTCAAAGAGATGTCAGCACCAACCGACGGGGTCGAAAGACCAATGCCTGCTGGGGTTGCAGGTTTGTCCGAAAGGGAAATCGCGGCCATAAGTAGTCAAGAAGATGCAGTTCTGAGGGTCACTTGGTAAGGCGTAGTAATAACAGGTGGAGTAAGATTAAACTTGTGACCGATTTTCGTCTAATAGAAGGAGATAGGAACAACATCATTCTTTCCCCTTTCCTTTCTTTCTTTCACCTTTTCCCAACTATGTTGGGGTTGGCTTCCAGTCTAACCGGATGCAGCTGAATAACAGTATTTTACATGGAGCACCTGCCTATCTGGCCTCCACAACCCAGTAACTGGGTAATACGATACCCCTTAGTAAGACTGGTTGCCAGGCTGCTTTCAGACTTCTGACGACCCGTAACGACTGTCAAAGTTACATGCATGAATGACATGAATGACAGCCGGGACCAATGGTTTAACGTACTTTCCGAGGTACGGAGTAGTCTCGGTATGTAAAGATGGACACCCATCCACGGACCAACCCCAGCAAGCGTAGCATAACCTAATGGATCGATCCGTGCGGCTGTTATTACTAAGCCACGAGGTCCTCTGCATTGCAATCCTTACATATTATAAAACAAAGTCCCCCGCCGCGTCTGTCTGTCTGTTTGAACACGATACTACTCAACTCAAAAACTGCCGAACGGATTTTCAAACGGTTTTCACCAATGAATGGAGCAATTCACGCGGAAGGTTTAGTGTATAATTAACTAAGGTTTTGTGTAAATTTGCGGAAATATGAGGATTATTGTTGAAGATATCGGCAAAAATCATGCGGACTGGGAGCTTTATTGGCGTGCGCCGCGTAAACCGTAAAATATACATGAAAATTATGTTTTACAGAACGGTTTATCGTAAAAGTTCAATAAAAAAGTTCCCGATGGTATATGTCTATCTTCTAAGGATGACCCACAGTAACCATTATTATCATTCAGAATTTGATAAAAATTTCATTGTTATTTACGAAGCTATTTTGACCGGTATTATATTAATCCTTATCCAATAAAACACGTTATTTAAATTGGGCATTTAATTTACATAAAAATATGCCCTGATATTTATTCAAATTAATAGTTTAAAATATATCACAGAGTCAAAATTACGCGTAACAATACAATTATGGTTGACGGCACGCGGGTGCAGCGGTAGGACCCGTAGGAAAAGCTAGTGGATGATAAATGAAGACGAAGGTAATGTAAGCAGAGCCATATTCCAAGAAGACAAGCTGCTGCAATAAGCTGTCTAATCATAGTTCCAGATTTAGTAACATGCGCCATACTCTGCAACTCCAAACCTCAATTCGACCCAATTAATCTAACATCAATTGGCAATTAAATGAAAACTATCAAATACGCAATAACTACCAGGACCCAACCTTCATCCCCCTAAAAGACCCTTCCATAACTCCTATAGGTACTAAAATAAAAATAAATAGCACCAATTGGTATCCTACAATTATGTTTTAACCGACACTGAATGGTTCACGGCAGTCGGTAATGGTACGTGACCATGGTGCCACGCTCAGCTGGTCACAGGCCAATTAATTGTTCCCATATAAGAAACTATGTGGTAAGTATATAACTTTAAAGGGCGTGAATGTACGCAGTTTTTGAAGATATTTTTATTTGCGTGGTCGGTATTTTTTTACCCTGATCATTTGAAAGTGGCTGTGATGATTAAGGCCCATGGTCCAAACTCAAACTATTTATTGAAATCAATGCTTTGAGTTTGAGTTTGGGCCGTTTTGTTATAGGTCGAAAAAGTGCCTGTAAATGGTTTAATTGAATTTAAACGATAAACAGATAAACACTTTTTATGACATAAACCTTCCGGAATAGATTCTATTAATGATGGTGATGATGATCTGCATCGAAATCCGTTGCGTCGTTTAGAAGAACAACGTGATCATACAGAGAGACACGAAAAGCACAATCTATCTATCTATCTATATATGCACGTATACGTATATATATATATATATAAATGAATCCCTATTTCCCTTGGTCACGGCATCAGGCGTGACCGGCTGGACCAATTTCGCTAAAACTTTTTTTGTTGTGTTCGTTATTCTCAGGAGAATTTCTTAGGATAGATAGGAGGAGGTAATGTAGGTAGGTAGGTATGTGAGTAGTATAGGTAGGTAGGTAGGTGTAGGTAGGTGTAGGTAGGTGTAGGTAGGTGTAGGTAGGTGTAGGTAGGTGTAGGTAGGTGTAGGTAGGTGTAGGTAGGTGTAGGTAGGTGTAGGTAGGTGTAGGTAGGTGTAGGCAGGTGTAGGTAGGTAGGTAGGTAGATATGTAGGTAGGTAGGGTAGGTAGATAAGTAAGGTAGGGTATGTAGGTAGGGTAGGTAGTTAGGTAGGTGCGCCGTTGATAAAGTACTTAGGGCTACCGGTGCCAAGCCGGGGCGGGCAGCTAGTTTATAATAATATTATGTTAAATTAGATAAGTCTATCAAACGGGAGCTAGGCTTAAAAGTCCAGTTGATGTCTTGATCTTAGTTATTCGTTCGTTATGATAATACCAAATTGCATAGTTTAGGGCTTTATTTTTATCATAATGTATGGATATCTGTATGTATGCATGGATTTTTTGAGTTATGATCTTAGCATAATTATCCTATAATGCCCCCACTGCTGGGACTCAGGCCTCCCCTCTTCGAGAGGGAGTGGGCTGTAATCTCCCACGCGGACCCAGTGCGGGTTGGTAGATGTCACATGTCTTCGAATTTTTGGTGCTAAGACATTGCTCACGTTGTTTTCCTTCACCGTTTTGAGAGTAGTGGTGATGAAATTATTTGAAGTGTGTGAAAGAGGTGTTGAAGTAAAGCGCCAGACGGGGCCGTAACCACTGGGCTATCACTGCTCACCACTGTTCTGACCTTAATAGACTCTAATCAATAAATTTTTGACGCTCCGGTTTTTTCGATTCATGCAGTCATGGACTAGAAGAGGCTCGTTCCAATTACCGCATAGTAACTGTACTTATTACAAATAAATGAAAGCAAATCTAAAACTCATATTAAAGTACACACTTTAAACACGCATATTACAAATTAGAGGATTATATCCAAGATAAGAATGCTTGGAAACATGCTGGTCCTGCTCCATAGGATAATCTAGAATCTAGACAAAATCAAACTGGTTGCCAATTTAATTGTATAATTTATATATTTTTTATTACTTCCTCACACACTGACTTATTAATTGAATCGGTTTTCCTAAAATTTTAGGAAAATCGTCTACTTTTACAATGTTTGTAAAAATGTGAGCACCATGTATCTATCTATCACATAATTAATTTATCTGTCGTTGGTTAATTTTTCATATGTACTTTCTGAGTTTATCTTGGACATTACTGACATCGGTGAAGGAAAACATCGTGAGGAAACCTGGACTTATATAGTTAATATAAGTCTGCAATCGCCAACCCTTCTTAAGCAAGCGTGGTGATCAATGCTCGTGCCTTCTCTGTATGAGAAGAGGTCTTTGCCCTGCAGTGGGACAATAATAGGCTGATATTATTTTATTTTTATTTGTTTGCTTAATTTTTAATTCTTTTTACCTAATGTAGTATTTTATTCTAGGTGCATCGTCTTCACATATACTTATATTACTAACTAGCTGCGTCCCGCGGTTTCACCCGCATAAGTCTCGATCCCGCGGGAATATCGGGATAAAAAATATTCCATGTGTTAATCTAGGTTATAAACTATCTGTTTGCTAAATTTCATCGAAATCCGTTCAGTAGTTTTTGCGTGAAATAGTAACAAACATCCATACATCCATCCATACTCATAAACTTTCGCGTTTATAATAAAAAAATACTACTACTAAATAATACTAATATTAAAAGTCGTTACTCTTTTAAAATGTTTTACAACATTTTGTATAGCTTCGCGTTTCTAATATTAGTAGGATGCATCCTACTTCCTACTATCCTACTAATATTATAAACGCAAACGTTTGTGAGTATGAATGGATGTATGGATGTTTGTTACTCTTTCACGCAAAAAAGTTCAATACATTTTAAAAGAGTAACGGTGGAGTTTCTTGCCCATTCTTTTCCATAAGAAAACTACCTTTTGGAAGAGGGCGACTAGAATCAATTCTATTTTTTTGTAAATGTTGATGTTCAAAAGTGCCTTACAAGGACCTATTTGAAATAAATTATTTGACTTTGACTTTAACTAACACACTAGAAGTTTTCTATTCCATTTTCATAAAAACATAGTTAAGTCATCCATCTTCCAAGAAAAAAAGCTATTTTAACTATTGAATTAAAAAAACAAAACCTTCGTTTAATAAATTGACACATAACAGCAGGTTGTATGTTAAACGTTGATAATTACTTAGGACTGCCACGCCAACTGACACAGAGTAAAAAAAAACAGATAATCCACCTGTTACAGTTATATTTCACAGTTCCGGAACGTTTTATTTGTTTAGAACGGTTAAAGTGAACGCCGCCATTAGGTTAGCCGCAGGAGATGCGGAGTTTATGTGTTTATTGACTTTTTATTATTACGACTGCTAAATAATGTGATACGATGCCTAATGCTCCGCAGCTGACGGCTGACTTGAATTTGTTTTATTGATGCGTTTTATGAGGTGTCATTTCGAAGGTATTTTTTCTGTAGCGAAAAACCGGTCAAGAGCGAGTTGGGCAAGTAGTTTTACGTAACAAACTACACTGAGCAAAATAAAAAACAAAAGTCATTTATTTAAATTAGGCTAAGAATCAGCACTTTTCGAACGTCAAATTACATGGGACATGGTGCCGATTCTCTTGTCACAAATGCGTCTAAACTAGACTAAAAATCACTAAAATTTAGTTTATTCCTGTCAAACGACGATTTCCCATTCTGAAATAGACTAAAGTGACACAACTTAACTATATTTTAGTTTGACAGCACTAAGATAGTACTGAGTTTTTAGTTAAGTGAAAATGGCAATTTAGCTATTCTGAATTTGTCATTTTTCACCAAAAATTTTGATTGTAAAATACTAAACCAGACTAAACCTGACAATTATTTATCGCGATTAAAAAGGTGTGGGATAAAATAAGCTGTCATGAACTAAAATTCAGACCAACATCTCGACTTCACGTGCAAAAACAGTAATGTATTTATTTTTTATTTTGCTTATATCTCGAAAATGGTCCGTCCTATCGCAAAAATAATGAAAATTTCGACCGCCTTTATAAAATCTGTAAGCCCCTAAACCTGAACATGTAAGTAATTTTTTTTCATGTTTTCCATACAAAAAATGAAAAATTCCATATAAAACACGTCGAGCCGGCACACCCTGCGCGCCTCCAGCTCTAAAAAAAAATCACGGGTTAGGGCAAACCACGGGTACCACGTGGATTCGCAATTGTCAAATTCTATTTTAGTTGTGTCAAAATTATTTTTTAGTTTAGAGAATTTTATTTGCAGTATTTTGCTCTAAGATTCTCATACCCAAAAGTAAGGAATTTTTGTGATAGTTTATTTCGGTGTACAAGAGAATTGGCACCAGTGTCCCACAAAACGCTCGACCACCGCTTCTTAGTGCTTTCCTGGGACGGGAAGTGAGCAGTGTATAGAGTCGTCATCGACAAATTTATAACTTTATTTATAACATTAACTTTTTTTATTACTTTACTTTTTTTTACATTATGCCAAAATTCAAATTCTCACGTTGCATATATTTCTAGATAAACCTTTGTGACAGACGGGCAAGAAAGTTATCTTATAAAAATACAGTTTTTTGCTGTTATATGTATCATATTGACGTGTAGGTATATAGTGGAATTTTTGAACAATAAACTTATTTTTTATGACCTATAAATTGTATTAGAATTATGATTCATGCATGTAGATTTTTCTACACAATCATGCGCAAAAGGTGCGCTTCCATGGTGCGCAGGGTGTGGAGCAGCTCCAACAGTATCCTAAGTATGATTCCAAGTCGCCTAGACTGTGTTTTCGTGGGTCGCTGTTGTGGCATCTCACATGGGTTGCCACAACGGTGATCCACTGCTATGTGTTTGTTTTTGTGAACTGTCGTAGTAGTTTTTACTAATATAGTTGTAAGTCTTACTAATTATTTTTGAGTCATGATGCCCTTACCTCAATTTTGTTTTTTTCTTCCACACTTCTCTATTTGTCGACATCTCGGTAGTTACCCGCTTTCTCTCCATATCATCTTTCACACAGTCCATCCATCGTTTCTTTGGTCTTCCCCTACCACTTATACCCCTCGACATTCATACTCAAAACTTTCCTCACAACATTTTCCTCATTCCACCGCATCACATGCCCATACCATGACACAACCGATTTCCACATAACTTTTCAGTCACCGGTGCTACTTTCTGACTTCCTCTTATGTACTCATTTCATACACAGTCCGTGTGGTGCCGGACGGAAAGAATAGTACCATCTCATTTCTTCCCGTGGGTGTCGTAAAAGGCGACTAAGGCACTCACTAGAGAATGAGCAGCAGCGTTTTCTATGCATTTTTAACACCATACTGCGATCGCCAACCCGCATGCCGAGCGTGGCGATTATGGCAAACCCCCCCATTCGGGGGAGGCCTATGACCAGTAGTGGACGTCTTTCGGCTGAGATGATGATGACTCATTTCATATTCTGATCTAAAACTCCTTTTCCAACTACAAAATTTGTCTCCGCAGCTTCCTTATATCAAAGTTCAGACGTTTTCCTATAAAAGCAACATTGTTTCTTGAAGTAGGTATACGTAAAAGACAGTGAGGTTGCGGAATATCGCTCACGTGGATCGGAAGCGGTGTCGCGGGAAGCCGATACCGCCGCCGTTCATGATAGTCTAGGAGACAGGTTCTGAATTTTGGGCCGAAAAAAAACTTGTTTTTGGATTTGGCCAAGTGTTAACGGCCCCGACTTACGTGTCGTAGGTCGTGGGTTCAAACCCAGGCAAGCACATTACTTTGTGAAATTTATTTCATAATCATTGCTTTCAAAACGGTGAAGTAAAACTTCGTGAGGAAACCGTCATGTCCTAAAACAAAAACAATCCACAGAACTCATGGGCCCATGAGCTTCTGGCGCATTGAAAACGACTTCAATTCACAATGACTTTATTTTGCGCTTGAAATCCTTTTTTTATTTTTTCGGTTTTAAAAGTTTAAGAAAAAACGTAGAATTTTCGTAGACACAAGAGTTTTTGTAGAAGTGCAGCAGATGGACGGAAAGAATTTTATATGAAAAATAATGACGATAATCATGTTCCTACTTATCTAAGTAGGGATGGTAAACTGCGAGTATAGATCGCACATTATGCAAAAATATTCACATTTGTACGAAAATGAAAGAATACTGTGAATTTAAAAGCAAATTCATGTTTTTGAGCAAACGAGCAGCATAGGGTCGTCGATGGGATAGTGAATGTTTATGTTTGCCTACAACATAATTTTTTAGAACCAAAACAATATAATAATGCTTGGTAAATCAAGTTAATTATTTTTTGTGTATACGTGTTTCTGTGACAAAATAAACATATTTTTCTTTATTTTCTTTATTGAACAAAAAATGCTAAATAAATGTATCTTCTTTCTTTTCTCACATTCTTTCTCAGATACTTCATTTATCGGTGGACATCACGCCTGTATTCCCAGGGGGGGTTAGGCAGGGATGCACCTATAGTACAGTGGACTGCAGAGAAATCTCACCCCCTTGGATTGTTTTTTACATTGCTAGGGGGTGAGATTTCTCTGCAGCCCACTGTTCCACATTTCGCCAGCTTTATTGAAGTCCCATGTAATAGGGGGCTCGCCTATTGCCATCAACTGGGCACGAATACAGACTCCGGGCTGCTACTAAGAAATTCCTGGTAGTAAAACCCAATAACACTTGGCCTGATGCGGGAATCCAACCCAGGACCACCATGTCCAGCAAAAGCGCTTACGACCACTAGACCAGCAAGGCAATCCGCCTATGTCTTATTAAGATAAGAGACAACTTCCCACTTACTAGGCTTTCAATTAATTCCAACCAGTGGACATTATAATCAAGTAATGATAGAGTTATCCATCTAATCACAACTATAATAAAATCATTTAAAAAAAATATCACATTGGTAACTTTTCAAGCACCTAGCTCCTATCCTATATATCTGCTAAGTCAGCTCCCGATCCTATCAGTGGCGTCAATTGCCCGTGCCAAATGCCACTTCCCGATCTTCACCCCCCGATTTTCACCCCTCACTCCCCCAACGTCGTCTAAAGACGTCTTATCTCGGAGTGGAGGAAAAAACGAACGTGATTGAATGTTTCCGCCGATTTCATGAAACTGATAATCTTTGTGTGAAAACACAATCCTGAAATGATGATCGGAATACTGATGGAGACGTATTTTTTAGAAGGCATAATTGAAGCAATAGAGAGCAAAGAAGACGAGCTGGTGGCTAAGTAATAACAGCACGGGTCGATCCATCAGTTTAAGTTACGATTGCCGAGGTTGGTCCGTGGATGGGTGACTATCTTTACATACCGAGACTCCTCCGTGCCTCAGAAAGCATATTAAGCCGTTGGTCTCGACTGTCATCCAATCTGTGACAGTCGTTTCGGGTCGTCAGAAGCCCGAAGGTCTGACAACCAGTCTTACCAAGGGGTATCGTATTACCCAGTTACTGGGTTGTGAAGGTCAGATAGGCAGTCGCTCCATGTAAAATACTGGTATTCAGCTGCAGGCGGTTAGACTGAAAGCCGACCTCAAGATAGTTGGGAAAAGGCTAGAGTGCAAAGGACGGTAAGTTGAGTACATGGTTTTGTCCAGCGACACCGGCTGATCAGTACAGATTTGACGAAAGTAAGCCGTATTTGGTTGGATTGGGAGCTGACACTAATTTGGTCAGGAAATGGCTTTTTTAATGGTTCATAGGCAGATGGATTGCGTGAAAATATGTTACGTAACTTATTAAGTTCATGTTTCTAATAGTTTTCCGTAAAATATTTTTTCAACGTAGGTTATGGATTTTTGTCTGTATTTCAATAATATAATTTTACGTCACAATCGCTTCTCCCAAGCTACCTCTGATAAATCAGCCAGAAAAATCGCCTACCTACACACACACAGTCAGCACATATTGCATACAGCTACACAGTTGCAATGCAATTCTCCCGTCCAGAATTAACGCATGTCAGGCCGAATTGACCTCCCGTCTGCAAGGAACGATCGATTATCGTTCCACGGCTTAATTGCGATGCGTTTAAACAAAAAGTCTGGCAGGCCTGTTGCCTAATGACGCTATAAACTCGAAATTATACGCTCCGTTCGTTCGACCAACCGTTGTTTCTCCATACGACTGGTAGGGTTCATTGCGTTTGATATACCTCGTATGAACGTGGGTGAAGGTTGGTTTGTAAGTACTTGACTTGGTTTGTGGGCAATTGACCATATATTCGAGTGTATGCGTTGGATGCACAGACGAATAACCGTTGCAGAGTGCTACAGCTAGCCGTACGGTATATGAACTTGTTTATCAGATGTGGGGGTTTACTTTTCCATTTCGAGATACTTATAAATTAGGGTAAATGATGGGTACCAAATGACTGAAATTGAAATAACCACCCATGGAGGGTAAAGGGGCCATTAAAAAGCTTGCCATTTAATATAGCTCGGCAATATTTTTGTTGCCGATGTCAAAGAAACTAACTATACAAGTTGTTCCTTTTGATATCACATAACTCTAGGGTATTAATGAGACCATGTCAAAGAATCAACTAGCATATAAATTATTTTTCAATTTTATTTTTCTTTTTTCATACAAAATAATTCGACAAAGTCACGATTATTTATGTATGTAATACATATATCGAGAGTCTAGTGTTATGTTATCTTCGAAACCATGTATTTTTGGAACATTTGTTCTAGGACTTTCTGTATTATTTTTACAGAAAGCACCTTAGTGTTATGGGCTTGACAAGGAACACGTTGCATAGTACCTAGTTGTCCTTATGATAAAACGATACCAGCCATGGTCATTTAAAAAAGGATAGTTATTAACATGACAATTAATATGACGACTGTTTGTTTTGACCACCAGACACCAGAGAAAGATTGACCTATATGTCATGAAGACTTCCATCACAGTTCACCCAAAAGAAAATATCTGAGACAAAATCCCACACGTTAACATAATGTAGCATCAAATGGAGCAGCACGGACGTCGCTATCGCATATTGGAAGAGGCGGGATCCAACAAAGTTGTTTTATCAGCGGCGATAAGGATGAATCCCATTTATGGGAGCTACCGAGCTATTGCTCCGAAGCGCTGAGCCGTAGCGCGCCGCCCGCGACTCAACCGCGTTCTTCCCGCACCGTTTTATGAGTCTCCTAGGGATAAAGACGCATAAAATTGTATGTTAGAGCTACGTGAAATGTATGGATTTCATTTTGAACTCGATTTTTTCGGCACCAAGATTTTTATCTTAGAGGTTGGCCACACTGAAAAGTAACAGTTTCCTAAAATCAACAGCAAGAGGCTTGTCGATGCGTTGACGACCTGAAAAGATCCATCGCTCTGGTATTGGAAGATTATTTACGCTGGTCTGAGACTGAGTATGTTTTACGGGTAGATTTTCGAACGCCAGGTCGACACATCTTATGTTAGTAGGTACCTTTATCCTGATTTAAATAGAAATGTGATTGACGACATTTTCGACCATTTATTTTATTTCACAAACTATAGAGCTTGGTATCACTTTACTGAGAAAAATCTGAGTTCGCATGCAAGATGAATTGTCTCTGAAAAACCGAGCCCACCAAAAAATCGGATTAACCAACATACGCAAAAAAATATTTTTACATGAAATAAAAAGTATTCACCATTTACGTGGCAGCTAACTGACCTTTGAAAGGAATATCGTGCTTATAAAGCGAATAAAAAAAAATACAAAAAAAAAACTCGACCAGATTTTCGTGTGGTCAGCGGAAAAAAACCGGGAAAAACTATCATCCCTGCGCCGCGCGACTTTATAGCTACGATAACGAAGCTGCAGGATTGGGGCCTGAGTGATCCAATGTTATCTCACTGCGCGGCTTTTGCGATATAAAATAAATGATTGAATATTGAATGGATGTTTTTTTTTTCTATGAAATGCTGTTTTCTGAATGATTATTAACACGACAGACGCTTAAATGGATTCGATTCTTACAGCAGATATTATAATATGAGCTGAAAAAAATGGGGCGTTCAAGGTTAAACTGACACTTACGTATCGGTACGGTCTTTTTATTATTCTGTTCTGTAATTGAATTTATTCGCACATCCTTACATCCTAACGTAATTCAATACTTGAATTTTAAAGCTCGTCCTATCTGCTATATAAGACAGCGAAATAAAAAACCTCGCATCAAATCACCGGAAACGTCCATATTATCACAGAAATCCATAATCTAACATCAAAAACTTCAATAATGGTTGTAAAATGTTAACTTCACCGTAAACGTTCGTCGAACGTTTTTTTCCAAATTCAAAATTCAAAAATGTTTGACACGCATCATAGTGCGCATGAATGGCCAGACACTGCATAACACTGATATGCACAATGTGTCACTTTGACGAAGGTCACAAGCCAGAGACTGGCCACGTGCCCGGACACGGATATGACGAGTTTCGTTCTTTTTTTGAAACGTGTTAAATGTGACAAATATGCGTGTGGCTGACAAACGGTTGTGAAGTAAAAAGTGCTGCGGATAAGGTGGTCAACATAGCTGGTTTTCAGTTAAGTAGGCCTAAAAAAGACAGTCCTATAGGATAAAGAAAGGTTACATTTTGTCTTGGAATACTTCAAATAAAGAACAGAAATTTTTAATGTTGAGTATTGCCAATTCCTGGGTTTCATAGGTACTCGAGTATGAAACTCAGGACCTCACACTTAGAAGACGCGCTTACAAACATCAGGGACGTTGGCCACTGAACCAATACACAAACAGTTGATGTACGGAATAATGTAAAATGTAAACTTATTAGGTACTTACGTCAATACAAATATGTGCTCACAAAAAATCGTAAATATAAATATTTGTTATGAATGCAAAGCGTATTACCAAACTATACGTAACGCATGTGGATAACTACCTCGCTGACCAATTTTTGAGCGTCATTGTTGCACTCGGATCAGTTTTCTACATGACATTTCAATACGATATGCTTGTCGAATGGCAAATCTCGAGCAGATGTTTATTCAGCGCATTCAACAAAAATTATCGCAACAACGAAATCTAAATCCATACACCATAACTAATTATATCCACCGTGTAACGTGTATTGTTCAACCAAGGCTTTTGTGCGTACCCGAATTACTAACCTAGTTTTGGGGATATTTGCAAAAAAACGTTCTTGAGATATCACGCTTTTTGGTTTTGAATGCGAGTAATATTTTCTTTTGTCGGTGGGGTATTAGTGAGCGGTATTTAGTTACGTCGGTGTATCGGAGTTTGTTGTTACGGGCGACGTAGAGCTTGCCTGACGCGGCGGGTGTATTACAAAAGTTTGACGTCCGAGTCGTCGATAGGGTATCGATTTAGCTCGGCTGCATCCGATTCTGTTCGTTTATTTTTACGAAATCGGACGTATGTAGGTTTTCGGGTTTGCGGTGCGTCTGTGTCCAGTTAGTTGTAGGTGGTCTGTTCGAATAAAAATGTCGTGTTTCCCCTTTTTTATTGAGATTTTTCTATTTCGCGTGTCAACAGAATGCGGGGTTTTTTTCGCTTGCCTTTTTTGCAACTGTATTGACTAAAGGAATCTGGATTGATTAATCTTGACACGTTCGCCTTTTTAGCATGATTCTGGTCTTCAGGATGAAATATAAAATTAATAAATACCAAAAATCCTGTATAATTATTTTTTGTCATGATTGAGGTTATTTAAGCAGGTATCTATCAGGATTGTGATTTCGATGGACGCGGTAGACTATTTCAGAATCTGTATGTAGTGGAACCAATCCCTACTACGACATCATAAGTATTCAGTTAAGTTACGTGTTCTTCCTTCAAATTGAAGACTTTACAAGGTGTTTGAAACTTATTATAGGCCTCGGAAAAACTTCAATTTCAATGATGACAAAGAAATATTTACCTCCTCGAAGGCATTTTCAAACTTTCCTATTTTCCAACAGACATATTAAGCGTCATTATTATTACCATGTATACATTGGTTTTCTACTTCCCTTCACAGAGTCATTAAATTCTAACATCTGTACAGCCTTGTCTTCATCCAAATCCCACAACCGACCTATCGATAAGTATATGTAGTCTGTTCTGAAATAATCTGATGAAAGTGTAAACAAATTCTTATCAGCACCCTTATGGTGTAACAAATTTTCAATTGCAATCCGAGGTTTATGAAGGGAATTCCCTTCATTTGTTTGTAAAAATAGTCTGTTCAGCAACGTCAATAAAGCAATGAACGTGGCTGACCTGTCAAAATGAAAGAAATTGCGATCTGTTGCCATTTTACGAGTATGTGTGTTACGCAATTACCCTGCTGGTTAAATTCTTACGCAATCACTCACTGAAGGGAATTCGTTACACATTCATTACAGATGAATGTGTAACTAATGAGAACGACAAGCTTCAACTTTATATCTCACCACTTTTTTCCAACAATTATTGTTTGAATACCATTATTAAATTGAAGTTATAAAACTAACCTCAATTGTCTAATGAACAATATTTTGTAGAATACCGTATTTAAATATTCAAATAATCAATTCAAAGCACTCAATTTGTAAGTGGCACTGGCATCCACAGGTACTTACGTTTTACGATCCATTTGTTTACATTTTCATTAGATACTTTTGGAACTGACCATACGTAATTACAGCATATCTTAGCAAACACAGACGGTTACATTGGCTTGATTTAATAGCCAGCGTATAAATCTATTCATCGCGGGCTAAACCTTTGAACAAACATCACTAATGAACGCGGCGCACCCAGTAACTTAGTTACGATCGCGGTACCGCGCATAATCCATTTTTTTCCAGACTACGGAGTTGTGTATTGGTTAAACGCTGTTATTTTTAGTTACGCAGGTGTATTTTCTAATAAAAAGTGGACTAATAGCTAGGTTCGAGAGTAAATAAATGTTGATTTTGTATGCTGTAACCTACCCAAACCTACAACGTTCTCTTGTAAAGGTATTTCGCGCGGTAATGCGCGAAACGTGATCGCGAATTGCGGGACGTGTGTTCGCCGACTTGACGCAAGAAAAGGACGTCAGAGTGACTAAACATTACTTTGTAAGGATAGATAGATTGATTGCAATGCAATGCTCAATACAAACATCAGTAATGAACGTGAGGCGCACTAACTTAGTTACGATCGCGGTAAATATTGCATCTCGTAAAAAGAGCGCTCACGTGTACTTGTGCAGTAAGCGTCCAGCGTTCTCTCTATCGCTCACAATCAATTTTTTCAATCAGTCTACGGAGTTGGAAATTGGTTAAAAGGTGTTATTGTTAATTGCTGGCGTATTTTTTATAAAAAGTGCCAGCGGAGAAAATTTAATTATATATCTTCTTGGCTGTAGCTGCAACAACATATTGTTATGGAGGTTTCAGGTACGGTTGTGTGCGGAGTTTGGCCGTGAGTTACGGGACGTGTTTGCCGAAATAACCAGACTTCAGAGTGGTTTTAAATATTAGTTGTAGTGAATGATTGATTGATTATCTAAACTAAAGATGTTACATTCTAAAGTATAGCTAGCAATTCTTTACATAAATATCACTAATGAACGCGGCGCACCCAGTAACTTAGTTATGATCGCGGTACCGCGCACAATCCATTTTCTTCTTCAGTTTACGGAGTTGGTTATTGATTAAACTCTGTTATTTTCGTTGCATTGGCGTATTTTTTATGAAAAGTGGATTATAAAACAGCAACACAGGTTATTTTTACGGAGGTTACTGGCAGGGTAGTGTGCGGACTTAGGTCCCAAGTTGCGGGAGGTGTTTGCCGAAATTACGCGAGGACTAGGCTTAGGAGTTGCTTAATATTAGTTGTAGTGTTTCTTCGTCTTATCGATGATTTCATGTATATGTTTTAAATAATCTTCGGCCAGAATCACACTACTTCGACAACGTTATCGTTGGCTTCTTACATAGTGCAGGTGTTAGTGCACATCGAGCATATCCATCAAAAGGTGAGGCATCGTTTATGATTTGGGTCCACCGTCGCACCGTGGCTCATCGGAGTAGCTCCTGACTAAGTTGAACCTGCAGCGGCACAACTGGCTTCTTAGTCGGTAAAGAGATTTCCAGGTGGGCCATGGCAGTTGGTGGCCCACTCGAAGCTTTTCTGCAGGCTTAACCTCCTCAGCTGGTGGGGGATGTTTGAGAAGTCAGTTTGAATCGTGTCGCCCTAGAGCTACCGTAATTTACATAGAGGGATCTTCGACTTGAGGAAACTGTTACAGCTGTTCATTCTGCCCCTGTAGTGAATGAAAGAATGATTGATTATTTAAACTTCATCAGATTGAATTCTAAATGCAAACAATCCTTTACACAAATATCACTAATGAACGCGGCGCACCTAGCACCCAGTAACTTAGTTAGGATCGCGGTAGCGCGCTCACAATCCATTTTTTTTCCAGTCTAACATTATTGTCTAACGAGTTTGGTCCCTATCGGTTAAATACTGTTATTTTACAGTTTTTGTTGGGTTGAGTTTATTATTGGAAATTATATAGGTAAGGGGTGGATACTGTATAGAATATATGGGAAAAAAGCGGACCTGAACAACAATATAAAAAAAAAAGTGGCTGTTATCACTCACACCAGCTCGCCATCACATATCCATAAAACTTGATTTCCAATTATACTTTCTTCTGAGGTCACGAAATCTTCTTCTTTTCGTGTGGTTAGTGACTAACCTGGTGTCAGAGTTTTAAAGCCGCCCATGGGCCTGTGACTTGGCTTCCAGATCATCGAGAAATATCTCTCAGGGATACCGGTTTCCTCACGATATTTTCCAAGTTATAATTATTCAATACGCACATGAATCCGAAAAGTCAGAGGTGCATGCCTTGGGTTCGAACTCGAGACCTATGACTTGGCAGTCTGATGGTCGCACCACTAGGCTATCACTGCTATTCTAGGTCACGAAATGAAGAGCAATAGGCCGAACCCGAAGGTGTCTCAAAAGCTTTAGTAAAGTTGTATGCTGCTACAGTTTCCCCAGAATCCTCCAGAATAAAGTTGCTGAAAATTCGGCCATTACTCTTATGACCAAGAGAAGAATACACCAAAAACATGTACCGAACGGAAAAACAACACGAGACCACAACTGCATCGTGCAGCCGAGTGTCCAATACATAATATGTGTGTGCGCTGGCTGTACATAGAGCGTAGTGTAAATAAGTATCTGCATGAGGTAGGTGTTTAAACAGTTTTTCACTGGCTACAGGCCTGTCGTTGTAATTCACTGACAAACGCATATAAAAGAGTCCGGTGGCGGACAGCGACGGCTGTGGAGACGGCTTTGTTGTATATTTGTTTTTTTGCTATGACATTTTAATTTTAACAAAATAGTTTTTATTTTCACGAGGTTCTTTTGCGTTTTACCGAGTTTCACAGTTTTACGTATTGACAAAATTGTTTTAATTTTACTTTCGCATTTTCTGGTTCAAGGGTTTGTAGCAACTAATTTAGTCAGCACACGTCGAAAATGTAGTTACTATACGGTAGAAAAATTAAGATAAAGATATTTTATGCATGGATATAGGGAATAGGTTCAGCCATATTTTACCATTAGGTATGCAAACGTTACAATTTTTTTAAACGAATCCAATACACATCATCTAAGTGCCGTGCTTTACCTATGCGATGAACGCTTGGAAAGCAGCTTTCCGGATACAGATTGGCCCGTAAACCCATCTTCCCAAAGAAATTGGGACAGTGCACGAAACAATTGAGTTTAGCTTACCTATAGATGAAAAAGTGTTATAACTATTAACTATATTTATATGTACTAAAAACTACGTCTGCCAACAAACTGCTGTGCAGTAAAAACATCTACGAAATACGAAATCTGCGAATAAACATTTTTTTTTATCAGTACGTCCACCAATACCGCCTGCTGGCTGTGCCCGCATGCTGGCTGTGGGTTGGGCCCCAATCCACAATAACGGTGTCAAAGTCGGGCCTCTGGCTCCGTCACGCAGGGAATATGCGGGGTGTCACCACCTGGCTACTTGCTTGCTCGCTACTTGCCTGCGTCTGGGCGGATTACGGTGAAGCTGTCGACTGCCTCGGACACCATGGCCTATCTAATGGTAAGAGCGCAGGCCAGATAGCACGCCACGCTAGCATTAATGACATCAGCCGTCGTGCTCTTGTCACAGTTTTATAATCAGTTTTTTGCCAGCTGTTTTATAATCCAACGGCTTGACACTCGACGATGGGAAGAGATCAGACAGAATGGCCATAATGCCTTGGAAATTAGGTGGGCCTTTGATGTGGGATGCAACATATGTCAACACCCTTGCGCCATCCCATCTTTCTAGCACGGCAGGCTGCGCTGGGGCGGTCACTGCAGGTGCGGAAACCCTCAAACGGCGAAAATATACCAATGAAGCACTTGGGCCCGAATGGGGTCCGAGTGCCCACTTGGTTTTTCAAGACTTCGCCAAGCGGTTGGTCGAGTCTTCACGTGACCAGAGGATTGGCTTATTTTTTAGCTAAATAATCGGCATCGCCACACAACCTGGCAATGCTGCTAGCCTTTTCAGCAGTTTTCCTGCTGACAGCGATGCGGATTTTTGATGCCCTGTGATTTTTTCCCCTCCTTTTTTATATACATGTACATATTATTATTATTATTATTTTAAGTCTAATATATATATAATTATATTATGTAAGTATATATTACCTTGTATAAAAAAAAGAAAAAAATTGATCCACTAAACTAATTTACTAAACTTTAACAAGCAGAACAAAGAACAACACAAAACCAAATATAATTCTTATTTTAAACAGCCTAAGGTTCAATTTTTATTTCACTCATGAATTCTGTTACGCTATAGTATGCTTTGACTGTCAAAAACCTTCGAAATCTTTTTTATAACAGCGATAGCGGCAATTCTTTCCAACTTTTAGGTATTTTATTATAATCATTTGATCGGAGCCATGCAGTAAACACTTTTGCGCATTAAAGCTGTCTTAGCGGACTGATGTATTGGTAGGGTATTGTCGCGTCTATGACGTGAAACTATATCGGCAAGATGTTTAAAAAGATTTGGGTTCAACTTAACAAACACAGCTGCTATTAGTATGCCTAATTTTTTATTTGCAATTATTTGCATTATGGTAGGAAAAACGGTTCGAAAAAAGTTAGAACATTAAATCATCATTAAATTAAAATCATTCAAATCAACAGGAAACCCTTTTAGTAATTACAATAGGTACCCTACATCTACATAACTATCTCAACAGGCTTTTGATGGGTGACTGTTTCCAGTCTTTTAAAGAATTCAAGGCAGTTCATAAATTATTATTGTAATAAATTAGAATATTAAAAGCATGTAGGTATTTAATTTTACTAAAATATTATGACAACTTTCGCATTGGTAAACGTGAGGGTCCTATTAATAATAAGTAACTTACATGTACTACCTATCTACCTATATTATGCGAATAAAGGTTTTGATTTGATTTGATTACTTTACATGACACGTGTTGTAAGGCGGTTCCTGCAACCGGAGCCATACCTATTTGATTTAGATTTTTGAATTTGGTCATTTGACTCAATCTTGTCGAAATGATTGCTAACAAGCAATGAGTGTGACTTCATAGTATTTTTTTCGTGATCTCCCAAAAAAATATACTTCGGAAACGCAAAAGTAGCTACTACCTACTGTTAATTAATGCCATGAAATATTTTTATGGTTCATCACAGTACGAGTGAGAAAAATAAACAATTAAACACTGTTTACATCACTATAAGCCATCATTAAGGGGTGGTTGTTTCTCGTATATTTTAACGTTACTGAAGTTCTCTAGATTATTTCAAATACGTATAAATTCATCAGTATAATTCATTAATTTGTACATCAAAGTGATGACACAATCGCGGTATCTATGGCTGGTTATGTTAATTCCCCTAAACTAGAAAATCTAACATTTCTAAACACGGAAAGTAGATGCTAGGCAACCATCACTTCGGCACGCCACAATTGTGGCGATAAATCCCCTCTTTGAGGAGTGGCTAGAGAGGCGCCACGGCGTCCTCACCTTCCACGGGACGCTGGTCCTCACCGGACACGGTTGTTTCGGGAGGTTTCTGTTCCGCATAAGGCGGGAGGAAACGCCCGGGTGTCACCACTGTGTAGGTCGTCCGGAGGACACGGTGGAGCATACGGTGGAGGTCTGCCCGGATTGGGCGGAGCACCCCCGTGTCCTCGCGGAGGCGATCGGCGGCGGCGATCTCTCGCGTCCGGCTCTGGTTCAGGCCATGGTCCGGAGCGAGAGTGCATGGGAGGCCGTCACTTCCTTCTGCGAAGCAGTAATGCTCGCGAAGAAGGAGGCGGAGCGTGCGAGGGAGAGGCAAGATTCGCGCCCTCGCTTCCCTAGTCGCCGCAGGAGACGACCCGGGCGTCGGGAATCGCGAGCCGATTTCCGGCCACCGTAGGCTCGGGCTTGCAGACGGTGAGCAATGGGTAGCTCGCCGTCCGATTAGGACCAGGCCCGAGTCGACGGCGCGTTGTGTTCCACGCGCGCCTCAAAGAGATGTCAGCACCAACTGACGGGGTCCGTAAGGGCCAATGCCTGCCAGGGTTGCGAGTTTGTCCGAAAGGGATATCGAGGCCCCGGCACACAGGCAACGGAAGGAACACGGGTGGGTTTTAGTCAGTAAAAGTCTTACACGCCCTCCCGCTCCGCCCAGAGCGGGAGAAGTTATTTGATAATTACCCACCATCAAAAAAAAAAAAGGCAATCATCACTAGATTGCAGAAAACAGCGGAAGAACACACATGAAGGAAACAATGAAAATAATTAAAAATAAAATCTTAACAACCTCAACTCGACACCACTGCCGTCGCTGTCCACCGGTCGCGCTTGTATCCTCGCGGGAGGTAATTATGCATGGGCGCTTTTTAGCGCGTCCACCAGCGAATAAAATATAAAACGCGCCACAACTAATGATTTCACGTACAGTCCACGTTATATACTTCACGTAATTGCTCCGTTATATACTTTGTAGCAGGTATGAGTGACCTCGTTCATTATTAAATGTTTACCTGAGTTTTTAAAATGTATATTCTTATATTAGTAGATTAATTTGGTTACTCTTGATTTCATTATGTATTATGAGACGAGCCGAAAGCAACATAATTTTGTTGGTAAGTAGCAATAGGTACTGTTGTAGGTATCTGATTCAGCCATTTCAACTTTCCTTTAGAAAAAAAAAAAACTGCCAAAAATAAAACACTATCAGACATCAGTCTATCACGAAAGAATAACTAGCCCTTTAAAACAAAACAAAAAATAAAATAAGCTTCGTTTTTCAAATTACTTATTACAGTGCCATCTGTATAAAAATGCGGAAACTACAGAGCTTTCTTTGTGAGTTGGTAAAACTTCCGAGTATTTCCGCTGAGCGCGGAGGGCGTTGCGATCGTTTTAAATGTGGGAAAACGCGGCACTTTTCCCTGTCATTGTGTGGAAATGTTGTAGAGAATAGACGTTTCGCTTCCGTGAACGCGAACGGATTAGATATTAGACGAGAACTATTTACGAGAAACAAGCTAGAACAACTTTTATTTCAGGATTCCCTGAAAATTTTGGAAGTTATCAAATTATAGTAAATTATTGTTAAATGCACATTGAACGCACGAATTGTTGTTAAATGCACGTTTAAGGCGACTTAGAATTTTTTGTAGGCTGAATAAAATACGTTATAGTCGTTGATGTTGAGATGATGAGATGAGTAATTCAATGCGTAAGAGGTATCCATGCATATTAATTGGTCAAATATCAATGTCCCGTAACCTTAACTCTATTAGTACATCTGCTGTATTTACTTACCTATGTGTATGTAGTCATCATTAGATATGTAAATACACAGACGCTAATTAGTACAATCCGCAGCTGTAGTTACATTAGGTAGATTAATAGCTAACTTATACATAGATCATTCAACAAATTTGCTCACATGACTGGTTTATGAATTCAGAATTTGAAGTTATGAATTATATTATACTTTATATAATACTATTAAACTCTATACTTTAGTATTACATAAGTGTGATTCCTTCAATGTAGCCCGCGAAGTTCAATGTCTTACATTTTTTGCAAGAAAATTGTGATTTTCACGAGCGTCACGTAACACCAAAATAGATTTTGACAAGTTCAAAACAAAAACCGGCTATTAGTAATATGGCAATTAGTAATCAGAAGAGGTATGTATGACTAGTAAAGGGTTAATATACTAACATGGTTGGTTATAGAATTACCTACTTAAAGTCAAATTATTCAGTTTGAGAGTAAATACAAAAATAGTACCTGTAGCCGTCCTTAGATACTCACATTTATTTATTTATTCACAAGGCAACTACAACAGGTAACAGTCACAGTATATCACTAGGTTCACCTAAGGCGTAATCGCATATGTCTAGCAACAATAATAATAAGTGGACGTTTGCACTTGCACTGACGAAACATTCACATATAAACATGTTAAAATCTCTATTTTCTGTCATTGTTCAAAATTCAAATCAAATCAAATATATTTATTGTGGATCATAGGTAGGTACAGTACAGTTCTTAAATATTTGAGAAATCTCGTTCAGCTATGTCCCGCCCGTAGGGCATACCTACAATAATTAAACATAAATTAGCGACTAATAAAATTAACATTATTACTAATTATTTTCACTTTCCTTCTAGCACAATAAATAAAAAGATTAAAAACACCAAAAGGGAACATTAAGGGAAATGTCAAATTCAATTTGTAGAATATAAAATTAATTTACATCTATGATTCAAAAAAATTAAAACAGAGTCAAACATAACAAATTAACAAAGGTAGGTACATGTCAAATTATACAAATAAAATAAAAAAAATAAAATAAAAAGAATCGTAACAAATTAAAATGTCAAATTGCAAAAATCATACATAAAATTAAACATAAATAAAAATAGATTTTACGGTAAAATTTTAGGTCATCGAACGCATCATGACTGGGTACTATATTTAAGTAGAGGTCACTTGTCGGACAGAAATTCTTTTACAGAGTAGTAACTTTTGTTTACCAACAGATCATGGAGAGCCCTTTTAAAGTTTTCATTTTTGACAATCGTTCTAATAGGCCCCGGTATATTATTAAAAACGCGAGAAGCTGAACAAAAGATGCTCTCATGCATTAGATGAGTTTTACTGGCTGGTGTACGTAATTTGTCCTTGCGCCGTATACGCGTGTAGAAGCTGAACATGTGGATATTGTTTTTAACAAATACTGCTGCCTCAAGTATATATATACATGGTAGAGTTAATAATTTATTCAAAAGTCATTTATTCAAACTAGGCTGAGAATCAACACTTTTCGAACGTCAAAATTATATAAGACAGTCCCCCAAAAACGCCCAGCCTTCACCACTTCCTAGTGCTTAAGCTGGGAAGAAGAGGTGGCGCAACAAACTTCCAAGCAGTTCGATACAATGTTTGACAGGAAATAAATATTTCAACATGTTTCTTAGTAAATGTTTCGCCAGTGCAAACGCACAGTAACATTTAAGGTACATCATTCACAAAGGTACTCACAAAGTACATCATTTAAAGAAAACAGTATTTAAAGCGTTACAAGATTAACGTTAAAGAGTAAATATACATGTCTTTTGAAAGCAGTGGCACGAGAATCGAAGATGTCGATACTGTTATTGTCTTTTGAAATTTCATTGTAAAGTCGACACATTCTAAAGATGCGGTTGTAATATGAGGTGTTATTTGTGAAGACCAGAAGTGCAAAAGTTTTCGATATTCGGGTGCTATACCTAGTATTGATGCTTATGAGGGACAGCAGAGCTGAAGAGTCCAGCGTGGAATGTAGGATCAACAGGACATTCCACCGTGAAATTCACTCAAACGCGTCATTTAAACCAAAATTCGAACAACGACACCACAAAAACTGGAGCATCGCATTACGTTCTCCCAGACAGCTTGACACCAACTTTTTGCACACATCTCTAAACCAACAACTTGGATGAATGTCCCAACATGTGACCAATAAATCTAAAGACCGGATATGGTCGCACGACTCATACACATGGTCTGAATGACAGGAACACCGTGAACGCGTGGCAATGCCGATAAAAGAAATCTGCCATTTTTTTGGTAGGAAATAACAATTTTTTGAGAGGATTCGAACGTGAATTGTGTTGATGAAAACGTTTTGTGTTTGTTTTATTTTGCATACTGTGTAGCAGGTTTTATCAGCGCTATGGTGACAGTAGTGCTATTCTTTACCTATCCAAAACTTCGAAACACGATACTGGTCGAGGTGTGTTTTAGACGAATTGTAAGCGGTCGCTGGAGTAACGTCAGTCTCCTGACTATACTTGTATGAACCCCATTCAAATCATATTGTCTTCTTGTTTATGTATATATTGTACACAAACAAGGCAGAGTAATTAACCCTACCAAAAAATCTGAATAACACACCACCCATTTGAAAACTTACACCGAAAAACACAGACAAACAAGCCGACCCCAACATACCGGGGCCCATTAAATAAAACGATCACAAAACCTAACAGCTCTTCAAACAGTATCCGGGCAAAATTACTCCCGAGCCGGGTAAACAAAATCATCATTGTAACACGTGTAATTTCGCGTTCACCGGTCATTACTTTTGACCGGGTTCCCGGGTCGCCGGTTGAATAATTGAGCGGTGTGAGAGAGATGGACCTCCCGAAAATATGAAATGATCCTGCCGGCGCGGAACGGTTAACCCGTGATTTCAGGTGTTGCTGACAAATGGGACTCGTTGAGATGTCAAGGGTTGAGTCCAGTTCAGAGTTGGCGAGCAAATATGTTTTATACGGGGTTTATGGCGGTGCGCAGTTCATAGGTGCGAACGATGGCAGCTTTTATTATTCGTAGGATAGATTACCTGAAAATTATATATATTTTATACTTACGTATTTTTTTATGTTTTTACGTACAAGGAAATTTTCAATCCGATTCTTATAGGGTAGATACTGCTGTGCTGTTTAAGTTATTATTTTAATATTCAAATGCCATTTTAAACTCAACTAAGTAAGTTTTAACCGTACTTTTTATTCCATAAGTAATCTACTAATGTAGTAAGTAAGTACCTACAAAAATGTGGGAGAAACTCAACTAGCCTATCTTTCTATAGTTTAGCTTTTGAACTTTTTTATTAATCTCAAACTTATAGTTGGTCCTTTTAAATCGACCAACTCATTCTTCACTACAGTAGGTATCTCCTATTTCGCAATAACTATCCCTTTCTTCACTAACCAAACTAGCCTACCTTACACGTGAACATCAAAAAACTTAATCTCTCCAAATAAAAACGCGTGTCGGCAGCACACGTCGAGTGTCTGACCGGGAAGTGAACCCAACACCCGACCGCGGCCCACCAACGTTTCTTCCTCCGCGCCATATTGCGCTGGCCGCACTAAATTTATGGTTCCGGTCACCTTTTACTTTTACCGTAGACACGTGAACAAATATAGACGAGAGTAGTTAAACTTTTTGGTCGGGCGTCCTGAAAAATTGTGATGATTGGCGTTCTTGAGGGATTAAGTTAGTGTAAAAACTTAAGAGGGTGTTAAAGGTTTGTTTATCTACCAGTAATGAAATAAACTTTAAAATATAATGATAAGACGGGTTTATTGTACATTCGCCACAAAGTAAGTTCGCCACGGAAAAAAGTAAAGCCACAGGTCTATTTTCATGAAGTAAATTCGTCATTTTCGAGCGGCAAAAACTAATAACTTTGCTTGGTGCCAGTATTTTATGCAAAAATGATGCGTACCTATAATGAAGACTTGTGACGAGTTTACACATATTTTTAATGCAAGTGGCGAATACTCTTTCAATGTATGGTGAACGAAAATGTGACGAATTTACCCAATAACCCGATATGACGTCATAGATGGTGTTTGTTTACAGTCTCCTACTGTATTGACATTGATTTCTATTGCTATTTATTAATAATTATCTTGTATTATGAAATGTGTAATTGTTTTTTTACTGTTCAGGCTAACATTTTATTGAATTATTGGGACTTGCCTGGCTTGATTACTTAATTACAAACATTTGTCTGTACGCTCTCTGGCATAACTAAGCGCACTATTTAATGACTTTAAATACCATTATTACTGTACCTATCTATGTTAAACAAATTAATGACCAGTTTATGACTTATGACGAGTGGGTCCAGTTTTACGCCATAATTTGTGATTGTTCAAGAAATTTACAGTCGCTCCGAAATATCTCTCTTCTATTTTGCAAAATACCACACATCAGTAAATTAACATTCGAATACATTTAGCGATAAACGAATTAAAAAAAATTGAATAGTTTCTGTAAATCGTTTGAAGATGCCTGAGACAAAATTATGTTTTTATTATATTTATTGCTAAACGCATTTAGCGATTTGTCGTGCAAGCAGGCTTAAGTGTATCCTACGGCTCCCAATAATAAGGCTAAATTGATCCCACTGCTGGGACATAGGTCTCCTCTTTCTGTGCGAGGGAATGGGCCGTAATCCGCCACGCGGGCCCAGTGCGGTTTGGTGGACGTCACATGTTTTCGAATTTTTTTGGTTCTAGGACATGCTGGTTTCCTCACGATGTTTTCCTTCACCGTTTTGAAAGCAGTGGTGATGAATTAATTTTACACGAAGTAAAGGCCTGCTCGGGTTCGACCCCACGACATACAACTCGTCAGTCGCCGCCGCTGCCACTGGGCCTCCGTAGCCTTCGTGAAACGCTCCGTAAACGTGTAAAAATTTAATCCAGGTATGTATACCCAGCCAGGTAGAAGTAGCTTAACATGTTCACTGCCGGGAGCCATCCTGGACGGTTCACTCAAGTCGCATATGGGATGCCGGGAGCCCTCGCGGAGAGCTAATTTTAAATATAGGTTGTTCTTTGCGAATTCGGCATTATAAACTGTGAAACTAAAATCTGTTGTATATTTTAACAAGATTTCAATCCTAATTCCGGTGACACTCCTCGAGGGTTAACTTTAGCGCAAACGTAATGCCGGTGCCGCTCCTGGAGTATTTTTTTTATTTTTATTCAAAATGACAGGGCTTTGTCGCACATGCGATTATGCCGCCCTGGTTGGCTCAACAAAATCATACTACCTCTTATTCCTATTTAACAAAACCTTAGCAAAGCTAATTTGTAAAGTACTGCATCAGACAATGGCACAGCTAGAGCGCTGTTACAGTAACCTATCTCTCTAATTCTAAAATCCAAGCTATTTCTAAATTCCTCGTTGCGGACACACTCGGTTAATATGTGATAAACATCATCAACAGAATTACTAAAAAAATCACAATTAGTCGAAGTCGGATATAAGAACTTATAACACGGGATGTGTCCGGAACGAATTCTTAGTGCGATAGCAGTATCACATCAGTTCAACAGCTGATTATCTATCCACGGTGACAAGAGGTGATTGTTCTATATCAGATTCCTTTTTCATGGGATCTTTTATTGAAGTACTCTTTCCAAAGCAAATAACAACGCTGCTGGAGTCAACATGCAATATGTATGGTGGCATGGCGTATGAGCTCTACGAAAAATGGGTGGAGTCGAAAGTGTTTAAGTATGGTACAGTAAGGGATCTCTTAGATAAATAAAATGTATATCCACGTACTTAATTGTTACTTTTAGCTGTCTCAGCTCATTAAAAAAACCTTTGTTTAAGGACGGAAATGTACCAAAGGGCCAATTATAATGGACCTTTGAAACATTAATTACTTCTAAAATTTTATTCACAAGCAATTTCAAACAAACACAACCCCATAAAATTTCCACATCATTAAATACATTTCACTCATTTCGAAAACTCATACAAAACATCCTCACATACCCCTTCCTATACATATATATTTTATCATCAGATGCCTATCTGAGACGAGTCATTGTGCGCAGACGCTCATAATATTTGACGTATGCGCGTAATGAAGTGGAGTGTGTATTTATTAAGTTAATTAAACCGTTCTTGAAGCCCGGGGCGGGGGTCCGGACCGAGAATACCTATATATCTGTGTATCATAAGATTTTGGCTCAGATTAGAATGGGTGGAAGGTATTTGGTATGTTATGTTGGAGAATGTTCTCTGTACGAGTAAAATTTTCATGTTAGCGTGTTGTTAAGGTAAAGGGTTTGGTCCTTAAGTTTTGCCACATTTTTGTTTGTGAAAATTTTGAGTTTAAACATAGGTTTTGCCTAGTTGAGGTCAGAAACCATTCCACGGAGACGCATTAGCGGGATACACAGTATCCTATGTCCTTACCTACGTCATAGTCTATCTGTGTGGCAAATTTAATTGACATCCGTGCAGCCATTATGGCATGAAAAGGTAACGAACAGACAGATGACAGGGTTCCCAAATTAAATATTTTTCTTTTTCCATAAATTTTCCTTAAACCAGATTAAGTTTACTCTATGTCATGTCAAAACAGCTGGAAAAAAGGCTAGGCGGTTGATAATGCCCAGTCTGAAACCATCCTTTAAAATCTTCGTAACCAAAAGATCTAAATATTATTTAAATATACTTAGTTACCTATTTTAATTAATTCCTCATTCTTTCTCAAACACAATAACAAATGTTTATAAATAAATCTTCTTAAGTTAAGTGTACTCATACGAGTTTTAATTTTAATAACGTAGAGCAATAATGAGACATTATTATGAGAGAGACTCATTATTTAACTTTTGAAGAATCGACTGTTGTGTTATGAACCGGGGGGAAACAATTCATTAGTCAAATAATAAGGAGGTATAATATGTGTATGTATGTTAGAATGGATATATTTTGTAGGTAATCTAATGGAATTATAAAGTATTGTTTATGTTACCACCTAGTTGATGTGGGATACAAGGACCAATTACCTGGTGAAGACGAGACTGAGGTAGATAGGATCGATGAAAAAATACTTTATGAATTGCGATGTAGGTATTTAAAAATAACAACAATAATATTTTTGTATTGCGAAACTTGTACACACATCGAATTTAAATACCGTGAAATCACTTACTTGTTTGGAAATAAAAAGTCTTAAAATATATATTGCAATAGAACATAGAACCAATACAGAATATTAACCTACAGTGCTAACTGAACACAAAACACTTAATACCCAATACGTATCTCAAACTAAATCACAATAATATCCCTCTAGAGATCCATCTCAATTCGAAACATGGTGCGGAGCCCTAAAACATAGATCACTCGAAGACAGCCGAAGCCTCCTCAGTAATGAAGACAGCACTCCTACAAACTATAATACGCCATCTAAATGCACCGTCGACAGGCATAAACAATTGAAATAATTATCAGGATAAGCCCGCCGGATCAGGGAAAGCCCTCGAGAATCTCAACCCTTCTTGAACATCCTGACAGCGTCTTATGCAAATTCACAAACTTGCAAACCCTAACGCGCAATCACTTAAGTATAACCACCACCATCTAAAAACCAACTCTAATCTTAACAATTAAAGTTGAATTTGCGTCGTAGGTGTGGTGATTTGCGACTTTTTTATAAGTTCGATGATAATAGTCGCTCAATTGGCTCTCCTCTATGATATGCTAACTTATGTTTTGTTTGGACTCTTGTAGTGATAACAACTGCCACTTAAAATGTTTTGAACTTCGCAAACATCTGCCTGCTGTGCTGAATGAGGGGAATATTCGAAAGTGATGAATACTTATCTATTCTAATCTTAGAATATACTTTTCAAGGATAATAGTTTACTTTAGTAAATTAAATAATTGGTTAGTAATACTTTGAGATTTTTGAGCACATACGTGTAAATTCCAGACCCATTACGATTTTATACTCTTAAAAACACACTTTTCTTTTAATGACTATCATTTCCGTAGGAAAGCGAAGTACAATGTTATTACTAATTCTCTTGTTAGGTATCATGAAAGAAACGTCAATATTTCTGCATACAGCAAATGCAACACTAAATAAAATAAAACCAAATAACATTAACAGAATCAACAAACATCTTAACAAAACTTAAAAGAACCGACTTAACACATTAAAACCCAATAAAAACACTTTGCCTCTAAGAACTAACGAATCAAATGTTTATTTTTCCGTCTAGTTCCTTTAATAAAATCCTCCTTACCCGAAGTTGCTTCGTGTTTACTCGGCAAACATCGGCGTAAACAAAATTTAGTGATATGTGAGCCATTGGAGCCGCTGTAAACTGTGGTCGAATGAATACACAACGTATAAATGTGAAAGTGCGTGTTCATAGTAACGTAATGCAAATGATGAGAGATTGACGGATAAGTTTACTTTTTTCGAGTAACTTTTTAGTATTAGTGTTAATAACTAATAATAAATTAAGGCAAAAATGTTGAGACTTTCTGATTGAAACAATATTGTCGTTTGAAAACGGCATAACTTTACACCCAAGAACTTTCAAATACTTACTTACATGCTTAGTACTCAAAGCGTCATCATAATATCTACGTCAAAAAATACGTCATAAGTAGTGAAGTTTTCCTTTTTATATGTATGCCACCCCAATATTCTTAAGAAAAGATAAGATTTTACACACAAACGAAATAACGTCCGAAACAGGGCAAAAACTTCGACAATTACTGTATTCTACTTGTTTGTTAAAATTCTTACTCCAATACAATTCCTCCTGTAAGAAAATAACCCTACAAAATAAGTCACCCAATTTGGTGTCATAATTGGTCCTATTTCCCAAATGGAATCGCTACATCTGAACGTACAGTCGGCACCTACTTAAAGTAGGATGTGGTCACATCAAAAAGAGATCTGTTCCGTCTTGGAGGGCGGGTCGGAGGGTCCGAGGTTACGAAATGATTCCCGAATCAAAGGCCGTGGGTGGCCAGCTATAACAATAATTGTTTGGACCTCAGAGAATTCGTTGAGAAAACGCCGACGAATATCTAATTGGAATTTCTAATTAGAGTTGCGAAACGCGGTCCTAATTAGTTTTCAATTGGGGTGGGTGATGATCAAAAAGGTCGATGTGTTGTTTGAAATCTAACCGGCTTTGGCTGGGTATTAGAAATACTTGATGTTTCATTACAACAGAAGCTTGAATGTATCTAGTTTGATGTTTCAATTTTATTAGATTCAAATCAGAAAAGAGCAATAGAGTAACTGGAGTCGACTTTCAACTTTACACATCTGTAATGGTTCATAGCAAGCTGTCGTAAATAATCGATACATTCATAAATAATGACAAAAATAGTTATAGGTACATAACATAAACATAACATTACGCCTGTATTCCCAGAAGGGTTGGGCAGAGGTGTGTACCTAAAGTACACCCACATTTCGCCACTTATGTTTAAGTCCAATGTAATAGACGGCCTATTGCCATCAACCGGGCAAAAACACAGACTCCGGGCTGCCACTGAGAAATTCCAGATGGAAAAACCCAATAACACTTTGCCCGACCCGGGAATCGAACCCAGGATCTCGTGCTCAGCGGTAGCGCTTGCGACCACTATACCAACGAGGCAGTTATAGCTATTAATTTAAATTGTCCGAATATTCGAATCGCACCTCTCATTCTTTGAGAGTTGTATGAAACGATTATAACACGACAAATGAACGTAGTGTGTCAATTTGATAAACAATACATTTTCCTGACTAGTTACTCCGTATATTGTTTGAAATGAACTGCTTTAAACACTTTTGTTATTCAACTAGCTCTGTTTTGTTCCCTTTAAACACCGAAAAAACAAAGAAAATGTATTAACCCCCACCTGACGTCCTCCAAAATTAGCCATAGAACACGCGAGACAAGAGGGAACAATTCCTCTGACCCTTTCACATAAATTGCAAGTGCGATTTCTATTTAAACACACGGAGGGCATTAGGGTTCCTCTGGCATGTCGGAGGGATGCTTGACCGTACGGGGCCCGCTGGAAGAAAGGGCTCATTTTCATTAGCAACCAAGCGTCCTACGTAGATTTATATAGAATGCAAATTAACGAGGTGCTCAAAGTTTTTTTAGGGTGGTTTGTTTTGTGGGAGATGGATTCGAATATTGTTTTTATAGTCGTTTTTGATTATAATATTGCATATTTGAGTTTCGCTTGTATAACGTGTTGCAAAATTAAGGCAATAACATCGACCTTTACAAGTAATTGTCATCTACTAGTTATTCAACCAAACAAAAGGTGGTGCGGCGGTGTCTCGAAGGACCAGAAGCTCTCCTAAAAAACTGTTTTTAAGTGGAAACCTATATTTATTTATTTATTTATTTCTGTAACAAAGAAAATGTACAAAATTTTATAACAATTACAAATTAAAAGAATTACAATATAAATCTTTATCATAACATTAACCAAATAAGAAATTAGAAAGATATTATATCACATGGTAAAGGTTTCATTTGGATAAGAAATTTTGTTAAGGAACTCCATAAAAAAATAAGATTTCTTAAAATATTTTAAATTCCAATGTATTGCTAGCGCTGTACCTGTAAATTGTTAACATACATTAACCAGTTCTGATTAGAATTAGCAGTAACAAGTTGTCAGCATATTTAATACTATTTCCATCCTGAAGAAAAATATCTAAATGTCTGATCAACTTCTCATTATTATACCAACTAATTACCTTAAGTTTGAGCACCATAACCCTCGCTAACGAGTGGGCAGCGCGTCCGGCGACCCTTCGTTTGAAGCCGGGCGAGCACTTTTTGTGTGCACCTACATTCCTAGCAAGGAACTCGACGCACGCTGCAAAGGAGACGATCGCTGAAGTATGTGGACGCTTGGCCTTAGATGCCTTTCTGTCTGACAGGTATGTAGGTAGGTAGGTAGGTAGGGCTGGGTGATGAAATTTTATAGGAATAGTTGATTGTTGGTGATTTGACTTGGAATATAATCAGGGGCCAAACCTAACTCAGACTACTAATTTCCGAACAAAGAAAAATTGGTTTATTTGTCACAGAAACAGGTGCATAAAAAGATAAATTACAATCGTTACAATGCTCTCTCTATTTGTGAGCTTTCGTTGGATTGTGTATGGCAAATCTGTCACAAACTCACAATGGACACACACACATCTACTCACTACACTCCACACGCACATACACCCACATCTTTTTTTATAATTGTGTATTATTTTTTATTCGTTTTAGCCTTGATCAATACTAGTCAAATTCGTGTTTTATTTAATACAGTTTAAGTTTTGTATTTTGTTGAAAACTAATTTTATGCTTTATTTTTGATCTCATTCAAATTTTAATTTTTTTTTTTATAATTGTTTGCAATTAATTACCTATTGCCTCACTAGTACAAAAAAGAATTATGTATCACAACTCAGGTCCCGAAGATACAGGACCACCGGTTTAATGAATGTCACCAACAGTTACTGATAGCATTATTATGTACTAATTGGAAGGTAATAATTGTAACAATGTTTAAATAAATTTTATCTTGTCTTATTTTATCTAATGGAGAGAGTGTCTGACAAGAGATGATGTGTATGTGTGCGTGCCTGCTCATTACCATTATGTTGTGTCGCTATGACAGTAATAAACTAGCATCCAATCACAATGGTGGTTTTATTCGGTAGCTGTCAGATCAAGAGACCATTGACACGTTTGTAAATTGGCAGACTTGGCCACCTAATATTCCGAACTTCTAAGTTCTTGGTGTGGGTGGTCAATGGTGTCTTAAAGACTTCTCTCGATTTCAGTCAATTAACTGCTTAAGATATTACGCAATACTAGATAGTCACAGTCCGTTAGTAAAAATATATTTATGTAGTTCCGTATGATTAATTTTGTAGAACTAGCAAGAAAATCAAACACCAATAAGACTTTGGAATGGGCAAACACAATGAGAGATTCATATTAATACCGATATTATAATGCCCAATTATGGTATGTCTTGTTGGAATCATTTTAACTACCGGTAAAAAGTAAAAACAAAACTATGTCCATTCCTTGTCCGCATCACCGGCCCGTGGACAACAGTCTTATGAAATGTGTCTTGAACCCATTAATTTCCGCCTGGTTCTGCAAGAAAATTACAACGATTTGAATGTGAGTAAAGTTTCGTGCAATTATAAAGGCAGCACACACATTACACCTGACACATTTTACCTGTGTAGCGGCTCTCAATGAAAAACCTACAACGGAAAACTTTGCTAACCTTTCAGGAAACAATTTATTATTTAATTTCCACACACATAAATGTATAAAGCGCTGAACACGTCCAAACCATTATCCCCTACGAGTGAGTCCGACTTTTGTTTTAAAATGTAGAACATTAAAGTTTCTTTTTTCGTAGAAACAATTCTGAACTCGGCAACAACTTGTATTTTAGCGGCCCACCCTCACATGTTTGTGGAAGTTTAAAAGTTCGCACAGCGGACTTTGAAACGGCGATTCATTTCACTTTAGCCCCACAATACGGAGGAATATTTTAATTGGTCCTGCGATACGGAATACCTACCGGCGCGCGAGTCGTAAAAGAGATGTAAAATGTTATATTTTACAACGTCGCTGGGTGGGGCCGTTCTAAGAAATCATAAATGTGAATTAATTATGTATAAAACTGCAGGCTATTGTTGTAGTGGCTGACTAACGTCATAGTGAGAGAATCTGGTGGAGATCTGGTTCTGGAAATAAAAATATCTTATTTTTTTTAAACATAATTTCTACGACAGTAGGTATAAAACTATCAACTATTTGATTTTTCCCTTAACGTGAGCGATTTAGTCTTTCACGGTGCAAAAATCAAAGATAAGTTCTCAGGTTTCCGGAATGAGATGTAACACACTAATTCAAACTACAATCTAACTTTTCACCCAAATTGAGTACTAACCTGTGATTATTTCAACACTCAAAATAATCAAGCCGAAGGCAGGACGCGCCGCCCGCGCCGCCACCACTTTGTCGGTGAGCGCTTATTCTGAGTGGTTTAACACTAACGGCTTGGGAGCTAGCTATTTTCATTAAGTGATGCTAGGCTGACTGTAAGATATTCCTGAACCTTCAGTTTGATCGATTTACTTGACAATTATGGTATTGTGGGTGTCGATTTGATATGCACTTAAAAGAGGTTATAAAATTACTCTATAGTGTGTTTACCACGCTAAAATACCTCCTACGACAATATTTTTTTATTTATTTATTTAAACTTCTCGCTCGCAATAAGGTACAAAGACGGACTTAATGCTTTAGGCATTCTCTACTAGTCAACCAAGGGTGGTGAAGATATAAAAAAAAAAAAAATATTAAGTTAGATTTTTATTAAAACTTTTACCCCTTTATTCATAAACGTTGCTTAAAGTTAAGTAATCTCTTAACTTTAATCATCGTTCATGAATAAAGGTGTTACTTGCGATGTAGTTGATCATTTCATACTTTGGTATACTTTAGTTCCTATAGTTACCAGCTGAGACGACAGTGACGACACTCGTAGATATTCGTAAGACAGCTAGTACCGTGAGCATAGCTTTAAATTACGAAAACCGACAGTCAGTCGCTTCCGTTATTGTTGACAACACTGCTTATTCTCAAAGACTCAAAGCAGTCTAACCCGGTTGCTTGAATCAATTAAATCAAAACCGTGTCAAAATTAAACGCATGTCAAGTGATGTGATTGGCTGTCGTTAATTCAGTCAACAAACATCACAAGTCAAACATCGTGAGGAAACCGGCATGCCCGAGAGATATTTCTCGACGGCGCGTGAAACCAAGTCAGAGGCCCATGGGCGGCTTTAAAACTCTGACACCAGGTTAGTGACTAACCACACGAAAAGAGGAAGATTCAGTCAACCACTCACAGCAGACTAGAAACGCACTTGACAATTTGTTAGCCAATTTTTGTGTTGATTTACGTTCCAGTAACCAGTCGTACCTAAGTAACAAATAATCTACTAGCTTTGTTTCTTTCCACCCTACTTGGCCACACAGTAAACGTACAGTCACGGACTTTAATTGATGAGCCACTTGCCACTGTTCGTATTTCAGTCGAGTAATGTAAATCGGGTTTAGTCGGTTATATCCGTACATCCAAAAACGGAGTCATACGTCTTCGTATTATAGAAGGAGAAAACATGCAAGATTAACGGTTGGCTAACCTGAGAACCAGAACTACAAACTTGACAGTAGAGGGACTACCCAAAGCTAACCAATTGCAGGTCTAGCAACTGTAACCTAGCGACAATAATTCTTTTAGCGAATAAGCGATAGTAACGTTAAAGTACGGAGAAACTATGATTGGTCATTTCGACATCGGAAAAACTCGGGCCTACGATTTTATCCGAACGCGTAGCGTCCATGATGATGTTCATTGAATGACCTTAAGTAAATAATTTAATGCCTTTGTTCATGACAATAATAATAACTGTTGCACACAGAACCTGCTGATGCATTGTTACAATTCTATGACGAATTTCTTCGGAAATTGCAGCTGGCATTATCGCCTAAATAATACGGCTACGATTCACCAACATTCGAAATTATCGTCTCTGACATCGACATTTCAACTGTCACTATCTTCGGATAGTTTAGTACTCAGAGGTTTAGTATTTAAATATCTCTAATTCAAAGGAGGTCAATATCAAATAGTTTGGATATACGTATGCAACATTGTATAGATGTATCATTGACAACTTATTAGTCAACTTCAACCTCTATGGAATAAGACTAGGTATTTCCTCTTTCCGATTATTAGTCATCATCTTGTTGACGAGCATGCGGTTTGAGTTCGTGTTTAATCCTGTAATCTCGTGAATGTATAAAACTGCAAAATTGGAAAGTTTGAAAGTGGCTCATCAATCAAAATCCGTGACTGTACATACATGTGACGTGATTAATCAGCCTGTACGTTTAGGCGCGGCTGCAGGCACACTACTTAGATTGAGACAGAAAAGAAGTAAGGTACAATTCCGTAGCGACAGAAAATAAGTAAGGTACAATTCCGTAGCCGACCGCAGGCGGCAACTGTAGGCGACGTATCGCCGCGACACGACTGGTTTCTATGTATTCTTATGTATTTCTATGAAGGCGACATGTCGCTAGAAAGGTATTTCATAGAAATTAGAAACCATTCGAGTCGCAGCGACACGTCGCCTGCGGTCGGAAGCTCTTTCCCTATCAGTTTTCATTGTACTGCAACCTTAAATGGCAACCCCTACTTTTCCTCTTCTAGAAACATCCTTTATTTTGGCCACACAAAGTGTAGACATACGTAGTGATTAATTAGGCTGTGCGTTTAGGCACGGGCTCTGGCACGGGTATTAGTTTTAGACATAAATAATTACTTATAAGTACTTTCATTTCTCTTCAGTTTCCATTGAACCGTACCCTTAATTGGCAACCCCTTCTTTTCCACTTCTAGAATCATCCTTTCTTTAAAACCTAACTTCAGCATACGTACATACATGTGGCGTGATTAATCAGACGGTGCGTTTAGGCGCGGCTGCAGCACGGTAATTAGATTTAAGAACAACTGGGCGGCGTCAGCGGGAGAATGGCCTGCATTAATTTGAGCTTCTCTAACGAGGGCGACGGACGCTACAGACTGGGTAGGACCTTGGAACAGGAGTGCGGCGGAGACGATATTGTTTGAAAAAAATAATGAGATGTTTAGGGTTATAGGATCCTTTATAGGATCACTCGTGTGTCTGTCTGTCTCTTTGGCCGTCTGCACAGCAAATTTTCTCCGAATCTAATAGACCGATTAAGTTGAAAGGAGACGGATACGCTTTCATACAATCTTGGGCCTGGATGTAAAAAGATGATAATTGGTGTCAATTGATAGCTACTATATTATCAAACCATCACTGAAAATTTTGCGGATTTTGACAATCTGAGAGCGGAGTTAAAAGAGATTTAGTAAAATTGAGGTTACGTAACAATTTATACTTAACAGCTGATTTTTTAAGTGCGATTGTCGTGTTTTTTAAAGATAGGATGTTAATTATATTTGTAGAGTGGAAGGAAATTAGGAAACACAAATATTAAAAAATCATGGGTGAGGAGATGATGATTCAAAATAAAAAACGTTGTGAATTAGTATGTTTTATTAATCTTCTTCAATTACGATAATTAGAATTTCATCTAGGAATTGTGCAGGTGGTACTATATTATCAAGGTACCTACCCCAACTAAGGTACCATATTATTGACATTACATGGGCGCAGCAGCCTACAGTCCGTTTGCCTACGATGCACTTACAATAATATTTTGTATTGCTTCCCTGCCTCTGCGAGAGCTGTCGACTAAAAAATAAACAAAATAAGTTTTGTGACTTATATGTCTCAAATGAATGCGGCCCTTATGTAGCCATGAGGTATTTGAAGCTGACAGCTCTTGAAGTAGGCTGCTGCTGACCTCCCTGCACACTTCTGTTTCACAGCCATCATTGCCCCTCACATGTCCACCAAAATAGGAACGTGCCTGCTTTATTTGATATGTGCCTAGTGATATAAGTATTAGCTCAGTATCGGTAAGCTGGGGAAAATTATTAAGGTTATCATTTTGTACAGTTATTGTATGAAACTTAGCCCTACGCCTATAGATGCAAGTGAACATGCACATCGGAGACAAACACTACGGTGGCCAAGATGTCTAGGTTCACCAAGGGGTAATCTTTGAGCCAAGTCCCAGCAAGCTTGGCAAACATGGTCACTGCTGTTTACCTGAAAGATAGAAAAAGTTTTTAATATCGGATATCATGATTACTTTTTTTTAAACCAACCTACTCTGTCCGATAGTTATTTAATTCATATTCAAATAATTTATTCGCTTGAATATGGGTTACATGAGGTGATACATAGAACAGAAGATCTTTAAATCATATCCTACCTTAATAGGTGTGCAAATATCTATTACAATAAACAATAATCAATCTTACATACTTCAATCATAGTTCATATTTCTTAGTTCAATGTAATGTATCTTCATGTGATTAAATGTTTACCTATTTATACATTATTATTTTGTAAGTGTAATGATGAAGGAAAACATCGTGAAGATGCAATCTTCAAGCCAGCGTGGTAAACGCTGGTGAGCAAATAAACAGGAGGTGAGTAAGTACTTACAGATTGTGGTGCTCGCTATTGACGAATCACTGCTAATATCATTTCGTCATCTAAAGCTCGATAGCCTAGTGTATTACAGCGACTAGTCGCTATGCCAGAATTTACGTGTCGATATCCAATCGCCCAATCGTGTCGATAGGCCGGTCGTAGAATCCGAAATAACAAGTCCAAGTCCAACGTTTAAGCGGCGTTCTCCGTGTCCGGTATGGCAGCAAGGGTCGTGAGAAGTGCAAGAAGCAAGATCAGAAGACCGTATAAAGAAAGCAGAGGTCGAGGAAAATATCAATAACTATGGGAGGAAACACACTCTATTCTATTTTTCCTTATGGCAATGGTGCCGATGTCGACAATTCTGCCAATGTCAATGTGTGGAGAAAACGTGCGGTATTCTATTTTTCCTTATGGCAATGGTGCCGATGTCGACAATTCTGCCAATGTCAATGTGTGGAGAAAACGTGCGGTGGGAAACAAAACGCACAAAACCAGTGAGTGACTGACTGTCAGTGTCATACATGTCATGTCAGCATAAACTAAAAATACAATAATCGATTAGCAAACGTGAATCGATTTTAAGATTTATTTTTATTAATTAATTAATTAATTTGTTTAAACTGTTTAATACGTTAATTGTAATAGATTTAATTATCGTAATTGAATTAATCATCTGGTAAAAGCATTTTTTTATAAATAGTATGAACTCTGTCACGTTAATCGATTACAATTTAATCGATATTCCATTTTGTTCGTAACTTTAACTTAATTCCTGGATTTCTCATTATCCAGATTGTAAATTGAGTTGATTTTTTCACATTTTGTAATAGAAAAATATAACCCTTTTTTTGAACCATACGTCAACTTATTACAATCAGGCCCAGAAATCCCCGTCTCCTTTGGTATCAATTTCCGTAACCCAATACGGACGAATTAAGTAAATAAATGAATATTGAAGGACAAATAAAAAAATATAAAAATGCACACTGTACAATGTAACACATCACATGAAATGGCTTTCTGTGAGTCAAAAATATATTTTTTTACATTTTAAAATAAATATATTATTAGAATTGCATATTTCAGAAAATACTTATAGATTACAGGAAAATTTATAAGAAGTATATGTCCTTAAAATTACATGATATATCTCCAAATATTGTGCGTACAAATTTACATTTACAAATGGAATGTATAGGAGATTTTTTTTTTGTTCTGGGATAAATTCATTCCAACTACGGAACCTTTCATTGTGCGTGGTCCGACACTCACTTGGCTGGTATTTTTATTTAACTAGTGTGTGAAAGTTTCTAGTTTTTATTCAGTAGGATTCCATGTCGACTGTTGTTCCACTTGAGCGTTAATATGTATGGCACATCGAGTTTTACAAAGTTTTGACAAAATTATATAATACTATTTATTATGAAAAACATAAAACTTTTTTTACACGGGTACACCCCACTCGGCTCTGCTCCGTCCTAAAGTACAGTAATCGCGGAGTGGTTGCGATTTGACGAGATGGTGCTATGCAAAATTGAACCTTTTATAAAACTCGATGTTTCTTACTGGCCTATATCATAAAAGTGTATCATCATTCTTCGTACATTTTTAATTTCAATTCCTCATCATCATCACTCTCTTGTTCTTATCGCAATTTATTTAGATCGGATTTTTTTTAAAATATACTGTAATCTTAAAAACATTAATACAAACAATCACTCACGACCAAACTCTCAAAAAAATTATCGCCTTTAAAATAACTTACCATCTACTTCGATGCACTATTTAATACTTAATTTAGACTTCTACGCGTCTCTTCGGTAGCCTACGTCGTCGTCCGTAGTCAAGCTGTGTCCGGCGTAGCAATGTGCTACGCATCGACTACGCTATGTTTAATGCAATCGGGCGCTTTATAAAAAAAACAATTGGTTTTATAAATGGTTTGAATTCTCAATTCAAACTTGAACTCAAACCATTCATATTAGTTAGACCAATTCCACTTTTGAATTTTTAAGAAGTCGGTAAGTCAGAAACATGAGAAAAGTTCCTATGGAGGAGTCTGGGCAAGAAATAACATGGACACTCTTTTAAATCAAAATATTGTTTAAATCATCCAAGTTGAAATTATACATCTGAGAACGATGTAAAAAGACGTTCACTTTAAAAGTGTCCGTAGTAAACAAAAACAGAAATGCAAACGGATTCAACTCGTCTCTACGGCGGCTTACGTCGTCCGTAGTCAAGCTGTGTCCAGCGTAGCAGTGTGCTACGCGTCCACCACGCTATTTTTATTGCAATCTGGCGGTAAAAAAAAACCTGTACCAGCTTTTTTCACATTCCAAAAATCTTATTTCAAACGCATTCTACGCCTCTCTTCGGAGTTTTACGTCATCCGTAGTCAAGCTGTGTCCGTAACAGTGTGCTACGCGTCCACAACGCTATCTTTATAGCAATCTGGCGGTTTAAAAAAATATCAACTCCGTACTCCAACTTTCCTCAAACAACAAAATTCGCAATTCAAACTCAAACTCGAAGCATTTATTTCAATTCAACCAATTACAGGCACTTAAAATTTTCAAGGACTCCGACAGTCAGAAAGATGAAGCTAGTCCCATTCCAAAGCGTAGTAGGTTCCTATGGAGAAGAACGGGCAAGAAACTCCATAGACCACTCTTTTAAATTAAAATATTGTAACAAAATATTGGTTACATCATTCAAGTTGAAATTATACATTTGTGGGAACGATATAAAATACGTGCACGTTAAAAGCGTCACAATAGTAAACAATAAAAAAATAAAAAAATACAAAAGCAACTTAGGCGTCTCCATGGAGGCCTACGTCGTCCGTAGTCAAGCTGTGTCCGGCGTAGTGTGCTACGCGTCCACTACGCTATGTTTATTGCAATCTGGCGGTTAAATGCCCGTCTGCTTAGTCCGCTTATAGCGCCCTTTTGTTACACCGGATTGCAGCCCCGTATATTTATGTTATGTCCTTTTAAAATGCTCAAATTAAAAGTATAGGTACGAATGTTTTTTATTGTCTGGGGAATAGGGTGTAAGGGTTTTTAGGGCAGTTATTTTAATTAATTTGGGTATTATCTTGTTTTATAAATAAAATATTTAAAGTAGTAATAATGAATTTTAATATTTTTTTGTTTATTATTGTAGTTTTTTTAGCAGATTATTAAGAAAATTTAATCTTATTAAACTGCCTTGACCAAGAGAATATACTTTTTTTTGTGAGTAAATGTATCCCTCAATTGACTTGTTCTCTTTCGTCTACCTACAAGAAAAAGACTTGCTTATAATATGTAGGTACTTTAAGCACAGCCCAAACATCCCTACTTTCATCAGGACCACTATCTTCATAATCAGAATTGGCGTTATTGGGTTAGTGAAGCCGCTTGTCAAGCGATTATGGCATTACTGTCTCACTCTCCCTGATAACGGTCTTGAGACAATCGTTAACGGGAATATGGAAGATGATTACGGAATGAGATTTCATTATCATTGTTAGCAGGACGTTGATTGACTTCATAATTTAATACTATTATTTAAAGATACATTTCTTCATTATGTTTTTGTTTTTTTTTTGTCATAGGTCTCAAGTTCGAACCCAAAGCCTCTGACTTTTCGGATTCATGTGCGTATTAATTATCCCTTGCTCCTAAAACGGTGAAGGAAAACATCGTGAGGAAACCGACATGCCTGAGAGATATTTCTCGACGGTATGCGAAGTCAAGTCAGAGGCCCATGGGCGGCTTTAAAACTCTGGGACCTAGTTAGTCACTAACCACAAGAAAAGAAGAAGATATTGTGTCTTTTGTATGACTAAAAGGCGAAGCTCCACTTTCTGTCCATCACACATGCTACCATTTCAAGTGTCAAGCTGCTACTAAATAAATCAATTACATCAAGGAATCGAACTTGAACGATTTGTGAACACTAAAGAATGTGTTTCACTTACAACATATTTTTATAAATAAAAGTTTCCTAATTGGCATACATAAGACGTCCTAAATATAATAATAGCCCCGAAAATTAATACAACAATCACCTTAAATCATAAAATAATCTAATCCGTCCGTATCATCGGTCAGCTAAAAGGGTTGTTGAACTATCTCCCTCGGCCCTTGCCCTTGCATCCCTTTGTGTGCTCGGACTTAAATAAAAGGTTTGATTTCGTGTTGTAAGGGGGCTATGATCAATATTTGTTGAGCGGACCGAAGGACCGACCGATCTGCATACCTTTATTACCATTGGTCCTTTGGGGTCTTTTACTCGTGTTTGTGTTCCCTTTGCGGGTGTAGAAAGTATCCAAATTGTGTGGACTATACGGAAAAGTATGTGGATTGCTTAGACATTGTGGTGGAAGGTTTACGGAACCGCTTTTTAAGCACCAATTTTCTGGTTCAAAACTTTGCGCGTAATAATGTGACGTTTGTAGTGTGAGTTTCCTTACTGCACACTACATACCTACACACTGCCCCACTGCAGGGCATACTTTTATTACTTTCATACTTTTTATTGTGCGTAAAAACTCCAAACGAGTAAGTAACAGATTTCCACATAAAGTGTTCAGTCGCCGTAAGTCAACGATTCCGAAAAAAAAATCGGTACTAAAAAAGTTTAATTGGTAGGTACTTGCCCAGGTTAAAACCTTGTGTTTAAGATACGGTTCCAAAACAAAAACCTTTGGACCACCGCGGCTTTATTCTTAATACAATATTAAATACGAACAATTTCTTAAGCATACATATTTAAGAGGCACTGCGCCGAGTTGCTTGCGAAAATGACAGCTGCAGCAAGCCGCTCTAATGGCTGTCCTAAGGTCCGCACATTGCAGCTCCCACGCCAACCATCACAACACTTATCACCGGAGCGTAAGGTCCATATTCCAATGACAATAAAGTAATAGATAGTGGGGACACAAACCGAACCGTCAATGGATTGTTGTAGGAAATTTATTGTGTGAGCACACGTTCGGAAGCTTGTAACGGGGTGCGTCGCAAACGATTTGTAACTAGGAGTTGGTAGATTATAATATATGGAGCTATAGATAGCTATAGTGTTGCTACAGTGAGTTATAGTGATTGTATTTTCAGTGGGACTTTGAAATGATTTAGGTTGTGAAGTTAAATTATGGCTTTCTGATAACTGATCTTTGGTGTAAGTTCGAAGAAAATAATATTAAAACGAACGTAAATGTTATACGAGTAATAAACGCCATTAGGATTCGACTTTGTTCTATCTTTAGTTGCGAAAATGCATTTTTCGAGAAAAAAAGTAATATTGTTATTTATTAAGTTTATTCGCGCCGCTTGTACTTTTATTCCCATTGTTGTTAGTAGGTACACACACCTTAATGTCATTTTGAATTCTTTGAAAACTATAAAAGTTTGTAAGTTAAGATATTGAAATATTCGGCTACTTGTGCCAAGGTCCTTGCTACGACTTTGCTACGAAGCGCTACGGCGTAGCACTAAATATTTTCTGCAAGTAAAATGAATACTTTCAGTAACATTAAAAAAAAACAATAATGTTAGGTACCGTAGTGTATCGTTCTCAAACATTTAGAGAAAGTTTTAGATTATCATGAAAACCGTTGCAACCATTTTTTCTTGAAACTTGAAATCCTATAAAGCAATTTATTTTAATACATACGCATTTACCAATACATTCATCTATTGTCTGAATAGAATTTGCATTCAAACGATCATCATAAAAGCAATTTGCTCCATAAGCACATGTTCATAAAATTCGTTAATACAGCGGCTCCCAAAAGGTGGGACCTAAAACTTATCCGTAAGCAGATTGTGTGAGTCCGAGCGACGTGTACGTCTAACAGGCTTCGTTAACTCGATCTACAGCACCCCTATCTCGACTCATTATGAGAACACTGTGCGACGTCAAATCACTATAGTTACCTTACTTTAATTATGAAGGAGTAGTGTGTAGCTATGTTTAGTTTGGGGTGGTAGGTGTTGGAGTTTTAGAAAATTGTATTAGGCTTTCTTGGGTTTAGATAGAATCCTTTCTTTGTAATTTATTTGTGTGTTGTGAAATATGAAGGAAGTTTTGGGTAAGTAGATGATTTTGTAACACTCATTTTAGAAACAAAAGTGTATATTCTTAATTCACTTCGCGATATTTGCCCAACTTTGCCCAAAACGGTACGACTGTGGTGACGTTGCTCGGCTGGTGGTGGTGGTACATTGGCGTGGCGGCCCGGCTGCCGGCGGATCGGCTGCTAAATGCCGCAAGAGGCGTTCGCCGTCTCGCTTGCACCGCCGCGCTCGCCGCATCTCTCGCTCGCGCCGGCGCGAACACGTGTTTATTTGTATGTTTTATCCTTCGGCGGCTTTAAACCCAACCCACCCTGACCGCAAAGTGCGCTCCGCCGCCCGCCGCGCCCGCGCGCCGTCGCCGCCTCTCGCTCGCCGCCGCCGCTGCCGCCGAGCCGCACCGACTCACCCGCGAAACTTTGTCCGAAGTCGACGGGCGCGGACGTACGCCGCGTATTAATAGCCACCGCGAGTGGTCACCGCAAGCGAGCGCTGCCAGCCCCACGCGCCACGAGTCGCACCACGACCGCGCGCCACGTCGCACGTCCCGCCACGCACACCACGCGCGTAAACACAAACAAGTACCGCGCGCGAAAGCGAAACTCATAACAAAACTACAAAAAAATCAAAAACATCGTCGTCAGCGGTGAAAGTGAGAGCAACGTGCGTGCGACGATCGCGTAAATACGCGGTGCGCAAAAAGTGCCGCCGTCAGTGAAACTAGTGAAAAGTTTTTTCGCCGCGTACGGGGGACCACCCCTCAACGCCGGAAAAAATCGGCCCCTCGCGTCCCTCACCCACCCGCCGCCGAACTTTTCATTCACCGGGGAAAAAAGTGTGGCAAGGCCGCCGTGACGTCACCGCGTCAAGTGGCCACGCGCGCGTTCCCTAGCAACGTGTTGACACGTCTCATCACCGGCCCTTCTTGTCGAACTGTCTTGAGTGCGGGCGACGTCTCGAGTGTGATTATGTTATCAGTATGTGACGATGGTGTATGGTGGCGGTGAGCGTCAGTGACGTGTGTGCGGCAGTGTCATGTAGCGGGGGCTGGGAGGCAGTAGACTCTATGTGTAGCACACAGCGCGCGCGGGTGTCGAGGATGCACCTGACGGGCGCCAGCACCGGCGCCGTGTCGCCCGACACCAGCTCCTCGCTGCTGCACGAGACCTACACCAAGATGACGTCCGACATCCTCGCGGAGAGGACGCTGGGGGACTTCCTGTCGGAGCACCCGGGCGAGCTGGTGCGGACGGGCAGTCCCCACTTCGTGTGTACAGTGTTACCTCCCCACTGGCGATCGAACAAGACTCTGCCGGTGGCGTTCAAAGTGGTAGCTTTAGGCGATGTCGGCGATGGAACCCTGGTCACCGTGAGAGCCGGGAACGACGAGAACTGCTGCGCGGAGCTGAGGAACAGTTCGGCAGTGATGAAGAACCAGGTCGCCAAGTTCAACGACTTGAGATTCGTCGGCCGCAGCGGTCGCGGTGAGTGCTGAAGGTGCAGTTATGTGATACAATGAATTTTAGTGATTAGTAGCAGCCCCAAACTATTCAAAACAAAGACCGATAAAAATAAAACAATTCAGAAAAGTTTATAATAATCAAAACGCTAGTCAAAGATACAAAATAAATCAAAAGTTATCCGCAACAGTAATTGAAACCCGTTCCAATCCACGAAAACAATTCACACGAGAATTCCCGACAAAAAAACGCGACGGCATTTTACGAAAATCGAAAAGTTAAAAGAATAAAAACAGAGTTAGTTAAACATTTTAGAGTAACGAACAAATCCAAGTGATTACAACTCCAACAAGTAGCTTCACACAATAATAACATTTAAATATTATGTCAAACTTTCTTAAGAAGGGGAAGCGTCGGTGACATTGCAAAGTACTCGAAACTTTTTCCCTGCAACTTAAGGAAATGCGCGAATGTCAAATAAGAGGGCGGGAGATTTGGGCGGCTATTTCCACCCAATGAGTGTCCCGCCCGCCCTTTCTAAGAAAGTTTACTTTTTGTGAAGGGCAGAGGTTTTACGGGAAGTTACTTGTCCGAGGACATGGACTTTGAAAATAATTTCGTAATACAAAATAGGTGTTTAGAATTACAAAGTACTGCTTATATCAGTCTTATTAAATACACTTATGACCTAGTTATGTTTATTTACGTTGAAGTAATCAAATAATGAAATCAAATTAAGTAAACAAACAAATTATAAACAATTGATTTCCCGCCGGTGTTTGTTATTTTAACTGTTATGCATACAATTGCATTTTATTTTGGGTTAAAAGTATTTATAATAGTAATAATAATTCAATTCATGCAAATTCAGCAACGGAATTCAGATTTATAACAAGCTTATACCCGTTTAAACGACAATTTGTTTATCTACATCCATGATAAATGGCACTGAATATTATTTTTTTCTAACTAACCTAATAAAATTAAAAGTAAATTACCACTTTATATTTTTTTTCATATCTATCAGTTTTGAATGCAAAAATTTACAAGAAAATGGAATTGATTCTAGAAAATAGAATTCCAAAAGGTAGTTTCGTATGGAGAAAAATGGGCAAGAAACTCCATAGCTAGGTAATCTTTTAAAATGTTTTGAATATTTTATATACATTAATTATAATAATATGTGAAGACGATGTACTTGAAATAAAATTACTATACAATTCAATGACAGATAATAATATATTAATTATTATGTTGAAAGATACATGGTGCTCACACATTAATATAAATTAATAATAATTAATATTGTTACCATAGACGATTTTTCCAAATAACACTTTTACTAAATAATAAAGAATCAGTGTGCGAGATAAGGTACTCACAGAATGTAGAATTAATGGCATAAATTATGTAATTAAATTAGTAACCAGTTTGATTAGGTCTGGATAAGCTGTTGGAGTAGTTATTCTATTAATTAATGATAGTGATCCATGATTTATTTCCATAAATAGTCATAAATGTAAAAAAAAATCCAATGAAATTGGTTTCTTTACATCAAACAAATAATGTGGCTGTGTGAAACTTGAACAACGATTTAGAAAAAGCAAGTTTAACAAAACAAACAAACAGCTTATTGACATCCTAAATTTTCCTAGTAATTGTTTACTATATTTAAAGAATGAACAACAACCAAATATTTTGTTTGGATACATTATTTGCTAATACCTTCCCTTACCTTACCCTTTAAAATGCTTCGTGTTTAATCGAGCGTTTAGCGACCTAATCCAGGGTCGCTTACTGATTGTCTACTCATTGAACAAAACCTTTTAATTGTTTTTGGTGTATTGTTTATAGATGTTTGATAATTTTGATAATTGCCATCTATTGGTGTATCTGTCAAAATAGAGTTAGCGCACTTTCCAACAGATAAAAAAAATTAGGAAAACATTGGTGTTCATTATTTACCTATAAAATGTAAGCACATCCGCTTACATGAATCAGCTTTTTTTTTCAAATTACTGTTACCATAATACCTTCGTATTTGAGTTGTTGTTTGTTTTTATTGACTCAAAATGGTTACAAAGACATGTTACGATTATAATTTAAAGTAACTGAGCCCCGCGGTTTTACACGTATAAGTCTCGATTTTGTGGAAATATCGGGATAAAAAGTATCCTATGTCCTAATTCAGGTCATGATATACCCATGTGCCAAATTTCATCCAAATCTTGTTTTAGCATGAAAGCATAAGATACAAACAAACAAACTCACTCTCCCATTTATAATATTAGTTAGGGATTGATCGAGGTGATCCGCCAGAGAACCAAAGTGTCGACATAGCTCACAGAATAAGCAAACTGAAGTGGCAATCGGCCGTCCATATTAACCGTAGAACCCATAACCGTTGGGGTAAACATGTTCTTGAGTGGAGACCGTGACTCGGCAAACGTAAGGTAGGACGCCCTCAGGCTAGGTGGAGCGACGATCTTCGGTAGCAGCTGGATGAGAGTTGCCATAAATCGAGTTGAATGGCGTGCCATAGGAGAGGCTTATGATGCCCAGCATTGAACAGCTATACATTGATGATGATTAATCATTTTTCCATTCTTCTTCTTCTTCTTTTCGTGTGGTTAGCAACTAATCTGGTGTCAGAGTTTTAAAGCCGCCCATAGCCCTCTGACTTGGCTTCACATGCCGTCGAGAAATATCTCTCAGGCATGCGTTTTGCGGACGGTAAGCAATGGGCAGCTCGCCGTCCGATAAGGACCAGGCCCGTGTCGACGGCGCGTTGTGTTCCACGCGCGCCTCAAAGAGATGTCAGCACCAACTGACGGGGTCGAAAGACCAATGCCTGCTGGGGTTGCGGGTTTGTCCGAAAGGGATATCGCGGCCCCGGCACACAGGCAACGGAAGGAACATGGGTGGGTTTTAGTGGGTTTTAGTCAGTAAAAGTCGGACACACCCTCTCGCTCTGCCCAGAGCGGGAGAAGTCATTTGATGATTTCACACCCTAAAAAAAAAAAAAAAAGGCATGCCGGTTTCCTTCACCCTTTTTAAAGCAAGTGATAATTATACAATACGCACATGAATCAGAGGTACGTGCCTTGGGTTCGAACTCGTGACCTATGACTTGGCAGTCTGACGGTCATACCACTAAGCTATCACTGCCCGCATTGAACTTTCTAAAATGTTCAACAAATTCTGATGGTTCTTTTCAAAATTGTATTTTGCATAAAGTTATCATTGCACAACGCGTAGGTATACCTAAATTAATGTGTGTGTGTATGTCCCAGTCATCAGGTAGTAACCACCCCAGTAGGGAAACGGGTTGAAGGGTGCAGATTATTGCATGTACCGGTTTGAATATTGTTTATTTCATACTAGCTTTTGCCTACAGCTTCGCCCGCGTGGAGGTCGAAAAAAATAAATTGTTAAATTATTATTATTAAATAAAAATATTAAAATTAAAATTAGGTCATAGTCTGTCCGTGTGGCAATTTTATTTTCAAACAATCATCCAAAAATATTTCTTGCTGCTTATAGGCAAAGTAAAGGCAGCTTTCGATGACACAGTTTTTCACTTTAGTTGGTGTGTAGTTAATTTTAATGCTAATAAAATCCTAACTAAACGCGAAAGTGACTTCGTTTCTTTATTTGTTACGCTTTCACGATAAAACGGCTTAATGAATTTAGATGAAATTTGGCACAAGGGTAGACCATTAGGACATAGGATACGTTTTATCCCGATATTCCCACGGGATCGAGACTTATGCGGGAAAAACCGCGGGCGCAGCTACTCATTTTAAAAGTTAGAAACCACATCCGATCTAGTGATAATATAATTATAAAACATTATCTATCATGCGAACGGATGTGGTTCGTACTTATTACACATAGGTGCAGTGCCAAATGAACCATCTTCAAACAAAACCTCGAATTCCAACATGCCTTGAAAATTGTACGGGAATCGACTTACGACCCACGTCAGGGAAAGCGAACGGTGCACTTGCATCAGTTATATTGGTATAAAGGGCCGCAGGAATCCGCTGGATTAGGGAAGTGCAGGACCGGTCGAAGTGGCGGTGCTTGGGCGAGGCCTATGTCCAGCAGTGGACGTCTTTCGCCTGAAATGAGGAAAGGATGCGCATTATACCTTGGTCCTTTTTCCATAGATACCTATAGTCAGCTACACGAATCGATTACATCCGAATGGCAAAACTCTTTCTTAAAAAAACGTTCACATTCACAAATTGACGACATGGTTGGCGCAGTGGCTGAGCGATCGACTGCTGCGCAACGTGTCGCGGGTTCGATCCCCGCACGGAACAAATATTTGTATGATCTGCAAGTAGTTGTTCCGGGTCTGGGTGTTAGTGTATGTGAGTTTCTATGTTTGTAAACGCACCCACGATACAAGAAGTAATTCTTAGTGTGGGGCAACGTTTTAAAAAAAAAAAAAATAGGTAAAAATTTTGGTAAATGGATTGTATTTTTGACAGATAAACTTGCTTGTAAAAACCGGCCAAGTTCGTGTCGGACCACGCACAATGAAGGGTTCCGTAGTTGGGGTGAATTTATCCCAAGAACAAACTTAACATTGTAGTTGAAAAACATGTTTCCCCATACATTCCAACTGCAAATGTAAGTTTGTACGCACAATATTCAGAGATTTACCATGTTATTTTAAGACCATAGACTTCTTATAGATTTTCCTGTGATCTATGAGTAAAGAACCATTTTCTGGATTTTTTTAAGAAACAACTATTTATTTCAAAATTATAAAAAATAAAAATTTGGGATCTTCTCAACACGCCTTTTAATTTGATATGTCACACGGTACAGTTAACAAAACATTTTTTTTTTCTTATTTGCTCCCCAAAAGAGAACCCCATATTTAAAATTCATTTTTTTACGTTACACTTCCGTATTTGGGTCACAGAAATACATATGTGTACCAAATTTCAACTTAATCGGTCCATTAGATTCGGAGCAAATTGGCTGTGATAGACGGACAGACAGACAGACAGACAGACACACGAGTGATCCTATAAGAGTTCCATTTGAGGTACGGAATCCTAAAAAAAATTAAGAATAGCTTTCGCCCCAGGCTTCACCCTATGCTTCGCCCACGTGGAAGTCGGAAATTATCCCACGGGAACATACTATCGGGATAAAAAGTATCCAAGTGTCAGGGCTCTAGAGAGAGGAACCTCTTCACTATCCGTGCCGTGTCTAGGAGTACTGCTTTCTGAATCAAGCCCCTGCCCAGCCGCGCAATGAGAGCCTCCTAAGGTGTTGGTCGAGGCTCTCCGCTATTAGGCCATAAACCGTTACGATTATCGGTACAATGATTGCAGAGTCCACGTCCCACATGTCGACAACCTCGTGTGTTAAGTCAAGATACTTGATTTTTTTAGACATATTTCACTATTATTATATTATTTGAACGTAATGCATACTGTAAGAATTATTAATGATAAAGACAATTCTATAATGTGACAGCTGGCAAACATGAACATGGATATATTTGCTTTTACTCGACACACTATTAAAGTAGTACAAATAGAGCCATCCACGAAGAACTCTTTTGCCAAAACCCTTACATTACAAGAGTGCAACATCCAAATTCCGATAGTGTTTTAGCATTGTTGATACACACTAATTACCTATGAGTGGGTAATTAGTAAACACGACAAAACTAAAACACTAGCGGTATGTTGCACACTCATACTGTAAGCGATTAGGGAGAAGAGAGTGGGATGCGTCATCGTGGATGGCACTACCTGTATACACTCTGAAAGGTCTACCTATTACGGTTCAAAAGATACAGCCCTGTGACAGACGGACGGACAGCGGAGCCTTACTTATAGGGTCCCGTTGCACTATGGGACCAACCGGTATTTTCCATCTCAAAAATCGATAACTCTGTTGTTTTGTGATTTATCTCCTTGATTTTTTTTTCACGTATTTGTGAATATCTAGGCAATAAAAGAAATCAAACATCATCATTCAAAAAAAAATATTTTTTCCGAAAAAAAATGACAAAGATAAAGTTATACGAAATTTCATACAAAAAATCATACAGTTATATTAAAATAGCAATAAAAGTTACACTTATGCTTAAAATAAGTTTAAAACTAAATTACTATTATTAAACAAACAGTTACATGACAAAAAAAAATTATTACTTAAACTTATCCTACTCATCACTTTCTATTTCCAACAATTCTTTAGCTTCGTCAAATAATTCTTTGGATATTAGAAAACTTGGTTTATTTAAGCTAGATATATAAGGATCAGATGTATATAACAAAATATGCAGAACGTCTTCGTTTTTTGCTGATCTGGAACACTTCCTAGCGTGATGTAACCTATATTTCTTATAATCTTTATTTCGAGCTTCCTGGGCATCTTCGGATAATTGTCCTATAGGCAAAACTGCATAATGCTCTATTATTTTAGCACCATGTATAAGTACTTTATGGACCGAAGATGGCATGTAGTACCAGTTATATTTGCTTACATATAATTGCGCGGTTACCAATGTATACTGACCAAATTTTTCTGCGTTTATAGGAAATCCCGATGACATAGTTTGAAGAATTACATATAGTCTCTTGATTAATTCTTCATCAATTCCGGTTATCTCTGCAGAACATTGGTAATTTTGGAAAAATCTCCTTGCCGTATTACCGTCATTGCTATTACCGGAACCTTGACGTGGTTTATCAATATGCAAGCCAAGCACTTCTCGGAAACGTTTTTGGACAAATTTTTTCTTGTCTTCTTTAAGTTGCTTGTTTTCTGGAGTTGTTGCAGACCACTTCTCAAAACCTAAATTGTAAGAAATATGGAGGATCATTTCCATAAATCTTATCCATGCGTGTAGCGTCGACAATCCGTATTTAAACGCATTTTCATTTTCAACTCTCGTTGTAACTTTTAAAAGATCATTCATTTGTCTGGGAGTTGCTCCACAAACAGTGCAGGTAGCACTGGATGATGTGTTTGTCAACACTTGAGCAACTTTCCCATCAATCATTGTCATAAACAGTTGATGTTTAACTTCGATGACTTTGTCTTCTATTGACACAAGAGTTGGAATCAATTGATTAATTTTGGCTTCAATTTCACTGACAACCGCTGTAGTTTTTTCGGGAGTTTCTTTTGCAAATTCTAATGAAATTGGTCTGCAATATCTAACAGATGAGCAAGTAGGGTTTTTCCATATGACCGTAGAAGTTTCTTCGTCTACTAGTCGCAGTGGTACAAGGGACACTATAAACAAATTAGCGTCCGATATTTGTTCGTTTTCTTCCGGTAGAGTTTGTTTATACTCACTTTGCCCGGAGGATCCATCACATCCCCATTTAGTGAAAAGCTTGAGACGATTGTAAGTCGATCCTGACTTTATCCTTATAATACGGCAGACTGTATGGTCTAAGAGATCTTGCAGGTTGATTTTTGCGCTTATATTTGTCACCGTAATGCTGGATGCAGGCGGATAGCAAGCCTTTTTTGCTTCACTTAGTGTTTGATACGAAGACAATACAGAACTTAAATTCTTATCAACGAGCCTTTTTCTTAGGTACGCATATTGTGCTTTGGTTAAATCAGTTTCAATGCATATACTCAATGCTTCCTCTTTTGTAAAGGAAAGTGCGTTATCTGGATTGAGTATGTTTTGTAGAATAACTTTTTTCTCTTCTTTTTCCTTATTTCTGATAATAGTCACAATCGACGCTTCGTCATTTTCCCCCATGGATCTTAAACCTTGCACATAAGCGTTACGGACATGTCCCATTCCATACTCCTGGACCAGCTCCATATTTTTTCGTTTCTTTGTGTTTTCCGAGCACTCGTCATATTGTTTTGTTGGTCTTCCACGTTCACCAGAAGTATTCAAACCAGAATTTACAGTGGTTGAGGTACTGCAAGAATTCAATGATACTTTAAACTCTCCATTTAACCAATTTGAGTATAGGCTCTCGAACCGGTCCGGCTTTCTTTGAGCTTTGGTCCATTTCTGGTTGCAACTCGATGTTAGATTTTTTTGAATACTCTCTATTACAGTATTAACGTCAGTTTCTGATAGTTGAAAATTTTCCAATAAATATTTTTTGAGGTCTGAAGTACTTTTCCCTTTTATTATTTGATCACAAAGATCGCGTCGAACACAAACGAATTCACTCATTGTTAGATAATAATGTTTTTTATGCGTTAATTGTTATTGAAAAGAAGTATCTGAACACTTTGATGAATCGTATGCTGAACATACACGGGTATTTAAAGGACTAATATTTTAGTGCCTTGTGCAAAAACCATGGGACAATTGATTATAACAGTTCTCATCGAAATAGTGTAATCAGTACTGATTGTAATTATTTACCACAACAGATAAATAGAACTTCCGCAGCAATATAGTTTATCATACTTGTGGTTAAGGTGACCACCCCAAACAAAATTGCCATGGGAAGATTCTTTCAAATATAATAGCAGTTTTTTAATTTGCAAATGTATGTTTTTATCATAGAAATAGAAAAAAACAATATAGACATCAAAGGATAATAACTAAATATAATATTTCATAATAAAAAAGAAGAACCGTAATTTTCGAGGATTTTTCCCCGATTGACATTATTGCTTCAAAATCACCTCTGGCGCAAAAAACGCGCAAGTTTTTTTTAAATCCTCATATTACTGAGTAGATAAGGTCTCTAATAGAGTAATTAACTTGACACCGGCTGCTTTCGGCAACAACGAAAACTCCAATTGAAATTAACAAAAACTAAATTTTCTTTACTTCACTAAAAAAATATTAAAAAATTAAATAAAAATATTTTTTTTACAAAAACTGAACGTGGTTGAAAAGTGTCTATTCTAAGCTATCTAATGATGTATAACACTAATATGTTTCCTTGGAAAACTTCCGAATAATTATGTGTTGAACTCCCTTAACGGTAATTTAATTGGCATGAAAATATTTATGCCCAATGTTTGAGGTTCATTTTATAAACGTAAAACTTTATATTTTTTTAATATTTTGTAATTTATTCGTAAGTTCCATCTTTTGAGAGTATAAAACCATAAAACAATCTATGGATTTACGACTTTCGACAAAACCATTTTTGAGATGGAAAATACTGTTTGGTCCCATAGTGCGTTGGCACCCTTTGGGTACCAAATTACTATTCTACCTAATAATATTAGGTAGAATTGGAATACGCAGCTGTGACAGAGCACATCACCTTAAGATAATTATAAACTCCTTTTGTTGTGAACGTGAATCACCTTTGATGTTATGCCTTGTTAATTGTAAAGATATTCTTCCTACAGCACTTCTTTGGGGGACGGTCGCTAAGAAACTATCTGATTGCGTTACAGTTAAGAATATCCAGTATCTTACTGTTACAATTAAATCTGAATCCATATACTTCTTTACTCCATACTATTTATTAATACTATATTACGTTATCCTAATTTAATATTATAGATGTGAAAGTGAGATCGTTTGTGTGTTTGTTACGCTTTCACACTAAACCGACTGAACGGATTTGGATGAAACTTTGCACATGGGTAAACCATGACCTGGATTGGGATATAGGATACTTTTAATCCCGATATTCAAACGGGATTGAGACTTGTGCAGTTGAAACCGCGGAGCACAGCTAGTTAATATTATAAATGACAAAGTAAATCTGTCTGTCTGTCTGTTTTATTTTCACGCCTAAACCACTGAACCAATCGTTATGAAAGGAGATCATTCACCGTCCATACATTTTTGAGCTAAATGTGAAAGTGCCGGTTCAAACAAATAACAGCTATATTCCGAAAGAATACGTTTTTGTCTTCATTGTTTACTATGGGAACAAACCTGTAGGATCATACTTCGTCAAGTTACATACATGAGTTCGAAAAATCACTTTTTCATACGTACTTGATACGGGTACTGAACATATTTGATTTTTATTAAGGCAAACTATGGCTATCATACACTCTTCGTGACTTGACTTTGACTTTGACTAAATATACCTTAAAACAGTTACCTATTTAAATCACTTCATACTTGTATGGCTCCAGAGGAACCTTACCCCCTAGCAATGTAAAAAACAATACAAGGGAGTGAGATTTCTCTGTGGCCCACGTACTGTCGAAAAAAAACTTTATTTCGTATACTGAGCTATGTGCAGAATAACCCTAGAGCCTTAGTTTTACTGTAAAAAAATGATATCTGTAATGTGTACTGACCTATAAAGCTATTACTATAGTAGATTACCATTATTCTTTTAAATAAAATATACTGCAAACAGTATTTTTCAAACTTGTATAACAGCGCAGGGAATGGCCCTACAGATTAGGTACTATAGTGAAAAGTGAAGAAAATAACATGTTTTAACGGAATATAACTTTTTTTTTTTGTTTTTCACATTTTAGCCCAAAAAGAATGATCTCCTTTGAAAGATAGGTATCCTGGAACCTGGAAAAAGACATAGGCTACTTTTCATCCTGGAAATTTGTAGGAAAAAAAAAAAAAAATTGGTTGTGTTTGTTTGTGTGTGTGTATTTTTATGTGTTTGTTTTGTTTGTTTGTATAAATGATGAATTACAAAATAAGCGCAGACGAAGTCGCGGGCAACATCTAATAGTTTTCATAATAGCGTATATGCTCAATGCCGAATATAAATAAACTACTATGCATGAAAACTTGAAAGTTGCAAGAACGCTAGTCGAAAATATATCTTATGAGCTGTGCGCCGCCTTTTTACCCGCATAAGTCTCGATCCCGTGAGAATATTGGGAAAAAATATATCCTATGTGTTAATCCAGGGTAAAAATTATCTGTGTGCCAAATTTCATCCAAATCTGTTCAATAGTTTTTGCATAAATAAACAAAATACTCACTTTCGCATTTATAATATTAGTAAGGATTTCTATGTTTAGCCTCCGTTTTCTTTGGCCACCATTATTTTTGTTTCTCTGTAGAGATCACTGTCCTATGGATTCATTTTTCAATATGCAGGGACGCCACTGACAATAAAACGTCGCGGTCACAAAACAATTATTGCGCAGAGGGAGAGCGGAGTGCCCAACATCCGCTTTTACCTATCAAGCTGTGCTGATTGATGTTGAAGTACTTACTTCTCGGCGGGAATCATTTTAATATTATAATATTTGCAGGTTGTAGGTATCATCTATTTTATATCGGGTACCGCTAGTACCCGATAAAATTGCTGCTTCGCACGGTTTTTAAGAGTATAGTTTGTTTTTTAATTCCAGAGACTAATTTGACAGGTGCAAATGTCAAAATCCAAATTGAAAAACAAACAACATGCACTTGAAATGTCAGATTAGTCTCTGGGATTAAAAAAACGAACTCTGGAAGAAACTTCGAGATTATTTTATTATAAGTATAATTCAATAGATAACTAAACAATTAACCTTCCGGAATTAATTGTCCAAATGATAGTGAAAACATCATCATCAGCATCAAAATTCGTTGCGCAGTTTAGAAGAACAACACAGTCACAGAGACAGACACGAAAAGCAACTTTAATTTATTAATTAAAAGCTTTTATTTAACTTGCAATGTATGTATGTATGTTTGTTCGCGTGGAATCTTGCTACTCAATTTTGAAGCGGATATCTTCAACCGATTGAGCTGAAATTTTGTATACATGTTTAGTTTGGATGACAATACACAATAAGCTATGTGACGTCATTCTAAATCTAATATGGCGGACCATCCAAGATGGCGAAATGGTTATTTTTAATGCATTTCTACAACATGGGTATCAAATGAAAGGGCTTGTTGAGAGTAACTCGAAAAATAATGTGACGTCATTCAAAATCCAATATGGCGGAACATCCAAGATGGTGGATTTTTTTATGCACTTCTGCAATATGGGTATCAAATGAAAGGGCTTGCCGAGAATAATTAGAAAAATATTCTGACATCACTCTTAATCCAATATGGCGGACTTTTGAAGTTTTTTATGCTTTCCTAAAGTATGGGTATTAAATGAAAGGGTTCGCTGAGAATAAAAATGCACGTTAAAAAAGATGGTGATTATAAGCTCTGTTGCTCTAATCCACCTGAAATTTGGTGTAAAGACCTCGATTATTCTTGAGGTAGAATTTTTTGAGCCTGTGACATCGGTTGATTAACTTTGACTTGGGTGATTTGGCGAGATGGGCGTCATCAGCATTGGTCTGCCTTGCAACAATGATGTGTTGAATGAGATGAACAGACTCAGAAACCTAGCCAGCGATAACTAAAAAGTAAAAAATTATGCAGCGATAATGTAAATAAACTAGTACCTATTTAATTGAGTACCTTAATCTGCTAAGTAAAATTTTTTTTGCAAACCTCGCGACAAGCTTTTACAATCATATAAATTGTGTATAATGAGGTTATAAGTCGATAGTTACAATTCTAAAAGAAAATTTTATTTTCTTCTTTTTAGAGCATTTAAATAAAAGCTTTTTTTTTTAAGGTTTTTTTGCTTTTAATTTATAATAATGTATAGATACAGATACCTGTATGATATACATGACCCCAGCGGGTAGATAATCCACAAGAAGTCTGTCTCGGTTCTCTAGCACATACTTAGGTGCAATCATCTATTGCATATGTTGTGGCCAGATCTTAGAATTCATAATTTCATGAAATGAACATGGACCGCTCGCGCTGGTCACATCATGATGTGGTCTGGCCAGATAATTGAATACTCAACGTTTGACGATATGAATAGTTAAACCCACGACTACTTCATATCGTAAAATAGTTAGATTATCCACCGGTAGAGGCTTTGTTTTTATTGTGCATCATGGCGGCGGCATACAACAAATCAAAAAAAGTACCATGCAAAAAAAGTTGATGATGTTTTATTGGGTTTCCAAATATTATATTATGGAAAGCGATCAACTTGGAACCAGCGCTCGCCGGCCGCTGCCGCGGCGTGATATGCAACATAACACTTAAAATTAGTTTAAAAAAATAGTTAACGCCGCTCATGTGGCATCCCGATCAAATGGGTTAGGTTAGGTTAGAACTGTGATCAACCGAGCGCGAGCCGAGCGAGCGAAGCGAGCGGTGCCCCGGTAACGGCCGTCGAGAGCTACTTCAAAGTTGGTCGCAGTTACTTAACTATTTTTACTATACCTTAAACCATGGATACCCTACATTATGATATGGCCAAACGTCGACTGACATATTATTAAACGTTGACGTTTAAATCATATGGCCAATTTTAGCTGGCAATTTCATGAAATGGTCAATTTATTAGATCTGGTCACGACTCATACGAGTATAAACCAGCCACATTCGAAAGCTTCCGCTTAAAAATAGATTTGAAAAATTAGCAGATGTTCGTTACTCCATTTAATGTAAAATCATGAAATACTGGCTGCGCCCCCCGGTTTCACCCGCATAATTTATGATCCCGTGGTAATATCGGGATAAAAAGTCCCTATGTCCTTACCCAAGTCTTGAGCCCATGTGCCAAATTTCATCCAAATCCGTTCAGCCGTTTTAGCGTGAAAGTGCAATGCTGGGGCCGCACCTGCGTCTATAATGACGAAGCTTCGCACAGTGATACGATACACGCAGATGTAACCAACCATTATCGGCTATCGACGCGATAGTGCGGGCTGCGTACTGCGTAGCACTTATCGCCCGGGCAGCGGTACATCAAAGGGTTTTAGCGCGCTAATTAGCAAGGCGCGTGATCGGTCGCAAGCGTTGGTCATTTCGACAGTTGTTTCCGGACTGCGTAGACGCTCTGTCGAAATAATGAAGAGCCATCTTGGATTGCACGATAATTCGTTAAAATTATGGCAGCTTCATTAGTTTAACTAATTAAATGTGACCAGCGCATTAGCGCGATAACTCTTTAGCGAGCAAAACATACGAAACTTTGGCACGCATTGCTTTGTCACGATAAACGCCGGTTTACAAATAAACAAACAAACTCGTCGTGATGGCTCAGTGGTTAAAGCTTCGCGTCTCATGCAAGAGGTTGTGGGTTCAAATCCGGGCAAGTACCAATGTAACTTTTTCAATTCATATGTACTTTCTGAGTTTATCTTGGACATTACTGACATAGGTGAAGGAAAACACCGTGAGGAAACCTGGACTTATAGTTAAACAAGTCAGAAATCACCAACCCGTCTTGAGCAAGCGTGGTGATCAATGCTCGTGCCTTCTCTATATGAGAAGAGGCCTTTGCCCTGCAGTGGGATATTAACAGGCTGGTATTTGTATTATTATAAGCAAACTCACTTCCGCATTTATAATATTAGTGAGCCAGAGGTTGTTTTTATTAGTTGCCTAAAAATTGAAAAAGATCAATATTCCAAATATTTAGGTATAATGATCTACCAACGTTTGTCTTGGCACTTGCATACTGAATGAATAATGAAAAGAATACGGAAAATTATCTGGATATTTAAAACGCTGTGTTACGCAACTAGTAAAAACCTTTTGTTACAAATTTACACGTCACTGGTCACTGGTACAGTCGGTACTAGCGTATTGTTTACCAGTCTGGGGAGGGGCAACAAAAACTAAATACTAGGAGCTAGAGAGAGCTCAAAGATCACTAGTAAAAGTTATTTAAGCCCTTTAGGTGACCAACTGAAAGTCTTTACCTAACTTCTGATATTCTGACGGTTCGAAAACTTTATGTTCTGCAAATTATTCAAAAAAATACATAAATCTCTCACTTTCGATCCCACGAGGCCAAGACTTGACAAGGAAGAAGAAAATACATGATCCCAAATGTTCCTGTTAAATCAACTTTTGCTAAGAGACAATACGCTAGGCAATCCACTCACGTATATAAATTGATATACGGGAAATTAAATATTTACTTGATTTCATGTCGAGACTGCAAAAATGCTCTGACTAAATGGCTGAAGTCCAAAACTTACGATGCGATTGAGAATGTACTCCAAACGATAAACTTATAAACACTAACAATTCCTTTTAAATATGTTCTGAGACTTCTTTCATTAAGTATTAACATACATCATATGCTATTTATATACTATTGTTAAATACACATACACTCACACACACACACACACACACAAAAACACACACGCGCACGTTCGCGCACACACTCATACATATATAATTAATGATTACTTTGTTTTTGTTTTTCTTTATATTTTATTTTTACCTATTTTTTTATATTACTCTTTTCCTAAAACCTACTAAAATGGAATTCTATTAAATGGCTCATAATGTAAGTTTTAAGTTGTAACTAGTGGAAGAGCGGAACTTCCTAACACAAGTATATTTCTTATTAAATGTAAATTTCCCTAAAGTGTTCGTATTTATAAGTAATTGAAATATATTTTTTTATTTTTTTTATAATTATTTAGGATTTGGTTTAGCATCGTGCCAAGCTTGTCTTTGTTGCTACACGCACGTAACAAAAAAATTCTTTTACCGAAGTGAAGCGTCCATCAAATGAAGGAAAATCTTGATTGTCGTGTCAACCCAGTTGTCAGAGCAACAAAAACATAATAAACTTGACTCAAAACTCTATACATTTAGTATTAGTATAAATTATGAACAGGTAAAATTTGTTTGTTTTTAAGTTTGTATGTAGAGAGTAGGAGAAATCTCTGGAACTAATAGTCGCGGGCAGAAGTTAGTTTAGTATAAATCTATAGGTCAACCAGTCTTAGATTTCTATGATTTTTTTACGCCTTCAACGTACCTATACTGTTTATCCGTAGTCAATCTGCCTAACCTTTTCCCAACTATGTTGGGGTCTGCTTCCAGTCTAACCGGATATTTCACATAGAGTGACTGCCTATCTGACCTTCACAACCCAGTAAGTGGGTAATACGATACCCTTTGGTAAAACTGGTGTCAGACTTTCGGGTTTCTGACGACCCGTAACGACTCTCAAAGATCCACGAATGACAACCGGGACCAACGGCTTAACGTGCTTTCCGAGGCACGGAGAAGTCTCGGTATGTAAAGATGGTCACCCATCCACGGACCAACCCCGGCAAGCGTAGTTTAACCTGATGGATCGGTCGGTGCGGCTGTAATTATTTAGCCACGCGCTCCTCTCCACTGTTCACTTCTCTTACTGTTTATCTGATGAATGACTGTTTTATGATTACTTAGTTTATGACTTATTGTGGACTGATGTCTGACCAGATAAGCCCCGTTCACACGGCTTTGATCAGTACGAAAGATGAGCAGTAATAGCCTAGTGGTGTGGTGACCGTCGTATTATCAAGTCATAGGTCTCGAGTTCAACCCAAGGCATGCAAGCACCTCTGACTTTTCCGATTCATGTGCGTATTGTATAATTATCACTTGCTTCAAAAACGGTGAAGGAAAACACCGTATGGAAACCGGCATGCCTGAGAGATGTTTATTGACAGCATATAAAGCCAAGTCAGGGGCCCATTGGCGGCTTTAAAACTCTGACACCAGGTTGGTCACCAACCACACGAAGAATGATAGTTTATTTTATTATTTCATCAAATTCAAATTCAAAATATTTTATTTCACATAAACCTACAAGGGCACTTATGAAACGTCAGAAGCTAGGTGCACGGTTCCGATTGGTCGTTTCCTATGGAGAAGAGCCGGCAAGAAACTCCACGGTCACTCTTTTAAAAGTAAATGGTTTTTACAATGTTTTCAAATTACTGTCTTAAAAGGTAAGAGAGGACAGTGTTGGCCTATCAACAAGTACCAGGTACTTAGCAAAATATAAAATGGTCCACAGATCTACAGTATGTTAAGCCTACAACGTTCTCACATTCACAAAATTTTAAAGAAAAGAAACTATATAAAAAAATAATAAAAATCAAGACTTATTTATTGCCAGTACAGCTGTAACAAACCAATATTAATAAAAAAATAAAATATATATATACTTAGAATATTGTAAGTATATAATGTCAAATAATAAAATGATTATGTCAAGGAAGTATGTAAAAACATAAATAAAGGTAAAATAAAATAATTATCGTAATTTGGGATAAAATAATTATCGTAATTTGGGAATCACATCACATCGCAGTTTCGTACTGTTTGACCAATTTTTTATTGTAAAATATAGTATTGATTTGTACTGATCAATGATCATCGCCGTGTGAACAGGGCTATAAGGTTATAAAGTAAGTGACAAGTGACAATATTCTACCACAATAGGCACTTATATGGATAAAAAGACAGAAATGAAATATCGGTTTATGACAAATTAACAAAAACACGAAATAAAATATCGAACTTTGCGAACAGCTTAAAGACTAACCGAAAGCAAATGATAAGCGCAGGTTTTTTTACAGTTTTTCTAATTCTCGTTAACACTTATTAAGACGCCAATATAGGTATGCCAGTGGCCTTGAGTGGTTAGCTTGCGTGTTCTGTGCTGAGCTCACGCAACGCGTCGTACGGCCAACCAGTAATAGGACTCGCCCATCAAGGAGCGCTGTCCCAAATTAGACGCATTATTAATTTATTATACATAAACCAAAAAGTATTTTAATAAAACACGTATACTCAAAGATAAATAATTAAATTATCTTTAAAATCGTGAAGTTTTCAGAAAAAATAAGTTTGATGGTTTTTGTGTGATTCTCCGTTTTTTATCCGCGTTAGACATAACTTTACAAATTAATTACACTATGTAATATTACATAGTGTAATTAATTTGTAAAGTTATGTCTATGTTTATATAAACATAATCTAAAATATTCACAGATCAAGTTATTAAGAAAATAATCTTATTTAACATATATTTTTTCCAAATCATTAACACTACTCGCTTAGACGTGATCTTCAGTATAAAATCATTAAAAGTCGCCTTAATAGCCTCTAGATCTTAGTGATGGTACGCAAAAACCTAATTTCAAGCTGCTTATGATCTTAGGTGGGCTTTACATTAAGCCTGAATGCACTAATTGAAACCAAATTCACTAGACTTCACTTAACTATGATAAATTCGAAGTGTCGGGACGTAGTACCTATTCTATGTGGTACCTCGATCTGTTATTGTGTCTTTTACATTATCCGGTTTTGGAGGTATTATCCTAATCCTAACTTCGTAACTAATATTATAAATGCGAAAGTGAGTTTGTTTATTACGCTTTCACGCTAAAACGGCTGCACAGATTTGGATGAAATTTGGCACATGGATAGGCCATGACTTTGATTAAGACAAAGGATACTTTTTATCCCGATATTTCCACGGGATCGAGACTTATGCGGGTGAAACCGCAAGGCGTAGTATTATATATTTTGAAGATTACCGGAATTCTTTTGATTTTCATGTTATTGATCTAAAACTTAGTAAAACGACTAAATGGCAATTTAGAGTGAAATTTAGTTCTAGTTTTCATAAAAATCAAGATGAAGAATCCCACAGCCAAAAAAAACATGTTTCAAGTAATCAAGCATAAAATGCGCAGCCCTAATTCTGTTAATATCGCTATAATCTTGAAATAAGAGTACCTACCTACATACTAAGATTAAATACTTATTTCATAATGTGATTAAGTCTTGCTGATAATCAAATAAAAAGTGGTTTCCATTGAAAAACTCTACAGCCAATATCTTTTTACCGTCTTAAAAAGAACGAAAGTAAACCGACTTTTAATATACTTCGCTAAAGGAAAAACCACCGCAAGTTATTAATGGAAATTGAAGATCCACTGCATATTACTTAGGCCGGCTGCAAACAAAAAAAAGTACGTCTCGAGAGAAACCGCAGCGAAGTTCCACGTTGCGCTTTAATCTGAAGCTATATTTCAGTGCTGAGCAAATGAAAAGTTAGTCTCGACGAAGACTTGAAGAAGGCCCGCCTTCTCGCTCGCCAGCCAATGGAAAAGGTCGGGAAAGCAGCTTCTTCCGTGGAGGCGGGGCGAGCACGGCTGCGGTCGCCTCGCCATTTGAATAAAAATTTTCCTTTGAAGAGTTCTTTATTTGAATATATTGTGGGCGCGTGGGACGATCGCGTTACGCTTTATTATAGCGCATTATGATACGACTTTTGATCGCTAAGGATTTGTAGCGGGTTTTTTTTTCGAAATTTTCTTAACGCCGAAACATTAAAAACGTCGTTTTATACAAATAAAATTAAGATCTTGTCATGACAGCAATTTTACAAAATCTTCAAAATTGGTCACCACAAAAACACACCTCTCTATCAATTCAAACTCGACCCATCAAACGCCAGTAAAAAAGCCTAACGCACCAAACGCAAAAAGGTTAGTCTACACGCAAACATCGTGCAGACGCCGCACGCACGTCCCGTCACCCACAACAGCCCTTGTCAACCATAACGCGGCCGCAGCCGGTTAACCGGGTGGCGGCCGGACCGGTACACCAACCCCGGTTAGCCGGTTAGCCACGGAAAACTACCATTTCATTTACGGTCGGTCCTTGGTTTCGGTTAGTTGGTAACGGAACCCGCAAGTTACGTAACTATGCTTTGTGGCGCCGACTCACTCATGCTCTATTAACCGCCGTTTTGTTATTAGTTTAGGTATCGGAGTTGAATGTGTGCTGAAATATTACTAAGGGAGGTACGGTTGTGCTTGCCTTTTTCTCTTTCTTTCTTTCATTCTTTTCTTTACTGTTCAGGATGTAGACGCATATTATATAGTTTCGGCAATAGATTCCTTCAAATACCCATTCTCGAGAGTATTTTACGGCCGCATGTCCACATGCGACTTCAAAACCTCTGTCCAATTTTAAACTTCGTAGTATGTGTAGTGTATACCGACTTATACTTGATATGGCTCTGTTTTGAAAACTCAAACAAAAGTTTCCTTCTGATAGAATTTTCTCGATTGGAATTCGTCACTGGAGACATAATACGTATGTTTTTTCCCAAGTCCCTGTAGGATTAAATATTGATCTAGATTATTCATTCATGTGTATTAACTTTGTGAATAGCACTGTAACTTCTTTTTAAAGGAAGGTAATACCAAATTACTATCAACAAAAAATAAGAAAATTCAATACACAGAAATCCGTTAACCTCTAAATCGCTCAATCATCTAAAATGCCGACACATTGAAACACCTACCTTACACGGGCATATTAATTCACTCAATTAGTACACGAGGGCATTAGCAGGTCGTTATCGGCCGACGACAACGCTTAGTAATCGTGCGACTGCGACAAGGCGACGAGTGTATTTGACAGCTGTCAAATTGGATTGCATCCAGCTATTAGGGAATGTCGTCGCCGGTGACGGAATAGTCTGGATGCGTCGTGCGGTTTGTGACCGCCCTTAAAATTTTATAACAAGTGATAGGAATTTTTGGTAGGTTTTGAGTTTTCAAATGATAGCTACTTGGACGTTACAAGTTATTTAAAAAAAGTGTAATTTCATGATTCAGTTATTTCATATTTTGAATAGTTTTTATTTCTTGCCCCATTTCATTACATCAAGGAAAGTGTTTAACTGTTAAAACAAACATTAACTTCTTCATAAAAGGTTGCTGGTTGTTGAGCTACTTTTTTATTTTTTTTAATCTTCGGATTTGAATCTATATTCTTTAACCAAAGAAAGAAAACTAAAGGACCAGTAAAAAAAAATAAAGTTTGTTTTATGTAAAAATATAAAAAAGGGTTAAATTTGATCAACGTGGCATGTCCACAAGCTGACTCACTACCTCAAATTGAGATGTCGCATCGCAACAGAAGTTGAACCGGTGCAGTGTCGCCGCGACTTCACTCGTGCGACTAAACGTCGAGTGTGCTCACTAATTGTATCAACTCATCGACTTTGAGCATTGTAGCACTTATCAGGAGTAGTGCAAGAATTGCTGGACAAGAATTAGACTCGCTTGCTTGCTTGTTGGAAGATTATAGAGACAGAATGATATTGTAAATACGTTAAGCGCTAAACATATTTAGTGATTTGTGGTGCAAGTGGGCCTTAAACGTCATTTTCATTTCAGCGAATTGTTTGTTTTAGGTACTCTTCCTTCACATGCCACTGAATTGAAATGATTCCTTGACGAAACTGACAAGTAACACGATAACAACTTAAACAATTACTAGAAAGTTTTCCCGTCAATCGAAACTTGCCGCGACTCAACTGAGGAAATTGGGAGCCAAAAACGGAGCTAGGTTTCCAGTTGATTTTATCAGTCTTACTTGGAAAAGGCTAAAATTATGGCCTAAAAATTAAATAAGGAGATAATTTACTAGTGGATAACATTTCATGGCTTCGATTTTAGCAGTGATTCATTGCTTATTTGCTATCAGTGCCGACACCTGCCGATACATTATGCAAAAATCTTCTCGTGAAAACTTAGCTTGAAAGGTGTCAATAGTGTCAATCTACAGCATCAGGGGCCATGGAATGACAGCACACTTCAAGCCTGCAAGCACCTACGCTTTTACGTTGAGATTTTTACAGAATAGATCAGCTGACACACTAATGTGTGTCAGCTGATCTATGTGTGTATGCAAAGGAGTAAGTACAATAATTTGCACTTTCTACTTTGCATCCAAAACGACTGTTTACATTGTATTGTTACACTTACTTCGTGATACACACTATAAATCAACCAAAACAGCTTGTAACACGATAGCAAACTTTCCGCGTCAATCGAAGGTTGTCGCGGCTCGAGTGAGGAAATTGTGAGCTCATAAAAACGGCGCTAGGTATCGTGTGGGCCCCACATTAACTAGGGTTATTTATTTAGGCGCGCCGTAGTCGGTACCAGGCGGTATCGGTACCGGTACCGAACTACTTTCACATCACTCATTGCCTTGTCGTGGCGCGTTGTTACTACAGTTCGTTTTTGATGGGTTTTTGGGAATGGAAAAAGAATGGCTTTTTGTTATAAATGAAGTTGAAAATGGGATGAATAGAACCAAAAGCTACATCTTCATTAATTAACCACAGGTGCTTTTAAGGTAATAATAAATAAATCACCTATTTATATATTTTACTTAAGTTGTTTTTTAATCATACCACTCGACTGAAAATAAGTACTTACAAAATAAATAAGTTTCTGAAATGTACAGATAATTGCAATATTAATTGAATCCTTCACTGCTTCATGTAATTGAAAACGTTTAAATGCATAATCAGCCTAAAATATTCCCACTGCTGGGCCACAGGCCTCCTCTCGGTGCGAGGGAGTGGGCCGTAATCCACCACGCGGGCCCAGTGTGGGTTGGTAGATTTCTTAGAATATTGGGTTCTAGAACAGCCCGTTTCCTCACGATGTTTTCCTTCACCGTTTTGAGAGCAGTGGTGATGAAATAATTTACACAAAGTAAAGCGCCTGTTAGGGTTCAAACCTACAACCTACAACTCGAAAAGTCGCGGCCGTTACCACTGGACCACCACTGTTCTCGTCGCGTATCATTATGGAAGATATAAAACAGTTATTTACATACAGTTTATATTCAAACAAACATCTAAAACGAAGAAAACATCGGCGGTGCGGTATAAAATGTTCCCGAAAGCGTAAACCATCGCAAACACTTGTTTTGCGAGCGGTGCAAGCGTTCCTCCGGCCGCGTTAATAAACTCCGATAGGCCACAACAAGCTGGCTGCGTGTACGGCCTCCATTTTTAACGAGCCTCACCACCGGGCCCGCAGAAAGTAGCCTACACATGAAATCACGTATGAATGAGGCTTTTTTCAGTTTTTTCGCGTGTAGCCAGCGGCCAGCCGCTCCGGACCCATTAAAGCTTACATGTCACTCTCCCGCGACCCCCCCGGGGAGGCGGTCGGGGGGGCAGCGGAAAAATCACAAAATCGGTATTGGCTGCATCCCGCAGCGCGGACGCCCGCCAAAGCGCTCTACAATACAGCTTTGACGGACGGTCATTTAATATTAACTGTGGTTTTTCCGCAGATGGAAATGTTTTTTTTATTGCCGGCGTTACGCTGTGATGAAGTGGTCGGCCCGCTGTTTGTGACGCGCGCTCATGTGTTGCGGATGAGTTGCTCTTTTACACACTCCATGTTTGAATGAGATTGTTTCGATTCAAGTGCTTGTTTTCGTTTGAATATTTTTTTAGTGGTCGCCTATGAAACTGCTCTTATGTCATAATTGCGATATAAGCCAATTTATTCGAGGGTTGATGATATTGAAACACAGTGTGGGGTCGGTTGAGTATTTTTGATTGTCAATATTTGTCGCGGACGCGTAGTGCCTATTTCATATAGAACGAATTCATTCGGTACATAGAAATTGAAAACGAAGCGGCAATAAATTTTTAACTTTTTGAACAAGTGATCAAAATCGAACTACAAAAAGTGGGCGCCCAGCGAAAAGAGTGGTGACCACAGATTGAATTTATGGCTTGCGCTCACTTTGAGTGAAAAGTTAGCGCAAATAATATTTTCAGTTTGTTATAATTACTTTTTCGCTATGGCACGATTTAATAAAATGCGACGATGTGTTAAGGGAATGCCGTTTAAAGTTTTAACTGGGACCATGAAAACGTTTAGGAATTTTGTTTTAACGTTACCTACCTACTGCAAAGTGGATTCATGGGTACCATAGTAACCTGCTGAAAGGCTATGGAAGAAATACCTACAAATGTACTTATCTCAATTCTAAAAGAAATGAGAGATCTACTGAGCAAATATTCTTAGTTACGTCCACATAATGATTGCATCTTAGACCTCATTTCCCATCAGACAATCCATATACTGTATTAATAATTGTTATCACTGCACGCTGTCTATACCAACCCCTGTCTTCACCAAACAAATTACTCCAAATACTAAAAGTAGCTATATCTTGTTTCAGGTAAATCGTTCACGTTAACGATAACCGTATCAACGACGCCGCCCCAAGTGACCACGTACAACAAAGCCATCAAAGTGACGGTGGACGGACCGAGGGAACCACGCTCTAAAACCAGTTAGTATAACGGTTTCATCTTGATTCGGGAGACTTTTTCGACGGAACGGCAAGGATGGAGGCAAAATTTGTGAATTGTTTTTTATTTTGCTTTACCATCCTGCAGGCCAACCTGGTCGGCTGCTTAACCGGTCTATCCAAAAGTGCATTAATAAATTAAGGCCTCCATTAGTTCCATCGGCCACCGTCGCGATAAGAGGAAAATCGATTGCTTACAATCCATACGATTTTGCATCATTGGCGATGCCGAGCCGGCTGCTAGGAAAACGCCCATAAGAAGATTATGTTGACAAAACTTGTGAAGACAGTGAGATGTTTTAGAGACGTGGTTTGACCCAAGTAAAAAAGTACCCTACCACTAGGAACTAGTTGGACTGCCGTAGCTACATAAGTGAGCGTTACAGTCCGGCCGTCGAGAAAATTCGTTCTTGACACCTTTCGGTTTCAAACCAACGAATATGTGTTTTGTGAATTTGTCAGGAGCGCATTCTCTCGACGGCCAGACTGTAGATCTATGTAGCATAGTAGCAATCCGGCAATATACAGGGTGGATTTTCGAGATGGGGCACTAAGGGCAGTTACCTGAACCTTTGTTGCTACAGAAAAACAGTCTTAAGAGACTGTCCTTATTTTTTTGGGTCATTTTTATCTGCATTCACAGATTTTGGGAAAAATTTACAGTCAGCAAGAAAAAGGGCAGTTTTCACAAAAACTTTTTTTGATGCCAGTCGATCCTGTTTCTTATAAGGATCAAAAAACTCTATTAGACTGAGGTTTCAACACTAGAAAAGTCATGAAATGCAAAAAACTTTTCTCTTAAATTTCGTTTCGGCGTTTTTGATAAATGTGCGTTGCCTTTGCAATTTCGAATGTTTTAGATAAAATTGACATAATGAAATTGTTATTTATTTATTAGCGATTTTTTTTATGGTTGTTGTTATACTGTAATTTGATATAACAGATCTTGACATTACCAGATTATCTAAATTCTTGATCTATTTGTGATGGTTGTTGATGTTTTGGAATATTTTGACATTAAGCTTTTTGACATTACCCATTTCGACATTTATATTCTTCATTGAATGATTTGCGAGAGATTTATATGTAATTCATTAATTATTTTGTTTTTTTTGTTGATTGATCTGCAACAACCTATTAAATTCGACTACGGCTAATAATGATCGTATTAGCTGTATCTATATTACTATTTAATTCAAACCTAATATTCTGCATGCCGTAAGGTAAAATGTATCGTGAAAATTAATAAATCTTCCAACTTATAATATGTCAACCTACATTATCAGCAAATAAATGATTTCTTTCTTTCTTTCTTTCGTAGGAAAAAAATTGTATTTAAAAATAAATAAAATAAAATAATAATGAAATTATTCAAACAACCTATCTTTAGTCTATGATGGACAGACTAGCCGAAAAAAAAACAAACTGAAGGAATACGCGTTATAATTTTATTTGCTTTGAGAACAAGGTATTTTGTGGCTTGTGATTTCCGACGTTCTGAGAAAACAAAAACAAATAATTTTGAACTTTCCGACGAAACGTTAAAAAATACTGTCCGCTACAAAAGTCAGAAATTGCAAAAAACCTATAGATGAAAAAAGTTTTTTCAAAAGCAACAAACTATCTAAATTTTGTTCCCAAATAAAATAAAATTGTACCGCGAATTCGTTCGAAATTTGAAATTCCATATTGTTTTCATTTATTTTCGGCCAGTCTATCCATCGTAAAAAGTAAGTTGGAGTCTCATTTCCTACGAAATGTAAGGGAATGTTTTTGCAATTTCTGACTTTTCTAGTACAAACCTCAGTTGGTCTTATAGTTTTTTTTAAACTTAAAAGAAGCAGGATCGATTGACATCAAATTTTTTTTTTGTGAAAACTGCCCATTTTCTTGCTATTTGTAATTTTTTCTCAAAATCTGTGAAGGCAGATCAATATGTGTCAAAAAGTTAAGGACAGTCTCCTAAGACCGTTTTCCTGTAGCTGCAACGGTTCAGTAGCTACGCTTACTGCCCCATCTCAAAAATCCACCCTGTATATTAAGAGAGAGACTTTTGTAAATTATTTTAATGAACATGAACAGTTCAGCCCATACATTTAAGCCCCTGCTTTCAATATAGGTTTTTGATACATTTGATTTATTGGAAAGATGCTTAGATAATTACATCCAACATTTTCAGTACACTCTATCCAAGATCCAGCTACCGTTAAAAAAAACAACAAACAAAATCAATAACCCTTCCTTCGCCATCGGATAAAAACTAAGCTCGAATGTTATTTGGAACAAAAAACAAACGCACGTTTTACTACAAACTGAAAACTGGTGCAAACACGCATCCTGGAGCAATTAATTCTACCTCACTATTCTATTTACGCGTCTAACATCAAAGCGTCCAAATGTCTAAACACTCGACAACAAACGAGCGAGACCGCAAAACATTGTAAAACACACTTAATGAAGGTAATTTATTAATAATTTGCCAAAACGTACCTTTTTGAGTTCAGATACCGTGAAATGGTGGAGGGTCTTCTTGAGGATATTCGCTCAAAATGTTAGTATGATGGTTGTCGGTTCCTCTTTGATTTGTTGAGCATACTTTGACATGATGTATTTGACGTTTGCGCGGATTTTATGGATTGAATGAAACTTGTTTGACAAGTACTCAGTGTCGAAAGTTTGATAGCTTTTCTGAGAATGTAAGAATAATATTTCAGAAATTTCTATGTATTATTTATTTTGAATAATAAGTCATTTTGTACTTCTGTACAGTATTTGAACATAACCATTGAATCAGGATCAATCCCGAGGTTATATTGCTTTGTAATATCCTGCCAATACAACTCAATCAAGCAACAGTTCAACAATTTTCTTTTTCGAACGTCAAACTGCAAACTTAATTTTCTTTTGTTTTTGGGTTAGTTTTGCCTAAATTATAAATTCTGGTGGAATATTAACATTGATATTATTAACAAGTGCCTGTTTATTATTAGGATTTATGATTATGATTAGTAACATAGATATTTTTATGAGATAATTAAATCAGCTTTTGATATAAATACGTTTTATAAAAAAAGACTGTTAATACTAAAGAGTATGAACACTCACACAATGGTGATTAATTATTTTTATTATTATAGCAAACACTACGTTAATAGCACTTAACTAAAACACCATAGACAAATAAACCAAGAAAGCAATTTAAATAGTTAAAGGCCCGGGTGACGGTAACAAATGACGGGTTCCGACGGTCGCCGAATCGCACCTAGCGCTCGATCAATCCTCATCACATGAAGAAATTAAAATAATTGCGAGCACCGCGGGATAGTGCCGAGTGGGCGACCCTGGCGACCCAACCGGGCGTCGCCGACCCCCACAACAGGCGAAGGGTTGAGTACCGTCGGACTAGCAGATTAGGAGGGAATTTTACTGTTAACTTCGTTTTAGTACTTGCTTATGTGTAGTGCATTTGGAACGATACAATTTGGCGTTTTGTGTATTTATTGCAGTGAAGCTGTAGGTATTTATAATCAATAGTGATTCTAATTACTATGAAAATAGACAAATAATATTACATTTTATGTTTTTTTAAATCGGGGTAGTATGTTATATTAAAAAATATTAAAGTCTGTGAAAATGACACGTCATCTAGATAGTATTTTATAGATAATCTTGCTTTCTTCTGAACCGAACCCAAATTCTTTACACATCACAAGATAAAACAGACCAGCTCAATGCTATCCGTACCTCTACTAGACGAATGTGAGGGCACAAAGAGGCTGCTGTAATGAATCGGTTGTTTAATTAATTAGTCAAGAAAGGGCCGGGGGAGTTCACCCCCTCACCGCGTATGCATGTGCCCTGCATATTGATTTATTATGCCTCCAGCCTCTACGGAAGCGATAAATTATTTAATTCTAGTAAGTTGTGACGCATGTTAACATAGGATCTATACGTACTTGCGTTTATCAATTCATGTGAAGAATTTTGTTCGGTATTCCGTTTTCTTGCTATTCGAGTTAATGTTAGTTGGGCGGGATGGGCCGTGTAGTGGAGTATCTGCAGAGAAAGGGTTAATAATAAAGAGTTTTGAACTGAATGAAGAATATCAATCAATTGTTAAATCGTTTGTACATTATAAGTATTTTAGTAATAGGATTTCATAATAATAATATCGTACTTTACTTAGATCTCGTTTCACGCTTCAACTAAATTGAAATTATATTTATTTGATCGAAAATATATATTTCTATAAAATGGTACGGCACCTACAGGTAGGGACATCGACGCGAATACTGTTACCATGGATTCAGTACATGATTCTGAACCATGTAAATTCAAAAAAATCTGCAGTTTCATAGAAAAGTGCAATACCTACGTGGTCAAAGTGTATGGAACAGCAGATTTTTTTTTTAAATAACCGACAAAAAAAAATATTGCAATGGGTTCGGAATCATGTACCGAATCCATAGGGACAGGCTTCGCGTCGTTGTCCCTGCCACCCTGTATAGCAACCTGAAAGTCTTGACAAACTCTTTGAGAGTTTTTTCATCGACTTTTCTGGTATCATCATTTTCCTGCCCTTGTCCCATGTTACTTGGGGTCGGCGCAACACGTTTTCTTTTTCCATTCCCCCCTATCAACTGTCATGCTATCATTCACTTCCTTCTCTTTCATATCATTCCTCACACACTCCATCCACTTTTTCTTAGGCCTTTCTCTCCCGCTCCATCCATCAGCATTTATATTCATCACTCTTTTAGTCACATGCGTTTCCTCTCTCCTCATCACATGCCCATACCAGGCCAAACGATTTCCTTTCAACTTTTCTGTCACTGGCGCAACTTTTAAACTTCCCCTTATATACTCATTTCTTACTTTATCCAGTTTCGTTACTCCACACATCCATCTCAACATTCTCATCTGCGCTACATGCAATCTTTTTTCATCCGTCTTCTTCACGGCCCAACATTCCGATCCATACATTACGACAGGCCCTATCACGGACTTATAGATTTTCCCCTTTAACTGGAGGGGCATCCGTGAGTCACAAGTTGTTTCTGTGACCTGTCGCCATTTTATCCATCCTGAGTTGATCCGGCGTGTTACGTCTCGGTCTACTCCGCCATCCCCTTGGACAAGCGACCCGAGGTACCGAAATTCGGAGCAGATCGGTAAGGGCGTTCCGGCGAGAGATATGGACACAGGACTGGAAGAACCGCCAAAATCGCAAAACAAGTATTCCGTTTTGGTTCGACTTAATCTAAGGCCAACGGTCTCCAGTCTTTCCCACCACACCTCCAATCTGCTCTGGACCTCTAAGCCACTCTCGGCAACCAGCACAATGTCATCAGCAAACAGCATACACCAGGGGGCCTCTTCTTGGATACCCGACGTAAGAGCGTCCATTATCACCAAGAAGAGGTAAGGGCTGAGTGCCGACCCCTGGTGCAAGCCGACCGCCACATTGAAGCTGCCAGTAGTGCCCACTGTAGACCGGACTTGGGTACTGCATCGACTGTACATCGCTCGAATCAACTGCACATACTTCCCTGGCACACATTTATCCTTAAGAGCCCACCACAAAACTTCACGAGGCACTCGGTCGTATGCCTTTTCGAGGTCAACGAAAACCATGTGCAAGTTTTTATGCGCACCTCTGTATTTCTCGCACAGCTGGCGGATAGCGAAGGTGGCATCCGTTGCTCCCCGACCAGGCATAAAACCGAATTGGTTTTGCGAAATTTCACTCTCTTCTCTCAGTCGCCTTTCAATAATTTTCTCCCAAGCCTTCATACTATGTGACATTAGCTTTATTCCTCTATAGTTGTTGCACTCCAGCACATCACCTTTGTTTTTAAAAATAGGCACTAGCGAGCTGTTACACCATTCGTCAGGTATGGCTTCTTCCCGCAACAACTTATTGAAGAATAAAGCTAACCACGTCCATCCATCTAGCCGTAATAACTTCCACACTTCAACTGGTATTCCGTCAGGACCTATAGCTTTACCATTCTTCATCCCATTCACTACTATTCTCACTTCATCCATACTAATCGACTTTTCTGGTATAAGAAATAAAAAAAAAAGAAAGAAAGAAAATACATTTATTTAGCACACACACGCACACAAAAGGCACACAACACAACATATTATACTATAAACAAAAATCAAATTAAAAAAGAATGAAAACAAATAAAATGTAAATTGCGTTTTATGATACTAGCAGGAAAGTGTGCCTTGCGGCTGCGCCAAAAAGGCCAAGCATAAGCATAAGGCATAAGCTGAACTATGCATTGCATTATATCACATTAATTTGCATTTCACCAAAATCTCCCACTTGAGTCATTCCATCTCCTTAAAATATGATCGACACGACTCTCCAAATCCCAATCTTTGAATAACCATTTCTAAAACAACCGTTAAAGATGTACACAGACTAGAGCAGTAACCGTGCGGATATTACGGATACATTGTGTGCTACCCTTACCCACTATTTTTATCCGCCGGGTGGGTGGCGCGTTTTATCGCATACAGTAGCCGACAGAAGCCGACTACAATTTAATAATCGGCCCGTCTAACGATGTTTTTCTTCGTGTTCTGCTCGGCTGGTTTCGGGTTATTTCGGGAACAGTGTGCACGGACCACCCGCGCGCGGCGCTAGCGTCGCCTGCGCCGATCTCAATGTTTACGACGATAAAGTCCGTTGTTTACTTCACACGGCGACTTAGTTCATAACTTTTGTGCATTGTCTATGGTGAGGGGTGATGAACTTTGGAATTTTTTCATCTTATGGGTATTTAAAACAAATATTTCATCGTAAGCTATCGATGATAGTCTTCAAATGAATTTAGTAAAACTATTTTGCCCACTCATCCGTCTAAACCTGTCAAGACCCAAACACATAAACAACACATCCAGCTTAAAGACCAACTTAAATCTTCTAAACGAGCCACCATCAAGCAGACGGCAGAGGCTAACTAGTAGAAATACTTGGCATAATAAATTTAACTAGACCGGACGCCAACCGGTGTAATCCTTTAATCAGGTCCACAGTAGCCCTTGCCCGCACCCTATTTTTCCCTCCCATTTGTAATACACCCCCCTCCCACTAGGGGGCCGAACGGTGCAAATGACAGTTTCTAATTCCAACTTGCCATGAAAGTGTGTAATTGTTGCGTCGCTGATTTATACACTGGAACCTTTTGCGCGGGAACATAGCATGTGTGCGCTTATTAGGGCTGTCGAGATGTTTTGTTTGGTGTATCTTTTGGTCTGTGTTTTGTAAATTGAAAATGATATTGCTAGGGATTTGGAATTTGAAAATAAAATTAGGTTACTGTTAATTTCACGTATATCTGGCAGGAGCTAATAGTGAGGCTCAAACACAACAAATTTAACCCTCCATGTGTATGGCCGAAGTTCTGTCGTTTTCAAGATATTTTTTTTTTTTTTTTTTTTTTTTTCACATTTAATTCCAAATTTATGAAAAAGTACTGGTAGTATGGGCTCTATTCAACTTAATTTTGTACATGATGTTTTAACTAACCTAATACAATCTTTAAAAGTACAAAATTAAAGTTATAAGGGTCATACTCAGAAAAAGTGTACATTTGGTATCTTTTCTTGTCCCGCTACTTCATATTACAGTAAGTATCTAATATTATGATATGTTTTCTTTTTTCCCTCCTTATTGTTATATTAGTATATTAATATGAAGATTTTCTGGTATTTTAACTTTAATTTTCATTAAAAGAGTATATTTTTTGAGTGTCAAAACATTGTTATAAATATCATCATACATTTTTTTTGTGTCCCAATGACCATTACACATTTTCAGAGATGAATTGTTACAAATATTCATCACTTTACTTAACATTGACTGTGACTATATTATTCTTGATGAATCAAGTAACTAAATAGGACCAATTTTATTCGTAAATCATTTATAGAAACATATATTTTAATTAAACTAATGTTGTCCCAAAATTACTAAGTTTCGTTACTCAGGGTTTGTAACATGCAATAAAATTTTAAACGCAATTATTTAAAGTGGTATAATATTTTTTCCTATTCCGGCAACACTATTACTTACGTTAAAATCACTGTCGCGGCAGCCATGCTGTTTTCACCGAAGTCGTGAAGTCAAGACATGTATCAAGTGAATATTTACAAAAAAATACCTCAGGGTGATAAACGACTATTATAGTGGTAAGTTTATTATATTTTTTGTTTACTTACTATGTTTTTTTTGTTATTTTTTGTATAATCTTAACGAATAGGCTCAGTGTTTGCGTGGTAAACACGTGGTTTACGTAAAAATATTTTTAGAGGTTATAATTTCTCAGATTTTATTCTCATTTTCGTTATATTGCGTTACGTTACGAAACTGAGAAATTGTTAAGCTTAGTTCACATAAACAAAAAGTACGTAACTATAATTACCGGCCCGTAAGTTGACCAAAGATTTTGTAGTGGAGGAATTTCGCGCACACACAATTTCATACATTGTTACATGCGCGAACTTCCTCTACTACGAAAATCTTTAGCCAACTTACGTGCCAGTAACTATACCTATGGACATATTTATAGGAATGTCCATGTGGTGATCACAAATATCTAACTAAGTTTCCTGTAGTTTCTACCTTTACTTTAAAAGTAAAATAACGATGTCAAGAAAATACTTTAATTTATAAATAAGTAAAACAAAAGTATAATTTGTAAGACAAGCTATAAACCACCTAAATTCGTTTCAGTAAAACACCATAGCGCCTGTGTCAAATGCCGAAAGACAAAAAAGATACAGAGAGCGTCTTAAACAAAATCCAGTTAAGTATGAGGAAATGCGAAAAAAACATTTACAGAGAGTTAAATTAAATAAATTAAAAATTAAGGATCAAAAAAATTGATAATTTTTTGTTTGCTAATTTTATTATCGATGTTTATCCTATTACCATTTTACTAATAAACACAGAATACTCGTAAAGTTATTCCATGTTTAAACCTATGAAAATGTATGGTTCTTCCTTTATTATTCCTGGTATAACTTTATTCCGTGTTTATTAGTAAGGGGTACTTAGAAGTTATTTTTTTTTAATCTAAATAAGACTGATAAGCCAAATATAATCACGTGTTTTATTTGCCCAATCCATGTGTACTATACCTTATGACATCAGTTTCGTGACGGAGATTCTCAGTATCGTTACCTATCAGTTTAGTAACAAATTTAAAATGTACACTTTTTCTGAGTATGACCCATAAGCCATTACAAAAATTATTCTGATCAAATTTTTTTCAGTTTAGGTTATAAAAAAAACTATGGCACTAACCATACAAATAGCTATAAAAACTTGCTCATTTCCTCGGTTATTCAAAAAGGTAAAACGTTAATGTAAAGTTACGTAATTCTTAAATAACCTTTAGTAGTTTAAGGTCTTTCAGTAATTCGATCTTTATTTACAGTTATTCCTTCTTGAAATACCAGTGCATACCTACTATGTTCTGAATTTTCTCTCCAATTTAAACATGGCTGAATTAGACAACCCTACCGCTGTCGGAGCGAAGTGTGTCCAGGCTTCAATTGTTTTTGTTTGTGTGCGTCCGTTTGTCAATATAATGGGCGCGCCCCGTGTAAGTGCATTTATGCATTTTTGCACTCAGTATGAAACTATGAAATCTGTTATGATGTAATGAGAATGTCATTATGTAGCTACTTATTGATTACTGGGATTTAGCGTAGGTACGAGTATTTTTGAAAAGTGAAATTGGCAAAAATTATTTGAGTGTTGTTAAGTACTACTCGCACAGACCAGGGAAACATGGCGCAAAAAAAGGGAAGCCTATACTAAGCAGTAGTTGGAACAACGCTGCCAATAATGATGATGAAGTTTAACCAATAAACTCGTGCATAAATCTAGTTCTCCTATACATATAGGGATATATTGATGTATACTGAACCATAGGTATAATCTCAATAACGGCACGGTGGTGTAACAGGGGGATGTATAACGAATAATTGAGGCGACAAGGCCGCATTGTCTGCGACACTCTTCATGGCGACATAATTCAATCTCGACGCGCGGTGACGCTACATCCGATATGTAGCTTCTGGTTGCCTGGTAATCAGAATGTGGAGTGGCACGAATGCGTGTTTATTTTGGACGGAAATAGGCTGTGTAACTCCAACATTGGTAGGGTTTTCAAAAGTATATTTTAATTCAAAGTTTGTTTATTTGAGAATGCAGTAACATGTGTATCAAACGACGATTTTTAACAATCTTGCAAAGGAAAAATAAATAAAACTTCATAAACTTATTATTTTGTAACAAATATTTATGGTAGATGTCAGATGGGCTCGCGGATTATTTTTACCGTTCCTGACTAGAAGCCGCCAAACAGCCGAAAAACTCATATTTTTATCTAAATAATGGTTACTTTCTGAAATATAATGCGATATCATATTTTACTTATTAAAACAATTTTTTTTAGGCGTGAAAAGGAATGAAGGTTCTTTGTAGAGATTTCAAAAAAATCGCACCTCTCTGACTAGTAATACAAATTTTCTCATTTTCTCATGCAGTGATTCGTCTGATTTTGAATGGTAAAATCAATCTGCTTAGCCTTTTCCTAACTTATATTGGGGTCAACTTTCAGTCTAACCGGATGCAGCTGGATACCAGTATTTTAGATGGAGTGACTGCCTAACTGACCTTCACAACCCAGTTACTGGGTAATACGATACCCCTTGGTAAGACTGGTTGTCAAACTTTAGGGCTTCTGACGACCCGTAACGACTGCCAAAGATCCACGAATAACATCCGGGACCAACGATTTAACGTGCTTGCAGAGGCACGGAGGAGTCTCGGTATGTAAAGATGGTCACCCATCCACAGACCAACCTCGGCAAGCGTAGCTTAACCTGATGGATCGACCCGTGCGGCTGTTATTTCTTAGCCACGAGCTCCTCCTGATTTTGAATGGTAGTAATTACATTAATTAGCAGCCAGTTATTAATAGCGATCGTAGTTGCCTATTTCATTATCACACGCATTAGGTCCTTTAGGGCCAATGCCTGCCGGGGTTGCGAGTTGTCCGAAAGGGATATCGTGGCCCCGGCACACAGGCAACGGAAGGAAAACGGGTGGGTTTTAGTCAGTAAAAGCCTGACACGCCCTCCCGCTCCGTCCAAAACGAAAGAAGTTATATGATAACTCCCCACCGTCAAAAAAAAAAGGCTTTATTCATATACATATAAGGGTGATAATAATTGTGCTAGTCGCAAATATTTAAACAAAAATGCTATACGTATACGTAGGATAGTTTTCTGTCACCTATTTCTGCCGCATTCGTTTCAGTCACAAAACATTTGGGCTTAGCTTTATTATCACTTATTCTAAGATTGAATATTGATGAATCAGACGAACTTACCTACCGTAAGACTCAAATATATGCCAGTGGCCTTGAGTGGTTAGCTTGCGTGTTCTGTACTAAGCTCACGCAACGCGCCGTATGTCCAGCCAGTAATAGGACTCACCCATCCAGGAGTGCTGTCCCAAATTGGACGCATTATTAATTTATTACACATAAAACAAAAGGTATTTTATTAAAACACGTGTACTAAAATATCAATAATTAAATTATAATTAAAATTGTGAAGTTTTGAGAAAAATACGCTTGATAGATTTTGCGTTATTTCAGTTTTTACCCGCGTTAGACATAGCTTAACAAATTAATTTCACAATGTAATATAAACATAATCAAAAATATTCATTTATTAAGAAAATGCTGTATTTAACATATATTTTTCCAAATCATTAACACTACTCGTTTAGACGTGATCTTCAGTATAAAATCATTCAAAGTCGGTTATCGTCGCCTACGTGAAGTACGATGACAATTTTATGAAGGATGAACTGAAATATAATTGATAGTCGAGTAGTTCCCAATTAGCTAGTACTTGAAATCGCAATTCTAAGAGAAAATAAAATATCGATAGCTATAGCTTTCAGTGTTCCTGTGAACCGTTCCCCATTTGTAGGAACGGTCACTCACTGATAATCGTAAAATGAAGTGAAAGTAGCAGATGAACGTTAATTTTCATTCCTATGTAATTTTGTCAGTGTGTTATGTACGTGGAATGAACCAAAAAAAGAACATTTACTTGAGTGAACCATTCATTCAAATAAAAAAATCTACCTAGCCTTTCCCAACTATATTGGGTTCGGCTTCCAGTCTAACCGGATGCAGCTGAATTCCAGTATTTTACATGGAGCGACTGCCTATCTCACCTTCAAAAACCAGTAACTGGGTAATACGATACCCCTTGGTAAGACTGGTCAGACTTTCAGGCTTCTGACGACACGTAACGACTGTCAAAGTTCTTAACGTGCTTTCTGACGTACGGAGAAGTCTCGGTATGTAAAGATCGTCACCCATCCACAGACCAACCCCGGCAAGCGTAGCTTGAGCTGATGGATCGACCCGTGCGCTATTATTGCTTAGCCACAAGCTCCATTCACTCCAATATAGCGTCGAATATCAACTTTAGCTAGAGTTTAGCCCCGATCTACCTATGTATGTAAACGGATCACCAACATAATCTACCAACATAAAAGTTTAGCCTATATTCGTGATTGTAAAACCTCAACCAACATTCCCGTGTTAATAACGTTGACGTGACAATAGTGCCCCATCCCACGTGCCAACAGCCCAACATGTTTATAATGTATCCGCGCGTAGACGAAGCCGACCTTGATTAGTCTCGATTGGTTCACAACGCAATTCGGGACTGTTGAATCGTCAATCTGAATAGAGTATTAGATGTGTTAATTTGTTATTGTAATGTGTGCACGTGTAATGAAGTTCACTGAGAATTTCATTCCTGTAATTTTTTTATGGGACTTGTAGATAAATTTAAGCTCTCCTACTAGTTTGCTGATAACATAATGATAAAAAAATAAAAAAAATATTATGCACAGATTGAAGCTTTTGCTTATTCCCATTACTGGTAACTACTAGCCAGGTGAATATGCATAGGCACAACATGTTTTTTATTACTTCTCTTTTCATCAACATTGTCATCATTAAAATTCTTAGATAAAGATATGAGATTTATCAACAAGATTCATTCGCACTGAAGAACAAAAGCTCATTAATTACTCCCATTTAATTATAACTTTCAAACGTAGCTTTCTCAATGCACATACACTTAAAAGTGACGTTGAAACTAAATTGAAATTCCAATAAGGCTTCGATATTTCAAGGCGGCAAGTTCTAACTAATTCGTACACGTGGCAGAGAGGGGCGACACGGCGATGTCACACGAGTGTCAATGAATTATCGAGTGTCTCGGGACTAATCGAAGGGTGTATGGGAACGTGGGACAGGGCACTAACACTTGCATGTGTTACTATTTACATGACCGATTAAGTTGAGAGATTTAGAGTATCGAGTACGATACAATGAGAATATATCGTTGGTTTGATTCTTACGAATTATAATAATCGTGCACACCTTTTTTTGTGCAGTAGGTTCATTGGGGAATTTAAAGGGTAATGTCCCACTTATTTACAATTTCATCAAAATACCAGTTCGCAAATGACCACTAACAACAGGATGGAGTAATGTATCGTATGGATAATGTTATATAGAATGTTTTCAAGAAGTGGGTGTCTACGGAACCCTGTGATACATGTTTTTATGACATGTATTATTTCAAAATGACTGTTCATTTTAAAGTGTAGCATGTATGGTACAATTAAGTGGGTACTCACGTAAAAAATGACAGTCTTTGAGACTCAGCTGTATTTTTACGTGTCATATCAAAATAATTGTTAATTTCAAAGGGCAGCATGTATCGTACTGATGTAGTGCTCTCTCTCCTAGGGCAGCAGCAGCAGTTCCACTTCGCGTTCGGACAGAGACCATTCCCGTTCCCGCCAGACCCGCTAGGAGGGTTCCGGATGCCACCCATCACTACCTGCCAGAGTAAGTACCGAACACAGAATTATGTATTTAAAATATCTGTTTTACTTTGTTATTATTACAGGACATGTCGGAGTCGTGAAATAAAAGAGCTTTCACAAGTTATTTGGCATGGCAATAAAATATGCAGTAGTGACACAGATAGAATAAATAAACATGTAATAGATGAAAAAGATACCACGACAACTTCACAACATACAACAAAAAGAAAAAAAATACGAAACCAAACCAAAAATCTAAATCGGAATGATGCCGCACAAACCTTACAGGCACGAGGGTCAAAAGTGAATGAGTCGCCAAACCAAGCGATACGCTAAACTACGTTCACTAAAGCGCGGATTCAATCAGCCGTTGCCAAAAAGAGTATCGAGCTGAAAGCCGACTGCGGGTGCAATCGAACAAGCGTGCTGGAGCCCGCTAAAATCCACGGCTACCCCAAAACAACTGATGCGGCTCAAAACGGGAAAAAAGGCATTCGCAAATCGACGGCAGGAACGCATACCGTATAAAAACCGAGTCCGCCGATCGCCGGCCAAAAACGGAACCGTGATACCGAAAAATAAACGCCACTGATACCGGAAAAAATAAAGTGTACGCAGCACAGTCGGCCGCCGGCCGCGCTCGACATCTTTATAAGTGACCGAGTGTGCTTTTCTGCGCAAACATTCGTGTTCGAATAGATAATTTCTGAATATACCAGTATCCATTTCAGGCGTGACAGCTCATGAATTACAACGGTAAATCGTATTTGGTATCGTTGTATTTCTGTTAATCATTTAATGTAAAGTTCCGAGACAGTATGTACTATTTAAACTGTGTTTAGCCCTAGGTTTTAAATAGATCTGAGCAATATTTCTTTTTCTTCATTTTAGCACAGTTTGTTATTATGTCTTCAATGTAAAGCACAAATAATGTTGTGGGAAGAAGTAGTATGTAGATATGTGAATGTAATTAGGTATAACAATGTATTATAATGATGTTATTCTAGACATCACTTTGTGTTTTGTGTATATAGTGTTTACTTGTACTTGTAGATTACTTTAAAACTTATCAGAGTAGGGTTGTTAGTTATTTAAGTTAGGGAACAAGGCCTAAAGTTTGATATCTTTCCCTCAAAGGTTATTTGCAAAATAAATAGAAAAACAAGATAGATTTTGAGGTTTTGGGTGTCGGATGAGCAATTGAAAGCACGAATGATCTGTAGTTGGAAACCAACGATTCAGTACAAAAAACTAGTGTAATTCTTACTTTTTCTTTTTCCCACAGACATGAGTCAATTCGGCCTAAGTTCGAGCAACTCGCACTGGGGCTACGGCGGTGCGGGCGCATATCCGGCGTATTTGCCGTCTTGTGCCGCGCCGGCTGCGACGCAGTTCAACCCCCCGGCGCTGGGCTTCGCCGGAACCGTGCCTGACCAGACTCCCACGCAGGACTTTACGGCTAATAATACAGGTGACGAAAAATAATGTTACTACATTATGTTTCTTGGGAAAAAAACAGATAAAAACTTTTAGACAGGAATATGTGGCGATCTTTGAAGACTTACTAAATTGAAAGATACCCAAAGTTTTCTGATCCCCGATACCTGACGATCTTTAGGAACAAACACAGTACTCTTTTAAGTAGGTGTTATTAATTTTTGAGCATTTACTTACCTACGGCATGGCACGCATGTTTTAGTTCTAAGTTTTTTACGCTATTCCGAACCTAATCACGATTTGAACTACTCGTACAATCACGAGCAAATTCAAAACGTATGAAAATTGCATGAAAATATTATACAGGGTCAAACAAAATTAGCTAGCGAAACTCTGCAGACGCAATGCGTATCGATATCTATAGACACGATAAAATAAAAACAACGACCGTTTGTATTATTGTAACTTGAATTATGAGTTGAGAAAATCTGTTGTTTAATCGTATAAAAGTGTTGTAATCTTGCGTCAGTGTATTGTTTTATGCTCGGGACTAAACATGTGTCATGATCACAATGCTTTGACAGAACAAAACGAATAAAAGAAAGACACAAGTGTGTTATTGAACAATACAGGAGCGCAGACCTGTAAAACAACCGTCACAACATTGTCCAGTTTACATCTCTATAGCTCGTTAATCAATATACCTACAGTAGGGTGAAATTAAATCCACCAACACTTTTACGACTCACATCCTCCTTCAAATGATACGCGCAGTTGCGGACGACACAAAGAGTTTGTTACAGGGCTACAGATGGTACAAGCCGTTTCAACCAGTATTGATGAGTGATTTTGGAGATGTTGCTTTGTTTGATAGGCAGAATTAATTCGTCGCCAATAATTTGGGTCAACGTTGAACAGGATTATTTAGTAGGAGAAATTTTAGCTGATAAGGCACCGCATTCTATATTACGCTTGGTCAGCAGAATACTTAGACTATTTTGGACATTCCTGAAAAATAAGTAAGGAGACCTCGTCAATGATGCGTCTGTTTCCCAAAGCCAAGAAAACAGAAGATAATTTATGAATATAACGGAGCAGGGGGTCAATTGGAGCTAGAATCTTCACCGTTGGGGATTTTATTGGGGGTAGAGGGGGTAGTGTTGCGGGTGAAAAGAAAAGTCTGAAGTAGATTAATAGTTTTTAGGTTATATTTGAACTTGACAAATTTGAAAAACGAATTTTGGACAGTTTCTTGGCACATGTTGTCCGTACGGTGTCCGATGGTAAAAGGGGCTGCGCCACGCCACCGCAGCGCCCTAGTCGACTTGTACGAACATCAGACTAGACTCTGTCGAAGCGCGCCAACTTCACACTTGCATTTCTTTCATACCGTACTCATGACCCTTCCGATAAATACAATATCAATTCAAACTTAAAAAATATGATAAGAGAACCCGTTGGCCATCTTATCCGTAAAGAAATAATTGGCGGACATCATAATGTATCTTTTTACCAACTCTCATTTAAATACTCTAAGGCCTACTAGTCGCACATTAACTGGCTCTCATTATAATTTACAGCGGCTCGCACACGTCCGATCCAGCCGATGAATTTATTGTCGATGCGTGCCCGATGAACGAAAAATATAGCCATATTAAAACCATACTAAAATGCTGTCGTTTATCAACAATTACTATTTTTGGACATTCCACAAGAATGGAGCCGTTATGGGCGGTTTATGGAGCGGGGCATTGTTTTTTGAAAACCTAATTTGTTAGCTGTGTTTTAATCTGCGCCACTTACTTCTTCTTCTTCTCTGTCTGTCAATCTTAATAATAAGTATCTAAATTCAAATGTGTTTTGTCTATACAGTTCTTCCGGACACGACGGGCGTTGACCTAGACCAGCAACTATCGGGCCTTGTAGGCTCCTCTCCATCGCACCACGGCAGCCTTCTACCACGCTACAACAACAACACAGACTACAGTCTCTCGACGGGTCCCCGGTCACTCAGCGACAACAGTTCGCAGCCCGAGTCGCCCGTACAGGACGACCTGCTCACTTCAAACACGACCACGAACATCGGCCACAATCACACAAACAGCTCAAACTTCCCTTCGTTAATGGGATCACAGAACACTTCGTACGGCGGCAGTAACTGCAACAACTCGCTGTACCCCGTCCTGCCGGCGAGCTTGCTATACAGTCAGTTATACACCGCCGCCAATCAGACGCACAACTTCCACCCGCTGCACTCTAATTCAATACACTCGACGCAAAATCACCATAATGAGCTACAGACGATGATGGACCAGATATCATCGACAACAAACAATCACAGACAACACGGGAATCATGGACAAGAGTTGCTCCTAGGCGGAGGTAATTCTTGCGCGGCGGCCGCGGCTCGGGGTGAGGACGGGCGGGTGAATAATCTCGGACAAAGAGGTAATCCGCAGCCAGACAGCAACACAGTGTGGCGACCTTACTAAACAAAGTGATCCTCTTTTTATTGTACCCATATGAACAATACGTGTTTGTAGATATATAACGTCTGTGTCGATAGCTCGGATAAACCAGTAGTGTGGCCATTTTGTATTTTTCATGTGACGAAAAGTGGTTTTACACTGTTTCGGCGTTTCGACTCCTGATAAAAGTCATCGTAGTTTGGCATAGAGTGAGGTGGCAACGAAATAGATATTAGATGACGATTTAACTAATTTGTATGTAAAATACGAGATACAGGTGATTCGATTAGTTGAAATTTGTATGTACCTAGTTCCAAAGTTCGCTCCCGTCCTAAATTTATACGATTTTGTTGATTTAAATGATAAAAAAATAACAATTTAGAACACTTTGGTCATAGTCTGGGTTAGACTAGAAAAATATTTGGATACGATGTTGGTATAAGTGTGGTCAAATTAACCGATGGATGTAGATCTCATTACACTTCATTGAAAGTTAAACGCGAAATTAAAACATCGCATTTGTGTGTATAAACCAAACCTTGGTTTCAAATATTGGTATGCCAACACAACGCAACGGATTTCATTGCTCCGTGGTTAATAACTATACTGAACTTATTGTATACGAAAAGAGCGATGGATATAGAATTGATCATTTCATCATGTTGGCTACCAATGTTTGGACAAGTTGCAAGATGTAAAAAAGAAGTTTACTTATAAATGTCTGTCTTTTATCGACAAACTTGTAAATAAGAACTGTGAATACTAATTTGTTGTAAATGCATCTTGTAAAGTGCAATAGATGTGCAATTATGAAGTTGAGTAGATGTATACTTAGTTTTAAGTATCTGTTGAGTATGTGAACTCTGTCCAGTTGTAGATATCTTTAGATATGTTTTTCTTCAGTTTTGTTACGAAAATTATATTGACTAGTTTGCATTTTTGTAAAGTTATATTTCGAAATTAATGTCACCACGATTTTGAGCGTCTAATGACAAGTTTTTGGATGATACTATAAAAAAAAAACTGTTATTATGTGAAACTCTTCCAGCGTTATTTTAATATGTTATTTTTAATTAATAGTAGTAAAGTTATTTGTCCGTCAGTGTTTTCCGATATTTCAAATAATATCAGTAACTATTATACTTTGTGCAATATACTAAATATTTGATGTACCTACTTTGTAACATTGATTTAACTTGCATAGCAACTTATTTTTTGTTGTTTCCGCTTCCCGTTATGATTATTTCTGTTGACTACAAGTAGCGGAATTCATTTTACAATAAATAAAATCTACAAATTCATCCCCAGTGTTTTTACTTCAGAAAATCTATTTATAATATAGTTTTATTTAATTTCAGACCTCCGTTCCACATACGTCACAAAGCATCTTGGAATCAGAATACTTTCTTACTGTGTAATAATTTAAACACACTTGTGTCTTTAGATTTAGAATTCATTTAAAACACGCCACCGATGCTTTGATTGGCGTGGCCACCTACTGGGCCTAACTTATCTAACGTAATATCTACAATATTTTTTTTACCTTCGCCATCGACTCGAAAAAAAAGAAGAAGATTTCACTAACATATTTCCATACACCAAAGTAAATTTTTATAACAGCCAATACATCTAACTCCATAACATTCAACTCACCAACATCGAAATTAAAACTTCAAATTCACGCTTCAAGCCAAAACATCTCAGTATAACAAATTCACAAATACCAGGCGCCGTGGCCCGATAACATCGACTTTAATGTGCTCATTACTATAGCCGGCTGTTTGTACACTAGCCTATATACCTGTCATATAGGTGAGCTGATATTTTGGCAACTGCAAACGAAACTCTGAAATAAATATCCCACCCTCATTAATTTGCGCCAATGCGATACGATGGACAGACGGACGTACGCCCACAGCGGGGCGGCCATATGTTCTGTAGCTGTAGGATAAGTTTGAATAGTTTTATTTAGTTTTAAAGAGAAACTGCTAAGCGCTTTTTCGGCGCACCCTGGGCAGTTAGCTGCGATATCAACCTGACTGGCTAATCTTCCCATGTAGGTCATGTCAACATGAGAGAAGAAGCTGTCTTGGAAAAAAGTCAAGAAAGATCTATGTCGGTGCATTATTTAGATCGATAAGTTAACTGTGCCTAATAAATGATGTGTTAGTGAGCCTCGTGCAGGAAATCAACAAGTTTATCAAGAATAGGGATATAACCAAAATTGATTACAGTCTGACCTTATTTATTGACATTTATCTCAAAAAATAGCCGCAGCCTAGTAACTGTGAAACAAAAGTACTAAATAAAAAGCTACGTAACAATTATTTTCTAAACAAACTATTTAATTGACCGTCATAAAACAACATACACAAATTAAGGTTATTTGCACTAACACAAATGATATCAAAATTAAATCCCCCATGAAAACTAAATAAAATAAATCGCCGATTAGGCATCCAACCAACAAAAGAGTATTAATGGTATTACCGTTCCAAAGCCACACTAATTCCATAATGAAATGATTGTCACCTGAGCAATGACGATAATATATGCGATTCCACCCACGGCTTCGACACACACAGGGAAAAATCGATGCCAGACCGATTTGAACGACAATAATGAGATTTAAAATTGCCAAGTAATTAATGAGGATTAGTACAGCAATTTCCATGATGAATTTTAACGTGGACACACCCTACCGGTGTTTCAGAGGATAAATTATTTACAATTTTATGAGAGGTATTTTTGTATATGTCTTTACTCATTATGTTTTTAATGTAGTTTGTGATTCATGACTTAAGTATCAAGTTGACAAAATGAAGGAAACATAACAAGATATTTAAAAAAAACTTTTATCGTGCTACGAAAGTGCTACGGGTCGGCTACGCGCTACGACATTTTTCTTCGTAGCGCTACGACAACGTAGGCTTCGCTACTTCCTTGTTATTATTTTCACTATTTTGTACAAGTAGGTACGTGTTGAAAAGCATTGTGACAAAACATTACAAATCAACAAACAAATAGTTTATTGAACTTAGCAATCAACTTCAAACATCGCCTTTGTATCATCGGTCATTGTCCACAGCGATGCAATTTCCATTAAAAACAAACACAAACTATATTAGCAGTATCTTCTAAATTGGCCGGCTCATTGTGTAAATTGATATTTAATTTTATCGGTTGGATGTTTGCAATTAATTACAACAATCAATAATTTCGCGCTTCGCCGAGCGAAAACTACTACACAAACTGTATGGGGGAGATAAAATGTGGCTATATAAATAAAAGCGGCTGTTTACTATGTTTGACCAATGAGGTATTTTTGGGAGATTTTTTATTCTGAGCAAGGAATTGTAAATGCGTTGAAGAAACGACAAGCAAAATAGTGTAGTGAGTGACTGAGTGAGAGAAAAGTTTTTTCGATAATTTTTTTTGGTTGCAGAATAAAGGCACATGCTGCATACCCATACCTTATCGAGACTTAACTTTCAAAGTGATGTGTGTTTTATACTGAAGATGATATTTGCATTGGGCACACTACATAAATACGAAAAACTTTATTCCGTCAGTCACAAATACGAATTTTTCAAATTTCGGAGTGTTTGGGTGTTCCCATTTGCATTGCATTTGCTTCTAGTATCGGTCAGTTTAAAACAAGTGCATAAAAAAAAAATGTCGTGAAATGTATCACACTAAGCTGAAAATTTTATAGATAGTCTGGAAGCTGGAGAAGGACGTCGGCTTCTTTTCATCCTGGATATTTATACAAAAAAAATATTAATACAAAATAAATACAACAAGATATAGGTGACCCTCAAAGGGTGGAATTTCTAAACCGCGTTCGAGAGCTGTCAGTTTAAGAGCGAATTTCACCAATGAAACTGAACGCGATCAGCACATCTGAACCTACGTTTAAGAGCTGCCGGTATCAATATCTCCATAACAATGATGACACTGGCAGCTCTTAAACGCGGTTTAGATGCGTTGATAGCGTTCAGTTTCATTGGAGAAATTCGCCCTTAATGCTCTATAATAAATTTGACACTGACAGCTCTTGAACGCAGTTTAGATGTGCTGAACGCGTTCAGTTTCATTACTGAAATCCGCACTTAATCGTAAGTAGAAGTAGAAAGGTTACGTCCAGTAAAATCATCCTTAACTACATGAATAATAAAACTCCAACCTAGTGATTAGCCAACATTATGTTCAAAAAGGTCACTGTAATCGAGCCCTTTGACCTTGACCCAGTGGGATCGTTTTTACAGTCAATAAAGTAACTCAAGGGTCGCCCTTCAAGTAAGGGTGGCGGACACGGATCGCGACAGGGAAAGCATAAATTAATGTCATCAAGGCTTTTATAAAAAGTCCTTTTCTAACTTAAATAGGTATGTTAAGTCAGGGAAATTAATACTGTTATCATTAAACAAATTGACGACTAACTTAAATTGTCTGTATATTCAAATAACGATTCCCTATCCATTTGCATAAAATTTTAAGACCTAATATAACTTAGCATAATTTTGTTTGGCATATTTATATTTTCGCATAATATAATTACGCATAACAGCTTACGCATAATTTTTTTAAGCATAATTTCTCTAACCATAATAATGATTAAGATTATAATATTCTAAAGCATAAATTTATTAAGCATAAAGTTCTAAAGCATAACTTTTTTAAGCATAATATCCTAAAGCATAAATTTATTTACGCATAATGATATTAAAACATATTAGCAAGCATACAGCATGCAAGCAAGCATGCAGCAAACAAGCAAGCATGCAGCATGCAGCAGGCAGGGTTTCTGTCACGGCTTCGGCGCTGCGGGCCTCCGGCGGCCCCACGCGCGCGCGCGCTTGCTAATCGTTGCAGACGGCTTTCGCTCGCTCGCAGCCACCTGCTCCTCAGCCCGCAGGCCGCCTCGCCCCTACGCGCCTACGCGATTTTAAATTACACTCTAGGGGTAGGACAAATAAGACTACGTGGAGTCAGTTTTGTAGCAATTCGGTTCTGTCATTAACTTTTTTTGCACAGCATATTAAATTTTTAACCAACAATATTATTTAATTGTTACAGAAACTATAGCAAATTGGTTTGATCTGAATTATTAAATCATTTGCATGAAAATTGTTTTTGTTATTTATATTAATTGTATGCCTAAATATTATTATGCTAATAGTCATTAGGCCTACTAACGTTATGCTAATAGTCATTAGGACTACTAACGTTGTGCCAATCAAATTTATGCCAAAACAAATTAGTCTTTAAGATGATTATACCAACATAAAATGTATGCCTAAAAAAATTATGCCGAAGTATTATTATGCCTGAACAAATTGTGCCAAAATCGTTATGCCGAAGTATATTAGGACAAAGAACATTATGCGAAAAGAAGGGATCCCTCAAATAACAACTCTTTCTTTTATGAAACGGCAATTTGCTTTACAATAAATTTTACTGACTATATTTTTGCTAGTTTCTGTAATATCTTTGACCAGCATCTTCCAGCTCCTTTGTCCGCGTAAAATTTCGGCCGCATCGCATCCTATCGCCCGCCCGGTGCTATTACTTAGTTTTCGCTTAGCGTTAGGATGGGCTTGTGGCTAAGTAATAACAGCCGCACGGGTCCATCGATCGGGTTAAGCTACGCCGCGGTTGGTATGGATGGGTGACCATCTTTACATACCAAGCCCCTCCGTGCCTCGGAAAGCACGTTAAGCCGTTGGTCCTTGCTGTCATTACTACATCTTTGACAATTTTTACGGATCTTCAGAAGCCCGAAAGTTTGACAACCAATTTTACCACGAGGTATCGTGTTACCCAGTAACTGGTTTATGGAGGTTAGATAGGCAGTCGCTCCATGTAAAATTCTGATATTCAGTTGCATCCGGTTAAACTGGAAGCCGACCCCAACATAGTTGGGAAAAGGCTAGGCAAATGATGTTCTTTCTGACTTTTTTCTTTTTGCTCCCAAGGGACGTAGCGTGATGTTACATAGCCTTCCTCAAGAATTGGGCTATCCAATGCAAATCCGACTGGTAGTTCCGGAAAATTCAAAAGTCATTTATTCAAACTAGGCTGAGAATCAGCACTTTTCGAACGTCAAAAGTCAAGTCAAGAGATTAGGTACCCCCACCCCGACGGACATACAAAAAGCAAACAAATTTTATCTCGTTATAATATTAGTATAGATATCAAAACCCCTTGGGAAACAAAAAGGTTGTAAAGGGTCTTAGGGTGATTCCGCAGTTGCAGCCCGCGAAACATTACACATCTCTCTAAGTTAGATTTGTTACATATGATCTTTTCCACAAGATATTTTGTTCATGTCACAAATGTAACTTGATTCCAATGATTATAATTCTGTAATTACAAACCTGATATAGTCGCGAATCATATTTTGATCAAGATACAACCTGACACTGACCTGCAAATTGCAAAAATTGTAAGAAAATTTGAATTTCGCGGGCTACCACCGATGTCTTAAAATATTTTGAAGATTTTGTATTGTAATATGAAGAAAGTTTGTATATGAACGAAGTAGCTATCACACTTACATGAAACTGGCTACAGGTGCCAAATGCCGGTTCAAAAAATGTCAACCTACTTATTCCTAATTGTCCAATCGACCTTTTTATGTGAAAGTCAATTTTTTTTTTGTGAATTCGATTGGTCCTTGGTTCTTTATATTTGTTGGAAACCCCCCTTAAATGTTGTCGATCGTTTTCAAAGTCACCTGTATTTTGTTAAACGATACAACACATGCGTTTATTTTGTATGCCGATTCGCCCAACGTTAGGTCCCCTGTACATTCTAGATACCTTCATAAGTATGTACATCATAGCGTAAACAAAAAGCATATTCCATCCATAAAACTACCAACCAGTTATAGCATATAAAACAAGCCTTTCGAAATGACGGCCGGCTTATCATCATGTCATTTTCATAATGCATGGCGCGTGCATTTTAGCCTTCCTGTATAATGCGAGAGCGTTGCCACACCGACGCACTATTAATTACATACATACACAGCTTAATTATTGATTTTTAGTATTAAACACGAACACTGAACACTTTGGTCGGTCGGGAGCTGTTGGGACGCTGTCTGTTATGCGAATGGGTCGCAGGTACTTAATGATTGGTTTTTGTTTTTTTTATTATGATTTGGGGGTGAAAAAATGTTTTTTTTTCTTTCTATCATTAGTTTTTATTAGTTCTGAAGTGTCCGCATATTGAAGTGATAATGATCTAGGCTGTGACGAGTATAACTCAAAGAATACTTAGTAAGTCAATTTTTTTAATTAGAGTCCAAAATCGGACTATTCTTCCCGACATTGTCTGCGACTTTTCTCAACACCTGCAGAGCTATTACTGCAGGTGTCGGGAAGGTAGGATCTAGATGGACCTAGGAATCGCAAGTAGCAAGACACCACCATGGACAACAATCGCAAACAATCCATTTTGTATATGTTCTGTGACAAATAAACCCATTTTTAGGGTTCCGTAGTAAACAAGGGATCCTTATAGTTTCACCACGTCCTTCTGTCTGTCCGTGCGTCTGTCTGTCTGTGTGTCTGTCCGCGGCTTAGGTTAGAGACTCTTTGTACTATAAAGCTTTAATTTGACATGGGTATGCATATTAATAACGCCGACAAAGTGGTAAAATAAAATAAATATTTTTTTAGGGTACCTGCCCTACACGTAAGGTGGGGATACTTTTTTTCTTCATCTTTCCCATAGTGTGGGATGTAGTTGGAAAGGTCGTTCAAAACAATTGTGAGTTTTTAAAACCATTTTTATATTCAGGGATCCGTTTGCGAAATGTTAAGCTTTAAATTGCAAAGTTTTGCGAGTCAAGTGTGTGTGTCCAGCTAAATGGTCGGTTTTGGGAATGAGAAAATAGATATAGATTAAATCTACAAATCAATCATTTATCGCATATTATTACGGAACTATTAAATATTAATAAGTAATTAGGCAAGTTTTAAGTCGTCATAAAATAATCGTAAATCTGATATGATCTGTTAATCTTAATATTGTTATTTCCGAAAGAAATAAACAACTTGGCTTTATTACGGAACGGCCCATCCGGGTGTTGGTTTCAAGAACAAATTACACAGTACAAGAAATGTAGGTAAGTATCACTTCTGTTACATACCGGGGAAAACAGACAAAGATTTATTTGGGTAGGTAAGTACCTACTGCTATGCATTTACCTACATCAGACCAATGGAATGTTTTATAAGTATGAGTTGAGCCATTTATCATGAAAGTTACAAACTCTAGGTCGACTCTGAGTTTCAATAAATTTCATACACTATCCTATGTGGAGGAGCTCGTGGCTAAGTAATAACAGCCGCATGGGTTGATCCAACAGGATAACCTATGCTTGCCGGGATAGGTCCGTGAATGGATGACCATCTTTACACACCGAGACTCCTCCGTGCCTCGGAAAGCATGTTAAGTGTTGGTGCCGGCTGTCATTCGTGGATGTTTGACAGTCGTTACAGGTCGTCAGAAGCTCGAAAATCTTACCAAGGGGTATCGTATTACCCAGTTCCTGGGTTGTGGAACTCAGATAGGCAGTCGCTCTATGTAAAGTACTGGTATTCAGCTGCATCTGGTTAGACTGGAATCCGACCCCAACATAGTTGGGAAAAGGCTAGGCAGATTGACACTATCCTATGTGACATAGTGACCTCACAACCCTGTCAATATGTCCTACCAAAAAGACAAACATCCAACAACATAAAGCTAGGTATAAACACACGAAATGATCAACTATCCGCTAGACAGCCTGTCGAACTGCAATCGTTGGGAGGGGGGCGTAATTTAAAACCGCACTGCACCCTTCACCCCCCTAGCAAAATTAAGTGCGAGGCAGCGGGTACGTGACACCGGCAAATGCGACGCGCCTACCCGTGTGTACCCGCCTTAATTGTGAAGCTTCATTTGTTTCGCGTCACAGGTTGTGTGCTGCCTTTGTATCGGTGGCATCGGTACATTCTTCGTAAATGAGGTAAGGTTTGGGCGGTACGTCAAATTAAGTACTAACCTAGGTAACTCCAACAGAAATTATTTCTTTCAAATTAGGATTTAGACAATTTTCTAAACGGAAAAGAAATCAAGTTACCTACGAGTAGCTTGTTTTTCTTAGCTTTTACGTCGATTCTTATTATAATGTGCTTTCGGCGCAAATATATGCTAATATTGTTACAAAAGACAGGACTAGTTTACTACAACCAAGCATTGGCTCAAAACAAGATTTCAGAACATGTCATAAAAAATACGAATAAAACGATCGAATCCTTCATTAAACAAAGTAGACTTTGAGAATACACAATTGGTGAAAAAACTATGATCATGAAGATGAGGTAATCTTTATGATCATAGTTTCATATAATAGGTAGGAAATTTCTTCTAAACATAGCTCTTAGGAAGAACGACTTTCCTTTGTAAAATATTTTTTTCCAAAATTCCTGTTCCTAGAAAATATTCACTCTCTATAGTTCATCAGGTCATTACCCAAGTCCTGGTGGAACGAATAGTCTGTCGACGCAAACCACTGTGAGGTTTGACACATAAATCATACATCCGCCCGACGCGCCGGCTAACTGCGGCCGCAGATTTTAGATGTGTTGGCAAGTATTGTATCATCATTGTATCAAAATCTAAAGTATAATCCAATCAGGCTGGGTATCAGCACTCTTAGAACGTCAAAAATACATGAGACAGCCCCCAAACCACCCGCCCTTCACCACTTTCCTAGTGTTTTAGCTGGGAAGAAGACGTAGCGCAACAAACGCCCCAGAAGCACATCTGTCAGTTCTTCTGTATCATGTATTTGTGTATTTGGAAGACTCAGTCAAAAGTTTTGAATGTTTTTAGAGGCTTTTTAAAATCGATTTGAACCCAATTTTGGCTACAGCGGACAGCCGTGGAATTTGTGTTAGACCGATTAGGTCAGTAATAGTCATTAGTTCATCGGACCATTTCCCAAGTCCTGATGGAACACATACCCTGTCAACGCAAACCACTGCGAGGTTTGACACATCAATCATACATCCGCCCGACGCGCCGGCTAGCCACAGCCGCATATTTTATGTACTTATGTTTTGGCAAAACTACGCTAATACAAGCCATTATATATGTATTTGGGGGAGTAAACCAAAAGTTTCGCTATTAGATTATTCACCAAGGGGATAAGCAGTGTCTTATATCACGGTCGCTAGATTAAAGCTCGCCCAAGACGAAGGCACCTAATATCCCCGGGGAGAATACTCTACTTTTTACACTTTCTGAGAGTTATTAAAAAGCAATTCGATTTTTGAATAGTTTTAGTTGAAATTCCAAATTCAAATCACATTAATGACCACCGCGTTATAATAAAATTCCGCAATAATATTGCCCTTCTAGATCCGGGCAATAATGAGTTACTTGTCAGGTTTGCATGATATATTATAATTTGACATCAACGAGCAGGCGGTGTGAAAATGTTTTAGAGCCTTTTTGAACTTCACTTTAAGCCTAATTTTGGCTACTTTGGGACAGCCGTGGAATTTGTATCCGACAAATGCAAAAAGACCGATGCAAAAAGGCCCGGTTAGCCGAGTGAGAGGTTGGTATGAATATAATCAAAGTCAGGCCGACGGGTTGTGGATTCGATTCCCGGAAGGAAAAATAATGTATACATTTAACTAGATATCATCATCATCAGTTCAGCCGAAAGACGTCCACTGCTGGACATAGGATTCGACCGATTCTGTGCTTCTCGCATCCAGCTGATTCCTTATATAAATTCATTACGTATGTAATTAAGCTTTGTTTCTGTAACTGGATTTGGTTGTTTACAAAATTTACAAAGTTACAAGGCAGTCCATCCATCTGAATGAATCCAGCGTTGGGGAAGGTATCCTGCTCTAAAAATTTCTGCGTAACATCCTCTATATTTACCACATTTTTGTTCAAATAAAGATAAATTTTGGTTTTAACCACAACGGTGAAGCTCTTGGCCTTCATCTCACCTAATGGTAAGTGATGATCAGGCCGAAGGTGAAAGCGAGATTCACCCGGAATCCTCAACCACAGAGGAACTGGCTATCTCACCTCTAACTGCCGAAACACAACAATGCTGTTGACATTGTTGTTATGGCGACAGACTTAGATAAGACACTACCTGAGCACTACCACAGAGTAAGACACTACTAAGGTACTGCACTTTTAGAGTCCGCGCCACCACTGAAGTCCTTTTGACGCGGCGCTAGTGTCTATGTCATTGCATCAAAATCATTCAAAAAAATGTAGTCTTTATTCTCCGCCGGACTTCAGAGGTATGAGGAACAGGGTGTAAAGTTCACTCATCCTCTATAGAAAAGGGGGGAACCTCCGACCAGACGCGTGTCGTGTCTGGCGGGAAACTGCCCAACGGTTGAATTTGGGATCTTGTATATATGCCGATCGCGCGGTAAACTCTAATTGTACGATGCAGGACTTGTGTGACGTCAAGATTTTGTGTGACGTCAGGTCTTTGATGCGTAGTTCGCATGTGGCGATGAAGATGCCGCCACACTGGGACTCTACGTTTACACACAGTTACACTACTTACTACTTACAGCACGCGTAGCATGACAACCATAGAAACGGGTTTTCTACGGGTTTTGTCGACGCAAGAATAGACAAAATTACAGATTGTGATTGTTTATCTGTAATTTTGTCTATTCTTCCGTCGACAAAACCTGTTTCTATTGTGGTCATGCTAACCGTGCTGTACATTTTCAAAAGTTCATTTTTTTTCCTTCCTTTTCAATTACACCACCACCTCCTACATTAAAGTCAAAGAGATAAAACAAACACCTACATAAAGCATCCACCCATCGATTCTTACCTTTGTCTAACAAAACGCCATGTAAAGACGAGCCCAATTGTTCGCAGACGTTCGAATGTATGTAATTACTCCACCTTTCATGTGGACCCTACTTCTAATTACGGACGGGTTTGTTCTGCTACAATTATTGTGCTAAGTAAATAATAAGAAGCGTGTGTCTTAGATGTCGCTTTGTTATTAGGTTGTACGTACGTATATTGTTGCTAATTTGGTAGGGGATGTCGTTTTGTTGCAATCACGGTGAGCATGGAGATGAGAATGAGAGAATGTGTTGTTTTTCTATCCGTACTAGTATAAAAAAAAAAAAATTGCTCTGATACGGTTATATGAAGTACCTAACGATATCTATGCTATGGGACAACTTTCAATAGATAAAGATGAACAAATTGTACCTTCCTACTTTTTATTTATAGGACTTTGGACTGGAAATCCTAACTAAATAGTGAGTTTGTTTGTTACGCTTTCACGTTAAGTTGGTTGAACGGATTTCGATGAAATTTAGCACATAGATAGACCACGATCTGGGTTAGGACATAAGATACTTTTTATCCTGATATTCCCGCAGGATTTTGACTTATGCTGGTGAAACCGTGGGGTACAGCTAGTAATAAAAAAACTCGATAACTCCTCCAGAACATCATTTTAGCCACGCATGGTTCTCTCCAATCAACATGAAAATACTCTGCTGAACAGAAGCAGTTAGTAACGCAAAATAAATTAAACCAAAAGTGTGAGTCGGATTCGCCTACGGGGGGTTCCGTACCACCGTATAATATTAAGCAAAAAAAAAACCGAAACAACATATTTCTTGTATGGAACCTTTAACTTTTAACTTAATTATATTTTTATTTTTTTATTTGCTGTTATAGCGGCAATAGAAACACATTATATGTGAAAATTGTCTACCTATTACGGTTCATGAGATCGTACAGCCCGTTGACAGACAGACGGACAGCGGAGGCTTAGTAATAGGGGTTCCATTTGGCACCCTTCGAGTACAGAATTCTAAAAACTACACATAGAACAAGACTAGACAATTCTTATCCATCATAGCAAAATACATTACTATCAAAACCATAACTCACACAATCCCCAAAAAATGAAGCACCCAAAAATACCAATGAATACTGATTAGGGTTGTCGGTTTTAATGTAACAAAGCTCGCAGTAGCCGGGGCACGCTGGATGGGAATATTTTAATTATCACCAGTACCACGCCTGCACGTAAATTTCCCACGACTGCGATAAAGAATAAACATTGGCGTTGTCTTAACGCCCCACCAAGAATTACTGCAAGCAAGGGTTGGTAGGTTTAGTAATTAAATTCAATAAGTGTGTACTGAAGCTTACTTATAAAAAACTGAAGGAAAACTGTGATACCAAGTATTGTGCATTACTTACACTGTAATAAGTAAGTAATGAGTATTAATTTGATGATGAGTTATGAGCTGATTCACTCCCTCACTATCAATGCCAAAGTTATAGATAGCACAGTATAATAAAGTAACAGTACTATGTCTCGGTAGTGACCTTGAAATTATTACCTACGTTCGCTCGGTAGTTAAACCTTCCGCGTCCGTGCGTAACTATCGCGCGAGACTGTTGCGCACTGATATTTCGAAGCGCGTCGTTTCGGACGTTTTGTATGAAGACATAATACTGTTAATTATTTATACTGTGTAGATAGGGAGGTTCCTATGAGTAAACAAACGAAAATTACTCATATAAGAGGCTGACAACACATAAAACGCGGTCACTGTCGGACTGCATAGAAAAGAAAGAGAAGCGCTAATATGATGAAGCAATTATATATATTAACAAAAAATCTATTATTGAACTAAAACATTAAAACATTATTACTTACGTTAGTATGATGCTTGTAGAACAATCTAACAAAAGATCAGAATTATTGCATGTATGACATTATTTTAATCATTAAAATAATATTTTTGAGATATATCGTCGTGATTTTTTTCGATCGTATCAAATTAGTTGTATAACGTTTTCAACACACTATCTAACTAGCTTAAATCCTGAAGAATATCATATTTTTTTCTGATTTAGTTTACTGGAGTGGATTTAAGGCATTATAAAACTTGTGTTTAGCTCCTGTAGTCCCCCTTGTATTCCACATTCGCTAATACATTATATTAGACGATATTATTTACCCTTATCATGCACAAACTCGCTACAATTGATTCTTATATTCTTTTCTCCTATTCAGCAAGTCTTACTCCTATCATTGCCTTACCAAAAACCCGATGTTTTTAAAGTGATTTTAAGCCATTTTCTCCGTAGCAGCCCTATTCGGCTATGGCTCAAGTCGTGGAGCGGCCGCTCCCGGCGGGGCCATTACGCGGTCACCGCCTGATTACCGCCCCGTCTTGATTTCAACCCCTTCTTTATCTAACTACGTACCACCAGCAAGATTCACGACCCCTTAGTAGGTGTGGGTAAACAGAAAAGGCTTCTTCGGGTTTTTAGCTGCAGTGTTAGTGTTGTATTGAACGGGAGGTCTCTCTGAGGCTATTTTCTCTGTGCCTAATTACAGCCTGTGACAAGTACCTAACTATTTTTTCTACTTGACCTAGTTTTGGGACTCTGCTTTGTTTATTAGCTTTGCAGCAACATTTACCCACAACAAAGTTTAAAAAGAAAAGAAAGCTATTTATTTTCTTCTTCAAACTACCTTCATTGCGACAGAGACAATATCACAGGCAAAATTACTGAAATCAACATTTAAATAATTATGTCTTATAGTTACTTTCAAAGGAAAACTTACTTCACCCTTGCATTTTATTGCCAAATCGTGAGAACACAGGAAATTAAACTCAAGATAAATAAGCAGTCCAGTAGGTATTCATTGTTTGTAAGAATCAAAATTGCGCCATTAGAATCCTTCTTATGAAGAGATTCCTGACACAAACTCAACACCATCTCAACTGCAAAAGGGCGATGTCTCAGGCTTTCCCGTGGCGACCATTTTGTGGTCTCCGGTTGATTGCCGGTCGTCTTCATTCCAACCCTTCTTTCAACCTCTGCCCCGTAACGAATGATTTTTATTATTTTCATGACCATTTTACATCCCTACCAATGATCCTTACAAATTGGTTAAAAGCTGACAAGAACTTGAGAACACATAGGTTTCAGGATTTATAGTTTTATATTATACTTTTTTCGTATGTAAGGTTTTATTTGATCATACAACAAGCTCATCACCAACTGCTTGCTACATTGAAACGGTTATCGTAGCTATGAGTAGCACTGCTCTAGCATAACAGCCCTGCACTTTCCGTTCAGAATTCGATTCGACAGGTTCTTAATTTTTTTTTTTACTTTAGCTCCTGTACATTCCTGGCTTTGATTCATTAACTTACTATAATTCAAATACTTATTAAATCATATAACTAAATAAATCACCAACAAATGATCCCGAACTGAGCGATACCAACAACAGCGCAACTTAAATGAAGGTGGATCGGTACATTAAAACATAGCGGCGCGTAATGTGACCAGCGAGAAATAAATAGTCCAGAAAATTACCAGCACCCCCCCAACCCTCCTTCACTCTCCGCCCTCCCTCGCCAGCACCTATAGTAGTTAATGTTTGTAGATAATATGATTGTATACATACCTACGTACTTTTAGTAGAGCTGTTAACATACTTTTTGGCGCCATATTCGCCTACGTTACGTAAAAACGTACGTAAAAATGGTAATGAAGTTTGATAATGAGCTTAGATTTTCGTTAAAAGTAGGTATATACTTACCTGTGTAATTCATTTTATTTTGGAGTTGGATTATATTCATTCGCCATAGGTTGTTATTTATTCATTTCCCGAAGGTATCCACGCATGGGTTAATTCCTGTTTACCGTCGCAAGCTTGCAAGAATTGGCTTTGGGATATCCGCCGTTATAACAGATACCTACAGACTAATATGATCACTAGATAAGTATAAAATCTGAATTCCTGCTCAGGTATATTCAGTGGGGTAATTGCGTAACACACTAACAGTGGCAATGGCTTTCATTTTAACTGTTCAACAACATTTATTGAATTATTTAAGATGTTGACAAATTTTTCGAACGTGAAGCAATGGATTAGCAATATCCTTCAAAACTATTCAGATTGTGATTGAACGTGTGTGACGCAATTAGGGTGCCGAAATAGGGCGACAGACAGGCTTTGCCAACATTATATAGAGAGGCATAATAAAAAATATGTTTGTCTGCACCAACTCATAATTGTTCAAACCGATACACAGCACTGCATCTTGTCAACAAAAAAACCGGCCAAGTGCGTGTAAGACCACGCACAATGAAGGGTTCCGTATAGTTGGGAAGAATTTATCCCAAGAACAGACTTAATTTGGTAGGTAGTTGAAAAAATGTACTCCCATACATCGATAGATATACGTCACGGTCAATTCTCCAACTGCAAATGGCAAAAAAATAATGTTATGTGATAAAACTACATAATAACGAAAAATTTTGCTTCTTGCCAAATTGCAAGATTCTAGATCAACAGGAAGTACCTATTTTTATTGCGTTGACTTAGAAGCTTGATTTTTTAGAGCTCCAAGGAACAGTAAACCAACGTATTTGATATACTTAAATTTCAACTTGATACCTCCACGCGTTCCTGAGAAAAACGGTCTTGACAGACAGACATACAGACGGACGGACGGACAACGAAGTGACCCTATTATAAGGGTGTCGTTTTTTTCCTTTTGAGGTACGGAACCCTAAAAATACCAAAAAATTAAAAGCATTTTAAAAATGTTTCGTAGTTAAAACTATCAATACCCCTTATGAGCATAAGGGGTATTGATAGTTCTAATTCAGCCATACCGGCAGTAATATCGCTGAAGTTTCCCGACTATCATTAAGCAGCACTATCACCGGAAGGAACCCCTGTTCCACTAGTCTTCAAGGACTATTAACCGCTAATCAGTCTGAGACGGTTCATTATAATTAGGTAGTGTTCAAATAATGTACTTAAGGAAGGGGAGCTTTTCTTGAAAATTTTGGTCCATTACCCATAATGTTATGGGACATTATACTTGTAGACATGGAACTATCTTTATGTTTAATTGGAGAGTTTTTTTCTTCTATAAATATAATAAATTAAAGTAGCTTTTCGTGTTTGTCTGTGACCGCGTTGTTCTTCTAAAATCCGGTTTTCACCATCATTATTTAGAGAATTTATTCCGGAAGGTTTAGATATGCTTAGAGATGTTTTACTAAATCGTAAAAACCATGCGAAGAAGGTGCGGGTCGCTAGTTAAAATTTAAAAGTGTTGATTTAAGGCACTGCGCAGGAGGGGCAATTTTGATCCTCGATTTTCGACAACTGGCAACACGCAAATACCTGTTTACCATGGTTTCAACCGACTTCTAAAAAAGGAGGAGAATTCGGTGTTTTTTTTTTAACGTGTGTTCGGGCATAACTCCGTCATATACAGGGTGACAGGGACAAAACTGTTATTATGGATTCAGTGCATGATTCTGAACCAAAATACGTTAAAATTTTTCGTTGGTTATTAAAAAAGAAATCCGCTGTTTCATAGAAAACTGCAATACCTACGCGGTCAAAATGTATGGAACTGCAGTTTTTTTTTAAATAACCGAGGAAAAATTTCAACGCACGGGAGTTCAGATTCATGTACTGAGTCCATGGTAACAGTTTTTGCGTCGATGTCCATGCCACCCTGTATAGACGGATTTGCATATTTTAAATGTTTTTATTTGAAAAGAACTACTACTACTGGGAACTTACTAATAAGGGGTTACTTTCTGAGTTTATCTTGGACAAAAATCTTGAGGAAACCTGGACTTATAGTTAACTAGCGACCCGCCCCGGCTTCACACGGATATGTATTAAACATATAAACCTTCCTCTTGAATCACTCTGTTTCTGAAAACTGCATTAAAATCCGTTGAGTACTTAGTTTAAAAGATCTAAGCGAACAGACAGCGGAAGCGACTTCATTTTATACTATGTAAAGATATAAGTCTGAAATCACCAACCCGTCTTGAGCAAGCGTGGTGATCAATACTCGTGCCTTCTCTGTATGAGAAGAGGCCTTTGCCCTGCAGTAACAGGCTGGTATTATTGATGCTCTCGAGGTGGTCCCACAAAAATTTGATTACCTTTTCATGGGTATTTTTTGAGTTAGCTTCAATAATACGTATTTTTCGTCTATATGGATGACGTTATAATAACTTCCTGTCACTGTTATTTGCATATCAGGTAGTAAAAACACTGGGCACGCCACAATTGCGGCGATAAGTCCCCTCTTTGAGGAGTGGCTTGAAAGGCGCCATGGCGTCCTCACCTTCCGCCTGACGCAGGTCCTCACCGGACACGGTTGTTTCGGGAGGTTCCTGTTCCGCGTAAGGCGGGAGGAAACGCCCGGGTGTCACCACTGTGTGGATCGCCCGGAGGACACGGTGGAGCATACGGTGGAGGTCTGCCCGGCTTGAGCGGAGCACCGCCGTGTCCTCACGGAGGCGATCGGCGGCGGCGATCTCTCGCGTCCGGCCCTGGTTCAGGCCATGGTTCGGAGCGAGAGTGCATGGGAGGCCGTCACCTCCTTCTGCGAAGCAGTTATGTTCGCGAAGGAGGAGGCGGAGCGCGCGAGGGAGATGCAAGCTGCACGCCCTCGCGGCCCTAGTCGCCGCAGGAGACGCCCCGGGCGTCGGGAGTCGAGAGCCGACTTCCGGCCACCGTAGGCGCGGGCCTGCGGACGGTGAGCAATGGGCAGCTCGCCGTCCGATAAGCACCAGGCCCGTGTCGACGGCGCGTTGTGTTCCACGCGCGCCTCAAAGAGATGTCAGCACCAACCGACGGGGTCGAAAGGCCAATGCCTGCTGGGGTTGCGGGTTGGTCCGAAAGGGATAACGCGGCCCCGGCACACAGGCAACGGAAGGAACACGGGTGGGTTTTAGTCAGTAAAAGTCTGACACACCCTCTCGCTCTGCCCAGAGCGGGAGAAGTCATTTGATGATTTCCCATCCTAAAAAAAAAAAAAATATATATATAAGGTAGTAAAAACACGTACAAAAAAAAACAAAAGACACCGACTTCCGAAATAAAGTAATTTTTCACTTTGGAGTTTTTTTTTTGGTAGTTTTTTTTTTGTTTGTAAAAAAGTTTTTCCCATGTAGGTAGTTAATTGCAAGAACAGCGCAGACGTAGACGTACCTGCAACTGGTAGCTTTTAACTTAACGGAAACCGTTATACTATACAGGAGATACATAGGTACTAATTCCATGCGGAAACCTTTTCACTCTGCTGGACAAGGTTTTGACATACCTATGACATATCAGCTGACCCGTGTTATGTTGTGATTTACGCTATGAAGTTCAGAAACCTAACTTCATATATTAATCAACTTTCAAATTTCGAATTTATTAAGAAAAAAATATGTTACCGCAGCTATTCTATACAATATTTTTTTGCAAATGGGTATCCTATAATTATGTTGTGATCGGTCAAATCGTGTCCGGATATCTGCGAAAACTTACTAAAATAGATAGGTAGGCACCTACTACACCTATCCAAAAGGTACCACGGTACCAATACTTGCGGGTTTTCTTTATTTTTTATTGTTTGTATTTCCTGTGCGTGTCCCTAATAAAATAATTTTAACTAAAGTTGCTGCGTTTGCGTAGCGTATTAGTTTTTACTTAATTGAAAATACTTTCTCATGGGTCAATAGTTAGAAAATGACAGTGTGAAAGCCTTTCACGTTCCAATTCGTCAATTAACTCTTGCCTGACTTGATTTACTGTTACTGACATTAAAAACTCAAAAATTAAAGTCCCGGTGTAGAAAAATACGTACTTAGATTAACTAAGTAGACTTCCATCTTCAAAGGTCAAAGTAAGTAACTTAATGACGCGAAAAACTTTACAACTAGGCACTTGTAGCCTACTCACAACTAACATTAAAGTACAAACAGGTACCTACCCTCAAATCCTACTAACATAAACAAAACATAATTAAACTAATCTAAGTACCAAGTAAACTCACACATGCTTACAACTAATCTTCTAAAAGCGTTTCCAAGTCATCTTTCAAAGGACTATCGAGTTTCAGAGACTCATTTATTTCAGCTGAAACCACAAGACCCGGTAGCGCCATCTTACGGATATTTTCCGTACCGCTAACACACTAGCGCCATTGTCAACACACATTTTTATTCCCCTGTACCCACACTCACTCACACACAACCGCGGAAAAGTTGCCAAAAATTGTCTACGCGACTTTTGTTGTAAACTCTCTACCGTAGAACAAGTGATTGTAAGCTTTATATCATTTTATCAAAGTCGAGTTTTGAATGTAACGTACAAAAAATAATAGCCATTTTTGCTTGTAGAGGGATCATCCATACAAATCCAAAACGACAATTTGTAACGTTTTCCTGTATGGACTTACGCCGTTCTTCAACCGACAGCTTTGAAAGTTAGTAGCGCAGACTCAAAAGGTCGTAAAGTCGCGGTGAAAAGTGTCACATACGACGTTTCAACATGCGCAGGGAGGGCTTCGTTTCTTAGGGGAGAGTACACGGTTTGAATGTGCGAGTGAGGGCAGTGTACGTGAACTTTCTTCCAAGGAGTTAGCTTTCTTAAGAACGCGAAGAAAGTGAAAATGTTCGCACTTGAACGAGTTTTGTTAAAAATAGGGAGCAGATGGTTCGCGCCGCGGCCGTTAGAGGGCGTGTTTTGGACTTTTTTTAAAAATATAACTGTGTATAGAACAGTTCTGATGGATTTTAGTTCTTTGTTAGAGCTAACTCTTGTAGCTACAGTGATTTTGATATTAGTTTGAAAAAAGGGTTGGGAAACATTCTTAACAGCGGACAGCGTTAATGTAAGTCGGTGTACGTACTTATTTTTGAAAAAAACATCTGCACTCTGGTTGGTTATACTGTTATTGGTCTAACAAAACCGAATTAAATCAATTTATCACATAAAACGAACCCTTCAACAACTTCCTAATGCTGATTCGTCTAAAATTCAGCACTTGGGGGAATATAAAATAGATAATCAACACTCGTAACCGCAGCGACCAGTGGCGAGTCAGCCGCGCGAACAGCCCCGCGACAAATCCTACCAACTGTGTCCACAATCACAGCCCATTATAATCTTAACGAATAGCGTTTCGCGGTTAACCGCAAAATTACCGCAATCCACCAATCACAGCTCTCAACGATATATATTTTCCTCTATCTATTTTTCCAGGGGTGAAAATCTTAGAAACCACACGACTAACCGCAAAGGTCAGGTAATCGACCAATCAGAGGTTGTAAATATAACCACAAGCCACGCCCTTTTAACCGCAAACCAACCACAACGCGAGACGATCACTTCGCGTCATCGATCGTGGTAACGGGAACATTCTTTTTTCGAATTACGATCAGCGGTTGGTTATTTACGGCGAGATGGCTCGTGATTTATTCGTAAAACGTTTGCGGGTTAGATTTATGAAGGAGATGGAGACTTGGGAGAGTAACGTAAACCGTTGTGTTTAAAATAGTTTTTAATTAGTGGGTGCGTGTCGTATGGCGTGTTACAGGATAACATTAAATCGGTGGCCGTGCTCCACAAAGATGAAATATTGATTCCACCGCGTGGAGAAAGGCGCGCCACCCACACACGCGTGGCCACGTACCAACGCACAGACACAGGCGCGACCGCATTATATTCATAATGAATACAGCTATCCCACTCGCCAGTCGTCTTTGACTTTGTATAAATATATTTTGTCTCTTTCGCTCGGTACTTGAGCGAGCGTTTCCCCCTCGCGGGAGAGGGACGGGTGAGGGTTAGGAGTTTGTCTTCGAGAGGTCGCCAATTTCTATTTCATTAAGTGGCGCGCCTGAAACCGCAGCGGATCGATGGAACTTGGCCACCTGAAAAATGTGTGTTCGCCATATCCTAGTAACGAGATGTGGGAGATCTTAGGAAGCTTACTGCATAACTTTGTTCACGGAAGGCATTGAAGGTTAATGTTTGAAGACCCCACTGGGAGGTAAGCGTATGGGTTATGCTGGGATCTTACCAGCAAAAACCCCAACAATGGCCCTCCTCAGAACATTATGTTGTGCCTCCTAGGACTTAGCGGAACCAACAAAGTTTTTTGGGAATTGAACTAAAGACCATAAGCTTCACTGCCTGCTTGGGAAGTCTACACCTGCGGCCCGGTCCTTTAAGAGCGTTTATACAGAAATTGGGCAACGTCCCAAATAGCTGTCAAATATTTCACTGATTTGATTAATTTGGCAATATTACTGTATGGAAATAAGAAATATGGATAACTAGTGAACTAGAGTATTCATAATGAATTACAATTATTAAACTGAATTTGATGCTGTAACCGTTTTAAGTTCACTAGTTAGCCATATTTCTTACTTCCATACAGTAATATTGCCAAATTAATCAAAACAGCGAAATATTTGACAGCTATTTGCGACGTTGCCCACTTTCAGTATAAGCGAAGAATGTCAGCACTTCGAGGTTTTTTGTACCGTGTTGATAAAGCTACATTTTTCTTTGTTTTTGTTTCAATTTTGAGTAATATATATGTCGCAGTAAGACGGTTACAGCCGTGATATAGTTATATCCCTAGGCATATAGTTTTATACCGTAATATAGTTAAATGAAAGTAGTTCATAACTATCTTAATATGAATATAACTATGATACGAGCACCATCTAGTAATATAACTATTAGGGCACTCCGACCAAATAGGTTAGGTTAGGTTAGAACTGACCAACTAAGCGCGAGCCAAGCGAGCGGAGCGAGCGGTGCCGCGGTAGCCGCCGGCGAGCAGGAGAGATAAGTCGAAATTGATCGCAGTAACAAAATAAGGGCACTCTGACAGTTATGAACCGCTTTCATATAACTATATTACGGTATATAGCTATAGCTATATATCGAGTTTTTTTTTTACGTAATCTAAAGATTACGGCGATATATTGAGGTAAAATGTGCCATGACGTCACGAGTATTTAGATTTTAAACATACTAGTGACGTAGCGACCCCCACTCCCTAACTTAAAATGCGTTTTATCTAAGTATTTTTTTATTAATATGATAAAGCAAAAAATACGTCTCAAATATTTTTTTATTATCTGACTGACGGACTAATTAGAATTTTTTTTTTTTTACCCAGGCATCATCCCTATTATATCACAGGCTATATATACCCATCTTACTGCGACATATAAATAAATATCAAGAAATATCTTTAAATGATTTGAAAAAAAAACACTGTTTCGACGTAACGCCTTTTTACTTGAGTTACGGTTTCTTAGAACATAACGGCCGGAGTGGCGGCTATCATGAAAATGATGGCAGCGGCAAAGATTGAAATCGTTAGATTCACCCTACCGCGTCAAAAGATAGTCGCGTTTCTGTTTCGTTTTGACAACGCAGTGATTTGACTTGATTGTCATGGAAACGCTATTTACTATTTGGTGATTTCACTCTTCTCAATATGGACACCTTTTCGCGTGACTAAGTACGGTGAGGGCAAATCTAACAATTTAAATCTTTAAGCAGCGGGATTTGAGTTTATGGTGTAAAAACGCTCTCTAGGAAAACACACCAACAGACTTTCATAAATAAAGTTTCAGTGACGTCATTCGCCGGTAAATGGCAGACGCTATATGGCGGCACCGCTCTTCTACGAAACCGTAGCTACCGTTTACTCCTCTTTTGACATATTGCAACTTGCTACAATCCGTTAATTTCTTTTCACGATTATTTTTCCAATGGTTCCAAGTTCTGCCACAATTTTACTATAGTTATCTATTTATAGTCACACAAATAAAGAACCATAGATTTATAACTATAGATTTATTTGAACACATCCCCATATTGTATTCAGTAGATATTTCCTTTGAAAGTGGAATTCTTATTGTGATTTGAGTGCGCATTAACTATTCATTGGAGGACATGTCGGTGAGGACTTTGGGAAGTACCTCATATTGTGCCTATCTACATAATTTAATATGTAGGTACGTATGTAAAGGTGTGTAAGTCAGGTATTCGTGTAGAAATTGAATACACGAGTAAACAAAAAGCTGGTGATGATAGAGACGTTGACAAAAAAAAATTTTTTGCCCGTCAGATAGATTATAAAAAAATATTGGACACATATGTTTTCTTTTTTTCGTAGTGTAAAGATTACGGCAATACATTGAGTAGGCAATTCGTTAAAATGTGGCATGACGTCACTAGCAGGTAGATTTTATACTGACTTGTGACGCAGCGAGCCCCCACTCCCCAATTTTAATGCGTTTTATCTAAACGATTTTTTATTAATATGATAAAGCAAAAAATACATGTCTAATATTTTTTTATTATCTGACTGACGGACTTAATAACTTTTTTTCAATTGAAAATCTGATATGACTTTTCTGAAACGGAGATGACCATAGAAATGTTGACGCTAGAGTTGACAACAGAAGCCATGTATCACCAGCCATATTATACAATCTTGAAGTTTGCAACTAATAGGTAAGGTAAAATAAGTATTAATTAGAGCCAAGGCCCACTATGACCTCTGAAAAATTGGCTCAAGTGTCGGAGAGGCAAGCGAGACATCTTGAAATTGAACTTGAACCCCGTAGGACTGTTGACGTGATCAAATACTTAGTAGGTTATTAACATTAGTTTTAAAGTAAGTTTAAGAACGCTTATAAAGCCACCCATATATCTGGTTTTGTGAGTTGCTTATTCAGTGTACTGTACCCACATACATACCCATGAAAGTATATAAAAAAAACAAGCCAAGTGCGTGTCAGACCACGCACAATGAAAGGTTTCATAGTTGGGATGAATTCATCCCAAGAACAAAGTTAACATTGTAGTAGAAAAACATGTTCCCCATTCCAGCTACAAATATAAGTTTGCACGCACAATATTGAGTGATTTTAAGACCAAAGGCTTCTTATAGGTTTTCTTGTAACCTTCATGTAGGTATAGAACTATACCCTGTATTTTTTTTTAAGTTTTAGGCTCGGCAGTTTCGGAGATATGGTGGTTTCAGGGAATCGTAAATTTTTGTAATTTTTTTAAATAAATTTAAAATTATTTATAAAAAAAAGCCTTTAATGTGATATGTCACGCGATACAATTATCTTTATTGTTTTTCTCTTATTTTTCCCCAAAGTGAACCCCATATTCAAAATAAATTTATTTACGTTACATGTTCGTGTTTGGATCACAGAAATTCATATGTGAACCAAATATAGGGTTCCGTTTTTTTATTAGGACGTACGGAACCCTAAAAATATTCAGAGTTGTCGGCCTGCCAAACTTAGCACAGCCATATTAGTACCTAAGCTTTGACTGAATCTATTTCTCACATAAGCCAAACAAATAGCGTTATAACTAAAACTAATTAATTTCCATAGTTATTTGAAATCGAAAGATTAATGAAGTGTGCACGCTTTGTCGCCGGCGTAAGGTGTAGGCGGTAACTAAGATAAATGGATTATGGACGGTAACGCTCATAGGCAGCCGATAGACTGGGCTATAACAGGCCATAGAGATTAACTGTGAGTTGTTTTGTTCAGCTATGGGCCTATGGTAAAGCAGAGTCAGAATAACTGGACTTTCGCTCTCACAAAGAGGAGGCCTGTGTCCCAGCAGTGGGAAAGTTATCGGCTGTTTATAGTGATATTGTTAACTAGAATTTATAATTATGAACTTCGTTAATTTATACTGTCGGCAAATTGTGAACTGCAACAAACCATTTTCAATTTAACGCATTATTTTTCGATAGTCTATCCATGGGAAATTAACAAATTGTGAACTGGTCAAACTTACTTGCGACGAAACGCACCTTGTGTTAATACTCAATACCCTGCCTAAGCTGCCAGCAACTTGGAAGTAGCGCTCGCTCAGCTCGCGCGCGGGGTCGTCGCAGTAACCTAACCTAACCCATTTCACCCAGTTCACAATTTTCCGACAGTTTGTATCGTTATATTGTTGCATTTTATTGTAAAGGTCTAATTCATGGCCATTAAAAAAAAAAATGCTAAACCATCAGCGACCTAGAACTATTCTGCCAAGTTTATTGCTGAATTTAAATTATACCATTTAAAGCATTGAAATTTTATATAATATATAATTTTATTCTTCACGTGGATAATTCTGTAAACAACTTTTCTACGGTCAAGTTGCGATGCGTCTCCACCTAGATGGTTCTTACCAAAGACCACATAACAATCCATCATTTAATAACGACAATAAAACACCAAAGGCTTTACTGCAAGCCTCTAAATTAAAGATAATTCAAGTTAAGCTCAACGCAACAGCCCTTATATTAATTAGCACGAATATTTTGGGGGATATTATTTACGTAATAAACTCTTATTTAGGGCCCCCTAGATAAAATATGAGCAATTGAGGAGAATAAGTACTTAGCACGGTCGTTTGTACTCACCTCATTGAGAGTTTGAAACGGGGGAAAAGTGCTTTTGGCGGAATGGTAGGTATAGTCATAATTTTAATTGGTTATTTGTACTGTGTGGTGTATCCTTGCTGAAACTGGCTAAAACTGAAACTGGGAAGGCGTGAGGGACTTGCACTCAATTGGAGGAAAATCATTTACCTCCATTATTATTAATATTTTAAAACTTAGATTAACCAAAAGAGAGACTCATGCCCGTTTTCAACTTCACTAAGTGAGACTTAAATGAATCCAGTGCAGTGTTGGATTTTCAACTCTCAGCGCTGAGCCTAGCGTTGAAAATCCTACAGTGCAATCTTAATTAGGGATTCATTTAAGTGTCACTTAGTGAAGGTTAAATCGGGCATCAGATACTCCAACAAAAATACCGAAATATTTTCGTAATTAATAATAAAACGCGTAGCTATCTATCATAAAAATTGAAATAAGGCATTTAACCAGACCCAAATGAACATGACCCAAATAGAGGTAACCAATATATTAATAAAATAATGCGGGAATGAGTTCACATTGAAAGATTTAATAGATTTTCTATTGTCTGTCATAGGGTAAGTTCCATTTATTGATTCATTGTCCCTATAATATGCTAGCGGGCGAAACCCCTGGCAAAAGCCAGAGGTTTCGCCCGCGTGCATGTCGGAAATTATCCCACGGGCACGTACTCCCAGGGTCGAAAGTATCCTATGTCCTATTTCAAATCATGGTCTACCCGTGTGCCAAATTTCATCCCAATCCGTTCAGCCGTTTTAGCGTTTACGTTTGTTAAAGCGTAACAAACAAACAAACTCACTTTCGCATTATAATATTCGTTAGGATTAGTGGCAAAGTATCCAAGCAAAGTTTAGCAATGGCTGTCTTGTCCAAAAATAAGATCAAACAATAGTCTCCTCAAATTCCAATAAAACAATTAGTTACACTCAAAGTTTTTACCCAACCCCACCTAATTCTGGCTCTTCAGAGAGCATTCAGCCGTGATTCGATCACGCAAAAAGTCAGCATACACATTATTTAAACACAATGGTCGTTCGTTAGGCTGGCCTCAAGAGTTCGATGCAAGATTTAATTAAATCGCCCCCTCTCGGGAACTCTCCCCCCCCCCACGCGCGACTCACCCCCGGCCGCGTCGTCGGCAATTTCCTCGGGGGTTGATTTATTGTCGCCTCTGGCCGCGAGGTGCCGCCTCGCAGGCCTACGGTAAAGGATTGGGCGATACATCTATGTTGCTTGAATCTGTTCTGTAAACATATAGATTAGCTGTGTGATATACGATTTGTCTTTGCAGCCTTGTTGCCGTGTGAGGAAGGACTGCATAATAACATAATCTCGGGCGATTCTTGGTTCTCATACATGTGGTTCTTAGAACTTGATAAACCGGAAATCACCGAAGTTTTTTTTACTACCATTTTTTGGAAAAGTGGAAGGACAATGATAGTCTAATTAGAGCTTAGTTTTTAAACTATTCATCAAAGAAAGTGTGCACCTGTAAATTATGTGAATGATGTTCAGATGTTTAATTTTCATGTTAAACTTGTTGGTATTATCCAAAATATTCCTTACAAGCCGTGTGCTCTAAGCGATATCCCATCGGCAAATATGATGAATTTCCATGCGAACTTTCATCCCCTATTTAACCCCTATAGGGAATTAATTTACAAAAATCCTTCCTTAGTGCTCACCTTTTACATAAAAGGAAATCTTAAAAAGAAATTTCATGCTTCTTGGCCCAGCGGTTTAGGCTGTGCATTGTCTGTCAATGAATGAAGGAATGTATATAACACTTTTATCAAGTAGGTAGCTAAATATTTAACAACAAAAATACGGACTACCGACAATTTTATCCCGCTACAAGCCAAAATACTTCACCAAATCCTTTCCCTCCCAAAAGGCACCAACCTTTTCGATAAAGAAATCCAAAAACTTGCTACAAGTACATCGTGTTAAGTGTATTCCTATGTCCGGCAGGGACGGGTTACTTTTTCTTGCAGTATATTAAGGTGGGATCAGACGGGCGCGTATGATTTATGCCGCTCGGTGACGCGCGATCCCAGGGCTGCCATTTGTTATATTTACCGTACGAGACGTTTGCCAAGACACCGTGTGGGGGACGTAGTTTGTATTTATTAATTGGGGTGATTAAGGATACCGTGGTTCGGTTTCCTATAGCAGACTTGGGTGATTTATTTGTATTTGTTGCGCTACAACTTATTAGTAAGATAATTCTGTTGATGCATCAGTTTAAACCTCCCACGATACGTGATTTCATAATTTGATTTTACTCGCTTATGACTCAACTAAAGTAAAAAAAAATGCTTTCGTACTTTGATAAGATCGAGATGTTAGTTTACCGAAATTGTGCATACAATAAAGCAAATTAAGAGATGGTTACATAGCACATGTAAAAATATCCAATATTAGTTAGATACAGAGAAAAAGTCGATTATTCGAGAGTAATTTTACTAACACTAGTCGGCGGCGGGCGAAGGTATCGCGCGTGATACGTCTCTCGGACAACGGCTGACAGTTCACGCGATAACGCGATACGCATCAATGTGAACACGCCTTATCTTTGCAATTTATCCACTACAACACTTGCCCATATCGTACTACATACGTTTTCATCCGTATTATGAAGCTCACCTTAGAATATTATACGTTACCTATGGCTGTCACCTCAGAATCGTAAAACTCGGTTTTTCCAGAAGCTTCCAAGCTTTTACTATACCTAATCATATGAACACAACTTTATTATAGCAAATGTAGAACAAAATAAACCTATTCTAGAGATTATCCTTACTGACTTTATCTTACTCTGAGAGCTTTACCTTCTTCAGTACATTACTTGGCAGATACATTTTTGTTCTTACATAATATCATAACAGAGATACCAACTCAAATACAACAGGAAAAAGAAAATAAAAAACACGCATACTTTAAAAAAATCCTAACACAAACGAGAAGTTATTTATGAAGATGTCCTAATCACATCTCCGCCAACCCCTCGTCTCATCAAAGCGTCCAAGTTTTACTCAAAAAGACGTTTTGTAGAACTTCGCTTATTAAGTCAAACAAACTCGCAAACTCGCCTACTTTTCATATCGGCCTTACTAATTAATCAGCTTTCCGGAATACAACAACAAAGTATTAAATTACAACTCGGAAATGTTCTAATAACGTTAATTAATAGAAAACTTTTGGGACCTCAACGAGTTTTGGGGATTGATTTTGGATCTCATTGTTGACTTTATACCTTGTGTAGATATGTAGTACCTTATATTCATGGTTACACTATTTGAACCCCTAAGAAATATGAACAGCTTGAACAAGTTGTAAGAGATAAGTAGATACACCTAGGTAGTTATTATCACCCAAGTAATATATAGAAAAATATTAACCTGAACTCACATTCAAATTATTTAGTTCAAATAGGCATCATAAATGGAACTTTTGAACATCAAAATTTACAGAAAAATAATAATTGTTTCTAATTACCCCTTCCAAAAGTTATTTTAGTATGGAGAAGAATGAGATAGAAACTCCGCCGTTACTCTTTAAATTTTTGTTTACAATATTTTTGTATATTAATTAAATAATTAAATTGATAATAATTATAATAAAATATATATATTTTTATATATTTTTTAGTTATAATTATTAATTTATATGTGAAGACGATGCACCTAGAATAAAATTACTAACTATAATAGAATAAAAAATTAAGCAATTACAGATAAACTTATTAAAGTGACCAAGCCCATCAAACTTAGAATGCTTGTTAAATGCTCCATGAATCGAACTTAACTAAATAAATAATAACTAAAGAACTTATATAAATTCAGTATATGAATCAACAGATCCGTAATTAAAGTCCTATCGCCTCTAGAAAGCAATCAGTGTACGACAGCCTAGAAATTCTCGACCATACAGAACCCAGTAAGGGTGGCTACCACGCAATATATCATACAGTCCCCATAACTCATACGCACAAGAGTGTTTATCATTTCTTTGTCCACCCCAGAGATTTATTGAGGCGATGTGTGACGACCCTGAACCCTTGGACCGTAGGGACAGCCCTACGACGATAACTCAACTAAAATGTTATTTATATGCTTCATATCTGATAAGATAACTTTGATGGGTTGACAAGTTTCAGGCATACTAATTTGTGAGAAAAAGGAAAAACATTGCTCTGTTTTTTGAGAAAAACTCTTACTCAAAGCATTTATTTAAAAAAAAAACAATTACAGGTAATTTTGAATTGTCAAGGGGTCGGTTAGTCAGAAAGATGAAGCCCATTCCAAAGCGTCCAAAGGTCAAAGGGCAAAGGTCAAAGGTTCCTATGGAGAAGAACGGGCAAGAAAATTTGTACTTTTGCTAAATGAAGTGTTCTGTCTGTGCGAATTATAAATAGGTTTATACAATAATAAATAACATTCATAGCACTGACTTAAACTAATTCACATAGTAAAAGACGCAAAATGTAATTTCGAAGGTCTTCTCTCCTCAGGCCTTGAAAAGTCTGTGATGTTGCTAAAACTGATTGATATTACAAGTCTTGTCTGTCGTAATACCTACCTCTTAGAAATATTTAGTTACTTTGTTATATCAAAGTACAATTATGATAATTATAAGCCTTAATAAAAATGGCTATTCTTTGTTACCATACCAGAAGGCTAATTACCGTAATAGAAATCTCGTCGCAATCTCAGTTTAGAGGTATTTTTCACAGATTGAGACTGAGTAATTCCCGTATTTGAATACGGGAATTGCCCCTCTGAGGAAAATCAAAACAAAGACGTATCTAAGAAAAATCTAAGCACTGTAAGAATCTGAACAACATAGCTATGGCTGCATCGCCGGCTCGATTGCTATTAAAGGATTAACGTACTACAAAGCGATGGCATTTTGTTCGCCTTGCCCCTTGTCCGGTCACCCCCTAGTTTCACCCCTTTACGTCTCACACCCCTTGCCCTTCTGCTAAGACCCTCAAGACCTTTGCACATTTGCATAGCTTTAGAGCTTAGGTTTTTTGCTTTCACTAAGTTCTTAAAGGATAAAGAAGGAAGCGAAAGATTTTCTCTCGATATTTTTTTCACGGATCGTGTGTTGCTTAGGAAATGTTAAGAGGTATGTTGGTGGAATATTACCTTTAATGAAAATTTTAACATCATATTTTTACTGAAATATTATTATGTTTCGCAAAGGATTGGCTGCCATATTTCTAATCTACGTAGGCACAAAAATGGCGCCGAGTTTATAGACAAAAACTAAAGGGCTTAAATAAAAAATGTGGCTGAACTAGCATTTGAACGGCGTTTTTTACTAACGTAGTATTTAGTTCAACCATTTGCAGATATAATTTAGTTCCAACTCTTTCTGGTTCTAATTGCTAGTAAAAGATAACAAAATGGTAATTGACCGAGCGAGCGAAGCGTCTCTGCATCAAGTCTGGCAAGATTTTCTTTCCTCTGTCAGTTTGTTGGACTCCTCTACAGTTCGTATTTTACAACCGATCTGGACGAAACTTGGTATACAGGTTTTACAACTTTACAAAAAAAAATTGCTATCAGGAATTCTTGATTCGAGGGGCACTTCTTCCAAAAAGAGGCAAAAAGGGGGCTACTAGATATCTCCGCCATATGAGATCCGATTTCGATGGTTCTATTCTTATTTCAAATATAGTAACTTTCAATTCATCTCATAAAAATCTGGTTAAGATCTGATGAGGATCTTTGGCGTGATGAGCAGAATAGCTCCTCAAATTGCAGTAAATTGCTCACTTCTAGATTTCTACCAGTGGAAACGGCCCTTTAACTACTAGGTAGGGATTGATGGAGCATGTGGAACGACTTTCTCATCACAAAAATAGAGAATTCTAAAGAATTTTCAGAATTCTCTAAAAAGAGACATTAAAATCAATATTAATATTAGTTTTACAATAAGGTCACTAGATGGCGCTACTGTGCAACGCTAGATCGCGCTGTCGTTGTCGCTCGCCAAATGATTAGGTCCCGTTGAACATATCCTGTTTTAAATAAGTTTACTGGTATATTAATTGATGCAAAAAAAATTGTGCTCGTGAGGCTAATGTTCGCAGAACTACTAGTTATTTTTGTAATTATTTCAAATTGGGGTTCATCTGTGTGTGTTCCACTAAAGAAACATTCTAAACGGATCGAATTAGTATCACAGTCTCTAAAACAGTGTCCAAATCTCATCACCGGACTGCTAATTAAAAATCCTGTACATTTGTCTGTAGATAAGTACTCTCCTACTACACGTCGTGCTCGGGTGAGCTCTTAAGCCTGCTTTCGCTTTTAATTATTAATTCAGACCAGCTGAACACACTGCCCGTCTGCATATTCATGTGGAGGACTAACATGTCTATAATATTCAGCCAAATACAGTAACCCGTAAAATATTCATGTCGTTTTACAAAATGTTGGAGCTTTGAGGAAAGTTTGATACGAAAATATGCAGACAACACATTTCTGGCTTCAAAACTGTAGGTACTCAAATAAGAGAATGTATTTATTTTATTGAAAATAGAATTATTTCATTTGAAAACATTGTTTGTTAAAATATTTTCTGTTATCTGAGAGTTTTGCATTGTTTTTTGCACACGATATGATTTTGAATGACGTGGACTCCAGTTTCACAGTATCTATGACGTGGCCAGATCTAAGAATTGACCATTTCATAAAATGGCCAGCTAACATTGGCCATATCGTTTAACTTCAACGTTTAATGATACGTCAGTCGACGTTTGACCATATCATTAATGTAGGGGGTATCCATGGTGTAAAGTGTATTAAAAATAGCGAATTAACTGCGACCAACTTGGAAGTAGTGACAACCCGTTTTGACACAGTTCTAACCTAACCATTTGGTCGGGGTGCCACATAAGCGGCGTAATTTTTATTTAATTTTAATTATCTTAAGTGCTATGTTGCATTTCACGCTGCGGCAGCGGCCGGCGACCGCTACTTCAAAAATGGTCGCTTTCTATATATCATATTTGGAAACCCAATAAAAGTACATCCACTCTTTTTGCGTGATCCTACTTTGTTTGATTTTTGTATGTCGACGCCATGAAGTACAACAAAAACAAAGCGACATCAACGCCTCTACCGGTGGATAAACTAACTATTTTACGATATGATCACTAATGTTTGGCCACATCATGAAGTAGTCGTGCGTTTAAGTGTTCATATCGTTAAATGTTGAGTATTCAATGATCATGATGTGACCAGTGGTCTATGTTCATTTCATGAAATGATAGATTTTAAGATCTAGCCACGTTATCTACATTCTACATACCCTATACTTAAGTATAAAGTGGCGACTTAGCCTAGTTACCATTGTTTTAAAGAACAGAGGAGTGGGCTGGAGAGATTGCAGATTAGAAACAGGACTTAAGACTGGCTTCAAGGCATGAAAACTAAGGCCTCTTTTTTTTGTTCTACCTAAAACGAAGAACGCCTCAGATTAGGCATTAGACATCTCAATACCCAAAAAATAATACCACTTAATACCTGTTTCACCAATTTCAATGAAGTGCCAGGACCAAACACCGTCACATTCCGGTAGCTCAGCAGGTGCATATCTTACATAGCCCGACATTGGCACGGCACGCGAGGCATCCCGAATTCTGACGCCGACCAGCAATATTATTGGCACATTCCAATGACGGCGCAAATTAATGTAAAGGGTATTTAAAATAATCATGCTTATTAGAGCGATGAAAGGGTTGGAAAAACAAAAGAAGCCGTTGTTATGATTTTTGACAATGGATAATTGCTGTGAATAATATTCATCGGTAATGCTGTGATTGGCTGTGTCTGAGCCAATCAGAGCCAAGCTGTTTATAATTAAGCGGCGTATACTCTTGTGTTATACGCAGGACCTATGTGTATTGAATTTTCAGTTGGTTCAGGCGATCGATGCTTTATTCTTTGCTTTGGTATATCTATATCATATTGCCTTATTTGCTTTGAATAACCATTAAAAACTGTTTTTTTAGGGACTGATAATTACTTACGTAACACACATTAACCGACTATATACGTACATAGAGCATTTTCCCAATGATTACCAAGAAAGTCTGACAAGTACTTAGAGCTTTTCTGGGGGAACAAAATTACCTATATTTGAATCTGTAAGCTTAAACGAAAAGGCTTAACATCACACATCCTCATTATATCGATCACAGAATATCAGAAAGAGCATTAGCAACTCAGAAATGCATGTCCATCCACGTAAAACTCAGCTTATTCTTCAACTTACATCTTGCTATCCCCATATACCTTATCGCTACAATACAAAGGTCAATTTCGTCTGATGAATAACGAGGTTGGTAAGTTAAATCTGATCCTTATATTCTTCAGAAACGCTCACGTTTTGCAGCTGTCTTGCACCATAAGGAGAAGAGTTAAGGTTGATTTTTGGGTAAATGGAGTGTATGATGGTAAGTGAGGCCATATTGGCGTGATCAGTAAGTTGACACGAAGGCTTCGACTAACTTCGCCGACGTCTGCCCGTCTGCCTTGCTCTGAAGATATCCTAAGTTTCACGTATCAGTCCGGTTATTTGTAAATTGTATTCGTGTGAAATGTCGAATATGTCGATACATGGTGTTGTTCAGTTTGATAAATAGGTATTATCTTTCCGTACATCTTTCCGTATATCATTTGTCTTAATGCAGTTACAGCTCAGTAGTAGTAAGTAGATACTTACTTGTCCTTAATTTTATGAAAGTGACATCACAATTTATAATTTTAATAGATCTCTCATTTTGTTTGCGGGGAGGTAAGTTACCTCCTAAATTTTCAAATAGAACTATAATTGAACTGAACAGAATATTATAAAAAATTATATCATTCGTAACACATATGATTATAAATGTCTCACATATTATTTATTTCATATTTTGCCGACTATTGTTAACACGAATGGAGCCAATCTTTGACATGTGAACAGAATTAGCTGGTTTACTGATAAATAAATAAACAAATAAATAAATATCTAAATAAATAAATACCTTCACCATTTGAGAAGCTTGAAGCAGGGTTAAATGGTAGTAGGTAAATTAATATCCTGACTATTTTGACTAAAAACCTTCCTTCATCATCCTCCAAACCTCTGCCTTGATCAACATCATTTCAGCCGTTAGACACCTACTGCTGCTCACAAGCCGTGACAGGCGTCCCTCAAAGTCACCACATCGACCGGTCCTGTGTTTCTCTCATCCAGTCATAACTCTCATCACGCCCCGATGCCATAAAGATATTATAAATTAAAGTCGTGCCTGTATGTGTGATCCGATTAGTGTACACCATAAATATAAGAAATTTATATTTCTATGGTGTACACCATTGAGTACAAACTGAATGGATTTTTCAAAATACATTCATTTTGATGCAGTGTTAACCATCATTTACAGAATATAAATGCGTCTTGTGTAATTATCGCTTGCTTCAAAAACGGTGAAGGAAAACATCGTGAGAAAACATCATGCTTGAGAGATATTTCTCGACGGTAAGTGAAGCCAAGTCAGAGGCCCATGGGTGATATAAAAACTCTGACACCAGGTTTGTCACTAACCACACGAAAAAGAAAGAAAGATGGAATAATATGAGTTATACATTAATATCCTATTCTATTAAACGAGCAATATTTGGATATATATATATATTTGTAATCACGTTCTCGAAAACGGCGCTAACGATTTCGATAAAAGTTGCAATATAGGTTTACGGGGGCGAATAATCGATGTAGCTAGGTCTCATATATGGGAAAATTCGTTTTCTCCGTATTTTCACTCGAGCAGAGCTCGGTCGCCCTAAGATTAGAACAAGATGGCTACCTTAGAATGGCAGCATGGAATACAGCTCGGTTAGTCTATTTTAGTTATTTTCATAGCGTTATGTCCTACGGTCTTCTGCTGTGGGGCAAAGCTGCTGATATTCAAAATATATTTGTCCTTCAAAAACGAGCTGTTAGAGCTATTTACCAGCTAGGTGCCAGAGTTTCTCTGAGAGATTTTTTCAAAGATATTGGTATCCTCACGGTGGCGTCCCAATTCATACACTAAAAACAGTGATTTTCACAATGTTAACACTAGAAATAAGGACAAACTACGAGCTCCCTTTCACCGGCTTCATAAGGTTCATAACTCATTTGTTGGGCTTGGTATAACCTTTTATAACAAGCTACCCTCTTCTTTGCTAGATTTGCCTTTTGATGCGTTTAAAACGAAAGTAAAATCCAAGCTTTGTTCAAAGGCATACTATTCTATAAACGACTACTTAAATGATAAGAATAGTTGGTCGCTGTGATTAACTCAAGACAATGTTTATGTTCTTTCTCCAGATTACCTACTGACAAGTTATATGAGTTTATATAATTGTATTTTTTTTATTTTTTTATTCGACTTTATAAGTCAAGCTATTTTTAATTTTATTTCAATTTATTGTTGACATAATCTACTCATTACAATGTTTTTTCTAATGAGTTGTATTGCAATATGTGGTTAGCTAGTGACCTCGACAATTGATCATATTAGTTATTGTTATTAGTAATTAACTGTTTGTTTTATTTATTTTATCTCGATGGTCCTAGTTTATCATTTATAACTTCCAGTTACAACTATATGTAAGCGGGCACGCCCTTTATGCCTGGAGGCTTTTATTTAGATAAGTTCTGTTTACGTTTAGTTTTTATTTCTGCCTGAGTATAGTTCTCGATGATGTTGTGTGGTATATTGGCGTGTGCTAGCTAACATATGGCTAATAATTTAAATTATGTTTTGTGTTGCGTAATCTAAATTATCTAAATTATTTTGAATACTATTATATAGAATCTTATTTTTTTGTTCTTCTAACTGAACAGACAGCTGTGCTGCTGGGGAGTTTGTTGCGCCACTTCTTCTTCCCAGCTAATGCACTAGGAAGTGGTGAAGGGTGGGCGTTTTGGGGGACTGTCTTATGTAATTTTGACGTTCGAAAAGTGCTGATTCTCAGCCTAGTTTGAATAAATGACTTTTGAATTTTGAATTTTGAATAAGTAAGTACCTACTATCATGGCAGCATGGAATTAGTACCTAAGTACCTACAATTATGGCAGCATGGAATTATGTAGTATGAACTATCCTGTACTATTAAATGAGCATTCTCTATTTTCACCAGATCATTTCATCAGAGCGCGGTCGCCCAGGTATTTTAACTTAGATATACATAGCACAAAAATCTCAATGTTTTGACATGTCGATGTCGCCACATTAATAGATTCCATCGTGCGAAATAAGTGCGGGTCACAAGTGTGCCTACAAATAGTAATTATTGCTCTAAAATACATATTTTGCATATAAAATTAACGTCCGATCGACAGGTGGAATGCAAATATTTCGTAAATATGCCACAGTGCGCACGTTCCACATTCTCGTACGCACCCCACAGCCACTATCATGAATTTACTATCGCGCCTCATATCAAGGGGTAACTGTCAATAAATATGTAACACATGTTGTTCAGTATATATATAGATAGGTAGGTATAATAAATAGTTTATCGATAGGTACCTAGGTTTAATAAGGGGAGCTGATACAAGATATTTTTTTTGGAATGAAAAAAGGATAGTCTACCGATTAGAAACTGCAACACTGCAATGGGTCAACATTTTTGTTAAAACTTTGTGGTAGTTTTATATTATGATTGATCGTTTACTTATACTGCATTAATATTGTGTCTTTATTGAAGTATAGGTGACTTCTTAAAGTTATCAAAATACGACAGTGATTTTTGCACATTTTTTGTGATATATTTTTTTTTTACATTTGTCTACAAGGTTGATCCTCAGTCCGATTATTTCACTGACTGGTGAAACTCTTGAGCTAGCCAGACTTTTGTTTTTATGACTATTACTTTCAGTTTTCTATATAAACTTATCCAAAACCCATAACACGATGTCCTGGTACCGACCCTTAAGTACTGAAATCATGGCACATTTTAGTTATTGAAGTACCTAGGTTCCTCATCCAAAAATTACGACAATTTAGTGTGCGTAATTCGTAGGCTCCAATTCCTAAACAATGAATCGGATTAGTAAATCGGCTGTGTAGTACTTATGGTACATATATGCCAAATAAGCATAATTTTCTTTCATAATTATTATTAATTTAATACATAAAAAATGCTAAAGTCACATTGGTTCATGACGCAGCGCGTCCATATTCCCTGTAAATCAACAGACCATCACGAATTCATGACTTCCATGTAATGTACTCCGACCTACCTGATTAAAATTCTGTCTATCAGACTACTTAACAATATTATCAACATGTTGACACGTGAAGTGCAAATATTTTCCTATAAACATGTTCGGCATACCTTCCTCCCACCCTCTGGCATACATCACTCACTATCGAACGTTATGTGGTACCTCAGCCTGTCAATAAAGTCAAGCCAAACATGTATTTTTATTTCGCTACAATATGTATAATTTATTAAAATATTGGCGGAATTAACTGAATAACAAAGTCCTTGAATTTGTAAATGTGAAAGGGTTAAATACTGATATACGTTAGTCAAAGGAGAATAGTGCTACAGTCGCTAATCGTGGCACATTAATTGGATATCTCATTTTGTTGAATCCCGTCCGTAGTCGCCTTCTACGATACCCTGCATCTATATAGATGAATTCGATGGTGGATGATGGTGAATCCGAGGTATTCTTCGACCTATATATACCTCCATTTGAAATAAGTTTAGACATTTAAATAAACCTTTTTTACAGTCTGGTCAACCGATTTTGACTTCTATGCAGTACGCATAAGGAAGTCATTAAAAGAAAAAAGTGGTTACAATACCAACTGTTTACTGCAGCTACCATTTGTCATGCTACCAACGCAATAGAAGTCAAAATCGGTTGTACGGACTATAAAAAAGGTTTATTTAAATGTCTAATCTTATTTCAAATAGAGTATAGTTTCAAATCTTTGGATCTTTAGGTGTTTGAATGACATTGACAGGGGGACGTTGTTGGTAAACATTTTGTGAAACTGTCACAAAAATTGTATGGAAAAATCAAGATGGCGGAGTTAGTTCAAAGATAGGTTATAGCTATGTCAAAATGAATATCTATTATCTTTCTGACAGAACTACGGGATTGTAATAACCCATGTTTTCTTTGAATATATTTATTTTATTTTAAGCATGATGAAAGGTAATAATAAATTCTACTCACCCCAAAAATCTTCAATATCTAGAGGACACAACCCGCATCACTGTTTGCTCAAGACCCTGATACATTTGACCTCACGTTTATAGCTATTTGTATCGTTCATCGTATGTTTTACTGCTTCAGTAATAAGGCCAAATAATATGTATTCGGAAGTGGAGTTGTAATGTGTTCCGATCAGATCTTATGCTGGTTTATTGCGGATACTATGCCAAACAACGAATTCACCAAACATTTATTGTCTCGATGTATTGGCATAGTTTTATATGGGGCGCGGTATTATTTGTCGAATTGGAGGAGTGGAATATAATTCATGGTTACACAAATATATATGTCAGTTACTTTTTCCATCTAGCTGCCTATGATGCAAGCCTATAATGTTTCCATTATAGGCTGAGAATGCTGCTAGGCTAGGACATAAGCTATGAACACAGGCCTCCTCTCTGAGAAAGGGAGTGCGCTGTAATCCACCACGAGGGCCCAGTTCGGGTTTGGTAGACGTCACGTCTTAGAATGTTTGCCTAGTACGTAGTACATTCTTCAAATAAATCAATTACCAAACTTAACACCACTAACTTCTAACAACTTTACGACTGAACATCACTCATAACCGACAGGCACCCTTCAGCCAACTTATCCGTAACTTAGCCTCTCGGATGTACCGAGCATACAAATACCCCGCCCCGAGCCCTTTCGGGGCACTTAGACATCCGTCCCATGACCCCACATGTACGGGATATTTTACTACCCATGGGAACTGGCGCACAGTTTGAAAACTTTATTGATGGCCTGTCAGTACCTTTTAAAGGTATAGCCTTTTGCTGTCCAGTTCGGTTTTAGTTCGATTTTGGAGTTATTTGAATTTGATAGTGAGGGACATATATACAGGGTGCCTATATCAGAAATACATATAAAATAAAACTTTGCCATTAATGCTCCCATAATAATTTTGTAATTCAAAATAGGGGTATAAAATATGTACCTACATAACAAAATTATCGCAGAATATTTTTTGTTTAATAGCAGCACATTTTGACCTCATGGCGATAATCTGAAAATATGAGCCATAAAGCAATAAGTCTGAAAAATTATCCACACTTTAATATAATTAATTACAAGGCTGTAATTACATTAATTGGGGCGTTAAGAGATATAAAACCATACCCACCCAAATTTTGTAAATGACAATTTAACAAGCGCAAGACTCGTTATAAAGGTTTAAACTCATTATTCAATTTATAATAGACTAGTAACCCGTAATCATCAGGTGCAAACAACTGATGTGGTGACATGCCTAAACACCGAGATTTCAATGAAATCGAAATTCCACAACATAAACCTTCCAGAACAAATTCTCTAAATGATGGTGCCGTACCAAATTCAATAAGTAGTTTAGAAGAACATTAACGCAGTCATAGACAAACTCGAAAAGCGACTTTAATTTATAATATGTATACCTTTTTGTGTTTCAGTTTGAATGGTTCAAGTGATACGTCCACTGTAAGGTCGAAATGTGTCATGTCACCCGTGTACCATACACGGGTGACGATTGCCTCCGTTCGTTCAGGACCATTATAAAAACTGTAAAAAATTAGGAAACCACTCGATGTAAGTATAGCTAGTAAACCGCTCAATATGTCTCGAAACAAAAAAAGCTAATACCCAAAAAAAACAAAAACAAAAAAACATCAAATGTCAAGTTATATTTCGCGCCATCGAGTTATGTAGCGGGGATATTTCTTACCGTTGCCTGTTTACGTCTTCAGACCAGACAGGCATTTAATTCAATAAGTTTCAAAGAGCTACGAATATATAATAATGAAACACATCAAAAAAAATATTTTCTAGAACTATTATTTCAGTAACACACATCGGCAGTTTTATCATACAATTTCGTTATGGTCGCAACGTTGCTCCTAAATAACAGAAAAAAAAATGTGACTGCAAGCCGCATTTTCTTATTACTGTTAGAGTTAGTATAACCTCAAATGAATGTGTCACTTCTTCATTGCCTTTTTGTTTTAGTGATGTTAATACAACTTGCAAAAAAAACCGTTTCCTGATGTTACATGTCGAAAACCACAAAATCCACGCAGGGTTCTGTCATATTCCGGTGAAAGACTACTTATTTATAAGCCTCTTTTTTCTCAATTGTTCTTATGCTGTTGTATGTTGTCAAGTAGATATGTGTCTCTTTCAGCATGCCTTTTGGCAAAGGCCTTCTTTAGCTGTTTCCATTCAATTCTATTGAAAGACGTAAGGACCAATTTAATCTTAGTAGCTGATGTTGGCTAAACTAAATGGCGCATCCAATACATTATAATCTCGAACACACCAACTGGGGTCCGGTCGGAAAATCAGTAAGTACTTACACTGATTGAACAAGTTTCCGCCATCGCCATAAGAAGCGGGCGAAGCTCACTCTCGTGTGAAATTAGCCGACAACTCTAATTGGCTGCCATATTTTGTTTCTTTCGTTGCTCATAACTTGTAATTGTAATTAGCAAGGACGAAGGACATAGCTAGTTAGTAGGTAAAATAGTGTTAGTCTTTAGTTTTGATAAGATGTTTAGGCAATTCTACTATATAGTACTAATTAATTCTGTTTTGCTACAGTTGTAATTGCAATCATGACATTTAGTTTAAATACGTTTTTATTTCTATTATTTTATTTTATGAATGTGAGAACGTTGTAAGCCTTGTAGATTGTAGATTTGTTGACCATTTTATATTTTGTTAAGTACCTGGTTCTTGTTGACGGGCCTACACTGTCCTCTCATACCTGTCAACTGTAATTTATGTAATCGTAGAGTTTCTTGCCGGCTCTTCTCCATAGCAAACGACCAATCGGAACCGCGCACCTAACTTCTGACGTTTCATAAGTGCTACTGTAGGTTTACCTATGTGAAATAAATTTAGATTTGATTTTGATTTGAAATTAATATTGAATAAATAGGTATTTAAAATATCGACTTTAAAAGCACATTATGGATCATATTCAGAAAACAATTGGTTGAATAATACTGTTACCTATTCATTATGGAACGATTTCATCTCTCTGACTTAAGTCGTACCTTTAGATATAGTGAATTTGGATTTAGTAGTAGGTAACTTCAAGAATGTACAAAAAACATCCATACTTCACTTCGTCTTCACTATTTATAATTTACGTTTATAAAAGTTAAAATAAAAGTTTTGTGTCGACATATATATGATTTTTCTGATATTATCACCTAGGTACATGTTAAATAGCCCACTGAAATTGTCATCACAATAAGACATATGACATTAATACATAGGTATACTGTAGATATACCTATCATATGCCACACCTCCATCTCCACCATCTTGACATGTTATAATACAACTAATGCTAGTTCGACTGTGTAATTATCAATGACAGCTAGTAATCTCTACTAATGCTGAGTAAATACCTCGCTGTCAGCCTGTAATTAGTTAGACAGCCTCATTTGTTTGAATTACCTATGATTGACTATGGTTTATAACGTAATGTGTTACGTATACCTAAAGCCTGGCCATAAATGTTTGAGAGCTCAAAAGACCACTTCAAATATTTTTGGAACGAAATTCTTAACGTGGCTTGCGGTAAGAGTTGACTGTTAGAAATCGTCACGTAACCAAGAAGCATCCCACGCGACTTTCTCATTTCAAATCTCAAGTGTGAATTTGGTCAAAATGTAAATCCAAGATGGCGGCTGCGAAAATTTTCATCATAGGTATCGTTTTTCATGGTTTTCGTGAGTGAAGTCAAAATGAAAATCCTAGATGCCTGCGAAAATTTTATTTTTGTTTTAAATCATACGTAAGAAGGAACTTCGTTCCTGACGGGGGTTCCCCGACCACACAATGTGTTTTGATCCTTCGATCCAATTACCGTAACAACACAAAGTAGGCCAAAATTCATGAAAAAACGCAAAAAAACGTGGGAGATTTAACCTTCAAATATTGTCTAGTAGATAAAATTAAGTCTCATACAGCCTCTCAAATGCTATTAAAGTTTAATCTTCAGGTTGATCAGAAAATGTAATCATCATTGTAAATGCTTTAGCTACGAATTAAATATTCATTCACAATTTTATGCACTGTTTTTCCAGCATTTCATCCTTACACATTCAAGCTAAATGAGAAAAGATCACGATAAAAGAAATTCTTTATCGAACCAAAACGATCACCAGAACGCTGTAATCCCAAAAGAATTTTCCGAGTCATTCGCATCGAGTTAAGCGACAATAAGATTTAATTTAGCCGACAACGCGGACGGCGTGTCATGTGTTTACCGACACGAGATGACGGTGATCGAACGTCCCTTGGGCGTAAGGCGTTACGTTCAAGCTGAACGGGAAAAAACGCCACGTCAACAGTAATGGGATATTTTGGAAGTGTATTTACGATATTTTTGGTGTGATATTTTGTTTGTACCTTAACTGTGGAGTGTATCCAGGTACAGAGCACGCCTCTTTCTCTTTAACCGTAATTATAACAGTAGTGTTAAAAAATATCTTGGGTATCTAGTTTTGAAGTCGTGACGTTTTACTTGTTACAAAAACTTGGATATCTGAAACACCATGAAAATGTGTCACTTCAAAACACAATTGTGAATCTTGCAGTCAAATCAGCTTAACGTTACACCGCACGGAACAAAGAATTAGGTACTCGTATTCTACTTTAATGCAAAGGTTAATCTACACAGGTCTACAGACAATCATGTTCCTACAATTAAGTAGACAAATATATCCCAACTCTGTATAAAATCTTGGAGCATTGTCGTCTAACAACGGTCCTATCCGGTCCGGATTCGCGAGGTTACGTTTATTTATCCGCCGGTCGTCCTCTGTTTACTTAGTACGGCTCTCATTTACGAAGTTAGACGTCCGGCGAAGCCCCGTCTGTCTTATTTGGATAATGCTAAGCAAATATGTAGATTTGCAAGCATTATGTGCCCTACCAGTTTTTGACAACGTTAAAAATGCATGAAGTTGAGTCACCCTTTTTGCTACCTACAAAGGCTACATGCATATATAATTTGTTTGACTAAAAAATTAGGGATTTTATTGCTCCCTCTTTAGGAGTCGGTTTTTATAGTTTTTTTTTACATATTTTGTGTGTATATTGTGTCGTATAGCGACGTTGGCGCGACGCCGAGCCGCGACAATAAAATTTCACGCGACATAAAGCAAAAACACACCCCAACGCATTACCACTGTTATATCTAACGACCACATTATCAAGAGCTGCCAATACTCCTACAAGATCCGCCAAAACCTGCTACTTCTTCAACATAAAGAGGGGGAGGGAGGTCAGGTTGTGTGGTAGATAAAACACATCTTGTTATGGTAGTGCGGAAATCGAGGAACTTTAGTCGGATGTTGAGATAACAACTATGAAAAGTAGAACTATAACAGTTCACGTTTGGTTTAATGAACATCATGTTGTCTGTTTTGATGCGAGATTTGGGAAAATCCGTTTTTGCGGATTTGGCTACAGTCCGAACATGTATACTACAAAACATACCTTTAATTTCGACTGCTTAACTTATAAGAGAGCACGTACTATGGCCAACATTTTTTGGCTAGGTACTTTTTTTAACGTGGAGGCTCTGCTTAGTTACAATTACTTTGTTAATTTATTGTTCCCATATTTTTCACGGACTTTGAAAAGTCAAGGTCGTCTAGGTTATATTGTGGCGGCATCTGCATCATCACATGCGGACTACGCATCAAAGACCTGACGTCACACAAAATCCTGCATCGCGCAATTAGAGTTTACCGCGCCATCGACATATATACATATAAAAGATCCCGACTTCAACCGTTGGGCGGTAGCCCAATAGACACGACACCCGTCTGGTCGGAGGATCCTCCCTTTTCAATAGTGGATGAGTGAACTTTAAACCCTGGTCCTCATACCTCTAAAGTATTTACTTTCTCTGGGTTCTCTGCGGGTAAATACCATAGATAAGTACTGTAAAATAACGTAACATAACATCACGCCTGTTTTCCCGCAGGGTTGGGCAGAGGTGTAACTATAGTACACCCACATTTCGGCAGTTATGTTTGAGTCCCATATAACAGGGGGGCGAGGCTACTGCAAAATTATGTCGTAAAAATAAAATAAATACGATAGGTAAACAAACAGCGACCCTTGAGCTCTTGATGAATAAAATAAATGTTACTCAAGTATAAAAAGTTGGTAAAATAAGTCAATCAATATTCGCCTTCGAAGGTACACCGACTTGGCGGGTAAAATAGATACAATCTTGATACTTGAATAGAATATTTCTGTTGTGATTAAGAGCGTTCATCCAAAAAGTTGGCAACGTCGCAAATAGCTGTCAAATATTTACCTGTTTTGATTAATTTGGCAATATTACTGTACGGAAATAAGAAATATGGCTAACTAGTGAACTAGAATATGAATAATTGCAATTATAACACTGAATTTGATGTTGTAACCGTTTTTAACCGACTTCCCAAAAAGGAGGAGATTATCAATTCAGTTGTGTTTTTTTTTTTTGTGTTTTTTACCTCATAACTCATTCATTTATGAACCGATTTGGATTTTTTATTTGAAAGGATATACTTTCTGATTGTTCCCATTTTTATCAAAAATCAGTTCTGATGGTGGAATCCATGAGGAATTGAGGGAACTCCTCAAATATTATAGGCATACACATAGCGATTTTGATATTTTCAGCAATAAACTCAGCATATGCATTCAGAAAGTATCATTTGGTGAAGTGGAACTGATGAAGAAGACCACGGATGGCCACCGGAACTACTCAATTATAAATATTTTACGGGTGGCTATAAGATATCTCGATTAAAATAGTTAAGTGACTATGAAGCACATTCTGATGAAAATGGTACCATTGAACTGATCTTAAGATGAAGCCGGAAGGAAGGCACCGGAACTCCGTCATAAAACAATGTATCCTAGCCGTGTTTGGGCTTATTGGAATTGCCATGAGGTGCACTCTGCTTATAAATGATTAATGGTAGTATCCTGGCATCAAATTGCGTTACTTGAGTCGTATGCTATGTGTGGTCTTGATTGTCAGAAGACAGATTTCGTAGCCTCGTTATTTCCGTCAATGATCCTGTCGTCGTGTGGTCGCTTTAGTAATTTGTTCGCACTCCAAATCTGATTAAACTATGCCTTCCAAACTTCTGACACGACTAAACACGACGTATATTTGCCCTTTTGCATTTTTTTTTTACCAAGGTAGATCACAGATCTTTCAAGGATCCTATACTTTATGGACTGTGACCGCCCAGCTTAATATTAGAGTCAGCATACGACGCTCCACACCTCCGTAACCCCTTGCCGCCTGGAACGTAGTGCTTGTTGGTGGTATGTGTATCACTTTATAAATATAAATTAGCATATCTTTTTATTGGATAAGACAATTGCAATGAAACAAAAACTAAAGGTTACATCCTGATTATATTCTATTTAAAATTTTAATAGGACTGTAATTAAATTTCAAAAATGTTATATCTGCTAAATTGTATGTAGAAAAATGAATTCATTAGTACCATTTTGGGCCAATAGATGTCATTGAGATGCAAAAAAAAAAATTACGCCCTTTCTACATTTTCAAGCCAGTTTTGAAAAATGTATAATTAAATCTTTATTATTACCTAGATAAGTTTATACCACGTTTTCTAAACCAAGTGAATAAGGTCTTTCATACAAAATGTATCCCCCTGTTCACCAACAAAGGGGTTAATTTAAATCATTCCACTTTGCCCCACAAAGTCGCCCCACTGGTCCAAAGTGGAATACCAAAAAATTTCAGTAGAATCTTGATGGATTACGTGCCCCACTAGTTGTAACCCCACTAGGTGTAATGTTTGAAAAATCTTTTGATTTGTTTCCATTATTTGAATGGTATACTAATTTGTATGGGGTAGATACACACGGCTACACATCAAGCTATACATTTCCAGTTTATGCTGATCTCGCATTGTATAGGATTTCCGTACAATGCGAGATCAGCTTATACTGGAAATGTATAGCTTGATATGTAGCCGTGTGTACCACAACTAAAAACAGAAAAATAAAAACTTTTTTACAAAAAAAAAACAACCGACTTAAAAAAAATAAACACTAAAATAACTTTTTTACAAAACAAAAACTACCGAACTCCACAAAAATGCACGTAAAAGTGAAAAATAACTTTAATTTCGGAAGTCGGCGGCAAAAACGAAAATACCGAACCATATAGTATTTATTATACATTAAGATGGTTCGCAGTAAGATGATTGAAGCCGTGATATAGTTATATCCTTAGGAATATAGTTATGAATCGCTTTCATATATAACTATATTACGGTATATTTTGCTATATAATTAGTATAAAATATTTTCGTTTAATATAGGTATTTAAATATATTTTAAAGCGAACACTAAAATATATTATATTATATACAAGGAAAAAGGGGAAGAGCTCATCGGGCATCAAAAAAAATGCTGCTTTTTTGTGTCAGCACAAGCTGTACCTACTTAAGAATAATCTTCCAAACATGACATGAGCTTATACTATCATAAGCTCATGTCATGTTTTGAAGATCATTCTACCAGCTAGGATGGTATTCAAACTGAATGCCCTCTCTGGGTGCATAAACTTGAGGAGGCAACTGTTTTTTTTTAATCCATTGTTCAATATCAACAAGTTAGATCAACTTGAAAGGTAATGATAGTGTATCTAAAAACCTATAATGTTGAATTTGCATTTGTATAAATCTTCTTCTTTTTGTGTGGTTAGTGACTAATGTGGTGTCGGAGTTTTAAAGTCGCCCATGGGCCTCTGACTTGGCGTCACATGCCATCGCGAAAAATCTCTCAGGCATCCAGCAGGCAGGGGTTTATCGCCCGGAAGACACGGTGGAGCATACGGTGGAGGTCTGCCCGGCTTGGGCGGAGCACCGCCGTGTCCTCACGGAGGCGATCGGCGGCGGCGATCTCTCGCGTCTGGCCCTGGTTCAGGCCATGATTCGGAGCGAGGGTGCATGGGAGGCCGTCACCTCCTTCTGCGAAGCAGTTATGCTCGCGAAGGACGAGGCGAAGCGCGCGAGGGAGATGCATGCTGCACGCCCTCGCGCCCCTAGTCGCCGCAGGAGACGCCCCGGGCGTCGGGAGTCACGAGCTGACTTCCGGCTGACTTCGACGGTGAGCAATGGGTAGCTCGCCGTCCGATAAGGACCAGGCCCCGGTCGACGGCGCGTTGTGTACCACGCGTGCCTCAAAGAGAAGTCATTTGATGATTTCCCATTCTCAAAAAAAAAAAAGGCATGCCGGCTTCCTCACGATGTTTTCCTTTACCTTTTTTTAAGCAAGTGATAATTATACAATATGCACATGAATCCAAAAGTCAGCCTTGGGTTCGAACTCGAGACCTATGACTTGGCAATCCGAACTAGGCTAAAAACCTGCTTGTATAAATAACAAAATAATAATAAAGTATCAAGACGACTCGGGGGCACAAGTTAATCTTGTAGAATTTTAACGTTTGCGCTCGTTAGTCTGTAATAAGACGGAGTTGTATCAGTCAAATATTGATGCTGAGCTACTTCATATTGATTAGCGGGGCCGCGCCCTGCTGTGCCCTTATCTCTCATTATATTAACATTTCTGAGCATTATTATATGAGTAGGTTCTCATTTTTTGTGCCGTTGCCTTACCTACTTTTTAAACAACTTCCAAAAAGGAGGACGTTCTATATTCGTAGCGTATGAATTTTTTTTTTATGTATGTCCATCGATTTCTCCGTCAATTGAGAACCGATTTTAAATATTCTTTTTTTATTTGAAAGGGTATGCTCTCGAGCTTATAAATTTTACTAACTTTGCTTGGATAGTTTTTGAGTTAGCTTAAATAATATGTATTTTTCCCTCACCGTCTTTGTGGATGATATTATGATGATAAGTTCCTGTCACTGTTATTTACATATCAGATAGTGGTATTCGAATTTGTGTGGCGTAGGTGCCACAACTAAAAAGTGAAAAACATATTTTTTTACAAAAAAAAAAAAACAACCAACTACCAAAAAAAAACACTACCAGATGAAAAATAACTTGCATTTCGGAAGTCGTTGGCAAAAAACTGAAAATTCTAAATCGAAGACACGGACTTCCGAAATTAAAGTTATTTTTCACTTACGTGTTTTTAATCATCATTTTATCAAGAGAAGGACGTACACTGCTTGACATTTGTTTTACCCAAGAATCGTATTACAGTGCATACTATTCTTTTGCATGAAGGATTTTGTATGAAGCATGTTGTACAGTAGGCAGTGACGGTTTTGCAGTCTCGGCTGCCCTAGGCCCCAGGCCATGTAGTAAGTATCAGCCGCTTCTTTCTCAGCACCCATCATATAGACTACTCAATGAATTTACTTTATTGCCAACTTATATCGAAATCGTTTCAGAAAAAATAGTGAGTCGGGTTAGCGCCGCGAAATTCTATGACGAATTTCAATTAGTTATTTGGAGATATTTTTAAATGGTTTTAAGTCATTATTGTTAAACTGTGCGGTGCAGTGTGGCCCGCCATAATGTGCGCGAACGTGTAGAATAAATAGGTATTTTGAGTTATTTTTTGTTATCATCAGTGAATTCTTTGTCAAGATTGGCCGCCCCTAATATCTGGCTGCTCTAGGCCCGGGCCTACTGAGCCAAATCCGCCACTGACAGTAGGTAGGTAAAGTCTCAATAGAAACCTAAAATACTCACTTACAAAAGAAGTGGGTAGAAAAACGAACACAAGATTGTTTAATCCTGTGATACTGATTAGGGTAAGAAGATACAGAGACAGACAACACTTAGCGTTAACTTACGCCCGAATGTCAAAATCAGTGCATGTAAGCGTGCTTTTCACAGATCGAAGCGTAAGTTTACGCTAAGTGTCATATCTATATCTTACCCCTACAGAACAACCATGTAAACAGGGCTTACTTCCCCAGTCTCTCCTCCACGTATCACAGTACTGTCCGTCTTCATTAGTGTAACGCAATCAGCGTGAACATTCGCACCAGCACGCACTCCCTCACTCTGACTACACATCACTACTATTGGATTTAAACTCGCAAACTGCTCTAGAGAACGAAGTCACTAGTCAAACTAGGTGAGGAAAGATAAGGTAAGCCTTTCAAATTGCATGAGGTGTTTTAACGATGGCTCAGTTGCCTCTAGAAATTAAGATAATATTTCCCTAAAACTGCATTCAAGTAAGCAAAATTGAAGCCCAAAATTGATTTAAAAATAAATAAATTTGGTAAGTCATGTTGTAGAGAAGCTCGTGGCTAAGTAATAACAGCCGCACGGGTCGATTTACCAGGTTAAGCTACGCTTGCCCGAGTTGGACCGTGGATGGGTGACCATTTTTACTTACTGAGACTCCTCCCTGCCTCGGAAAACGCGTTAAGCTGTTGGTCCCGGAAGTTATTCGTGAATCTTTGACAGTCGTTACGGGTTGGCAGAAGCCCAAAAGTGTGACAACCAGTCTTACCAAGTGGTATCGTATTACCCAGTTACTGGGTTGTGGAGGTGAGATAGGCAGTTGCTCCATGTAAAATACTGGTATTCAGCTGCATCCGGTTACACTGGAAGCTGACCTCAAGATAATTGAGAAAAGGCTAGGCAGATTGATTTGATTGGTAAGTCATGTTCTTCACCCCTTCCTTTCACTTTAACTTCTTCTTTCGGTAAGCGAGAACAGCTAATGTTGTTGAGCCAGACATAAAGTTTAGAAGCTAGTTTGTTTGTTCTGGATACACAGGACGTGCAGACCTAAGCACAGTCCTTTCACAATTAATTTACCTCTGATTTTGCATCAGTGTCGAAATCACAGCGATCTTTATTCTGGTTATAACAAGGTTGCTGTTAGGTTGCTGCTAGGATGCTGTTAGGTTGCTGTTAGGTTGCTGATAGGTTGCTGTTAGGTTGATATTAGGTTGCTGTTAGGTTGCTGTTCGGTTGCTGTTAGGTTTCTGTTTGGTTGCTATTAGATTGCTGTTAAATTGCAGTCACTGACAAGTCTGTCAAAATCAAAGTGATCTTATTCTTGTTATGATAAAGTTGTTGTTGGGTTCCTGCTATCATAGGTAAAATAACTGTGAACTGACTGTATCACTCGTGGAGTACCAAAATTTACCACCTAATTTTCATTAAACCCTCAACGGCAACGGTTCTGTTCCCATAAAGCTTTAGAAATTTAAATAAAGCTCGCGCCACCACTGCATTCCTTTTGACGCGGCGTTAGTGTCTATGTAATTGCATGATATCGCATAAAAAAAAAAACATTATTATTATCAGCCTAGAGAACTAGATCCAAACGTTAACAAAGCTAATGATAAAATCAGCGAAATTACACAACTAAATACGACTGACCTACATAGAGGGAGTTCATTCTGCCACTAACAAGTTACGAAATTAAGCTTCAGCTCTACAAAGTGATCTCTACATTTATTAAATGTGCAGTCAAACTATGAAAGCAGATTATTTGTTTTTAACTTATAGTGACAAAAAGACAGTTATAAATAATAATAAAAATACAATTTATTTGTTTCCAAAATGGTTACAGACTTAATGTAGGAGGTAAGTGCGAGCGAATAACCTATGCTGCAGAAATCTGTAGACAATAATTTGTGAGACCTTTTTTTTTTTTTGTGGTGGGAAATCATCAAATGACTTCTTCCGCTCTGGGCAGAGCGAGAGAGTGTGTCAGACTTTTACTGACTAAAACCCACCCGTGTTCCTTCCTTTGCCTGTGTGCCGGGGCCGCGATATCCCTTTCGGACAAACCCGCAACCCCAGCAGGCATTGGTCTTTCGACCCCGTCGGTTGGTGCTGACATCTCTTTGAGACGCGCGTTGAACACAACGCGCCGTCGACACGGGCCCGGTCCTTATCGGACGGCGAGCTGTATCGGACGACGAGCTGTATCGGACGGCGAGCTGTATCGGAGCCCTGCTTCTTGAACTAGGATAACCTCTATCTTGTATCTGTGTGTTTAGCTATGGGGTAAGTGCGATGAGATTACAGCTTGTGAGTTGTGTCGATCTACCAAGTGATTATAAAATTTAGCTTAGTTCATTTAGTTTATAATTAAAATAAATAAGGAAAAACAGGGGTGCAGTCGTGTGTTGAGTGAAGCCTATGTCAATTTCTCGCCGAAATTGTGGGATGTTTTGAAAAAATAAGAAAACTATGCATATCCCTTCAATTGGTAAGCCAGAAATGTCCGAACGGTCAAGTTTGCTAACGACCTTTACCAGGCCCCACCCCTTTTGGGAACCATTTGTGTTTAAACCCGGATTTCTCGCTATTTTACAATGAAACCCATATAAAACTGAAACTGTTTCATAATCCAATTATTGTGCGTAGCTACAGTAAGCTCTTCTGATGTCTGTCTTTGCATTTTGCAAAGACAGAATTTCGTAAATAAATGCCTCTTTGAGTGATTCGAAAGCAGTCATTTTCAAGATGTTCATACCTATGTAGGTAACTTTATTTTAAACAACAAAAACAGATACAAAATACTTCATAAACATGAAACTCGAACCCAAAATTTCCAACGAAGGAACGTTAGGGGAGTTACATAAGAGCGCCCCGTCGGCATAGCATCGTAATTGTTGGAGCTTGCGTCGCGTAGTAACGCCGGCGCTGTGTGCCGACGCGCGAAGCGTGAACGACACCTGGCTTGCTACCTGAACCTCATCGACCACTGCCTCCTACCGTGTGTATGAGGTCTTATTTTACGGTAAGATTATTGTGGAATATTGAGATGTTGTGGAATAGTGTTTATTGGGCCATGTGTTGGTTTAGAAGTTATCTTAGATGTAAATTGAGATAGATAAAATAGGTATTTGTGCCCGGTTGATGGCAAGCTCGCCTCCTACTACATGGGACTTAAACATAACTGGCGAAATGTGGGTGTACTTATCTACTATGGGTAGACCTCTGCCTAACCCTTCGGAAACAAGGCGTGATGTTATATTATAAAATACTCGTAGGTTGTATTAAGCTAAAAATTATTGAACGTAAGTAATACCTTTTTATTGTTTTACCACACAGGTGAAGCTCCACAAAAGTGATTGTTTGTTGTTCGAAGATTGAGGTCTAAATTAAGGTGCTACGTAAGTGCTACGCATGCTACGTAAGTGCTACGCGTGCTACGAACTCGTAGCACGCCAAAGATAAGATAAGATAAGATAAGTTTTCTTTATTTGTTTAAAAATTGTATACATACAAGAGCATGCAAGATATTAGTCCGTCGTTTGAGTCCAATCATGTTTAGCCGTAAATATCGGCGTACAAATATTTATATAACATTGAAAAGAATTAACAATAACAAAAATCGAAATATTACCTAGGATATGCACTTTAGAAAATGTATAATTTAGTTACTAAGTATAATAGAAATTATTTTTATGATCCTAAACCGTCCCAAACCGTCACATTAACTTGTGTTAATATCAAATTAATTGTTTCTTTCAATTATCATGCTACCTGGAGTATTCTTCAATCCCTCTTTCTTTAAATCCATTCAAAAGTTGTCTTTAAAATACCGACCGCCCATTGTGTCACTCTATGTAAAATTACGACATTTATATCTGTATTTGTATGGTGTTCATAATAATTAGTATTCAATTCTTTAATGAGAAATATAATTCAATTATTGACATAATAATTACATAAATCATACTCAAAAACGTCAGCCACACCCAAGCAAACCATTCAACATAGATTAGCACCTTGTAATGAATGTGTCGCTTCAAAGAATATTTCAATTGATAGAGGAAGGAAAGATCACTTACAACAAAGAGAGGACCCGGAAGTGCCTGAGGGTTGAATAGTTTGAGTCCTCCGACCTCGGAGGTCAGAGGGAAGGGGAGGGTTTAGACGTTACTGTATTTCCAAATACATAAATAGGTCAACTAGGATGGGGAGAATTTATCTATATATTCTGATGAGGTTTTTTTTTTGTAATACAAAATAAAAGAAAAAAATAATTAAAGATGATTTTGTAAATTAAATTAAATTATTAGAATGTACAATCGATAGCAATGAATTCGGGTCACAACCGAAACTTTAATATCTCTGAAACTAAGCATTCTAAAATTCATAAAGGTTCTTAGTTGTCATTTATTTTACTTATTAAAATTCCAATAAAGCGTTTCTATCGTAAAATAAAAACAAAATAGGAAATAACCATCTTTTGCTACAGATATTGAATTTCGACATATTTTAGTACTTCACAAAGTCGGTCGGTTCGCTTCAGGCTTCATAACCCAGAGTAAATTTTTTCACCATACTTAAAACACATTGCTTGCAAATCACCTCTAATACTTCATAAAGTGAGCAACACACTTGAATCCTCCCTACCCTCCACCGAACGTTGTCATGAACACAACACATACTTATAAACTTGGCAGCTTCTCCCGGTTTCTCGGACACGTCTCGTGGGCTGCATGGGGTGTAATTTGAACAAATGAGCGACGGCTACCGAACCAAATTAGATTCTCGCCGGTCGACCGCCGGACGGCGCCGTTGCCGGACCGTCGCCGGATCGCCTCTACTCGCCAACAGATTACGGCACTTGGGTCCGGAGTCGGTGCAATTTGTATCGTGTCGGTAAATAGATCTTATGCCTTTTAGGAATCGGATAAGGACACAATGGGGTTGGTATTGGAATTGCGTCGGTTGTAAATGGTATTAAATTAGATTTTTTATGGCTGTTTATATGATCAGTCGTAGCATTACGAAAACTGTAAAAGAAAAAGTAGATTCTCTATAAATGTGGTGCTGGGGAATAATGCTTGGGGTATCATGGACAGAATTCCGCACAAACGTCTCCATTCTCCAAGAACTCGGCATTAAACATCGTCTATCACCACTAGTACAGAATAATGACTCCATAGAGCGTCTAGTGGTGCAGGGCTGATTGAAAGGTAATAGGCCACGCGAGAGGTCACCGATGAGGTGGAACGATCAAATAAAATCCGCGGTTGGAGGCCCTGTCAATGAATGCGCCAGACTGTCATGTATAACAGGACCTGACGGATGGACATCGTGAGGTGAGCAACAACTACACCTGCAATTGGACACAGTTCATTTTTACCAATTGCCAATTGTTACGAACTAGATTCAGTTACGAATACAATAAGTAGTGCTTGTTATGCTATCAGATCTCTGAGGGATATTTTGTCTATTGCCCAACTTCGAACCGTCTATTTTGCTTTCGTTGAATCCAAACTTAGGATATAACATTAAATTTTGGGGAAACAGCTATAAATATAATATTAAGGCAGCCTTTACTATACAAAAGCGAGCATTGAGAACCTTGCTTCGTTTAATTCAGACAGAATCATGTAAGGAGTATTTTATTAAACTTAGATTTTTTACGGTACCATGTACTCATTTAAACAAAAACCTAAACGACTTTGAAACAGACGATGAAAGAAAAAAGAGATTATATACTCGCAGAAAAGATCTTCCTACTATTCTGCAGGCAAAGTTTAATGTTGTCAAACACTCGTCACGCGTGCAATCTGTCAATCTGTTTAAAAAATTACCAGTTAAATTAAACAATATTCAGAATGTGAACATGTTTAAAAATAAACTCAGGGCTTTGTTAATAAATAAAGCAGCATTGACGAATATTGTTGATTAATAAATAAAGCCTATTACAGCATTGACGAATTTTGTAATGACAACAATCTTAAAAATAGTATGGAATTAAACTTAAATTAAATATGTGTACCCATTGCTTTTTGACGTTGTTATACATGCATGTGATGGTGTTAATTTGACATTAAATGTATTTTTGTAGCATTTTGCTAGGGACTTTGTTCTATATCAATAAGAATATTAATGTTTGTAAAGTTATTATTTTTAGGTGAGGGACGAGGTTACTTGTATTATAATTGTTTGTTTTGCTTCTTTTTGTGTACCTACTGTGCAAATATTTCGACACAAATGTATTTTTGTTATGAAATAAATAACTTGAACTTACCACGACTGCTCTGTCAAGAGCGAAACGAAGTAACCCTTGTCGTAGTAGATATATATATTGGCAAAATCGGGAACTTATCTAGCAGTCTATTTGTGCCATCAATTGTGGGTATATTGTACAAAAGAAAGCTGCTGTTAGTCGATAAATTCTCGGTAAATTCGATTCATTATATACAAATAAAATAAACTGATGTTAAAGTTCATCATCATCATCATTTCAACCGAAAAACGTCCACTGCTAGAATAAGCCTCCACCAAGCACCGCCACTTGTTCATGTTACAGTCGATTTATCTTTTGGAAAACCCAAAACTTCTTTTATAACCATACCCTACCAAATTACAAATTAAGAACATCTCCAAAAAGAGCGACTTAAAAAATAAATCAAATCAATACTGGCCGAATGTAAATAAATGGCGTGTTATCCGGTGTTTAAACAGTGTAGGGCGACGCCGCCCCAACGGCTCCTAATCAAAAAATTGAACTTTCAATAAAGGGAATCATTAATTCTGCTTAGGGAGGGATCCCGTAACATCCTAACGAACTCCACAAGAATCTTGGGATGTTTTTGTCGGATAATTATTTGAAAGAAATACTTAGGAGCACCGGGCCTCCGTCCACTGGGGAAATTGTTTTCGACGCTTTGCAAACAGCGGCAGCTGAGAAAAATGTCTTAGTTTTACTTGTGTGGGTACTTTATATAGCTATGGATGCCACGAGTGTGTTGGAAGACATTTTAGATTCAATTGGCAGAAACTTTTAATTTCATAATTAGTTTGTTGCAAATAAAGACAGTACTTTTATATTAATGTTAATATGCAGCCAGTGTGTTTAAGAATTTAAGTATTTATTAAAATTTGATAAGGTAAAGTAAAATCTCGCTTAGCTTTCACACTCATGAACAGAAATACTAAGTTTTCTGAGTTTAAGATGTTTATTACCTAATGATTAACTATTAAAGGGAAAAAGATCATCTTCCTCGCCTTTTCTCAACTATTTTGGGGTCGGCTTCCAGTCTTACCAGATGCAGCCGAATACCAGTATTTTACATGGAGCGACCGCCTATCTGACCTCCACAACCCAGTTACTGGATAACACTAAACCCCTTGGTAAGACTGCAGACAGAAATATTGCTCTCAATTAATCTTTATTCTTCGATCAGCATCACAAACAATCCACAATCAACCACAACAAACAGTTTCTCTTGGATATTGATCGGATATTTTTCTCAGACGCTATTACGGTAATGCAGCCAATCTCCCGACGAGCAAGGAGCCGACATCGCGACCGGCGGGAATTAATGATGTCCTTTATTGGAGCCACCATTTTTTGATTCCATCCCGCACCCTAAAACACGAGATTTTATCATATTTATTTTATTTCAACATACATTACACACTTTTCATACTTCTAGCACCTTCCATCTTTAACAAAACACGCAACGTATTTCTAATTTTGAGAAAAGGCCGTCTTCATTGGTTCTAGTAGGCTTTTTACTGAGAACAATCGCCGGAGGCGTAGGAAGCCAACAAAATCCTTGTTTACACGATCTGGGTCCACATTAAAAGCATACCCCAGTCGCTTTAAGGCATTATTCGGATCTGTCAGGGATTACTGTATTATATTGTCAAAAAGGGATGTTACAATTTTCATTGATTCACAAATTTTTATGTTATAAGTGTTCAGGAAATTAACCAATAGGTACATACACTCCAGACGCTATTAAATAAAAAATAAGTAATAGATACATACACAATCCAGACGCTTTTAAATAAAAAATAAGCAATACATACACACTCCAGACGCTTTTAAATAAAAAATAAGCAATACATACACACTCCAGACGCTTTTAAATAAAAAATAAGCAATACATACACACTCCAGACGCTTTTAAATAAAAAATAAGCAATACATACACACTACAGACGCTTTTAAATAAAAAATAAGCAATACATACACACTACAGACGCTTTTAAATAAAAAATAAGCAATAGATACATACACACTCCAGACGCCTTTAAATGAAAATAAACCAATAGGTACATACACTCCAGGCGCTTCTAAGTGAAAATTCTGTTACTTTTAAAACGAATGCAGCTATTACAAGCTAACGATAAACAGCTTTGTTTTAATTAAATAGAGGCTCAGCCGATCTATTGTATAAAAATCTGACCGTAAGATCTTTGGTGAAGAGAGCTTGAAGTGATAGTGTCAATGCTTAGCATCAGGTGGACTATCAGCTCACTTGAAGCTACTGTTAAAGCTGATGAAGATTGTAAGACCATATTTGCATTGTATAAAGTCAATATCCTTTGTACTATATAATTGCATAGCACAGGTGTGAGTACTATACGTATATACTCGTACTATAGAGCTACTATTTACCGGGTATTATGGCTTTCATTGACTTGAACGTGTCCTGGCGGCTGTGAGTATGTCATGCGCACTCAGATGTCTCGTTGATGGTGGCGCGTGTGTTAGATCAGCTCCCTTCAAAATGGTTGAGCTGAATGGTGCTGATCCATGTTCGCGCGCCATCGGTTGCGATTGGTCATCTCTGAGCTGCCATAGTTTATGTAATGGATTAATTGTTTTTATCTTTTTATTACGGACGCTTCCAACGTGCACGTCTTTCTACATTGTTCTCACATGCATAACTTCAACATGAATGAGGTAACCAATTTTAGTAACAGCCTTTTTGATTTAAAAGAGTGTTCGTGGAGTTTCATATTTCTGACTGACCGACTCCCTGACAATTCAAAAGTGCTTGTAAATCGTTTAATTCAAATAAATGCTTTAGTTTGAGTTTGCTCACTTCACCTAAGTTTACATGGAGATATGTTTACTTAGTAGATCGGCTGATCGTTTTTTATATCTTTTATTCCCCGACGTTTTAGCCGAATCGACGTCGAAATAAGTCTCGGATCGACTAAGTGAGTTTCAATGACATCACAACTCATGTATCAATGTTGCATCCGCTCTTAGTACCCACAGCATCAACACAAACCACGGTAACCACCATCCCACCAACTCGCACCTAATGATAAAGCTAGCGAACTATTTGACCAATTACGACAGACAAACGGTACAGCGTACACGCAGCAGCCGACTGATCGCATCACCTCCCGCAGAAGCGAGCCAATTAATTGAAGGCACTAGAAATTCAGTGTCGCACTGAGCCCGGATTAGCCAATGAGCGTGTGTCAAAATTCCGTTCATTAGTAGTAGTGTCGATCTTGTGCCGTCTAGTGATTTTAGAATCGTGATTTGGGTTTCGTTTTTTGTGTGACTAGATTTTGGTGTTTCGGTTCAATTTCAATTTCAAGTTATCTTTATTGCAATCCATAATGTACATTATACAGGTGGTAGGAATAAATAAATTGAAACAATTATGGATCCTGTCGGGCACAGCAAAATTTTAAATAAGTAGTAGAGAGGAAACTTATTACTAAATATAAAAAAAAAATATTAAAAAAAAAAAAAAATCCTATGCATCTATTTATTTTTAATCTTTTTGTAATAGTACTAGTTATTATATTTATTTGTGTTTATGTTATTACTCATTTATTTATTCTCTGATTATAGTATGTGTAGGTCAATCAATTTAAAAGCGTATATATGTGTATAATATAGAAAGTGGGCAACGCCGCAAATAGTTGTCAAATATTTCGCTGTTTTGATTAATTTGACGATGTTACTGTATAGAAAAAATATGGCAACCTATACTCCATTTGAAATAAGATTAAAGAACATTAGATAGTTCATCCGATTTTGACTTCTATTGCGTTAGCTTCATGAGAAATGGCAGCTGCATTAAACAGTTGGTATTGTAACCATTTGTTTTGCTTTTAATGCCATCCTTATGCCTACGGTACAGAAGTCAGAATCGGTTGAACGGACTGCAAAAAAGGTTTGTTTAAATTTCTAATCTTATATCAAATGGAGATAGTGAACTAAAATATTGATTATGAAATGCAATAATTAATTTCGTAACACCGAATATTTAGTTTTAGACGTAAAAAAGTATTTAGAAACTTTTTACACCTAAAACGGTTACAACATCAACTTCAGTGCTACCTATAATTGCAATTCATTATTAATATTCTAGTTCACTAGTTAGCCATATTTCTTATTTCCATACAGTAATATTGCCAAATGAATCAAAACAGGTAAATATTTGACGGCTATTTGCGACGTTGCCAACTTTTTGGATAAACGCTCCTACAACAATGGACTAGTAAAAATATTGCCAATCATCTTTCACTGCTATAGGAACATGCCTTAAGCATTTTTTGTGCCATGTATTTTAATTTTTGATAACTAACGTCATGTAGTACTTAAACTAACATATAAAATAGATCACTGTGTCTGACGTTAATAAACAAATTAAATGTTTGTATAATCTTTAAATTCTAACGCAAAATATCATAAATAATCATTTTCTAGGATCAAGATCACTGAAAAACTGATGATAAATACTTTTAATTAGTATTAGGCTATACCCGCGGTCTTCGCCCGCGTGGATAATGAAAAGTATCCCAGGGAAACGTACTACCGGGATTAAAAGTACCCTATGTGCTAATCCAGGTTACAAGCTATCTGTTTGCCAAACTTCTTCCAAATCCGTTCAGCCGTTTTTGCGCCAATTCAGAACTTACATCCAGACAAACAGACAAAAATTCTACGTTACAATTTTATTATATGTCTAGGTATAGATGATTACTAGAGCTACGGTTTCCTAGAAAAACGGTCGCCGTACTTGGCGGCCGCAGTGGGGGCTTTCATGGAAATGCTGACAGCGGGAAAGATTTAAATCGTTAGATTAGCCCTACCCTACCGCGTCAAAAGACAAGTAGTCGCGTTTCTGTTTCGTTTTGACACCTCTAACACACAATGACGCCGTGACTACACATGTTTGTCAAACGCGGAAACGCTATTTATTCATGTGTGAGCTCACTCTTCTCAGTATGGACACTTTTTCTTGTGACTGTATACGGTGAGGGCAAATCTAGCGATTTAAATCTTTGGGGGGCGGGGTTTGCTTTAAGGTGTCAACAACGCTCTCTAGGAAACCACACCAACTTACTTTTATAATCAACGTTTCAGTGACGTCATTCGTCCGTAAATTGCGGACGCTACGTCAGCGGTCACCGCTCTTCTAGGAAAGCGTAGCTTAACCGTATAACTCGGTATAACTTATCGTTGAAAAATGCAATAAATTACAGCTCGATATAACATGACATACGACCAGAGAAGCACGCCACTAAATTGATTTGGCTACTATCCCAAAGTTAATATCACAAACCATTATGGCATGCCTTACTTTTTATATGGAATAGTCTAAATACCATACAGTAATTGCTATAAACATCGATAGATTTAGGTTATTGGACAACAGCAATCTCGTGGGAGTATGGCAATGTGATAATCATAAGAGACGTACTTAAAGACGTTTTCAAAAGGTTAGGTGAATAGGGATCCTGCCGGGGTTGCGGGTTTGTCCGAAAGGGATATCGCGGCCCCGGCACACAGGCAACGGAAGGAACACGGGTGGGTTTTAGTGACTAAAAGTCTGACACACCCTCCCGCTCCGCGCAGAGCGGGAGAAGTTATTTGATGATTTCCCATCCACAAAAAAAAAAAAAATGGTGAATAGGGATTTTGAATGGGAAAAAAAACTATTAAGTCCGTCAATCAGATAATGAAAAATTATTAGACACGTATTTAATGCTCTATCATATTAATAAAAAATATATTTAAAGCAACGCATTAAAATTGGAGAGTGTAGGCTCGCTACGTCACAATTCAGTATAAAATCTACAGGAGAGTGACGTCATGCCACATTTATTTCAATTAAACCATTTACAGGCACTTTTGAATCGTCAAGAAATCGGTCAGTCAGAAATATGAAGCTAGTTGCCCATTCCAAAAAACTTCACGGACACTCTTTTAAATAAATTGTTACAAAATATTGGTTACATCATTCATGTTGAAATTAAACATGTGAAAACAATGTAGAAAGACGTGCATGTTAGAAGCGTCTGTAATAAAAAGATAAAACAAATAACAATTCAAAAATTTAAATCAGCCAAGACAGCTAAGAGTTGACCAGTCCCAACTGACGGCGCCCGTTCACGAACATGACGCATGGATTAGCACCATTCAGCTCAACCATTTTGAAGGGAGCTAAATGATCCAACACACGCGCCACCATCAGCGAGACATCTGAGTGAGCATGACATACTCACAGCCGCCAGGGCACATTCAAGTCAATAAAAGACCCGGTAAATGTTAGCTCTTTAGTACATAGTACTCACACCTGTGCTCTGAAATTATATAATGCAAAAAAAATTGATTTTATACAATGCAAAGATGGTCTTAAACTCTTCGGCAGCTCCAACTGTATTTTCAAATGTTAATCAAATAGCTGTGGTTGTGGAGCAGGACCAGCATTGAGCCAAGCATTTTTATCAGCGATGTAATCCCCCAAATTATAATATGCCTGCCTGCATAGTGTGCTTTTATGCGGCAAAGTATTGCCGTAATCTTTTGATTACGTAAAAAAAGAAAAAATACGTGTCCAATATTTTTTTTTGTCAGTAGCCCTTACGATTGATAAGCATAGAAGTTCGATTTAGAACTTAAGAAACCAACAACACAATAAGAAAATATCCTATAAACTAATAAACACGCCAAAATCCATAACTGCTCGAACTCAATTTATTTTTCAGTAAAACCGTCTATCCAGTCTCCGTCTCCATCGTACGTATCAATTAGGCGGGGTGTAGACGTTCGCGCCACTATCTTCACGGCGGCGGCGATCGCGTTAATTATCGCCAAACGGTAACCCAAGTTATTACCCCCCCGGATACTTGCATCTTAACTAGATTAGCTGTCGAATTGTGCTCTTTACGATCTCTTGTGTTCTTAGCTTCACTGTTGACTCCTTTTGTTGTTGGGAATTGTTGGACTTTAAGTATAAGTAAGGTAATGGAAAATGCATTTTATGTTACGTTAAACTATTCCTTATACTATTGTTTTCTGTTCATCAATGATTTTATTTGGTACACCATGTGGAATATCCACATCCATAAATAAAACACATTTTACGGCATATTAGCCCTTCATTTCTTTTAAAAATACCTATTCCACCACAATTTTCTTGACAAATTACGGAAAAGCATGGTAATAGTAACAATTAACGGCGGGTAAGGACGTCGGAGTCGCGTGTCCGTTACAATCAATCTCATTTGTTGCAATTAGCGAGACTGCGCCTGCATCCGTGTGATCGTGTCCACGTCAAAGTTGAACCGTGGAAGTTTGGAGCGAGGGGGATGGATCGCGATTTCGATGCGATATTGTTTTACAACAGTGAGTTCTGGGCTTAAAATGTATGGCTTTGTGGCAATCAACACGTCCTGCATAACCTGGGTAGCCTCATAGTTTAGCTGGCCGATACGAGAGAAAAAACGTGATTGATAAAAACGTCGCAGTCCATTGGTACAAAGTATAAGTTCTAAAATAATCTCACCATACCAAACTTTGTTTTTGAAACACCTGCCAATATTGAAACATAGCAGTGCCCTTACTTATGCATTAAAAAAAACCGGCCAAGTGCGAGTCGAACTCGCACACGAAGGATTTCGTACCGTATTACAATCGAGAAAAAAACGCCATCAAAATCACTTTTCAAGTGTTTTTTTTGGCGTTTTAAATAATAACTTTATTTATTTTTTTGTTGTTATAGCAGCAATATAAATACACAATCCGTGAAAACTTCAACTGTCTACCCATTACGGTTCATGAGATAGGTACAGCCCGCTGATAGGCGGACGGATGGGCGGACGGACAACCGAGGTTTAGTAATAGGGTTCCTTCGGGTACGGAACCCTTAAAAGCGACGCGAGACATTTGTTTTAGACAAATGTCAAACGCGTTTATTCGCGGAATCTCAGGGTTTCTGCTGTGTCCCATGCCAAGGGACTTGATTCCACCAACTGAGACAACTGAGTGATAACAAATTTAAGTGTAGTATATCCTTTGAGAGAGTGATACTATTGTGACTATAGTTCTCCCGAACATTTTGATAAGGTTATTTCAGAGAGTTTGGCCTTTTGTTGAGAACTAGGTAATAAGACCAGTTGTTATAGATTTAATGTGTTTGGTTGTGTCTCTGGTTGCTTTGCCCAAACGTTATATTCCTTTTATGAGCACAACCATATTAGGTCAGTTCTTATTCGATTGAGTTAGAAGTTATTAAGCATTCATCTCACAAACTCCCACAAGCGGCTCTGAGCTTGATGTATTTGGTCTCATACTTGTAATTCCCCTAACACACCTTGTTACGGAGATGGTGTGTTAGAGAAAATACATTTGATAAACGATTGGGAAAGTTCTATATGTTTAGTGGCTTGCCACATTTTTATGAATGGCATACCTCTAATACCCCCTCTCCTCTCCTTCTCTCTGGTTCACCTCTAATATTTTTTTTAATTACAATAAACCTTGTAATGTGTAATGAGGTATGTTTTTAATTGGTTCTTTCCCTAACAAGATATACCCTTTAAATTTACTTTAGCACGGTTGGAAGTAGTACAGCATGATAAACAGTTAACATCTTGTGTTTCCAATTAATTTCTGTAAACTACTAAGTAGCGGCGGTTACACTTTAGAAACGATATCGCATGTTCATTTTCTCGATATAGAAGTAGACTAGTTCACCAGGTCCATGATATTCCATCGTAGCGTGACATTGTGCCCGTGTGATTGGCTGCCCACCGCAGCGCGGCGGCACTCGCCGAGTTTTCTACTAGCGGTTTTCTAATCTGAGCACGAAATTCGTTCGCGTTTTCGACAGTTGCATGGAAATGTTTTATCTGTATCTACGTAAGTATATTTTGGTTGAAATAGGAAGTTTTATTTGGGATATTGACTATTAAGTAAATCTATTTTCGGTACAAATTGATACATGAAGATGAAATGTGCAGGCAAAGTAATTTGAATGAATAGGAAGTTTAAAAAAGGTTAACTACCACCTCATTACACTTTTTTAATGTCAACATTACGTTGTCTTTTTTTCTTTTTCTTTTTTTTTTGCACTCTGTCTTTGTTTTGTCTATAGTTTTTGACACATGTCAAAAACTGTAAATATTTCAGTAACGTCATTTATTTGTTGCAAAATTTAAATCAACTTTATTTTTAATCACTTGGTAAATTTTCGTGAAAGTAAAACTTACTCATTTAAAATTATGAAAGAAAAAAACGGCAAATGAAATTCTAAAATAATTGCATTTATTTTTTAATAGTTTTGTGAGAAAATATTGTCAAAAACGTAACGCAAACGCAGTAAGTACCCCGGCAATAGTAATTTATTGGAAATCATTCAATCTTCTTCTTTTCGTGTGGTTAGTGACTATCCTGGTGTCAGAGTTTTAAAGCCGCCCATGGGCCTCTGACTTTGCTTCACATGCCGGCGATAAATATCTCTCAAAAATATTTATTTATTAAAATATTTCACAATATTCCTCACGATGTTTTCCTTCATCGTTTTTAAAGCAAGTGACAATTATAAACTACGCACATGAATCCGAAAAGTCAGAGGTGCGTGCCTTGGTTCGACCTCGAAATCTATGTCTTGGCAGCCCGACAGTCACAGCGCTAGGCTACCTTTTATAAAACTTGATGTTTCTTACTGGATATTTCGTCTTATAACCATCATTAACAGCCATGTTCTACTCACTGCTATGTATAGACCTTTCCCTTATGTGCCATCCTTTCCTGGTCTGTGCGAGTCTCATCCATGCTCTGCTTAAGCCAACGTTTTTTATGAACGCCTTAGGTATACTTTATTTACACTATTATCAGAGGCTCTAGTGTGAGTTTCTTTTAACCATCTCGATTTTACGGATCGACCGCATTCAGCGCTCCGATTAGCCCTTCACTGGTGAAGGCCGGCCGGCTGCCAATGGGAGCGAAGAACGAAGTTGATGAGTAAAGTCAAGATCATTAAAAGAAACTCACAATAGGGCCTCGGGTAAGTTTCTTGGGTCTGGGGATTACCAGACAACTCCTGGTTAATTTCTTCAATGATGAGCAGGTAAACGCTTTTATGAAGAAGAATATTCACTTCATAATGATGCCTGTCGCGTTATAGCTCCTATACACTACGCCGGCGGCATGGCCGCTGGCACTGCCGCCGGGCAAGACGCGGCTCGCCCGGCCCTGCCGCACAAAGCCGCACAAAAGATTGCAAAAAATTGCAAAGGAAATTAAAGCGCAAAAGCCGGAGGTACGTGCCACGTGGCAAAAGCCGGCAGCATGGCCGCCGGCTTAGGATAGGAGCCATTACGCATCCTATACATATACAAGCAGCCCACAATGTAGTAGTAACAAATGCCGATGTATCGGACATCGATTGGCATAAATTGACCACAATGACTGGCATTCGATTTGTACCTCCCGCTGGGAATATGAATATAATTCTCCAATATATTGTCCACCATTTTTAATAAACAATGGCTATAGCTATGAAATATCTTCGTAACGGCTTTAGTGAGTTCATATACACTCATAGACTTTTTAATAAGGTATTATCATCATTTTCTTAAGTTTTTTTTTTAGATTCGATGATTGATCTTATCTGCTTTTCGTCAAATCGACAGAGCATGGAATCGCCGCACCGGCAGCGCCACCAGCATCTAGAGACGACAGTATTATCTAAATTCTTTGCGCCTAAATGTGTTTGTTGAGCTCACAACCTTTGATTATTTATATGTCTAGATAAAGTGTTGCGCTGCAAAATAACTAAAACAAACACCCCAATTTGTTTTTAAATGCTGGTATGTCGTCTTACACTCGCGCCACGTCATTGTGCTGTCATTGTGCTTTTCTAGTGTGCGTGCATTTAGCGGCCAACGGTTGGGCGCAATTTTTTCGACGAATGTTCTTGACTGTCTATCTAGACTTATTTATATCTTTGCTCACAACTTTTGACCGACAGTCTCTATACGTCATTTGTGTCGTAGTGCCCGAACAGTAACACACTTCTGTATGAAAAGTGTTGAATGCCGCCTCCAGCAACAGCCGTCGAGGAGTCTTCCTGCCCTGTGATCAAGTCTAAAAAAACAAAAGTTATAAAACCAAAACCCAAATACGACAAAAAAGTAATCTAAAAAGGCATAAACAAGACATCACAGGCAGACAAATTGAAAATCCGGAGTCACACGGGTTAGGGCATAAATCGAACAGATTACGTGACTCTGAAATTTTTTGGGGTTATAATATAAATATTTTTGAAATATGCTAATTAAGCCTTCTCATTTGATACCCAATATGGCATCATTAACCTTTTTTTAGTTCATGACTGTGTCCTCTAGAGGGCGCCATATTCAATTTAATGTGACGCCATATAGCATATAACTAGCGGACGATCAAGATGTTTCCAACGATACCTCATTTGTCAAATTATAATGAGAAGTTTAGAAGATAAGGAGTAACAGACGAATGAAAATAGGTACATACATACCGATCAAAATCATAACCCTCCTTTTTGCTAAGCCGTAGTCGGGTGAAAATTAACCAGCATTTTTTTTCCCTTTCAAGTTAAATGAACATCGTACAAAATGAGCGTAGCCGTCAAATCTGCTCAGTTTCGGCGAGTAAAGACTACGCTGCCGAGGCACAACAGGTTTTATGTCTTCGATGATGCAAACGACTCAGACACAAACAAGCCTGAGAAAACTAAATGCGCCAATAACAGCACACAAACCATGTCTTATCAAAGTAAACAGTATTTTATATCTACATACAAAGAAAAAAAATTAAATAGTAAAAATAAAAGTTAGGAGCAGTAAAGTAAATAGTTCATTCTGCTAAACTCAGTAGATTTTTTTTCTTAACCTTTATATGTAGCCAGTTTCACATGGAATTATTGCAACCTAAAAAGAATGAATTTTTGTACCCTTACTTCATGTAACTTTAAACTAGTTTTATAGCCAACATTTCTTTCATATGTATTTAGTTCAATGTGGATTATAGTTGAGTCACTATGATCATTCGAATTTTCGAAAACCTTACTGCCTGGCCACGGGACTTTTGCTACAGCGAATATTCGCACGGTGCGAACGGCAAAGAAAATTATGTCTTGAACCTTAACTACTACTACTCTCCAAGCAATATTGAAATAACTTTTAAAGACATTTCACTCTCGGTCTATACTGGTCGCAGCGGCGAACGCTACTGCCCGTGGCGTGCAAACTTTGCCGCATGAATTGCCGCCCCACAAGACGCATCGCCGTTCGCGACGCCCGTCCTCGTGACCAGGCGGCTAGGGATATTGCAAAAACACGGATAATTAGACGATGGTGAAAACATATCTGCGAGCAGCTTGGAAATAGCGTTCGCTCGGCTCGCGCGCGGTTGGTAACAGTTCTAACCTAACCTAACCTATTTCACCTAGTTCAATATGACGATTCATAAAATCTGCCTGTGACTAGATAACCAGACAATAGTGAAAATATTTCTGCGGCAGATTGTATGATTCGTCATTTTGAACTGTGTGAAATAGGTTAGGTTAGGTTAGAACTGTGACAACGCTACTTCCGAGTTGCTTGCAGAACATGGAACTACGGGGAATAAAGGCCTAAACTTTGTTAATAGTCCCACTAGTTCCATACATGAACTAATGAGTTGCAGTAGTTCCATGTGGAACTAGCTACATGGAACTACTGGGCCTTTATTCCCAGTTTCTTACGCCTACTCGAAAAGTGTAGATATCTTTCAGTTTTGTAGTGAATGATATGCTTTATACATTCTTGGCAGGCGATTTGATGATTACAATTTGATGTTATCGGTGCATTCCAAACTGCGTAACCTGGATCACATTACTGCCAAGAGCAGCACTTAATTTAAGGCCATATTGTAGTAAAACCTTTTCAGATCAATCTTGAAAGATTTTCCACATGAACTTCTGAGCCTCATTATTTTCACACTGAAGATCAAGACTGTTGATAAAAAACAATGAATGTTTTGTTTAAGGGCTACGCTCACCACTCACACTTGAAAAATGTATAATTACACCAAGGAAAAGACTAAAGAGAAAAAAAGGTAAGAACATGTTTTTACGGTCATCCCAGCACTAAGCAAAACTCTCCCCTTAAGATTACGAAATACTCCGTAGAGCCACTCATCCCATTATCTTTTTCATATACCATGATGTCCGCATACAATGTCGCCCATGGGCATGTCACCGCCCGTATTTTTCTGAATATTCATGAAACATTATCAAAAATTTACTTTAAAAGGGATCCATCTTTAGATAGACCCCGGGATTTGGATTCTGTTTAATATTTCTAAAAGCTTAACTCATAAGCTTTTCTAAAGATGGAAGGGTTAAAGCCCGGGGTTTTAAAGTTAATTTTGATCCATACACACACGAAAAATGTGGCTACTCTAACTTTAGCTTCGTATCTTCACGGTTCTAATGAAGGTTTTCATTCCAAAACTAAAGTACTGTTAAGAGCGTTTACTCAGAAGGTGGGCAACGTCGCAAATAGATGTCAAATATCTCACTGTTTTGTTTAATTTGGCAATATTTCTGTGTGGAAATAAGAAATGTGGCTAACTAGCGAACTAGAATATTGATTATGAAATGCAATAATTAATATCGTAACACCAAATATTTCGTTTTACATGAAAAAAAAAAACTATTTTGAAACTTTCCAAATGCGTTTTTTACACCTAAAATGGGTACAACATCAAATTCAATTTTATAATTGCAATTCATTATTAATATTCTAGTTCGCTAGTTAGCCACATTTCTTATTTCTATTCAGTAATATTGCTATAAGAATCAAAACAGGTAAATATTTGACAGTTATTTGCGACGTTGCCAAATTTTAGGATAAACCCTCTTAAGTAGTCTTAATTTTTTAGCGAAACTAATGGATTGGAAAAAATACCACAGACTTAACGTAATTTATTCATTTATTGATGATTTAGAAAAGGACTTTCCAGCGATTTGTACGGTAACAGTCATAGGAAAATCCGTAGAAGGAAGGGATATAAAGGTATTTTTTTTTAAACAGTAACACTAATTTTTAAGAATGGGGAAAGAACTGTGATACGCAGGTAAACGTGCGACAATCTAAGAATCCGGATTTGACACCTATCGAAATATGTTGTGTAGTGACGGAAAAAAATATCGGTTGCTTTAAAAACCGATTCTTGAGACATATCGATTAACATACTTAGAGTTTGTAATCGACAATGTATCTACATTGCTTAAAACTGATTTTCGAGGCATCTTTTTATTGCACGTCATCATCATGATCATGACGTGTAAATAAATAAATTCACTTTTGTAACATTTTTATTCACTTTCATCACTGGATGATTCAGAAAAATTATCATCAGTTGACCTGTCTTCGTCGGTACCATAATAATAAATTCATTTTCCATCATATTGTCAAAATGTACATCTCTTCTAAAGTATTCCGTTGTAATTTTCTTTGTCCTTTCTTCTATATTAATCCAATCATCTTTTGTGACGTGTGCACATATTAAAGCTAATAGTTTAGGAACTATAAAAAAACACATCAGCATCTCAATGCGCACTTTTGCACAACATATGAGGGCAAGAGTGCGCAAGTTTGCGCACGTAGGTCAAGAGTCACTCACAAATGTCACATTTGAAGCTTCCATGCCCTACGTATGCTGTGAATATTCATGCCAGCTGTTTTTGTAAGAAATACACTCGATCCAGAATTATCCATAATTGGTCCTCTATACACTTCTGAGCAATCTGGACATGCCAAATGTTTCTTCTTTGGTGCAAATGCTGGCTTCTTAGGTTTATCAGTCTTACTCTTCATAGGTAAACTTTTTTTTTCATTTTTCCTTTTAAAGTTTTCTTTGAGCATTCTTTTGTGTGGATCTTGCACAAAGCTAAAAATATATGTGATCAAATTTTGTTTTTAGATGTTTAAAAATTTAATAATACAGTAATTATACATGTCTCTCTTTTCTAAATGTAATGTTTGTAAAAGTATCGATTTTTCAGATTATCGATTTTATTCGGTCAAAAAACGGTCACAACACTACGGCAACGAACCCAAGGACATGACATTGTAATAACGTCCAGGTGGAATATTAATCAACGATATATTTGTGTTTTTGAGTGCATTTTTCCAATATAAAGGGAAATTTGGTGCTTATGAATGATACTCATTGTTATAATGTATGTATACCATAGTAATTAATTAGGATTATGAATTAGATTTTTCGTTTTCTTACGTAGACGGTCATACAAAGTTATCGCGGCATGTATAATGATAAACGTCCAATCGGGCTACTTAGATTGTCGCACGTTGAGCTACAAGCAACCTAGCTGTTAATAAACTGTCGTCTGATACGTTTAAAGCACTAATACAAATAACACAAAACAAAGCAAACGAGCTTGTTAAAACAGAAATTGAGCATGGCAGTCATCTGTTGACCATATCTGTAAAACGATCACCCTCTTTCAGATGTTAAAAGTATCGAACAGCAATGCAGGCAACTCCGGAGTATGGCTAGACGCTTGCATACACCCTCGGGAGTGGATCACTACAGCAGTCGTCACGTATATCGCTAATGTGCTAGTCAGAAACTTTCACACTTTGTCAACTGCTGTTACAAATAAGGATTGGTAATGTGTCAATTTGTCATAGAAAGCATTTATAACATATTTGAAATCGGAAATAGTCAGAAGATCACTGTGGTATTTTGAATTTATTTCCTCTCTGACGTTTTCAAAAATACTATATTTAGTGCGCTATCTTTTTGTACACATATCCTACTACTATTTTAAACGCGAAAGTTTGTGAGTATGGATCGATGTATGGATGTTTGTTACTCTTTCACGCAAAAACTACCGAACGGATTTGGATGAAATTTAGCACACAGATAGTTTATAACCTGGATTAACACATAGGATACTTTTTATCCCAATATTCCCACGAAATCTAAACTTATGCGGGTGAAACCGCGGGGCGCAGCTAGTATATAACATGCCTTTGGGTCCTATGTCCTAATGTAAGAAATCTAGTAGCAACGCACATTACAGAATATCCTGCAATATATATGTCAATGACAAAGCCATTGTTTTCAGGCATATCGTACCAGTTTTAAATCCAGATGGCTATGAATACACGCACACACACGAACGCATGTGGAGGAAAAATCGAGCGAAGTACGGAGGAGAACGTGTAGGTGTTGATCTGAACAGAAACTTTAGGTATGTACATATGTATAATAGACGGATCTTTAAAATCTTATTATCAAGCTAAAAGTAATAATTAAATTCATACGTAGTAACTCTCGCTAGACTTTTATGATATAGAGTGGCAAACAAACAGGCACCTCACCAGATGGCAACTACTAACCACTGCCTAGACACCTGCAACTCTAGACATAGCCTCTCTAGCTGCGAGTAACTTGGAACTAGGTAGCGCTCGTCGGCAGCTCTAACCCAACCCAACCCATTTCAGCCAGTTCACAATTTTTCTCACAATCTGACTAATGGTTCTCACAATCTTACGGTGACATATGTCACGCACCTGAACATTTTTTTTTGCTGTGTTCCATATGCAACACAGCAAAATAATACTTTATTTTAGGGTTCTGTACCCCAAAAGGAAAAAAACGGAACCCTTATAAGATCAATTCGTTGTTCGTCAGTCAAGACCCTTTTCCTCAGGAACAAGTGGAGGTATCAAGTTGAAATTTATATCAAATACGTAAGTCTATGGTCCCTTGGAGCTCTAAAAAAATAAATCTTCTAAGTCAACGCAATCAAAATTACGGCCATATAAGCGATATATTTTCATACTCGCAAATACACACATCAGCACCATCTAGGGATATTTGAGTTATTCATGTATTGAAAAGAAACTACTTAGAAAATCTTATAACATACTTACGAGTAAATGCGCAGTATTTTAAACTCTACCAATAGGAAATTGAATACAAATCTAATTTAAAAACGGCTTTTATAGAAGAATTACGAATTAACTATTTACAAAAAAACGAACTTCTGTTTTTGGTGATTAATAAATAAAGAAATCAAATTAAATGAAACATTAAATTTATTACAAAATAAACATTAATCATCTGTAAAAACGACTCGGATGCTAGTATCGCATCTGTAACGACTATTCATACTCAAAATGAGGTTATCGATATCTCCTTGTGAGATAAGGTCCCAGGTTCGACGAAGATGCAAGAAAAGATCACTGTCTGTCACCAGAGTTTCGGGAACATTTTGTAAAGCTCTTCGTTGGAGCATAACCCACGCGTGCTCAATTGGATTTAAATCCGGGGACTGCACAGGCCAGTCCAGGGTTGCAAGATTATGTTGCTGCAGCCACTGAGTTACCACTCGAGCTGTATGTGGACGGTCATTATCATGCATAAGCATAAAATCTTGACCCATTTGCAAATGGTGTGGTCGGACTTCAGGTTACAGTACCTCGTCACGGTATTTTGCAGCAGTTAAGTTGCCGTGAACCCAAACGAGGTCGGTTCTCCCGCCTAGGTGTATTCCCCCCATACCATTGTTCTTCCACCTCGGTATGGATGGACTTTCTGGGGATTTCGCAGGTGGCTCTCACGTCCAGGTTTTCTCCAAACATTTTTCTTTTGCATTCTAAATTCAAATATAAAATGCCAGGATCAAATTGATGATTAAATCTCTTTTATATGGCCAGTACTATTAAAGTTATACTAAACCTGAAATATCCCTAGACATTGTTGATGTGTGTATGTCAAAATCTATAGGGTACTTCCCGTTGACCTAGAATCATGAAATGTGGCGAAAAGGAAGGTCTCACAGCACAAATAAAGGAAAAAGTCCAAAAATCGTTAATTTGTAGTTATATCACATAGTTTTACATTTGCAGTTGGGGAATTCCGTGGCGTATATCGATTTATGAGAGAACATGCTTTCCAACTACAATATTAAGTTTGTTTTTGGGATAAATTCATCCCAACTACGGAACCGTTCATTGTGCGTGGTCCGACACGCAGTTGGCCGTTTTTTTAAGACGATAAGGCTAATGTTCCTTGTGGTTTATTGAACTCAAATTACGTATATGTACATTTTGCAGCGAAACATTAACATGAACAGAACAAAAATTTCATTTTAAATAACGTGTATATTATCTACGATTATCTGTATAATATATAAAAATCAATTGCCGTGCATTAGTCTCGCAAAAACTCCAAAATGGCTCGACCGATTGGAATATTTTTTTTTTCGCTTGAGTCCTGTGGTGTGGTTTAGGAAAAAAACAAGGGACAGGCAAAAAATCGAAATCGATATTTTGACAGGACAGCGTATGATGGGTCAGCTAGTAGAAAATAATATTCAAAGCAGAAAAATAATTACTTGTGTTAATATAATATGTATAACGATTTCTATTACCTATTTTTTTATGTAGTTACATAAAAATGAGACTGAATCCTACTAACTTAGTAGATTAATGAACTGTGCCACATTGTGCGAGAGTACCAATCAGTGTTGTTCCTTTCAAGACAATTATTTTCGTACATCTATTGGTAATGCAAAAGAAAATTATGTCTGACGCATAAAGTTTGTTTCTATTTACAATTTGAATCACAGTTCAAGAATTGATGTATCGAGCTCTGATTCGCGTTCAATCTTCGTCTTAGCGTGTCGATGGCAATTTATAAAGAGTCGGCCCAGAATTTGGCTACGAGTTTGGCACCTTCAGTAGCGTTCATCAGCTCCTGCATCATGCAGGCAACAGGACTACAGGATTTGTCTAATATTTATTTTTATTTTCTAGTTATGCATGGGGACAAGGAGAAGAGGGCTCGTCTGATGAACCAAAACATGTTTTCTACAGAGGTCCAGCACCATTTTCAGAACCAGAAACGGTCGCAGTAAGGGTAAGTTTCCTAGTTGACCGCTATGTAATCATTGAAATCATGGAATATGAAATACCTTTACTTGCATAATCCTAACATATTGACTGAAAATATTGTTTATTTAGGATACAATACTTGGATCGATAACGCCTTTCAAGGTGTTCCTGTCCTTTCATAGTTACTACGAGTTAATAATCTTCCCGTGGGGCAACAGGACGGATCCGTGTCCAGACTACATACGCCTACTGGAAGGTGGCAGTATCATGGCAAGGGTAACTCCACGTAAGAAATTATCAGTAGCAACTACAGACCATACCGAACTAGTAGTATGGTCTGTTTCAAAAGTATCTGAAAAAAATGTAAACAAATGGATCAGAAAACGTACCTGTGGATGCCAATTTGTAGTGCCACTTACAAATTGAGTGCTTTGATTTGATTACTTCAACCCGAAATTCAAATTTGAAATCACCTTAAAGCAAAGATTTAAATCGTAGATGTGCCCTCACCGTATTACGTCGCGCGAAAAAGTGCCCATAGTGAGAAGAGTGACTTCGCACAATAATAATGGCGTTTCCATGACAATCAAGTCAAATGTCTGCGATATTGTGTGTCAGAGGTGTCAAAACGAAACAGAAACGCGACCATCTTTTAACACGGCAGGGCAAATCTACGATTGAAATCTTTGCCTTAAAGATGTTTAACATTTGACAGTTGAGGTTAATTTTATAACCCCAAAAGGAAAAGTTTAAACCTGCTAAATACAGATGAATGTGTTACTAATTCCCCTTAGTGTGTGATTGCGTAAGAATTTAACCTGAACAGGGTTTGTTTAAACTTTCATCAGATACTTTCGGAACAGACATTAGTATCATTGCATTATAGTGCGTCATGAAAATATTTGTAGCGAAAAGCCTTCAGATTGAATTAACTTTCAGGCAATATTTGAAACTACTGGGAAGACTTATAGGGTCGGGAGCACTAAAGACCTCACTTACTACGCATGCGGGACCAGCATAGACTGGAGCTATTCGATTGCTAAAATACCATATTCCTACATGGTAGAACTAAGGAGTAGAAAGTACAAATTCAAACTTCCAAAAGATCAAATTCTAGACAATTGCACAGAAGCCTGGAACGCTGTTCAGAAACTAGTGGATTATGTGGATGGACATTAAGAAAAACCAAATCTTGTACTGTTACAATGTGTTGTCGATAAATCTGGGGCAGTTTTTAATACTAATATTGAATTGCCACCAATAATGTAAGTGTCTGATTAAAAATCAATATCAAATACGTATTTCGCATTTTAATTTATATAATGAATAAGAAAATGATATCAATACTTACTTATAAAAGTATACAGCGAAAAAACTTTACTGCAACACTACTGACGGAGTTTTTTGGCATTAACGGTACAGTTCAAACATGGTGTCGTATCAGCAAATTCTACGAGAGCTTTGACACCGTTTAATATTTCTTTACAACAGATGTGTATTTCTTCTTTGGGTAGTAGGAATTTATTCTTTCTACTTCTCAATTCGAGAAGATAGGAGAAGGGAATGCGAGCTGTTCCATAACTCCAGTCGATACTCGTACCAGAAGCATAATACATGATATCCTTGAAGTTCCCAACTTTATACATGCGACCACTTGTCTCGAAGATGGCCTGAAACATAAAAAGAATTAACTTATTTAAGATTCCATCCACGCGGACTAAATCTTGAAGAATAGAATATCTTTTCTGATCTTACTTTAGCCATAGCAGTTCCTCCTTCTAGTAAATTGACATAATCAGGGCATGGTTCCGCGGTATGGCACCAAGGAAAAGCGATAGCTTCACTGTAAGAGTGAAATGACAAGAATATCTTGAACGGCGTCCCTGAGTACAGAATAATGTCCTATAAAAGCATTTAAAGGTGTTTTGTTAATACTACAGAATTTAATAAAATATTGAAGCTAAAATCATCCTACCTTAACTGCTGTAGATTCAGGTTCCGAAAATGGTTCTGCACCACGATAATTAATATTATTTGGATCACTAGATGAATGGTCGTTACCACCACGACCCCAGAAATACCTGCAATATAAAACAAGAAGTGGAATTCATACATCAAAATCTATGAGAGCCTTTATAAAACGAATGGGATTTTACCCATAATTTCTGTTAAGGTCAACTCCAGTGATATTAGTTCCAAAACGCGCTCTGTTTTTTCGCCACATCCTATCAACTGTGTGGGAATGGTTGTATCCATCTGGGTTTACTACTGGCACAAAATACCTGAAACGTTTATTTTCATTACATCCTTTCTACTTGTTGTTGTAAGATAGTAGTTTATGCAACTGTTGCATATGAGGGGTATTAAAACACGAGTATGTGTTTCATAGTATCACACGAGTGTTTTAATACCTAGTTACGTGCAGTTCCATACACTACTTTATCTACTCTCATACATTGGGATTAAACCTACTAAATATAAGATCAAAGTTAAAAGAGTAATCTAGAAATAGTTCAAAACGTTTTGTAATGCTATAAAAATGGCTCGCGCTTATGCGTTCAATTTGAAAAAAAAAGTTGATGGAAACTCCTTGGTGACATTAACTTCTTGGATTTGCCCTATATCGTATTGGTAAAAAAATTGTTTTGTCCGATGTTATATCGGAAACATTCGCCTGTAATGTAATGTTCAGAGCCGAGCATTACATCAGTAAGGGAGGAAAACCGAGCATTACAGTGCGCAATGTCTGTAATATTTAACCTGAAATGTTACATTACAGGCGAATACTCGCCAGTCAGGGAGGCAGTATTGTAACGTAATGCTCAAAATCGAATCTGTAAAATTACATTACAGGCGAATGCTCTGGGTGAGGGAGCACATTACGATATGAGAGTAGATAAAATCTATTATTTTTTCTGATTCCATTTGAAATATTATTTACCAGTCTTTACTAGTGAAATTTGCACTCATTGTATCGAAGTTTCTAGCTAAGTAGTTAGCTATGTATGTAACCACTGATGTGGTGATCCACTCTCGCGCATGAGTTGCACCGTCTAACCAGATTCCTGTATTTTCTGCATCGCTATTTGAAATTTTAAGCATCTGAAAAGTTAAAAGTGTTCGTCAAACAGTAGGTACCTATCTATTATATCGCCTCTTTCTCAAGTGTATAATAATAGTATTTTCTTGAGAGTATCGGGTTTGTCTTCTTTTGTGTGTTTTATTCTTTTATTTTACGAGGTTATTGTATTACTAAATTCTTTCTGTTTTGTATGATATTAAAACGTTATTCATTGCCAGTTCATTTTAATTAATCTCAACTGCGGTGGATAACATATTATTAAACATGAGGCATACAATTTTACAGAATGTAACCATGATCTACAGACCTTTATATCTCTCCCTTCCACAGATCTTCCAATTACGGACACTGTACATGTCGATGGAAAAGCAGTTTCTAACTGGGACAGAAAATGATAAACGACCGGAAGTGGATAAAAGTCTTTCCAATCTAGATCACGTTCTGGAAATAAAATTACATTGTTTGATATATCTTTATTTATATAATTCTTCAGTACGTGTTTATGTCACTGAACTCCTCCTAAACGGCTGGGTTTTTTTTTTTTTTGGGTGTTTTTGAATGAGTTCACACTTGGACCGGTAAAAAAAAGAAGGAAAAAAAAATACATTTATTTAGCACAAAATAAAAGGCACACAACACAACATATTGTACTACAAGTAAAAAAAAAGAAAGAAAAACTAAAAAAGTGTAAAGTGCGTTGTAAGATATTAGCAGGAATGTGTGCCTCGCGGCTGCGCCAAATAGGCCCAGTTCAGCAAAAATCAGACATCTAGTCCCTGACGCTGGGTAGGTGGCGCTGCGATCAAGTTCAAGGAAACAGGATAACTAGTCCGGTCTGCTAGTATTTTATTTAAATATTCTATTCTAACCGCTTAACGTAGACCACAAAGATCCAAATTAGTTATAACTAGACTCGAACTATTTTCATATAGTTCAATAGATCTTCTTTTCTACTTGTCCCTCACGGGCAGAAAAGAAGATCTATCGACCCTGACATAAAAAAAAATACAATAGTCGTACTATATTTAACACAACTAATTATCTACACTAGCTACTAAATTGAATGACTAACTAACTATACAAATAAATACAAAAACAAAATACTACTTAGGCGTCGAAGTAATCGTTCGCATCATATGATTGTTTATAAGCATTTTACTGTATATGGAATTATTTAAAATATTATAGTCGTACTCAGAGGTGATCGTACACGGCCACTCGAGGCCGGACGGGCGCGGCGGATGGAGCCAGCGTATGTGCTGGAATCGTTCACTATCACGACGAAACTGATACTCCTCTCTCGAAAGAGTTTTTCCACTTGGATGGCCCGCTGACCCTCCACCAGCACTTCCATAGAGCTTAGAGTCTCTTTGTTGATAATTATAGCTGGGGAACAGAAAAAGTGTTCTAAGAAACTGTAAGGCTCGGGTGTCTTTAAAACGTCAGACGCTAACGACAGCGTGCGGTGACGTCACGACAGACGACCGTAAGAACCTGTGCACACGATGCGTTGCGGCGCCGCACCGCAAAGATTTCACCGCACTGGCGGTCACACAAACAACTAAGCGGTGCCGCTCCGGTACTGCTCCGGCGTTGCAACGCGTACACCACTCTGCCTCGTCTCGCGGGCTGCAAGTCCGGTGTACGTGCGGTGCGACGACGGAACGCACCGTGTGGTATACCATGGATATTTATATGTAGGGCGCCGCAGCGACACCGCTCCGGGCGGCGTGCATCGTGTGCACAGGCTCTCAAACCGCCGGTTGCCGCCGTCGCAAATGTCCGGCACGGGTGGCGTGTGAGCGAGACCGCGCCCGTGTGTTTAAGAACATAGCATTCGGCCGTCGTTGGTGACAGATGGCTACACGTCATCGTTCGCGGTCGACGTGTGGTCAGATAAACCGCAGCCTTAGTAACTATGGTTGAAAATTTAAGTCCGCCCCACCATGCACACAGTTCAGTTCAGTAACAGTTCTGTCATAGATCCTGCTTGTCACAGGGTTGCAGGTAGACAAGTAGCTTCTTCATCTACTTTCGCTTATTTGTTGATCAGCATCCACGCGTACAAATTGAGGTCTTAGAAGTTGGGATACAATAACTTTTTCTTCTTCCCTTGCCACTAAGAAACGAAAATATACGGCCACTTACCACCTTTGCTGTCCAAGCTTTTCAAAAAGGTCTTTTGACCCTCTCTCGAGCAATGTACCTCCCATATTTGATATCTAGCGTCTTTTCGTGCCACTTTGAATGATATGTTGACTATTAAACTAAAAGTTTTTAGTTTTTTTTATCTAAATTATTTTTGAGCTACAAAAAATTTAACAAACACGTGACATTTCAAAAATTTACTTGACTCAATATTGACACGACACAACGTAATATAGACCATAGATAATACACTTAAATACATAGACAACGTTAGTATAATAGAGACAGGCCTACAAAGAGACCACCTTTTTAGGGTTCCATAGTCAACAAGGAACCCCTATAGTTTCACCATGTCCGTCTGTCTGTCCGCGGCTTACGTCAGACACTCTTAGTACTAGAAACGTTAATCACGCCGATAAAGTGGTAAAATAAAATATTTTTGTTTTTGGGTACCTCCCCTACACGTAAAGAGGGGTTGGGTTTTTTATTCTCGTCTATCCCATGTTGTTGGGTGTCGTTGGAAAGGTCGTTCAAAAAAAAATTGTATGTATGTATGTGAAAACCATTTTTCAATGTAGGGATGCGTTTGCGAAATATTAAGCTTTAAGGCGACGATAACTGAGTTTTAATGATTTTATACTGACTGAAGATCACGTCTAAAAGCGTTAATGATTTGTAAAAAATATATGTTAAATTAGAGCATTTTCTTAATAACTTCATATACGAGTATTTTAGATTATGTTTTTAATACTTAGTGAAATTAAGTTGTAAAGTTATGTCTAACACGGATACAAAACTGAGAATCACGCAAAATCTATGAAGCGTATTTATCCAAAACCTTGACCATTTTAAAGATAATTTTATAATTGATCTTTTAGTATACGTGTTTTATTAAAATACCTTTTGTTTTATGTATAATATATTAATAATGCGTCTAACAGCGTGGGACAGCGCTTCTGGATGGCCGAGTCCTATTACTGGCTGGAGGTACGACACCTAGCCTGAGCTCAGTACAGAAAGCGTATGCTAACTACTCAAGGTTACTGGCATATGCGTCTTAAAGCAATTTTTTTTCGACTTACCAGCTTAATGGCTGTTATTGGATGTGTGAAAAAAATTACGGCAGTAATATGTATGTATAACGAAATTAAAAGGAAAACTATCGCAGCTAAGCAGTATGCTTTACAAGTTAACGAGTAATAATCGACCAACTTACATTTGCAGTTGGAATGTATGGGAGAACATGTTTTTCAACTACAATGTTAAGTTTTTTCTTGGGATAAATTCATCCCAACTACGAAATCCTTCATTGTGCGTGGTCCGACACGCTCTTGGCCGGTTTTTTCACTGGCGTGACCAATCTGCAAATCGATTACATATTATTTGCTCAAAACCCTCAGAACATAAAATAAATAGCAGCCCAGTGGTAATGGCCCCGACTAACAAGTTTTAGGTCATTGGTTCGAACCTTGACTATGCGCGGCATGCAGGCACTTTACTTATAATTTAAACAGGCATGGCACTTTACTTTGTGAAATGTATTTCATTATCACTGCTCTCAAAACGATGAAGAAAAACATTGAAAATCAATGAAAATCAATCTGATGAAACATTTTAGAACCAAAAATTCGGCGACATTTGATATCCACCAACCCGTCTGCCCCGAGTAGTAAATTACACCCCACTCTCTCTCACATTGAAGACACTTGCCCCATCAGTGATAACATCATAGGCTGAATATGAAAGTAGCAGATGATAATACCTACATAATACTACCATATTTTTCTTTTCTTTTTAAGGTTGGATGACCAATTGACCACCCTCATTTCAAAGTGTTTAATGTGTAATTGTAACGAAGAATTGTGACTCAAAGCTCGCGAGCTGACTCTGGCGAGCTGGCTCGATAATTACATGTAATCAGATATTTTCTGTAAGCGCTCCGCTCGCCCTCGTCTCGCCTATGCACTCCCCACTAATGAAACAGAAACCTCCTACCATTGTTGTGTGGTGTTGAAATACTCACTTTGCTTTCGTTTTATGTGAGTCTGACATCTTCTAAGAACGAATCAGGGTAGGTCCGTCATGTCGTCGTATGTGGAATACAATGCCATCCATGTACTGCAAGGTACAACAAAGTCATCGTCATCATAATCCATCATTCCAGCCGAAAAACGTCCACGGCTGGAAAAAGGCCGTCCTCCCCAAGAGTCGCCACATCGACCGGTCTTACGCCTCTCGCATCCAGCGGATTCCTGCGGCCTTCACAAGCTCATCGAGCCACCATGGTACAAAAATACAGAAACGAAATTAATAAAAACTAATAAACAGTCAAGAAGAGTCGATGAACATGGTTGGTCATGTACCCAAATACACCAAAAAAAACACCGGCGAACCAAAGAATGTTAGAAACATTAGTAACTGCTAGTTACTCATAGCAAGTTGTACCAGCAAACTGGGTTACTTGTGTGCAGCCGGTCAGCCAATCCATTCTATTTAATGCCACATGAGTATAACCTTTGCAATCCCTGCTACCCGCTAAGTAAATAACCCAGTGCTGAAGGACCCATATTTTGAGGTCAATAAAAGCCGAGCTGTGTTAGTATCATAAGCTGATCAAAATTCACAGCGAATGACAATTCGGGGAATGATTCAGTTTTAACTTGGTCGGCTCAGCGTCCATGGAATCAGCTACTCCATGGGATGTAGGCTTCAGACAACAAACGCAACTGGTTTTAAGAGTTACTAGCGTGTAGGGCGGATTCTTATAACGGATCTTCACGAGACTAGTAATATGTCATACGAAGTATCAATCAGTAAGAGGTAGAAGTGGCTCACGTAGGATAGAAAGATTTGGACGGAAAAAGGACAGGGCCTTTGGCCAGCAATAGGACAAAAATAAGACATAGACAAAGCTACTGAACTTAAACAACTGAAACAGTAACAAATATTAAGATGGAAACAAAAAGTAGGGACAAGATCTGTCGGTATCCCGCTAACCAGCCGGTGGACCCCAAACTGCGACCCGCCCGACTGTCACCTCGGCTCGGTCTTACGCGCGTTTATCTTTTTAATTGTACACCCTCGCCCCCCTTCTCCCCCCCTCGCAGACTGCCTCACACCAGCGCTTGTTACTACCTCGTTAGATTTAGCGAATCACTCATACGTCTACTTATTTATTTCTTGAGGAAGATTTAGGTTCGCTGTTCTTCTTGAAGGATTTTTTTGGTGTTAATTATTTATGTTTTTTCCTCGTGGAAGACACATGAGGCAAGTATATTGATAAACATGTCCAGTGTATATTTTATTGTGTATTTTGGTTTTTGTCTGCCATTGGTACAATTAGCAGGGTTTGCTTCAATAGGATTCTAGTCATGTTGGCAAAATTTATAAGCTGAACAAATTTTATCGCGATACTTTCCTATAGGTACTCTAAATTTGTTTAAATAGGTACTACACCACTTTTTGGTTTGCTTACCACAATGTAGGTATCTATCTGTTCTACACTCTACTTTGGTCCGTTAGTTAACTAATTAAAGTATTTAAACGATTTTCTTGCAACTACCTATTACCTATCACTGAGCTATTTATTTCTGCTGGATACCAAGTGAGATTAGAGAAACTTTATTCTGTGTCACAAAGAAATGTTTTTTCAAATGAATTCCTAACACTGCCGCTAAAACTATACAAATCGTTATTGCAGTTCCTCTCCTCATTATTTCTTACTCATAAGGCCTACTTTACTTTGATTTAAACGAAATAAACAAGGATTAACAATTAGTCGCAAAATGTACGCACCAACGCTTAGTGGGTGTTCAGGGGTGGTAAATCGGTAGACCCGCCCGATGCAAGAGAGATCAGAAGAATCACACGTAATCTTTCTTGAGGAAATAAACACCTGTCGTAGAAAATAGCAATTATGGGGAAAATAAGCAAGCAAGCTTAGACCATTTATCGGTAACGGTCTAAGGATAAAATGTAAAGCTTTGTCTGTGAGTAAAATAAAGCAAGTATCTACTACAATTTATTTGTAACTATCTGCGCCCGCCGGTTTCACCCGCGTAAGTCTCGATCTCGTGAGAATATCAAGATAAAAGGTATCCTATGTCCTTCTCCAGGCCATGGTCTACCCATGTGCCAAATTTCACCAATTTCCGTTCAGCCGTTATAGCGTGAATGCGTAACAAACAATAAAGAAAAAGTCACTTTCGCATTTATAATATTAGTTAGGATAATATCAGCATCAGGAGGGGCTCGTGGCTAAATGCTAACAGCCCTACGGGGCCATCGAAGGTTCAGTTATACGCTTACCGCCGTCGGTTCGTGGAAGGATGACCAACCTTTACATATCGAGACGACGAGACCCCTCCCTGCCTCAGAAAAAACGCTAAACCGTTGGTCCCGGCCATCATTCGTAGATCTTTGACAGTCGCTACGGGTAATCAGAAGCCCAAAGGTCTTTTTTTTTTTTTTTTTTTTTTTTCATTTTTTTTTTTCAGGATGGGAAATCATCAAATGACTTCTCCCGCTCTGGGCAGAGCGAGAGGGTGTGTCAGACTTTTACTGACTAAAACCCACCCGTGTTCCTTCCGTTGCCTGTGTGCCGGGGCCGCGTTATCCCGCAACCCCAGCAGGCATTGGTCTTTCGACCCCGTCGGTTGGTGCTGACATCTCTTTGAGGCGCGCGTGGAACACAACGCGCCGTCGACACGGGCCTGGTCCTTATCGGACGGCGAGCTGCCCATTGCTCACCGTCCGCAGGCCCGCGCCTACGGTGGCCGGAAGTCGGCTCTCGACTCCCGACGCCCGGGGCGTCTCCTGCGGCGACTAGGGCCGCGAGGGCGTGCAGCTTGCATCTCCCTCGCGCGCTCCGCCTCCTCCTTCGCGAACATAACTGCTTCGCAGAAGGAGGTGACGGCCTCCCATGCACTCTCGCTCCGAACCATGGCCTGAACCAGGGCCGGACGCGAGAGATCGCCGCCACCGATCGCCTCCGTGAGGACACGGCGGTGCTCCGCCCAAGCCGGGCAGACCTCCACCGTATGCTCCACCGTGTCCTCCGGGCGATCCACACAGTGGTGACACCCGGGCGTTTCCTCCCGCCTTACGCGGAACAGGAACCTCCCGAAACAACCGTGTCCGGTGAGGACCTGCGTCAGGCGGAAGGTGAGGACGCCATGGCGCCTCTCAAGCCACTCCTCAAAGAGGGGACTTATCGCCGCAATTGTGGCGTGCCCAAGCCCAAAGGTCTGGCAACCAGTCTTATCAAGGGGTATCGTGTTACTCAATAACTGGGTCGTGGAGGTCAGATAGGCAGTCGCCATGTAAAATACTGATATTTAGCTGCATCTAGTTAGGCTGGAAACCGACCCCAACATAGTTGCGAAAAGGCTAGGCAGATTGATTGATCAGCATGGACTGATTGATATTATTACAACTAAACACAATATTGACATAAGCGAAATGTATACAAAAAAACATCATATTTCCCAATCTTGACGTAATGGTCCTTCTGCTAATGTCTGTGTCGTGACTCTGCTTTGTTTTTCATTAGACGCTGCTTATGGGGTCCGTCGTCGCAACGCTAAGCACTTAACTGCCATCCCTGACTTAGTATTCAATGAGAAAAACGTTTTAACGATCTCTTTGAAATCAGATGAGGCTCAGGTCTATCGTGACTGGAATTCTGCTAAGATGTCTGTAATCTGTGAACTGAAATATGGAATAAGGTTTGGTGCAGGGTTAAGGCTGAGTTTCCACCAGAGATGAGCGAGGATGCGTAGCGAGGGATGTGTGTGAAACTAACTAATAACATCGCTTCACTGTCATAGTTTGAGCTAAGCTAACGTTGTTATTGGTTAGTTTTCGAACATTCCTCGCTACGCATCCTTGCTTATCTCTACTGGGTACGCAGCCATTAGGCTGCGTACCTAGTCATCTTCGGAGACTTGAAGTCTCCGAAGATGAAGTAGAGAGCCGAGCATAGAAGATAGTTTAAAGACTGCAATAGCTACGTCCACACTGGACCTTTTTTTCGATCATCGCTGGCATGTGTCAAAGCGCATTCAACAGTGCATGTGACGTTTCAGTTAAAGCGTAAAGTGCGCTGTTAGCATGCGTCCCGCGCTCGGTGGGATTCGGTGCAATAAATTCTGCAATCTTCATAAGTTGACCGAAACAGACCATTAACGTGAACAGTTGCATGCGTTTTGATGCACACAACAGTTGAATGCGCTAGACCAAAATGATATCGAAAGATGAAGATGAAAGTTGAAGATGAAAAGGGTATACTGGTGACATAGCTCAAAGCTGTAACTACACTAATGCACTTTCAACATGCGTTTCAACTTGCGTAGGTACATGCGCCATGTGGGCTTTCGGGGTAATGAATGCGTTAGCGCAAGCATCACTTCATGCACTGACGTGTGTGGTAACGCGTACTTTTTTTTAGACGCAAGTGAGTGCATCGGCTGTTGCATGCGCCTCAAGGTTTGATGCATGCGCTATTGCCATCTTTGGAGGATACACAACGGCGCAAACGCATGCGTCTGGATCAATAACGCAAGTTGAAAACGAATATTGTAAGCGCACGAGTGTAGATCGGTACAGCAATTAATAGGATGGTCATCTTGGTATTTTATTATTCTAGAATTATCTAGTGCTCAAGCTAGAATATCTGTACTGTAACCAGAAAAAGAGGCTGTTAAAAATCCAATCTAAACTATTTTCTATTCATAATTTATTATTTTATTATAAAACTCTGTCAGTATGTCACATGTATGTCACCAATATTTCTCACGTCTTCATACGACACACGTCATTTGACGAAACTTGCTTTTATCATGCTTTTTTTTGCCATAATGTCATCACATAAAATCTAAAAACACCCATTGCATTAACACAACACTTTGTTTAAATAATGGACCCATCAGAAGATGATGCGCAAAACAAGCTCTGTAGCGTCACAGCCGATATTCCATTCGAAATACGTCTTCGTTGCCTTAGTTTTTAATCATCATGTCTAAATCAGCAAACCATCCTAACATCTCGTCGACTCGAAAGGATTTCTATCGAAAGTGTCGCGTACCATACACATCTCGCGTCCCATACGTACCTCAATCGATAAGGGAATCAAATTTTTATGGTCCTCGAAGTCAGAAGTACGACGGATACATCGAGTTATTCGACGACAGTGATGATAGTGATGGCAGTGAACAAAACACAGCCAGCCGCAATAAAGCCTTTAATCAAGAAAATCTAGCTACTCGTAAAGGCAGAAAATATGATCTTAAAACACTCCGAAATATACATGAGAAGATTATTCATGAATTCAAGCCCCCGGGTAAACCCATCCTACACTGTTTTAATACACAAGCAGAAGGCAAGAATGTCAACAATCCGCTCACCGCAAAGAAATCGGCTCCTATAAAGAAGATAAGCTTTGCTTTACCAGGCAAGTGGTTTGATTTTTAGGAACGTGGATATTAAGACAAAAACTAGCCCTTAAGTCCAACCTTTATTTGATTTTTAGAACTCTGAGGAACTACTTACAGGGAACAAAAATCATCTACAAATAAAGTATCAAAATAGATGTTACATATCTTCGAATTTTTGGTTCTAGGACATGCCGGTTTCCTCACGATGTTTTCCTTCATCGTTTTAAGAGCACTGGTGATGAAACTATTTACACAAAGTAAAGCGCCTGCCTAGGTTCGCACCCACAACCTACAACTTGTAAATCGGGGGCGTTACCACTGAGCAACCACTGCTCTAAATACCTCTACAGGGAACAAAAATCATCTACAAAAAAGTATGTTAGATATTAATTGTCATCGCTTATTTTTAGATGATAATAAACTTCTGGACAATGAACGTATGGACTGGAAAGACTACCATCCTCTCGAAGTAATATATAAATTCATGGATGATCTTGAAGCAGACTTCCCCTCTATATGCACCACCGGTTCCATTGGCCATTCTGTAGAAGGACGGCATCTAAAAGTAGGGGATCAAGAACAAACTATTTATTTATTTAAACTTTTTGCAACGTAAAAAGAAGAACAAAGGCGGAGTTGATCTTTTTTTTTTTTGGAATTACTAAAATGTTTCCTTTTAACGTAACTGCCATGAGGTGGCTAAGTTTAGCAGAGGCATATTCTATTCCCTATTTGTTGGCAAAAACACACACAGCTTCATAGTCGAAACAGAAGCAGTGGAATATCGATGACATGGGGCAAGTGCCATCTGCCTTCCACAACCCAATTGGTTGGCAAAACCGTTATTCTCAAGCCGTTGTCTCTCTTTCGGTTTTTTAAGAAAGGAATAGTGCTTTATGTGTGAGACAACAGGGAATAACAGTTTAACGTGCAATTTTAACTTATAAAGTGTTGATATGTAAAGTTCAGTCCATATGGTTATGCCTGTGGATTAAACGTGGCTAATGCAGTTAAATCTCGTATTTTTATCCTCTCGAACAACTGTACCTCATTTTCTTTGCTCCAATGCTAGATTCTAAAGATTTCGAACAGCAACGCGAGCAACGTAGCAGTTTGGGTGGACGCAGGCATACATGCGCGTGAGTGGATCGCTCCCGCTGTCAACACGTACATCGCAAACCACATCAGCAGGAACTTCGAAACCCTTCCTGAAAGTGTCACAAATAAGGATTGGTAATATGATATGTGTATTGTTTTTGCCCATACAGAATAGAATAGTGTTTCACGCTGCCACTTCTGAAGATTCCATAGAAATACGCAGAAATAATCCACCATAGACCTTTGCTTCCCAGTAGACGAGATCAAGAGCATCGAGAATTAAGAAAAATCCCATTTTAAACAACAAAAAAAAGATTAATCAGGCCTTAAAGTATGCAATATAATCAACTAAGCCTATCGCAGTCCACTGCTGGACATACCTGGCCAGGCTGCACCAAAACACCCTGACCTCAGCCTTCCACATCCAGTCTGTCGCAGCTACCTTCGTCTGTCCATCTACCTGAGGGGCCTCCCACACTACGCTTGCCGATACGCGATCTCCACCCCAGGACTCATATGCTCCAACGGCCATCGGTCCTTCGACAAACATGGCCAGCCCACTGCCACTTCAGCTTGCTTACTCTGCAAGCTATGTCGGTAACTCCGGTTCTTTTCCGGATAATTTCATTCCTGATTTTATCTTTCAAAGAAACTCTGAGCATATCCCGCTCCATAGCACGCTGACATACCTTGAATTTGTGGACCAGCCCAACTGTCAGTGTCCACGTTTCGGTACCGTATGTCATAACGGGCAGGATGCACTGGTTAGAACACTGGTTGGAAGACCTTAATCTTCAAACATTGCGGGATAGGGGACGAGAACACTTAACGAAGTTTTCCGAACGCTGTCCAACCCAACTGAATACTTATGTCGGCTTCTTTCTCAAAGTTGTGTCTACCGAGCTGGATGACTTGCCCTAGGTAGACAATTCAACATACTACTTCACAACTTCGAGAACCGACCCTTCGATGTAGATTGAAATCGGCAAGACGTGTGACTTGTACATGACTTTCATGTACAATTCACACGTCGTTATACATTGTATAATGTATATACATGAATTCATGCCGAGTCCAACCCACCGAGAGGTTCCATTTACGCTGTGCTGCATCGGACTTAACTGTTCCAGTGTCTCCGTCATTATGACGATGTCGACGTAATATAATATTGTTGGTATTTTTTTTAATTCCAGGTACTTTCTTCCAGTAGTTAATCCAGATGGCTACCATTACTCGCACACCACAAATCGCTTGTGGCGTAAAAATCGTGCTTATCACAATGGTCTCCCTTCCGGAGTCGATCTCAATAGGAACTTCGGGTAAATCAATTGACCTATTATAATAAATGATGCACGTATACTGAAAGTTGTCATTCCTGTAATATGTTTTTGAATACAAACAGATAAATAGAAGTTACACTATCAGAATAAGTTGACCTCATACAGCATCCTGAGTGCACATACGTAGATAGATAACTCCCTCGCCATGCAGCACTATAGAAAAGTAACCTAAATTGATTTTTGTAGAAAAATAAAATAATTATGGAAGTAACGTTATTAATAGTTCATACCAATCACTATCGTTGAATTACTTCCATATTTGGTTACATTATAGTTTTATTTTTTAGAGTTGGTTGGGGTGGCAGAGGTTCATCAAATCAACCTAATAATAGTTTCTACAGAGGACCTTATCCATTTTCCGAGCCCGAAGCATCTGCTATGAGGGTAAAATATTTTTAATTCTTTACATCAAAATAAATCGTCGTGATGGCCCAGTGGTTAAGGCCTCGCCTCTCATGCACGAGGTTGTGGGTTCAAATCCAGGCAAGTACCAATGTGACTTTTTAAATTCATATGTACTTTCTGAGTTTATCTTGGACATTACTGACATCGGTGAAGGAAAACATCGTGAGGAAACCTGGACTAATATAGTTAATATAAGTCTGAAATCACCAACACGTCTTGAGCAAGCGTGGTGATCAATGCTCGTGCCTTCTCTGTATGAGAAGAGGCCTTTGCCCTGCAGTGGGACTGTAACAGGCTGGTATTATTTACATCAAAATATGTAAGGGTTCAAGTGCAGAATAAGGTTTGTTTAATTATTATATGAAGAAGTATATTGTAAAAAAAAACATACATACGCGACGAACATATAACCTCCTCCTTTTTGGAAGTCGGTTAATAACTGAGCATACTTCTTTATATCCCTCCAAAAACAAAACGTGTTTTTTTTTATTTAAATCTAGCCCAGTCAATAACTTAATCAAACATCGCAAATTCTCATGTAATTACGATTTTTTTTATATGTTACGAAAAACTGCGAAATTCTGGCATTTTTTTTTTGAAAAAATATACCTTAAAGACGCGTTTTTAGGTATTTTTGCGGTATATTTTTTTAAAGCAAGCTAAATCTGATACAATCTGAGCCCAATCAAGCACTCTAGGTCTTTTAGTTGCATAGATACAGCTAGTCAAAGATGGGTATTTTTTTTCAAAATGGGAGAGTAGTTACGATTTTAGGTCATTGCCAATTGCCATTATTGCCAAAACTCGTACCGTTAATTATATCATAAATCATTTAAGCAAATATCAACAGCACATTGCAAAAAACATAAGCTTTATTATACACACATATTTATCGCCACCATTCACCAAAACACAATAATCATAATACATTCAAAATTAATACGATAAACACACAATCTAATCAGCCAACAGAAAGCGTCGGAAAACGCCGACTATCCAACACCTACATTTACATAGACGGTCCAAATGATCACTGGAGTGGATTCCCGCGATCATTTGACTGTAATATTCCGTTGATGCCGAATTCGTGTCATCACCATTCCATGCAGAGATTAAACTGCAAACAAGGTTTAGCCGTAAATCATTTTCGAACGATTTTATATCATCCTGTAACAATAAATTTAATTCGCGCTTTTAAGCATTACCTGCGAAGGATGTTTCATTATGCCAGTAATTCTGTTAACTTTGAAGTATGTACGAGTAGTTCGATATTGAATGCTTTAGTATAAAATACGAAGCAAAGCAATCGGTACAAATAATATGGTTTATTCTGAAAGTACTTTTGGTATAGCTTCTCCACTCTGAATAGACGCGCTCCACTACCGCATTACCCATAGAAATCCGCATTACTGTGTGCATAAATGCCGAGTGGGGCCCGTCATTTCAGAGTGGACAAGCTATAGATACTATTAAATTGCCATTATAACATGGATTTTATGTAGCTATTTAAGTTTAGAAAATTAAGCATCTTCTTTCCTTTCTTTGACTTGAGTTGTTGACCAAAATAATCAAACACAAATGATGGTTTCTGGTTATAATTGCTACTAGAGTGTATCTAGGAATTCTAGGACCTTTTCTTGTTAAGTTTTTGGGCTCAAATTACAAAAGAAGGGAAGAAGGGAGGCCTTCGCCCTGCAGTGGGACACAACAGACTCATAATAACAATAAATAATTGTTTTGTCTAATTTCAGGACGCATTGTTAAACTCAGGAATAAAGTTTCAAGTGTATATAACACTGCATAGCTATGGACAAATAATAATATTCCCGTACTCCTGTACCACAGAAATGGCCCCCGACTATGTTCACCTGCTTGAAGGAGCCACTGCAATGTCAAAGGTAATCATTTAATCAAAATGGTTGTTACATCGTAAAGGCATTTCCTAAATGACAGCAACCTTTGTTTTTTAATGAATAAAAGTTCAGTTATCATTGGATGAACTTACTCATTGTTTTGACTAGCAACAAATTATTTTTTGTCTAATACCTTTTTAACAAATATTATTCATAAAGCAAACACATGAACTTATCTTCAATTTAGTTGTATCGGAAACTGATACTGATTCTGTTTGCTACCATCAGGCCATCTATAACACCAACGGCGAGACATATAAGGTGGGCATTTCAAGAGACGTCATGTACGCAGCCGCGGGCACCAGCAACGACTTTGCACATGGTGGTGCCGGCATTCCTTACTGTTACCTCATCGAACTAAGAAGCAAAAAACATAAATTCAAATTACCAAAAGAGGAAATAGAAGACACCGGCAATGAAATACTAAGTAGTGTTCTAGCGTTGATGGAATTTGTTGAAACGTATAGTTACCAGAATAAAATTGACCAGAAAGTCGATTTACTATTGAAGAAGAATGACTCTTTTGAGGGGAGCTGTTCTTTCGTGAACAAAGCCAAAACTCACCTGAAGCAATGCGCGTCTTACGAAAAGAAACACTATTCTTACCTAAAACAGAGTGATTCTTTAGTGAAAACACAAAGTTCTTACGTTAGATTGACCCACTTCCCCGGGGAAAGAAATGATTCTGTCGAAGAATCAAGTGATGCTGAGTGGTCTGATTGTATCAACTCCAGAAATAAATCCGTGGTGGAGGTCATCAATACTTCAGAAAAGGAAACGACACCCGCTTCCTTTTCTGAATACAAGAAATGTAACGAAAATAATGACTCAAGTGCTCCTTTTCCCCTTTATTACGATTCATTCACCCAAAAACCAGAATTTTATAAAAATGTAAGTAATTCAACTGATTCTTACGTGAAGCATAACAAAGTCAGTGATTCAACTGATACTTACGTGAAGCACAACAATGTAAGTGATTCAACTAACCCTTACGTGAAGCATAACAATGTAAGTGATTCAACTGACTCTTACGTGAAGCACAACAATGTAAGTGATTCAACTAACCCTTACGTGAAGCATAACAATGTAAGTGATTCATCTGACTCTTACGTGAAGCATAACAATGTAAGTGATTCAACTGACTCTTACGTAAAGCATAACAATGTAAGTGATTCAACCGACTCTTACGTGAAGCATAACAATGTAAGTGATTCAACCGACTCTTACGTGAAGCATAACAATGTAAGTGATTCAACTGACTCTTACGTGAAGCAGACCGAGTCGCTAACGGCAGATTCTTACGAGGCATGGAAAAGTTTTTTCAAGCGCAAAAACGATTTTCACGAAAAGAGAAACAATTTATTACAGAGTGGCGCTACTTTCGTCGCAGTTGGCGTTCAAAGGTATATTACATTTTATATATCTATTTAAGTAAATGATGAACAAAGTAGAAGTCTTGCATGTTCTAAATTTTACTCTTTTGTTTGTGAGTTGACCAATATAATTAATTAGAGGTATGAGGGTGTAAGGTTCATTAATACTCTGTAGAAAAGGGCGAATCCTCTGACCAGACGGGTGCCGTGTCTGGCGGGCAACTGCCCAACGATTGATGTCGGAAAGTTTTATACGTATATGTCGATAGCGCGGTAAACTTTAATTGCGCGATGCAGGATTTTATGTGACGTCAGGATTTTTGTGTGACGGCAGGAGTATATTATTGCTTTAAAGATCAGTGTAACAGTTTGATGATTTCAACCATAGTATAGTTTCAATTTCCTGGGTGCACATAGCATAAATCGCCGTTAAAAACGTTTATGAGAATCAGCAGTACCTACTCATCATCTGCCTAGACTGTTCACGTCAATGGTGGGGTCAGCTTCCAGTCTAACCGGATGCAGCTGAATACCAGTATTTTCAATGGATCGACTACCTATCTCACCTCCACAACCCACTATGTAATACGATTCCCCTTGGTAAGACTGGTTGTCAGACTTTCGGGTTTCTGACGACCCGTAACGGTCGTCGACAGTCTGACAAAGCTCCACGAATGGCCGGAACCAATGGCTTAACTTGCTTTCCGAAGCACGTAGTTGGCATATAAAGATGGTCACCCGTCCACGGACCAACAGCGGCAAGCATAGCTTAACCTGAACGATCAACCCGTGCGGCTGTTATTACTTAGCCATAAGCCCCTACAGAAACAACAGTCCTACTACCTAATAAAATTCGTGCCGCTGAAAGTGACTTGAGCGCATCGCTTCTGTCACGGACCACCTTCAAAGCCGTCCGTTGTATACGACATTTGTATTATGTCGTAGTGCGAGTAAACGGAGACGCGTTTGGGTTGTATGAAAAGGTTGATATTGCTACCTCTAACAGCGGCTGCCGACGCGTCTCCGAGCTCTGTGACTGGGAGATTTGTCCAAACTGATAAGGCAAATACGAGATCCACTATACCTTCTTGTTTTACAATAGGCATAGCTTATGACCTGGTACACTGAGTGAGGACGTAGGATTTGGGATAAGCGCAAGGTAAGAGATGCCATTTTCAAGGTGTTGCACACTCTCAGGCATTTCGGATTGGTGGTCATTATTTACTTATTTCATAGCAGTACGAGAGCCCACGACCAAAATCATGTCGCATCGTTTTACGGCCAAAACCGTAAAAAGTCGCTAGTTTAGATGTGTTTATTACGGATCAGAAAGTCGCAGCTTTCAGCTCTGCTATGTCAAAAAATTTGGCTGATAGTTATAGAATAGAAAGTATTTATTTCAGACCGGAGTCCATAGGGTTAGTAACAATTTTACTTAAGTTCTAGTGTTAGTAGGTTACAGACAAGAAAATATACAATTAAAATTCAGCATGGAGCCGCATCCACCTCCGCAACATCGGGGAGTCCCACCGATCTGCGAATACGCTGAGAATACTGTTGGTGCTGCCGCGAACACGAGTCATCAGGGATGCACATCTATTTCTAATAATGGCTGCAAAACCATCAATATTATTATCTGCAAACATCCCTGACGCACTACTACGCCACGGCAGCCGCAGCAGCACTCTCAGTGCATTATTGTATTGAACGCGTAGGTCGCTGTATGTCCGCTGAGTAAAGTTGACCCACAGGCCGCACGTGTAGAAGGACTGACAGTAAGCTTTGAAAAGCGTTATTTTAACTGGCTTCGTACAACGTGCAAACCTGCGAGCCAGCATGTTACAACGGATGGCCAGCGACCTACGTTCCCTTTCAATGTCACAATTATCCTTAAGATCTTCAGTGACCCAATGACCCAGATACTTAAACTTGTCCACCCTTCGCAGCGGTTCTCCACAAAGAGCGACAGTTGGAATACATGAATATGTCACATTGCCTGCTTTAAAAACCATTAGTTCGCTCTTTGTGACGTTATATTTGAGCCCATGATTCACCGCATAGCATTCGCATATAGCGATCAGTTGCCTCAAAGCACCAATCGATGGGCTCAGCAACACCATGTCGTCAGCATAACTAATATTGTTAATGCACACTCCGTCAATATGACATCCGACACTGGTGCTGCCGAGCTCAAGGAGCAGCCGGTTCATGTATAGGTTGAAGAGCCTGGGAGAGCTGAGTCCCCCTTGCCTCACTCCGCACTCCAACCGATACACGTCCGAGTGCGAACCATTCCACTTCACGCTATTGCTTTGACTACTATACCAGTACTTAAATATCGACACTATTTCAGATGGTAAGGTAGTTTCACATTCGAGTTTACGCCACAAAACTTCGTAACATACAAGATCAAACGCCCGTGACAGATCCAGAAAACACGCAAAAATAGGAGTCTTCCTGTCTGTATAGTATTGGACAGTCTGCTTGAGGCACAAGATTGCACTCTCAGTTGACAGCCCAGGCTTAAAACCGAACTGGGCGTCATGTAGTTCGAGGTGTTTAGCCAAGTGCTAAATATTGTTGCTGTTATAGATACGTCTGATATTAAAATGTCCATAGGTTGCTTCATTTTATTACAAAAAGTTTGTTTTCAGACATTTTGCGCGTCACATGTGGCATAAGCAAATTTTCAAAATTGTTGAAAAATTCAACCGTCCTGTCTCATAGCAACCTGGTTACCATAGAACCAAATTTTGCTGCCGGAATTACGAAACCTCAGACCTTCAGACCTTTTAAACGTCACCTATAATTCCAAAAACGAAAAGAACATTTCGGAGTCGCCCGGCAAACGCGCGGTGCTTATTACACTCCTATTCCTCAATACAACAATGATGAGCCCGACAATGATTAAAAACAATTAAATTTTTCTTTTCAAAAGTATTTCTCAAACGTTATCCCAGTTTCCCTTTGTCCAATTTATTAAAAAAGTCCTTCAGTATCTGTTCGATGGTTTTGGGTAAGCTCTTCATCATGGTCTAATAAAACAAGGTCTGGCATTCCGGGACTAACACATGCTTACGTCACTATCCAGTTGCCACTTTCTTACAATAATACACGATTAAGGAAAGATTTTCAGCCACCATTCTGTTAAAAAAGTACAAAGCATTTAAATTGTCGTTTCGTGTGTCTAATCAAGTGAAACAATTCAATTTAAACATAAACCAACTTAATTGTTAATTAAAACCTTATTATTTTATCAGATTCGCACAGGTAATAAAGGTGGTTGGGGAGTTATTATTACAAACATCTGGTACCACAGATGTGATGACGTAGACTTGTGTCACCCACGTGACCACTGTGTCTCGGAATGCTATACCTGCGAAGTATATTATTAAACCATGCTCTTTATTAATCGTACGTAAATACCTACGATTGTTTTTACAATTTCTGCCTATAGAAAAGCTGTCTGATTAGTAAGGTATAAATATATCTAATATAATTTTTCAACATCTGGGCAACTTTTTTCTTCATGTGTAACAGTTTTCAGACGGAATGTTGTTAGCTATTGGTGAAATTTTTCTACACATTCAAAACGGTTTCAACACATAAGATACTTAACTTTTTTCTGAAAAATAATTTATTCCCATCAATTGACAATTGATGTTCACTTGAAAACAAGATTTTCAGACGGATTACTAGGGGCTTTTATTTTGCCTCATTTTAATTTTCTCAAATGATTTTCTGGGTACGCTTCTGGTGTCTGAAAATTTTGTTTTCAGTATCTAAAATCTATCGTTCAACTACATAGGGTGATTGGGTGATCCAAAATAACTAAAATGGTTAAAAAAAAACGATTTTATACGGTTTTGGTTGTAAAAAGATGAGGCAAAAATTTGGGTTATGGGCTCTCGTCGTCTCGAAATTATACCTAAAAAAAATTATGTGGTATAATTTCGTAAATAGGATTAAACCTAACTTAACAACCTCAAAAACTTGGCATTATAAAAAGTTCACAACCTTTGCAAAGAATCAGAGATGAAACCACTGTCAAAATAACTTTATTACAATGACAACCACTGTTGACAACCGCATTCTAGTTTTGAGTCAGATTGTCAGTAGTGCATCATTGTAAATAAAAATTTTCAATAATGTAGGTTCCTCTAAAAATCAACTTGCAAAATTTATTTGTGATCCATATACCTTATTATAACAAAAAACATTATTTCTACCGAAAAATAACGTAACTTCGACAAAGTGGCTCCGACAGAGCAGATATCCCAAATATGGGAAGTGAGATTCCCAGAAGAAGGTCAAAGACAGTTCGTGAAAACTTTGGACACTTTAGGAGGTGCGTACTAGACCTGACTGACGAAGTTCCCACAATCTAAAGGAGATAAAGAAAGTCGAAAATCATTTCAATGAAAATGTCTCGTTGGAATCTAAAACGTAAATCTTCCGAGGAAGATCGAATGAGGGTGGTATCAAATGACGACATTTTGGCTGGGATTCTCTTCTTCATATTACAGTTTGCGCAAGCGGCGAACAGTCGTCAGCGTCAGTACCATTTTTTCTTCTTTTCAACTATTAAATAACGCACAAACCTTTTGAAACTAAGCTTAATATTGTGTGTTTACAGCAATCAATATATGGAAAGAGGAACGTAGTTCAATGGACATAATGGTCGACAGCTCTAGGGCCGGCCAGGTGGCCGGAATATTGCACGAGAGAGATATTCCATATACCATAGCCATAACAGACCTAACCGCATTACTGAAAAAAGAACAGAATACTTCTGTCTCAATTAATTTATCCACACGTAAGAATAGAAATCAATAGTCGTTAGTAAACTGGCTTAATTTTATTCGGATTATTTTATTATAATCCTTGTAGTTTTTTTTTCTCATAAACATATTCATGGTAGATTTACGCTGTAAAAACAGTCGGTTCATGAGCAAGACATATCCATAAAACCATTGGTAAAGTTCAATAACAAACTAGTACGGAAGACATTAACCTACCCAATAATATCAATAAGTCTTGATTTCTTTAGCAATCAGCAGCAGCATGTACGCGTAACTTAAGTTATTGGCACGCATGCTGCTGAGCTCGACAATCAGCGTATTCATGAACAGATTGAAAAGTTTTGGTGAGGTCACCTCCCCTTGTCTCACCCCGCATTCCATACTCGCCTCACCCCATCTAATAGTGTTTCTTTGACATGAGTACACCTGCGATGTCATAATTATCTAAAATCTTGAGAAAGATGTAAGAGACACGAACATAATTGTGTCATCCTTTTCCCGAAGTACTCGGCAGTGTGCTAGGCTTAACCTAGTGGTTTCGGTCACCATTCCCAGCCTAAACCCTAACTCTGCCTTATGCAACTGTAAGTACTGATGTAATTATACGCTAAGCAAACTGTTGAGCATTTTAGAGACAACAGTGGCTAGAAAGGTTTGGATTTCGCAATTATATCTCTAGTCTTATTCGTAACAATAGGGACAATGTCCATTTTTGTTCTTTCGGTCGGCAAGTAAAACACAGAGGGAAAAACATTGACAGCACCCTCTGCATAATTATGAGGTCCAGTATGTTGAAGACCCTCGAAGCTGACTATCGTCGCTGTGTGAGTTTCCTCATTTCATACCCTTAAGACATGACTCCACGGGACCCAGTGACGATTTCCCACAAAAATGAAGATCGGTAATCATTTTGGATTCTGTAACACCATCAATGCTCACAGACAGGCACTATAGTTTTTCTTCTTAGCTCATTTTCAGAAGCTAAGGATGTTACATAATGTGCTACAATAACATCCATTTATGATTACGATTAGTCATTCAAAACTTATCTTCCTAAACAATACAAATTCTTAAATGATTCTATCATAGCGCACCAATTAACTAATTGAATTTACTTGCAACAATATTACATTCATTAGTGCTATTAACAAATTAAATTGTAATGAGCTCAATATCATCATACAGATTCGTACAAATTCGTGTGGTCACAAATATAATGATGGCTACAATAGAACGATTAGCGCAATGGAAGCACGTAATAATCGCCTGCCTTTAAAAGCGAATCATTTGTTCAAAAAAGAAGCATTCATCCATCATTACATGTACAATTAACACCAAAACCTTTAATATTTAAAACAAGTTCCAGTGCAGATAAATCAAAGTTAAGTTTAGAAGAACAACATTAAATATTTCTGTCCATATTGCAGCGAAGACCATGGATTGGCACAACTACCACACATTGGATACGATCTATGCTTTTTTGGATAGCTTGCAGGCTGAATATCCGTATTTGTGCTCTGTTCATGTAATTGGGAAATCAGCGGAAGGAAGGGATTTGAAGGTATTTCATGTTTTAATATATTGTTTCATAATAACACTGTAAATACTGTTTATTATTTAGAAATGAGGGAATCTACCAGATGTGGTCATGTAAGAGCGGTCGTTGTGCGAGGAGGTCTATGTTCGAAAACTGTTTCTTTACACAAATCGGTATTTCTAAATTATAATTTGCATACGCTCATACGCGTTACCGAGATGGGCGGTCGACATTGTTGCCATCGCGGATAGAACCTGGATGAGGGTGGCACAGGAGCGTGGGGATGGTACAAGAAAAGATGCCTTTGCTCACCAGTCGGGGAAGTTGGGCTGTGGATGATGACGATGATGATGATAATACTGGTCAGCGAAACTGAGTATTAACAACATGTTTACACAAAAATCTCCCGGTTGTGAAATGTCAGCAACAATGATGGGCAATTTTACGAAGAACACCTAAATATAACTAGACGTTCAATGACTACAGCAGTGTCTTTAATCTGTTTGCCTTTTTCAGATGCTTAAAATTTCTAACGGTAATAAGACAAACCCCGGAGTATGGTTGGACGGGGCCATACACCCACGTGAATGGATCAGCCCAGCCGTGGTCACCTACTTAGCAAACAACATCGTCAGGTCATTCAATGAAATGCCGGAAAGCGTCAGCAATAAAGACTGGTGAGGAAACTTCTCTTACTTCGTCCTATACTTCATTTTCATAATAACCTTTTGACTTAGGAAAGTTATCCACTAGCCATAATAGTACATTAAGATACAAGTGTACAAGTGTGTTGAAATAGTTATTTATGCTATAAGTGCGGAAGGTAGGTGATTTTCGACGAGTGGCAATTTTTGTATAAGTCGACACGAGTCGGAAATCATCTTACGCACGTGTATCATACAACGTTTTACTACGCAATGTGCGAGGAAAAAAAAAAAAACGAGCGAGCCTTACGGCAGACGCCTGCGATGAGTCACATCTAACATACCACGACGTATATAAATTCTTCGGCTTCGACTTCGACTTCGACTTCGACTTCGACCTTCGGCTTCGACTTCGACTTCGACTTCGACTTCGACTTCGACTTCGACTTTGACTTTGACTTTGACTTTGACTTTGACTTTGACTTCGGCTTCGACTTTGCATTTAGCTTTGACTTCGACTTTTTGATTTTGACCATTGTCATAATCATCGCCATCGTCATCATCATCATTCTGAAATAATAAAATCTCTGAGACGAGACGGCCTGACGACGGCCTCAAAAATTAAAAAAAAACAGAAAAGTAAAAAGCACTAGTGAAAAAAAGTGACACGCTCGACAACAACGCTCTTTTCGAGCAAATGCATTGTAAAGACCTTCACAATGCATTTGCTCGAAAAGAGCGTTTTCCAAGCAGTCAATTTGTGCGGAAAGTGTCACTTTTTTTCACTAGTGCTTTTTACTTTTCTGTCAAGTCAAAGTCAAAGTCATGAATTTTGTTTTTATCATTTATATACGTCGTGGTATGTTAGATGTTACACATCGCAGGCGACTGCCGTAAGGCTCGCTCGTTTTTTTTTTTTTTCGCACAATGCATAGTAAAACGTTGTATGATACACGTGCGTAAGATGATTTCCGACTCGTGTCGACTTATACACTCGCTCGCTTCGCTCGCTCGTGAGTAAAATTGCCACTCGTCGGAAATCACCTACCTTCCGCACTTATAGCATAAATAACTATTGCCCTCAGGATGATGGGTTGAACTTTTTCTGGCTTCATCCACGTGACTTTTTCTTCCACCTGGTGCCTGATCGCAGGTATCAGCTGTAGGAGATCATAATTTAATTATATCCCGTTTCTAATTAGGGCGGTATAAATCAGAGTTTAATTGAAACAGTTCAATAAAAGTCGTTCTTGTTGTAATATTTCGACATTCTATCTGCTGTAAAGAAACTGAATTTTTTTAGGACCGGAACAAACTGCTTTGACCAAAGAAAGCTTTTTAATACTCGGTTAATTTTTACAAAATAAATTAACAAAAATAAGTTTTTCTTTTTTAGGTACATTCTACCAGTGTTGAATCCAGATGGGTACGCGTACACTCACACGCACGACAGGATGTGGCGGAAAAACAGAGCGCACTACGGAGAACTCGTCGGTGTAGACCTTAACAGGAATTTTAGGTAGGTGAAATAGTGTTAAACTTCTATTTCATCTAAATCGTACAGTAGAGAGCTACAAGGATATTTTTGAAGGGTTCCGTAGTTGGGATGAATTTATCCCAAGAAAAAACTTAACTTTGTAGACGAAAAAATGTTCTCCCTTACACCAATATACGTCACGGTCAATTCTCCATCTGAAAATGTTAATTAAAATTACAAATTAACGATTTTCGAACATTCCTTTACTGCTGTGAGACCTTGCTTCTTGCCGAATTTCATGATTCTAGGTCAACAGGAAGTATCTTATAATTTATTTGTGAGTATCAAAAAATGTCGCGTAAATGACCGTCTTCTTTTATTGCGTTGTCTTAGAAGCTTGATTTATTTTAGGGCTCCTAGGGACCGTAGACCTACGTATTTGATATTAATTTCAACTTGATACCTCCACGCGTTTCTGATAAAAAGGGTCTTGACAGACAGACGTTTTTTGAGGTACGGAACCCTAAAACCAAGATGGCAGCATTAGTTTTCGAGTTTACCACGCGTCAAAAGAATCTACGCTAGCGTTAATATGAAACATGAATGTTTCATATTAACGCTCGCGTACTGTATAATTTTAAAAGGTTCAACTTTAGAAAGAGAATTGAGACAGGTACCTATGAGTGACAGAAATAACAATAAAACCGAAGTTTTTCTATAAATCCGACTCGCTAATATCTCCTGGGTACTGTAGACAGCCAAAATGGGGCCTATATTAATTAGGCTCCTCATTAAAAAAAGCTTATCCCAATTTTCTAGGCAAACTACCAAATTATCAAAAGGTTCTGCAATTCTGAACTAAAACATTTTTTTCTAGTTACGGTTTTGCAGAAAAAGGAGAAGAAGGCTCATCAGATGATCCTGGTAGCATATTCTACAGAGGACCGAAAGCCTTTTCTGAACCAGAGACCGCTGCAGTCAAGGTAGGCTATACAGTTCATCCAATGGTTTAACATAAGGATTTAAAACTACAACTTTCCATAACAACAATGATATCAGTGCGTTTGCCGCAATTGAGGCCCGCTTGGCTAAAGGTAAAAGCATACTTGTTAGCTAGTAGGTAGTGTGGTCTTTTGCAGCATGTTCTCCGTGTGTGTAAAATAATCATACTCTCTTCATTTTCATCAGCTAATTGTATGCTACTAAATAGCATCTGCTTGAAATTAGCACGCTTTTGTGCTTGATAGCACAATACACATGCTATGTGATCATAGCATGTGTATTCCAAGCGGGTTGGGTTTAGAAACGTGCCGCCTCACTAGAATGAATGTGAGTTTATTTGGGTGTTCTAGAAGGTTTCCTGAATCCTCCACAACATTTTTTTACCGAAGAACCATTTATATATATTTTTTTTTAGTTAGTTTAAAATAACTATTTTTTTACGGATGCAGATATATATAACTTGTCTGAATAGGGGTGCCCCAAATCCCGATATATCTCGACTTAGTAAAAAGGCAATAAGAACAAAAGTGAGTGAAGTGAGCTCGAGAGCTGGGGCACCCTGACTCGGACAGGTTAGGTTCCTTTAAACCCTGCAGACAGAAATAGGAGTCCCGCAAATCGGAGCTCTGTCGACTAAGCCTTTCTTAAAAAAAAAAACCATATAATATTCTTTTTTTTTATTGACTTTAACCTTCGAGACCTGTGAACTGGTGAGTGGGGGGATGATTTGCCCAGTTTCTCTTCTCCCTTCCACCTCCACACATTTCATTTATAAACCTTTTCAGACGTGTCATATTTAATTGTTTAAATAAAACTATGTATCTCCGGTGGGAGAGTAGCGTGGAGTGGGGAGTGGGGGCGTTCACTAACCCTCCCTCCCCACCTCGGAGTCAGGGCTTCAATTAAAAATGTCAAACATTTATGTCAATAAAACAGTTTATTTTATTTTTCAGCGCGCGATATTAGGTGCGCCAACGCAGTTCAAGGCATTCCTGTCTTTCCACAGCTACGGCGAGGTCATCATCTTCCCCTGGGGCTACACCAGTGACTCCTGCCCTGACTACGTGGATCTACTGGAAGGTGGAACTGCCATGGCTAAAGTAAGGAAGTTTTGGTAGATAGACAGATATGTAACACTCCAAGAGTTGACTGATATTTGGGATAAGTATTGTTCATTGGCTCCATCTTGCACTATCTATCTATTTGTAAGTATACAGCGGAGAATGAAATAGAACGAAAATAAATAAAAATATATTAATACATAGCTCATCATCATCTACTTCTGCAACAGGGTGCGTTTCCTCTAAAAAAATATATTTTAATAAGTACCTATTAAAATGTGTTTTTTTATAAACAGTTGTGCACTTCTCTAAGATTAAATTCTAAAAAACCTCACCAAAATGTTACAAAAAAAACTTGATCTCAATGTTTTGTTTTGATTCCGATAAATTCATGATAGTGATTCGCTGAACATAACACGAATACATTTCTTTGCCCCAGGCTATCTACAGCACGAGTGGTCACACGTACAAAGTAGGCAGCACAAAAGACCTTATGTACTACGCCGCCGGTACCAGCATAGACTGGAGCTACGCAGTCCCCAACATCCCATACTCCTACATGATCGAACTTCGAAGCAAAAAACACAGGTTCTTACTACCCAAAGAAGAAATCATTACCACTGCCAATGAAATAGAAAAGGGAGTGTTCAGACTTATGGCCTTCGTAGACCAGCGATGTACAGGAACCCAGACTTGTGCCTGTCCAAAATAAATCATGACATGTCTTCTAACAAGAAGCCTAACTAGATCAGTAGCTAAATCAGCCTAGCTAAATCAGTTTGTATTAGAATTTCAATTGTGTGAAGAAAACCTCACCCTTACCACAAATGGTTCACTCCGCCAAAAAAAACAATAAAAAGCGACTCTTGCTACGACACAATAAAGTGCAATTCAGGTCGCACAGCGCTAATTACCTACAATTATATTCACCTAGAAGTTGCCTCTCTTTTTATCGCGAAACTTTTAGATCTTCTGACTACGTTACACTCACTGAATTAGCCCAACAAGTCGAGCCGGCCGCGAACTTGTAGCTTCATACCTAAAATGCGAAGTGAACCATCTGTTTTCATCTGGGCCCTTACAGTGTTATTTACACCAATCAGTTACAGTTTACAACGTATTTCTAAGTTATTGTCTCAATATACACTATTTAATGCCATCATGTTTTATCATTAAGTTCCTTAAGTATACTACTTGCTCATAATAAGTTCATCCGCGTAAACACTTTTGATGAACAAAATTCTACGAAATGAAAAAGCTTTTGGCAATTTTATAGCATAATATGTCGGTGGCCTTTCTGATTTTCAGGTCAGCATGCAAAAAATAAAGCCTATCAAGTCTAGCAACTTTACTAACACAATTTAAGCCACTTAGATTATTTAGGGATTTAAACAATAGTTCAAACCGCGTTTGAATAATCTAAACAGGCACAATACACCGCAAAGTTCTAACTTTCCAGCCACTCTTTCAAAACAACGACACTTACGACATAAGTCGTGTGATTTACAAAGTTTGTAGCACATTAAAAACAAATATATGATGTACATGAATTAATGAAAAGCTCAGTAGGTAAATACACGGCGATAAAACATTTCATTTCCATACATTGATAATGCCTGAACGCAATGACCTGTGCCAAATAGCTCGCGCTGTGGTCACGACTATAATGGACACAATCCAAAACTTTTTACTCGTGCAGCTTTATAAAATATTTATTTTTGTGGCTATGGTTTTAATGAATCATAAATAACAGTTTTTAGATGCATACGTAAGGAGTTCTGATACGACGTTTGGATGCAGTTCCGTACTTTGTTAACACGCAAAAATATTGTGAATTCGAGAATTATTTCGAATTCACAATATTTTTGCGTGTGCCCGCTGCCGACTAACAAAATTAATTAAAGTTTATTAGTATAATAATAACATAATACAACTGCTTAATTAATGTCTTCAAATAAAACACCTCCAAATGAAAATTTCGATAACTTTATTTACAGATTTTTGCATTATCTTATAATACAGTCAACAATTCATTAAACGTTACGATTTGAAATTCACATTCAGTTATCTAACGTAAAAACACCTATCGATCGACATATACACTATTTTACTGTGTCCTTAAGACGAGCACAATTTTCTGAAGTGTCTACTGTCTCGGGACGGGAATGTCGAACGTGATTGTTAAAACTGTCCACTACACGTATTATCATAACCTTCTTCTAAACCTCATGAGGGCCTCCACTCAACAACACTTGAATTTAAAATCAAATAAGCGCATTGCGTAACGCAACACGGCTAGCCTCGTGTAGAGATTCACGTCGCTAGAAGTTTGTCTCGGTACATCTTTTTTGTCAATGGTCCTTGGTGAAGTGATGAATTCCAGACACACTTTAGAGCCTTACAAAGGGTGAAAACGACAGCCTTTCTATGTCCACCAACAAAGTAAGTGTCCTGCTCATCCATAATCATACATATCAGTGGACAGTGAGGTTTTCCTGTAATTGTCACTAACATGACACTAATACGGACGCCACACATCAACCGGCCGTCTTTCTGACGTTATCAGCGACTTGCTTCGGGTCCTCATACCTTGTTCTGACCATTCTGGGGACGCAGGACGTTTCTTCCCAGTTCCTGAAGCTGTCGAACTTTCCTCTTCTCTTTCTGGACTTGAATTGTTGGAATCTTCTTGAGGGGGCGGCGGTCTGAGCCACCAGTCGTAGCCTCCGTAAAGTTGGGAGTATAACCACGCTGGAGGGGTTGGTAATAAGGGAGAATTAAGGAATAATTGAGCTGCTAGTGCACTATGGAACAAGGTCGAAGGTGCTGGTAACGGCTGCATCGGTTTCCTCGACCTGGTGACGGATGTGAAGGCCCCTGGACGTTCGTCTGGTGGTGGGGAGCTGGATGCCGTGACGGAGATGTCATCATCTTGCGGTGAACCTGGACGTGAGTTTGCTGGACTCGTCGTGCTATGCGCGTGCATCGTTATTGGATTGTCTGACGTTATATCTGCAACGAAAAATAAGTCATTGGTGTATAAACAGAATCATTTGTAGACTAATGGCTGTTTTAATCTAAGCAAGTTGTATTTACCAGTCTCATGCGGCGGTGGAGGTACATGCTGAGGTTGCGCGTGCGGCGGTAAGACGTGCGGCGTGAAGTGCGCGGGGGTGGGTAGCAAAGGAGGTGGGTAGTGCCGCGCCAGTGCACCCCATTCGCCACCTGGTAGACCAGCCAGCTGGTGAGCTATACCTGGACAAAATTAAGTCCGCCTTTGTACTTTTTTGAGTGTGAAAAGTTTAAATAAATAATAAAATGAGAGGAAATTCAGACCATCTTTGTGTTGATACATGAGTTATTGAATTGAGGTATTCGCGTAGGAACTTAAGATTTGTCAAGAGCTTCATATGTTAACTTAGTATTTCCTATCCAAATTACGTTCTGTTTGAAGGGTTTTCCGACTGTAATTTAAACCTAGTATTTTCGAAACATCCTAATCCTAACTAATATTATAAATGCGAAAGTGATTTTGTTTGTTTGTTTGTTACGCTTTCACGCTAAAACGGCTTGACGATTTGGATAAAAATTTGGCACATGGATAGACCATGACCTGGATTAGGACATAAAATACTTTTTATCTCGGTAGTACGTTTCCGTCATGCACGCGGGCGAAGCCACTGGAAAAAACTAGTCGCAAATGAAAAATAAAAACTTATGCCGCTGAACAAATTCAAAGTAACCATTGTAGAAATCTGAACGCAAAGCAGAACCTCAACACATAGTTTCCACCCTACAACTGCTCAAAATTCAATCAACAAAACAATGGCGTTAAGAGTTATCGCGTGAAACGCTCCACTAACGCTAACGCGCTACTTAACGCACTCATCAGAATATTTAAATAATGAGTGGGACTCCCCCCCTCGCGGCTTGTACACTTCGCGCCTTATCTTCATAGACACTCCTCAATCGTTGCAGAGTTTGATTGTTCGTATAGTTGAATCCGAGCTTACAGTTTGTTGAAGTGCAATTTGAAAACGTATGTTGAGAAGTGACTTTATTTGTTTTAAAATGAAGATGCTTTTCATTAGAACCGGTGTTTTGCAAATATGTGTGTCTTCATTTGTTTAAATGTTAAAACTGTGGATCTTTTTACAAGCTTTAATCTAGCCATCAACCACGAGCTAAACTAAACTAACTGCAAACTTACTTAGTTTAGCTCGCGGTGGACGTCTCGCTTTATTTTTAGCTTGCTTCGTTTTTTATTAAAGCTACACCAGATTTAACAAAAAACGATGCGAGCTAAAAGCTCCAAGACTCCTCGGACCAGACTCATCGAAACAAATTCAACATTGTTAATATTGTTCGTGAACATTTAAGGCTTATGCAGACCAGCGCGACTTGTCGCGCCACGCGCCACGAACAATACAATTTCTAAGAAAACTTCACAGTATACGAGTAAACAATAACCAGTGTCGCGCTGCTCTGCGCAAGCCTTTAGCTTCCTCTATAACACAGGTTTTTCCCAAGTTGCTCTACACTTTGATCTCCACTTTGTACATCCAATCCCCTTTGTTAAAAATAATAACATGTAAACAAATAAGGTATTATCACAACAATCACAATCATACAAATAGGAAATGTGTTTTGGCGTCATAATTTTCAGTTGACATTTTTAAGCGCATAAATTAACAAAGTTTGCCGGCGCCGCGACCCCGTATATTCGGCTTAACCCTTTAGCACCCACCTTGGGTAATTCCCACCCCGAGCCAACCCAACCCTTTCAGCAATAGAATAAATTACAGGCCGTTTTATGTCGCAGATACCGACGGTACGAAAATGTAAAACACATTATTTTGAATCCGACCGCTTAGCCTTTATAGGTGTAGTGCTTTATGAGTTCGTTGCAATTAGACAAGAGCTGCTTTTTAGGATTAAGCCGGGCTTAATCTTGCCTCCGAGCGGCTCACGGCTTTTACGATAATGATTTGAGATATCGAATCGCCGGCGACGGGTTAAATAGACTATTATCTACTAAATACTTCATAGTAAAGTTTTGAATTGATTGAAACATGATTTTTATTGTTTTATTCAGATAATTTTAAAGATTATTTAAAAATTACTCATCGGTAAGTGACCATCAAATGACATGACATAAGTCTCTTGAACCCTTAAGTGCAGTGTCCATTAATGCGCAATATAAAGAGTATTTAATAAGTGCAGTAAGTGGACGTTATACGAGCTCGGTGCCCGGTATTCAAAGCTTTCTTCCAGCTAAGACGGATGCTCTTAGCTCAGACAATATCCGCATCGCTCCGAGCAAAAAAATAACACTAGAACTCAAGATTACTCGCTGGCTCACGAACCCGGATTATTCTTCATGGATTCGAGAAGAAAGTTTGTAGGATAGAGACGTTATTTTTTTACTAAAAAACAAAGTGGCTCAACTTAAAATGGTATACTTAGTACATTACTGCCGCGGCCTGCAAAAGGGGCATTGATGGACGAACGTGTAAATGTGGGCCGAAGCGAACACGAGTCACACATACGTCACAACATCAATGCCTGGTTGCGGCCTATGCTTGTATAGTACTTTTCTCAAATAATGCGCGGAAATTCAAACAAAACATTGAATCAATGACGAACAACCATATTTAATTTTTACTTTAAACAGCTCTATTTGCAAACCAAATCGATCTTTGATAACGTACCTCCTTGGTTGCCATGTGTCGAAGTACAAAGTTCGTGCCATTTTTAAATTACACAACAGGTATGAGTTTTTATAGTAATTTACTCGGGCGGTATACACAACAGATATGGATTTTCATACTGAGATTGCCGGCCGCCTGCTCGCATATATTTGACCATTACAGTATTTTCGATTTATCTCGAAGAAGGTTTTCAAAATAATCCTCAAATTTCCAAGCATGTTTAAGAAAAGTAGATTAAAACAGAGTAGGTTTTGTTTAATTTCTCTTAAACCACAAAAAAAAACCATACATCGGACCCCTTTATTATTTTAGTTTTTTTCTGCTTTATTTTTATAAAGTAAAAACAAAAAAGTTCTTCGTAGTTCTGAAAATACACTTGTAGATTGTAGATAAAAGAGGCTGTGGCTCTACTGAATTATGTGCCCGTCAATAATTTACTTCTGAAAAATATAACGCTTTTGGTTCACGACATGAAAAATGGCAAGGCATTGTTTCATTATGTATTCACTGTTGAAAGATTCAAAAGAAAGGGCAGCACTAGACGATTTGCATTCGTTAAAAAATGTTGGAATTCTTTGTTGTGTGCGCGATGCGTAATCGCTGTATACAACGATTTAGCAGTCTTGACCTCTCAGACAATAATTTAGATGCTGTAAAACAGTTAGTACATTAATAATAGTTATTATAGACTGTAAGTCAAAATAGCTGTTGTGTGTGTATTTGGTTTACAGAACACTGCGGTGTGCGCACTCTCTTGGTTTTTTTTAGAGCTATAGTCAGACTAAGGGCCCGTTCACGTGTACCACAACCACTCCACATTGAAGTAACAAAATATGGGCAAGCAGTGGTTACGTGTGAACAGTCCCGCTGCAACTTCTTGCTGTTGCATTGTGGTTGTGTTTTTGCCAGCAGTTACGTTGTGGCTAGCGTTTGCAGACAGATAGACCGTTGTGTTTGCGATGTGGCCGGCCTCTAGTGCGCGGTCATCCTGGTGGTTACGCTGTGGTTGTGACGTGGTCTTGATGTGGTTGGTATCGACCACATGCTTTATTTAGACGGCCAAATGTTATCCGTGTGAATGAACGGAGATACATTAAATTTTCATACAAATTAGCTCCCGTCCACGTGTTTTCGTTGTGGTGTGGTTGTGGTCGTGGTGTGATTGTGGTTGTGGTGTGTTTGTGGTACGTGTTATTGGGCCCTTAAGACAGCCTAGGTCTGCGCACGGGTTTAGTCGCTACAAACTTTTAGAAATAATGGTATAAGAATTATTTTTCAACTGAAAGTTTTGTTGTAACAACTTCATAATGAATCCAAAAAGTAGGCATAGGTTTATGAACTTAATTATGAACGTAATTCTAGATAAAGTAGGTACATGAACTATTACTGAATTAGGTCCACTAATGGATTGAAAGGGAAATTGTGTTTTTTTTTCAATTAGTGAAGAACTTTTACTAAACAAATTCTTGCTTTCAAAAGAAAATAAAGCATCAAAACTGTCAGCGCGCGGTAGTAGTGGATTGGCCGCATCCGAAGACGTGCCAGTCCGCTACATTGCCTCAGACGAAGGGGTTTTTTCTTCGACTTTGAAAAATCGCACCGTGCCGCGAGAGGGTTGAACCCAAACATTTTAATGCCATTTGCTAGATTGCGTCTTGCATTTTTCCTGCCTCCGATACTACAGCGCTAATCCGCGAAGACGACCGGGATTACACGGATAAAAGTATTTACGTTTTTAGTGTGATTCCAATGTGCCGGGATTAGGAGGGAATTTTTTAACGACTCTTTGAGACCCTCGGTGATTAGAGAAAGGGTTGGAAGCACTTTCCAGTAATTATTTTACATTTCTTCGAACATCATTTATAGAACACTTAGTTGAGCGACTTCCCTTCTTCTTTTGTGTTGGAACAACTGCTATTCAAATGACTTTTTCATTGAACAAAATATTGCCTTTGTAAGCTTATGTTATAAAGTACATTATTTTCTTTATTTATCTTTATGAGCCACTTATATTGATAACTTCGTGAGGTTACTGTGTGATGTTGGAGTGTTGATATTTAATTATTTCTCGCTGAAACTAACAACTTAAATTAATTTTCGCGTACGTTTCTCTTGTCACGTCTCTGCCTCGAGTTTCGCTATTTTGATTGTCGGGAGTGGAAAACTAAAACATACTTGTTAAGACTTCCCACTTCAGAAAATGCCATATCCATGTAGGTAGTCTTAATTCTGTATTTAGTTATACATTTTTGATTAATAAGACATAAGCAGTTGAAAGTTATAACTTTATTTATTTATGTACACACAGTAAAATACATAAAGATACGACATAATCATAATTATGAGTACAAAGGTACTGCTTATTTCTTAAGAAATATCTTCCAGCAGACCTGCGAAAGGAGAAATAAGAAAGAAATGTAGACAACAGTGTGTGAGAACAAGAAATGAAAAATATAAATATGCGAAGTCTTGAACTGAAATATTAAAATAAACCTACACGTCTAACGTAATAAATTTACATATACTTAAATAAATACATAAAGCTTAAATATATAAACATACATACTATAGGTATATAAATACTCACAGTTGAGAGGAAAGGTAATGCTCGTTAACTCAATATTTAAATTGAGAACCAGTTTTTAAATCACGAATGCTAGGCGGAAGTGAGTTCCACATTCTTACTGCATGGACTGAGAAGGAATAAGAATAGTAGCTTGTTTTATGAGGATCAGATTTAAGGAGGGATCTAAGGTGTAATCTACATGGTGCGTCGCTAGGGCGAGCGTAAGAAAAACGCTTACGCAGGTAGGAAGGATAAGACGGGTTGTGTAAGATGTTAAAGAGGCGACATAAAACCCGAGTGTTCCTGCGAAGGTGGATTGGGAGCCAATTGCAACACAACTTTCATTGCATCACCCCTTATTTTGGTCGCACACCCTGTCCAGCAGTATAAGTACTTACATCATGGTTACATCATAGGTGCCTACATCATGGTTACCTCTATAGGTTACATCATGATGACTTTGGTCACTGCTATACCTACTATTGTCATTGGGATAGGAAGAGGAGAATAATGATGTGTTAGTAAAACTAAAGAAACGAAAAGTTTTCAATGCTTGTATCCTGCCATGTCTGACATATGCATGCCAAACTTGGGCTTTAACCGAACAACAAAAAAACTTAAATCAATATAATATGTCAGAATTTAATAGAGAGAAGGGTATTGGGAGTAATGAGAAGAAATAAAGTACAGTTAAAAAAGATAGAAGGAACAACTAAGTTCAAAAAAGTTCTAACAGTATGCAGAAAATTGAACTGGCGCTGGACGGGACATATGTTGAGAGAAAAGAAAGAGAAATGGACATAAAAAATTACAGAATGGCACCCTAGAAAAAGCAGAGGAAGACAGACAAAGCGATGGGAAGATGACTTTAAAAAAGTAGCAGGCCCAGAATGGTTACGTTCAGCAAAAGACAGTGGCAGTGACAAGAGGAAAGCCTTAGAGGAGGCCTTTGTCGAAAGAAAAGCTATTAAGAGAGGAGACCAACCGCATGCGGCGGATAGGACTTAGTTTAAATAAATTAGCTATCTTACCTCTATTTGAAATTTTTTAAATATTTTTGTCAATCATGTTAAAAACCAACAGTAATAAAGGCTTATTTTATTTATTTTTAGTAAAAGCGTTTAGGATTATTCACTAGTAGCCACTAGTCTATACAAAGGTAAACATATAATTTTTAGATACGAGTAAGTATGAAAATTAATTAACAGCTCAAATAAATTAGGAGAATTACGGATTGTGTTGGATTATTACCGTGGTCTCTTGACTATCTAACCAAATGGTTAATACGCGCTTTTTCTAATGCCCGAGGAGGAGGAATGTACTTCGCAAAGAATTACATATAAATTGTTGTAAATTGGGTACGAACTGGTATAATCCATAACGTCTTGAACCAGCTTGGTCTACATCGTAACTTATGACACCATAAGCTTCCAGTAAGCGCTAAGGGCTGACGTCACAGGTTCCCAGCCCGTAGTTAGCAAGACGGATGCCCTCCGTACGTCATAAGGTTAATAAGAGGGCTCGTGAACTAACGACGACGCTTTGTCAACGCGCCTTAACCCGCCGCCGCCATCTTGGACGCCATGTTGGATTTCAATCTGCTTAGCGTTTAATGAATTTGCGTCTATTGATTTTGTTTAACCCCTTTTTGTTTTGCTTAATTAACCTTTCGGTATAGGAAAGTAACTGTGACAAGGGAGTTAACGCGTAAAGGTTAGGATCTGATAGATACGATTAATTAACTGTTCTTCTCTTACTTTGACCCTTGTTTTGTGTGTTTAGTTAAGTATAACTTTCATACCTTTTAATAAAATACCAAACAACTCTATAAATGATTAAATACATTTCCACCAATCGTCCTGAAAAGACTCATCATGAATTTATAACAACCACGCCGCCATAAATGTTGAGTAACACGTCACGTCAATAAAAATGACGTCACATTTGGAGTTAATCGCGCGGGAGTCGTCATCATACGAATCCATTTGAAACCGTTTAAAATGTACAGTGAAAGCGCGAATCACGTCATACAAAAGGCTGTATGAGGTGGGTGGGACATTTAAAATTTACAAATGCGTAATTATGCACCCGCATTGTCGCGAGCACTGAAGGGTTATGTGGCCCCCGATTCTTCCCCCCTGGCCCCACAATCCCGGGCTTCCGGGCCTAATGCTATATTTAATTTTCTCTAAGACTCCCTCATTAATAATGCGAAGGCTGCGACTTTAAGTGGCGCTCACACGGCGACGTGAGATACACAGATGTACGAAAATGGATTGCGACTGGATGTCTGGACCAATCAGGAATGTCAACTCGTGTGCTGCATTTGGCTTTGGCTTTACTATTTTCGGGCTCATAAAAGTCTAAATCTTTTGGTTATTACATATACATACCCATCTAACATGAGAAGGCCAATTCTCGTACTTAAAAAACGTTCTCATCAAGTCGCAATCTGTCAAACATGTCAAAAATGTTGGTAAGTTGATTGTATTTTTGACAGATTGCGAATAAGATTAGAATGCAAACGGTCTTAAAAACTACGGGAATTGCACCTCTGTTTTTAGAATCATTAGTGCTCTGTAACGTTATTGAACATCCAGTATTGTAACTACTTCACGGACCATCTGCAGCCAAGTTGTCACATCCATACGTTGTTTAATATTCGTGTTCCAAATTCGCATATTTAAGAGGAACGCGCGAACGTGAGTGGAGATAATTTATCATGATTTCACAAGGGTTATTGGTGCCGGTAAGAGGGCAGTGGAGACTTGCCTTCAGAACAGCCGCGGTGCGAAGAATTTACATATTGTAGTGTTTGCTAAATTGTTTCTAAAGAGAAACAAAGAGACACCGAGATGGAAGAAGATGGCGTTGAAGTAAGCTTGTCATGTGCCTTAGCGTATATTTCGGTTATTGAGATACTTGAGAAACTAGTTACTGTTCTATGTGATGATTGCCAGATTAATATATGAAAAAAGACCTAAGTTTTTAAGAAATTAACAATTTTGATGAGCTTTGGGATACTATTAGCAAAGTACCTAATCATCACAAACTTCAGTTCATGCTTAGCAGGTAGGTTCTCCTACGGGCAGATCATTGTATTATGGCAACTTTTATCCTTGAAGAATCGTGTTTTGGTGATTATGTCATAGGTGGTAAAAAAAATATACGTCGGCAGTTATCAGACGCAGATTAGTTATTGATGCAGTTAGTTTAGTACAAAATGACATCTAAACATCCGATTATTCCCATTCTCAGGACAAAAAAAAACAAACACATTAAAAACACAACGCCAAGCTCACGAATCAACCAATCCAACCTCATTACAGATCCGATATAAAATCCTAAGTAAATTACCATGCATTAATTCCGGTGTCTTGGCACGCTTGGTGTCGCCGACGGTACCTACGTGCTGTGTAATTGAGTTACAGCCCTTTGACACCCGACGTAACGAGGTTTGCGACGACACTTGCGTACTACGAGAGAACGACAAGCGCGTACTACGACAGCGTGGTACGCGAGATAAAGGTAGCTTGAGAGGTAACGTAAGGTAGAAGTTAATCTTTTGTTGTGGTGTTGAGAGGTGGAAATGGAATGTGATATAGGGTAGATACGTAGGAAAACAAGATACGCCGAATATAAAAAGCTGCAGAAACTGTAGTTGTAAAATATTCTTTTGTGCGTATTCACATTTCAGCTGAGTTTAAAGTGTTATTACTGATTTTTTTGTAGGGTTAGGTAAATTAAAAGTTTTTGAAGAGTAATACATAACATAGCATCACGTTGGTATTCAGCGTAGGGTTAGGCAGAAATGTAGCTATAGTAAAACCCACAATTTGCCAGAGGGCGAGCCTATTGCCGTCAATCGGGCACAAATTCCGACTCCGGCCTGCTACTGAGAAATTCCAGAAATTCCCGACCTGGCAATCGAACCCGGGACCTCATGCTCAGCTGTTGTAACTGCAACCACTATACCAACAAGGCAGTCTAGTCGTGGCAGTTAGGTGAAGAGTAACATAACAACAAAAAAAAAATCTGCAAAAATATATTACGAATCTTTTTATTTCGGCTCTTTTTAATAATGCGGCACACAATTACATCGGTGTTTATTAGGTGCAAGTGAAGGGAGTGGGCGCCTAGCGACGACACCCTGCCGAGCGGGCGTCGCGACGCGTCGCACGCTGTTGGGGAAATCTCATTCACCTGCCATATTTGTTACGAGAGGAAGAAATGTTCGGGTACGCTGTTTTCAATTTTGAGACGTTTTTGGGGTGTGCAGTTGAAAGTCAATTTGCGAAGCCCATATCATTCCCAATTCGTGATGGCCCAGTGGTTAAGGCCTCGCCTCTCATGCACGAGGTTGTGGGTTCAAATGCGGGCAAGTACCAATGTGACTTTTTCAATTCATATGTATTTACTTTCTGAGTTTATCTTGAACATTACTGACATCGGTGAAGGAAAGCACCGTGAGGAAACCTGGACTTTATAGTTACTATAAGTCTGAAATCGCCAACCCGTCTGGAGCAAGCGTGGTCATCAATGCTCGTGCCTTCTCTGCATGAGAAGAGGCCTTTGCCCTGCACTGGGACAATAACAGGCTGGTATTATTATTATTTATATCATTCCCATTTTTTTAAACTAAGCTAGTATAAATTAAGTAGGTACACTTTTCTCTCAAGACTATTACGTCTTTAAGGTTCCCGCAGACAGGCGCGACGCGACTTTAAGTAGTATAATTTCTATGAAAACTTCATCGAAATTATTCTAACTGAATTAGGGGAGCCTTTTGGGAATGGTAAACTATATATTTCAGCAGAGGTCTAAACTACTTCGGTTTATCAATACTACTTTCAGAAAAGATGTGAAATCATCATAAATCCGAAACGGCCTACGTTTCAGTTTTATGACCCTCGCAAAAAATGGGAACATTTTTGTTGAAAAGATAACCTTCCAACAGCTCCATAAAATAACCTCTCAACGCACTAACGAACTTAAGAAACTTCATAATTGTTAATGTTTCTAGAATATTAAAACACAGTCCGTGTACTCGCAGGTGTCAAACTGAGGCCCCTCAAATTGATAATTAATTGTCACGCAAAACTTCTGGACCGAATTAAATCCCCTTTTGAGGCGCAGACGAGGAGTGACAACGGTCCCGGCTGACAATTTAATATCTTTCGAATAGAAACATCGTGCCTCGAGTGGGGACAGGGGATAGGTCAGAAACTCAGAACTCAAGTTCGAGGAACGTCATAATGGATAGCTATTTTTGAACATGAGACAATGCACCACTGAATCTTAACTAGTTCTTTCAGACTTAGGGGTGCACTAGTCAACGGCTCGAACTCGGTTGTGGGCGTGACTAATATGCGTGCTAATTAGTCTAATTATTTATTTATTTCGTTTTATTTATTTACATAATTTTTATTTATTAATGTATTTCGTGAAATAGACAATGATTTATGACCAAAACGAGCGGGTAAAATTTCATGAACCGACCTTTGGGCGTATAAATATTATGGAAAAACTACTGGATGTATTTACTTAAAATAAAATAATTTGAACTTTTGAATAAGTTATCTATCCCTGTACGGTTTCTATTTACATAAGTTATTTATTTACGCCCAAAGACGAGTTAAAATTAGTGTTGAAATAAGTTTCTACGCTTATAACTTCCAAACCAATACTTTTTTTCCAATTCTGCTTCCATACAGGGCAAAATAATGACAAGACAAAATGATATATCGTAATAATTAGTTTTGAACGTACACCGTCAAACAGACGAGTAATCACCATACTACGTGTGTATGGAAGAATGACCGACTAGCGTACCCTTAATAGAGAATTCTGTGCAGATTTTATCTTCATTTTCGTTATTTCAAATAAATACGAGTCTACAGTCATAATTATTTGAAACTACCTGCGCCTCGCAGTTTCACCCGCATAAGTCTCGATCTCGTAGGAATATCGGGATAAAAAGTATTTTAAGTCCTATTCCAGGCATGGTCTATCTGTATAGCAAATTTCATCCAAACCCGTTCAGCCGTTTTAGCGTGAAATCGTAACAAACAAACAAACACACTTTCGCATTTATAATATTAGTTAGGATAAAAATAAATACGATCGAGTAAAATGAAAGGCTCCTATATTTCTTAATGAAGATCTTTATCTTACTGGATTTATGAATTTATTAACAAAGTAGAGACGATTGATCAAATCAGACATTAATCAGGTGGAAACATTGCCATTGATAGAAACCAGTGCTTGTCTTGTCTAGAGCAATCAACCTGTCTGGCTCTACGAAACTTGAAAGATATACACTGACTTCGATACAGCTCGGTTAGTCTATTTTAGTTATTTTCATAGCGTTATGTCCTACGGTCTTCTGCTGTGGGGCAAAGTTGCTGATATTCAAAATATATTTGTCCTTCAAAAACGAGCTGTTCGAGCTATTTACCAGCTAGGTGCCAGAGTTTCTCTGAGAGATTTTTTCAAAGATCCTAGTATTCTCACGGTGGCGTCTCAATTCATCTTCGCCAACATCTTATATATTAGGCAAAATATACACTTATACACTAAAAACAGTGATTTTCACAATGTTAACACTAGAAATAAGGACAAACTACGAGCTCCCTTTCACCGGCTTCATAAGGTTCATAACTCATTTGTTGGGCTTGGTATAACCTTTTATAACAAGCTACCCTATTCTTTGCTAGATTTGCCTTTTAATGCGTTTAAAACGAAAGTAAAATCCAAGCTTTGTTCAAAGGCATACTATTCTATAAACGACTACTTAAATGATAAGAATAGTTGGTCGCTGTGATTAACTCAAGACAATGTTTATGTTCTTTCTCCAGATTACCTACTGACAAGTTATATGAGTTTATATAATTGTATTTTTTTATTTTTTTATTTGACTTTATAAGTCAAGCTATTTTTAATTTTATTTCAATTTATTTTTGACATAATCTACTCATTACAATGTTTTTTTTAATGAGTTGTATTGCAATATGTGGTTAGCTAGTGACCTGGACAATTGATCATATTATTTATTGTTATTAGTAATTAACTGTTTGTTTTATTTATTTTATCTCGATGGTCCTAGTTTATCATTTATAACTTCCAGTTACAACTATATGTAAGCGGGCACGCCCTTTAATGCCTGGAGGCTTTTGTTTAGATATTAAGTTCTGTTTACGTTTAGTTTTATTTCTGCCTGAGTATAGTTCTCGATGATTTTGTGTGGTATATTGGCGTGTGCTAGCTAACATTTGGCTAATAATTTAAATTATGTTTTGTGTTGCGTAATGTAAATTATTTTGAATACTATTATATAGAATCTTTTTATTTTGTTCCTCTAACTGAACAGACAGCTGTGGTGCTGGGGAGTTTGTTGCGCCACTTCTTCTTCCCAGCTAATGCACTAGGAAGTGGTGCAGGGTGGGCGTTTTGGGGGACAGTCTTATGTAATTTTGACGTTCGAAAAGTGCTGATTCTCAGCCTAGTTTGAATAAATGACTTTTGAATTTTTGAATTTTTTAAATTTTTGATATGTCATCTTAAAAGATAGATGTATAGTCGACAAGAATTAATTTAATTTGTCCACAACATTTTTATTTTCAATAAATGTTTTGTGTTTAGCCACAAAACATATTAAACTTCTTCTGGCAAATATTGTTTGAAAAGAAGTTAAATGTTTGTATAGCCCAGCTATACGAGTATATTGATACAGCACCTATTATAGAAAACAAATTGTAGACAATCAAAAGAATTCATGTCCACCAGCGCTGGGGCTCTGTCTCGCATAGGGTCGCAGCTTTATGCTGAGCGATGGCCGTTTTGCGTGGATGTGACGCATGTTTTCCCCCAAACTGTTTATTTTCGTGTTTTGTTCTTACCTTGCGTCATGTGTACCGCAAATAAACGTATTTTCTTTCTTTCTTTATGTCAATGGATACTTATATCTTTTTAAAGCAACAAGGAACTAACTTATTAATTTCCATAATTATAACATTACCTGATAACTTAAAAGGTAGCGACCCCATCAAGGGATCAGGCGGGAACCTTGGTCCGAAGTGGAAGGGGTGGAAGCCGTGGTGCCTGGTCTTGGACCTCGGCTCTCGGGGTCCATCCACCGTCACCTTGATAGCCTTCTGGTACGTCGCCACTTGAGGGGGGGACGTTGCCAGCATTATCGTCAGGGTGAACGATTTACCTGTGGAAGAAAAGTAACTAGGTTAAACCCAACAGAACCGTATTCGTAAGAAATGTTAATAAGTGTTAGAGCAAGCAGATTCTTGGAAGACATTTATTGGATCATTTGTTTACATTTTGTATTACAGTGCACGTTAGTTGTGTAACACAGTTTCAATCGCAATCTGAAAGGTTTTGAAGAATATGGCAAATCCGTTGCTTCATATGTTAGAAAAATTCGTCTGCTCAACCACGTTGAATGTTGTTGAACCGTCAAAATGAAAGGCATTGCCATTGCAAGTGACACAATCACTCCGCTGGTTCTCCTTGCCGCAATCCCTAAATGACAACCAAAAAACGCACCACGGATCAAAAATCATCAATACAATATGCTCCTTTTTAAGGGTTCCGTAGTAAACAAGGAACCCTTATAGTTTCGCCATGTCCGTCTGTCTGTCTGTCTGTCTGTCTGTCCGTCTGTCTGTCCACGGCTTAGCTCAGAGCCGGTTAGTACTAGAAAGCTGTAATTTATATATTGCATATATATACATATTAATTATGCCGACAAAGTGGTAAAATAAAATCAAGTTTTTTTTTTTTTTTAGGGTACCTCCGCTACCCGTAAAGTAGGGATGTTTTTTTCCCTCGTCTACCCCATGTTGTGGGGTATCGTTAGAAAGGTCGTTCAAAAATATTGTGAGTTTTGAAAACCATTTTTGGATTCAGGAATCCGTTTGCGAAATATTAAGCTTTTAACTGAAATTTTTTGTTATAGTCAAGTGTCCCCCCCCCCTTCTAGCTAAATGGTTGTACTTGGACTTGTGAAAAAATTCACAGCAGTAGTATATACAACGAAATTAAAAGGAAAACTATCAGAGCTAAGTAGGCTGTACAGGTTAACGAGTAATAATCAACCAACTTAAATTTGCGGTTTGAAAAACATGATCTCCCATACATTCCGTATGGGAGAACATGTTTTTCAACTACAATGTTAAGTTTTTCTTGGGATAAACTCATCCCAACTACGGAACCCTTCATGTTGCGTGGTCCGACACGCACTTGGCCGGTTTTTTTTAATTTATGACCTAAGTGTGTTCTTCATTTCGCTGAGGGTGTATTTCTTCAGTAACATTATTTAACAATTAAACCCTATTTTCAACAACCAAAACATAGCCCACCGAAGCACGTACAGAAACCATCTAGCAAGTTTCAACCTTGGAATGTATAAAGAATTCGCGGCGGCGTCGTCAACCCATTCGGTTGCCGTCGGCGGCGTGCTCGGTTGATTTGTGGAGCCCCGCCGGCCGAGCAATCGTATTTCGAATACCGGCACGAACACACGGATTACTAGTAGGACGATTTACTAAGATGTTGAATGTTTGAAGAGAAGTGCTGGTATGTCGTTGAGTTTTTGTTTTGGGAGGGAAAGGAATCGACTGAAATGGTAGCGAAAAATGAGTTGACGGTAACGCAAGAATCTAAGTCAACTTTGCCTGCGTGGACTAGTAATGTAATTAAATTATGGGCCAATCATTTAATTAGTGATCTACTAAGGTGCTTTTATGTCCCTCCTATTTTTAAGAGACAGCTCGTATAAGGTTTCTAGGACCATTCCTGAAACTCGATTTCTAATTTAAAATACGTACCCACTTCACATTATAACCCAATATGTTTGTTTTTAAGCTTTTTCGCACAATACGCAACTACTACTGCCCGACCTCAACCGTACAGCGCACAAAATGATAAGCACGGTGTGTAAATGTGGTCGTAGGCATCCTATTACTTAATAAGTGCTGGAACTCGCGACAATGACGTCACGTAACGATGCAATATCCTAAACAGCAACCATTGCCGTAAATGTAACATTCAGCTATGTACAGCACTGGATAATGAAAGCAATGGATGCTTAACAATCGGGTATTAGCGTGTTATATAGCAATGGAATCGAGGAGTGGTATAGTCGAAATGCCATAGTAACACATCGACCGCAGAGCGACCACAAACACGGCAGCAAGCGTTTGAACAATCACGGACGTATCGACACACATACCGAATGGTAATTCTGGTAAAGTTCATCGGTTGACATTCTACACTCGCCGCCGTAATGAATGATCATAGGTGCTAATTGAATAATTGTATGTAAGTACCACAAACTGGGTGTGGTGTTTTTCGGAATGAATTGTTGAATGAATACGCAGAAAGTTCTATTAGATTGTGTTTAATATAATTGTCCAACAATTATTTACAGAACACAATTAAATTATCTAGTTTCTCGGGCCATGAACACAACAATCAAAGACCTATGGTAAAAATCTAGTTATGAATAATTTATCTCTTTGTAAACAAAAGGAGAAGCTAAACAAACAACTCTAACACACACTATTTTCCTACAACATCCCAAACAACGAAAGATTTCATATTTAGATCCCAAATTATATTCTGAATAAAAGAAACGTACCGAGATAACATTCCGTGCAAAACAAAAGAGAGACTAGTATTCCCAGCGTCTGGCTTGAAGCCAAAAGCCGCGGCGGTGGTCCTCCGAGCCATGAAAACGACATAAACACCCCCCTGCGCGGCCCGCGACCCCACCGCACCCCCCTCGACCCGAAATGAGCGGCCACCCGCTTATTTTCATAAAACCCGCATAAACTCGGCGAGAACTTAAGAGAGAGACCAAGAAATTGTTTTTGCGCAAATATCCGAAAAAAAGAAAAGTTTTATTGTCTCCCGGACGGAGATACGAATTACCCATTCCGACTACTTATGTAATATGGATGCGATGGAGGCAGGAATCTACATGAGGCATGGCAGTGGAATGTTTCGCTGTACACGGGTTAGTATTCATAGAGTATCCAGTTATTGGCAACTGTATGTCAAAGGGTAAATAATTACGTACTTACTGTAATTGAACTTTGTTTTTTTTCTGAATCGTGTTACGACTCTTGTCCTTTTGAACATACACATATAAATGTGTTATTTCAGTTCATACTTAATGTATATTTGCATAAAACTCTGCAGGGCTTAACCCTGTAGCATTCCCAGCTATGCAAATATACATACGAGTAAAGTTGAAAAGTTATTTATGATCTGGAACTTTCAGCATTATTCATCACTCTTTCATCATGAAATTCTGAAAATCAATCGCTGATATTCAGAATTACATTTTAATTTATCGTTGGAGATCATCATCTATTCTAATTTTTTTTCTTACCGTTACATTACAAACACAAATAAAAAAGCCTTTGATGTTAACCAAACATTATAATATAATTTTTAATTTTATAAAATTATAATTTACGTATACATTTGCAGTAACACCTTTCCCAACTACTTTGGTAACCAATGTTGAATGTATATGCTGTTGGTGTTCTCTAATAAATAAATCTACATCTACATACAACCAACAACAACTTCCAGCAAAAACCTTCAGAAAAGCAAACATAAAGCCATTTTCTAACTCCATAAATCATTTAGTTATTCATAAAAAGCCTTTCTGCCGACCCCCGACGCCGCGTGCTAACATATTGCACTTGCACGTGCTACTCACTTCATAAACTGTGTGTTTTCCGGCAGGGGGAGCCACTGATTGTTCATAAAAATATTGTGTTTAGCTCCAGTTATTGAAACATTTTTTTGAAGGGGTGATATTGATATTTTTATTTAAAATTTTGTGTTGAATTGACTTGATAATAAATCTGAAAGTATCCTAAGTTTCATGGATTGGTTCATTTTGATGGTAAATTAAAAAATAATTATTGGTCCTTCTTGGACCTAAATAAATTATAATAGTTTTATGAAACACTCCGCGCCATCTATCGAATCAGAGCTACACCTTTTTTACGTTGGCAGAGTAAAAATAGAAACCAACGGAATAGACGTTTAAAGTGGACATTATTATCGTGCATCATGAAATAAAATATAGCATAAAACAGGTTTTTAATAGAATTACATTATTATATACTTTGGGAAAGTAAGTATCCTACAATTCTAAGTTAGCGAGTTAGCGAAACTCATAAATAACTACCAGAAAGAACGCTCACAAAACTGATAACAGTTAAAATATTATTCTAAATTCAACTTCAATTCCAAATTCAAATTCGGCAATTTCCCGTTCACGTCGGATTAAAAATCAGCTTTATAACGTCATAAAGTAGGCAGGAGGCACGTTAAGATAAGAGTTCTCTCTCGCAAGCTAAATAAAAAATGAGCCACAATGGCAATGGTAGAGAGCTCCTTTGATCTCGGTTACATGGCTTACTGGGGATTTTCGGCTTAGAGGAGCAATTTGGATATAAAATACCTAAAGCCAACCGATACGCATTAGGGACATTAGCGAATTGACTCCTCATACATACGGAAGATTTATTATTCATTTTTGCATCGTAAACTGTATACGTAGATATGTTTATGTTGTATACGAACGATGCGGAACAAGAATCTACGATACGTACGTTTATTGCATTATTTTTCTCAGCAATATAAAACTTCTTCCCCAACCAATAAAATAACTAATACAAGCGAGACACCGTAAAATCCGTGTTTATTGAGGCGTCTCAAAAGAACAAGAGGAAAAGTCAAAAGCGTGCACAATTAAAACCAGTCCCCTAGGAAGCACCTACCGACGAGCAGAGCGGTCAATACTGTGAGACGAGACCCTCAATTTTCACCACTCTCCCCAACGCTAATAACAATAATTAGGAATGAGTGGTTCAATAATTAAAAACGGAAAGAGAACAACTCCAAAAAGACGGGCCGAAATGAAAAGAAACTTGTCCTGTCCCACTTTGGCTTGGAGAAAAGAGTATTGCCATCCCTGTCGCGCGACCGTCTCAATTTCGCTTATGAATTTTTGTACCCACCCAATGGTTCTCTTTTTAAATTAATAAAATTTAAATGGCTGCTCATTTTAAACTGTGGTGGTAGTTAGCGATGCTCTTAACAATTACGTTAAGACTTATGAGTGTTTTAAGAAGCTGATGTCTGTACAACTTTTTTGGACACACAATTCTAGAAGATATCAGCAGTTTTAATCAGTTTTCCCAGCTTTAAACTGAAATATAAGTTAAGTTTATTATATTATGTACCTATCTTTCTTGCTATTTCTACATTCATATTCGTATACATAATAAAGGAACTCCTTACAAAACCACACTCATCCTAAATCCCCATTTACAATATTAAAGCTCATTCTATTCAAATAACATACCCTTGAAACGCTAATTTACATCCTCAATCATCCCATAACATACAGCGAGAGGTTTTCAAAATAACGGGGTGAAATTGAAATCATTAGTTCGCAAAGGGGCATGGGCAGTGCATCAAAGGGGGTCGAGTTAATAACGAAAGGTGAGGCCGAGATCTTTTTCGCCGCCATACAAAAATAATTTTCCTGGGGGTGAAACAAGGTGCAGATGGGGTGAAGACTTGAGCTCGAGAGTCCATTGTGTTCTACCGACACTGTTTGGTTAACTGCACTGTGGACCTTTGTTAGAGCTCAAAGATTAGGAATGCCTACGTAGGTTTGTTTTGCAATCGTTGTCGGACAAAGAAAAAGTAAAATTTTCTGCCTTAAAGTTAGAAACAAAGGACTGATTGGACCGTTTGACTGGTTATTATGATTTGGCTTCTGATTTTGTCATTTTGTAATTACCTATAGCTTAATGAGCGTGCGGCCTTGGATTTCATCACTGGTTCCGCCACAGTGTAAGTAGCTGTATTAAGGTTTGGGAAATGTTGTGAAGTTCTGGCGACTTCTTTATGTCGATGGGTACTCCAAGATACCTACAGCCAACTCGTAATCAACAGTCTGGTACTGTAGATTTTGATCAATGAATAATATGTTTATTACAAGAACGTCGAAGTACTAACATATTTATTCGTAAGATCGAACGACTTTTTGATTTTGTTTACTTAAGATTGTTTTTATGTGTAGTTAAGTTTCTCTCATATATTTCTCTTTTCTTAGTGAACTATGCATGCTCTTTTTTTTAACCGATGTTCAACATTTATTTTCAGTACAATAATGACTTCCTAGTTCCTAGGTAACCCTAATTGTTTTTTTTTTCAAAAATCTTTCCACTCAAAGTCTTCTAACGCACGATATAAAAAGGCAATTACAGAGGCTGCGTAGAAGATCAGGGACAAGGGACAAATGAGACTAGGGGCGTATTTTTTACCGAGTCTAGCTGTAAGGTGGGGGTCAATCAATCGATTAGCAGATGTCGCTGCTTGACTACTGGTGCGTTAAATTGCCCTCTTACTACACTACTCGGGGGCATAATAAGGTAAGGTTAAATTTAAATCAGCCATGAATGGAATTGTGCAGGCTATGCCTTTTAATTTTGTCTCTTAGGTACTCTTAATTATAGTGTACAAAATTTAGTAATGGATCAGTATCACTGTTTAAGATCTAAAAAAAAACTTGATTTGTTTTTTTTTTTGGAGATTATAAAGCAAATGTAGCTTGTAATGAACGCAAAAGGAAAATTTTACTTGAGGATTTCTGTCGTGCAGAAAAAATATTAAAAATATTTTTTGCCTGTATTATGAGCATTATCATGTTCCGTAACAAGTAATTGGATATTACACAAGCTCCAACATAATTTGGAAACAAAGCAAAAGATCTTACAAGTAATTAATAATTCTTTTCTAATACCTACGAAGTATAGCGGCCCGGCTGGCTGACACGGCAAACCGTGGCAAAAAAGTGGTTGGGGGCCCTCATTAAATTTTTCGCTTATTAAAAATTCCCCGCGCCCCCTCCCTAGACGTTAGATACGCAACTTTTTATCCCGGAACGAAGCAAAAGTTATGTTCCACAGCGATCCCCCTTGTCTTTTTTACCCGATAATTTGAGTGAGATTTTCTCGCAGTTTAAGATAAACAAAGAGAGCGCTTACCCTTAATTGGAAAGCAGAGCGTTATTCAGGAAGGAACGTGACAAATAGACACCTCTTAACTTCTTTTCCACTTTCTCGCCGCTCTGGGCTATATTGGTTTTTTTCGTGTACACGCTAGCCGAGAGCTTTTGTTTGTTTAAGGAATTTTTAATGAGGGTTCTATTTGTACAACGGGGGTGGAATCCACTTTAATGTTTCACGCGTCTATCAACTCCATTCGGAAGAAATTAGTGCTCTTATACAATTAGCTGGTAAGTAGCACTGTAATGATGTGCAGTCAATCAAGCTTGTAACTGGCCTTAGGGACTCTGACCTTCAGAAATTGGGATGGACAATTTAAGCACCAAAACCCAGAAAAAGGTTAGTAGGTAGTGTTTAAAGAAAATAAAGAAAGAAAGAAAGAAGAAAAAGAAGTTGTTGAAGTTGTTGTTGTTGAAGTTGTTTCAATATTTTTAAGGGAATATTCTCATAATTTTATCGTCATAACCTAATAGAATAAATTGTCGTTAAAACAAAAGTTTACCTCCCACACGCATCACAATAAACTGGCAACAAGACACTTCCTCAAAATCAAAATGTAAACAAGAACACATTCTATTAACATGATTATATAAAACAAACAATTTATCCCGCGTTCGCTTGTTTATCCGTCATCGCCACGGAAAGCTGTGACACGCATGACATATTCAGTGATATTTTCTTACGTCATGTCGAAGGTTCGCGACCCCATCTTCCTTCGTTAGCTCCCCTGCACTATTTGAATATGAGACGCGAAGCAAGTTTACAGTTCGTATGCTCCTGTTTGCGACCCCTAACTTTAAGTTTGTTTCCGCTCTGTTGTTCATTTACATCGATCCAAACTGTTTACGTTAATTCCGGTTTACGTTACGTTGATGGTAACGAGATTTTGTTTATGTAATGGGATATTTTGCGAAAATGGAGCACAGATTTACGGTTTACTTTTCGCTGTTTGGACATTCAGAAGAGAGAGATGCACCTACAATGAGTTTTGGATGAACAGATAGTTATCCTTTATTATTAAATTAGCAATATTTGTATATATACAGGGTCGCCCATGGGCATGTACCCACCCGCATTTTTCTGAATATCCATGACAAATTATCGAAAAAAAACTTTTTTTTTTTTTTTGAAAAATATATGTTCACCTGCGTTTTTTATTCATAGTCGACAAATTTTAAAATAACCATAAAATAACTCGTAACGCAGAGCAAACGAGTTTAGAGCGTTTATTCTGAAAGTGAGCAATGTCGCAAATAGATGTCAATTATTTCGCTGTGTTGATTAATTTGGCAATATTACTGTTTGGAAATAAGAAATGTGGCTAACTAGCGAACTACGTATAGAATATTGATTATGAAATGCAATAATTAATATCGTAACACCGAATATTTCGTTTTAGATGTAAAAAAAGTATTTATAAACTTACCAAATGCCTTTTTAGGGTTCCGTAGCCAAATGACAAAAAACGGAACACTTATGGATTCGTCATGTCTGTCTGTCTGTCTGTCCGTCCGTATGTCACAGCCACTTTTTTCCGAAACTATAACAACTATACTGTTGAAACTTGGTGTATTCTGTAAACCGCATTAAGATTTTCACACAAAAATAGAAAAAAAAACAATACATTTTGGGGGTTCCCCATACTTAGAAATGTAACTCAAAAAAAAATATCATCAAACCTGTGTGGGGATATCAATGGATAGGTCTTCAAAAATCATATTGAGGTTTCTAATATAACTTTTTTTTTCTAAACTGAATAGTTTGCGCGAGAGACACTTCCAAAGTGGGTAAAATGTGTGTCCCCCCCCGTAACTTCTAAAATAAGAGAATGATAAAACTAAAAAAAATATATGATGTACATTACCATGTAAAATTCCACTTAAAATAGGTTTGAACGAGAACTAATAAGTAGTGTTTTTTGAATACGTCATAAATCGTAAACCGCAATTTACCTTTCATTCAATCAACACAAGAACTTTTATATTATGTTACTTGCTGCTACGGAACCCTTCATGGGCGAGTCCAACTCGCACTTGGCCGCTTTTTTTTATACCTAAAACGGGTACAACATCAAATTCATCGTTATAATTATAATGTTATAATTACTTTGTAGTAGTAACAAAACTTCAACGTAATGAATATGAGAGGATACGGCGAATGGGCCCTCAGGCTAGGTCAAGCAATGATCTTCGCAGGGTCGCTGGTAGCAGCTGGATGAGAGTTGCCTAGAATCGAGTTGAATGGCGTGCAATTGGAGAGGCCTATGTCCGACAATGAACTGCTGTAGGCTGATGATGATGATGAATGAATATTGAGCTGAATGGTTCTGATCCATGCGTCATGTTCGTGAACGGGCGCCGTCAGTTAGGACTGGTCATCTCTTAGCTGCCATGGGTTATTTTAATTTTTGAATTGTTCTTTGTTTTTATATTTTTATTACGGACGCTTTTAACGTGCACGTCTATCTACATTGTTCTCACATGTATAATTTCAACATGAATGATGTAACAAATATTTTGTAACAATTTTGGTTTAAAAGAGTGTCCGTGGAGTTTCTTGCCCGTTCTTCTCCATAGTTCCCTACTACGCTTTCGAATGGGCAACTAGCTTCATATTTCTGACTGACTGACTTCTTGACAATTCAAAAGTGTAAATGGTTTAATTGAAATAAATGCTTTGAGTTTGAGTTGAGTTTATTAATTTGCAGATGTTACATCCCTGCACGCGTAGCATGACGCTTTCTATTTCTACGAAGAATAGACATAGCTCTTTCTATACAAAGTGACATTTCGTTTCTCCATTTTTGACATCGCACCGTAGAAATCTTTCCACAAACTGTCATTTTGTCTTACATTTCTAACAATCTTTGTCTAGGTCCTTGTATACGTAGACTATTTCAGAAGAAAGTTTTCCATCCCAAACTGTCAAAATCACACTGAAAACTGACAGTTGTCTAAAGTAGTGAAGACACTTTGATTTTCTACTCGACGGCCGCAAAGTATAAACGGTTATCTACAAAATCTAAAAATCATGATTTTACAGAAGAACGTTTTGAATGCAGAATTGTGATAATTAATAGAAGAACGAAGCTATCTTCTCCTATTTTACATCATTTAGTTATTAGGGCTATACCAAAGAAATGGTTAAGGCCAATATTACTGTAATATTTTTTGTTCCAAAACACGGAACTTCGTCATTTTAAGAATAATTGTTGTAGTTGTCTTTATATATGTAAAAATAGAGAATCAAACAGAAAAACTCTTATGACAAAACAAAGAATTCTGAGTCGAATTATGTCAGAGTGAATTTCGTAAAAAGTGCAGTTGACTCTTTCTACTTTGCTGCCGTCGTACTGTCTACACGGAACGTCATTTTTGTCTACTCTTCCGTCGACAAAACGGTGCTCATGCTACGCGCGCTGGTTTGCTTAAATACTGTAGAACACGTTACAAGTCGAAACTCTACAAATTGTTTAACTTAAATGTAACTTATATACATAGCTATATCACCGCTTAGTTGCGTGTCTTGTCGCTAATAAGGGTTAAACACCAAAGTATCAGTTTTAGCTGTAAAGAGATCCGCATAGAAGTGCTATAAGTGCGCAAACGGTTACAATTATTCCACAGAACTTGATACTGTTACATCGCTTGTAGGGTCGACAATTTAGTACTTATCGTTACTCTCGAAGTTTTTATAGCCCCTGATTAGTTATCCTATATGATAAATCAGATACGTTCAAAAAAAAATACCGAGAGTATCATCTCGAGGTGTGGTGTCTGAAAAGAGTGTTCAGAATTCCATGACCAGCAAAAAACGACGAATGCGTCGATACCAAGGAACTCAAAGTCACGAATAGACCATATAACTTAAGGCGACGACAACCGACTTTTAATTATTTTATACTGAAGATCACGTCTAAACGAGTAGTTTTAATAATTTGGAAAAAATATATATTTAATTAGAACATTTTCTTAAAAACTCTTTAAATGAATATTTTAGATTACTTTTATATTACATAGTGAAATTAGTTTGTAAAGTTATGTCTAACGTGGATATAAAACAGAGCATCACACAAAATCTATCAACCGTATTTCTCTGAAACTTTCACTATTGTAGGTTTTTAGTATACGTCTTTAGTAAAATACCTTTGTTTTACGTATAATAAATTAATAATGCGTCTAATTTGGGACAACGCTCCTTGATGGGCGAGTCCTATTACTGGCTGGACGTAGGACGCGTTGCGTGATCTCAGTGCAGAACACGCAAGCTAACCACTCAAGGTCACTGGCATATATCTACGTCTTAAGGGATCTCGCGCACTAGACGGCTACGACCACGACCAGTGGCCTCACCGACCCGGTAACCTATAAAAACCGCAACGGCCAACTAGCCGACCAACAGCGCGATTCGTAGCGGTTTGTATAGTTTACCTGGTCGGTGCGGCCACTGGTCGTGGTCGTGGCCGCCTAGTGCGCGAGATCCCTTAACCACTCCTTGATTATTTCGGTTGTATAGCCCGGAAAACAAATGACAACCTTGAAAAGCTAATAGAAGATGATGATAGCAAAATAGAAGGTAAGAGACCATGAGATAGATCTGATGCACTGGTTTGAATAAATCTGCACCACACTTGACAGAATGTAGAAAAAAGACCCAGATGACGACGCGGGATGAAAAGTGATCCGCAGCTGTGTTGTGGATTGAAGTACCAGCACTTGTAGAGGCTGCTTTCAGAATACCAACGCTGCGACATTTATTTTTAAATGTCGCAGCATCATGCTGAGATAGAAGCCTTTCGGCCTCGTACAGGACTTTCTGTTTTAATTTTACTTTGTTTTTGTATTTTTATTGTTTTTTATTTTTATTTATGTTTCTATCTATGAGTGTGTTTTAGTTTAATTTGTGATCTTATGTGCGAGTCTCAATAAATACTTTTTCTTTTTTTCTTCTTTCAACTCATGTTTAACCCTCAGCCATTTTCTAATAGATTATAATCCAAGAGGTTCCTTCACGTAACTAATCGGCCACTAGTCGTTCACATCTGAATCACCTCAAGTGCAGACGGCGCGACAACGCAGAGGCGGTTGACCGCGCAATTACTTTAGCACCTACTATGATTATCAAGTACTGTGAACTTTGTGACACGAAGATCCTTAAAGATTAAGGTATTTGTCTTGAGATTTTCGTCAATCTCAAAGAAAAAAAAAAGGAAAAAAGAAAAGGATGACTAGCTGAAAGAAATTTAAAATGTATCGTGTGCCTTATTAATTTTATGGAATAGGTATTCAATATTTTGTTGTATGTCGTTTGACTATAATTATGGCCTAGTATCCTGAAAAAGGCCATACATGATACAATGAAATTTTCTAGATACGAAAAAAAAATACAGTTTCATCTATTTTTATGTTTTTCTTTTAAGAAGAAGCTACTGTTTCCTAAAAGAGCGGTGGCCGCCACATAGCGTCTGCAATTTACCGGCGAATGACGTCACTGAGACGTTATTTATGAAATGAAGTGGGTGTGTTGTCCTTGAGAGCGTTTTGCGACACAATAAACCCCGCTGCCATCATTTTCATGACGGCCGTCAATGCGGCCGGCTGTTATGTGGCGGCCGTTATTTATTGGCCGTCATGTGGCGGCCGTTATGTGGCGGCCGTTATTTAGCGGCCGTTGCTATTATTTTTAGGACGGTGGTCACTGCGGTTGGCTGTTATGTGGCGGTCGGTATATGGCGGCCGTTATTTAGTGGTCATTATTTAGCGGCCGTTATATGGCGGCCAACTCATTGCCAATTCATTTATGAAAATATTATGTATGTAAAAAAATCTACATTGTTTTAATAACAACAATTCAATTTTCAATTTTAATACTAGAAATAAAGATAAAATTGACTAACCATTTTTCAGATTATCTAAAGATCTCTTTTATGGGGTACTGTGTTAAATGTTACAACAAAATACTTTGTGACCTATTGCAATTAAATGAAAGAAAATTTAAAACTCATATTAAAAGTACACTTTGTAAACACGCATATTACAAATTAGAAGATTATATCCAAGTTAAGAATGCTTGGCAACATGCTGGTCCAGCTCCATGGACAATTTTAGAGTCTAGACAAAATCAAACTGGTTGCTTATTTAATTATATAGTTTGTTATTTTTTTTTTATAACTCATATTTTACATTCTGTGATTACTTGAACTCACATACTGACTTATTGGTATTACTTGTTAAAATGTTAGATATCGAATAATTTTAGCACCCATGTATCTATCATATCTATAATGGTTTTAGTTTGTTAGTTATAGTTATACTATGTAGTTTTAGTTAGGTTAGGATATTATATTTTTAATTTAATGTATATTTACAAAATAAATATGTAAATGAAATGAAAAAAAAAAGACTTAAGTAGGTAACTCTCTGGCCTTTTCGAGGTTTTCGATCACACAATAATTATTATTATTATGTTTGAGAATGGTGTGTGTACAGTTGTTTTTACCTAATTGCTATAGTAATTCAGTTTTCAGAGTAACATTGTACTTTTTTATATAAGATCACTTATCACTGATCAGACTACAAAAAAAACACAATAAAAAATATATTTTTTAAATTTTCATCTTTGCTATATATAAAACTGTAAGCATATATGAATGTTTACGATAATGCAGACATCTACTCATAAAAAATCCCCCTCTCCCCTGAGTGCGTACTCAAAAACAAAGCCCCGGGCGCCTTGCCTTCTGAATATTTCAACAGGTCTTCTCTTTGTAGGAATATTAAGTCAATGGGGGTAATTGATCTGTAAAGGCCCCGCTACGAAAATCTATGCCATAAATCTTTAAATAGCTTAGGTGGGTATGTTCCGAAGATAACCTCTTAAATTAATAACGTGGTAGCTATATTGTGCGGAATTTATTTGGAATATTGGTAATTTTATGCTCAAAATGATAAAATCTTTTCTCGTAAAGAATTTTTAAGCCAATGTAATTTCTGATCCTTATCATCAAGCTCCCTCTCTAAAATAACTAATAGTTTTGCTTTTTTTTCCAAAGAAGTATGTCTAATTCCAACAAAACACATAACCTTCATCATATAAAGTTAACGTTTGCATGCTAAAACCATCCAGATATGTTTGCTAACACTTATTTTAAATTGTAACCTTATAAGTAGTATTTTCTTTTCTGATTTATACTGACGAGTATCGAATTTCTAGACAGTCAAATTGCTGACTATTATAGCTCACACGTATTTTTAATTAAGCCACATTTACAAGATGCAAGTTTCTTGTTCCTGTTTATTGTTGCTTCAACCTATAGTTTGCTACAGGCAAATAAATCAGGATTTAGTCTACAAAACTCACCTCTCCCGCTCCTCCCAACGAATCTCAAGTCATTAAACTTGGCGACCTGGTTCTTCATCACCGCCGTGCAGTTCCTCAACTCTGCAGAACAGTTCTCGTCGTTGCCAGCTCTGACTGTGACTAAGGTACCGTCCCCCACTTCCCCTAGCGCCACAACTTTGAAGGCCACGGGGAGGGTCTTGTTTGACCGCCAGTGGGGGGGTAGTACTGTGCAGACCTAGAAAGAGGAAGCTGAAGTTATAGTTTATAAATGGCACATAAGCGTGGCAGGAACAAGATTTTTGAAAATATGTTTAATTTCAAGGTACCGATTAAAGAATCTGCATTGACTTTTTTAATGCAATTTGAGATGGAAACATATACATTCGCAGCGACGCTAAAATATGCGTTGCGTAATAATGAGGAATATTCTAAATAGGCGCTTCTGATTACTTTAGAAGGGGACCCTCACACTTCCTATAACAAGGTTATGAGACGCAGCTGGATTGAAATAATGAAAGGAGCGTCTCCTTACCACATGAGGACAGCCAGTTTTCACTAACTCTCCAGGATGGTCCGACAAGAGACCTTCCAAGGTCCTTTCAGCGAGCAGCTCTGCCGTCAGCGGCTGACTCGGCAACGAGCCTCCATAGCTCGACGACGGTGCCTCATGGCCAAGTCCGCTAGTCGTCGAACTCACTTCACTCGATAAATGCATCGTCCTAACCACTTCCTGACCACGTCCTGACCTTAGTCCACTTATACACACTTATACATTACGATATACATCATTAAAGTCTGGTATATAGATAGTTCACAACCGTCACATGACTCTGACGGTCACCGGCTGGTCTGAGCTTGAATTGTCAACCAACTGAAGAGGGAAATGTCTTGAGGGTTGTGGTGACATTTTTATTGGTGGTATCTGGAAAGAAATAGTTCCATTTTATTGGAGTGTTGATTGAAATGATGACGTGTTGTGCATTATCGACCCCACACATACTTTTGCAATTTGTGTCACATTGCAAGACTTAAACAGATACCTTCGGTTTTTTAATTTTGCTCAGTATGTGTATATTTTTGTTGACTGTAGCGAGTGGTTTGGCACTTTTATTCATCATCATTACCATATAATGATAGATAATTATTGTTTAATGTCTTGCGAAACAGCATTATCAGCATTATCTAGCCTGTTTCCACTGCTGGAACACAGGCCTCCTCTCTTCGAGAGGGTGTGGGCTGTAATCTACAATTCGTAATTCGTGTCAATTCGTAAGTCGTGCGAAACGTCAAAAAGAGAGAGATTGCTCTAACTTATCCTATACATCACATATATTTATTAAAAAGCAATATTTGTATATATATAGGTATATATATTTGTAATCACGTTCTGGAAAACGGCTCTAACGATTTCGATGAAAGTTGCAATATAGAAGTTTACGGGGGCGAAAAATCGCTTGGTCTTATATCTGGGTAAATTCGTTTTCTCCATATTTTCACCCGAGCAGATATCGGTCGCCTAAAGTTTAGAACAAGATGGCTACTTTAGAATGTCATTACATGGCAGCATGGAATTAGTAGGTACCTACTATCATGGCAGCATAGAATTAGTATGAAGTATCCTGAACTATTAAATGACCATTTTCACCAGAGCAAAGCGATTAGTGAGGAGCTGTGCTCTGGTGAAAATGCTCATTTCACTTCTAACACAGCATAGCTCTCTCCTAAAAGTTCCTTAAAAAGCCTAGTTATTGTCAAAACGTAATACACTCAAACTGCCATAAAATCACGAGTTGCAAGAATGAGTTCGAGCCAAAACCTTTGAACTTCGTTCAGGTTACTTATTGACAATGGTGTGTGAGGCTTCAAAGTGACTTCCGCGAGGCGCAAGCACGCACAATCAGACCCGGGTAGGGTGACAAATGAAGCGTATGGAATAAAATATTAGTATTTTTGTAACATACGACTTTGTACTTCGCTAATATTTACTCCACGGTATTATATCACGGAGGAAATTTAAAATGGGTTGCGTTTTATTGCAATATGCTGTTTACTTGCTTTGCTCGCAGCGATTTTGATATTAGGGGAAAAATTTCTGCCAGCTAATAAATGTAAAGATACCTACCTACCCCATACGGTATGTTAACTAACAGAGGGCGTTCCATTAGTATCGAAAGAAAAAAAACTTTTTTTATTAATAAAATATTAATTTATACGTAAAAGAAACACTCTTTACATGCGCACTTGTCTTTCAACGTGGAAAGACAAATGCGACAAGTGCGCGTGTACAGAGTGTTTCTTTTACGTATCAATTAAATACTTTTAACAATTAATACATTTTTTTTTTACTTTTTTTTTCGATGTTAATATTTTTTTGCCATGTATAGACACTATACTATTGCGGGTTGACGTGAATACCTTTTGCAGTTAACATACGTATTTAAAAAAAATGGGCTTTTTAATATCACGAAGAGAAACTGGAAGCATACTTCTTCAACCAGTTTTCCAGCGTCTATCAATGCAGTGGTTCACGACGCTTCTTTTATATTTATGTTTAAATCTGATTTTAATCCCTTTGAAATGTCAACACACATTGTGAAACCAATACCTATTTATGCTGTCTTTAATTCATTTAAGCTCGAGAAATACTCATCATCCAAATCTATCGCAATTATCATTGCACCATCATTTCAATGGATATTCCCGTATTCTGATGCATCACCCTACACACGACACGGTTGGTTAACCCCTCACTGCGAATTGTTACTCCTGTCAAATAATAATGTATGTGCGTATGTCACGGGCCCTTTGATCTTTGACACAGAAAATATGTAGCAAATCATTATGATTCACTCAATGTATTATTATGGCAGTGTCAAAATGTGGAATGCCTGTTTGGACAGGAAATTTACTAGGTTATCACTTTACTTTATAACGATTTTAATATGAGTTGTTTCTGTCATGGAATTCGCTGGATTTCATTAAAATATCTGCTGAGGTGTTACCACACATTACCCAAAACTAAAATAGGTGACATTTAAGCTTCCTGCACACCGAAAATGTAATTACAAAATGCCGATCCTAATCCTTTCCTAGTTCGACAATGTCTGGTAACAAACTGACAATAATACTTAGAACGATGGGCCCTCACATCCCCTAGGCGTACAAATAGCCTGTTATACGTTCGCGAAACACGATATGTCGATTGGGATGTTAAACTTAATTCGGTTTAGGGGTGAGCCGACAACACGCCTTTTACTGTCTTTTACAATGCTCGCTTTGATTCGAACTCGTAAAAGTATTGTGGATTGATCTGATGGAAGAGATAAACAGCGCAGTAGGGTTAAACTTTTTATTAATGTGAGTTGTGAAGAATCTTCTAAGATTATTGATAAATTGGATGTAGAATAGGAGTTGCTGTAAATTGTTAGCCAAACAAAATGATTTTTATATAAATACTAGCTTCCCCGCCCGTGACTTCGTCCGCGAGCCTATAACCTTCCTCAAGAATTGGGCTATCCAATGCAAAAATATTTTTTCAAATGAGACAGGTATTTCTGGAGATTACCACTACATACAAACTTAAAACATACAAACAAACAAATTGTACCTCTTTATAATATTAGTAGGATTCTCGACATGTGTTAATCTTCATAAACTAAATAAACGAACAAACTATTAAGATAGGTAGTAATAAAAAAAATATACAGGGTGGCAATGACATCGACGCGAAAACTGATCTGTTCCATAGAAAATTGCAATACCCACGCGGTCAAAATGTATGGAACGGCAGATTTTTTTTTAAATAACTGACGAAATTTTTTAACACGGGGATGTTCAGAATCATGTACCGAATCCATGGTATCAGTTTTCGTGTCGATGTCCCTGTCAACCTGTATACAGACGAATTGAGAACCTCTTCCTTTTTTAAGAAGTCAGTTAAAAATATAATATTCTAACCTAACTAAAACTATTAACAAACTATAGTGTTCATTAGAGTAGTTTTAAAATGCTATATAGATAACTAGTAGTAGGCTGATGATAAGATCAACCAAGCGTTTAGTTTTGAAACACGTTTTGAATCAATAAGTCTCAGGGATGCTCCACGCGCGAGGACTTGATGCGGATGTTGGCACAGCGAAGTAAAATATTGATACCATTTTGCATATTCAATTCATATCAACTTTATCAATCACATCTCGCGTCCAACTTCTACATTTACTTAATGAACGCACCATCCTACTAATACGAGTATTATAGACGCGAAAGTGAGTATGAATGGATGTATGGATGTTTGTTACTCTATCACACAAAAACTACTGAACGGATTTGGATGAAATTTAGCATACAGATAATTCATAACTTGGATTAACACATAGAATACTTTTATCTCGATATTCCGACGGGATCGAGATTTATGCGGGTGAAACCGCGGGGCGCTACTAGTTACTAATATAAACAATCAAAGTTCACTCCCAGCTTTGCTTCCGCCCTGGATTTAGCTCATGAATAGCTTCGCAATAAAATCTTAGCGTAAAAACATACATAAAGGGTAAAGGTCGTAAATAATAAAGCATGTAGGATCGTGTAGGGGGTCCCTACAAGTGGATAATGCTCGTTACCCGTGCCCTTCACAAAGGAACCCGAATGGGGCAAAGATACATTACACCAGCCGTTTCTGTTTCACTGCGCCGGTTAACATTCGGACAATATTTTTAATAAAAACCTTACGCGTCGATGGACTTGAAAACGTTTTTGTTTTATGAAATACTGTTTTGGGACCACGATTAAGTTGGTACGCCTTGCGTTCGGTTTTTGAATTTGAATTTGGTTTAATACTGTCATGTTACTTTTTTTTGTTAATCGCGTTCAAAATTCGAAATGAATGAACTTCTCTACTATTAAATTATTGCGGCTAATTTTGAAAAATGTACTTTTCAATTATAATATAATTTCCAAAATACCTCTAATAATCCTCGAATTAATGAAGTATTCGAAAATCGGTTAGTTATTACTATTAGGTATATATTTATCAGCCAATTTTAAAATTTTGCAAAATTACGTTCAGTTGGTAGCTATCACAGGCATCAGGCGTCTAAAAACCGTGGCGTTATTTTCAGAAATCTCGATAATGGCGTAGCATCTGTGCGTATAATAAAACGCGTCAAGCCCTCCGAGTTCCAATAACATCTATTATCGGCCCAATTTTAAAGAGGAGCTAATGTGAAGGGAATCAATACGACAGCGGGGACACAAATTCCTGAGGGTGGTCCCCAAAGGACGGTCGGACATGGATAATGATCGTCCTACGACCAGCGACGGGTACAAATGGGTTAGCAAATGTAATATCCGACGGTGTCCGAACCCTCAAGGCTCAGATATTCAAATGAACGGAAAGCCCAAGCTGTAAGACGGTGACGGACTTCCTGATTTTAAAGTCAGCGCGCGTTTTGTGACGTGTCCTGAATTTATGTGAAACTGATTTAGGTTTGACTAAATTAGGGCAACTGAACGAATTTTCTGTTTTTTTTTTGCTTCAGAAAGTAACATCCCTTTGTTTTACTTAAATAAAGGTACTTCCAGGAAAGTACATTTATTATACCACTAGGAAAAAATATTTTATTTATAAAAAATAAATTGTAATTATTATAATATCTGATATCTATCTAATTTTAACAGTATAACAAAGTGTGGGTGACACAGATACATAAATGCTAGATGGTATATTTTCAGAAAATGAACTTATTGACGATGCTCATATTAAACAAAACACGTTTTCAACATAGAGACTTCCAATAACAGAAACCAAATAAATATTTAAAGCTATAAAAACACTTTAAACACAAAACAAAGAGCGTGCCCTTCCTGCAATATTGGTGACAATAAACAACGGAGTACAATCAAGCAGTTAAGTAAGAATCGCGCGGAATGTGACGCGGACGCGGGCGCGGCGGCGCGGGGCGACACGATGTGGCGTCACTTATTAAAATCCTGACGCAGACTGAGGGTTACGAGGTTTCCACTTACAATACGACTTTTTGGTGGGATCTTTAATTGAAATAGACATGTACTTGTGTAGATCCTGTTGCATTCCTATGTTATTATTCGCGCTCAGTTCGAAATCAATGTGTTGCAATGTTTTGCACAAAACATTATTGTCTTGATATTAGATATTGGATGTAACAAATAGCCCCGTATTAGGAATGATTATGATTTGTGTAATCCATGAAGAAAAAAAACATTAAAGTTGGATTACATTTGTGAATTGATCCTATTTTGGCTCAAATCTGAACTTACAGTGTTTTTTTTTTGCAATTCCTTCAACCAGCCAGCAAGTACAATATACTATTAATGATCATAGTTCAAAATAGACACATTATTTCAAAGCTTGATTGTGCAACATTGACAGCAAAGCTATCTGACAAGATAAAAACAAACAAAAGAAGATATAAAAACTTTTCATATTTTAACTTAGCTCAGCCTCAAATGTCAGAGATCAACAGAATCCTTCGCGCCTATTTAAAATTACTGGTAAATTATACATTTTAAGGCGCTCGCCCGGGCGGATTTGATAATAGCACGCATTCTCACATTTGAATAAACGCACCTACATTTAAAAGTGGTGACCATTTTGTCACTTTTATACGCCTTCAGAAAAGTCAAGAGTCACTTTTTTTTTCAGTTTTTGGTATTGGAATCAAAATTCGGTACAAATTATGGTTGCTGACAATTTTTCTAAAACTATGTAGAAACTTGATCATTCTGATAAGTAATGTGTCTTTATTTGATTGAGTTTGAACGATCTTTATGTGTGAGATAACACTTTTTTTTTGCATTAATAAACTACGTTTTTCCTGCCCATGTATAAGTTTTGATTTTGAGTTTTAGTTAGTTTCAAGGTAGATACACTTTCACGTCTGTACATGAAGTTCAATATAGTGACATAAAAGGTGACTTTACTGAAAATATCGCCAGGGTAAACATGCCTGCAACACAAATTTACGGAAAATAGCAAACATTTATTTATCACTCCAACAATTTTCGTTATTGACACGTTCCTCCCTTCGAAGATGTCACTACACGCGGCGAGGGCGGCAAGATCGTGCAAAATTCAAAACGTTCCATGTTCCAAATTCAAAGGTCGCGCAAACAACAAGTCGAAGCCCGCGAACAATGCCGCCAACCCCACCCGACGAATGTACAAAGGAATTATCCGATACAGCCTCCTCGGATATTGACGTTCGATTTATTATTGATGATTAATTGTTAAAAATGTTAAACATGTTAAATTGTTTAGATTATTAAAAAGGTTTCATCTTAAGGTTGCACGCTATCAATATGATTTTTGTGTGTCAGTAAAACAGCTTCTCAGCTGTAAATATTTCTTACAGGCTGGAGAATTATTCGTAGTGATCAATCAGTCACGAGCGAGGTTTTCCAAGAATTTTTATACAGTATAGTAGAGAAAGCGCTCGCTTAGCACAGACAGTGCTCACTTTTCTAAATACAAATTAAACACCATGAAAAAACAACACTAATGCTCTTCCTGTGCTTATGTCCATTATGCAGTAGATATTTACTCTTACCTACTATACAGAAGGTGAAAGTGACCGAAACTGTCAGTATTTAGGCATGCATCTTTCAATAATTAATTCAAGCCTCTAATCCCTGAAGGGCTACAGAATTCATGCACGCTATCTTAACTGAGCATTTGAGTGATTAGCATTAGGCATGTCTAATCAAGATTGTATAACTTACTAATTTACTTGTACCTAGATGTGTTAATGATTTAGTTTTAGTAATGTAAAAAAAATTGCCAAGTATGTCAAAGAAAAAGAAAATGGCCTCCCTACAAAGTGACTTTTGACAGATTACTTCAGGTATAAAGTTTTGCATTCTACTAAACTTTAATTTAATCAATATTAGACTTAAAAAAAAACACTATCTTTATGTATATAAGTAGGTACCTTTACAGTTTTTTTAACATAGAAAAAAGTTGTGATTAGGAAAAATCCGTAGGGCGGCCTCAAGCTTTCTCATCTAATTAACGTTACTTGATAATTACAAAATAAAAACACCCAAGTATAAATTCCTTGATACATTTTTTATTTCGCCATAAAGCGCATCGCGTACATGCGTATGTGTAGAAAATAATTCGGTAAGAGTTAACGAGCGTGTAACGCGGGCCACCCGGCCGTGGGCCCGTGGCCCGGGTGCCCGACAATTACAGGTGAAGTTTAGGGATCGCTACAACCACTCTAATGGGAGTTCACGCTTACTTTTTAACAAGTTCCCGCTCCCGACGCTGCCTAAATGGGACATAATTGTATTACGATGTGGGCGCACAAAAATATAAATTGTCTTTGCTGCGAGTGTTGGGAGAAGTGTTACTTTTTAATAGTTTGGAATTTGATTGTGAGTTGTTTTTGTAGAATGTTTGTTGGTGTCTACGCGCGTTTATTTTAGAACAACTTTTTTCAGTGTCGGCCGTCTGCGTCTAAAAATACTTCAGAAATCTGGTAAGTATTGTTGTGTTAAAGTTTATCTAAAATCTTGACGCTAAATATAAATTAAAAAAATAAATTTAACAAGTCCTTAAAATTAATTTCAGTTAGAAACATTTTCCTTAAAAGTTTTGTAGTAATTAATATATTCAACACAAAAGGGCTCATCGTCCCACAAGGTAACATAAACAAAACTACATAGAAGGTATCTAATCAAAGTCATAGGCAGTACGTAACAAAGCGTTTACCCGATGTTATCACAATATGTGCCGTTATCTCGAGTTTAATCGTCGCGGCGTAGTGTGCGCCCAGGCTAATGAGGCTGCGGTTTTTGGGAAAACAACACACAAGTGTGCGCCCGCCGCGCCGCCCTCCACGCTCCGACAAACTTAAGTTCGCCGACTTAAACAAACTTTCTACTAATTAATTCAGACATCTCATCATTATAGTTTCATCAACCCAAAACTAATTCTAACTAAAACCAAGAAAAGTTGTCCTACCTCAAAAAAAAAATAAACGTCTCAGAAAAATCCACAGAAAACACAATACACTATCCGCACTAAAAGAAAAAAAAAAGTTTGGACCGGTAACCGCGGAAAGGCGCGGGCGTCCGCCACCGAAACGTGGTCGACATTAAAACCTTAGCGGGAAAGAAACGGTCCCCTTATTACGTCTCGAAAGAAATTCGCCCGCACACAGAGACGGCGAAAGAAGTCCACCCACACAGCGACGCGCTGCAACGCGACACGAGGGGACGGGGCTATGTGAGGGTCGGGCACAAATAAGTATTAAAAGAGATAGTTAGGTTCGGGACTAGCAGGGAACGTGAACCGTATGTGCCGCACTTACCTCGCATGGCCAAATCTGCGCTCAAAGGAAACCTTCAAATGTAGCAGTACCTTATATACTCTCTTTTGTTTTTCTCCGCAGAAGATAAATGGTTTGTTTAGTTTTTCCTATCTTTAAGTTTATTTTAGTGCCGAAAAAAAAGTCGCCTATCCTCACAAAATTGATTATAGTTAGGTGTTCATAGGTATTCTCTTATTAGAAAAGTTTTTGTAGAACATTAATTTCGTAAATCAGCAAATCTCAGAAGCAAGACGCAATTAGTAAATATCTTTCATCAAACACGAACTCGCATAAAATTAAATGTTCTTTAGAATAAATACAGTACCTATCTCTCCATCTTAACGCGGTCTGAAAACCACATCTTAATTAGCAGCCTTTAAGAACGAACTCCACTCCCACACAAGCTGTGCTATATATATATACTTACTGAAGTTAGAAAGTGTGTATCGTAGTCAGATTTTCCTGTAAGTAGTTATATCGATATACTTACGAATTAATCAATTAACGCTAATGAATGTTTCATAATTTTGTCGTAATAAGTTGTGGTTCACTTGCCAAACACCAAGCAGACAGACCTGATGGAATACTAACCTAGAGCAAAATTAATCGCAACACCATAAGGTCGAAAGTGCCTCCAATGTCAGACATCGCCGCATAAAGGACCTCAGAGCCCTCGAGCTAGCCGACAATGGAAATTTTATATCGTCGTAAAATTTAACTGCGCACTTTAATAACTAAAGCACCAAGCCGATATAGCGCCGTATCGTTGACAAAAGGATGAGCGTGCTTCCAGTATAACCTTTGAGTACAGCCACGCACACATGCGAGGTAGTACAACCACACGGCTGTACGTACACACGCGGACAAAGATGCCTCACCACTACGCGAACAAAACCCACACGCCCACCCGCCAAACACGCCCAACGTCTTGGGTTTTCTTATAAACCACGTTGTGTTCGATGTCCCACTCTCGCTCACCGCGCTCCAGCGTGCTGTCTCCGTCTAGCGCAATGACGAGCTTCACATAAAGCGACGCCACATTCCCGCCTTTTTTCCCACTCCATTTTGACAGCTCGTGGCTCCATATCTGGCCGGAAACTAAGACAGCGTTCACAGAAGTTGAAGAGATTATGTCTTATACTTATTGTTACAGACTTATTGGATCCTAACAAAAGGGAACAGCAACCCACCTAAAGTATCTTCAACAAAGTGTAACTTCAACTATAACTCAAGTAGTAAATAAATGTAAACTATTGATTCATATCTAAACATATTTTAGTCAGTAAGAACAGTTAAAAGCACAGAGCAAGAAAGTCTTTGCCCTTCACAAACCCTTAAACCCCCAGTGCTGTCTGACAAGCCTCTTATAAAGATACCAATACTCACATCAAGATAACAATGGCCATGTAATTAGAATGACTAAGGATACCCAAAACCATTGCTTGTGCCTTTCAGAGCCTATTAGAAATATATATGTATAATATTCGAGTGAAAATAGAGAATGCTCATTTAACAGTATAGGATAGTTCAAACTAATTTCATGTATCGTACATACTAATTCCATGCTGCCATGACAGTAGGTACTTACTAATTCCATACGGCCTTGATAGTATGTACCTACTAATTCATGCTGCTATGTCATTCAATAGTAGTCTTCCTCAACGTAATCATACAAAAGCGCGATACGCTCGACATCATTCCAAAAGGAACAATATTCACAATAAGAGCAGCCTCCTTGCTTCTCAAACCCTCTGAAACTTTCTTCAGCCCGCTATTCTAGACCAGTGTGTGCGTCGTCTTAGCGACTAAGTGGCTCAAGACGCGTTAGCGGGCGCGGGTGCGGCGCGGCACTGGGCGGGGCTCGGGGCCGCGGGCTGCGGCGCTCCGCTATCGGCACACCGAAACACACATTTTTCCCGCCGCAAACCTCGCGCCGAGGGTTAGCCGCGACCCGCAGACCTCGTTCAGAAAGAAGGAGATGCAGAATATAGACGTCTCTTCCTCGCGCTCGCACGCCTGCGCCGTAAGAATTTCTCGCGCGGTAAGTTTTGACAGTTCGTCAAAGAACTTTTGGTAGACGGACGGATGAAGGCGTTCGTCTTCTGCTTATTCTTATTTGTTTAGTAGTTCTGCTCTTTTTTTAATAATTATGACTGAATTGTATACGGAAAATCGATGTAAAACCGCCACTTCCTATTATTTTTTTTTTTTTTAAATTCGATCATTAACCACCTAAAAATTATATAAAACTGTTCATATCCAACTCAAGGGGCATAACTTAGATCACAATTTTTTAATGTTTAAACAAAGCTGTACACAATTTAATGATAAGGGTACAGATTGTGCTACGGCGTAGCTCCGGCGTAGCTACGGCGTAGCTCCGGCGTAGCTACGGCGTAGCGGCGGCTACGAACTCACTGATTTCCCTTCTCGCCTTCTTCTCGCGGATACTAGAGAAAACAAACAATGATTTTATGAGGCATTGGTGATGTTGTTGATGATTGAAAGCATAAATCATACCATTTCAGAGTAAGTCACAAATGGAACTATATTTTTTTTAGTTTTTCATCGGACATTAAAATCGAAACGCAGCAACTAACCTCAATAGAATCTTCACATTTTTAGCCACTACAAAACAGATTACCTGAAATCATATTTCCAACTGTCATCACACGACCAAACAAACAATGGCGTAGAACTAGTTGAAGTTGCGAGTGGGCGGTCGACCACAAACTGCTCGTTGCTAGCCCGAAACTTACATGGCATGTGGCCACAGAGTGGTGTGAACGGGTAGGTCGGGTAGTACGGGGTAGTGCGGGTAGGGCATATCAAAACAAAACGGGCAGCGATACGGGCTAGCTAATCATGCGGTCACGCGGTCACGCGGTCAGGCGGTCGGGCCGCTGACAATTTGCAGGTTAGCCGTCGACCGCCGCGACCGCCGCTGCGGCGGCCCGTCGAGACGAACGCGTCATAAAGTTACGTTTACTTTAACATGATCGGTCACTGGCTGGTTGAGGTAGTGTTGTTGCTGTGGTATAAAGATGTGAAAGCGAAAGAAAATTGCCGTTCTTTGTTTAAATATTAAGTTCTTTTCTCATTCTGTCGTCTCAGCATGAGCTTTACTTGAATGACTCTTGCTGTAGTAAGTTGAATGAAAGCAACATTCTGTCATTTTTAACATGCTTGCATCTCGTAGAAAACGGTAGGTTAGTTTTGACAAAACAAGTAGAATTAATTAGAAGGATCAATTTCACGTAGGTAAAGATGTTTTTTGGAGGAAAGTTGAAAAATATCCTAAAGCAAAACTTCGATAAACTATCGGAAGAAAGCAAATTAAAGCACTAACGACTTCCAGTTCCCAAACAAGGCTGTAAAAGCCATCTGTGGCCAGAAACAATTCGCAAAAATGCATGCAATAGCAACTAATAGGCAATTCCTAGGCGTACCTTGTATATTATCACATCTGTTAGACATTTTATATATACAGAAACGTCCAAGGGTTGTTTGTTGGCGATAGAATCTGGTTTACCGACTCAGCATTATATGACGTCATAGTGACATTCAAGCCATCTTCTTTAAAGTCTAAAAATAATTATTTATATTAGATAAAATGGCCAGACCATTCAAAAGGTTATAGGTTGATGTCAACTGGACATAGGTCAAAGGTGTATACTATTTTGATCTTTGTTATCAAGGAATTCTAACTATCCTAATCCTAACTATTATAAATTCGAAGGTGAGTTTGTTTGTTTGTTTGATACGCTTCACGCTAAAACGGCTGAACGGATTTGGATGCATGGATAGACCATGACCTGGATAAGAACATAGGATACCTTTTATCCCGATACTCCCACGGGATCGAGACTTATGCGGGTGAAACTGCGGGGCGCAGGTAGTTATATTACAAAAGCGAAGTTAGGCTCAGCACTGAGAGTTGAAAATCCAGCAATTCACTTTTATTTAGGAATCCATTTATGTGTCACTTATTTATTTGTCGGTGAAAACGCGCATTAGAATCATATAAACCTGTTTTTATAAAATAAAAAAAATAGACGACGTATATGAGTTATAAAGAACCCTTTAAGAAATCGACACGTGTTTACCTCTCAACGAGGCATCCTCAGGATGGCGATTGACTTGTTGCGAACCCGGACCCGACGTGTCGACACGTCAAGCGTCGAGAGCAGTGTGAGCCGCTTCGCGCTTTTTTATAATGGATTTCCGCAAAGTCTGAATCAATTAACTATCTGTTTTATTTATTTAAAATCCCCGTCAAGTGTATGAAGGTCTTGCGCCCTAAGGGTTCCTTCTCAAAGCTGTGCTTGTTCGGCTGTCCGAATTTTCAAATCTGGATTCAAGGACAAACTTAACTTTTCAATTGAAACATAACTTGTATTAGAGCAATGAAATACAGACTAAATGTTACTTCAAGACACGGCCTATGAATTTTTGATCCCAGATTGAAGAACAAACTTTTGCCTTTCTTATATAACTATAAATTTACAATTTTCGGATTTTCCTCTTTACTTGACCTTGCTTCTCGCCAAACTTCATGTAGCTAGGCCAACGGGAAGTACCAAATAGACTGATTTATTTGCGAGTATCAAAATATGCGGCATAAATGGCCGATTTTTTTTATTCCGTTTAAAAGGTTACTTGGATTGATTTTAAAAGGTGTTTTTTAGGTGAGGTTTATTTTGATTTTGACAGACAACGAAGTCATCCTTTAAGGGTTTCAATTTTTCATTTTGGGGTACGGAACCTTAAAACAGATTTATTATTCTTTGCCTGTTACCTTTTATGCTGTAAAGGCTAAACGGATTTAGATGAAAGGTTTATGGATAGACCATGACCTGGGTTAGGACATAGAATATCCTGAATTCCGGGAACACGTTCCTGTGGGATATTTTCTGATATACGCAAAAAGTTTTTGTGGCAAAAGCTAGTATATAATATAATAAACGCGAAAGTGGGTTTGTTTGTTTGTTACGCTTTCACGCTAAAACAGCTGAACGAATTTAGATGCATGGATAGACCATGACCTGGAGAAGAACATGGGATACTTTTTATCCCGATATTCCCAAGGGATCGAGACTTATGCGGGTAAAACCGCGGGGCGCAGATAGTTAATATTATAAATGCGAAATAGAGTTTGTTTGTTACGCTTTCACGCGAAAATGAATGAACGGATTTGGATGAAAATTGCCACATTATGACCTGGATTCGGACACAGGATACTTTTTATCGCGATATTCCCACGGGATCGAGACTTATTCTGGTGGAACCGCGAGGCGCAGCTAGTTAAATATAATTTTCTATGCAATAGTTTTCTCAGTGCCGTAGCTTTTTCTCCAGGTCATGGTCTATCCATGCATCTATATCCGTTCAGCTGTTTTAGCGTGAAAGCAACAAATAAACAAACTCACTTTCGCGTTTACTATATTATATACTAGCTTTTGCCCGCGGCTTCATCCTCGTGAATGCCAGAAAATACCCCACAGGAACCTGGTCCCGGAATTCAGGATATTCTATGTCATAACCCAGGTCATGGCCTGTCCTGTCTTGATAAAGAAAAGTGACGAAGATATAAAAGACTCGACTGTACCTGCTAGCTAACGTAAGTACGATAGCAATCGACATAAGGTAACACCGACGTCACTGAATAAATAACTTGACACTTGTTCGCAAATAAACAATTTAAAATGCCAAGAATAGGGAAAGGGCACGCGACCCAACCCTTCTCCTTCCGACATTATGTTTTCTGACAACCAATTTTAAAGCTGTTTGCATTTCCGTACATGTTTATACAATGTTAATGTTTTGTTGGAATTATGTTTTCTGTCGGCGTTTAGTCATGACTTACAGTAGGTACATACACATATACCTACACCATTTCAAATGATAAGCTATAAGTGCTATAGATACTATATAGAAACTATATATATTTGAAGATTCAAACAAAATAAAAAACTCTAATAACATAAGATATAGTGAGAAGAATGATAAACTATATTTTCAAAGCTTCCTCTAAGTCCTCTAATTCTTACTAATTACCTCTGCCCGACAGGGTCAATTATCATCTCATAAAATTTTAAGTTACCACCTAAGTACACATTGTGGAAAGCAATAAATGATTGAGTATTGAGTAAGCCCTTAGATCCGTTTGCTATAACGATGATCAATGATAAAATTCGTTAGCAATCTGCCACATATTAGTAGATCCCCGCAACTGGTGTTATTTGGCTGAGGTCGTGATAAATATCGGTAAAAACGATTTAGCTTCAACAAATAACTCTAATTCGCGTTACTCAACCTTCTTCAACTATGGTAAAGGTACCATTCCGTACCTAACTGCAGGAAGCAACTGCAGGCGACGTGTCGCCGCGACACGACTGGTGTGACTGGTTTCTATGAATTTCTATGAAATACCTTCCGTAGCTAGCGACACGTTGTTGGCAGCTACGGGCGAGTGACAGGCGACACGTGCAGCCCGACCGCAGACCACTACTGCCACCAACGCTCGAGCGATAACACGTTTTTCTATCTTCTATCTACCGACTGGAATACGGGCTGGTGCCGCCTGCGGTCGGGTTCGGAATTATGACTGTAGCGACATGACGCCGCGACACGTCTCCTGCAGTTGCCGCCTGCGATACCCTAACAGCCTTTTTTACCCCGTGGCCATGAGCTACACGCTCAAGCGACGCGTGTCTTGTGACAGTGACTGCGGAGAAAACAAATGAAAGAAATTGTTAAGAGCATGTCACAAGTCACCGCGACGGGGATCTTGCGGAGCGACGGACGGGAACAGGTGACTTGCGTGTATTTTACTTGATGCAAGTCGCATCGCATGGCTCTAGCTACTTTTAGCATCAGCGATCGGTGATTTAGCCGCTTTTTAGAAGCTAAATACATCGATACAGTCGCAAAATCGCCGATCGCCGATGCAAAAAGTAGCTAGTCTGCTGTAGCTCTTATCGTTATAATTATACTATGAAATAAGCTGTTTATCTTTAAAGCTCGTACTGACACAAGAAAAGTTCGTCGTCAGTTCATGATTTTTAGTACCACTTATTACATTTCATTCAGAAGACATAACTGGCACTCAAGCAAGTGCAATTAATACAATTCCGGTTTCTCCCGCATCGCGAATCGCGATACAAATGAAGCTGCAAAGTTTCACACACGTTCGTATATTGTATCGTGACTTCACTAAGCTAGTTATAACCGAGCACCGGCCGAACTACAGCTGTGTCTGAGCAACGAGCGACTGCCACAGTGACGCGACACGTGTCGATATCGATGTATCGGTACATCTCGATACAATTGTGTTATATTGCTGCACTAGCAGGTTTACTTCACTAAGCTAGTTATAACCGAGCACCGGCCGAACTACAGCTGTATTTAAGCAATGAGCGACTGCCGCAGTGACGCGACACGTTTCGATATCGACATGTCACGATATATTGTGACATATTGAGCTGCACTACACACAGTACAGGTATACTTTACTAAGCTAGTTATAATCGAGCACCGGCCGAATTACAGTTGTTTCTGAGCAACGAGCGCCTGCCGTAGTGACGAGACACGTGTCGATATAATGTGCTATATTGTTGCTATTGAATGTATACTTCACAGTTATATTCAAGATTTATCATGTAGGTACTAAAGCCCGATGTTATTTAACAAATTAATATATATTATTTTTATAACGTTATTTCAAGTGAATACTGTCTTTGAGTAACTAAAATAAAGCCGCAGCGCCGTAGTGCGTAGCGGTGCTACGGCACGGCAGGAAAGGGCAGTTCTCGTAGCAGTGCTACGGCACGACAGGAAAGGGCAGTTCCCGTAACAGTGCTACGGCACAGCAAGAAAGGGGCAGTTCCCGTAGCAATGCTACGGCACGGCAGGAAAGGGCAGTTCCCGTAGCAATGCTACGACGAACATTTAAGTAACAGAATAATCAATAGGTATGTAAAATTAAGGACCGCTTATACCACAAATCACTAAATGCGTTTAGCGTTAAACATATTTAAAACATAATTCTGTCTCTGTCACCTTCAAACGATTGACAGTAACAGAGCGTTGTTTTAAAAACGTTTAGTATTAAACGTATTTAGCTATTTGTGGTACAAGCGAGCCTAAGTCCTATAAAAAATTGGATAATTAATTGTTTTAATTGCCTTCTAAAATTCTACTATAATGAATGTTGTTTCAGGCAAGTGAGGAGGCTAAGGCATCAAATTATAATACCTATTCATACTAGTATATATAGGTAACACAAGGTACAATTTCGAAGCCGACCGCAGGAGGCAACTGCAGGCGTCGAGTCGAGGCGACACGACTGGATTCTATGTATTTCTATGAAGGCGACGACACGTGTCGCTAGGTACGGAAGGTATTTCATAGAAATTCACAGAAACGAGTCGTGTCGCGACTACGTGTCGCGGCGATACGTTGCCTGCAGTTCAAAATTCAAAAGTCATTTATTCAAACTAGGCTGAGAATCAGCACTTTTCGAACGTCAAAATTACATATGACAGTCCCCCAAAACGCCCACCCTTCACAACTTCCTAGTGCGTTAGCTGGGACGAAGAAGTGGCGCAACAAACTCCCCAGCAGCACAGCTGTCTGTTCAGATAGAAAAAAAAAAAAAAACATATTTAGTATGTAAAATAATTTACATTACGCAACACAAAACATAATTTAAATTATAAGCCATATGTGAGCTAGCACACGCCAATATACCAACCAAAACCATCGAGAACTACTCAGGCAGAAATAAAAACTAAACGTAAACAAAACTTAATATCTTAATAAAAGCCTCCAGTCATAAAGGTCGTTCCCGCTTACATATAGCTATATATAGCTGTAACTGGAAGTTACAAATGATAAACTAGGACCATCGAGGTAAAATAAATAAACAGTTAATTACTAATAACAAAACCATGATCAGCAAGACAACAGCAACCGCCTGCGGTCGGCTACGGAATGGTGCCTTTAGTTTTACTTCGCACACAAATCCTTTACCAAATAATAGTGATACGTGTCACCCATGTTCAGCAATGGACATTAATAACTCTTAGACATCAAAATACAACACCCGTAAACAACACCAATTCATCATGAAAATCAAAACATCGACATGTACCACGTGTGCAGGGGTGCGCAACCCTTCTGATGCCGCCATATGCCGCGGCGCTGCGCCCTTAAATTACAGAACTTCTCGCTCATAATACAGAGATATGCCTTTAATATCTGCCGGAAACTGCCTCTGTGCCTTGTTTACTTTTTGCCTCCGTTCTTATATTACAGAATGTGTGTACTGTGTGCTAACTTGCTTGGTTAAATTGAGCTTATGTGGGTTTTGAACGTCAGATGATTAATTAAGTGGGATAGAGTAATTTTATTTAAGGTTACGCAAAATGGAAATTATATTACATCATCGCGTCACGTGTATTGATCATAATAAAATATAATTATTCTCAAAATTCTTTACCTTGGAAAGGTGTATTATATTTATCTATAACAATAAATAAAACAGAAATTCGATTCGTTGGTAAACACATCACTTGAGAGCGGATTTACCGATTTAGTAAATTATTTTTTTTGTTTTAAATTTGTTCATAACATTTTAATACGTCCTTTTTTCTATGGAATTATTGAATGAACTCAAAACCACGTATCAAACGATGGATTTGCGCAATTCTTTTTTGTTTTGTGTATGGTCATAGAAAAGTTGAACATGATAACGTCTGTCGGATCAGCCAGTTTCCAATATTTCCAAGGCAACACTACAGAATTCGGGTACCTACCCAATCAGAAAACACAGCACCAATAATAAACGAAAAAATATATAAACAGAACAAAAAGCAATACTAGCTAAAATAGACAATAAAAATCAACCCCCACAAACCGGGAGCAATTTCAATCACAATTGCGCAACTGTCCTGAAACGCACCTGCTGACTGTGACGGGACGACACGTGCCCGACTAAGAGGCTACTTAACGTAAGTGACCCTACTTACAGAATCCCAACTGTGCCGTCCAAGACACTCCAATAGCGGGCAATTTCACGAGCCCTGGCCACCATCTGCGACCGACGCGCCAAAAAATAACATTCCCTAAAAAACCTTTGCGAAAGAAAGGGATATTAGTCTCCGCGGGGCAATAATCGAAGCCAATCGGCCCACCGAACGCCCCGACACGACACTTTCTTTATTTATACCATTACTTTACTGTATGGTAATATCGTAAAGAATATTTTATGTTCACGTGTAGACACCTTCTGATTTCGCAATATTGTTTGTTACCCCTGATCACTAGTTGGGATAGAGGGTGGTTATTGATATTTGAGTATTGGAGTCACTTTATTAGTTCTATGGGTATAATAAGTTATTGATAGATATTGTAGATGAGAATTTATAAGAACTAACTGTGCCCTGCAATTTCACCCGCATAAGTGTCGATCCCGTGGGAATATCGTGACTTTTTTTTTTAAACGTTGCCCCACACTAAGAATTTCTTCTTGTATCGTGGGTGCGTTTACAAACATAGAAACTCACATACACTAACACCCAGACCCGGAACAACTACTTGCAGATCATACAAATATTCGTTCCGTGCGGGGATCGAACACGCGACACGTTACGTAGCAGTCGATCGTTCAGCCACTGCGCCAACCGTGTCGTCAAGATCATGGTCTACACATTCAAACACAATACAATCCGTTCAGTCGTTTTAGCGTGAAAGCGTAACAAACAAACAAACTGACTTTCGCATATAATATTAGTTAGGATTACTCTGAATAAAGAAACTACCTTCCGAAAGATATATAATGCTACCATAAACATACGTCGTTCTCCATACCTCTACTTATGATTGATAGTGTTGTCGTCGCCATTGGTAGTCAAGATTTTTTTAAGCAAGGCAAAAATTCTGCCGCGTTTCTTTGCAGAGACTCTAGCATGAACGCGCGCAGTTAACGTGACGTAATACGAACGATTTTTTTTTATCGATAATACGTCATCTATTCTGTTATAAATTCTGGCACTTTGGGAGCCCTCCTGGAGGGTTCACCTAGTCGCATATGGATAGGGATAATTTTAAATGTAGGTTTTTCTTAGCGAATACAGCATTATAAACCGTGTAAATAAAATATGATGTATATTTTAACAAGATTTATTAGTATATGCGTTGGCTTTTTTTCAAAACCCATTTTTTTTTTTTTGTTAATTTTTTTGTTCACGGTTAAAAATATTCACAAAAAAATTAAAAGGTTGGAAACTACGTATAGCGACAAAACCCGTTAAAAACACAATTTTACTTTGTTTTACAGTGTTTTATAACACGGTTTTAAACCTAATGCCGTTGACCATTCGCGATGGGCGAACTTTAGCGCAAACGTAAAGCCGGCAACCCTCGCGGAGGGTTCACTTCCAATATGTATGGCGGCATGGCGTATGAGTTCTATGAAAAGTGGGTGGAGTCGAAAGTACCTAAATATTATGTCCGAACGAGTATTATCAATTTAAAATCGTTAGAACTTACTTTACGTCTACTCCGCGTTCGTGCTGGGCCCATACTCCAGGCAGAAAAACTTTTTTGTGTTCCAGTTTGAAAGGTAAACCCACTGTAACACTACCTCTACAAAGGATGATAAGTGTTGCATAAACAACATGGTGATGTTGTAGTCGACATTAGTCGTCAAGATTAGATTTCACGAGCGGCGACAAGCCCGCGCGACGGTGTCACCAACACTTCGCGACCCTACCGTCATGATATAGCACGTTCACTAAAATACGGTGCATTTATGAACCAGACAAATACAGCGATGCAAATGCAATGGAATGGAATATTTATTCCATTCCATTGCATTTGCATCACTGTCAAAATCACAGTTGGTTGCTATTGCGGTGCTGCTGTGAGATGTAAAATAACTGTGGAATGACTGTATTTGTAAAACGTCGTGCAGACCGGCGCGACGCGACAGCGCGACGTGACTCTAACAAAACAATTTCTAATAACTTCACAGTAGAATAATTACCGGTGTCGGGCCTTAATTCTATAACTGTAGAACTTGTTATCAGTTCAGAACTATATAATGCTCGGGATACACGAGGCTATTTTTTCAAAGTTAGGATAACAAGCTAGAACCTCTGTATACTATCCTGGCTTGGCACAAGCTAGTGCTGTTTACACGATGATAGTAAATTTTAAGCCAATAGCATTGCGGTGACTTAGTCCGTAGTGCAAAATGATCCGATTAGGTACTATCTTCGCTGACCACACGAGGCTAGTCCACAAGCCAGGATAGTAAAATCGGTGGTAGGGGCGCTACTAGCTCAAAAACTTGAGACGCTCACTCAGCCCCTAACAGTATACTACAGGCCAAGTCTACTTATCTAGAAACGTTGCAATAGTCTTGTAGCGGCATATACATCGCTACATGCGAACTACGCATCAAAGACCTGACGTCACACACCATCCTGACGTCACACAAATCCTGCATCGCGCAATTAGAGTTTATCGCGCGATAAACATATATACAAGCTTCCCGACTTCAACCTCCGGGCAGTTCCCCGCCAGACACGACACCCGTCTGGTCGGAGGATCCTCCCTTTTCTATGGTGGATGAGTGAACTTTACACCCTGTTCCTCATACCCCTAAAGTCTCCCCATTGTGAGTTTTTAACAGATTTACCATACAAAATCTGTCAAAAACTCACAATATTAAGGCATTGCAACGTTTGTGAATAAGTATCACCATGATTATCAACCAGATTAATCGACACTCCACCGGGCCTGACTACGGGTGTTATTATTCCAAATCATCATCATCAGCCCACAGAAATCCACAGGCTTCTACTGCACGCCACTGAGTTACTTTTAGCCAACACAAAACAGAAAGCGCACCCTTACACGCCGTGCGGCCATCTTCAATTTCTCCCGCCATTTCCTCGCGTATTTTTTCAATACGCGTTCAAGATCATTTAACATTTTTATGTGTAATCTTGCTGGGTAGAGATAAGACAAGGAGATTTTTGCGCGCCTCACTTTATTTTATCGACTACGTTTTACGGCGAACTCTAAACAGATTAAATCTAACAGTAGGGCGTCTTCCGGACACAATGTTCATTTATTGGCTTGTATTTTGGCTTTATAAGATTACTAGGGATTTTCGCGTTGAGTTTTTCTTATCTTCTGTTTATCGACACAAAATTGTAGCTGCGTAATAAGTGTTACATAATTTACGTGCCCTGCTACGGCGTAGAAGTTTTAGCTAAAAATATGTAAGAATTTCACTTTAACATTTTGGCGGATAAAAGTAACTTGCAGAAAAATATCAATCTATGAAATTGAACAACTTCCTACTCGTTTTGTGTAATTTACTGCTCCATATGGTCAAGCGATCATCGCTGACAGTCTTTATTATAGTTGCTATACCTGCCTATCTATCGGACGTAATGTGATTCTCCTTCGGGACCTCTTTTTTTATATAAGGCATCTCGCAGTTGACCTCTGAGGAGGTCGTAGCTGCTTAACCGGACTTTCCTGTGGCTGCCTTAAGCTACTACACTTAAAGCCTCCAGCCAGGGGCCTTCGGGACCCATCGTTCTTTCTTATATGTAGGTACAGACTACATGGCAACACCGTTTCACATCTAAACGCCTTCACATAACATAAGTATAACGGTCTACGTAATGAATCGTATAAAACACGAGTTTTATAACGCGAGCGGCACATTGAGAGTCCTTTTTAAATTATACAACATTTGTATGGAAATACAAGCGTCACCCCTGGCCCACGCCGCCTCCTTAAAAATACATCCAGTGTTATTTGTAGCCTGGTTTGACGCTCACTCGCAATTTGATTGCTTTTTCATGGAGATCATATCGTGTTATACATGCATAGAAAAAGCTAGGACGATACCTACCTACACAAGGGCCGTGGTCTTTTGGAAAATAATGAGCATTCAATCAGTCTGTTAATTTGTACAAATCATAATAAATTAGAAGGTAAGTATACTTAATCAATAATTTTAAAACTAAAACAATCACATCAAGCAAATGAAAACTATTTAATTTACATAATAACAATCTTAAAAAACTTCAAACTTCATAAAAAACAACACATTTTCAACATGAAGGTTTTACTATACGTCGACACACTTTTTGAGACTGGCGGCCACAACTCACGAAAATAATATCATAACCATTAGTCTAAAAAACAAAACGTATTTATTTTTAATAAGTACTAAGTACTTTATGGCTTCACAGATTTTTTTTTACTTAAATGGACAATTCACATATTGTAGGTACTTACCTACTATACTTTTGGGTTAGATATTTATGTATTTTTTTATAATATTTGTAAAAACTGTCTCTACAATTATATAAATTATTATTACTTTTGAGACACAATAAGGTACAGTACAACACAACTTAGATATTGCATAAATTTTAAAATTTTCATAAATTCATTTCAATTATATGAATGTATTTCGATAATGACTTTACAAGTTATTGCGTTTTCGTAAAGATCATTTTCATTTAAAGCAGTAATAAAGATGGGTGATTTTGAAGACGCACTCAGTTCGGATGGTGATCGGTTTTACGAATTTTGCCGATGCTACATCTAAGTTATCGTACTGTATCTATTTTCTCAAGTATTTATTTCACGTTTTCCGGACTAATGCCGTTAGAATAAATATTGCTGAAAAAATGAAATATAAAATCGATTTTATCAAAGTTTTATCGTGTTTGTATCTAGTCCTTGGGCCTGCCTATAAGGTGTCCCAACACGTAGGTACACCAGTTTCCGTCGACTCAACAACAAACAACACTCGCAATCACTAGTGCAAATGTTTACGGTTCTATTCTATTCGTACGTGCGCCACACTACTTCAATTCGAATTTTGAACCACGCGCGCTTTCCTGCGTCAACAAAGAAAAAAAAAAGTGTTGAAAGTCTCTTGAAATCTCGAAATGACAACTTACCACGCTAAAGTGTTTAAAATTAAATAGATAAAAAAAAGGAAAGTTCCTAGGTTTTCTTTTTCATTGTGCCACTGCTGCCATACAAGCTTCTTAACATGTCCGAAAGTCTGTACCTACGGTCAAATGGAAAGAAATTAATTGTAGGAATAACGGACTGTAAGTAGATAGATAAGTAAGTAGGTAGGTACCTACTATATCAAAATTGAAAGGGGTGCCCAGTAACCCAAACATCTAAAAATGAACAACTGTTAAAAGACGCACGTGTCGCTTTGTTTATATCATATTTTCCATCGACAAGGCTTTATTTTATTATTTCTACACCTTGCCGTCTACAAGGTGGAACAATTTTAAACCACCTTATCATTAAAACAATTTTATATATACGACCTTACATCATGGTCATAGAATTGTATTTCCATTGTGTTATGATAGGTTTAAGGTGGGATCGTCAATCCATGCCAGCTAACCTTATATTCTTGGAAGAATGGTTGGTAAATTTTCAATAGTCACTTTATTAGGGGTGAGGGCGGAAGCAGGGCGAGTGAAACTGCCTTTATTAGATTTTCTAGAACCGTGAGTCGGAAAGTGGTGAATTGCATGGCCTGCGTTCGACACCTCGATATTGAAAGTTGTTACGAAATATAGGTACCGGGTGTTAAGTACCTACCTAGCTTAGTAAGTTGGTGCCAACTTGCTTATATTTGCTTGTTTTATTTATGTAGATAATTGTGTGGTACCTACCTACCTACCCATCTGGTTTTCATCTGCATGTAATGTAAAATTATAGCTAGTGAACTAGGATATTTGTTGACTCTTACCTAACATAATTACGGGTGAGCTTTTGAGATGGAACCTCAAGGTGAAATCAAAACAACGAGAAATAAAGAAAAGTTTTATTATTAGTTAGTTTTATTTTTGTTTTTTAAACAATTTTTTAATATGAATTATTAGGTAATGCACATTAGCCAAGAATCGAACCTAGTTCAGGTTCGATTATTTTACAAAGAAAACCTATTAGGACATTGTTCATGATGGTGCGGCCACATTGCAACATACATAACTATGCCAAATGAAAGACAGCGCAAGTTTCAGAATTTTCTTCGAATGCTTTCACTGAGAATTAAAGATTTTTGGCTTTCACTGACTTCAAATTTTCAATTCCCGCGCACTGAGCATACACCAATATTCAATAGAACGCCATCTACTCTTTTTTGCTGTAACAAAATTCGATTTCAGCCACCGTGAGCAGTTAGTATAAACTGCGTTGAAAGTAAATTTAGTTATATTTTACAGATGGCGCTTTATATATGAAATCAGGTTGCTTAAAAATGTTTTTATTTCTAACTAAAGCAAATAAAACATTAAAATATAGATTATCTGCATCTAAAAGTAATGGGACATTTTGGTGGCTACCAATACTGCCAACTTGATTGGAATTGTTTTCCACGATTGGTTTTAAGCAATCGCGCACCAAACGAAACTGGGGCGATAGACGTACGAGTATTGAATTGAATTGAATTTCTTTATTTTGCATAAAATATGGTACAATAGGTCTTAACTTAAATATAAGAAGTTCCACATATCTTGCTTACTTACTATTTCAGCATGCAAAAAATACCTTATAATAAAATTATATACACTTCACTTGTTACTATTGAGATCATGAAGTAAAAAATAAAAATAAAATTAAAAATCCTTAAAACTACGTTATTTAAAAAAAATTACTAGTGACATTATATTTCGAGCTTTGCTTATAATTTAAAAACTCACTTATTGTATAGAACGCATTGATAAAGAGCCATTTCTTAAGTTTATTTTTAAAGTAGTTTAGTGGTAGCTCTCTGATCTGTTTGGGTATTTGGTTAGGGTATTTGGTTAGTAAGTACGTGTACTTATGGCTCGGCGACCTTTCTCGTCCTGTGTTATTCCAAGTACGCGTACTTCAAAACCGGTTTGATATTTTGCTCGTAGCCCGCCTTGGTTCGTAGTTTCGTACGTCTGATAACGCCGCGAGTCGCGAGCCGACATTTGTGTAATGTTTGTTTAGTTTCGTTCAGAAAATTCGACAACATCGCGATACACTCTGAGCAAGATTCACGTGTGTCACCGGCGGCAAGCCGAGTAAGTTCGCGAACTTAAAAACCACGTTATTTAAGTTCGCACGTCTATCACCCACTTTACTTTACCTTTTATATACTTACATTTAGCCCACCTTCGCACGGATGTAATAAAATCGCGGTGAAATTAAAACGCCTAGTGTGATTTTTTCCGCCTTCAACAGAGTGTACGGACGAGCGTTAAAAAATCACTTGGTACTGACCTGTGGTACTGACTCTTCGTGCAGTGTGGACGTATGATGGGATCCGCAAAATTGATACCGGTAGCTACTTATGTGGCCAGGGTACCACAAAGAAAATGTTGGATGCATCCCTTGAATAATGAACTATTTATAGGCCTATTTTTGACGCAATACAATTATTGAAGGAAATGTCCTGAAAAATTATAATAATGATCAATTAAATAGCATGTTTCTTGTATTGTATTTTCTCAAATTAAACCCGTTTTAATGTTTACTTACTTTCCTTATGATAAATTAAACTCCACCCAAATACCTACCCATTCACAATGCCCAGAACTGACTGATTATTCCAATGTTTTATTATGGCCTAGAGCATCCGGCACGACCGCACTCTACGAGCCGGCCGGTGCACCGCCGGATTGATTCGCGTCCGTGAGAATACATGTATAGATCTTTGTATGTCGCATTCATTCAACGCTCAACGCCGAGCATTGAAAATCGAACATGGCACGATAAAAAATCGCGGCGGGAAAAAACCGCGGCCGTGCGAACAGCTCCGCCACTTTCTATTTGTTCCATTCCAAACGCGGCACGCGATTTTATCCCGCGCGTTTTTATTACGTCCGTGCGTACGTGGGCTTACCATACGACAGATTTTTGTCGTTGCCGTCGGAAAACCGTAACAACTATCGGCCTGACTCGCACTTGGCTGATTTTGTATCTTCAAGTCACGTTTGTAATTTTGTATTTTTGCAATAGCAACATCTCTGGAAAAAGTGAGGTTATGTATTTATTTCTTCTTATGATGTGTCAAAGTTTTTAACATAAACATCGTTTTGTACTAATTTCAATGAAATGTTAATTTGTACTTGAAGATTATTAAATACTTTATTGGACGCGCAATGGCTGTTGTCATTGAAACGACCCTTGGGGACATCACCGTGGATTTATATCTAGATCAACGACCCGTAACATGTTTGAACTTTCTCAAGCTGTGCAAGATGAAATATTACAACTTCAACTTGTTTCACACTATAAGAAGTGGCTTTATAGCCCAGACAGGCGATCCATCAGGTGAAGGATCAGGCGGGCAGTCAATATTCGGTCTGCTGGAAGGGCCTGACAAAAGATTCTTTTCTGGCGAGAAAATGCCAAAAATTCGCCACACGGACGTAGGTTTGCTCTCAATGGTGGGCACAGGAGATATGATGATTGGTTCACAGTTTTTCTTCACCCTGGGTTCTGACTTGGACTCTCTAGATGGCATTCACTGTGTTATTGGGGAGGTTACTGAAGGACACGATGTGCTGAGAAAGCTGAACGACGTGATATGTGACGAAGGCCACCGGCCGTACCGCGATGTGAGGATCACACACACTGTGGTACTTGAAGATCCCTTCAATGATCCAAATGGACTAAGAGCACCATCAAGGTCTCCATCACCCAGTGCTGACCGTCTCAAAGGTGGTAGAATCGCTCCCGACGAAGAGATAGATGAAACACAAGGAAAATCTGCTGCTGAAATACAAGAAATGATTGAAGAAAAAGAAGCGAAAGCTCGAGCAACTATCCTTGAAATAGTAGGTGACTTGCCGGATGCTGATATTGCACCCCCTGAAAATGTACTCTTTGTTTGTAAACTAAATCCAGTCACTACTGATGATGATCTAGAAATTATATTCAGTAGATTTGGCAAAATTGTTACATGTGAAGTTATAAGAGATAAAAAAACTGGTGACTCTTTGCAATATGCCTTCATTGAGTTTGGAGATAAAAAGTCATGTGAAGATGCTTATTTCAAAATGGACAATGTGTTGATTGATGACAGGCGAATTCATGTTGACTTCTCTCAATCTGTTTCTAAAATGAAATGGTTGGGTAAAGGTAGAGGTGTGAAATATTTCAATGATGCAGAAGCAGAAGAGAGAGAAAGAGAAAACCACATCAGGAATCAAAAGCCCATGCATCATAGAAACAAGGATGGTGAACAAAGGAACCAAGACAATGATAGAAATCAACACCGAGAAAAAGATAGAGAAAGAGAAAAGCGATCAGAAAAACATCACAGACGTGAAAGAGAAACAAATCTCAGAACAGATGATAAGTCACAAAGGAAAAGAAGCAGGAGTCGATCTAAAGTGGATAGACCAAGGGACGACAGAAATAATCATTCTAATGACAATAATGTTTCAAGAAACTCGGAGAGAAGTATCAAAGAGTACAGAAAGGAATCAAATAGATATGAAAATGTGAGAAAAAGAGATAATTCCACTGATAATAATATTTCAAGAAATTCAGATAGAAAGATTAAAGAGTACAAACGTGAGTCTAATAGGCAAGAAACTGAGAGGAATAGAAATAATTCTAATAATCATAATGTTTCAAGGAACTCTGAAAGAAATGTTAAAGAGTACAAACATGCTTCTGGTAGACATGAAAATGAAAGGAATAGAGTTAATTATACTGACCAAAATGTTTCAAAAACTTCTGAGAGAAATATTAAGGAGTCCAAACATGAGTCTAGTAGACATGAAATGGAGAGGAATAGAGATAAGTCCAATATTCAGAGATCAAGGTCGTCTCCATCCAGGCAAAGAGATGGAGAAAAAACAGAGAACTCAAGAGATCACAAAAGTAGACATGAAAAAAATGATAGAAGAGACAGAGAAATGGAAATAGTAAACAGCAAATCAAAACATAAAAATGAAGATGTAGAATCAGTGAAGGGTAAGAAGCTTAAAAAAGATCCAAAGAGCATTGAACCCAGAACTCCAACACCTACTGACGGTAAGAAAAAACGTAAGACCACGTCAAAACCCAGTGAAAAGAAGGAAAAAAGTAAGAGAACCGCCAAGAAGAAACGTAAACCCTCCACATCATCAGATAGTTCATCAGATTCTAGCTCTTCCAGTAGTGAGTCTAGTTCATCAAGTGATGGAAACCGTAAGAAAAAGTCTGTGAAGAAGAGGAAGAAAAAATATTCTACTTCAAGTACTAGTAGTAGTGACAGCAGTACTTCCAGTTCGTCATCCAGCACAGACTCCAGCTCTTCCAGCTCAAGTTCAGATGATGGTAAAAAGAAGAAGAGTAAGAAACGTTCCAAGAAAAAGTTATAGGACAGTATAAAACGTAGGCAGGTACTAAGTGTACTAAGTAGACATTTAGACAGTGTGTGAATTTGACCGTTGATGAAGCTTAGATTAAGTGACCCGTTTGCATGTCATGTAGTATTTAAGTAAGTCTCAAATGTATATTCCATGTGGCCATTTGTATGTGTATGTACTGCTTTTAATATTTAAATTCCTTATGCCCATTTTCGCGCTAAATAAAAGTGCAGTGTTGGATTTTCTAGCATTGAAAATCCGACAGTGCTCTTTTATAGACAGGGATCCATTTAAGTGTCTCTTAGTTGGGGTGAAAACCGAGTAGTTTAACTAACAGACTGAGTGGACACTTATACTTAATACACTATTCAAATAAAAGACATTGGAAAATGTAATTAATTACAAACAGGAAATACTTTAAATAGAAACAATAACATAGAAATGTAAGTAGGTCACTCTTATTAATATTTTATCCGGTGGAGCCTATCAGAGATACAATAAAATAAGATTGTCATTATCAATCATCGATATTAAATGTAAAATAATAACACCAATAGATTTATATGTATAGATCGAAATGTACAGCACTTAAATAAAATGTACCTATTTAATTTAATTAAATATTATCATAACATCACACCTGTATTTCCCCAAAGGGTTAGGCAGAGATGTACCTATAATGCACCCTCACTTCGCCAGTTATGTCATAGTTAGTCCCATGTAATAGGGGGCGAGCCTATTGCCATCCATCAGGCATAAATCCAGACTCCGGGCTGCCATTGAGAAATTCCAGATGGAAAACCCAATAACACTTTGTCCAGCCCGGAAAAGCCCAATGAGGCAGTTAGATAAATATTTATTATTATAAATATATTTATTTTATGGGCATTGGGCATAGTTAGTAAATAGGAGAGGACGCATAAGTGTGGACCCAGCCTATTTCTAGTACAATTTTATCTTATATTAGTATTGTTGATTGGTATTGTTATGCACTGATATTATAGGTAAATACTCCCTTTTTTACTGACTATTTAAGGTAATGTATCAAGCAATATTATAGTACAATAGACTGTGTATTAAAGCTTATAGGATGTTAATTCAACGTTTATATGTTATGTATATGTTATACACGATCAATCACAATCAAACAGATTGCTAATCCATTGCTTCATAAGTTCGAAAAAAATCCGCTCAACGACGTAAATAACGCAATGAATGTTGTTGAACTGTCAAAATGAAACAGATTAGTCGTAATCGTTTACGAAAATGTGTTGCGTAATTAGATAGCTGTTGTGTTCTTGTGGACGCCTACCATTTTTTTTTTTAAACTTTCTATGTACGGTCAGCAACAAAATTTGGTAAACAGTAGTTTTAAAAAACATCGAAATTTACACAAAATAACTTGATACATTACTTTTCTGATATTTTGTCCAAAAATTTAAAGTTCGTGCTCAATTCATATGATTTTTTAGACTGAAAAGTTAACAACGAACTGTCGTTGCTGAAACTGATTGATCGAAGCCGATTCAGTGTACCTACACACTGAATCGTCTTCGATCAATCAATTTATTATTGTTAGTTGATAGTCGCCAAAGTTCCAGTTCAACTATTCAATCCGATTCTATAGATGGAAACAATATAACATAATTGATAACACTTATCTATTGACTGAATCAGATCGAACGACGAGTACCTATAAATCGGTTCCAAGTAGGTAGGTAATAATTTATTTCCCATTTTAATGTTAATTTTTAAAGGAAGAGTGTTTCTTTGAATCCCTCGCTGCGCACAGGATTCTACTTTAGAATCCCTCGCTACGCTCGGGATTCTACTCTATTCGCTCCGCTCTGGATACAAAGAAACACTCTCGCCTTATTAAGTAGTGCATTCGTATATTTTTACACGACTGCCCAAAAAAAGGAGTGTTATGGTTTTATTTTATTGCATTTTCAAATCGATAAAGTTACATGACTTGAATTGTTTTTTCCACAATTTATCATGTTATTCTACTTTTTTTTGTATTTGTTATATTTCTAAGTGCCTAGCCAATAATTCTTCTGTCTGTCTTCTTCTAAGTAAGCCGGATCGAAATCGTAATGTAGGTATTCGTTACATATTTATGTATGAGTATTTTTGTATATTAATAAAAGCGTTCATTGCACGATTTATTTTATTGTCATTTACAAATTACAAAACATCCTGTAAATTAAATATTAGGTACATACATTTCTAAATAAGTAAATAAGGACGAAGCAGGTCTACAGCGCAGTTCCTCAAATCGCCAACCTTCCTTGCGTGTGAATGTTCTGTCGCTGGCATAATTCACCGGAGTGAGAGAGCTAGATTAGCAGAGAGCCAGCTCTAGTGATGGGAACCTTTGTCTTTGCAGTCAATGTTTCGCTGCTGTAGGCTTTGCTCTTCGTGGTATAAAGTCCTACGGTGTTTGTCTAGAAAGTTGAATAACTATCCCAATTCTCATCTGCCAGTTTTTACCCTACTGCGCTGAAGCCCAAAATGAGGTTATTGTTTTTAATATTACATATAAGTTTGTATGAATAGAAAATTACATGTCTGAGTATGCCTAACTAACTACCGTACAGCAATTACTATGAAGGAAGTTAGGTACCCACCTGGGTGTCTGTATAAAGAATAGGAGTTGGCAAGTTAATTTATGAAGAAATATGTTTAATGGCCGTTATTATTGTAGTTATAGCGAAGGAAATCATAAAGCATGTCAAAGTTTAAAATGGAAGGTAGGTAATCCTTAGCTAGCGTCTATTTACAGGACGTGCTCTGGACATAATCGGGAACGTTCCATTGGCTTGCCTTTGTGTGTTTAAGTGTCAGAACGAGAAGATTACTGTCGTTTTATGAGCCCATTGTGCACCTTCGGTCACTGTATTACTAAAGTGTGTACCGGATCAACATGTACCTATAGGTTTTATGGAGATTTTATACACTCATTTTTTTCAATGCATATTTTAGGTAAAGTAAGATGTCAATGTAATGGATATTCAACCTAATGTACCTACTTAGGAGCTCATAATACCTATTAAGGTAGATAGATATGGTTGGATATGGATATGCGTAGGTACCCACTAGGTACCTATAAAGCCAAGGCTGTCCGTTATCACGTGTGAAATTTTGTTCAAATAAATTTAAGTGGATAACTACATAAATAACTACTTTGGTAATTACGTAATGCAACGCACCGCACCAAACAGCAACAAAATCGCGCTTTTATGAACCGTTTGGCGTAAGTACCTACCTATGTCCAGCAGCACGCGTAACATGACAACCATAGAAACGGGTTTTCTATGGATTTTGTCGACGGAAGAAACAAAATGACAGATTGTGATTGTTTATCTGTTATTCTGTCTATTCTTCCGTCTACAAAATCCGTTTCTATTGTGGTCACGCTAAGTTGCGCTGTGGACGTCACATCTCTTTAAGAGAGTGGACGCCTAATATCTCTTATGAGATGAAGCTTCATACCATCGTCATACAGATAGTTAGTACCTAGGTACACAAAACACAATACAACTACAATCAAGGGAAGTGCTCTCAATCTGTCTACTAAAGGCACGGACTTGGAAACAACCTTAATTCGGTTGTCTGAAAGTGAGTGTTAAAAGCTGAAACAGTTTAATGTAACGTAATTAATAAGCGCTGACGCCGATAGCGTCTCGAGTCATCCACGGCAATTACATTTATTTTATGAAGGGCTTGTTTAGTTCAGCCGTGGCGGACGTCATACCTAGATGGACGGCAGGGGCGGACTGGGTGGGTATCGAATAGGTACTAGATAAACTAGCCACCTGAACAGCAGTCGGGCAACACAATAAGAGAGAAGGACATTGGAGCAAAACCCAGTGGTACCTACCCAAGAGACGGTCAAAAAAAGACGACAGAAAGCGTGGGTTGATGAAATATCAGACACTGCTGGAACAGCATGGGTATAATGGTGACAGGACCGGTTGGATGACTGGAGGAAGCATTTGCCGACTGGCAAACGGACATACAAAAAAGCGTAAGCGTCTGTGGATCACCAAGCTTACCTACCTACTCAAGGCGGATTGGCGATTTTAACTAGAAGTCCAGCTTTCTCACGATGTTTTTCCTTCACTGATGGCCATGAGAAACTAGGTAGGTATATTATATAAATTGAAATAATCCACATTGGCTGGTGCTCGCCCGGTTTCAAACCCACAACCTCATGCTCGAGAGGTAGGCGTCTTAACCAATGGGCATCAATGCAATAGTGTCCGTTAAAAAGGTTAATAGAAACATAACCCTGTCTTTGCTGTCGCGCAATCGGGTAATAATGATGAAGGGGGGCCCTCGGAAGTCCTAATATAGCCTGACACGTCGCTTAAGATTAGGTACCTACACATATTATGACAATCACTTTTTCATCCACCACAAAACTAACTTTTTATTCATCAATACTTATTAGCGAAAATCTGGGACGACTTTTTAATTCATACGATAAGTACCTCAAATGAATGACATTCTTCTTGTCTCGTCGAACATTTTTGTGATTGAAGTATGTGATGTGACATACCTAATAATTATCGACATTATGTACAAAGAGTACTTAGGTACCTATTTAATACTGGATGAATATTTAGCGTCTGAAAAAAATTGGCTTGCAATGGAAGAACGGAAAAGTTTTTGGCGTAGAAATTTTGCAATTAGTATATAATATACCTAGCATTTTGCAATTATTATATTGTTATTTTCAATATTTTTTTATGTTGTGTTTCACGAACTGTGTCAAAATAAACATTATTCTTTCTTTCTTTCTTTCAATTATCTGTTCATAAAATATTGTTTTTACATTTTATAGTGGCCTATCAATAAAACTGCTAAATTGAAGTAAAGTCTTCCTAAAAATAAAAAACAGACGGAAAATATCAAAATTCAAATGATTCAATGCGCAGAAATTATTCGTAACATCAATAGCAACAGCTGTGCTATTCTGTAACCATCTCACCGTGAAAACTTAGGGGAAGTGATCGTGCAGTGAGCTGTCAGTGTCACCCCATCCGATACTAGGGATGACCAAGCATTACATTTACAATCGTAATCGAGATTTAAATTATATTTGTTATGTTCATTCTATTCATAATTTTATATTAAGTATTCTAAAGCTAGTATTTAAATGTCTAAACATTACTATATAGGGGAGGTTTTAATAAAATAGCAAAACAGATATCCAATCAGAAACTCAATTTTGTTTTATTCTATTTTGTTCCTAGACTAGTCACACACTTGTAGCGCGCGCACATCACATCACCGAAGTGTTGTCGCCGAGGAAATAACACGCGTTACCATGGTGACCACCCGCGTGATCACTTCACCCGATTCTTAAAGAATCGCGCGATCACTTCATCCGATTCTTTAAGAATCGGGTGAAGTGATCACGCGGGTGGTCACCATGGTAACGCGTGTTATTTCCTCGGCGGCGCGCCTGCGCGGCGTGATCACTTCATCCGACTCTTTAAGAATCGGGTGAAGTGATCACGCGGGTGGTAACCACTGTTATTTCCTCGGTGACAACACTTCGATGATGAGATGTGCGCGCGCTACAAGTGTCAGTTTTACTTGGGTTATATATGATGATGATGAATAAAACATTGTAGGTACTTATTGGACGTTGGTATTTAGTACGCAAGTACGTGACGCGTTACAAGTTAAATAAGCATGTAGGTACATAGTAAGTAAAAAAAACCTCAATGTGATAGTGTCTACCTAGCGCGCAAGCGCGATTCTTACCGCTTCAACGTGGTGAAGTGATTCGGTGTGCGCGCGCTGCAAGAGTGTCAGCTGTTGAACTTAAGAATTTTGTAATGATTTGATGAATATGATTTTATTCAACGCGTAGGTAGGTTATCTCCAATAAACTATTCGGTAGGTAGGTACAAATAATATACACATCTTTTTATCTATGTGACTACTTAAGTACATCGTTTAGGTAGGTTCCCACATAGTTTGTGTGGGGTTAAATTACACACTATTAACACTCGATTGCGTTTATAATATAAGTTAACAATGGGTTCATAATAACAAACTATGTCGATGAGCATTTTCTTTAGTACTTAAGTAGCAGCAACGTGTAGATACCTATGTAGGTACGTTCTATTTTATTTATTGTTGGTAGGTACCTACCTGCGTAACGCGTCGCGCCTCAGGCTATTTATATTAAGGAACTGGTCTAGGAACAAAATAGAATAAAACAAAATTGAGTTTCTGATTGGATATCTGTTTTGCTATTTTGTTAAAACCCCCCCTATATAGTAATGTTTAGACATTTAAATACTAGCTTTAGAATACTTAATATAAAATGATCAATAGAATTAGCATAAAAAATATAATTTAAATCACGATTACGATTGTAAATGTAATGCTTGGTCAATCCCTGGCTTCTGTGAGTTTTCACTGACAGCTCACTCCACGCATGTTTGCACGGTCATATTTTTACAGAATCGACATGCAGAACTTAAAATTGATACTTTAAATACCGCATTACTAAACTATAGACAATTTCCAGCGGCCTTGTTGTTTACGACTTTGGCAAATTTGATTTAAAAAAATGTTTAGGTGTTTATTATCAAAGAGTGCGTCCCTGTGCTCCACACTGCGCATGTCGCGAATTTATCGACAGGAGCAATGGGTTTTCTCTCCAGCCTGAGCTCAGCTAAACGGCACTCGCTCCCTGCGCTCGGTCACATAACAGTCGCAACCAGTGTTCCTCTGAATCCAAATTAATTCTATAATAATTAATTATCCTTGCATACTGAGATTCGGCAACGATGTTATTACTTAATTTAACCGCATTTTTTGCGGTTTTTCTGATGGGTGGTGCGGTACCGACGCCTACTAATAAAGGTATGTAACCCTTTGCTTTTATTTTCTACGGCTTAATAACGATGTGTGATTGCTGGTTTATCAATCTGCGCAAGGATATTTTCGGTTCATTTGTGTTGTATTGGAGACAGTATCGATCAGTCGCGGCTGGGAGCGCTCTATAAATAGCAACAGGTCAACAGGTGTCTTTTCTGCGCCGTTGTTGTTCTGCGGCGTAGTTCCAACTTTTTCCTTTTGGACACAATAATTTATAAATAGATGCCGTTATCGATTCAAGTAGCCCATTCATAAAATTTCCATAGAATGCGCCTCTATAATAGCCAATAGGGTCTGTCTTTGATGTGGCCCGTGTGGGCGTTGTTATTTAAGTACCTTCTTCGGTCAACAAAGGGCTTATAATCAAGGTCGAAGCCAGAGGATTCGAGACTCGGACTGTTAGTCTGTTTCGGCCACTTTCTAGAATAATAGGTAGGTAATGATTAAATTAAATCGAACAGAAAAACGATTTTAGGTTCCATAAAACAATAATTTCGTTGGTAAAGGACCTCCATCATAAGTTGCACTGATGAAAAAAAAATCATTTAATCGACACGGGCCACCTAGTCACATTGGCGTCGATTCTCTTGTACACCGAACTAAACTTCCTTACGTTTGGCTGTGTATCTTAAATAAATCTATTCTGCAAAAAAAATCTCTAAATTTAAAATAATTTTGACACAACTAAAATTGAATTTGTCAATCGCGACTCCACGTGGTACTTCTTAGCTCTACCCCGTGATTTTTTTTCTAGAGCCGGAGGCGCGCAGTGGTGCAGTTTCGACGTGTTTAGTATGAAATTTTTCACTTTTTGTATGGAAAATATGAAAAATTATTACCTACCTGTTGAGTTTTAGGGGTTTATGTGTAAGGGGTCAAAATTGTAATTATTTTTGCGATATGACACACCATTTTCGACATACTTATAAGCAAAAGAAAAGAAAAATAAGATACAATACTGTTTTTACACCTGAAGTCGAGGTGTTGGTGTGAATTTTAGTTCATGTCAACAAATTTTATTCCACACCTTTTTAATCGCGTTTTTAGGTGAAAAACGTCAAATTCAGAATAGCAAAATGGCCATTTTCACTGAATTAATATCTCAGTGCCATCTTAATGCTGTCAAACTAAAATATAGTCAAGTTGTGTGACTTTAGTCTATTTCAGAATGGGAAATCGTCGTTTGACAAGAACAAAACTAAATTTTGATGAGTTTTAGTCTAGTTTAGAGGCATTTGTGACAAGAGAATCGGCACCATTGTCGCTTTGAAGACTTTAGTAGATACGGTCTACATAACAACTTATCGTTTAGGTAATCCGGTTTCACCGCCGTTGATTGTGACGAAACCAGTAGGAAAGTTGTCATTCGTAATATCTTAAAACTTCATCAGTGTATCGACTCCGCCTTTCTAAGTCCACTACTGGACATAGGTCTACCTACACTAGATCAAAATTCCGTTGAGTCTTCATCTCAATGCGATCGTCGCCGTCGTCAAATTGTCTAAAGTTTCTATCTTAAACGATATAACTTTATGGATAGGTCATGCTGCCATTGCTTCTAAGTCAACCATTCTCTGCCACGTATTTTCGTCTTCATTCCTCGTTCAATCTACCTTAAATTTTCACTTACCTGGTGACGCCATTCCTAATTCTTACACAGGTATTAACCATGGCAAGTAGCTTCAGATTATATATTGGTTAGATAAAGAAAAGACATGTAGTCTGGAAAAACATTCTTATGGAAAGAAAGAAAAACTAAAATAAAAAATGGATACTTACTTATTTATTTACACAAAGGATTCCATGACAAAAACCGGCCAAGTGCGTGTCGGACTACGCACAATGAAGGGTTCCTAAGTTGGGATGCATTTATCCTAAGAACAAACTAAACATTGTAGTTGAAAAACATGTTCTCCCATACATTCCAACTGCAAATGTAAGTTAGCACTTTAAAGCTTAGTATTTCGCTAACGGATCTCTGATTAAAAAATAGTTTTCAAACACCCGTAATATTTTTAAACGACCTTTCCATCGTCGTCTCGTCTATCCCATCTTGTGGGACACCCCACAAGATGGGATAGACGTGAAAAAAAAATCATCCCCACTTTCTTTACGTGTAGATATACCAAAATAAAAATATACCACTTTGTCGGCATGATTAAAAATAATAGATAGCTTTAAGCGATAAGACCGCCCATGGTGTCACCAGTGGTGTCACCCTATGTAAAATTTCTAAATTTATGTCTGTAATTTGTATGGTGTATCTAACTAAATAAGAAACAGTATTCCATTTATTTATCTATCTATCTACGAGTATTAATATGACTAGCCATGCCAAATTACAGCTTTCTAGTATTAAGAGTCTCTGAGCTAAGCCGCGGACATAGGCGGACGGACATGGCGAACCTAACCTTGTTGACTACGGAACCCTAAAAAGACCAACCAATCAACATTTCAAGGGGAAAACAAAAGAGTCCTAGGGTTACTCTTAAGCATAATATCCAGTACCTACCAACATGAATTCAAAACAAAAAGAACGCCTTAGCACCATCTTAACACAGATGGAAGTTTTATTTTACGAGTTCTGTTCGGACTTGTCTTGAACGTATTTGAACACTCACGATGTCTTGAACGTATTTCGAGGCACACTATCAATATAAATAACATTTTAGATGGTGGCGGCCCAATTGGTGAGCTCCCCGAGAATTGGGACCAGACAAAAGACGACACTCAATCGCTTTTCCTGAATAAGAGCGATAAAAATGACTTGGAGCCTTACCCGTTGGCTCTAAGCGAGGAAGGTAATGAAAATGGTACACCAAAAACTTGTTGCTTTATTATGTACCTACCTATCAAAGGGTAATCGAAGATCTTACCTGTTGGTTAACCTGTAATGACTTTACTTGTAACTATTAATTTTTATTTGGCGCAGATTCGGTCGTTAGCTAAGGGCAAGATTTACAGACCGCACTTATTTTACTTTGATAAGTTTAGTAAGCGCCTCATCCGAATATGAACCTTATATAAATAACATAAAAGTTCACGTTCATATGAAACGTTCACGCAAAGTAAAATCAAAATGCGGGCTGCGAATCTTGCCCTTAGTTTTGAGGGCAAATCTTAGAGCGGAATAATACGGCATAAATAGCGGGCGTGACGTCGCCGTATTTTTCCGCTTTTCCTTTAGCTGAGGAAGTAGTTGTAGTAGTTTTAGTTGACCAATTTTACTGCACTCCTTATTACTTATACACTAATCATAGGTAAGGTATATTCCCATTGGCAATTCGATAACGTTTCGGCAGTGTTTCTTAACCTACGGTAAGGTCTTATTAAAACCATTATCACACTGTACCTACCAGCCATTATCCAGATGCAAGCAGTCAACTGATAAACGTAGGTGTACTAATAGGACCTAATAGGACATCGACAAAGTGCACTGTACAGCAATAACGCACTGATTGTGAAATTGTGTGCACAATAGCGCAGTAGATGAACAGGTTGCACGTCCGTCGTCTATTGCCATCCTTTATTGGCTGATGTAGCTTAAGTGGACAAGAATAGAATTAGATTTAGGCGTAGGGATTGATATAAACGTTAACTAATCATTAACCTTAATTTCAAACTAAAAATACCTATACTACATTTGAAATAAGATTAGACATTTAAACAAACCTTTTTTACAGTCCGTTCAATCGATTCTGACTTCTTTATCGAAGATATAAGGAGGGCATTAAAAGCAAAAAAGTGGTTACAATACCAACCGTTTAATGAAGCTACCATTTGTCATGCCACCAACGCAATAGAAGTCAAAATCGGTTGAACTGACTGTAAAAAAGGTTTAGTTAAAATGTCTAATCTAATTTCAAATGGAGTATAGGAATGTATATTCTTAGGCGAGTTCCAGACTTACCTGCACCATTATTGCGTAACATATTCGAAATTTCGAAGGATATTGCTAGTCCATTGCTTTATTTGTTCGAAAAATTTGTATGCTCAACAACGTAAATAACGCAATGGGGATCCTGCCGTTTTACCGAAAAGATTTTGCCAAAATTTCACCACCCAAACAAATTTTAGTAAACTTTTTTTATACCAATGCAATGTTTGGAATGATTTTAGTACGCATATTTTCATTTGGTCAAATTTTTACTTGGCAGAATATTATCAAGCATAATGTCATGTAGCCATTTGGTCTTTAATCAAATGATTTATTACAGCAAACAATCTTTAGACAATAAACGTTTGGTCAGTTAGTTATGGAACTAGTTAGAGTAGTTTATTTATTTTAAAAAAATGGTTAGGTCAGGTTAGGTTAAAACTGTGACCTCCTACGCCAGAAACGAGTAGATTATATAGTAAAAAAATATGGAAAAAAAACAAACTACCCGAAACTGAACTAGTTAGACGAGGTTAATTATTTTAAAAAATGCTACGAACTAAAAAAAAAATACTACCAGAATAGTTAATATTAATATTATTATTACCTGTTTAGAATGTGTCCCAAGTGGAAAAAACAGCCTTGTAATAAAACGTCATTATTTTGCGTAAAATTAATTATTCCAACTGAAATATTTGACTACATAAAAATTGGTAAAAGTGCTAGTTGGTAAACAAGTTATTGTTTAAACGTTCACTTGCAAAACAAATGAATGTTGCAAATGAATGTTGTTGAGCTGTCAATATAAAAGCCGAATTGCTTCTTTAATCGTGTTACGCATTTACCACGCTAGTTTCGACGTCTTATTAAATTAAGTGAGTAGGTAATTACTTTCATTTGAATGTCGGGTTAGGTGCACACAAAGATAACCATTACTTAAATTATTTCAAGAAAACTGACAAGAGTAGCATATCATAGCCGATTATTTTTAGAGACTGCGTTTCGTTTCAACAACAACACCAATATTTCTTGCAGGAAATTCTGAAGGGTTCGAACAAGGAGTAGATCAAAGATTCGATTCCCCCCAGCCGAATGGGGAACTCGATAACTTGATCATGAGGCCTGAACTGTACGGTGAACCCCCAGCCATGGAAAGTCTAGCCACTAGCTACGACTCCCGGCGACGCAAGCGGGGAAGCGGAACTAAAGTCGGCGGCGCCGGGGCCGCTACTAAAGTAGCCACCAAATCCGGCTCTGGCAAGAAAAATCTGAAGTGAGTGCTTTAGTCATCTCAGCCAATACCAATTACCCTTTCTACTATAAGAACACTAGACTTACTGTATTCTAATTTTTAGACCGGAGGAGCACGATGCCCTCTTGCCCGTGGACTCGATGACTCACGAACACGACGCACACCGCCGCAAGCGCGGCAGTGGCACAAAGGTGGGCGGCGCGGCCGCCTCTGCCAAAACCGCCACCAAAAATTCCGGTGGAAATAAAAAGAACTTCAGGTCAACATAAACCTCCATCATAGAATAGGTGTAAGTATGTAAGTCAACAAAATAATATCGTTACTAAATAATTTCATTTACATTTAGGCCCATCTCAGAACGTCGCAAACGTGACTCTGGTCTCAGCGCCGCTGATGTCCGAGCTCTTCTCAACTTGTGGGAGGCGCAGGAACGCAAGAAGCAGGAGTGGAACGCGCAGAACCAATGGGTACCCGAACATTATTATGGAGTTGGACATGGTAATGCTGAAGACGAGCAGCCTGAGGTAGACGAGAACGGAGACATCTGGTACAGCGAACCTGTTGTCATCTCTCCGCGTGAACGAGACTATCCTCGTCACTCATACTTCTCGGAACAGAACCGCATGGCCCTAGCTCACGGTTACCCAGACATGTATCAAGTAGGGCCGGCAGAGTTGGCGCAACGGTATGAGGAGGCTCGTCGTAAGAGGCAATATACTAACAAGATGAAGCGCTTCATGGTCGCCAGGAAGCGCTCGGACGGCATGATGAGCCACCAGAACAGCTACCGGCCCCGCGACGACCTGTACACGCTTGCCGAACTGCTGCGCTCGGCCCCGCGAGTGCAGGAACAAGACATTCCTGTATATCGGCGACTGATACTGTAAGGCGTTGTTAGAAAGCGGTGTCCATTCCCAGCAACCTGCGATTCGTCTAACAACACTGGTCAGGTTTCTGGAGAAAAAGTCAGAACGCGAGAAGCGAATAGCAAATTGAAGTGTCACTTGTTGTCGGATGGACGCCGAAGATGGTTATGATTTGGAGTGGGAGTTTGTCGTGCATTTAATTCGCAGTTTGTAGCGGATACCTAACAAACCTTAGTTATAGGAATACTTAGTATTAAAACACTGACACAATATCATCAAGTACTAGAATATGAATAATTTCTTATTTTACGAAAATCAACATTTTATGGCCTAAGAATGGATAATAGAATATTTAAAATTCATTTTCAGGAAAAGTATTTAATATATTTAAATGTAAAGTTTACTTTAAGTCTATTTTGTGTATTGTTTCATTTTCTCCTTAGGATACCTCAGTTCTCATCGTATGCCTATTGTTACTTATAATTTAATAAAGTGTAACCAATTTTTTAATTATCAAATAGGTAGCTATACAGTCGCATTCAACATTGATAGTTTTCGGAGGAGTTAAACTTCACATTTTACTAATGTACTCTACATTGAACTAGAATTAGTAATTGTATGTAAATGTAAACTTGCTGTATTAAATTAGTATTATATTAAATTATTGTTTTAATATGTTCACTTATCAAACCTAAATATCTAAGCCTTAAATAAAATACTGGCTACACAAATTGCTGTAATTTTGAACACTTGTCAATAACGGATATCCAGTGACATTTACAACGAATTAACGTCAGAAAAAATAATAATTAGTATTTTCTAAAAAGTTAATGTAATTTAAGCAAAACTGCACATTCATAAGTTAATATGAAAAGAAACACTCACAATAGTACTATAAGTATCAATCAGAGTACGCCAGAAGTATCGCACAAGGACGCAGTCACTTCTACTGAAAGCCACCCATCACTAGATGTCGAATCCATCGCGAACAACTCGACGTATGCATCAATTTTTTGGTTGATTAATTACATTAAAATGTGTATCTCTCGGTTAGCGAATGACGTGTACACATCGCTTGTGAGTTACTGGTTCCCTGGTCGCGTGATGCTCCCGCCTCATATACTGCATCTCACGCTAGTGCAGAACAGGCTCCGCGCAGATCGTGAATCGCACACGGTCACCTACAGCAGGTACAAATTGATCAATCACTCCAGTCTTAAGTCGGCAAACGAACGTTCAACACAAACAATTTCGTTGGTTCCAGAGAACTACCCGGATCCACCTCGCCGTTATCGATGAGTAAAATCGTCAAGGCATTTACGTCCTATATTCTTTCCAGCGAAGATGACGAGGTCATCCAATATAAACCCAAAGATCATGATAACCTTAAAAATGACCGGAAACAGATGTTCGTTATCGTGGACTCGAGCTTCGTCAGTAATCCAAGTTCCAACGAATTGCTTACTGATAAAACATTTCACGTGACAGATTCAATTCTGAAAAGACATTTCAACAAGAATGTAAAGTCTGTTGAGGTGCCTTCTACGAGCAGAGACCTCAGAAATAATATACTAGGGTCACTAATAAAATCGGACTCGACTAATGAAATGCAAATGATTGACATAAACCTCCAAAGTGATAACGATCTATTGATTCGTGCTGATTCTGATTGCGAAAATGATTCCATAGTCACGGCTTACCTACAAAACAAAGATGCTTTTCTGGAGTTGGAAGGTACGCTAATGTCTACGAAAAAGAAATCTTCTCTACTGGAAAGTGTGCCGAAAATGGAAACAATAGTAGAGAGCGAACTGCTTAATTCCTTTCCGGTACTGACTAAATCTGATTCTCCTACATTGGATTTTCTTAAAAATGGAGACAAAACAAATTAATCATCTAAGGTAGCATAGTCAAAACCAGGCATACATGTAAATGAATAATGAAATTATCTGTATCATCATAATTTAATTAAAAAAAATAAAGTTTTTTTTCTTTTGTTTTATGTTTGTTCTTCTGTTTTTACTACCGAAGTTAATAATGCTTTAGGTACCTCGGTCACTGTCGTCTAATATTTTGTGGTACTGGAACTCAACATTAGACGACAGCGCTTTATATCGCTAAAATATAACCCGACTAAATGAAATTGCTCGTTTGTTTCGTATTACACATACGTTACTTTGAGTTGATTGAACTTGGGATAATTTGTTTCACTACGTAACTTAGTAGAAGTTCTTTATTTACAAAATATATAGCTTCTCGTGACGGGGACCTTACAGTTGTTTCGCAAAACCTGTTATTAACATGTTACCATGCAAACCATAATTTACCTACTTTCAAATAATAATAATTATTATTATTATGTGCCTCTTGCATCCCACTGCAGGGTTTACAAAACATGACTCAACATTTAATAATGTAATTGCTTTCGTTCGCGTGATTTCAGTTACCAATTAAACCTCAGCAACCTATTTCTAGACAGAGCTGCGCTGGGGGTGACGGGCGCGGGCAGAGTTGATCAACAAAATGTTATGTTCATTAATAAGTTACTTATTAGTGTGTACACTTAGCCCACGTTAAAATACCGCGCCGATTTTTTTTCGCACACTGGATTTTCAACGCTCTGCTTAACGCCGGAGTTAAAAATCCAACGTGGGCTAACATACATCCATGCACGGTCTTTTGACAATAAGTCCACGTTCGCACGCGGCGGGATTTTATCGCGCACTGGATTTTCAACTCTCAGTGTAGAGCCGAGCGTTGAGAACCAACGCGCTGGGACGATAGTGCGTCCCAGCTCTAAGTAGAACATAGAAAATCCAGAGCACGAAAAAATATTTAAAAAAATTAAAAAATAGGAAAAAATCGCCCGTGCTTCCTGGGCTTAGTCTTACCATATTTAGGTGTTTGTCTTTGGTGTTACCTATATGATTCTCATACTAATATATTATTGTACCTACACACAGAATTCTCGGACGAGTTATTAGATGCCCTCATACCATCGTTCCCGTCCTCGCCAAGATCATTTTCTTACGACCAGTTAATGGTAACAACGCCGAATATTACGGTGTTAAACGAAGACGAACTTAAACTCAAGGAAACAACAGATTTTCTGCATCATGACCATGAGTTCTTGATAGCAGCCGAACTGGGAGACGAAAATAAGTTAAAAATCTTAATCGAGTTAAGAACTTCTTTTTTCCTTCTTCACTCTAGTTCTGCGGGCCTTTTCCGCGGGTGTCGTTAGCTAATTGTAACTGAGAGCTTATTAGTTACTTTTTAATTAAAATTACAGTACCTAGTTAGTGTTTTCCTACTCCCATGGGAAAAAGGCCTGGTTTATGTATGTAGATACATATGGGTGATTTTCTCAACCTAATTTTTAGGCGGCGCGGCTGAAAATCATATCTAAAAACCAAACGTACAATAAAGTTTTATTTTTGGGTCTTAACTCAGTCCTATCTTTGGACAACAACCTCCTGCTTTACAATACTCTATTAAAACCTATATGGTCTTATGGCATTCAACTATGGGGAGTGGCCAGCAAAACTAACATAATGTGCCTCCAAAGAACTCAAAACGGCATCTTGAGGAATATTGTCAATGCACCATAATTCACACGGAATGAAGAAATCCATGATTATCTCAACACACCTAGTATTCTTGAGGAAATTAATGATCACAAAAAGCGTTATGCTGATCGCCTAGCCATCCCATGGCTGTGAAATTGCTGGACAGCAGCGAATCTGTCAATCGACTTATGAGAGGTCAAGTAATCTAAAGAGGTAGCAGTGGCAATGGCCCCTGTACCTGAAACGCCAACTACATTCACGCAACCGAACTGATAATAGTCCAGAAAGGACTGATGGCAGTTATTTGCCTGCTGGGGTTGCGGGTTTGTCTGAAAGGGATATCGCGGCCCCGGCACACAGACAACGGAAGGAACACGGGTGGGTTTTAGTCAGTAAAAGTCTGACACACCCTCTCGCTCTGCCCAGAGCGGGAGAAGTCATTTGATGATTTCCCATCCTGAAAAAAAAAATAAAATGACTGTTATTTAAAGGAAGAAAAAAAACATTTTTCTCAATTAAAAAGGTTTTATTGTTATTTTATTTATAATTTGGTGTAATAAAACAATTTTGGTGTCGGGCTATCAATTTCGGTGTCTTACCAATTCTGGTGACCACATACGTATAATTTAGGAGCTTTCAGTATTAAATAAATTTCTCTTACATTTTATGTAACTGTATACGTATTTCTTGCATATCAACATCTTATATTATTAAAAAATTCAGAAACTAAATTTTGCACCAATATTTGGTAATAAATCATACTTGTTGAGATTCACCCATATGGTAAGTAGCTGTTGGTATCATAATAGAAATACAAATAATAAATTATTTGCTCGACATAATATTAATGTATTTTTAACCGACTTCCAAAAAGGAGGGGGTTTTATGTTCGTCGCGTGTGGGTTTTTTTTTTTTAATTTTTGTTCGCCGATTTCTCCGTCAATTGTGGACTGATTTTGAAAATATTTTTATTGTATGAAAGGATATGCAAATTGGTCCAATACAAATTTTATTAACTTTGCTTGGATAGTTTTTGAGTAAACTTTAATAATACGTATTTTTCCCACTATACGTGGATGATATGATGATAACTTCCTGTGACTGTTATTTACATAGCAGGTAGTGGTATTCGAATTTGTGAGGTAGGGACCACAACTAAAAAGTCTAAACCAAAAATCTTTACACAAAAAAAAACAACCGACTTCCAAAAAATAACTCTACAAAGTGAAAAATAACTTTAATTTCGGAAGTATCTTTGGTTTAGAATTTTCGTTTTTTGCCACCGACTTCCGTTTTTTTTTTGGAAGTCGGTCGTTTATTTTTTTGCAAAAGATATTTTCTATAAAACTGATTTAGATTTGTAAGACAGGCTCAAAATAATTTGGGCTGAGGCCGATGAGGGCAGGAGGGTGATGATGCAGATTTTCTTGCAGAAAAGGAACCAATATACAAGTAAAGGACCACCTCGGTCGCAACGCTTTGCACTTGGCGGTCTGTTCCGGGAACCGAAACGTTATCGCCCTGCTCTTGGAAGCCGGCGTGGAACTTAATATTACAGATGATCTGGGGATGACGCCGCTGTCCCTCTGTCTGATGAGAAGGTAATGCCCCTACCTAGCTTCTGATGTTTCATAAGTGCCCATGCATGTTTAAGTTTTTGTTTTAAGAATAATCCCTATTAGGTACTGTAGAAGTAAACTCACAGGCAAAGATCGCGCAGACAGGCGCGGCGCGACCCTGGTGGAACAATTTCTATGAAATCTTCACGGTAATTGTTCTACCGCGGTCGCGTCGCGCCTTCGTGTCGCATCTATCTGTCCGACAAGTTCGTATGGACTACAATACTTTAACATTCAACATAGGTAGTCCATTGGTCCTAATCCAGTCCAAGCTCCAAATGTCCGTTTAACTGCATTCTTGACGATCTACACAACGCCTCTGACGATGCTGTATACGTGGCCACCTACAGTGCCCAAACTGTTTATTATAGATGTAAATAGGTACCTTCGATAGAAAAATAAGTACTAGGTACTATTGCAAAAAGCAACGGAAGATTTCTTCTTCTCTGCTGGGGTTGCGGGTTTGTCCGAAAGGGATATCGCGGCCCCGGCACACAGGCAATGGAAGGAACACGGGTGGGTTTTAGTCAGTAAAAGTCTGACACACCCTCTCGCTCTGCCCAGAGCGGGAGAAGTCATTTGATGATTTCCCATCCTCAAAAAAAAAAAAAGATTTCTTCTTCAATTTTACATGCGAACCTATCGCATGTAGATGACAAGCAGGTGTAATAGAGATAACTGAATACGTACCTAACATATGTACCAATAGATACTCATACATATGTACATTATGAACCACTTTATGGGACAAAATCAGAGTGTCCTTCTCCTTCACCACACAATCCTCACCTTTGAAAACTTCATGAAAATCAATTTTGAGAACGCCAAAAAATAGTTACCAAAGTTAAGAAGTTATCTAACACTAAAATACCTACAGAGATTGATAAAAGGACCCCGTCAGTTGGTGCTGACATCTCATTGAGGCGCGCGTGGAACACAACGCGCCATCGACGGCGAGCTACCCATTGCTCACCGTCCGCAAGCCTGCGCCTACGGTGGCCGGGAATCGGCCTGCAATTTCCGACGCCCAGGGCGTTTCCTGCGGTGGCTAGGGGCGTGAGGGCGTGACATTTGCCTCTCCCTCACGCGCTCCGTCTCCTCCTTCGCGAGCATTACTGCTTCGCAGAAGGAGGTGACGGCTTCCCACGCCCTCTCGCTCCGTACCATGGCCTGGACTAGGGCAGGACGCGAGATATCACTGCCGACGATCGCCTCCACAAGGACACGGCGGTGCCCCGCCCAAGCCGGGCAGACCTCCACCGTGTCCTCTGGGCGATCCACACAGTGGTGACACCCGGGTGTTTCCTCCCGCCTTATGCGGAACAGGAACCTCCCGAAACAACCGTGTCCGGTGAGGACCTGCGTCAGGCGGAAGGTGAGTCCTCACCTTCCATACTTACCTATATTTTTTGTACATTGTTATCACATATTGAAGCAACAAGAATAATGTACCCAGGATTTTGTAATTATCTATATTTAAAAGAGTGTGTCCTTGGATTTTCTTGCCCGTTCTCCTCCATAAAGATCTACATTTTGGAATGGGCAACTAGCTTCAACTTTCTAACTAACTGACCGACTATTTGACAATTCAAAAGTGCCTGTAAATGGTTTAATTGAAATAAATGCTTTGAGTTTGAGTTTGTACTAAAAAAATACTTGAATACGCTGGATTACTGGAATGGTCAACATTCCAGTAATCCAGCGTATTCAAGTATTTTTATTGACTCCATGCGTTTTTGGTACCCGGGCGTCGAAATAAGTCGCACGAGCGCGAACGCGCTGTCCCCATGCTCCATCGCTTGCTGATGGAAGGTCAGTTGTGTTTAGAAACCGTTTCTTGTACAATGTGAAAGAGACTTAAAAATTCTATATTTTAGTGCAAATGTTTAATTTTTGTTTTATATAATTACGGTACTGTGACCGAAAAAAATTGCGTCCTCACGCACTATGAAGGGTTCCGTAGTTGGGATGAATTTTGTCCCGAGAACAAACGTAACATTGTAGTTGAAAAACATTTTCTCCCATACGGAATGTGAACATGTTTTTGCAACTGCATAAGTAAGTTGGTCGATTATTGCTCGTAAACGTGTAGAGCCTCTTAGCGGTGATAGATTTCCTTTTAATTTCGTTATAACTACTGCCGTGTTTTTTTCACATATCCAGAACCAACCATTTACCTGGCAGAGAGGTGGGGTTACTTAACTGTAACAAAAATTAGCACTTCAAAGCATTTCGCAAACGGATCCCTGAATTCAAAAATGGTTTTCACACACTCACAATATTTTTGAATGACGAACACGTAGGGTCGTGTAGGGAGGTGGGGGTAACTTACCCTAAAAAAAAAGATTTATTGATGATCCATGATTTTGGTGGTGGTTATAGTTATATTGCATACGATAGTGTATGAAACTTCACATAACTAGGTAGTGTACCTATCCCCCTGTTATTTAACAGTTTCATGAAGTACTCTATTCGAGATTCGAATTGGTTTTTGGGGTTCTGTAGTACACCGTTATAGTAACCCTTATAGTTTCACCATGTCCGTCTGTCTGTCAGTATGTCTGCAGAGTAGCTCAGAGGCTGTTAGTACTGGAAAGCTGTAATTTGGCATGGCTATACATATTATTCACACCGACAAAGTGGTAAAATAAAACCATGAAAAAAATATTTACACGGTGATTTTTTTTTTTCTAAGAGAAAAGATAACGCCTGAATTTTAAAAGAAATACGCAGTCTTAACTATTCGGATTAGTAGAATCTTAAAGTGTATCAGTGTTGTTTACCTAATCTACCTGGGACAGACATACCTACAGGTCAAACACATAACACTCTTTTTTTGTTTCGCCAAAATCGGGTAAATTAAGATTTTTCTATATATATATATGATAGTTAGATGATAGATAGTTGTGTTCTTGGTTTGTACTTGGGATAGATAGGTATACATACATGTCAAACACAAAGCCCTCTTTTTTGCTTCGCCACAATCGGGTGAAACTAAGAAAAAGAAATTGATGTCGGCGATAAGACACTATCTACCTAGTAGTGTTATATACTCTAAGAGTGCAAGTCGCGCTTCTAAGTTACTAATTAGAATTAAGTTATACGGAGCTAATGTTTGTTTACGCACAGTAGCGCCCTCTCTCGTGAGTCTCGGGGATACAGATGTCTCTTAAGGGGCATGCGCTAAGGTAGGTTAGTTTGTTACATTTTGCAGGTCAGTGTGAGGTTTTATAATGATTAAAATTTGATTTGTGACCGTAACAAATATGGCTTTAAATAATTATAATCAATACAATCAGCAATACAACTCCTTAAGTAATCACAATCGTCAAATGTCATGATTTCATGAAATAGTCATTCAATGCGATTATATGAACTTAGAGAGTAGTATTGGTCATTTTTATGATTATAATTCTATAAATAAACATTTGATACGGCCGCAAATCATATTTAGATCAACATACAACATGATACTGACCTGCAAATTGCAAAAAACGTAACAAAATTTGAATTTCGCGGGCTACCTTGACGCTATCGCCTTAACCCCGGTGATTTTAATAATTTATTATTTTCAGTCCATCACACACACTGGCAGAACTATTATTTGATAATGGTGCCAAATTTATACCAAGATTGAGTCCTATGGATACGGGTGTGTTCTTGCGTAAGTAATTTTTTTAATAATGTAAGTACGTACATGGTAGAACAAACAAACGCACAGTATGAAGGCAAGACCAAATTTCGTTCAAAAACAACAACAACATTTTGGTAACATTCAACAAATTGGTAAGCATTGCAATTTATTGTATAAAAACAAAATCCCACTTCGATCTTAAAAAATTATTCATAACAAAAATACGAAGTCAAAACCCCCCGGCGCCCCACTATTATAATACCTGCCAAATGCTGAGTATCATTTTAACGGGGTACCCCGTACCACCGTACGGGGTACCCCGTTACACGTTTTATATTTTAAAAAAATGTGTGCTGGGACATATAGTAGAAATGAAACTTCTTCTTTTTTTCGCAGGTTTACTGCAAATTATGATTTGGTTAGGTTAGGTACATTTTAATAAATGCATTTTTTATTTAAACATATTTTATTTTATCAAACAAAAAAACTGAATTCAATCCGGAACCAAAAAAAACATCCATAGTCTACTTACTCTAAACTTATACATATACAAAGGAACATTAACAAATGCACATCTTTCGTCATCAATCTTCATTCGGCTCACCTGCGTTATAATCAATGAAAGATACAATCGGCATAGGGTAACTAAAATATGATAATCTGCTCATTGTATCCATCTAATACAGCTGTTGCCCTCAAAAGTACTTATCTACAGCGCACCTACCTACCTATCTACCTACCCTAGCTATCTACACTACCTACCCTACCTATCTACACTACCTATCCTACCTATCTACACTACCTACCCTACCTACGCTACCTACGGCACTTCATTTCTTGACATTGACTCCCCTCCCGTACGGCCCGTACCCCAGTGATGCCTACATTGCATAAGGTGCTGCCTAGCTAGCCGAGCAGGGTGAGCGGCTACCACGCAACTTTTTTCTAATACTTACATTTTTAAACTCGTGATATCTTTCGTATGGAATGTCTGAATTGAATAATTCAAAAAAGCTATATAAAGGTATTGAAGCAGTCTTGAATATGAAGTAATTTATTTTGATAAGGATTAATATGATGATAGAAATAAAGAGCCTTTTCTAGCAGCGGCATTTCAATTAAATTTAAAAAATAAAAGAACACTTATTGTGGCATAACTATAATAGTTAGACATATGCTGTCGCGACACTTATTGTAAATAATTATGTGTTCTGTAAAGTCGTAGTACACTATTTTATTCTATCATCAATAGTTTTCGCAGCGCACGCGATGTAAAGAATGTTATAGGTATTTTTTTATACCTTGCGCTACATTATTGGAGTTTTAATAAGGATCCCAATTTTTTTTGAAAATGTAATATAGCCTATGTCACCCGGGAATAGTGTGGCTTCCCAACAGTGAAAGAATTTTTCAAATCGGTTCAATATAAAAACTTGAGATTCCAATCTATTCTCTCCGTCCGCCGCTGCCGCCTCTCACCACGCGATATATCGTCTACCCCCTCCACGCGGCCGTAACGCTTTTTCGTGACAGAAAAATCCTAATACCCCCCGTCTATATAGAAGTTTCACTTCAAAAAATATGTCTCCTGAAAATGATAAGGCGCTTATTGCAGCTTTATGATAAAATAGTTTTCTGTAATTATGAAAAATAGAAAATATTGATACAAACAAATAAAGCAAAAAGCTATAACTAATGTCTTCAAATATGTGTACCTGGATGTCTCAAGAAGTGGAAGAGATCTTTTTAAACATTCACGAGATATTAATTTTTAACAGAAGTATTAATAATAATGTAAAGCTATGTCACTGTATTAGAAAAATAGGTTAAGAGTCCTTACGTAGGTAGGTCAAATGCGTTCTCTTTAAAAAAAAAACCACGTGAATGTTAAAAAAAATCTTTTTCACTTCTTGAGGCATCCAGATACACATATCTGAAGACATTCGTAATAGATTTTTGCTTTATTTTTGTGCGTGAGTATTTTTCATCATCACAGAAAACAATTTTATCATAAAGCTGTTATGAGCCTTTTAAAACCTACGTATTTGAATGTCTCACTGAGTGAATGTAATAGATTTTGCTTTAAGAAGCATCTTTATTCACGAGTTTTTTTTTTTTTACATAAAAGTGGCCCCACTGGACTTAGGTAAAGACTCAACTAAACAAAAGGTCTAAAATAATCAATCACAAAGTTACCATAAAGTAATTTAAAAGTTAATCTCTGTAAGATTATATTTGTAGTAATAAAAATTACATATTATATCTACGTATATAGTATAAAAATAATCAATGAGTCCTTACCTCCGTAAGAAATAAAAACTTCGTGATTCTTATATATTAATTATGTTGTTTGTATTTTATTTTTAAACCGATGGGGATTGTCAATGGGGATTAGTGGAATAACCCGCTACGTCACAAGTAAGTATAAAATCTACATACTCGTGATGTAATGGCGCATTTTCATCTTTAGATAACGTAATTTTTTTTTGCCATCATCCCTATTAGTACCAGTCCTGTGTCCATATCTCTCGCCGGAACGCCCTTACCGATCTGCTCCGAATTTCGGTACCTCGGGTCGCTTGTCCAAGGGGATGGCGGAGTAGACCGAGACGTAACACGCCGGATCAACTCAGGATGGATAAAATGGCGACAGGTCACAGAAACAGCTTGTGACTCACGGATGCCCCTCCAGTTAAAGGGGAAAATCTATAAGTCCGTGATAGGGCCTGTCGTACTGTATGGATCGGAATGTTGGGCCGTGAAGAAGACGGATGAAAAAAGATTGCATGTAGCGCAGATGAGAATGTTGAGATGGATGTGTGGAGTAACGAAACTGGATAAAGTAAGAAATGAGTATATAAGGGGAAGTTTAAAAGTTGCGCCAGTGACAGAAAAGTTGAAAGGAAATCGTTTGGCCTGGTATGGGCATGTGATGAGGAGAGAGGAAACGCATGTGACTAAAAGAGTGATGAATATAAATGCTGATGGATGGAGCGGGAGAGAAAGGCCTAAGAAAAAGTGGATGGAGTGTGTGAGGAATGATATGAAAGAGAAGGAAGTGAATGATAGCATGACAGTTGATAGGGGGGAATGGAAAAAGAAAACGTGTTGCGCCGACCCCAAGTAACATGGGACAAGGGCAGGAAAATGATGATGATCCCTATTAGTATCTAATCTGTTTCAGAATTTGTCATGATGTGTGTTCCAACCAAGGAAGAAGAAAAAATACTTCGCCTTTTAGTTGCGAACGGTGCCCATGTACACGATCCGGAAGCTCCGGGTGGACGACAGGCATTACATTTTGCAGCTATGAGTAATAATACCTACCTTATCAACATACTGATGGACTTGGGAGCCAATCTGTTTGATGTTAATCACAGAAATGAAACACCCAAACAGGTGGCGGCGACGTTCCATTGTATACAGGCGCTCGGACTTTTAGAACATTTTGAACAAGTGTGTGAATCACAGATTAATAGTGATGCCTAAGTATTAATTTTAACATTAATGAACTTGGTAAAATGGATTGAAAGGAATCAAAGAATTCTGAGATACCTTATTAATTAAATGTTTCGTTTAAACCTCATAGTTTTACTTCTCAGATTCCCAGGATAGGCTAGGTATCCAATAAAAGGATAACTATATTTTTATTTTTTTTAGTTACTAAGGGGTTGTCCATACATCACGTAAGGCTCCAAAGAGGGGAGGGGGTTGTAGCGAGATATCACGAGTATTTATTTTTTCGTTTAACGCGCATTTCATAACCGAAAAGTGGCATCCCCAATTTTTTTTTTCTTTCTTTCAATTTAAACATAAAATATTTTGTATCTTCATCTTCACCATCACTATCTTCCGTGGTCAGCCGCTACGTCGGGCGTCGCCGCAACAAACTTATCTGAGCCATGGTATAATAATATACTTCGCCATGTATGGCATTCCGAAATACAGTGGTCACGTGGGCAACACAAGTCTACGTCATCACATCTGTGTTACCAGAAGTTTGTAATAATAACTCCCCAACCACCTTTATTACCTGTGCGAATCCGATAAAACAATGAGGTTTTAATTAACAATTACGTTGGTTTATGTTTAAATTGAATTGTTTCGTTTGATTAGACACACGAAACGACAATTTAAAAGCTTTGGTTTCTGAAAATATTTCCTTAATCGTGTTTTGTTGCAATAGAGTGGCAACTGGATAGTGACGTAAGCATGTGTTGGTCCCGGAATGCCAGACCTTGTTTTATTAGACCATGATCTGAACCAGTGGCCAGAAGTCGAACTACTAACGAAATCACTGACTGTTTAAAAACGTTACTTAATTAGCATGGACTTTGGCTTAACATTATTCTTGTCAAACTAAAAGTGCAAGACAGAGACGGAAACATATCTAAGAAAAAAGTGGGTGCTAAGTAGGTAATGGTAATTTATCTCGGTCTATGAAATGTTTGCACATAGCGAACTATGGAGTAGAGCAGGGTTTCCTTATGTGTGCGTCGCGACGCCCCGGGGCATCGCGGCATTATCCCAGGGGCGTCGCGAGGCGATCCACAGAGGAAGGATTTCGACAGAGGAAGAAGAACAATTAATAGAATTAACCTGTAACTCCAGTCTTAAGCTCCAATACGACAAAGGCTTGAATTTTAAGCTCAGTTTCTCACGAATATCGTGCCATTAGCACTGCAGCATTGAGGGTTCTATTGCCATTTGCGACATCGTAATAATAATTGTGCGACACAGGCTTTTCTGCAGTTGCAGTAATAAAGAACAAAAACAGAACGAAAATAAATGTAGAGAAAGAGATGAAAGCGGCGATTTCTAAACTTGAGCTTCGTTTTGAGAAGCTGTGCTCAGAAAAGCAAGCACATCCTTCCCTTTAGTAGCCAGCCAACAAAGTAAAATAAACACGTCTTTTCATTTTTATTATTCTTATTACGATTTGTTTTTGTTCTTATTTTCTAATAAAAATTATAAATGTTATTTGGAGTTTTTCTGATAACTTGTTACTAGGCTAGAACTACATTTAGTAGGTACTTTTTGGCCAGAAGAGGGCGTCGCAAAATAAATGCAATTTCCCAAGGACGTCATAGGAAAAATAAGTTTGGGAAGCCCTGGAGTAGAGCATGGTCGAATGGAAGAAATAAGTAGGTACCTACTTTTAAAGCCTAATATTACGCAAACGGATAACCGAATCGAAAAATGATTTTTATTAGATAACGGTACATTACCTACTTGAATAAGATAACGATTCATTACTTGAATAAGATAACGATTTATTACTTGAATAAATTAACAATTTATTCCTTACATCTCAAAACTGATTGACTGGATCTGATGATTAATATCTCATGTTTATCCAGACATCCTCTTTATACATAATTATTATATAATTACATATGAATAATTATCAACACCACAATGTATCACTTTCCTCAACCACAATTTTATACATAGGCCTCAACGACCTTTTGTTTAGAATGTCGACAATAATAAAAAAAAGAAAAAAATGTAAATGTTGTCATTACAATAATTTGCAAATCACATATACATCGATGCTAAGTGATTTGCAAATTATTGTTAACCTAACTCATAGAAATATACTTATATCTATGACCTAACCTAACCGGCCTACATAGGTTGGAATTTTTTAACCTCACCTGGAGGGAAAGCAGGTAGGTGCTCTAAATACTGGAGATAGCAAATTTCACTCAAAGGAAACATTCCTTTGTTTTAAAAAGAATTAAATCATCATTCAAATATTTTCGAAAATTCGCTTCCCACACTCGGGAATATAACCGTCTAAAATCCGAAAAAATAACACCTGTATTTTTATGGGATCAATATTGATGTAGTGAATCATAAGGAAGATTTGACAGAGATTTGACTCCCTAACAAAAATGATAAATTAAATTAAAGGAAACCCATAAAATCGAAACTTATAATTTCAATGGGACAAGATACAGCATTTTTATCTTTTCAATTCCGTATAAGAATAAAGTGTATATGTTACCGGTAATCTGTATAATTCAGGTATTCTATACAATACCTAGGCAATACATAGAATACCTGAGGCATCCAGGCAATGTATGAAATATTAAGAATATTATTGTCCATTACATACTTTGCCTAGGTAATGTATAAATTTCCCAGGGACTGTATAGAATACCTGCTGGTTCACCGGCAAAGTGTAAAGTAAATAGATTTGGTCTATATTTATCAATGTTATGTAAGTACCATGGGAGAAACGAACATCTATACACCGTAAGGACTATCTTGCTTGCAACACGCGGCTGCTATAGTAATACTTGCTAATAGATGTGTTCATCGTGTGCACGTCCGGACACGGTTGTTTCGGGAGGTTCCTGTTCCGCATAAGGCGGGAGGAAACGCCCGGCTGTCACCACTGTGTGGATCGCCCGGAGGACATGGTGGAGCATACGGTGGAGATCTGCCCGGCTTGGGCGGAGCACCGCCGTGTCCTCACGGAGGCGATCGGCGGCGAAGATCTCTCGCGTCCAGCCCTGGTTCAGGCCATGGTTCGGAGCGAGAGTGCATGGGAGGCCGTCACCTCCTTCTGCGAAGCAGTTATGCTTGCGAAGGAGGAGGCGAAGCGCGCGAGAGAGATGCAAGATGCACTCCCTCGCGCCCCTAGTCGCCGCAGGAGACTACCCGGGCGTAGGGAGACGCGAGCCGACTTCCGGCCACCGTAGGCACGGGCTTGCGGACAGTGAGCAATGGGTAGCTCGCCGTCCGATAAGGACCAGGCCCGAGTCGACGGCGCGTTGTATTCCACGCGCGCCTCAAAGAGATGTCAGCACCAACTGACGGGGTCCGTAAGGACCAATGCCTGCTGGGGTTACGGGTTTGTCCGAAAGGGATATCGCGGCCCCGGCACATAGGCAACGGAAGGAACACGGGTGGGTTTTAGTCAGTAAAAGTCTGACACACCCTCCCGCTCCGCCCGGAGCGGGAGAAGTTATTTGATAATTACCAACCCTCAAAAAAAAAAAAAAACGTGTGCACCTGATTTTTAACCGACAAAAAAGAAAATAAAGGGGGAGGTTCTCAATTCGATACGTATATTTTGTTTCCAAATTGGTCAGATGTAAGTTTCCTCTATAGTACTTACCTATAAAATGACGGACAAATAAAACAGCTCATGTTTTCTCAAAATTAACTTTATTAAAATTAACAATTACTCATTTAAATTAACTTTATAAAAAAGGTAGACAATTACTCATTAAAAATAATCTATATAAAAAAGGTACGTAATATAATACTATTATTTACAGTAAAATAAGAATCATTACACTCAAAAATATTTATTTATTCATAGGAACTAACTTTTAAGACACTTTTACTATTAATATTTATGTTATATAATCAATCAATTATTCTTTAAAATAATCTTTAAAAAAAGGAACATAGTACCTTTCGATAACTACAGTAAAATCACAATAAAACTAACGTGAAACTTAAAGTTCTTCTGGCATAAGTAACATAATCTAATTTTCTTATAAATAATCAGGTAATAAGTATTGAAAACTTAGAAAACAAAACAATTCTGTAAAAATAAGAAGTAGGTCTCCTGCAAAATTGATTAATTTAAAAAAAATTATTTATAATAATTTTCACACATTGCCGGCTGCGTATTCGGTACTGTTTATAATGCCTAGACAAAGTATAAAATAAATAATATTTCATACATTACCTAAACGTTTTAGGTATTCTATACATTGCCTAGGTTTTGTATAGACTACCGGAGTATACAGATTGCCGGTAACATATACAACAAAAACGAAAAAAAAGGCTAACAACAGTAAGTTTCCCTTTTTTTCGTTCAATTAAAATAAGTTATGATTTTATGGTTTTCCTTTCATTTCATTGATCATGTTTGTTAGAGAGATTTCATCATGTCTTTATTATATTTCATTTTAAAGTATTTCATTAATTATGTCACTCCATTTCTTTAAGTAGGTACTTAATTAAGTATGTTTTTTTTTTGTATATTGGCATCTTGTTTTTATATAAACTCATGTAATTAATTTTGCTTTTGTGTGTCTTTTGTATGCACTGAATAAATGGTTTATTTATCTACCCATCTATCTATCCTTATGATTGACCCTATCGATTGATGCTATAAAAGTTATTATTTCGGTAATTTTTTCGGATTTTAGCCGGTTCGATTCCCGAGTGTGGGAAGCGAATTTTCAAAAATCTTTAAATGCAGATTTGTTTTTTTTTTTTATAAATGAATGTTTCCTTTGAGTAAAATTTGCTATCTCTAGTATTTAGAGTACTTTCCCTCCAGGTGAGGTTCAACCTGTATATGTAAATAAAGACGAAATAAGAACGCTCTCTTTTTTATGAAGTTTGATAATAAACAGTATTTAATTATTTTTTTTATTGTCGTGATGGCCCAGTGGTTAAGGCCTCGCCTCTTATGCACGAGGTTGTGGGTTCAAATCCGGGCAAGTACCAATGTGATTTTTTCAATTCATATGTACTTTCTGAGTTTATCTTGGACATTACTGACATCGGTGAAGGAAAACATCGTGAGGAAACCTGGACTTTATAGTTAATATAAGTCTGAAATCGCCAACCCGTCTTGAGCAAGCGTGGTGATCAATACTCGTGCCTTCTCTGTTTGAGAAGAGGCCTTTGTCCTGCAGTGGTAAAGTAACAGGCTGGTATATATACACGGTTAATTTTAGCTCGTTCTGGAACGAAAAGCCATAAACTCGATCATCGAACTCGAAACGATTGGGACTATTATTTTCAATAAATACAATTTAAAAAAAACACGAAAAATCTAATTTATTGTTTTTTTTGTGAAATAATGAGAACTCGAAGTAACTGCGATCAATGCATATGTGTGTAAAACGTATCGACGAACGGCAACACTTGCGAACGGTACCCATTGATAAATCCATTCATCGATCAGACAGCATAAAAACACATACGCAATAGATAAATAGGTACACAAATAAAAATACGAAAAGCGAATTCAGACTTTATTTCTTAACCGTAAACGGTAACAAATAGAAAATTCACCAAACTAGGTACAAGGTAAGTAGGTACGCAGTTTACTAAAATTATTCTGAGAAGTGTCCGAACGGACTTCAAAAGGATGCACAACCGAATTCCGCGGTTAAGTGTATAAAAATAAGGTCTTAATTCGGTCCAATATTTTCATAGAAAAGGGCACCACCATCTTATAATGAACTCTATTCGACAGATCAAACGATTCATTTTTTCTGTTTACATTGCCTGCCTTTGTATAAGCCGCGTAGCTACTCGCAAGCAAGCACTGTCGTATAAAAATTGGTTTAGGCAGTATTCTTTTTATTTATCATAAATATGGTAGGTAGGTATGCTTATTAAGTACCTATTAGCTCGATTGGTTGACACTCGATTCAAGGCCTTAAATACAACTGCCAAGCGTACTCGTCGTGTCTAGTTGAAAAGGTACGAGTACTAGTGATTTCGTGATGCCAGAGTGGTGAATGAAATTTCAATTAGTTTCTCTCGTTTACGAGGAGATGTGATAGTGGTAAACACCGTGCCGTGCTTCCGATACAAACGAGAGATAACGAGGTGAATGAACTTACACCAACCTATCGTACCAGAAATGAAATACCTACTTGCAGGTACTTACTTGCAGCCGGACTCGCACACGCACAGCTGTGCCGCCCTACGTCATCACCGAGCGGATCGCGTACGATCTTGCGTTTATGAATGAAATAGTGGAAGCGCTACTAAGATTTAACTCGAATGACAGAATAAAAGTGATAAATTTCTAACTTCTATATTAGATGTCTTAAAAAAACAATAACAATGCTAATAGTACCTATTAATCGTCTGGAGTCACTGTGTTTTGGCTCCAGAACGATTTAAAAATAATCGTGTATATATGTATATAATATATACAGGGTGTTTGGCAGAACGTTGAACATACGAAAATGGTGGATAGGTGGGGTCATCTGCTACTTACTCAGCCCTAATTTATTTGGCCCTGGCCCACGGGATATTTTTTTAATTTTTTTTGTCTTTCTTCTTGTTTCACCACTTTCTTAACTTTAAAGTGTAATTTTTATTAAAAATGGGTAAAACAGGCAATATTTAGTATTTTTTTTAAATCTTTTATGTTGACAGATTCTTATAAAATTATTGCTTTATTCAGATGTTAGCTAGAAAAAAAGTTATGAGTCCTCAAACTTACAGAAAGATGTAAAAAATACTTAAATCTTAATTTCAACTTGCATTTAAAAAAAAACAAAAAATGATTGAGGAGTTCCAATTCTAGCAAAACATCCCTAGTGTGTGAGCTTTCTAATGGTATGTAATTTGCTTTTATAAAAAAAAAACTTTAAGAGTTATGTCATAATTTTTTCAAGTAGGACATTTTTGACGAAACTCTACCTTTACGGAAAGTGAAATGTTTTACGAAATTTAATACTGCAAAGTTGGTGAAAATTAAATGATCGATTGAAATTATACTAAATATTGCCTGTTTTACCCATTTTTAATAAAAATTACACTTTAAAGTTAAGAAAGTGGTGTAAGAAGAAAAAAGACAAAAATTTTTTTTAAAAAATATCCCGTGGGCCAGGGCCAAAAAAATTTGGGCTGAGTAAGTAGCAGATGACCCCACCTATCCACCATTTTCGTATGTTCAACGTTCTGCCAAACACCCTGTATATATTTTTTTTACATCATCAGTGCTACTCGCGCAACTCATCGATTGTTTTCTCATCTCTCACACTAATAAATGATTATATAAAAAATTCTCAAAGACATAGGTAATAGGTACCTACTAACTAAGTAGTACAACTACCTTCAGTCCTCGAAAAGTAAAATATTTTGGCGGCCACGTCAACACTAAACTTCGCTTCTTCACGATTCAAAATGATTCAGAAACGATTAAAAACAAAAAATTTGGCTGGTTTTAAGTGTAGTAAAACGGCGCGTAAAAAAAAAGGTTTCGCGACGCGAGATTGTTCTATTCTATTTTTCCTTATGGCAATGGTGCCGATGTCGACAATTCTGCCAATGTCAATGTGTGGAGAAAACGTGCGGTGGGAAACAAAATAAAAAATAAAAATTGATAGAAACTAGAATTAAATACCAATAAGTAATTGAGATTAATGCGAAACTTGTTGACGGATATTATTAGTACACTGAAACAGACAGATAAAAAATATTGTTATCTATATGATTAAATATGTGCATAAATGGTCACAGATCACATAAAAAAAACATCATAATTTGATGTCATTGACACGAATAAAAAACGCGAGATTGTTGATTTAGAACGAATTTGATAGCTGGCGACTTGACGTAACCGAGTACAGAGAGGAGAGGCGGCGAGCTGGCGTTGGCTTAGCATCGAAACGTAAATTATATTGTTTACGATTTTTCATGTAATGGTACACCACTATCGTGGTGTGACATTTGTTCTACAGTTTCAAAGATGGCTGCCTTGTCGCAGTTGCTTTTCTCTGCCAAACAATACTGAGAAAATTGAGATAACCAACTATTTTTACACTTTTATAAAGAAAATTAGGTAGATCTTAATAAATAACGTTAAACTAACGTGCTAGTCATTTTGATAATGTGATAACAAGTGTACCCATGGCTTCCAATGTGCAAGACTCGCCTGCTCAGCAGACATTTGTAGAGGAGATAGATTACAATGAGATTCAGGAGTTATCGGTAAATATCGGGACATAATTTGTTCTATATTGAGCTATAGAACGTTAATTAGAACTATAAGTACTGAATTTGTGTCGTCAGGTGGTGGGCAAAGGTGCGTTTGGTGTAGTATGGAAGGGTCTGTGGCGGAACACACTAGTAGCAATAAAGCACATCAATTCTGAGGCTGAGAAGCGGGAGTTTTCGATAGAAGTGCGACAGTTGTCTCGCGTGTCACACCCAAACATCGTGCGGCTGTATGGAGCATGCACGAAGGGCGCCCACGTCTGTCTGGTCATGGAGTACGCAGAGGGAGGCTCACTGTACAATGTGCTACACAACCGCCCCAAGCCTAAGTACACTGCAGCGCACGCGATGAGCTGGGCTAGACAGTGTGCAGAGGTTAATATTGTTTTGATTTTATATTGCTTACATATGTTAAAAACTGTGAAATTTTTCAGTCTTCTTTCTCGTGTGATTAGTGACTTAACGCCAATGGGCCTCTGACTTGGATTCACATGCCAAAGAGAAATATCTGTCAGGCATGCTGGTTTCCTCATGATGTTTTTCTTCACCGTTTTTTAAGCAAGTGAAGAAAGAAATATTGGGACAAAACAACTTTACAAAATATCAGTATACCATCAGTAATTATTATTGAACATTCATTCATTTCTTGAAAAATATTTGTCAATTAATATTACTTTTATTTTCTAGATATGCAAATACAAGCAGATGTATAAATAAATGCACATAAATCACTTCAAATCAATGTTACATTACAGGGCGTTGCATACCTGCATTCAATGAAACCAAAGCCGCTGATACACAGGGATTTAAAACCACCCAACCTGTTACTAGTGGGAGGTGGACAGAGACTAAAGATCTGTGACTTTGGCACTGCTGCAGATAAAGCTACGTACATGACTAACAATAAGGGGAGTGCAGCTTGGATGGCACCTGAGGTTAGTAATGATAAAATAATGTGTACTTAGTAAATAATTTATTGATACTTCAGAACATCACAATGTATGTCATTGTTTCTATGACCAGAACTGGATACTTTGCTAGCATAATCAGCCTATAATGTTTCCACTGCTCTCTCCGTGAAGGAGTGGGCTGTAATCTACCACACCAGCCCAACGCGGGTTGGTAGACGTCACATGTCTTCGAATGTTTTGTTCTAAGACATGCTGGTGTCCTCATTATATTTTCCTTCACCATTTTGAGAGCAGTGGTGATGAAATTATTTACACATTTTAAAGGACCTTGCTGGGTTCGAACCCATGACCTACAACTGCTCCCATATATACTGTTGCACACTTTGCTAACCATACAGCATTTTTCAATATTGACATATGTCTTGATTAAGAATAATATGTTACATTTGCCTCTTTAAAGGGACCGAAAGGAAGTTTGCCCTCCAAAGTACACCACTGAAATTAAGAGTGCTCTAAGTTATGGAAATTGTACAAAAAAGAAATACATAATATTTAGATTAGATAGGAAACATAGATTACCTAAATAAAAGACATTCAAGTAGATCTTAATTGTGCTCTTTACGTTAACATTCTAACTTTGTATCAGGACACACTAAATTACAGTTTAGACACTGTTGTGATTGAAAAACAAATTTGCAATTTAATTTAATGTAGTTCACTTCACACCCATGTTAGTTGTCAAGTTTGGTAAATTCTTCATGGATAGAATTCTTGATAAATAATTGACAACTTCTACGTTAGTTGAAGACGTTGTCATCAAGAACAAATTAGCTAGAGAAGTGAAAGCAAACTTTATTAGCCAGTCTTAGCCAACACATACACACACACACACACATTGCTAGATAAATATTGCATGTATCAGCAATTTCTCAAGAACTTATCCCTGAAATTATACTACACTTTTCGATCTAAATTTAAAAAAAAAAAAAAAAAATATTTCACATAAACCTACATGGCCACTTATGAAACGTTAGGAGCTAGGTGCACAGTTCCAATTGGTGGTTTCCTATGCATAAGAGCCGGCAGGAAACTCCACGGTTACTCTTTTAAAAATAATTGGCCCTTACAATATTTCCAAATAAAAGTATTAATAGGTATGGGAGGACAGTTTAGGTCTTTCAACAAGTACCAAATACTTTACAAAATAGAGGATGGTCAATAAATCTACAGTCCACTAAGCCTACATGCGTTCTCACATTCACAAAATAGAAAAAAATCTATTTAAAATATGGATAAACTAGCTTTTGTCGGCGAATTTACCCGCGTGGTTGTCGGAAAATATCCCACAGGAACATGCTACCGGTATTCAGGGTATCCTATGTCCTAACCCAGGTCTGCCTTTCATCTAAATCCGTTCAGCTGTTATGGCATGAAAAGGTAACGGGCAGATAAAAAATCTCTTTTAGGGTTCCATACTTCAAATCGAAAAAATTTAACCCTTAAATTATGACTTCGTTGTCTGTCGAGACCCTTTATCTCAGGAAACCGAGGCATCAAGTTGAAATAGATATCAAAAACTTAGGTCTACGATCTCTAGGAGTTCTATCGAAAATCAAACTTCTAAGTTAACGCTATAAATAAATACAGTTATTTATGCTGCATATTTTGACACTCGCAAATAAACCAGTCTATTTGGTACTTCAAGTTGGCCCAGCAGCATGAAGTTTACGGGAAGCAAGGTCAAGTAAAGAGGAAAATCCGAAAATTGGTAATTTATATATGAACTGCAAAGTTAAGTTTGTTCTTCAATCTGAGATCAAAAATTCATAGGCTGTGTCGTGAAGTAACATTTCTCTATTCTATCTATTTAAACCAGCCAGCCAGCCAACCTATTTATCTATTATTTATTTAAGTCAGAGGCCCATGGGCGGCTTTAAAACTCTGACACCAGGTTAGTCACTAACCACACGAAAAGAAGATTTCTCTATTAAAAGTTTTGTTTCAATTGAAAAGTTAAGTTTGTTCCTTAATCCAGATTTGGAAATTCGGGCAGCCGAGCAAGCACAACTTTGAGACGGAACCCTCAGGGCGCTAGTCCTACTCAAACTTGTCCGGTTTAAAAAAATAAATAAGTCAGGGTTTAAGTTAGGTTTACTTAAAAAACGAAATAATCATTGTACTATTATTACCACCATTAATTTGTAATACCTACTCTAGTGCCGCCATTCAACACATAATACCTACATGATAGAAAGGTTAGTTTATGACTTTAAATTGTAATAACTTTTGACAGAGTGGGCTGATGTTTAATGAAATAAAGACTAAATGTTAATTCAAGATACGGACTATGACTATATTTCCAATACCTTAATGCACTTGAAAAGAAGACCCAAAAAAAACAATATTACATGTGAATTTTATAATCATCTCCTTTTTTTACCCCTTTGGGGGATGATTTTACAAAAACGCTGAAATGTGTAATTCCTTTTTTACTAAAAGCATAAAATTGAATTTTCATATCTCTAACTTAAGAAATGCTAGATTTCCCATACGAACTTTCATCCCCTATATCACCCCCCTAATTATTTTTGAGATTAAAAGTACCTTATGTCCTTCTCCAGGGTACCATCTATCGCTTTGCAAAATTTTATCGAAATCCATTCAGTGGTTCAGCCGTGAAAAGGTAACATACAGACAGACAGATACTTTCGAATTTATTATATTAAGTATGGATCTGTAAAAAAACGATAAGGTTTTTGTTTTTATATTAAGTAAAATTGTTCACACATACATAAGGAAATAATAAATCCATTGATAATATTTTTAATTATAATTATATAATAAGTAATTAGAGGCTGATAAAATAACACTGTAAGTATTTCACTGTTGCTTGGCGCCAAAATTACGTAGAATAACACATATAATTATTATTATTATGCAAAACAAGAAATCCACGATGGGATTTTGCAATTTAACACTAAAACTCCTTAGTGCATTTATAAAAAACCTGTGAAAGGCAGGATCCACATATACAAATATAAAAAAAAACATCACAATGAATAACAAATCCTCTTTCTAACATTATCCTATCAGATACATAATTCCAACAGCTGATAGTGGAGGGCCTTTGTGGAGTACATAGTAATAAAACAATATCACAGTCTTATCATATCCGTGCCCAAATCTTTTACTCTATCTTATTCATACATATTTCTTTGTAAAGATAGTAAAAGGTCTTATTTTCCTTATTGATTTGTCTTGTATTGAGGTCTTCTTTTAAAATTCTCAACACACATTAAGGTTCCGTGCACGAACATTCTTTTGTTAATTTCTTATGTAATTGTGAGAAAATGTTAAATAATCGTAACATTAAGTTTGTGTGACTATAAAAGTACAGTTTTCGTAGCGCTAAACCATTTGTGTCAGCCACAGCACCATTTAATACTTTGATCACTTTTGGTTGCGCGCTCTCAAAACTATAGTTTTTTTCGCCTCTGATATATTTAATTAAACATGCTGGTCCTGCTCCATAGGACAATTTTGAGTCTAGACAAAATCTAACTGGTTGCTAATTGTATATATATTATTTTTTTATAACACTGATTTTACATAATGGTGATTACTTGAACTCACATATTGACTTATTAGTATTACTTGTTAAAATGTTAGTAATATCGTATAATTTTACAATGTTTGGAAATATGTGAGCACCATGTATCTATCTAAATTATAAAAAAATATTTGACACGTTTTTTTTTTTTTTACGTGATCAAAAGATTACGGCAATACATTGAGTAGGCAATGCGTTAAAATGTGGCATCACTGTCGGGGATGTCGCGACGCCCCCGCAAGGGGGCGTGGCGAGCGGGGTCGGGGCTTCGCCCCTCGCCCGCGGATGCGTCACGGTGGCCCGCTAAAACGGGCCTCTCGATGTGTTCGCCTCGAACGGCATGTGGCATCACGTCACTGGCCGGTGGACATTATACTGACTTGTGACGTAGTGAGCCCCCACTCCCCAACTTTAATGTGTTTTATCTAAACCATTTTTCATTAATATGATAAAGCAAAAAATACATACGTAATATTTTTTTTATTATCTGACTGACAGACTAAATAGTTTTTTTTTTTGTTTCTCCAGTAAACATCTTTATTAATTGATTTGTCATTGCTTCATTCTTTTTACCTATCGTGTTATAGTAATCTTATTCTAGATGCATCATCTTCACATTTAATTATATAATTAATGTCTGCAAAATATTGTAAAATTCTTTCATTTATTATTCTCCATATGAAAACTACCTTTTGGAAGGGGCGACTAGAATCAATTCTATTTTTTGTAAATTTTGACGTTCAAAAATGCCTTTTATGTGCCTAATTGAAATAAATTGTTTGACTTTGACTTTGAAGATATTGTGATGTCATAAAATAAAATTTTGATTTTATTTCAAGGATAACTGAAGACTAATGTGTTATTATAAAATTTCTTGAAATGGTTTGCTAAATAATAAGAAAAACTACATTATTGATTACGTTTTTTAAACAAAAACGGTGTTTTCAACATTATTTTTCTGCTATATTTTTTATCAATGTAGAAAAAGTGGTTCAGACACGTGCAAGTAGACTATATAAATTGATGTTGATGATATTTTTTAATGTTTTAAATCAAAAGTAGTTTCTTATTAGAAAATGGTCAAACGTCAGTCTCGCGTCATTTTTCGGAAAACTTGTTACGAATGTTCGTGATTTTCCATGAATACATAATTTATTTGAAAAACCCCTTCCAACCACATTAAGGAACCCGTCTTTTCAAATCACAAACAATTTTGTTTAAATTCTTTATCCCTTTCTCACGAACAATGAACAACATGGATGAAAATCTGTCGATTTCATGCACGGCCCCTTAATGGTGGTGATCAATACTTGTGAGAAGCAGGTTTTTGTCCTACAGTGGCACTTTACTTCTTCTCTCATGTCCGATAAGGTAGATGGAATAATTGTAATGCTGTAATGGTTGGTTGATATAACTATAATAATAAACTTTTATTTCTTTATTTTACAGGTGTTTGAAGGATCAACATATACAGAGAAATGTGATGTGTTCTCATGGGGTATTATTCTATGGGAGGTTCTCTCCCGAAGGAAACCCTTTGAGGAAGGAGGGTCAGCTTTTAGGATAATGTGGGCTGTGCATACAGGTATTGTATAAAACTGACTTCATACTGGTTGGTAGGTCCATAGCAGCTTGGCATGTGTGTAGATGTAGAAATAAGATTTCCTTGACAACCTTGAAAAGTTTGATTTTGATACCTTGAATTTAAATTTACATTTGTACCAAAATGCAGTGCAAGTTAAAAGTCTACAAGTCAAACAATTTGATGTCGAGAAGAATAATTTTAATGTCAAATTTATGCAAACTTATGTGTGACACACAACACTTGAATATTTTTTCGTGATATTAAATATTTTGAGTGTAAAGTATATTTTTATGCAGCAAATAAGTACACAAAATATAAATTACATTAAACTATTGCAGATATCATGCTACGATAAGCAGAATGTTGACCAATCCGATCTATTATATTTTATATGAAATAAGATTAAAATCAGTTTTAATTATGTGCATCAACCATATAATTTTTGTTATGGCCATTAAACACAATAAATGCCTGCATAGACCATAATCCTACCTGCATGTACACACAATAAAACTACCTATTAAAAGTTTTAGTTCCATTGAAATATGATATCATACTGTGATTCAGTCCACCTACCATAAATTATAATCCTTCCATAACATTCCATTTGGTGCTTCCTTTAAACATCATTTGAATGTAAACCTCTTTTGGAATCTGTCTCTTGTTATATGTGTAGTGTTCTGAATCCGAAAACAAAAGGATAAGGTGTGATTTTATTAATATTATTAAAGTTTTTAAAGTGTGAGCTGAGTTAAGTTTTATCATCAAAAGTGTTATTAAATGAGTTCATTATAAAATTCTAGGTCAAAGGCCAAACTTGATAGAGGGTTGTCCTGAGCCAATAGAGCAGTTGATGACACAATGTTGGCACAAAGTTCCTGCGGAGAGACCCAGCATGGCCAAGGTAAGCCTACCTTCCATCCAAATATAAATGAAGAGTGTGAGAGAGCATCGGTTGCCAATAATAGTAAAGGTTATGCTATTATAAAATGATTAGTCACCTGTACTACACATAAGTCACTCACAGGTGTTCAGAATGCACAAACCAAAATAATAAAAGATAAGAAAATGCGATTTTTTTAAAGATTTTAATTGTATTTATAACTGTCGCCCCTACTTCGCACCGGTGCAATTTAATGGCAACATGTCAAAACATCGAGATTATTGTACTGTATCTGAGTTAAATATTAATGTATTATACACATAAAACTTCCGGAATAAATGCTCTAAATGATGGTGAATCCGCATCAAAATCCGTTGAAGATCTAAGTGGTCACACAGACAGACACGAAAAGCAATTTTTATTCTATGCCTAGATTTAGAAGACTAGGGGTTGAGATTATAACAAGGGAAAATACCCCCTCGCCCTGGTATGTGCTAGTAGAAACACTGCAAAAACCAATATTTTGTGAGGCATTTTATTATAGTTTAGTTTGCTTCCGTTCCATCTGCGTATGAGATAGATAACGCATGTTAGCGTGCTGATAATTCAAGATAATCATAATCAGCCATGCAAAAGTAATCTCATTTAAACTAATAATATTATAAAGAGAAACGATTTGATATTTGTTTTTATGGATAAACTAAAAAACCGCCCAAGTGCGTGTCGGACCGCGCACAATGAAGGGTTCCGTAGGGATGAATGTATCCCAAGAACAAACTTAACATTGTAGTTAAAAAACCTGTTCGCCCATACATTCCAACTGCAAAATATTGTGTGTACAAACTTACAAGTTTGTATGCACAATATTGAGAGATTTACCATGTTATTTTAAGACCATAGACTTCTTATAGCTTTTCCTATAACCTATGGGTAAAGAACCATTCCCTGTACATTATTTTCAAAATGTTTGGTTCAGTTGTTTCGGAGATAACGGTGCTCCCGTTATCTCCGAAACTACTGAACTAAAAATTTGGGTAAAGGATAATTTGTATCTATTTTTCTTAAATGTCTTTAAAAGTATTTATTTTAACATATTTTTTTAAATTAAAAATTAGATCCCAATTTGCCCCCCAAAAGTGACCCCCATATTCAAAATTCATATTTAACGGTACACGTCCGTGTTTGGGTCACAGAAATTCTTATGTGCACCAAATTTCAACTAAATTGGTCCAGTAGATTCGGAGTACCTAAATTGGCTGTGACAGACGGACTATAAGGGTTCCGTGTTTTCCTTTTGAGGTACGGAACCCTACAAATACATAAACGATTTAAAACATTCTTTCACCTATCCAAAGCTACATTATCAGCGAGTAACATGAGTTTTATAAAAAAAAAAAAATAGAGATCGCTACGAAAATTGCAATATTGTAATCTTCGATACAAAGAGATTCTATACGAAGATTTTGTTTGTTAGAACGCGCTGATCTCTGGAAAACAATCGACGACGAGTCAGATTTGTAAACCTCTTTTTGCATTTGATAGCCCGATTCTTGAGGAAGGCTGTTTATAGGCTATTTAACACCACACTAGGGCCCAAAAACGAAGTAATAGCGCGACAAGCAATGCGATGAGATGGGGTAGGTCAGGGGAACAAGAAATTTCACCAAAACACAAAGAAAATGAGATTCAGAAAAAAACATAAATTAATAGTTAATGTCGTGTATAAATAACGTCCTTCCCCAAAGGCTAGCCTAATAATATCTCTTTCGTGCATTCCAGGTTGTAGACATAATGTCGGCGCTGTGTGACTACTTCCCGGGCGCCGACACGCCCATCAACTACGACGACTGCGAGGACGACGACACGGAGTGTGAGGACGACGAGTACATGCAGTACGACACGCAGGACAGCCTCGACACCGACCACACGCTCTCACAAGTACACATCCCCACGCCGTACGACGCCACCGCCTCCAACCCCGTCCTCCTCAGAAACATCGACCATACCATCCAGCCGCCCCGGCCGCGCAGCTTCGTCGAAACTCAAGTGAGTAAGCTACAGCACTTAATGGCCGCCGAGGCGCAACCCAAAACCTCGGCCTTACCTAAAGATGAACCGGATGTACATAACAGAATAGGACCGGTTCGGATTCCACAGCAGTTTAAAAAGCCGGAAGTGTTTACGGAAGCGGGGAGGTCGCCGGTGACTATCAATCGGACGTCGAGTTCGCCGGTCCCGTCGGAGCCTCGCGCGCCCAGCGAGGCCAGCTCGCCGCAGGACTCGCGCCGCGTCGTGCGGAGCCCTGTTGTCTTCAGCGAGAGCTCGTCGCCGCGCCGCCTGTCGCCCATCGCCAACTATAACATCGGTAACATGAACCCGCGCCACATCGACATAGAGCAGTACTGGAACAGAGAGAATGACCAGCAGCTCTCCCCGGCCAGGAGCGTCTCAATCACCAGCAACTCCAACTCAATGAGGAAAGAGGACTATAACCAGAACTACTGCGACAGATTCAGCGCAGCCAACAGTCCCATGACGCCCGTCAAAGAGTACAACGGAAATCTGTCACAGAGAGCCATTGATCCGAGATATCAAACGCCATTACAGATCGAAGTGGATCCAGTAAGTCCAATAAACGTATATTTATACCTTGTCCTGTCCCTTGAAGACGCAAGTTAGTGAAGATAGCACAACCGGTGGAGCAGCAACTAACATAATTATAGTTATTATATTTTATGTATATATTTTTATGGTTTTATGCATTATGATTACGACAATCTAAAGTTTTGTAGCTTTATATAAACTATTTGTTTAATTTTTCAGAATTCATGGGAATTGATCGACGTGCCAATCGGTTATGATGATTATGTGGAAGTGAGAAATTCTGCTGGATTTGATAAATACTATACAGTGGGTGAGTATTGCATGCTGTGTTCAATGTTGATTGTGATATTGTTGTTATCTTTAGCTTTAAAAGTTCCGTAAGTTACGTAAATGACCATTCATGTCTTGTTCACTGGTTATAAATACCAAGTGTTGAAGGCCTGGACCGTTGCGGATTCGAAACAGACAACAACCAATGTGTATTTTAACTGTATTTTCTCAAGTTATTCGTTACTGACTGACTGAAAGAAATACAGACATTTTTACCTTACACAGACGCAAGTTATTCTTACAGTGTTCTATTCAAATGATAATACTATAAGGGAACTCCCGCACTAGACGGTTGCGATAACGACCAGTGGTCGCTGCGACCAGGTAAACTATAGAAACCGATACGGATCGCGCAATTGGTCGCAACGGCCAACTAGCCGCAGACCATACATTAGATCTCTTAAACGGCGTTAATTTGCGACATATTTGTGTAAGTGCGATTAAAAGCCTCGAAGTTCAGGTGAAATTATAATCGTTTTGCTACCCATATTTCCGCGCAGTGTAAGTGTGCACGGATGATTCATAGATTCGTCTAACTGACCACGTGTTGACTGACGTGGGGGCGCGTGAGTCTGAAGTGAAATGGCTTTTAACTCAATATAAATACGTACTAACACTGAAAAACTCACATAAATCAGAGACTATTGTTTTTTAAATGTGTTTTTAAGGTGAGATTGAGTCATGTAACAGTCTAACAAGCTAGAACCGAAAATAAACGAGACATAGAATGTAATGTATTGTCACAAAAGAGCTTTTAGATGTTGTAAAAAGAATTGGCACTCGAAATGTTTAATGCAGAGTCACAATCCGGTTTTATAGAAAGAAAGAAAGAAAAATATTTTATTTGGGACACGCACAGGAAATACAAACAGTAAGTAATAATAAAAAATAAAAATATAAAATTAAAATACAAACAGAAAAGTAAAGACCTGTGCGAGGCCAAAAAGGCCACTATCTCAGCATAATGCGGCGATATTTAAAAATAAATACCGCAGCGCTGGTATTCTGATAAGGCCCACTGTGATGTCACGGACACATCTACGGACATAGATAAATCCCATCAAGGGATAGACCAAATAATAAAGCAATAAAAATAATAAGACATAAAATAGTACAAATAAAAACTGACTCACTGGCTGACTGGCTCTCTGTACGACCGAATATGTCTCGGTCGTCCATTTTGTTACTGTTGTGACTTTTATGTAAATCGATTGTTGAATAGACGATAACAAATTTAAATCTATAACCTTTCTATTTGTTCAATTTTTTTTTTTTTGTTTTTTTTTTCGTGTGTTTAGTGGCTAACCTGGTGTCAGAGTTTTAAAGCCGCCCATGGGCCTCTGACTTGGCGTCGCGAAATATCTCACAGGCATGCTGGTTTCCTCACGATGTTTATCTTCATCATTTTTTAAGCAAGTGATAATTATACAATACGCACATGAATCCGAAAAGTCAGAGGTGCGAGCTTTGGGTTCTAACTGGAGACCTATGACTTGGCAGTCCGACGGTCACACCACTAGGCTATCACTTCTCTTACAAACCTCATTTGTCCCATATCTAGTACAGTATTTTAAAGCGTCGGGAGCGTCGGAAATTAAATCCTTTTTACTTGTCCCCAATGACAACAAATTATTGACGAACTAAACATTTTACACTTTGTTCAAATCATGGTCTATCTGTAAATCTTGTATGGCATGTTTCACCCATTTCTGGTAAATACTGCTGTATACGTGTAACGGTGTAACAATAAAAAGCCCTTAAGGAATCTCGCGCACTATTCGGCCACGACCACGACCAGTGGTCGCAGCGACCAGGTAAACTATAGAAACCGATACTAATCGCGCACTTGGTCGCAACGGCCAACTAGCCGCCGGTACAACCAAACTACGTAGCTATAACCGCCCGCGCACTGGTTCTACGACTGCAGATGCAACCCGGCCGGCTGTCGTCAGTACTGTGCGTACAGTGCATGAGTTTCCAATAATTTATTTTCTTAATACGTCTTTTCCGCAACAAATACAGGCACTCGATTACTATGTCCATACTGTACGAGCTCAGAACAACAAGTGCAGCAGCACGACAGCTGGCCGCTTCACGACCATTCGTGATCAAGCCGCAGCTTGATCGGATCTTCTGCGACCAAGGTTGCGACCACGACCACGACTGGCAGGAGTCGTAGCCGTCTAGTGCGCTAGATCCTTTACACACCATTCTTGTCAGATTGTTGCAATCGTGTGCTTCCTACGTTAGAGCATAGATGTCGTTGTTCCTACTTTTATACTTTTTAAATTTAAAATTGGTTTCCTAGACCTCTTGACATTGTTGATTATCAACGTTTTATTAATTTTGTATCAGGTTTTGGGTTGCTTTAGGCACAAGTTCGACCTCTTTATCATCTGATGATAAAAGATTATACGACCTACTGACATACTACACCAGCCAGCTAGATAAACTATTTTACTGTTTTTTTTTTAATGCAATTTTTCGGCGGAACCTCCAGGTTTTCATGGCCCACAGAATGTTATGAATTTTAAAGAGCGTAAAGATCACAAAACTACTAAGCAAATAATGATTTAGTTTGCCCCTAGATTCGATCAATATAAGAATCCCTAATAAAACTGTTCACAAATAAGAAATTTAAAAAGATTCTGCCGTTTACAAAACGAGGAACCTAGCTCTGCATTAGACTAAGACATTATATTAAATGTAATAGTTATATCGGTGCAAAACATAAGAGCAGACCATAACTCAAGAGATTCGAGATTGTCGTCTAATCTTGTACCAATGCATCAGCGCGTGAGTAACCGCGCACAAATAGCGGAGTCCTGGCAGGACACGCTCGATCACTGACTCACGCGCACGCTAGCATTTGTTTTACGTTCAGCGGTTAATATGTGGGTAGTTTTGTTTTTGTTGTGCTGAATGTGTGCTTGATGTTTACCAACATAAATATATTGTGATTTTGTCTTTTTGCCGAATTTTTGCTCCTATTTCTTCATTTGTGAGTCACGAAAGATGTAGAGTTATATTCTCTTCTAATTAAAAATACACATGTTTTAGCCATACTATAAATTCGTCTGAGAACTTCTAAATTATTATATTGTCATCCGCCCACCTTTACTTTTATAAAACATTTGGGGATGTTCCAGCATGCCTTCATCTTCCGTTATCCAAGTATTCATCGTCGTTCCATATCTATTTTCTCACATTCCATGAATCGTTTCGTTGGTCTTCCTCTATTTTAATTCTAACTAGCTGCTGCCCGCATGGACTCTAATTCTATGACTCAAATGAAAGTGAAAGTCCTGTCAAAATCGGTCCAGCCGTTTTGGAGATTAGCCGGAACAAACAGACAGAAAGACAAACATAAAAAAAAGTTATTTATATAAGTACCGTATATACTTTCTTAAGCAAGTATATACGGTACTTACGGTACTTACTTTACGGTACAAGAGGAGCTCGTGGCTAAGTAACAACAGCCGCACTGGTCGATCCATCAGGTTAAGCTACGCTTGCCGGGGTTGGTCAGTGGATGGGTGGCCATCTTTACATACCGAGAATCCTCCGTGCCTCGGAAAGCACGTTAAGCCGTTGGTCCCGGCTGTCATTCGTGGATCTTTGACAGTCGTTACGAGTCGTCAGGAGCCCGAAAGTCTGACACCAGTCTTACCAAGGGGTATCGTATTACCCAGTTACTGGGTTGTGGAGGTCAGATAGGCAGTCGCTCCATGTAAAATACTGGTATTCAGCTGCATCCGGTTAGACTGGAAGCCGACCCCAACATAGTTGGGAAAAGGCTAGGCAGATTGATTGATATACTTTCTTAAGCATTTAGTAAAAAGCTTTTATTTCGACATTACAAACACTTCAATTTTGTTTATTTGTATAGATGAGTTATATTTTTCAAAGGATAATATCATTTTTATTTTTATATTCTCTTGTTTTTATGAACAACCTTTCAAAGTCTTTCAGTAACTCGGAACAACATCCAAGATGCGCAAACATGCGTACATCCAAACAACTTTTCAATCACTGTGACTTCAGTAACTTTCGTATGTCATTGCATTTTCAATGAAAAATATTTCTGCTTCAATTTCAATATTCTCTTTTGTGAAACTGTTGTTTTAAGATAATGAGACCTTGATAAGTCGTAAGCACGGGGGCTGTTTTTACAAAAACCTAAATCAAAACGTTATAATAAAAAATAAAAAACGTAAATGCATTCTGTACAGCTTACTACAATGACTGAACAGATGCTTCATTTTTTATTTTCCAATAAATTCTTTTCAATTTCTTCAATTAACATTTCAACACAGGGGTCGTCAATTATCGGCTGTCATCGAGTCGCTGACTTTGACAGACTGCAATACAAAACATGAAAAATGTAAAAGCAATTGTGTACTCAATTTTCTGTCATGCAGCATTTCAACGCGCACATTTATTTATAAAACAAAACTAACTGAATATACACTACTTCTCAGGATATGTAGGGTATCATTTACAGTCTGGCTAACAACAAGGGCCCTAATGTTAATTAAAATGCACAGTGTCATCGGTTCTGAGAAAGCAGTGCTACAGGCGCGCCGGCATTTGACAGCAAATACCGCGCACTCAAATATCAAGCGCTTAGTCATACGAACAGACATGTTATACTAGTTTTATTATTACATAACTTATTTTTGCACTTTGCTCGAAATAAGTGCGTTAGAGTATTAAAAGAAACTACTGCGTCTAATTCAGGCTTTTAAACACAAAGTGAATCATCTCCTACATTATAAGTGGATGTTTAAATGTGGATGATGGAGCCAATCTTATTTGATGTAATTATTTTTGATGTTTGTTGCAAATCTGTTTTATAGTTTCTTTGGAGTTAATTTTCGTTCTTTTTGTGTTTAAAAACTGTCAGTGGAGAAGAAATATTAACGCTAACATTGCTAGAAAGATTACCGTGTAAACTATTTGCTTCCACTAACGCCTTGATGAGTGGAGAAGCGCTATCGAAGAATGTCATAATTTTAAATTTCTCAATAATAAATGAGAGGCCGACTGTGTAGTTCCGGCATTATTATTATTAGAGATTTTTTTATACATTGCCGAGTTCTAGATTCGATTTCGAGTGAGATCATAAGCGTATTTATTAGTTTGGCAGTAACATAATAGAAGTGTGTTTTTTTAAACTTGCAACAGACACATTGGGGTCAAATCGGATTGGTGTTAACGTTGAAGTGTCTAGTAATAGCAGGTTTTAGTGGTTCGCAATAAAAGCGTTGCGTGTTTGTCGTTAATGTCGTAGTTGCACGTACCGGTGCGTGGGCGCAAGTTGCGTGGACTACGGAACGTTCCTGCGGTGTGGTGGCGCCACACACGCTAATGAGTAATTTTTCTCCGCCTCTTTATGGATTGTAAATAAATGGCTGGTTTTTTTTTGAATACTTATCGAATTTTCTGGAATCGGCGAATGTTTTGGAGCAGTTTTTTGTTTGTAATAAAATTGATTTACAATATCATCGGGTATAGTATAACAGTACGGTAACTGCAAGTTATATTGTTTCGTATGCTCTAAATAATCATATGTCCGAAATAATCAATATAAACCTTCTTTTTTTTTTCCATCTTTTTCTGCTTCGTGGCCATCGTTGACCACAAAAATTCATAGACTAAAATACTAAATAAATGAAAACCGTCGACCCAATTATTTTAATAAAAAATACTGTTCAATTCATAATTCCTTGAAACAGTCTAAAATGGTAGCGCCAATTTATTCAATAAATCTTGTATGTTAAGACTTCATACTTCGTAGAACGCTTTTCCGCCACCAATGGAGTTTATTGAGAATTTCATGACTAATCTTATACATAGTCGGTTCTAACTCAACATCAAAATAAATCTTGAATAAAGGCAGAGAATCTCTGGACGTCACATAAAAACAAGATGGCCAAGTTCTTTGAAACTGTTCGGACTATTAAACTTTTAGTTTTCCTTGTAGAAATGATTCTTGGTTTCAAGTCAACTATCTCGGATTCCGAGATTTCGTTCTGAAAAAAAAAGACAATTTGGGAAAGACGGACTGTTGGTTCCACTTTTTTATTTGATTGCCTTCTTTTCCTGTTTTCAAACATCTGCGTCTAATTAAGTAAACCTGCTACACATACTTGAATCGTAATCTTTATTTACAATCGTGAACCGAGATGTTGATACCCTTCATGATTCGTACCGGTTACTCGTTTGACATCGTTCACCTTTGACTTTGAGTGATTGAGTGCAATTCGAAGAGCGTTACCATTTCCGAATCAATAACAAAACGCAAGCTTTGCGAAGTGTACAAGAAAATCTTCCAACCGCAGCTCTCCATGTTTCTACCGCATACTTACATGTGCTGCAGCTGTCATAAAAACACAGTATTTTTCCTGAGGTATGGATTGATTGGTTTTACGCGTGTGTATGCGGTCCAGATGCGGCTCAGGACGGTCCCGGCATGAGTCACGCTTCTCCGAAGGGGCCGCGACTATTTTAGACTGTGTCCGCTTACCTTCTAGGAACCGGGTAGTGTGGGACCAACGACCGATCGCAAAGCCAAAGTATTGTTAGCTCGGTAACGGGGTTGTTCCTGCCCACCATTAGTTCCTAGTTTTATTCTCGCTAAAGTGGCGAATCCAGGAAGTCTTTACTTAGCTGCAACTTTGTAGTCGTTTTTCGTTGGACGGCTTTCGTGCGTGCGTTGCGGCGAAGTCATGCGTTTGATCACCTTTTGATTTGTTAATTAGTTAGTATATGTGACTTATGTCAGTAGATACCACTGGACTGGTCCGTCATCATGTTTATAAATCGCATCGTGTTATAGATGTTCAGCCAGTGTTTCCTCAGTGTCAGTGCGCACCTGCGTCGAATTCCAGCCTCAGGCACCCACTGCGTGGCGATCCTTGTCTCTTTTCTGGTTGATTTCTGCAGATGTAATTCGCCTTTTTTATTCAGAAATGATAAATTAACTACTTTATTAAATAAGCCCTTTTACTTCTGTCGGCGTGATCTGAGGATAGTGTTATGAGTCTTTAGTGTGTCGCGCAGTATTGACAAGCGTCCGCGCAGATGGCTAGACAGATCGCCTTTTGTTTATCTACCGCTTCCGCCGGTCTCAACAACCGTCGCGTTGACACATCGCGAATATCACCCAACAACACTGCACACACTTAATAACATAATAATATATGTTCATTGTTATGGTCTTCGCCATAAACGTTCGCAAATGAGTATGTTTTTCCCGCAAATAATTACTGGCAGACATTGTTGTTGTGTTTTGTGTGCTGTGCAAAATTATTGCGGTGTGAAGACAGCAGTTAGTTCTCAGTAAGTACTGAGAACTAACTGCTATGTCGTCACATCGCAATAAGTTGATAGATTTGATTTGTTCTTATAAAACACAATGGCTGAAAGTTCAGGCATGTGTTTTATAAGATTTATCTTCGTAAATTGCACTTAATGAGTGTCAAAAATTAGGGAACAGGCTTGACAAGTAGATATTTTGGAGAGTTAGCTTTTAGGGCAGTTATTGTATCTTCGCAAAGATTGTCCTGCGCGAAGTTGTATCTAGAAATATTCCATTAGGACAATCAGATCCAAAGAGCAAAAACACTGAATCCAGTTAACATCTAGCATAATATTTCGAATTGCATGGGAGTACAATGTAAGGTTAATTCGTTGCAACCTGTAGATTGAATTCGCATGCAAAAATTACCAAAACGGTTTCTGAAGTGTTACAGAAACATTTAGTATAGTCCGGTGATGTTGCAAATTTCGCAAATGTGTTAAGAGAGACGTGCCTCGTGGCTCGGCCCTGCTGAGTCAGAGAGCAGACGTCAATGCGGTAAGAACAGTATCGCGGTAAAGTAAATAAGTCGTAATATTTTCATGGGTGCCGCCGCGGCGGGCACCTCGCCCGTTATGCGTTGCTCAAATAAACAAACGTGTTGATTTTTATACAGTATCGGCGTTTCCAGCGGCGGCCGAACATATCCAACCGTGATTCCAGAGAACGGATCATCCTTGTTACATGTACCTACTCACTTTGGACGTTACTCGGAATATGCGTGGCTAACTCAGAGCTAACGAGAAACCCGTTTTTTAAAGGTTTTTATAGCAGGTAAATGCGTTTTTGGCTCTGAACCTTGATGAAGTCTTGATTATGATTATTATTTATGTTATTTTGAACTTTTGCCATCTAATTATGAATGCAGATTCCAGTTTGACCCTCCTGCAGTTTTATAATTGGAGCTACGTTAGTTAAAAGGATTATAAACTCGAGAACCCAGGAGAAATGAAATTCGGCGCCAAGCCACATACATACTTATTTTAATTGGTGATGAATATTATTTCTTTCATTTTTACAAATGGCTGTAAGCAATACTTGTGCCAACTTCATTTTGAGTCTCTACTTATTGAAAATTTTGTCTATTAGCTCCACCGGTGCATCATGGTCGAAAAAAATAATTCATTCACCTCTCATAATCCTCAAAATCTAAATTAAGCGAACGCATTTATCCGGTGTCAACAAAAAGAATCGCGTCGGGCCACGCATGAATCAGCGCGATACAATTAATCTAATTTAAGGGGAGGCATGGGACGGGCCGCGCGTCGCACAGTCTCGCGTTCCCGCCGCGGCCGGCGCATCGCCCGCGCCCGCACGCTGCACTCCGATGCAACCGCGCGACCACGCACGCGCACACGCACCTCATGATCTAGTGTAATACCCAGTGAAATGCCGCAAACAGACTGTTCCGTTCAAGTTTCGATAACAGTGCAACCGGGTTACGATAAATTGCAAGTGTTCGTTGACGTTTACATGAGTGAGTAGCCAGTTTTGAACAGTAGTTTGTTTGTAGTGCTGAAATTATGATGCTACCCATAAAATTATGTAAGCCAAAATAATTAAACAGGTACTCGAAATCGAAAGGAAGCTTTCAGGTAACTACGGTATAATTATCACAAAGTTTTATGTGACCATTTACAATATTGTGAAAACTATTTCACAATATTGTAAAATTAATATATTGTAAATATTCAGTCCTTGAACTTGTGTTCAGTTATCTGTTCATGCAATGTTGCATACTGAATGAGCATTATTATACGCTCTTGAAGTAATGAATCTAAAGAGATATTATCTAAGATTTCTTCTTGTCTCTTACCAAAAGTCCTGTGCTCAAAAAGCTTCTGAGCACAAAGTCATCCGCTGATTAGGATCTACATTATCAGTCTATAATGTTATAACTCCCAGTTTAAGCGAACAGCTGGCAGTGGGAGAAGGCAGAGGTCTTACTTTTACTACTAAGCCTTTATGTACTCTTGTCACTGACTTGTTGAGCAAAGAAATCCATTTGCAACTTACGCAGTTAGTCTTTGACAAACTTTCTTTAACTTGTCTATAGCTACTAATCCCAGAATTGGTTAGGGTCCACCGTTCAGTATACTTCTCTTCTCTGCTCGGTCTTACAAAAGTTTGAGGACATTCTTTGCTTGTTACTTTAGAATGTGCTGGCTGGTCTGCGGCTGCAACTGTCCCTGCTGTCAATGTGAAAATTATCAATTTTTTATCTAACCTCGGCCTGGTTTTGCCAAATCTTGCTACCAACTTTGCTGACTGGGAGCTAAAAGCAGTCTTATGATCAAATACTTTAGAGAATAGTTTGAAAGACAATTTTTCATGATGTATGTTCTTTTGTCATGCGGCTAAATGTAAGAATGTGCAAACTCTCTCCGAAAACTGACGTTTCACAGTCAGCTTTCAACTATTCAATAGATTTTATCGCCATTCTCATGCCTGTATACCAATTTATTTGACGTCGGCGCAACATGTATTCTCAATAGATTATTTTAACAAATTCTTTACACTAAAAAACTTGCAATAAATAAATATATTACAGTTACTACCACCCATCGATCAATACAAAAATAAGAATTGACTGACATAGTAATCACGCGGTAAATTTTCTCCTAACGATCGGCGACAGTGAAATAATCGTCTGTCAAAAGGTAATGCCAAAATCTCAGCTAACGTCTATCTAGCAGCGACGAGTGACGCTTTCGGCGCGACGATGAATCACTGCTAATTATTTTATGATTCGCGAGCAGAGCTGCGCGTGCGATGCCCGAACTAAACAATTAGATGAGCCACTTACACACCACTATACATAAGGTTGCTACCCTCCAAAACTCTTCAGTCCTCTGTATGGCAACACCGGCCTCTAACCGGAGGATCTCGGCCACTGTCCAAAAATATGACTCTAAAATTATTCCCAATGTTAACTCTTTTGTTGTAAGAGATCTTTTGGAGACGCTAATAAACAATCCTCTTTGAAGATTCCAAAATAGTGTTGTTTACAACGCTGCGTAGCGTTAACAAGCATCCCTTTACCTATGGTAACGGTTCACTCAATGTTGCATCTGGTTAGTTCGAAAATAACTCGCAGTTTAAACAAATCTATGATAGAACTTCAGCTTTCAAGTCTCATCGGTTATACCTGACCCAGAACCTGGTCTGAGGCGTTATACAAGTTTGACAATTACGTTTTAGATTAACTCTGTAAACCTCATCTCCTTCAGCCTACGCCGCGTTACGTTTATAAACGGTTGTATTGGAGCCAAACTGACTATTTTCTTTGATCTTGATCTGTTACCAATAGCAATGCTCTGACGTGACCTTCAAACTGAACGTACGTCAAGCCGTACCATATGTGGTCGCAACAATAACTATAATAAACATCGTAAATACGGCAGTGATGAGACATTTTGCAGACGGCGCCTACAGTGATTCAGTCTGGAGCGCGATTGCCTTTATAGATGGTGCTTGGTCGCAACGGCCGGGCCGTTGGCATCGGCATCGCGACATGACTAACCGCCGCCCGCTCTAGATACAATCAAAATATGTGACAAGTTTATTTCTATTCGGAACAACACATTCTGCTCGATATATCCCGCGCCTCAAAGTTGAACATCTGCTGATTTTTTCTACGACATAAGTAGGTCGGGGCTCGCAACTGCGTCACGCGCCCTGGCCGCGGCCGCTCACCGTTCGCTTACGTTTACACGAAATCGTTACGCTGTTTTCCTATGTCGTCGCATCGTGAGCTGTAATATATTTCTTGATGCAGATAAATGCACTGACATTTAGTCAATAGCTTGTGCAATCTATCTCAATAATCAGCATTAGCATGTCCACTGGCAGCCGGATTGCCAGTGGAAATGCTATTGCAGAATGCATGCTTGCGGGTAGAAATATACTCGCGTACAGCCTATTTCCCATTGCATTCCGCCTTTCCTACACTGTTCAAGTCAAGCAAGACTTTAATCAGTAAACCTTCAATTTGTCGAGGTCATTTTTGTTAAATATAATAATAAACTGCTTCCCTGTGTTATGTCATATTTAAAAGTAGATAAAATATTTATCAAAACAGTTACTGTAGCAATTCGTTTAATATAAAAAAAGCATTTATCAACCATAAAGCCGTGTATTTTTAATGATGTTAGAATGCAATCTGTGGTCAGTCTAGTAGTATTCCAGTAGTAAGTAAAATGTTATGTGTTTTTGTAGTCAGGAAAAATACCCTTAGCATATTATTGACCGCTTTTAAAATGCCTGTTGGTTGAACATGCATTCTCGTCATGATTATTCGCGCAAAAGCTTCATCAGAGTATACCATTCCATCAAAAGCACCAAATATAGAGCTTACAAAATAGACATAAATTTTATCAAGAACAAAATCAGTAAGATATAAGTCGACGTAAGACGGAGCGTGTGTTGTGGCGTAGGGGCTGGTCGGTCGGCGCGCGCGCTCGGGTGCTCCTCAGAAATACCCGGTGACTCAGCGCGCGTTTCACAACGATACCTTTGCCAATAGCTTTTGTATTACTTCCTATTGCTGGTACTATATTCCTCCACTATTCGTTGGAAGATTCCTCCCATCAGGTTTTAGTAACTTTGGTCTTTACGTCACCGAATGTTTGCTTTCAATATTGTTGTTTCTTTTATGGGTTAATATTTATACAGAAAATATTACTGAAAATTTAATTAGAGAGCAGAACTGTTGAAGGAATTACAATAAAGGCTTTTTTCTCCGTGTTCGACGGACCCTGTGAAACTATCCACCAGATATTTTCGAAAATTAAACAGAATTGGTCATAGTCATAGCCATTTATTCATAAACAAGTAACTTGTATCTGAATTTACACACAAAATTACATACAATTACAGTATACACTCAAATAAATTCCATTAAAATTTCATAAATACCGTCGACAATATTAAAAAATTGTAAATTTACATTTTTTCAATAATATTTCGACATGTAAATTAAACAATATGGCCAACACCCTAAAATTTAAAATAATAACAACAAAATAATTAATTAATGACAGATTAGCATAAATTGATAAAATCAATAAAAAAATAATAGTAATAGAAAAATGGTATGAAATTATCTGCCAGAAAAATAAACCGGAACTTGAGTGTGGTGAACAAGGGCATTAAACTTTTGTTTTTATCAATGTTGAAGATAATCTTCGCACAAAACATGTTTTCGAAAAAGTTCTTAGCATTCGGCAGCGAAGCAGAAATTCAATAAATTCCTGTTTATATCATCAGACGATTTGCGAATTGATGACTCATATATCTTATTCTAAAACCTATTGTGAACCTTGATCCCAGAAAAAAAAGGGAATTATTTGGAAACTTTTTAGTCCCAGGACAAATATTGAAATTAAAACGTATTCAATAGTAGTGAATAAGATGACGTTTAAAAAAGATTACCAGTTCCTTCCTAGTTAATTCGTGATTGTGGACCAGGAAATCAATAATAAATTAAATTAACTGCTTCTAAATATTTACTTTCTGAAGCTTATAATTCAATGTTTTTCCTCCACGTTTTGGCATCACTTCAGAAACTATCTGGAATATAACATTCAACGGTTTAAATGTTTCAATAGGTGTTAGAATAATACATAATTGTCAATAGTATCGTAAAACGTAACAAAACAGTTGCTCATCTAATCCACTTCCGAGTGGCTCGGCCAGTAGCCACTAGCCACCCACACCGCGTAGTAAACTGAACCACAACAACATTCCTCAACTATTGCTGCTTTGCGTAAATTAACACAACCACACTATTCTTTAAACAATCACTATTTCAATAAAGAATTAAATCCTCTTCAACCCGAACTCTAACATCAATCTACTTCAAAGTTACGTTCACGATCGTAGTCCAGAATAAACGAAGATTACGCCCGTTTCTATTGACTTTTACGACTTGCCTCGAGATAGCAAATCTTCAGTCGCATCTGTCCTATGGACTCCTGCGTTGTATCCCCGTCGGTGGCTCTTTGATGTGATCTGGATACAATCACCTATATAGCACATTAACGGTGACTGGCCCAGTTCTAGTTTTGCCGTAGAAGTTGGCACGAAATTGTAAACTGCCCTCTTTACCAAAGGCGCTAAATATCCAAATAGCATTGTACTATAAAATGATCTCTCACCAGCCTCTAAAGCGTGGGAATCTATCGTCAAATTCACATTTGCATAATATTTTAATTTGAAGTAGGTACCAAAGTCCCTCCAATATAATTTACTTGAAATACTTGTTAAAAAAAGATAAATGTATATTGCTACTTTTAACTCTACGTGAGTCACAAGTTTGTCTGCTCGCCGTTACAGATCCACATGTATTATTGTCCTTTAGGTACTTCAAAATCGTACACAAGGACGCCTAAATTCGCTCGGTAGATATTTCCGGATCGAATGAAAGTGTCTCCGGTGAATCAGACTTTTTTAAATGTACGACGTAATTCCCTGTCAGTTGCCCAACGTGATCCCAACATTAAAAGTTTGGACATTCTGTGAATTTTTGGCACTCGTTGGTGAAGTAAGTGAAGGCATTTCAATTTGGATGTTTGTAACATAGCTAATATTAAAAAATGTTGTCTCTGTTAATGACATATACAAAAGTTTGCGTGAGTCGATGTAACATTTCAACGTCCTGAAGCGTTAACCGACTCTGTAGACAGACATTTGCCTGCTTGTCATGTGGCTGCTCATAAATCGGCCTGCTAATAGAATAAGTGTCGTTCCGTGGACAGTATCCGCGAAGTGTCACCGCCACTGACGCAACCGGAGCGGTCTGCGGCCCGTCCCGACGCCAAATCGAAAACATATTAAAGCCGCCGATCAAAGAGAGCTTCCCTCGCTCACCAGATTTATGGTATTACCGAAATGTTTTGTAGATCACGAGTAACATTAAACATGGATTAAAGGAATTGTTAATAAAATGTGCTGTAAATGGCTTTAAGTAAACTAATGTGACACTACCCAGAAATTGTGTAAGACCCCAGGTTTAAGGAAAATGAGACCGAAATCTATTGATATTTACTGATGAAGACATGAAATTATTTGGAAACTGCGTCCTAAATCTTACTTAGGGCTGATTTTACCAACGTCCGATATGTTTTATATCTTGAATAAGAGATATGTGACGTTGATTATATCTACCCTTAGCAATAGTAACTGCACTGTTTTGAAGGAGGGTGTTATGTTTTTGAAGAGTTTTTTTATTTGGCCCTACAATTTCAGAATTTATCTACATATATATTTTATTGCATCATCAGTTCTAAATCATCATTAGCCCGCAGCAGTACACTGTTGCACATATGCCTTTCCAGTAGCAGGCCATTGAGCTCGATGCTTGACCACCTTTACTCTTATTCTAGAGTCGTTCAAGTTCAAGTTAAAAAAAAAAATCTTCATTACATTTTTTCGCATTTATTGATTACGAGTTAATAAACTTACCTTACCTTTACTTTTTTTTACTTTATTAACGGAAGTGGGAACAGTCAAAGACCTTTAAAACTTCAAAGTTACGTCATTGTTATGCTAGAGTTTTTTGTTCTCACTTTTTTATTCGGTGACCGCAGGCGTTATACGAGTATGTATGTATTGTGCTATATGTACTGTAGCTTGTTCAGATTTTAATTACTCTAGGCAGAACGTTGCCTTGCCTTGCATTGGCCTTCAAAAATGTTAATTTTATTCCAAAAAATTTTAAATCTATTTGTCTATATATTATCCGTTTTCCATACTCGGTTCATAGCGCTAGCATTTCATAATTTGGATAACAATCTTCACTAAAATAACTTGAGAAAGATTCTTGTTAGATTTTGTATACGAGTGTTGACTATCTTGTTTCTACAGTTCTTCAGAACTAACAATCATCTTTCTTCAGCTCATCTCAGCACTTATACTGATTTATCATATTAACATCGCTTACGTCCCACTGCGGGACATTAGCCTTCTTCATGAATACTAATTGCAACCCGAGTATATTATAGTTTTTATTCATTTATCAAGTATATAGAAGTGTCTTATTGAATTGAAGTGCATCTAAAATCCCATCTTATCTAAACGCGAAACAGTCACGGATTACAATTTGATAGATAAATCTCCATGCAATTGAGGTTAGGAATCGCATATCCCCTCGTCTCATCTTGAAAGATTGCGCCAGAATTAAATGTACAGTTCCCGGTTTTAATTTTATAGATTCATCGAAGTTTGCACTCGTTGTGGCGACTGTTAGTCACGATCTTCTAGCTAGCGTTCGCAGGCGATCTGTTAGCGAGTTTGCCCCCGATGCCTTTCTACGCCCCCTGCTCGTTAATTATCACTTCTGTAACGCAATTAGCTTCTTATGTACTATGTGTATGTGTTGTTCATTAGCGTATCGCGGCAGTTATAGCGTTACAGGTGTGGTTAAAATAGTAGTTACCTATAGTTATTGGGTCCAAGAATAGTAAGCGTAACTTTGATACCACGTATTTGAAGTTTTAGGAGACACGAGTTGTTTGATATAAATTGAATCATCTAGCTCATCAATCTGTAGTATTCTACTCATAATCTTTTCTTCTTCTTAAAGATGTTCTAAAATAGACACAAAATCTTTTAATACTGATCTCGTAAAAAGCATCACTCATAAAATAATAAACGTTTCCTCAAAGCGTTTTTAAAATACGAGGTCTAGATGCGGAAACTTAAAACAAATACCTCGCTTTCCACTTCCGCCGTTAAGATTTATGCGTTGGATTATTCTGAGCTCTTAGGACTGCGTAAGTTATACTCAGTGTAATGAGCTATTAAAGCACGAGTTGGCACGTCGAGCCGGCTACATTATGTTGTAAGTATGTAAGGGCTCGTGCTACTCACGCTATATGACATCCTGCTATTTGTTGTCACATCAATTACCAAGACAATGTGGATACGGGCAGGCTCGTGTTCACATTGTCTTGGTAATTGATGTGCAACACTTTGAAATACGAATTTTGTGCAAGCAAAAACAATGGTTCTTGCTGCGTAATGGATCTAAACATTGCTGAATTTGATGTTATTGGAACCACATCTAAATCTGAATTAACAATAATCGTTATGTCCCTGAATGCGAAATGTCGGTCTTATGTAAAGGAAGTTCTAGATCTATAGATGTTTCGAATTTTCAACATAAACTGCCTATAATGTTTTTATGAAATACTTTCGAATGAGCATCATCTATGTAGGTGGAGAAGTTGTTGTACAACTTGTTTTCTGTTGCCCACATAGATCCAAAGTATTTTGTTTACTATCATACAACAACAAGTTATTTACTCGACGGTAACTAGGTGGTTTGCGTGCCGCTCGTGTGATCCACCTTCGTCAATACGAGCTTCATTTTTGGCGAGTTCTTCCAATAACATGCCCAAGTGATGTGACAGTTTTATAGACGTTTAACACATGTCACATGTTGATGGTGACATGGCATGCATTTACGTCGGATCTACGTTACTTTTGCGCACTGCACACTGGCCTGGCGATGCACGGCGCAATCGCACCTTTGAAATAGGGCTGTGATGCCGCAATCATTAGGCCCTAATTTATCCCTGCGCAAGCCACGCTAACATCACCCGCGCCGCACGCGTCATGTGACGCGACCGCATCGTCGGCGCTGATACGCTACATGTATGTTTACAAGCCAAACGAAGTTTACAATCACCGATAACCTGTAGGTTATGAATCAAAAGGAAACAAGTGGTGCAGGAGAAGCGGGGTGCGGCTGTATGTCGGTGGTGCGGTGCCGGGTGCAAGAGCAGTGCGTGGGCGCGGGTCGTCGACCGGTGCACAGAGCGCGGCGCGCGCCCTGCCAGCGAAAACGGCAGAAAACCTCACGAAGGGCGGCAGCACACGGTGTCCGCATTTAGCTCGGGCTGACGTCGCTGAGTCACCGCTCCGCGAATAGCGTCGGTTTGTTGTTGCATCGCTCGCTCCCGGCTCTCCCGTCGATTATTTCGAGCGGGTGGCGGCGTGCACAGCAGTCCTCGGCGCACTGTGTCCGCGAGAGGTCGCGCCATGCCCCCGCTACCCGCGCCGCCCGCGCGCCTGCGCCGCCCGCTCGACGCGCGAGACTCGCGAGACGCGTGTGACGCTGCAGGCATCGTCACCACCATCAGGGACACAGTCAGCTGTAGTTGGATATTTTATAGTGAGTGTCGCCCGCGCCGCCTACCCGACGACCGCGACGCGGATACCACAGCCGCCCTACACCGTGGACCACGTTTTGTGTTAGCGCGCGCCCCGAAAACTCTTTTTATCTGAGGCTGTTCAGTGTTGTCTGCCTTCATAGGCTTGTTCGTTTCATTCATTTGGTGAATTTTCTTCAAGAATATTATTGCGTACGTCGTCGATAATCGAGTGCTATGTGAATTGAAAATATTCCTCATATTTTCATCCGAAACTTGCCCATAAAAGTGATACAGTAACGTACGTACAAGTATACAAAAATATATGGATAAGTAAACCGTCTCTCACTTCCGCATTGAGTATCAGAAACTTCAAAAATCCATCTACCATTTTGTAGACATTACTTTAATTAAAAACACAGTCGAATGCTCACATAAACAGATATGCTACAACAAACAGTAGCCATCGGTTGCGGTGTAACAGGCGCAACACTATTGTATCGATGATGAATTGCTTATCAACGCCTTGTTAGTACACACTACCGCCATCTATTTGCGGGAAAAGGAATCATAACGTTGAAAGCAACAAATCTAGGTGAAGCGTCTGACATCAGCAAGTCCGGAGTAAAATTAACTCTTGACGTATTTAACCGTGCCGTGGGACTGCCGCCGATTCCTCCAAACATTCGGATTGTTCTCGCATTGGCTCCTCTATTAGACGATCATTGTTTTAATTGCGTCATTGAATCGCGCGCGGCATCATTATTATTAGTTGCGTATGCGTCTTGTGATACGTAATATTTTGTTGCTACCACTGTTTCGGCGGTGAATTATGTATGTGTAGCGTGCTCTATTTGACGTAGTTTTGAGCTTTGAATGACAGCTTTTTGTTCTTTCTATATTTACTTTGTAGACCTTGTGGTTATTGGCCTAGATCTACTTTCCTACAATAATCATTCTGATAAAGCAATTGTTGAAGTGCGATTGCCTTCGTAACACTACGTCCGCAGTGCATACCAGATTATATCCTACTTTTAAATATGTTCTAAAATGTATGTGTTTGTATTGCTCAGGTAACACTAGCGCGTCGACAGGGGGCGAAGGCGCCGCGCCGCCGCCCTCGGAGCCCGACCCGGCGCTGGACTCCATGCACATGATGCTGGACCCCCACCTCAGGCCTATCTCGCCGGACCTCAACAATGAGGAGTCCAAGCGGATATTTGAAGAACACAAGCAACTTGCTCAGGAGTACCTCAAGGTAAGATTTCCATCTGAGATAATCTTTATTTGTGAAAACCGTCACATGAAAAGGCGAAATCTTCATTGTTAATGATGATTTTCTTATCTTAGATATCTAATCAGGAAAAAAATCATGCCATAACGCTTCACAATCTAAACCACAACTTCTGATCAATCTAAAACATTAATCCATTTTGCTTTCTGTTCGAATGTTACATAAAGCTTCATATTTTGAATTTTGAAAAAAAAATACAGCAAAATCGTGTGGTGACTATGTTCATGGCTTCATCATGTCCATAATGATAAATGCAGTTAATCGTAAGACAACAAACGATCAAAACACGTAAGAGACAGGCAGATCAACACCCTTATATGCATTACACGTAGGGCTTAGAGGAAAGGAGGATAAAAGATGCAAAAAACAATTTGTCCATCTATCATAGGCTAACGAGAAAAACAATTCATCAAAACTCATTTAAAGCATATCCGTTCCGTCGACACAAACCATATTGTGCAATATTTTAACCATCTAATTTGTATAATTTCAGATTCAGACTGAGTTTGCATACCTCAGTAATCACAAAGCAGAGTTGGAGGAGAAAATGGACGACGATGAGCTTCGGCAGAAGAGAGAGATTATACAGTTGGAGAAAGAAAAGGTAAATATTCTTCTTTTGGAGATTGAAAATGATGAATCAAACTATCCAAATGAGCTGTCCCTGAGTACAGTTCTGCAAAATGTTGTTTCAGTGCCTGAATATTAATAAATGATTCAATCTTAAGGAATGCATACTTAATATTATAAATGCGTAAGTTATTGTCTGTTTGTATGTAACCTTTTCATGCCTAAACCACTGAACTGATCGTTGTAAAATTTGACAGATAGGTAGCTCTGGAGAAGACCATAGGTTACTTTTTAGCGGATATTTGCGATTCCCACCATGTGAAAATTGCAAAAACCCGCTGGATGTGGACAGCACAAGACCGGCCGCTTTGGCAACATTAGTGAGAGACAAGGGACAAGGTGGGGGTTAGTGATTCAGCAGTCTTTCGGCTCAGATAATGATGGTATCTGACTGCTTTATGTCCCGGGCTGCAAAATTCCAAGAAGTAAACGGCGCTGTGCTACCACTCTTGGTGTTAATACTAATACACAATATGTTTTCTTTTTTCAGGACTCATTGATCAAGCTATACTGCAGCCTAAAGAAGCAGCTAGCGCGAGCGGAGAACGACAGTTGGCTACATCCAGAGGAGATGCCGAACGAGTGACCGCGACACGCTTGGTGACCGACGGGACCACTGCGACTTACTTCATGTGCCATTGATCTCAACATACCAAATGAGCCTTCAACTTTTCGTTCTCTCCTTATTTACAGGTTTAGTTTATAATGCATGTTTAATTAAAATAATAACGCTTGTACGATAACAATTACTGTTTACGCGACAAGTAACCAACGCCCTTTCGCGTCCAAACGGCGTAGTACGTTGCTGTGAGACAGTGGGCGACCGTGCGTAGACGCCGCTTTGTGTACAAGCGGAATTTACAGTCATCTGTAGTATATAGTTTTGTAACCTTGACATTTTATCAGTTTCGCTGTTATTAAACATAACCATTTCTTTCAATCTTCACTAACTTTACCACCGTAAACAACTAATGTCTTTGTCGTTGTAAAAAGCACGTTTTAGTGCTTTATATGTGAGTGTTTCCCAAAATATTAAAGTAGTTTGTCATACTTTTATAGAGTATAGAAATGTGATTCTGTTTACATTATTATTTTATCTCATTCGATCATTTAATTTGTAGAGTGTGGTATGCATTTGTTTTGATTGTATAAATGTAAGATAGTATTTAGCAGTATTAGATAAGTTAAATTATGTTAAGTTTAATAAATTTTTGTGAAATAATTTATGGCTTTCATTTATACACATCGCGCAGTTGAAATCGTTTATGCGAACCAGCAACTTGATGTGTAACGTGACCGCTGTCCTGCTGGCAATCGAGCTTAGGAGGCAGATCAATTTGAGCTGCAAACTGCCTGAAATAAGTTACATATAAGGGCTAGGCTGAAGTTGTAAATTAACGAAATTCAGATAAACTATGCTGATGATAAATCAAGCAATTATTTATTACAACATAGCTTCCACCTTTTACCAAATAGGAGTGCGTGTAGCCAGACAACGTGTCTAAGCTCATTTTCTAGCACACACATACACTCATACTAACTGCGCGCACACACGCCTACAACAAAATACAGGTACACTACGTAATGTCAACTCCTGCGCATTGCTGCTTTAGTCTGCCAACCAACGTAATTGTTAATTAAAACCTCATTGTTTAATCGGATTCGCACAGGTATTATCAGTGGTTGGGGAGTTATTGTTACAAACTTCTGGTAACAAAGATGTGATGCAGTAGACTTATTTCACCCACGAGACCACTGTGTCTCGGAATGCTATACCTGGCGAAGTATAATATTATACTATGATTTTAACGTAATACCACAGATGGGTCACTCCGCAAAATCTTTATAAAAAGCGACTTGCTAAGGCACAATAAAGTGCTATTCAGGTCGCACAGCGCTAATTACCTACAGTTATATTCACCTAGAAGTTGCCTCTCTATTGCGTAACTCTTATATCTTCTGACTACGTTACGCCCACTGAATTCGACAAGTCGAGCACGCCGCCTGCCTACTTGTAGCTTCATACCTAAAATGCGGAGTGACCCATCTATATTAATCTGTGGTAACACCAAATGCAGCGAGTTTAGTACTTTTTCCTGTCTTAATTGATAATGATATGAAATAAATCTTGACTTGGCTCGCGAGGTTGTCGACATGTGGGATGTGGACTCAGCGATCATTGTGCCGATAGTTGTATAAGCCAATGGATTAATTGCCAAGAGCCTCGACCAACACCTAAGGAGGCTCTCGTTGGGCACAGGGTCTTGATTCAGAAAGCGGTACTCCTAGACACGGCTCGCACTGTCAGGCGGTTCCTCTGTATGGAGCCCTGACCGCCAGTAGCTTGGACCCTGGGCCGGTGGCTTGGACCGGTGGGTTACTATTTTTTATATTCTAATATTTAAAAATGTAATTTATAAGTGTTGTAAAGTTAGTATAATTTCCGTTATTGTAGATATAACTAATTCTGTGGAAAATACCCATACGACAATCGAAACTGAGTGAAGCCATATACTAAGATATTTCATTATTGTTTTGGAGACGAGGAGTAAAGAAATAAAAATAAAACATCAGTCCAAATAATTTATTATTTCAATTGTCATAGTCACAATATAGATTTTTTGTTAACTGGAATGGTGAATTAATGTTATAAACAGTAATTGATGATTAATTTGGCACTTCTGGTTAATTATCCATCAACATTGATTGAGATTCAAACCTTAGACAAATAAATGCTTTTACAATGAACACATCGTCATTGTGGTGTACTATATGGACGATTCTTCAAGTAACAACTATGTACAATATAATTACAATAATCGTCTACATGACTACAATACTGGGCCGTGGCGTCAGGACAAGGGGCGGTGACACTACTGCCCTCATCGGCGCGACCGTAAAATTCAAAATGTTAAACATTATACAAAACAGTGTCGGGTGAAACAGAAATCCTTGAGTATCTATATTTACTTTTTATTTTTATTGTATATTTATACAACTATATAGACTGTGATGTACTGTATACAATTTAGGTAAATAAATAAACTTGCAAATTTTTCTACTACTATCATAAATTTACAATATTTTTTACTTTACATAGTGATATGATCTTATGTTTATTAATTTATGTAATAAATAGTAATAAAAAGCGATATAACTCAAATCACTAACCAATTTAAATACATCCAAATACATGTACAGAAATAATTCGGCATCGAGAGGAACAATCTCGGCCCCTTTGAGTTCAGCCAAATCATTCAATTTCTACTAATGGAAATAACATAACGTCACATTAAAAATATTATTATAATAATAGTCGTTTATTAAAATATATTTTCGTTGTCAGGGCCCGATGTATTATGATAAACTATATTATTTTAAATTATACAGGAATGAAATCTGCTAAAACTTTCACTTAGCTACCATACTAGTATGAGAAAATCAAAATAAAAGCAATTCCACCAGGCCTTTTAGTATAATGATATACATACACTAAAATATTATCATGATTTTATTAACTCCTATCAATAACACCATGATTTGAAACATTATAAAAATAAATAAGGCAACAGTCGCTTTAAAAATATAGAGCTATTGTTACATGTACACGACGATATAAAATCGATAGATATATATAGTGAAATAGTGCAATTTTGTAGGTGTAACAACGAGCGTATGAAACAGTTCCCTCAGCTACACATATAATAATCTCACACTTCAAATAGTATGCATAACACAACACTGTGCGGTGATCGCAACTAACACAATAGTGATAACTCTCGAAACACAACATACGTCAACTAGAACTAACTGGACATAAATGTATGAAAATATTCTCTCAGGAGTCGATGGCCGCAGTGAACCTAACAGTTTGTTAAAATACTATATTAAAACGAAGATTTAAACTTACATTATCGGATTGTTGGTGGCAACTCGAAGGCAGTTTGTTAATAGTGTGACACTCATGTGCCTCTAGCTTTACTAACCGATCATGACAAGACGCCCAAGGTATTTAAACCCATCTTAGTGGCAAAGATTAGCACCGCGAGCATTAAACCATTCTATAAAAATACTAGAAGACAACGAGACGATCAGAACAGTTCGTGTTTTGATCAAATTGTTATTGGAAATGCACTTATTAGAATGAAATATACAGTTTAAGAAAATAGTGTATAATGTTAGAACAATTTGTAAATGCGATCAGACTGGAAGTGACAGAATTATTCTGAAGACTGTCGAAAAATTATATTGAGATTTATAACATACAAGAGAAAATATGGATAGATAGAGACAAATATTTACTATTTGAATAAAATTACCTAGATTTAACTGGTCATGGAATGGAGTATTCTGCAGAAACCAGAACTATTACGCGCGCGCATATTACCAGTTATTTTAGTAAATTTAAGTAACTAAAGTCTACTAATGGCTCGTTCGTGGGCTCAACCACCAATCGTTATAAGGCGATACAACGCATTATTATAGACAACACTAGCTCTCGACAAGCAACAAAATAGTGATTCATAACTTTATAATTATAATATTTTTTTTATTTATAAATATCTCTCGCAAAAACATTCGTCTATTCAAATAAGAAACAATGTCAAATAAAGCACACTCTAAACACATCCGACGCAATACTAAATTGAGCAACGTTTACGGGGAATACAACAAATTACAGCATTTATCATGTATTGTCAACAGTTCTCAGGACCACGTGTCATACATTAAATCTAATAGATATAAAACTTCAGATTTAGGAATAAGGAATAAAATCTGATATCTAACGAGAGGGGAAGACTGGTATGGTCAATCGTTGTCATTCCTGAAAACAAAAGAAAAGTTTCGTCAAAATATGGTTCTGCAATTTTTTTTGTGGCAGAGACAAAATAATGGCTTTTAACAGCTTAATAATCTTGGTAATAAATTAAATTAATAGTCCAGAGCCAAACTAATTTTGAAAACCCGAATTGAAGAAAAATTCTTAGCAGTATGTGGTTGGTCGGAAAAACCCTGGTGAAAGTCCCAGGGGTAGGGAAATAGTCTTTTTGAGGGGTGAATAATTATTTTTATGATTTGCGGCTAAGCTATACCTCCTATCGGAAAAAGTTAAATGTAAAAGTTGTTCAACGTTTGTATTTGCCAATTTCCAAAATAACCTCATATTTATGGAGACAAACGAAAAAATTAAGGATTTTTTCGTTTTGAATTTTATTCTGCAACAATAATGATTCGATTTCGATGAAAAGTCACTGAAAATAAAGATTTTTCACCACATACTGCAAGATTTTTTTCTCTCATATATGTTTGGCACTGGACTATTTTATTTATTTATTCAGTTCGAACAATAATATGGTCCAATTTGTTAGTAAAATACCTTATCACTAGTATTAGTAGTACACAAAACAAGCATAAGAATAGCTGGTGTCTGCGGCAGGATGTGCAGAGAACGATAAAACAAGGAATATGCTACCTGACCATTCTCCCCACATCGTGCCTCAGAGAAAGGGAGTAAGGGCTCTCCACCACTGTTTTCAGGATGCTGTTGTCACAACAGCATCCTAAAAACATTATTGTACTGGATGCGTAAGACATCTAGCGATTTTTGGTGTAGCTGACACATACACCGCATACAGACCTTGACAAAACGCCTTGAACAGGGTGATTTTGACTTGGTCTGCACAACGAGAGAATCTACGGGCCAACATGTTCCCTCGGACCGCCAGTGCCCTACGTTCCCTTTCGATGTCTGCATTATCTTTAAGGTCGTCGGTAAGTATATGCCCCAAGTACTTAAATTGGTGGACTTTACTTATAGTCATACCATTTAGAGAAAAACTAGGTTCATGATTAGGGCACTTGATATAGCTATAATAGGTATTTTCTTTTTACATTTTAAGAAGTCAAATAACAGAAACCTTAGTCATTTCAACTGTTATAATATTTATCTCAGACAATTCTTTGTTAACAAAAGAAATACCGAAGTCAATAAAATAAAACAAATAGTGCCACTTGATAACAATGACAGTTAATTACAACAAACATAACACCTTTTCAGCCATAAAATTAATGGTTTCATGTTTTAAAATATTTATTCTACTAATAGTTCGTAATAATTGTTATTGTATCAACATTTTACTGTGCTAATTATGGCTCATTATTTTCTTTAATAGTTTGTTAAATACTAGTATTTCAAGTGCGTATTAATCACAGGACAATGCACGAAGAAAATTGGATAAGTTTAGATTTGCCTATGACAATAGTTTGTAATTCTCTGCATACCAATTCGGCTTCCGTGTGCTTGAATGGCAAATAAGGTATTAAGTCAATGCATTAAGTTCGCTCCGCACGGATGTGACTTTTCGCGCGTTGCATTGTTTATCTGTTACTGTGCGTTCGCACAGGCGAAACATTCACAAAAAATATCTGTTTTCTGTCAATATATCGACTCGGATTGTCACATAACTAGTTGATCCGAAACTTGTTTGACGATTCAAATCTCTTGACATGTTTTACAATTTCATGAACAAAAGGTTTCTGTATAAATCTACAACATGCTGTCCACTACATGTTTCGATGTTTGTTAAACACCAAACACAAGTAATAGACAAGTTGCGAGACTTATACAAACAACAGTGCGAATGCAAACTTGCAAACTTTGCATGCAAACATCATTTTTTAACAAATCTTTATAAAAATTATGTCTATTGAACATGTTTCTAGTCAGTGCGAACACAAATTCAACAACATGTACAGTATTTTTATCTTACGAAGCGACGCGCGCTTTACTTGTGGTAACCAAGTGTACAAACACTGCTCACACACAGCTCTCGGTACCGTCCGAGACGCGGGCGCAGTCGGAAGTATCGCTGACGCTACTCGTCTTCGCGTACACACTAACAGCGTGTTTGTACACTTGGTTACCACGAGAAAAGCGCGCGTCGCTGTTGCAAACGCATAGTTAGCCCCGGCGTGCACCACAAATCCCTAAATACATTTAGCGCTAAACAAATAAATAAACATTGTTCTAGCCTTTAAACAGACATGTACGATTAACAACCCATTTGCACATAAAACGTTTACGGTCTGATTACGCTGATAATGGCGTATTTACCTAGTTAAGTTTCTACTTGCTAACTATATGGGGTGCAATAAAAGTTTACTACCTTTTTTACTTATAATATCTTTTACTTTAAACTTACTCGTAGGTAAATAAGTTGATTTCGGAATGAAAAGATCAAAAACTAAAGTTATATGTAGGCAAAGGCCGGTAAAGGACCAGTGTCGCCTTTTCGGAGACAGCGTCCAGCGCCCAACCGTCAAGCCCCGCTGGCACCGACAAGGCGACACTATGCGTGTTAATTTCGGTGCCAGCGCGGCTTGACGCTTGTGGCGCGCTGGCATCGATTCGGCCGCGGGCTGTTTACCGGTTAAAGTTACTTTTACAAAATCTCATGAACGTGGTTTAACCCTCTATACGGCAGAAAGGAAATTAGTAGTTGAATTAATTTGTCATTTTAAGTGATTGTTGTTTGTTTTTTCAATCTGGAGTTTGACATTTGCACCTGTCAAATCAGTCTCTGGGATTAAAAACAAACTGTAGTAGTGGTTACAGGCGCTGTACAAATTTCGTTTCTGCCCTATTACACTTCGCAGAATTAAGTTGTCTACTTAGGAAAAGAGGGCCAATATTTAGAAAGCTTCTGATCACACTTCACTGAATTAGTTACTGAATATGTCTGCAGATTAAGCTACGACAGTATCGCAAACTTTCTTCTTTCTAATTAGTTTACTTTTTAAGAGGCGTCACTTAGCCATTAAGGGCCGATTTTTCTATAGTCCTATCCCATGTGTTCCATGTGTATCTTTAATCTGAGGGATAAATATTGCGGTTTGGCGGCTTGTGTATAACTCTGTCCGTCTGTATTTCTGTTACTTTTTCACGCCTTCAATTTAGCATACACGTAGACATGATGCTTTTTATCATGGTACGTTCAGTACGTTCTCGTGGGATAATTTCCGACCTCCGCAATAGCTAATAGAAAATATTTCTAACTGTCAAAAGTTATCCGTCTATGAAAATAAGCCCTTAAGTGAAAAATTAATCAGCGCACGATGTTTTGATTTTAAAAAGTGTCCGTGGAGTTGCTTGCCCTTTTTTCTCCAAAGGAACCTATCACGCTTTGGAATGGGCAACTAACTACATCTTTCTGACAGACTGACCCCTTGATAATTCAAAAATGCCTGTAATTGGTTAAATTGAAATAAACGCTTTGAGTTTAGTAGGGGCTCGGGGATAATTGATAACAGCCGCACGGGTCGATTGAAGGTTAAGCTATGCTTGCCGCGGTCACTTCGTCGATGGGTGACCATCCATTCCATATCGAGATCCCTCCGTGTCTCGGAAAGCACATTAAGCCGTTGATCCCGGCTGTCATTCGTATCTAGAAGTTTAACGTTGCCAGAAGCCCAAAAGTCTGACAACCAGTCTTACCAGGAGTATCGTGTTATCCAGAAACTGGGTTGTGGAGGTCAGATAAGCAGTCGCTCCATGTAAAATATGGGTATTCACATGGATCCGGTTAGACTGGATGCCGACCCCAACATCGTTGGGAAAAGGCTAAGCAGATTGATTTTGATGAAATGAGCGCTTTACCTGTGAAGGTGTCCTACTAGCTAGGCTGGTCGCGCGCGGCGCGTCGCGCCTGCCACTTGAAGTCCACCTGCATGAGCCACTGCTGGCCGCGCGACCGGTTGCACTGCCTCAGCACCGGCTTCCACACGTCGCCCGCGTCAGGCTTGTCCAGGCACATGCCTGTGTTCGTGTGCTTTATTGTTCGCGTCTGGAAAATATAAAATAACGTGTTAGTTGTAGGGCTGTAACGGATGTCGTATGACGGATGAGGATATCGAGATAATCGGGTTTGAGGATGCTGATGAGGATACGGGTATTGGAAAATTCCTTATTGAGGATGCGGATGTCATTCAAAAGTAGCCCTCGTTTTTGACACCTGACACCACAATCATGCCACCACTGCCACGTGCGGCCGATCGTCTGTCTTAGGACAGGGACACTGCGAATTCAGCCAATAGGAACGCGTAACTCACACTCCGGCCCGCCCATTAATCTCGGCGAGATTTAAAAAAAAATCTGTATGTCACAGCTCTGGCTACCCCCTCACAGTTGCAAGCGTAATATTAAATTACCTTAGTATCGTACGTCCACTCCTGGTTGCCGCGCATCCCGTGGCAGCGGATCAGTTTGATGGGCCCGCGTGGGTGCGCCGCGTCCAGGCAGTTGTCGTCAGACATTATCTGGTTACGCTTCGTATATGCGAACACCTGCATACAAGACAATACGGTGAGAACATTATTGCGTTTTGACAGCTTTTGTATAAAAAATATGTGGAAAAAAATACATGAAAAATAGTCGCTAGCTCGAATTCCAAAGGCAATCCAATTCAGGACAGCAAATTAATGCTCTGAAGCAGCCACAAAGCAACTTACCAGCGTATCACAAGCATCCTGGAATATAATCAAAGAAAACGCATACAAGACATGCACATTGTAAAACTACTGCCGTAAGATTGCTTTCTTCAGTTCTAAGGTACGTTAATAATTCCGACACAATAGGGATGATGACAATTTTTTTTTGTCCCTCAGGTATATTATAAAAAATATTGGACACGTATTTTTTCTTTTTTTACGTAATCAAAATATTACGGCGAAACATTGAGCTAAAATGTGCCATGACGTCACGAGTATGTAGATTTTATACTTACTTGTGACGTAGGGACCCCCATTCCCCAACTTGAATGCGTGTTATCTAAGTAATTTTTTATTAATTTATGATAAAGCCAAAAATACGTGTTTAGTATTTTTTATTATCTGACTGACGGACTAAATAGTTTTTTTTTTTTACCCAGGCATCCCCTATTGTTATAATTATTTAGTAAAGTGCTCAAAACTTTTGGCAGGCAGATGATATAGGACGTGGCTAAGCTACGCCGAGTTTAAAAAATAGTTGGTACTAATACGCGATTCGGGCTCGAACCGACCCGATCCGATGGACCCGATAAACTGTATTTATGGAAGAGTATTAACCCCTGATTATATCAAGTTCATTTGCTTACCATTATAAGCACATCTAGCAAATATTTGATACTAAAATACCTCCTCCCTAGATTAGAATATCGGTAAATAATTCCCGACAGTCACTACATTAATTTACCTTGTCCGACATAACATGCCTTACCTTCAATGACCAGCGTGCAGTTAGTAAATGAAATAACCTCTCTTTACATTTAAAATCTATGTATGAACTAACATTACATATTTATGTTTTGCGCATGAAATTCGTGTAATAACTGTGAGCAGTGTAGGTCGTTGTAAGACGACGGTAAACACTGAACATACATACATGCGTTAGAGACATTTCTCTATAGAAATTTTTGTTCAATTTTTTTTTCTTCCTCGATCTCCGGAACTGATAGTAACGAGAGCTAACGTCATTACTTTTGTACGATTAAGATAATTTATGGATTACGTAGAATGTTTAGATTTAGAAACAGACCTGGTTTCCGCCCATTCCGTGGCAGTATCCCATGCCGAGCGGTTGTCCCGCCTTCCCGCCGAGCGTATCCAAACAGTTCGACGTTTCAGTGTTGCGAATCTGTAAACAGTTATATTTTGTCGTCAAGCAAACATACTTCACACTTGTACAAACATTTGTTAAATATAATCTATTGATATTTCGAAATACGTAATATGCTTAATACGTTAATGTGTTGAAATTGGACAATAACACCTGAGGGCCAATTCCCGACATTCACTTGACAAGTTTGTCACATTGCGACTTGAACGTTTTTTAAGTACGAGAATTGGCCTTCTGTTTATATTATTGTTCAATTAGAGACCTGGGAAAAAAAAATTGGCTAACTTTGCCAGATGTATGTTGTAATGGAAAGAAAAGTACATACACTTACTTGCATAGCTAATTATATGAATATAAATTAACAAAATAGATAAATTAAGATTAGAAATAAGCCGAGCAATCATTTAATTAATTATTCAGATAAAATTATAAGATTTAGAGAAGAAGTAGATAAATACCTAATAAAGTAAAGAGTTTTGCCAAGATTAAACACACTTGACATCAATATGGTCACTTATTTACGTATCTTCTTGACTAGCAGATGAATAAACATAGAAAAAAATGTGTATATATATACTCCAAATAAGCTTTTATAAAGTGCCCAACTAGCCTAATAATAACATATTCTTTTTTTTAAACGAGGTGTTATTTTTTATATCCCATAACTCTAGGGTATTAATGAGACCATGTCAAAGAATCAACTAGCATATTTTTTTTATTTTGTTTTTACGATAACTTACTACTAGACTCTCTATGTGTGTATCTTCGATAAGTTTCATTGATAAGTACGAGTAAATAATTTTCATTCAAACCAATCATTCATATTTGAAGCTAAGAAAATGCGACGTCGTCATATTTTCTTTTTATGAACAAAATTAGTCTGAATTATTTTTCACCTAAGGGTGTTTTACATAAACAAAATTGAAAATTAAAAAAAAAACATGTTAGTTGATTCTTTGTTATGGTCTCATTTATACCCTAGAGTTATGGGATTAAAAATACATTGTATATAACTGGATGAGACATTTTCCTTCTGTGGAGACATCCTGCAGTAAAATGATAAAGGGACACTAACCTCTCCAAGATAGTAGTACTCGAGCGGCATTTGACTCTCCGGGTAGATATTCTCTAGGTACCACCTGAAGCTCTTGCACTTCAGTCGCTCTCGCAGCGCCTTCCGTTCGCTGATGCCACCGACCGGCACGCTCAGGGCGCCTGCTCATCATATTAGACATGTAATCATAGTATAAGGCAAGAGAAAGGCTACATAGCTGTTCTGACTACAAGGATCTTTTGGCGCGTGGCCAAAATCCGAACTTACGACGTCATCTTATTTTTCAATACAATTCACAAAACAATTGTACAAATGATTACCACCAGCGCCACTTTTCAACGTCGTTCGAGCGCCAAAAGATCGTTGTAGTAGCGTGCATCTACTTGAAGCTATACTTTGTCCTTTTCTTATAGACTTCTGTGGTGTAAATAGAAGTGTTATCATTATCAGTAACTTTCTTGTTTTCAATTTGTATGATTTATTTCCAAAGTCTGTCTGTCTGATTATCATTTGAATTTATCAGTAGTGCTTGTTTTTAAATAAGAGGTATAATCAAGCACGAATATGGCAATCTTAAAGCATTTACTATTACCGTGTCAAATTAAAAATTACCTTATTAAAACTCAATTTAATTTACATGGCAATACTACTGTTAGTTTGAAGCGTAATTATGTTATACCTAACAATGACGTACAAATGAGTTTTGATGCGATCAAAATGTTAATGACTGGTTAATTTTGTTAAATACATGCTGAGGAAACACTTGCTTACGTTTAATTAAAAAAACGTAAATAAATGTTAGAATAGATACAGAGGGTTAATTTGTTACTGTGATAAACGAATATGAATGAACAGAAAATGGTCAAATTAATATTATTTATGAAGCAATCAACCCCATATATCATAATCTGAGCTAAATACGGACAGACACGCAACATGTAGAAATAATTGACACAAAAAAAGGTAGAAAATATGTTTCCCTCAACTTCTTTGTTCTAACTGTTATCGATAAATTTATGATGCCTATTGAAATATGCTAACTCTTATCGCTTAGCCCACCTGTTCTGAATAAAGTCAGGCAAACAGAAATAAAAATAAGTGAGGCATTCGACTTTATGGATTTATAGCTTGTTCATCAGGTGCTTTGGATAAGAAATTGGCTTTATCTCTTCCATTTCTGTTCATTTTGTCTTGGTTTGATAAAGCGTTAACAGAATTCTTTTCAAATACCTAAAGCCTAAATCAGCCTCTAAGTCGCTAATTTAGGTCTAAAATTAGTTTTTAAGTAAAGCTTGGAAACTTGTGACGAAACGGAACGACATTTTCTTCTGTATTTTTACTGAAGAAACAAGTATATCTTGAGATCTAGTACCTAAGGAAATTTTCTGTTTTTTTTTTATCGTCTTGCCACCAAGGACCAAGCTTTCCTTTAAAACAGAACTACAAAAGACTCAATTGAGAACAGGCGCGCCCGTACCCGGGTTAATATTGTAGTAGAAATGCTTCCAGTCGTCGAGCCAGACCTCTGCGAGGCGCGCGTTGTTATGGTTGACCACACGGCCGGTGCCTCCGGGGAAGGAGTAGGGCGTCGTCTTGCGGAACACGTGGCCCACGTGTGAGCACGGCGCGATCTCCAGCCGCCCGCCGCACATCCACACCTGGCGCGCCCCACCACCCCGGTTATGTACCCAAAGCGTAGTAGCCAGGAGGATTTGGTTTGATTTTGGTCAGACTGATTTTGGTCTTTCGAGCCGAACCACTTTTGAAACCGTCTTCAGAGCAAAAGTGGATAGACATCTTCTGAGAACGCTCGTTCCATTGTAGACCTCATCCATCGCTTTCCATCAGACGAGATCGAGGTTAAAGCAGGCCCATTTCACAATAAAAAGGTTTTAAATAAAATCTGATGCTTGAGCGCAAAAGAGGAGAGAAAGAACAGTGTTTTAACCATAGTTTGAGCTTCTTTCTTACGTGAGTCTTTTTTCGTACGTACGTGCACGCACGAGAGAAGAGTTATTCTATTAGTCGTTGTCAGTTAGCAGGTCGCAACAGATTTGAGATCATAAACTAAATTATTATTTTGGAAACCCAATCCGCAATTAGCGGTATCCAGTCGATGGCTTTTGTATGGGTTACTTTATTTAAATGTTGTTGTTATGGTCCGCTAGGACCGATGCCTGCCGGGGTCGTGGAAAAGTCCGAAAGGGATACCGTGGTCCCTGGCAACGTACAGGCAACTGAAGGAACACGGGTGGGTATTAGTCAGTAAGAGTCTGACACGCCCTCCCACTCCGTCCAGAGCGGGACAAAGTATTTAATAATTCCCAAACTAAACAAAAAGGACCTTCGATCAACAAGATTAAGGATTAGGGTAGCACTAGATTAAGGATAAGGAACAAAAACACATCGCTCAAATGGCCGCGATTGCATATACTTTGCATTTGAGTGTTAACTCAAATGTAAAGTTTATTATAGTTTGTAATATATTAACTACTTCGATTGAAAAGTAAACGTATTTTCAAAATAAGAACAAAATTATTAATGGAAAAATAAAACATAAATTCTAAGCAATAAAGGTTGAAAAACTATGTTGCAAAATAAGACTACCACATTATTAAATTTGGGGTTTATTTTTCCAGCCGTTTTTGATTCGCTCATCGGAAATCTAGTACTATTATTGATCGAAATACAAGGCCCTCTTTCTGCGGCCCTGCACGTAACAGGAGCTGATGGACGCTAATGAAGCTGCCAAACTTGTAGCCAAATTCTGGGCTTGCTCAATTTAGATTGCCATCGACACGCTTAGAAAAAGGCCTCTTGTGGCGGTATTCCGAAAGACCAACGTTCAGTCATAAAAATCGGTCAACTTCTGTCTCGTGAAAGGAACCTTAAGCGACATTAGTCTATTTATATATTTGTTATTGTCGAATTAACTAGGTACGTAAATAATACTTTTTAATTATGAAAATATTGTAAGATTTTCTTGAAGGCCATGGTCGTTATCTGAGTGTTAATTTATTCCTCAATTAACTAAGTTATTAACTAAACTCGTTAGACCTAGCCGTATTACCGTTGTTCAATTTAATATGGCAGCAATGCAGCTTGGTGATTGAAACGCTACATTGAATAAAAAATATAAGTAACTGTTTCTCGAAAGTAGTAAAACAAGATGTTCAATGTTATAAAATTACACTTTTAGAATTAGGAACTTAATACCAGCTGAATAATGCTTTACTTTTTTTTTACGTTCATGTTTAATATAACACAGGTTTCATAGATAGAATATCAATGGCAAAACAATCAAGTGTTATCGAAACTAAACTCCCCGATACCTTCAAAGTGCCTGTGTCCCGATAAAATATAATTGTTTTACAAATATTATATCACACCGTTCTAAGCTCCTTGAGGAGTCTTTATCAACAACCGAAAGTTAACCGATTTTTTAATTAAGTCCTTGAATTTAATTTTTATATTCAAAATGCCTTTCTTCCTGGCTACATTCTGATGTTATTTCACATTTCACACCTGCTAGGAGTGACGTCACTGTGTCGTGTCTGTTACTCAAATACAGGTCGTTGCTATGTTATGTACTCAGCCGAAGTACCACCCAACAAATGTGAAATCCCCATACAGCCACAAGAAATAAGAAAAGTAGATACATTAATGACACTTTCTTATTTATCTTTTGTCAAATGAGCGAATTATTGCCAGTGCCTGAGCCAATATTCACCATGTACTAAAATGAGGTGCTCCTTATACTGTTAGCACAAAGTTTAGTAAACTTAATACTGTGTAAAATTAGTAAAACTTAACTCTTATTATATTTACTTTAACTACAAAACGGAATAAGCCTACAAAATGTTCCCGGAATCGTTGCTAAAGTTACCGAAAAGAGAACAAGACCAAGAATTTGCAATTGTTTTGAATACTCTAACGATGGAGTTTATGTTTGGTTTCAATAACAATCGGAACGATTAGTCTAACAATAATATAAGCTACGTATAGTTTAGTATATACGTTGGAATTGTATCAGATCTAGCGGCCGACCTCTCGGTCTAATTAGTATAATCGGAACAATAGTGACTAGATGACTAAGTAACCCATTAGGTACGTAAATCTAATGTCTCGCCTCTTACAAGTAGTACAGTCCCATGTCTGGAATTTTAACAACAATCTGGGATTAATATTAATTACGTATAAACAATACACACATAGATTAGTAAATACAAAACAGGAACCGATATGTTAATCGATCTTCCTCTGTAATTATTAATTTAATATTATATTCATAGCTGTTATCGCAATAATACATAATTCTATTAAGCCATGATAGACTGGTTGCGGCAAATGATACAGAAATAGCTAATAAATGAGATATAGGCAATCAACTTTATTATAACTGATATATTTTGCCAGCCCGGTACCAAAAGGACCAAAAAACTGGCTTGGTCATGAGTTTGTGATGAACAAAGGATAATTTTCCGGATGCAATATTCTTAGGTTCAATTTTAGATATCGTGCGACATATTAATATTTTATATGTCGTAACACCACCATAGTTTCCACCAGGAATTTCTCAGTACCAGCCCGGAGTCTCGATTTGTGCCCGGTCGATGGCAATAGGCTCACCCCCTGTTACATGGAACTTAAAAACATAACTGGCGAAATGTGGGTGTACTATAAGTACACCTCTGCCTAACCCTTGAAGGAAACAAGGCGTGATGTTATTTTATGTATGTCGTAATAATATTACTGTTATTAATAACTGAAAGTCACTTAGCCACTTACTTATAGGTAAGGACCTAATAATATGCATTTATTTCATTTACACAGCCGGGTCTTATCTGTGTTTATTTTCTTGTTTTTAAACCGTTTTACTCAAATAAATAGTAACCTGACCTTCGAAACTATCTCATTTACCACAACCCATAGTCTAAAAAGGATTGCTGTGGTTAATTCTAATACTGGTTGGAGATAAATATTAATACTCATAACTCATTGCTTCTGCATCAAGAAGAAGCAGAAAATAATGTAAAACATCCAAAAGAAAATATAGAAAACAGCGAACAGAACTAAAAAAGCGTGTTACAGGATCAAATAAACCTAAGAACATATTTTTGAGCACAAACACCAAAAAAGCATGATAAATGAACTCTAGATTATTAATTTTAATATTTAATCCTGCAACACAATTATAGAAAAAAAAAAACATAGGTACAGATAACAAAGAGAGGGAAAACACATAGATTGTAAAAAAGCGATGAAGCAAAATGAATAGAAAATAAAATGACATGCCGAGACACATGAATGCAGCCGCAATGGGGTTAATGTAAAGCTTTTCAGGATTATCCAAATGTTAATGATGTAATGTATCAAAACTTTACGTTGTTAGTGTTATATCCCAAGCCACAACAAAACTTTTGTATTTCGTTCCTTCACTTCTATCATTTTGCTATTCAATTATGTACCCTATTTTATATCAAATATGGTAATAGATCGCATGCTGCGTTATCCTTGCATTACCCTTATGTTGCCCTTAAAACGCAAGGAAATCGCAGTATGATCAAACTATCATATTTGATTCTTACTCAGTTAAAAGCACTCTAAACTACAAAAAAAAAACGACATAACTGCCTTACATTAACAATGTAACCACATAACCCTATATTTAGAGCAGTTTGAGTAGTCCGGAGTACGAAAATAAAATTCAAGGGCTCGTTCAGACGGCTACTGTTTTCCAGTAATCAATTTAAATTTATAACTATCGCATTAGCGTTCGTCAATGCAAACTGAACATTTTTTGTTTTTAATATGGAAATATTATCCTTAAGGAAATAAATATCAAAACACGTTCGCGATTACAAGAATTTCATTAACACTAAAATAACGATATCTTCCTGTTGGATTTCGGAAAACTGGTTGTCTGAACGCTCCTCGATAGCAAAATGTTAGCAGTGTCGGCACATTCCAGACTCGAACCTGGGTTCATGGCGTAATAGAACTCTCCCCATTCATCCATCCAGACTTCAGCGACGCGGGCCGCGTTGTGTAGCACGACGTTTTGCACGCCTCCGGGGAAGGAATAGGGCGACTTGTCTCGGAACACGTGGCCCACATGCGAACACGGCACGATCTCCAGCCGCCCGCCGCACTGCCAGACCTTTACCCCACATTTTTATTTGTAGCGAGAGCGCGACTTTTCTTTATCCGGCGCAAGTCAGATATGCTGATAGACCAATCTTCTTAATTCAATGGAAAAAGAATGAGCATGTCTATCCTGGTCTTTCAGCGTTACTAAACTTGATGACTGGCCTAACTCTTTACAAGAAGAACACATCAGCGAGTCTCCTTCTAATTTCTAAGCACGGTTTTGTGTGTGTGCGCTTCATTAGTTGTCTATCTGACTGGACTAGGTATTTAGTCTATGCTGTAATGCATAGCCAAACACCAACAAAGTTTCTAAAATCTTTTAACATCAGAGAAAACATCAGTTTTAATAAACTTACCACATAGGCTCCAGGCAAGAACTAAAAAAGATCTAAAACATTTGTTTTAACTATGTCACTCTGGCCTAAAACAGTAGGCTGTCCATAAACCAAAGACTACCGTGTAACAAGACATAAGCCAATTCGCAACTAGCTAAACTAGGTACAATCTACCTTCTATTTTTCTGGTCCTCCCATCATTCTAATAAGAAAATTTACCCTGAAGCTCATCTCGAGGTTCTCTCCGCCCCAGATGTCCATGCCCTGGTCGTAGGAGCCGATCTGGTAGAAATAGTCCTTGTCGATGGCAAACAGTCCTCCCGCCATAGTGGGCGTACGGAGCGGCGCCGTACGATCGCCCCCTCGTCGTGCCATTTCGCGTTCCGGCACTCGATACCTAAGATTAAATAAAACAGGATCTTTAAATAAAAAAGACTCTTTACCTTATCTGATAGACAGACATTTTCAACCGTAGACAGAATAAAGCAATAGACAAGTCACTAAATAAATAATAACGAGACAAGGACACACAAATTAGATCCAGTCTTCTTCTAATGACAGAATGTTGACATTCTAGTAAAATATATATGTATTGTTGTACTTGACATCAATTTTTGCATATTGACACCAGTATTGTTTATTGACATTAGTATTGTTTATTGAAATAGTCATATCATTTGTTTTCAGTCAGTGTATTGACATTTAGTATTTATTAATTTGTATTATGAAATAAGTGATTTTAAATAATTGTCTTTTTACTATCCAAGCTTATTTTAATTAATTATTGAGACTTGTCTGGCTTGAATATGTACTTTTCAAACATTTGTACGCTCTCTGGCATAACATAGCGAACTCTTTATTATCTTTATACCATTATTATTGTACCTATGTTAAACAAATGAATAAATGACAAATGACTTATGACTTCTTTTCATGTGGTTAGTGACTACCCTGGAGTCAGAGTTTTTGTCAAATTTACCTAACTATCTATCTATTTAGGTAGTGTAAGTGACGAAAAATTGCATGAACTACAAAGTAAGCAAGTAAGCAAGTAAACATATGAATATGTAGCGCTTGTAAGGTGTTCAAGTAAAACTCCAGATGATAGTTTTCTGTTTTCTTGATAAAATACGTCTAGACTTAAAGCTAAAATTATACATAGGAAGCGTATGTTGCAAATATAACTTAAATAAACTAACCAATAGGAAACCAGTAATAAATATTAAATATAGTTATTACACATCATTAGTACATCATCAATCCGTGTGGTGTCGCATGGACGCAGTGCCCGCGCGCCATGTCACTCACATATATATCTCGAGGCTCCACCAACGGTCAGTCAGTGAAGCGTTCGCTGTGTCGGCGGACGGATGTGTTGATTGATGTCTTGCAGCTAGCAGCTACAGTACTCCCCCCCGAGCGAAGCGTACTGGCATTTTGACGATCCTGCCTGATCTGGTGCGGTGTGCAGCGTCGCATTTGCTCGTCGGTAGTTGGTTGGAGTGATCTTCTGTGGTAGCTGGTGCTGATGATGGTGTAGAAAATCTGCACCGATGATGGGCTTGCTGACTGCAGCGATGATGAACTTCCAAGTATAGGGTCTTCGTAGGTTGAGGTCCAATTGTAATGACTTCTCACCGTAAGTCGGAATAACTGTATTGTTCGCTGCGTACAAGCAAAAATCCGTCGGCATGGAGTTCCCGCCTTTTCTTCTAGGTATGACGGAGACGTTTGCACCAGTGTCAATTAGGAATGACAGACGTGAGTTTCTGTCTGTTATAAATAGGCGGTACGATGTATTCCTTGCGCCGGTTCCCGCCTCATCCAACGCTGGTTTTAGTTTCCCGAAGGAGCTTTCCCGTCTTCGAAACTGCATGGGCGCGTGCATCTTTGTGCTTCTTTTCCGAACTTGCGATGATAGTAACAGACATTATCATTTCGCGACGATGAATCATTGTGGTTTAAGCGGGATCTGGATGGTGTTCGTGATCTGTTTGGTGTTCGTGATCTAGAACGATATCTGCGGAATGGTTGTCTCTGTCGATACGATGATTGATTGGCTTTTAGTTCGGCGATCTCACGAGTCAACAAGTCAATCTTCTCAGTCAGTTTCTCAGTAGTGGTCATCTCGTGAGTTCTTGCTTGGCTTGTGCAGGCGGAGACGGCAGCGATAGTTTGTTGTGGATGTGAATGCTCAAGAATCTTGTCAGCCATTTGTGCAAGATCGTCGATGTCTGACTTCTTGGCGATGTTGTCGCTGACTGCGAGGACAGCACGCACTGCCTGTGGCAGGTGGTTCGTCCACATGATACGCAACGCCGACTCGGATATGTTGTCACCAGCGAGGTTCTTCATGCGCCGTAGTAATTGTGATGGCTTCATATCCCCTAGTTCCATTTCAGACAACAACCGCTGGACCTGTCTTTGTTCTGATTCTTCGTACACCTGTAGCAATCGATTCTTTAATGTTTCGTATTTGTCCGTTACTGGTGGTCGGAGAATAATGTCGGCTATCTCGTCGATATCTTGACGTTCCAGCTGGCCGATGACAAGCTCGTACATTGCCTTGTCACCCTTCTTGTGTGAGGAAACGATGGCTTCAAACTGTGCGAACCATAACCGTAGTCTGTCGCGCCAGATCGGTGGAATGCGAAGAGTAGCAGACACACCGGACACTTCTTGCTCATCTTTCTTCAAATCCGGGTTGGACGTAGGCATTGTAGCTAATCACGTCGGGCTGTAGCTGATCACGTCGGTGTCACCAATGTGGCGCTTGTAAGGTGTTCAAGTAAAACTCCAGATGATAGTTTTCTGTGTATCTCTTGATAAAATACGTCTAGACTTAAAGCTAAAATTATACATAGGAAGCGTATGTTGCAAATATAACTTAAATAAACTAACCAATAGGAAACCAGTAATAAATATTAAATATAGTTATTACACATCATTAGTACATCATCAATCCGTGTGGTGTCGCATGGACGCAGTGCCCGCGCGCCATGTCACTCACATATATATCTCGAGGCTCCACCAACGGTCAGTCAGTGAAGCGTTCGCTGTGTCGGCGGACGGATGTGTTGATTGATGTCTTGCAGCTAGCAGCTACAAATATACCGCAATTTCAACTGCATAAGTAACTTTGTAATCGCATATTATTTGTATAGGATTACAAAGTTAATTATGCAGTTCGTATACCTAGAAAACAGGAATGAATTTGAAGGTTGTGTGTCTGCTGGAAGTACCTTAGAATTTTGATGATCGGTGGGTAAGTCAGTGACAAAATTAAGGAACTTTGACCTGCAATAGTTCTTAAACTACAGGTTCAAATTGAAGGTAATTCGGGAATATACCTAGTTGTATTAAGCCGTCTTGGTCACTGAAAATTCAGGCTTCTAGCTTTATCCACAACGAAGTTAACGGGGGTCAAAAATGTCCTGAATGGCTTCGAGAAAAGATGGTACGGTTTTGCCTTTGTGTTTATTTTGCTCGACTTGGCGGGGGCACTGCCGTGCCCCACGATCATTTATCTATTTCTTTCACTTATGTAAACTTTTTGCCTAGCCCCAGTTGTTAGCCATCAACTGGGGCCAAAAAGACGGCTGTCATGCACGGTGAGATCTCTTTGGAAAGTATTACCCGACTACTTTGGATAGTACAAGTTTACAAGTGATTGTCAAAGACTATCGCTGTATCTATACATAATGGTATCCGCTGGCCGCTATTCTATACTACGTGTTCAACATAATACAAACCACATTTTATCTGTCAGCTCGTTATCCAACCGGCAAGTGACTTAGTCGTAATGAAAATATTACCTCGTTAATTGATAATGGCAGTAATATACAGTTCCGCGATCAGTTTTGCGTATTGAGATAATGAAAGACACACTTTGTTGTTTAAAATGTAATTAATTTCTCTGTTAATTTTAAGTAGGTATACACGGTGATTTTAAATTCACTGTTAACCTTTCAGGGGCTGAAGGTACTCATGATTATTAGCGACATTCACTATGAGACCAGCTCTGAAATATCCAAGCCCAGCTTCAGCCAGGATTCTAAAGTAGAATCCTGAGCGCAGCGAGTAATTCGAAGTATGTCACTCGAGCTTAAAATAGTGTTGCTCCCGAGGTGAACACTCTTACTTTTTATCACCCTCTATGAGGTTTTTGTAGACGCCATCCTGGATTTACATTTTGACCTCACTATCGACTTTAGCACCCTCGAAAACTATGAAACGAAAAATTTGATAATTTTGGGCAACCGCCATCTTGGATTTATATGTTGACTTCACTATCAGCTTTAGCACCCTCGCAAAATTTTGAAAACACCATCCATGACAAAAAGATGAAGTTTTTTGCAGCCACCATCTTGGATTTTCATTTTGACATCACTATTGGCTTTAGCACACTTGAAAACTATGAAAACGATACCCATGATGATAATTTGAAATTTTTCAGAACCGCCATCCTGGATTTACATTTTGACCTCACTATCGACTTTAGCACCCAAGAAAACTATGAAAACGACTAACGAAAAATGTGAAAATTTTCGCAGCCGCCAGATTTTCATTTTGATCAAATTCACACTTTCTCTCACTCTTGCCAGCCTGTTACTTGTTCATACAATGTTCGTGATTGATCTCTTTGGTGATTGGAACTTTTACTTCCAATATCCACATTCCAAATTCAAATCACTTTTAGTACCTAGGGAATAAAAAGCAATTTTAGTCCCTGAATACGAAGAATAAACTAGCTCTTTTTAAATAGATGTAATATAAAATATATTATGTATGGAAGAGGAAACTATATTGTAAAATGATTTACCTATACCCAATATAATTTTACACCAGCTATCTACAAGGAAAGACTGCCTCCTTGGTCTAGAGATCGCCAGCGCTACTACTGAGCACGAGGTCCTGGGTTCGATTCCCGAGTCGAATACACTGTTATTGACTTTTTACTGGAATTTCTGTGGCACACCGGAGTCTGGATTTGTCCCCGGTTGTTGGCAATAGGCCCGCCCCCTATTACATGGGACTTAAACATAACTGGCGTAATGTGGGTGTACTGTAGATACACCACTGCCCAACCCTTAGGGAATACAGCCGTGATGTTGTTATGTTATCTACAAGGAATATTATGTAATTTTAATTGTCACATGTCCCACAAAAAAAAAAAAAAATATATTGCTAGACATGTTCAAATCGTTGATTGGCATATGTCTCGTACTAAATATTGACTTTATGCTTAGTGACTACGGTTTATGAGTAACTAATCATACGATTCGTTTTGCTAATAACTATATTTTTGTTTGACATTGTAGCGTAGTCTGTTATCGATATTCGTTAACACCCGGTCCCTAAAAAGAGCGTGTATAATTAAGGTGCGCTACACACTTGATCGAGTCGACATACCGACATTCGTCTTGGGCGTCAAAAACTAGTGAATATTTTGTAGCACCCTCTACAAGTTACCAATCACAGTTAACTGCAGTTATTTCATTTCTGTAAGACGCTGACAAGAGCTTAAGCGCGGTCACTGTTGGACTGCATAGAAAAGAAAGAGAAGCGCGATGACACAACGCTTATAATTAATTGAAAAATATGAAGCAATTATCTATTTACTGAAAAATGAGTTGAGTAGGTAATCGAAAAAACAACTAAGTTCTGCATTCAAATAAGACATTCCTGTTATTAATGAATAAATACCAACGCACCTACGAGTTAATACAGATTTTTGGATTGGAACTCAAGGTTAAGGGTAAGTTTATCGTTAATTTGTATCGATATTGTTTTTAAACATGTTTGGCAACAATCCAGTTCTGATTTTTTCCGTGAAGCGTGCAAACGTTCGCAGTGACGTCACTTCATTAATAACAAAGCGAATTTAGCGAACCCGTTCGCCTATTTTGTATGTAATACTATGCTGCAGACGGCACGCGTCGCATTTGTAATTACGCGGCCTTAGTCCCTACTACATTTTAATATCCATTACATCTGGCAGACGCCACTTGAACTTAATTATCTTAAGAGTCGGATGCAACTAAAATATTTCGGTCTTTTGACTATTCATTCCTTATTCTAGATATTGTCGATCTAAGAACTTCAAGTGTCTTTAGGAGTAATATGTATAACCTACTTACATGTTTTTTGTTCAATTATTGTAAAAAAAAAAAAAAGTAATAAATATGTGGACTAACCAAGGTCGAATTTTAAAATATCCAAGCCCACATTTCCGCCTTCCAATAATTACCCAAAATTAAACAAGGGAAACGGTATAATCTTTACATAAACACCCAATAATTTGATGTAGCAACCCTATCAGATGAGGTATTGATCGGGCGAACTTATAACATATTATTATTAAATATCCAGTCTAGATTTAGGCCTATCAATTAATTACGCTAAGTTAAGCATAGAAAATGGGATAATCTTTTCAGGTCCTTACCTGAAAAAGAATCAAACAACTCATAATGGAAACAAACACGCACACGTAATCACACGCAGCACACACACACGCCACAGACACGCCACATACACACCACACGCACCGCACACACCACACACACCACACACACATCACTAGCACATTGCACATATACTTTACCATACCTGAAATCATCACTCTGAAATTCGTACCTCGAGCCCCAAGATACAGAATAAGTGCGAATTTCACCTATGTAACTGAACGCGATCAGCACACCTAAAACGAGTTCAAGAGCTGTCAGTGTCAATACTACAAAGAAAATTATGACATTGACAGCCCTTAAACGTGGTTTACATGCTGATCGCGTTCAAGAGCTGTCAGTGTCAAAATTGCTATGGAATATTGTACACTGACAGCTCTTGAACGCGTCTAGGTGTGCTGAACGCGTTCAATTTCATTGGTGAAATCCGCATCTACTTTGGGGCTCACTGGCAAATCATTTATTTTAACCTAGCTGTAGGTAATATTTTAAGCCACTCAAATCGCCTCAACTTGCTGTTAAAATGTAAACCTGCTTACTGTATTACTTGAACAATAAATATTTCTAATTTTCTATTAACACTCAATAATTTAATGCAGCAACCCTATCACATCCAATACCGATAGCGCGAACTTATTAATAAGCGCAGTAATCAAGGTGTTCTCTAGCGCGACCGTCAGAAACAAAACAATGGGACGGGGTGTTATGTAAGCACAATAATCAGCAATAACAATAGCTCGTACGTTTGTGAGTTGTGCCGCAAAGCGCACGCGCCTTACGCACTTCCAATTAGTTGACATTAAACAGGTGATTTCGTTTCATTTAACTGAAACACTTGTTGTTATTACCGTGAAAATGGACCGTGTAAGAGGTACGTAGTGGAAATTTGTATTTTTTAGACATCAAGACTTAATTTTTTTCTTGAAATCTTGCTAGAACTTGTCATTTTTCTTGGGTTTCATCATTCATGCCTAATGTTTCAGTAACAAAATCCGTATAAAACCTGAAATGTATTTATAATACTAGTGTTCACCTAAAACAAGAGTTTCTGAAACTGTTTTTATTTTCTTTTTCCCCCGAAGTGTTAAGTAGGAAAAAGAATTGTGTACTTACCACCTAAAGTTGAGCTTCCAGTTGAATCCACCCCACGTCATATCCGACGCCTGTATGTACTCGAAGGTGGTATCGGAAATGACGTCAATGATGGGGCACACCACCGTCGTCCGGTCCTCCACGATCCTCGCCAGCAGCGGCTCGAGCCAACCCTCTACAATTTTAAACAAAATGTAAGTCAAAATCGATTAAAGAAAAAAGCTCTTTAGTATCGTCGATCTCGTCATTGCTACTTATTTGATATTTCACAAGATGGACCGATGACCTTGTAAAGGTAAAGGTCGCAGGAATCCGCTGGATGCAGGAGGCACAGAATCGGTCGAAGCGGCAGTGCTTGGGGAGGTCTATGTCCAGCAGTGGACGTCCTTCGGCAGAAATGAAAATGATGATGATGATATTTTTGTTTATTTATTTGATATTTCACTTGCACATCAAAAAACGACAAGGTCTTCTGTTCCAATTTACTAGAAATTGTTGTGGAAAGTGATAAAGCAACAACGAGCTCCACTATTCATTAGTCAGGGATCTCGCGCACTACGTGGACTAGACCGGCCGCAATCTTATAGAAAGTTTGGCCGTAAGTGATCGGACGACTGGTCGTGCGGAACATTCTTCTTGGTCAGAGCTTCTGCGGATAGATCCGATCCAGCCTGTCCATTGCTGCCCAGCGACGCCCTAAGCCGAAGCCCGTATCTCACAGGAGGTGCCCTTAGCGTGTAGTCGCTTAGTTTACGAGTTTTTTTTGCCCTACCTGGAGGCACCTTCTAGGTCGGCTGCTAAACCGGGTCAACAGACTCAACAGCCTAGGTCAGTGGTCAGCAAAAAAGGCTCGGGAGCCGCATAGGGCTCTTTGGCCTATGGAGTGCGGCTGTGTATAAATGTCGATAAGTGCCAGCATAGATATGCGCGGGGGTCGAGATTTCAGTCAAGATATCAATTCAAACTGTATTTTCACCAAAAATTTACAGGACATCGAAAACAAAATTAATCATTTACTGTACCTTTCAGAGTTTTACAAGGTTTACTTGGTAATAAGTAAGATGCTTTCATCATATTATTATCCGCCGATATGATGATGATGATGAAGGTATTCTTAGCAAGTTAATTTTAGGAAGCGTTCTGGAGTGAAAGAGGACGGGAGTTTTAAGGATTGAGACAGTTGAGTCAATCCTTGCTGTGAGTCCATCACAGCAAGGATTGGCTCTCATAACAATCTTAGTCGTTAAAGTATTGATATTTGGCTCTATTGACTAATAAGTTTGCCGACCACTGGCCTAAGCTGACCTGCACGCGTAGCATGAGTAACTTTTTGTCGACGGAAGAGTAGACAAAAATGACGTTCCGTGTAGACAGTACGACGGCAGCAAAGTAGAAAGAGTCAACTGCACTTTTTACGAAATTCACTCTTTGACATAATTCGACTCTGTTTGAACACACACACAACATTTATTCTTAAAATTACGAAGTACTGTTTTGGAACAAAAAATATTACAGTAATATTGGCCTTAACCATTTCCTTGGTAATGAATGCCCTATTAACTAAATGATGTAAAATAGAAGATAGCTTTGTTATTCTATTAATTATCACAATTTTGCATTCAAAACGTTCTTCTGTAAAATCATGATTTTGTAGATAAACGTATATACTTTGTGGCCGTCGAATAGAAAGTTTTCTACTGTCTTTAGCATGGCGATTACAAAATCAAATTGTCTTTACTACCTTAGACAACAGTCAGTTGTCAGTGTGATTTTGACAGTTTGGCATAGAAAACTTTCTTCTGAAATAGTCTACATGTAGAAGGACCTAGACAAAGATAGTTAGAAACGTAAGACAAAATGACAGATTGTAGAAAGATTTCTACGGTGCGATGTCAAAAATGGAGAAACGAAATGTCAGTTTGTATAGAAAGAGCTATGTCTATTCTTCGTAGAAATAGAAAGCGTCATGCTACGCGTGCTGAACGGTGATCTTCAGAAAAAAAATCACCAGAATTGCGGCCGGTCGTGTGCCAAGTCGTGGTTGTGGTGCGAGGATCCTTAAACTCCTCCTCATTTTCACTGTCTACTACTTCTATTAAAGAGATTGTAGCTTTATGAGCTGTGTTACAATATACGGAGGACAATAAAGCATGTACCTATTATTATTCTATGAATCTATTGTCTATATTGATCTATTGTCTGCAGCAAAGTTTACAAAATTCTGTCACTATGATATTTTGCTGTGAGCATGACTAAGTTTGTTGATATTTATCTACGTCCCACCTTACTTACAGGATAAGGTAACTCAGTAAAGTACATATAGATAAATAAAAAAAATCATCATAGGATAAATCTTACCTAATGTGGGAAAACCCCATAATCGAATAGTCCCGCGTGTCATTTCAGTAATAATTTTTGCTTCTTCCGTTTTATGACGTCACCCTTTCACGACTTTAAGAGCTCATAGCACCTCAGCTCAAATTCACTTTTTATTTCGCTCGCACCATACTGCTCGCAGACTGAATTAACGTCTTTTTACGGCGCAAATAATGGTAAGTAATTAAAAAAAGTCAAAATTAAGTATCTGCTTTATAGTTACTTCAGTTATTACGCAAAGTTTCATGATCTAATTTGAAGTATTTTTTTAATACCAGCGGTTTATTGTTCGGTTTGGAGGTGAGTTTGTTTTTTTTTTTATAGAGAACATTTTATTGAATCACGTTTTCGGCAAACATACTATGTTTGACAAAAACGTAATCCTCAACTTTATATAATAATGCTGCAGAATTTTCGATATACCGGAGGATCGTGCTAAGCAATTTGAGGTAGTATACGCCCTTAAATAATTATTTAAGTTATTAAATAGCTGTTTAGTTTAAGTCTGTTAAGCAGGTCTAAGACAATGCATGTTATTTTACTAAACCATCTCTTGCTTTTGCTAAAATATTTAACAGTTAGCAATATAACAATATTATTACGACTGCGAAAAATATTGGAACACCTGTAGAATCCAGAATTTCGGAGCACCTATTCAGAATTGGCAGTCATAAAGTAGACTATAAAAATAATGATCTTCGCATAAACCTATAAAGAATGTTCTCTTCATAACTAGGACCGGCCGTACGTCTATAAGAAGCTAATGACTCGGATAAAAATATGGGATACCAATAACGGAGTTGCGTCATGCATGCTTGAATTTTAAATCAACATAGTATCTAGCTCGGAGCGAACAATGCATTTAAATCATCAGTGTATTGATATATCGCTCTGCAGTAATAAATTGGGATTAAGTGTTGCACCTCAATTGTTGCCTGCAAATCTTAAATAACTGGTTTTCTGGTCTATATTTGAGGCATTTAGTAGTGAATGAAAAGAATGAGCTGCTAATCTTTAACTAAGCGTTAGCGAAACTATAGCAAACCCGAAAGGTGTATTCTTGACTAATAACAAATAAAAACTGAACTATGTAGCAAAAATAAGTCCGGATTTGTTTTTGCTACATAGTTCAGTTTTTATTTAGGGACCAGAAATAAATGGGCCTAAGGACCAAAAATACTAAAAAACACGGATGGTGTATTCTTGACTAATAACAAATAGATACTGACCTATGTACCAAAAATAAATCCGGATCTAGAGACCAAAAATAAATGGTCCCTAGGACCAAAAATAAACGAATATCGATCAGCTGTATATTTCCGCGCACTCGTGGGCAGTCGTAGGAGTCAGTTGAGGTTAACCGGTGACTTACTTTACACTTGGTACTTAACCTGTTTTTTCTTGAACATGGAAAGTAAAAGGGCCTAAGCAATGCATTATTGCGAGAAACGTATTGTGCAATGCCAATATAGGCTTTGACCGAACCTATAATATTTTTATAGATCTATTTTTAAGAAGGCAAAGAGTGGTGGCCTCGTGGTTGTATTTGATTATGCAAATTTCAGCTGTATTCAAAAGAAACTTAGGTGAGTTTCAATTGTTATGAAATCGATTAGGGTCAAACGACAAGATTATGTCTGATGATAACACTGCTCAATCAGCAATTTAACTTCTAAGTTAAATGATTTAAAAAAAAATCTTACGTGCGATCTTGGGGATGTCCAAGACAAGATCTTATTGGTCAAGATTTTGTAGCTATGTAAACGTTTTTACACATTACCAATTTATATAAAAATGATTAATTACCTGTACATTCGCAATGAGCATCGAGGAACGTGATGACATCACCCTTCACATGTTTGGCGCCCAGTAGACGCGCACGGATGAGACCAGACCTGTTCCCAGTGCGGAACAAATGCGTCGGTACCGACAGCGTCTTTATGTAGTCTTCTAACTTCTTGCCGAGATGTTCTGGTGATAGAAAACAACATAAAATATCTTCGTCTTCTTGACCTGTCTGCATGTCATACTGGCTCTCAACATGGCGGATTTGTTAAAATATTCACGTCACTTGGGTAATACAATACAAGTACCATATCGTCATTGAAATAAAGTTCATTTTATAGTATCGCAATAACGCGATTTTTGCGCAAATACGTCAAGTTCAGTGTCAGCATAACATGCTGTGTGGTTAGAGAATCGCCGAGTGTAAAGGATGGAGACACTGCGGCAGAGTCTGGATATGGCTGGACGAGTTTGACTCTTACCGAAAGGACTGGCCTGCGTGGGTGGGAAACTGGGAGAGAGAGGCCTGTTTCGAGATATACATATTGAAGGATTCTCCTGATCTTGTCCAAATTTATTTGGAATCGGCGTAGTACACACGTCTTGGCATCATAATATATTTCCAGTATAAGTTGACCTCTCATGGTACGGAAATCCTATACAATGAGAGATCAGCTTATACTGGAAATTATAGCTTGATATTTAGTCGTGTGTACATACGTATTTATATACCATACAGCTCTAACATCCATCATCTCAGTGGTCAATCACAATCGTCACAATCTTTTCTTTGATAAACACCTTATCGATGTGGTGCATTAAATGAGCGCCTCCACCAGTAACGACACATAATTACAAAGAATATTCTATTCTATTCTAAGTACGTCTAGGACAGTCAGCCCCTCTACTAAATACTAATCTTACTGACTGCTATAATAAACATTATACCGTATACAGGGTGGCAGGGATATCGACGCGAAGCCTGTTACGATGGATTCAGTATCCATGGTAACAGTTTTCGCGTCGATGTCCCTGACACCCTGTATAGTTTCACCAGGAGTGCATCTGATACCGATACCGATATATCGACATTTTAAATGTCGCGGCATCATGCTGAGATAGGAGCCTTTTGGCCTCGTACAGGACTTCCTTCTTTAAATTTTAATGTTACTTTCTTTTTTATTTATGTTAAGTGTGTTTTTAGTATGTGTGATTTCCTGTGCGAGTCTCAATAAGTCCTTTTCTTTCTTTCTTTCTTTATCGGCGATATTTTGATTTTTCTGATACATCGTTATCGACGATATTTATTTGCCGATACTCCGAAACATTTCAAATTTCGCGCGATTAAAAAACCTAAGTAAACGCGTATAAAAGATTGGCGCAAAAGTACTTTAGTTTCCAAATGAGTTCTGTCGCATCCGCGAAACTATTTTCTACAGCAGGCCTTATTCAAACAGACTTGCGAAATCGCCTTTCTCCGCATAACTTGAGAAAGATTTGTTAAAAAAAAACTTGTTAATGTTAATTTTAATTATTAACTGCGAATATTTTTGCGATTGTAAGTTTATTGTTTTTTTTTTTTTTTTGTTGTCTTTCCTTTTTTTTAACCATCCGTAGCGGTATCGGTATCACCGATAAGTATTCATAAATATCGGTATCGTATCGGCCAAGATATGTATCGATGCATCCCTATAGTTTCTACCGATACGAGAGAAGAAATCATAATTAATATACCTAAATAATTATGTTAAAGACAGTTTATGGCGTTCTTGCCTTAACATCACCATTGTGTTTATGGAACAAAAGTGATACCTCCATTTTTACACAGCCATAACTCAGTGTCAATTATTAAATTGAATGCTGATGAGAATGTTACGTTACACTTTAGTTTGTTGCAAAATGTGTAATTTTTATCCACTTGACAACTGGCTTTCCTTAAACCAATCTTCAAAAACGCGCGGTTGGCTCCCTAACATTAATTCGATTTTTCTGAATGATGAGTACCTAATCTTTTTCCAGCATTCAGTAAGGTAAGTACTTTAGATTAGCGCCACCACGGCTAACATTGAAAAAGATACAAAAATATTTTCTCATTTACCAACACCAGTAAAGCAATATTTGGGTATCTTCATTCAGGCTGTCATCCAAAGCTATTAACATAATTTTCCTCGACAAGATTAAACATAAGAAATATCTCCCCCTGTTTAAGAGCTGCACGCACAAGACTGGGTTAAGTACACTTTTTTATATTTGCTTGTAACGTGACGTAGGCCGCGACCGTGTCGACAAGAGGCGCCAGAATATAAGTAGATGAATAACTGAAGAACTTTTTTATAAGCAATATACTATCTCATTATACGAGTAGGAAGTAGCTACACGTAAACAAGCTTTATAAAACAAAAGCCTTTCGAAATTACAAAATGTTAACATTGTAGTTAAAATGTGGAATGTTTTGCAATACTGCATACACATAAAACATAATCGGAATAGTAATACGAAATAACGTAGTAGCTCACTTTGCGAAGAATGCCAAATACAGAGATATCATGGAATAACAAAAAATTACATCCGATCAGATATTGTGATACTCGTATGTTAAAATGCTAATTTGTAAAGCTGTAATGACCCTGCGATAGCGGCGTTGAATAATATGCTTGACTGCTTGTGCTCTACCGCCACGCAACCGGGCAGTAAGGCAGTAAATACCCATCGCGTGCTGAGATGACAAGTAACAGGGTCGAGAGCAGCATGATTGTGACGTGAACTGGATTAATGTGAAATAATTATTCCTATTATTACCTTTGTCAAAGAACATAGAAGAGATCGTGATTAACAAGGAGGGAAAAATTGATCTAAAGATTTGCATCATCATAACAATTATTATTATTATGGAAATTCCAGAAATATTTGTCATTTATACGAGTCTCATACAACTAAATGAAGTGTCAATGTATAACTATAAAATAATGAATACGGAGGGAAGTTATTATAATTCTTAAGTCTTGAATATTATGAGCGAGAATTAAATAATTTCTTGCGCTCATTTGCAATGCACTAACACCAGCTAAAAGGAGATTTAGGGCGCAGTCGGACTGGTTAAAATGACATAGATGCAACAGGAACTAACAAGAACAGAAATAATGTCGCATGCCGCTTGCAAAACTGCGAGAAAATGCCACTGCCGTAATTATGTTGGTAAAGACATTTTAGTAAAAAGTATTTTAATTCAGTATTGTCAGCGCGTCAAATCATCGCCACATAGTATGAAACCAGCCTAAGAAGCATTCAAGGCGAACGTGGATTTTATTCATTCATGATATTAATCTGCATATTTATTCAATAATACGGATGGAGAACAGAAACCAGCCAGCCCGCGGTCAAGTCACTAGAAATACTCAAGATACCAAAATATATTATTTTTTATAAAACGCACTACTCTTTCAATATACAGGGTGTCAGGGACATCGACGCGAAGCCTGTTTCCATGGATTCAGTACATGATTCTGAGCCACCCTGCGTTGAAATTTTTCGTCGGTTATTAAAAAACAAACAGCTGTTCGTGTGACGAAAAATTTCTGGGGGGTTCAGAATCATGTACTGAATCCATGGTAACCGGCTTCGCGTCGATGTCCCTGCCACCCTGTATTTTATGTTTCTATAGTTGGTTGACGTTGACCACGTCATTCTTACCGATTCGGCTCGTAAAGCTAAATTGTAATTGAATATGATAAGATACACTGTAGGTACTTATCGTGAATTCGTGATTAATATCAATTAGTTGAATGCGGGGTTTTTCGTTTATCAGTTTCAAACTAAAGACGTATGATTACGATTCAAGTGTTGAAAATTATTGTAAAGTAAGTAGTATTTATAAAAAAAATACGTTAATATTAAAATATATTTTACAATGGATTTGCTCGAAAAGAGCGTTTTCCAAGCAGTCAATTTGTGCGGAAAGTGTCACTTTTTTTCACTAGTGCTTTTTACTTTTCTGTTTTTTTTTTAATTTTTGAGGCCGTCGTCAGCCCGTCTCGTCTCAGAGATTTTATTATTTCAGAATGATGATGATGACGATGGCGATGATTATGACAATGGTCAAAATCAAAAACTCAAAGTCGAAGTCGAAGTCAAAATCAAAGTCAAAAGTCAAAGTCATGAATTACGTCGTGGTATGTTAGATGCTACACATAGCAGGCGACTGCCGTAAGGCTCGCTCGTTTTTTTTTTTTTTTTTCCTCGCAGAATGCATAGTAAAACGTTGTATGATACACGTGCGTAAGATGATTTCCGCACTTATAGCATAAATAACTATAACAATAACGTGAACTGTAACTCAAAACTAACTATGTTGTATCTATACGTATTTTACTGTGTAAATAATTAAAAAATATTTTTTTTTTTTTTACAGTCTGCTTCTGACCTAAATGTATTGGTTTAAATATGTTCTTTATCTTTTCAAGTACCATTATTGATTCTTCAAGCATTACTTATTTCTCTCTATAATTATGTTCAATATTGCGTTGTAATGTAATAAAATCATTTTATTATTGCTTATTTATTATGATTCTTCTTTTTAACCTACCAAAAAGGAGGAGGTTATATGTTCGTCGCGTATGTATGTTATTTTTGTTTGTATGTCCGCCGATTTCTCCGTTAATTGTGGACCGATTTTGAAAATTATTTTTTTGTGTGAAAGGGTATGCTCCCAAGTTGGTCCCATATAAATTTTATTATCTTTGCTTGGATAGTTTTTGAGTAAGCTTCAATAGTACGTATTTTTCCCACTTAGTATATGTGGATGATATGATAACTTCCTTTCACTGTTATTTACATAGCAGGTAGTGGTATTCGAATTTGTGTGGGGTTAGGTACCACAATTAAAAAGCGAAAAATAAAAACTTTTAATAAAAAAATAACTTCAATTTCGGAAGTCGGTGGCTTTGGTTTTGAATTTTCGTTATTTGCCACCGACTTCCGAAGTTAAAGTTATTTATCACTTTGTAGTGTTTTTTTTTTGGAAGGCGGTTGTTTTTATTTTTGTTAAAGTTTTTAATCCTTTTAAATAAACGTCAGTGCACTCAATGTGCACTGGTGCTTTCGCGTTTTATTAAATAGTCAGTACTACTTTTCGAGAGAAAATATTATGCTAAGTTTATTAAAACGATTTACATTACCCACATGTAGATTTCACGACAAATTGCAGACTCGTTCTGAGGCTTCAATTAAGAGCCATTCACACGGCCCAGTCGTTAGCGAAAAGGTCATGATGAGTCGTGAATGTCACTCACGAAAGTAATCGTCATACATTAAAAAAATCTAAGAAATCATTTGTTTTTTCATCACCACCAAGACTGTTACGAAATTCTAATGTTATTTGAGGAACGAAACTCCCTGCCGGAGTCTATATTTGCAGATAGCTATAACCTAGTTGTCACTAAGACTCAAATGAATATTTTACTTTGGCAAGCATGCGTGGAAGGTGACCCTGGAAGGATTTGGAGGAGGCCTTTTGCTCAGCAGTGCGACAATGTATGTAATCTGCGTTCGCAATTTATTTGCCAAACATGTAAACAAACACGAATTTTCCACTTAGACAAACATCAACTCTATGCAAGTGTAAATAAAGTTGATTTTAGACCGACTAGTACTGTTGAAAAAGTCATAAAACATATGAAGTTGTAGCGCAAACTGAACCTTATGTGTAGGCATTACAGTTGTTTTTCCTAAAACTCGTGATTGTTAACATGTTTGGCAAATTAATTGCGAACGCAGATTATGTTAAAATAAAAACAAGCATGCGTGCATTTTTGTCGACCGCATCATCGCTTACCATCAGTTCAATAAAGTTCTGTCTTGAATCTTCTTATTTATCATCATGTTTTTCTATTCCATTCTCCCTATGTGTCACGTTACTATTTACTCCCTTTTCATTCATATCTTCCCCCTCACACAATCCATCCATCTTTCTTTGTCAAATCATAAATGCCATCCTATAAAATATATATTTTATTAAACGTACCCTTTTCACTGGCGTCATCAACGAGAATAATCTCCTTGAGTAGAGGGCGTGGCGACCGGTTGATAGTACTCCATATTGTGCGTATGAGTGTCGTCCAAGCCTCATTGTGGAATACTATCACCACGCTTGTCGTAGGCAGGAGTGTTGGGTAAGGTTTGTCTCGGCACCTGGTGAAAAAATTAATGGTCAGAAACGCTTGCATATTTTGAACCCCTCAGGTAGGCTTTCCACCAGAAATGTGCGAGAAGGCGGAGCAGAGAACGAAAAAAATCCACCAATAAAATTGCTTCACATTAAAAATGGACCAATTCTATTGGTATATTCTTTAAACCTGCTCAAGGGTTTCGATAGGTATACCGTATTTTACAGCATTGCTTGCGTATTCATCAACCGTTGAACGGTTTGATATATAGGAGATCGGTCCGTTAAAGGGTGAGTTCCAAAAAAATCTCTTTTACTGTACTTCAACAACCCCTAAGTATTTTCTCGTTGCAAAATTCTTCCTACTTTCATCGTATAATATGGTAGCTGTCTGAACCAGCATTACTAATACTACTGGAGCACTAAGGCTATAATTCTGTACGTAATGAAATGCATGCTTGAAAGCACTTTCATAATGTGACAGCCATGTGTTGCGCCACGCTATGTAGCAAATCATAATTAGTTGTGTTTAAGTAAACAGTTAAAGTAAATGTCCACTTTTACACCCGTAGCGAGTCTTTAGTAAACGAAGCTACGGTGAGGGATCAACTATACTAACGGCTATGCTTGCTGGGGTTTTTCCGTGGATGGGTGAACATCTTTACATAACGAGACTCCACCGTGCCTCGAAAAGCTCGTTAAGCCGTTGGTCCCAGCTGTCATTCGTGGATCTTTGAAAGTTTTACGGGTCGTCAGAAGCCCGAAAGTCTGACAACCAGTCTTATCATACTAAGGTGTATCGTACCTATTCCCAGTTACTGGGTTATGAAGGTCAGATAGGCAGTCTGGTATTCAGCTGCATGCGGTTAGACTAGAAGCCGCCCCCAACATTGCTGGGAAAAGGCTAGGCAGATTGATAGATGTTGAACTTCACAAGTACGCAGTCGCATACATATTAAGAAAACGCCGGATATGGCAGCAATACTGAATAGTAAAATGATATTTAAATGAAAAATGCACTTTATCTTGAGGAAAATTTAGTCCTTCACGCCAAAAACGTAAACAAATAATGATAACAACAAAAAAAGGTTCATAAAAACGTTGTCATTAAATGGTATTCAGAATATATTAAAACTGACAGGTTTAACGACGCTCAAATAGCATAAAGTCAATCGCAATAGGTCATAAACCTTAGAAGTCGCTACGCACGTTTGTAGATAGGTAGGCAATACTTGAAGTACGATAAAAACTTCATTCTTTTGTACTGTAGTCAATGTAGGAACATTCACTGGCTATGTAGCGAAAATGGTGTGATGACAATTTAGGCCATGTAGACTTATGGGACCTTTGACTCAGTTAAGTTTTATAATCTATCGTGGGTTGGTGACAAATATGACAGGTCTACAAGTTAACCGCACAAATTAGCATAATTTAGATTTATTTATAGGTGGCCCAACATTGGTCAGCGCTCCAAACCTGTCCAAATATTCCAAATAGCGTCAACCATTTAATGGCATCAAACTCATAAGCAAACAGCCTGACGTGGCGCTTGACTGACAAGAATTACCGTACCAATATATTAGTATCAATAAATAGCGGTAAAATACCGAGATGGGTTCCGCGTCTGTCTGCCTGCGCAAGCGTTTGGTGCCGGCCGCGGCATCCTCAAGTCATCGCGTCATCGCGTGTACTCATATTACCCCTCACTTTTACAAGGTTGACGCCGTGGGCGCATTAGGAAACCATTGATTACTAATAGCTGTTGATGACGAAGGCGACGCGTCGTCTGATGCGTTTTAAGAAAATTATGGGTGTTGCAACTTTGTGCTGGACAATCTTAGCCTGTTTAACAAACAATTTGGCATATGAAACTTAAAATGGTGTGAAACTTGTATGATGTAAAATGTTTAAGATAACGATCACAACAGCCTCAAAAGCAGAGCTTCAAGTATAGCTGCTTATCCACTCTGAAATGACGCGCCACACTACCGCATTATACGCACACGCTAATTTCGGTAATGCGGTAGTGGGGCGCGTTATAACACCGAAAGTTATCCTACAGGCAGGAACATCTAGTGAACGCTTTACCAAAATAGTTGTAACACGTTGGTAGTCATAACACAAACTTCGCAAAGAAAACCTCCATTCATCACGAACTTTATACACAATATTTCATAAATATTTAGGACACATTCCTTTATGAAAAAGGGGAACAAAAGGTTTTGTTTAAATATTATTGTAACGCTGCGGTCCACGTGCTGTTTGCAAATCAAAATGATGTGATACATCACTAAACGTCAATATGTACTGTTGTAAACCGAGATTAAATAACACGCCGATTAAATAAATCGTACAATGGTTCACCGTGCTGTGACTAATATGTGTAACAAAATTTTATCGCACTTTCTACGTCAGATGTGATGTTAAATTACCAACGTTTATACACTTTCAGAGTATTTATTGCTTTTGCATATTAATTAATTACTCCTTGATATAAGGCTTTACGTTCTACATTGCTATTTAATTTATATTTTTTATTGTTTTAATGTGAATTTCTTTTACTGGACTTTTTACACGACTACAGCGTAGCAAAAAGGACGCTTATGATTTTGACCGATATGTATAGTAGGCGATCTCTAATCCAACACGTCCAATAGTCCGGCGTTTTCTAACTTAGCTCTTCTACCATAGATATCCGTCTCCTACTCTGTAATGCGGCAGGTTTAATACAAGAGTGCCGGATTACAGAGCGCGCGCATTGATCGTTGTCGTTCTGCAGTCCGGTCAGTTTCTACGAGTAGGTAAATTATTACGTAAACTAATAAAGATTTTTTACTTTCAAATTATTTCTTACTAGCTAGCTGACATTTCCTATAGAAATCCAATAATTCAGCATGGGCGAAAAAGAATGGGTGCCGGATTACCGAGCGCCTACTGTATGTTCATCTGTTACCTCATAACTTCTAAACTACTCATCATAATTTGACAAATGAAGTATCGATGGAAGCGTCTTGATCGTCCGCTGGTTATAGGTTATGTCACTATGTAACGTCACATTAAATTGAATATGGCGCCGTCTAGAAGACATAAAGTCATGAACTAAAACTTTTTAATGATGCCGTGTTCGGGCCCTGATGTTGTGTCTTTCATTTGATACCCATCAAATGAATGGGCTTAATTACCACATTTCAAATATATGTATATCAAAATAAAATATGAACAAAATATAAATATTACATATATACGTATATATATTATTGTATTATATTTATATATATATATTTTCAAAATAATTTAATAAAAAATCCGGAGTCACACGTAATCTGTTAGATACACACGTGTGACTCCGGATTTTTAATTTGTCTGTCTGTGATGTCTTACTTTCTTTACACCTTTTTAGATGAGTTTTTTGTCGTAGTAGGTTTACTAGACATGTTATGAATGTTTCAACACGATTTACAATCTTAGAGAGAATGCCATATATATCACTCCCTCATACGCACGCACTAGTATTCTTTTTTTTTATGTTAAAGCGAAAACGCACATACGTCGGCAGTAAACGATGTTTGTAGATTACAATGACATAGACAGTAACTTCTGCGCCTCTTAATTCTTGTCTTTTCGCTTATCAAATAGCACTGCTAATTTGTGAGGTCAAGCATAGAGCCGGCTGTTAATAATAGCCGGTGAAAAGGAAGTAAGAATGTTACACTAGTAAAATTGTCGGAGGAACAATATAAACTTGGGTCAAGGAATTCCTTTGATGTTGAGTAGTTCTCTTCACTATGAGCAGAGCAATGCAACAACGACAATTTATAATTTTATAAATGAAAATGTTACTGGCTATGGCTGTTTTACCTCAAACTCGTAGCAATTTTTCCTACAGGATATTATTTTATTGAGGAAGGGAGTCTTATACAGAATGATTAAATTAATTATTAGTAATATTTCCCATGATTTATGAAACAAAAGTTCAAAAAGGGGAGAGTTTCCTTTATCGATATTAGGTATATAATGTTTCCGTATTAAAATTACCGACGGCCACAGCTATAAAACTGATATCAGTGTACCTATGCAGTGATAGAATCATGAACATAAAAAAATAATTTACAAAGATTAGATGGTATATCTTATCAGTTACTAATTGAATTCTGAAAAATACAACAAGTAGTTATGTGACTAGAGGGTGTACCTTCTACTAGAAGGTACACCCTCTAGTCACATAACTACTTGTTGGACACATATTTCTTAACTGGTGACTAGAAGGCTTCTAGTCACCAGTTAAGAAATATGTGTCCGGTAATCAGGGACATAAGGATGTAAGTTGAAAATTCGAACTCCATAATTGATTTTTTTTTTAACTTTTCGACGTTGACGTTTGTTGCATTTTAGGATAATATTTTCCTTTACAATTCACTAAAGTGGGAAAAAGTTTATAACAACAGGAAAATACGAGAACTGTTTTGAAAGCCTGCTCAAGGTCCCTAATCTGTTGTCAAATTACCTTCATGTCAAGTAATTTTTTTAACTAGTTTTGACAGCAGGTCTCTGATCAGCAACTAGATTAGGCTGCTAAAAACTGGCTATAAATACACATATTGCCCGTATGGTGTAAAACTAAGCCATTATGTATGGCAAAGCCATAGCTTTAGCTTTAGCCATTGTCCACTCTAAAATGACGCGCCTCACTCACTACCACATTTAAGTACACGGTAATGCGGTAGTGGGGCGCGTCATTTCAGAGTGGACAAGCTATTGTGCACATGGATGGGAGCTAGTGGTATACAAATATCGATGGTTCAGCGATGTATACTGCATAAACTATCGATAATATTACTAATTCATCATTAAGTATAGGAAAAACACTTAAAAAAATACTTACTTTTCAAATCTGACGTCTGTCAAGGATCTGTTGATTGAGATCATGTCACTGGCCAGCAAGTTGAACTGATTCTCCTGGAACTTATCCAACATCAGCTTTTCTTGTTCTATCGGTATGTTCACCGGCTTACCTGGAAAAAGGTCACATTTTAACATAGACGTTCTTAAAGCCCTTAATTACCAGTGAACAAAATTGTAAAACGCACTTTCAAAACAATTTTATTGCGGTCGTATTTTGTTAAACGTGGTTACCACACGAAATGATGTTTAGATTCGTTTTTTTTTTTCAGTTTGTGCAACATGTAATGATATAAATCGTGTATTGTGTATAGTGGTATTTGTATGACACTCATAAATCTACTAGGCTAAAATTTATATCAGCTGGATCCGGTTAGACTAGAAGCCGACCCCAACATAGTTGGGTAAAGGCTAGGCAGATAGATGATGATGATCTACTAGGATTAAAAAAATCCCAGTAGTGTATGTGGATGATGTTGTAATAACTTCCTGTCACTGTTATTTACATAGCAGGTAGTGGTATTCGAATTTGTGTGAGGTAGGTACCACAACTACAACAAAACAAAAAAAAAAACAACCGACTTCCGAAAAAAAGACTACAAAGCGAAAAATTACTTTAATTTCGGAAGTCTGTTGTTTTTTGTCTTAAAAAAGCTTCTAATCTGCGTTGGCAATTCATTAGCCAAAAATGTAAACAAACATGAGTTTTAGGAACAATAACTGTAATGATTACACCTGCCAAGTCTATAAGTCTAATAGGTCTCGGGTTCGAACTCAAGCCACGCACCTCTGGCTTTTCAGATTCATGTGTGTATTGTATAATTATCACTTGCTTCAAAAACTGTGAAGGAAAACATCGTGAGGAAACCGGTAAGTATGCCTGAGACATATTTCTCGACGGCATGTGAAGCCAAGGCAGAGGGCTCATGGGCGGCTTAACTCTAACACCAGGTTAGTCACTAACCACACGAAAATAAGAAGAACGGATTTAAACCCTTTGACCTCAAGTTAATGGGGTCAAGTTTCTTGTCTCTGATATTCCGCATTTGTAGATGCGTCCAACGCTAATAAATAACATCAATAATATGCTTTCTCTTTTCTCTGACGCAAACTTTTCTAAAACACATATTTACTTATATATATCTAATTGAATTATCTATTGCAGGAGGTATAGACGCGTGACGACAGCGGATCGGCACTATTTGCTTTTTTATTGCTACCACTGTTTATGTACCTACTATTATTGAAATAAATGGAGAAAAAAAAAAAAAAAAAACAGCTGTTCCATACATTTTGACCGCGTAAGTATTGCACTTTTCTATGAAACAGCTGTTTTTTTTTTTTTTAATAACCGACTAAAAAATTTCAGAATCATGTACTGTTTTCGCGTCAATGTCCCTGCCACCCTGTATAAATGTGATTTTAATAATATCTTACGTCACTAATAGATCAATGAACATTATTATTTTGTTCGATTTACATAGTTCATCAATCAAGTCAAGGAGAAAATAGGCTTTTATTTTAAGGGTAGCTCTAAACATAAATGAAATAATAATTTCTATATCGTAATATAATATAATACGTATATGTCATACGAATATTGAACACAAGCCAAGTACAAGCTCTGCACGCGAACAAGCTTCGGTAACATGAAACAAGATCAAACAATAGGAATTTATTTTTAGTCTTTTTATACAGCCAGGCAGTCCTTATCTGTTAGACTTATCTGTGCTGCGAATAGAAAGTTACAGTCGCATACAAATAGCGTATCATCAAAAATGCCATTACTAACAGGCATGACTTTAAACTGAAAGTAAAATAAACTAGCTTTTAATAGGTATGTACATATATAAATGTTGAAGTTTAAAATTTTTGAAGTGAAAACTTCTTTAGGCGTGTTGAGCGATTTGATGTTTTAACAAATGGGTTGGATAGGGAAGCAAAATTCTTAAGAGCGTTTATCCTAAAAGTTGGCAACGTAGCAAATAGCTGTCAAAAATTTACCTGTTTTGATTAATTTGGCAATAATGTTGTAAACATGGAAATAAGAAATGTGGCTAACTAGCGAACTAGAATATTAATAATGAATTGCTATTATAACATTGAATTTGATGTTGTACCCGTTTTAGGTGTAAAAAAGGCATTTGGACAGTTTCCAAATACCTAAAACTAAATATTCGGTGGTACGATATTAATTATTGCATTTCATAATCAATATTCTAGTTCGCTAGTTAGCCACATTTCTTATTTCCATACAGTAATATTGCCAAATTAATCAAAACAGCGAAATATTTGATATCTATTTGCGACGTTGCGCGTTGCCCACTTTTGGAATAAACGCTCATAATTTGATGTAATCGCAACTCTTGGGTAGAATATATCTAATAAGGTTAGAATATCGCTAATTTATCTAATAAGAAAGCAGAAGTTGTTTTTTTGGTTGTTTGTTTGTTTGAACGCGGTAATCTCTGGAACTGCCAGTCGGATTTGAAAAATTATTTTTCCTTTTGATAGCCCAATTCTTAAGGAAACTTATAATAGTTATTTAACATCAAGATACGACCGTGAGGAATCGAGAAAAAATTAAAAAGTCAGAAAGAACGCTAAGCGAAAACGAAGCAATATCGCGGGCGGATGATGCGATGCGACGCGCACGGCGGGGTGTGTGGCGAACAAGAAATTTCACGGACGATGTCGCGAGCAGAAACTATCACTAGTAATATGTAGACCATCATAATTTATAAGTGTATTGTTATCTATTCCTTTTTTATCAAAAAGTAATTTATCACAACTTGTAAAATATTTTTAATGCAGGAATTAAATAAAGTATGTGCACACATTGGTGTGATTAATTATAGGATATTGAGCACTTTTGGTTCTTAATTGTATCCTTACGTACACTATTAATATGTACCTTATTTATAGAAATACTTGTAAAGACTTGTAGACACAGCAATGATATTTTTTTCTTCTAAATTAATAGCATCAGTAGCTTAGCATAATGCTGAAGAGTTTGTTGCTCCACGTCATGCCATCTTAACTACTAGGAAGTTATCAAGAGTGTTTTGAGTATTGTCTTTAGTAAACTTATAAAGGGCTGATTCTCAGCAACTGTTTTTTTGTTTTTCCAATATTTAAAAAGAATGCATACCCATTTCTCCAGCTACTGAATCCCCTTGTGGTTTAACGAAGGGTGCTTTGTCCCACCTCTTGAGCCTCGATCTTGGATATGGTGACAGTAGGATGCCATCTTCTCCTATATCCTGTTCAACCTCATTTACTTCTAAGTTAGTATCATCATCATCAATCTGGTTTCCGTGTTGTGCCGCTGCTATAGCTGCCTTTTTGCCTCTGTACTCTTCTTTAGTCTGTTGGGAATAAACAAGATTCTTTTTTCTGTTCTATGTAGCAGATGCATCATTTTAGCCAAAAGATATGCACAAAGGCCTTCTCAAATATGTGTTGTATTTAGGGCTCAGATATTGAATTAATGAATACTTTGTAAAAGCATTGCCTGTTTAAATTTTGTTTTTATTCTTGTTTTAAACCAGGTGCCACTAAATGCATATTTGTAAAAATACTCTGAATAGGTCAGCGAAACATTAAATCAAAAGTAAGAAAAAACTCTTTTCTAGATTGTCTTAGGCATTCCAAACATATTATGATTCATAGATAAATAATGATAGACACAACAATGTTTATAAATAAATATTAATTCCTCATTCAAGATGTTCTTTAAGTATAATAAGCTAAATTTTAAACATAAGACTAAAGAATTTCTAAAGTGCTCTACATTACTAAATTTTGGTATGTTATTTAAATGATGATAAATTATCAAAATATGTAAAACAAAACATTTATAAATCTTGGTATTTGTCATTTTAATAACCAAGTTTACCATGAAGATCACCCAAATGAAAGGTCATATAAGTCATTGACATTCTATGTTGCTTGAGATGAGGTAAAAGGAGGTTCAATGCAAAATAGTACCTATATCTATTCAAATAAAGTGCTTTTTGTACAATCATGGATAAGGTTATGGTAAAAAATCACATGTGAGAGGCATGCCGTCCAGGTAATTCTAAGCATATTATATTATTTTATATATTTTGGCTAACAAGGTGACAATTATTGTCATGGACCAGTTAAAGATGAGAACCACCAGTAACTTTATAATATCACTTCATTAATTGTGAAATGCCTTATTTAAAAGCCTTCTAAGAGTTAATATAATGTAGGAATCAATAAGCAAAATATTCCAATGTGATTTGTTTCCTATGCCATTGATAGTTTCAAGTTAACCTTTGAAGAATGGGGTAAATATGAGAAATTTTATTAAATTCTACTGAGATAACACTCAAAATACAATACTTATACACATTTTTGAATCTGTTTGTGTGTTGCAATTAGGAACCATTTAGTCTCCCTTTCACTACTCACATTCTATCACTAAATGATTGTGCTTACAGCATGTGTCACCAACATAATTGTATGAAAAATGAAATGCTTTTAGAATTCCAATGTGGGTACAGGCAGCAGTGACCCATATTACATTAATTGACACCTTAACAAACAAATCTCAGAAATTATAGGGTAGAAAAAGACGTGTAAACAAAAAATGTTTACAGTACTATCACATCCAGACCTTGAACTTTAACAAATCGTACCTGAATAATATTATCACTGTCTGCTTTTTTACTGCAGTCCCAACCATCACCGAAGCAGTCGGAGTACATGGCCAGGAGTACGACGTCCACCAGCAGCCATACTAACGAAGTCAGCAAAATTATCCGACATGTGTGTATCCGTATTTTACTCCTGAACATTTTAACTGATCAAGATCGTACGCACTCGAGTTCACTGCCTCATGACAACACGGCCACACGAATGTCACGTTATCTTCCCGACCTGCAACACACGCGAATTTTGAACAAACAAAGCAAAACTCAACGTACATATACACGGATTAAACTTTGACACGACCTAAATTGAAACCATGATACCTTGCCCTTCTAGTCAAATTTAATTATAAATACAAAAAATCTAAGCACAATTTCACAGTAAGTAGGTTTCCGGATCTAAATTATGAATACTGCACTAAATACTTCACTAAGTTTTATTTGTATTAGTACCGGTTGAAAACTATATATTTAGATAACAACAAACTCACGAGTTATGAGTTAAATTAATAGGTTCCGTTTTATTTTCTGTGAAATCTAAAGTTTGTATGTAGCGCAACGATAGTGAATGTTGGCTCGCGGTCGACATTCAACTTGTCGACGACAATCAATTCCATCGACAATCGCCATTCGCCAATCGCGACAATCCAAAATGTATACGTCAAACTTTCTACCGTGTCAAAACCGTAGGATTTGTTTGCCATACTACAAAAAAACATTATCAACTGTCGTAGTCGATTTTATGGTTTTTCTTTTTATGAGTTGTTCTGTGGTAAACCACGGAGATCCCTCTAAACGTTTTCAATTATGTTTTTTACCAGATTTTCAATTTCTCAAGATGCGTTATGGCTTTCCAATAATTCTCACTTATCAATAACATCATCATAAACATAACAACATCATCATAAACATAACAACATCATCACAAACATAACAACATCACGCCTGTATTTCCCGAAGGGTTGCAGAGATGTACGTATAGTATGTAAACCCACATTTCACCAGTGTCTCATGTAGTAGGGGGCAAGCCTATTGCCATCAACTGGCCACAAATCCAGGCTCCGGGCTGCTACTGAGAAAATCCAGATGGAAAACTCTCAGATCCAAAACTTTGTCCGATCGGGGAATCAAACCCAGGACTTCATGTTCAGCCTTTTGCAGTAGCACTTGCGACCACTAGACCCACAAGGCAGTTTTCAGTTAATTAAAAAAATCGTACTTGTACGATTTTGTCTTATCCCTAATCATTCGTATCTACAGCATCGATAATTCGACTTGACGTGTGCTTAACATTGACAACTGACTGACGGTGACAGTGCTGAGTGACTCGACTGACAGTGACAGTTGTGACTTTGTTATCAATTCATTTTCATTATCAATATTGCTCGCAAACTCAGAAGTAGCTTGTATGTTAAATAATATAGCTACTGTGGATATAATTTAGCTAGTTTCTCTGTCCCACTGAAGTGCGGTCTTTTATACATTATATCGGATTTTTTTACGATTATTATTAATGTACTGTGATTTTTATGGTTAACTGAAGAATGAGTTCCTGTACTTCGAATAGAAAATTTGCGACCTGAACAGCAAGTTGTTTTCTTAGAAAAACCCAATTAATACCGCAACGAGTTATGGTGTGACAAAATGAATTTCCTTATCAAATTTCCGCCCTACACCGAAGAGAACCGAGACCAATAAAAACAGCTGGAACTGCAACAAGTATACGTCGCGCTTCTGATTGTAATTAGGCAAGTGTTAACTTTCGCTAATTATTACGTGTCATTTCATATTAGCATCATTTGATTAATAATAAAATTATGAACAGAAACAAGAACAATTCTAGGATGGTGCGAACTACCGAATGCGAGACCGAAACAAAGACTGCAAACACGCCATACAGACTCATTACAAATGAGGAAAAGCCGCCTGACATTAAATTTGAGAAGGAGAACTCATGGGTGGCTGGAGTACAAATGTTTGTGTCCTTCCTTCTGGCTGGGTTTGGCATGGTGGCAGCCAGTCTCCTGCTGGATATGGTGCAGCACTGGGATGTCTTCACCAAAGTATCTGAAGTGTATATCTTAGTGCCAGCCCTCCTCGGGTTAAAAGGTAATCTGGAAATGACATTAGCATCTCGACTGTCAACTCATGCCCATTTGGGACATCTGGATACTAGTTTGGGATCCCTGGTTGTGGGTAATTTGTGTTTAATACAATGTCAGGCAGTTCTGGTGGGGTTCCTGGCGGCCATGGCTGCTGTGGCCATGGGTTGGATACCTGAAGGACAATTTGACATCCATCATGCATCATTGTTGTGCGCGTCCAGTGTGTTAACAGCATCATCTGCGAGTTTTGTACTTGGTTTAATCATGATAGGAGTGATTGTGGTATCAAAGAAGATGCATATAAACCCTGACAACATTGCCACGCCAATAGCTGCCAGTCTGGGAGATCTGACAACCTTGGCACTGTTATCTTGGATAGCTTCACTACTGTATAAATCTATTGGCACAAGCATAATATTGCCATCTATTATTATCATTATTGGTGCGTTTCTTGTACCGGTGTGTGGCTATATTGCTTGGAGCAACAAATTTACAAGACAAGCATTGGATGAAGGATGGGTGCCAGTTGTTTCTGCCATGGTAATAAGCAGTGCTGGAGGACTTATACTGGACCACACCGTGTCAGTGTACACAGGTATTGCTGTGTACCAGCTGGTAATCAATGGCATAGGAGGCAACATGGTAGCAGTACATGCTTCTAGGCTATCCACCCAATTGCACACAGGCCAAAAAGAAGGTTCTGTAATGGGGAGCACCACAAAACTTCTACTCCTAATGGTGATACCAGGCCAATTAATATTTATTTACACTATAGGATACTTAAGAGCTGGTCACACATCCACAACCCCCACTTTCATTTTAATTTATATGGCAGCTGCAATGTTGCAAGTGTTCTTGTTGTTAACCATCAGTCATTACATGGTCGCGTGGATGTGGAGGATGGGTATGGATCCTGACAACTCAGCAATACCGTATCTTACTGCACTGGGTGATTTACTGGGCACAGCACTCCTGGGTGTGGCTTTCAGCATCCTATATGCAATAGGTGATAAAGACAGTGATTTGGGAGACTAAAGGCTCGTGCAGACTAGAGCGACTTGTCGTGCGACGCAACACCAGTGATTGTTCTACCGATTTTTTTATTAGAAATTGTTTTGTTAGAGTCGCGTCGCGCCGGTCTGCACGACGCTTGACATAGTACTCAATGTAATATCTGCTTATGCTGCTTAAAACTATTTAGAAGCTAAAAAAATCTAATAATTATTTAAGACAATACTAAATAAGTCAGCAATTTTTATTCTAAATATGTAGTATTTAAGCAGTATTATTCAGTCCTGTGCCATTATTACCCGACTGCGGTAAAGCCAAAAAGGAGGGTTATGTTTTTATGCTCATATACTTAGGGGTCGTCCTTAAATCACGTGAGGCTCCAAAGGGGGAGGGGGGTGTGGTGAGATATCACGTGTATTAATTTTTTCGTTTAATGTGCATTTCTAAACCGAAAAGCGGTTCCCCAAATAAAATGTTTTTCTTTCTTTATTTAAAGATAAAATATTCTGTAATTTTTTACCATAATATGCACTAAAAAAATACACGTGACTTTGGGTAGGGGAGAGGGGTTAGTCTAAAACCTCACCACGTGAGACCTCGCCACCAGGGGGAGTAGAAAATTTGCTAAAAACGTCACGTGATTAATGTACCACCCCTTAAAATGTGGGAGAAACATAATTACACTTACATAACTTATGAAGAGAGTTTTCCACTATATCATTATGTTATTCGCTTCTGACCGTACACATTCATGCAAAACTACTTATAAATGAGTTAACGACATACTATCAATAGATAGATTGTACTTACTATATAATTAATATACCTACCTTATGCAAATGTACATAAAATAAGACTTAAAAACATAATTCATATTGGTGCTACTAATATAAAAAAAAAATGAGGGTATTTTTATAAGTACTTAAATAGAAAACATGATTTTGTGATTTTGAATAAATAAACTTGTTGATTTTGATAAGTCTTTATATTATACCCGGCCTAGTTTAGTAAAAACGTCGCAGTGATTGATTAGGGTCACAGGTTCGATACCCGTGCGGTATTTAAAAAATAAATAAAAAAATAATAATAATAAGCTGGCAACACTAACGTCAACGCATCAAAAAATAGTTTTCTCAATTTCCATAGCTTTATTCATTTTAGACGCAGTTATTTTGTTATATCAGAAGCCGAAAACAAACCTTTAACCCCTTAAATAAAAATAAAACTTAAAAAAGAATAAAATGAACCTCAGAAATATACTTTAATGAAAAAATGCCATAGCGGAGGTGAACTGACAGATGTCACCTCCAATAAAACCATGATAAAACATAAAACGAAATGTTGACGAGATCAGCTGCAAGAGCACGCCCACCACCTACGGACTCGTCGCTCAGCTCCGCCTCGCCGCCGCCGGTACCCAGCCCCACGGTGAGCGCTGTGACGACCCCGGCCGCGGTAGTTGCGTCGAGCTCGAGCGACGAGTATTTTTCCCCGCCGACGTCGCCAACACCTGTACGCCGGCAAGGGAGAGGCCGGCCACCGAGGAGCTTGGGACTTAGGGGCCAACCGGCCCCGAGCCGGGTCCCCGCTGCCGGTGGATGTGCGCAGCGCATGAGATGGACTCAGTCTATAAACGAGAACGTCATGCGCGCGTATTACGGGTCTACAGAGGGAGGAACTCACCTCACTGCGTACCGTGTTAGGATGCTGTCTCTATTTCAGGAACTAGAGCCAACCGTCAACGTCTCGGCACAACGGCTTTCGGATCAGGTGCGGGTCATCCAACGCAATCATCGGTTGGAAGACAACGCACTTGATAGGCTGCGCTCAGAGGTACTGAGCAACCATATCATCTCAACTCCGGCACAAACCGCGGCACAAGTGACACCTATTGATGTAATCCCGCCGCGGTCCAATCGTGGTGTTGAAGAGAAGGATGATAGGGTTACCACAGTAAGTAGCCAGTGCAACGTCCGATTGAGGAGCGCACTGGAGGATGCGCTTCGCGAGTATAGGTACACTCCGACCGATCTTAGGCCCCGATTACCACGCCTACCTATGCACAAAAAAAATAGGGCGCTGGTGTGTGCCTTGGACTCGCAGCTTAGAAATGTTTTCGAGAGCAGCGAGGATCTCGTTGATACACACTCGATCCTGTACTGCGCGGCTGTTGCGGCATGTCGCTTAGCTAACATCAAGTTCACAAATTGCGACAGAGCTACTCGACCAAAACCAGCCGTACCAGCCTGGCAGTGCAGGATCGAGCGACGTATCGATGGGGCCAGGGTACTCATCGGCAAACTATCCTGCTTCAGGGAGGGCAATACGAGACCACGAGTGATGCGCTTTGTGAGGCAGGCATTCTCGGGGACTAGAATCAGCCCTCGAGAATACATGTCCCGTGTCACAGAGCGCATCGACTTCCTGAAGCAGAAAGTTTGTGCATGGGCGAGCCGTATTCGGCGGTATAAGCGGCGGGTTGATCGATACACGCAGAATCGCATGTTCCAGAGCGATGAGAGGTGGGTATATAGAGCTTGGGAGCGACCCGAACAAAATGTGACGGACGTGAGCCGCCCGTATGATGCCGCCACGAGTGCATTCTGGCGCAGCATCTGGTCGGTGCCTGTCTGTCACGCTGAGGCTGGCTGGATGCAGGATGTCGAGCGAGTGTGTGAAACTATTCCAGAAATGGAAGCTGTACTAATCACGCCATTAGACGTAGCCAGAGCAGTCCGTCCGTTACCGAACTGGAAATCACCGGGACCGGACGGACTGCACAACTTTTGGTTAAAATGGCTGATTAGTTCACACACTCGCCTAGAATCCCAATTCCAGTCATCCCTGGAGTCTGGGTCGCTACCACAGTTTCTAACAACAGGCGTTACCCACCTGCTCCATAAGTCAGGTAGTCCTGCGGAACCCAAGAATTATAGACCGATCACATGTTTGTCGACGGTCTATAAACTTCTAACATCCATTTTGAGAGTGAAAATTAACACACACATTGACAGTAATTCAATTATGTCTGCCTCTCAAAATGGATGTAGGAATGGGTCCCGCGGTACTAAGGAGCTACTCCTCATCGATATGGCCATAAGCCAACAAGTTCGTCGATCCCGCAAGGATCTATCGACATGCTGGATAGACTATAAGAAGGCCTACGACTCGGTGCCACATACATGGCTCATGAGGGTGCTGGAATTGTACAAGATAGATGCAACTCTGCGCACCTTCCTGATGTCGTATATGGGGCAATGGAGGACGGTCCTTCGCTACCCAGGATGTCAACAGATCCAGGGGAATGATGAGCCTGTATGGATTAAACGGGGAATATTTCAGGGCGACAGTTTGAGTCCACTTTGGTTCTGCTTAGCCCTGAATCCTCTAAGCACACTGCTAGAGGATTCAGGTCTGGGCTATCGGTTAAGGAGAGGTGGTCAGGTCATATCTCACCTCCTCTACATGGATGACTTGAAACTCTTTGCCCCCAACAAATTGCGACTGATGGAGCTACTGAAGGTAACTGAAACATTCAGTAGCGCCATCAGGATGGAATTTGGTGTGGACAAATGTGCAGTCATGCATGTAAAGCGAGGGGAGATTATGGAATCCGAGGGAACTCAACTCTCGGACTCCATACACTTTAGATCCACCCCTCTCCTCAGCCGAAAGCTATAAGTATTTGGGTATGTCGGAAGCCTTAGGCATCAACGTTGCTGACATGAAGCAATCGTTGAAGGAGCGCTTCTTTGGTCGCCTGAAGAAGGTTTTAATTAGTCTTCTTTCGGGCGGAAACAAGGCCTACAACGGTTGGGTCATGCCGGTTTTGATGTACTCTTTCGGCATACTCAAATGGACTCAGATCGAACTCGACGCCCTGGACAGAAGGGTCCGTACACTCCTGACCGCAAACCGGATGCATCACCCACGTTCATCAGTGATGAGACTGTACATCCCGCGGAAGTGCGGGGGTCGAGGCTTTTTAAACGCTAAGACCCTCCACAACCGCAAGGTGTGCAGCCTCAGGGATTATTTTTTTAAAGCCGAAGTGGGTATGCATCGGGATGTGGTCGCAGTGGACAAGGGACTCACCCCACTCTCCATGGCTAAAGAGAACTGGCGCAAACCTTTAATACTTACTACAGATGACCGCAAGAAGGTATGGCAGAGCAGAAGCTTCACGGGCGCTACTATCGGGCTCTTCATGAGCCTGGTGAAGATTTCTTAGCGTCCGTATCCTGGCTACGTTTCGGTGACCTTTTCGGGGAAACTGAAGGTTTTGTCTGTGCAATCATGGACGAAGTTATCTTGACGAATAACTACCGGAGACATATTATGAAGGACGGGACGGTTGACGTGTGTCGGGCATGCCATCGTCCGGGTGAGTCCATCAGACATATTATCTCTGGTTGTTCGCGTCTGGCTAACGGCGAGTACTTACACAGGCATAACCAAGTGGCCAGGATTATTCACCCGCAACTTGCTTTGAAATATAAACTTGTTGACTCTGAGGTACCGTATTACAAGTATGTGCCCGACCCAGTTCTCGAAAATGACCATGTCACGTTATACTGGGATCGGTCTATCATTACTGACGGGACTATTGTAGCCAATAAGCCTGATATAGTGGTGATAGACCGATCAGTGCGCCGCGCAATGATAGTCGATGTTACCATTCCGCATGACGAGAACCTCGTGAAGGCTGAGAAAGAGAAACAGATCAAATATCTCGACTTAGCACACGAGGTTGTTGACATGTGGAATGTGAGCTCGGCTATCATTGTGCCGATTGTCGTAACGGCCAATGGCCTGATAGCCGAAAGCCTCGACCAACATCTCTCGAGGCTCTCGTTAGGCGGTTGGATCAAGGGCCTGATCCAGAAGGCAGTACTCCTCGATACGGCTCGCATTGTGAGGAGATTCCTGTCTCTGCAGCCCTAACCACCGGTAGCTTGGACCCTGCTCCCGACACCGGCGGAACACTATTTTTTATATTTTTAAATGTTTTTTATATAGTTTTTAAGAAATATTTAAAAATGTATTTTATATGTTAAAATTTTAAATAAAGGAAATAATAACAATAATAATGATCATAGTGCCTAGACAATTTGAAATCTAATGGATGGCGCAATTTATTGTAATATATTAGTGAATAGACAATGATCATGAATTCCCACTATATTAATTGGTATACCTATTCCATTAGCCGTAAAGCGTTACTTATAAAGAATGTTAATTACTATTTAATGGTGTCTTTAAGAAGCCAAATAACAGCAAGTGTAGCCAATGATATTATTGTTCTGATTTTACTATCAACCATTTGCCAGATACTTAGAAGGTATCTTGATTGAGATCGGAAAAAGGCCTACTTTCCACCGAATATTCCCGATCAATAACACCTTGTCGTCAACACTGTTGACGATCGGAAAAAAAAGTTTGGTTGGTTCACAGTGTGGACATGGGTGACGTTTTCGTAGTTTTCGAGGGCGGCAAAGCCGATATTCTTGCCCGTTCTTCTCCATAGGAACCTACTACGCGTTGGAATGGGCAACTAGCTTCATATTTCTGACTGACCGAACCCCTTGACAATTCAAAAGTACCTGTAATTGGTTTATTTGAAATAAATACTTTAGTTTGAGTTTTATAGTGAGGTCAAAATGTTAATCCAAGATGGCGGCAGCGATTTTTTTTCATTTTTCGTCGTGGGTTTCGTTTTCATAGTTTTCGAGGGTAGTTAAAGCCAATAGTGAGGTCAAAGTGTAAATCCAAGTTAGCGGCTTTCATTTTTTTGAAATTCGTTCTTTTGTTTATTGTGATTACCTTGCACGTGTATTCCAAGATAATAAAATGCAATTAAAAACCCCAGTATTTTAATAGTATTTTGTCTACCTATTACTGTCGTTAATTAGAGCGGCCCTGATGCTACATAGAATGTATCATTGTATGGGCAGCAAGGTCAACCAACCAAAATCAAGTAATTTCGACGTTTTAGCGATTTAGTCGTTAAATCGAGTGGCGCTAAATGGAGTTTACACTGTATTTTAATTACTCTAAAACATACACAATGGTACTTGATTTTCTGTGTTGCAAAATTCCGGATACGCTGAAAATTTTGGCAGTAGCCATCTTGGATTTACATTTTGACCTCACTATCGGCTTTACCACCCTTGAAAACTATGAAAACGAAACCCATGACGAAAAATTTATAAAAATTCGCATTACAGTGTTTTTTTATGAGTTGTATTGCAATATGTGGTTAACTAGTGACCTCGACAATTGATCATATTATTTTTTGCCTGAGCAACCGGCAGCAAGTTCGTCATGCTCCCTTAGATGTCACTGCGTGCGGTAACGTCGGAGTGACTGGTCGTTTTGCTGATCATGGTTTTGTTATTGTTATTACTAATTATCTGTTTATTTATTTTACCTCGATGGTCCTAGTTTATCATTTATAACTTCCAGTTACAGCTTTATATAGCTATATGTAAGCGAGCACGCCTTTTATGCCTGGAGGCTTTTATTTAGCTATTAAGTTCTGTTTACGTTTAGTTTTTATTTCTGCCTGAGCATAGTTCTCGATGATTTTGGTTGGTATATTAGCGTGTGCAAGCTGACATATGGCTAATAATTTATATTATGTTTTGTTGTTAACGCGTTATGTAATTTATTTTGCATACTATTACATGGAATATTTTTTTTTCTAACTGAATAGACAGCTGTGCTGCTGGGAAGTTTGTTGCGCCACTTCTTCCCAGCTAACGCACTAGAAAGTGGTGAAGGATGGGCATTTTGGGGGACTGTCTTATGTAATTTTGACGTTCGAAAAGTGCTAATTCTCAGCCTAGTTTGAATATATGAGTTTTGAATTTTGCGTTTGCACTTGCGAAACATTCACAACAAGACTTGTTCAACATGTTTTGTTGTGAATGTTTCGCAAGTGCGTGTGTTCTTTAGTTCCTGTCAAACATTGTATGGAACATTGACAAAAAATAGAGATTTCTACATATTTTGGTGTGAATATTTCGCTAGTGCAAACGCACAGTAAGGTGCCATGTTAGGGTTTGTCGAAAAAACATCAAGTTTGACAGAACGAGTCGACTATTTTTTATGGCAGCGCTGTCAGAAACCGAGAAAAGTGACAGAAATAGACGACAATTATTACTCACGCGAGAGTGAGTAATTGTCGCGTGTGTCATGTTAGGCCTGCTGAGCGATTAGTGAAGCTATATTAGTGGTAAAGCAAAATCATAGATATTGGTAGAGCAGAGAACATAACCTTTTTTCCTAACCAACGGAGACTTTTTGAACATACAACAAGCTAGTCAAACGCAACAAAATTTCCCCACTTTGTTGTAACTTTTGAACCCTCAACATGCTCAGTATAACTGTGTTTCTTTTAAGTTTATTACTGATGCAGAGAAAACGACAAGGCAAAATAGTGGAAAAGGAACTTGCGTCCACGCGTTGAAGGCCCTTGGACGGCAGCGCTTCATGTAATTCGTTACCCTCATAGAAATTCATAAAATTTTATTGAGCGCCCAAAACGCAGCGTACAAGACGTGCGCCTCAGGCGCTTGTTTTATCTAGGGCCAAAAACGTCCCCAACATCTCGGATAGATAGCGGCTGCGCAGTGGTCTGAAAATCGAGCTCCATGCCCATAGAAACTTAAAGACAGGAATAAAAAATTAAAAATGTTATGTCTCTGGTATACCTCCCTTTACGTCATATTTAACGTATGGGTGGTCTATGTAGCTCCACGAGTGGGAAAAAAAAGTTTTGTGTTTTTTTTTGTATGGGAGAAAACACTTGAAAGTACTTTTCTTTTTTTATTGCATGGCGCTGAAGGGCTGGTAGTGGAGTGCCTGTAGCGTTAAAAACATGAAAACTCGGATTTATGTTACAGTGAATGATATTTAAAAATGCATACTCGAATGTTCTATGTAATAACAGCCGCACGGGTCGATCGATCAGGTTAAGCTTTCTTTTCCGCGGTTGGTCCGCGGATGGGTGACCATCTTTACATACCCCTCCGTGCCTCGAAAAGCACGTTAAGCCGTTGGTCCCGGGTGTCATTAGTAGATCTTTGGCAGTCGTTACGGGGCCCAAAAGTCTGACAACCAGTCTTACCAAGAGGTAACGTGTTACCCAGTGACTGGGTTGTGGAGGTCAGATAGGCAGTCGCTCCATGTAAAATACTGGTATTCAGCTGCATCCGGTTAGACTGGAAGCCGACCCCAACATAGTCGGGAAAATAAGCAATATGGCAATATAAATTCATACAACAATCGACATTGTTGTCGATAGTCTACGTTAGTGGATCTGCACAACCACATCACTAACTCGTAGCAAGTTACAGCGGCCGTACTACGCGATGCAACCGCTCTCGTTTGGCATCGATTTTTTACAAGAAACCACTGAACAACACGGTATTCTTAAATGTTATCACGATCGCGTTCAAAAGCGCACTAGTGAGCGGAGACGGCCATTTACCTGAGAGAGAGCATTGTGATCACGACCCGCGGACACAGACATGCCCCCATGCCACTTCTCCTGTTATTTATATTTCTATGGTCGCACCATTAGGTACGGAACCCTAAAAACAGGTGGCTAGATAGAACTGGTATCTCCAACCTCCGTTAATCTTTTTAGAATATTCATGGATATGGATCTGGCAGCACTGCGGATTTTTTTTATTTCTCAGAACTTGAAAGAAGGTCGAAACTCGAATTTTCTTTTGTGATATTTTACGTCTAGATGACATGGCCAACCTTTTAAGAAATCTATTTAATTCGAAATGTTTCGATCTATTTTTGTAAGAAACCAAATTTTGAACAGAGGGCTGAAAAAATCAATACGGTCAAGCATCAGGAGATGTTTGTGCACAGGACTGACCAAAAGGAAACTTTCTCAGTAAGTTTTATAAGATATTCACAGTTCTAGTAAAGAATGTTGGTGTTTGTTTTCATTGATATTTATCAACGCTCCTCTTTCCTGCGATGTGACATTTTCGAGAAGGAGATCACCGCGTCCCGTGACGCTGTGCCGCCGACCATAGAACGAATCACAGGCGGCAGAGACAGGTTGCTTCCCACTTCCGAAACGAGGGCACGGCGCGGCTCCTCTCAAGCTGAACACTCTGCAAGCGTATGCCACGCCGCCGCCGTGTCCTCCCAAAATTGGGACGCAGTGATGACACCGAGCGTCTGACTCCCTGCTTATGCGACGCCGATACTTACCGAAGCAGCCGTGCCCCGAGAGCACCTATCCAACGTCCAAGCTAACCTTTTTTTTTTTTTTTTTTTCGTGGGGGAAAATCCTCATGGATGTCACGGAGGGGTCAGTCAGACTCTTACTGACTAAAAACCACCCCGGTGTTCCAACTCGCACCTACGCCGGGGGCCGCGGGAACGTAAGAATCTTCCGCAACTCCCGACTGGTGCTGCCGGCCCGTGATCGCGGGCCTCCTCGGTTCAGGGGAGGGAGTGAGAAGTTTGATTCCCACCGCGACGTCTAAGAGGGGCGCGCGTGGAACCATTTAGGGGGGCTGGAAGAGGGCGTTATCGGCCCTCCGCCGACGCCCGGTGCGCCTGAGAGTGAGAGTGGACGAGATCTCCCTCTCCCTTTCCGCAGCCTCCTCCTACGAGACGACTGTCTCGCTGTAGGAAACCACCGCGTCCCAGGACTCGTCGCTGCCGACCATCGCATTCACTACGGCCGGCAGCGACAAGTCACTGCCTATTTCTGAGATGAGGGCACGGCGCGGCTCCTCCCAAGCGGCACAGTCTGCCAGCGTATGCCGCGCCATGTCCTCCCTGTTTATGTGACTCAGGTACTTCCCGAAGCAACCATGCCCCGAGAGCACCTGTGTCACCCGAAACGACAGGGCCTCCTCCCGAGCCAGCGCTCGAGCACCGGCCGGACCGCCTCAATGATGTTGAGGCCGAGTAGGGCGAGAAAGCCTGTCCCGCCATTCCACCACGTCCAACCTAACCTAACAGTGATAAACTGTTCTTGGATTTTGGAGGTCACAGTGAAACTCCTCAATGATGAACAGCGTTTGCGTATTCGTCTGATTGGATTATTGTACAAAATATGAAAAGAAAACAGCTAGTTAGGTTAGGTTCAGCGAGAGGTCGAGCTTCGTCGGTCACAGCTCCGCGAGGGCCTGGTGACGAAATGGCGGGACAGGGTGTTGGAGGTTGCACATCACAGAGTATAATCTCCTTACTAGAAATGTACAGTTGCTATGGAGTTTTTTCTTTATCTGATTCGTATTGTACAACATCTACTAGCTAATATAATAATTAACAAGTAATCTGGCATCTTCATTGTATTGTATTTCCTTATTAGCAATAGTGCTAATAAGGAGATACAATCAGCGGCCTGGTACCTGGCTTTGGTACCTGGTTAGGTACAGTACATACAGTGGCGGATTTGCAGTCTTGGCCGCCCCTTTATCAGCACCCATCATATAGACTAGGTACATAATAAATTTTACTTTATTGCCAACTTTGATCTAAATCGAAATCAGAATTTTAATTAACTGAAGCTACTAATTGGTAATATATTCCGAGGTTTAAGGGTTAATTGCACAATTCAATAAAACATTTAAAAGGGTTTTAGGTTTTATTTTTTAATAAGTGTTAAAAATGTTTTAACATGAGTTACAAAACTCGTCTGCACTTAAGCGCAGCAAAATCATTAATTAAATCTTCGCCATTCAACTTTCTTAAAAAATCAGCTTCTATGTTAAGCAAAGCAAGATCGTTTAACCTTTGCTCCGTCATTTTTGTGCGTAAATAGTTTTTAACTCTGCGCAAACAAAAAAAACGACCGTTCTCCTGAACAGTTGCTGGCGGGAGTACACACACACATACGAAGAGCAATATCCACGTTTGGGTAAATGGTTTGAAGACCTTCAGTTCGTAGCCATTTTAACAAACTGACAGCACTGTTCCGCGTTACACATTCTTCCGAAAAATTGTCTTCTAAGTCAGTAGAATAAACCATTTGCAATGCTTTGGCCTTTTCTTGGACTTCTGATAAGCTCAGTTTCGTCAGGTTAGTAATAAAGTAAAATTTATTATGAAGTAATTTATAAGCATCCCGTCGTTTTTTCAGTTCTTCTTACAATGTATCAATTACTACCAAAAAACTAGGGATTCTGAAATTTTCGCGACCATTCCTTTGTTGCATCTCTTCACCTGTATTAGTCTCGCCAGGAAGTAGCTTACGCTTTCAATTGCGTCGAAAATCCCTTTCATATTCCTGTACGAAAAACTGTTTTTTGGCTTTGTTTTCAAAATCATCGAAATTATCTCTTGTTTCGCCAATAAAATGTATCAGTGTCTCATAGAGTTCTATGACAATGGTAATGTCAATTTCCGCACTCTGAAGTTTTTTATTTGTGGCGTTAATGCGATCCAGTAAACATCCCCAAAAAACAGTCACGAGGGCCATTTCAAAACGTTCTAGTTTCAAACGCTTCTGCTGTGTGTCATTTTCGATATAGACTAGTGCTTTATGGATTTCATTCCAGGATTTGCGTAAACTTTTGCATGCGTCTGCACGAGCTGACCAACGAGTCGTTAATAGACTTTTGACGGTGAAATAGGCTTGAAGGCGTTCCCAACGCTGAGTTGACGCTGCAAAGAAATTGTACAACTCTTGGAGTAGAGAAAAGAACGAACAAGCCTCTTGGCTGCTTTCAGCTGCACATTCGCCTACTAAATTGAGCGAATGTGCGGAACAAGGTACATACTCGGCAATGGGTGAAATTTCTTTTATTTTAGCTTGCAGGCCGTTGTATATGCCTGACATGTTAGCTGCGTTGTCATAAGATTGCCCGCGGCAGTTTGAAATGTCAATTCCCAATTCAGTTAAAGTTGAGGTAACAGCATCTGTCATATGTTGTGATTTATGACCTGCGTTAGGAATGAACTTGAGGAACCGTTCTACAGGTGATCCATTAGGCAGGACATATCTGATAACATAAGTGAGCTGGTCTACGTGAGATATATCTGGCGTCGAGTCAATGATCAGAGAAAAATATTTCGCTGTTAATATTTCCATTACAATTGTCTCCAAAACTTTGTTTCCCATAAGCCGAATGAATTCTTCGCATGTTGTTGAAGAAAGATAACTCGTAAATCCTGAGCCTGGATTCCCATAATGTGTTATGTCTTTAGCTAAGAACGGATCGAACTCAGCGATAAGCTCTAAGGACATTAAATAATTTCCATTGTGAATTGAACCAAATTTCTCGTCGTGTCCTCTGAAAGGCAAGCCACGTGATGCAAGCGCTTTTACACATGCAACTACTCTTTTCAAAATGTTTTTCCAGTAATTCATTTCTTCATCAGATTGCATTGTTAATGTTGCGTTGCTTCGGTCTTTCATATGCAGGACAGATAATTTGTGAGTAGGCGAATTCTCATGAGTTGATACTCGATGATAAGAATTTTTCCAATCATTGAAACCTTCTTTTTTGTCGAACTGACTCTCCCCGCCATTAAAAAGACGACAAGGTCCACAAAAAACACATCCAGTACTTTTGGAATAAATTAGCCACTTTCGCGGAATTTTTTCGCCATTTAGAAGCTGACGTTCGAATAAATGTTTAGACAACTGTCGCGCCTTATCTTTGTAAATTCGCTCACTCTTAGGAAAATCATTTTGGATGTTTTGATTGGCTCCGTTCTTACAAATGTAATCTCGCGTGAACTCGTCGATTGTCCATTTGGCTGGATCGTCGCTGATTTTGTGCAGCACCTGGTGCGGATAATTGGGTTGCACTCCTACACCTGCTACTCTTGGTACTAGAGGGACATCTTCGGCTTGTTCCTTTGATCCACTTGCCACATCGATCAAAGTATCTGCACTTGAAGACAATGAAGAATCATCAGTTGATGGAGCGCCACTACCACTTGGAACGTCGAGTTTTGGATCAATGATATGATCTTTGATATCTGTACATGTTTTTCCAAAGAAATCGTCTATCATCGTATCGTATCGTTTTGTTTATCATCTTTTTCTTTAGCTCGCTTGCGATACTCTGCCCCACTTAACCTAAACCTTTTCTTTCCATCCATACCTAATTATGCAACATAACACTTTTTACGTGAGCGTGAGGTTATTATATGATTTTTTTGTTAATATAGCAGTACCTACGTACATGTCGCGTCGCGAATGACGTTAAGAAATTTAAAATAAATTAGTCCACTCACTGCAGTTGCTATACTATTGAGTTGACACTGTCGCGAGCGGGCGAGCAAGATATGTGTGGGTGGGGGGCAGCGTAGGGGCGCGGGGGCGCAGCGGCGCGACGCACTAGCGTGAATCACGAGCGAGTGTTTTTAAAGCTCGCGTCGCGCGCATAACAATATTCTTCCTAAATTACATAAGTATAATTATTAGAAGTACGAAATACTTTATATCTACGAAATAATTACTTATATTTTTATACGTAAAAAAAGTGATTTAGGAAGATTATTGCTATACGTTGCGGTGCAGTGCGGCTCGCCATAATATGCGCAGCCTTTTAAATATTTAGGTACTTTGCATTTGAGTTATTTCTTGATTTTTTTGTCACGATTTGCCGCCCCTAATATCTGGCCGCCCTAGGCCCGGGCCTACTGGGCCTTAGGACAAATCCGCCACTGAGTACATAGGTACTGTACCTAACCAGGTACCAAACTATCACAGGCTTTCGCGCCCTACCACCTTGTTACCGTCGAGGCGATCCGACCAGTGCTCGACGAATGGCGTGGGAGGAAGTACGGCTCCCTGTCGATTCGAGCGACGCAGGTGCTCTCGGGTAATGGCTGCTTTGCGTACCTGTGTCGCATAAACAGGGAGCCGGACGCTCGGTTTCACCACTGCGTCGTTATGAAAATTGAAACCTTAGAAAATTTAAAAAATTACGACCTGCTTCTTAATAAAATTCTCTAACTTTTAAACCAATAATAATAACCCTTTTAAGAATAACCCAGTGATTCATACCTCCAAAGAATATCTATGAATTGGGCAAGTTTTTCTAGTACCTACTTGTAAACTTTCGCTAGGTAGTGTAACTTTTTCCCATGAAAATCGCTCAACATTCAGTAAATTTTTTGACAGACCGAAAACTTTGCTGAAAATATAATTAATTTCTTATTGAACACATGTTTTCTATGTGCGTGTTACTACCACGCCCACTAGGCCCACTGTTCTACAACTTGCTGGAAACAAATATCATTTTTTTCTTTGAGCACTATGTAAAGTGATTGAAAAAAAAAAAACAAAAAATTGTCATGTTGTTTGTTTATTTGTATGTTTTTTTTTGTTTTAGCCGTTTAACTTTCACGCTAAAACGGCTGAATGGATTTGAATGAACTTTGGCACATGGGTAGACCATAACCTGGGATAGGACATAAGATACTTTTAATCCTGATATTCCCATGAGATCGAGACTTATGCAGACGCAGCTAGTAAGTCGTTAAAGTACCCCCTATAAAGTATCAATGTTCAAGAGAAAACTTAACCTTTCCGAGACGGGGCTTTAGCTTTAACTTTTCTGCATAAGTAACCAATCCTATTTCCGTATGAATTTTCAAAAGAAACCAAACAGAATTACGAGACAAAGTATCAAAATTACGAGCTCGACACAGTCGCTCTTGCATCCCACATTCTTGCTTTTCGATGAAAATGTCCGGGAATCGCATTTTTTTGTCATTATTCCTTTTCTGCAAAATATTACTAGAAATACCTACATAATAAACTCAGAAGACCGGGGGGGGCGACCTCATTTTGTTTTGCCGCAGTACCCCGCAGTCGTACATAATTGAGGTTTGGTTACCACAAAAATATAGGTAGGTACCCCAAAAACTATTCCTTGTGCAATTTCAACCAAATTGTTGAATTGTAGGTATACTGGAAACCGACAATAGAGATGTTGTGAAAATTGTGTTAAAATGTGGCATGACGTCATTCACATGATCTTCAGCAACGAAAGGAATTACTGGATTATAAAAAAAGATGAGATAGCGTTTAAAAACATCTTTATTTATCTGAAGTATGCCAGAGATATCACCGAGATAACTGATCTGTTCATGACTGATAAACCAACACAGCACTGTGACTTTGCTTATATGATTACATCTGAAACTGCACCCTAATTTCGTAACACAGGATCAAACATATTCTAAATCATTTTGAAGGATATTGCTAATCCATTGCTTCATACGTTCGAAGAATTTGTCTGCTCAACAAACAATGTATAACGCAATGACTGTTGTTGAAATGTCAAAATGAAACGGAGTGTGATTAAATCGTGTGCTACGCAGTTAGCATACAGATGTGAATGCTAATATTATTTAACCACAAAAGTCAAGAAAATATGAATAGGGTGTTAATGCAAGTACCTTTTTCAGATAAATACTTGAATGGAAAATAATATAATGCTGCGGCCGCATCTGCGTCTATCGTGACAAAGCAATGCGTGCCGAAGCTTCATATGTTTTGCTCGCATATAAGTTATCGCGCTAATGCGATGGTCACATTAGCGGTTTCGCCACGTATTATGTACCGCCACCCGGGTTATTAGTGCTGCGCAGCGCGACCTATCGCGACGATAACCGATAATGGTTGGTGTCATCTGCGTGTATCGTACCTGTTATTTATATTTCTATGATCGTACCACTGTGCGAAGCTTCGTCACAATAGACGCAGATGCGTCCGCAGCATTTTATGTATGAAAGTCTTATATAGAGTAGGTACAAAAGATTAGAAAAACAACTTGACAGTTTTACTTGACACACACCACTGACCTAAGGTTGTTTTATGTCACTGTAGAGCTGTATTATGGCAAAGAGGGTTTAACACTACTCGACCTTCTAATCCTTCAAACCTAAGTTCAAACAAAGTTTCTGTAATCTCGGTCTGGGCAGGGCCTTATTCAGCAGATCTGCCGGCTGTGTAGCAGAGCTAGTATCCTTTCGACCACAATGCGGTTTTGAAGCGCAAGTTCTCTTACGAAAAAGTATCTCACTCGATAATGTTTGGTTCTTCGAGGAAACTCGGGATGGTGTGCAAATTTCACTGCAGATTCATCCATAAATAAAACAAGGATTTCTTTTTGACCATTTACGTCTTTAAATAATATTTTTAGCCAAAATAATTCACTTGCTGCCACAAGCTCGGCTTCTGTGGTGCTACTAAAGGGAAGCTTGTCGTTGACTAATTCAAGAGATTGCACCTCTTGAAAACAAACACAATACTCTTGTCGTAGAACGACCAGAGGTTTCCAAAAATCCAGTACATGATTGGCATCACTGTAGGCTTTGATTTGGTTAGAAGAATCCGCATCACGAACATAAAATATTCCTGTGGCGGTATCTACATCGCCACATGCGAACTACGCATCATACTGAGGTCACGCAAAATCCTGCATCACGCAAGCAGCATTTACCGCGCGACTAGTCCCCGCGAATACAACGTCCCGAGTCCCGACATCAATCGTCGGGTAGTTGCCGAACAGACACAACACCCGCAGTCTGGTCCTCCCTTTTCTATAGAAGTGAGTGAACTTTACACCTTGTTCCTCATACCTCTATATTTTTTTTTTTTTTTATTATTATTATTTTTTTTTTTTTTTTATTTATTAATCAAAACTAGAACAAAAAAAACAGACATTTGGTTAAACACACCACAAAAACCATCGCGGGTTTAACAGTGGTGTGGTTAACCAATTAAATTCCTTCTATATATCGTATTATGCGCTTCACCATTATACCAATCACTTGTAGTCGGCTTTTCTACTGTTCTACTAGGCTGCATCATATAAATATCTTCATTACGACACCGTTGAGGAAGGCTGTTCCAACATCAAACTTTATAGGACGCAGTTTCTCTTGTCGCAACAATGGTGCCGATTCTCTTGTCACAAATAAACAAAAGAAAAGAAAGAAAAAATATTTATTAAGACTCCTTTGAGATAGAAGCGAGCACTTCCTAAGTCTCCTCAATATGACACCTAGACGCCATCTCGTACTCGCACAGTTGTGCTGTCAGTAATTTAAATGTCCTTTCTTGTTTGTTTAGCAGCGTCCAATTTGATTTGAAATTGAAAAATATTTCATTAACAATTCATTAAATGTTACAGATCAATAACATTTCCGGCAACTCTATGTTAGTTAGTAGTTAGTTGGTTAGGTTAGTCGATTTTCAGATTTTTTGCATTCAAATTGTTTGATTTTTTTAGAATGGTGCTACGCATGGTAGATGCGTCATCATCTTTAGAGTTATTTTTGAGGCTAAAGAATTGCATGCACAATGTGTATGCTCTGTCTTCTGTGACCGCCAAACAAGAGGTAAAGTTCCTACCCCATACTTCGTTTGCTGCTTGACCTTCATTAAATTCTCTTCGATTACGTTGCTTGTAAAGATTAGTAGAGCGTTGCTGCCTGCCTTCCTATATTTTTACAATTCTGCATTAGGTAATCAGTGCACCATCGACTATTTCTAAAACTGGTTTTCGAAGTGTTCCTTCTGCCGCCTTCATTGCACCTTCTGTGCCCCTTAGGATAATGGACACTTTATACTTCTATGTAGCCCAATTCTGGCTACCTATGAGCTGACCGATCTGAATCTTGGTGGAGGTAAAACTTTCCATTTTGTCAGCACTGAAAAACAATTTGTTTTTTTGGTGACTTGTAAGTTAATACGTCCTGGGTCTTATCCTGAGTATCCTGGGCCCATAACCTAATACAGGTACCATTTCCAGTGAAAGACTTTGAATGGGAAAATAATATAATACCTATGTATGAAAGTCGTAAAGAGAGTAGGAACACACGGCTACATCTCAAGCTATACATTTACAGTATAAGCTGACCTCTCATTTTACTGAAATCCTATACAATGTGAGATCAACTTATACTGGAAATGTATACTTAGCTTGCCGTGTGTACAATAGATTAGAAAAACAAATTGACGGTTTTACTTGACCCAATGTTTTATAGGTACTGCAGCTGTAACAAACCAATGAGGCTTTAACATTTGTAGGTATTTATGTACTTAGTAAAAATCTGAAAGTCATTAATTCACTGATAGACAACGCACAGCCTAAGCCGCTGTGTTCAGAAGCATGAAATTTTGCACAACTCGTTTCCTTTACCTATCGAAAGTGCGCACAACGATTCTCGAAAATTCACGACATAAATGAGTTAAATAGGGAATGAACGCAAGTTTGTATGGATGTTCTTCATTTATGCCGATGATAATCCCATCGGGTATAGCTTGTCCACTTTAAAATGACGCATTACCCATAGAAATCTGCATTCCGTGTGCGTAAAAGAAAAATCTGTTGTTCCCTTTATTTTGACGAGCTATGCGAACATAAATAAAGAGTAAGGAGCAGCTGATTTTTTTCTCGCGATTTCAGTTTTTTCAGATATGGTCACGTGTTTAAATATCGGTCACTATTTACCAGTCACCCTATATAAATGAGATGGTCACAAACTTTTCCCCAAGTGTACAAGTTTTGGCGGCCATACTCATATCTGTTGGTCGGTTTGGTATGATTACACAAATTCTCGTCTTTAATCTTTTCAGAGTAATAAATGCTCAAAACAGAAGAATTTTTGCGAAACCACAATGGATACAGAACAGAAATTATGCGGACCTGCCAAAACACTCTAAGGTGATGATGCCGGCATTGTCACCAACTATGGAGAAAGGTAGTATTGTGAGCTGGGCGAAGAAGGAGGGTGATCAATTGAGTGAAGGTAGTATGGATTTTCTGTTATTTTATATTGAAGGAAGACGAAAAGGGGGAACGTTTTTGGAATGGAGAGCTCCGAATCATTCACAGAAGTATATGAGAAATGTGATATAAATACTGAGCAGTAGTTTGTTCACAATATTTTCCCACCAGCAGAATGATGCTCCCGATGCTGGGTGACAGTAACTGTTAGATATGGGATGCAGTTACAACTGATGATGATAATAGCAGTCTAATACATTTCAATAAATTAATGTGAACAAGGTTAAACACAGTATCTATTTACTGTTTAGCTTTAGCTCATAATACCTCCGGTACCTCCTATGTTTTAGGTGATGCTCTCTGCGAGATTCAAACGGATAAGGCTTTAATGGTTTTCGAAGCCCCTGAAGAAGGCTTCCTGGCTAAGATAATACTCGCAACTGGAGCTAAAGATATACCAGTTGGCCAACTGTTGTGTATCATTGTAGGAGATGCAGCTCACGTAGCTGCATTCAAAGATTTCAATGCTGATGGCGGTAAGTGCAATGCAAAATACATACAGAAGGAGGTGTGTTCCCGTGTTCTTGACTGTTTCTTGAATTTTTTTAATAAGACCTGTTCTTTTGCGGCAGCTCTTGCATTTGCTTCACCAGCTTTATTACATTTGCATGACTGTTTGTCTAATTCCAGTCTTTTCCCACAGCGGCACCCGCTGTCGCCGCCGCCGCCGCCCCGCCAGGTAATTTTTGTTTTAAATAACTTACGTTTTTATGGTTCCGTAGTCAATAAGGAACCCAGAGGCTAAGCGTATACTGAGACGCAGGTGAGCGTAGCCATATAGTTTCGCCGTGCCCGTCTGTCTGCAGCTTAGCTCAGAGACTCTTAGTACTAGAAAGCTGTAATTTGGCATGGGTATACATATTAATCACGCCAACAAAGTGGTAGGTAAATTAAAATCATGAAAAAAAAAGTGGAGATGTTTTTTTTCTCTCATCTATCCCAAAGTGTTGGAAAGGTCGTTCAAAAATAGTGTATTTGTGAAAAACATTTTTGGATTCAGGGATCCGTTTGCGAAATGTTAAGCTTAAAGCTTTATATTTCACAAACATTGGCCCTTACGGACCCCCTCAGTTGGTGCTGACATCTCTTTGAGGCGCGCGTGGAACACAACGCGCCGTCGACCCGGGCCTGGTCCTTATCGGACGGCGAGTTACCCATTGCTCACCGTCCGCAAGCCAGCGCCTACGGTGGTCGGAAGTCAGCTCGTGACTCCCGACGTCCGGGGCGTCTCCTGCGGCGACTAGGGGCGCGAGGGCGCGAATCTTGTCTCTCCCTCACGCGTTCCGCCTCCTCCCGGGCGTTTCCTCCCACTTTATCCTGAACAGGAACCTCCCGAAACAACCATGACCTGTGAGGACATGCGTCAGGCGGAAGGTGAGGACGCCGTGGCGCCTCTCTAACCACTCCTCAAAGAGGGGACTTATCGCCACAATTGTGGCGTGCCCATTCTGAAACCCCTGCGTTGAAATTTTTCGTCGATTAAGAATTAAAACAAAAATCTGCTGTTTCATAAAAAAGTGCAATGCCTACGCGGTCAAAATGTATGGAACAGCAGATTTTTATTTTCACGTCGCTGTCTCTGCCACCCTGTCTATGCAACTGCGTCGAAAAAGTTCGATCCTAGGAACAGGCATTTTTAATAAATATTGTATTTATTTGTATTATTATTATGTTCAAAAAATTAATAATTTTTTTTAACGACATCATTCAAGTTTCGAACATTTTGTACTCAAAAACTAAAGTGGGCAGAAAAAAACACGGTTTCCTTATGGGAAATAACACTCAACATTTTTTACTATTACAATCAGAGTAATCCCGTATGTCCGTAGGTGATAGGGAGTAGGCAACGACGAGGAACTAAGGCCGTAACTACGGACTTCGTGCTTAGGGAGTAGCCCCCCTGGTACCACAGATGTGATGACGTAGACTTGTGTCACCCACGTGACCACTGGGTCTCGGAATGCTATACCTGGCGAAGTATATTAATAAACCATGCTTCGTACCAAGTTAATTTTAGAAAGCGTTGTGGAGTGAAAGAAATGGCAGTTTTATGGATTAAGAAAAGTTTATTGAGAGTCTGTCCAAAGGGGAGTCTTTGGACACAGAAAGGATTGGCTCTCATAAGAACTCTTAGTCGTTATAGTATTGATATTTGGCTCTATTGACTAATGAGTTTGCCGATCTCTGCCCTAGGTACCTACCCAAAACAGACTGTGTGTGTGTGTAAATACTAAGGTATTTACACTGTGACACTCTGTTGTGGTTTTCCGCTTGAAAGTCTCTGTTGGAGCATTATCCACCGAGCCAGACTTACAGACCTACATATAAATCAACTCTACTGGCATTTTCCTACACATGTCAGTCTGCTTAAGCGCCAGGATAGCGGTCTCAGTTCATAGTTCTTTCCTGAAACCAAATAGAGCAACCTCAGACCAAATCTAAGCCAAGACATAGCGCTGGGAACAATTCAGTGAAGCATCCCAAAACTACACCTCCGCTCTGTGCATAAGTGCACACATGTTTACGAAACCGGCCTCACGTCACTGTTGACGGCGCTATGTCTTGGTTTTTTTATTTGGTCTGTGAAAGTAATATACAATTTTAAATATTCACTAAGCCGGCGCTCAAGCAGATTATCAAATACCTGCCCAATTAATATACCTATGTATAGTGGCCAAAGAAATGAACCTGTATCAGAGTTTTGTCCGCTATGTCGCCCCACGCTTTCCATAGGCTTATTTTCTTCATAAAGTAAGTTATGACGGATACAAAACGCACAGAACATTACTAGAACCTGCAGGGTATTTGTGTAACACACACATAAACATGACAATTGATCGCAGTTGGTTTCACCCACGTTATTAACGTTGTTGCAGACGAATGGACTAGCAATATCCTTCAAAAGTCACGGATTGTGATTTAAGGTACTACGCAATTATAGTGCCGGTATACGTGAGGTCCCGTATGTAACCGATGCTCGACATGTAGCCCATCGTGACCTCCCGACTTACGTCTCGACAAACCATTAACCACTTTCTTCACCTCCTTTCCAGCATCCGCCGCCGCCGCTCCAGCACCACCACCTCCACCCGCAGCACCAGCTGCAGTCCCAGGTAGGCCCGGTCTAGAATTCATCTTACTAGTTTGTTTCCAGACACTCTTAAAATTTCTTATGTTCGTGGCTCTTGACTTTTAACACGTTCAGTGCTGGGAGCCCTCCTGGCAGAGAGCTCATTATAAATGTAGGTTTTTCTTACCGAATACTGCATTATAAACTGTGAAAATAAAATTGTATATATATTGTACGATTGTATATTTTAACAAGTTTTATTAGTGAGTATATGCGTTGATTTTAAAATACAAGTATTCTTATATTTAAAAAAAAAATTGTGTCAGGATGCCAGTATTTCGTGTCATGCTCTGCCACAGAGCCACCATTTTAGAAACCGATCAATTATATCTTAAAATAATGTACGTTAAACGAACATAATGTACGTATACCGTTATCCGCTGTACGTGCATTAGGTAATGGTAATGATACGTAGGCTGAGTGCCAAAAATACCGCCCCAAGTCCCGACGGCTTACCTGGAAAAGCCTGGGTTCTGGCCTTAGAGGCTCTCGGGCCTCGACTTCGGGGGCTCCTAAGCGCATGCTTGGAGAGGGACCAGTTCCCACTTCGTTGGAAGACGGGGAAACTGGTCCTCATCAAGAAGCCGGGGCGCCCGGCGGACTCTCCGTCCGCTTACCGGCCCATCGTGCTGCTCGATGAGGTGGGCAAGCTCTTTGAAAGAGTAATTGCAGACCGCCTTGTCGGGCAGCTGGTGCGAGTGGGGCCGGATTTGGCGGAGAGCCAGTTTGGTTTCCGCAAGGGGCGCTCTACGGTGGATGCCATCATGCGCGTTCGAGCCCTCACGACGGGGGATGCTGTTGCCCGGGGTGGGGTAGTCTTGGCGGTGTCTCTTGACATCGCCAATGCCTTCAATACCCTGCCCTGGAGTTGCATTAGGGAGGCACTCCGGTATCACCGGATGCCGACCTACCTCTGTCGAGTGGTCGAGGCCTATTTGACGGACAGGGCCGTCATCTAACCCGGTCGCCACGGAGAGTGGAACCGGCGAGAGATGTCGTGAGGTGTCCCACAGGGATCGGTCCTGGGGCCGCATATGTGGGACATCGGCTACGACTGGGTGCTGCGCGCCGACCTCCCTAGCGGCGTCAGCGTGGTTTGCTACGCTGACGACACGCTGGTCCTGGTGCAGGGGAGGTCGCATGAGGCGGCGGCCGAACTAGCGACACGTTGGGTTGCGACAATCGTCGAAAGGATCCGGCAACTGGGACTCGAGGTGGCCTTGCACAAGTCCGAGGCCATGTGTTTCTATGGTCCTCGGAACGCGCCACTGTCGGGTTCCCAGATTACGGCGGGAGGGGTTCACATCGGTGTCGAGTCGACGATGAAGTACCTGGGACTCGTCCTCGACAGCCGGTGGAACTTCGTGGAGCACTTCCGACGTTTGGCTCCCAAACTGGATAGGGCTGGGGCTGCTTTGAAGCGGCTCCTGCCCAACCTGGGGGGTCCAAAACGCCTCCTGCCGAAGGCTTTACGCGGGGGTCGTACGGTCCATGGCCCTTTACGGGGCACCGGTGTGGGCGCGTTCATTGAGACTGCGACCGACCCGGCGGTTGAACGCGTCCCAAAGGGGTATGGCCATCAGGCTGGTCCGGGGATACCGCACGGTCTCCCGTGAGGCGGCGAGCCTCCTTGCCGGACTACCGCCATGGGATCTGGAGGCGAAAGTCCTCGCGCACATGTGGGAGTTGCGCGAGGAGGCGAAACGCCGGGGTGTAACTCCGCTGCCGCGAGAAATCACGGCACAGCGGACAGAGCTCCGGCGGGATCTCATGGCGGCATGGAGTGTGCGATTGTCGCAACCCAGCGCTGGGCACGCCACAATTGCGGCGATAAGTCCCCTCTTTGAGGAGTGGCTTGAGAGGCGCCATGGCGTCCTCACCTTCCGCCTGACGCAGGTCCTCACCGGACACTGTTGTTTCGGGAGGTTCCTGTTCCGCGTAAGGCGGGAGGAAACGCCCGGGTGTCACCACTGTGTGGATCGCCCGGAGGACACGGTGGAGCATACGGTGGAGGTCTGCCCGGCTTGGGCGGAGCACCGCCATGTCCTCACGGAGGCGATCGGCGGCGGCGATCTCTCGCGTCCGGCCCTGGTTCAGGCCATGGTTCGGAGCGAGAGTGCATGGGAGGCCGTCACCTCCTTCTGCGAAGCAGTTAGGTTCGCGAAGGAGGAGGCGGAGCGCGCGAGGGAGATGCAAGCTGCACGCCCTCGCGGCCCTAGTCGCCGCAGGAGACGCCCCGGGCGTCGGGAGTCGAGAGCCGACTTCCGGCCACCGTAGGCGCGGGCTTGCAGATGGTGAGCAATGGGCAGCTCGCCGTCCGATAAGGACCAGGCCCGTGTCGACGGCGCGTTGTGTTCCACGCGTGCCTCAAAGAGATGTCAGCACCAACCGACGGTGTCGAAAGACCAATGCCTGCTGGGGTTGCGGGTTTGTCCGAAAGGGATAACGCGGCCCCGGCACACAGGCAACGGAAGGAACACGGGTGGGTTTTAGTCAGTAAAAGTCTGACACACCCTCTCGCTCTGCCCAGAGCGGGAGAAGTCATTTGATGATTTCCCAACCGAAAAAAAAAAAAAAAGGTAATGGTAATGATAAAATAGATATTTATTGTGGCTCTGCTGCAGAGCATACTCTCTAGCAGAGCCACACAGAACATGTACTCAGGAAAGATAAACGCTACTGTTTTTTGATGAAAACTGTTGTACGAATGGTGTTTAATGCGTACGTGTTGAAAAATATCCTTATTATACAGTGGTTTTATTTATTTTAACTTTACAAAAATGTTCATAGAAACTGCCTGGTTATTTTGTGTCAGCAAAATGTTCTGTAGCCATTGCTATATTTGTGATTAGGCGCACAACTATAAATATTATGAACGAGGAAAATTAGCATGTTATTTATTACATATTATTACTAGATTTATTTACTTTTCGCATGTGATATATATAAATTATATTCAACCTATTTTCAATGGTTTCATTTAAAAAAAAATCAAATTTAAAAACAAACTTATCAAATTAAAATTATGAAGCGCGCACAATGCTTTTCAGTGTGCTTAGAAGAACAAAAAGCAGCATTTAAGGACTTTAAATACCTACTTATTTAAAAATGTAAAAAAGGTTGCCATCGAGTGAGCGACATCTAAAAGGAGGAGGTTGACAACCTCCTCCTTTTAGATGTCGGTTAAAAAGGGCTTTTGGTGTCATACGAAACTACAAATTCCTACTTATTTCCTTAAAAACACTACCCTCACTCGATGGCAACCTTTTTTACATTTTTAAATAAGTAGGTATTTAAAGTCCTTAAATGCTGCTTTTTGTTCTTCTAAGCACACTGAAAAGCATTGTGCGCGCTTCATAATTTTAATTTGATAAGTTTGTTTTTAAATTTGAAAAAAAAAATAATGAAACCATTGAAAATAGGTTGAATATAATTTATATGCACATGCGAAAAGTAAATAAATCTAGTAATAATATGTAATAAATAACATGCTAATTTTCCTCGTTCATAATATTTATAGTTGTGCGCCTAATCACAAATATAGCAATGGCTACAGAACATTTTGCTGACACAAAATAACCAGGCGCTTTCTATGAACATTTTTGTAAAGTTAAAATAAATAAAACCACTGTCTAATTAGGATATTTTTCAACACGTACGCATTAAACACTATTCGTACAACAGTTTTCATAAAAAAACAGTAGCGTTTATCTTTCCTGAGTACATGTTCTGTGTGGCTCTGCTAGAGAGTATGCTCTGCAGCAGAGTCACAATAAATATCTATTTTATCATTACCTAATGCACGTACAGAGGATAACGGTATACGTACATTATTTTCGTTAACGTTCATTATTTTAATATATAATTGATCGGTTTCTAAAATGGTGGCTCTGCGGCAGAGCATGACACAGTATTTCAGGTGTGGAAAACCATTTTCACGGTTACAATTAATATTAAAAAAAAAAAAGTTTGCAATTTTTTCGCTCTGATCCCGAGAGATCAGAGCGAGTTATTAAATTTTTCTTAATTTTTATATTGTTTATCTTTTCGCGTCCAGTACATGAAAATAGATACTACGGGATACTACGTACCCCCAGAGATACTACGTATAGCGACAAAACCCCTAAAAACACTATTTTATTTCGTTTTACAGTGTTTTATAACACGGTTTCAAACATAATGCCATTGATCGTCCGCGAGGGTTTAGTTTAGCGCAAACGTAATGCTGGTGACCCTCCCGGAGGATTCTCTTCCAATATGTATGGCGGCATGGCGTATGAGCTCTTTGAAAAGTGGGTGGAGTCGAAAGTGTTAAAATGATTTTTGGTTTGCCTATCTACAGTATACCCAACATTGTTCGAATACTCAGCACAAGAATTTAAATATTTCTAAAAACAATTAAGTAAATCTTTGCAAGAGGAGCTAACTATTCCGGATCTCTTGCCACAAATAGGTCCTAATTGTCTACTACATCTACAGTTCGCGTCAAATAACTTTGCCGCTCTGAAGTAGGCTACAAATGACCGCGCAATAATCAATCTTATATAGGAAACAGTAGCGCGCATGCCAGCGCGCATGCGCAGCCTTACTTCAGAGCGGCAAAGTTATTTGGCGCGAACTGTACACGTTTGTACATTGTAGTGGCCCCTGCGGTGGCTGCGGCACCGGGCGAGAAGGTCTTCGCCAGCCCCATGGCGAGAAGGCTCGCTGCTCTTAAGAATATAAGACTGGAAGGTAAGAAATACATTATCATGCAGATTTCAGTGTTTTAGGGAAAATTGCCACTACCACTATGTAATCAATTCGGTGTCCATCCTTATTGTAGAGTTACGAAATTCTGCTTATTGCCACCGACTTCCGAAATCAAAGTTATTTTTCACTTTGTACTGCTTTTTTGGAAGTCGTTTTTTTTTTGTTTAAATGTTTTTACATTGTTCACGTTTTAGTTGTGGTACCTACCTACCACACACAAATTCGTATACCACTACTTCATATTTAAATACCAGTGACAGGAAATTATTATAACATCATCAGCGAGTTGAACTCGCGTGGTGAGGGTTCCGTCTGTAAGATAAATATGTAATTACCATGTTTTTTATCCCAAGATAATAACTTATCCCAAGAACAAACTTAACGTTGTAGTTGAAAAACATGTTCCCCCATACATTCCAACTGTACTTAAATGTAAGTTTGTACGCACAATATTGAGATATTTACCAAGTTATTTTAAGACCATAGACTTTTTATAGGTGTTCTTGTAATCAGTGGCGTGCCGTTTTTTTTTTTATGCGCATCCGTGTTCCTTCAGTTGGCTGTACATTGCCAGGGGCCACGGTATCCCTTTCGGACTTGCCCGCGACCCCGGCATGCATCGGTCCAAACGGACCCTTTCCGTTGTGCTGACATCTCTATGGGGCGCGCGTGGAACACAACGCGCAGTGGACCCGGGCCTGGTCCTTATCAGACGGCGAGCTACCCATTGCTCACCGTCCGCAAGCCCGCGCCTACGGTGGCCGGGAATCGGCCTGTGATTCCCGACGCCCAGGGTGTCTCCTGCGGCGGCTAGGGGCGTGTGGGTGCGACATTTGCCTCTCCCTCACGCGCTCCGTCTCCTCCTTCCCGAGCATTACTGTTTCGCAGAAGGAGGTGACGGCTTCCCACGGCCTCTCGCTCCGTACCATGGCCAAGACCACGGCCGGACGCGAGAGATCACTGCCGCCAATCGCCTCCACAAGGACACGGACCCCGCCCAAGCTGGGCAGACCACCGTATTCTCCGACGTGGCCTCTGGGCGATCCACACAGTGGCGACACCCGGGCGTTTCCTCCCGCCTTATGCGGAACAGGAACCTCCCGAAACAACCGTGTCCGGTGAGGACCTGCATCAAGCGGAAGGTGAGGACGCCGTGGTGCCTCTCTAGCCACTCCTCAAAGAGGAGACTTATCGCCGCAATTGTGGCGTGCCTAGGAGTCAAAATTAGGGCAAGCCGAGACAAATAAAAAAATACATTTTATCATTATTGCACGGCGGAGCTCTTCGAGTTAATTCATATTACACTCGGTCGCAAAGTCGCAACAGTCGCTATGGGCAAATTATTACAATGAATTCGGCTATTAGATGGCGCACAAATAATTGATTGATTTCTGATTTCCAACTACACATTATTTACGATGTTGATAATAATTATAATTACTCACAATGTAAACAGCCTTCCGCGTCTTTACAACAGATTGTCTGTAAAACTCAAAGTATTTACCTTTCCGAGTAAGGATTGCACACACTTTAGTCCTTCACAAGGAACAATTGCATGCGTTTCCGAATTCATTCGAATGATAAGAAACTTTTTAATCACTTCAAAACAAAGGTTATCACAGTAAAAACAAATCACAAAAAAAAGTGCGCCAGTAGCCGCTCAAAACAAATTTGAACAACATGATTGAAGTTGTATCATTCTATAGAAATTCACGCACTGCGCAGCGTCTTGCGCAGCGTCTTGCGCAGCGTCTTGCAACGACATACTTGCTTTACTCCTACTCCTACTATTCATAATCAAACACACGATTCGTTCTATTCATAAAAAAATCAAAAGCCGGGCTAAAAATTTGATCAATTTGCGAAATAAGTACATACTAATGGTATCAAAGACCTCGTTTATGTGACCCCAGTAAATTCAATTGAAGAACTAAGGGAGAGAATAACAGATGCGGCGGACCTAATGAGGGCAACAATCACATCAAGAATCACAAAAACCGAAGTGAGGAAGCGAATAAGAACATGTATTCGAAACCGAGGACAGCACATAGAACAAGATGTGAAATGTGTGTAATTAAAGTTTTTAAATTGATATTGATTAAAAATAAATAATAATGTTCACGAAATTGTTTAATTTGATTTTCCGAATAATCACCTTTTTGTGAGGATCACGCTTTCCTGTACTAAATCAAAATCGATTTTCATAATGTAGTCCATGACTTTGTATTAACTTTCAAACCTTTTTGAATAGCTGATAATACAAGGATATTTTAATATTAATTTGTACATCAAGCGTAGTAATTTTTTTTGCACTATACAACATTTTGTATGAAGTAATAGCAAAAATTACAAAAAAAAATGTTTGATTAGTGATATTTGCCAAGGTTTTAGGCATTTTTGAACTTTTAATTATTAACAAAGATCTGCTACGGTATCAACTATGATAATAACTTAAATTTCAGTACAGTCGCGCCGGAAATCATTATTAAATTGGTTTCAAATGATTTAATCTGGGATTTTTCTTATAAAAACTAAAAATCTAACTAACTCAAAAACTACTGAATTTCGGTAGAACATTTTTGAACAATTTTCACACAAATTTGATAATTAAATTCAAACTGTTGGCTTTTCCTTTACCATGGAACGCCGTAACATTTAACCAGAGAAGAGATGTTGAGAGCAATAGGCATGCTGGAAGCGGGCTGATAACCAATCGTTATATCAAGATTGTGGTCTCTACCGGGACACTGGTGTGGTGGCTGAGCGGCACACAAGGAATATTCGAATAACCACCGCAAGGCAAGACCATGGCCCTTTACGGGGCACCGGTGTGGGCGCGTTCTTTGAGGCTGCGGCCAGCCCACCGGTTGAACGCGTCCCAGGCGGGACGCGAAAGTCTGGAGGCGAAAGTCCTCGCGCATATTTGGGAGTGGCGCGAGGAGGCGAAACGCCGGGGCGCAACCCAGTGCTGGGCACGCCACAATTGCGGCGATAAGTCCCCTCTTTGAGGAGTGGCTAGAGAGGCGTTTCGGCGTCCTCACCTTCCGCCTGACGCAGGTCCTCACCGGACATGGTTGTTTCGGGAGGTTCCTTCCGCATAAGGCGGGAGGAAACGCCCGGGTGTCACCACTGTGTGGATCCCCCGGAGGACACGGTGGAGCACACGGTCAGTGCCGGATTAAGACTACTTGATGCCCTAAGCAATCCACGCCTGTGGGCCCCCCTATTCACTGGTTAACTAGCATCGTTCTTTAAAAAAAAAAACATAGGAATTAATTTTGATTTTTTTATATGCGACTTGCGACTTTAACGTGCACTAAATTCGCGGACAATCATTTTTAATTAAGTTCAACGTTCTTAGCATATCTGCCTGTATATGTCGTGGCGATCCTAGAAATGATCATTTTGTGAAGTGTTCAACCATTTTGTGAAATATTCAATCATTTCATAAAATTGTTGTATTTTATGAAATAAAACATCGACCGCTGGTCACATCATGATGTTTTCCGTCCAGATCATTGAATACTCAATTTTGGACGATATGTTAAACGCACGTCTACTTCATGATGTGGCCAAACATTAGTGATCATAAATCGTTAAATAGCTAGATTATCCATGGGTACAGGCGTGGATATCGCCATGTTTTTGTTGCGCATCATGGCGGTGGCATACAAACAATTTAACAAAGAAGGGAAAACCACCCTACCACACAAAAAAAGTCGATGGGCTTTTCTTTTATTTCCAAATATGAAGAACTTGGAAGTAGCGCTCGCCGGCCGCCGCCGCGGCATCACTCGCTTAGCACGCTCGGCTCATGCGCGGTTGGTCGCAGTTCTAACCTATCCTAAGTCATTTGATCAGGGTACCACGAGCGGCGTGAACTTTTTTTTGAAGCTAATTTTATTGTTATGTTGCATTTCTCGTCGCTTGTGGCAGCCCTACCAAATATCAGCGGCCACCGAGCGATACTTCCAATTTGGTCGCAGTTACTTGGCAATTTTTACTACATCTTAAACCATGGATACCTACTCTACATTAATCATATGTCCAAACGTCGACTCTCATTAAAGATGTTTTCGTATAAGCGATGCGGTCAATTTTTACTGGCCATTTCACGAAACACAACCATTTGTTGAAAAGGTCGAAGTCGAACACTTCATGAAATGATCAATTCTAAAATCTGGCTACAACATAAATATATTAACTACTGATAAAGCATCGAGCATTTCCTGCTGCATTTTTTATTAAGTACTTTCAACAACGTCTCCCGCCGACAATACGCGCGGGTTTTCAAAATGTGCTTGCACCAATTTTTCCGGTGCTGTGTATGGTGCCCCCTGGGACGTGATGCCCTAAGCAATTGCTTAATTTGCTTATGGGCTAATCCGGCACTGCATACGGTGGAGGTCTGCCTGGCTTGGGCGGGGCACCGCCGTGTCCTTGTAGAGGCGATCAGCGGCAGTGATTTCTCGGGTCCAGGCCATGGTACGGAGCGAAAGGGCGTGGGAAACCGTCACCTCCTTCTGCAAAGCAGTAATGCTCGCGAAGGAGGAGGCGGAACGCGTTAGGAAAAAGCAAATTTCGCGCCCTCACGCCCCTGGCCGCCGCAGGACACGCCCTGGGCGTCAGGAATCGCCAGCCGATTCCCGGCCACCGTAGGCGCGGCCTTGCGGACGGGGAGCAATGGGTAGCTCGCCGTCCGATAAGGACCCTAGCCCGGGTCGACGGCGCGTTGTTTTCCACGCGCGCCAAGAGATTTCTGCACAATAGAAGGGCCTAGCAGACTAGGACCGATGCTTGCCGGGGTCAAGGGAAAGTCCGAAAGGGATACCTTGGCCCCTGGCAACGTACAGGCAACTGAAGGAACACGGGTGGGTTTTAGTCAGTAAGAGGCAAGACCGATTTTTGCAAATAACGGCAAAAAGACAACCTACTGCTACAGCTAGGCAATTGGTTTTGAAGTTACAGTCGGAGCACCAGGTGCTGGTGAGCGATCAAACTATAAGGAGGAGACTGCGTGAAGTCAACCTTCATGCTCGTAGACCACTTCGGATTCCAGCAATACGACGAGGCAATCGTGGACGACGATTACAATGGGCAAATTAACATTTGGCTTAAAACGATCGCCAATAAGCTAGAGTGTTATTCTCTGCTGAATCCCAGTTCGGCTTTCATCCAGATTCACGAAGAATACGTGTTTGGAGAACACCTGGACGTGAGAGCTGCCTGGGAAATCCCCAGGAAGTCCATTCATACCAAGGTGGAAGAGTAATGGTATGGACGCGAATACGCCTAGGCGGGAGAACCGACCTCGTTTGGGTTCACGGCAGGTTGGGGGCACGGTAACTGCTGCAAAATACCGTGACGAGGTACCGGAACCTAATCACCAAAAACAGCAGTTCGTTTTTTTGTACTTTGTTAACTTTTTGTAATTCTTCTTTAAACGTCTTTTTTTATTGTATTTAGATTTGTGTTCAATTTCCTATTGGTAGAGTTTAAAATACTGCGTATTTTGTTATAAGTATGTTATAATATTTTCTGAGAAGTTTCTTTTCAATACATAAATAACTCAAATATCCCTAGATTGTGTTGATGTGTGTACTATACTAATCAATACATTTTTATTTATTTTTACTTTTTAAAATATACATCAGATTTTATTTTCACGGTTTATAATGCTGTATTCGCTAAGAAAAACCTATGTGGAGGCATCTACATCGCCACATGCGAACTACGCATCAAAGACCTGACCCCAACTAGCAAAGTTATCCTATAAAGAAAGATTATAAGTTGTCACTACGAATAGCGTTCTTATAAAGGCATTTCGGTAGACTATTTAATTTATCGCATTTGCCAAGCCTTAGCATACTCAAGTACATTCGTTTTTATATCTCTGTCTTATAGTTCGCTACAAGACTGAACTCTAAAACATTAATAGGTCACATTTTCTAGTAATACTCGTAGCATTTCACAAGCGTAGATATTCTCAAGAGCATTTGCTTTTATAACTCAGTCTTGTAGTTAGCTACAAGATTTTTTTTAGGAATAAGTTTCCTATAATTGTTAACAGTAAAACTAAACAATACAGAATAATATTTTGATCCCATAGTAGCATTTTGTGAGAAAACAAGATATTATAACATACTTAGCTGAGATCACTATAAGTTTGCGCCGTTATAGTTTTGCTCAAGACTCTTTTAAATCTAATAGTACTTAGTAAGAGCGCTATTGGATCAAAAAAGCTTTTAAGCTACTAGATCAATAACTTTATTACTAAGCGTCAGCCATTTTGTTGAGATTCAGTTGTACCCCTTCGTCTTGAGAATAAGTTAAACATGAATTCAAGCGATTGGAAACGATTGAAAAGGAGTGGTGGTTACAGGAGAAAAGTGAAAAATAGGTATAAAGAATTAATGAAGCCAGGTTCTTCAGGGATAAAATCAACAGGATCAGGAATTAAATCAAGCACGTCAAGTGCAAAAGCAGGTGAAGTAAAAGAGGGTTCTGCGACCAAAAATATTTTTTGACTCCTAGCCCACATCTCAGAAAGTGAAGAAGATGAAAATTGGGAAGAAGAATATAAATCCAAAAAAATGAAAATTTAGTATTAGCAGGCATATTTCAAGGGAACCCTAATTTGTTTTTAAATGGAGGCGAGCTGTCTGGACTGATACTGCAACAAGTACTAATTTACCTACATTGTTTCTATAAAGTACTTAAAGAAGAGCAATTTTAAAACATGGCGAATATTCATAAGAATTGATGAAATATTTTATTTACAACAATATACTAATGAGCTATTTTTCAGAGGGGATTGTGAAACTAACTAAATTGCAGTACAGTCACGAGCACCAATATGTATCCACTTAGCAAAGTTCAAACGCGATTTTCTCGTGGAATAACGACTGCAACTTTGAGATAAGACCTATTTCATATTAGTGTGGGTTCCAAAATACTATGTTCGTAACAACATAAAATTATAATCACCACAGTAGGAGAAAATCACTTTTTAAAGTTGCTAAGTGTATACATATTGGTGCTCGTTATTGTGCACATTTACAGTAAAAATGAATTCCCCACGAGTTCATACACTATATTTACAATATATATTAGTAATTAATGTTCTACAATTATACAAAATAATAGTAATAGAAACTTACGTTTTTATTAAGATATTTACCACAAAACAAGCCGGAGCCACCAGCCGAAGCAACAACAAAAAATATACTTATAACTAGTAACTAAGCACATTACTAGTGTATTATAAACAAGATTGTTTTAGTAAGATACTTATGTCAGACACTAACAAGGGCGTTTGCGGTTGTAATTGTGTAGTCTCATATCATTATAGAAGCTATTGAGCTTCGTCAAGTATATTATAGGGCTTAGTAACATTTTAAATTTGATTATAAGATAGTTATAGAAATAAACGCTCCTATAACTGCGCCCAAATCCAGCTTTGTAGCATGATACAAGTTTCTTATAAGTAAATATAAAAGTAGTCTTGAGATCGTTTTAAGTACTGATTTTGCTAGTTGGGACGTCACACAACATCCTGAAGTCACACAAATCCTGCATCGCGCAATAAGAGTTTACCGCGCGATGGACATATATACAAGCTCCCGACTTCAATCTCTGGGCAGTTTCCCGCAAGACACGACACCCGCCTGGTCGGAGGATCCTCCCTTTTCTATAGAGGATGAGTGAACTTTACACCCTGTTCCCCATACCCCTAAACCTACATTTAAAATGAGCCATCCGCGAGGGCTCCCGGCATCCCATTTGCGACTAGGTGAACCCTCCAGGAGGGCTCCCGGCACTGAACGTGTTAAGGAACACTGAAAGTATTAAATATAAATAGTAAATACAGTATAGGACTACTTCGATTCGTTTTTCCGTAAAATGATAATTCATTTTACAAAAAAACCGGTCAAGTTCCTGTCGGACCACGCACAAACGCACAATTAAGGGTTCTGTAGTTGGAATGAATTTATCGCAAGAACAAACGTAACTTTGTATTTGAAAAACATGTTCTTCCATATGGAATGGATGGGGAACATGTTTTTGCAACCGCAAATGTAAGTTGGTCGATTATTACTAGTTAGCTTGTATAGCCTACTTAGCTGTGATAGTTTTCCTTTTAATTTCGTTATATACAGGGTGGCAGGGATATCGACGCGAAAACTGATACCATTGATTTAGTACATGATTCTGAACCCTCGACTTAAACTTGACCGCGTAGGTTTTGCACTTTTTTATGAAACAGCAGATTTATATTTTAATAATCGACAAAAAATTTCAACGCTGGGGGTTCAGTCAGGGATGCAGCGACGAAGTGTATTATAATAATTTACAATCACATGAATGTATGCCTCTATTCTGATGACATGAAATAAATTAGGTACACACCTACTGAGTCATTACTGAGTATATTGTGAGATGTATCAGTACTTATTATTAACTATGCGAGAGTTTTTTTTTCCATTGCATTTAATTATGAATTAAAACTAGTGTTTAGAAAGGCCTTTTTTGGTTTTAAACGATTTTATTCTGCCTTCAAATTATAAGGCTCAGATATCTTATTTCATGCCATCAGGAAAAGGCTCCGGCCTGTACAACTCACTGAAGAGTACGGACTTGTCAGCCGCGGGTGCAGCCGCGCCTGCCGCCGTAGGCACGCCCGCGGCGGCTGCGGCGCCCGCGGTGGCTGCGGCGCCGGCGCCGGTGCCAGGAGCCAGCTTCGTGGACATCCCGCTGACTAGCATGCGCGCCACCATCGCCCAGCGGCTCACGGCCTCGAAGCAGACCACCCCGCACTACCAGCTGACAGCCACCGTCAACATTGAGAAGACCATGGCGATGAGAAAGCGCGTCAACGAAAAGCTGGCTGCTGAGAAAGCTGATGTTAAGGTAGTAGGAACACTTTTTAGGGTTCCGTAACTTTCGCAGTCAAACAAAAACCCTTATTTATACCCTTATTCTTAGAAGTATCACATGGTATACGAATACGACCTTCAATAATTAATTCTGACAAAAGTCGTTGAAAATACCATTCATTGAGTAGGTACCTACTTGAGTAATAATGTAAGAAACGAAAAATACTTATGGTCAGGTGGGGTAAGTACAAACACCAACACACATAACTGCCCCATACTTCAACACCATTTTATCTGACATAACGTAATAGAGAGACTAACATTTGACGCAACACAATTATGAACCCTAGCCAGTGGCTGAGCATTTCGTCGGATAATTAACAAATCGGGCAAAATCGGCAAGAGTCGTTTCTTTTCGTTTTACCTTAATGCGACGACATTTAGACATCATATTTCTTATACTAATAATAAAGCTGAAAAGTTTGTTTGTTTATTTGTTTGAACGCGCTAATCTCTGAAACTACCAGTCGGATTTGAAAAAATATTTTTGTATTAGATATCCCTATTTTTGCGGAAGGGAGGCTATTTACCATCACGCTACGACACTTAGGAGCCGAGTAAAAAGAAAAAAGTCAGAAATAACGCTAAGCGAAGTAATACCGCGGACGATGCGATGCAACGGGGTGGGACGGGGGAACAAGAAATTTTACGCAGATGAAGTCGCGCGCAGTAGCTAATGATATTAACTCATCCAACCCCAAAAACCTAGCCTTATTTATTCTTCCACTTGACGTATAAGGCAAAGCTTCTCCATAACGTTCGTTTTTCCGCCTGTATAATATTTTTCGACCATGCTTATCTGATTTGAAAGTCTTTTCGTTTTCAAATAGCAACTATATTATTAATCCAGTCAAAATTATAGTATTGAACGCAAAAAGCTATTCTGTCGTCTTTGTGCGCTAGTGTGAGTAAAATTTTTCGGGCTGCTATATGTCGCTGCAGACCCCCTTCATTAAGGCAACGACGAGGTCTATAAAGTTAAAGATTACTTAGACGACAGAAATGCTTGGGACTAATTAAGCTACTCCAATTTACCTCAAACAACAAACAAGTGTTTTAGAATCAAAGACTACATGATAATATATGAGCTCATATAATTGTTTGGTTTATTTTATTTGACTGTAAGTCAATTTAGTTTTCATTTATTGTTGACATAATCTACTCATTAAAATGTTTTATTTTATGAGTTGTATTGCAATTTGTAATGTAAATTATTTTTTGCATAAGCACTATTTTAAAGAATCAAGTTTTCCAACTGAACAGACAGCTGTGCCGCTGGGGAGTTTGTTGCGTCACTTCTTCTGGAAGTGGTGAAGGGTGGGCGTTTTTGGGGGACTGTCCTATGTAATTTTGACGTTCGAAAAGTGCGAGTATATACGTAGGTTTCCACTCGGCTACACCAGAGGAGGTTACCTTACGGTTCATCCTTCTGGTCTAAACAACAGGACCACATCCTTCCGGAACCGTAATATTTTTAACAATTTCTTCCTTGTCCATGCAGTAGGGATAACCCTTTTTTTTTTCTTGATGGTGGGAAATTATCAAATAACTTCTCCCGCTCTGCGTGGAGCGGGAGGACGTGTAAGACTTTTACTGACTAAAACCTACCCGTGTTCCTTCCGTTGCCTGTGTGCCGGGGCCGCGATATCCCTTTCGGACAAACTCGCAACCCTGGCAGGAGTAGGGATATATCCCTAACAATACCCATTCTTATGATATTGAATTGCGGGATGGAGGCAGTGTATAATTATGTTGTATTAAATGGTTATTATATAAAAAACTGTTTGCGTCCTGATGCCATTTAAACTCGACTGACACATGATTTTTACCTAAATGTTTGATCCCATCGAGGTGTATGTTAGTGTCGTTATTTATCGTCAGGAACATACCAAACTTAACTGGTTGTAACACAGTGCCTGAAGTTTGACCATTCTTAAGGGAAACGCGGACAATATACAGTGGATTATCCGTGGCTGTATAGGTAAGTCTGCCGATTAAATTCTTTGCTATCTTAAGGGGGATATTAGAAGTGGTAGGGGGTGAGCCAGCAACACTTTTTCGGTTTGAGGTCTCTGTATCCATAATGGGGTCATGCGTGAGTATTTGGATGTTATGGGGGAGTGTAACAGTTAATACAGGGGAAAGTTCAAAAGGTTAATTCGGAGGATCTGGGTTAGGCGGCTTTTTGGAGTTAATTTTGAACGATAATGGTTAAAAAGCTGGACAATAGGGATGATAAGTAAAACATTTTTTTTTCTACGTCTTTGAGATTATAACAAAATATTGGACACGTTTTTATTCTTTTTTTACGTAATCTAAAGATTACGGCGATACATTGAGGTAAAATGTGTGACGACGTCACGAGTATGTAGATTTTATACGTACTAGTGACGTATCGACCCCCACTCCAAAACCTAAAATGCGTTTTATCTAAGTAGTTTTTTATTAATATGATTAAGCAAAAAATACGTGTCTAATATTTTTTTATTATCTGACTGATGGACTAATTAGAATTTCATTTTTTTTACCCAGGCATCATCCCTATTATAATTAAAACTAACCTTACACAAAGAACACAAACACAAATAATAATCTCGATTTAAGTTCACACTAGTAAAAACTAATAAAATCTAAAAAAAATCGTAACACAAACAAAGCACGTGAAGCACTACTCTCGGAAGAAAACCCTATTATTACTTAAAAAACAGTAAAAATGTTTACTTTGTCAGTACCCTAATTGCGTAATACACGATCAATCAGAATCTGGATCGTTTTAAAACAGATTGCTAATCCATTGCTTCATAACTTAGAAAAAAAAACTGCTCAACAACGTAAATAACGCAATGAAAACACTACTAGTATGTCGGTGCGACTCTAGGACAAGACCTCGAAATCTATCCTTGTGCAGCGTGGTGAGATGAGACAGAGTGATGTTATCTCCTGTCGAGAGGATGTCTTCAAGGTTCTAGACTGAAAAGGGATTGCCATCAACTTCAACGGCAACTACGTCACTTACCTTCGGTTTGTCGACGATATAGTAGTCATGGCTGAGATAGTCTCAGCCATGACTACTATATCGGAGGACCTCAGTACAATGCACGATGATCTCAGTAGAGCTTCCGAAAGAGAAGGTTTTAAAATGAACTTGCCCAAAACTAAGCTGATGTCTAATGCTCATATAACACCCACCCTCATGAAGATAGGAAAACGTACACTCGAAGCTGTGGACACCTACGTTTACCTAGGACAAACTGTCCAGTTAGGTTGGTCCAATTTCGAGAAAGAAGTCAATCGTCGAATCTGAGTGGCAGGGCAGTGTTCGTGAAGCTACGCAATATCTTCTCGTCTCACATACCGCAGACGTGATCAGTGCGTTTTGCCAGTGATAACCTATGGAGCTGAAACGTGGTCGGTCACAATGGGCCTCATTAGAAGGCTGAATAAAAGTCGTCCAAAGGGCAATGGAGAGGGCTATGCTTGGAGTTTCCTTAACAACGTGATCGAATCAGACATGAAGAGATCGGCAGGAGAACCAAGGTAACCGACATAACCCGAAGAATTGCCAAACTTATATGGCAGTGGGCAGGGCACATTGCTGGCAGAACAGATGGCCGATGGGGCTGAAATGTTCTGGAGTGGTGACCGCGTACCGGACGACAAAGCATTGGAAGGCCTCCACCACTGAGCGGAGATGTATCATATTCGTATGGCGCGATCGAAGCGGAGATGTGAGCTGTTCCTCGTAACCCGACGACGACGCCTATTTCCAATCAATACAAGGCCAGAATGCAGCCATAGGAAACTGCTCGCGTATACATTGTAATGCTGTTTTTAAATCTGTGATAACAATGAATTTAATTTTGCGTACTGCCCGTGTAAACGTATAGTTGGTAACGTGGACGCCCGAGTCCTGGTTCCAAACTATACTACATCACTTACTCTTGACATGAGTTGTAATATTATAGATTAAAAAATAAAAAATAAGTGAACTGGGTGAAATGGAACAGATAACGGAATATGAAATGGTTTAGGTTAGGTTAGAACCAACCGTGCGCTAGCCGCGCGAACGTAGTGAGTGGTGCCGCGGCAGAGCGGCCGGCGAGCGCTACTTCCAAGGTGTTCCCAACCAGGCAAGCTATTTAGCGCAAGGTGCATTACGTCGCAAACAAGTTGAATACTAGTTCACAATTTGTCGCAATCTATACACGATTAGTCCGTATGCGTACTGGCACTGTATATTTTGGTTAATTAGCACTACGACATATACGCGAGTATTTGCGTACTACTCTTTTATAGATTGGAAGACCTTAGTAAAAAAGTGATTTCCAATCTATACGCGATTAGTTTCACACCCTTGCGTTCTGGCCTTGTATAGAATGGAAAGACGCGACGACGACGGCGCGCAGTGGACACGAGATGAGATGTGAGCGGTGTACAGTGAGCGGCACCGTAACAGATCCACTCTAGCCAGCATTCTCCGCTCTAGCCAGCACACATCTCCGCTCCAGTCTAGCCAGTACGCATCTCCGCACAGCTTCGGTGGAAACACCCTAGCTGAAAAACATCTCTTCTCGACTCCACTTCGGATATCTCTGCTTTGGTAGAGCCTTAGAGCGGAACTGTACCTATAGTTCATCTTTATTGTCTAATGTTGGATGTTTCACATACCTTTTCGTTACCTCACCTGACCTTAATCTTTTTTAATAAGTAGGAGAAACTTCACAGAATTGATGGGTGACAGTAATTAGGTACCTACTAATTCTCTAGACAAGACGGTGCTCTTTATAGTATGCAAATTTTCAGCTTTCAATGAATGACTTCATAATAAAGGCGGTTGCTGCGGCTTGTAAGCGAGTTCCTGACGTCAACGCTCACTGGATGGAAACTTTCATTAGACAGTAAGTTCATGCAGAGGCGGCTCTAGCCCATGTAGCGCCCGTGTGCAATCAATACCCTGGCGCCCTCTAGCAGTGGCGGACTAAGCCTGACGGGGGCCCGGGGCTTTAAAACGAAATGCCCCCCCCACCCAAGGATGAACGTTGAAATATTTAGCACACTGCCGAAAAGGATAGGTTTTCTTTTGACCATTGACCATTGTACAGACTTTGTGGACAACAGAAAAGCTATAACCCGGGGAAGTTACGCCGAATTTTAGGCTAACTTTGTATTAATTTAAAACAGCGATTTTTTTCATTTAACACTGTTATAAGAAGTCTTGATGGATATAATTCATTCCGCACAACTAAATATATAAATACAGCTGGAGGTGTCATAATTTATGTAAAGGAATGCCAAGAAGTCGTAAGTGAGCCGAATATAGACAATGCAAACTGCCTTATGATTCGTCTTGGTGGCTCTATTAATCTATTCGGCATTTACCGATCCCCTTCTTTTAATAGTTTAACAAATTTCTTATCGTCACTAGATGACTACTTAAGTCAAATAAAATCGAAATTGGTACTGTTAATCACAGGAGATTTATACATTGCCATACTCGCGGACAACCCTAGTGGAGACAACGCCGAGTACCAATGCTTAATGGCACAGTATGCACTGTTACCTGCGATCACAAAGCCAACCAGAGGAAATACCTGCCTTGATCATGCTTACGTAAAAGGCTGTGGCTCAGTGATTGGTATCGTTGCTAAATCTTCGTTGACAGATCACGATATTGCTATGGTTGAAATCAATACTAAAACGGAAATAAATACATACGAAAGGTTATCCAAAACGTTGACTATGAAAAACTGCAATCAACCTACAATCTTGACAACGAAGATTGGTCTCCTGTCACTTGTAGTCAAGACATCAATGAAACACTCAAAGCCTTTGAAGATATCCCACCTCAAGAAATACCCAAAAACTCTTAAAAGTTTATAATGAAGCCCTGGATTACACCCGGTTTGGTGCGTTGCATGCGTTTTAAAGATAAACTACACTTGCAAGTCAAACTAGACCCGAATAATGAAACACTAAAACTTTCTTACGCGAGGTATAGGAACTTCCTGACCGATCTTAGAAAAGTAAGGAACAATAATTACAACAGTAGACAACTGCAGGAAAATCAACAACCCTAAAAAATTATGGAGTTCTATTAAAAACATAACCGAGATGCCAAAGAAAAAAAAGTGCTCCTCCACTAGAACTAATGACCTCCACTGGATCCATCAAGGAATCTTTGAACCACTGCAATAGTTACTTTGCATTAGTGGGAAAAACCCTTGCAGACCAGACATTGCAAAATCTGTCCACGACTGAAGAGTTTTTAGCCGCAAAAATCTGATGTGGAGTATCAATGAGTAACTCCATATTTTTGGCACCTACTGACGCACACGAAGTGGACAGAATCATTCTTAATTTAAATAGCGAGAGCGCCCCAGGAATGGACGGATACAGGGCAACACTAATAAAATACATAAGGCACCCAATTTTGGAGCCTTTTACGCACATTTGTAATCTAAGCCTAATGTCAACAGGAGTCTTCCCGGACAAGTGGAAAACTGCCTTGGTGTTTCCAATCCACAAGGTTGGGCCAAAAGGCACTCCTGATAACTACCGACCAATATCCTTGCTCAGCATCTTCTCTAAAATACTCGAGATAATAATTAACAAACGTATCGTGAAGTTTATCGAGGGAAATAACTTATTATCGGATCGTCAGTTTGGCTTTATACAGGGAAGATGCAAGGAAAACGCTGTCAAACTCCTAACCAACATTGTTTCTGGATACGTTGACCGAGGCCGGCGATGAGGTATTCTTAGATCTCGCAAAGGCATTCGACACAGTTTCGAACCGGATACTAAAGATAAAGAAGATAAAGAAACCTAACGGATCGAACCTAACGCTACCTACGTAACGGATCGCCGGCAGTGTGTTAGAGTCGAAAATCAGACGAGTGATGAATTGGGTGTTTCTTTCTGTGTACCGCAGGGTAGTCTTCTGGGGCCGACTTTATTCACAATTTACATTGATGACATTTTAAGAAATGAAATTCCTAACGCTGACTTGATGTGTTATGCTGACGATACAGTTATAATTTTTCACGGTGCCGACGGGAAAGAAGTACACGAAAAAACCGAGTCTGGAATGAGCAGGTTAGCTAATTGGTTGGATTCAAATTTACTCACGCTCAATGAAAAGAAAACGAAGTATTAATGTTTATTTTAGAAATTTCTGTATATTGTTTACGAATTTTCAGATAAGATTCTATGAGATTTAATATATTGCCTCTAATGCCATAAGCTTCCAGTTTACGCAGGAGAATATCATGATTAACATAATCGAAAGCCTGGGTCATATCGCAGTAAATGGAATATACAAATTAACAACCTTACCTATCTATGTCCTTTATAATCTCGTCTACTTATTCGCCAATAGTTTATTAAGATCTTTTTATTAACCGGTAATTTTAGTACTTGCGCCGTGTGGTCTGACAGACCGAAGTCAATCACATCAGATTTACACTTCTTCCCCACATTATGTGCAAAATTGTCTATACAAGTAATAATAAATATAATAATCAGACTGAACACGCCCTGGATAGGAGGGTCCCTTCGCTACTGACTGCATATCGAATGCATCACCCACGGTCATCGGTAATGTAATGAGACTGTATATCCCGCGACAGTGTGGAGGTCGAGGCTTTTTAAATGCTAAGACCCTCCACAATCGCGAGGTATGCAGTCTCAGGTAATATTTCCTAGAAGCCGACGTGGGGGATGCATCGAAATGTGGTCGCGGTGGACAAGGGTCTCACCCCGCTCTCCTTGGCTAAAGAGAACTGGCGCAAACCTGTAGTGCTTGAAACTAATGATCGCAGGGAGATATGGTAGAGTAAGGTGCTTCACGGACGCTATTTCCGGGTCCTACATGGGTCCGATGTAGATTTGCTAGCGTCCGTAGCCTGGCTGCGTTTTGGTGACCTCTTTGGGGAAACCGAAGGTTTTGTCTGTGCAATTATGGACGAAGTTATCATGACGAACAATTACCGGAGATTTATTGTGAAGGACGGCACGGTTGACATCTGTCGGGCATGCCACCGTCCGGGAGAATCCATCCGACACATTATCTCCGGGTGTTCTCGTCTAGCTAACGGAGAGTACTTGCATAGACACAACCTTGTAGCCAGGATTATCCATCAGCAACTTGCTCTAAAATACAACCTTGTGGAATCGGAAGTGCCGTACTACAGCTATGTGCCCGACACAGTTCTCGAAAATGGAAATATCACATTGTACTGGGATCGTTCCATCATCACTGACAGGACTATTGTTGCCAATAAGCCTGAAATAGTGGTGGTGGATCGAATAGAGCGGCGCACAATGATTATTGATATAACAGTCCTGCATGACGGGAACCTCGTGAAAGCCGAGAAAGATAAACAAATCAAGTATCTTGACTTGGCTCGCGAGGTTGTCGACATGTAGGATGTGGACTCAGCGATTATTGTGCCGATAGTCGTGACATTTTTTATATTTTTAAATGTTTTTATATTATTATATTCCAACGTTTAAAAATATAATTTATATGAACAAAATGAAATAAAGGATAATAATATAATAATAAATATTTTTTATTGTTAAAAGTGCCGCTCGCGAGTCGAGTTGGCTGACTTATTTCTAGTTTTAAATTATAACTTAAGAGTAAACATTCTAGATCTATAGCGACCCCCACTCCCCAACTTAAAATGCATTTTATCTAAGTAATTTTTTATTAATATGATAAAAGCAAAAAATACGTATCGAATATTTTTTATTATCTGACTGACGGACTAATTAGATTTTTTTTTTTTTACCCAGGCATCATTCCTATTAGGTCGGATAGAGCCTATAAATAAAAGTTAAACTAAATTTATTTCTGTTACATTTTTGCCTGAAATGCTATTGCAAAAAAACTTTTAATAATATCTTGCGCTAGTACAATATTTTTTTTTTTTTGAATAGCATATTCAAGTATTTAACTAGGTACTTTAATGCAAAAAAACCACTGTCAACATTTTTGCTAGAAACACGATAAAAAAAATCCTAATTTTATTTTTATTTGAATTTCCGTGGATGTAAATGTTTAATTCTGAAATAATATATTAGTTTTACGAAATTTTTACATAACATAACCTAAATTTTCCTGTTAACTATTTTGCTTCATTTTTTATTCAAAAACATGGGTTTTTTTTTTTTTACCTTGATGCGGTCCTGGAAAATGTTTAATATTTTATATTATTTGAAGAGCAAAAACACGATTCAGGAAAAAAATCGCTGTTACGATTTAGTGTAGGGTTCAAACCTAATTTCCCCGGCCTACTAGAGCAGTGTTCCGCAAACATTTAGTATTCAAGGTAGGTACTAAACATCTAGGAAACCGAAAATTTTTGGAGGTACACCACAAATAAAAAATCAGTTTTTAAGTAATTTAATCAACGTTATTATTATTAATCAACAAGCCTAAACTTTAAATTGCAGAAAAGGTATTAATGCGAAACATGAGTCTGTTTAGTTGAGCATGACGGTCTAAATTTGGAGTAATCGTTGGCAGAACTGCTCTCATCTCTTCGTCGATCGTTAGAGTCGAAAACCCAAATTCACATAAATAGGTCGTTGCGAATGGCAAAAGTATTGCAATAGTTGCATGCTTAGAAAGCAGAGGATGTTCATTTTTCACACATAGGTAGCCAAAAATTTTCTAAATCTGTTTCTGAAAATTTTAATTCTAATGTGCAATCCGTTTTTAACCGAATTCCAAAAAGGCGAGGCTATGTGTTTTTTACAATTGTGGACCGATTTTGAAAATTCATGTTTTTGTATGAAAGGGTATTAGCTCCCGAATTGGTCCCCTAGAAGTTTTATTAACTTTGCTTGGATAGTTTTTGAGTAAACTTCAATATAATACTCGTATAATACGTATTTTTCCCACTTAGTATATGTGGATGATATGATGATAACTTCCTGTGACTTTTATTTACATAGCAGGCAGTGGTATTCGAATTTGTACGACAACCAAAAAGTGAAAAATAAAAACTTTTTACAAAAAAAAAACAACCGACTTCCGAAAAAAAACTACAAAATTAAAAATAACTTAAATCGGTGGTAAGAAGTCGGTGGCAAAAACCGAAAATTCAAAACTAAAGACACCGACTTCCGAAATTAAAGTTATTTTTCACTTTGTAGTTTTTTTTTCGGAAGTCGGTTGTTTTTTTTTTTGCAAAATATTTTATAATTTCCATCAATTCTTCCTGCTCATTAATTTGCCCTCGGAGAATGGATTTCAAACCCAGTCCATAGGCTGCAGTTCACTATGCGTGATCCAGTGTGCCGCGGTACACACTTTGCGGAACACTGTACTAGAGGATTAGAAGATTATGGGATGGTAGAGCGAGCGAAGCCACCTCGATTTTTTTTTACGCTCTACATTGTAAATATTTTCTTTTCAACATATAAACAGAAACAGGAATAACTTTGTTGACCTATACACAGAATAGTCTGAAAATTTAGGATTTAAGAGCAAAAAATTTTACACCCCGCCCCAGATTCGGATCAGTTTTTCTTTTGACCATTCATTTATAAATAGGATTTCCGATTCACATGCCGATGCATTGTCGATTTCCGCAGAGAATTCTAAGAAAAAAGAGAATGTTGAGGTTGCAAGAGCGAGCGAAGCGATCTCGTAATTTTAGCACCCTTTATATTTAGCGGTAAGCATATTGGAACATGTTAGAGGTCTTGTTTGAGATTTGATTAAAAAGTTGTCGCGAGCGGCGCTCGGCGCCCTAAGACCCTGCACCATAGCTGCATAGGTAAAGCCGCTTCTGAGTTCATGTTATGTTTGCTAATTATTCGATAGACGAATAGTACGGTATTTTCACTATTATATTGTTAGTTACATTCCCTTTTTTCCTGTGAGGGTGGGCAGAAATGAAAGAATAGGTACTGTTGCCCATTTTTTTAAGTAGGTACCTAATATTGTGGCGTGTAGATATAGTCCAACTTATCGTAATGCATGAGTATACTCGTAATTCATATAAATTGAATTTCGAACAAAAAACAACATTATGTTACTTGTACCCTCTAACTGTGCTTTTGCACTGGCGAAACATTCACGACAAAACATGTTGGAATCTCTATTTTCTGTCAATGTTCCACATAATTTTTGACAGGACCTAGAGATTTCAACATGTTTTGTTGCGATGTTTCGCCATTGCAAACGCACAGTAAAGAACACAAGTCTTTACTTATGACCGAATCATTTCTTGTTCTCTTTCTCAGGTTCGTTCACGTAGATGTAAGCGTTGCAGTAGCGACCCCTACTGGATTACTCACGCCGATCATCTTCAATTGCGATTGTCGCGGTATCATCGACATCGCTAAGAACATGAGGCAACTTGCCGCTAAGGCAAAGGCGGGCAAACTTCAGCCACATGAGTATACGGGTGGCACAGTCACTGTGTCCAACCTTGGAATGTATGGTGAGCGGAATAACATTAAAACTTATTCAGCATCATCCTCATATCCCAACATATTTGGGATCGGGGCAGCAAGACTTCTTGTTCCATACAGCCCTACATCCATGAGCCGAGATTCGTACATTTCAATAGGTAAGCAGTGTACCAATATTCGGAACCTGCACTTATCATATCCCTGCCTTTAGCCTACCTACTGGCTCGCTCGCGCCGATTTTGTCAACCTATTTGTATGGAGGTATTGGAGATGTTCGAACCGGAATTACCTACTCACTAACTCCAAAAGTTCGGGATTGGTTTTTTACCCGACTGCGGCGAAGCTAAAAAAGGAGGGTTATGTGTTTGACCTGTATGTACATATGTATGTCCGTCCCTATGTACCCTCGTAACTACTAAACGCCTGAACTGATTGTGATGAATGATATATCGTTAGATTCTTCTTTATTATGCGAGTGCCGCTGTGTACGTATAGGTATATTAAAATTATAATAAATCAAAATGGCAGATCGGGTTGGTAACAATACCTATACGCACGCAGTCGCGTCGGATCAGTCTCAGTCTGGCCACAGCTTCAAATGACTGAACAGTAATAATTTTTTTGTCGATTCGTTTCCCATAATTATTACTGACCAAGGGTAAAACTACTTTCATAGTAGGTACTTACTGAAAAAAAAAACTGGTTCCTGTTATTCTATTTTCAGGTATCACAATGTTTAATGCCATCATCAATCCTCCTCAGTCATTAATAATGGCGTGCGGTGGTATTCAGGAGATCGTTATTCTAGACAAAAAAGCGACAGATACGGATGGTAAAGGAGGGTATGTTTCATTTCTCTAAATAGTTTGGATTCACTTTTGTCAGAATTAGAGGATTTGAAATAAAAGTAACGCGCGAAATTCAATTTTATCATGGAGCAGTGTTGATTTTTTAGGGTTCCGTAGGAAACAAGGAACCCTTACTTATAGTTTCGCCATGTCCGTCTGTCTGCCTGTCCGCGGCTTAGCTCAGAGACGGTTAGTATTTGAAAGCTGTAATTTGGCATATGTATACATTTTAATCATCACAAAGTGGTAAAATAAAATCAAGAAAAATATATTTTTTTAGGGTACCTCCCCTACACGTAGTGGGGATGTTTTTTTTTTCTCGTCTATCCCATGTTGTGGGGTATCGTTAGAAAGGTCGTTCAAAAATATTGTGAGTTTGGGAAAACCATTCTTGGATTCAGGGATCCGTTTGCGAAATATTAAGCTTTTAACTGATTTTTTGTGTTAAGAGTCGTGTGTGTCCCCCCCCTTTTTTTTCAAATGACTTCTCCCGCTCTGGGCAGAGCGAGAGGGTGTGTCAGACTTTTACTGACTAAAACCCACCCGTGTTCCTTCCGTTGCCTGTGTGCCGGGGCCGATATATCCCTTTCGGACAAACCCGCAACCCCAGCAGGCATTGGTCTTTCGACCCCGTCGGTTGGTGCTGACATCTCTTTGAGGCGCGCGTGGAACACAACGCGCCGTCGACACGGGCTTGGTCCTTATCGGACGGCGAGCTGCCCATTGCTCACCGTCCGCAAGCCCGCGCCTACGGTGGCCGGAAGTCGGCTCTCGACTCCCGACGCCAGGGGCGTCTCCTGCGGCGACTAGGGCCGCGAGGGCGTGCAGTTTGCATCTCCCTCGCGCGCTCCGCCTCCTCCTTCGCGAACATAACTGCTTCGCAGAAGGAGGTGACGGCCTCCCATGCACTCTCGCTCCGAACCATGGCCTGAACCAGGGCCGGACTCGAGAGATCGCCGCCGCCGATCGCCTCCGAGAGGACACGGCGGTGCTCCGCCCAAGCCGGGCAGACCTCCACCGTAGGCTCCACCGTGTCCTCCGGGCCATCCACACAGTGGTGACACCCAGGCGTTTCGTCCCGCCTTATGCGGAACAGGAACCTCCCGAAACAACCGTGTCCGGTGAGGACCTGCGTCAGGCGGAAGGTGAGGACGCCATGGCGCCTCTCAAGCCACTCCTCAAAGAGGGGACTTATCGCCGCAATTGTGGCGTGCCCAGCGCTGGGTTGCGACAATCGCACACTCCATGCCGCCATGAGATCCCGCCGGAGCTCTGTCCGCTGTGCCGTGATTTCTCGCGGCAGCGGAGTTACACCCCGGCGTTTCGCCTCCTCGCGACACTCCCACATGTGCGCGAGGACTTTCGCCTCCAGATCCCATGGCGGTAGTCCGGGAAGGAGGCTCGCCGCCTCACAGGAGACCGTGCGGTATCCCCGGACCAGCCTGATGGCCATGACCCTTTGGGACGCGTTCAACCGCTGGGCCGGTCGCAGCCTCAATGAACGCGCCCACACCGGTGCCCCGTAAAGGGCCATGGACCGCACGACCCCCGCGTAAAGCCTCCGGCAGGAGGCGTTTGGACCCCCCAGGTTGGGCAGGAGCCGCTTCAAAGCAGCCCCAGCCCTATCCAGTTTGGGAGCCAAACGTCGGAAGTGCTCCACGAAGTTCCACCGGCTGTCGAGGACGAGTCCCAGGTACTTCATCGTCGACTCGACACCGATGTGAACCCCTCCCGCCGTAGTCTGGGAACCCGACAGTGGCGCGTTCCGAGGACCATAGAAACACATGGCCTCGGACTTGTGCATGGCCACCTCGAGTCCCAGTTGCCGGATCCTTTCGACGATTGTCGCAACCCAACGTGTCGCTAGTTCGGCCGCCGCCTCATGTGACCTCCCCTGCACCAGGACCTTGAGCTTGGCCGCGGGCACGGCCGAAGCAGCCACGGTGGCTGCAAAAGTGGCCAGCCAGCTCGCCGCTAGCGGAGGGCGCAGGACAATGCCCTCCAGTACAGAGAACCGGCTGCTGAAGGCAGCCAGCTCCTTCCGCACCAGGGCCAAAATCCGGTCCTCCGCCGGCAAGGGCAGGCCCTGCCCTTGCACCTCCGCCCGCATCTCGAACAGTGCGTCTGACGGAGGCCCGACCTGAAGGGCCCTCGCTGCCGCCATAATGGAGGCCGCGGCCGCGGGAATGGCCTTGTCCTTTGATGACTGCAGCTTCTTCAAGGCCACACTCCTGATCGCGGCTGCTACAACCTCCGCAAACCTGGCTGTTCGCTCCGAATCGGAGCCCCCAGCGGCAACCTTGGCGGCCTCGTCGGTCACCACTCCCCCACCGGCACGGCTCGCAGTGGCACCGGTCTGTGCCTTCGTGCCCTTTCGAGGGATGGTGACCCCCTCCGGCTCCTCGCTTGAGGCCCCGGACGAGACCTCAGAGTCGCTCTCCCCGCCGATTCCTGGGGGGGTATCGGGCCGCTTGATGCGACCCCGATTGCCACGCCCTGGTTTCGAGGTCACCGCCACGCGGCCTCGGCCTCTCCTTACCGTCGGCACCTTAGCGACCGGCAGGTATTCCTCGCCCGAGGATTGTCCCGCCGATCCTGCGCGGTCCGACTTCTCGTCGCGCGAGCGTTTCCTCCAGAAACGCCCGCGTCCCGTGTCCTGGTCGGACCTAGTTTGGTCCCCGGAGGGACAGGAGTCTCCTCGACCCTGGTTGCCGTCATCGGCAAGCGGTTCCTCCGCCAATAATATTCTTGCCACATGCCAGCTAAACGGTTGTGTACTTGGAGTTTTGAAAAAATTCACACCAGTAGTATATATAACGAAATTAAAAGGAAAACTATCAGAGCTAAGTAGGCTGTACAGGTGAACGAGTAATAATCAACCAACTTAAATTTGCGGTTTGTAAAACATGATCTGCCATACATTCCTTATGAGAGAACATGGTTTTCAACTACAATGTTAAGTTTGTTCTTGGGATAAATTCATCCCAACTACGGAACCCTCCATTGTGCGTGGTCCGACACGCACTTGGCTGTTTTTTTCTAAGATTATAACCATACTTTACCGTCGCGAATGGCATACCTATCAATCAACATAATATAACGACCCACATAATGTTTTATTTTATTGAAGTATTGTTTTCCTATTTCCAGTTTCCGAATAGCTAGGTTCGTGACGTTCACCGCGTCGGTAAACCATAGAGTGATAGACGGGGCGGTGGGCGCAATGTGGATGAAGGCCTTCAAAGAGAATATGGAGGACCCCGCCAACAATATCCTCTGAACACTGCCTAAAAGCTCCACGCATTTTGATTAATCCGAATTGCTTAGGTAGTCTGCTTAAATCTATGTAAGTTAACGGTTTAACTAACATTTTAATTACATATTCATGACACCTACAAAATTGTATCTTAGATAAAATAACGTACCTAATTAGACTATGAAAGAAACAACTACAGTGGTTTTGGCACAGCGACGGTTATCTCTGGCGCAGAACATACAAATAAACTGGGGAAGGAAACACTCATAGTCAACGTCGGGATCTTTTAGGACAATTTCGGAAACATTTTGACAAGTACATCAAAAACGTAAAAATTATGTACTTTTGAAAGCCCAGCTTCAGGCGGCGTCTGGCTGCGTCTGCGCAGTGTAGTATTGCAAGTTGAATATGGCGAAAACAGTCGAGCTAGTAGATAGTTCACGAATCCTAATGGACATACGTAGTTGGAAAACGCTAATTCAGTTGATTTGAGCCTGTCGAACTAGAAGGCGGAGACAAATTAAAAAATATACTTACAAATTTTTTTGGTACCGCCTCGCTGTTCACCGTAATACGATTTATAAATCACTGGCGACCCGCCCTGGCAGGTTGCGTTTATATGTACTGTGAAGATGATATTCTGTTCAAGACACATTGTGCACAGGTTCTGAGCAGTACAGCACAAAAAAAACTAGGCTTGCATGAATTGCAAGCTAGTATTTCATTAATATTATTAAGTACTTATTTTTGTATATATTTACATAATATACAGGGCTATTGGTTAAATGACGGCAATCCATTATGGGATTTAGGTGGTCATTTACAACTAAATGACTTTTGACTAATAAGCAAATGTAAATAATTTAAGAATTATTTGAGGTTTTATATTTATTTCTTTCATTTTAAAATAAAAAATGGCGAATTACTCGAAAATGGTTGACATTGGCATAGGGGTCATCATGGGTCATTTGGTTCCAAATGACCTCTCCTACATCTCCCTAATGGATTGCCGACGTATAGCCAATAACCCTGTATATTATGTCCTATGTTCATCTGGAATATGGAATAGGAGCTGTGGTTCCAGAGATTACCCACCACATATACACAACATTTGGTTACTTACTCATTGTTTTTTTTTTTATTATTGATATATATATTGTTTTTTTATAAAAGTGTGTATGTTTATACTGATATAATTTATAGATAGTATTATTAAATAAAACAATGAATTTTGGTGATTTTGTTTATTTTCTTAAGCTAATGTCAGATGTTTACTTGACCTCACGCAATCTTCTGACTGCGGACCTGCAGGAGGAAGCAGCAGTGGTGGAGAATACCCAGGCACCACCAGCTACAGTCCTCTTACAACGCTTGCAGGACCAGATGCCGACACAAGAACGTTTCATGGCATCCTGGAAAGAGAAATTTGAAAATTTGTTAGGTCAGCGAGATACTGTTTACATCTTGAAGAGTTTTGGCTATATTTTTTACAAACGAATCCAATTCCTCAGTTGCCCCCAGACAGAGGGAAAAATTATTTTTAATGCTTTGGCTACGCAAACTACACTTTTTGTTTGTTCACATTTTAGTTAATATTTACAATTAAAAAATAGTTGATAAAGCTCAGTTTAGAATAAGACCTGTCAGACTATTCCTCTATCTAAGCCACCTACACATTACTGTTGTGACACAATATACACAAATCAAACGAATCTGGTCAGGACTACATCAAATTACAAGATTGGCTAGCACTGCCTCAGAAGGCGTCACGACACGACACAACACAGTAATATAAATCCGGCTTAATGCTACGGCTACATTGTCATAATAAAGCGAAGTTTTGTGCTATCACGACACATCTGGATAAGAAAATAGTCACCAAAATTGCGAAGTGTTTTAACAATGAGGTACTTAAATATAGTTTGTTGTATCGAACACGAAGTTTTATAGCGACAACTCGACACGCACCTTTGCGCGACAATGTAGCCGTAGCATATGAGATTAGATAGAATGTAGTGATAATACATAAACACCATCATCAATACAATAAAATCTCAAAATTTTCTGGCAAAATCACAATGTTTACATAGGATTTGACAGTTGAAGTTCAGAGGTTGTATTGTTTAATGTAATAACTTCCATCACTGAACAAAATGTTGCAATAAAATGTAATCAATGAATACAATAGAAAACATTGTTGAAAACACTCAAATGTTTGATTTTGAGCACTAGGTAGCCTGCCTATGTCAAGACTGAAATGTTAAAACATAGGTAAATGCAATGTTTATCAATGAAGTTGCAAGTACTTGTGGTGCACCTTTGCAAATCTAAATATGTCAGTTTGGGTAAGCGCGGACTCCGGCCAAGATCGGTTAAATCAAATGTTACTGTGCATTTGCACTGGCGAAACATCACAACAAAACATGTTGAAATCTCTAATTCCTGTCAAACATTGTATGGAAAATTGACAGAAAATAGAGATTTCAACAGTTTCGAAGTCTTGTAAAGCTATGAAAAAACATAACCCCCAAATCATAATAAATCAGTCAAACCTACATGTTGATGTTAACAATAAATATTCCTGTAGTAACAGCATCATTCTTCTATCAATTGCCCGTAAGCGATATGTACTGGATATACGATACTAACCTTACCGCAGAACGAGCAAGTGTATTTTGCGTGCTGGGTGACTTCCATTTTTTTTACCATTTTACGCAGGGAGGCACCGTAACGTGTGCCATATTTGCCAGTGATTCCGACCTTCTTCGTGCGTTTGGCCTGAAAACATTATAACATTTCATGAAGTTGCATTGAGCACTGCCACCAAAATTGATCGACTAACTATCGAAACAGATGTGTCCGTCGCACAAAATATTTATATTGAACACTAAGAATATTCACTAGCACCCTTTCGATAAGGTTTTTCACTGATTTTATGAACGGATTAGCTAAATATTCACAAATTAAATCTCACCATTTTTGATAACCTGTCTAACACAGCGGTTGACAGAAAAGAAGAGAAACAACAATTGACAGATTGGTATTACCCAACCAAAAAATAAAAAATTGTCTGCATGCTAAAAACCGTATTTTCCCGGAAACATTAATAGTATTTTGACTAAACTAATCATCAAATAGTTTTAGTTAAGTTAGTTATATAATTTTGCTACTATTATTAATTAATTAGTTATAAATTTGTTGTAACCATTTAAATAAATTAACTACACATCATCAACTTAACCCATGAATGTCACATAATTAATATTATGGCTTAGTAATTATTTTTGACTTTTCTTAAAATTATTAGGTACAATAACAATCACAAAAAGAATAGTTATTTGGGAAATTAGTAGCAAGTGAAATGACCCATATACATGAACAGGCACGCTTTGAGTTAGTGTCCGCAATATTATGTCTTATACAAAAGAAGCAAATAAGAAATAATAACTAATTAATCTATATATATATATATATATATTATATAAAAATCAATTGCTGTTCGTTTGTCTCGCTAAAACTCGAGAACGGCTGGGCCGATTTAGCTGATTTTGGTTTTGAAATGTTTGTCATAGTCCAGGGAAGGTTTAAACGGTGAAAAAAATTATAGGTGGGTAGGTAGGGTAGGTAGGGTAGGTAGGGTAGGTAGGGTAGGTAGGGTAGGTAGGGTAGGTAGGGTAGGTAGGGTAGGTAGGGTAGGTAGGGTAGGTAGGGTAGGTAGGGTAGGTAGGGTAGGTAGGGTAGGTAGGGTAGGTAGGGTAGGTAGGGTAGGTAGGGTAGGTAGGGTAGGTAGGGTAGGTAGGGTAGGTAGGGTATCTAGGGTAGGTAGGTTTTAGTGCTACCCGTGCGAAGTCGGGGCGGGTAAAGCTAGTATAAAATAAAGAACAATGTTGAATAATAAACCTTCCTTTTATTTAAATCAACTTTATAAAAAAAATGCTACTCCAATAAAACCAGTGATCAATGGGTTTTTAGTCGGTTTTTTAACTGAATACGTTCACCGGAAAATAATCGATGATTCTCCGGTGCTCTTTGCTCCGGTGCAAACCTCTAATACCTACTTGTCAAAGACTCGAATACTTACGTTTTGTGATTGTAATCGATTTTCAATGAGAACCGGTGGTTATCGGTTTTGTCAAAAAACGGTTTTTAAAGGTTTTTATGAAACCGGGTCACATCACTAGTTGGAATCGGTTTAAATCGCTGTCAGCTTCGGCTAAACCTTGCGACCACAACACGGGAAGTGGGTCGGGACTAATTTCACGTTGTTGACGTATCTACTTACAGTCCCGCGTTTTGGCCGCGTAGGTTTGGCCGAAGCTTTATTCTCTTCCGTATTATTATTATACTCTTTGATAATTGCTTTCCAAAGAAACTAATCATCCCATAGCCCGGGGAAGTTACGCCGAATTTAATGCAAAATTTTCATTAATTTAAAACAGCGATTTTTTTCATTTAACGTATAGGGTATGGTCAAGAGAGTACGTTAAACTGTATACTTACCGCGAAAAGTTCACCCCCGCGTGTACCTTTTCTTAAGAAAACATCTATTTTAAATTTTACATGGTAGAAAAAATATTAACAGATATGTTTGTATAGATTGCTTGTCGAAGAGAGCAGGTATCACAAGTAGGTCAAAGAAATTAACATGTTCGTCCACGGAAATTTGCATAAAAATTAAATTACGTTTTTTTTTAATTGTACTTCAAGCATAAAGATTAAGACAGCAGTTTTTTTGCCATAAATTACTTTATTAAATATTTTAATACGCTATTCAACAAAATTAAACATATTGCACTAGCGCAAGATATTAATAAAAGTTTTTTTGCAATAACGGTTCAGGCAAAAATGTTACAGAGTTAAATTTAGTTTAACTTTTATTTATAGGCCCCATGACTACATAACCTGACTTTCCTGTGGCTGCCTTAAGCTACTACACTCAAAGCCTCCAGCCAGGGGCAAAACTATGCTGCACTACTTATGTACAGCATAAATCATGACTTTATGGTCATTTGGGCCATTGTTATTATCACTAGGTACAGCAAAAGGCTGATAAGTCGTGGAATCGATGCAAAGTAGGTACGGTACCTACCTGTTGAATTAGGAATATACATACGTTGTGTTAATTTGCTCTTGTAAATTTGTTAATTTTTTCAAAATACTTTTTTACAAAGTAATTTAATAAGTAAGATTAAAATATTTTGCTTGGATCGTCAAGAAAAATCATATTTAATATCAAGCTAAAAACCTATAAAAATTAATCTGTCAGTCTCTTTGAACTTTGCTTGTGACAGAAGACAGACGACACCGTGATCCGGGCGCAGAAATGGATCCGACTATTATAACGGGTGATTGTCTATCGTAATTTGATAAATATTAATAGTATAATATATAAATACTGGTATTGTTTTTAGGAAATCAAAAAAAAAACTTAAAAAACCGGTTTTAATAAATAACTAATTGATATAAACCGGTGTTAAAAATTGTAATCGGTTCACATCACTAATTTCAACCCTAATTCAACTCCCTCGTGATTGGTTCAAAAACTGTCAAAACTTTTGATTTCCAGCTCTCGATTATGCGAGGTTTGCTAGCATTTACAACGACCTACAATATTTGTAGGTCGATGATGCCAGTTTATGGAGAATCTCCCCAACTTGTGGGAAAGCTACTACCTACTACAAACTATTAGCTGGCTAGACTACCAACGAAAAGGTGCTGGGTAAGCTGGGTGCATGTGATGTGATATGATTGTCACACATCACGTGATTATTTGATATTGTCAACTATAAATAGTAATTATTACAATGTGTGGTTAGGTTATCTTTTTAATTCGTTGCATATTTTCAAGATGGATAATAATTTGACTTGATGTTGATGATCATAATATGAAAGTGGCTACCTAGTGGAAAACATTGATGGAAGCTGGAGATAGTATTTTTTGTTGTTGTCATGGATTAGGTATATCTGTCTCGTTGATACTACATACAAAATATTAACTATGTGGGTACCGATACCCAGCTTCATGATCGCGATGTGATGATTAGAAATTGATTATTGGAGATAAAACTTCTTTGGATAGTATGTATAAAAACCACTGCTTACTTTAGATGACATCATTGAAGACGAATTGCTAAAAATTATAGCAAAAATAAAAAGTCACTCGTTAGGTTGGGATAATTGGGTTATTCTGGGTAAAGTTTACGGTAACCGCAAGACAGCCATCTGGCAACCCACAACACTGCCGGTACGACTTGGAAAACAAAGAGTAAAGTAACTATACAGAGAAAGAGTAACAACTCTGTGGTAAAAATTGCATGTATGGAAAGTGCTGCCACCTTGAATTTGGTGGGTAAACTAAGGCTCTATTCTACACCTACATAGGTATGTTGGTGTATAATAGAGCCTTAGTTAAATCCTCATAATAAGTATGCATAGCTAGGTAGCTATGCATACTTATTATGAGGATTTACTATTCTTATTAAATTTACAGACATCTCATTCAACTCTTTGTCCTAGTTTTTTTCTCATATTAAGAAAGAACTCTTGCTTCACTATCGAAGACAAAAGTAACTGAGAAATCAGGACAATCTGTAGAGAGAGTCTGTATTAGGGTCATAATCAGTGAAGTACAGAATAATGAAATGAAAAATGATTATCAGACAAATTAATTATATTAATATTTCCTCTTTCTACTACAATATCTGTAGCAACTGCCATACTCAAACTTATTACTTGAGCCGCATTTTTACTAAGTGTTCATTGATCAACTTGTGCAGCATACTCAGTTCTCCACGCGATTTATCGGCTTCAAAAACCCGCTGAAAGTATTCCCACTTTACTATTTTTAATACATGTTCGTGCATGTAATGCATTTCTTTATTTAATAAATTATTTCTAATTCCTTTTAACAAGTGGGGAACATCAAACAGCGGGGTTATATCATGATTGTTTACATAAATTATCTCCTTTCGGCATTCTTTTCCTGCATGGAAATATGCAGTTTTGGCTTCGGAGATTAAGCTATTTATAGTGCTTACATTAGCCGAGCTTTGATCGCATACAGTTGCGATTATCTTTAGACCAGTAGCTTGTACTTTAGCTATAACATCTACTAAAATTTCTTTAAGTTTTGATGATCTTATTGCAACATTTTCGACACTGGACTTTCAACTCCTTAAAAACAATTTGATTTATGCCTGGAGTCAATTTTACTTGAGCAAGCAATGACTTCAGGACTTTTTTTGACGGTAGTGTGAAATGTTTGCACATTAACTTGTAGGCTTTAGTGCTTTTCTTAAAAATTGAAAGAGATAAAATCTTTTCTTCCTGGGTAAATCTGTCCCTTCTTTTTCTTCCGTCCTTCTATGCATTGCATTCGAGTAAACAATTTAGCTGACTCAGTCATGTTTTGAGATAATTTCTCAAAATCCCTGTCAGCACTTTGTTTTTTAATTTGCTTAATGCGCAACTTGTAACTTTTAAGTTTTTGGCGCAATCTCCTTATGTCTTGCTGTTCTGGTACACTGCTTTTCAGCCTTTTTCTGCAGATACTCGAAAGTTTTACCTGAAAAATTAATTTAAAATTTAAAAACATACATCCATACTTATGATGTTCAGGTATATTAGATAAAACTGCTCACAAAGGAACTAAACATTTTCTAAATTCTATGAAATATGTAATGGATGGTAAGTTAATCTTTAAATAAAAAGTTGGTTGTTTTTTTGTAGCCTATCGTATGTCCCAGTGCTGACCAAAGGCCTCCCTTTTTACCTTTCAAACTTATACGTATATATTTTGTGCTGTTTCTGTCCATGCTAAGCCCGCCCGCCCGCCTTCCACTTTTATTATACATACATATTTCAAACTTTGTGAGTTTGGATAAACTCGAGCTCGAGAGGGTCGTGGCTAAGAAACAGCCGCACGGGTCGATCAATCAAAGGTTAAGCTACGCTTGGCGCGGTTGGTTCGTAGATGGGTGACCATTCATTTTATACCAAGACTCGTCCATGCCCCGAACAGCACGTTAAGCAGTCGGTCCTGGCTATCCCAAATATACATGGATTATCAGAAGCCCAAAACTCTGACAACCTGTCTTACGAAGGGGTATTGTGTAACCCAGTAACTGGGTTGTGGAGGTCAGATAGGCAGACGCTCTATGTAAAATACTAGTATTCAGCTGCATCTGGTTAGACTGGAAGCCGATCCCAACAATTGGGAAAAGGCAGACTGATGGAGTTTGGATAAAGTTAACATTACACATCATGTTAAATGGATGAACAGCCTAAAACATCCCACTGCTGGGAAAAGAGCTAGTATATGCAAAAGATAAATTAAACCAATTAGATAGAGCTGTGTGAATTTATAACAAACAGAAAGACCAGTTCATATTTATAATATTAGTGAAAAAAAAAAAACAAAGTACCTGGATCAAATTTTGTCAATGGTGTGCGAGCATGGTACTCTTCACGTGATGTCAAACAGGTAGATTCAGATGGCCCAGGGAATTCTGTAGAATCAACACCAGCTGAAGGTCCAGCTCTGGACGGACCAGCTAGGTGTTTGGTTTGAACTGATAACCCAGGCAAGTTGGTGATATCAGTCAGAGGTCTGGCATAACCAGATTGTCTTCTAGGCCCACAGTAGCTATGGTCTGTCTCCACAAAGGTACTGATTGTTTGCTGAACACCTGTAACATACATTGCAATATTAACATCAGTTTTACTACCCACCTACTTGTCTTAAATTATACAAATTTAGCTGGTACTTTGTGTAGCTGTCTAATTTGCCCATCCTTATCATCAGCCAGTCGAATGAAAACAATGTGTGCTCACAATGTGGTGTTTCGATGCAACCTCAGTCAGTGTGAAGTAGCTAAGATGTTCCATTTTGACTACATAAAATAGTTGTTTTTAATTCAGTAATTAATAGTTGTTTTTACTTTTATTGTAGTTATTTGACGAGCACAACCAATTGATTGCTAATCTGAATCAATTTGGTATTGTTATAAATGTTGTTCTGTCACAAATATTGATCTTATTTTACTTACGATTCAATTTAACTGTTGGTATTGTTGAACAAATAAGATGACCTCCAGTTGTCTAGAATGTGGGATCAAAATGGTGATCACATACTCTTTTGTTCTTATATATCTTCGTACGGTCACTTTCTAGTAACCTTGCTGCCAACAGCCGCTATCCAAGCAGCGAACAAATCAGGGCGGTTGACGGGTCTTGGGAACCGGTGAAGGGGTACACCATAGGTAACTGAAAATTGAACGAAATACATGAATATCAGAATATGGCTAAATAAAATGAAATGATGGAATAACATACTTAAAACTTTTTCTTGCTTATATTAAAGGTAATATGGTACGGTACGGTAATAAACACTTACCTAAAGCATCACAGCCAAAAATACAATATTTTCTTCGGAGTTCACTCATGATAACAAAACAACATAAAGGACCAACGAAAAACAAAGTGATAACAATATTATGAAATGAAAACAAAACAAATAACAGTAACAAGTAACAATTTTAACAGAAATAACTGAAATAACTGAGAAATAACTCGGGAAGCGTATCAAATCATCGTCGGGAAAGCCGGAGTTGACAATGTCGCCATGGCGGCTACGCCTATGACATTTGTTTGACAATTTGACAAATAAGACAAAATGGCTGCCAAGTTTGTTTATCCCACCAAACTTCAGATGTCGCTGTCGTCTATGGAAATTGATGATAGTGCTAAGTGTGCCCCCCCTGTTGGAAAAGGTCGATCTTACGGAAATTTTAGCCGTCCCGATCACCTGGACGGACTTGTTTTAACAAAAAACAAATCAAAATGTTGCGATCGATTTTTGTACGAAACCAAGTTTTAAACGATGCCTTGAAAAAATCTTTACGGTCAAACCTGACGAGATGCATGAGCACAGAACTGTCCAAAAGGAAACTATCTCACAAGTAAGTAAGATGGTTTTAATTATTTAATAGTTTAGATTAAAGATGTTGGTGTTTGGTTTCATTGATACTTATGCCGGCATCGCAAATATTGTTACTTGTTACCGCTCAAATAAATTCTGCTAGTTGCATAACCAAAACGTCAATGGTTTTCACCTTGCAGAATCATATTTTAATTAGGCGAGTATTTGCCGGCTATTCCACGTGTCGTGCATTACAAGGGTACTTCACAGTCATTTATTTAATGAATGTAATGTTTGGGGAAGTATAGCTAATATACTGTGATGAAAGAAACATGTTTATAGAGTTAGGTGCCAATGAACTTGAACATAAGCACTGGCGATGTGTAACATGGGTTTCTACAAATTCGTTTGGTTCTAGGTAGAGTAACAGCGATGTAGTACATTTTTATTGTCAAGCCATGAAACTTGTATGATTTGTGAATTTTACAGCATTAAGACTTTCTTTCATTTTACAGTTCTAGTTCATTTGTTTATGAAAACAATAAAGATTTAAGTAAACAAAACTAATTTGATCAAGCTTGATTCCTACATTATTTGATTCTGATCTTAAACAAGATCTGGTTATAGTTGTATAATGGATTCCTTAAAGATACAGCACAATAATTTGATAGGTATATTAAACTTGTCTTATTACAATAGTTTGATAGAATAGGAATAAGAAGAAAAATTATAATATTGAAAATCTAAATTCTTATTATAAATAAAATGATTCATTTATAGTTTTCATTATCTTGAAACTGATAAGATTGTCTGAGAATTTTTTATTATGTCTACACTAAATCTTTTCTGATAAAATCAAAATTAATTCAATAATACAGAAAATAATTTACTGTAGAAATATTCTAACTATAAAAGCATCAATGAAAAGGTACAACATTAAAAAACAAATTTAATTTTTTTTTAAGAATCGAAAGTTCAATTTCAATTCCTCAAATAAATACCAATATAGCTTTAAGTTGTAAACAATACCATATTTACACATTAATTAATTTGGTATATGTAGTGTAGGCAGGGTATAAATGTGTAAAAATGATTACACAAACTGAACTGTAGAGGGTGCTTTTACGCTATTGGTTCTGTGGTTCATCTAACGCGGGACGTACACAAGTGGCGAGTGGCGCGGGCGTGGCGACGGTGTAGCGCCGCCGTTGTGTGCATGTCCTGTGCCTAATTGTGCAAGAGATTCAGATTCTTGTCATCTGAACCTAGCCTGATGTCTTACAATGATAAATTACTTAATTCATGCTATTGAATAGTAAATAATTACATAACCATCATTATCAATCTCACCTCATTACTTCAATATAGTTGATAACTGAGACTGCATTTCTCACTTTAAAATATTATAAGTGTGTTAAAAATATTATCCTCAGAGATTACAGATTTTCATCAAAATATAATTAATAAAAGAAATCACTTGATCATGAAATGAGATGAGATTATGTTATAAAACATCTTTGTTTATCTAAAAGCTTGTAGATATCATTGAGATGTCTGAACTATGCCTAACTGATAAGCTAACACATAATATAAATTTATCTCTCAGTGACTTTGATAATTATTTTACGCATTATACATGTGTAGCTACTAAATGGCTTATTATATAATTTGAAGAAACCCTTATATTTAAAAATTATCACCTGAGGGCAAGAGTATTTGCCCAAGAGCAAGTAGTTCTAAATTAGCTAGGATTATTTAATCATAATATACCAACAAGTAAAACTAAATAAAAGCTTGTAACAAATAACGCCATGGAGAAAACCATTGCCCAGCAGTGGTGTTTTTTACCTGTATGGTGCACGTAAAAAAAAGAGTATTCTATGATAGTTTATGAAAGTCTCAGAAATTTCGTTCTTTTGGAAAATGTTTTATAATGATATGCCTTCCATACCAATGATTCATTTAAATATTTGCATACTAATTACTTCTGGTATTTTAAACAATGTGGAGTACCATCACATATCATAACTATTTCTGTATGACATATAAATTAAATGTCTTCTTTCCAGAGTATTAAATACGCAGAACAGGAGAATATTGGCCACACCACAATGGACCATCCAGATAAGGTATTACGCCGACCTGCCAGGTCACTCAAAAGTGAACCTTCCAGCATTGTCACCGACCATGGAGAGTGGTTCCATTATCAACTGGTCAAAGAAGGAGGGTGACAAACTGACTGAAGGTATGTGTTTTACTTTATTTTATATTCTAACTAGCTTCCGCCAGCGGCTTGGCCCGCGTGATGTCTTTACAGAAGAAAGAAAGGAAAGAAAATACGGTTATTTGCAGTAAACATGACACAAAGAAAGAACGCAAAACAAAAAAGGAACAAGTTGGAGGAAAATATGCGTCACATGCGTAAATTATAGCCTATGTTACTTACTGATGAAAGAATTTTTAAAATCGGTCCAGTAGGTTTTGAGTTTATTCATTACAAAAAAACAAACATACAAAAATAAATCTTTTCTCGTTATATTATTAGTTTAGATGACAAGTAAATATGTACAGTAACATGTTAACAAGTAACAGAGAAGAGACATAAATATTAATCAGCAGAAGATGAAGACAGATTTGAATACAAGATCTTAACAGTCTCTGGAAGGGCTATATCCACTAGATCAGTAAAAAAATGGAACAGGATATGCATGAAAATAATCTCATAGTAATAAGTTAACTAGATCTTATCTGGAGTTGGTAAAAAAGGCCATTAAAATTTTAGTATTGAAAAACCTTCATAAATATTCAAAGCTCACAAAATCTCTTCTTAATTTTAGGTGATCTTCTGTGTGAGATTGAAACAGACAAGGCTACTATGGGTTTTGAGACCCCTGAGGAAGGTTACCTGGCTAAGATCTTGATCCCAGCTGGAACCAAAGGTGTGTCCGTTGGTAAACTGCTGTGCATCATCGTAGGAGATAAAGCAGATGTAGCTGCCTTCGCAAATTTCAAGGACGACGACTGTAAGTGCAATGCAAAATGTATACTGTTATGTGATGGAGATTATTTTTCGTATTAAGTACCATTTTTAACAATATTAACCTTTATTCAGGCTAAGCAAAACTAAATTAAAATGAGTATTTTAAATGTTCACCGCAATCACGTAGTTAGCAAGATTAACTTGAGAAAAATGGCGATACAAAATAATAAATATTATCACTAGCAAGACTCTTAGTTTTACAAAAGACTAATATTCATTGTAATGCTTGTTGTTTTGTAAAAAATTGGGAACATCAAGATTTGGATAATTTAAAGACACATTTCGTAGATTTGTATTGTTGCATCTAAACATCAAATAATACTAAGGTCCCGTCACCAGAAGGTAGAAATTTTGTAAACAGAGAACTTCTACTAAGTAACGTAGCGAAAACAAATATTCCCAAATTCAATCAACTCAAAGTAACATTACGAAACTAACAAGCCATTTTACTTGGTCGGTTATATTTTAGCGATTTATAGCGCTGTCGTCTAATGTTTTGACACAAAACATTAGATGACAGCACTTTATATCTTTGTTTACAAAATTTATAGGTTCTCGTGACAGAGACTTTAATGTAATGATCATATTCCATTTCAACATAACTAATATTGCCTGTATATTAGCTTGTATTTGTCTAACTAACCATTGTTTGTACCCACAGCAGCCCCCAGTGCGGCCAGGCCTCTTACCAAGAAAAAAGGTTATCTGTTAATAATTTTTTTTTTAACCTAGCTGTTGATTTAGGAACTTGCAATCTTTCATTGATTCGTGAAGAAGACATACAATTTATGTATGCGTTTCTTTTCTTAATCGGATATAGGTTTTATAGGACAAATTTGTTCAAATGTTCAGTATGAAGGATAGAATGAATCCCTTAAAGATTGCAAGTGACAAAATTAAAAGCCTATAGTGATGCAGCTGGAATAAATACTGGCAACCTGGGTGATGGAAATGAAAATTTACAATGGACTAGTAACCTAAACCTGCGCATATTTATAAGTGTATTGTGACTACAGCAGCCGGTGGAGCCCCGGCCCCCTCTGCGGCCGCGCCCGCGCCGCCCCCCCCTGCGGCGGGCCCCACGCCGGCCCCCGCGCCTGCCGCGGCTGCTCCAGCGGCCCCCGCTGCTGCTCCTGCGGCCCCCGCTGCGCCCGAGGGCAGCAGGGTGCTTGCCAGTCCCATGGCGAGGAGACTCGCTGAAATCAGGAATATCAGGCTTGGAGGTAAGAATCACATGATACTTTAGACGTTGATTGACACGACTTTTCTAAACAGTTAGTTATTGATTAATTTTTGGTTTTAAAAACATGAATCAATAAACAATTTAGCAATCTTATAAAATTGTTGAAAAAAATTGTTTTTGTCTTCTTCCAGCTTATTTAATGTATATCTAGTTTAATACACCAAAAAGAAGCCTTGTCCTTTCATCAATAACTTATTCTCGATTAACACAATCCATTTTGCATGTTGTTTGTTATAATAAAAATTACACCCAATGTCAGCCTTTATTCTGATGGCACGAAATAAAGTAAATACCGAGTATCCTTTTCAGTATCAGTAGAATGTTTTTATGTATTAATGAGTAGAATTAACAATTCGAATGTTGATTTCAATTTGTTAAACATTTCATTGCCATAAAATGATTAAAATTACAACTGGTATTTAATTAGCCGTAAATATATAATTCTTGTTTTGAATGCCAGAGTGAACTCTATTATCTTAATTCTTTGAATCTGACTTTAAATTCCAAGGCTCAATATTTTATTTCATGCTATCAGGAGAAGGCTCCGGCCTGTACGGCTCACTGAAGAGTTCGGACTTGTCAGCCGCCGGCGCCGCCGCGGCCGCCGCGCCCGCGCCGGCGCCGGCGCCGGGCGCCAGCTACGTGGACATCCCGCTGTCCAGCATGCGCGCCACCATCGCCAAGAGACTGTCGGCCGCGAAGCAGACCATCCCGCACTACCAGCTGACGGCCACTGTTAACGTTGAGAAGACCATGGCCATGAGGAAGAAGGTCAACGAAAAGCTGGATGCTGAGAAGGCTGGAGTAAAGGTATAATACGCGTGTTTCATCTGAATTACTGTCTCAATGAATACGAGTAGAGCTGTGACCAAAGTAACAATATAGGTTATCTATAAATAGTGATCTTCAATAGTAATATCAATGACTATTTATGGATAATTTTAAACTAAACTGTTTTTTTTTAAATTAAATTATTTTTCTCCTAATTTATACTTATTTATCTTGTGTTTTTAGGTCTCAATGAACGACTTCATAGTGAAAGCGGTCGCTGGGGCTTGTAAGCGAGTTCCCACAGTCAACTCACACTGGATGGACTCCTACATTAGGCAGTAAGTTCACATTGCTTTCACCAATAATAATGATCCAACTGCAAAAGAATAAAAGCGGACATAGACAAGTAAACGCGAGACATAAATGTGGATTAAGCCCGCGGTTCATTTTATTTATTTTCAACGACTGCAAGGTTGATATTGTCTTGGCGTGTAGGTCGGTCGGTATTTTTGCTCTTAGGGGTTGACTAAACTATTATACATACATATAAAGCTCCTTACTCACATTCGGTATTACTCGAAAACAAATAAAAATCAACTGCAAAACTCACAACTCGAATTTCGCGTCGAGCCAGATCGGTGGATTTAATTAAGTAAATGTAATTTCTTTCGCACATACTCGAAGCGAGCCTTCGAGTTTGACTCGTTTTTTTTTATTATTGGGCTAATCATAGAAAGTAATTCTTCGTATGGCCCTTCAAATTCTTGTAATCTACGGGACACAGCTCTTTAATCAAGTTCACATGGCTGTAATGAGAGCGGGGATCTTACCGAGGACCTTTTATGTTTGTTACTTTTATTTTCTTTTATAACTGAGAGTTGCGAGATTTGCTAAATGCAGCCACTGTCTCCTTTGTTGATCAAAAATCTTTTGGCTCGAACGGTTCGGTGGATATTGAACGTCGCGCGTCGCTCGATAGATAAATGCTGAATGTGTGAACAAAACCCCGTGCCGAAATTTTTACTCGTCGTGTTTGCTTGATCAAGTAAAACCATTGATGTAAATCATGGATACGCCCTCACCATACTTACGTCGCGCGAAAAGTGTCACTTCTGAAATGAGCGAATTCGCTCATTTTAGATCATTTCCTCATTCGTCATAGTTCGTGACACATCGGAGTAACTTTCTCGTTTTTAATACACACAGCTGTACAAAGATGCCTTGTTGTGCCTACAGGAAATGTAACAACAACTCCAAAAATACAAACAAAGCTAAAGGTATTACTTTTCATGCGTAAGTAATTTTTTTTCAAATTTATTTCGATTTCAAAAATAAATATTATGACGGATGATGACATATAACAAAAATTTCGTTCCCATGACAACGAACGATAGGGTAGTGTAGCGTTGACAAAAAAAGTTTAAAAGAATTTAGGAAGTATGGAGGTTACATTATAATTTTAAAATATTTTAAAAGCCGGATTTTTTTAATGTATTTGTTTTTTAGATTATCTTTTCTTTGCAACTATGTTTTCGAATACAAAATTATAGGTTAGTACATAAACAATTTAATAAAACGCGATGTGCTTCGAAAGCACATAAAGCGTGGGGTCTTTTGCCTGATCTCTCTCCGCTCGTGGTGGGTTGCCATCCCGCCAGACTATGAGAGTGAGGATATGGAGATTCCTCACCTGCTCAAGCATGTCGAGGGAATCCAGGGCAAGAAGCGCGAATAAAGGCGCAGTGCAAAATTTCATCGTTCAGCCTTAACGCGTGAAAAGGTAAAAGACAGACAGATTAAAAATATTAAATAAATGTAGTTTAATCACTATTTGTATTTAACTGTTAGGTTCCCACAAGAACCGGGTGTTAAAGAAAAATGGATTAAAATAATCCAAGAAGAACAAAGAGACGATGAATGGTTGCCAACCAAATACAGTCGCATTTGTTCAGCACATTTTAATGATGATATGTTCTACTTGACACAAGATGGTCGGAGAAAATTAAAAAAAAATGTTGTACCATCTTTTAGGTATGAATGTATGATTTAGCTAATTGCCAACATCTGTCCGTGTAGTAAGATCAATCTAGATCGATCTTTAAGTTTTTAAATCTGACTGCCTCAGAAAGTTCCCTACATACTATTTTATTAATTACAGATATCATTTGTAGAACCCACATATGAAATGATGGGTTCACCACTTGAGAATGTTTATATTTCTGATAATGACTCTATATTTGATTCGCCAAGAAAAATCCACTTAAGACAACAATTAAAAAAAGAGGTTTTAAAGAAAATAAGATATAGATCTGAATATTATTAATATTATTAAAGGGGATACCCGTTTTTTTGTAGTTTCACTAAATTTTTCAACAACTGCCAACGAATCTCCCTTCTAAACCCATCATAAATAAGCCTTTTGGATTCGAAGGAATTCTGAACCAGTTTAATCATGTGACAAGCATCATGATAGCTACTTCTAAATGACATACAGGATTTTTGAATGTTGTTTTTAGATGTGATGGTTGTTTTAGATCACAACCTAGTAAGTTGGCTGCAGTTATGTTAGCCGCACAGCCATCAAAAGTTATGGCAACAATATCAACCCCCACATGGTAGCATTCACTCAAACATGTTTTCAATAAATTTGCCCGAGTTTCAGCTGATAGTCCGTTACCTAAAAATATGCCACTGGGATTTTCCAGCTTTCGTTCATGCATACTAATATTAATACATACGCCTGAGTCGCTATTTCGCACGATTTTGCCGAGCCAGCACCGAAATTTACGACGCCTGCAGTCTTCTTTCCAGTCCACGTAGTTTGGTGGCGAAGAGTCATCTCGTCAGCAATTAACGTGCAGAATATTCGCGGATCACATTTTTTTTTTTTTTTTTCTAAAACCTCTATCGCTTCCTTATTAAAGCCAAGACGACCCGAACTGTTATCGTACCATTTTCCTATGTCGCGAGGGTGTGGCAAAGATCCATTAAATATTTTTATTGATTTTTTTTATCAGCCTGTTAATAAACTCTACCGCTTCTGCTTTCAAATTCAATTCAATTATAATATCATTGATAAAGACAAACATTTTATTATTTCAAAACAACCTTGTTTTAAAATTAAGTACCCTTTTTAAAACTAGTATGCTGACGGTACAGCGACAATTCCCTACGTCATTGTGTGACAGATGACAACTTAAGCACAAATGCGGTCATTTTTTGATGCTGAAGGCGTATCTTTGATTTACATCAATGAGTAAAACTGTTTGTGAGTACGGAGCTTTATAGATCGATTATAGAGCGCTCCTCTTATGTCATTGATATAAGGTATTGGATTGATAAACGCGGATTCAAGAATTGCTACGTACCTAGTTACTGACCGCAGTTTTTCATTTACTCATTTCCCACTTTTTGCCAGGTTCGCCAACGTAGACGTGAGCGTAGCAGTAGCGACTCCCGCCGGTCTGATCACGCCAATCCTCTTCAACTGCGACTCCCGCGGGATCATCGACCTCTCTACGAACATGAAGGAACTCGCTGCTAAGGCCAGGGAGGGCAAACTTCAGCCTCAGGAGTTTATGGGTGGCACTGTCACTGTGTCCAACCTTGGAATGTATGGTGAGTAAAACCAAATAAAATTGTATACTGCTACAAGCTGTCTGCCATATAGGATTTCCCATCGGCATCTTTCATCTGCTATTTTACCCCTTTAAGGGGTTCTTTAGGGGTTGAATGTTCAAAAATCCTTCCTTTGGGCCGACCTTCATTAAATACGGAACTATTGTGGAAAAATTTATGCTTCAGTGTAGGCTGTGCGTTAGTGAATGAATGAATTTAAGAATTTTATTAAGTAGATTTTCCTTTGGAGAAGAGCAGTATTATTCTCGGAGTTACCCAGCGTGATCGAAATAGTTATGAGGGGATCCGCAATAGAACCAAGGTAACCGATTTTTTACCGACATGACCCGAACAATTGCCAAACTTAAGTGGCAGTGCGCGGGGCACATTGCAATTCGAGTTATATCTTGCTTACTTGGAGCCAATTTTCTTTACTAAATCTCCGTTACAATTCCATTAAAAAACTTGCGGAGCCGGATTTCTTGCGGAAGATACGCATTTGCGGAGGCGGCGACGAGGTTTCATTGCAACCCTAGTATATGGGTATACAATGTCCACAGATTAGTTCAGATTGTTCACTCCGCAAAATCATTTAAATAAAAAACGACTCTTGCTACGACACAATAAAGTGCAATTCAGGTCGCACATCGCTAATTACCTACAGATTCACCTAGAAGTTGTCTCTCTTTCTATCGCGTAACTCTTATATCTTCTGACTACGTTCGTTACGCTCACTAGGTATGGGTCGTTACGTGATTTTCGCGAAACGTAACGTAACTAGTTACTTCGAAGGCGTCACCTGTTTTGAAAACAGGTGATTTTAGTATCTAGTTATTTTTCAAATTCTATTCGGTGATTCAGTATTACAGTTATTTGCGAAACGAAAATATAAATGGTTACTTATGTAATACGTTACATATTTATAGCTTTAAGTTTTTGTAGCTACATAAGTAGTTACATTATTAACGTAATACAAATGAACTGCATCGAATAATGTATTATAATAATGAAAGTTATGCAGGAATATTTAGATGTTCATTTGATTGTTTGTGTATATACAATGATTTGAAATATTTACAATTCGATGTTTTTTTTGCACGTTTTAGTTTTTTCTCTATTTACACTTTTTCAATAGTCTAGTTGGCGTGCGTGTGCATGTTCGGATTTAATCGTGTCACCACTTGGGACTTCGGGAACTCTCGGCTCGCTTTGCCGGTCGGTCAGTACCAGTAAGCTAGTAACCTGTCACTTATTACGCGCGAAAGAAACAACATGCGCTCGCAACGTATTTTTGTTTCGTTTCTCTCTTTTCATTCGATCACTGCATTGCTATGTAAATAGTTACAAAAATCACGTGTTTCTGTGTAACCCGAAACTAGTTATTCGGTTACATGCCCCAGTTATTGTAACGAGTGACGTGAAATAACGCCCATACCTAACGCTCACTGAAATGGCCCGAGAGACAAGACGAGCCCGCGCGTACCTGTAGCTTCATAGGTAAAATGCAGAGTGCGCCTTCTGTAATATTCTGTGCTATTTCCTATTCTCACGACTTACAGACGTAGGTACGTGAAAATCGTGGGTAATTTCCTTACATATTTTTGATGTGAAACTGTTTGTTGTATTTCCAGGTATCACAATGTTCAATGCCATCATCAACCCTCCTCAGTCGTTAATCCTGGCGTGTGGAGGTCTACAGGAGCTGGTTATTCCTGACCAAGATGACCCTCGAGGGTAAATTTAATTTTGCTATTATTTTTATTGTATTTATTCTACAAAGTTTAAAAAAAAACACCGTAATTTTTTCGTCTTCGGTTGAAAAAAAACATCTGTCATGAAATCGTGACAAAGAGAGTACGTACGTCAATTAAAACAATTTGACTTTGACAGCGCCTTAAATTCATAGTAGTAAGGTCGATTTTCGTGTTCAGTCTAATTGACGCTTTACTTCTCCATTTCCAGTTTCCGATTAGCGAAGTTCGTGACGTTCACGGCGTCGGCGGACCACCGAGTGATAGACGGCGCGGTGGGCGCGCAGTGGATGAAGGCCTTCAAAGACAACATTGAGGACCCCGCCAACATTATCCTCTGAACACTGCCCTCTAGGCAGTGTTCAGAGGCTCCACGCATTTCGATTAATGGGCATATGTTTACAAAATATCAACAGATATGTAAGAGCAAAGCGTGTGAGCAATTTTAACAGTAAGGGTACTTAAATGTAAGTGTCAAGTCGTGTTTATTTCAATTATTTTTTACACTTGTAACTTCTAGGGATGTACGTGACCATCGTGGGTCATTCCCGCCATTTTTTCTTGTCCAAAACAGTCAATCATTTTAACACCAGCCGCCATTTTTGCGCACGTGACATTACAAGATAATCGACTCTGACAGACAGACGGACACCGGAAAATTCATTATCATTTTCTACTTTTTTTTTGCAAGCAGGTGTCCATAAATCGAATTGAAAAGAGTTACTGTGTTTTCCTTCGATTAAAGTGCCGATACTTTTGATATAATTTAATTAGTTGTTGTCTTTTTACAAGTTTATTTATCTGTGCTGTGATTATCTGTCTCGTGCGTTCGCTTGTAGATAGGCAATGTATAGAAGAACGTAGATATAGCGAGAACGCGATTTAATCGAAGGAAGTGCGGTATTTAACAAAATAAGTGATTATTTATTTAGTTTTATAAGGAATGGTAATCGTACAAGTTCAATGTCAGAAGCTCCATCCCTATTTGTAATATTGTAAATATTTTTATAGGGAAATCACGCACTTATTGAAGAATATTTAACTGCCTAATCCGGGATTATGTTTACATAATATTTTTTATCGAATAAACCATTCGCATTTTTGTATAGATATTTATTTCATAAAATTATAATGAAGTATAATTAGTAGTGATTGGAGCAGAGATCTATCAACAATTTTTTTGAATATTTTTGTGCCTTCTTTGAAATTATGATGAGATATTATTTGAACCACAAATACGAGGTATGCTTATATATATGTATGAATATTTTTCGCAATTTCGGGCTTATATAGTCTTTTGTTAACACCTATTTATTACATTTTGAAGATGCAGATGATTTTATGAACGTTAGTGGAATATAATACATATTTTACATTTAGACTCTTTGTTTTATTGTGCCTCAATCCTTGGTCCTGTTTACTTCTAAACAACAGTTGCACCGCACTCCGATATAAGTTATGGTGGCACTCCACATCGGTATTAGTGTTCAGGTATTCGTTCTGTTTGCCCAAATTCGACGATGTGAAGTTACTTTGCCTATTTTTCACGAATAAGACGAATATGCAAATACACGAACACTCGTATCCGCCGGTTGTCGGTTTTTGGTCACATATCGAAGGATTGCGAATATAAAGAATAAGTTCGTTTACCCACCCGATGTTTTATGTACGCGTAACATGTATTAGTAATTAATACAGAGGAAATAATACGTCGCGCGTCTCTTGTCATCTTTGCGTTCAGATTTGCAAAACGATGGCAAAATATTCTTGAATATTCGGCTTATTAGCTGTTCATGAACATGTGTGGATAAAAAAAAACAGCTGTTCCATACATTTTGACCCCAAATTTTGACAAAAAAATCTGTTTCATAGAAATGTGCAATACGTAGGTACATAATGCACAGTTTTTTTTTTAACCTATGCAAAATTTCAACGCACGGGAGTTCAGAATCGTAGTAAGTACTGAATTCATGGTAAGTAACAGTTTTCGCGTCGATGTCCCTGCCACCCTCTATAGCCGAATAAAACAGTAAAACGCGAATACCGAATAGCGATATGAAGTGCCACCATTAGAACTGACTGCCAAGAATAATGACAAACAGCATTCAAGTAAAAAAAAAACTGGAACCCTTTGGTGGTACGAAGGGTTCCGTACTGCCGTACAATATTTAGCAAATAAATGAAAATACTAAACTAAGAATATTTTTCATTTAAATAAAGATAATTTGTATTTCATGATGATACTGTGAATTACAAAGTTATTTTTTTGCAGTTGCAGAAAATCACACATATTTAAATAAAATACCTTATGTATCGGCGTTTTTAATATTTGTTGATTAAATAAAGTAGTATACATGATCTATAGAAGTTTCAAATTCCTAACTTGTTTATTTGTTGCGATAGAGCTCGTACAAAAATGGCCTAAATCTGAGAAATTTTAGGGCCCCCTATTTGTACATTTTTGAAGTTAATTTATTGGTAGGTACTCTACTCGATAGTTCTAGACAATGGCACCGCACATGTCGGGGTAATAAAAATAAATGTATTTCACAAACTGAACAACTGTCTACCTATTACGGTTCATGAGATACAGTCCGCTAACAGACAGACGGATCACGGACGGACGAACAGCGGAGGCTTAGTAATACGGTTCCGTTTGGCACCCTTCGGGTACGGAACTCTAAATATGGTTGGTTTCATAGTAAAACTGTACTCGATATATCCACACAGTTCCAGGTCAGCCTAATTAGAGCCGGTGGCCCCGAGCCATTCGGTTTCTATGTTCCTTAACACGTTCAGTGCCGGGAGCCCTCCTAGAGGGTTCACCTAGTCGCATATGGAATGCCGGGAGCCCTCGCGGAGGGCCCATTTTAAATGTAGGTTTTTCTTAGCGAATACTGCGTTATAAACCGTGAAAATAAAATCTGATGTATATTTTAACAAGAGTTATTAGTTCATGCGTTGGTTTTAAAATCCAATATGTTTTTTATTTTTTTCTCGTTTACAAATATTCACAAAAAAACATAGGTTGGAAACTACGTATAGCGACAAGAACCCCCTGAAAACAATATTTTATAGTGTTTTATAACACAGTTTTAAACCTAATGCTGTTGACCGTCCAAGATGATTAACTTTAGCGCAAACGTAATACCGGCTACCTTCCCGGAGGGTTCACTTCCAATATGTATGGCGGCATGGCGTATGAATTCTATGAAAAGTGGGTGGAGGTAGCCCGCGAAATTCAAATTTTCTTTAGTTTTTTTGGAATTTGCAGGCCAGTGTCAGGTTGTTTGTTGATTAACATATGATTCGCGATTGTAACAAATATGGCTTTACAGAATTATAATCATTAGAATCAGCAATACAGCTCCTTAAGTTAGCATAATCCTCAAATGTCTTGATTTTATGAAACGGTCATTCAATAGTATTACATGAATTTAGAGAGTTGTTTTGATGACTTTTATGATTACAATTTTTTAAATAAATAAACATTTAATACGGCGGTGAATCACATTTAGATCAATACACAACCTGATGCTGACCTGCAAATTGCAAAAAACGTAAGAAAATTTGAATTTCGCGGGCTACCCTGACCCTTTGATTCCCCGGAATATTGAGGGCCCATCATGAACTAAATGTATTAACTTCGTAGGGCCCATACAAAAACTTTGCCAGCAATCATTAATTGTCTCGTCTCGCCCGACGCAGGAATGATTACTGGCATATATTTTGTGTGGGCCCGTCAGGATGACCTGGAGCAGGGATCTCGACCCCCTTATTGTTATAGACGGAGTAAAGTTACAAGTAGTTACTAGAACTTAAACCTCGGAAAACGTATAGTTAAACCAGGTTACATTGGGTTACACATATGTAAGGGCATATTATATTTCTCGAGGTATAACCGTACCTCTTCGAATAATTATTCTAAGCCGTACCTATAGTTCGGAAGCGCTCCCGTTTGGATCTGCACGCGAACCTCCGCCGGCTCGGTATTGGGTCCAATTGGACCCCAAAATGACAACATACGACACCCTAAATTGATTATGTAAATATTTATTATGTTACCCATCAAATCTTATGAATATATTGTAATCTTAATCTAATCTTCTTACTACGGGTTTGTGTGTAACCCAAGAAAAAAACGGAATAATAATTTGATACTTAGCGTAAAAATGACCTAGTTAAACGATAACCTATTAAACCATTGTCTACTGTCCCGTCCTCGACACACCAAAGAGAAAATAGTTTTATGGTAATTAAGCCTCCAATAACAATGAAATAGTCTCGTTACACTCATTAGGGTCATGGCCGGAAATACGCGTGCAAAAACTTGACACGCGACGTGACATATTCATATGGGACAACACCTGTCAAACTATCACCTAGAATTAATAAAAAAGCTGTGTAATACGGTCAAATACGGTATGAAAACTTGTTTTTTTTACTGTCGGTTCTATCAAATCTTTTTTTTGTAGAGCCCTTTGTAAAAGGGCTAGTCTGAGGAATCTACCACTACAACTATTTTTGCCCGCCATGCAGCTTTTGCTGGTTGTGTAATAAATAAGGGCAGAAGAGTCATTTCAACTTTGTCTGAGACGGCAATGGTTCTGCGATGCTTCTGGTACTTATTGCAGATCAGCTGCAGGTATGATCACTTGCGATGGCAAGTGATGAGGTACGCCGCTTGAAACTGAAAGCTGGCGTTGGGTAGTTTAGTCACTCGTTTTTTTTTTTTTTTTGTGAAGACTGGGTGACTGCTGGGGTGGCGGGTTTGTCCGAAAGGGATATCGCGGCCCCGGCACACAGGCAACGGAAGGAACATGGGTGGGTTTTAGTCAGTAAAAGTCTGACACACCCTCTCGCTCTGCCCAGAGCGGGAGAAGTCATTTGATGATATCCCACCCTCAAAAAAAAAAGACACGGTGAAATATGTAGGTACCTATACCAAGGGCGGATCCAGGATTTATTTCTGGGAGGGGCTCATGGGCCAGAAAGATAAGAAGTGTCTCCCATATCTTGTAGGTATTGCACTCACTACCTATGTTGTTTTTGGGTATTCATTATTTTTCAATGAAGATAAAGTAGTAGTTCAGCTGCAAATCCTTGATAGATATGTTCTGGCCAGTCCATTCAGACGATTCGATTTTATTTTACTTAAACCGTTGGAGGTTGGGGGGGAGGGGGTACGTGCCCCTGTGCCCGCCCCCCTGGAGCCACCCTCGCCTGTACCTATCTACTTACATATGATATAAAGTAGGTAAGTAGAAAGATACAAAGGTACCTACTTGTAGCAAATGATATTCACGGTGTAAAATTAGTCACAATTACCGTAACAATAGACAATAGAATTTAATATGGGAATGCGTCTTGGTTTATTACCGGTGTTCTTTGTTGCGCGAAGACGATTGGACAGAGTGACTGGCATTAGAATTTCCAACATTATAAGATCCTAGCTAAAGATATTTACTGCCGTTCATACTACCTCATAATGTATACAACTAATAACTAAGCTACAACCTTAGTCCCAACCTTTGTCCCAACATTTGTCATGAACATATTTTTAATCAAAGAAATCACTAGAATTATAGATAAACCATGACGGATACGTCGGGAACTGCAAAGACTCCGAAGACAGGGACGACAACGGAGGCAGACGCTACCGAGGAAAAGAAAGAAAAACCAGGGAAAGAGGTACTTGTGATACATGACCAGGACTTCTTCCGACATAACACCGGGGATACATACGACGGGGAGTTCGAGGCCAAGAAGAAGGATCACTCTGTTAAAATGCATGGTGAGGTTATTTAGTTTTTAAATAACTTCTGCGTCTCCCGAACTCAAAAGAGGTATTACCCAACCGCCGATAATTGACTGCCTCGTTTGCGTAGACTACTGCTGTGTGAGGGTTCCAGTTACCAGTAGTGGAATTAGGGGGGTGGCTAAGGGGCTCAAGCCCCCCAAAAGCATCTAAGTTCTGCTTTCCAAATCTTAACTTAAAGTGAACCTGATATATATTATTCTAATTAAACTGTATATATCAAGACTAAGGTCAAATTGTCATCAATTATCCTTAACTTAATAAGTATAACGGCTCCTATACACTATTTTGCCGCGCGGCACATTCTCCCGGCTTTTGCGCCTTCATTTCCTTTGCGATCCTTTGTGCGGCTTTGTGCGGCAGGGCCAGCCGGGCGCGCCGGCATAGTGTGTAGGAGCTAATGGTTTCAAGTTTTTTTTTCTATAAGATGTTTTGTTTACTTGACGAATTTTGAATCCGTCATTCATTCTGCTACCTACGCTGCCCGGTTTGGTCGCCATGTTTTGTATTTTCACCGAGATATCTCTGGTAGTCTATATCCTACGAAGTCATTGAGGAATTTGAGAAAAAGTAATCCGAGGAGGCTTGCTACCTATGCTGTGTGGTTTTTAGTGTTTACCTACTTTGCTAAAAAAAACCTACCCTACCCAAACGACACTCCTTGATCCGCTACTGGCAATAACCATAGAATAATGACAAGCAATAAAAATGAGGATATTTTTGTTGCACTGTACCTGCGTACGGTACACGGTACATGCGCAAACTTACTCCCATTACGCCAAAACCTTGTCCAGTTACGTGTTGGTATGTAGCACTGACTGTTGCAGTTCAATCTGGATTTGTGCACGGCTTGTTAGAGGGTTAATCCTAAAAGTTGGCAACGTCGCAAATAACTGTCAAATATTTACCTGTTTTGATTCTTATAGCAATATTACTGAATAGAAATAAGAAATTTGGCTAACCAGCAACTAGAATATATAATAATGAATTGAAATTATAACATTGAATTTGATGTTGTACCCATTTAAGCGTAAAAAACGCATTTGGAAAGTTTCCAAATAGTTTTTTTTACATCTAAAACTAAACATTCGGTGTTACGATATTAATTATTGCATTTCATCATCAATATTCTAGTTCGCTAGTTAGCCACATTTTTTATTTCCACACAGTATTATTGCTAATTTAATCAAAACAGTGGAATATTTGACATCTATTTGCGACGTTGCCCATCTTCAGAATAAACGCTCTTAATAGCAATAGGATTGCCCCCTATTAGAAAAGCGCGTAAAGAACTTCGTGTAATACCTACAGGTGTGTTGTTACGTAATGTCGATAAATCACACCACCGTAATTCTCTCTCCCATGACTAAATTAACATAAATAACTGCAAGTTGCAACCCAATGCATTCTCCCGACTAGCGTGTAATATGCAAAACTTAAATTCTTGCAAGTAATGCGCACGCTTCAGTCAATCTTACATTTGCGGAACAAAACTATGTATTGTCTTGTAAAGCCACCTATTCTTACTGGTAGTAAAAGACTTAGGAAGCTGAATATCTTTGACATATCGAGTGTGGTCTAATGGAACGTATCACCGTATCGTAATCCATTCCAAGCCGCGCACAGACGAGCGTTACGCTCTAATTACTTAAACAGTTGCGTTTGTACTGCTCTTTGTACTTACTTATGTTTATCTTATGGTTCATATAATAACGTCACCGTTTCAGGGCAAGGGGTTTACACAACAGCTGAAGGGGACATTTACTCAGGACAGTGGGAAGCAGACAAAATCGTCGCCACTAACCAAACTGTCGTATCATATAACGACGGCGCGAAATTCGAAGGTGCATTGAAAGATTGGAGTTACTCCGGTAAGGGTACATACACGTATCCAGATGGGAGTGTGTTGACAGGTGAATTCTCTGATAACTGTCCAGTGGGCAACCTGGTTTTGAAGGATCCTAATAGGCATACGTGGTTGGGCAAGGCTGAACTCGGGTTCGGATGGTTTGAGCCCGTTAATCACTTCTATGAATTGTTGGAGACGACTCATACCAGGATAAAACGGCGTCATAAGACTGTTCCGGACACCTTGGCTCAACAGGCTGCCTCGCCTACTGGTAAACCTATCTCGGCTACTAGTACTAAATCTTCCCCGGCTTCTACTGGAGCTATGAACACAAAATCAAAACCATCACCAAAAAAAAAGTGAAGATTTAAGAGCGTTTAACCTAAACGTCGCAAATAGCTGTCAAATATTTACCTGTTTTGATTAGTTTGGTAATATTACTGTATGGAAATATGAAATGTGGCTAACTAGCGAACTAAAATATTGATTATGAAATGCAATAATTAATATCGTAACACCGATTATTTAGTTTTAGATGTAAAAAAAGTATTTGGAAACTTTCCAAATGCCTTTTTTACACCTAAAATGATTACAACATCAAATTCAGTGTTATAATATTGCAATTCATTATTAATGGTGCCGATTCTCTTGTACACCTAACTAAACTATCACTAAAATTCCTTACTTTTGGCTTTTGGCTATGAGATTCTTAGAGCTATTCTGCAAATAAAATTCTCTAAACTAAAAAATAATTTTGACACAACTAAAATAGAATTTGACAATCGCGAATCCACGTGGTACCCTTTTTTTTTTTTTTTTTTTTGGATGGGAAATCATCAAATGACTTCTCCCGCTCTGGGCAGAGCGAAAGGGTGTGTCAGACTTTTACTGACTAAAACCCACCCGTGTTCCTTCCGTTGCCTGTGTGCCGGGGCCGCGATATCCCTTTCAGACAAACCCGCAACGTGGTACCCTTGGTTTGCCATAACCCGTGACTTATTTTAGAGCCGCAGGCGCGCATGGGGTGCCGCCTCGACGTATTTTATGTGAATTTTTTCACTTTTTGTATGGAAAATATGAAAAAATATTACCTAGATGTTCAGGATTAGGGGATAGATATATAGATATAAGCAAAAGAAAAAATAAATACAGTACTGTTTTTGCACGTGAAATGGAGATGTTGGTGTAAATTTTACTTCATGACAACTTATTTTATCCCACACCTTTTTAATCGCGATAAAAAAATGTCATCTTGGTTTGGTTTTTACAATCAAAATTTTAGGTGAAAAACGTCAAATTCAGAATAGAAAAATTGCCATTTTCACTAAACAAAAAACTCAGTAGGTACTATATTAGTACTGTCAAACTAAAATATAGTGAAGTTGTGTCACTTTAGTCCATTTCAGAATAGAAAATCGCCGTTTGACAGGAATAAACTACATTTTAATGATTTTTAGTCTAGTTTAGAGGCATTTGTGACAAGAGAATCGGCACCATTATTATAGTTCGCTAGTTAACCATATTTCCATACAGTAATATTACCAAAGCGAAATATTTGACATCTATTTGCGACGTTGCCCACTTTCAGAATAAGCGCTCTTTTTATGAGCCTTGCATTATTTAATTGTACCCTTCAATGGAACGTGATAGTAACGTGAACTCACATGTATGAATAAAAAGTAAAAGACCTAGGTAAATGTTATTTTTTATGATGATTAATATGTCCGGAAGTCCGCAACAAGAGAGTATTGACCCTAAATCGTATCCGAGTCGGATGGTTGAACACCAATTCGTTAGTAAACATACGCAGACGATACGAGCACGAACATACCCAGTATGCACGGGCGCTTTTTCCCGCGGCGATTTTTTTTCGTGCTCTGGATTTTCAACGTTCTATTTAGCGCCGAGAGTTGAAAATCCAACAGTGTTTTTTCAACGCGCTGGGACGAGAGTGCGTCCCAGCGCGTTGGATTCTCAACGCTCGGCTCAACACCAAGAGTTGAAAATCCAGTGCGCGATAAAATCCCGCCTCGAGATTTTTACGTCCGTGCGTACGTGGGTTAATAGGTCAGGAAGCGTTCGAGTTCCAAGTTGTCTTGTTAAGTGTGAACTTGTAAATGTATAGGCGTGCTCCAATCATTTATGTAAACAAACGATAGAACCAAATGTAAACAAAGGAAACGTTTGGTGGATTGAGAAACGCACCTTTGTAAGAACCTAAAGTAAGTACATGTTGATATATTGGTCGCTAACTGCAGTTAGTCACTTAACTAGTAAGGGGCACTCCATCTTGTGACACTGCCGGTGGAACCCACTTACGATACACGTAAATCATTTCGTTATACTAATACAGTCACGGACAACACTTTCATAAATTAACACTTTTGACTCCACCCACTTTTCATAGAACTCATACGCCATGCCGCCATACCTACTTGAAGTGAGCCCTCCAGGAGGGCTGCCGGCATTACGTTTGCGCAAAAGTTAACCATCGCGGAGGGTTAACAGAATTAGGTTTAAAACCGTGTTATTTATTTTCGTTGCTTTATTATGTATCTATTTTAAGGCAGAGGCTAAGCATTGCCATACAACGTGGCAATGCGGCCAGTCTCTTGGGTACATTACCAGTCGACAGCGATGCGGATGAATTTTACGATGCTGTATTTTAGTTTTTGAATAGTTTTAGTTAAGTTAGAATATAATATATAATTTTGCTATTTTTATTTAGTCATAAGTTGTTATGGACCCACTTGTAAATATTACCCCAAATAAACAATTATACACTCTATTTTAATATAATTGTATCTATATAATTATTATTTTGCACCAAGGACAACCCCATTTTTATGTCCACGCAATCACTGTCCAGTCCAAGGTTGCCTGGAAGAGATTGCAAAAAGCGATAAGGCCGCCCATTGTATGTTTTGTAGTGTTAAATTTATTATTTACTATGTAATTTCTGGTGTACAATAAAGTATATATATAAATAAATAAATATAAAACATTGTAAAACGAAGTAAAATTGTGTTTCTAGGGGGTCTTGTCGCTAATGTAGTTTACAACCTTTTATTTTTTTTTGTGAATATTTGTTACAGCGAAGAAAAAAAAAATTGGTTGAATTTATTAAAATCAACGCATACATTAATAAATCTTGTTATGATATACGTCAGATTTTATTTTCACGGTTTATAATGCTATATTCACTCAGAAAAACCTATATTTAAAATGAGCCCTCCGCGAGTGCTCCCGGCATCCCGTATGCGACTAGGTGAACCCTCCAGGAGGGCTCCCGGCACTGAACGTGGTACCTAATGTAAGTATCTAAAATATTTGCTGGTGTTCATGAAGGCTGTAGACGATGGTCAATATAGGCTATCATTGCATTGATCATCGTCAATAGCCTACAGCAAAGCATGAAGCATTTTCCGAAAAGAAAACCCTTTCATAGGTATAGAACTAAGTACCTATTTTATTCACCTTTTTGGAGTGAAGTTCAGCAACTTACCTACTGGAAGAAAGCAAACAAAGAAATGAGTAATGATGGCAAGTTACGGCAGTAAGATAACTCTTATTAGGTGAGGTATAACTGTACAGAAGGTAGTTATTTCAAGCGTAACTTTGATAATGACTGCTCATAAACATCGTTTGATGTTTATGAGCAGTCATTATATATTATGATTTATAAACAAAGCAGAAAGTGGTAGCCAGTCGAATGATGCAACATCTCATAATAAGAATGGCTCGTTAAGGTTGCGCAGTTTTCCACACGGCTCCATTTGGTGTGATGACATTTATTTGCATCGTCATATGTACAGACAGACTGCCGGCCGCCTACAGACCATTTTGTATCACGTCAATGATTACAAAGCTTGTGAACGAACTCTTAGGTTTGTTATTTTGGCCTCGAATGTACACCCACATTTGAATACCACTCTTGGAAGGTCTCTGTAATCTTGGGAGGTTTCACTTATCAAGCCTATTTTGTCATCCGACACGGGAGTCGAGGTGGGTCAGCTTGAAGTGGTGGTACGGCACACTTCAGAGCAGCAGCATAGGAGTGGCTCAGTGCGTGACTCGCAGCCGTGTATCTTGCGAACTACCTCTGTGTCCATAATTAGTAATTAGGAAGGACAACAGAATGGCTCCGAGGTGAAGGACACTGATTTTACTACCTGTTTAATGGGTTTGTTGGGTATTAATTCGTGACGGTACATAGGGGGTCCATGTTCAATGTTGTGCCGACTGTACTTTCCGTATCGTAATATGTCTCCGTACACGATGTTACGAATTCGTGTTCAGCCTTTTGACACGTTTTCGAGTTACGACTAGTGAACATAATTCTAGGAAGATTCACAATAATAGGAACGCACATTAGGTATATAATTGAACCGTCAGATACCTGATTATTAATAACATTAAGTATTCATTTATCATTATGTTCATCTAAATTTTAAAACGGACACACGAAGAGACGTTTTCGTGTCAACAGGTTACTTGATTTCACCTTGAGTCGCTTAAGTTATAAATAACAGGCAAATATAGACCCAAGTGTAGATATTTTGTGCAAATGTGGAGATTTTACATCGACTAGCCCTATAGAAGGCACAATGAACTAGAAGGTGCATTAGGTATTAATTGTTTTAATACCTAATGCACCTTCTAGTTTGTTTAAAAAAAGAGTTTGTTTTTTGTAAACTTTTGAGTTTTAAATTTTCATGAAACTTGCCTGAAAAAAGGCGTGGCAGTATATTTGCTATGCGGTGCTGGAAGTTTGTTTATTAGTCGTATTTACCTAGAAAATACAAAATATAAATTGCTCAAGCAGGCCATGGCAACTATACTGCCACATAGACGATTACCTTACGGGCTGTGGCAAATATACTGCCACATAGAAAAATAAAAAATATCACCAAAATCATTCAAATAAATAAATATATAGAAAAAAAGATAATCTTATTTTTCATACGTATAATATTTCCCAATATCTGTTTCTGATTTTCGAGAAAAACTTAGATTTACGTCAGCGATGTGAAAATTCGACAGTGTTGTTAGTAAGAAAGGATTTTTTTTTTAAACTTTAAATTTAAAGGATTCTTAGGATTATATGTGATGGATTTAAAGAGTTTCTTTTTGCTCGGAATATAACTATGAAATAGTACAAATTTATAATTAAAATAATCTAATTATTGGTGGAACCGGATACGTACAAATTTAGTGTGGCACATATTCTGCCACGGCCCGGGAAAGGGCTAGTAATCTGTCATTGCTAAAGCATTTGCTAGAAATCATGTCAACAAAGACATATAGCACCATGTTTATAGAGGATGTTCTCTTTGAATGAAATCTAGGTAATTAGATACTGGGTACCTCCCCAGATAGAGGTACTTTTGTGATAGAACCTTGAACCTTCTCCAGACCGAATTTCGGCCATGGCGACCAATATCAGCGGAGACCAGCCTTTAGCGCGGGAGATATTATAGTGCACAAGTGTGTGCGCAGACCCGCAGGTACCTACACTCTTCACTCTCAAAGTCGGGACAGCAATCGGACACGACCGGAGAGAGATCATATAGGTATTTATGAATAGACATACATGATAGAGATCTACATAATTGTGACTCTATTTTCTCTACTTAAATATTCACCTTTACTTCTTATTCAGGAAAATAACTTACTGAAAGAAATTGCAACTAAAGTTACTGCCTACCCCGTGAGGGGTATACTTACTCCCACAACTAGTGTTGCCAGACGTCCCGCTTTTGGCGGGACATCCCGTTTTTTAGCCCTATCGGAGGACGCGTCCAGCGAGCACCCCGAGCGGGATGCCCAAAATCCCGGTGTTTCATAAATGGAGCCCATTTGGCTTGAGATGTTTTATAGGTTTGTCCTAAAAGAAAAGAAACTGTTATAAAAGCAGCAAAATCAAGCTTAATAAGTGTTTTATAAAAAAAAAAAACATAGATTATGTAATTTTAAGTAATTTAATATCGTTGATTTCTTACATTGCAAATTCCTTTCGAAATAATAATACTTAAATATTTTTGTTAAATTGAATAATTGTTTGTTTATAAATTATGAGTAGTAGGTTGGAAAATCTTAATGTTAATTGGATCTCATTAAATTCTGGTTTTGAATTAAAGGATTGTTACCACATATTTTTTTTTTTCTATGTCCCGATGTTTTCGTCCCAGTCCCGCTATTTTTTCATTTAAGTCCCGATATTTGGAAAAACGGATTTGACAACGCTACCCACAACATGACATGCATCGTCCACTAAACGGATGAGGAAGCGGTAATGCGGTGAGCTAAATCGACAACCAGAACCATACAAGACGCACCCATTAGCAATAATTTCTAATGCAATGCACCACCACTTATCCGGAACGAAACATCAATTGGCATAATTCGGCGAGCGTAGCAGCGTACTACGAGACTACGACAGCTTATCGACACACCGTGAAGCGCAACTACGAAGTTACAGACTGTTGAGTCTTGTCAGTTAGAGGCGCGGCAGATGTCGAGCGGCAAAGACGTGAGGCGCGAACCGGCGCGCCGGTACTCGCCGCCCGCGCCATATCGTTATCACCTTATCAACCGTTATCAGTTACTCATCGCGAATCCGATCGCACGCCGCCATTCGATAGACACGCGCCAACAGTTCGATCCAGATGTGATTTGTTTCTGATCATTTGACCATGTACGGGATTTCAGTGTTTGTGTTTACATGTTTATTGTTCGTGAAAATCGAGCATGGGAATGGTCAAGGTGAGTTTTTCATACATTTTCCATATTTTTCTCGCTGATAATGAAGGCTATTGTAATAACTGTATACATATATATATTATTTGCTCATGCAACGGATATGACTAACAGTCTCGTACCTATAGTTACACCAAAGTTACTAGGGAACACTTTGTATAACTTAGGTCCGTAATTCATGAAACTGTAAATGCTTCAGTAAACTAGTTCTTACAATGTTTACTTCAAGATTAACACACCGTTTGAAGGCTGTGATAAGAAATTCTTTAACACACTTGAATGAATTACCTAAATGTTTCTGTGTCAGTACGTAGTTTTCAGGATGGAAATAAATTTTAATCCTGTAGATAAGTAGGTAGGCAAGTGATTTTATGATCTTAGTGAAGGTAAGCAGAGCTTACAAGGCTTGTGCAGACCAGCACGACTTGTCGCGCGACGCGACACCGGTTATTGTTATACTGTGAATTTTTCTTAGAAATTGTATTGTTCGTGTCGCGTCGCGCGACAAGTCGCGCTGGTCTGCACAAGCCTTAAAGCTCTCTGTTGTGATCGCATGATGTTCGCCTACAATATAATATGAAGTCACAGGGGGCGTGCCCACCGACTTAGCATTAAAATTATTGCTACAACATAACTAAGTGAGTCTTCGTAAGGAGAATAGAGACCTACTCAATTCAATGCTGAATTAAACTGTGTTAACACGATCAGTGCCGGGAGCCCTTCTGGATGGTTCAATAAGTCGCATACGGGATTCTGGGAACCCTCCCAGAGGGTTCACTTGCAAAATATATGGTGGCATGGCGTATGAGCTTACGAAAATGGGTGGAGTCGAGTGTTTGTGTCTGTTTTGTTAAGTTGGCCTGTGCTACTCCTCTAATAAATACATGAAAAACTATAAAGAACTATGTTTTTCCCGCGGCTTCGCTCGAGTGCTGTTCTGAAATTATTCCACGGGAATGTACTACCGGGATAAAAGTACTCGTTTACTATGTCCTAACCCAGGGCATGGTCTACCCAGGTGCTAAATTTCACCCAAATTCTTTCGTGAAAGCATATAACAAACAAACTCACTTTCGCCTTTATATTATTAGTTAGGATTATAAATATTATAATCATTCATTTAAACTGATATTACTGCAACGCATGAATGATACCAGAGGAGCAATTCCCGTAATTATTGAGAACGTTCGCATGCGCATGTCATTCGCAATCTGTCAAAAATACAATAAATTTACCAAAATTTTTGACAAGTTTGGGTGTTTGCAACTAGAATGTGAACGTTTTTTGTACGGGAATTGCCTTGTGAAATAGAAGTTTTTTAGCACAATCAATAAGATGAAAAAGTTGAAAATCAACACTAATAAATTAAGTTTCTATACTTGAAGATTGACAGCATATCATACGATTAGATACTTAGGTACATTCTAAAACGACCTACTACTCAGTAGTCACAAAACCTGAAGTTTTATTTTTCAGGATGAAAATAACGTCAAACAATGTTTTAACACTAATCATGAAAGAATATATGAATTATATATTATCTCCAAACACGACGGAAGTTAGATTTCCGTCTTGTTTGGAGATAATAATTCATATATCCTTTCATGATTAAATGTTATTATGGCAGAGCTGAGCAAGATTAAAACAAAATAAAAACTTATTCGTTATCTCAACACGGACATAAATGTAACTTCAAACGGAGAGATTTATTTTATGCTCATACAGTAACTAAAATAGCCGAAACAGACGCAAGGCAGGAACACACCTGTTACGGACATTCGTTTTCGAAAATAGAAAATCGGAATAGGATTGACAGTTTTATTTCGAGTTGCACGCCGGGAATGCGTTTTCCGAGTTCACAACTCGTTTGGTTACAACACTAGCGTTGAGAATATTAACATGTTCACTGTTCAACTGAAATAACATTGTGTTTTGCTGTTATATGTTCCTATTTAGTTGTACTGCAGACGTTAAAACTGTGTGCTATTATCGTTACAGTTTTGGTATTAGATTAGAACTAAACTTTATCCTACGAAGGCTAGCCTGCTTTCTACTTTTCTTATGAATGGAATCGATGGTAGTTAATAAGTACTTACGGCGACGATAGCCGACTTTTAATGATTTTATACTGAAGATCACGTCTAAACGAGTAGTGTTAATGATTTGGTAAAAATATATGTCAAATTAAAGAATTTTCTTAATAACTTAATACGTATATGTGAATATTTTAGATTATGTATATATTACATAGTGTAATTAATTTGTAAAGTTATATCTAACGCGGATAAAAAACTGAGAATCACGCAAAAACTATCATGCGTATTTTTCTGAAACCTTTACCAATTAGAGCACTCTTTTTTTATTATACGTGATTTATTAAAATACCGTTTGTATAATAATGCGTCTAATATGGGACAGCGCTCCTTGATGGGCGAGTCCTATTACTGGCTGGACGTATGACGCGTTGCGTGAGCTAAGTACAGAACACGCAAGCTAACCACTCAAGGTCACTAGTATATATCGGCGTCTTAACGGGTTCAAAGTTAATAATTTTACATTAAGTTAAACTTTAATTAAGTGACACCAAACTAATGTTATGGAGTAGACGTTTACATCCTAATAGTTGAAGAGTATTAAGCCGATTTCTCTCTGCGACGAATAAAGTAGGTTTAAAGATTAATTGTCAATCCTATCATTCCTCCATGTACCAATAAAACCATAGGCACAGAAAATCGGATTGGTGATCGCAGTAGGGCGCAATACTGCGATCACCAATCCGATTTTCTAGCGCAGCAAAGTCGCTAAAGTGACTAGTGGGAGTTTCATATTTACCAATAAAAGTTTTACGGGCTTATGCAAGTATAGGTGAAGGGACCAGAATCTAAAGTAATCCTAATCCAAACTAATATTATAAATGCGGAAGTGAGTTTGTTTGTTCAAACTAACAAACAAACTCACTTTAAGTTACGCTTTTGCGCTTTTGGCTGAACGGATTTAGATGAAATTTGACACATAGGTTATGACCTGGGTTAGCACATAAGATCCCTTTTATCCCGATATTCCCACGGGATCGAGACTCATTCGGGTGAAAACGCGGGCGCAGCTAGTATTATAATAAAGAATAAGATTTTTTAATGTTTGTTTGTTAAGCTTTCACGGCTAAACGGCTGAACCGATTTTGATGAAATTTGGTAAGGGTATGCTTTGAGCCCTGGGGAAGGAAATAGGCTTTTTATCGACATAAAACGTAGGCGAGGCCGCGGACGGAAGCTAGTATTCCATAAACAAAAGCTGAACATAGTAGTCCCTCAATAAGGATTCGGGACATTCGGGTTTATGTTTTTTCAATTGTCAATCTAGTAACGGTGAAAATGGAGTAGGTAGGTAAAGTGGAGGAATAGCTTCACAAATACTATTATACCGATACTGACAAAATATACGTGCGCGGAGACAGTGGCAGTGGTGGTGAGATCACCGATACGTCTGTGGGTGAGATTTTCGCCATGTGGGAAGTGGACTCAGTGACCTTATGCCGATAGTTGTTATGGCCAATAGACTAATTGCCAATAGCCTCGACTATAACCTTAACTGGCGCCTGTTACGCAATTATCAGCTTAAATTGGGGAGATAATAGTAAACCTACTCCTCGAAAGTTCCCTGTCTCCAGAGTCCTGACCGCGGTGAGCTAGGACCATGTCCCCAATGTCGGTGGGCCTGTAACTAGCGCATAAGATCGATGTATGGTTAAATCGCTTCTTATGCCAAATCTTTCTTCCGTGGTTGACCACGGAAGTGATTCGACAGATTTGGCAAGTATTGCTACTGGGCGATGTATGGAATAGGAAGTTGTAAGTCGAAAGTTTGATGGGCTATTAAATAGATGCTCACCACTTACGACTTACTAGGACTATTTAATTTATGATGCACTTTCTCGCTACTTACAATTTAATGCCAGATTAACAGTAGTATTTAACAAAACATCTACCATGTTAGATAGACGCACTAGGCATACAAGCGCATTTATACAAGCGCTGGTGGTCATATCCCAAATCTGCATGAATTTGGAATGCACTTTCTAGCATGACTTTGCCTGCTATACAAAATTTTGCGATTTTTGCTTGATCGCTATGAACTGTAAACATTCAAAAGTCATTTATTCAAACTAGGCTGAGCAGCAGCACTGTTCGATCGTCAAAATTACATATGATTTTTACAGGGCGCTAAGGTTGAATCCGGCACTGCTACTGCGTTGCCTGTTTATTTCCTATGTCTAAAAATAAGGATGACGTTACTTAATAACATAAGGATAACTTAAGCTTTGACATTGGAATATTACCACACATTATTATTGTAGTTGATTTTACATTAAAATCGCACGTAACAACTATTTAACCACATTGTCGTAATAAAAACATGATAAACTGAAGCAAATTATATTATATATATGATTGCTCATAAACTTATTTCCTTGTAATAAAATACAACAGGTCGGAAAACTAAATGAATGATATTGTTGTCTAAGCTTAATTAACTTGCTTCTTGTAGGTCAGTAGGACGTTAGGGGATCCTGTCAAGAGTATGGACAGCAGTGTCCTCTTACATAGGAATTAAAGAAAATACTGTAACATCACCAATCTCATTGTCAACCGTGATTTTAGTTACGTAATATCGGTCATTGGTCCAGTAACTGTTATGTATCGACCATAGATATAAGAAAGAAGGAGATATGCCCGGTAGTTGAAAATGTATCGAAAACCAATGTCTTCAATTTATCCCTACTACCTAGCCTACAACTTCACATGCGATCAGTAAACCCAATAAATATGAGGTTCCGCTCACACTTGCAATTTACAAATCAGAACGTACTACACAATCAATTATAAACCTTATCCCATCAAACACAGCGTGCATTTACCATGCACCGTACAACTCACTCACACGAAATCATCGATCGCTATCGTTGTGCTGTGCAAAAGCCATTTATTTTACATAAACGTTAGTGATTGACTAAATCGGAAAGTTATCGATTGTCCGTTTTATTATTTTATTAAAAATTTTGGGAGTTCCTGAAAAAATAATAAATAAAAAACGATATACATATAATATGATGATATAAATAAACAATACATTAGTAAAAAAAGCAATATTAAGTAAATCAAAAAAATTCAACATTATGAGAAAATCTAAATGAGCATAAAACAAGATTTCACATCGGTCTTCCAATCAGACTATAACTGTTGACAAATTGAAGTATAAACTTTAATAGTAATATAAATTCATACGACAATCGACATTATTGTCGATAGCCTACGTTAGTGGATTTGCACATCCACATCACTAACTCGTAGCAAGTTACAGCGGCCGTACTACGCGATGCAACCGCAGAAAGTATCGTTTTGTGATTTTGTGACATACTTTGGTAAAGAAGCAATGTATTTACCGCAATAATAGTACAGTCGCTGTGATATATGAGAACAAAAATAACGTAGTAAAGGCAAGAAATATTTTACGATTTGTTGTTTTTCATGATTTTAAACACAAATATAGTAAAATACTAGTGCTGATTTTTGAAAAGTGGTTCTATGATTTATAAAGTTTCTAGTTTAGGTTAGATTTTTACAAGAAACCACTAAACAATACGGTATTCTTAAATGTTATCACGATCACGTACGAAAGCGCACTAGTTAGCGGAGACGGCCATTTGCCTGAGGCATGAGCATTGTGATCAGGACGCGCGGACACAGACACGCTCCCATGCCACTTCTCCTGTTATTTATATTTCTATGGTATCGACTCAGGCTTAGGGTGAATTATAAAACAAACACCGTTCCCGACCATAATAAGTTTGTTAAATATCTTGGAGTGGATGAATTGAATATCTGGACTGCTCCATGCTCGGCAGTAGAGCTTCACGAGCTGATACGTTGTAACATAAACTTTCTTACTTAAAAATACCTGACATACTTATACTACAATCGATCAAACAAAAAACTAACAGTAAACTGTAATCAACAAAATTGATTACACATTGTCGCCGAGTCCGGTTATTGTATGTAGGTACATTTATGTATCTATTTCAGATAGTATCGGTCTGTTAACTCTACGAGCACGTGCTGGCAATTGTGCCGTATTTGTGGAGATTATCTCAGCTCAAGTTAGAAGGGGGATAGCAGAAGGTTTGGCCCGGAGCAGTGCCCTATTTTGAACGCAGACATCGGTAAAAAGAAAAGCCAGTTTAGAAAGGTTGTTATAACAGGACATATCTACTGCTGAAACTGAGCCTGCTCACTCTACTAAACAATAGGGATGATGCCTTGGTAAAAAATATGAAATTCTAATTAGTCCGTCAGTCAGATAATAAAATAATATTAAACACGTATTTTTTGTTTTAACATATTAATAAAAAAATACTTAGATAAAACACATTTTAAGTTGGGGAGTGGGGGTCGGTATGTCACTAGTATGTATAAAATCTACATACTCGTGACGTCATGGCACATTTTACCTCAATGTATCGCCGTAATCTTTTGATTACGTAAAAAAAGAAAAAATACGTATCCAATTTTTTTTTTATAATCTCAAAGACGGACTTAAAAAAAATGTTTAGTCATCATCCCTATTACCTTATTGTGAACTTAGAGAATCGCACTTACTGTTAAACCGAAGTGAATCTTCTAAATCTTTTGCCTCGTGGTGTCCCTTTTCGGTCGTAATCTGCTCTACGCCCACATAAATTATGTCAACGCCTAACGCGCTTCTAATACCACCGATTTTGGTGGTCTATTTTAACTTGTTCGTCGCTCTATTCCATGTGTCAAGTGCTTCTTAAGATATTCTATCTCTTTTTTATTTGTTTTGAATTGGAATGAATTGGATGTTTGTATTTTTTCTTCTTCTTTCGGAACGTAGTTTAACGATTTTAAAACTCATCTCACTATAAATGTAATGTTGAAGAAGTTAGCGGAAAGAGACCTTAGTTTTATTTAATTACATTACCAGAAATTACTTTGTTAGTATAAAATAAGAAAATAGAAGAAAAACTATTTCGAGAAAAGCCAAGGTGCTTGTCTCGAAATAGTTTTTCTAAACATCTACGGAAATTCAAAAAGTAAGTATACCCATGCTCTCGAAACGGTGAACAAAAACATCGTGAGGAAACCGGCATGTCCTAGAACCCGTGGTATAATAATATACTTCGCCAGGTATGGCATTCCGAAACACAGTGTTCACGTGGGCAACACAAGTCTACGTCATCACATCTGTGTTACCAGAAGTTTGTAGTAATAACTCCCCAACCACCTTTATTACCTGTGCGAATTGGTTAAAACAATAAGGTTTTAATTAACAATTACGTTGGTTTATGTTTAAATTGAATTGTTTCGTTTGATTAGACACACGAAACGACAATTTAAAAGATTTGGTTTCTAAAAATCTTTTTTTAATCGTGTTTTGTTGCAATAGATTGGCAACTGGATAGTGACGTAAGCATGTGTTAGTCCCGGAATGCCAGCCCTTGTTTTACCAGACCATGCTAGAACCAAAAATTCGTAGAATTGTGACATCTGCCAACCTGCATGGTGGATTATGGTTCGGGCCCACTCCCTGTCAACGAGAGGAGGCCTGTGTCCCAGCAGTGGGAACAAAATAGGCTAATTATATTACTTACCAAGATGTAAATTATTGCTTCAGTTATTGTACCAATAACATACCTACCAAGTATTAAAATAAATATGACGGACCTATTCGTATAATAGCTGATAGGTTTACGCCCATCAGTAACGTAATTATACTTGTATTCGCTGGAAACATAGTATAATATAATTAGGTATGCCAATGCCGATATTACCAATTATCGAACAGGTAATCTGGGTAATAACATGCTCACGATATTGATCTAGCTAGAGATAGCCAGCTATTCTTTACTGGGGAAGAGAAGAAAAAAGGTATTGGTATCTAACTACGTGTCCATTAATCACGTGATGTTTTTTAGCTACTTTTTATCAGCCCCCCCCCCCCCCGCCCCCCCTTTGGTGATAAGTGGTGAGGTTTTTGACTAACCTCTCCCCCCTGCCTAAAGTCACGTGTATTTTTATGGTGCAAAGTACGTTAAGAAAATACAGAATATTTTATCTTTATTTGGGGGGCCGCTTTTCGGTTTAAAAATGCGCGTTAAACGAAAAAATAAATACAAGTGATATCTCACTAAACACCCCCCTCCCCTTGTGATATTTCGTGATTTTTGCCTGCTCCCCTTTCAAGCCTCACGTGATTTATGGAGACGACCCCTACTACCTTTCATTATTTTATTTCAGCAGGGAGAATCAATTTTGCCCAATACATGCCAACCTTCTTTTTATAATTTCAGTAATACAATCAATAGTAGCTTAATAGAGACCGCGCCACCATTCAAGTCAGTTTATACGCGGCGCTAGTTTTTATGTCATTGCATCAAAATGCATTTAAAAAAATGTAGTTCCACAATTTTCCGCCGGACTTCAGTGGTGGCGCGGACTCTAGTAAATACTTAAATAAAAAAGTTGAAATAAAATTACACTTATTTCTTCGAATAAATAATACGACCTTCTTAGATTGCATTATGCTAGTGACTAATGCGCGCTACCAAAAAAAAAACCTGTTTGACAGATTAAAAAATTGGCGGGAAACTACTAATTTTGTTTCCCGGTTTACCGTATAGTTTTATTAATTCATTTGGTAAATGTTATGTTTTTTTTTATCCGTTAGTACAACAAATGCTGAACAAGCTGGTGTGCATCGAGCACGATGAGTGTGGCGCATGCTTGTCTGCGGCGTCGCACTGCCGCTGGTGTGCTGACATCAACTACAATTCTGGAGCCCCACGCTGCAATGATGACGAGAGGTGAGAAAAAAAAAAACAATATATACCGGCTGATTTAAAAAAAACCAGCTCATTATACCTAGGTAGGTAAATGCCAGAATGATATAGGTAGGAGAATTAAAATGTAAGTAAAGTTAACTTTACATCAAGAGGTTCATGCCAAATCCAGGATAGATATTTCCTCTTTCCCTAATTTTAATAATTGTAGGTACTACTTAAGCTACTTGAGGTTTGTATGAGTTGTAAAATTGGGCCTCGTCTGGTATAAGCCGTTTAGGTGGAAAAACAATTAGGTACCTACCTACAGAGAAAAACGTTGCGGTGAAAATAAATAAGCACATTTATCATTTATTTATGTGTAAGTACCTGCCTGCACCTTGGTAAGTAGATAGTGTAAGGTAAGAACCGGCTGTATCCGTCATACATAACATAGGGCTTAGGTCACGCTAGTAGGCAAATAACATTAATAATAATAAATATTAACGAACGGATAATTAATAACACTTTCACGGAAAAGCATAATTTATTTATGATGTTGCAATGTTCTACAATCGCTCGTGTAAATTATCTAGCACAGGTTATTAATTAGGTACCTAACTTAGTTTGTTAGGTAATACCTTTTGTATTATAAATTCTATACCCTATATATATACGTATATATATGTCTAAAACGAATTTAATTCGACATTAATTAAGTTTATTCCTCTTTCACACAAAAATGCCTATCAATTACCAAAACGACATCACTATTAAAACTACATTTTTCGAATAAAAAATAATGAAATCCAAAGAATTCATTATATTTTCATACATCTTCATAATTAAGGCCTAACTTGGTATTTAGTGGAAATGCCCATCCCGGTAGCAAGGGATCATCGTATAGTTATCTCGCGTAGATCTCGGCAGTGAAGCGACGCCCACGACACACGGTAATTGGATGGACCGTCGACGCGGTACTAAGTAAGGTCGGGTGCTGCCGGCCTTGACGTAAGTGAAGATGGGCAGTGCGGTTTGATGGAAGCTGTGTTGCAGATATGACCAATTAAAAGTTAATTTTGTTGCGCTCATAAATATCTTTAGTGTGCACTTAGACCATCTCAAATATTTAGGAAGTTTAGTTTATTTAAATACAAGTTGTTTACTTATAAACTTTTATCATTTTAAAGGCAACATAAATTACCTAAGAATATAAACTATGGGTTGGGGGTTATTTGAATATGCCACGAGGGTGTCCTCACCTTTTCCGGATATATTATCCGTTTATCTAAGTATTGTCTGGAAAGGCTCATGATACTGGAGGAAGGAAAAAGCGATCAAGGCAGAGCACCGGTAAAATGGGCAGATGCGATCAGAAAGGCTGTTGGAGTCAGCCTTTACGGAGCGGTTCACGTTGCAGAAGACCGCATAATTTGAAGACGCGTCGTATGCGGTCGCGATTCTCGACATTGAGGGAACGACGAAGAAGAAATAAATTACCTTTATCATAAACATTGCACAACAAAACTTATAAGTTAAAAGTCATGTTCCAATTTAACCTTTACAGAAACCAATACTACAATCTCTTCACGCAATCGCTTCAACCAGAACCAAAAACAATAAAAAGTTCCGCTTTATTTCGCTCAATCAATTAAGTACCGCGAGCGCGACGCAAGCGCATTCCTCGTGCTCACTTCACTGTTCCCACGTTCACTGACCGATATTTGGGCAGTCCACAGTTCGGCTGTTCGGCTCCCCAACTAATCAAGAGATCGTTGTTTGATAGATTATTGATTGTGCAGAGAGCGAATGAACGATTTTCAATGGCCGGTACTTAAGAGTACTACTATTACTTACCGGAGAAAAGTGGGTAACGAAATTAAAGTGGCCCATGTTGAGCGTTTCGATGTTGTGGTACTTATTATAATGAAGACTAATGACCGCCCCTGCTTCGCACGGTTTTTAAGACTTGACAAAACATCGATAGGTATCATAGAAATATAAATAACTTCTTTTTTAGGGTTCCGTAGTAAACAAGGAACCCTTATAGTTTCGCCATGTCCGTCTGTCTGTCTGTCCGTCTGTCCGTCTGTCTGTCTGTCTGTCTGTCAATCAGCTGTAATTTGGCATATATATACATATTAATTATGCCGACAAAGTGGTAAAATAAAATCAAGAAAAATAATGTTTTTTAGGGTACTTCCCGTACACGTAAAGTAGGGATGTTTTTTTTTTCTTCATCTACCCCATGTTGTGGGGTATCGTTAGAAAGGTCGATAGAAAATATTGTGAGTTAAAAAAACGATAAATTCAGGGATTTCTTTTTTCTTAGTCGACAAGTTTTACAAAAAAATGTTAGTTAATCCGATAAAATAACTCATAAGCTTTTAGAAATAATAAACAGAATCCAAATCGAGCCAATAACATAGGAGATATGGCAAACGCTAGAATTCTTTTTTATTTAATAACATGAAAAATATTTAAGATAGACCCCCTTTTAAAGTTAATTTTCGATACTCTTTCATGAATTTTAGAATGATCCTGACGTTTTATCCCGATATTCCCACGGGATCGAGACTTATGCGGGTGAAACGGCGGGGCGCAGCTAGTTTATATTATGTGTAGGTAGATATAGATTTTTTATTTGTTCGTTTGTTTAGTTGAAACTTTGAAAGTGTTATCTCAACTTAGTTCCGTTGTACAGATTTAGTGATTGAGGAAATACACGGAAATAAGTTTATAAATTATTTTTTATGATTTAGTTTAATTCAATTTCAATAACTCCATCTACATCTACATTATGCAGATAAAGGCCAGGAAATTGCTTTAATTTAAATTTAAGACTCACTCTGTAATGGATAATTTTGGTTCTCATCAACCTTACGTACACGTATTTGCTTCGTACTGAAGCGGTTATGTCGGTAAAAATAGGTCATCTCCCGCGGGTGCCTTTAAGATGATGGGGTCAAGAGGATATAGCCTTCACCTATTTGCTAAAAAAACATTCGAAACATGGGTATAAAATGACGCGATGAATGAACGTAGTTATAGCAAAAGAGGTGTGTAAGGATTGTATCATTGTGGCTTTATGTAGTTTTTGCCTATTTCATTTTAAAAAAAACTGGCCAAGTGCGTATTGGACCACGCACAATGAAGGGTTCCGTATCTGGGATGAATTTATCCCAAGAACAAACTTAACATTGTAGTTGAAAAATCTGTTGTCCCATACGGAATGTATGGGAGAACATGTTTTTCAAACTGCAAAGTTAAGCGGTCGATTATTACACGTTAACCTGTAAAGCCTACTTAGCTGTGATAGTTTTCCTTTTAACTTGTTATATACATATACTGCTGCTGGGATTTTTTTCATAAATCCAAGTACAACCATTTAGTTGGCAGGGGTGGGGGGGACACTATACAGTGTCCCCTAAGCAGGCTATCTAAGTAGGCTTTACAGGTTGGAAAGGTCGTTCAAAAATATTGTGGGTGTGTGAAAGCCATTTTCCAATTTAGGGATCCGTTTGCAAAATATTAAGCTATAAAGTGCAATTTTTTATTGTTTTAAAGCTTAATATTTTGTATACCCACAATACTTTTGAACGACCTTTCCAAGGACAGCCTATGCCATAGGAAAGACGAAAAAACAATACATCCCCACTTGACGTGTAGGGTAGGTCGCAAATATTTTTTTTACCACTTTGTCTGCGTGATTAATATGTATACCCATGCCAAATTACAGCTTTATAATAGTAACAGTCTCTGAGCTAAGCCGCGGACAGACAGACAGACGGACATGGCGAAACTATAAGGGTTCCTTGTTTACTACGGGACCCTAAAAAGGCGTGTGTTATATTTTAACAAGGAATATTAAATAGATTATTTCATTCATGATTCTCCACTGCAACATCTATGCAGGCGCGTGGGGGAACGAGGTTCAGGACCAAACGGTTTTATCTGGAGTTAACAGTCTCAACTTATTTTCAGAAAACAAAAACATTTTTCCTTTATCGTTACAACATGTTTTTCCCCATCAGTCTCGTGAACACTGGCTGCAGCCAAGGTCTAATCCAGCGCCCTGAGAAGCCAGTGTGGGAGGTGATTCAAAACAGCTCACTCCAGGACATGTCGCCCGACAGCCACGAAAATGTGGTTCAAATACAACCACAGAGGATTCACCTATCATTGAAGCCACGTAAGTTAAAAGCTTAACATCCACGCTATAATAAGTAACATTTAGGGATCTCGCGCACTGGACGGCCAGTGACCACGACCAGTGGTCGCACCGACCAGCTACGTAATACTAAGATAATTTGTCCGTTTACAATGTACCCACTTCAGTGAGACTGGGAACCGTATAAAAACGTTTGCCTCATTGTACGTGTCCTGCTAGACCTAACGCATAGAACCTCTGAGGAACGAATACGATTCTAATGAAACACGCTCCCGAAGCACTATATAAATGTTTTGGTAAATTATAGAAGTCGGCTAGTTGGCCGTTGCGACCAAGTGCGCGATTCGTATCAGTTTCTATAGTTTACCTGGTCGCTGCGACCACTGGTCTTGGTCATGGCCGTCTATTGCGCGATGTTTTTATTGAACATTCAGTTTGACTTTGTAGTATACCAATTTGTAATCATTTTACAACCACCTATTTTTTAAACTCATTTTTTCATTAATGATTTATTTGTTTATGAACATAGAAGTTTGCAAAATGATTTATACACACTTTCTATTCAAATCTGTTCGATTGTAATTTTACAAGACTTTCACCACAATGTGCTGTCGTTAGGCAGTAAAGAACTAAATCTTTTAATTTATGAAACATGACATAAAAATTCATACATAAACACGACGAAAGCTTATTACAGGTTAAGAATTGAGAAAGTTTTGTAAAGTCTTACATTGGGCGACAACAATACGCTATTAGGTTCGGGCTTCATCCGCTTAGAAGTAATTTTACTAATATGTCGATATATAATTTTGCAGCACTAGTACAGTAACAAATCGATAACGACAAACTAAGCAGAGTGTGAGTTTATTTTAACCACTTCGATTTTATCGCACCGTGCATCGACCGCGTTCGGCGCTCCGATTGGCCCTTTACCAGTGAAGGCCAGTGAAGGACCAATCAGAGTGCCGAACGCGGTCGATGCGTAAAATCTAAGTGGTTAAAATAAACTCACACTAGGCCCGCTGGTCTCTAGAATGAGGTAGACCATGTTTCGGATGACTATTGCGGCGAACCAGCGACATAGCTTCAGAAACGAAGTAAAATCGCAGAATCAGCACATTTTATTATTACTAAGGGGTAGCCCCAACCTTAATTAGGAGATGATTACACGGCAGTCACATAAAAAGGGCAAATGGGGGGGAGGAGAGAGAAACGTAGTTTTCAGGCAGCGTAGGCCAGCGTAGGTAGGTAAAATACTGTCTTTAATTTATGAACAAATTGTTTCAGGGGAGACGCAGAAAATTCAGTTTTCTTATAGACCAGCCAAAAATTACCCCCTAGACTTATATTATTTGATGGATCTCACTTGGTCTATGAAGGACGACAAGGAAACGCTCGTTTCTTTAAGAGATGATTTGCCTACTTTGTTGAAGAATCTGACTGATAATTTTAGGTAAGTTTTTATGACAATATATTACTGTTACCTGCTACTTAAAGATACTCAGTCGTTAGTATGAAGGTAAAAAGATAAAAGCACTTTTTAAAATAATGTTTCACACTTTAAAATTAATTGAATTAACTATGAAGTCTAAATAAATTTAATTCGCAAAAAAGGCTTAGGTTTGGTTACAACCATAGACTTCTTTCTTATATCTATGGTTACAACTGTGACCCGCTACGCACGAGCTGGTCGAGCGGAGCGAGCGGTGCCCCGGCAGCGGCTGGCGAGTGGCAAAAACGACTAAAATATATATTAAAAAAATACTTTTCGGTTTCGGAGATCGTTTTCGACACAGTTATAGTGCAAAACATTATTTTTGTAGGTATTTTAATTATGTTGTTTATGAAATTATTACTTTATAGTGTACATTTATTTCGTAAATTTTGTTCATGTTTATTAATATGATAATATTAAACTATGGGTGTGTTATTATTTTGAAGTGCTGATATACAATTTTATTGCTGTTTTCATCAAATTTAAAGTGCTATTAAATACATCCCTTAATTAACACATAATTATAATAATCTTCTTTGAAAATGGCCAAGTATTACATAATTATATCGGCAAAGGCCCTCAATGGCAACAATCTATTCAATGGAGCATCGGATGGCAGTATTGAATTCAAAGGCTAGATCTGTTTGCTAGCAAAAAATAATTAGTAAAACTTATTTCCAGGCTTGGCTTCGGCAGCTTCGCCGAGAAACCCCTAATGCCATTCATAAGTACGGACGCACGGAGATTGGCAAACCCTTGCTCAGTGGAGGAAGAAGCGTGCGAAGCGACCTACAGCTACAAACACCACCTGCCCCTCACAAACCAGGTAACATTGTAATAGATTTATTCACACGTCATAATATTGTAAAAGGAAATCCCTTATATGTTTTCTTCCATTTTTAGTAGCTCGTAAATACAGAAGTTTAATTTGTTGACCATACAATATAGTGGTCAGATGCCGTTTTATTTAGTATCAGGGCTTAAAGGGTACCTATCAAACCATTTAGGGCCTTTTAGCTTTGTGCTTTGTTTTTATGTTGTTGGTATACTTGCTGGCGTGTGCTAGCTGACATATAGCAAATAATATAATGTAATGTTTTGTGTTGCGTTTTGTACATTATTTTGCATAAGTATAGAATGAAGTTTTTCTAACTGAACAGACAGCTGCTGGGGAGTTTGTTGCGCCACCTCTTCGTGAAGTGGGCGTTTTAGGGGGACTGTCTTATATAATTTTGCCGTTCGTAAAGTGTTGATTCTCAGCCTAGTTTGAATAAATGAGTTTTGAATTTTTAATTTTATTATTTACCGCCATTCTTTTTCCAGGTCAACGAGTTCATAGAGCACGTGAACAGTAGTTCAGTGACTGCTAACCTGGACAACGCGGAAGCTCAGCTTGATGCCCTGGTGCAAGTCATAGTATGTGGCGACAAGATCGGATGGGCCTCGCACAGCAGAAAGATTGTCATACTGCTCTCTGATGGACTTATGCATACAGCTGGGGATGGGAAACTTGGTGAGTGAAATTAATAGCAATGTGTATTTTTTTTTGCAAAGGTTCTGATGAAATTGGAGGTATCCTAGTTTTAGAGGCAACGCTTAGAACCGGCTTCGTAGATTTCTTCTTTGAATTGATAATTTGTCAGAATCATAAAGTACGTACATATTTATGTATTTGTATTCTGAAAGTGGGCAACGTCGCAAATAAATGTCAAATATTACGCTGTTTTGATTAATTTGGCAATATTACTATATGGAAATGTGAAATATGGCTAACTAGTCAACTAAAATATTGATCATGAAATAAAATAATGAATATCGTAACAAGGAATATTTAGTTTTAGATGTAAAAAAGTGTTTGGAAACTTTCAAATTTTTTTGTACAGCTAAAACGGCTACAACATCAAATTTAGCGTTATAATTGCAATTCATAATTCATATTCTAGTTAACTAGTTAGCGATATTTCATATTTCCATACAATTATATTGCAAAATTTATCAAAACAGGTAAATATTTGCCAGCTATTTGCGACGTTGCCAACTTTTTGAATAAATGCTCTTACTGTTGAGTCCTTGTCAAGTCAAAACTGTGTCCTTAAACCTAAAATAGATTTTAAGGAAACAGGAAAACTTGTAGCAAAACATTATAATGTACAAGCATAGTAATTCAGACCATTTAAATCGCGATCTCGTAGTTTTGAACACTCCCAATGAAATCCATTTATCAAATAAAATAATCCTAGTATTACAATGCCACATTATGTGAGATTAATCAATACTAAAAAGCGACAAAACAGTTATAGGAAAGTAGAGAATCAGTTACCAGTTATCAAACACACATGCGACAAACATACCAATACCAACCAAGTCAAACACCGCAATAAATAAGATTTAAAATTACACATGTCATCTGATAAGGGAGCTTAATCTGTTAAAGGTGGCGCGACTAAGAAGAACGATGATCAATGTCACTTGGACGACAAAGGGTACTATTCCGATGCCGCTACTTACGACTATCCGTCGGTAGCTCAGTTGTATAGGCTCTTGGAAAAGTACAAGGTGAGATTGAGTCTAAGATATTAAACATATTATCTTGAACATGATAGGTTTATAGAGCAATGTCATTGTGTGTTGAGAGACATGCAATGGGTCAAGGCGAATAATTGTATCCCAAAATTCTGCCATAGGCATCTATGGGAATTTTTTAAACTCAGGGCGCTTATCCTAAAAGTTGGCAACGTCGCAAATAGATGTCAAATATTTACCTGTTTTGATTAATTTGGCAATATATCTGTATGGAAACATGAAATGTGACTAACTAGTTAACTAAAATATTGATGATGAAAAATTAATAGCGTAACACCGAATAATTAGTTTTAGATGTAAAAAAAAGTATTTGGAAACTTTCCAAAAGCCTTTTTTACACCTAAAACGGTTACAACATCAAATGCAGTGTTTTAATTGCAATTCATTATTCTAGTCCGAGTTAGCCACATTTCATATTTCCATACAGTAATATTGCCAAATTAATCAAAACAGCGAAATATTTGACATATATTTGCGACGTTGCCAACTTTCAGAATAAACGCTCTTGTAAGCGCAAAATTGAGAAAACTTTGTGTAGGTATACGTAAAAGTTTCTTCGGTCAAAATTAATTGTCTTGACACACTCTGTAGGCTAATAGACTGACATTGCCCCATCAAACACCCTATAAACTACGGATGTTCAAACATTTAACGTTCACGACAATTTTCAGGTCAACGTAATCTTCGCCGTAACGGAAGGTGTAAAGGATCATTACGATAGTTTGAATCAACTGCTCGAAGACTTTACTTACGTAGCCAAGTTAGAGAGCGACAGTTCTAATATTCTAAAACTAGTAAAGACTGGCTACGAAGACATTGTTAGTGTGGTTGACTTTCATGATGATGCTAGTGTAGGACCAGTTAAAATTAGGTATTTTACGGACTGTGGAGTTAAGGGAGGGCCTTTGAAAGAGGAGACGAGATGTACTGGCGTGGAGTACGGTATGACGTTGCGGTATGAAGCGCATGTCACTTTGGAGGCGTGTCCTGAATATATTCAGGTCAGTAAGTAGAATAATATTTCTGTAAAAAATGTATGGTTACCTTTCGTTTTGAATGCAATGTACACACGGCTACACATCAAGCTATATAGATCCAGTTTACGCTGACCTCGCATTGTATACGATTTCTGTACAATGCGAGCTCAGCTTATACTGCAAACGTGTAGCTTGATGTGTAGCCGTGTGTACCTCTTTACACAATCTACTCTCTTTACATCTCTTGATGTATCATTATAACCCTTACCGTCTTGCGCAGATTTTTTGCACCTGGGGGTCGACTCCCTTAGAGAAATCCGTAGTTTCGGTCGAAGTTACGGGCGCTTCGCCATCCGTCTCACATACGGACATATCGTGAGTGAGACACGAAGGGGAAGCGCTATTAACTTCGGCCGGAACTACGGATTTAGCTTAGGGAGTAGACCCCCTGATACGCATTATCGTTTCCTTCCAGCTGCCCTGACTCTTGAACACATTTGGAACTATAACTTCATTTGATGTTTTTGTTATCTGAGTTTACGACTGTTAATATACCATCTTAAAATAACTGCCCTTTTAAAATCACCATCTCGCGTTCTGTTGAAATGCCACAATATTCAAACATGATTGTAAATTCTTCCATCAGTCAAAACAAACGATCCGCATATCAGAGTCTCAACTGGGTCAGGACGCTCTGACCCTGGAGGTGGACATCCAGTGCGGGTGCGCGTGCAGCGGCGAAGTCCAACAGGACATGTCGCCCATGTGTCCTGTCAACGCGCACTTTGTGTGCGGCGTGTGCCAGTGTAATAAAGGATGGTAAGCTTTCAACCTTTGATGTCGTATATACCAGCTGTTTTAACTTCCAGCGGACTCTCAAAGATCGTTTCAAAGTTAAAGTCAAATCATTTATTTCAAATAGGCCCCTACAAGACACTTTTGAACGTCAAAATTTACAAAAAGTAGAATGGATTCTAGTCGCCCCTATAAAAAGGTAGTTTTCGTATGGAGAAGAATGGGCAAGAAACTCCACTATTGATCTTTTAAAATGTTTCACAATATTTTGTATAGGAACATTAGTTATATGTGCAGACGATGCACCTAGAATAAAATTACTATACCACGATAGGTAAAAAGAATTTAAAATTAAGCAACGACAGATAAATTAATTATGTGATATATAGATACATGGTCCTCACATATTTACAAACATTGTTAAAGTAGACGGTTTTACAAAAAAAATATAATTAATAAGCCAGTGTGTGAGGAAGTAATCACAAAATGTAAAATCAATGTCATTTAATAAAGATAAAGATTCTAGATTATCCTATGGAACAGGACCAGCATGTTTCCAAGCATTCTTATCTTGGATATAATCCTCTAATTTTTAATATGCTTGTTTTCAAAGTCAGGGAAAAGTTCAGTGAATGGATCTAAAATATGTATATGATCATCGAGCTTGGTAGAATCTTATAATCGAAAGAACCGCCGGATCAGCCTTATAGTGTATCAGGTTGTCCCTAATTTCAAGAAAGCATCCATTGTAAATATTTGGGTTTCCGACCATCATCAATTTAGGCGAAATTTTTGAGACACTATACGGAAATCTCAGAATATTATAGAAGATTTGTCACATGTCTGTCTTGTCATGACTGCGTGTTCTTAAAATCCCAATGCATAGTAGTAAGACAACTTTTCGCATACAATGTGTACGACCAATTCGCACCTCGTCTGCAATATTTGCCAGACCAATAATGTGTGGTGGATATTCCAGGAACTTGAATACTTGCTACTTCCTATTTATTCTTGGTATTTTGACGTCCTGATGAGCTCATTAGTTTAAGTCCTCAGTTAGAGCTTTTTTTTTTTTGTTTTTGGACATCTTTAGTTGACTTATTGGCTATGGAGCTAGATGATAGTTTTCTTGCTTTCTTCTTCTTTTCGTGTGGTTAGTGACTAACCTGGTGTCAGAGTTTTAAAGCCGCACACATGGGCCTCTGACTTGGCTTCACATGCCGTCGAAAAATATCTAGCCTTAAACTATCATCCTTTCATAGTTCCTCAAGATTAGCTATGTCCCTGATATGCTCAAAATAGAGAAAATTTCATGTAATAATAAATTACATGCATATTATTAGGTATTATTTTCTAAAACAACGAAACAGTCGATTTTTAAAGACCACGCATCAGAACTATCTAACCTCTGCCACCATCCTTCCAGGTCCGGTCCATCATGCGATTGCGCAATAGGTAATGAGAACGAGTCAGCCGAACTCATGTCACAGTGTCGCGAACCGAACGCGACTCGAAACATAGCATGCTCAGGCGCAGGCGACTGTATGTGTGGCGAGTGTGAGTGTGACCGGGGCTTTACGGGACGGTACTGCCAGTGCGAGACCTGTGATGTTAGCTTGTAAGTATGACTCTATTCCTTGTTACCCGACTGTGTGACAGCAAATCCAGGGGATTTTAGACGTCATTAAGAACAACGTCTTGAAAAAAAATCTTACCTTGACCATGTAGGTATCAAATAAGAAGATTCCAAAAATATCCACTTAAAAGTTGAAAATAAAAAATATAAAAAACTGCTGCTACAAAGTTCAAAACAAGATCTCTTTTCTCAAGTCTGCCGTTGGTGGCATCAAAGCTGCGATTGAACTAAAATATCTGTCACCATCTGCATCAGACTGCTTAAAAAGTGATCTAGTTTTTCCACTTAGTTGAATCTTGGTAAAACTCTTGATGACTCTCTATGTCCACTAAAATTTCTGATTTGGTGTTATTACAGGGTTCCATATTTGGTCCTTATTTTTCTTATGACATTTTTAGGTTGGAAGATTCTTTTTAGTAATTAGCATGGTGTCTTTCTTCACTCATAAGAACCAGAAACATAACAAATATATTTGTACAGTACAGACTCTTTGTTATTCCAGTAGTCGCAAGATCGACTATTGATCGTAGACTTTATCCATCGGAAAGTCTCAGTATCCAGTACCTAGTAGTCCGAACGGATGTGTGCCCGGTTTAATTGCATACAATGCCACAAACAGACAGTTTAACGGCTTCAACCTGTATTTTGTCCCTGCAAAAGATGCTATATTTCTTACTTCAGTTGATTCTAACCAGACGCGTAGTACGTCAGTAGTTATTGAGAGCATTAGTAGATACACTTCATGTTACCGACTACCGACACTTTGGAGTATTTCTGGATACACGCGGAATGTTTACTTGTCTCATTTGAAATAGGCGCGTTAGTTCCTACTGGTGGCTTTTTAATGGTCTGGTTAATGTGCCTTTACAAAATAACTGCTAGTAAAGTTATGCAAAAGAGGTCAAAATGTTAAAATTGTAGCTTAATTCTTATACAGAATCAAAAACATTGTCTTTATTAGGCTACTAGTCATGCAACTGGTATCTTATGGTTACGAGGAGGCTCCCTGAATTGTATGTTAATTTGCATTAATATTCTGAAAGTAGCAGTTAAGTATATGATTTATTAGATATTTGTCATATACAAGACAGTTACATAATTCACTCGATTCATTTATTATTCGAAAATCATATCTTTTTTAAAATATTATTTAAATAAAATCAAGATTATTCGGCTTAATAAAATCAAGATTATTTAAATAAAATCAAGATTATTCGGCTTAATAAAATCAAGATTATTTAAATAAAATCAAGATTATTTAAATAAAATCAAGATTATTCGGCTTAATAAAATCAAGATTATTTAAATAAAATCAAGAACCTATTCACAATCAGAAAATATAGTTTACTATCCAGCCACAAGATATTTTTTCTCTAGATAAATTATTACTTTAGTTATTAACAAAACAAAAATTGAGACTTATGCCATTTAGTTCCGTGCTCGAACACGATGAAAAAACGTACGCTATATTCAACTTTATTACTGAAGTGTTAGCGTTTAGCACATAGTGGACAGGCGGGGTGCATGGGGGCGGAGCTTGCGTGGATATTGTCTTTAGAGTGTCTGGTTTTAAAGCAAAAGCAGACTTTCATAATCCTATAAACACCCAGTCACTTTTTTACATTTTCATCGCTGTCCAGGGACCCTAATTGCGTAACATAATTAATCACAATCCGAATAATTTTGAAAGATATTGCTAATAAATATTCGAATTTTGTGTGCTCGACAACATAAAAAACGCAATGAATGTTGTTGAACTGTCAAAATGAAAGCTATTAGTACTGATAGTCGAGATAGATTATATGGTCGAGAGTTCTTTTGATTCATTCAAATTCCAACTCAAAAGTCATTTATTCAAACTAGGCTGAGAACGCCAAATTACATAAGATAGTCCCCCAAAAACGCCCCTTTCACCACCTTTGCTTTAGCTGGGAAGAAGAAGTGGCGCAACAAACTCCCCAGCAGCACAGCTGTCTGTTCAGTTAGAAAAACTAGATTCTATACAATAGTACTTATGCAAAATAATGTAAATTACACAACACAAAACATAAGATTAAATTATTTGCTATATGTCACCTAGCACACCTCAATATACCAACAAAAATCATCGAAATCTATACTCAAGCGAAAATAAGAAGTAAACAGAACTTAATACCCGAATGAAAGCCAAAGGCATAAAGGGCGTGCCCGTTTACATATAGCTATTAAAGCATTCATTCTATCCTTCACACAAAAAAACGTTTATTTACTTATTCCAATATACTTTAAATATTTTCAGAGAGAACAGCCTAGAGTGCGGAGGTGTTGGTCGGGGAGTGTGCGTATGTGGACAGTGCGCTTGTACTGAGGGATGGAGCGGGTCTGCGTGCGACTGCACCGACAGAACCGACTCTTGTATATCACCTGCTGGCGAAGACGTGTGCTCGGGACATGGAGACTGTGTGTGTGGTAAGTTGTGCTAGAGATATGCATATACTTTCGGGAGGTTTTTGTCACCTACCAAGTGTTCATTTCCTAAGAAGCTGGGAAGAAGTTTTTATATCTATTGCTCTAAACTTAAGTTGTAACTAGTATTACATGTTTCATCTCTCCCTCATTTAATGAACACACCTAAAGATGTATGGAAGAAGAAGATATAGTACTATGAGCATACTAGTAGAATGAGCGAGCATAAAATCGTCATAATAGGGCTGATGCCTGGGTAAAAAATTCCGTCAGGCAGATTAAAAAAAAATATTCGACACGTATTTTTTGCTTTATCATAAATAAAAAATACTTAGATAAAACGCATTTTAAGTTGGGGAGTGGGGGACGCTACGTCACAAGTTAGTATAAAATCTATACATACTCGTGACGTCATGGCTCATGGCACATTTGACCTCAATGTATCGCCGTTATCTTTAGATTACGTAAAAAAAGATAAAATACGTGTTCAATATTTTTTAATAACGTCCATGACGGACAAAAAAATATTTTTTGTCATTATCCCTATTATTATGCTCCTGGATTATAATTATGACGATTTTATGATTTCATCTATAGTCTGCGCGACTGCTAGTCACCGCCTGACGTATGTGAGCAGTAAGACGTGCGAGGGCGACATTGAAAAAATTCGCAAACTGAGTTAGCTTGGCCTTTGTCTACCGCCTCTGTCTCACCGCTCACATACCTCAGGCGGCGACTAGCCATTATATTCGGCCATTATAGCGGATTATATTCATACTCAGTTCCCAATCTTTCTTCGGACTAATAATTTCCGGTGACTAACTTTCTTTCTTTCATTCTTTCCATCAGGTCATTGCCAATGCCACGCGGCAGATGAGAGCGGCGCCAAGTACTCCGGCATGTTCTGCGAGTCGTGCGCGACGTGCGACAACCCGCTGTGCGTGCACGCCGAGCCGTGCGTGTCGTGCCATCTCAACACCACCTGCACCGACACCTGCACCATCGGGAACGTCAACTTTACTGTCGCCGAGAGGTTCAATGAGACAGGTATGTTTTGCGAGTCGTGCGCGACGTGCGATGACCCGCTGTGCGTGCACGCCGAGCCGTGCGTGTCGTACCTGCTTCATCCGGAACGTCAACTATACTGTCACCGAGAGGACCAGTAAGACTATTATGAGATTGACTTTTAAGTCGACTTGCATAAGGCTCAAAGTTAGTCTTTGCACCAGTCAACAGAAGATAAATTCAGGAACTAGTAATAGAGATTATGTCTTGAGTTCGACTGGTACACTAAGCTTAGGTCCATGTACATATCTGCTGAATGATTTGGATACCTTTGTTAATACAAAGGTACAAACCGGGATACCGCTGTGGCGGCATCTACATCGTCACATGCGAACTACGCATCAAAGACCTGATGTCACACAAAATCTTGACGTCACACAAATCCTGCATCGCGCAATTAGTGTTTACCGCGCGAACGACATAAGACTATCCGACATCAATCGTGGGCAGTTGCCGCCAGACACAATACCCATCTGGTCGGAGGAAAAAGGAGGCATTTTCTATAGAGGATGAGTGAACTTTACACCCTGTTCCTCATACCTCTAAACCGCTGCTTGTCGGCAGACAAAGCTTCTTAACAGAGACCTCTTTAATTACTAATGTTGTAGCTGTCATTAAGCTAAACGGTAATCAGCTAGTTGCCCGACTCCTATCTCCAACAATTTTTATGAGGGACAAAGTTTATGTGTTTCTTTGTAAATAATTTTGCATAAATTATACTTTCGACTCATATGAGGCAGATAAAGTATACCGTTAGAGGTTAATGTGAAAAAATTACGTCTGAACTGTGGTTAACATTTCACTTGAAAGCGTTAACAAATAATGACGGTCGTCATCTAAACGATTGTGGTTGCGGTTCAGAGTCGGTTTAAGAGCACTAATTATGTCATTATTGAGATGAGCAAGCCTTTAAAATTTCTACTTTACGTTAATTGCTAAACTGAAGTAGGCCCTTTAAGGAACGTATTTTCTTCATGTTTAGCTACTTTTACCGTTTTCTCTGAATTGGGTTCCTTTCTATGAAAATACACCATAGTTTTTGACCTTAGCATAGCCACAATAGAAACGGGTTTTGTCCGGACGAATAGACAAATAGACGAATAGACTGACGGAAGAATAGACAAAATTACAGATAAACAATTCACAATCTGTCATGAGGAACAGGAACTGTAAAGTACACTCCTCTATAGAAAAGGGAGAATCCTCCGACCAGACGGGTGTCGTGTCTGGCGGGCAACTGCCCGACGATTGATGACAGATAGTCTTATATATGTCGTTCGCGCGGTAAACTCTAATTGCGCGATGCAGGATTTGTGTGACGTTAGGATTTTGTGTGACGTCAGGTCCTTGATGCGTCTCGCGCACATGTGGGAGTTGCGCGAGGAGGCGAAACGCCGGGGTGTAACTCCGCTGCCGCGAGAAATCACGGCACAGCGGACAGAGCTCCGGCGGGATCTCATGGCGGCATGGAGTGTGCGATTGTCGCAACCCAGCGCTGGGCACGCCACAATTGCGGCGATAAGTCCCCTCTTTGAGGAGTGGCTTGAGAGGCGCCATGGCGTCCTCACCTTCCGCCTGACGCAGGTCCTCACCGGACACGGTTGTTTCGGGAGGTTCCTGTTCCGCGTAAGGCGGGAGGAAACGCCCGGGTGTCACCACTGTGTGGATCGCCCGGAGGACACGGTGGAGCATACGGTGGAGGTCTGCCCGGCTTGGGCGGAGCACCGCCGTGTCCTCACGGAGGCGATCGGCGGCGGCGATCTCTCGCGTCCGGCCCTGGTTCAGGCCATGGTTCGGAGCGAGAGTGCATGGGAGGCCGTCACCTCCTTCTGCGAAGCAGTTATGCTCGCGAAGGAGGAGGCGGAGCGCGCGAGGGAGATGCAAGCTGCACGCCCTCGCGGCCCTAGTCGCCGCAGGAGACGCCCCGGGCGTCGGGAGTCCAGAGCCGACTTCCGGCCACCGTAGGCGCGGGCTTGCGGACGGTGAGCAATGGGCAGCTCGCCGTCCGATAAGGACCAGGCCCGTGTCGACGGCGCGTTGTGTTCCACGCGCGCCTCAAAGAGATGTCAGCACCAACCGACGGGGTCGAAAGACCAATGCCTGCTGGGGTTGCGGGTTTGTCCGAAAGGGATAACGCGGCCCCGGCACACAGGCAACGGAAGGAACACGGGTGGGTTTTAGTCAGTAAAAGTCTGACACACCCTCTCGCTCTGCCCAGAGCGGGAGAAGTCATTAGATGATTTCCCACCCTCAAAAAAAAAAAAAAAAAAAAGGTCCTTGATGCGTAGTTCGCATGTGGCGATGTAGATGCCGCCACAGCGGTGTCCCGGTTTGAATGATTTAAATACCTATCGTTGTCAAGCTACGCGTGCTGTAGATAAAGGATTTCAGCCGCAGTGAAATGCGTTCTTCTTCAAACTCTACAGACAGAGCTCCTTGATTTTCACCAGCTCTAGTTGTGACCTTGGACATCTTATCATCTCATCTATCTGCACAAGCCATTTAATTCACAAAACACTTACCATAAAATATTTTGTTGCAGTAAGCGACAACGGCACATCATGCTTCCTACGTCTCGAAGAAAACGAGTTAGAATGCGAGTACAAATACACTTATTCTCCCGAATCTTCTGGGGTCGAGATATCCATCAGTTCGAAGGAATGTTACACACCAACTAGTGCTAAAATTATGACGAACGGGTTAATAATCATGGGCTGTGTGGTCGCCATAGGGTTGATCATCATTCTGTTCATCAAGTGTGCCCACATATTCTCCGACAGACGAGCCTACGCGAAGTTTGTTAAAGAAGCACAAGAGAGCAGGAAGAATATGCAACAACTGAACCCCTTGTATATTTCGCCTATTTCAGAGTTTAGGCTCCCTGATGCGTTTCCCAGGGATAAGAATGATTAGGTTTTGTTTCTTGAGTTAGTAATGATGCTCTTTTAAAATAAGATATGTATGTACGTAAAGTGTACTTATTTAGTGACTTCTTTCGTCTCTAAAAGGGTTGTTCAATAAATCCTTTTTCCAAGCGCGCACAGCGCCTCTTCTGGTGCAAAAAGTACCACTTTAGTTTTATTAACTTTTACCATTTCTCTGCTTTAGTTTTGTATATTAGTTGATTTGTTTGTAATAGTACTTAATTGTAAGGTTATTTTTTTTATTCTTGCCTCTCATAGAACAAAACAATACGAATTCTCTGTTTGTATATTATTCTGTGTAATTAGAATGTCCTCGCACTAGTCGTTTAGCCTAGCGTAGGCTGCGGAGGCATTGCTGTCGCGTTAATTCCGCGTAGACCCTGCGTAGCAGCTATGTAGGCGCGGCGTAGACCCTGCGTAGCCACTGCGGAGACGCGGTGTAGCGACGCGTTAATCGCAAAGGTGCTAACTTTGATGAATACTTACATTGTTAGTATTTTTTTTTTGAAGGGGACGTATTTGTGCTGTTAAAAGTTTTTTGAATAAAATCTATTCGTCATATTATGCCTGCAATATTTAAATAGTACAAAACTTATTATATATACTTTATATTTTATATAAAGTTTATGTACTTACTTGGATAAGTAAATAGTTAAGTTTTCAAGTTCGTCTTCATTCGTGCCTTCGTCGTCATATTTTTAAGATTTTAAGGCTTTTAAGGCTGAATGTCATAATAAAAGAAGTCTGTTCCTGAAATGGGGCTTCTCGTGAACAAAGAAGAGTCTTGAGAAAATAATAATGAAAAAGTACTTAACATTTTAAATTTTTTGCTTGAGAATATTAAAGTATTTTTGCTAGTCTTGCAGCATTGCATTTTACGTCTTTATAATAAGTAGGTATCTTATTTTAGTAATGTAAAGTTAAGATCATCAGCGAAATCGGTGGAAAAACGTAAAAATTCGAAAAATTATCATGGCAATTGAATACAGCCAAAATTATAGTTTGACTTAAAGTGTGTGGTGAAAACAGATAAAATTCCGCAGGGATAAACAGTAAGAATCAATAACTAATTATATTCAAATATAATTACTTATAATTTATTAATTAAAAGCAATTTTTTGACAAAAGCACAGACATAGGTACTTTTAAATAATTGTTCAAATGTGCAATGAATTTTATGAAATCTTTTATATATTAGTAAGTTCCTAAATATAAGTTGTTTTGTCTAAAAAAAACTGTTTTTTATAAAATGTTTGTAAATAACTAAACCAAAAATAAAACACTCGTTAACATTTTCATGGTTTTATTAATTTTGACGCGTTCATAGATATTCTCATTCTGATTGTGAATAATTTGTAATAATCAGAATGAGTATAATTGAATGCATCAATCACTTCCACCGCAACATATTGGTAAAAAAATAATAAGTACAAAGGTAACAGGTGTGTTAGGGTAAACTGTACCTTACGTGTATTAAAAGAGAGTGTTTATTCTCAAAGTTGGCATCGTCAAAAATAGGTGGCAAATATTTATCTGTTCTGATTAATTTGGCAATATTATGACTGTATGGAAATATGAAATATAACACTTAATTTGATGTTGTAACCGTTTTAGTAAAGAAGGCATTTGGAAAGATTCCAAATACTTTTTTACATCTAAAACTAATTATTGCTTTCATAATCAATATTTTAGTTCCCTAGTTAGCCATATTTCATAATTCCATACAGTAATATTGCCAAATTAATCAAAACAGCAAAATATTTGACATCTATTTGCGACATGGCCCACTTTCAGAATGCAACTGTTTTAATAGAAAATATAGTGTCGTATGTAGTTATAATATTTTTCTTTTAATACTAAGGAAATATGGAAATAAGAGACAGCCTTACACCTGTCAATATTCTCAACACTCAAACTCAAGGAAGACTTTCTTATACTTTCTTAGATATAATTCTGTTACTATTCAGATGCAAGAGTTGAATGCTTTTTGTACCACGTAATTTCTTTCTTTATGGTTTCATGTAACCAAGTGCCCTGTAGGTTAAGTACATTTGTTTGGTAATTGGTATCATTTAATTCGTTACGGTACACCCGCCATTTTGACTCTCACGTCGTGAGAGCTAAAATGGCGGGTGTACCATTGATCCAGTTTACCCTAACATCGTAACAAAATAATTATCTGGAAGACTTTACAATAAACTAACTACTTTAACTAAACTTATTTACATTATCCTTAAGCAGTTAAGTTGTAGTCCCATTCCATTATTTAATTATACTTAAATATAAATAAAAAGAAAACTTATTTTATAAGAGGTATACTTGTAAGTACAGGATGCAGTTTTTTTTATAATATTTTTAATTATCATTTTCTTCAAACTATATGTATCATAAAAATTACAATTTATAGCAAAAGAGTACAATTTAATTACTAATATTAGCGGTAGAATCTTATTTATAAAATCACATCCAGAATATCTTAATTAATATCTTAGTTTGACTAAGTTCCACAGGTGTCCGTACACAACTAATTCTTAGAGAATTTTAACATAAAAACATTATGTACATAATTAAGTACCAACTTATTTTATATGTGAAAGGTAAAATTGTGGTTTTGCAGCATGAGTTCCTATAACATGGCATATTATATTATTTAGCTATCAAATATTTAATTTTTTGATAAAATGCAGGGTGATCTAACAAAAATTGAAGGTTTTTGTCAAATAGATTGAAGAACCTAATGGTTCTTCTACAAAAAATAAAATATTATCTTCTGCTAAATTATGTTTCTGGTATACCAGCATAAAACAGTGACATAATTTAGTTTCTTGAAGAATCTCATCTTTGCTGGCTATGCAACAAGGAAGTTTGGTAAGTCATATTAATAAAATGCCTTTTAGTCTTGAAAAGGTATTATCCCTTTGGTATGAAGGATAATAAATGCGCTCATGAAGCTAGAAAAACAAAGGTTTTTACTAAAAATACACCGGCGGCCCTACTTTTTCTTGGCCATTCATTGTACATTGCTAGAGGTAAGTATTTATGATTTTGCATAGGTACCTCAAATCTCTATACTTTTTCTGTGAATGTCTACTTACCCTTAAAATGGTACATTTAATTTTGTACTTTTAAATTTTTCTACAACTGTAGCGGTTGATTAACCAGTGAATAGCATTTGCTTAATTCCATTTGCTTTAAATAAATCTATGCTAACACCAAAGGAAACGCAAGCACAGTATAGCGTTAATTACATCCTACAAGTTGGTTCCTAAATGCCCAAAGAAAAACGATTCTTTTTATAGAGTAATTTTATAAGGCCCCGTCAATTTAAGTTCATATAAAAGGCAACACGGCAATCATAGATTGTATAGTACGATTACATGCGATGTTAAACACATTGAGTCTCAAGACTTAATATTATTATAGTATGTTGTACATGTAATTTCATAACAACTAGCCGTAACTTCTAACCTGTTACCGTTCAACAAAGAGGTACGAGAGGCTCGACCAACTTCAGGTATGATTAATTTCTAAGAAATATTATGTTTTTTTTTTAAATAAAATGCCTTGTGCTTTCAAAACTTGATAGTATATCCAAAATCTTCATAATTTACCTACAAGAGGTTGTAACATAGACAAAATCGTCCGATTCCTTTTCAAGATCTTTCTGTATATTTTTGATTATTTTACAACCTGCTGTACATGTATAGACATTTTATGTTTGTAGTACGTCATTCCTGTTTAACATTTGACTAATTTCTCGTGTCCAAATTAGTATGAGCCTCTCGCCTCAAATAACTAGGGCTACAACCAAATTCGTGTTGTGACGTCACACTTGTCGGTCGTGTCGCGCGGGCGGCATTACGGTCATCGGGCCGGCGCCGGCGCCGTGCTTAGCGTCCAGGGACGGTTTGTTGGCAACTTTAGCAGCCACAGGCGGCGAACGCCCGGCGGGCATTGGCACGGGCACCGCGTCCGGAACTAACCCTCGGATTAGCTCAGATATGCACGGCCATGGCACCAGCCTGGAATGATAAAGGTTTGGTTAGTGTGGATGGCTTTACGGGACATGGTGAGCCAGATCTATTTTGAGTTTTAAGTAGATGCCTTTGAAATAACAAGAAGTTGGGTGATGATGGTACCTAATGGATTATTAAAGAGATTTGATGTTCAGTATAGTGCTACAGTGAAAATACCAAAGATAGCAAATGATTTGAACAAAGAACCGATGTCAAAATGATCATATAATTACATAACGCTCAAATTAGGTTACAACACTGCATGGTTACCAAATTACCACAGCATCAATCTGCATTAATACAAATGAACGCCTGACTGGACCAGTTCTTACATAGCTCGTGTCAGATGTCATACAGAAGTTGTGTTATGTCGAGACTGTGACTCTCGTGTCATCATACGAGTCGACTTACCACTTGAACGGCAGCAAGACGCGGAAGTACCCGGGAATGAGGGCGAAAGGTTCGTCCGTGCGGATCGCAAGCACCACGCGGTCAGCAACGTCGTTTGAGTTCAGTTGGGGCACGAATCTGGAAACATGGATTCTTAAGTTAATATTTTTTCTCTCACTTTTTATGTTATTGGGTCGTAATCAAGCAAGTGACACACGACCTTAAAAGGCCACCGACTTAAATTTTTTAGGCGTTTGACGACGACGTAGTTATTCGGGTTGAGTTGACTCGAGCCGAGCTGTCACACACCAGTAGAATCTAGGTGCTTTGTCACAGAGAAAAAGCTAAAATATATTATGTGCCTGTCATTCTATGGTTTTCTATTTTTACCACGGATGGTTCACTCCGTATTTTAGGTATGCAGCCACAAGTAACCGGCGGGCCCGTCATGTCGGGCCAATTCAGTGAGTGTAACGTAGTCGGAAGATGAGTAACGCGATAGAGACGCAACTTTTAGGTGAATATAACTGTAGGTAATTAGCGCTGTGCGACCTGAATTGCACTTTATTGTGTCGTTGCAAGAGTCGCTTTTTATTTACATGATTTTACGGAGTGAACTTAGGTTAAAAGTGCGAAAGGATTGCATTAAGAATATTTGAAGGGAAATTTTTCAATAATGATGTAGGTATTTTTTTACCTTACTAGTATTTTGACCCGTTGATGTAATTATGGCCAAAACCAGTTGTATTCATTCTTTACATCGGGATTCTGATATATAAGTTTTTTTTCGCATTATATTGTGTGGATTGACGATTCATACATTTATAAACGTGGATATACTCACACACTGACTTATTAGTATTACTTGTTAAAATGTTAGGAATATCGTATAATTTTACAATGTTTGTAAATATGTGAGCACCATGTATCTGTCACATATTTAATTTATCTGTAATTGCTTTATTTTTTCATTCTTTTTTACCTATCGCGGTATGGTAATCTTATTCTAGATGCATCGTCTTCACATATAATTATATAATTTTTATTACATTTAGTAAAATAAAATAAATTATTTACAAACTATTAACACTAGGTACGAAATACAATAACTAACTACACGAATAGATACAAAAAACAAAAGGACACTTAGGCGTCGAAGTATTCGTCCGCATCGCTGTCATCATTATATAATTAATGTATACAAAATATTGTAAAAACATTTTAAAAGAGTAACGGTGGAGTTTCTAGCCCATTCTTCTCCATACGAAAACTACCTTTTGGAAGGGGCGGCTAGAATCAATTCTATTTTTTGTAAACTTGTCGTTCATAAGTGCCTTTTATGTGCCTAATTGAAATAAATTGTTTGACTTTGACTTTGACTTTGACTTTATAAAAAACGCGAAGACAAAGGAATTAGCACAAATAATCACCTCATGTTCTCACATAAAATATTATAAAAAAAGCAAATTACTTAAAAAACAAATAAAACTCTGCTGCAAAAACGCATAACTAAAAAGAGAAAACCAAGCATTACAGTCTTTAGAATTTTGGTATCGCAGGCGGGGGGGGAGGGGGACGACGACAAACGGTTTTTGCAGTCGGGTTTTTTTTTCAAGCTTTTTAGTTTTATTAATATAATATTAAATTGGAATTGACTCATTACTCTTTGAATTGATACTAATATTATTGTCGTAATTTATTTAACAAACCATCTCCAAATTTTTTTGGATTTGCAAATGCAGTATATCAATTAGTACTTGGTAGACCGAGCTCTGCTCGGGTGCAAATAGTTAAACATATCGTCCAGGTATACCAACGTTGTATCACATTCCCGAAGCTGTGAAAATAGAGAAAACTAATTTTCCTAGATATTTGAGACCTAGCTAGATCGATTTTTCGCCCCCGTAAACTCTTTGCAACTTTCATCGAAATCGTTAGAGCCGTTTTCGAGAACGTGATTACAAATATATATACAAATATTGCTCGTTTAATAGTATAGGATATAGCCTATGTCATTCCTACGAATCTACAACGACACCTCATATGTTAAAATCCATCAAGCCGCTCAGGCTACAGAGCGTGCCAACCAAATAGACATACATACATAGGTTCTTAGTAGGTAGGTATTTCTTAATTTTATGCCTACCCTCACTTCTGATGTATTGACGGCGATGAGTAGCCATTTTAGCAAGTCAGACAAGATGGACGATCTAACAAGTTTCTTACCTAGAATTGACTTCTTCAAACATGCCAGTGGAGCGTATAAAGTAGGGGCATATGAGGGAAGTCCGCACTCCTTTGATGCCTTGGGTTTCTAGCTCTAATCGCAATGCCTCATCGAAGCCACAGGCAGCCGACTTGGAAGAGCAGTAGTCTACCAATTTTGCCACTCCGACGTGGCCGGCCATGGAAGCAATGGTCACTATGTGCCCATCGTTGTGTTCGATCATGGATGGTAAGAACGCTTTTACCGTCTGCGAAAAAGAAAATAATTTGTTAGGTAAGTACAAAAAATTGGGTTCATATAAAGTCATCAGGGTCTTTGAACCAAGTTCAAAGTCCTTTTAATCCTTAGTTGCAATTGACATACAATAAACATTTCGGATTTTATCAGCAAAATATTTTCCTCATCGTTAAACATGCGGTAAGCACTATTTAACAGGTTCGATGACCTACCATAATAAGAATTATTATACTTATTAGGGCGTAATTTATAAAAAACTATGATAAATAAGTACCCGTTTTCGCGCCTGCCGTAACTGTGAATTATTTATCCTGTACAAAATTAATGTATCCTCGCGTAAACTATGAGTTACCGGTTCATTTGAAATCTTAGTTCCTACGTATTACGATAATTTGTAATTTTCATTAATAAGTTTGCTAAAATAAAACTGAACTTTATACATTTAGGTAGTATGACAACCGTATAAACGGGTTTTCTACGGGTTTTGTCGACGGAAGAATAGACAAAATGACAGATAAACAATCACAATCTGTCATTTTGTCTATTCTTCCGTCGACGAAACCCGTTTCTCTTATGGTCATGTTAAATGTGCTGCTGTTAATTATTTATTGGTACTAAGACAACCCTTATTGCCAACTTCTCAACTTGATAAAGATGTTATATTATTTAAGAAAATAAAACAATAATTAAAGTTTAAGTACCTATTGTATGCAAATGAAAGGTAAAATCAAGGACTACTTAATGAAAAATAACTTCATAAATTTATTATAACTTGACTGCCTCGTTGGTGTAGCGGTCGCAAGTGCTACTGCTGAACATGAGGTCCCGGGTTCGGTTCCCGGGTCGGTGTTATTGGATGTAAAATGTGGGTGTACCTATCCTAACACACCTCTGCCTAATCCTTCTGGGAAACACAGGCGTGATGTTATGTTGTTTTATTGTAAAATTATTATAACTTAGGTATTACACTATATAATGTAAGGTCTATTCAAATCCTTGTTTCCAATTGATGCTATTTCCACTTAAACAAACATCAACTTTAGAGTTGATTTTAGACTGAATAGTACGGTTAAAAAAAATCATAAAAAATATGAAGTTGGAGCGCAAACTGAACCTTATGTGTAAAGCCTTACAGTTGTTTTTCCTAAAACTCGTGTTTGTTTACATGTTTGGCAACTAAATTACGAACGCAGATTAGATGCAAGAAGTATCAGATAGGTATTTACCTACTTGAAAACGAGTAAAATGAGTTTTTGCATGTTTAAAAAAATATATAATTGGTGTTTTTCTTTTAATTTTGCCTAATGTTGATCCAATCTTTTGGTACGGATACAAAACCAGATCCGACCGCTGCGAGAATACCTTTATTTTTAAATGCCTGTTTTCCCAAAGAGTCAAGTACACCCACATTTCGCCAGTTAAGTTTAAACCAAAACTCCGGGCTGCTACTGAGTTATTTCAGTTGGAGAAACACCCGCAAAACTTTCCTCAACTGTTGCGCTTGCGACCACTAGAGCAGTGTTGCTGCCGCGTTGCTCTTGTTCTTTTTTTAAACGTTTTATTATGGACTCTCGTCCTTTTGACTTACCCAGAAGTGTGCTAAAATGTTGACATCAAAAGTTCTCTGAATGAGATGGTCGGGCGTGTCGAGGAGGTAGCTTCCGGAGACCACACCAGCATTGTTGATCAGCAGGTTCACCTGGAAACATTTTTCATTATTGAAGTATTCAACATTTGAGCAGATTCTATTTTCTATGCAATTAATGTTTTCAAAGGGACAGCAAGCCAAGTGCAGTTAGGGAATGATGAATTTCTAAGCAAATTGACACCCCACGTCAATTTACCGCCATTACTAACTGCCAAATACAGTTAGTAGTGTTATGAATACACGGACAATTGAAATTGGTCCCGAGTCGCCTTAGCGTGGCAATATCGTTCACTGACCCGCCTACATTTTCTAGCATTCTTTATTTGCAAAACTTGAAGTAAAGTTCAACATGTTCCAGTAACGAAAAATCATACATAGTTTATGGTTTGGCTTCCTACGGAGAGATATTAGAGAAAGGGCAATGACCGCTATTGCCATGCTAAAGCGATTCGGGTATAGTCAATTGTCTATCGTTTGCATTAATTATACTAATTATCCTAACACGCCGCGATTTTGCTTTTATGTTAAACTAGCTGCGCCCCGCGGTTTCACCCGCATAAGTGTCGATCCCGTGGGAATATTGGGATAAAAAGTATCCTATGTCCTAATCCAGGTTATGGTCTACCCATGTGTTAAATTTCATCCAAATCCGTTTAGCCGTTTTAGCGTGAAAGCGTAACAAACAAACTAAATCACTTTCGCATTTATAATATTAGTTAGGATTTGAATTTCGGATAGAAAATCACATCTATTCATAAAATAGCATGTAAACTGAGATATAAGAGGAGAGAGGCCTTAAGAGCCTTAAGAGGGCCCTTCCCGGTCCGTCTATCGTCAACGCGAGCATGGTCAAAAAGCTTGTTGTTTCATAGAGCGCAAGTGAGAACTGCTAACAAACAAGCGAGAACGCGATAACATTGTACGAAAAATTGTGTGTAAAAATTTGTATCAGGAAATACGTATTTTTGAGTAAACCTTAAACAAATTTATGTTTTTTTTTTATATGTAGAATTTCCATTACATGTGCGAGGTTTCTATGTAGATGTTTTCTTTACTTTTACCAATTATGAGTATATTATGACCGGCCAAAGTTCGGGTAAAATTTGTGCAAAAAAGCAGATTTTTGGAGGCTTATACTTAATTTGTTTCTCAATTTTTTTTATTCTTTGCTTTCATAGAAACCTAGATATAGTGCACAAGATACAAATTTCTTTAAAAAAATCAAAGAAACATGTGTTACAACGCCATAGTCACTTACGAGCGTTTGTATGAAAAGTATGACGGGTTGGCCGCTCTTAAAGTGAAATATCTATAATTACTCAGTCCTAATTTTAGTGCGAGCTTTCGCTCAGAACTTCACTTGCTTTAGCTATGTTGACATTTTTCACTATGTCTGAACTTCCCGACACGGTGCTGTATCAAGATAAATCATATCCGTCATCTTATCGCTTTATCTGAATATTATACATAGAGCTCCTAGGCTTTTGAGTGTTTGCTAGGAATATTAAACACCTGCTAATAACATAACATGTTAATAACGTAACATGTTTTCGTAAACGATTACGACTTATCTGTTTCATTTTGACAGTTCGACAACATTCATTGCATTATTTAAGTTGTTGAGTAGATTTTGTTTTTGAACTTATGAAGCAATGGATTAGCAATCGGTTTCAAAACGATTCGATTCTGATTGATCGTGTATTACGCAATTAGGGTAAAGGTTAGTTTAAAAGGTCTATATTTTTACTCGATGCTATTGCTAATTTTGAACTTTTATATTTCTAATAAGGAATACTAAAATCAAAACAAAACGAAAGAAGCAGAAGGAGTTTGTTAGGATTGTAGCCGGTGGCGCAGCTGAATACCAGTATTATACATGGAGTGACCGCCTTACTGACCTCCACAACCCAGTAACTAGGTAATACGATACCCCTTGGTAAGACTGGTTGTTAGGCTTTTGGGCTTCTGACGACCTGTGCCGACTACCAAAGATCCACGAATGACAGCCGAGACCAACGGCTTGACGTGCTTTCTGAGGCACGGAGGAATCTCGGTAAAGATAGTCACCCATCCACAGATCAACCACGGCAAGCGTAGCTTAACCTGATGGATCAATCCGTACGGCTATTATTACTTAGCCACGAGCTCCTCCTGGCAATATTTCTGTATGGAAATAAGAAATATGTCTAACTAGTTAACTAGAATATTAATAATAAATTGCAATTAGACACTGAAGTTGATGTTGTAACCGTTTTAGTAGTAAAAAGGGTAATTAAATAAAAAATCGGTATTACGATATTAATTATTGAATTTTTATAAGCAATAGTTTAGTTCACTAGTTATCCACATTTCTTATTTCCATACAGTAATATTGCCAAATGAAGCGAAATATTTGTCATCTATTTGCGACAGCGAAATATTTAACATCTATTTGCGACGTTGCCCACTTTCAGTATGAACGCTCAAGTAAGTGATAGTTGCTTTAATAAAATGTTTAAAACAAAAATTAAAAACTGCAATAAAATAATTAAATGTTTTAAAATAGGGTCTACTATACAATTAGCGTTGTTATAATTGCTGTCATTAAGAAATGAAAACCATTTTTTTTTTTTTCAGGATGTGAAATCATCAAATGACTTCTCCCGCTCTGGGCAGAGCGAGAGGATGTGTCAGACTTTTACTGACTAAAACCCACCCGTGTTCCTTCCGTTGCCTGTGTACCGGGGCCGCGATATCCCTTTCGGACAAACCTGCAACCCCAGCAGGAAGAAATGAAAACCTTGATGATGTTTTTTTAAAGCTTAACGATATTTTGTTTCTTTTTCATTAATTTCATGTAAGTTTATTTTAGTACGTAGCTCGTAGGTAAGTTAAATGACTCAAATTATTATTGTTAAAGATCATAACACTTTATGAGTTTGCTTTGTCAATATTGGCGGTCTTTAAAAATTTAATTTACCCCTTCGTACCAATTCATATGTACATTCAATAAGGAATATTTAAAAAGATACAGGTATCTTTTAACCACAAAAAATGCATTATTTACTACCTAACTAAATAATTACTTATAGCTTTTTGATACCACTGTATGTACATCTTATTAACATGGCGTCGGTCCAAAGAAAAAAATAACGAATAGAACCGGCCAAGTGCGTGTCGGACCACGCACAAAGAAGGGTTCCGTAGTTGGGATGAATTTATCGCAATAAAAAACTTAACTTTGTAGTTGAAAAATATGTTCTCCCATACGGAATGTATGGGGGAACATGTTTTTGCAACCGTAAAGCCTACTTAGCTGTGATAGTTTTTCGTTCTACTACAGCCGTGATTTTTTTCACATATCCAAAACCAACCATTTAGCTGGCGGGACATTCACACTTGACTCTAACAAAAATTAGCACTTTAAATCTTAATATTTCGCAAACGGATCCCTGAATCGAAAAATGGTATTCACATTATTTTTGAACGACCTTTCCAACGACCACCTTTTGGCTATGGGATAGCAAAAAAAAATCACATCCCCAATTAAGAGTTACCCTAAAAAAAGATCATTTTATTTTACCTCTTTGTTGACGTGATTAATATGTATACCCATGCCAAATTATAGCTTTCTAGTACAAAGAGTCTCTGAGCTAAGCCGCGGACAGACAGACAGATAGACGGACATGGCGAAACTATAAGGGTTCCTTGTTTACGGAACCCATTTTTTTTTTTTTGTATGGTGTGAAATCATCAAATAACTTCTCCCGCTCTGTGCGGAGCGGGAGTGCGTGTCAGACTTTTACTGACTCAAACCCACCCGCGTTCTTTCCGTTGCCTGTGTGCCGGGGCCGCGATATCCCTTTCAGACAAGCTCGCAAGCCTGGCAGGCCTTGGCCCTAACGGACCCCGTCAGTTGGTACACCCTGGGCTGTAAACCCCGAAAGCCCTGATAGCACAGCATCTTGCTTACTGTTAGTATTGTAACCACGACCCGAACTATTCATAAATGGAACGTTCCGATACGAGACAAGAAGTATGGTAAAATATTGAAACAAGTCTAGTTATCTCTACAAACCTTGCCAACTTCTTCATCGACCTTCTTGGCGACCCTGTAGACGTCTTCCCTCTGGGTCAAGTCTACCACATACCCGTAGCATTTGCCGCCGATACCTTTCACCAGCTTCACCGTGTCTTCCAAGCCTGAAACAGAACAATTTAGGTCATCAGTACCTTGAGTTGCTTAAAGTATATACGTACATTTATTTTTATATTTTTTATTGAGAATAATTTTTTTAACGTCTTCAGAATGTTAATGACAAGATTGCATGATTAAAATTCAGGGTTACAGATAAGTACTAGAATTTTCGGTCAAACACTTTTGTTCTAAAAAAAACCAGTTCTCAACATCATTGACTTAATAATAATTTCGATGTAATATATAAAATATTCTTGTTGAGATGAGAGGCAAAAATAAACTTATTTTATTTTTAAAAAGAACTTTTCCCTAATGGCCATGCAGGTTCAATAACCTCTGATGAACTTGAACTGTTCTGACATTCAAAAGTAATACTGTGCACAAAAGTAAAAAGTCCATTTACCCAGACAAAGAAATCGGATATTACTGTATTTCTCCGTAACTGTGATAAGGCGCGCCTTTGACGTGTCTGATATTGTTACTTTCATTATCTCGTCACATCTGTAACCGAGTGTATGCTAAAGTATACTTTCTATAATAAAGTTGATGGCAATGTCCATTAACGAGTCGGCGAGTCCGTTATAAGTAGGTATTTTTTGTGAATTTCGTCGAGTGTGAGTAGAAAGTAACGGGTCGATGCAATACGAAAATAACATACACATGTGAGTTTTATATCCGTTCGCAGCATTTCAGGTGTTACGAATAACACATATACAATCAACAAAATAACAGGTAGGTAAATACTTTAATAGAAATCTTCAAAAAGTTGTCGTGAGCCAGAGCCTAAAATCTTAATTTAATTAACATTCGGTTGTATTGCGGTCTCTATAAACAATGCAAAGATTTAAAAATATCCCATACACAAAGTCTCAATTGAATTGCGGTTTTGCGCATAGTGCAGTTTTACGTTTATTTACTGCTACATTCGCTTAAAAAACAAATAGTATCTTTTCAAAACTTTAATTTAGGAGGAATACCGAAATTAAAGTCTTGATAATCCTAATCGAAATGCATAACTTTCCATTTCACATATAACAGTAAAAAGTTCGACCTACTTAATTACGGCAAATCAGATTAAAGTAATGTAGTACACCAAATCTTGTATGTTTGACTGTGTTGCATTTGTGTGACTGTGTGTGGGCGTTGTCCGTGCAGCTCGGAAGCAGCTGCGGCTGCAGAGAGCGCAAACGTTACAATTTACAAGCGCGTGCGCTGTGCGCGGGAGATTGCTCTTTCAGCCGTGCCATCGTACTGTTACGGAGTGATACAACTTAGATGTTGCATCCACTTAAGTTAAAGTTTAAAAGATTTTACTTCACCTACATACATAGGCAGTTATAAAAGTTAGAAGTTGCCGTTTCTTATGAGTAAGAATCGGCAAGAAGTTCCAAGATTATTCTGTATCTTTTGATTAACAAAATTTCGCAATAACTATAGCTTATTCTTGCACAACTGAGCAAATCACAATAATAAGTGTTAGCTCTATCAATTTATTTGTAACGTAAACGCGATCACTTTCAAACATTGATGTTTGAAAGTGATCGCGTTCACCAATGTCGTCGATGCTAGTTCTAATTTGTGTCGTACACTCGTAGGTACCCACTGTTAAATGTGTTTAAAAAATTGCGGTTTAGGAAGCATAATGTTAGAGGATTATAAGAAATAGTTGTATGCTTTGTATGACATGTTTTAGCTAAAGAGCTTAGTAACTTTTTCCAGAACTTGACCTCCCAAGAAGCTAAGCAGTTTTCTACTGATTTCAGAAAGTTGGAGTTGTCTAAATAACTATTACTTAGATGTCAACATGCAAGATACATTGCTGTCGACTATAATTGGAATTCGGAACTGGAACTCTGGTTCTAAGATACAGTCACGAGCATAAATATATTACTATGAACAGCTCGGCAATAATATCTGATTTCATAATTCATCCATTAATATCTGTCACCAAGTTGACGGAAAATATATGTGATCATTTGTGAAAGCCATATACAACTATATAGCAGCACAAATTGAACAAAGGCATTGAAGGAACTCCAAAACTATATGACGAGGGAAGCGACCGACGCAAAAATATACGATCTGCATCGGCTTCAAAAATATGTGTAACCTCTTAGAATGCTAAAACCGATTTCTACTATATTTTGGTGTTCCTTCGATGTCACATATTTGAACTGCCACGTTGTATATGCCTTTCACAAATGATCATATGTATTTGCCATCTTGACGACAGATATTAATGGATGGATCATGAAATCAGATATTATTGCCAAGCTGTTCATATATATTATTATGGTCTGCTCGTTACTGTACATGTTCCGTAAGGTTTTCCTAAACGAAGACCAGCACGCAGCTATTCTTCGTGCAATATTTAAAGGGCATACAGTTTGATATGCGAGCAGCCTGTAAACGAGTGCTCTTGGCCGAATACTCTTGAAATTTGCGCCTGATTCAATCGATCGAACACGAGGTTCGTTGCACAAGCGCTGGAATCCGGCTCACCTTGACAGTTTCATGTAATTTGGCCCATAATTTGGTTGTTAGTTTGGTTGCGTCTAATTTAATAGTACTTATTTAATGGTAGGAATTTTGTTTTTTGTCCATTGAAATGTATGCAACATTATATTTTCATTGTGCATACTCGTATATCAGTACGTGTTAATTTTGTATCTTTTTTGGCAGAATTTCTAAATTACGTATATTTAACGGCAAACAAGTTCTTTTGCCATATGATAGTCCTTATGATGATGTCTCTGTCCAACCGTTGATCGTTAGATGGTTCATATCTTTATTTTCATCTTGGAAATTTGTGGTAAAACGTTTACCAACCATTCACTATACCTTAGCAGAAGCATTTTCCTGACTGTTCACTGCTGGACATTGGCCTCTCCAATTGCACGCGATTCTCGGCCTAGTTTATTCCGCTCAACTGTTGATTTGCCTTTAGAAGTCGATAACAATAAACATTCTATGCAGTGATAGCGCAGTGGTATGACCGTTGGACTGCCAAGAAGTCTCGTTGCCTGTATGTTGCCAGGGGCCACGGTATCTTTCGGACTTTCCCGCGACAAAACTGACATGCCTGAGAGATATTTCCCGACGGCATGTGAAACCAAATCAGAGGCCCATGGGCGGCTTTAAAACTCTGACACCAGGTAAGTCACTAACCACATGAAAAGAAGAAAAACATTCTATTGTGTCTCGTTAGTGACAGTTTTTAGGGTTCCGTAGTAAACAAGGAACCCTTATAGTTTCGCCATGTCCGTCTGTCTGTCTGCGGCTTAGCTCAGAGACGGTTAGTAGTAGAAAGCTGTAATTTGGCATATGTATACATATTAATCATGCCGACTAAGTGGTAAAATAAAATCTTTTTTTTTCGGGTACCTCCCCTACACGTAAAGTGGGTATGTTTTATTTTTCGTCATCTACCCCATGTTGAGGGGTATCGTTAGAAAGGTCTTTCAAAAATGAGTTGAGTTTGTCCAAACCATTTTTAGATTCAGGGATCCGTTTGCGAAATATTAAGCTTTTAACTGTATTTTTTTGTTAGACTCAAGTGCCCCCCCCCCCCCCCCCCTTGTAGCTAAATGGTTGTACTTGGACTTGTGAAAAATTCACAGCAGTAGTATATATAACGAAATTAAAAGGAAAACTATCAGAGCTAAGTAGGCTCTACAGGTTAACGAGTAATAATCGACCAACTTAAATTTGCGGTTTGAAAAACATGATCTCCCATACATTCCGTATGGGAAAACATGTTTTTCAACTACAAAGTTAAGTTTGTTCTTGGGATAAATTCATCCCAACTACGGAACCCTTCATTGTGCGTGGTCCGACACGCACTTGGCCGGTTTTTAACTTATAATCCATTCGGTTAATCCTGGTAATAAAATTAAGAACTTTTTTTATTTACGTATTTACGAGTAGTATTTGTTACTGTTTTCCGCACAGCAATAATATTTTTTATGTTTATCTGACAAGTCATTTTCAATAGTTAATAGTCAATAGTTTACTTTATGGTTTACGTGAATTGTTGTAGGTAATTGGATGATAAATAGGTAGGTATTAAAATTATAAATAAAACAGGGATTTTATAGCGTCTGCAGTTATTATACTAAGTGATTAGGTAGTACTTTACTAAGTTATTTACAGTAGCAGTTATTTGCAGCAGTTATTTTTGAAATAAAAACCATTTTAAATAACGGTAGTTTTATCCTGAAACTGCTTATTCAGGCTTGTCTCAAGTAACAAATATATACCGGTCAAAATCATAACCCTCCATTTTGCTTAGCCGTAGTCCAGTAAAAAACAAATTGTAAATAAACTATCAACTTAGTTCCTTTTAAGCGTTGCTTAATCCAAACATTTGGAAACTACTTTTCTAATTGGTTTGGGGTAACGATCGGCAACCTTAACATTTTTGTTGCAATAATTTTGCATTTAATTTGCATATGCTTACAACTTACAATGATGTTACCTGGTGGTAAAAGATTACAAACTTAACTGTTGAAAACACGACACAATTTCAAAAACTCTTTTTCCTTAAACTAGTGTAGATACATATTTGATATCATTAAAGAGAATCGACGGTAATTTTAATTAGATACCCAAATATAAGTATTGTATAAGTAGGTATTCAAAAGTAAACTTTAGGAGCGCAATTTTAGTACATAGGTGAGATTTCTATACACTTGATACTGCAAACCAACCGCAGTGCAATCACTTGCATGAAGACAAGCAATCTGAAGCGTTATTTTCTCGAACATAATGACGATAGCGTATAGGGTTATCAAGCAGTTGAAAAAAAAATAGATTGCAATTGCAAGATCTCTATTTTCACCAATTTTTTTAAATTGAATCTTTCAAAAGGGATGTTGACTGGGAAACAAAACACTATTTAGTCCATCAGATAATAAAAAAATATTAGACACGTATTTTTTGCTTTATCATATTAATAAAAAATGGTTTAGATAAAACGCATTAAGTTGGCGAGTGGGGGCTCGCTACGTCACCAGTCAGTATAAAACCTACCGGGAGGGACGTCATGTCACATTTTAACTCAATGAATTGCCTCATCTTTTGATTATGTAAAAAAAGAAAAAATACGTGTCAAATATTTTTTAATGATCTAGCATACGGACAAAAATTTTTTTTTACAACATCCCTGGTTACTGCTGGTAGAAAATTGGTTGCTTTTAGCCCGCAACGTGAAGAGATTTTTACGTAGGTTTTGCATGCGGTATGCACGAAACAAGAAACGCTAAGGCAGTTAGATATTTTCCCAGCCAATTTTGTGCAATCACCATGAGTTCATGACACTACATACCCTTAAGTTCAGCGCACATCGGCGGACGACGGGGCAGAGTATTTTAAATTTACCAACGTAAATCGGTACATAGCTACTGGAAACAAGATATAGATTCCAAAGTTTAGAGACCGACCACGGAGCATCAAAGGGAATTTCTCTCTGCGGTGTTGAAGAGCACGCTGGAGGATACCGCGGTGGGATCCGAAGACATGCGATGGTATGCGCTAAACACCGCTAGCATATATAGGATCGTGGGGGAGAGGCAGTGCAAGCTAGGGTCCGTGCACTCCGCATTTCCCCCGTGGCATACCGCAAGATGCTCCTCGGCAAATCCTCTTCGACCCCCCTCCGTCCGCCGCTGTGCGTTGGCCTTTAGGCGTCAAAGCAGCTATTATCAAAGCCTCATTGCATTTAAATATGGAACGTTGGATCGTGGGATGCCTTTTACAAGCTGAACTCTAAAGAAAATAACTGTGGCATCCCTACGTAAATAATGATGGCAATTACTAAGCGTTATCTGCAATAGACTCATGCGCATAGCGGTGATATTACAAATGGAGATCGATGGAGGCTTTGATAGATCGGAGGAATTAACGACGAACACTGTATGAACTATTATTAGAAGTCTGCTTATGACATTATTATAAAAGCCTCCTTTTGTTTTCCATGTCTTTGATTAGATTTTAGACCGCAATATGTATATTCGGCGTGAGAAGATTTGCGTATAGACGTATTATAAACTAATTATTTATTTAAAGTACTTTCCCTCAAAAGGTTGCAATAAAAACTTATAAAGCTCCATCTAACGGCTAATGACATGGTTTATACACGTTTTTTTTTTAAACCTGTGAGGTTTACAGTAGTCGCATATGATGTGTAACATCTGACATCTTGGCTGACAGTACCAACCTCTCGGAAAATGGGTTTCGGCTCGCGCTTCCCCGGATTCCTGTTACACACTTCCGTCCCTTTTCACGAAATTACTCCCACAGATTGCAGGAAAGCGAGGGAAAAGATGTTACACATCAAAAACTTTCTAATGAAATAAATAGAAATATTTGAGGCTAATAAACTAATTCCAAAAAAACTTGATTTAGATAATTGTACAATTTTAAGTATTTTAATGATTATATCTTGAAATAAAGAAAACAGAAATATTTTTCAAATAGTGTCTGTATGGTAAAAAAAATATGAAGGTTTTTCATGGTTCCGTAGCCAAATGCTTAAGACGACTTCACAATTAAAATAAAATGACAAGTTAGTCGAGTTACAAGTACCTATGTAGTTTTGTACATCTTCTTCATAAAGGTCTGTATAATTTGTTGTAGAACAATGTCAACAATTTTAAGCCTTTCGGCCGCTGACAATGTATCGATATGCTAATGCCGGCATTGACTAAATACTGTGACAGCACTTTCATAATACCCATATTTATTGTTCTTAGGAGCGGCCATGGAACAGTTGCCACATTTTCTGAGTTACGTTTCTTTTATTGATTTTAGAAAAAAATGTGTATAAATGAACTTGTGTGTTTGTAAGTCAAGTCTTCCTTTTCTTTCTATAATAAATAATGTTCTGTTATGGTTTCATGAATGTCAATTTAAAACTAGATTTAGAGATGACCTCGCCTCGGTTTCGGTTGCTATCGGATGATTAGATATCAATGATCTTAGATCTAAACGTGTCTCAAGAAATAAATAATGGTGAAAACCGCATCAAAATTCATCAATCAAGTAGGTCAATAAATATGATACATCTTCGATGGAAACGACCAAACGAAGAAACATAGTCTTGACCCAAGTTTGGAATCAAATGATCATGTTGGCCGATTTTTAGGGTTCCGTAGTCGAAGGATGCCAAACGGAATGCTATTACTCTCGCTCGTCTTCGCTGTCCGTCCGTCCGAACCGTATAGATAGACAGTTGACATTTCATCACAGAGTATGTATTTCTATTACCGCTATAAAAATAAATAATAAAAATAACATAAAGTAAAAAATTCAAGGGGGTCGGTCCCCATATAAGAAACGTGTTTTTTTTGGCATATTTTGCTAAGTATTGTACGGTGGTACGGAACCATTCGTGTGCGATCCCGACTCGCACTTGACCGGTTTTTGTTAAATACTTGGGTATGTAAAGAGAAGTGGGTCAATGAATTCATGAGAGGAATAAGTATAACTACAGGATTTACATGAAAGTCGTCTGCATAGCTCTATTTGTGAGATCGATTTCACAAATAATTAGAATTTTCCTTACACGGACACATTATGAACTTGTACCGATGATCATATGACGCTAAGTTGAAATAGTGTTCAGATAACATAAACATCACGCCTGTGTTTTCCCGAAGGGTTAGACAGAAGTGTACCTATAGTACACCCACATTTCTCCAGTTATGTTTAAGTCCCATGTAATAGGAGGCGAGCCTGTTGCCATCAACCGGGCACAAATCCAGACACCGGGCTGCTACTGAAAAATTCCAGATGGAAAACCCAATAACACTTTACCGACCTGGGAATCGAACCCAGGACCTCATGCCCAGCAGTAGCGCTTGCAACCACTAGACAAACGAGGCAGTCAATCAGACCTTAACTAAGTACATAGCTCTTAACACGTTCAGTGCCGGGAGCCATCCTAGAGGGTTCACTCAAGTCGCATATGGGATGACGGGAAGGGCTCATTTTAAATGTAGATTTTGCTTACCGAATTCGTTATATTTATTCATTATAGACTGTGAAAATAAAATCAGTTCTTTATTTTAACAAGATTTCAAACCTAATGCCGGTGACACTTCTCGATGGTAAACTTTAGCGCAAACGTAATGCCGGTGACCCTTTTGGAGTTAATTTGTAATATGTTTGGTGGCATGGCGTATGAGCTCTATGAAAAATGGCTAGAGTCGAAAGTGTTAAGTGGCTTATTTTATTCAATTTATAACAATCAGAATCACCAAAGCAGAATCTGCAAGTAATGGCTCGTATTCACAATGAGTTCACTTTATTGAAGAGTGGCAACACTCGCGATGTCCCTGACACAAAGCTTTGTTTTGAGGTAAACAAGTATTATATTTGGTAACAGCAACTTAATTAAGCTAAGTGGCAAGAGAAGAAGATATGTTTTACTTTAATTTTAACTTACAAAACAGGCTGGGACGGCAACTATTGTTGTTTTAACGACATCTTTAAAAAGTTTGATTTCTCAGCTGATTATTTTTAGTACTGAATAGGATTTCAGCATAGCTAATATGTATATGACTGTTTTATGGGAGTAAATAACAAAAATATCACAGGTGTAGTACACCCAAATTTCACCAGTTATGTTTAAGTCCGATGTAATAGGGGGCGAGCCTATTGCCATCGATCCAGACTCCGGGCTGCTATTGAGAAATTCCAGATGGAAAAAACTCAATAACACTTTGCCCGACCCGAGAATCGAACCCAGCACCTCATGTTCCGCAGTAGCTTTTGCAACCTAGTGGTTGCAAAAGCTACTGCTACTTATTGTCAAGCTAAAGCTCCTTGTTCTAGTGAACAAGGAGCTTTAGCTTGACAATAAGTATATAAATAATACATGCGTTAGATATCCATTCTAATCCATTAGATTTTCTACGAGTTTATTCCAGTCGAACGTTTCAAGTTAACGGATGGGCAGAATGACGGTTGAATTATAATATTTAGCGCTAATAGTTTTTAGTGAGTGGTATTGCAATCGAACTTTATCGGACCTAACACTTTCACGACCTGTTGAATATTTAAAAGTTACTACTGTTACTGTACTACTATCTCTTCTGGAATCGATTCATTTGATTTTATAGCTCTATCAAGTTTATGAGCAATAACTTTTATACAGGGTGGCAACTCTAACCATGATTTTAGCACATAATTCTAGACTTGTCTTTCCCTAGCCTTGAAATTATTCAAGAGTTATCAAAAAAAAAACTGCTGTTTCATCGAAAAGTGCAACACGAGTACCTACGCATTCAAAATGTATGGAACAGCTATACTTAGGGCCTATTTCACAATGTCCGAATAGCCACTATACTTACCGAATAAATTCAAAAATGGAACAGAATTTGTCTGCCAAGTACATAATAGGAACTTAATTGTGAAACAGGCCCTTAATGTCTTTTCTTATAACCGTTGAAAAAATTCAACGCAGAGGGGTCAGAATAATCATGTGTTGAATCCATCGTAACAAGTTACACACTGAAGAGGTAACTGTAGATAGACTACCAAAGTTAAAGTCAAAGTATAGAACAGAGTGATTCCTAAAGAACCTTGACAAAACAGCTATATTTGGAGAGAAAGGCTCGCATATATTTGTGACGCTAACAGCGGAATGTGAAAATGTATTTTCCTAGGCTTATAGGCAGTAGGGAAATTGCTTTGTACATAAACCATGGTTTTGTTTGGCGCACTGACGATAAATGAGTAAGGAAATAACGAAATTAAATAAGTAACGTCAAAGACTTTGAAAAAAACACAAAGAAAAACTTTAATATATTGTAATTTTTAAAGCGAAACCGACTGCCTCGTACCAGCGCGGCAGTCAGTTTCACAAGCCCTACTGCTGAGCTTGAGGTCCTGTGTTCGATTGCCGCGTCGGGCAAAGTGTTATTGGGTTTTTCTATCTGGAATTTCTCAGTAACAACCCGGAGTCTATTCTACGTTCGCAATTTAATTTCCAAACATGTAAACAAATGCAATTTTTTGGAAAAATAACTTTAACACCTACACATAAAGTTCAGCTTGCGCTACAACTTGCAACATTTATTCATGACTTTTTCAATTGTACTAGTCATGCTTAAATCAACTTAATTAACATTGATATAAAGTTGATAATTATTTGAAATAATAATAAAAAGACCTTAGATTTGTGCCCGATTGATGGTAATATGGCCTCCTGGCCCTTTTAGGTGAGACTTCAATATAACTGGTGAAAGGTAGGTACATCTCTGTCCAACCCTTCGGGGAAACAAGGCGTTATGCTGTGCTGTACAGGATGTCGGGTGAGTATGTAAACAAGACTCCAAGATTAAATACCATAATAAGTCAATTATTATCAAACATTATCTTCATGTATGATCGAAGTAAGTATGTAGTAATAACATCGTTTAAACTGCTCTTATTCAACCATACAATATAGGTACATACTGATTGCGAACGGTTTTAGCTACTTATTACGCAACTCTTCATATTTAAATTGGTGCCATTAACGTTATTATCGGTGTGTTTCTTTGTAAATAATATTCTTAGATTATTAGCTTCTGCTCGCGACTTCCACCGGGTGAAATTATCGTCCGCCCACGCTATTACTTCGTTTACGCCTAGCATTCTTTTAAATCTTTTTTTTTTTTTGCTTGGCTCCTAAAGGTACTATTCCCGTACCCGACCGCAGGCGGCAGCAGCCCGTATTCCAGTCGGTAAATAGAAGATAGAAAAACGTGTTATCGCTCGAGCGTTGGTGGCAGTAGTGGTCTGCGGTCGGGCTGCACGTGTCGCCTGTCACTCGCCCGTAGCTGCCAACAACTTGTCGCTAGCTACGGATATTTCATAGAAATTCAAAGAAACCAGTCGTGTCGCGGCGACACGTTGCCTGCAGTTGCCTCCTGCGGTCGGGTACGGAATGGTACCGAAGCATGTTAAGAGTCGTAGCATGATGTCAAATAGCCTATAACCTTCCTCAAGAATTGGGCTCTCGAATGACAGCTGTCAAATGTCAGATGAAAAAAGAATTTTTGAAATTCGATTTATAGTTCCAGAGATTAGCTCTTTCAAACAAACAAAGAAACTTCAGCTTTATTATTAGTATAGCCTAAGCAACATCAGTCCATAATGTTCCCACTGGTGGGACACAGGCCCCCTCTCTTTGAAAGGGGCCGGTTTCCTCACGATGTTTTCCTTCACCGTGTTGAAAAATCAGTGGTGATAAAATTATTTACACTAAGTAAAACGCCTGCCTGGGTTCAAACCCACGACCTCCAACTTGTAAGTCGGGGCTGCCATTGCGCCACCACTGCTCCACTATCTGTATTACAAATTCTAGTTTATTTGCTGTTAAATGATTAAAATCACGGAAGAACTTTTTTCTGCACTTCTCTTTCAGAAATACAACCGAATATTGAAAGTATTTCAAAGGTGGCTATAGCTCTTCTTTATACTAACTAAACCCAGTAAACCCAATTAAGTTAATTGAGCTTAGCTGGCATAGGGATTAAATAGGGACCCTAGGCCGCACTTCAGTGATAACTAAACCAGCATGAGCTAGTCTCGCATACTATTGAACATCCGTATTAAGTGCGGTCTACTGTACCTACATTATTTTTATTATCACTCTGTTTCAAAAACGGTGAAGGAAAACATCGTGAGGAAACCGGCATGCCTGTGAGATATTTCTCGACGGCATGTGAAGCCAAGTCAGCGGCCCATGGCGGCACAAAAACTCTGACACCAGTCACTCACCACACGAAAAATAAGAAGATTATTTAATTCCGTTTAATTTAATGCGATTTTTAATTTTGATAACACTAATTAAATAGGTCAGTACATACTTAGTAGACCGCATTAATTTAAATCGCTCTAATAATTTTGCAGAAACACAACATCCTACATTTTAAAAAGCAAGTGATAGTTGTGTGATTTTTAATTAATTACAGTAATGTAATGGGACGTCGATACATGTAATCTGCGTTCGCAATTTATTTGCCAAAAATGTAAACAAACACGGGTTTTACGAAAAACAACTGTAATACTTACACATAAGGTTCAGTTTGCACTACAACTTCATATTATTTATTACTTTTTCAACTGTACCAGTCAGTCTGAAATCAACTTTATTTACACTTACATAATACTCACATAACGTTTTAATATGTGGTCTTAATTATCAAGGATCCGAGAGGATTTTAATTTACCACTGCTTGACACAGGCCTCCTCTGGAGGCCTGGAGGGAGTGGGCCATAATCCACCACGTGGCCCAGTGTGAGTTGGCGGATGTCAAATGTCTTTGAATGTTTGGTTCTAGGACATGCCGGTTTCCTCACGATGTTTTCCTTCACCGTTTTGAGAGCAGTGGTGATGAAATAATTTACACAAAGTAAAGCACCTGTCTGGGTTCGAACCTACGAACTGTACAGCTCGTAAGTCGCGGCCGATACCAATGGACCATCACTGCTGTCATGGGCAGTGAGAATTTTTACCCAACCTTTATTGATGTTGTTAGGTACAATTTACCTCACGTCAGTGGTAAAACCTTGACCTTGAGCTCGTCTAGCATAGTGGAGTTTTATAATGGTTTGATTACCACGGACGTGCGGCATACCGTACTCCTGCGGCCTATCTAAAAGCGATCATCGCGCAAATGCACGATCGTTCGATCTTTTTATTCGGTGAACCTGAACGCCTGGTCGCGCCGACAGAGGGCGCTTTCCGGTTTTCCGAACAAAAAATGAAATGAAATGAAATGAAATGAAATTGTTTATTCTGTAAATAGGATATAGGAATCACTTTTACACGTCATATTAAAAATATATTAAATTTTGCTAGATGAGTTCGGCGTTTCCTATCCGACTACTCTGAGAAGAAAGGCCGAAACAAACTCAGAGGTCACAGTCTCTTTTAAAGTCCAGACATAATCTTGGTCAAGCCATATGAGGACCATGTAGATTCATGTCTGAAATGGTCTTTTGAGAAAAGAACCACACAGATTTGAGTGGACCTGTCCAGTCAGTGCAAGCATTTGTCAGTAATCGTGGAGCTCAACTCAGAACAAAAGGAGCTCAACTCGACGAACAATACCAAAGAAAGGACATTTGGGTAGGCCGCATAAACTACTCAAACTGCCAGACCATCATTAAAACTAACTGAGAGAGGATAAAAAAGGAGTAATGAGAAAAAAAAAATTAAATTAAAAAAAATATCCACATAGTCCTCACATTCACAATAGGTAATTAAAATAATATTATACTTTACAAAGTAATCATGTCATTTTGTTTTAATGTTTAAATAAAACTGGTATATTTTAATGATTTTACTAAATAATTCTAATGTCAAGTTTTATGGTTTTATCACAAGGTTTAGCAGAGCGAGCAGCTCAATCCCAAGCTTTTTTATCTTCTAAATAATCTGAAATTTTATAGTACCCTTTTTTACAAAGTTTGGTTTTAATACAAATTTTAAATCGTTTAATGGGTAAGTTTCGAATGTCAATGGGAAGTTTGTTGTAAAAGCGTATACATTGACCCATGAACGAGTTGCCTACTCTGTGGAGACGAGTGCGATGTACAGCAAGGTTGTGTTTATTCCTGGTATTTAAACTATGAATATCAGACATTTTCTTAAAATTTGATATATTTTTGTGTACATACATTAGGTTTTCAAAAATATATTGTGAGGCTAGAGTTAGAATATTTACTTCTTTGAATTTTCCTCGAAGGGAATCTCTCGGACCTAGGTTGTAAATGGCTCGAACAGCCCTTTTCTGTAGAACAAAGATAGTATTAATGTCCGCACAGGTTCCCCAGAGAAGAATCCCATATGACATAAGACTATGAAAATAACTAAAATAAACAATTCTGGCTGTATCTACGTCAGTTATCTGTCTAATTTTTTTAACAGCATAGGCGGCCGAACTAAGCTTTCCTGATAATTTTTCTATGTGTGGGCCCCATTGTAATTTACTATCAATAGTGATTCCAAGAAAAAGTGAAAAGTGACATTATGCACGCGAATGATCGCGTATTCAACTACAAATCCACCCACGTTGATGTCTTTAATTTGATGGGATGAAAACACAAAGTTTTAAGTAAACTGTTTACTTAAAACTTTGTGTCTTTTACTCACTTTCGCATTCTTAATAACAGGGATGATGACTAAAATGTTTTTTGTGCGTCTTGTAGATTATAAAAAAATATTGGACACGTATTTTTTATTTCTTTACGTAATCTAAAGATTATGGCGATACATTGAGTTAAAATGTACCATGACGTCACGAGTATATAGATTTTATACTTACTTGTGACGTAGCGACCCCCACTCCCCAACTTCAAATTCGTTTTATCTAAGTATTTTGTTATTAATATGATAAAGCAAAAAAATACGTGTCTAATATTTTTTTATTATCTGACTGACGGACTAATTAGAATTTCTTTTTTTTTACCCAGGCATCATGCCTATTACAGGAATAAACCTAGATAAACTGCCTCGTTGGTCCAGTAGTCGCAAGTGGTACTCCTAAGAAAGAAAGAAAGAAAGAATAATGTTTATTTGGACACAGTTTGTGAAACACTAAATACAAAATAAAAAAAGTGAAAATAATATTTTTACAATAATAGTGTGTGCCTCACGGCTGCGCCAAAAAGGTTCATTTCAGCATTAATGCCAGGCAGATGCTGTCTGACGCTGGTTTTCTAATGAACCTTATGTACGTAGGGACAAGTGACGGCGAGTACAAAACAGTTTCAACATACCTAATACATCATTTGTATACATCTAAATAAATAAATAAACTAGTAATCAAATCTAAATTACAAACACAAAAATAAAAAATATGTATATGAAAACAACAGGAACTGTCCACGCAAAACCTGTTGTTAACGATTAGCCAGTCAGATAATTTTAGATTAGACTAGATTGATTCGTGCACTCACAAAGCGCAACAGGCCGCCAACCGCGGCGGACAGATACACCGACTGCTATTTAGTTTTAAGACATGCAAAAAATTACTGTGGGGTGTTTGAATAAAACATATGAATAGTTATAAATAATAATAAAATAGTGAAGAAAGTATAATAAGAAAGTGAAGTACATATAACAATAGATGAAGTAGGTACACTGTTAATAAAAGAAGGTAAGCATCATTCATTTATTACCATAATTTTCTTGTGCTGAACAGTAGTACAATTCTGTAAAAAACTCACCGTGAGAACTTAGGTGAAGTGAGCTGTCAACAGTGTCAATCCTTGCATCAGGTGGAATTACAGCACCGTGAAAAATTAGGTGAAATGAGTTTAAAGTGAGCTGTAATTCCACCTGTCGATCCATTCTGTAAAATTCTTACCATGAAGAGTGAGGTCACGTCACTTGAAGCTCACTTCACCCAAGTTTTCACGGTGAGATGTTTACAGAATAGCACGGCTGTATTTGTTAGTCTCGTGTAAGTGTAAAATAACTTATTGAACTTATTAAGGCTCCTTTCCGTTTTTTTTTCTAGTTATGCATTTTCGAAAGATGTACACATAAACCAAAGCATAGTCTACGGCAATCTTTGGCCAAGATTTTATTGGAACAAGAAAATGAAGGGTGTATGATGCGATCTCGATGCCGGCTGTGCTTCACAGTCGTAAGTAGCTAAGCATGAGGGCTTGGGTTCAATGCCCGGTCGGACAAAGTGTTATTGGGTTTTGCCATCCGGAATTTCTCAGTAGCAGCCCGGGGTCTGGATTTATGCTCAATTGATGGCAATAGGCTCGCCCCTTATTACATGGGATTTAAGCATTACTACTATTATAGGTACACCTCTACCCACCTCTTCAGGGAATGTTATGGTATGTTTATGCATGGATATATTCGTAACTTGTTACACTAACATGACAATGTAAACACGTTATGCATGTCATGCGGCAGGACAATGGCATGACAACCTGCACGCTAACACCCGTGTCTTGTCACTAACATGTCAACGACACATCTTGGCTTCTGCTTACATAACACTATTTTAAAACGAGGCTTCATAACTAGGTGAGAATGTTACGGGCGAATCAGTGTTGCCATATATACAGATTTCTCCGTATATAATTAAATAGCCTAATCTGCTTTAAAACGGCACTTAGGTAAATAAATCGCGATTGGTAGTACTGTTCTGTCAGTCAGTGGCCAGTTTCAGTTATTTTTCAAACGGGGAATCCGCCAATTAAAGATTTTTGCGTGTTCTCCAAAATACTGCGCTCTCCTGATGCATTTATCGTAAATAATTAATTTCGTACAAACTTTTAATGGTAATTGATATTGATTTAATGCACAATAAAAAATCCCAAAAATGTGACAACCAGTCTTATCAAGGGGTATCGTGTTACCCAGTAACTGTTTCGTGGAGGTCAAGGTCGAGGTAGGTGATGATGAATCAAACCTATTCTTTTCCAAACGAAGCAGAATAAAGTAATTTGACTACATACGGTAAGTAGGTATACTATTGTGTTTCGGTTCTTTTGACCATACATACAGATTGAATACAGATTTCAAGTTAAATTGCATACAGATATAAATACAGATTTTAGCAGTTTCTACTACAGATATAAGGTTCAATGTATCTGGCAACACTGGGCCGAATATTCAAACAGAAATCGATTTTAAGTCGCCTGTCTAAAGGTGCGTCAAACTCAAACTCAAAGCATTTATTTCAAATAAACCAATTACAGGCACTTTTGAATTGTCAAGGGGCCGGTCAGTCAGAAATATGAAGCTAGATACCCATTCCAAAGCGTAGTAGGTACCTATGGAGAAGAACGGGCAAGAAACTCCACGGATACTCTTTTAAATCATGATAGGGTTACAAAATATTACTTACACCATTCATGTTGAAGTTATACATGTGAGAACGATGCAAAACGTTAAAAGCGTCCGTAACAAAAATAAAAAAGAATTATTATATGAAATATTGAACACGTATTTTTTCTTTTTTTAAGTAGTCAAAAGATTACGGCAATACACTGACTAGACAATGCGTGCCGGTAGATTTCATACTGACTTGTGACGTAGTGAGCCCCCACTCCCCAACTAATTTAATGCGTTTTATCTAAACCATTTTTAGGGTTCCGTAGTAGACAAGGAACCCTTATAGTTTCGCCATGTCCGTCTGTCTGTCTGCCTGTCAGTCTGTCAGTCCGCGGCTTAGCTCAGAGACGGTTAGTACTAGAAAGCTGTAATTTGGTATATGTATACATAATAATCATGCCGACAAAGTGGTAAAATAAAATCAAGAAAAATATATTTTTTAGGGTACATACACGTAAAGTGGGGATGTGTTTTTTTTCCTCATCTACCCCATGTTGTGAGAAAGGTCGTTCAAAAATATTGTGAGTTTGTTAAACCATTTTTGGCAGGGATCTGTTTGCGAAGCTTGTAGCTGAATTTTTTTGTTAGAGTCCATACCGTATACCCCCCTGCCTGTAAATTCACAGCAGTGGTATATATAACGAAATTAAAAGGAAAACTATCAGAGCTAAGTAGGCTGTACAGGTTAACGAGTAATAATCAACGAACTTAAATTTGCGGTTTGAAAAACATGATCTCCAATACATTCCGTATGGGAGAACATGTTTTTCAACTACAATGTTAAGTTTGTTTTTGGGATAAATTCATTCCAACTACGGAACCCTTCATTGTGCGTGGTCCGACACGCACTTGGCCGGTTTTTTTATTAGTATGATAAAGCAAAAAATACGTGTCTAATATTTTTTTTTATGAAAATGTAAATAGCAAGCGAATGAGGTAAAAGCAAGGCTAACAGCGTGTGTTCTCACGCGGAAGGTTCACGATTTGGCATATGAACAATCTGGAATAGTTATTGCACTTCGTTAAGTAAATTATAAAAAAGGCCATTTTAAAGCCGGTTATAAAATAAATATGATTGAGAAAAACATAGATACCTAATATTTCATTTCACACAATTCTTTGGGATATATTTTATAATACCTCATTAAAACTGTTTAATAATCATAAAGAATTCCAGTTTGTTAAAATTTACTTTGTCTTCAAGGAACTGATACACACTTCTTTTTTTGGATGAACTTGGATAATAACAATATAATAAATATATCAAAGATTCAATCTAGACTCGTTTAGATTGAAAAAACATGTAATCTAACCTTATCTGTCAAAGGATATTAAAACATTACCAAAGTGGACGACCTTGTCATAGAATGCTCGCGTCTTGTACAGCATCCAAAGGCAGAATGGTATACTTAGACTCAATTAAGGCTGTTATATAACCGTTATTAAACCTTTAACCTTAATGGACTCTAGATGAATCCATTATGGATCTCTTTAGCCTAGATCACAGACCATTTATTTTAAAATGCCTATTATTATTAACTAGAGGTCGAAATTCGACCATAATTGATTTAAATGTCACGGTAGCCGTCTTGTGTCAAACGCATGGTAGTGTGTGTAATGTTTTTTAAAATTTAATTTAATATTTCTAATGTATATAATATAAAAATATTAGCTTTCCGCACTCCTTCTCCATATAAACTTTAACTGTGCCAAATTTCATACTCCTCCGTCCGCGTAATTTTCGTAAAAAGGGGTACAAAGTTTTTTTTTCACGTATTAATATAATAATAATAATAACCAATCATTTTTTTATTGAACCGTGATGATGGATGAAAAAATTAGATTTAATTGGTAATAAAATCAAGCGTAAGCCAAAATTACTAATTAATGTTTAATTATTTTCCAGCTCCATTATGTGCGAAAGCGATTGTTCTAAGAAATTAATGAATCATTACAACGGATTTTCCTCTACATTTTCCGTGGCTAGAAAATGCATTCGCACCTTGCTGCGTAGTAATTCGTTGTTACAATGTTAGAACTATTAAATTATAATTATTTCACCATCAAATCTGGGATTAACTGCCTAATTAGGTGGAGATTCGATCATGTAGGTAACACTTTACATGTATGGTTCTTTACCATAAGATTAATTTGGAAGTAAGTACACAGACTTCACGACAATTGTAGAACCAGCCTTTTGAAAATAAACAAAACTATGAACTTTGTCACATCGTTATAACAGCCAAAAGTCATCATATACTGGATATTAGCCAACTTTGAGTTTTATTGTTTTATTTATACGTAATTTTAGTAGATAGATAGGTACTACAATAACAAAATTATATAAAAAATATCTGCCTTAGAAAATTATAAACGTGTAACCTTGTTTAGCTCCGGTCAAGGTTTACAATATTATCATCTAGGTATCGAGTGTGCTCGTATATTTCGTTGTCCAAGTGTTGTTGGCAAGAGCAACGAACAAATAAAACGCAAGGTCTCACCGCTCCATTGCTCAGTCCTACACCTTCTCCTAAGAGCGATTTTCGCAGAATAACGTAATTTCTAACAGACCATGAAGATATTAACTTTGCAGTTTTATAGTTCTTAGACGAGCAGTCAAAGAAATGTTTATAACTACGTAAGTTGGTTAAGAAAGGATAACTTTCATACTCACAGTTCTTACATATTTACTTTACACGAAAGCGTATTATGTCTAGCGTTTTGCAAGGTTGTGTATCTACAAAAGGTCAATGAATTTGTAGACGTTCTTTTTTTAAACCTGTTTATCTGTTTTTTGATTTGAGTTGGTCATTAATTCCTTGTTAAAACAATAAAATATGCAGAAAAACCTAAAATAACCAGGTATAAAATAAGTGCTTTCAAGGTGTTATTGTGGGACCAAGTTGATTTTCCTGTCAATGACTTTTTTATTAACATTTAAATGGCACTGTTTTAACATAAATAATATTAATTACTATACAAATCTAGGATTGGTTATAAAGAAAAAAAACGATAAAAAAACATGAAATAGAGTCAAGCGATAGCGTTTTTAGTTTTTATCTAGATTTCTGGTAATAAAAAACGCTAAATCTTTCTTTAACTATTCTTTTTTTGTATATGTTGTAAAATACACCATAAAAATAATGTATTATCACTTATCACGTAAAAAAAATCTGACTATTAATTTTAACAAAGCAATAAACGTTACGGCCTGTATATTAAAATATTTTTGTTTTATTGTGGCAGTTTATAAAAGTTATTAAAATGAATGACTTGCTTAATAGCACACCTTTTTTTTTTTTTTTTTTTTTTTTTTTGGATGGGAAATCATCAAATGACTTCTCCCGCTCTGGGCAGAGCGAGAGGGTGTGTCAGACTTTTACTGACTAAAACCCACCCGTGTTCCTTCCGTTGCCTGTGTGCCGGGGCCGCGTTATCCCTTTCGGACAAACCCGCAACCCCAGCAGGCATTGGTCTTTCGACCCCGTCGGTTGGTGCTGACATCTCTTTGAGGCGCGCGTGGAACACAACGCGCCGTCGACACGGGCCTGGTCCTTATCGGACGGCGAGCTGCCCATTGCTCACCGTCCGCAAGCCCGCGCCTACGGTGGCCGGAAGTCGGCTCTGGACTCCCGACGCCCGGGGCGTCTCCTGCGGCGACTAGGGCCGCGAGGGCGTGCAGCTTGCATCTCCCTCGCGCGCTCCGCCTCCTCCTTCGCGAGCATAACTGCTTCGCAGAAGGAGGTGACGGCCTCCCATGCACTCTCGCTCCGAACCATGGCCTGAACCAGGGCCGGACGCGAGAGATCGTCGCCGCCGATCGCCTCCGTGAGGACACGGCGGTGCTCCGCCCAAGCCGGGCAGACCTCCACCGTATGCTCCACCGTGTCCTCCAGGCGATCCACACAGTGGTGACACCCGGGCGTTTCCTCCCGCCTTACGCGGAACAGGAACCTCCCGAAACAACCGTGTCCGGTGAGGACCTGCGTCAGGCGGAAGGTGAGGACGCCATGGCGCCTCTCAAGCCACTCCTCAAAGAGGGGACTTATCGCCGCAATTGTGGCGTGCCCAGCGCTGGGTTGCGACAATGGTACACTCCATGCCGCCATGAGATCCCGCCGGAGCTCTGTCCGCTGTGCCGTGATTTCTCGCGGCAGCGGAGTTACACCCCGGCGTTTCGCCTCCTCGCGCAACTCCCACATGTGCGCGAGGACTTTCGCCTCCAGATCCCATGGCGGTAGTCCGGCAAGGAGGCTCGCCGCCTCACGGGAGACCGTGCGGTATCCCCGGACCAGCCTGATGGCCATGACCCTTTGGGACGCGTTCAACCGCCGGGCCGGTCGCAGCCTCAATGAACGCGCCCACACCGGTGCCCCGTAAAGGGCCATGGACCGCACGACCCCCGCGTAAAGCCTCCGGCAGGAGGCGGCTTAATAGCACACCTAAGACTGTTTTAATAAATATTAGTTGCCGTTTTATGGACAATCGAATGGAAGTACCTATCAGCTAATTATTTAATGAATTCTGTAGTAAATATTGAATAATTAGTGTTAATACGCCCACAATGTTCTCCTTGCTTAAAAAATATGTGTAATATATATAATATTTGAGATAATATATTTTTGTCAGTGTCTTTATAATTTTTTCTAATTCATTATTATCTTAAGATGGTCGTATATAAATCCAAATATCTATATATAATAATCTTTCTTCAGTCGTCTGCCTGTTTGTTGTGTGTTTTCACAGTAATTAATTCGATAAAATATAACCGAATCGCTTCATAGATAAAATAATAACAACAGTAAAAAAACATAATTCTCAAATCAAAACAATCCAATTCCGCATTCTTAACAAGTTTTATGTCTCCGCATCAACATTTATCAATTCTCCAACGACGCGGCGGTATGTTTTCATACTCTTGAAGAGCAAGAACCACAGATAATGTTTACCGAACGAAACACATGAAATCAAGGTTTCGTTAAAGTTAAAGTTCACTTTGTTCCGTCATCCCGTTGATAACTAACTTAACTTGAGTTGAAAGTTATCGTTGGGTTAACCCAGAATCAGCTGATTTTAAAATTTTGCTCTGCCGGTAGTTATTTAACTCATTAAAATTTTTGTAGGTTGTTTTTCTTTTCTATTTACTTCTTGTTAATCCTTGAAATACAGTAAAATTCAGTCAGTCAGTTGAATTCAGATAAGTAATATATATCTACGTCATAGCTAGTGCCTCGCCTAGACACTTAGTCCAATCGGTTCTTCTAATTCTAGCTTATTTATCGTAAAACATAGATTACAGCTCGATGTTCATCACCTGTTTCTTCTTTAGTGCTTTGATTAACTTTAATGCTATGTAATTTAATTTAATCAATTAAGTACTAATTAGGAAAATTACGATCGTTCTTTACAAAATTATTTATAATTAGTCAAATCTAAATGAATACGGTAATTTCAATTTTCGTTTATTTGATCTAGTCGTTTAGAGAATCATTATTTAAAGAAACATTCGTGGGTTAGGGGGTACGTTTGTTTTAACACGTTCAGTGCTGGGAGCCCTCCTGGAGGGTTCACCTAGTCGCATATGGGAAGCCGGGAGCATTTTAATTATAGGTTTTTCTTAGCGAATACATCATTATACTCGTAAAACGTGAAAATAAAATCTGATGTAAATTTTAACAAGATTTATTAGTATAAGTATGTTTTAAAATCCGAGCATTTTAATTTCAAATCATTTATTTAAAATAGGCCCTTGTAAGGCACTTTTGAAAGTGAAAAATTAAAAAAAAAAAAAGATTCTAGTCGCCCCTTCCAAAAGGTAGTGTTCGTATGGAGAAGAATGGGCAAGAAACTCCACCGTTATTCTGTTAAAATGTTTTGTTTATGTACTTTAGTTATATAAGATATCCAGTTCCTCTGTGGTTGAGGATTCCGGGTGAAGTTCGCTTCCACCTTCGGCCTGATCATCACTTACCATCAGGTGAGATAAAGGCCAAGACCCTCCCCGTTGTGGCAAAAAAAAACAAAATACGTGTTTCCATACATTTAAACGAACGTCGTCTTTCTAATTTTGGGACGTCCACGATAATATTGTCACGTTAAAAATGATAACAGGGCACATTGGATACTTATTAATCTGAAAAAAAAAACAAAAAAAAACCGTCCGTCCGTTTCTGTAAATCTTAGTAATCTTAGTAAATCTTTACACCATTAAACTTTATAATGACCTTTATTATAATTGTCAACCAAAGTGAGGGTCAATAAGTTGTAAACATGTGATAATGACCTAACATGACTTTATATTCTTTGAACGTCTCTGTGTCAATCTGATAAAATTTTACATATTGTTAATAATTTTTTAATTGATTTTCGTCCTCCAGTAGTGCTCCCTATAATGATTATTACATACTAGCTGACCCGTCTAACGTTGTCCTGTCAAAGATTCTATTTCGATTTTTCGTTCCTTTGGGTTTTTCCTAAGCTAAAATATATAAAATAAGGCTAAAAAAAAACAAAAAACAAAATTTATCGGTCAAGTCAATTTCGAGTTTTTGCGAGACTAACGGGGCAATTGATTTTTATATATAGATTTACCTATATGGAATCATCATGCTGCTAATCAATATCCATCAATATTTTATTTTGGTGTTCATCTTTGCTTTTATCTACCTACTTACCTTTAACTTTTGATTAAGACTCATGAAAACGTTTCTAGTAACATAGCTTCTCCATTAATAATAAAATGTAAAGTTACAAAGTACCGATAATGAATAAAGTATACAATTATTAAATGCTTCTTTACATATTTTTCCTTTATATGTACCTGGAGTCGATCCTTATACAGTAGATCCTTTTGAAACATGTAGCAAATGCATAAGGCAAGTATACTCTATAAGCACGGCATTTTCCATCGTCGACATAGTCATAGCGAATTCTGCAAACACCTTTTGCAATACTCGGCCTTAGAACAGTCGAGTGACAAGCATTAGGTCAGTTTCGACAACTCTCTATGCGAGATAAACAAATATTTACAAGTCTTCATACAATAAACTACCTAGAATACGTATGCGAAACTTGACGCCAGTACATTGCGCATTTACAACGGATGTGTTGACAACGTTATTAGAGAAATTACGCAATGGACTACACAACTCAGTTAAACGTCTTTTACTGCAATTGCAAACCTAGTATAATAACATGTCTGTTTATGATTGATGATGGTTATGTATTTCACATGGATTGATTTACTTACGTAATTTACTGTATGATGTAATTTTGATGTCTGAGGTTTATCACTAATTATCACCCACGGAATTTTATTTAACTTTAATATTATGAGTATGAAGGTTTTAATTTTATTCTTACATAGATCTGTAACTTAAGATAAAGCTAAGGTCGACTTAATGCTAGAGTGCGTTTCATCAAATAGTTCCTTTGCCGTATTACTGGCTCCACTGTTAAACTTTAACACCAGAACAATTAAGTAGCGCTGCCACTGGTGTAGACCGAATACGAATACGCTACGGAGCTCTGTGTTTGCAATTCATTCGCCGAACATGTAAACAAACACGAGTTTTAGGAAAAACAACTGTAATGCCCACATAAGGTTCAGTTTGCGCTACAACTTCATATTTTTAGGACTTTTTCAACAATACTAGTCGGTCTAAAATCAACTTTATATACACTTGCATAAAGTTGATGTTTGTCTAAGTGGAAAATTCGGGTTTGTTTACATGTTTGGCAAATAAATTGCGAACGCAGATGACCTAATTGGTAATTTGTTACAGTTTAACAGTGGAGCCAACATTATGGCATATGAACTATTTGATGAAACGCACTCTAGTACCTAAATTTATACCTAGAGTGCGTGGTACCACTGAAGTCCATTAAACGCGGCGCTAATGTCTATGTTATTGCATCACATTGCTTTAAAAAAAATGTAGTTCCACAATTTTCCGCCGGCCTTCTTTCGTGGCGCGCTCTCTAGAGTCGAGTTTAATTTTGTTATGCTTGTTTTGAAAGTTGAACATATATTTTTATAAAAGGTCTGAAACCTTCAAAAGTATTACTAGAAGTACCTACTCCGAAAGGTCAGACAGATTATAAAAATTTCAATGTGGAAATAATTAAATTAGTAGGTAACTAACTTATCAGAAGTTGACGTTGCTTTGCATGAACAAATAGCAAATACAGCGCATAAAAACTACTAGTGAGGCCCACCATTATTTCCAACAAAATTAAAATCAATCGCCCACAGAAAACCGTATGGTAATGATTACAGTTTTTCTATAGTAAATGACATAGTGGAAAAACTTGTAAATAGGTACGTCGGGTATTTTTTGTTTTTGTTGAATGTTGACCTACTCGTTCTTTTGGTTATCTCTTCCGAGATGAGACTTTAGACCTTAAGATACCTGCCCCACCGCCGACGAGAGCCATCCACGATTTTCTCGTTCAAGAAACGTACAAAGGATTGTAGGTCCCCTGTAAGGAAAAGAGATAAATAAAATAATAGTTGATCGCTGACTGTTCACACTACCTGCGAGTACTCGATTGCTGCAGCGACAAGAGCTATCAAAGAGAGTGCTCGCTCAGCGACGCTCGCTTGGCGGGCAGAACACTCGCTGAGCGACTCACGCTTGGTACAGTCATGAGTACTGGTATGTACGTATATAGGTACTTATCAACTTTTTAGAGTTATTTTCTCCTACTGTAATTATTGTAATTGTATGTTGTTACGAATATAGTATTTTGGAACCCACAGTCCCACAATACATATTATGACATAGGGTTTATCATAAGTTGGAATCGTTATTCCACAAGAAAATCATTTTGAATTTTGCTAAGTGTATGCATATTTTTGCTTGTACCTATACATACGCATACAAGCGAGTAATCGCTCGTCGCCGTCACGCTCCCGCTGCTCGTTGCTCGTCAACTCGTATTTAGTTGCTAGCTCTATTCGCTTCTCGTTAATCGCGGACAGTGGTACAGGTGCCTTAACCGCCTTTAAGAAGAAAATCTTGAAATATGTACATACATGTATGTAATATATTTACTTAGATACTTGATGTGTCTTGTGTAGCTTACAAAAACTACAAAAGATTCAAGTATTAGAATATATTCGCTATTTGGTGAACTTTGTGTTTCTTTATCATGCCTAGGTGGCGTCCACGGCTGTGACGTTATATCCGCATTTTTTTTTTAGATGTGTAGAATTCCTGATAAACTATACCATGACAACTAACAATGGATCATATTTCGATAAAAAGTTATTAAATACACAAAAGGAATTGTAATAGTGACCGGAATCAATATGGGGTAGGAGCTACATACAAAAAAGAAGCAATACTGATTTTTTTATATTTATTTCAAGAGGACGTGCTCGCTTTTACGCGCCTATCACTTAACTGTTGTTTTATGAAAACAATCGCCGTATAATCAATTTTGAAATTCGAATGAGTGATCGAATGCAACCAACGTAATTTTTCTACCAGCCCGCATGACGTAAGGTCCGATATTGCTGTCAATCTAAAAGTACCTACTGTTGAAAATGGAATTTTATTTACATAGTAAAATGGAAAAGAAGATATAAACCTGAAAATAAGATTGTATCCAAAATAAAACGTAATTTTTTTATCAACACAGCTGCAGTATTACCAGCCAGCCACGTGTGACGTACACAATTAGTACAAACAATGTTAAACATGCGACTAATTGCCGACTTAGCACAACTCTCGCTTTGACTGCACTGAAAACCGGAATCGGATAGAAATCGAAAAATTGTAAGCTGTGTTCTAAATCCCTATGTAGATAATACGTAAAATGAATTTCTATATAAAACATGCCATCTATTGTGATGAAAGAAATAAATAATAATACTAGCCTATTATTATCCATATAACTATACTAATTTAATAAAGCTGAAGAGTTTGTTTGTTTGAATCTCTGGAACTACCAGTAGGATTTAAAAAAATCCTTTTTGCATTGGAAAGACCAATTCTTGAGGAAGGTTAGACTATTTAACATCACGCTACGGCCAATATGAGCCGAGCAAAACGAAAAAAAGTCAAAAATAACGCTAAGTGAAAACGAAGTAATAGCTCGGGCGTGCGATGCGATGCGACGCAGTGGGTCGGGGGCCGAGGGAGTTTTATAAAAATGTAACTGTTCTTTTAGTAAGTCGTCTTGTTGACTTGTTGTCTTACGACTACCTTAATAAATACAGGTCAACTTTAGCAGATGCCTGCAGTACACATATGCTTGTTTAAAACACTATAAAGGGAAATGTTTTAATGCAAACATGTATTGCCGACCTTTACTAAGCTAATATACATAACTCTGAATACATAAGTGTATTTATCTTTATTTATGTATCTTTAAGATGCTATTCATCACTGGTTTACTGATACTTAGTGCCTTCCGTGTTATGTATTTTAAATTCATGGCGCTAAATAATTAAATGTCAAGTTGTATTTTATTTTCGCACAACGTCGTGCATATTAAAATGCTACAGTATTTTAACATGTTAAACAGTTTAATATTAAAGGCCATACGCCGAACGCGATAAACTCAAGAACTACCGAACGGATTTTCATACAGTTTTCACTAATGGATGAAGTGATTCATGAGGTTTAGGTGTTAATTTATTAGGGTTTATGTAAATTGGCTGAAAAATGACGATGTAAAATACTCCAAGTAGGATGAACATCAGTTACATTTTAATCTAACCCACATGCTCGATGCAACAGGCTGATACAACACTACGACAGAAAAATGTACTGCTCGCCGTGCGAAACCGGGGCGGGTTGCTAGTATTAAATATTTAAGACGACGTTATGCCCACAGATTAAAACTATGTAAAACTGTGGATTTGAACCACTTTATCAAATAATTTAAACGAGCTGTGAATAAAAATTAAAATAAAATCAAACGTTTGCTTTATATTTCAACGATAACTTGTTCACCTTTGCCTTGCTCGCGTCATAGTAAGTTTATGGATCGTCATGTAACATAAAAAAAACAGCTGTCATTTTTCAAATTAGCAAATTATACTGTAGCAAATTGACTGACGTAACCTACATAAATAATAGGTAATTTAATTCGGTATACAATAATGGTAGGTACAATTTTACTTCAGTATATGGTACTTATTGTTTGATCTCCATTGCAACACAAATGCGGAAAGCGCTCAAGCTTGAGTTGAGAAACAATCTTCAACACGTCTCCACAACTGCGCAGGCGCATTACAAGATTAATCTCGTGTGGGGATGTTAGTCAACCGTGTATTAAACCCTAGACACACGAACGACTGAGTTACAGATAATTAAGGATAGACACGCATTCAAAGTTAGCTCCATTAGTCCCAACTAATAAGTTTTATAAAACACTTCCTATGCAAAAAAGATCATCGAGGAACATTGGCTATTAAGTGATACCACAGATATTGCGGAAGGCATCGCAGAAGCTCCCAAGGACACTCATAATCTACGTTTTTATAACTCAACAAAAAACCATCAATGCAAACCAAGCAGATTACCCGTACTCAACATCACACGGTAACTTGAAGCATTTACTTATAAAATATCCCAAAATTACTCGACAGTGTACACCACACTTAAATCGAAGAACGTTCATTACATGAAAAAAGGCCTTCACGAAATTACATGTGTATACGCAACAAGTAGGTACAATAAGCTGCATTTGTGGTCCTACATTATGTGAACCACGTTGCGGTTCTGTGATGAGAGTATGACGGAACGCAAAATGTTACGCGCTATCAATTTGGCTTCAAAGTTTTAGATGACCTTTCCAATGGCATTAAGCTGGAGTATGGCATCGGTAAGGTTATTAAACAAAGCCAAGGGGATATAGCGAATGATACCGTTTTGTAACATTATCCATACTCATTTTATGAATGCGAAAGTGTGTTTCATTTTTGTATAGGACTCCGGCCATAACATGTACGCCTTCGAAAACCTGGGAAACGAACCCCTGAATACAATAAAGACTGCATTTATTTATAATATCAATTATTATTTAGGCACTAAATAAAAACTGAAATTCTTTGACGTTTCTCGGGAGAAATATGACCATCGACAGCCAGCCATAACAGGTAGGAGAAATAACGTTTACATAACCTAGAACAGTCAAAGTTGTGATTGTTGTTTGCGAATAACTTTTTCCGGCCGAACGCCAAGGCCGCTTTGGAAGCCTCGCTGATTAGTTCCATAAAAACGTTTTTGAACAGACACCGGAAGCTACGAAGTCGAGACGAACGAGACTGCCGGATATATTGTCAATATGTACAAACAATATGTTTGAATTTTTCGTCCAGAAGTACCTAGAAATCTACAATCCATAAAAGTTTTTTTTTTTTTTAAACGATGATTCACCCTTTCTAATTAATCAAAAACGTTGTCTAAGATCTTATTATCTTATCACAGAAATACATTCCTTTCATATTTATATATAACGACTACGTGATATTAAATTGTTATAATGTAACATGATTTGTGGACGAAAGCCATATGATGATGAGCCATGATATATGGCATAGAGAAGGGGGATACTCGAAAAATTGCTACTTTTCCAGAGAAATCTTAAGATTAAGAATACGATCTAAGCGAATGAAGCCGCGGGAGGGCGCAAGTAAAATTATAAAGGCATGTAGTACAGCTGCTAGGGGATTGCTTAAAAGCTAGCAATGCATCCATGTTGTTTGACAAGGTATAGTTAAGCGTCTGGCTATGTCGAAACGAATGATTACTAAAGCAAATCTACATTTATACAAAAAATAATGGGATTGTATATATTTTTGAATTTTGTATTGCTTTATCAAAGTCCAATGACCAATAGGAAAGATGACTAAAAATTTTTTTTTGTCCGTCTTTCAAATTATAAAAATATATTGGACACGTATTTTTTCTTTTTTCGCGTAATCTAAAGATTACGGCGATACATTGAGGTAAAATGTGCCATGACGTCACGAGTATGTAGATTTTATACGTACGCCTCAACCTAAAATGCGTTTTATCTAATTAATTTTTTATTAATATGATAAAGCAAAAAATACGTTTCTAATATTTTTTTATTATCTGACTGACGGACTAATTAGAATTTCATTTTTTTTACCCAGGCATCATCCCTATTGACCTCTCTTTATTAATATCTCGACACTTTTTGCAGATCAGATACATTATACACTTGAATATTGTGTTTTTTTTTTTTTGTTAAATTACATTTTCTCAACGGTGTTTGTATTTGTGAAAATAGCAAGTTTAAAACAAGTTCCGGTTTAAAAATAGTATTTATATTTAAATATATATTGCATTAAATTCCACACAACTTTACGATCTCTATCAGAAATGACTACGTGTGGAAAAATCAAATAATGTGTTGACGGATTCTGCAATTGTATTACATTTCACACTCTTTGTATCGAACGTGACATAGATTATAGAAACTAACTACATAAATGCCGTGTAAAATTATAGTTAACAATAGCCTCCTTGGTGAGTGTAGTTTTTTTTTAATAGATTACACACTAGGTTCTACCTTAAAACTCTGTCTTCTTGTCTATCGTTTTTATTAACCGCATGACCAGTAATAAACCATGAGAGAATATGTTATTTATATTACGCAATTAAAATGCAGACGTGTCACCGACTAAGTCATGATTATCACCTGTACGTGCGTTGTTATAATGCGGTAATTAGTCAACTGACCTTGTTTGTTGATATCCCATAACACGACGGTGCAGCCGAGCCGCGCTAGCCTCAGGGCTATAAGGCTGCCCAAACCACCACCGCCTCCTGTTACCACAGCAATAGCACCATTAAGGTCCTTTTTATGCCGGCCAACAATGGTCTGGTATGTAGCTTTTATAACGTATCCGATGCCGACGATGACAAACATTATAACGTCTATAATCGCTTGCACGACGGTGTATTTTTCTCTCATACATTCTGGGATCTCCCTCGTGAGGGGTCCTGGCCTCATGCCATTCATATACTCCTGAGTTTCCACAGACATGTTTGTTTTAGATTTTTATTTTATGAATTAAATGTCTAACCACTGAGCATCACTTTTCACTTATTGTTTTAAACACTTCACTCGTCTTTGGTATCTGTAACAAAAAAGAGAAAGATAAGTAAAATGTTTGACATTTATAAGTAAAATTTTATCATTAGTATGTCGTAATGAAACTGCCATGTAATACTTAAACTAGGTACTAATATATATATATATTATATCAATTATTACTAACTGCCTCGTTGGTCTACTGGGCATGAGGTACTGGGTGCGTTTCCCGGGTCGGGCAAAGTGTTATTGGGTTATTTCATCTAGAATTTATCAGTAACAGCCCGGAGTCCTGAATTGTGCCCGGTTGGCGGCAATAGGTTCGCCCTCCTATTACATGAGACTTTTAAACATAACTCGCGAAATGTGGGTGTGCTATAGGTACGCCTCTGCCCAACCCTTCGGGGACTACAGGCCTGATGTTGTGTATGTTATACTGTACTAAAATATAATTGAAATATTTGGGTATACATTTTTTGACATTGTGATTGTGTATGTATACCACTACACTACCTAACTTCGAAGTGTCCGTATGGATTGAGGAGCCATGTCTCATATTTGAATGAGGGTACTACCAATATTTAGTAGTAAATTAGCCGATTTTGTAGGCCGGATCCTGGAATTTGTAGTAAAACCCTTAAAAAGTTATACGTCGTTAAAGGTGGCTCCTCAATCCTGACCGTCTGAATTGAGGAGCCACCTTAGAACTCGAAAACCGGCCTACAAAATCGGCTAATTTACTACTAAATATTGGTAGTGCCCTCGTTCAAATATGAGACATGGCTCCTGAATTCATACGGACACACTTCGAACACACCAGCACGAGTAGCATGACCACAATTGAAACGGATATTGTCGACATAAGAATAGATAAAATAACAGATGCACACTGAGCACAATCACAATCTGTCATTTTGTCTATTCTTCCGTCGACAAAACCCGTTTCTATGGTGGTCATGCTACGCGTGCAGTTATTATTGTAATTACCAAATCCAATTAACTGTTACATGTCTTTTAAATAAATGCTGGTACATAATTAGTTTGTCGTCGTCTTTATCTAGTGTATTATGTAACCCTGCTCTACATGGCTCTGTTACGTTCTCACAACAATGTATTCTTAGCGTAGTTACCTATTATCATAGTAGGTTATATTGCCATCTTTTGGTACCTATCAAGGGCCAAGGGCTATCATGTTACCCAATAACTTGTTTGTGGAAGTCAGATAGGGAGTCGCTCTATGTAAAATACTGGTATTCGGCTGCATCTGGTAAGATTGGAAGCCGACCTCAACATAGTTGGGAAAAAGCTAAGTTGAAGAAGATTGCTGACTTTTGGTGATTATTCTTTACAAAACCTATAAAGATTTTATGCATTTCCCGACACTGCCTTAGGCATTCATATATTCATAGAACCTTCGTGAAATGTATGAATCTTACCGTAAATTACTAAACCTTTAATTTATTTAAATTTTGGAAATCAATCGCTTATGTTAATCTGATTTAACATTCAAATTCATATTATTAATTTAGTCAATATAATCTTAACATTACATGGTAAGTATTAGGAAATCGTTTTGAGCACATATTTCTAACAAAGAACTGCCAACGAATGTGCATAGGCACAGTCAAAATATTGACTTGCTAGGAATTCCCGAAAATGCGCATTTAAATATAATGATCAGAATGTTTGCAAAGACGACAAGATAGTACCTACCTTGAAATCACTAATTGACAAAAATACTTAAAAAACTGAATCACCTACGTGACTGCCTCCTTGTGATGTGGATGCGACTCATATTGGTGACTAAAATCCATACCTACGTGACTAAATACAAAATATGTCGTAAATGATTGATGGACATCCCACCGGTTCTTCCTTATTCTAAGTACAAAAAGTTTGCGAATAGGTATATGTATGTCGTTTGAATAGACATACCAACAACCGAAAAACATGTTCAAATCGATAACATTGATTGCCATGTACTGTTGAGATCCTACCTATTTACTTGTAATATGCAACCTTTTCTAGTAATTATCAGATAATGGCATAATAGTTATTTATGCTATAAGTTCGGAAGGTAGGTGATTTCCGACGAGTGGCAATTTTATTCACGAGCGAGCGAAGCAAGCGATTGTATAAGTCGACACGAGTCGGAAATCATCTTACGCATGTGTATCATACAACGTTTTACTATGCATTGTACGAGGAAAAAAAAAAAAAAACGAGCGAGCCTTACGGCAGTCGCATGTGATGTGTAACATCTAACATACGACGACGTATATAAATGATAAAAACAAAATTCATGACTTTGACTTTTGACTTTGATTTTGACTTCGACTTCGACTTCGACTTTGACTTCGACTTTGACTTCGACTTTGACTTTGACTTCGACTTCGACTTTGACTTTGACTTCGACTTCGACTTTTTGATTTTGAACATCGTCATAATCATCGCCATCGTCATCATCATCATTCTCAAATAATAAAATATCTGAGACGAGACGGGCTGACGACGGCCACAAAAATTAAAAAAAGCAGAAAAGTAACACTAGTGAAAAAAAGTGACACTTTCCGCACAAATTGACTGCTTGGAAAACGCTCTTTTCGAGCAAATGTATTGTAAAATTATGAGATAAACGCTGATACGAATGAAGAAAGAAAAATTAGAGAAATAATGCGGGTCCCCTTGAATACTACGCTGAATCAGAGTCCCCTTATTAAGAGAGGTGTAATAAGAGTAAGGGTCGATAATTAGGTTCTGCTCCCAGAGTGCTCCCTTAATTCAGGGCCCTGATTTAGTGCAGTGTAATACCCGTTTAAGGACTGTCATGGAGATCTCAGGATAAAGAATATGCAAATAAATTAGCCAGTTTAAAAAAAATACCATTGAAAGAAAAGATATATATCAATGGTAAAAAATATTTCAAAGGTCACAATAATTACGATATAAATAGTGTTTTTCATTGGATAACGTCCCAGAACTATAATAACGACAAGTTATTATAGTACAATCATTGAGTAGGTATCTATAATATCCACAGCAGATAGGCAGGTACAAACCTACACTATTTGCATATTAACGCCATAAAAATGATTTATTAGTTTTTATTTTCTACATTTGAGCTTTCGCGATTAGGTAATACAAATCAGTTTATTTTTATTTTTAGATTTTTTTTATAAATTTTTTTGTTTAACTATTTCTAAAGAAATCTCTTCCAGCACACCTGTGATACGAAAGCAGATACAAAGAGATGTAGACAACGTGTGTAAGAGTAGAAGAGAAAACAAAATACATAAATCAGTAGTTATTTGTTGTCATTAATCTTGTTTTAGAATAGGTACCAACAGGGATGACAAAAAATTTTTTTTAGTCCGTCTTTGATATTATAAAAAAATATTGGACACGTATTTTTTCTTTTTTTATGTAACCTAAAGATTACAGCGATACATTGAGGTGAAATGTGCCATGACGTCACGAGTATATAGATTTTATACGTACGTGACGTAGCAACCCCCACTCCCCAACCTAAAAATGCGTTTTATCTAAGTATTTTTTTATTAATATGATAAAGCAAAAAATACGTGTCTAATATTTTTTTATTATCTGACTGACGGACTAACTAGAATTTCATTTTTTTACCCAGGCATCACGATAAAAAATCAACAAAGATTAATTTCAAGTTAATCATTCAATTAATCATCTCGCAAAAATGCTCCTCCTCTAAACAATTTCAAAGACTCATCCTAGATACATGAATGTTTAATCATGATATAATTACCTGTATAGTTTGAAAACATTTAGAATCATGATTCAGATGTACCTAGTAATTGTCTGCCTTATCAAGGATACAAACATTAGATATCAATATTCATGAAATTCATAATAAACTGGGATAATCTTTACAAATGATTGTGTTTGGGTTAAATAAATTATAGTTATAGTTTTCTCTCCTTTATTGAATATCACCGTTGATAAGCTCTGTTTATTATTTTATACTAGCTTTTGCCCGCGATTTCGTTCGCGTAGAAGTCGAATTCTTATGTTAAATTGTTTGAATACTTATAAAATATAACAATCTTTAAAGTCAAAGTCAAACAATTTATTTCAATTAGGCACATAAAAGGCACTTATGAACGTCAAGTTTACAAAAAATTGAATTGATTCTAGTCGCCCCTTCCAAAAGGTAGTTTTCGTATGGAGGAGAATGGAATTGAATGGAATTTATTATAGTGTAGGGAATTAAAGGTTAAATAAACATGAAAATTAAATTAAATTTTATTATATTTTATGAACAAGAAGCTCGGCCTTTGATCTTGTGAAAGTTACACGTTACAAGTTATTATCTTTTTACAACGAAATCGAAAAACTACACCTACAGCAGTACATCTTTGTAAACAATTTTTTTTTGTTTTACCTGCGGGTGGTAGAATCACCAGGCTACTCTGTGCGCTTACTCTGGACCACAGACTAAGTAGCTCTGGAGCATGCCACATACAACTGGCCGTGGGAGAAACAGCTTTCCCTCAAGTCTACTCCCGCTACCTTAAGAGTTTGAGCTTGAGCTTTGTGTATGGTCATTGCGACGCAGACTTTGATGGAAAACTGCACTCTCTTGAATTCGAAGTGGTAATTTGATGGTGTTAGGGGAATCCTAGGAATAAATACAGACCTCTGTAAAGCTTAGAAACCATCAAATGCTGTAATATAGTATGGTGAATTTCGAAACATTCTATTTTTAAAGAGTATTTGCATTGCACCAAGCTTTTATGTGAGTTCAACCTTTTTTGAATAAAATTGGATTGAGTTTTCAAACATGTGTCAAAATAAAATGTAATTTAAATCAAAAGTACTAAGGAGTATTAATATCAACTTCGAAGCAAATCACTCCCAAAATTACTTTCTACCCCTATTTAACCCCGTTAGGAGATGAATTTCAATAAAATACGAATCACGTCTTCCATCAATACTATTAATGAATGTTTATGCAAAATTTGAAGTAGATTGGACCAAGGAATCACGTTGTTCCATACAAACTTTACCGCCCTTTTTCACCCCTTTAGGGGTAGAATTTCGGAAAATCCTTTCTTATCGGATGCCTAACCCATACAAAGAATACACCCTCCAAGTTTCAGGTCTCTGCGATCAGCGGTTTAGGCTGTGCGTTGATCCGTCAGTCAGTCAGTCAGGACAAAGCATTTTATATGTATAGATTGCATCGATACTATCAACTACTATCTACTTTCTGATATCGTTAAATATTTAGAGTCTAGATATTCTAGACATAACAACACACACACATAGTCTGTTGAAATCTGTGTTTTTTAGTTTGAGTTGGCTTTAGAACACTTTGATACAGTAAAGTAGAACCGCTCTGATAAATACATATATCGTTTAATAAATCGTTTTATTTCAAGATACAGAAATAAGAGAAGAAGAAATGCAATGGATCAAAGCCTAAACCAGAGGTCGGTAAACTGCAGCTCGTGAGCCGCATGCGGCTCTTTGGCCTATTGAATGCGGCTCTGTATAAATGTCGATGAGTGCGAGCGTAGATACTTACGGGGGTCGGAGTTTCGGTCAATCAGCAAGATATCAAGTTTTATACAAAATTTAAAGATTATTTCCGAAGTATTTACACCAAAAATTAACAGGACATCGAAAATTAATCATTTACTGCACCTTTCAAAGTTTTCCAAGGTTAACTTGTTAATAACTAAGATGATTTGATTGATCAGTTAATAATAATATGATGATGATCATCAAGGCATCCTACTTCTTAGCAAGTTAATTTTAGGAAGCGTTGTGGTGTGAAAGAGGTTGGGAGTTTTAAGGATTGAGAAAAGTGTATTGAGACTCTTTGGATACACAGAAAGGATTGGCTCTCTTAAGAAATCTTAGTCGTTATAGTATTAATATTTGGCTTTATTGACTTTGCCGACCACTGCCCTAGACGATAACTTATTGTTGCAAATGAAACATACGTCAAAATTCCCACTATTTGATTAGAAACATTTGGATTAATTCCCATTATTTGATTATAAACACTTGGATTTCTATCTACGACATATCTTACATTTCTATCAAAACTTATTTGCTTAGTTTAATATTTGCGACTAAATTATTATGGGAGTAGCTGTTCTCCCTCACACATCGGCGATGTCGCAAGTGCAGCCAGCGGCCGGTGAATGCAGCCATTGCACAAACCACGGCTTACTGCGAGGACCGGTGTCGCTGGGAAGGTCGCATAAAATATTATCAATGACTTCAATTCACTCTTGGGCAGATTTGATACAATTATTGTCAAGGTTACCTTGGTATACCTATGTGTGCAAATAAATGTTGAATTTGAATTTGATTTTTTAAGGGCGAACGTAATTTTGCCACAGTTATTATCTTTTTACTAAAGAGTGAATATAAGTGGCGCCAACAACATCTCATCCAGGACGCTACTCAAGAATAACGTGTTACATATTCAAATCATCAATTGCTATCCAACGTGGCAATGCTGCCAGCCTTTTGGGCTGTTTTCCCACTGACAGCGAAGCGGACGATTTTTTTTATGCCCAATAAGCTCTTCCGTAATTTTTTTATTTTTTCCTTAACATACTTGTACATATTTTATTGTTAGATTATATATTTTATTTAAGATTTTTCATAATTAATTAAATAAAAACGTAAACTAAAACTAGCTGCTCCTGGTGAAGTTGCGTGGTGTACGTGTTGAAGGTGATTTTTGGTAAATTGTCTCTTAACACTTTCGACTATAGATCTAGATATTGGAAGTGAACCCTCCGGGCGGGTTGCCAGCATTACGTTTGCGCTAAAGTTAACCATCGCGGATGGTCAACGGCATTACGTTTAAAACCGTGTTATAAAACACTGTAGGTAATACGAAATAAAATTTTGTTTTCAGGGGGTCTTGTCGCTATACGTATTTTCAAACCTTTGAATTTTTTTGTGAATATTTGTAAGCGTGGACAAAAAATTAAAAAAAAATGCTTGGATTTTAAAACCAACGATTTATTAGTATATGACTAATAAATCTTGTTAAAATATACATCAGATTTTATTTTCACGGTTTATAAAACTGTATTCGCTAAGAAAAACCTACATTTAAAATGAGCCGTCCGCGCGGGCTCCCGGCATCCCATATGCGACTAGGTGATCCCTCCAGGAGGGCTCCCGGCGCTGAACGTGTTAAAAGCTCTTTGCTAGTGCTTTTTATCGTTCAAGTATTATTAAATGCATGACACCTCTATTAAGCCGACTAAACGTCGAAGGTTCGTCAAAAGTGATCTCTCAAACAAGAATCTGGAGAATGTCTTAGAGACCAACAAAGTTAAAAAAGCAAAAACGACCGAAGAATTCTAAAATGTCTTGTTATTTTAGAAAACGTTTGTATAAATAAAATTTTATATCTCCGCTAGTGTGATTTTTATTGCAGAGAAAGTATTCATGACTGTTGTTTCTATGCCATATATAGTATTATTTTGATAAATGTGCAATCACACATCACGGTATGACTGCCTTAAAATGTTTAAGAGTATTTTTGTATAATTTGCAAATTATTCTCAATGATTTATATTTAGTCAAATAGCGGATGCGTCAAGGTGATTAATACATAGATGAGGATAAACAACACAATGTGAGGATAATCATATAATTTACCATGATCAGGAAAATAGTATACCTAACAAAAAAAATACAGTTTAATATTACGTCTAGTTTGTAAATAGAAAAACAAGTTTTTTTTTGCCTACGATGAGAACATAATAAATAACCTATCTTGTTCATATAACCTGGTTTAATATATAAAAACCTCTAAAAATTAATGTTCAACTTAGAATGACGCACATACCTACTTAGGTGGTAGTGGTACCAAGTAACTAGTATGCTAAATTCACATACATTTTCTGATATTAAAATAATAAAAATCTATTTTTATTTCTACAATCTTTGATTTTACTGAGTAAGCTAATATAATAATTATATCAATCAATTCGGCAATAATGTGGTATTATAGGTACATTAAATACGTAGTACACTTATTTATAGTTTTTGCCTTTTCTTTACGTGACACATGTAACTCGTAGGAGATAGTGACTGATCAAGGTTTTGTTGAGCCAAGGAACACAGGTGTATAGGAAATGTCAGAATTTTACCATTTTAATATCAAAATAAAAATGGCACTACTAAAATTCCACGTCCTAGTGAATTTGAGCCCCCGTTACAGTCTCATGATCAATATGTGGACCATAGTGTTGTTATGTTTTACTATTGTATCTGCTACACGGGCACGGAACCTGTCAAACATCAAAGAAGACCATCGGAGTGTCTGAGGTTTTCCTCAATTAAGTTGGGTCCTCCAGAGATGATGGCACCAGCACCCGTTAGACCAGTATGAAACTTATCCGGTATTCCTATTTCGAATTCGATCCGCCAAAATCCGCCAAAGCGGGCGTTCAAATCAGCGAGCATAAAAAGATCAGTTGGCAAAAATCCTACCAACTACCTACTATATTATTGTACCAAGATGTCCGGCCTTCAGTCTACCTTTGTATGAACAAAGCTAATTAAAAAATAGTGTCATTGCATTATCAAAAAGACAGGAAAGCAGTAATAATGGCTAACCTTCCAAGGCCGCTCGTAAACAGGGCAGAGTAATTGCGTTATAGCAGTGGTTAATTACTTAAACTATGATTACATTCTCACTAGATACGTATCTGCTGTGGTAATTATGTACGTCTGTCTTGTTAAGTATGCACGTTTTATAGATAAAGAAAGAAAATTGCTTTGCTTACAAGTTTGTTGCAATCACAAATTGTCTACCGAAACTAAATTGAATTAATTGTTATTTTCCTGACTAGTTCCATAATTGTATGAGTTTTGGCGTTCGTTTTAAGAGTTGACTGCACCTCCATGATTCTCATCATTCTTCTGGCTGTCCTTAATCCCTATTTTTTTCAGATCGGAGCATACGCCTTTTTCTTTCATACATTTTATCAACCGTCATTTGACCCATCCATTTACATTTAAAAAAATTAAGCTCCTCAGCCAGCTATGTTTAATTGTATGTAAGTGCCAAGCCTCAGGGTGAAAAGATCCAATGATCTAATTCACCTATGCAATGTTGATACAAATAAATAACTGCCATTCACGCCAATGCAAATTTTGAAGAGCTCATTATTATCATTGTTATTCTGCGTCCCATTCATGACGCGACAGCCGCCTAGTAACTTATCGATGACGCACGCACTATCGTTTATCGTCCACGTACTCGTGATCTGAATATAAGGATCACTGTTAGTCTTTGGGCGATGCATTCAATGTCACATTCAACGCTTCATTGAACGATTCAAGGATCAATGAGGCATTTGACCACAAATACTAACCGCAACATACAGAACTATTGTTTGTATGATTAACGATCGTTTCGCCTTTTGTTATTTTGAATGCTTTATTGTCCACCCTGTTCGTTATTGATAAGGAATTTTCCGCAATATTTTCGAAATGAACAGTATATAGCCGTCATGTTCAAAATGCCGTTACGTCCACCGCTATCATCGTAGACGATGCAATATTTTTTACTTTGATTACTACAGCTATAATGATAGTAAGTGATGGTAATTTTGATGCATAATTCCATGACGTGCTCATTTTATATGAAGCTGGCGATCACGCGAACTTCATTTAGTTTAATATCAACCGCATGATAAGCAGAAATATAGGAGAAGAGAGAAACAAATGACGTCTTGGTAGAATTAGAAAATAAGAGGCTAGAACATGACAAATTATAATATGTGTATGTGTAATGGTGCATTTTATGGAGTGCTATATTCAACATAAATTAGAAAATAAGAGGTTTGTAGGCAAGAACATGAAAAATTATAATATGGGATATTGGCAGAATTTACTAGCTAATTTAGCATCCTATAAGCATAAGTTCTGATTATATTCAAGCAACTTTATAGTCAAAGTCAAATCATTTATTTCAAATAGGCCCTTGTAAGGCACTTTTACACATTTTACACAATTAAATTGATTCTAGTCGCCCCTTCCAAAAGGTTTAGGGTAGTTTTCGTATGGAGAAGAATGGAAAAGAAACTCCACCGTTACTCTTTTAATATGTTTTACAATATTTTGTATAGGTACATTTCTTATATAATTATATGTAAAGACGATGCACCAAGAAAAAAATACTATACCACAATAGTTAAAAAGAATTAAAAATGAAGCAACGACAGATAAATTAATTACTTATGTGATATATACATGGTGCTCACATATTTACAAACATTGTAAAAGTAGACGATTTTCCTAAAATTATACAATTAATTAGTCAGTGAGTGAGGAAGTAATCACGAAATGTAAAATCAATGTCATATAATAATTTATACAAGTTAAATTACCAACCAGTTGATTTTGTCTAGAGCAATAAACACCCCTTTAAGGCTGGTGCAATAAACACCCTTTTCAAAACTTATCTACATTATGAGTAGTGGTCGTATCCCATTCTATGGAGTGCTACTCGTTTATTCGACAACAATCTGAAATTGGAATGTTGTACCTACTAAATAATATCTAATAACCCCTAAGAAAGTAAAGAAACCGAGTTGAGAAATAAGTACGCGGACCGTTTCATGGCTATGGTGCAGCGTAGCGGCTAATTGGCGGCTGAGAGTTACACACCGTGACAAGAAAATATTGTCCATCGAATGACCGCCAGCAAAGCATTTGTTTTTTGGCCTTCTTGATGGTAAGCAGTCACCGTCCTATAGACATTTATATACTAGAGAACTCCCAGCCTCGGCACCCATAAGGGCCTTATCATACTGGCGATTTTCAACCGTTTTTCCAGCGTGGAGATTGTTTAACACGCTCGCTGCATGTGCGTAGGGAACACGCCGTTTGTGCGCAGCGTCCTCGCTCCGTTTGCGTAACGAGAGCTATTGACGTGAGTGTGCAAGATAGAATGAGACAAGCGAGTGCACAATATTGTGAAAACGCGGAGAACACGTCGCGTAGTCGCGGCTAGCTCACTTCACATCCGCGGAGAGCACGTTCACAAATCGTCTCGAAGGAAACACGCTAGAAAATTGTTAGTGTGATAACGGTCTTACTTTCTAATCAGTGCATTGCAACCCTTCCTGGCAGTGGCAGCGATATAAGATGACTTTGGGTTATTAATTCACCTGACAAGATTATTCTCGACGAGCTCCAATATTTAAGATAAAGAAAAGAAAGAAAAAAAATGACCCAGGTTAAATTAATTGTTAAGCCGATTGCCAACTTAAATTTTCGTATATTCAATCGCAACTGTAATTCTTAGACAGATTTATGAAATGGCTATAACATGGCAAATTGACGTAGGGTGTCAATTTATTTAACAATTAATTTCCCTGACTTCCTGAACTGGTTACTTTATATTCCATACTTATAGATTTATATTTTAGGAGGAGCTCGTGGCTAAGTAATAATAGCCGCACGGTTCGATCCATCAGGTTAAGCTACGCTTGCCGGTGTTGGTCCGTGGATGGGTGACCATCTTAACATACCGAGACTCCTCTGGGCCTCGGAAAGCACGTTAAGCCGTTGGTCCCGGCTGTCATTCGTTGATCTTTGGCAGTCGTTACGGGTCGTCAGAAGCCCAAAAGTCTGACACCCAGTCTTACCAAGGGATATCGTATTACCCAGTTACTGGGTTGTGGAGGTCAGATAGGCAGTCGCTCCGTGGTAAATACGGTATTCAGCTGCATCCGGTTACACTGGAAGCCGACCCCAACATACTTGGGAAAAGGCTAGGCAGATTGACTTATAGATTTATATTTTAAGTCTATTTCGTCGGTGTGGCGTTCTGTTGCAACGAACGATACGTCCTTGCGTCTGATGTCATCGGCTAGTTACAAAATTATTCCGTTTTATCAGAAAAGTGTTTTGCCATATTTTTTCGTCATGTAAATATTGATAGAGCTTGTTGTGTAATTTTGCCGTCTGCTCACATATTAAAGTAATGAAGAAGTATAATTCAAGATACAGCTATATCTTGAATTATACTTCTATTTTAGAAATACTCAAGTGATTAATTATCACACAAGACAGGGACCAAGATACAACCTCAAGGGACACCTGTGCATTTTAAAACGCTCTTCAGATGTTTAGTTGGTAAAATAAATTTAAGCCTTTTATAGACTCACTATCATTCAACTATTACAATAGTACATTATTTGAATTATTATTACACTAACATACATCACGTCTGTACGCTGTACTCCCCGAAACGTTAGGTTAGGTTACCTATAGTACCCCCACATTTCGCCAGTTATGTTTAAGTACCATGTAATTATTTTAATGTTATTATTAACTACACATATGACTTTTTATTTATCGTATTAAATCGAATAGATAGCCAGTTTTTTAATAATTATGATAGGAACTGGAAAATAAAGCCATAATTAATAAAAACCTCTTTGATTGCTTAAAAAACGTACCTCATTAATTAGCCAATGCCGCACCCAAATTCCATTACCTATTAAAAAATGCAACATACGAACTTGCCAACTTAAATATGACACCAACACTTTTTTACCGGCTCGTTATTTCTGTCTGACCAATCAATAATTGATGACAGCTGACCTTCATTATATGATCAATATAGTCAAGTCATCTCTGTCTACTGTGCGCCAGAGCAATTTTGTGGATAGTTACTAGAAAATGAAATGTCTAAATGTTCCTTTAGTTAATAGAAAGCTTACAGTCGAGTGAGTCGAAAATAAAACTTAATATTTATCTTGCCTATACACACCCGAGTCTATAAATTGTAGTGAGGTTCGATTTTAAACAAATCAAATATTTTTAAACGTTTTATTTTCTAAGCATCCAATAATATAAGTCCCGTGTTATTTGTTCTAATGCTTCAACAATACTGAAGCAATCTAGGCTTCGGTCTTAGAATCCTCGATCTTACGTGTTTTGTTTTAAGTTAAGATCAACGTAAGGTCATGCAAACGCCATTTTTAAGGTTAATGCACATGAATGCATCCGTTCATTGTAACTACTTACATATACAATAAACAACGTACTAGATAAATGCTATACATATACGTGAGCTAAGAATAACGTTAGATGGAATGCTAATATATTTCACGGCTATTTGACGCTGCCAATTCTGCATCGAATGTTATATCGATTTGTAAAGTAAATATGTATGTCGGAATATGAATCTTATCAGAGTAATTTAACAAAAACTACCTATTTCGGAGTTAGAGTAATCATTATATTGCAAAATTCACATCATCGTGGATCAGTGTAGGTCATGAGTTCAAATTGTTTTATGAAATCTCCATTATGTGATTCTGTTATAGCTTTCAATTTGACCGCATCAACCAACACTTGTTGTTTTATTTGCAACATTTTTAATTCTTGTGAAATTCCTTTGTTTTTGACAGTCGAATAAAACAGTCTATTGCCATAATCATAACGATAAAATCCGGCATTTTTCTGACTAGTGTCATGTTAAAGGTGAAGCTACATTTCCAGTTTGCGAGCACCGTTGTCCGTCGGTTTCGGTGCCGCCATGTATTTTTTGCGACCGCTTTCTCTCATGCTTTCACCATGACGGCCAATGGCCTGTCATTTTGGACATTATTCGGTATTTGAATGTTTGCCGGGAGCTTTTGGATTTCCGTTGAGTCAAATTAAACAATCGATTATGCATATTATGTTATCGGTTTTCCTCAAAACAATGATAAACCTCCTCTAATATCTAATAGCTACATTATTGTTGCGAAATGGACATAACAAATATGTCTAGCACCGGTTTCTAATAAAGTAGAAATTAAGAGAATTTAATATTAAATTTTAAATTTATAAAATAAATAGTTTAATGATAATCATTGTAGACAGCTACAATGATTATCATTCTTTATATCGTTAAAATACTGACTGTTTAATGTTATGAGCTTGTAAAGATGAAGAGTTTATTGTAACAAATACTGTTAGTGCAGCTTTCCTCTCTAGTAATGACTTCTCTGAATGCACATGCACACGTTGATAAACGTGCAGCTAATGAATTGACAATTTTAATTGAAGAATTACGTAAATAATGATATCTATAGAATGCTGAATTAGTACTACAACTGGACACCTATAACTTAATCGAAAGACATTATAACATCAAACAAACTGCGAAACAGCCAAAGCTAGTTTAGTTCCACCTGAGAAATGTCATAACATTTCTCAAGCTAAACTGAGAGTTATAAACTATTTCGATACTAGAAGTCGGTATCGCAATTCCTTGCAAGATCATCGCGGGCGCAGATCGATCGCCGGGTATCTAACCGGGCGGCCTTCTCGGGAAGTTTCCCAACCTGCGCACGCGTTGACGTGCGCAGCGGAAGGACGTACTACCTTACACCATAGACATACGTTAAGTGTTAGAGTGATCCATTACAGATAATAGCACTTACAAAAGTCTTGTTAGTTTGTGGTGATGGGTTTGATTTGATTGACCTTTTCTAAGACATTCAATCTTTAGTATCGATTTTTGTTTCCAAATTATGGTTATTACTTTTTCGTATTTTGACATTTCAATATCTCAACAGCCATCATCTATAACTTTATCTCCTTTATGTTTCAAAGTATAATCATCACTAAAATACTAGCCACCACTTGTTATTACAAAAACGTTAATCACTGCGTGTACTGCCAGCTTCACTATGTTCGCTGTATCAACAGAACAGTTTCCATCATTAATTTTAATGCTCACATGAGTATCCGTATTATGCAACTGTTTTATCTTCGCTGCGGGCAGGTAGTACAAAATCTGTTAGAAATTAGGTAATTAGTTCAAAGCAAATATGCATTCTTTGCTTGAAATTTGATACAATCTGACGTAGCGTCTTTTGGAAATGTGCATTGTAATCATTTATTTTTTGTCGAGTCTGTTTTAATTTAAGAGGGAGTTATTTAATTCCATGACACACTCAATTATCATTTCCTAATTATCTTGAAGAATGGGTTTTAATATCTCTCGACTGCACGGTACCGGTCGAGTCTAAATGGGTCGCCAGAATTACCAGAATTATCTCAATATGCGGTATTGTGATTTAAAGTATATTGTCTTATTGACAAGTATTAAATTATACCATCAATGAAACCTTATTTTGTATTATCATACGAATATACTTTTTCTCTATATTGATGGCTTTAAAAGGTTGTTAAGAAAACTGGAGTTGTTCTGACAGGGCGACACGGTAGTCCACTACATTGTGCCCTTGAACGAAATTACTTAATATCGAGAAGGTATCTTATTGAAACTGCGCCTATTTCATTTCACATACCAACTGCTTTGCCAATAGATTAATATTGAGAAATAAAGTTTAATCTTCTACTGGCATTACGTTATTACGAGCAATGTGATGTGGATCACGTAATTGATTGGGTTGTAGACTTTTTATCTCGTTTCTTGTCTATCATCATTTTTATTCAACATGGCATTTATATCTTCGTTATGACGATTGTTGTTAAAATCATGATTATCTTCATAATTCTCGTCAAAGGCGATATTTTTTTTTTAAATGTATACCGTTATTTAAATACACTAAAACTTGATTGTATACTTTAAATTTTTTGTGTATATTTTCTTGATTTATTCCATAACTCTGAGTCATACAGGATACAGTTGCATTAAATACAGTTCATTGCACCAGGTAAATGATTTCCCTATTGGGGTTGTCCTTGAATTCAGTGTGCTGAATGAAGTGTTGTTGGCAATTAGCCTAACATTTATTTCAAGTAACATGTAACAAGATCTAGAGATACGTTTGATGAAATCATAATGTATATATGAGAGCGCATAGAGGCAAGATCGCCTTGAAATACTTTCGAACCACGTGAACTATGCGAAAACGTTTGCCTAATATAGAATCAACATTTAATTAACCCTTCGATGACAACAAACTTACCTATGAGTACAGGTGTCAGTCAGCCGGTGATCAGTTGATCACAAACACTGGCACTGGGAAACTTATTTTTAATATTTTGAATTTAGAACAGGTGGTTGGATATTTGGATAGATAAAGTCCGCGACGGATGTGGTAATGTTTAGTGTAGCGTCGGCCTGTGGCGGCGCGCGACGCTGCAGATCGACTGAGTGAGACTGGCGCGGAGTGGCTGCGCGCGCACCGCGACCCTCAGACCCTCGGTAGACGGCCTTCACGCATGGCTCACGGGGTGACTTCCCATCACTACAATAAACAAACAGTTTTAATACTGTCGTCATGTCGTTGACTCGTTGCCCGTGGATGTTTTATTTTTGGTCAGAATGTAAATTCTTAATGAAGAATCATTCATCATAAATTCACAAGGAAAATCTCCTGTGGTCTTCTGACCACAATTAATAATTTAGAGTTATATAAATAATGTTAATTGACGAGACAAAAACAGTATTTTTATATGAAAGTTGCATACGAATTCAATGTTTATTATTTGCGAATGAATGAACTAAAATTATGCTGTGTAGTCAAGCACAAGTAAGTACTTACCTATTGCTAGAGAGATTCATAAAAGTAATTTTAGCTGTATGTATTGCTTCAAACTGATCTATAATGACTACATTGGCCTCTGCTCTTTTGGAAAAATTGAGAATATTTATTTAGGAAGTATACCAAATAACGGAATACACTAACTTGTCAAATAGACTTGGGTTTATTTATCAAAATCTTCTCAGAAGCATACGTACCTACCTACTAATTCCTATGTAATTAATTGATATGCTGGACGAAATATTAATTAACGAGTATATGCTACACAACTTCGCTCGGGTGTGCAATAGCCAAAAGATTCACATGATAACTGTATCTAAATGATTTCTACGTCGTCGGAATAAGTTTTGATGGCTTTTGAGTTTTCGGTTTAACAAGGTGTCAAGTTCCTTTCTCTTTGTTGAGAGTTATATACGTATTTTAGCTGAGTGCAAAGTAAAATAATATATATATATGTATTGTTATTGTCCTCTTTTTTTATAACATTGTCTTTGATAGGCTATTTTCGGGCTGTCTTTTGTAACTTTTGACCTTGTTGATTCTCAGCATAATTTGAATAGATTCACTGTTGATTTGGTCTTGATAGGTTACGACCTGGTCTTATTTTCCTCGTTGTCTTTATCGCTCCCTATTTTGACAGAAACAGTGATTCTATTTCATGTGGTGGAATGATGATGAAGCTCGCACGTTTTGATGATCAAGGTGAAAGTGTATTACTTACATATACCAACGCCGATTTACCAATATTGACCGATCGCTCATACTTTATACGTCAAGAATGTGAACTACTTGAATATCTTACCGGCTCTTACAAAGTATGCAACCTTTTTCGTACAGGACGGGTCTGCCCTTATCCAATGCTGTCGAAATTAAAACTTAATGAATAAAGCCCTAGTTATAACAGGCGCCCGAGGTGCACGTCGTGTACGCACGGCTACATATCAAGTTATACATTTCCGGTTTATACTGATCTTGAATTGTATAGGATTTTCGTACAATGCGAGGTCAGCTTATACTGAAAATTTATAACTTGATGTGTAGCCGTGTGTACACTGCGTTTTGGGCGCTCAATACTTACTGAATTTCTATGTAACGAATTACATCAAGCGCTGCCGTCCAAGGGCATAATTTGATGTAAAGCTTGACCACACTGAAATGACGCGCCCCACAACCGCGGTACTGGGCCGCGTCATTTCAGTGTGGTAAAGGTAGGCTAAAGGCTTTTTTAAATATTATTGAGCGCCCAAAACGTAGCGTACAAGAGGCGCGCCTCGGGCACCTGTTATAACTAGGGCAGTTGAAACTGATCTGGTTCAAAAGTACCTGATAGAGAATGTGAAAGAACATAACAGTTGGGGTACCTTTTATGTGGTGAAGTATCTTTGTAGTGGAAGACTTTTATTGGTTAAGGAATATTAAGTTTTATTCGACCTTGAGGTAAATCACTCACATACAAATGACAAGTTAACATAACATAACGACTGTATTCTATGTAAATTGGGTAAGCCCATATTTCGCCAGTTATGTTTAAGTCCCATGTTATAGAAGGCGACATATTGCCATCAACGAAAAACCCTATTACACTTTGCCTGACTTGGGAATCGAACCCAGGACCTCATGCTCAGCAGTAGCGCTTGTACACACGACTACACATCAAGCTATAAAATTTCCAGTTTAAAGCTGACCTCGCATTGTACGGAAATCCTTTACAATGCGAGATCAGCATAAACTGGATATGTATAGCTCAATGTGTAGTGTAGTGTAGTGTACAAAAAAAAGTATAAGTCGGAAATCATAGTCTATCTTCGGAAATATGAACGAGCGATGATGAGATCCAATTAATAAAGAGGTATTACAATCAGGAAAGACTTGCTTATTTTGTATTATGCTTATTTTGTAATTTTGTATTACCATGATTAAAAAATTAAAAATTTAAAACTATACAATTCCAAAAAACTTTTTAGTGAAAGATGACCAGGGGAGGTAAACCGACAGAGAGAAAACTTCATAAAAACGCGGAATGACTAAAACTTGAACTATGCCTCTGTGGGGATTACTCTATGACGTGAGGATCGTGACGGTTCGGAAACACGAATATTACCGACGTGAGAGTGAGAATACCTTTTCTGGTTTAACTGTATATTTTTAGCCCAGTTAGTTTAGAGTTATAAATAAAGCCATCGACCCTGACAACTACATCTGCTCAAACCTATTTCGGAAACTTGCGAAATATGCATACTTACATGAGCAATTCCATTATTATTATTTAGATATTAATTCTAATCGTTTAAATGCAAAGTTTGATTGAGCAAGATTATGTTAAAATCGTGCTTATCCATTTAAAATGTTCGTATTTAAAATAATTATATGTATATTATTATCTATTACTTAGGTACCTATACCACTTGAATAAAAAAATACTACCTATCTATAAAATCACCTACCTAAGTCGTTATTAGAGGCATCATCGCCTAATATATAAAATTAATATAAATTAAATTTGCAGGATAAACTATTAGTTTTATTTTTTTATTTTTTAGGGTTCCGTAGTAAACAAGGAACCCTTATAGTTTCGCCATGTCCGTTTATCTGTCCGTCCGCGGCTTAGCTCAGAGATGGTTAGTACTATAAACTGTAATTTAGCATGGGTATACATATTAATCACGCTGACAAAGTGGTAAAATAAAATTAAGAAAAATATTTTTTTTAGGTTATCTCCCCTACACGTAAAGAGGAGATTTTTTTCTCTCATCTATCCCATGGTGTGGGGTGTTGTTGGAAAGGTCTTATCAGGGAAATATTGAAGGTCCGTGAATATTAAGCTTTAAAGAGCTTATTTTTGTTAGAGTCAAGTGTCGCTGAGCTGCTCTGCTGTGGCCCCTAGACTCAAGCCTAGCCTCTCCTGTTTATTTTCGTGTTTTGTTCTTACCTTGCGTCATGTGTACCGCAAATAAACGTATTTTCTTTCTTTCTTTCTTTTTCTTTCAAGGCCATTGCCATTGCATTACTTTGAATAATTTAACACGAACTTTTCAGGTATTTTGCCATTGTATTTTGTGGTAACAGGATCTTGAAGTGTTTGGGCAAATGTTTTGAACTTATATCAAAAAGCCTTCTGTAGAGATAACGACCGTCAGAACTCAAAAGTAATGAGCGATCCGAGTAAAGAACATTGCCAGAAAAAAAAAACCTTTTACAAAAAAAAAAACAACCGACTTCCAAAAAAACTAACGAAAAACTAACTAAAAGACTACAAAGTGGAAAATAACTTGGAAAGAAGTCGGTGTCTTTGGTTTTGAATTTTCGTTTTTTTTGGAAGTCGGTTGTTTTTTTTTGTAAAAAGTTTGTATTTTTCACTTTTTAGTTGTGGTACCTACCCCACATAAATTCGAATACCACTACCTGCTATGTAAATAACAGTGACAGGAATTTATGATATCATCCGTATAGTAAGTCTATATGGATGATAAGTGGGAAAAATAAATACGTATTATTGAAGCTAACTCAAAAACTATCCAAGCAAAGTTAATAAAATTTATACGGGACCACCTCCAGAGCATATCCTTTCAAACAAAAAAATAATTTTAAAAATCAGTCCATAATTGACGGAGAAATCGGTGGGGATACACAAAAAAAACATACATAAGCTACGAACATAGAACCTGCTTCTTTTTAGAAGTCGGTTACAAATATCTCAGATGACCTAATATTTAAAGACCATGATTTTAGTTATTACAAATTAATTATGATGCAAGCGCGACCTCTACAGAGTGTGCAAGTGACCGCGGAATCCAATCGATGCGCATACGCATGTTCGTAGCTGTGCTACGTTATTCACGCTCGTAGCGTATACTTCCGGTTTTCCTCAAGTTTTTCCCCAAAATTGTGTATTCTATTTAACTTTTGTTTGTTCTTTAATATTTGTTGTATCTTGAGTAAATAAGTACATAGATGGCCAACCAGAAGTAGCAGATTCTACTTGCGCGTTTCGTTTTAATAATTCTTGTTTTTACCATAAATATTTATCTCCTGACTAAATTGGCAAAAACGAAGTTATTAATGGTAGTTTTAAAACTTCGGACAAAAAATTGCTTAGATTTAATAGATCCAAGCAGAGTTGACTCGTTCATTAATACAAAAGTTAAACCGGATACAACCAAAATTAAGAGTCTATAATACCTCAAATTGCTTAGCATGATCCTCCGTTATATAGAAAATACTGCAGCATACATTTTTAAATTAATATATGTTAAAGTTGAGGATAATATCACGTATTTATCGAAAACACGATTCCACAAAATTTTCTCTATAGAAGAAATATCCAAAGTTACCTCCAAATCGAACAATAAACTGCTGGTATTCTAAAAATACTTTACATATTAACTATAAAGCAGATACTGTTTTTTATTTATTGTCAATTACCAATATTTTCGCCGTAAAAAGAAATTACCTAAATTATTGGCGCCTTGGAGCCTTCTCCCCGCCGATCAGTCTCGCTCTCACTCAGTCCACGAGCAGTATCGTGCGAGCGAGATAAGGAATGAATTTGAGCTGAGGTAGAACGGACTCTGAAACAAACACCATTAGTTTACAAACGAACGAACAAATAAATATTTATTAATGCTTTTTGTATGGTAACATATACGGCAGTGGGACGAACGGGAATACACGATTTAAATAATAGATATGGCGAATGTTTTTAGGGTTCCGTGCCCAAATGGTGAAAACGGTTACCTAATGCTAACCCTGGCCACTAATAAACTAATGATAAATATGCCTGTGGATTTACACACGCGGATTTTTTTTAAATTCTGTATCTATTTATCCGTGACTTCACTGCGGGCCCTTTCAGAATACCAGCGCCGCGACATTTTTTTTTAATGTCGCAGCATCACGCTGAGACAGGAGCCTTTTGGCCTAGTACAGGACTTCCATCTTTCTTGCGGTTAAATTTAAATTTATTTTGTTTTTTATTGTTTTTCTTTTTTATTTATGTTTAGTGTGTTTTTAGTTTAATTTGTAATTTCCTGTGCGAGTCTCGATAAATAGTTTTTCTTTCTTTCTTTTTCTTTCTAACCCTAAAAACATGTAATAAAATAATCTATACATATAAAATGCTTTGTCCTGAATAACTGACTGGATTTTTCGAAATTCTACCCCTAAGGGGGTGAAAAAGGTGGAAAAAGTTTTTATGGGACAACATGATTCCTTGGTCCAATCTACTTCAAATTTTGCATAAACATTCTTTAACAGAATTGATGGAAGATAGGGGTAGAAAGTTATTTTGGTAGTGATTTGCTTCGATGTTGAAATCAATATACTCCTTAGTGCTTTTGATTTAAATTACATTTGATTTTGAAACATGTTTGAAAACTCAATCCGATTTTTCTCAAAAAAGGTTGAACTCACATAAAAGCTTGGTGTAATGCAAATACTCTTTAAAATTGGAATGTCTCGAAAGTTACCGTACTATAATAGTACCGCATTTGAAGGTTTCTAAGCTTTTCGGCTGCCTGTCCACTGGAGCGGAGACGAGAGGAGAGGAGCGGAGATGTGCATTGGCACAACTCCGCTCCTCTCCTCTCGTCTCCGCTCCGGTCCAGAGTTTAGATTCTGTTCGTTAATATTGATTAACGAACAGAATCTAAACTCTGGACCGGAGTTTAGATTCAATTGGTTAATATTGGCGCATCGCCGCTCCTGTCCTCTCTTCTCCGCTCCAGTGGACAGTCAGCCTCACAGAGGTCTGTATTTATTCCTAAGATTCCCCTAACCTAGCTTAGCCCTAGCTTTATGCTGAGATAGGGGGGGCCTTTTGGCCTCGTACAGGACTGCATTAATTTTTAAGTATACATTTTTTTTTTTTATTCCTTTTTTTTTTTTTTATGGTTAGTGTTTTTAGTTTAATCTGTGATTTCCTGTGCGAGTCTCAATAAATACTTTTTCTTTCTTTTCTTTCTTTCTAACACCATCAAATTACGAATTCAAGAGAGCGCAGTTTTCCATCAAAGTCTGCTTCGCAATGATCATAAACAAAGCTCAAGGTCCTACTCTTAAAGTAGCGGGAGTACACTTGAGGGATAGCTGCTTCTCCGTCCCACGGCCAGTTGTATGTGGCATGCTCCAGAGTAAGCGCACAGAGTAGCCTGGTGATTCTAGCACCCGAAGGGAAAACAAAAAATATTGTTTTTTATATATTATAACAAAATTAATAACGTAAAAAACCAATAAAAAATCCTACTATAGCCATTTTCGACTTCTACGCGGACGAAGTCGCGGGCAAAAGCTAGTAATAATTATAAGCCATGGCCATGGCAGCCAATCTCACCGGAGACTAACCATCTACGCGAGAGATATTATAGTGCACAAGCGTTTGCGCAGACACAGGTGCACTCACTGTTCCCTCACTCTCATAGTTCAATAGGACGGCAATCCGACACGACCGGAGAGAGATCAGGCACAGGGCCAGCTGCTTAACGTGCTTTCTGAGGCACAGGGGATGTAACACCGCCAACTTCCAAACTCCGGGCTGTTATTGAGAAATTCCTAACAATAAAAACACATCCTACGTATAAAAAACCGGCCAAGTGCGTGTCGGACCACGCACAATGAAGGGTTCCGTAGTTAGGATGAATAAAATGTATCCCAAGAACAAACTTGACATTATAGTTGAAAAACATGTTCGCCCAGACATTCTAACTGCAAATGTAAGTTTGTACGCACAATATTGAGTGATTTACTATGTTATTTTAGACCATAGACTTCTTATAGGTTTTCCTGTAATCTATAAGCATAGAACTATTCTCTGTATTTTTTTCAAAATTTTAGGATCAATGGTTTCGGAGATAAAAGGGGGGGAATGGTCAATTTTCATCTTTAAAATTGATGAATTGATTAAAAAAATGTATTTGAGATCCTCGTAATAAGTAAGCCCTTTCATTTGATATGTCACACGGTACACTTAAAATAATAATATGTACAAGTATATAAGAAAGAATGGGGAGGGGGAATAATCATAGGGCATCAAAAAAGACATCGCAAAGCGGTTGGTTGACAAGACCGCAACGTTTTTTTTTTTAATTTTCTTATTTGCGCTCGAAAAGTGACCCCGATATTCAAAATTCATTTATTTATGTTACACGTCCGTGTTTGGGTCACAGAAATACATATGTGTACCAAATTTCAACTTAATCGGTCAATTAGTTTCGGAGCAAATTGGCTGTGACAGACGGACAGACAGACACAGACACGAGTGATCCTATAAGGGTTCCGTTTTTTTCCTTTTGAGATACGGAACCCTAAAAACATGAAAACGTGTACCTACGTAGTAGGTAAATAGGTATGCTTTGCAAAGTTTATTATATCAATGATCATCAACAACATAACAGTTAGCCAAAGGTGTACCTCATGTAATGTACACCCACATTTCGGTCCCCTTAAGTTTTAAGTAAAAAGTAAGTTAAGTCCCATATAATAGGGGGCGAGCCTATTGACATCAACCGGGCACAGATCCAGACTCCGGGCTGCTACTGAGATATTCCGGACGGAAAACCCAATAACACTTCCCCCGACCCGGGAATAGAACCCGGGAACCTCATGCCCAGTAGTAGATAGCGCTTGCGACAGCTATATCAACGCGGCAGTGATGACCATCAATGGTAGGTACCCAATATTGAGGGTTTTACTGAAGAAATTAATTTACACAAAGTACGTACACCTACAGTCTACAGCACGTACTTATCTACATAGGTACACCGAGATTTCTAGAGCTCTGTAAACTTAAATATTTCGAGCCCAATTCCTATAATAGGTATACCAACCGTTGTAAGGTTAATGGTTACACTAACATCTATCGACCGTACGAGTCTTAATTAAAACAAATCCATCTTATAAAAGTAACCTTACTATAATGTTCTACAATGTGTATTACAGCGCCACCTGTACTTTATAATACGAACTACGCAACGTTACATTTGAGCGAATGCCTCTACGAAGTTACTATGCTGTCTGGCAAGTTACGAGTAGGTAGTTCAAGCGACGCCTTGCGTTCTTCAGCGGTTTACCAGTAGGGGGCGACACTTTGATATATAATATCGATAAATAACTTGTGCCCAATAGAGGGGCTCGTGGTTTAGTTACTACCAAACAACCGCATGGGTCGATCGATCGAGATGAAGCTACGACGGAGTCCCCTACCTCGGAAAGCACGTTACGCCGTGTCGTTCCTGGCTGTCATTCGTGGATCTTAGACAGTTATTAGATGTAAGTCAGTAGATCGAAAGTCTGACCACCAGTGTTACCAAGAAGTATCGTTTTACCCAAGGGTTGTAGCGTGGGGGTCGGACCATGTAAAATAGTGGTATTCCGCTGCATCAAGTTACACTGGAAACATTGCTACGCTTGCTTTCCTCTCAGTCAAATCTCCCGTTTTACTTCTGTTCAGCGGTCATCAAACTGTCTTGATGATTTCGTATCTCTAAATAAATAATTGCTACATCATATCACGTATGCGAGATGTATGTAGTTATGTCAGTAGAGTACATTATGCACACATTAGCACTCTGTCTAAAGCATTGCATGCCAGTATTTGTCCTTACCATATTGTCGGTTTCGACAGAAGTGGAGGTACATCACCTAAACAAATTTTCGGTATTAATCTGCAAAGTTCACGTCTTCGAACCACAGTCAAGCCACGGCACGCAATTCAATACCGAAGCAAATCGTTTGTTTAAAAAATAATTCATTTTGGATGTAGGTACACTACGTTACTGTTCGAATTCAGAAGTGTTGTTTAAACTTTTAGTGCCGGGAGCCCTCCTGGACGGTTAACCTAGTCGCATATAGGATGCCGGGAGCCCTCGCGGAGGGCTCATTTTAAACGTAGGTTTTTCTTAGCGCATTCAGCATTATAAACCGTTAAAATAAAATCTAATGTATATTTTAACAAGATTTATTAGTATATGCGTTGGTTTTAAAATTCAACCATTTTTTTATTTTTTGTTCACGGTTACAAATATTCACAAAAAATTTAAAAGGTTGGAAACTACAACAAGCGACAAGACCCCGTGGAAACACTTTGTTACTTCGTTTTACAGTGTTTTATAACACGGTTTTAAACCTAATGCCGTTCACCTTCCGCGATGGTTAACTTTAGCGCAAACGTAATGCCGATAACCCTCCCGGAGGGTTCACTTCCAATAACTATGGCGTGGCGAATAAGTTCTATGAAAAATTGGTGGAGCCAAAAGTGTTAAGTAGAGGCCGTGAATCGTCAAACTTAAAGTAGCCTAAGTAAGCCCTCTGGCTAGGTCGTGCGACAACCTTGGAAGAGTGACTAATTGCAGCAAAAGAAAGTATCTATTACCTTGCCGAATATCGGGTCACATGTTGTTTAATTGGAGAGGCAGTAGCCCAGCAGAGGACTGCTATGGGCTGAAGATGAGGGGACCTAAAACGGCCAGTTTAGCAATTCTGCTAAAGGCGATTCATTTCCTGAATTCCCAGCAATTCATTAGCAATTCCTGTAATTTTCGTGAAATGGTGACGCATATTAGCTGAATAATATCTCAATTCAATTCATATCTGGATCATTTTTGGGGCAAATATTGCCCTATAGGCCTCTCCGAAGTTACGTCACAACGTTGAGTCCTTAGGACTTCCGGATCAGCGTACGATGAAGACATTACCACAATTACTGTTGTATTCTCGTAATTCCTTTCTCTCGTCTGACTCATACTTACATTTGAATTTGGTTCCACGAATACTGTCCATTTTTAAGACATTCAAAACAGTTTATAAACTTGCTGGCGCCATCTTAAAGTGAAAGGTCTGAATTTAGACACACATCATGTGAATTTCTCGGATATATTAGTTTGAAACCGTAAACTCCCCGTGTAGGAGCCAAGAGGAGGCATGTGTTTCTCGTAAATAAATATACATAGTAGAAAGTGGATAACGAAAACATGCACTACCCAAACATGACCATAAATAATATAAACGTGATTCCATTATTTGGGATATAAGAGTTCTAAGAATCTACAGGTTATAATTGAAATAAAATCATCCTCCCACTGACTTTTTCCACCCTGCCCCTGGAACGATGCGAATTAATTGAATTATAAACTCCAGTTATTAATTTTTCAGTCCATGGGAAGTATACGCTGGAGACTGATTTAATTATTTATAATATATAATATTTATAATCATTTGACACAATAATATTTACAATCATTTAATAACTATTTAAAATGTATTGACATATTTTCAATTTACGATCTATGGACATAATTGCTTAATATTTATCACATGTTATTGATTTTGTTTTAATTTTTTTTCTGTTTTGGTGAAACTACTGTTTGAAATTCATAATTTATAATTTTTTGCTATATCTATTATGTTAATGAATGTACAACATATTTAAGACACAATGCGAATTGTTATATGAATAAATAAAAGAGTAAAAGAATTTCATTTTTAAACTATAAATCGATTGCCTCGTTGGTCTAGTGGTTGCAAGCGCTACTGCTGAGCAATAGGTCATGGGTTCGATTGCCGAATCAGGCATAGTGTTATTGGGTTTTTCCTTCTGGAATTGCTCAGTAGCAGCCCGGTGTCTGGATTTGGGGCCGATTGATGGCAATAGGCTCGCCCCCTATTACATGGGACTTAAACATAACTGGCGAAATGTGGGTGTACTATAGGTACACCACTAATCAACCCTTCGGGGAATACAGGCGTGATGTTATGTGTAAATCACCTACAGTCACTTTGTAAGTTTGCGTATAGTAAAATTATCGATAAAAACTGACCCAATTACAATGAATTCGGTGAACAAGAAAACAATCACTTCCTTGCACCAAGTAGAGAGGATTAAGGTCTAAGGAGTTGTAAGGGCATGTCATTGACACAGTTTATTGTTCCGTTCTTAAAATTTATAAAAACTTCTACGCAATCACAGCCCTACGGAGAGTATGTGAGAGTATGTCATGCTCACTTAAATGTCTCGCTGATGGTGGCGAGTGTGTTGGATCATTCGGTTCCCTACAAAATGGTTGAGCTGAATGGTGCTGATCCACGCGTCATGTTCGTGAACGGGCGCCGTCAGTTGTGACTGGTCATCTCTTATCTGCCATGGCTTATTTTTAATCTTATATTTTGAATTGTTTTGATTATTTTTTTTTGTACATTGTTCTCACATATAGAAGCAACAAGAATAATGTACCCAAGATTTTGTAATTTTCTATATTTAAAAGAGTGTCATTGGAGTTTCTTGCCCGTTCTTCTCCATAATATCTACGTTTTGGAATGGGCAACTAGCTTCAACTTTCAGACTAACTGACGCGACTATTTGACAATTCAAAAGTGCCTGTAAATGGTTTAATTGAAATAAATGCTTTGAGTTTGAGTTTGAGAAAGTCTACTTTAAAGTGTTCATTACTTTAAAGTAGCTAAATGCTTGATGTCGCATTGCATTGGAAGTTAATCTCACAATACAGTTTTGTAGTAACAATGCTAGAAGTGCACTAGAATTAACAAAATGACAATCGTATTACCTCGGGGCCTAAAACGGCCACTTAAGCAATTCTGTTAAAAAGCGGTTCATTTCCTCCAATAGGGCATTGTTTACACCAAATATGATTCAGATATGAATTGAATTGAGATATTATTCAGCTAATGTGCGTCAACATTTCACGAACATTACAGGGATTGTTAATGAATTGCTGGGAATTCAGGAAATGAATCGCTTTTAGCAGAATTGCTAAACTGGCCGTTTTAGGTCCTTTTCATCTTCAGCCCATAGCAGTCCTCTGCTGGGCTACTGCCTCTCCAATCTACTCTCTTTCGCTACAATTAGTCAATTAGTCAGTCTTCCAAGGTTGTCGCACGACCGAGCCAGAGGGCTTACTTAGGCTACTTTAAGTTTGACGATTCGCGGTCTCTACTTAACACTTTTGACTCCACCAACTTTTCATAGAACTCATACGCCATGCCACCATACATATTGGAAGTGAACCCTCCGGGAGGGTTGCCGGCATTACGTGTGTGCTAAAGTCACACGCACCATCGCGGACGGTCAACGGCATTAAATAAATCTTCAGATTTTATTTTCACGGTTTATAATGCTGTATTCGATAAGAAAAACCTGCATTTAAAATGAGTGCTCTACTAGGTTAGGTGAACCCTCCAGGAGGGCTCCCGGCAAAAGGAACCGTAGAATCGTATTACTACATTAACGTATCACGGTGATGGACAGCAGTGTATCTTGATATAAAATAACTCACCTTTTGTAAAACTGACCTGACTATAAGTTTTTTTTAGTATGTGTAAACATAACAACAGGCAAAAAAAAAATTGTAGGTATAACTTTCTTAAACATGGCTAATGTTAAAGACAAATTATGCTTAAAAATGTATAACTATCAAAGTGTCCAAACTGGTGTATTTACGATTTAGATAGTGATGTATAAAACCCAGAGACCTTGAGTGCTGGTATAATCTACACTACTTACTTTCAAAACGGCATTAATAACATTCTGTTACGACATGGAATAGGTACATTTTAAGTTCAGCAAAGAGTTTTAAACATTAGATTTGTTCTTTTTCAAACGTGAACTTATAATTTCAAAGATTCCCACATGTTATTAATTCAGTATATCAGAGGGGCAAATCCCGTATTTTTTAAGAACGTTCGCATTAGCATTTCTTTTCAATTCACAATTCACACGTTTTTGACAAGTTTGACAGATTACGACTTGAATGTGAACGTTTTTTAAGGGCGAGAATTGGGCTTCTGTTCATTGTTGGATCGAGAGAAGTTGTGGTAAGACAAGCGTCTACCACACACGACTTTGTCAGACCCCATGAACATTTTCCGCCCGGTCGTGATCTGCAGTGGTGTATATAGAAAGCTCTCAATCGATTGCGTACCCAGATAAGCCGCTGCAAACACAATCTGTCGAAATGGGGGATTACTGACCTATCCAATATCCAATGTGAATGTGGTGCTTCTGATCAGACCATGTCCCACTTACTGGAGTGTCCTAAGTGCCCGTTCACTTGCATTAAAGAAGACCTAATGATCGCCATTGATGCCGCAATCAACGTGCCTGCCTACTGGCGGCTACTGGGCTCAAACAATATTAAAAAAAACCATCGACATGAAAAGAAGAAGACTGTTGGATTCGCAGTCTCTACTCCAGAACTCATCTGCCCTCATGATCATCGCCCGGTTTGACTTTTCAAGCTAAGTTTTTGACTCCATAAATTCGATTTGTAACCGAACCAAACTATGAGAAATACTTGGACACTCTGTGTAAAGATTGTGTAATCAGCCAGCAAGCCACGTCTAAAATCGAAGAAAGAGTGGTTATGGTAGTCAAGTGAAACACATTCAGAGTTTTTGAAGGTAAACAAAACCAAAACTAAATACCCATTCTTAGGACAGACAGACAATCCGACCTTTCGGAGGCATTATGTAAAGCACAAAATCACAAAACAGAACTATGTTACATGAATTTTCATGAGTAACAATATTTCAGAAGATTTTCCTAAACGTTTGTTCTTTTCATAACGCAGTGTTGTGCAATTGTTAATTTGCATAACAGTGCTCACCGTGTCAAAATTAGTATGTCCAACGTGTTTTGCCTGTTATTTTGTGGCAATAGTGCGACCTTTATTTGGCAATAGGAACCTATTGTTGAAAATCAATAAAATGAAACTGAGTAGATTTTTCGAAAATACGTACGTATATGTATATTGAAAGGCGTTGAGTGGCCGAAGCCAACTCGCAGAGGCCCGTTAGACGTTTTTAATTAAATGAGGCACCAACCGACGATTATCCCTGTTCGGACTAATCAAGTGCAGCCAAGGACAACCCCCCCGGTTGGTGGTATTTCCTTATCCTGCAATAGTCCTAACTATTGCAGGATACGGAAATAAAGATATTGGATTATGGGTTTAGCTGGCTAAGTGAACTGGTTATCTTGAATTATGGAAAGATTATGGCCCCTGCCTGACCAATGTTTTATATAAAATACACAATGGGACCCGACAACGGTCGCCGGCACAAAGTGTCGTAGCGACAAGGGTGAACATGTCCTGAGGTGCTTTTGAGGATTAGAGCGGTATTCCAAGGCTATCAGGACAATCGCGGAAGAACGGTCAAGATCCCAACCTACTGGAATACTATTTTAATATTATTATTGCCTTTGTTAGTAACTAGCGAAGGTACCGAATAACTTTGTTTGTTGCTTTCAAGTTCATTTTTCTGTTCCTTGGTCCGCAGAGCATCAGTTTTCAGGATCAGGAAACTGCCTATTACCAACTGAATTGATTGACATTGGTAATCACTTATTAAACACTGAATGATAAACACAAACATGTCAAATTGTATAGTTAAGTCTAAACTTGCGAAGTACCCAGCGCTCAACTTAACATCAAGCAAGATACAGCCCGACAGCTTGAACACATTATGCAGCCGCGTGCGGCCTCAGGTAATGAGTATTTTACTCCTCTAGAATACAAATAAGCTGCTGTAAGGTGATATGGCTCTTTGCTGCTCCATACAAACTTAACAAATCCGATGAATTGACCATTGAAGTCATTTTTAAGTTTGCGATTCTAACAACATGCGAGGGTTTCGGCAGAGGTGTACCTATAGTACACCCACATTTCACCAGTTATATTTAAGTCCCATGTAATAGGGGGCGAACCTATTGCCACCAACCGAAAACCCAATAACACTTCGCCCGACTTGGGAATCGAACCCAGGACCTCAGCGGTAGCGCTTGCGAACACTAAACCGACGAGGCAGTAATAAAACATACGTTGTAGTATTTATTGGATGTTACATGTGATTTTTTTTTTTCAATATTACGACCTTATTAATATATTTCGCAAGTCAAGTATTGCTACGATAATAGGGATGAAGACTAAAAATTTTTTTAGTCCGTCTTTGAGATTATAAAAAAATATTGAACACGTATTTTTTCTTTTTTTACGTAATCTAAAGATAACGGCGATACATTGAGGTAAAATGTGCCGTGACGTCACGAGTATGTAGATTTTTTGCATTTTACCTAAGTAATTTTTTATTAATATGATAAAGCAAAAAATACGTGTCTAATATTTTTTTATTATCTGACTGACGGACTAATTAGAATTTCATTTTTTTTACACAGGCATCATCCCTATTTAAAAAATTCAGCCAATCATCTAGAGCAGCAATTCCTAAAGTGGGAACCCTTGGGTTCCGTGGCTAATTCACAAGGGTGGCGCGAATCAGTTACATCTATCAAATTATTTTAACTGTCAAATAATTAATTCCACACAAAAAAATATTCTTTAGAAATATCGTAAAAAATTAAATGAGAATAACCCTAATATCGTTCAGAATACGGCTCCAAATGAACGAAAACAGCTGTCGGGACATAATGACGAACTTTAAAAATATAATTAATAATAAAACAGTGAAACAATTTAATTCTTCACATTAACTTTGTTAAGAGTATTCCTAATAAAGGTTTTTTACTCTTATTTAAACAAGTTGCGCCCTCCCGCAAAAGTCTTAATCCCGTAGAAATATCGGTATAAAAAGTATTATATGTCCTAACCCAAGTCATGGTCTACCCATGTGCCAAATTTTATTCAAATCCGTTCAGCCGAAACTCACAGTCGCATTTATAATAGGGATGATGCCTAGGTACAAAAAAGGAATTCTAATAAGTCCGTCAGTCAGATAATAAAAAAGTTTTAGACACGTATTTTTTGCTTTATCATAAAAAAATACTTTGATAAAACGCATTTTTTGTCGGGGAGTGGGGGACACTACGTCGACATACTCGTGACGTCAGTCATGGCATATTTTAACTCAATGTTTCGCCGTAATCTTTAGATTACGTAAAAAAAGAAAAAATACGGGTCCAATATTTTTTAATAATCCCCATGACGGACTAAAAAAAATTTTGTCATCATCCCTATTGCGGTGTATTTTCTTTGTAGAGGAACCTTACCAAGAAAATACACCGCAAATTGAAAGGGAGTTGTCGAGTGCGCTTCATACCCTTAAAAGTTTAGGAAACGCTGGTCTAGAGAGTCGCCGAAGATTGAGCTCAATGGCGTAAGAAGTTACTTAGGCGTAGAGATTATGAGAATATTGAAATGTATCAAGACAGGTGGCATGTGTACTGCCACATTATGCCTTCTCTGACTGAAACGATGCCTTTGCCCTGCAGTGGGACAACAATAAGCTGTTTTTTTCATTATTATTATATTATAAACTTTCTTTTGTATGAAATCGGCAAGAAAATCTACAACTTAATCTATTGTCTCTTTGTACGATTGTGATTGTAGTCGGGGGGACATACGCGATTAGTATTATAGAAGCACAGGACTCAATCTAGTGGGCAGTTTGGTACACCGTGCTGTGTTTTAATCGACTTACGAGTTAGCAGTGTTTATAGTTTATCGAAAGTGAAACTTGACACAGATTCCCTTCAAGTGTACCTGTGGTTTATTTGACTCAAATGGAGGAGAACCGGGTAAGTGTTTCCTGATTGTGTTTTGTTTTTTGGTAATTGAATTTAATCCCGCCTTGATGATGGCATTGGAATTCCTGAAACTTTTATAATAGTTATATAGTTTCAATATTATTATTTCTGAATTAGGTGCTTTGACTAAAGAATATTTTAAATACATTTTCATAAGTTACTTTAAAGTGTGCGACTATTTTGTCATGTTTTCAAAACCTCATCATTAATGAACCATAAAACTTTTAATTAGATAGTTTCGCAAGAAATGACACAATATTTTTCAATTTAAATCTAAATTAGGTAAACATATTATTTAATAATTTAACCGCATCATTTGTCAAAAGGCTAACTGCTGCAATAGCAGTTAGCCTTTTGACAAATGTCTCTATGTATATGTCTCAATTTCAGCAAAACTAAAAATAAAATCTGATAAACTGCTAGAGCAAAGGAAATAAATCTATTGAAAGAAACAACTATGAGTTGAATGGCTATTTAAAGTAGGAATTATTCCTTTGCGTGTATGGTTACATTGTCTTCCTCAACCAGTCTTCTGCAGCTACTGTTTTTAAGAGCATCACCATCAGCCTAAGGCAGTTGTCGCATGCGGCTATTTGGCCTATGGAGTGCGGCTCTATCTGTACAAATGTCGATGAGTGCGAGCGTAGATACGCGCGGGGTTCGGAGTTTCGGTCATTAACCAAGGTATCAAGTTTTATTCAAAATTCAAACCATATTTCAAAGATTTATTTCCGAAGTATTTTCACCAAAAATTTACAGGACATCGAAAATAACTTTGTACCTTTCAAAGTTATCCTAGGTTAACGTGTTAATAAGTAAGAAGAGGCTCATTACTATCAGCCGATATGATGATTGATGATGAAGAGGGCATCCTACTTCTTAGCAAGTTAATTTTAGGAAGCGTTGTGGAGTGAAAGACGATGGAAGTTTTAAGGATTAAGAAAAGTGTATTGAGACAGATCGCCTCAAGAAAAAATAATATTATTTAAAAGTGTCGATTTGCCCGGTGAGTAAATTCTTGATTGGCTCTCATAACAAATCTTAGTCGTTATTGTATTGATATTTGGCCCTATTGACTAATGAGTTTGCCGACCACAAGCCAGTACAAGCTAGACTGCGCTAGACACAGGCCTCTCCAATTGGACGCTAAGCTATGCTCGATGTTTGGCCAACCTTATCCGTCCATACCATCGAAACTATCGACCGGCTGCTTAGTCCGCAGTTGTCAGAACTGCAAGCGGACTGCTCACTTATCGAATGTTTCTCCACTGCTATGTAAATAATGGTCAACAACACATAAACTGCATTTTGTAGTGTATTACTTTTTCTATAAGTAATGTATAATCTTGTGTACAATAAAGTATATATAAATAAATAAATAAATACACCGCATCCAAACTGCAATGCAGACAGCTTGCATACGCCCTTAACCGCCACCCTAACAAGTTTGTCACTCCACTTACTTCGAGGGCGCCCCACACTGGTCCATCATACTTGAAACAACGAATATGGGTTTTTAATTTTATTATTCTCAAACATACATTATTCGTTGTTTTTCCAATTTCACTCGCCATCTTTCTAGTTTGACGGTGAGAAGCGATTGAGAGGATGATTTTTGCTAAACTGTCACACAAACTGTCCTGCTTAATTTGTAGGGACCAAGACTCGGATAAGATTCGCGCCCGGGGGCCTATTCCCTAAGCGAAATCAGTAGTTTCGACAGTAGTTACGGACGATTCGTAGACATTATCTCTTAGGGACATACCGTAAGTTAGACAAAGACCCGAAGCGCCCGTAACTTCGCTAAGGGAGCAAACTGTCGCGGTTTATAACTGGTACTGCGAATTGAAGAGAGATCCTTCCTTTTTCTAAGCGGATTCAAATCATCAGTCTTAAGTGAACATCTTGAAGGGCACAGGAACAAGATGATTGAACAAATGCTTTATAAATAGCAATTAGGTAGGTACTCCTTAATATCCTGTAGTCAACTTATATCCGTTACATGATTTGTTACTTCCACATTTTATCTAAGGAGTGAAATCTTTTACTTAGTAGCTGTAGAAGTAAGTATCGCAAATTGACTGCCTAGTGCGTTGGGTCCTAGGTTTACTCAAAGTCGGGCAGTGTTAAGTTTTAAAACTCGGAGCCACTGATTTAAATGGTCACCATTTAATGGTCTTGTAACCTTATCAGTTCGGTTCGAAGATGAAACAAAGATCACCCAAGTTTTAATTAAGCTTATTTATGTACCATAAATGTGATAAAGAAGCCTTGACCGACAAACCATACGCGTTTATCTCTCATCGCTTTCTTGTTAGATTTAACTTTCACTTTAATCAAGACCACATCTCTCTGCTATTCACACATCTATCGATGTAGTGTCTAGAACTCTGGTTCACTTGGAAATGCCAAGCAATTAGGTAATTGGAGAGCTAGAAAAATGTGATAACTAATCTGGTATGGGTTAATTCTATGGCCATTCAATAACCTAGAAATACGGGTATGCACTTATTTCGACGTCACAAGCTACTCGCGAGGTACGGGAAAAGCGGTGTATTTACCGTTATCGGTGAAAGCCAGGGAGTAAAGCAGCCAGTCAGTGGCCCGGAGTCGCACGCGCATTACACGCACGCACCGCGGGAATATTGTGTTATTTTGTTTTGTAGTTCGATGTTGTAGAGGTTAAGTGGATTCTCTATTATAAATAGGTATGTTTAATATTACTTACTTATTTCATTGATTTTGTTCATTTATTATTTTTGTCGGTAACAAAATTTAACAGTGTTTTTCTAATGTTATGTGTGAAGATCATCCAATATTAACCATAATAAATAAAAGTCAATTGGAACGATATCCTCAATGTACTTTTGGTATATATCTAAGTGTGTACTTACCTGAGAAAAAAACAGTAATAAAAAAAACATTCACATGTGAAAAGACTAGGAGAAATCAATGACGGTCACGTCGGCGGAATCAATATTATACAGAAAATCTATAGGAGGCCGAGGACTGATGGTTCCTTCGACGCATGGTGATGACACCAAGGCGCTACCGTGTATGTCTACCCCTACATACGAGTAGTAACCATTAACCAATATGATGGCCCCAGACAGTAACAGCACAAGTTAACACCATAAATGTAACGTAGATTTACCTATATTTAGAGTAACTTAGTACAAGTATTAATGCGGAAGACCTAGAAACAGATGTTGTGGTGTAACTTAGGTCGTTAATCTAGTTGCCTGCCCCGTCTAACTTCTACGAAAATACCAGAAATTTTGCTAGAAATATGATTCAAGGGAAACTGCATTCAGGTTTCGAGGGTTCCCCTACCAAATCTAGAATAATACAGGAAATACTAGTAAGTAACCCTACTGATATTTGTCCGAAAATATTGGGTCCAACCTCGAAATCTTTCAGTTTTCGTTATGGTTCTCTTGAAACATCACTATACCGATCCTAAAGCAACAAAAACATACAAAAACTATTGGAACAAGATACTTACACCTTTACCTACCTACCTTATTTCAAAGATCACGCACGGATCGCTTAGTAATTATTTTGATTCATACAATTATTGTCTACAAGGAAAAGATGCAGACCCTGTGCACCACTAGTATGTATGTACCTACTTGACGAAACACACTAAATTATTACTTGTTAAAATTTTAGGAAAATCGTCTACTATTACAATGATTGTAAATATGTGAGCAGCATGTAATCTATCACAAAATTAATTTATCTGTCATTGCTTTATTTTTCATTATTTTTACCTATAGAATTTTTATTCTAGGTGCATTGTCATAATAACATATACAAAATATTGTAAAACATTTTAGCAAACAGAGTAAAGGTACTTGCCTATTCTTCTTCATACGAAACTACGTTTTAGAACGGGTAACTAGAATCAATTAAATTTACTTGTTAATTTTTGACGTTCAAAAGTGCCTTTTATGTGCCTATTTGAAAGAAACACTTGGACTTTGAAAGCTCTTACTAATCCGATATAAAAATATAAGCGTATACATACAAACACAAAACATACAGACAGAAAGTCTCTAGCAGGTCCCACACCAATGATAAAAATAAACACGCAAAAACAATGTGTTAGCAAAACAACTTTCATAAATCTACTTTCTCAACCTGACTTGTTTATTTTGTTTTAAATACAAACGAGTATATTATAATACTTAACGTTTTGCTACTGCCGACTCATACAATTTTCAGGGATAAGTAGGTACCACACTTATGTGCTGAAAGCAAGTGAGCAAAATCGTCGAGATAAGATAATCATATTTTTGTTTAATTGCACACGATTCTTAAATGGAGTCTCTCTCTACTGATACAAGAAACGAACTTAGGTTTACTTGAGACATATTGTCGCAACCTGTATTCCTGTAAAAGTTATGCATAGATGTATATCTACGGCTCTTACCTCTCAACCACTGTAATTCCTAGCTTAAACTTCTCCCTTTTAGGGAACACCTACCTACTTACTTAGCTACCTACCCACCCAGAGAAAAAAACGGTACGATTTGTACTCAGACCATATAAAACCCAAGACAGAGCGCTGTCAACAGTGAAGTGAAGCCGGTTATCGTAAACATGTGTGAACTTTGTGTGGTGTAGTTTGATTGTAGTGTCATTGTCAACGGTTTTAAATGTTTGTATGAACAGAGCGGCGGTGTAGTTTTGGTATGCTTCACTGTATTGTTCACAGCGCTCTGTCTTGGTTTTTTATTTGGTCTGAGGATTTGTACAAGAAATCTTTTGATTTCTACAAATTTTTATTTTTTATTTTTTTGTGTTTAAGTCACTTTGACTTGACCAGTACCCCTACGTATGTTGTCCCTTTCTACATCACCATTAAGGCTACCTTCGAGTAACTAATACCTAACCTAGATCTTAACATTAATAAAACATGCTCTCAAGTTGTTATTCTATACGCGCAGGTAACCACATCTCATTTGATAAGATCCTTCACGGCCTGTTTAACTTTATATATTTTTTCAACACAACGCTAGTACACGATACAAAATTAGGTAGGTAACTTTATTAAAAATAATTTTAATAAAGTTAGCATATAATTTTGTTATTTTTATTTATTAATTAGTTATAAGTTGTTATGTACCTATTATATTTTTATTGCATTATTGAACAATGAATTCATTTGGTATATGAAACAGTAAGAAAGAAAAAAGTTATCACATTCCGTTGAAAATCCGAGACAGTATCCGAGAACTTGTTTGAGTCGTTTGCCCAGAATTTTAATATCAATTTAAAAACGAAAGTTTATTTGGTTCAGATGATTCCCATCATTATGAATGACTCGTTAATTAACTAATAGCAATCCTTAATTATCATGAACTTATGTCTTGCTACGACTCATGTTAGAACTATTCATAATAGGTAGGTATCCTGCGTTTGCGATTCTGTTTCCAAAAATGTAAACAATTATGTGGTTTTAAGGGTGGAAAAATAACTGTAATACCCACACATAAAGTTCAGTTTGTGTTAGAATTTCAAATATTTTTACGACTTTTTCAATAGTGTTCTCAACTCATAATTCAAGTAACAATACTAACAGTGGTCGTTGACCCCCAAAAAAAAAAACAAATGATTTTATTTTATCGTGTATAGATATCGACACCCATCACGTCTGCAGAGTTTTGCTAGCTAATTTAATGTGACCCTGTAGTTTACCTTGCATACTTATTTAGATGAATTTTTATATGTTTTTACAAGAAATTGCCTTGTCAGCTCGCTAAACTGACTCTCTATCATTTTCTTCTATTCTTTATACGAATTAGCGTTTGTCTGTCCATTCTATCATAATATTATAAATTCGAAAGTGAGTTTATTTGTTTGTTTATTACGCTTTCACACTAAAACGGCTGAACGGCTTTGGATGAAAATTGGCACATGGCCGCGCTGCACGCCGGCTGCATGACCTGGGTTAGGAGATAAGATACTTTTTATCCCGATAGTGCGTTCTCGTGGGATAATTTCGGACCTCCACATCGGCGAAGCCGCGGACAAAACCGGTCAACTTGTACTACTAGCTACGCCCCATGGTTTTGACCCGCATAAGTCTGGATCCCATGGGAATATTGAAGAAGAAAGTACTATTGTATTAGATAGACAACCCTTCGCAAGACCTATCATACTGCCTTCTGCATCTGCAGAAGACCATCTGCATAAGTTTCAAACTCTTACTTGTATAACTCATAAACAGCTGAATGAAGCGGTCCAACCTTCTAAACATACTCGAAGTTTCTCTTAACTCTTTGTAACCAACGCAACGCGTGGAAACTTTTGATAACATAATTCGTTGCTTGTAGGTACTTCATTGACCTCTCTTAAGAGCTGACAGAAGTTCCTTGCCTGGCCGTGTATTAATAAATTTGTGGTTTGTGGTTTAATAAAGATAGCCTTGACGAATCTACAATGATTAGTGCAATTAGCAGATCATGAACTTTTACATATCCGTTAGGTTTTACATAATCGGAAGTAATATAGGTGCACAATACATTAGGTTTCTAATTAGTGTGATTTATGGGCAATAACTATGCTAATTTTGTGTTAAGTTTCGAGCTTCGTGCAACATAACTACTCACGCCTCATTCCTTTGGGGGTGGGCAGAAACATTTTCCTTCTTTTATATTCATACATCTAGTCACACGCACGCCAGTTGCGAGCACTACGCCCCTGACCTTTCATCTCAGATAAAAGTACCTAAAGTCTTATAAATTCCTATTTTCCAAAAGCTGTTATTTCCACTTAAACGAATATCAACTTCATGGCTGATAGATGGCGAGTAAATTAAGTTGATTTCTGAATGACTCGTATCATTGACAAAATCATAAAAATGTTTGAAATTGTAGCGGAAACTGAACTTTACGCGTCGATACTAAAGTTGTTTTTCCAAAAACAGACATTTGTTTATATGTTTGGAAACTAAATCGCGAACACAGTTATGTGTATTAGTTGTAAGTAATCTGGGTTTCACATATTACTTGATGTTATTCGGTATCAACACTGCAACTGAAACATTTTCAAGTGAACGAAGTGAGCGAGTGAGCGAGTGTGAGTGAGTGAAGTGAGTGTGGTCATTTTCTACTCATGTGCCTCCTTAATTTTATGAACCTTAGTTATATTGCACAAACACTGACAAACACCAACATCCAACAGTGCTTGTTATAATGTCCCCAGAGGATGGAATAGAAACCATCTGTCATTACAGCGACATGCCTACAGACCGCAACAGCAGTTATCCGTTCACCATAATCACTGTGAATTAGTTTTCGAAACGCTTAAGAAATTACCTCTGTGGAGGCGTGCGTTCTTGAGTTATTTGATCATAATAGTGGAGAACGGAAGATGTAGTAAGATTTGATGCATAAAGATAAGTGGGCTTTAGCTGTTTTGGCCTTTTACATGGATTCTTTCTTAACCATGCAATAAGCTCCAACTTCAAGTAGTAGGTACGTTCAGTAGCAAAGCCAAGAAAAAAAATATACATGGATTGATTCCATGTTATGTTACTTTACGTTAAATAAGTACGAAAATATAGATAAGCATAATAATCTATCATCACTGACAGGACTATTGTAGCCAATAAGCCTGATATTGTGGTGATAGATCGACGAGAGCGCCGTGCAATGATTGTTGATATCGCTGTCCCTCATGACGAGAATCTCGTGAAAGTGGAGAAAGATAAAAAAATCAAGTATCTGGACTTAGCATACGAGGTTGTCGACATGTGGGACGTGGACTCTGCAATCATTGTACCGATAATCGTAACAATAAATGGCCTAATAGCGGAGAGCCTCGACCAACACCTCAGGAGGGTCTCATTGCGCGGCTGGGTCAAGGGTTTGATTCAGAAAGCAGTACTCCTAGACACAGCACGCATCGTGAGGAGGTTCCTCTCTCTAGAGCCCTGACCACCACTATTTTTTATATTTTTAAATGATTTTGTATGGTTTTTATAAAAATATTTAAAAATGTAAATAATAAGCAATCAAAATGAAATAAAGAAATAATAATAAAGGACTACATTTTATACTCTACAAAAGACAGCATCAAAATGCTACCGACCCTAAATCTAAGACTTAACTTAGCTCCTAACTCCACGTAGAACAGGCGGAGTTTCTGTGACTAGAACTCAACCAGAATAGCTGTTTGCTTAATTAATATAACAAAACGCGAGCAGCCAACTATATCTTAGAATACGAATTTATTATTAGTACCTAACAGGAAATATTAATAATGTAACACCTAATTATTATAATTTAATATTCAAATATATTGCAGCACAATAGAAATCAACAGGGGCCTTAGGTACTGTCCTTACTACGATATCTTCGCAATGAATTTAAATGGCTTTTTAAATGGCCCTGTAGACAATAACCGATATTGCACACAGTACGCCAGAATTATTTTGACCGCCGCTTTTGTAACTTTTGTAACGTTAGTATTTCCTTAACATTATATTTATCTCTTCATAATCTTGTTGCAGGAACTAACAATGTTGGAGGGAACGAAGATCAACTCTCCGTCACAAATGGCGAGCGTTTTCGACATCGCCAAGGACACTGTCCTCTTCCTGGTGTTATCCTGCTACTACATCTTAGAATCCCTATTCTGGACCTTAGTTCCTAATGCCATAAGGCCCATGAAGAGTCTTAAAGGAGATGTGGTGTTGGTGACCGGAGGGGGCGGTGGTGTTGGTCGCCAACTTGCCGTAAAGTTGGCCAGACTTGGAGCCAAGGTCGTGGTATGGGACATTAGCAAAGAAGGTTAGTTGTGTGAGCAATTTAGTTTCCTTTTTTAGATTTGGTTCGTTTGGTAGGTCGGCGGACAACCTTAAACTCGTTTCGTGTTAGGTATAATGTGGTGATTGGTTCTACCGTTAAGCCACGGTAAATTCATTTGGTAATATAACTTTCGTAGGTTTGAAAGTCAATATGAAAATCATATTATTGTGAGCTGTAGGTATATTTTAACTTTAACTTTTAGTGGTATGAGGAACAGGGTGTAAAGTTCACTCGTCCTCTGTAGAAAAAGTAGGATCCTCCGACCAAACGGGTGACGTGTCTGGCGGGCAATTGCCCGAAAGTTGACGTCAGATAGTCTTTTATATGTCGTTCGCGCCGTAAACTCTAATTGCGCGATGCAGGATTTGTGTGACGTCATGTCTTTTGATGCGTAGTTCTTAAGTGGCGGTGCACAAACTAAAAACTTTTGACTTATTACCAAGGATTAACCTGAGCAATTTGAGGTAGGTATACCTACTTATCTAAGTTTAGGTAGGTAATGCAACACCACCGCCGATTTATCGTAAGGCTAAAGTCAAAGGTCACATATATAATAATTGCCTTATCGTTACCAACATAATAACTTGATGACGGTCGTGTCCGGTGTCTTCAACACGTAATTAATTAATTATTGGGTAGTTCTTACGTGAAACGATGCTTTATTACCTTTTACTTTTAGCTTGTGAAGTTATGACACTCAATTACATAATTAACCATTAAAATTCGCATTATTATAAAAATAATTACATGTTCGAAGAGCTACTAAAGTTTTAAATAAAAGAGGAAATCATTAAAGTAAGAAATCACTTTATAAGAGCATTAGAAGCCTACCTACTTTATGCATAATATTAATAATAAAAGATAAGTACTCCTCCTGTTCCTGAATACTTACGCAAAATAATATTTATTTCAACTTATTTATCACAGGCTTGCAAAAGACGTGCGCAGCGGTGATGGACGAGGGCTACGAGATCGCGAGCTACGTCGTAGACCTCGCAGATCGTAATGCTGTCTACGCGGCCGCGGAAAAACTCAAGAAAGAGGTAAAAATTATATTCATTTTATAAAATTGATCTATTACGCATACTTAGGTGCAAGATTAATAATAATTTCAATAATGTTTTATACAGTAGGTACAGTCACCACCAGACGTAGCTATAATAATATTATATTAATTCTTTGCTTTTGCTTTTTTTGCGTAGTTTTTGTTACGTACTAGAAATATATATTGGTCCGTCTGAGGTGACTCGTAGATTACTACGCAAAATATATCGTCTTCTGTGGTGGCTTTTAAGGGTTACTTTTGTCTGCTCATTGCATGATAGAATTTTTAATTATTGTTTTCTATACAATAGTCTGCTCCGTGCCGTAGCTTCAAACGTTATTATGTGTCCTTGATATAAGAAAGTATGTGAAAAAAAAGATATAAAAAACTGGACTGCCTGACATTTAAATATACCATTCCTAGCTAAGTATAGTGATTTTAATAATTGATGATATTTAATGCAATTATTCTAATTTATGGCATAATTAATAACAGATCGGCAAAGTGGACGTGCTGATCAACAACGCAGGCACGGTGTTTGGTGAGACACTGCTAGATCTGTCCGACTCAGCTATAGAAACCACTTACAAAGTCAACATTCTCTCACATTATTGGGTAAGTTACTAACTTCTAAGCTTTACAAAAATCAGGATCTAACTATGACACAGATGAATACACATGGTTCACTCCGCAAAATCAATCAATCTGCCCAGCCTTTTCCCAACTATGTTGGGGTCGGCTTCCAGTCTAACCGGATGCAGCTGAATACTAGTATTTTACAAGGAGCGACTGCCATTGGTAAGACTGGTTGTCGGACTTTCGGGGTTCTGTCGACCCGTAACGACTGTCAAAGATACATGAATTTCAGCCGGGACCAACGGCTTAACGTGCTTTCCGAGGCACGGAGGAGTCTCGGTATGTGAAGAGAAAGAAAGTTTGGTCACCAATCCACAGACCAACCCCGGCAAGCGTAGCTTAACCTGACGGATCGACCCGTGCAGCAGTTATTACTTAGCCACGAGCTCCTCCTAAAATATAAATCTATAAGTATGGAATATAAAGTAACAAGTTTAGGAACAGTCAGGGATATTAATTGTTAAATAAATTGACACACTACGTCAATTTGCCATGTTATAACCATTTCATAAAACTGTCTAAGAATTACAGTTGCGATTGATTTAATGCATAAAGTGCAATTTAGGTCGCACAGCGCTAATTACCGACAGTTGTTATATTAACCTAGAAGCAACCTCTCTTTCTATTGCGTAACTCCTAAATCTTCTGACTACGTTACACTCACTGAATTGGCCCGACAAGACGAGCCGGCCGCCGCCGCCGCCGTGAGACTTGTAGGTTTATAGCTAAAAGGCGGAGTGAACCATATGTAAAAAAAAATCTATGCTATGTATGCTATGACTCGTCGACATGATGGCGCGGTGGCTGAGAGATTGTCTGCTACGCTTCGCGTTACGGGTTCAATTCCACTATGCGGAGCAATTTTGTATGGCCTACAGTGATAGTTACAGTGGAATCCGTTTATAATGACATCGAAGGGAATTGACAAACACGTTACGTCATACTAAGCGGACGTCAAAAAGCATTTTTGTGAAGAAAAAAAACAACCTTCTTTTTTTAGGTAAAAAGAGAAACATATTAAATAAAAATAAAAAATTGCACGTAATACATGTATGTATGTATATTTTTCATTTTTTGCTTAAGAAATCTGTCAAAAACGGACAAAATTTATTAAAAATGGGTCATAATACGAGACATGTCACTGGTGCCGATTCTCTTGTCACAAATGCCTCTAAACTAGACTAAAAATCACTAAACTTTAGTTCCTGTCAAACGACGATTTCCCATGAAATACTATATTTTAGTTTGACAGCACTACGATAGTACTGAGTTTTTAGTTTAGTGAAAATGGCAATTTTGCTATTCTGAATTTGAAATTTTTCACCTAAAATTTTAATTGTAAAATACCAAACCAGACTAAACCTGACAATTTTTAATCGCGATTAAAAAGGTGTCGGATAAAATAAGTTGTCATGAACTAAAATTCACACCAACATTTCGACTTCACGTGCAAAAACAGTACAGTATTTATTTTTTCTTTTGCTTATATCTCGAAAATGGTGCGTCCTATCGCAAAAATAATGAAAATTTCGACCCCCTTTATGAAACACATAAACCCCTAAACCTGAACATGTAGGTAATATTTTTTCATGTATTCCATACAAAAAGTGAAAAATTCCTTAAAAAAGAAGTCGAGGCGGCACCACCTGCGCGACTCCGACTCTAAAAAAAATCACGGGTTAGGGCAAACCACGGGTACCACGTGGATTCGCGATTGACAAATTCTATTTTAGTTGTGTCAAAATTATTTTTTAGTTTAGAGAATTTTATTTGCAGAATAGCTCTAAGATTCTCATAGCCAAAAGTAACGAATTTTAGTGATAGTTTAGTTCGGTGTACAAGAGAATCGGCACCACTGTAAGCCAACTCATGAAGTCATTATATCCGACTTTGTTACAAAGAATTTTATATGAAAACCAAACTTCATTGTGTAATTACGTCATAGTCACGCATTTTCTTTTTTCAATGTGGCTGTTATAAAAGCTCAGATAAAGTGTGTTGATGATCGAAAAACAAATGTTTTCACAAGACTCTTAAAACAGGTTGCAAATCACTTACAAAGTAATCACGTGTTGGGTAACTTTTACGAGTGCACACAATGATCGACCGATGCGAGCCATGACTCAATGAGGCGCTTAGCTGTAGAGTGACACTTGAAGGTCACATTCACCTAAGTAGGTACTTTTTAGTGATCGTATATTGCTAGTTTTTTTGCAACAAACCAGTTAAGGACATTTAGTACCTCTACCTACCGGAATTGCAAAACGCAAGTTCAATCACAATCTGAGGGTATAGAATGAAATTCCTAATCCATTGTTCCATAAGTTTGAAAAATTCGCTTACTCAACAACGTAAATAACGCAATGAACGTGGCTGAGTCCTCAAAGTGAGCTAAGAGAACAATTGTCATTATAAATTTGTTACGCAATTACCCCGCACCGGTCTAGTCATTTTCAAACCATCAAGCGTCAATTTTCCGTAACCGACCGCAGGCGGCAGCAGCACGCGACGTGTCGCCGCGACACGACTGATTTCTATATATTTCTATGAAATACCTTTCGTAGCTAGCGACACGTCGTCGATTTCATAGAAATACATAGATACCACGATACTAGTCGTGTCGCAGCGACACGTCGCCTACTGCTGTCGCCTGCGGTCGACTACGGAATTGTAACGACCCAGCCAATCGTCATAATAAAGTCAAAATTTTACTTTATACGAGTATAGAGAGGTGTTTATTTATTTGTAAATTAATTAATGAATTAATTAAAAACCTCTATTTTAATAATCTTCCTCTAAAATGAATTTTAGAATTCGTGCAGTAATCAAGCCATTTCTACGTTGCGCCGACTAGTTGTCAAAATCCTTTCTCAAAATTAGGAATTAAGCCAGAAATTCATGCTAAACATTTATCATTTTAATAAAATCTAAATATACTTTCTCCCTCCAGACCGTGAAGGCCTTCCTTCCAGATATGATCAGCTCGGGCAAGGGCCACATAGTGACGGTGGGCTCGGTGGCTGGCCTGCTCGGCACCTACCGCTGCACCGACTACAGCGCCACCAAGTTCGCCACCGTCGGCTTCCATGAGAGCCTGTTTACTGAGTTGAGGGTATGTATTACTTAACTACCTATATCTATAATTTTTTTATAAATTAAAGTCATTTTTCGTCTGTCTTTTTCTATCTGTGTGACCGCGTTGTTCTTCTAGAATTAGAATTTATTTATTTTGCATAATATATGGTACATAAAAGGTCTTAAATTTAAGAAGTTCCACATATTTTGCTTACTTACATGTTTCAGCATGCACAAAAATACCTTAAAAATAAAATAAAATATTTTTACTTGAAATAGATATCAGTTTAAAAATCATTCACATTCGAATTATTATTCACTAGCTCTGCCTGTGACTTCGTCTGCGTGTTTTTTGTATTTCATATCTTTTTATTACAAATATCCAGAATGAAAAGTAGCTTTTATGTCCTTCTCCAGGTCCCAAGCAACCTATCTGTTAAAGAATCAAATTTCATAACGATCGGTTTAGTGGTTTAGACGTGAAAATGTAGCAAAAAGACAGACACAAGTACTTAGTTATAGTTTCGCATTTATTATAATCTAAAGTGTGAATTTGTGTCGAAATAATACCTACATTATTACCTGCCCATACCATTGACGTTCTTTCGTCCCCCCAGGCTCACGGCCACCACACAATCCACGCCACTTTAGTCTGCCCCTACTACATCAACACGGGCATGTTCGACGGCGTCACTCCTCGCCTGATGCCTATGTTGGAGCCCGACTATGTGGCGGAGACAATGATCGACTCCATTAGGAAGAACGAGGTCAACTGCATCATGCCCGGCTCTGTGAGATACCTTCTCCCTCTTAAGTGGTGAGTGAAATGTGGTCTTTGCGTCTTATGATTAAGTAGGCTATTTTAGTTTCCTCGTTTCCTTGTAAGTGGTGAGTGAAAAATGGTCTAAACCCCGCTTGCACCACATATCACTAAAGTCGCGTTTAGCGCTGCAAGGATGCCGAAGACAGAATGCCAAAGTAAGTACTATGTGGAGAATGCGATCCTGACACCTGTCAGTTGGGCAATTTCTAGTTGCAATAAGGATCAAATTCGCAAAACTCATATTCGTTAATATGAAACTGACAGGTGTCAAGAACGCATTCTCTCGACGCGGACGGCCGGATTTGTGGTACAAGTGGGTCAATGTTTGACCTGAGTACCTTTAAGCTTTATTCCAGAGTAGACAGACATAGTGCACGGAAGTTGAAGTTTTACTGGACTAAGCAGGAATTGTTCAACGTACAGTCTACCTCGTAATTGTTTTAGTTATGAACCTTTTTTGTCAACAATTCCAATTAAATTGAAACTTCACTAGGCTTCAAAAAAATATGTCACAAAGACAAAATATACCACGTCGTTTTGTGACATGCAAGTGACATACGACCATGGTGCTAAACCAATTACGAGGTCGACTATACTTTAGTAATTAAAGACAGTTGCTTGAATTCCTTGGTTTAAATAGCAACAAAAGTAGAAAGATTGAAATAAACGATCATCGTCGTTCGGAAAACAAATAGATATCGTGGAAATGCTCAAGTGTTAGATCACATCAAACGGTAAGTGGCGAAACGAACAGATGCATTTAGCACAACACTATCTAATGTGCAGTTCAAACTCAGAACACGTATGCTCACAGACTAAGTAGTACTCGTATGCTATTGCTAATAAATAGTTGGTTTACCCCGACGATGTGCGATTTCTTTTCCTCTTTGCAGAATACCTATATCTTTAGCAACTGCAGTAAAGGTACTACACACCAAACCAATAGGGGTTTAGGGGTATGAGGAACAGGGTGTAAAGTTCACTCATCCCCCATCGAAAAGGGAGGATCCTCCGACCAGGCGGGTGTGATGTCTGGCGGGCAACTGCCCAGAGGTTGAAGTCGGGAAGCTTGTATATATGTTTATCGCGCGGTAAACTCTAATTGCGCGATGCAGGATTTGTGTGACGTCAGGATGTTGTGTGACGTCAGGTCTTTGATGCGTAGTTTGCATGTAGCGATGCAGATGCCGCTACAGGGGAATCAGGATTACTTTACGGAAATCCAGACGGTAATGTTATGTAAAATATTTAGTTTTATTTAAAAAAAACTCTGCAACTGTACAAGATGTCATTATTATGTAACATGCAACCCAAACACACAGCATGGTGTCCATATTTTTGCGGGCCGGAAGGTGTTGCTGCACTGCATACAAGCCTGGCTCTAGTTATTGCGGAATTAAAAACTTAATATTTTTACATGACATTTTACTCGCCAATAGTTTTATTTTTAACAATGTTATATTTTGTCTTTCCAGCCTGCTCCCCGCGAAAATGTGCTGGGATCTGATGCACCGAGTCATGAAAGGACCACAGTCTATGATGGAGTTCAAGGGAAAACCCAAAGCTGTAGCCAGTTAGATTATTAGTTGTAGTTGCTTAATTTACTTTGTAAATAACGTTTACTATATTTTTTTTAAAGATGATCCCTTTGCGATCGAATACTGAATATATAGTCTACCATACAGAAGATGATCAGAAATATAATCAATACCGACTTAACTCAAAAAAATTGCATTGTGTGGAGTTGAAGGTCGCAGATTTGTGTTTTTTTTACGCATCCAATCGGTCAAACTGACGCAGGCTTTGGCCACTTCAATTTACGGTAGGCTCGAGATTAAAATAGAAGACTGAACATGTTTTCAGTAGCATTTAAAGATAAGGTTTTAGCAATAAACAAAAAATATTTATATTACATTTTTGATTTATTTTGTTTCTTGAAAAAATCCCGGAATTACGAATATCACAAACAAATATATTGGTACACTTAAAGTTACTATCACACACAATCAGAATAAGTCGTAGAAATAATCGAGGCCTTGCCCCAGCTCCCATATAGCTACCCCTGTGCCGTATTCCTTTGCTAATTCGAGACGCTTCTGTATTGAATATAAGGTGGGGTAAAATATCTTCTTTGTACCCTGCGATGTTCTGAAAAGAGGTAAATAATTCTATAAGTAACATAAAATCTACAGGGCGATATAAAAATACTTTTTTACAAAAAAAAACAACCGACTTCCAAAAAACACTGCATAGTGAAAAATAATTTAAATTTCGGAAGACGGTGTCTTTGGTTTTGTATTTTCGTTATTTGCCACCGACTTCCGAAATTTAAATTATTTTTCACTATGCGGTGTTTTTTTGGAAGTCTGTTGTTTTTATTTGTAAAAAAGTTTTTATTTTTCGCTTTTTAGTGGGTCAGTTTGTAATTTATCTAAGTTACAATAGCCTAATGTAGACCACTCATCACCTTTTACAAAATATTGATTTTCCCGAAGCAGGGACACTAATCGTTGAGGAGTTCTGCTGGTTCTTCACCATCAGCTCCACTTGTCCATATACATTGTGACGAGCATAAATTGCTTGGTATTCATATTAATGTAATCGAATCGCAACCCGTGAAATACTTATTATTGAGTAGTTCCGGTGGCCATCTGTGGTCTTCATCATCAGTTCCACTTCACCAAATGGAGCTTTCCAAGAGGAACTACACGTGTTATTATAAAAAATACTCAAATCGCTATAGGTGTGCCTATAATATTTGAAGAGTTCCCTCGATTTCTCCAGGATCTCATCATCAGATCCTGACCTAATGACAATGGGACCATCTCGGAAGTATAACCTTTCAAAGAATTTTGCAAATTTGTCTATACATGACGGAGTTATGCCCGAACATAGATAAATATATATATATATATATATATATATATATATAAACAATCGAATTGATAACCTCCTCCTTTTGGAAGTCGGGTAAAAACGTACGTCACGCATAATCTTAACCACTATAGGAAAAAATACACAGTAGTAGTTATGATAAGCCTTTGCAGTGATTAAAAATTCTTGATAGCAGTAACTTTATCAAGGAATTCGTTGTATGAAATCTTTATAACTTCGCTCACTTATTTTCTGCGCGTACGCATACAATGAAGATAGGTAACCTATGCCTCACTCAGGAATTTTCGGGCTCGTGCGGCAACAAAAAATGCGTATCTACTTTACGGTGATAATTACCTGATCTCGACATAATTCTCTGCCGTATTATTATTATACGACAAAGCTTGGTTGTTCTTAGCATTCTTCAGCAGCTCTATGTATTCTGTCCCAACTATAGGGCCACCTCCATTAGCCGTGTATGAGTTACCATAGAAGTTGAGTCCAAGTAAGATCTTGGACCTCTTTGAGGGGTTCTCATCACTGTCTATGAGTTTTTCTACACACAACCTTACCCAGTACAAAGGTGCATTTGGTCCTGTAATAGAAAATTATTTAATTGGATTAAAGATAACTCACTGTATGCTCTAGCTCATTTTTATTCATCATTTTGGGTCATGACAAGTTCCTTGGCAATATGCTAAATAGTAAGAGATGGATTTCACAGTTGACAAGATTATTGTTGTGAAATATCTTTTCTCTCACTTTCCTGCAATCTGTGGGAGTGATTTCGTGAAAAGCGACGAAAGTGTGTTACAGGAAGCCGGGAAAGCGCACGCTATTTCATTCGACCAATGAGTGCGCGCGTTGCTAGAGTTGGCCGTCAGAAACGGCCTTGACGAAGCATTAACGTTGCTTATTACCAAGGTGAGATGTCAGATGTTACACATCATATGCGACTCCTGAAACACTCGCTCGTTTATTGTGTCTTTATGTTTTAGTTATTTTTAGATATAATATTTTTAGTTCTTTTTAAATGTAAATATTTTTTCTTCAAATTACATCTTATTCTAATATTTACTTGCCTGGTTTCTGAGGATTCGAGAAGTCATAAGTCATGACTGACACTGCTTCTACATAAGGATAGATATCATTAAATGCTTGGATGAAAAATTCATCAGTAGGATACCCTCGGAAGGGTGGGTAGACTAGAATTAGACTTAGATCGTCATCACTCATCTCCAAACCTGAAAAGATTAAGGTAATATGAAAAAAGAAAGCAGTTTCAGTACAGTATTTCAGGGCAGAAACATTGCCTACAGAAGTGTATTTATCAAAGCATAGTGACTGGTGTACTGAAACCATTATAAAAAATTAAGTTTAATAATATTAGGTGATTATTCTATTAACTTATTCTCATGTGTTTACTTTGATATCAACCCAAAAACTGTTTCATCTATGCTCAAATTTAAGACAACCATAAATATAATACTAGATTCCAACAAGGCAAACCATATTAGTTTCTGATCCATCTGAAAAGTGACTCCTTACCAAACTGCTGTATAAACTTCACAGACTTGTCAACGTATTTCCCAATCTGTGAGAGGACCTCCAGTACCACTCCATCAAACTTCCACTGCTTGCATGCTTTCTTAATCTCATCTATCAGAGCCTTCTGCTCAGTGTGGGATGTTGGCTCCATGAAGAATGCTTTCAGGTCTGATGGCTGCCAGTTCTCGAAGAGAATTCTTGGCAATACTGCAACATCATTGTGATAATAAGTAAACCTGCATTTTAATACTCTTGGGTAAGTAGTAAAAAATACTTAACTACCTTAACTATTTTTTATTATAGCATACAGGATAAGGATAAAACCTTGGTAACATAAACAGCAATGCTATCAGAAAATATTATCAACAAAAAGATTAATATTTAAACAATGTAAAGTTTAAACATTTTGGAACCAATCGGTACAATTTCCTAAATATTATATTATGGAAAGCAAACAACTTGGAAGTAGCGCTCCCTGGCTGCTGCCTCAGTGATAAAGAATTGGTATCAAAAGGTTAAGAATATTACTTAAATTACAAAAGTATATTGAAATTGTTAACTGCCTCTGTGGTCTAGAGGTTAGACAGTGTATCTCAAACCCAGAGGAGGTCCCAGGTTCAATTCTCAGTGGAGGTAAAATTTTCTACTTGATTTCGTTGTTGGTACGCCTTTTTCTAAGTCCGCCTGACTAGCTACCACCACCTTATCTAAGTCTGTCGCCATAACAACAATGGCAACAGCTTTGTTGTTTCGGCAGTTAGAAGTAAGATAGCCAGTTCATCTGTGGTTGAGGATTCTAGGTGAAGCTCACTTCTACCTTCGACCTGATCATCAATTACAATAAGGTGAGATGCAGGCCAAAGCACTGAGTGTTAAAGTACAGTGGTTCCCAAGAGCTTCCGAGTAACGGATAAAAAAATAAACTATACAAACAAACGTACTGAAAATTATACATACATTTTAGATTGGTGGCAGAGCCTTTTGCCTTGACTGACTTCATCCAGGCATGGTCAACATCATGAAGCCCAGATATGATGTATATGTTGGGAGACTGACGCTTGATTTGAAGCCACACCGGAGACACATAGTTGAACTTAGGCGCCCAAGTCTTTGCCACATCATAGCCCTTGTTGTTCCACTATAAAATTATTATGAAAGGTTTTATTAATGCTATTTAAGTGTCTATTAATTTTATTTGACTTTCTAGAACAATACAATCTTAATAAAGGAATACAAACAGAATTTCAGTGAAATACTCACAGGCGTAACGTAACCCAAAACAGCGTTCTTGAAGTTGCGTGTTATTACGTCCTGGTGATATGTAGCATGGTACTTTATAATATCTTTCACTAAAGGCGTTTCATTCACTAGTTTACGATCCAAAACGTTGTTTTTCCTCGGACCCTCTTGTGGTTTCACCCCCTTCTGCCCCTTTTTATCGGAGGGCGGCGATAATGTCGCCAAACAGACATTTAAAAGAAAAATTATCTGGAGCACTGTTTTAATACATTTCATTTTTCCGTTATATGTCACAAAACTAGTATTTTTCTCACACAATTCACTGCAAATCGTAATTAAAAACTGTTCTTAGTAGCCGCTTCGACAACACAACATTCGCCGGGTGAATTATAGAGATGTCAAAAATATCAATACTGTTGTTATCGATTTTTTACATTTGACGTCTTTGACAGCACGTTTTAATAGCGCCCAATTTAACTTAATATCACACAAAAATATAAAATTATTTAAATTGATGATCAAAAGTCGGTAAACGTTGTAATATTATATTCATACAGTTTTACAAAACTAGTGCTTCAAAGTTTTAAAGTTAGATCAATCATCGATATTCGTGTCGATAAATTAACATTTTATGGCGTCCCTATTTATTTTAGGAACCACAGATAAAGTAAATAGTACGTGGTTATAACCACAGATAAAAAAGGTTATTTATCGTTTCAGTTCAGTTTCAGGGTTCTGATTGATGATTTGAGTTAATTCATGTATTGAAAAGAAACCGTATTACATACGTTTATATCAAAATGCGCAGTATTATAAACTCTACCAAACAAATTGAATACAAATCTAAATAAAAAAAGAAGAAGAATTACTAAAAGTTACAAAAAAACGAACTTCTGTTTTTGGTGAATAAAAGTAATAAAATTAAATGAAACAATAAATATATTACAAAATGAACATTAATAATCTGTAAAAACGACTCGGATGCTATTATCGCATCTGTAACGATTATTCATACTCAAAATGAGGTTATCGATATCTCCTTGTGAGATAAGGTCCCAGGTTCAACGAAGATGCAAGAAAAGTATACTGTCTGTCACCGGAGTTTCGGGAAAATTCTGTAAAGCTCTTCGTTGGAGCGTATCCCATCCCACGCGTGCTCAATTGCCAATCCAGGGTTGCCACATTATATTGCTGCAGCCACTGAGTTACCACTCGAGCTGAATGTGGACGGACATTATCATGCATAAGCATAAAATCTTGACCCATTGGCAAACGGTGGGGTCGGACTACAGGTTCCAGTACCTCGTCACGGTATTTTGCAGCAGTTAAGTTGCCCTGAACCCAAACGAGGTCGGTTCTTCCGCCTAGGCGTATTCCCGCCCATACCATTACTCTTCCCCCTTGGTATGGATGGACTTCCTGGGGATTTCGCAGGCAGCTCTCACTTCCAGGTGTTCTCCAAACACGTATTCATCGTGAATCTGGATGAAAGCCCAACTGGGATTCATCAGAGAATAACTAACACTAGCTGATTGGCGATCGTTCCAAGCCAAATGTTCATTTGCCCATTGTAATCGTCCTCCGCGATTGCCTCGTTGTATTGCTGGAATCTGAAATGGTCTACGAGCATGAAAGTTGACTTCGTGCAGTTTCCTCCTTACAGTTTGATAGCTCACCAGCACCTGGTGCTCCGACTGTAAGTTCAAAACCAATTGCCTAGCTGTAGCAGTAGGTTGTCTTTTCGCCGTTATTTGCAAAAATCATTCTTACCTTACGATAATTCGAATATTCCTAGTATGTCGCTCAGCTACCTCGCCAGTGTCCCGGTAGAGAGACCACAATCTTGATATGACGCTTTGACTGGAGCCTCAGCAACATTGCACTGGATCGCGCCCGGTTCCAGCATGCCTATTGCTCTCAATATCTCTTCTCTGGTTTAACGTCGGCATTCCATGGTAAAGGAAAAACCAAACAGTTTGAATTTAATGACCAAACTTGTGAGTTTTTTTTTATTATAATTAAAAAATACCTATTTAGTCTTTAAAACACACAGGAGATGAAAATTTCTCGTGATTCCTTTTACCGCCTCAGTCATTCTTTTTTTATATTTGAATTTAGAATACAGAAGAGAAATGGGCCAGGATCAAATTAACGTTTTAAAAATCTCTTTTATAAGGCCAGTACTTTTAGAGTTATGATACTAAACCTGCAATATCCCTAGACAGTGTTGATGTGTGTAGTTTCTTTATTGGAATCAGAAACGCCTTGGTCTGGTTTACTTCTAGTCTGTGGTCTCGATAGTCCGTAAGTTCTGTGAAGAGTTGAATTTTATTAGTATCACATAGCGCCCAATGGCGCCCAGCAATTTGTTCTCAACTATTACCAAAGTCCGAAAATTAGGAACTACATACTTGTGTTATCTAGATATTATTGTCACAAAAAATTACAAATCATCAATAACTCAGGTTACAGGCAGTGGTGTAGGTATTTTAAGAGTTGGCGCCCCGGGTCAACGCGACAATGGGGACATGGACAGGGAGCGTAAGGCAAGGCACTGACTTCTTTTTATTTGGCTATTTCCACTGTTCGTCAACTGTTCTTTATTGTTCTATCAATTTTTTTTTTTGTAGCACCCTGGTTGTTTTTGCAGATAGGCTGGACACGCATTAGCACCCGCATTAAAAAATAAGTTTTTAAAATGATTTTTTACTACTAGGTACCTGCTAAAAGATTTACTGTATTATCACTCTATGGATCTCAAAATGTAGATTTTTTTTTTTAAGGTTAGCCGCACCGTAATTTAACATAAAAAAGAGAATATCTTCGTTAGTACGGCAATGGTAGTGAATAAACGGCAATTTTACTCAAATAAGCAATAATGTGACGTGTGATGTGTAATGACGACACGGTTGGCGCAGTGGCTGAGCGATCGACTGCTGCGCAACGTGTCGCGGGTTCGATCCCCGCACGGAACAAATATTTGTATGATCTGCAACTAGTTGTTCCGAGTCTGGGTGTTAGTGTATGTGAGTTTCTATGTTTGTAAACGCACCCACGATACAAGAAGAAATTCTTAGTGTGGGGAATGGTTCAAAAAAAAAAAAAAAATGTGAGAACGAGAAAAAGTAAGGGTACCACCACCTATTGGTGGTACCCTTACTTTTTCTTTTCCTGACTTAATTTGGGAGTAAGTAGTTTCTTTGTCAATTTTTGTAGACGAGCTTGAGAATTAAAAGAATTTAGAATTAAGAGCGAGCCCAAAACTTTAGGCACCCCGCCGCATCGGTTATTTTAGCTTTTCTATTTACCATTAATACAGGTGATATTGAAGTTACTTTGTCGAAATATGCATAAACGCTTCAGAATAATTAAGAGATTCTAGGGTGCAAGTACGAGCGTAACAATCTCGAAAATATTTGCACCCCGCCTCAGATAGGGTGTTTTTTTTTTACCATTCTTATAGATACAAAAGTTATCCGTAGAAAACTATCGTCCTTGTATCAAGAAAATACGGGGCGGCAGTTTAGAGAAGATAAGTAAGTAGTGCTGGTGTGAAGACAATAAGACAGGCCCCGGGCCAGACCCTGGCCCTCTTGGCCATCCATAGGGTAAATACGCCAATGCCACGGTTACGGGGTACTCTTGAGTAGGATGCTTGTATACATATAGGTAATACCCTCCCAAGTCCCACTCCTAGGCTTTATTTGGCGCACATTATAAATAAAAATAGGTACCTAAGTATTTACGCAGTTCCCTAGTTTGGTTTTACAAAGGGTCGTTTAACTACAGACGCGGGCGTGGAATTACTGAAGAGCATATTCGAGGCCTGAGAGGAGTCGCAAGATGCTCTTGACATTTTCTGGTACTTGTCCAAGGCCTTCAATTGCGTACATCATGATACACTCATCAGGAAACTGTACCACTTTGGTATGAGCGACAAGGCTCTCGACCTTCTGACTTCTTATCTGAACAACAGAATTCAGAGAGTTGATGTTAATGGCAAGAGATCTGCAGGATCTGTGGTCACCATGGGCGTTCGGCAGGGTTCAATTCTATGTCCTTTATTATTTCTAATTTATATAAATGTTTTACCTTACCACATATGGATAATCACAAGATCGCATTATTCGCAGATGACACTTCCTTCCTTCATTAAATCAAACGTCAGTTAGTCAACTTTGAACAAGTTAACGATGCTCTCTATAAATTTATGCATTGGTTAATGTAAATAATCTTCTCCTGAACGAAAAAAAAATAAACTCATTAAATTTTCAAAGCCAAATGTCAGGCAGTTAACTACCAATGTTCAAGTTAGGAATAGAGTTGGACCCTGTTGAGTCGACAGTTTTTCTTGGAATAACTATTGACGGTTAATTACAATGGGGCCTACACATGAAAAAATTGTCAGCCGCCTATGCTGAAAAAAAGTATTTACAGATAACTGACGTAGATAAGCCAGCATTTTTTATTTTAGTTATTTTCATAGTCTATGTCTAATGGAGTCTTCTCTGGGGAACCTGTGCGGACATTAATACTATCTTTGTTTTACAGAAAAGAGCTGTTCCAGCCATTTATAACTTAGGTCCAAGCGATACCCTTCGAGAAAAATTCAAAGAAATTGATATTCTGTCTGTAGCCTCACAATTAGGAAGTAAAACGGTAAAATTACCCTGGTACAATACGGTAAAAAATGTTATTTTACGTAATTTACGGTAATTTTCGGTAAAAAACGTATATACACTAAACACTACAAATACGGAAGTGAGTATGTTTGTGTGTATCATATGTATGTCACTACTTCACTAATAACGGATAAATGGATTTGAATGAAAATTCCCAGAGATATACTGCTAGTATTGGAACTTTAAAAAGAACAGAAAACTGGGCTCGTGCGACTCATGCATACTAAAAACCTACAACTTAAAACTCAAGTTAAGAATTCCAAATATGAATCACACCATGTCATGGATTAAAATATCATCTATGTGCAGAGGCAGAGCAGAGGACAGCAAAAGTTTAAAGTTAAGTTTTAGGACTTAAATGTTTTATTCAAAATACTTAATCAGTTCTCACTCACGATCAATAATATGGATAAAATTGAAAATGAAAAACAAAAGAAGTGTTTTTTTATTGATGATTCTTCATTGCCAAATAAAAACAGAAAAAACTTCATATATCGCCGGTAATTTTACCGTAATTTATATAAAATACCCATATTTTACCAGCTTTTTTAGTAAAAATTTATATAATATATTTTATTTATTTTTATAAATAATAAAATTTCAGATTATTTAGAAGATAAATGCTTGGGATTGAGCTGCTCGCTCTGCTAAGCCAAAACGACATGATTACCTACTTTGTAAAGTATTCTATTATTTAATTATTGTGAATGTGAGGACTATGTGGATATTTTTTTTTTCTTCTTTTTTTTCTATCTCTGACTGTTTGAGTAGTTTATGCGGAGTAGTTAAGCTCCTTAAGTTCTGAGTTGAGCTCCACGATTACTGAGAAATGCTTGCACTGGCTGGACAGCTCCATTCAAATCTGAGATTCTTTCGGCCTTGCTTCTCAGAGTAGTCAGATAGGAATCGCCGACCTCATCTAGCTTATTTTTAATATTTTTTAATATGACGTGTAAAAGTGATTCCGATATCCTATTTCAGAATAAACAATTTCATTTCATTTTACATAGCTATACAAAGCATTCCAGGCATTTCCAGACACTTCAAAACGGTTCACATTACAATAATAAATAAACTGCCGAGTTGCTGACCGGATCGCTGACCCTTGTTGAAACTGCGCCACACCCGTTTCACAAAGTTTCTCATACATATTCATAGGAAGATAGATGCCAAGAACCTGCTACCATAACTTCACGAAGGAGTCGTGCCAACTATGAAGTAAGACTTGTACGATACGTACGATATTGCAATGAGGAGCAGCTTACACATATAACTTTCAATGTGACTCATATTACCAGCATTACGGGAATCTTCTTCTTTAAATCTGAATCCAACGATCCGAGTTCAAATCTCGGTGGGACCAGTACCCTAATTACGTAATACACGATCAATCAGAATCTGAATCGTTTTGAAACAGATTGCTAATCCATTGCGTCTTACGTTCGAAAAAAAATCTGCTCTACAACGTAAATAACGCAATGAATGTTGTTGAACTGTCAAAATGAAACAGATTAGTCGTAATCGTTTACGAAAATGTTTTACGTAATTCGATAGCTGTTCTTTTTAGGTGTCGTATGATACTTTATTTTGTTAGTTATATCCACGGGTAGGTATCAATCAGCCAAGCCCTTTCCCAACTATGTTGGGGCCCGCTTCCAGTCTAACCGGATGAAGCTGAATTCCATTATTTTACATGAAAAGGCTGCCTATCTGACCTTCACAAACCTAACTGGGTTATACGATACCCCTTGGTAAGACCGGTTGTCAGACTAACGTGCTTTCCGATACACCAAGGAGAGTCGGTAAAGTAAAGATGGTCTACCACGTATCCACGGACCAACCCCGCCAAACGTAGCTTTACCTGATGGATCGACCCGAGCATATATCTAAGGGTATATACTAGGTAATCGTGAGAGTGGACCGTATGCAAGATTAACAGCCTCATTAATTATTCTTGTTACAATTTTACAAAAGAATTTAGTTTGAGGTAGGTAGGCGTGAGCTTTACTATCAGTAGAGTAGATATTACTAGAGATCTTTAATCAAGACAATTTCTAGGTGTAAACTGGGTCTTGCAAGTTTTAAGTACAATTACTCATCATATTGTATTGACTCCAAAGTTTGATTTTCGAACGTACAATCTCATTATCTCATAATCAGAGAGACACATTTCAAAATCTCATCATAACATACAACCGAAAAAACAAAAGCTCATCAAACATGCAAAATATACCTACCATGAATATAAAAAACCGGCCAAGTGCGTGTCGAACCACGCACAATGAAGGGTTCCGTAGTTGGGATGAATTTATCCCAAGAACAAACTTAACATTGTAGTTGAAAAACATGTTCTCCCATACGGAATGTATGGGAGATCATATTTTTCAAACCGCAAATTTAAGTTGGTTTATTATTACTCGTTAACCTGTACAACCTACTTAGCTCTGATAGTTTTCCTATTAATTTCGTTATATATACTACGGCTGTGAATTTTTTCACAAATCCAAGTACTACCTGGCAGATAATTAATGATCACAATCGATTAAATGAACCTATTTTACAAATAAATAAAGATAATAAGCCAGTGAAAAACCCTAAGCAAATTGCGGAGTCATTTAACAATTTCTTCGTTGATCAGGTGTAGACTAGGAAGCGTTTGGGTAAAACAAGTAGCAATACTAATATTAGGAATTCGCTTTTCATGCCCCCAGTAGTTCCTCAATATATTATACGCGTAATAAAACATTTAAAAAATAAAAAAAGTTTTGGTTACGACGAAGTTTCTACCGCGGCAGTAAAATATGTTTCTGATATTATAGCTAAACCGTTGAGCCATATAATAAATGAATGCATAAGCTCAGGCATATTTTCAGATCAGTTGAAAACTGTGGTCATAAAACCATTACATAAAAGAAACAATAAGGAAGATATGTCAAACTACAGACCAATTGCTTTGATTTCAGTATTTTCAAAGATTTTCGAGAAAATTCTATATGAATCTATTTACACATTCGTAATCAAGAATAATATTCTATGCGAAGAGCAAAAGGGCTTTCAAAAAAATAAAAATATTAACATGGCGATATTTGATCTTTTAAAAGTAATCATGAATAATGTGGATAAAAAAAACCCTGTATGTGCAATTTTCACTGACATGACAAAGGCGTTCGATTTTGTAGAACATGACACCTTGTTGAATAAACTCGAAGATTATGGCATAAGAGGCAACGTTCTAAACCTGATAAAGTCTTACCTCACTGATCGAAAACAGTACACAGAAATATCAAGAATATGCACTAAAACTAAGCGTGAACTCAAATATTTATCCTCTGGTAGGATAACTATGTTTGGGGTTCCGCAAGGTAGTGTACTGGGGCCATTGTTATTCCTGCTCTACATTAACGATCTACCGACTCAAATCCATCATCCAATGACATTATTTGCAGATGACAGCACAGCTTTAATTGCATGCACAGATAAAACGACGTACGAAAAAGATATAAATAACACCCTTAAAACTATAATTGATTGGCTTAACAGGAATAATTTAGTAATAAATCTCAAAAAAACACAAGTCATGCACTTCTATCAACGACTAGAGCCTGATAATATGATTATTCAATATAATGACCACAACGTTGATACTACTACAGTAACAAAATTCTTAGGAGTTCACATAGATAATAAACTGACATGGAAGCATCATACTGAATACGTATGCAATAAATTAAGTACAACGGCATATGCACTCTATATCCTATCAAAAAAAGTTAATTTGAATACATTAGTGACAGCATATCACGGTCTAGTGGCTTCCACACTAAGATTCGGTGTCATATTTTGGGGAAACTGCAGTGAAAGGGAAAGGATATTTAGAGCCCAAAAACGCTGTATGCGATCAATGACAGGTCTCAAAACGACAGAAAGCTGTCAACCAGTTTTTAAATCGCTAAAGATTCTGACATTGCCTTCGTTGTATGTTCTGGAAGTTGCCATGTTTGTCAAAACGAACAAGCACCTGTTTACGTCAGTAGCGGATAAACGCCAACGCTCAGGACCACTAAGGTCACAATACAAAAACCAACTTTACACAGGTGGTTACCAAACTTCCTTACTAAAAAACAATATTTTAATCATGGGTCCCATAATATATAATAAACTACCACTACATTTAAAAGATTTACCCACCAACGTTTTTAAAAAAAAAGTTGACAAGACTGCTACTAGACAAGTGTTACTACACAATTAAAGACTTCATTAATGACACTTTCGGTTAACGATGCTTATGCTGCTTTATTAAACCCAATTTGTTGACATTTAAAATTGAATTTTCTGTAATTGTTAAATCTAATTTGTTGACATTGTTAGCTTGTTTTATTGAGATCTTTGTGTTTAATTATACTTAAAATTAACTTAATGACATTTCGATTTATTCGTTTTTCTTTTTTTTTTCTTTTTTTTATTTTATTTTATTGACACTTTGCTTTATTTCTTAATTTGTTAACATTTGTAATTTAATTTCTTTTTGACATTTTATAACTTAATTTATTGACATTGTTAGTGTGGGTATTTAATTGAGGATGAGAATTTTTCTAATGAATGTTACTAACCGAATGGAACGCTTTTTATGTTTGTTTAAATTTCTTGTATGTTTAATTAATGTTTTTTTATGTTAAATAATTTTTGCATGCCGTAAGGCAAAATGTATCGGGACACTTAACAAAATACCATCATATCTGTATACCTACATTATTGGCAAATAAATGATTCTATTCTATTCTATTCTATTCTATTCTATTCTATTCTATTCTATTCTATTCTATTCTATTCTATTCTATTCTACCATTTAGCTGGCAGGCGGGGGGGGGGGACATTTGACTATAACATTAAAAATCAGTTAAAAGCTTAATATTTCGCAAACGGATCCCTGAATACAAAAATAGTTTTCACAAACTCAATATTTTTAAACGACCTTTCTAACGATACCCTTCAACATGGGGTAGACAAGAAAAAGAAACATCCCACTTTACGTGTAGGGTGTACCCTAAAAAAAATATTTTACTTGATTTTATTTTACCACTTTGTCGGCATAATTAATATGTATACATATGCTTAATTACAGCTCTCTAGTACTAACCGTCTCTGAGCTAAGCCGCGGACAGACAGACGGACGGACAGACAGACAGACGGACAGACATGGCGAAACTATAAGGGTTCCTTGTTTACTACGGAACCCTAAAAAGTGGTTTTATTTTCCTTTCTTTTCGTGCAACACCCGACTCTGCGTCTACAAAGTAAAAGAAAGTAATGCCCGCGTCTGACGATGTATGAGTTGTTGATAACTCAGTGTTTCTGCAGACACCGAGCTCACAACATGGCTCGTCAAATACAGCTTTCACGATTACTCATAACTTTCGTAATAACTTACTTATTCTTAGGTAAAGTGCGACTTTCCTGCACGTTCTGTGTTGTCTTAGTATTATCGTGCGTTTGCTAATATTTTGTGTTAACTAGTTTTTCGTTTATAATAATTTTTCAGGAGTGCATGGTAAGCTTAGGAGCAAAAGAAGTTTAACGGATGTGAAGTGTCTCGAAAAAGGAAGGTTTTACAGGTACGTACCCTCACTTGATTGTCATTCTAATGACCCCATAAATAACTTTATAAATTCATAGGGTAGGTGGTATGCCAAACTTTTAGCCCTAGCGCGCACTGCGATGCGGAGACCATCGATGTGTTTTTTTCGCCTGCGATTTTTTGTACTCAGTGCGCGCGCTTCCACTGTGTTTCATACTTCACAGTGCGCGCTAGGGCTAAGGTCTTGGCTGTGACTCCCTGTTCAAGTCAAGATTATTTTTTTCTCACAGATAATGAGTATTTTTAATCTGAAGGTCACTTATTTACGTGGGAACAAAAGGATAATGTTATCGGTGATCTATGGGTGTGTAATAAAATAATATGACCTTACTTAACTCTTTATATGTATAGGCTGAGTACCTACCTACATATAATATAAAGGCTAGCCTCATATTCACGTCTCAATTAGAATAGATAAGTAATAGCATCTGTAAAAAGATAAGTACTTAACTAAATTATTTCGCAAGTGCTTCCCAAGGAATTAAAGACATTCAGAGGTACAGTAATAGTAGGAAATTTAATTGCAGTGTAATTGAGTAAAATAAAACAATTTATCCCAAACACCTAATTATTCCACCCAACGGTACAATATAAAAACTACACAGTTACTGAACGATTGTGCTGTCTTGTAGAAAACCTAACCAAACCCATAGTTTTAACCACCTCCGTAGTGTAGTGGTTAGACCACCTGTCTCAGACCCAGAGGTTCCGGGTTCGATTCCCAGTGGGGGAAAAAAAATCTGCTCGGTTTGGGTTGTTGTAGGGCTTGTTTTAAGTCCGTCTGGCTACCAATTACCATCTTATCTAAGTCTGTCGCCATAACAACAATGTTAACAGCATTGTTGTGTTTCGACAGTTAGAGGTAAGATAGCCAGTTTTTCTGCAGTGGTTGTGGATTCCGGATGAAGATGGTTTCCACCTGCGGCCTGATTATCACCATCAGGTGAGATGCAGGCCAAGAGCTTCACCGTCGAGGATAAAAAAACCGCCCAATTCAAAAGTTAGTTACCGTGTGTCTTAGGTTCACTTTTACTTACTCGTATTCAAACGTCTTCACCACTTTCTGCAAGTAGCGTTAGTAATGAAAAAGACAAAAGTGTTCCCATGAAAGTCGACAAACGAAGATGTTACCAACATGATGTTTTAATCACAATGGCAGCTACACTGAGCCATCGGAGTCGAGTGACATAACTACTAACAAGGTACGAGTCGGTTAAAAAGGTTCCCAAGCTGTGGCAGACAGACAGACGTACAAACAGGGCAGGCTTAGTAATGGGCCTGTCTTCACTCTTTAGTTAGTTACGGAAACCACAAAAAGATCAACAACCCTGTTCCGACTAAAAGAAGGCCTGGCCAGACGATGAAAGGCCAAGCCTTCTATTAGCTAGAGGTTCAGGGCTTGATTTAAGGCATGGCAACAGGGGCCATGGCCCCGGGCCTCCACAAAATAGGGGCCTCCACAATATGATTTTTTTTCAGAAAAAAAAAGTTTATTTCATCCAGTAAGCTAAATTTACCGTTTTATATAAAAACGATTATCAATCGATCAATATGAGGAAATCTTCTATTAGCAAATACTTCAATTCAGAGCTACATTTCCAAAATTTTAAATTACGTTGAGAATGTACTTGGTGTTGATGGCGTCGAACTGCACTGGAGAATGCTCATTTTTGAAATTATAAAAAATAGACTTCGGAATACAATGACAGAGAACCACTTAAGAAAGTTCTCCCTACTTAGTATTGAAAGTGATTTACTCCGAGAACTGGATTTCACCGAAATTATCAATGATTTTTCGACGAAATATGCTCACAAATTTCCATTCGCCTAACATTTATCTTTTTTTCTTTTGTATATTTATAGTACCTATTATGTATAAATAATTGAAAACTATGTCTGGTCCAAAAACAAAATCGGTGCCCCCAGTTATTTGTTGCCCCAGGGCCTCCACACTTTTAAATCCGGCCCTGTAGAGGTTAGGAGTAGTCACTGCTCCAGCAGTACAGACCTCTTCATACTTACCTACCTATTTCCAATAAGAAATTTGACCGGCTCTTCCAATTTGATCCCTTCAGACTGGTTTACAACAGGAGTATCGGGGTGGCCCCTGTAGCAAATTCAGCCAACTGCTTTATAACACGCTCCTATTAGCTTGACCTGTAGCGATCTATCTATGTAACGGAATCTTTAAACGTAATTTTCACCAACTTAAGACGCAGATATAGGTATGCCAGTTACCTTGAGTGGTTAGCTTGCGTGTTCTGTACTGAGCTCAAGCAATGTGTCATACGCCCAGCCAGTAATAGGACTCGCCCATCAAGGAGCGCTGTCCCAAATTAGATGCATTATTAATTTATTATACATAAAAAAAGGTATTTTCATAAAACACGTAGTACTAAAAGATCAATAATTAAATTATCTTTAATATGGTGAAGGTTTCAGAAAAATACGCTTGATAGATTTTGCGTGATTCTCAGTTTTTTATCCGCGTTAGACATAACTGTACAAATTAATTTCACTATGTATTATAAGCATAATCTAAAATATTCATATATTAAGTTATTAAGAAAATGTTCTTATTTAAAATACCTATATTTTTTTCGAATTATTAACACTAATCGTTTAGACGTGATCTTCGACGCCTTAACTTGATTTGCACACTTATCAAAGACCGATACTACAATAATTTGATTTTGACCTTATATCCTCACCAGGATCACTAGGATGAAGGTTTTATTAGCTTCACTTGCAACTAACGATGTAAAAAATCGTAGAAGTCAATTTTAACCATTGAAATTAAACTTTAATAACAATAGATCTTTGTTCGACTTCAATTAAAAGTACACACAACTAAAAAGCGCTCCACGCTTTTTGATTTAATCATTGGATATGCAAGAAGTGACAAACTGCTTACGTTACCATCGTAATTAAAATTAATTATTTTATAATTTTTAGTGCGCGATAAAAGCATGTTTTTTAGTATTTTTTTTATGTATAACCCTACTAATTTTGACCGTATCGATCTCTTGAAGCTGGCTTCCAGCAATAACTTCTACCGTATAGTTTTTGAACCTGTTTTCCACCATAGGTAGGTACCCGCATATGAAACCTAATAGGACTTAGATTTTACTATAGTACCATCGATCACTAATAAAGAACAATTGTACCTACTTATCATATTGACCTTAGCTTGTTCTTTTCTGAAATGCCATCCAGGAACTGCTCAAACATCACGATAATTAGATACAAGATCTACTTACAGAAATTGGCTAAAACGTGACGATTAGAGAATTATCGTGACTTTATTTCACGTTATGTCACATTATCATCGTTATATCATAGATAATAGGAACAAAAAAATTCCATAACTCCTCACTTTGTGTCAATTAATTTCATCATAAATCAATAATTGCTATAATAACATACACATTATGGTGATCGCTAGATAAGTGTGTCAAGATTTGTTACATAAACTAACAAAATTCGCATAAGGTAGTAGTATCATTATTTAAATGACTACAACAAAATATTTATTATTATCATAATTATGATGCCTATAACAGTTGATTTTAAGCTTAGTTAATTTGAATTTGGGCATTAATATTTAGCTTTAGTGTAATCATCTTTTTGGGTTACTCACTACGATTTTTGCTCCTCAATTAAACAAAACAAAAATCAGTACCTACCTACTTGCGAAGAAAAATAAGGTTTCTGAAAATCTCCACTCACGGTTTTGATTCATAAAAGTAGGTAAGTATACACACTAACCTATTTTCTAGCTAGATACCTACCTAATCAAACTAAGTATCATGAAAACGGAAACATGCAGCTTTTTATCAGTTCCTAATGAAAATTGCATGAAGTGCACTGCTTGCTCTTGCTTCCGCACTGAGACGTGAATATTGAACCGCGTGAATAAAAAACTATGCGTGTGTGCTGCGTGCAGACATTACAGAAGGATGATTTTCCGCCATTTTCGTAGCGCGGACAACGACCCCGGGCGACTTTCGCCGCAACCTTGACTCAGCCGTCCGCTTGTATCGGCATTACCATTTCCTACTACACGTCTTGAGAAATTCACTTTCGCTATGCATTTAATCTGTATGACACGTGCGTGCATGCTTAAAAATATTGGCCTAATGCTGCACGTACTTCGGTAGGTGTCTAACCCCTTCCCAATATATGACTACGACTGAGTACTACTATGTGGTTTATGTACTCTGGAAACTGGATTGATTTTTTTTTAAACAGGCGAAATATCAAAGAAAATATACTTAGTGGTAGGTAGGAGATCATTTACCTACTTCTTGAGTACCTACATATCTATAATCTTCTATACATACACGTCTCATTATACCAGGGGTAGAGAGAGAACATTCTGCCGAAACCACACGCATCGGCAGTTCATCAGTAGGTAACTACTTGCCTCGTGTTCATATCTAAAGTATAATGTTATTATGCAATTCATTCAGGAATCCCGACAGAACTGAAGATAAGATGTGGACGGTTGACGAGTGCGCTAAATACTACCTGTGTTTGGACGGCGATGTGTTCGAGTTCCATTGCTCGCCTGGCCTGATGTTCGACGTCAACAGGCAGCTGTGTGACATGCAACAGAATGTACACAACTGCGATCTCACTATAGGTAGGTGAAGACATTTTCGAGCAATCGATCATTTAAATTTGCGTAGTCCACTGCAGCTGATCTTCCCAAATGTTTGTAATAGATACACTCTACTCTAAAACTATGACTTGGTAATGACCCCAAAAAAGAGGTACGAGGCATGCCTTTTAAGTTTTGTCGTTTCACGAAAAAAATAACAATAGAACCTTATAGTACTTTTTATTGTTTTTCAAAGTATTCACCACGTAGTTTAATACACTTTTCCATTCGCTCGAACCAGTTATTAAAACATTTATTCCACTCCAAAGTGGGGGTGTTCAAAATGGCTGATTTAAAAGCGTCTACTGCTTCTTCACCGGACTGAAACCTTTGACCACGAAGAGTTTTCTTGATTTTGGGAAATGTAAAGAAATCGTTAGGGCTTAGGTCAGGACTGTATGGAGGATGGTCAAGAATTTCTAAGTTTTCCCGCTTCAAATACTCAATCGTTTGACGAGCGCTGTGTGAGCTTGCGTTGTCATGGTGTAGGATGATGCGTCGCTTTGGGTAAGATTTCAGAAATTCAGCGATGACTTGTGGTAAACAAACTGTGGTATACCATTCTGCATTAACCGTTCTACAATCTACAAGTGCAATAGTCGCAACATGACCGGTTTTCGCCACGAACGTAGCCACCATCTTCTTTGAAGTGCTTAGAGAGCGAACAACTTTAGTCGGTTTTGGCTCGTCTTGGAAGACCCAAATTGTAGATTTTGTTTAGAATCAGGATCGTAGGCATAGATCCAAGATTCGTCACCACTAATAATGTCGTAAACATGATTTGACTCTCCTCGGTTGAACCTTTGAAGAGTTTTCTTACATCATCTGACTCGGGCCGCCTTATGATCCTCGGAAAGCAAATGCGGTATCCAACGGGAAACTAGCTTTCTCACACCAAGCGCCTCATGCAAGATCTTCTGAATGGTTGTCCCTGAGATGCCTAATAACGCCTCTGTCTCCCGATATGTCACATGACGATCTTCGAGGATTAGTTGTCTCACAGCAACGATGTTATCTTCAGTGAAGGCGGATTTTGGACGTCCTTCACGAGATTTGTCCCTAAGACTGATATGTCCACGCTGGAATTCTAAATACCAGCGTTCGACGGTCCGCAGACATGGAGCTTCATCATGCAATACAGATATTAGCTCTTCGAAACACTGAAGCCGTGTTAGGCCTCTTTGGAAGTTATAGAAAATTATTGCACGGACATTTTCCTTAGTAAGATTCATTTTCGTACGTGACCTGACAGATTCAAAACAACGCTGTGACTAAATAATTGCATTAATCTTAATTCTTTTAATTGTTTTGATATTCAAAATTCCAACAAGTTTGAATATTGAACAATTCTAAATTCAAAATTGGCGGCAAATATGTAAACGACAGAACTTAAAAGGCATCCCTCGTAAATACGTCCACACCCATCAGGTCATCCGAACTAGATCCGATCGATAGATAGATCTTATCATTCATACTCTTAAGAAGAAGTGAGTCGTCAGAAGTTGCCCATTCCACAGATTAGATCTCATCGGTACAATAAAGCATTGTTTATTTCAGAAACCCGGATCCCGAAACCTCTTCTAGATATGGCGGATTGTGCCAACGACACTCATATTGGCTGTTCCAACGGCAACTGCATTCCCGCCGAATATTTCTGTGATGGCTCCATCGACTGCACGGACGCGTCTGACGAAGTAAATTCTAACAAACTACCATCGTTCATTTAAACAGAAACATTTGTAATTTCACAAGTTCTCGCTTCATTATGACTTGCAAATCATAAACACCGTAAGCTGAATCGTTTTCTAATCGTCATCCTAATTTTTATACTTTCACAATAATATTAATGCCGTGTCATTCATCATAATTTGTAGTTTTCTCTCAATGTTTTAATGCTGTTTAGGGCTGGTGCGATGTGAACTATGATCCGAACGCAGCGGAAACTTGTGACCCTAACCTCTGCGTGCTACCTGACTGCTTTTGCTCGAAGGAAGGTTATATTATACCTGGAAATCTCGTACCCAGTCAGGTAAATGTTTGTTTTGGCACTCGAGATGGACACTGGACTGAAGGAGCTATTAAATCCGGTGACTACTTTTGTCTTATTCACAGACTCCACAAATGATCACCCTTACTTTCGATGGTCCAGTAAACCACGAAAATTGGGATGCCTACACCAAGCACCTGTTTACTCCAGAACGTAAGAACCCTAACGGTTGCCCAATAAAAGCGACATTCTTCGTTTCACACCCGTATACGAATTACAGACACGTACAAAAGCTGTGGAATGACGGGCATGAGATAGCAGTAAACTCAATCACGTAAGTAACATGTCAATAAAAAATAGAAATCGTTAGCAAACTTTTGAAGTAACAGAATAATGACGAATGTTCCAAATGTTGCAGTCGTCGAGGTCCTGAAGATTGGTGGTCGAAAAATGCCACCGTTGAAGACTGGTTCGACGAAATGGTTGGTGAAGCGAATATGATAAACAGATTCAGTAGAGTTCATATGGAGGACTTCAGGTATTTTTCTGAGTTTTGTTTTTGCTTCATCATACTTTGAGTTGGCAACAGAAGCAATACACTTGCATTATTACTATTAGATATCCCCTTATATAGGCACTTATTTTTAAATTTATGTAACAAGGTTCCTCATACAATCTACAGAAATTGATCTGGAAGCAAGATTCTATCGCAGCCTTACAATCTTTCAGTTAAAGAAGTTCAAACACTATATATAAAAATTTATTCGATCGCATTATTTATGATTTGGAGAGCATTGTTGGCGCAATTTGTAGCATAAGTTGATCGATTGCTTGACGTTACAAATCATTCACCGCTGTATGATTATTATGTATGCACTTTCACATTTATTTCGCAGAGGAATGCGAGTACCGTTCCTTTCAGTGGGCTGGAACCGACAGTTCCTGATGATGCAGGAATTCGGCTTCGTATACGATGCTACGATCGTGGCACCGCTGTCTGACCCTCCATTCTGGCCATATACACTGGACTATAAGATGTCGCATCAGTGTACTGGTAAGACGAATGCTAATTTTCCTGAGAGTAGTACCCCGTCGATTAAATGTTTATCTGATCGAAAATGTGCATGAAATACTTATATGATAAGACATTTGGGCGTTGAAGAAAATGTTCTATTTCAGCTTGCAGCGACAGTACCACAACGAGAGCATGTTTTGATAATGGAGGGTAGGTACTTAATTGATAGGAATTTTAAACGTAACGATTTTTTCTCAATCCGAATTCGATAAAATGGTCGCCATTTGCAAGTTTTCCTTGCTGTACTTGTTAGGTTTAAATGATAAAGATGCTTAAACCGAAATCTTTTAGCACACACAATTAAACGCTATTGATTCATCTCGAGACGCAGCGTAATTAGAGCGTGTGAGTGGTTAAGTAAGATGTTATGATTGTCGATGACGACGCGGCACGCGCATCCGACTTGGAGAGATTGCGTTCTGCGCGCCTATTGTTTGTTATATTACGCATAACTACCTGGAATGCGGAATTGCTCAGCTTTTGAATCACGTTTCTAGTTTCGATCAACTTAAGCGCCGTTATTGTGATATTTACAAGTAGGTACCCACTAAATAAAATAACCTGTTGAGATGAGACGCTACTCTAACAAAACAATTTCTAGGAAAACTTCACGGTAAAACAATTACCGGTGTTGCATCGCGCCATTCTGCACGAGGCTTTAACGAGTAAAAAGTCAGTGTAGGTACTTACTTTATTACAGACAAAGAATGTTCTTTACGATTAGATTGTCAATTAATTCATTCTGCATTGTTTTTATGCATTATGATAGATAGGTAGGAAGGTAAGTATGGTAGATAGGTAGGAAGGTATCAAGACCTAACAACCTACATGTGCCGACTCCATTTTCTTGCGGAAACAAAATTCTATTTCATTGCAAGAACTTAGAGATTATGCTATCTATAACACTATATTTAAGACCTTTATGTAAAGGTTAACCAGGTTTGCGTTGCGTTAGCGTTCAGGTGGCAGTCGCACCTAGTACCTGCCTATCTATTTTAGAAACTCGCCATAGTTGAGCGAGAGTTGGGTGGGGGCTGTTCGTGCTATCATGCACCAACTAATGACCGCACCTTTCCTCATTTTAAACAAAACGACAACGACCCATAGGCCAGCAAAACACTCGATTTTAATAATTACAAATGATAATATCTTCACGCACATTTCCCTGTGCGAGGCGAATACAATCGAAATAATCAAGCAATGTTTGGCGTGTGTTGCGCATACGACGAATGGAGTACGCTTAGCGAATAGCGTCGAAAAGAAGACAGTTGAATTTTAAAACTACGTATCCCAATTCGACCTAAGGCGTTGCCAATAACCTACAATTTTGAAACCTTTTAATAAGGTGTGTAATAAAGAAAGGCTCTATCTATCTGAAACCTACTTTTTATTTCTAGGCAACAACCAATACTGCCCAACGCGAAGCTACGCAGGAATATGGGAGATGGTGATCAACCCTCTTTCGGATGGCGACCATACTTGTGCCACCCTGGAGTACTGCCCTTCGAACCTCACTGGTGAAGACGTCTACAACATTCTGGTGCACAACTTCAAGAGGCATTATCTGAAGAATAGAGCTCCATATGGCATTCACTTGAGCTCGACGTGGTTTAAAAACAACGAATATTTACTGGCTTTCAAGGTAACAAAGAAAATCCCATATCCAAACCCGAAAATTCATATCTCAGACATTCCAATAAGTTCAGAATCTAAGAAACCATCTCTACTTTGAATACATCAAATACTTGTGACTTGATAAATAATTTTCGTTTCTCACAGAAATTCATCAGTGAACTATTGAAAGCGCCAGATGTCTACTTTGTAACATACAAAGAGCTGATTGATTGGATAAAGCGACCTACCCCAGTTCTTCAGTTGAAGAAGTTCCAGCCATGGCAATGCAAAGAGGGTCATTTTGAGGAGGCAGAAGTCGCGTGTGTCAAGCCGAACACGTGTAAACTGTCTTCAAAAGTGTTAGAACATGACAAGTACATGATCACATGTACTGAATGCCCCAAGAGTTATCCCTGGATAAGAAACGAATTTGGATTTGATTAATAGTGTTTTTTAGTACTATAATTTATTCACCACAATTTACCAGTTACCAGCTAATCTAGAATAATTTGAGAGGGGACCTGAGTTTTTAGTTTAAGTGACTTGTTTTCTTTTTATAAGTTATCGTATTATTAAGGGTGATATTACACTAGACGTGTTTCTCCAAGTGATGCAGATAATAACCCTTTGTAAATGTGTACCCATTATAACAGTATTTTTTATAATATTTTGGACATATTTAAGTTTATGTGTGCAATAATTTATTAAGTAGAATAATAAATGAGCTTCTGTGTCTGATATTTGGAAATAAATAGAAATATATTGTGTTATATTATTTACTTAGTTTATAATTATACCTTAAATATAGACAGACAATTAATTTAAGTTTATTATCCTTCCTGTGTAATGAAGGGGTTAGGAATGGCTTCCATACCATCCATGGGGCATATAAGAACAACAGAGGTACCTCGGCAAACTACAAGTCCTAGAGCTCTTGTATCATCCAATAGTTTGTATGGGTCATCAGGATCTATAAAGATTGAAAACACATATTTAAAAATAGTGGAAGAGATGGGTCAAAAAGATAGTTGGTAATGATGAGAGGGCTAAATGATACCACTGTGAGAACTATGATTTGATCTAGAATGGGCCCACATCCAGCAATGGACAGGAGAAATAAATCAGTGTGCAGGGCACATTAGCCTGATTTCCTGGGCACACAAGTGCCCTATTAGCAAAATAAGACTTGGTTTGAAGAGTAGTGAGGATTCCTGGTGCCAACATGACACTGCTAAATGAAATCATTGTGCAGGCTTTTGTGTAACAGGCATGATTAAAGATTGCTCTTACAGAACCAGCAAAGTAAAATAGTGTAATGTTTTACGAAGAGAAAGTAAGATTACCTCTTAGAAACTCTGTAGTGTTGTCCAATACAAGGTTCAGAAGAGGATCGTATCCTTTCAGGATACCGGCCGCTTCTCGCCCGCCAGCGAATTTCACACGAATGCTCTTCTCTAAATATTTACTAAGATCGAGGATAGACTCTTTCCTCCTCTTTTCTTTATTGTCTCCAGCACCTTGGGAAGACTGGAAAGTTCAATGAAATCACAAAATTGGATAATAACAATACCTACTGCAGAATTTAAATTAGATATGCAAGCAATAGTATACATCAAAGTACTGACCTTTCCTTTATCACCACCACCTTCTTTTGAAGCCATTTTATAATAAATGCTAGATTATTGTAATTTTCAAGTGGATTTTTATTTTCAGCGTCTCAAAACAGTGCCGACACCAAAACTTTGAGGTTAGTTGATATTCGTTCAGAAATTGATAACGTCAATGTCAAACAATAAGGCTGACTACACATACGAAAGGCCGGCTACATGTGGGGAAATATCGATTCGGAATTTCAAAGGCAGCAAATCCATACAAAATCAAGGATCTATCTACACACGTACAGTAGTTCTCCGTTTGAAATTCTCTCCGATACGTAATTCCGAAACGAAATTCCGTCTGTACATGGCCGGCCGGCGGCCGTTTGTATGGATTTTCTGCCTCCGAAACTCCGAATTAATATTTCGAAACGGAATTCCGTATGAATGTGGCCGTCATAAAAGGTGTTCCTCTTTGATACAAGAATTTATAAGTTTCCGTCACCGGTTTCTAAACGAAGAAACTAATATGACAATCGAACTGCCAATGCCAAGTGCCTGACTGTCTGCCAATGTCAAATAATTGTCAAAAACGCCCCGTCTTGGGAAAACTCGCGACGTAAACAAATATGAAAAAAAATTGATTATTAAATATTTCCTGATAACAAACAAAATAACTGTTAAGCATTTTATAAAACGGCGATGGATAGCGTATTTGAAGCGAAACTACTTAAATATCGCGATTGATAATCAAATGAGATATCAATGCGCTCTTCAGTGAGCTACATTCTGTCTCACGCGCCAGGAGAGTCGGTGATGTCGCACCCTGACTACTCACAGCATGCCCAGCACCATGCGTGCCTGCTGGTGCTCGTCAAAGGTATCGGCGGTATGCTCAAGAACTTTAACAAGCTCTGGGAGAGGATACAAAGGGTCAACAATATTAAAGTTACTGGTAAGCAATTTTTGCTGTTTCCTTAGTCAAAAACCAGACTTTAATTAATTATGTACAGTGAAAACCTGCAATAACTCTACTAACCAGAAAATATAGTTGTCTCATCCATGCAATGAAGTTAGAAATCCTAGTTTCAAGAAAAAAACTGTGTCACTCACTCACTCACCACATTCCTTTCTAAATATTACAGACATGCAATTCAGCAATTTGTGACACACCTTTACATGTCATTAATAGCCATATTATTTTTTGTGTGACCATGATGTATAACTCAAAAGTATGATAAGTACCTTTCTTCCATTCATAGATTCTACTGGCCAAGTAAGAGATATATGGGTAAGATATATCAGAGACTATCCAGTGGAGAACAATGACTGGGGAGACTTCCAAACACACAGGTAATACTATTAACTGTATTTATCCTTATACATATTATAAAACAAAGTACCCCGCCGCGTCTGTCTGCCTGAATGCGATAAACTCAAAAACTACCAAACGGTTTTCACCTTTCGTTGTACGGAGTGATTCATGCCGCAGGTTTTGGTGTATAATTCATTAAAGTATTGTGTAAATTGGCTGAAATATGACGATTATTGTCGAAGATGTCGGAAAAATAATGCCAACTGGGAGCTTTGTGGCGTGCGCCGCGTAAGCCGTAAGAGATACATCAAATTTATGTTCTACAGGATTGAGAATCTTAAAAAGTTCACCACAAAAATCCGCGATAGCATAGAGCTATCTTCTAAGGATGACCCACAATGACCATTATTATTATCAGAATTTGATAAAAATATAATTGTTATTTCCGATGCTATTTTGACCGGTATCATATTAATGTTTATCCAATTAAATATGTTATTTAAATTGGGCATTTAACTTAGATTAAAACCCTCCTGATCAGAAGGTCTAAGTAGCAAAACGTCCAACATCGCGAAACGTCTAATGAGCAGTAAGTCTAATTAGCAAAAGGTCCATGTAGTAAAACGTCCAACTATCAGATGGTCTGTATAGCAGAACTTCTATTTAGCAAATCGTCAGATTCTCACAAAGTTTGAATACTCAGGCACAAAATTCAGCACACATATTGCATCGGGAGGGAAACAGACACGGCATTATAATATGTAGATACCCCGTGGATATTTTCAGACATCCACGCGGGCGAAGCCACGGGCAAAAGCTAGTACACAATAATTTACTAACTAACGCCATCTAGTTTTTAAAATATTTAAAATATTATTGACATGTAAAAGTGTTTGTACAAACCCATTTACAGAAAATAAAATCATTTCATTTCATAAAAAGAAAAAACATTTTTAAACATTAATACTATGAAAATCTAGAACTAAAAGTTGTAGAAGGCAAAAAAAATCTGCTTTAGTGGGTGTCAAAAATAAAAATCTAATGAAAGAAGAAATAATTTCCCACAGGCGTTAATGCAGTTATAATAAACATTACTTAATTTACAACGCTTACACCCAATAGAAAACGCTAGTTACTCTAGTACTAATTAATACATTTACCTACAATATTGATAATTATTTAACAGTTTCATTGAACATTAGGTAACTAATTTCACCAATGCTTGGTGCATGTTGGGCAAATAGGTGGTAAATTGATAAAGACATCAATATTAATTTCTTCATTTGCTAAAAAGCATTCACTGTTTATTGAAATAATTGATTTACATTAATATTTATAAAATAAGGACTTAAACTACAGGTAGGTAAATAATAATATATTTATTTCATTAATATTAATAAATGCTATAATAATTTGTAATTATCTAATCTTAATATCCATTTTAATATGTGAATAGATTTTATATTTTTACATTAGTAATAGTTGTATTTTTGTTTTTTTAAATGTTATCCTGCTGCTGTGCCCTTTTGTAACATCATTTTTAGGTTTCCGTAGTAAACAAGGAACCCTTATAGTTTCGCCATGTCCGTCTGTCCGTCCGTCTGTCTGTCCGCGGGTTAGCTCAGAGACGGTTAGTACTAGAGAGCTGTAATTTGGCATATGTATACATATTAATCATGCCGACAAAGTGGTAAAATAAAATGGTTTTTTTTTTCGGGTACCTCCGCTACACGTAAAGTGGGGATGTTTTTTTTTCTCAGCTACCCCATGGTGTGGAGTATCGTTAGAAAGTTCGTTCAAAAATATTGTGATTTTGTGAAAATCATTTTTGAATTCACGGATCCGTTTGCGAAATATTAAGTTATGAACTGAAATTTTTTGTTCGAGTCAAGTGCCCCCCCCCCTGCTAGCTAAATGGTTGTACTTGGATTTGTGAAAAAAAACACGGCAGTACATATAACGAAATAAAAAAGAAAACTATCAGAGCTAAATAGGCTGTACAGGTTAACGAGTAATAATCAACCAACTTAAATTTGCAGTTTGACAAACATGATCTCCCATACATTCCATATGGGAGAACATGTTTTTCGACTACAATGTTAAGTTTGTTCTTGGAATAAATTCATCCCAATTACGGAACCCCTCATTGTGCGTAGTCCGACACGCACTTGGCCGGTTTTTTTACAATATGGAATGCATTAAATGAAAATAAATAATAATTGGATTCTACCTGAACTAGGAATAAACCTGAATCTTAGTTGTCTCACTCAAATATGGCGAAAGTGTCAGGGTAACCCGCGAGATTCAGATTTTCTTACGTTTTTTTGCAATTTGCAGAACAGTGTCAGGTTATATGTTGATCTAAATATGATTCGCGGCCTTATCAAATATTTATTTATAGAATTATAATCATAAAAATCATCTATACTCTCTCTAAGTTCATATAATCCTATTGAATGACTATTGCATGAAATCATGACTTTTTGGATTATTCTAACTTATGGAGTAGTATTGCTTAGTCTAATGACTATAATTTTGTAAAGCTAGATTTGTTACGGTCGCGAATCATATCACATCAGATCATAGACACACCATAACAAAATGTGTCTGTACTTCAAAATGTGTCTGTACTTAGCTGAATAGAACAACTTTAAAAAAGATTACTTTAATTTATTGGGTTCACACAGTATTGATGAGTAAGTAACTATTACTATAGAGTTTTTTAACCACCATAGACAAAGCCAATTTATAAACTTATTTTTTTGTTTGTTTCATTTTAATTAACATCATTATTAAGTTAATTATGAATAAAGCATAAACTGTTGTAATTATCCTTTGTAATTGTCTTTTTCTTGTTTGAAACTTCAGCAGTCACATGCAGTTGATTTTGCGACCAGCATTCCAACAGTTGGTCGCAAAATCGACTGCTGAGCGTAGGGTTCGAACTCAGGGTCAAGCAACGTTATATTGGGCTTTTCTTTTAGTTCTTTTTAGTACCTAATTAATGACAAAATACTTGCTTTCCTATTAATTAGGTCACCTCTCACTTTCCGGGAATAAAGGCGCCATGTTTTAACTGCTTGTTAATTTTAAATTCACAGGCGATTACTAGGCCTCATTACATTGAGTAAGTTCACGAACCAAGTAGAGCTGAACGAAGTATGTCGAGTCCACGAGTCTCTCAAAGTGAAATACTCGAACACCCTGTATGACTCTCGTGCCTTCATGTTTGGTCCGGTCAGTAATATGAAGAAACCGGAACAGGAACCAGAGACTTACAGCTATTTTGAGGAGGAAAGGCCTTTGAGGGAAGGGATGAGTGACATGTGAGTAATTATTTCTTGAGGTACTTGAAGAACTATTAATCTATGTACTATTATATTGAAATTTAGAACAAAAAAGAAGAAACAAGAATTCACTGTATAATTCAGATTATTCTCCAATGTAATTTAATAGTAGATTGCAAAAGTTGTTATAAGATTCATTCAACAAGACCCAAACTTTTTTCCTTTAGAGATTGTTGCACGTCAAATTGTATTGCAGACATACATGGGCGGCGATGATATAGAAAATATAAAATCATCTCAAATTATCATATTGTATTTTGCAGCACAACCTAACTATTACTATGCGTGTCTATCCTCCTTCAACCAAAATATTTTTCATTGCAGAGCACCAAGCGAACAAGCAGACAGTTTATCCTCTTTAGACAGCTTCCCTCAATCCACATCCTCGAACTCCTCATACCCACTTCAAGAGGAACACTTCACCACTCCTTCAAACTTCAAAACCCACGCCATGTTCTATGGAGAGAACGACCCAGTGCCTGACTTAGAACAGAATGTGGCTGATCTTATTAACTCACTGTTCTGGGTTGTGGAGTCAAAGCGTCTGGAGAGGTCCAAGGAGAAATTAGAAAAAGTTTCCCTGCTTTTGGCACCCTTTGAGAAGAAGGATTTTGTTGGTAAGCAAAATATTGGAATAAATTTAAAAAAAAGAAAACAATTAGGTAATATAGGTTTTACACGTGAATCGTCAACTCACAAAAGATACTGCTGTGGCAATCTCAATTTTTATTTTAAGTACTTTAATCTTTTCACTACATAAACTAGCGCAAACACGAGGTTTACGCGCGTCACGTCTACACAGAGCTAACGCACCGTATACATTCACGCATGTTTTACGTAAGCTCATTGCCTACGCTAAACATATATTGCATTTAAACATTTATTTATTTACCTGTCGTTACACACAAAATTATTGAATGTATTTTTTTTCTTGTACGTCCATAGGAAAATAAGGGGCCGCTAGGATGACGTAGTTCCAGCGGAAACAGTTTTTGTTGAATAGCTCCCCAATGGTTGAATGCACAAATTTGTATCTACCATACACAATAGGGATGATGACAAAAAAAAATTGTCGTTTTTTTAGTCTTTAAGATTATAAAAAAATATTGGACACGTATTTTTTCTTTTTTTACGTATTCTAAAGATTACGGCGATACATTGAGGTAAAATGTGCCATGACGTCACGAGCATGTAGATTTTATACGTACTAGTGACGTATCGCCCCCCACTACCCAACTTAAAATGCGTTTTATCTAAGTAGTTTTATATTAATATGATAAAGCAAAAAATACGTGTCTAATATTTTTTTATTATCTGACTGACGGACTAATTAGAATTTCATTTTTTTTACCCAGGCATCATCCCTATTACACGACGTCATACACTAAATATCTGCTAAACTGAAATTAAGAAATTTGTCATTTTTTCCGCTGCAACTTCGCACATTAAACATACGCTCAATGCGAAAAACTCTGTCAAACAATTTTTTTTTTTTTTTTTTAAACCGTTTGTTCCTTTTATATTCTATAGGCCTCGACATGGAATCTCGCAACAACAAGAAGCGTTGCATGGGCCGCGTGACGAAGAACTTAGCCGACCTGACGCTCCAAGCCGGCTTGGTCGCTGACAGTCTAAGCCTCTATAACTCTTCATCTGAACTATTGAAGACTGACTGGTTGTGGTTGGCCGCAGCTAAAGAAGGTAGGAACAGTTTTTTAAATCTTATTGAGACTGTCTGGCCTTACCAGGCGTGATGGGATAAAGTTACTGGTAGCAGGGGGCCTACTCCCTAACTGCCGAAGCTACGGAGGTCGCTTAGGGAGTAGGCCCCCTGGAAACATGTTTCAATAATTCAAAACATGGGATCAATGAATGAGCAAAAACACATATAACAGATTACGTGTTATATGTATTTTTGCTTTATGGTATGCTCTTCGCCGCTCACATGAAGGCAAATCCCGCCAAAGGTGTGTCGGCGACATTGATATATCTGACCGGTATCAATTTTTCTAAGATCAATTTCCTTAATTAACTCATTCATTTGTTACAGGCCTCTGCACCGCGTCAGCAATACTCCTCTACCCAAACCTGCGCAACCCCACCCCACTGCACAGGAACGCTAGTCTTCAAGAGAACTCGCCAAACAAAGCGAAGCAGCTATCCTTATTCCAGCCAAACTCCGACTCCCTAAGAAGGTTGAAGCTCACTTCATCTCCTTTACGAACGTCAAAAACTTCTAGTCCTGTCAACCCACCCAGTGAACTGACGCCAACTTCTTCCGACAGCGTCGAAACGTCCTCCAGACAATCGGAAACCGATAACGGTGATTCCGAATCTCTTGCTTCCTCAAGCGACATTGAGTACCAAAGCCACAAGTCATTCTTAGCTCCCGATCTCCCATCTATTCCTCGCCAACCGCCTTCGCAGATCACTAATCAGTACTTGCTGAATGGCGAAGACATTACCGAGAGATACCGTGAAGCTATAATGGATTATAGTAAATATAAGAACGCTGGTGTGATTGAGACTGAAGCCTGCTTCAAAGCAGCTAGGATCGCCGTGGAACAGACCAACATTTTGCATGCTTCTGGTTTTCTGCAAAATGTCATATTCATTAACCTGACATTGAGTGAACAAGAGAAGATTCAGCGATTCGAAACACTGGCAGAACTATATAAGGAAATTGGTAAGTCTTGTCTGAGATAACATTATCCTATTTCAGTTTAACAAATAATAATATAACAGGTGTAAAATGACACGTATCGAAACCGAGAGTCACGAGTTTTACCGTCATTGTACTTAATATATATGTTTTTACTGGAATGGGCCGTATTTTCTTTCACGTTTTTTTACGAAAACATGTTTTATTCGCTTTAACTTTACATTATACAACCACTATACAGTTGCATGCATCCGTAAGCACAATGTTTTACAGCGTTATGTAACGCTCGATTGTTCGCTGTTAAACAGCGATTTTTCACAGCAAATATAGAAGTAGTTTCCAAGCAACAACATTTGCTCAATGTTACTTAGTTTAATTAATGTACAGAACGCTTAGATGACGACTAACTATGTGATGGTCTTTTTAACACGCTTTTATTAGCGTGACCTGTACCTATCTATCTATGTAACGGAATTTTTCAACGTAATTTTCAGCAACTTACAAAAGCGTGGAGCGCTTTGTTAAAAAATAGCGTGCAGTGCGCGGAGCGCTTTTTACCTGTGTGTACAGCTAAAAAGCGCTCCACGCTTTTTGGTTTAATCATTGGATCACAAGCTGCATAGGTACTTATATCGTAACTAATACAAGTCATACGAACTATACACTTGTATATTAATTTTTAGTGTGCGTCAAAAGCATGTTTTTTAAAAACTACTTAATTTTTTTATTACATCCTACATAGGGCAGGCAACTTTTCCAAAAAATATAACGGATACCTCTAAATTTTATCAGGTAAATTCTATTCCATCAGTTTTTATAGACTGCCTAGTCAAATTGTAGAAATGTTTATCACATTGTTAACAATTTCCCAAGGCTTCCACCGCAAGGCCGGATTCTGCCAGCGCCTAGCAGCCAGTCGACATGTGAGCCCCAACAACCCTAGTCCGGACTGGCAGAAGTGCTATTACTTGATGCTGCACAGCTTCCCAGGATACAAGCTGAGTCTGGACCCTAACTACGTCATTCAGCATCAAGTTGGTAAGTCATCAATCATAGCTGATGTTTGTACATACCGTTGCTGCCCCACTGCTGCGCAAAGGCTATAAACTACTTTTGGAAAACCGAACCCAAAAAAAATATACCAAAATGAAACCCATCCCTATAAACCGTAAATCTATTTATTTTACGGTTTTTAACACTGGCAACAATGCATTTTTGTCATAATTTTACGTCAAAGTCGACTGACTTTAGTGAGTTGACAGGTGGACCCCTTGCTACATAAATAATTATTTGTTCTGTGGACTTCGAATTGTTTATTTGTTTCTGCGAAATAGCGAAATACCAGATACGCTATTGAAATTTTTATGTCCATAAAATTGTTATTCACGTAAATCACGTAGCGTGCCTAAAATGTCCACAGACTCAGACAGTTTTTTATACACAAACGCGCATTACACCGATATGTGTATGTGTGTTTTTAAATGCAAGGATGTGATCCCAGCAGGCCGAATACTGTACCAAGAAACATTTCCCAACCGTCCTCTACCTACAGAAAAAGTTTTTGAAACGATATTACATCGGTTAAAGACCACAGGTTCCATTCACCCGCCACTATCGGAACCTACGCGCTTACGGTCTGGTCGTATACGCACGCAAGTGGAAACCGACGACAACGGCAAAAACTACGCTGAAGACAACGACGTCGACGAAAATGAACCCAATACAATTTTACTCACGGAAAACCGTAAACATACCATTCGACCAGAAATTAAAGGTTTTCCACAGAAAACAACCTGGAGGCCTCGTAAACGACCAGTAATTATAGGTTTACCACAGAAAACAACCCGGACACAGAAAGTCCCGAAACCCTACTTTTTGACTGGTTCGAAGCAACTGATTTCATCTGATTATGGCCCAAGAGTAAAATTTTGCCAGTGGTACTTAGATCAAGTGAGAGAAAACCCTAAGTTTGCCCAAAAAATTGTATGGTCAGATGAAGCTATATTCACAAGAGACAGCATAGAAAATGAGCAATACTGGTCATATGTAAAACCTAAAGCCGGTAACCAGCCAAATTGGCATATAAATGTCTGGGCTGGCATAATTGGTACAAGGCTGATTGGCCCAATATTTTTGCCCAAGAATCAGAAAGAAGATTATTTGGACATGATACTAACAGCTATAGAAGACACTCTTGAAGAGGTGCCCCTGCCTGAATATAAAGAGATAGTCTTCCAACACAGCAGCATTCCAGAAATGTTTGCCAGCAGCTGGAAAACATGTCTGGATGACCATTTCCCTGTTTGGATTGGTGACGGTGGTCCGATAGACTGGCCTATTTGCTCAATGGACCTGACTCCAGTGCACTATTTTTTGTGGGGTCACCTTAAAACTTATATGTTTGAGAAAACCTGCAAAAGTGAAAAACAGATGCGGCAGAAGATAAATTCTGCATTTGAGACTGTTAGGAGCTCTCCAGATCTGTTAGCAAACGCAATCAAATCTGTACGGCGACGTGCCACTTTGTGCATAGAAGAAAAAGGAGGGAATTTTTCATATTTTCTGTAGAAGCATCACATCAACTTTATTAACTATAAGTACTTTCTGTGTTTCAATTTAATTTAAAACCTGTGCTAACAGACTGCATCGAGTCCCTTGGATTAGAAGCATATACAGTATTTTTTTTCAGAAAGGGTGAGTTCCCGATTAGATCACAATTATTGAAGCATATTTCTTTGAGCCACTGATTAATTCATCTTGTATATGCCATAATAAAAATGTAATCTTGTTCATATATTTGTTTTACTTTCATTGAATGAAAACCTATGCAGGCTTTTTGAAAACTTGAACTTACGGAGTTTAAAAGATAGAGTAACCCAGTACAACAAAGAGAATATTAATAAAATAAAATTAACTCATTTGTTGTTTTAGTCATCTATATTATCCTGTTTCATGGAGCAATACAGTCCAGTTAATATGTATACATATAAATCAGTATTATTAGTATAAAAATACCTTCAGGCTGGCCAGCGCTTCAAATCCAGTTATTACAAGAGCTGGTGGTCGCTGCTCGTCGCATGGGCCATCCTGCGCTAGCGACCAGACACATGACATTCTTACTGCAGACCATGTGGCCGCATCTGTCGAGACAAGAGCACAGGGAACTGGCCATACAGCTGCAGGTAATGTCAATCTTACTTGTTTTTTAATGCAGAGTATTTAAAAGGTTTGCTCATCGGTTTAACCAACGTTACCAACAAAAGAAATGTCACGATTATTTTCCTTATATACATAAACTCATGACTTTTTCCGATGGGGGTAAGCAGAAACTAAACCACCCCACCTGCTATGATCCAAGGACAATGATGCTCACTGTTTTTCAACTGATACCTTAAATAATTCTAAACTGATGCAATTACTTTTTAGGCTCTATCAGCACAATGTGAGGGTGGGCCCGTTCCGTTAGTCCTAGAAACGGGCGAAGTGATTCCTCCGGCAAACTTAACCCATGTGCCTCACTGCTCATGGTTCAACGCACGACCGTTACCGCCGGCGCGAGCACCGCATCTGAGGCAGGCCAAACCTGCACATGGGCCGTTCATATTCACGCCTATACACTTTGGCAGTTTGGAAAGGAATGCTAAGAAAGATGAGGGGAAAATGGGTAAGACATGTTGCTTAATTTATCGCTTATAATGTCAAGTAGTCGACGTGGGTAATTTTTTTTGCAAAAATCTAAGCGAATTTTCATGGCTATGTTTTATAACTCAGGTCAAAATATCTCTGGGCACGCCACAATTGCGGCGATAAGTCCCCTCTTTGAGGAGTGGCTAAAGAGGCGCCACGCCGTCCTCACCGGACACGGTTGTTTCGGGAGTTTCCTGTTCCGCATAAGGCGGGAGGAAACGCCCGGGTGTCACCACTATGTGGATCGTCCGGAGGACACGGTGGAGCATACGGTGCAGGTCTGCCCGGCTTAGGCGGGGCACCGGCGTGTCCTTGTGGAGGCGATCGGTGGCAGTGATCTCTCGCGTCCGGCCCTGATCCAGGCCATAGTACGGAGCGAGAGGGCGTGGGAAGCCGTCACCTCCTTCTGCGAAGAAGTAATGCTCGCGAAGGAGGAGGCGGAGCGCGTGAGGGAGAGGCAAATTTCGCACCCTTACGCCCCCTAGCCGCCGCAGGAGACGCCCTGGGCGTCGGGAATCGCAGGCCACCGTAGGCGCGGGCTTGCGGACGGTGAGCAATGGATGGCTCGCCGTCCGATAAGGACCAGGCCCGGGTCGACGGCGCGTTGTGTTCCACGCGCGCCTCAAAGAGAGGTCATCACAACTGACAGGACCGATGCCTGCCGGGGTCGCGGGAAGTCCGAAAGGGATACCGTGGCCCCTGGCAATGTACAGGCAACTAAAGGAACAGGGGTGGGTTTTAGTCAGTAAGAGTCTGACATGCCCCCCGCTCCGCCCAGAGCAAGAGAAGATATTTGATAATTTCCAACCCAAAAAAAGGGTCAAAATATTTCACATTAAAATAGAATTCATGGTTACTATCATGTGTCTTAGGTGGTTACACTGGCATATCGTTATAGATGTTATTATAAATCATTTTGGAATTTATTTGAATAATAATAATTACCATTACAGAATACCTATGGGTAGAAGACGACATATGCGAAGTGCAGATGAAGCTCACAAATCCTTTGCCATTTGAGCTCAAAGTTTCAAACATGAGGCTCCTAACATCAGGCGTCGTATTCGAGTCTATCCCCGAGACTATAATCCTTCCCCCAGACTCCCCGACTACAGTCAACCTTCACGGAACACCAAAAGAAGTCGGGGAATTGCAAATACAGGGATACTCGACCCATACATTAGGTGTTAAGTCGAATTGTCGTTTGAAAAACATGCCAACGCCGCACAAATTTCCCGCTTCGTATACCATTGAGGTGATACCTAGTCTCCCTACAATTACTATTGAGACGATCGTAGCGCCCTCTGGTAATGCTAGTATGACGAGCATGGAAAATGTGGGTAGTACCACGAATATTTCTTTATTTAATGGAGAGAGTACCGACTGTTCGATAAAGATTACAAATACCAGCAATGTGGCTATTGAACATCTTGAGTTGGCTATTCAGGTGAGATTTGAACTTTCGTTAATATTTTTTTATGTGAATTCTTTGCATAACATAACGCTAGTAGTTCTCGCTAGTGGTATGCAGAAGTGTATAGTAGACCCTCATATAGCCAGTTATGTCGTAAACCTATACAGGGTCAAATTTAATTAGCTAGCAAAACTCCGTAGACGTGATGGATATCGATGAATATATATACTATAATAATATTATTTTGTTAGTTTGTATGCAGGAGGTAATCTCCGGAACTACCAGTCGGATTCGAAAAAATAATTTTGCATTAGATAGCCCAATTCTTGAGGAAGGTTATAGGCTATGTAAAATCCACTTTCAGGCGGATGAAATCGCGAGCAGAAGCTAGTAAAAAATAAATAAATATGATGAGCTGTTTTAGGGTCATCAACCGAGGCCGAGGAATATCAGTTTTCTTTATATAAACTGAACAGACATGATGAGTATCAATATATAAACATGACAACACAAAAGAAAAAACTCAATTCATACTTCAAGTAGTTAACAACATTACAAGCGGTCGAAAAAAAAACTTTACTTTTTTATTTTGTCGGGTTTACATATCGATACCAGGGATGTTGAGGATCTTCCTGCTTCCGCATCCGGAATAATTAATTCGGATGACAAGATCCGTCGCGTTTGTTATAGTGTATCATTTGTTTCTCATATAGAAGTCATAACGTGTTTAGTTGCGGTTATTGTATAAACATTTCAGTTAAATAAATAAAAAGTGAATTTACAATGACACCACCACCGCAAAGTGACATTTTGAAAAACAAAAACAAGATCCGTATCCGCGGATGTGAAAAAATCTGCATCCACAACATCCCTGATCGATATCCATCACGTCTGCGGAGTTTAGCTAGCTAATTTTTAATTTGACCCAGCAACAGTCGCACTCGCGGCCACTAGACCTACAAACGAGGGTGTCAGTCCACCACAACTTACGTGTTTTCTTATTTACCTTTTAGACTCATCTTCTACTATTTCCTTCCAGTCAAACATGGACAGCCAGCTCCAATCAAAAGTATTTCAATACTCCAACGAGGACATACAGTCCCTCCTACCGATTCCGCCGAACGAAACAGCCACAATAGCTATTAAACTATACGGTGAAGCAGATTTCTTGGACCTGGGCGGGGTAGGGGGGGAAAACCTGTTCCCTCTGAGTCTGAACTCCAACTACCCGTCGAGGGTTGGGTCCCCGGTACCGAATGCTCAGAATTCGCTGCCGACTCAGAGTTCTAACCCGCAAACTTCTTTGAGTAGCGGACTTATTCCAAATAGGACTTCGGGCAGCTTTAGGTAACTATATGCTATTTATTTATTTATTTTGCGCGTGGCTTTGACCGCGTGGAGGTTGGAAGTTATCTCATGGGAATGTACTCTCGGCTTTAAAAATAACCTAAGTCACGGTCTACACCTGCGCGAAATTTCATCGAAATTCGTTCAGCCCGTAGGTCGTAAAATGGTAACAGACATGCAAAATATTATAATATTATAACAGACATGCATGTATGCAAAATATTGTAAAAAAAAAAAGAGTAACTGTGGAGTTTCTTGCCCATTCTTCTCCAAACGAAAACTACCTTTTGGAAGGGGCGACTAGAATCAATTCTATTTTTTGTAAACTTGACGTTCATACGTGCCCTTTATGTGCCTAATTGAAATAAATTGTTTGACTGTGACTTTTGACTTTGAGACAGAGCCCTAGTTGGAATTTTTACCGACTGAATTACGCACCGACCGTGTTCAGCGCTCCGATTGAGCCTTCATCAGTGAACGGCCAATCGGAGCGCCGAACAAGGTCGATGCGTTATGTCGAGATGGTTAAAAGAAACTCACACTAGGGCCTCAAATAGACAGAGTTACTTTCGTATTTATAATATAAGTATTTTCTTACATACGATTAATCTGTTTTCATTGCTAAGAAATTTTCGGTTTATTTTAGATCTAATAACTCACACACAACAAGTTGGTCGGCGCCCATTTCAGTCATGTCTCCATCCAGAGGACGCCAAATAGAAACACAGGTAATGTCTTTATACCATTCATCTTTTATATGGTTTTTTTAGTCAATTCAGTTTTTTTTTTTTTTTTCTTTTTTTTTTAGGGACATTTATAACCGCAATGCGTATGTCAGTCCCATCGTAACCTAAATACATATAACTCATATCTGGGCCATGAACCTAAACAGACTCTTCGCATCATCGCCATTTGGTTGAGCCAAGATTTTATTGAATGTGCCTACTTCAAGTCTGTTCAACCTCAAGACCCTAAACAAATCCTTTCGCCCAGACTCATATCGAACACAGTCCATAAGTGGTAATTCACAGTTATAGACAAAGGTCTACAACACATCCTTTCAACAAATTCACATATCTTGCCAATAGCTTATATAATCAACCTATTATATTCCACTGCGACACAGGCCTCCTCTTTCTGTGAGAGGGTTAGCTGGCTTACCCTTGATAAATGATGATAACTTATATTGATTTATAGCCGATTCCTATAAATTACGGACCGTTATTGGTTGAAATCAAGACTTTTGTATATGTACTTACCAATAATGAAGCAAAGTCCTCATAGTTTTGCATAGTAGACCCTCCCATATAGAAGTAGCTAACACAGGTAAAATTAGTTTACGAATCTATTTATAGGCCCAGTTTGGCAATAAAAAATTCTACCATTGGTAAATAAAACGATTAGTTTTGTTTACAGGAACCGAGCATTAGTAGGATAGTTATAAAATAACACTTTTACGCGGCAAAACTAGGAGTAATGTAACCATAAATCAAATCATAATTATAGTGTTGAGAAGTTTTGCATTTTTCAATAGATCAATTTTAATGATAAAGATGATTTTATTCTGTTTCAGCTAATGATCAGATATTCGGGCGGCGAAGGTAAAGAGATGCACTGCCGTCAGTCGACGCTCCAGATCAATCTAGAGCTACTGCCGAGCGTGTCTATAACACACTGGGACGTTTTGCCGGCTGAAATGTACGTATTAAGTAATACGTGAATCGTAGGCAAGGGCGGATTCATTAGGGGGCACAGGGGCACGTGCACGTGGTTTTAGTCTCAATAGACTGGCCTGAATGCATATCTATCAAGACATTGCATCAATGATGAACGCTGAAGAAGTAGACTACTATATCTTCAGTAGCAGTGGCGTAACTGCTAAGGTTCAAACTGGTGCAGTCAGTTCGTACTCGGGCACGGAGGTCTGCTAAGCCTACAATGCACTGGCCTAGACTCTCAGTCGGCGAGAGGATTTCAGCATAACGTATAATGCTAAAAAGATAGCGCGGTGCGAGGGCCCTCGGGCTTCCAAAGTTTATACAGCTTTCCTCAACTCATGAAAAAAATGTAGCTAATACTATGAATGCTCGAAATAATAACTAACCAAACCAATTCGAGGTGGGATGCTAAAACTATTAAGCTCGCTTCGCTCGCTCTTGCAACTCAAGTTCTCTTTATTCTTAGACTGTACTACCCGATGTCGACAAAGTAACTCATAATTCTGTATCTATGGTCAAAAGAAAATCTTATTCTATCCGACACGCGGTGCTAAAATTGTAGATTTTTTTGTGGTTATTCTTATATGCCATTGAAAAAGAATAAATCCCAAAACAGCATAGTGCTATAAAAAATATGGGAGACACTTATCTGTCTGGCCCATGTGCCTCAACCAGAAATAAATCCTGAATCCGCCCTTCATCGTACGTTTTAGCATAATATTGGGTCATGAAAAGTATGAAAAATAAAGCAACATCTAGCTTTTAGTCGGAAAAGCTTACGTGGATTGTTTTTGGTAACCACCATAAGAAAATGAAATAATACTTCGTTTAGAAGCAAACTGGGCGTATCATACGATTTGAAACGCGTTCGGAGCGAGAACTTTGATTCTAATTTAAAATAAAAAACGGTTTCCGTATAAAAGCGAAGTGACTACCTAAATATATCATGTAATTAAAGCATAATTGAACGATAGTACGTGTGACTCCGGTAACACGAAAACCGATGTTATTTTTATTAATTTGTCTCCCTGTGATGTCTTCCTGTCGGTCGGCTTTCAGTTTTTACCTTTTTTTTTATATCCAGTCCATCCCAGCTATATCTGGTCCTCGACGTGACGAACCTAACATCGGAGGAGATGGACTTCCACTACGCGCCGAGCAAGCACATACTGATCGAGAGCAAGGAGTCGTGTCGTGTGCCAGTGCCTTTAGATCGGTGCCCCTTCAACACTACGCCGAGCAAACCCCTTGATGAAGGTAAATAGTACTACTACTAATTAAAAGCACCAACTTTTTAAGGTGTGGCTACAATTCCTTATGAGTGGGGTTGTTTTAAAATATGGTTTACTGATGATCTTTTCACCACTGAAAATATATCCTGACTGGGTCTGTATAACATAACTTAACAAAACAAAAAAACATCCAATGTAATTAATAAAACGACTGGCCAGTTCTCCGAACCGTATGCCTGGCGCACTGAAGTCAAACGCTGTAAGCAAAAGGGGCGCATCTGAGCAACTAGCGTAAGAGCAGCCATCGTTTTTCCGTTACGAAGAAGAATACATATATTAATTTTTGTGTAGCTCTGTCTCTCTCTCTCTCATACTGAAAGAATAGTATGCCCCAGTGCTATATTTGTCTTGGATGTGTAGCAATTATTATTAATTTCCAGAGATTCATTGCAAGCAACAAACATGTATTATCATTGATTATGGTCACGAAACTCTACATTATACCCCATCAAAATTCCAAGTAACACTCAATTGTGTCCCACTTTATACAGATTAGTACAGATAGTTCACTCCGCAAAATAATTTAAATAAAAAGAGACTCTTGTTACGACACAATAAAGTGCTATTCAAGTCGCACAGCGACTTCTCTTCTTCGTGTGGTTAGTGACTAACCTGGTGTCAGGGTTTTAAACCCGCCCATGGGCCTCTGACTTGGCTTCACATGCCGTCGAGAAATATCTCTCAGGCATGCCGGTTTCCTCACGATGTTTTCCTTCACCGTTTTTAAAGCAAGTGATAATTAAACAATACGTGCTAATTACCTACAGCACAGATAATATAATACTACGTACAGATACCCAATCCCATACAAAGAAATGACACCTCCCTAAGCCCCCCTCCTCCTAAGTCCCTCTGGCTATTGAGCGGGCTATTTTTTTTCCTCAATTTTTTCAACAGATGGCAGCATCAGCGACTCGGTAATTGCCAAAGACTGTAGTTTTATAACGCCACCTAGGAGTCGACTTAGATACTTATGGCGTTGTTTTATTATGGTAGATTCTTTAAATCGCACATGGCACGGTTCGTTCAAGGACAAGTAATAAGAATACAACAACAATATGTCGAGTTGGCGGAATACTTTCATTTCTGTGAGAGTGAGCTAGCAATTTTCACGCTGCTGCGAATGCTTCTTTATGGGTTTTTAGCATTTCAATGCTTAAATCTAGATTTTCTTCTCCTCGTTACCAAATCTACTAACTATTGCCAAAACCCTAAAACTGAAAACACGCCTTCTTCGTCCGAACTCATTATGATAGTAAATGTTTTTAAAAACATCAAATAAAAACCGGCCAAGTGCGTGTCGGACCCCGCACAATAAAGGGTTCCGTAGTTAGGATGAATTTATCCCAAGAACAAACTTAAGTAACTAAACTATCACTAAAATTCCTTACCTTTGGCTATGAGATTAGAGCTATTCTAAAAAAAAAAAGCTCAACATTTAAAAATAATTTTGACACAATTAAAATCGAATTTGACAATCGCGACTGCAAGTAGTACTTGTTTGCCCTACCACAAGATTTTTTTTTAAAGCCGGAGGCGCGTTAGGTGGACTGCCTCGACGTGTTTTATATGGAATTTTTCACTTTTTGTATGGAAAATATGTAAAAATATTACCTACATGTTGAGTTTTAAGAGGTTTATGGGTCATTTAAAGGGGGTCGAAATTTTCATTATTTTTGCGATAGGACGCACCATTTTCGAGATATAAGCAAAAGAAAAAATAAATACAGCACTGTTTTTGCACGTGATGTCGAGATGTTGGTGTGAATTTTGGTTCTTATTTTACCCCACACCTTTTTAATCGCGATTAAAAAATTTCAGGTTTGGTCTGGTTTTTTTTTTTTTTACAATCAAAATATTAGGTGAAAAACGTCGAATTCAGAATAGCAAAATTGCCATTTTCACTAAATTAAAAACTCAGTACTATCTTAGTGCTGTCAAAATATAGTTAAGTTGTGTCACTTTACTCTATTTCAGAATAGGAAATCGTCGTTTGACAGGAATAAATTAACTTTTAGTCTAGTTTAGAGGCATTTGTGACAAGAGAATCGGCACCATTGACAGACAGAATAGCTATCTATTTTTAAAACGTTTTTTGCAATCCTTTTTAGGGTTCTGTACCTCAAAAGGAAAAAACGGAACCTTTATAGGATCACTTGTGTGTGTCTGTCTATCACAGCCAATTTGCTCCGAATCTAATGAACCGATTTAGTTGAAATTTGGTACACATTTAAGTATTTATTTGACCCAAACACGGACGTGCAACGTAACTAAACGAATTTTGAATTTTGGGGTTACATTTGGGGGCAAATAAGAAAATAAAAATAAAAGTTTTGCAAACTGAACCATATGACATTTCAAATGAAAGGACTTGTTATTATTCTGTGGGTTGGAATTGAAGTAAAAGGTTTCATTTATCTTATTTGTTGAAAATACGAGATTTATGAGTTTGAATAGATAAATCAGCATTAAAGAAGGAAGTTTTGATTTTTTCTAATCTTACTTCAGCCAAAATCTGCCATTTATCGCCTTTTAGTGATTGTTAATTTCATAATTGTTACCTATGCTGCCATCTATGATTCTTTTTCAAGACTAATTATAATTTGTTCGAGTTGAGACCCCATGCCTACAGTTATATTCACCTAGAAGTTGCCTCTCTTTCTATTGCGTAACTCTTATAATATCTTCTGACTACGTTGCGTTCACTGAATTGGCCCTGTGCCCTATGTAAAATTTCTACATTTATATCTGTTGTAATTTTTAAGATGTTCATAATAAAGAATATATTTCCTCCATAGAGCTAGTAGAATCCAAGTCAACAAACACAGGCACATCGACCAACAGCCTAGAGCTGATGTGTTCGGAGCACATCACGAACAACATCTCTTTGCGCTGGCATCTGATGCAGTCTGACATTACGGGCCGCGCGTCTGTCAAAGGGATAACGTTGTCGCAAGCTATGATGGATATCGTTAGAATGTCACCTTTGAATTGGGGTAAGTGGGCAATTAGTTATGTTTCCCTCGCAGCGATCGTATTAAGGAGAATGCTACACCCATCATTATGCCGTTGCGAAAAAGAGATGGTGCTATTCGTCCTGTATACCTCTATCTCTCTTGCGGTAGTTGTACTGGAACAATGAAGGCCGAAATACGTCATAATACGGGATTCTCGCAACCCGTAAATTTATTGATTTTGATATTTGGGAGAGGCTTATGTCCAACAGTGGACGGGTTTTGTCTGAGATGTTAATGGTAGTAGAGTAATACCTGGGTACTTGATTGTGGCTGTCGAAGTACAAGAAATAAATTCCGTTTATTACAAGAAATTTCTCAAGTAGGTATTTATTATGATAAACAAACATAGCGGCCGCAAATATTATCTTCCTCGGACAGCTAGTATATGCAGCTAGGTCACGCCACTAACCAGCTAGTATATGCAGCTAGGTCACGCCACTGACTAGCTAGTATATGCAGCTAGGTCACGCCACTGACCAGCTAGTATATGCAGCTAGGTCACGCCACTGACGAGCTAGTATATGCAGCTAGGTCACGCCACTGACCAGCTAGGTCACGCCACTGACCAGCTATTATATGCAGCTAGGTCCCACCACTGACCAGCTCTAGACTCCTGAACGTAGACGAGCAATTTTTCTTATCTCTCGATTCTCGTTATCGATCTGAACCTTTACACTTTTATATTCCCATTCGCAGAAGTAAGCGTGAACAGCCAATGCATCAAGCCGCAAGAAGAATACAACTGTTCGGCCGGCGAGTGCCTTTCCCTCGGCGTGGCAGTCTGGAACCACCTCAGCAGACCGCTGCACAAACTGTGCTTATCTGTGCAGTTCTACCAGGACTACAACAACGGAGTGCTGAGCTACAAGCTTGATAATAGGGTCGCTACTGCAGGGAATAATAAGTAAGTGAACTATGAATGTTAGGCGCCATGTCCACAGGCGAGAAAGTCGTTTCAATAGTCTGGCCGTGCCATCAAATTCAATAGAAACTCTATGAATCAATCTCCACACGGCAATATCATCGCGGAGATCATTTGGAGGGACAGCGTGGCTATAGCTGCGATTCTCTTCTCCGTGGAGATGGCACCTAACTATAAGATTGTGCATTCTGGAAGCAAGCAACGTCGCAAATAGCTGTAATTCATAACCAATATTTCAGTGCACTATTAGAGCGATTGTTGATACTGTTTTCACGGTTTTTATTAACAAATTAATAAACACAGGTAAATATTTGACAGCTATTTGTGACGTTGCCAACTTTTAGAATGTACGCTCTAAAAGACTGATTCGCGAAACTTACTTGATGAGTTTTATAAAAGGTCTAACTTTATACAAAGTCAAAACATTTTTATGAATGAGACCTGATTAGATGCATTAAAAAATTTGCAATTCGTAAATTCAAGTCCTTAATTATCCATGTCAATCTGCCTAGCCTTTTCCAACTATGTTGGGGTCGGCTTCCAGTCTAACCGGATGCCGCTGAATACCAGTATTTTACATGGAGCGACTGCCTATCTGACCTCCACAACCCAGTAACTGGGTAATACGGTAAGACTGGTTGTCAGACTTTCGGGCTTCTGACGACCCGTAACGACTGTCAAAGATCCACGAATGACAGCCGGGACCAACGTCGTAACGTGCTTTCCGAGGCACGGAGGAGTCCCGGTATGTAAAAATGGTCACCCATCCATGGACCAACCCCGGTAAGCGTAGTTTAACCTGATGGATCGACCCGTGCTACTGTTATTACTTAGCCACGAGCTCCTCCTATTTATCCATGTGTAGACTATAATATTAATGAAAAAATACTATATTTAAAGCAATTGTAAGAAACATGATATTAATTTTTGCTATATCTTACTTTCACTTTCAGAGTGGTACTCTCAACTCTACCAGAATCAGCAAAGGCCTACCACGAGTGTACCGTCGTTTTCTTGACCCCTGGCGAATATAAGATTGACATTCAGTGCTCAACCACTGAACCTGTACTGGACGAAATTCCCCTTATCAAGGAAACTGAACACCCATCCATAATACAACCTTGTGCTGGAGAAGTCAGTCACATTTGGCGGTTTATACCACCTGTAGCTATAAGCGTTACTGATTAACTTTAAACTAATTATAATTGGGTTCATCTATTTACACCTCCACCTACCTCTTCGTGGAATTTAGGGGAGATGTTATATTAATTGAATTGGACGTAGGCAAGTCTTGCAACCCACGGCTAAAGATACATTGGTTTGATATCATCATTGACTAGTCGCAAATGCCTATACCAGTCTACTTCTGGCCTCTCTGTTAAGCTTAACCATTTTTTATGTATTAAATCATTCACAACTGCAAAACTGCTGAAATATAGCCAGTGGACGTATACAGGGTGGCAGGGACATCGACGCGAAGCCTGTTACAACGCACAACAACGCAGGGGATTCAGAATCATGTACTGAATCCATGGTAACAGGCGTCGCATCGATTTCCTTGCCACCCTGTATTCCTTCAGTATTATGTTTACGCAACTACATTCAGGTTCATTCAACAATTGTGATTTGTAACGATTGCGCATAACTACGCCACGTCCAATTATACTTATTCAAATTGTTTACTTACTTATTTATGAATATATTATTTACTATATAAAAAACCTCGTTTATTGTCAAAACAAAATATAAAGTTTCTATTATTTCAAGTTGGTATTTTATTATTTGAATTTTATCATCTAAACTACTATTATAAAGAAAAAAGATTATTTTTTTTGTACGTTTGTTTGTAATGAATAAACTCAAAAACTACTGGGCCGATTGTAAAAAGTATTTCACTAGTAGAATGCTACTGACTAACATAGGTTATAATTTATAAAGATATCACACGCGGGTGAAGCCGCTGGCGGATGCTAGTTACTTATACGAGGGTGACACTGAAAGTTCTTAGAAAATCAAAAACTGAACAAACTAGTAAGTTATTCGTTTTATTATATCTTTTCAAAATAGTGTCCATTAACATCAACTTGAAGACCAGCTCCAAATTCACGACAGCATCTCCCTCGCGGTAGTGGCGGTGACGAGACACAGTCAGTTGCGTCTATTACTCCGATGACGCCGACGACGCAAACGGCCCGATTTGCAAAGAGGGCGCTGGATGCACCGTGCCTCCTCCCGAGCCAGCGCTCGAGTACCGGCCGGACCGCCTCGATGATGTCGAGGCTGGCGGTAGGGCGTGAAAGCGTATCCCGCCATTCCGCCACCAGGACCTCGCGAAGCTGAGACCCATGCAGCTCCATGTGTCGCTGCATCGGCCGCTCGCCCCACGCCCTCGCTTCCTCGCGCCACCGATACGATGACGCGAGTACTTTCGCCTCGAGGTCCCAGGGCGGGGATCCGGCCAGTGCACACAAGCCGCCTCGTAGGAGATCGTGCGTACAAGGCTGGCCACATACACGACGTACGGTTTCCTGACATGGATTCCTGATCACAGAACATATTATACTCTAGTTCCTGATTCGGAATTCCGTGAGACTAGCTCCGACGTTCGATTTTTTGTTATTAGGAATTTACACTGCCAGTAGGTAGAGATCATAGATATAAGAAAGAAGGAGATATGCCCGGTAGTTTAAGGACGCGTTTGCAAAATTGATAGGTATAGAATCGAACTATTACATTGACACTGGTCACACACACAAGTGTACACACGGTTAGCTGCGGGAATAGTAGTGAAGTGAACTAATTTTGATACTTTGGAAAATTGTTTCTTTTTTTCTTATTTCTATATAATACATTGGTACCTACAAAAAATGTTTCGTACCGTTTTTTATATTTTTACTAACCTTCGGACTTGATGGAGTGACCTGAAGGTGTACTTCGGTGACTGCAACTGGAACTTCTGGACGAGTAGAATTAGGTGTGCCAAGTTTGGGCTCGTTTTGTTAGTTATTTTTTATTTATTTATTTAAATGCCTTAAAACTACCATTACAGGTCTTAGCCTAATGCGATAGCCAAGTCAAACACACCAAATTTAAATTTAAATTTAAATACAAACAAAAACTTAGTCATAAAGATTAATATTGTTTATAACATAATGTAAACAATAGTACTTTTGCGAATTCACCCCACTGACATGTAAATATATCAATTTCAACTTGCATATAATTGATTGTGCGAATTGCTCGAGTTAGAGGGGTTTTGGCGAGCAAGTTGGTCCTGGCTGGTGGTACGACCAGCAGTGGCGGGGGCCGTCGCCTCCACACATAACGGTCGGGTACGTACAAGTGCAACCGCTGCAGCACTCTCGAGTTGTGCTCTATGCCTCGGAGCAGTTTCACCATATACGACACCAGCACAAATTCCCGTCGCACCCCGAGTTGATTGTACCCCACCATACCCAGTACGAACAGAGTGGGGTACATCAAAGGGTAAAATGGGTATACCCCATAAAGTTTCTTGTACAGGTGGCGCGTGAACTTGTTCTGGACTCGCTCCAACATCACTGATTACTTAGCCTCATGTGGAGCCCATATGACAGCACTATGTTGCAGATGACTCCTGACTAATGCGTCATACAGGACTCTTGATAGCTGTGATGCTAGTAAAGTCTCGCGTCTGCCTCAGAACAAAACCCAAGTTTCTAAATGCCTTTTTGCAGTGATATGGAGCTAAGTGCACATTCGTCACATACTCAAACAAATATTTAGAAAATAAAGAATTGATAACGTTTAATTTATTGTTTTAATAATCACTGAAGTACACCTTCAGGTCACTCCATCAAGTCCAGAGGTAAGGTCTCATCATAACTAACAAAATGAGCCCAAACTGGGTACACCTAGTTCTACTCGTCGAGGAGTTCCAGTAGCAGTCACCGAAGTACACCTCCAGGTCACTCCATCAAGTCCGGAGGTAAGGTCTCATCATAACTAATAAAACGAACCCAAACTCGGTACACCTAGTTCTACTCGTCGAGGAGTTCCAGTAGCAGTCACGGAAGTACACCTCCAAGTCACTCCATCAAGTCCGGAGGTAAGGTCTCATCATAACTAACAAAACGAGCCTAAACTCGGCACACCTAGTTCTACTCGTCGAGGAGTTCCAGTAGCAGTCACCGAAGTTCACCTTAAGGTCACTCCATCAAGTCCGGAGGTAAGTTCTCATCATAACTAAGAAAATGAGCCCAAACTCGGCACACCTAGTTCTACTCGTCGAGGAGTTCCAGTAGCAGTCACCTGAGTACATCTGCAGGTCATTCCATCAAGTCCCAGTTGAATAGGCATTTATAAACCGTACTTACTTTTACCGAAATAAAATTATTATTATTAGAAAAATCTGTAAATGAATACAAAATTATCTTACCATATCAAGTATCTTTTTCCACACGAGCCGCTGCAAACAGGCAACACAGGGTCCACTCACGACAGCGGTCAAGCGCGGACTGAGGTTTCCGTCGAAATATTTGTGCAATAAATCAAAACAGACCAAAAATAAAATAACCCTTAATGCAATCGATTAAGATTCATCCGTTATAGCAAAATATGTGAAAAAGTTAGTTTCGGTTTTAATTTTTTTTTGCGGCTATTTGTGACATTTTGAAACATTTTTTTTCCAAGGTTTTGAATTGAATATGTCTGCCTACTAATAGTATTTTTAGAAATCTTAAAATATATTGTTATTAGAACAAACAAATTACCTAAACTCAACCGGGTATCGTTAATTTTGTGGAAAAAGGCAACGGAAGATCGTTTTTAATTATAAAAAACTATAATTTTGAACAAAAAAGTTCCTATCATTTGAAGATGAAGAACTAACCTATATGTGGTAGTTATTAGTTATATTTAATTCGGTTTAGTTTTGTCACAAAATTTACTGAAAAACAGCATAATTTTGTCCGATTTGCAAACGCGCCCTTAAAATGTATCGAAACCCAATGTCTTCAATTTATCCCTACTACCGAGCCGACCGAGCCTACAACTACACATGCGATCAGTAAACCCAATAAACACGAGGTCCCGCTCACACTTGCAATTTACAAATCAAAACGTACTACATAATCAATTATAAACCTTATCTCATCAAACACAGCGTGCATTTACCATGCACCGTACAACTCACTCACACGAATACATCGATCGCTATCGTTGTGCTATGCAAAAGCCATTTATTTTACATATACGCTAGTGATTGACTAAATCGGAAAGTTATCGATTCTCCCATTTATTATTGTACTAAAATTTTGGAAGTTCCTGAAAAAATTATAAATAAAAAACGATATACATATAATAAGATGATATAAATAAACAATACTTAGCTAATAAATATATATATCAAGCAATTAAAAAAAAACACATTATGAGAAAATTTAAATGAGTATAAAACAAGATTTCACATCGGTCTTCTAACCAGGCTATAACTGTTAACAAATTGAAGAATAAACTTTAATAGTAATATAAATTCATACGACAATCGACATTGTTGTCGATAGCCTACGTTAGTGGATCTGCACAACCACATCACTAACTCGTCGCAAGACAGCGGACGTACCACACGATGCAACCGGATAAAGAACGTATCGTTTTGTGATTTTTACATTGCTTGTCCAGTTACTTACCGACATACTTTGGTAGTGGTAAAGGAGCAATGTATTTACTACAATAATAGTACAGTCGCTGTGATATATGAAAACAAAAATACAGTAGTAAAGGCAAGAAATATTTTACGATTTGTTGTTTTTCATGATTTTCAACACATATATAGTAAAATACTTGTGCTGATATATGAAAAGTCGTTCTATGATTTATTAAGTTTCTAGTTTAGCTTCGATTTTTACAAGAAACCACTGAACAACACGGTATTCTTAAATGTTACCACGAACGCGTTCGAAAGTGCACTAGTTAGGGGAGACGGCCATTTGCCTGAGGCATGAGCATTCTGATCACGACGCGCGGACACAGACACGCCCCCATGCCACTTCTCCTGTTATTTATATTTCTATGGTAGAGGTAGTAGGCACATATCAACATGGACAACAACGAATTGATTGCTATTGCAGTTTTATTTAATACTTTATTGTACTTACACCACAAAAATAAATAACCTAAAAATAAATCAATCACTACAAAACTGCACTTAGCGATAAACTAGAAAAAAAGGAAATGTTATGTTATTGGATACACTCACTAAATACAAATGGAATAAAAGAGTAATCTAGACCAAAGAGTAAAGTAACTATATAGAGAATCTAGACGTCCACTCGATACAGCACCGGCACGCCGCTACGAAAATTTCCTTTCGTGTGCGGCGGCGGAGCAAAAATGTATGCGTGCGAGCGCTGCGTCGGGTTTTTTTTCCGTTCGGAAAATGTATACAAACGTGTGCGCCTAGTTGAAAATTTTGTTTAAGGCAAGCATTCACGTCTCCGAATCAGGAATCCTGATTAGCAAACCGTACACATACATAATGTGACCAGCCTAAATCGAAAATGACAGCTGCTTTTATAGACACGTTCCATCTCCACTATTAATTTTGCCATTATGAGCATAACTTTTTCGTCTGCCTTGTATTTTTTATATAAAATCTGCGAAAGTTAATTATATTATGCTAAAAATATGCGCAGCTGCTATAGTTAAGGAATAAAATTAAACCAAGCAGTTGATTTTGTTTGTGATTGTCAATTAATGATTGTGAATTGTGTTCCCAAGAAACATTTACTCCACACGATTTTCAATAAACTCCAAACCATTCGCAAAATCCATTGCCGTCGCTGCTCCGTATTGTTAACGCAAGTCCTACACGACAACAATGTCTGCAGTTTCAGCTACTCACTGTGTTATTGAAAACTGCCGCACAACTATACTAAACAAACCGCCGGGAGTTTCTTTGCATCCGTAAGTTTCATTTCTCTATGATGTTTATTTATTGAAGTGCATTACCAACTAGGAAAGTTTTCCAGGCAATCAAATGGCAGCCACATTGCCTGCACTCTTCATAATAAGTATATCGTTTTGTTCCTCACGAGTCTCGTAGATGTAGGCGGCCAGCTGGTTTCCTGATTTTATCATATTTTGTAAGTTGAACCTGATTAAGTATCAATCCTAACAACTATTTCTATATTTACAGATGTCCAGCAAGCAATGACATGCGGAAACGATGGCTGAGATTGTTAAAAAATAAGTGTTCTATGCTTGATTGGTACAAAAGCCAAATATGCTCGAAACATTTTGAGTCGAAATATTTTGATTCGCAAAGAAAACTGACGATTAATGCGATACCAACAATATTTGCACCACCTAATTACTCTAAAATTGCACCCAAACCCCCTGTAAAAGTAAGTTTTATTTAAATAAAGTTTGTTTATGAATTTCCCTTTTACATAGGACTGAAACATTGCTGGCGAAATGTGGGTCACAATATACTTATTGTTACAAGTACACCTCTGCCTAACCCTTCAGGGAATGTGGGTGTGGTGTGATGTTATGTTATTATGAATTTCAGAGAAGCATAATTAGGATACTATTCAGTCATTAATAGCTGGTTTTGATGTTATTGTGCCAGTTTTTAAACCTCTATTATAATGCTATCGAAAATTCACACATAACTTGCACCTGTTACCAGTATAATGTACTTAGTTATGGATCAACAAGGGTCACACTTCTACTTACCAAAACTTACTTATTTTAAAAGTAATGTATCAAACATTACTTTAAAAATAAGTACAAACATTGATTAATATGAATAATTGGCAAAAATATAGCAGGTATATAGATTTATTACATACAAAACTTAAGTGTTATCTTCTCATCTTCTTTTCGTGTGGTTAGTGACTAACATGGTGTCACAGTTTTAAAGCCGCCCATGGGCCTCTGACTTGGCTTCACATGCCGTCGAGAAATATCTCTCAGGCATGCCAGTTTCCTCACGATGTTTTCCTTCACCGTTTTTTAAGCAAGTGATAATTATACAATACACACATGAATCGGAAAAGTCAGAGATGCGTGCCTTGGGTTCGAACTCGAGACCTATGACTTAACCTACCCTACCTGACTTGACCTATTATAATATTGCTATGTTTAGTCACAGAATAAATACTCGAAGCTTGACTCGGCACAATTGCCACCAAGCAAATCAACAACCCAACCCAACCCTGCAAACATGCAAGGGAACAAAAAGGAGTCTGTCAACAAAAAAACTGGGTTTGTCTCCCGTGTCCCATGGACCTATGAGACAGAACCACGCCATGTAAGTTGACAATATGCTCCATACTTATGAATGTTCCGTTTTTACCCATAGAATGAGTGTAGATTGTAGTGGTTACCATTATAAGACTTACAAAACATTGAATGAGTACATTACCTGTATGTTCTAACCAGTAATTAGCAAAATTCTTGACTGTTTTTTTATTTTGCTTCCATGTTTGTCATTCAGTTCCTTACTCAAATTAATTTTGTATCGTTTTGATGTTGCATGGAGCATAATGTGTGTAGCAGAAGTTGTAGTGTTAAGTTAGTTAACCAAACAAATGTAGAACTTCTTTATATATTTATTCTGTGTTTTAGTTTTTATGTGAATACTATAATTACTATAGGCTTGGTTTTTGTGTATACTACTGCAATAATTATATTTTTCAAGCCAATAACATTGAGATGAGTTATTTTGTTCTCAGGGCATGGAGCCAGCAAGATCTAAAGTGGACAGGTTGCTAAACAAGCTGACACAAGCTGAACTTACTGCTAATATAAAAGCCAGCATGAGTAAAATGAAGGAACCTATTGACTTGGATGCATTTGTCACTGATGACCTCAGGTGCCGCCAAGATGCACCTAAAGAAGCTGTTCTATGGCTCATGGTTAAAAAACAGGACCATTTAAATAACAGACTTATGGAACTGGTGGTTCAAACCAAGAAGCATGTGGAAATCCTCAGTAATAATTCAGAGGAATCTAAGATTTCTAAAAGAGATAATGAACAAACTATTGAGTCTCTCAAGTATATAGTAAAATGTCTTCAAGAGAAACATGCCACACTTGAAGAACAGATTGAAATTTTGACTTCGGTTGAATCTAGATAGTGTAATAAATTCTTAGGACAGATTGCAGCAAAAATTTTGCAAGGAAACAAATGCTAAGGTTACAGTTTATTTTATTTTATGTAAGCATAATGTTTTCAACTGCCGAATTAAATAAAACGGGTGTTTAAATATATTCCTTTTATTAAAGTAATAAATCGAGTTGCCTTAAAATTATGAATAAAATATATTCGATATTGTGATTGAACACATACAGTCTCATTTGTTCAGAGGATCATGATTATTAAAATATAATTAAAATTGACAATAAATAAATACTTTGCTAATTATTATCTAACTCACTATTTACGTTTCAATTGTTTTTCCAATATTTCCCTTAATTTTAATTTCTTATTTGTTTTATCTGTCAATGGTCTGCCAAGAGGAACTATTTCCATTTGTTGCAAACGCCGCCTAAAGCGCTGGTAGAATTCTAAAACGTTAGGATCAGCCCACACATGGCGCGAGTCGAAGTCTAGGACCCTTAGTGTGTCTAGACTTTGTGCTCTGCTCAAGGCCACATATGCTTGACCAGCCTCAAATATTTTTGATAAAGACATTTCAACACAGTCCAATGTCAAACCTTGAGATTTGTGTATAGAAAATGCCCAAGCCAGATTCAAAGGGACTTGTCTGCGACACAACAAAGACCCATTCGAATTCTTAACATACCAACGTTCAGATCTTGCTGTGTACTCTTTTCTATTCTTAAATCTTACAACAGGAAAGCCTTCCTCAAATCTTACAACTACTCCCCTTGCCCCATTTACTAAGCCAGCATTAACATTAATATTTTTCAACAGCATCACTTGAGCACCTACTTTCAGTAACAGTTTGGAAGGAGCAATAGTTTGCATATCAAGTTGTTTGGTGGCATTATCACTGTCTTGTGAGGAGAATATTTTCTCTTCACCATCCAAGTCACCTAGCTTTGATTCATTTATCATTTTTGAGTCATTTGTGTGAGAGCACAACCTTGTTGCTAGAATACCGTCACTCTCAATCTTCTGCCGAGATGTGCCAGTGAGGCGCTCACTGATTTCTTTGGTGACTCTGCCAATTCTTATGCTGTTGAGAATAGAAATGAATTCTGAATCATTTTGCCGATGAACTTGCTTGAGTTCAAAACACAGTTCAATGCATTTATCCCAGCAAGGTGACTGGAAGCAGAACCTCTTCCCTGTCTTGCTTTTATCCATAACTGGTGGTAATTGCAGAAAATCTCCACATAGTATAAGTTGTATTCCTCCGAAGGGTTTGTCGTTTCTCCTCACATATCTTGCAACTGCTTCCAATTTCTGTAATGGAAAATGGTGAAAATGTTCATTCACATGAAAGGTTTCGAATGTTCTGTCTGAATGCACCATGATGTGGTTGCAGTTAGATTACAAGATTATTGACAAGGATAAAGTTGCATAGTAAAGCAGGGATAACCAACAAACAGATAAAAGAAGAAAAACAAGAAATATACCTCAAAGAAACCTCCGTCCACCATTGATATTTCATCTATTATCAGGTGTTTACATTTTCTCCATTTCTGTGCCACCAATGGTATTTTCATGGCTCTTTCACAAAGATGTTCTAAGGTTCCACTCCCGTCTCCAATGCCAGCAAATGCATGAAGGGTTGTACCACCTGCATGAAAAGAGAATAAAGTAGTAGTATTTGATTTTATCTGATTTCATTTGACTTTATATGATTTCCATTTAACCGATCAAGGACCTATGGGTTAGGCAATGGGTGTTATTTACTTGAAATAATTGAATTTATTATTATTATTGTAGTCAACAACAAAAGTAGGTAACACAACTAAGAAGAAATTTTGAATGAAAACTTGTTAATTTTTACTTGTTTGTCATTATTATTGAAGAGTATAGATAGATAATAGTTTGAAGAAAAATTCTAAATTAATAATGAGGTCAATGCTCAGCTAACTAGAACAATACAATACAAAATATCATTTTACTCTAACCACTTACCAACATGGCAAGCAGCAACACCAGTTGAGGCAGTAGCTACAGTGACATCAGGGGGCAAAGCTGCCACAATCCTCTTCAGTAAGAAACTCTTTCCTGTCCCAGCTGACCCAGTAAAGAATATGTTCTTCCCTCCAAGACAAGCCTCTAATACTCTCTGCTGCTCAGGGTTCAACAAACTAGTATTTGTCAATGGTGATGGAGAATATAACTTCTTTGGTGCTGGACCGCGCGCACTCTCATCCATTTTACGCTTCTTTGATGGCGGTGAAGGGGTTGTCAAAGTAGATTTAGGGATATTCTTCTTAGCATTTTTAAGATCGGCTACTGTGACTGGACTTATTTCTTCAAAAGCCTGAGCTTTGCCACTCAATAATTTAGACCTCATGGTTTGCTTTGAAGGTGTAGTATTACTACTGGCTTGATCTTTGTCTCCTGTCATTTTAACGAATATTGTTCTCAAAAACCCCACGAGATTAGTCGGTGGCGCGTTCGACATGAACAAAGTGCAACCAGCATCTTGAAACTTTACGCTCGCCTTTCCTTCTGCCATGAACTTTTTAAACACATTTAAACCTTTTAATGCAAACCTTATAGCGGCGTGCTTCTCACTTGTAATCTCCATAAACATTTCACGGAATTCGTTTCGTATCAAGCGAAGTGAAGCTGTCTTGTAATTAACTTTCCTTGTAATAGATCCCTGTGTCATCCATTCTAGAGTCACCGCACAAGATAAAAACGAATCTCCACCTTCCATTTTCACTTTGGCTTTACTTTTAATTCATGAAAATAATATTGATACGAAAGGCGCGTAACGTAAAAGTTCATACACAGACAGAGTGACAGTGGTGACACTTGACAGTCATCACGTACGACAACAGAGCCGACAGCGCTTGACAGAGACTAGCCAGAGTAAAGTCTCTGGCTAGTCTCTGTCAAGCGCTGTCGGCTTCTACAAACAAAAAAACTTCAAAAAACTTCTACAAAGTCAATGACCGATTGACATAAATCCCATAATCGGGATTCTAGTCTTTTGACTTTCATCCAAAAAGTTGGCAACGCAATTTGCGACGTTGCCTACTTTTTGTATAAACGCGCCGGTCCACCGCCAGCTAAACTAAGTTAATTTAGTTTAGCTCGCCGGTTTTTCATACATGTGCCTCCACCCACACGTATGAAAAACTGGTGAGTTAACTAAATAATTTTTCGTGAAGAAAAATGTTTCGTTCGTATTTGTGTCGTTGTCCTCTTTTCTTCCTCAGCAGCTGAAGTTCAGCTGCTGAATTATGCCAAATACTCGAACAACAGCCACGCATATCTTCAAGTCTGACATAAGATGAACATGTCGAAAACAGAGCTGGTGACGAACAACACCGAACGCAACGTAGAAATTGCGGGTGTGGAGGTTGAGTATGTCCAAGCATAAGTAGGTTTATTTACCGCGGCCAAATAGTATCCTTTCAGGCAAGACAGGACAAAAAAGTTGCTCAACGCACAGAAACTACCTGGAAGAACTATTGGTCGATGAAAAATCTCATGAAAGGACCACTCCGCTTTCACTAAAACGTAAGCTCATGAACATGTGCATTCTTCTCACCGTCACCTACGGAGCGAAAACATGGTATCTTCATCAATTCTTCAAAGCGTCAATAGTCCGCATTTGCCTGAGTCTACCAACGGGCTATCGAACGAAGCATACTAGGTGTCAAACTCTCAGACCGATCGCATTAGGAACTCTATACTTCGTTCCGAAACACAAATGGCCCGGTGGCCCCACACTTAGAATTGGGATGGCCACATCTGTCGCATGTCGGAGCAGCAATACGCAAAAATCGACCACTCAGTGGATCCCAAATAACAGGAAACGACTACGCGGCAGGCCTAGAAAGAAATGGCGGGATGAGCTGGACTCCTTCTTAGAGGATTGGCCCGCAATCGCAGTAGACCGGGAAAAGTGGAAAGAGGGAAGGGAGAACTAAGAGTCCTTTGCCCTGCAGTGGGAGCAATATTTGTATATATATTTATTATATATATTTACTTATATATTTGTAATCACGTTCTTGAAAACCTCTAACTATTACTAATGAAAGTTACAATAAAGGGGTTAACGGGGGCGAAAAATCGATCTAGCTAGGTCTCATATCTGGGAAAATTCGTTTTCTCCGTATTTTCACCCGAGTAGAACTCGGTCGCCCAAAGTTTAGAACAAGATGGCTACTTTAGATTATCATGGCATGGCAGCATGGAATTAGTAAGTACGAATTATCATGGCTGCTTGGAATTAGTAAGTACCTACTACCATGGCTGCTTGGAATTAGTACGTACCTACTAGCATGGCATTAGTATGAACTAACCTGTACTATTAAATGAGCATTCTCTATTTTTACCAGAGCAGAGCTCGGTCGCCCAGGCATTAATAATAATAACGAATAATTCTTTATAAAAAAAAAAAAAATAACACTAGGAGTAGGTAATGCAATTTTTTATTGAACACAGTTATTTATGTTCAATTTGGGGGAGAGCGGAAACCAGAGGCGGCGTAAGGCGTGGGCGACGTGGGCCACCGTCTACGGCCTCGCGGTCTGAGGGGCCTCGCACCTCGAAGGTTTATGAATTACTAAGCCGTATATGCGACGAAAAATTTTTACTCATCATAACACGATAAATATATTGTTATTTAGTCTAGCAACATTTGCTGGCGTTGCGTTGCTATCCCGGGGAATCCCCGCCGGCCAGAGGTGAGGATTTCCCATTCTGTTCGTTTACGTTACTTTCACGTTTTTCAACGGCTAGAAAGAAAGCCAATCAAAGTATCGTACGCAGTGTTACGCCGTTCATATGTGTGCGATATTATTTTGTATTTTTGTCAGTATTTGATGTAAGAGTAAGTGCGGCTGTTTGAAAACGATTAATTAAACTTACTTATTAAATATATAGGTATGTTATTGATCAGCCCGTTACATTGAACTAAACTTAATAAAAAACTGGCCAAGTGCGTTTCGGACCACACATAATGAAGGGTTCCGTAGTTGCGATGAATTTATCCCAAGAACAAACTTAACATTGTAGTGGAAGACCATGTCATACATTCCAATGAAAAAGCCTAGATACTTAGCGGTGATAGTTTTCCTTTTAACTTCGTCTATACTACATCGTCGTGAATTTTTTCACATATTCAAAAACTATCATTTGACTTTTTTATTTTTTGCTGAATGGGCCTGCTCTTGGCCTCGGTCTCGCCAGGTGGAAAGCAATGGATGAGGTTTATGATGGATCGAGCGTGCCCAGAAGATGCCTGTTCACTCTTGCTTTGAAGGCAGGCGTGTTGTATGTGGCAGGGAACACAGACTTTGGCAGAGAGTTCCACACTTTGGCTGTGCGCATAATAAATGTAGAGGAGAAGCGCTGAGTACGACTTTTGTAAAAATATTCTGATTGAAAAGAGTGTCCGTGGAGTTTCTTGCCCGTTCTTCTCCATAGGAACCTACTACGCGTTGGAATGGGCAACTAGCTTCATATTTCTGACTGACCGACCCCTTGACAATTCAAAAGTACCTGTAATTGGTTTATTTGAAATAAATGCTTTGAGTTTGAGTGTGAGTTTGAGTTTGACTGGACGGGATATCAACCAAGTGCGGATGGTACCGTTCAGTACGCCTGGTAGTCCAGTAATAAAAGAGCGATGGTGCAATTAGGTCGTGGTGCTCCTGCGCATACTCTCCAAAGTACAGTCGGTAGAAGTCCGACACGCAAGCAACATTACGCCAATGAGCCAGGCTGTCACCAACGTTTCGTAGCCTATAAGCCTTTTTGCTCTGCGTTCCACAGAGTCAAGTGCAGCATGTTTGTATTTTGCTAAGCCATCCCATAAGTGGTTGCAATACTCCATACAGGACCGGATCTGTGCTTTGTACAAACTTAAAAGCTTTCCAGATGTGAAGTATCGCCTTACCTTATTTAGGATGCCCAGTTTCCTTGCTGCAGTCTGTGCTTTTGAGCTGAAGTTTAGATCAGACGTCAACTCCATGTCCAAAAGCTCTAGGCGGTCGGTAACTGGTACAGATGCACCTCGGAAAGTAGGAGATAACTGAAACTGGCTCCTTTTAGCAGTGCAAAGACATACCTGTGTTTTCAGAGCATCGAATTTGACCAAATTGTCATCGCTCCACTGGGAAACGAGATTTTAGGTCAAATTCATTCGCTCCACCATGGCGTCTCTAAGAGTTACCTACTGTTTCATCTTTGCTGGCTCTTGTACTGGACAGGTATCTTTCTGAGACTATGCTGTCATCTGCTTACACAATAGCACCAATCCGTAGCAGGTCGTTGATGTGCAGCAGAAATAGAATCGCAGAAAAAACTGGCTGGCACAGGGACACTTGGCTCTAACAAAAATTAGTACATAAAGCATAATATTACGCAAACGGATCCCTGAATCGAAAAATAGTTTTCACAGACACGCAATATTTTGAACGACCTATCCTATATCTCGACCTATAGGTACCTAAAAATGTTAGTCTGAACTGTTTTTAATTCGTTTTCTTGCGCCACCAGAGGTCCTCGCAAAATGTACCTCGTCCACACCAAATTTAGATCTTGCCCCACCACTGGCGGAAACAATAGACTTATGATAATTAAAATATGAGACATAAATAAACCTACTTGTGATTTCAAAGTAGATATATAAAAATCGTAAAAAAAGGGGAATGTTAACAAAACTTGTTTTTGTGTAAACATCTTGTAAACATGCTCGTTTTATTGTAAGTAAACCAAATTCTTATAGGTTTTATATGAACCAATAGAAAATATACAGATTACGAAACAGTTACAGTTATCAGTTTTTTATGGGGTTAACAGTAAAAAAGCGAGGGTTTAAACGCATGTGATTCGAAAAGGTATCAAGGTCGTTTCTGACGGCCAACTCTAGCACCATGCGCGCTCATTGATCAAATCAAACAGCGTGCGCTTCCCCCACTTCCTGTAATACACTTCCGTCCCTTTTCACGAAATCACTCCCACAGATTTTCCACTCCACAGATTGCAGGAAAGCGAGAGGAAAGATGTTACAGCAAGAACCGAAAAAACCCGATTCGAGGTATTAAAAATTTATAAGTAGTCCAGTAATCCCAAAATAAGTTCTAGTTCTGACTTTCCGACTGATGATTACTTCGCTTTTCTGGGTTGAGCAAATGTTTGTCAATAGTTTCTCCGTAGCAGTCCGGAGTCTGTATGCCCGGTTATTTCTAAGCGATAGATTCTCCTATTATCTACATGAGACATTATTGCGAAATGTGGGGTACGCCTTACACCTCTGCCTATTCCTTTTAAAGAAAGAGTTATGTTATGTTTTCAATTCGACTCCCGAATGTGCCCATATGTCGTGTTTACCTACAGAATTAATTAATTTCACATTTAACTCAACAAGACAAGCTGTCATTAAATTAGACGTTATTTTTCGATCGTAAACGTTGAAAAGATAAACAAATTGTTCAGAACCTATAGAATAAACATGTCAGAATTGTAATAAATAATTCTGTTCATCAATTTATACTAGCTTCGCAAAGCGGTTTCACCTGCATAAGTCTCGATCCCGTGGAAATATCGGGAATAGTATCCTATTTCCTAACTAACCCAGGTCATGGTCTACCCATGTGCCAAATTTCATCCAAATCCATTCTGCCGTTTTTAGCGTGAAAGCGTAACAAACAAACATAAAAAAATCAAATCTTTTTTCTTTATAATATTATTATTTTGGTGTTAAAAAATTAACTTTAGTAAAAAGAGGTGCTTTAGACCATCGAACTGAATACCATTTACTATGGGACTATTTTAGAAATCGCGGGGAAAAAATCAGCTATTTCATAGTAAAGGTAGAAGTAACATTAAAATAATACTGCTTTAGAGGCGGTGATAGGCCCCCTGAATAATGACGTACCTACTCAGACGGATACGCGACTTGATTGATAGCGTGACTATGTAATTACCTAATTGTTTCAGTCAGTCACGTATTTCAATCATGCATGCCTAGCACGCTCTTTTCTAATAATTTCCTTCTACTAAATAGGTATACCCAATATCAGTAGATTTACAGGGTTTAGTGACCTGCATCCGTCAAGGGGTGATTGTACCCGTCAAAGGTACCTGAGGTACACACGGCTACACATCAAGCTATACGTACATTGCCAGTTTATGCTGATCTCGCATTTTATAGGATTTCCGTACAATGCGACGTCAGCTTATACTGGAAATGTATAGCTTGATGTGTAGCCGTGTGTACCTTACTACGTATACAACTTTCGGTGATTCGTAAAAAGAAAAAAAACTTTTCATACTTACATGAATCTAAATAATCTGTCTGTCTACTGTTGTATTGAATTTGTTTTGTTTTTTCACGAATCGGTTATGTTTCATGGTGAAAGTTGTTTAGTATGACGGGTGGAATCACACCCTATTTTTTTTCATCAAATGACTTCTCCCGCTCTGGGCAGAGCGAGAGGGTGTGTCAGACTTTTACTGACTAAAACCCACCCATGTTCCTTCCGTTGCCTGTGTGCCGGGGCCGCGATATCCCTTTCGGAGAAACCCGCAGCCCCAGCAGGTGGAATCACCCCATTGATCGATGAATGTGTTTAAATCGCCTACCTGTAGGTATATGAAAAGAAAATTGTTTTAAATTCCTCATTATAAAAAATATTCCTTTTTTAGGGTTCCCTACTAAACAAGGAACCCTTATAGTTTCGCCATGTCCGTCTGTCTGTCTGTCCGCGACTTAGCTCAGAGACGGTTAGTACTAGAAAGCTGTAATTTGGCGTATGTATACATATTAATCATGCCGACAAAGTGGTAAAATAAAAACAAGAAAAACAATTTTTTTTTAGGTTACCTCCCCTGCACATAAAGTGGGGATGCTTTTTTTTTCCTCATCTACCCCATGTTTGGGGGTATCGTTAGAAATTTCTTTCAAAAATATTGTGAGTATGTCAAAACCATTTTTGGATTCAGGGATCCGTTTGCGAAATATTAAGCTTTTAACTGAAATTTTTTGTTAGGTGTCCCCCCCCCCCTATCCTAGCTAAATGGTTGTACTTGGACTTGTGAAAAAATTTACAGTAGTAGTATATATGTATAACGAAATTAAAAGGAAAACTATGAGAGCTCAGTAGGCTGTACAGGTTAACGAGAAATAATCAACCAACTTAAATTTGCAGTTTGATACATTCCGTATGGGAGAACACGTTTTTCAACTACAATGTTAAGTTTCTTATTGGGATAAATTCATCCCAACTACGGAACCCTTCATTGTGCGTGGTCCGACACGCACTTGGCCGTTTTTTTTTACTAATTACGGTATGTATTCAAAGTAGGTATTTATTAGTGTGATTTTTGATGATACAGTAGGTCTTATAATTAGGTTATGGTAACTGAAAAACTAGCCATTAGGGCATACACTATTTAACTCTACAAGAATTTAAAATCGATATTACATTTACATACAAATTAACAAAAAATTCTATATTAAGAATACCTACACTCAATTTTTATAATAAACTTTTAGAATACAATTAATCATTAAGTATAAAAATATTCAGAACACAATAAATTATTAAGTAAAGTTTTTGAATTTTCAAGCGTAAATAAATAATTATCATGTATTTTATATCATTTTGTCAAGAAGGAATTCGTCAGTGTAGGTATAAGAATTTTTCAAATAAAAAAATATTTAGTCTCCGTTTAAATTGTGTCAAATTTATATCTTTTTAATATTTCGGAGCCATGCAGAGGATGCTTTTGTGCATACTGGCGGTCTTTTAGGCTCTTAGACAAAATTCTTACTAGGTACGGTAGGCTAGGTAGGTACTATCTAATCCACTAATCTAGAAACCTACCTAGTGTAAGTAGATAGCAGTACTAGGTAGTGAGAATGCATTAGCCTGAAACTTAGAATTCAACTTAGGTAACCTACCTACCTAATATAAAACCAAGTCTGAACTTCCCAGGCAACATGTGAGTGAGACTGGTTACTAAGACGTTACTTACGTAAGTAGGTAGGCATGTACAAATGTACATACCTATTTTATTTATGAGCGGTTCCTACTAACTAAACCCTTTCGTAGATATTGGTATACTTACCTACCTATACTTGAGATATTCCAGCGCAATGGTAACATGATCTTGACAAGACCATGTAGATTCGATTCAGTAGCCCGCTGTGCAGAAATCGGCTCATCCTGACATGACGCAACCGCGCAAGCAGACGCCCGTCGTCGCCGTCGGCCCGACAAGAGAATTTCATTACACATGCTATATTTCAAAAGCCTACTGTGACATTAACCATTGCTCGATGCCAAGCGATATGAGGTCATCAGTCAATCTCTTTGTAGTTTCGCTGAATTACACTGCACTCCCAAGTTGCTCAGTTTCACGCAAATCGATCTTATATCGTTAGCAGTAAAATCCAAAATTCTGAGGCAACGCTTTGGCACATGAACCAGGTTTTCGTTTTAGTGAAAATATTGAGATGTTCTTGATCTTATGGCATAGTTAAATTATTTGCAGTTATTATAACTGCACTGCAAGGTACCTTCTGGCTTAAAAGGGGCTAGTCATTAAGGATGTGTCGTGCGAATTTGTAGGTAAGTAGGTACGGACATGTTAAAATAAAATGATGCGTCGATATTGCGTGGTACTGAACACTGAAACAGTGGCGATACTTTAATGTGAACGGAAGCCGCCACTAAACGTATCAACGCCATTTGCTTTCAAAGTAAATACGATTATTTTCGCCATCATTTGAAAATATTGAATGCTGATAGAAATAAAGCCAATACGGTACCGTCCTTAAAGATGACAAATTTTAAAATGGGAAATCTGTTTATTTCTCCGAAGCAATAGTCTGCCGATCTGCTCCCGGCATTCATAAACATTTGCTTCGAATTTTATGGGTCATAAGGTGACGGGTTTCTTTAATAAGTCATAAAATACCAATAAAAAATAGCTTTATGGTCCATTTCTCATACACAATAATTAAAATGTTTCGGTCTAAATCTACCTACCCATGAAGTCTGTGTCTGGCTGTCTGTCTTCAAACCCTGGGTGAGATATTATGGCATGATTGAAGTTTGAGCGTCTTTTCTTTTATTTGGTAGGTTGGAAGTTACACCTTAAGGTGCCTGCTGCAGCATTAATTACCTACCTTCTAGAATAGGTAGGTATAAACTACCCTAAAAGTACCTCACAACATAGTTTATTTTAGGTACAAATTCCATAATTTCAACACGACACTAAAACTCTGAAATAAATGGGAATCTAACTGCATCGAAACCATTTCACATCAGACATTAAATTTCATACACTGCTTTTAGTCCGTCCATGGATGACAGTATGACATGACAGGCACAAGGAATCGATACAGGACACAAGCGCGCGCGCACATAACCCAGAATTAGCAAAGTCCCCGTCGCATCTGCCGTCAGCCGACAAACGGTCACGTCGTAAACGGAACTGTATTGCGAAAATTGTTTTAGCTAATGCATGTACCTAAGTATTGTTGTAACACCTTTCTACTCTGAGAGGCAATAACATTTTATGGCGAATTTCTAGCACAGATTTACGATTTCGAACTTCTAGGAGGTAGGTAGCACGAGATGTTGTTTAAATTTCGTTTAAGAATCTTGCAATTTATTCTTATAAGATAAAGATAAACGTTTAGGTGGATACCTGAAACGAGTTTTAGGTTCCAAGAAATGAAATCAATTGGAAGTCGCTGCAGTGCAACAAACTTGAACATTAACTACCTCTACTCTTAGGAACATGGAAGCAGTTAATGGATTCGGCTACTTCGGGGTCGAAATTTAAGCGCGAAGTTGATTTGATAAAATGCCAGATTATCGGGTAAGACCTAGATTCCCCAAAATTGCTATGGTCCACAAACTGGCAACCACTAAATATAAATAGTGGCAAAACGCAACACAGCAATCTATAGATCCTCTATCTGTCTCAGCCATAGATATCCGAGGTCTCAGAATTTTGTTCCTAACGGACGAACCACAAAGAAGGTCGTAAGGGAATTCTAATTGCGGTCACCAAATCGCTTGCCTGTCTACCATTTACTTCGAGATATCAACCATTGAGTAACAGCCTCGATTTATACTATACCTGCGTTCTCAAGTGAACTTTATCGCAACTCGGAACGCAGGTTTCTACGGTAATTGGCTAGGTAGAGTCAATGCTAGATGAGTCTGAATAACAGTATTGCTAAACAACGCTTCATGGATAAAACTTACAATATACATCAACAAACTACCAGTTAAATTAAACTAAGTATTTTTCAGTTAAATTCTACCTACGCAGTATTTTCATTTTCAGTTAGATATTTTCATGCGATGTCTGAGATAGCTGCATGTTAGTTTGCTACGCGGGTTGCATACCCAGCATACCAACATGACAGTTGTATCAGGCAAATACATTAGATTTTATATTATAAAACAAAAACATCGACCTACAACCACAACATTAATGCATACGCTAGACAGACATATCTATTTACACGGCAATAAATCATTTAAATAACTGAAAAAATAAATTCTGGCTTCATAAGACACTCAGAATCCACAACACAAATGAAATGTTTATTTATGATAGTAAAACAAAAACGCGATGTTTAGATTTGTTCATGTGTAATTAGTTGGCAGGGTTCCGAGTAGGTAGGAATGCCCCGGGTTGCGTTACGGGCATATGCTGAAACAAAACAATTCGTGTGAAAGCCGGACAATACCGGGGTGACGCTGTGGAGGCCACATGTTGTCGACTTTATGTGGACAATGTGCTTAAAAGATCTTAGGTGTTTTTATAACTTTCGGATTAGGTACAAAAGACGAGTTTTCAAACTCGCTAAAAAATTCAAAGAACGCTAATTTCCATCTTAAAAAGATGTATCAGATTATAATAAATAAAAAAAGTTCATAGCTTTAAAACTCCATCTATAAACCTACATTACTTCAGAAAGTTTCAGCAAGTCCCTGAAAATAGGTAAAGCGACGCAACACGATGACTTTATCACTCGCAATCACAAATCGTTGTTTGCGACATCATTTCCGCTTAGTTGACAAAAGATTTTAAAACAGAATATTCCCATAATATTTGTTGGAATTGTCCTGTTGAATGCGCATGAGTTTGGAGTCGTTACAGAAAGCGGCGGCAGCGTCGGCGGCGCGAAGAGATCGCCACACATGGGACGCATCTGTGCGCTCGGCGGAGGTGTACCCTTCCAACCGAAGCTATAGTGCGGCTCGGCCTCGAATATTTGTTCTAGAATATTTGGAAGTATTTGTTGTTCAAGTGAACGGATATGCATAAAGAATAGGAATGATTAAACCAATCTGCCTAGCCTTTTCCCAACTATATTGGGGTCGGCTTCCAGTCTAACCGGATGCACCTGAATACCAGTATTTTACTCGTATATGGAGCGACTGCCTATCTGACCTCCACAACCCAGTAACTGGTTAATACCCCTTGGTAAGACTGGTTGTCAGAGTTTCGGGCTTCTGATGACGACTCGTAACGACTGTCAAAGATCCACGAATGACAGCCGGGACCAATGGCTTAATGTGCTTTCCGAGGTACGGAGGAGTCTCGGTATGCAAAGATGGTCACCCATCCACAGACCAACCACGACAAGCATAGCTTAACCTGATGGATCGACCTGTGCGGCAGTCATTACTTAGCCACGAGCACCTCTAGGAATGATTAAATGGGATACATTAATTAATAATTTATGTTATTTTTAACTGAAACAATGATCCTTAAAGTTAAAAAACAGTACCACCTACCTAAATATAGGTTCTTATTTATTTTAGTTCTGGTAGAATTAGAAATTCATGCTTAAGGATTACCTACTTATAATATAAGAGCCAGGTGTGCGCATTGGTGCATTAAGATCAGTATCGGATTAGCCGAGCTCAATAATGAACGTTCCCGAAGTCTATACTTTACCTACCTTAATACCCAAACCGGCTAAGTGTGACAAAGAAACAATATCATTAGTGAGTCAAGTTCCAACTAGTTCCTAATACCTATCCATTTATCCGATGCAGGTGTGCAATGCCGATTAAACGAAGAACAAACGAATTTGGCGTATTTCGCTCTAACAAACAATGGGCTCATTATCAGTGAGTGCAGGTAGTTCAGAAACTAGACTATAGATTCGGCACACGTGTGACGTATTTTCTTCAAACCGCTGCAGCTGTGGAGGCCTCGGCAGATGTTTTATGGCGCTGAATATTTCCAAGACGCTTTATTATTTATTACGATATTGCCGTTTAGAGCCTAATCTTCGTTTTTATTATCCAGAGAAACAATGGTCATCACTGGGCAGTACTATTTTTGGCATACGGTCTGCAGATGGGGTAACTTTGCGTGGGAAAGTAATATTTTCACCGGCTTAATTATTCTCGGTTAAGTATGTCTAAGGAAATAAAATATTCAGCTTAAACAAACTCAGGTTAGTTATGATCTCAGACCAAATAAAAAACCAAGATAGAGCGCTATCAGCAGGGAAGTGAAGCTGGTTTCGTAAGCATGTGTGCACTTTGTGTGGTGCAGTTTGATTGCAGTGTCACTGTCAAAGGTTGTAAATGTGTGCGTGTGAGCGTGTATGCATAGAGCGGCGGTGTAGTTTTGGTATTCTTCATTGTATTACTCGCACCGCTCTGTGTTGGTGTTTTTTATTTGGTCTGAGGTTAGGATAGTATGTCTGAAAACCTATAACGATTCAGGATAAATTGGAACGGCTGAAATCCAATCAGAGTTATCAATTAGGCTCAATAATATTGCTTCATACAAGCATCATTCGGGCTTCGACGTATCTCATTTTACAGGGTGGCAGGGACATCGACGCGAAAACTGATACCATGGTGTCAGTAGGTTCATTATTCTAAACACCCTGCGTTGAAATATTTCGTCGGTTATTTTAAAAAAAATCTGCTGTTCCTTACATTTTGACCGCGTAGGTATTGCACTTTTCTATGAAGCACCTGATTTGTTTTAAAATATCCGACGAAAAATTTCAATGCAGGGGGGTTCAGAATCATGTACTGAATTCATGGTATCAGTTTTCGCGTCGGTGTCCCTGCCAGCCTGTAATGAGGAAGCGCATTAATCGGGATTTTGGAGTCTCTCGGATCGGGGTTTTGGAGAATATTAGTAGATATAATAATAAGTATGTTGAGTTTCAGTATCAGAAATAAATGGATAAATCAGCATATTACAGGTTTTTCCTGTATCATTAATTCATTATACAGGCTAGTAGGTAAGTAGGTAGGTATACCACTTCTTACCTACGTACTGTTTTTCATTGTTTCAGGGCTGTAGATGGCAACGTAACCGATAAGCAGGCCTGAAACTGATATCGGGAAATATCTTCTAATTACTTTTCTTTAGTAGTTTTTCTTATCTCGAGTCGAAATCGAGCATCACAGAGTCATACAAGTAGGGTCAGCCGTCCGGATTAGTCGGCTTTTGGACCCCCGTCCGGCCATCTCATTTGTCCGGACTTTCGGATTTAAATGGATTACTAAATGATTATACTGATAAAAATAAAATTTAAAAGTTAAATATCCGGACTTTTTTACAAATGTCAGACTTTTTGTCAGGACTTTTCAAATTTCGAAATGGTAACCGTAACATACAAGGCATTTGTCACACAACCTGCGCACGCGGCTACAGCTGAAGTATCTACTGAACGTCCAAGTTTTCCCACAAATGTTTACCACTCAAGTACCTACTCTTCATTATCTAAAGCAGGTGTCACTTACGAACAAAAAAGTTTGAAAATAAACCGCGGCGCCGTAAAACTCTTAACTAAATAAACTTGCGAACGCGTTAATCTGCTTTTGTTACAACATCTGTAGCCGACAAACTAGGGGATGACGTTTTATCATTAGACTGCATTAAGGGATGATAAATAATGTAGGTAACGATTTGAAGCTTAGGTACGAGTACCTATAGGTATTTTCCAGAAACGCTCTAGCATTGTTCTTGAATTCTTTTGTTGTGATAATACAGCTAAGTACTAACATAAGAGAGTTCTTTGATAATCGATTATTAGCATTGCTAATATTTGTAGATCCGATTATAACTTATTATTAGAAAATCCATTTAATATCTAGTGTTTATTTCAGTCAGTGCCGGATTAAGACTAGGTACTTGATGCCCTAAGCAATCCACGCCTGTGAACTCCGCTAAGAAAATTACGTATTTATTACGAGATAGATCATTACGTACCTCAGAATATATGTAAGAAAAACGAAAGGGATACGTGGAGTAGGTATTACAGTTAAAACCAAAGCATTTTTTTTTTGGATTTATTGTAATGCGAGTTGCAACTTCTGCTGGCATTAAATTAGCGGACAATAGTTTTTAAGTTCAATGTTTTAGCATAATTATCTGCCTCTATATATTATATATATATTGTTTAATTTTTTTTTTCCTTAAAAAAACGTTGCCCCACACTAAGAATTTCTTGTATCGTGGGTGCGTTTACAAACATAGAAACTCACATACACTAACACCCAGACCCGGAACAACTACTTGCAGATCATACAAATATTTGTTCCGTGCGGGGATCGAACCCGCAACACGTTGCGCAGCAGTCGATCTGTAGTAGTCGATATTTATAAAGCATCGAGCCTTTCCTACAGCATCGTCGTTCTTTTTTATTATATTCAACAACCTCACGCCGACAAAACGCGCGTGTTTTGAAACAGCCTTGCCTCTCTTTCAAGTGCTATCAAATATTTTTCGGTGCTCTTTTTGGTGCCTATACCCATAGGTAAAAGTTTTACAATTAAGGTAGCAATCTTCGCGCTAAAATCAATTCATGTTTTCCATATTATTTATTTTCATAATTAATTGATGCTACAAACCCGAAGCATTATTCCCGCCTTTCCATTGTGGAAAATCTCATAAAAGTTCACACATTTTCAGCATCCAAGTGCATCATGTTCCGCGCGTTTTTGCCGTTTTACTATGTTCCCTTATCGCTAACTATCTATTTCGTGAGAAAAGAGAGATAGCAGTAAGAGTAGGTACTTCGGTTTATGAATGAAACTAAATTGCTTGTTAGGGAATCCCATGAGCCGACACCAGATGCTGACTCGATTCATCTTGGGAAAAGAAACGAAACGGTGTTTTTGAAAGAGTTTTTAACAATTATCGGAACACAAAAACAGCTTAGGGTCTGCTGGAAATGCAATTGCAACACATGTTTTATTTTTTTGCCGTAAAATAATTAAAGTCTTAAAACTATGGGTAAGTAAGTAGTTATTTATTCTATGCAAATGCTTGGGAACGGAAAAGTAACTGACTGTTGCAGACATAATTAAGGTAATTTTAAGAGCGAAGTAATCTATAAAAATCAATTGCTGTTCGTTAGTCTCGCTAAAACTCGAGAACGGCTGGGCCGATTTAGCTGATTTTGGTTTTGAAATGTTTGTCGTAGTTCAGGGAAGGTTTAAACGGTGAGAAAATTAGGGTAGGTAGGCTAGGTAGGGTTTAGTTCTACCCGTGCGAAGTCGGGCCGGGTAAAGCTAGTATGTAGATAAATCCAATTAATATCTAACATAGAGAATCTTGAATAATGCCTGAAATATAGATTACCTATCTCTTTGTCACATAATTATGGTTGTTGCCAACCCAACTTTAATGGGCTATCTTCCAGCGACCTATCAAAGAAATTACAATTTCATGGTATTTTCTTTGTTCTAAGTATTTGAAAATAACGTAAATAGATACTACAAGCATTTTAATTTGCAATTAGAAACTATTTAGAAAATGGTCCGTGAAACGTACGCATGACAAGTTTTAGAATTCTTTACAGCCTTTATTAATCATCTGGGTAAAATGCGTTTATCTTGGTAATAACTTGTTATATTTAGAGTTTGGATAATGAAGCTATTAATATTTTGTCGGGTAGGTACGTCACCGGTGTGGTAACTATTCCCGAAATATATTAAAACTCAGTCAGCGTCTCGCGTCTCTTCCCGCCTTTTCGTCCTTTTAACGGTCGAAATTCAAAAATACAATTGATTATAGTTTTCAAGATGGCGATTGATTGTTAGTTTGGTAGGTAATCATTGTTTCAGTTGATCATTAAATGATTCGCAGATGCGAAAAATGGTAAGTTAAAAACTTACCATTTTTCGCATCTGCGGATTTTGATCCATATCTGTTATAACACTAAACAAATTAAAAAAGTAGCGGCAAACAGAAGTAGGAAATTACCGTAATCGGGGTACCTAAGTGTACCTACATTTATCTACTATCATCGAAACTATGAATCTGAAAAAGGGCTAAAATATTAAAATCATAGGTAATTTTCCAACCCAGGAATAAAAACTGCAAGCGATAATAATTTAGACAACCGTAAGTTTTAACAAGAAATAACGACGATAGAAAATTCCTTATTGCAAGCTCGAGTTAATATTATAGCTTGATGATTCAGAAAACATCCGCTTACGGATACGCAATTTTTCAGCACCCTAATAAAGTTTTCATTAAAGTACGAAATAAATAATTTCATGCTTTATTTTGCTTTAGAAGCCCTTTGTTTAACTGCACACGAACATCGAGTGAGGAATTAATATCTAATGGAGCAGGTACGAAGTATAATAGTAATTAGTCCAAAATACATTTACGATAAATTAATTTCACAAATGAAACTTCCGACAGATAACAATTAAAAGCTGCAAACAATTAGCGCAGCCGTTTATTTCAAATTGGGAAGACAATAATTTTAGATCACTCCTGAAGTTTATATATATCACTAATACTAATACTTGCGACTCGATCACTATAATTAGAAATGACGGTTATTTACGATGAATTGGCATCACAGTTTGACTGCTTATGAGGGAATCGGGCGATATAAAATAATAATCTAAAATTGCCTCGACCAGAAATTGTTTTTGAAGATCATTGGCAAGAAATTTGACTTTTTGTTGATTCGCTGCATCCTCAGCCTATACCTAGAAGTCCACTGCAGGCCTCTCCAATCGCACACCATCCAACTCGATGAAACTGCAGAAAAATGTAGGCTGCATAAACAACCAATCATTGAACTCAACCTATCGCAGTCCACTGATGGAAACAAGCCTCTCCCAAGTTGCAGCAAAAAGTTCGATAAAATAAAATGATAATCTGTCCCGTGTTTGATAAAGACCAACTCAAAGTGTCAGCCACACCTAACACTGTACAGGCTCCCTCACCGTACCTACCTATCTTAGTTAGTGAGATAAATAAATTAAATATTTATGATATACCGAAGGCATCGCCTGCCATGGCCGTGGGACCGATCCTGGGAGGATTGCGTCACAGATATTTTTAGTAGCGGCGGGCGACGCGTCACAAAAAATATTACAAGGAAGGGTGGCGCCATATATCAAGTTATAGGTGGGATTAGTGCTGCAATATTTATAAAGCTGAGAGAATTTCTAAGAGCTGTTAACTTTGAAATACGCGTGAAGGTTGCAGATTTCAAGTGGTTGGCGAAATTAGTGCGGTCCTATAACATGAAATAAGCATAAAATATTCAGATTATTTTAAAGCCGCCACGGTACATTGACTTGCCATTAGTTTGACACTGGCCGACTCAAGCAGCCCTCACAGGATGCGAGATCACCGATGCGATCGGTTATGGCGACCGAACACCATACATACCTATACCTATCTATGTATGCAGTAAATACAGTTCGGAGATGATGGACAAGATAAACAGAAAGCGATCAACACATCTTGCTATCGCCGTCTCGTTCTATCGCACGCCGGACGCAGGAGGCGGCGCGCTGGGAGGCGCAATGGAGTCGCACGGCGGTGGAGATGGTTATTTTTTTGTATCTTGTCAATGAAGGGACGGGTAGGGGCGGGCCGGCGCGGGCGCAGGATTCAGTCCGTGGCTGCAGTCTAGCTGCGCTTATCACACGCGCATGTTTGTCGGAGACGCGCGCCACGCTGCTTAAAGTTACGCATTATGAATTACGAAAGTTGTGAAAATAGAATAGTGCCGATAAAGCGCGAGGAGGATCTCGAGTATCCGGAGGATGACGATCACTACTACGGTTACGTGCCGGTAGAGGTCGAGAGGCACGCGGAGGCGCCGGGGTTCGCGCCATCCTCACCGACACACCTGATGGACCTCAGCAATGGCTCCGAGCGACCCACACAACAACATCCTTGGCCTTCAAACATCGTGTTCGACGAAGACCGAGACTACCAACAAGCACCCTACGCATCTTTTGAACAACAATTCATAGATCAGCGTCAAAGACAAATCCCTAGAAGTTACTATTTCGATGACTCCAATTCTCAAGATCGAGTCCGTAGCTTTTACGAATCATCTGAGATGCCAAAGATGGGAGACGTCGTTTACAGAGGAACGGACGAGAGGAGAGATGAGACCGAAGAACAAAGAAGATCAAGGTCGAAGAGATCAAAAGCGTCGCGAAAGAAGTCGCAATCGTTTGAGGAGATGCAGATACAACGAGTGATGGCTAACGTGAGGGAGCGTCAGCGGACGCAGAGTTTGAACGAGGCCTTCGCAAGTTTGCGACAGATCATCCCTTCGTTGCCAAGCGATAAGTTATCAAAGATACAAACTCTGCAGCTGGCGACGCAGTACATAGAATTTTTATATCAAATACTGTCGAATAGTGACACGCCGGGCAGCAGCGATTCCAACAGTGACGCGGGAAGTGAACACGGCAAATATCTCGCGCAGGACAAGTTGAGTTACGCCTTCTCCGTGTGGAGAATGGAAGGCGAGTGGACAAGTCAAACGTGATTAAAGGTGTTAGTGACGTTATCGTCTAGTGAAACTTAAAAGACGCTTTTCATATTCCATATTATTACGATTGATTATAATTGTGTTAAGTGAGGTGTTAATGATGAACAAATTAGATTATAAACAAAAGAAATTGAATATGTGATAGTTAATTAAGTAGTTATTAGAGACAAAACATAAATTGTAGATAATTTATACGTCTAAAAACAAAGACAATATCTAGTATTAATGATTTATTTTGATTAAAATGTAGTGGCAACAAAACATACAGCTGTATACCAAAAATTTTAATAACAATGTGCCATTTCTAGTATTTTATAAGACATCTTTTACTGTTGATTCAACTTCCAATAAAAGTGATTATATTAAAAATGTAAATTGCATTTTCATTTTGTATATATATTAACCGGAATATAATAGGACTAGGGCTTAATAGTTTAAGAGCATAAGTTTGCTGTTTTCCATATTTTTTTTTTTTTACAAAATTATAAATACAAATACATCGTGGTAAGCTTTATGGTCTGTTCCAAAACTATCTACATAAATTGTAAGCAAATGGATCAGAAAACGTATCTGTGAATGCCAATTTGTAGTGTCATTTAAAATTAATAAGTGTTTGATTTAGTTTTCTTGAATATTTAAACCCGAAAATCTAATTATCTATTAAATCACTTTATAGCTCAATTTTCATTTATGATTTTTCAATTACAATTTAATAATGTTATTCAAACAATAATTGTTGGAAAAAATGGTAAGATAAAAGTTGAAACCTTCGTACATGTGAATGTGTTACTAATTCACTTTAGTGAGTGATTGCGCAAGAATTTAACCTGAACAGGCTGTTTACACTTTCATCTGATACTTTTGGAACAGACTATACTTCTTAAATTTATAAAAGATAAGTCAAAACGCCAAAAAAAAACAATTCATTTTAAGTTTTTGAACTTATTTGTAATGTGCGCATTTCTGGAAGACGCCACATCTCACACCGTATTGTCACAATTATTTATTTACAAACACATAAACAAATAGGTACGTACAAACTTATTTACATGAAAAATATTTTTATTTATAAAACCGCGAAAGAGAGAAGTTTATTCCACATTGATTATTTTATTCTCCTCATTAGAATATACAAATGACATAAAAATATTTAAGTAGGAGAAGTTGCATTTAAATATAAAAAAATGGATGTTTTAGTAATGGCGGATCTCATGTTTAAATTCTATTATTTTAATCAAGTACATAGTTGGTACTCGGTGAGGGAGAGAATGGAATATGAAAACATGTTGCACAGGCCCCAAATAACATGGGACGAGGGCAGGAAGGCGATGCTGGCGAGTACTCGCTACGCTCATGAACTCTAAAGAAAGCATCAATTTGTTGATTTTATAGACCTTAGCTCAGAAACTGTGAAAAGACGCGCGTTTGTACACAATGTAGATAAACGCGCGTTATCTACACAAGGCCTTATGATTGGTAATCGGTAAACATCTCACGTTGGTTACGCTTTGAATATCACCGAATGCTTTTATTTTATTTCATTAATTTAGTCGGTGCATAGCTAAATATTAGCAGGCTCTCTGACCACGATCTCAGGGTACAGGTTGCGAATCATATTTTGATGAAGATACAAGCTTACACTGAACTGGAAAGTGCTAAAACGTAATCAAATTTGAATTTCGCGGGCTACTTTAGTGCATTTCGAAACGTTCTAATATCAAATCGGACCTCACTGTATCTAAATAATACACCTTATGTCTATGAGTATCCCCTAAGTACACTACAATCACTACTTTGATATTTCGTTACATTCTACAATCACCTGAGGTGTTATTGTGGTGGCCAATAAAGGAGTAATAATGCTCACCTATGGTTTAACTTCCAACTGTAATGTGTATGTGTGTATGTGTGTGTGTATGTGTGTGTAATGCGGTAAATGAATATGTAAATCGGCAAAAATTCCCGACGGGAATTAAAGGACAATAATAAAAATAATATATAGTCAGTGCATTAACTCCCGGCTTTTCGAATGTCTAGGGTTCCCTCATTAGTATTATTACCATCTTAAAAACTTGCGCACCTGTAACAATCGATTTTTAAAAACCCCAAAAATGTTTTAATTATTTTTGTAATTAATAAAAATCCCTTTGTACAGTACGCATTCGTCATGCAATAAAAAACAGGCCGGATTTTTAACTTTATTTTATTTTTTTGTTGTTAGAGCTGCAATCACGAATATCGGGTGAAAATATATCTCCGGATATCTATGGCGGCAATAGAAATACACAATCTGTGAAAATTTCGATTGTCTATCTATTACGGTTTATGAGATACAGCCCGCTGACAGACAGCGGAGGCTTAGTAACAGGGTTTCGTTTGGCACCGTTCGGGTACGGAACCCTAAAAAACTGCAGTTTGTCTAAGAATCGCCGAACCACAATAGCACCTCGAATTTACAATATGCACCTATAAAACAAGTTTCCTTATTTACATCATACTTATCTATTAATTTAAGGAATTATTAATTCGTTGGCCGACATTCCCAGGTCTATCTGAAAAGAAGAATGGTTTGTTCAATATAATGTGCCAATAGAAAAACAATTCTTTGCAGTTTCGGAAAAACCGGAATAGCGTTTTTTTTGGTCTCTAATCTAATTAGTGGTCACATATATTATGGACTATCGTATTAGTGGTCACAGGTAATTATTATGTAATGAGTTTTTAAATATTATGAAAATTAGAACTTGACTATTCGTTTTGCAAACATTAAAGTCTTATCTTTTAGGAGGTCTTCCCCTAATTTTCTACACCAAATACTTTTGAGCCATTCGACGACTTTCTAGTACAATTAATTGAAAGCTATACAGTACTACGATTAAAGCTCTACGCCTCAGCAAATCCAATGTTTCCGTAGAAGTACGAATAAGCTACCTACCGTTCGACCGTCGCGCCTCGTCATCTGTCACTCAAAAGTTTTGTAAAGTTCGTATTTTCGGAGATAGACGATGTTGTCGAAGCGCATAACTTAAATCGTGGTACTGTCAAGACGGTCGGTCATTTAAATACCTACCTCATGCGTCAAATCTTTGTTGAGTACCGGTATTCCATCCGTATCCGGGTTGTCTTTTGTCAACCAGTCTTCATCGCCAGGAATCTGTAAATATTATTATTGCCATTTATATTTTGTTTGCACCATCTGCATGTTGTAAGTAGGTATTTCGGCATTTTTAACAAGAGATCCGATGTTAATAGTTTACAACTGTTGAGGTTTTATACCGTGTCTGTACTCAGGTTTTTCAAGCATTGAGATTGAAGTTTGGCAGCTAGATTCGCTACCTCATGGGTTCGCCTTTAGATTGGATTTTCCAATGTATACATGTTACAGTTGAGGTCTGTACAGCTAGGCAAAAAATTGTTCGGAAAATATGAGGCTATCGCACTTAGGTCACTCAGTAAATGAATTGTTAAAAACACTGCTTGTGGGTGAGTCAAAACCTACTAGCACTTGTCGGCAAAGTAGTGCTATCATCAAAGGTCTGCATTAATAATACCAACCTGTTACTGCCCCACTGCAGGGCAAAGGCCTCTTCTCATACAGAGAAGGCACGAGCATTGATCACCACGCTTGCTCGAGACGGGTTGGTGATTTCAGAATTATATTAACTATAAAGGCCAGGTTTCATCACGGTGTTTTTCTATCACCGATGTCAGTAATGTCCGAGATAAACTAAGAAAGTACAAATGAATTGAAAAGTCACATAGTAAGTAATTACTGCATTACTTAAGTAAAATATTTCGTTCGAAATGTCAGACTCTTTTATGTCGACCTGTAAGTGCTTCCACAGTCAGTCTACAATACAGATCCCTAGGATGGAGCTACATTAATGACAAAAAGTAAAATCATACAAGGAACAATTTTCAGCCAAACGTAAACCTCGATGTAGGTATCAAGGACACGCGTGCCTTTCGAGATGAAGACTGAGCTTGTTCCTGTTCACTGTGCGCTTCTTTGATGTGGTCCTTAAGAGTCCATAAGACTCAGCTCAAATTCACTATTTATTTAGCTCGTTCAATACTACTTGCGGACTGAATGAGAACGAGACTGAGCGGCGGGGAGAAGGCTCCAAGGCGCCGATAGTTAGTTGTATATATACGATACGATAGTTCACACAATGTTGGGGTTGTTTCATAATGATGAAGATGATTACTCACCAACGGCTCTTGTTTCTGTTCATTGTGCGCTTGCTTTATGTGGTCCTTAAGAGCGAAGGCTCTCGCGTAGCTGGCGCCGCATAGTTCGCACGAGAATTTCAGGTTGTTCTGACGCGCATGTGTTTCTGTGTGGACCCGAACCGCGTATAAAGATGCGAACGGCCTGTCAAGGGAGATGTCATTATTTAGGTGTTGATTTTTTAAGTTATCTATATCTCTCTGTTTATATAAAAATCAATGTTGGTTTGTTTTCTATGGACTCCGAAAGGGCTGGATTTTGATTTTGATGAAACTTAAGTAGAATGTTCCGAGGACGGCTGCGAGGGTTTCTGGCCCAAAAATCTATATAAAAAAGTGGTATTGTAGCTAGTTTCGTATTAAATTATAATAAGGGGAGATCTTTAGGGAGATGTATTACAGGGATCTGGTAACAAAAAGATTCATAATTCAACCTTCCTCACGACAAGTATCGAAAGTGCTGAATGCTAACTTTCCATGAGACAAAGGAGGAGGTTTTTAGTTTTTTCTTAATTTATAATGTCTTTATGGCACAAACAAAAATGGACACAAAGATAATTTTTGTCGAACTTTTTTCGTAATGAACACAACATGTCCTAACGAAATAACCAACATCGTGAAACGTCCAAAAAAAAGTGGTATTTTTTTTTCATTCGTATTTGTCTTCCTGTGAATACCTGAAGTAGGGTCGGCGTCGTTTCAGTTTTAATAGTTATTTTTGCAAACATGTCCAGCTGCCTAGCCTTTTCCCAATTATATTGGCGTCGGCTTCCAGTCTAACCGGATGCAGCTGAATACCAGTATTTTACATGGAGCAACTGCCTATCTGACCTCCACAACCCAGTAACTGGGTAACACGATACCCCTTGGGGGAAGACTGGTTGTCAGACTTTCGGGATTCTGACGGTAACGACTGCCAAGATTCACGAATGACAGCCGGGACCAACGACTTAATGTGCTTTCCGAGGCATGGAGGAGTCTCGGTATGTAAAGATGGTCACCCATCCAAGGACCAACCCCGGCAAGCGCAACTTAACCTGATGGATCGACCCGTGCGGCTATTATTACTTAGCCACGAGCTCCTCCATTTTCGCAAACATGTGATTTTGGTATTTATTTTTACCAAAATATCTAAAGATCTTCTGAAAAAATTAAACAAAAACAAAGGTTTATTTATTTACTCACCTATTACAATGTTGGCAAGAAAACGGCTTGGTATGCGAGTTCTTGTGTCCGGCGAGTTGCACGGACGTCTTGAACGCTTTCGGGCAGAACGGGCACTTGTAGGCGCGTACCTCCGAGTGTGTCAGCAGATGGTGGTTGTAGACGCTGTGTGCTTTGAACCTGGGCCAAGGAAGTGTAGCGTAAGATAGAGTTACACTATACAGGATCAAACTAAATTAATAAGCGAAATTCGATATTTAATTAAGATAAAACGACACGCACTAGGCCGGTTTTTTATTTGAAGAAAGTAAGGTTTTAACCAAGTATAGGCACGTCAAAAATATGTTCGTCACCATAAGGGCTACTTTTGTCTGCTCATTACACGATAGAATCTGCTTTACCGACTCAGCATTATATTGCGTCGTAATGTCAAAATCGCAGAATAGCATTCAGCAATCTTCTTAAATGTCAGACCAAATTAAAATATCGACAGGCTTTGAAAATTTAATTTAAAAATAATTTATATTTAGCTTTGTCCTAACTATAAAATCCTAATATATGTAAATGCGAAAGTGTGTTACGTTTAAGTTTGTTTGTTACGCTTTCACGCTAAAACGGCTAAACAGATTTGGATGAAATTTGACACATGGGTAGACCGTGACCTGGAAAAGGACATCGCATACCTCTTATCCCAATATTCCCCCGGGATCGAGACTTATGCGGGTGAAAACTTGGTGCGTAGCTAGTATTTTATAAAATGGAAAGACCATTAAAAAGGTTTTAGGTTGATGTCAACTCGACATTGGTCAAAGGTATTTTGATCTTTAAAAACAATTAGTTAAATATCGTTTTCTATATAATAAAAGCACTCAAATTGTCTGGTCAGTGCCGTAGCTACAAAAGGTAAGACGTGTAAAAAAAAACAACTAACATAGAAAGAGTTTCAAAACTGACGAAGATATAAAAGACTATACTGCTGAATACAGGAACCGACTACGGGGTAAACTGCCGCTGGTAGTGAATACTTGAAACGACGAGTTCTTTTTTTGTTTATTGGTCATTATCTCTCGGTACCCATCACATCTGCGGAGTTTCGCTAGCTAATTTGAACCTGTATGATCCCATTTCTATGCGACTACATCTGTGTAGGCAAATCATAAGTGCGCGACGTGTGACTTTTATGTCACAAGGTATGAAATGCAAAGATTTACGCGCGCCCATATAAAGCCATGTCTACAAATACGTATAATTTGGTGTTAGGCAAGGATGCAAAATGCACATATACAAGTTATTTTCTTAGAGCGCGGACGAGCATTCAGAATCGTATATGATATAGAAAAGTTGAAATCGAGGTAATTCTCTCTGTGTAAGTGGCCGTGGTCTTAGGCTTTGGACTCCTATTTTATGCTATATACGACATCCGACGTCACCGTCAACAATCCGATCGACGTCAGTGCAACAAGACGCTGACGTGGACGTGTGAAAGAGGCCACAACAGTACATTTCTATAGTAAGCATCGTGACGCGGCGTACGGCGTGACGCTATAAGCGGCCGACGGCGTTTAGAAACCATAGCCTTAAAGCGGGACAATACAGGCTGATTTTATCAGTGGGTTCACTTTGCATATGCGGTTCGTCTTTCATTTTTTTGATTATTATTGTAACTAAAGACGTATCTTACTCGATAAAACTATCAATAAATCTGCAAAATCTCGTAGAAATGGGGTTGTTTGCTGAAAGCTTCGCCGCGGGAGAGCACTGAGTGTTTGTCACTTGTCGTTTTGTCAAAGTGATTTTGAATGGAAACGACCAACCGGCGACAAGACAACACTAAGCGCCATCTCGTAGCAAAGTTATTAACAGGGAACTCCATGGGCAGCTGAATGAAAATAACAAACACTTTAGCGTCGTCTCCGAGGAACTAATTTCACAGTTTTTAACAAGGAACTCCATGGGCAGCTGAATGAAAGTAACAAACACTTTAGCGTCGTCTCCGAGGAACAATTTTGACAGTTTTTAACAAGGAACTCCATAGGCAGCTGAATGAAAGTAACAAACACTTAGCGCCGTCTATGAGGAACTAATTTGACAGTTTTCTTCCCAATGGACGCTATCGTTTTTGTGCTGACCAGTTGGCGCCACTGGCAAGTAAGGTCCTGTCAGTATTTTATTTGATATGTTTTGAATATTTGTAATTTTACTACATTTTAAAATAAATTAATATTTACATTGTAATTTTCCTAAAATTGTCAAGCATGAAGCAGAAAAATATTATTCTACTACCAAATTAGATCGTAAATTGTAACTTAAAATCTTAAGTTATAATTAATCAGGAATGGCACAATCTTTACAACAATAATTAATTATGGATAAAGAGTTTAAAAAATTCGCGTAGAAATTCCCGCAAACAGTGAACGTTCAGTAACATTTGTTTTTTCTGGAGAGTTTACTCTATAGATAACTCCCATTCTTTAATTTCTTATTTCATTACTTACCTCTTGCCGCAGTGCGGGCAGGCGTACGGTCGTGCGCCGGTGTGTGTGCGCATGTGCAGTGTGAGGCAGTACGAGACGCGGAACGACTTGCCGCAGATCTCGCATGAGTGGGGCTTTTCACCTAAATAATTATACAAATTACATTACTATAATCAATTTTATAATTACGAAAAGTCAAATAATGAAGCAAATATTAAAAATCATTTTTAAGTCACTTAAAATGAAGCAGTTATTAGCGTTATGTAACGTAAAATACGTAGTAGAAATACTGAAGCGACAACTAAGCTAAGAAGGAACTTCAAATGATAGCATGAGAGAGCGCGTCTTCTAATCAAGACTTCAATCTATCTTGCTAATAATTTTGTACACATATATATAAGTGTCGTGTCGTGTCGTGTTTTGTATTTATATGTATACATATTTGTGTTTTTTCTATCTAATATTGTTTATATCATGGCCCCTGATTCGCGGAAATTGTATATCAGTTATGTCTGCTATAAGTCCACACCTGTATGTATCCTTTCATGTTTCACCTTTTCGTGCGGCCTCGCAAATCTTCTGTTGCAATACAAACAACTGTATGGCAGGTTCTTATCTTGATTGTTCATGGGCGCCTGTAAAAATTGTCTTGAATTAGACATACTTTATCTCGAAATGGACTGAAGAACATTTCTTTTTTACAAAGCCCAGTATTAATTAGAAAAAAATCCTTAACATTGTTTCCCGCGACATAAAATGTGGTTAAATGTTGCACAATTTTGTTTACCGTGAATGCGGAAGGAACACTATATAGCACAAGCAGGGAGCCGTGCAAATATTACCATACAGATTTTCATCTACTATTTTACTCCATTAGGAGATTAATTTTCATTAATTCCTTCCCTACTGCTCCCTTTCGCGTCCGTCCCCCCCCTCCTTTAACCTTTCGCTGTCTTAGACACAGCCTAAACCGCTGTGTCTAGGTTTAGGGTCTGTGTTGTCTGTCAGTGAATTTAATAGGTCCTACACGCCCGGCCTTGCCGCACAAAGGATCGCAAAAGAAATGAAGGCGCCGGGGGTACTTGCCGCCCGGCATGGTGTGTAGGAGCCTTAAGAGCCTATATTACCTCAAATTGCTTAGCATGATCCTCCGTTATGCCGAAGATACAGGAGCATTAATTTTGAAATAAATATATGGTAAAGTTGAGGATTAATGCTAAGTACTATGTTTGACGAAAACACGATTCCATAAAGTTTTCTCGATAAAAAAAAATCACAAAGTTACCTCCAAACTGAACAATAAACCGCTGGTATTCAAAAAATACTTCAAATTATATCGTGAAACTTTACATAATAACTAAACTAGCTATAAAGCAGCGACTATGTTTCTTATTTTTTTTTAATTACCATTATTTTCACCGTAAAAAGAAATTACCTAAAATATCGGCGGCTTGAAGCTTTCGCCATGCCGCCCTACACCCCGCTCAGTCTCGCTTCGGCTTTCGAACGGGAGAGCTGTATCGCTTGCGGTCAGCACACACAATTACGAAACTGGACGACGTAAAATTTAAATATTCAATTACTTAGGTTTATAGTGATAGGCGCAATGGGAAGCGTAATAAAAATAAGAAAAGACTGGGTTGGCGTAAAGAAACAGGCAAACATATGATTGACGTAAAGAAGTAAGTACCTACCGACCTATCTACTTACAGTATTAGTGATTACAATTATGTGGATAGTATGCGACGTGTTTGGTGCAGTAGCTAAGCGATTGGCTGCTGCCATAGGAGTCGCACATGTGAAGATTTGTGTTTGTAAACGCACCGTCCATGATTCAGGAGAAATCCTGGTGTGGGGCAACTTTTATAAAAAAGACAAGATATATTATATATTTTTTTGTATTTTTGTGGTGTACAATAAAGTTTATATAAATAAATAAGATACAAAGCTACCTAAATAGGTTTGTTTTTGTTTTGACTAAAATCAATAAATAGGTATCTATGTAGTAATTGTTTTTTATTTTTATAACGTTGCCCCCCGGAGATTCCAGGAATTGTTCTCCTGAATCGGGGACGGTGCGATTACAAAGATAAATCTTTACATTTGCAAACGCCCAGACCCAGAACTATCTGTAGGACATACAAAATTTGTTCCGTGGAATCGAACCCGCGAACCGTAAAGCAGCCGCCAAGCGCATAGATAGTAATAAAAAAAATGTTCGGTAAGTACCTACCTATCTAAGTACAAGAAACAAACCTGTAATTTACTTATCCGACTGTAGTACTACCTACCACCTACATACAAATTATAAACCTACTGACGTATCTTTCCAGAAGACGTCTATTATTACACAGTGCTGAAGTCGATGGTGATAAAGAGAATATTCCGGTAAATTCGTGAGTATCTTCTAAGTACCTACCTAAACATGTAACTGATCAGATAATAGTACACACGGCTACATAATCATGCTGTACATTTCCAGTATAAGCTGATCTCACATTGTATAGGCTTTCCCTACAATGAGAGGTCAGCTTATACTGGAATAGTATAGCTTGATATGTACCCACACCAAATTTGTGTTTCCATAATAATCCTAGGTAGGTATTCATGTTGTTATTCATTCTGCTGTTTTTAGGGTAAACGTCTTACAAATGTAGGAAAGTCTGCTTTTATGCACGACTAGTTGCCCGGCCCGACTTTGCACGGGTAGCTCTAATTACTTATCTACGGCGCACCTACCTACCCACCCTAGCAACCTACCCTCTCCTACCTACCTTACCCACCTACCCTACCCTACCTACCTACCTAATTATCTACCTACCTATCTACCCTACCTACCTGCCTTCATACCTATCCTAACTAGAAAACTAGCTACTTATAGCTACCTACTTACCATACCAACCTACCTACCCTAACTACACCTACTTATTCTACAAACCTTGTCATGAGAATAACGAACACAGCAACATAAGAATTACCCAAAGCGCGCCGCCGCCGCCGCCCGCGCCGCGGCGGTCCAACCGTTCTCGAGTTTTAGCGAGACTAACGAACAACAATTCATTTTTATATACCTATATAGATTTCGTCTTCTTTTGTCTATTTTTAGGGTTCCATATCCAAATGATAAATAAAAGGTATTATTAACTTACCACGTGTGATTGTTACAGGACTCAAGTACCTCCGACAGATATAGAAATAAGTTCGGACGAAACAAATCTTCATATATTACAAAATATAGAATTGTAAGTATTATACGTGTTTGATGTTGTTTGTGGTACTACCGCTTGGTACTAACGTGTAACGTTACTATTACGAAATTGGCGAGTTCACGATGAAACTTTTCATAATGTTGGACTTTTTAGGGTTCCGTATTATTTATTCATGTTGACAAAATTACGCTTCCAGGTGTACTTTTATAATGAATGTTGCATTTTCTTGCAGATCACAAGTATCACCTGAGGACATGAGCTGTTCACTAAATACACATAGTAACGAAAGAATATTGGATGCGTAAGCTTTTATAATAATACTTCCTGCTTTTATTAGTAATTATAATTTCTTACTTCATATACCAAAATTACCTTTTTTTCCAGATGTTCACACAACCTTCCGCAGTACGATACATCAGATGATGAACGTGATAATGATACTAATTGGTAATTGCTATATTTTTATATGAAAAGGTTGTAGCTTATGCAGTTTTTCAATAATTCATCAAATATTTTTATTCTGGTCATTTCAGGTACGAAGTGAGTTATGATAATCCTGTAGAAAGGAAAAGCTGTTTTTGTGTACAAGGACGAAGAATAATTGATATTGAATATTTTTATAGAAGACTTCAAGAAATATGCAATCATAATAAGGTATTCGGATGTACATTGAGCAACGTTCACATTGTATCAGAAAAAAGAAAAGGTCTACTTTCCAAATACAAATTACTCTGCAATATGTGTAACCTGACAGTTTATCTTGATTCTGAACCTAAATCGAACCTAGACTTAAACAAAGCTGCAACATCTGGTATTATATCTTCTGGAATTGGCTATTCCCAATTTAGCGAATTATGTGCATCAATGGATTGTCCGTCTTTCTCTCAAAAGCACTACGCTAAAGTTCAGAATGAGACATATGATGACTGGCGAAAAACAGCTATAATTGCGATGGAGGCAGCTGCAGCACGGGAACGAGAAGCAGCTATTGCAGAAGGGCGAGTAAAAAACGGCATTGCTTGCATAGATGTCATTGCAGATGGTGTCTGGAGTAAACGTTCCTTCAACACAAATTTTTCAGCACTGTCTGGAGCTGCTGCTATAATTGGAAAAAGGTTCGGTGAGGTATTATTTATCGGGGTAAAGAACAAATATTGCTGTATATGTGCGCGAGCTCAAAGTAAAGGTATCAGTCCAGGCGACCATGTATGCTATAAAAATTATAGCGGTTCTTCTACGGGTATGGAGTCTGAAATATTGTTAGAAGGATTTAAACAGTCCATTCGCATGCATAACCTTATGTACGAACGGATGGTGGCGGACGGTGACTCAAGCACATATAAAAAAATTTTGGAAGGTCGTCCATATCCCAATTGCACCGTCGAAAAGGTAGAATGCAAAAATCACATTTTCAGAAACTTCTAAATCATGCATTCGGAAACCACGGAAACTGCCAACCATATTATTGTACTAGCCAGAACAATAGTGAAGATCTTACTTTAACTTTGAAGACGTGTGCTATATGGTACAGAATTAAGTTTATAGTAAACTCTGTAGCAGCTAAAGCTCGAAGCCTGATGCACAATAGTGATAGCAATAAAGTAGAATCTTTTAACAGCATTATTGCCAAATTTGTTGGCGGGAAACGCATAAACTTTTCCTTACGTCGGGGCTATGATTCACGATGCAACGCTGCTGTGGTATCATTTAATACAAAGCGCCCACTTACCACGTTACATAGAGCTATTTTGGGGAAAAGTCCCTCGTCACTAGTGAAGAAATTGGAGGAGAAGCGATTTAAACAACGAGAGAGTGGATCTAAATACTCAAGGAAATGTAGGAAACTGTTTCTGAAAACCAAAGAAAACGATAAAGATTATGGAGAAAATTGCCAAAAGCCAGATATGACAACTTTGACAACTGTCGACAACAATCGGTGCAAAGACGACTTTTTGAAAAATTTACCAAGTTCAGAAGAAGACAGAAGACTAGTAGAAAAATCAACTATTCTGCAAAGAGATTCGAGCGAGTGGCTAGAACTTAGAAGGAAACTTTTAACCGCGTCTAATTTCGCCAAAGTAGTGAATAGGCGTCAAGGTACGAGTGTGAGAAATTTGGTAAAGAATCTTATATATCCAAAGAATCTAAGCCATGTGCCATCTTTGAAACATGGTATAGAACATGAAGCAACAGCTACAGAACAGATAGCATCACAACTAAACATTAAAATAGAGCCTTGTGGTCTCTTCATCGATAAAAAGTTGCCTTTTCTAGGTGCAACTCCAGACGGAATAGTGGGAGAAGACACAATCGTTGAAATCAAGTGTCCAATTACGGCATTTAAAACATCTTTGCATGAAGCTATAGATAAGAAAAAAGTGATTTTTTGGAAAAAAACTAAAAACGGACTTGTCCTAAATAAAAAACACCCTTGGTACATACAAGTGCAGGGACAATTACATATCACCGGTAGGCGACAGTGTATTTTCGGAGTATGGTCTGGATGCGACAAAGAGATCAAAGTTGAAATAATAGAGAGAGATGATCAATATTGGGAACAAATGGAACCTAAATTAGAACATTTTTATGTAAAATGCATGTTGCCTGAGCTATGTGATCCCAGACATGTTCGAAATATGCCAATTAGAGATTTAAGCGAATTGAAATAAATGTTGTATAATTTACCCTTTTTTTTGTTTTTTTTTTTTCGGGATGGGAAATCATCAAATGGCTTCTCCCGCTCTGGGCAGAGCGAGAGGGTGTGTCAGACTTTTACTGACTAAAACCCACCCGTGTTCCTTCCATTGCCTGTGTGCCGGGGCCGTGATATCCCTTTCGGACAAACCCGCAACCCCAGCAGGACAAACCCGCAACCCCAGCAGGGTATAATTTACCCTACCCCTATAATATACCCTACCCGACCTACCTACCTACCCTACCCTACTCTACACAACCTACCTACACCTACTTACCTACCTACCTTGATTATTGTTGACTGTTTCATTCTCTGTTACCATAATTTGCATTGTCATTATTTTGATTGTGACAAGTATGTAAAATTGATAATTATATACGTATGCATAATAAGTTAATAATACAAGGCGAAAACTATACTATATTAAAATATTGTAAAATGGCAAAGCGTAAACTTACTACTCCCAAACCAATGTACAGAACCCTCAGTGTAATGGTGACTTGCACTTGACTAGTTTTTTGGAGCAGTAGAATTTATGCAGTGGTTCAGAATCTGTTTTGTAAAATTTCTAACATATAGGTATGTAAGTAGGTATATGTAGGTACTTGCATAGACCTACTACCTACATAATTACATATGCAAACGGCTGTCACATTACATACATACACGACGAAAACTATAAAACGCAAACAACTACTAAACCAATGTGCAGAACCCTCAGTGCAAAGTTAGCTCAAACTTGACTAGTATTTTATAGCAGTAGGTAAAATAGTGCACACGGCTACACATCAATCTGTACGTTCCAGTATAGGCTGATCTCGCATTGTATAGGCTTTCTGTACAATGAGAGGTCAGCTTATACTGGAAAATAAAGCTTGACAAGTAGCCGTTACTAAGAACATTCGAGCAGGCATGCTGGAAGAGATTTTCTTTAGAAATAAGTATTGCCTTTGTACGTATTTTTCTTGTATGTTTATATGTGTGTGCATAAATGGTTGAATAAAATAAATAAATAAATAAACATTGAAAATTTGCGATATGAAATTGTATGTTCATTGAATAACAAATTAAATTGATTGATAATGTTATTACTTAGTACCTACTCGTCCGACAATAGGGTAGTACCTACTCTAATAAAATCGCTTCGACCTCGTGTGACCGCGTGAGCGCGAGCAGTAGTGTGCGAGCGAGATAAATAGTGAGGTGGCGCGGGGAAGTGGGGGCGAAATTTGAATTTGAGCTGAGGTTGTATAGGCTCTTAAGATTTTTTTTTATTTTTTTTTGTAGATGTTGCCAGCAAAGTGTTTTCCGCAACACAAAAACATGTTGCTAAAACAATTTGACACAACTTTTGTTTCCCAATTAATACAGGCTACGCATAAAACTTACCTTATCCACATTATGTACATTCGTATGCATTTCTAGATACTCTATAGATGTGAATTTCTTATTACAAATTCCGCAGTTCATTTTCTCCGAGGTTTTGTGAGAGTTCTGGTGGATAGTCCTGTAGTCAATCGGGATCATTTTGTTGCAGTAAGTACATCGGTATCTGCCTTCGCTCACTTCTGAACCGTCTGTGTTTTCTACCGGAGGCTCTATGGGACGTGATCTGTTTAAATAATAAAAAAATTATAGTATCGTACAGATGTTGCATTCCAATTTATACCTTATTATAATGCCTTTAAGAGTTCAATGACCAGCCCCATTTGTATTTCACGATAGCATTTCGTTGTCATGAACAGTTGCCATTATCTATATTTATATATATTAATTCGCTTTAAGTGTGTGTATGTAACTACGTTGTTCTTCTAACATGAACGGGTTTTGTTGCGATTTTCATCATTATTTAGAAAAATATCGCCGTCGCATCCTATCGCTCGCCCGGGCTATTACTTTTTTTTAACTCTTAGCGTTCTTTCTATTTTTTTTTTCTTTTGCTCTGCCCTCAAAGGCCAAAGAATTGGATTATCGGATGCAAAATAATTTTGCAAATCGGACTGGTATTTCTAGAGATTAGCGCGATCAAACAAACATACACTTCAACATCATTATTAGTAATATACAGAACTAAGTATCATTAAAAAATATATCGATGTTTTGTCATGTGGTAAAAACCGTGCGAAGGAGTCGCTATGAATAGATTTAACTTTGCTCCTGTTATACTTTCTAGTAATATACAAGATGTAAGCAATTGATCAGTTTTGTATATAGTTGATTTTTCCAAATACATAAATAGATAATCCAAAATACTTACTTGACTGGATCGTGCATCCGTTTGTGTAGTTTCAAAGACTTGTTAGTGGGGAAGACAGTGTTACATACAGCACATTCGTATGATACAGGCCCAGTGACGATAGACTCTTTAAAAATAAAATAAAAGTGATCAGCCCTTCGATGACTCGTTTGCGTTGTTTGCTTATTTTTGGTTGAATGCTTTAGAATCGGGCAAAAATTTATGTTTTAATGTTGGATACACAGCCACTAGGTCAAAGGTGCCGCGACAGCGCCCGGCGAGCGCTACTTCCAATCTGCTCGCATTTTAGTTCGAGATGTCGCGACGCCCCCGCAAGGGGGCGTGGCGAGGGAGGTCGGGGCTTCGCCCCTCGCCCGCGAAGGCTATGCAGTGGCTCATGAATTTGAGCCCCTCGTTACGTTTGCCTAAACGGCCTGTAGCATTAACGCAGGCAAGCTGTCTGTGTGAATGGTTGCTTCACAATTCAGTAATTGTCAAGTATTTCTTTAATGTATTGAAAAAAAAACAAGATGACGGTGTTAGTTCCGATATTGACCACGCATCAGAAGATCCATGTACAACTTTAATCAGAATATTACATTATTGATTCCCATACCTGTTTTCACTTTGTGTGCTTTCATGTGTGCACACAGAGATTTCGAGTTTTCATACGCCACAGGACAGTAAAGACACGGGTATTTTACTAGAAGAAATCAAAATACAAGATGAAATTCACATAAAAAACAACAAAAGCTTAGAGAACTATTAAGGAATAGTGATAGTAGTGCTTCAATGGTCTAGTGATCACAAACGCTACTGCCGAAAGACAAAGTGTAATTGAGTTTTTCCATTAGGAATTTCTCGGTAGCAGCCCGGAGTCAGGATTTGGCGGTTGGTGGCAATAAGCTAGCACCCTATTACATGGGACTTATAAAATAACAGGTGCAATGTGGGTGTACTAAAGGTATTTAGGGGTATGAGGAACAGGGTGTAAAGTTCACTCATCCACCATAGAAAAGGGAGGATCCTCCGACCAGACGGGTGCCGTGTCTGGGCAACTGCCCAGAGGTTGAAGTTGGGAGATTGTATTGTATATATGTCCATCGCGCGGTAAACTCTAATTGCGCGATGCAGGATTTCTGGAACGATTGTAGATGCCGCCACAGGTACACCTCTGCCTAACCCTTCAGGGAATACGGTAGGCGTGATGATATGTTAATAGTAGTAGGCGTTGTGATTTGAGTTTTAAATAGAACGGAACGGAATAAAAAGTATCCTATGTCCTTATCCAGGGCATGGTCTACCCATGTGCCAAATTTCATCCAAATCTGTTCAGCCGTTTTAGCGTGAAAGCGTAACAAATAAACAAACAAACTCACTTCCGCATATATATAGTCAGGATTCTGTTATTAGACCATCTAAATCTATTTCATGGGGGTTTTCAGTCATCGGCTACAGCTAAAGCAAAGAGAACAACTATTAATACTTACATACTTTACATGGATGTACTTTGAACTCGTCCAAATTGGTGACAGATATGTCACAGGCTAAGCATTGGTACATTTTGATCGCAAACCCGTTGTCCGTTGGCACTTCTTTGACGATTACCTTGTGATACGGACCGCTTTTGTCTAAACAAAAAGAAAATACGTTAATCCTCTTTTTTTGAACATGTTCGTCAATTGCTCTCTCTCGCTTTCCTCATTTAAGTAAACACGGCGTAAAGGACATCGATGTGCAAACTGTTACCATGAATTCAGCACATGCTTACTTGCTTCTTGCCAAATTTCATTCTAGGTCAACGGGAAGTACCCTGTAGGTTTTGATTTATTTGCGAGGATCAAAATATGTTGCATAAATGGCCGTATTTTTTTATTGTCTTGACTTAGAGACTTGATTTCTTTTACAACTCCAAGGGACCATAGACTTACGTATTGATATTAATTTCAACTTGATACCACAATATGATGCAACTTCATACATTTTTACCATGTAGGTATTGCACTTTTATATAAAAAAACAGTTTTTTTTTTGTCCATGTTTGTGATGTTCTTTACACCGTGCATTTTAAATAATTATTATTTAGTTAATTTATGTCTGGCGAATTGCGCGATTCCCATTGACAGTCGTTATTTTAAACCAGTTTTTTTTTTCTTTCACAGGTTCAGTAAAAGAAAAAGAAAAGCATAAAAATATATTTTATAAACCAAATGTTTAAAAATATATTTTTTAAACTTTGTATTGTTGCTTTAGATAATTCCAATAGATTTGCTTTTAGGTTGGTTCCCAAACTTGCCTCATCTATTAATAGCTGTATTTAAAAACGTAATTACTCTACTGGGAAATCCCTCGTAGCCATGATCCTCATAAATACATCAATAATACGACATAAAATTTACTTAAGATTTAATTAGGATGCGAGTGGGATACGCTGCCCCACAAATTCATCGTATCGCTTTTCCGTGAAGGCGTTTCGCGACGTAATATGTTTGTTAATTATGTAGTTAGCCGATACGTCATTATAAAAAACAATAAAAAGTTGTACGTATTTGATATTTGTATTATAATAAAATACAGATTATAAACAGTGGAGGGAAGGCGGTCGAGAAAAAAAATTTCGTGCTATGGGGGTCGCGTCATGAAAAAGGTTGAAAAACACTGTTTTAAACTGTAAATAAGGCGTTCAAAAGTGAAGAGCTTATTTAAATTGTGGGTTGTAAAAACACGTAACCACCTCGATTTCGATTTTTACGATAATAATGACTTGAATATTTATTGCTTAATTGCGTATGTACAAATTGTTACCTACAATCGAAATTTACTTACCTAAAACCGGTTCTGTGCTTGCTGCATAAACGATTAAAAAATATTACTGTGTCACTATTATTCAAGAAAGTAAAGAAAATGTTCATAATAATTTGACATTAACATGCTTACAATTACCTTCAATTGGTCAACATTATTACCAGATCGAATTTACAAACTATTTCCACTCACCTCCAACGGGTCCAGTGACTGCATTAACAATAAAAAAGATGTATCATTTAAACACAAGATTATAGTGTTCATAATAATTTGACATTAATAAATCAATAGTACAGGCCAAAGTTAAAACAAATGCACAGACAATTCCTAAATTTTTCTGTGTAAGGGAAATGCTTACTGTCATATTCCAATATTTTTTTTCAATTTTAAGATTGAAGATACCAGTAAAGAACCCCATTGTACAAAATATTTTTGGTGATTTGCCTTTAATGCATAATGGGAACTTGTAATGTTCCTACTGCTGGGCCACAGGCCTCCTCTCTGTGAGAGAGATGGGCCATAATCCACCACGAATTTTTTGGTTCTAGTATATCTCGGTTTCCTCACGATATTTTCCTTCACCGTTTTGATGCCTTTAATGGCTTTAATAATAATTTAGAATGTCTTTATATAATAAAACTAGTCTTACCAAATGGCGGGTCTGTGAGCATGAACAAAATAAAGTTAACGTTTAGAATAACTTTGTAAAGGGTGAATATTTTTACTTACAACCGGTAAATAGACACTGATTATAGATACAAGAAACTGTTGTGTGGGTCTGTTGTTGGTTCTCCCTTTAAAACTGCCTAAGAAATTGGAGTTCACAATATAGACCTCAAGCATAACTCTGAAGCAAAGTGGAGTGTTCAAAGAAATTAAAACTTTACGTTCTTTGAATAAGGTAGAAAATATGTTAACTCATTCAACATATTGTTTTTTCTTAAGTATCCATTGGTGACAACGCTATTAAGTTTTATATACTTGATAGACATTTACATACTTTTAAAGATTTTTTTACTGTTCCAGTTTGGCAAAACCTGTCGGCAGATTACTGTGTTAGCGAATTTTTATGCCACTTTTGGGGTCTTTGGTAATATTTTTGGCAATACAGTTTTTATTATTTATAGCTTTATAAAATGTACATACAGTACCTTTACCTTTTGCGTCAGCCTGGATAGCATCTTTGATGACACTGTCGCAAAGTTTGTCCACTTGCAGGAAACGCTTCGTGACGACGCGCAGTCCTTTTTCCTCCACTTTATTTGGTTTTTGGGTTTGATCTGAAAATAAAATATACTTAAGTAAAAATCTTAAATTCCCTGACAGACAACGCACAGCCTAAAGGCACTACACACAGTGGCGCTGGGTCTAGACGCATGAAATTTTTCTCAACAGTTATATCGAAGGTGAGCTCTAAGGAAGAATTTTTGAAAAAAGGGGACAATGTGGGATCAAAGTTGCCTGTGTGTTGCCAGGGGCCACGGTAACCCTTTCGGACTTTTCTGCGACCCTGGCAGCCGACGCACAGGGCGACTCCTGCGGCGACTAGGGGCGTGAGGGCGCGAAATCTGCCTCTTCCACCTGCCTCCTTCTTCGCGATCATTACTGCTTAGCAGACGGAGGTGACGGGTTCCCATGCACTCTCGCTCCGTACCATGGCCTGGACCAGGGCCGGACACGAGAGATCACCGCCGCCAATCGCCTCCACGAGGACACGGCGGTGCTCCGCCCAAGCCGGGCAGACCTCCACCGTATGCTCCACCATGTCCTCCGGGCGATCCATACAATGGTGACACCCGGGCGTTTCCTCCCGCCTTATCCGGAACAGGAACCTCCCGAAGCAACAGAGTTCAGTGAGAACCTGCGTCAGGCGGAAGTTGAGGACGCCGTGGCGCCTTTCTAGCCACTCCTCAAAGAGGGGACTTATCGCCGCAATTGTGGCGTGCTCAGCACTGGGTTGCGACAATCGCACTCTCCATGTCGCCATGAGATCCCACCGTAGCTCTGTCCGCTGTGCCGTGATTTCTCGCGGCAGCGGAGTCACGCCCCAGCGTTTAAGATAAAGATAAGATAAAGATTTATTGAACAAAAATGGTTGTACAATCAAACACTTATATAGCCTTTAGTGTTATCAGCAGTCTTTGTATGAACTCTGGTATCCAAAGAAACATTTAACTTGTGTTATGGAATTCGCCCCACTCCCATATGTGTGCGATGACTTTTGCCTCCAGATCCCATGGCGGCAATCCGGCAAGGAGGCTCGCCGCCTCACCGGAGACCGTGCGGTATCCCCGGACCAGCCGAATCGCCATGACCATTTGGGACGCGTTCAACCGGCGGACTGGCCGCCACCCCAAGGAACGCACCCATACCGGTGCTCCGTAAAGGGCCATGGTTCCGCACGACCCCTGGGTAAAGTCTCCGGCAGGAGGCGTCTGGATCCCTAGGTTGGGCAGGAGCCGCTTCAAGGCAGCCCTAGCCCGCTCCAGTCTGGGAGCCAAACTGGGAGCGGAAACCAAACTGGCTCTCTCTCTCTGGTTGCCAATGGGAAATTCATTTGGGCACACGGCTTGTAAAATATGAAAATTACTAGCTACGCCCCGCGGTTTCACCCGCATAAGTCTTGATCCCATTGGAATATTGGGATAAAAAGTATCCTACGTCCTAACCCTTTTTTTTGCGTGAACGCGTAACAAACAAACAAATAACCAACAAACAAACTCAGTTTCGTATTTATAATATTAGTTTAGCATGGTTAACTAGTTAAGGCTAGGCTGGGAATAGACCCCAGCCCAATTAAGCGAGTGTATGAGACGAGAATTCAGGGTGAAAAATCTACGACGTATAAAGAAATAGGTATAATTAAAATTTTGGAAAAATAGACCGGCCAAGTGCGTGCCGGACCCCGCACAATGAAGGGTTCCGTAGTTGGGATGAATTTATCCCAAGAACAAACTTAACATTGTAGTTGAAAAACATGTTCTCCCATACGGAATGTATGGGAGATCATGTTTTTCAAACCGCAAATTTAAGTTGGTCGATTATTACTCGTTAACCTGTAGAGCCTACTTAATTCTGATAGTTTTCCTTTTAATTTCGTTATATATACTACTGCTGTGAATTTTTTCACAAGTCCAAGTACAACAATTTAGCTAGAAGGGGGTAGATGAGGAAAAATAAAGCACTTTACGTGGAGAGGTACTCTAAAAAAAATATTTTTTCTTGATTTTATTTTACCACTTTGTCGGCATGATTAATATGTATACATATGCCAAATTACAACTTTCTAGTACTAACCGTCTCTGAGCTAAGCCGCGGACAGACAGACAGACAGACAGACGGACATGGCGAAACCATAAAGGTTCCTTGTTTACCACGGAACCCTAAAAAACACATATTGATCGATTATTAGTTAGTTTATCCAGTAATAAAACATGACGCTACGGTGGTTTTGATTGATGGAGGGGTTTCGTGGCTAACTAATAATAGCCGCACGGTGGATACCGACCATCTTTACATACCGAGACCCCTACCTCCCCCCGTACCTCAGCAAGCACGTTAAGCCGTTGGTCCCGGCTCTCATTCGTGGATCTTTCACAGTCGTAACGCATCGTCAGAAGACTGAAAGTCTGATAACCAGTCGTACTAAGGAATATCATATTGCCCAGATCTAGCGAGAAATCACTCCATATAAAATACTAGGATTCAGCAGCAACCGGTTAGATTAGAAGTCAACCTCTATATAGTTAGGAAAAATGTAAAAAGCTAGGCAGATGATTCTATTGTGGTTTTGGTGTTCTAATGGAATTTTGTTTATTTTATGTGCATCTTTATTGTGCAGAAAAACAATTTTTCTTTGTTTTTTTTATAGTTGATAGATTACTTATTAAAAAATACCTACCCAAGCTCAATGGATCTGATAAAATCATTTGATCACCAGATTTAAACATGAGTGGCTCCTCCACAATGTCGCCCGTATCAGTGATGACGCGCCGCGGTGTCTGCTTGTCTGTGGTCACCAATGTGTCTTCATTCTCCATAGGCTCGTATTCAGGGACTGACTCAGTCTGACCCTCCTCCATTGGCTCCTGAAATTAAAAATATATAAGGAACATCAGTCCCACTGCAGGGCAGAGACCTCTTCTGATACAGATAATAATGACTAATAAAGATGTATAAGAGGTAGGTATTTATTTACCCAGTGAGTGCTTATATAATTATGTAAGGACACACAAATATCAATCAACAGGGAAAGTGTCAATTGGGGTTTTAAGGGTTAATTTACATTGCGGCGAAAGAGAAGCAATTTTTTTTTACATTTTGAACTTTATCTCCATTGCGTAACGCACAAATTAGACTAGAGAGACTATAAACGGGTAACGCGTCTTCCCAAGAATTCTAGCAAATTCTCGCAACTGCGAGCGATGTCGTCGATGAAATCAAGGAAGAAGGCGGCGAAAAGCGCTTTTTATTTTAAAACCTTAATAGGCGTAAAAAGACATTTATACTCCGCGTCATTGTGATCATTTCTTTGTAGTGGACCATACCTGGGAACCTTCTAGTTACGGAGATATTGAAGGTCAAAGTGGCAACTTTTATTCACGAAAACAAGTTTTAAATGTTATAACAACTCCTGTACCCGTAAACGCAATGTTCTGCGTGCGTTACATTGCGCGCTGCCATAAACAGCGTATTTTCGCACCAAAAATAAGTCGTTGCCAAGCAATCATTTTTGCTCCGTGTGACTTAGATGTACAGAATGCGTAAACGCGTGCGTGATGCGTGGTGCGTGCGTGGCTATGTAATGGATCTTTTTACATCCTGTAGGTAAGTAACATAAAAAAAAATATCCAAGTCTACTATATTTATGCATGTGTATCCTTGTCAATCTCATACTGAATTACTGAATCAGTGGCGAGAATTAGCGCGATTTCGCGCGTCTTCTGACGTATCTAGACGAAATCGACGCTTCTTCCATTCTCTTCCTAGGCAATGTAAATTGAACCTTATGAAAGTTTCCTTAAGATCAGTGTTACCTCGACAACAACATCCTGATCGTTATGGTAGTTCTGTATGTGCTCTATAACAGATGAGAATGACACTTTACAAGTGTTACAGCTGTAAATCTCCTCCTGACAATCTTCTTGATTATCCTCTTGTTTCTCTTGTATATTGTCTGGTGTTATTAAATTCTCTGAACCCACGTTCATATCTGAAAATTAGAACTCCAGTAATGTTATATCTATTATATTTTAATGCTGTAATTCTTCTGCTCTAAGACTCCACTTGACGCATTTATCCAAATGTTCGCGTTACTTGGGTTTACAAACTAAACTCTATAATCATTGAAATAAAGTTTATTTTGCATTACCTAAATAATGCTAATAAAAATAAAAAACTTTATACCTTTAACAGTAGTTAGTGATATAGTTCCATCAATATTTTGTTTTGTAACAATAGTGCTTCCTGCATTCAAATCGGTATCATCCTGAGTGACAATCATGTACCGGCTCTCCCCATTTTCCTTCACCAGTTTAAATTCCCGTGTTTGAAGGCATGGTTTCAACTGTTTGCTAAACAATTCCACATACATTTTGTTGGCATCATTCAGGGCCACCTGAGTTTCGTAAGTTTGTTCAGTTGTAAAGGGACTGCCATCATTAGTATTTATTTCTGTAAACATTATTTTAAAATATTTCAAAAGCTCTTTTTCTTGTCTTATCTCAAACTGGCTTTGGCTGAGAGAATTAAGTTTTATAGGACGGTAAGAAACCCAGTATCAAGAAGTACAGGATATTTATTTAAAGGCAGCCATATTTTTTTAAGAAACCTCTGCAAATATCCTCAACAGCATTTAAACTAGAAAATTATTACTAATTCAGTAGTACAACATTTCAGTTGCAATATAAATTGTACTTTGTGTAGCGGATGGGGCAGTAAAGGTACATTCACAGATTTTGAAAAAGTGTACAGTTAGCAAGAACATGGGCAGCTTTTTTCGATGCCAATCAATCCTGTTTGTTATAAGGACCAAACAACAAACTGAGGTTTGAGTAGAATAAAAGTGAGAATCTGCAAAAATCATTTACTTTTAATGATGGATAGATTTAGCCACGAATAAAAGATTTTTTTACTTCAAACAAATGTGTTATAATTTTATTTACTTTAAGAACTAGATAGTTTGTTGCTTGTGATTTCTGATGTTCTGAGAAAACAATTACCTGAAATAATTTACAACTTCCAGATTTGTATGGGAAACGTTAAAAAAGACTGTCCACTACACAAGTCAGAAATCACAAAAAGCTTCTGTATGAAAAAAGTTTTTTCAAAACTAACAATGTATCTAAATTATGTTCTCAAAGCAAATAAAATTATAGCACATGGTTTTCGACATTTCTAGTACTGAAACTTCAGTCCAATAAAGTGTTTTGATCCTTCTGAGAAACTGGATCGATTGGCACCAAAAAAAGTTTTTGTTAAAACTGCCCATTTTATTGAGGACTGTAAATATTTTACAAAATCTGTGAACACAGATCAAAATGTCTCAAAAAGTTAAGGATACTAAAACCGTTTTCTTCTTTCTTCGACAACAGTTAATGTATCTGTCCTTACTGCCCCATCTCAAAAATCCGCCCTGTATTTCAAATGGACTTATGATTTTATTTTTGTATCTCATTTTACATACAGTGTAAAAATACTGATATAGTCTTACCATTCTGATATACTTTAATTTCAGAATTTCCATTAACTGATGAGTTTTCAATGTTGTCCTCATCTGATTGACGCTCAAATATAATGGTATGTACATTGTTAGTTGACTGACAATTATCCTGAGCCAAATGTTCGACAAGGTGTCGTAATGAGGGGCATTTGTAGTTACAAACAGGACAATATACATTCTCTAACGCATTAGTCAAGTGCTCAAGTAGAGATTGTTTAGAACTAAAAGTCGTATTGCAACAAACGGGGCAATTCAACAGCTGGCCTCCCATTTTAATGGAATTAAATCAGTTTACGCCCATAGAGTGTTCAGACGCCAATCATTTCTGATAAGAAAGAGTGCATTATTTTGTAAACATATCACTTTCATTCAACTTCATAAAAGTGCTACATTCAGTTTGTATCTAAATTCTCAACACAAAACCATTTTAAATCAGAAGAACTTCACACTAATTTGTTAAACGTGAAGAAAGCACCGAACGAACGAACAACGCACCATTTTTGTCAAAACTGACATTACTCAGTGTGTTTTTTAAGTACTAATACATGCTCATGAAATACTATTAAAGTGATAAATGTATAATTTACGGAATACCCCAAAATTACAAAAGTTTATTGTTAATGATTCTAAATACATCAATCAAATAGAATAATTTTGTATTGTTTAGGATTTTTTTATGTGAACCGAAACAAATCAGATCAAAATCTATCTTCGTAAATGATTTACAGAAATATTGCCACTTAAAAAAACCGATAAAAATCAATATTTTCAAGAAGACTATCGTCCTAAATAAATAAAATACTACATGCTTTGTGCAAAATACTTGTAGTTACTTGTCTCATTATTCTTTCCATGTCTTCTTTCAATTATTTCAGTGAATTAATGATTTTTTTGGTTTTGATGTTATTGCTCTTCATGAAGGATTTAAATCTAAATGGCAACATTGTAAAGAAGTTCGCCATTTTGTCGTGGTAATTTTTTAACGTAGCGATTTTTATTTATTCGTGTTAATTATTTCTTTTGAGTCCAAATAAACCGATACAACTGAAATCTGAACACCAGATTGTGCCTGCATATAATACAAATTAGTTTGAACAATTATAATTAAATAGCAGAACATTGAAGCTTGATATGTTTGTGTGCGAGTGTTTTCGCGGGTAAATTTGATTAAACAATATGTTGGGAAAGAGAATGCACCATAACAGCAAGGGGAGGCTAGCCAGCAAAGGCCATGATAATGGAAAACCCTCTAGTCCAGGCATTTCACCCTACAACAAGCCTGCGAAAATACCAGGTGCCATATCTGCTGGTAAAACTAAGGTAGAGCTCTGTCCCATACCATACATAAAGATACAAGATAATGCTTCACATCTACCGCGTTTCACTGCGATCGCAGCCCGCTCTGCTGATGAACCTATTGGGATGGATGAATTGGACTCTTTACAGCTAGAGCTTGAGTCACTCTTGGGTAACACAGCTCTCCGTGTAAGATACTTCCAGGCTGAAATTGAGAGTATTGACACAAATGAATCCAAAAGAGAGAAGAAAGGAAAAGCTGCTGGTAAACAATTACAGTTTCCTGTTAAAAGAAAATTTCCTGATGACAAATTAGTGAAAACCAATAGTACTAAGTTGTCCAACCAGCCTAAAGTGCCTAAGTTCAAGAACTTATCCAACGCTTCCTCGGGTGGATCTCACAATTATTCAAATGACATTGCGAATTCAGATAACTCAGTAAAGCTGGAACTATCACAGTTTTCACTACCAAAGAATAATATTCCATACAAATTCTGGAGTTCTGTAGATCCCTATTGCGCTCCTGTGACTTTGGATGACATAAAATTTCTAGAATCTTTGCTGGCACAGAGCAGTAACACAACATTGCCACCTATCCCACCTCTTGGCCGTCACTACTCTGAAGTGTGGGCAGATGAACATCTGGCAGAGGATCAGAATGCTTCTAATCCTAATAAACAAAAATCATCAATGTCTCCTGAAGCTTCCAGTATCCGTAAGAAACTTGACAAATCCAATGAAAACATGATTACTGGTCCCTTAACACAGAGATTGGTATCAGCACTTATGGAAGAGAATCTAATGAATTATGAAGTGCCTGACATTAAAGTGAAACAGACAACAAACACCAAAAGTAGCTATAAGAATTCTCTCACATTAGAAAAATGCCTTAGAAAGGAGTTGGTGGAGCAAGGAATACTTGATCCAGAAGATTTGCCACCTTTGACCAATCCAGCTGATGATGAAATACTTGCAGAAATAAAAAAATGTCAGACTGAACTGACGGCAGTAAAGAAAGACAATTGTCGCAATCTGAAACATCTCATTGGACTATGTAAACAAGAAATGATTAGACTGAATCTGAAGAAACAACTGGATCAGGTTGATATGGAATGCATTGATATTTATAAGAAAATGGTGGCTGCAAAGCAGAAAAAGAGACCTATAACTAAGAAAGAAAAAGAAGATGCTTGGAGAGCTATTAATGAACAGATCAGGCTAAATAAAGAAATAAATGCTTTGCCTTTAACAGGTCCAAATTCAAGCTAAATTGTATTCTTAGTTAAAGTATTCTATGGGGTAGTTTAAGATTGTTATAGGTACCTACCTATTATTTAGAAATAAATAACATTAATAATTAAATCTGTTTTTTTTTATTCAGACCCCTAATGTATTTTCAACTTTGTTTTATCATCACCATATCACTGCTTCCTGCAGTATTTTTATTGTCTGATGAACATAGACATGTAAATCTCACCTTTATTTTAAAATACTGAACAATGAGACAATCTAGTGATGAGCTAGCTTTGACTTTTTAACCGACCTCCAAAACGGAGGAGGTTCTATGTTCGTAGCATGTTTTTTTTTTAAATGTGATTAAAAAAAAAAAACTGAAAGGATATGCTTTCATACTACGTACTGGCACGGATAGCGCACAGAAAGTTAGCAGTACCTGTACTATCACCACCATACCTAAGCTAGCCAAGTGCCACGGTGGCAACTATCTAGCCGTATGTAGAATGGCGAATTGGTAACTACTATGCATTATAATATACTACTAGCTTTTGCCCGCGTCGATGTCGCAAAATATCCCACGGGAACTTACTACCGGGATTACATACCTAATAGCCTTATTTTGTTACGCGTAATTTTGAATCTGTTATATCTTTTGAAGCATTAATTTTAATGATATGATGTTAAGGCACATTTTAATGTACATTAAATGCCCAATTTAAATAACGTATTTTATTGCATAATGATTAAATAATACCGGTAAAAATAGCTTCGGAAATAACAATGAAATTTTTATCAAATTCTGAAAGATAATAATGATTACTATGGGTCATCCTTAGAAGATAGACATATACCATCGCGGACTTTTTGTTGAACTTTTTAAGGTGAACCATTCTGTAGAACATTATTTTTAAGTATATTTTACGGTTTACGCGTTGCAGGCGAGTAAACCTCCCAGTCGGCATAATTTTTTATCGACATCTTCAACAATAATCGTCATATTTCAGCCGATTTACACAAAACCTTAATGAATTATACACCAAAACCTTCCGCATGAATCAATGCGTCTACTGGTGTAAAATGTCATTGTCCGTATGAAAATCCATTCGGTAGTTTTTGAGTTTATGGCGTTCAGACAGACAGACAGACGCAGCGGGGGACTTTGTTTTTTAATATGTATACGGATACAGGCTGGTAAAATTACCACTCTGTATAAAGCATGTTAATGTTGTTGATGTAAGAAAGAAGTTGCGACTATGCTTAGTACCAAAATTGAATTCGTTGACTGCCCCGTCTGGCCCAAGTATTGTATAATGCCAGATACAGCATTTATCATTGCAGCAGGGAAGTGGCAGGTTTATCAAAAAGGTTTAGGTACCTATACATTGCGAAAGGTGGAAGAGATTAGTTTAATGTAGTTCAGCCATCGATTTCAGTCTTTTAATTAGCATCGACATTGGTAATAAAAAACTCGGCATCGAAATCACCATGATTATCAAAATTATGCTGAGTAAAAACCGTAAATCTAAATGTGACCAAAGGACCAGAGTTCAAACAGTCGTTGATTTAAAAAATAGTGACGTTTCGAAATATTTGAAAATTAACGAAAGTACCAAAGTACTTCGCAAACCGAAATCGGGAATTATTATTGTTTGTGAAATAAAAGTTTTGTGTTCGTCAAGATGGATAATCATAATCCACTGACTCCAAACAAAATACAGAGACTTATACATTATGCGGAGGACAAATCGTTTAATATTCCAAGACGCTTACTGCTCAACGATGATGACTTGAAACGGTAAGGGCATGCATTGTATTATGAACTTTTTTAAGATTTATATTTACACATGCCAGCTGATTCTCATAATATCGTTTTTGTTGTAGTTTGGCATCAAATCAAGCATCAATGAACAAGTCTAACATCAATAACTGTGAGTCCTCTTCTGGCATTTTGGATTTAGAGAGAGTAGAAGGTAAACAACTACTCTAACTTGAAATTGAAGTTTGAAGTTCACAAAACAAATTGTAACTAATAAAGAATTATTTGATTGTTTCTTCGATAGGTACTGTTTTACTAATGATTACAATATTTTTAAGGCTTTGGAGAGTCAGACATTGGAGATTTTTCTCTCAGCAAATCTGTAAGTAAAAGTTTTTGACTGTATGATGAAGATAATCTTTGGAATAAGTTTTTAATGATACATTTAGTTTTTAATGCCTCCTCTTTTATTTCTGATATTGCATTCCCTTGCAAAAAAGGTACCTACGAAAATATTATTATAATAGCTAATCATGTATTATGCCCGGATCAACTTCAGAACCAGGCTGAGGTAACAACATTGAATTGAATTACCTATAAGGAGATCCATGTGTCCAGTGAACTATTACAGCCTAAATTATAATCTATTTCATAAATTTTGAAACAATATTGAAGTGAACCCGCCTACCTATAGTACTGAATCTGTACAAAATTGTTATTTGAAAGAAGTTGTAAAGATTTTATAATAATTATAAAATCTAATTGAAAGTATTTAAAATTTGCATGGAATAAAATGGGTTTTTACAATTATTTATTTCATTTATAATGAATGTGTTACCTAAAAGTTTTATTTTTATTTCAGACTGCATTTAATCCTGGTGAAATGACTGGTAGATCAACTGGGGCTGATGACTTCAAGGCAGGGCCAACGGGCCGCCACTCCTTACATTTAGATAATATTTTCAACAAGATGGATGCACAGACTTCTGAGGTTAACAATGTAATGAGACATTCTATTGCCTCTAATTACTCTTTTCATTCCAAGGTATATAATAATCTAATTTGATTTATATCTAGTTACTAAGAACAAGTAGGTTCATTGTAGATCCAGTCTTCAATATTGCAGATTTGTGTCTATTGACTTATGAAGTCCCCTTTTTACAACTATGTTACACTAAACTTAGTTCACCATTAAGTCAACCATAATACAATCTTTTTGTTTGTGCTTTTTGGCAATAATTCCTTCTGCACATGTGGCTTCCCTGGAACCTCATTAAAGGTATAATTATATAAATCTCTATTAACTGCTCCCAAATTACAATGATTATTTTATTTAACTTTATTGATATTATGATAATTTTTTTATTTATCTTTTTATAGATTCTTTTCTTTTAGATTTTGTGAATGTCAGAATGTTGTAGGCTTAACAGACTGTAGATCTGTGGACTATTTTGTATTTTGCTAAGTACCTGGTATTTGTTGATAGGCCTACACTGTCCACTCATACCTGTAATTTGAAAACATTGTAAAAACCATTTATTTTGAAAAGAGTAACCATGGAGTTTCTTTCTGGGTCTTCTCCATAGGAAACAACCAATTCGAACCGTGCACCTAGCTTCTGACGTTTCATAAGGTTTATGTTAAATAATATATTTTGAATATTGAATGAGCGAAAACATACTTACAATTTCTTACCATACTCTTATGTAAAGTAAGAAATTGTGAGTAGGTATGCATTTCACTCATTACAAAATACTAAAACCTGTACCAGAGTTTTGTATTTTGTTTTGTCAGTTTGGTAACCATTAACATTTTCTTTATCATTAGCAAGAGCCATGGTAGTAATTCATGCATTTTAGGACTTATCAGCTATAATAAGTTTTCGGCAGATATTATGTATCTAAATTCTAAGACCCCATGTTAAGCCTAATTAGTATGTTATTATGCTAATGCCAAAGGCCTAAAACTTTACAAAATATCTCGTTAGGGCCCTGATCCATTTGTTATCATTCATTTCAGAGAGACCTCACAGCTGACGAGGCATCACTGATTGGGCGGGAAGCTCCATTACCAGTATCAAACAACGTAAATGCTAATTTTCTTGAAAGCATGTCGTAAGTTGCATACTTTTCATATTTTATTTTTATTTTATTCTTCAAATTTTTCCTACTTTTTTTTCCACACATATTTGTTATTTAAAAAAAAAAACAAGCTAATTAAGGACTGGGTATTTCTCTATTTCAAACTATTTCTCGCTAATTAAATTCGTGTTTATAAATAGCTAATTTAAATATTACTTATTTTCAGAATGAACAACTCAAATCTATCAGTTGGGGCATATTTTAAGAATAGATGTCCAGAGTTTGGAAATGTGCTAGGCAAGACTGATAGTCCAGAGCGGTCTTATAATATTATGCCTAGCATTACTGAAGGTAAGCATCTGTTATTTTTGAACTAAGAAACCCTTATTTGAGACTGATTAACATAATTATATTCAATTTGTTGGAATGTGCCCATTACCAGACAACTGGCAAGCCCTATTAGTGCATTTGTGTAGCACTGTTCGGAGTCATGCACAGACCTTCAAAGCTTATTTGCAAACACTTTAACATCATCTTTTGTTTCAGTATCAAGCCATACCGATTCGTTACGATCTGACAAGACTCCACTACACAAAATGGATAATACACTAGACTGTGTACCTGTAAGACAACCACGAAACATCATGGACACCTTTCCAGAGAAACAAAACAATGTGCAAGCACAGTCAGAAAGAAACACTTTCAAAATGCCTAAAACAGAAAAACCAAATGAACCAACAACCAGCAAAGTTCCTGAAAAACAGAATCCGTATTTCATGAGCCAAGTGCCAGATAAGCCGAAGTATGTTCAAATGACATTAAATTCTGTTTCGCCACAAAAGAATGTTCCCGTTGCATCTGCGCCAACCAGGGAACTGGCACCAACAAGAGAAACGAATTTGTTGATAAAGAATTTGCATGCGTCTCTTAGATTCGTGAGCGAGGACACTGAAGGTTCAGTCGAGAATTCTATCAGTATTTCCAGAATTGCTGATTATCTTGGTAAGTTTTATTTGCAACATTCATTTTGCAAGCCTGGGATAGTGGGGCCATATTCTGAAGTCTTAGAGCCAATATTTTTCTAGAGATACAAACAGCACCATTTCTATTAACAATGGTGGCTCTAAACACTTCTAAATATGGCCCTCATTTATTAACTATGCTAGTGCTTGGCTTATAACTAGACAGCCTAAACACACAAAGTCAAAATGAACACTACTATTGTTATTGCAGGTAAACAATCCAACGTCAGTGTATCAGACATGTTGCAACTAAACAACAAAAAGAAACAATTGAACACGAAGCAACCCCTAACTGAGTTACACATGAACATTCCAGAAACTAAGAAACAAAACAAACAGGAACTACAAGTCACAAATTTAATAGACACTCGGAAGACAGAGACCGCTTCATCCTCTGGAACAATTAACACAGTGATATCTCAGAATAAATACAAACAAAATAATGAACCAGAGATCCCAGCTGTAGTAGTGACTCGGGACTCCTTAAATAATAATCAAATAATAGAAATTGATGATTCAAAGTCGAAGAAAAGTCCCCGGTCTAAGTCGCCGTCGAGCAAAAGTCATTCGACCCTGAGCACGGTCCATGAAAACTTTACGAGTTTCAAATCTGCTGACAGTCCTTTACATACTAGCAAAGGTATTTATTAGATTTATAAGGGGAGGTGTAAACTAGCGTAACTTGTAATGTGTAATCGTTGCAAAACACGAGCGCGCGTCACGTGAGTTATATTAATGACGTAAGGTTGAAATTGGAACGGTTAGCGCGCGTCAGAGATTTGCAATGACTAAAACTCCATAATAATATTTTTCTAAATCGCCAATGTCGCATGATGCGCAAGTCTAAACCTCTTATAAACTATTTTTGTATAATAATTTATTATATACACTATTTATTATTCTCCTTTATATATAATCGGGTCTGATTGGTTGTAGTAACAATCTAGTTGAAATTTTCAGGCGAGGCCACTGCATCACATGTTCCTTCCCCAAATACCGTATATAAAGAGTTAGATAAGTCTGTAGATTGGCGCGAAGTAATGCAACAGAAACATTTGAAACAGGAGGGCTTAGCTAAAGCTAAAGGTTTGTGGGCCTCGCTTCATTCACCAGTCTGTGGGAATCTTAACATGAATAACACGTTATTTTACTAATTTATTAAAAAGTGACGGTTGATACTGGGAGCCGACTTCAATATAGTTTGGTTTACTCAGCTTTTAACCGTTAGGCTAGTTTATAATATTAATATTATTAACACATTCATTTTATTCATCTTGGTGACTCATATTATTATTCTAATTTGTAAACTTTCATTGTATAATGTATGTTACTAAAATAACGACGGTCGCAAAGTGCATATAGACAACTGCAACCCTTGCAAAATGCACCACATCAAAATGACTGAAAAATTGCTGTTTTCTTATTTCACTTGTCACCATGGGCGCCGGAAGGGGGGTGCAAGAGGGTGAACTTAAACCTGGCTTCAAAATAAAATATAGGTGTAAAAACATAACTAAAGAAATATCTGAAAACGCCTAACACAATAATAGAGAACTTAACATAACCGAGGCGAGATCCTAAAATTCTGCAATCTCTGAATTCTAAAGCTTCTGTGCATTAGTCGAGAAAGTACCGTACTCTTATTTCCGAAAATCGAAACGGCCCTAGGCGGGTGCTAATATTATCGAGCTTGCTTCGATCGCTTTTGCATCCTACTCTATCTTAATTCTTAAGCTTCTTTGTATAAGTTGACACAGCTAGTCCTCTTTCTGTATGAATGGATGAAATAAAACCTATCCCATTCGAGGCGAGATAGAAAACTTATCGGGCTCGCTTCGCTCGCTCTTGAATCCTACATTCTCTTATTTGTTAAGCTTTTCTGCATAAGTCGACAAAGTTACTCCTTGTATGAATGGACAAACGATAACCTAACATATCCGAGGTGAACTGCAAAATTGATCGAGCTCGCTTCGTGGAGCTGATGATGCTGCACCCCCCGAAAATAAACCTACCGGTGCCCATACTTGTCACTTATCTTATCACTATAATTACACCATTTGAGAATGTTGAAATGTCATACATATGAGATGAGCACACGCATGTTCTATTTATAAATGATTTCTTGTTTATTTTAGAGCAATGGGTAGAGATATTAGCTTCCGTCGCCGATGGATACGTGGGTAAGTAGAACAATACTGCTAACAAAAATTAGACAAAAAATTATCATTTAAGCTAATTAAATCTATCTTTAATTTCAGGTGTCAGCTGCCCTGTTATAATAACAGTCACAACATTATCAGACAGCTGGTTAACTGCTAAACTGCAATTTGTAGATTTACCAAACGACGGACGAGACCTCACTATCGAACTGCCCCGAATGCCTTTATTACTGTCTCCAGGCAAATCCGAGAAAATCATACTGAACATAACATCTAATGAGGAACTGAATACGGCGTTAAAATTCACTATGTACTTGAAAGACGCATCGATCGACGGTGATATAGAGCAGAAAGGAGAAGTTGAAGTGGAAATAAAAATGCCTATGATACAAGCTATGTCTTGCGACGGAGTTAATAAGATCACTTTTCCACCGATACAAGAAAATAGTTCGCTTATAAAGTCTTTTGTACTTTTAAGTGATTGTCCTGCTGATCTCTTGTTAGAATTGTCTGTAGTTGAGGGTGATAGTATATTTGTGATCAAAAACGTTCAGGAGATAAAGAAAGGCGATGTTAACAAGATTCTGATGGATCGTCAGGGGTCGACAGAAGACAGGCAGCCGCCAGGGAAGGCAAAGGCCAAAGGAAGTAACAAGCAGCTTTGCAGGTTGACGAGTGGTAACGCTATTAGGGTTACCATTAAATTCAATGCGCCGAAGTTATCGGATATTGAAATAGGTTAGTACCTACTATAATTTTATCAACTGTAACTACTTCATGCATGTTTCAGTATCAACCAACTAGGACGACGGCTACACATGACGATCACATATAGGGAGTTCGTTTAATCCCAAAATTTGTCGCACTACCTCGTAACTCCTGAGTGAAAGCATTTAAACTCGAATTTGTCTAATTCTTTCTCGATATTCTTATTATATCCTTTTCCTATGTTTACAGAAGACTCAATAGTGACGTTCAATGGAGTGATGAATGTGAACTTGATAGGAGTCAACAGTGTGCTTCGGAAAGTTGATCTGATCGGCGTTGTCGGTACTGTGAATCTTGTTATGAAGCCGTCGGTCAGCAAATTGCAACTTTCTAATGGTAAGTTTGCCAATCGAAATATGTACCATCTTTTCCATCTGATAGCCGACTCTAACACAATTGGAAAAAAGGCTAATATCAATTACGGGTTCCGATTGACGAAAGAAAATAATTATGTAAGTTAGATCCAACCCCTTGCATTATTGGCGTGAATCTTAGATGATTGACGCCCGAAATCAAGCAGTCCCACGGATACATCTTTGTGTAATATATGCAACACCAACAAGCAGAGAAGCTTCACACTTTGCTATTCTTCTTCCTCTTTACGTGGCTGACACGATCGTAACAAAAAAAAATCTGGCTAAAATTTCGCCGAAAAAATCCTAGAGGCAGGCCTAGAAGTTCTTGGAACTACACCGATAACGCTCTCAGACCGAACCCCACAAAACATAGGCATGCGCTTTCCATCTCCGCAATACTTATCTATTAAAATACTAGCTTTTGCCCGCGGCTTCGCCCGCGTGGATGGCGGAAAATATCCCACGGGTACGTAATCGGGATTACATACCTAAGGCCTAAACTAATTCACAAAACCCCTGTCCACTGGAGCGGAGAGGAGAGGAGCGGAGTAGCGGTGTGCCAATATTAACCAATGGAATTGCATAAAACCTCCGCTCCGCTTCAGTGGACAGGGGTTTTGTGAATTAGTTTAAAAATTCATACAAAACCGGGAAGCGGAGCGGGGAAACGGAGCGGAGAAGCACAGAGGGGAAGCGGAGCGGGGAAACGGAGCGGGGAAGCAGAGAGGCGATGCGGAAAAATACGTGAACTCGGTCTAGCTCCGCACAGTCCGCAACACCGCTCTGCTACCTCGCTCCGCACAATGGACAGACCGTCCTTAACTCCGCTCCACTCCGCTCCACTCCGCTGCCATTTTCCTCTCCGCTGCCTCGCTCCGCTTCAATGGACAGGCAGCCTTATAGCCGAGGAAAAGGTAATTGCCTCCTAGGCCGCGCCCGCGTTGTTGTCAACCATAATTATTTTGTTACGCGTAATTTTGAATCTGTGATATCTGTTAAAGTATTCACTTTATTGGTATAATGTCAATGCATATTTTAATCTAAATTAAATAAAAATATTTTAGTGGATAAGGATAAATATAATACCGGTCAAAATAGCTTCGGAAATAACAATTGAATCTTTATCATATTCTGAAAGATAAGTTTGGGTATTGTGGATTATCCTTAGAAGATAGACATATGCCATCGCGGAATCTTTGTTGAACTTTTTAAAATGTACAATCCTGTAGAACATACATTTTATTTATCTATCACAGCTTAACTTTACTGGCTAGGTGCACGCCAGTAAAGCTCCCAGTCGGCATGATTTTTTCCGACAATAATCGTCATATTTCAGCCAATTTACACAAAACCTTATTGAATTATACACCAAAATCCTTCTTCATTAATCACTCCGTCCATTGGCGAAAACCGCTTGAAAATCCGTTCGACTGTGTTTGAGTTTCTCGCGTTCAGACAGACAAAAATGCGGCGGAGGACTTTGTTTTATAATATATAAGGATGATCTATAATATGTGTTTCTATTATACCTTTACAGAACCAACAAATATAGAACTGTGTAACAATGGCTCTATATCGGGAATCTGGGTCGTGAAGTTCACAACAAACTCCCCAACAGACAGTTTTCCGTTCAAAATATCTCCATCCAAGTTCGAGATACGTCCTGGCGCATCTAAGACTGTCAGCGTAGTTTATACTGGGCCGGGAGACGGTATTTGTGAGGCGTGAGTAGAAATGTTTTACTGCACCTTTATTTCAAAATTGATCTAAACTAGAATCATTAATACAGTTACGCCCGGTTTCTGGAACGAACATCAACACAAAAGTTAGCTTACAAATAAACAAGCGCGCGTAAACTGCAGGGATTTGTTGAATAAATTATCAACAGCCAATCGTATCACTTGACTTGCGTTTAATTTTGAAGCATCGATAATTTTCATTCAAGAAAGCGGTTGTAACGATAAGCGAAATAAAGAATTGAATTTTTTTTCAGAGAATTAAGCACTATTTTGCAAGCTTAGTCTGATAGTCTTCAAGAAGGCTTTTTTATATCCGATTTAAATTACATCTACAAACTAAAGTTGTCGTATATTATAAGTTCGCTCTTGCTATTCTCAAATGAACAGAAAACCAAAGACTTAATATTATTGTCCTTTTTGCAGAACTCTAATATTTGAAGACATAACATCTGCCAACAAGACTACTATAGAAATATGTGGAGGCTCAGACAAACCAAAATCATTCCCCATAAAGACCAACTACAATACCATGTCATGGGTCCGTGCAGGCAGAAAGGAACTAAGCTTGAAGAATGCTACGAATAAAAAGTTCTATATAAAGTGCCAAATAATAGGCGAAGGGTTCGCGATAGATTTGCCGCGGGAGTCGAGAGGAAGTTACTTGGTGCCTTTCGGGCCCTGTGAATGTAGACCCTTACCTATCGTGTTTTCGCCCAATTCAAGTGTTCCGCATAAGGCGACGCTGCATTTAGCTTATGATAAAAATTCCGGTGATTATTCTAGAAAGGTAAGAATTTTGTTGTACCTACTGTTTTTTTATGAGCTTATTGTAAGTGACATTATTATCCGAATTTCAACTCTCAATACGTCTTGAAGCATAGTATTGAGTATTGTAGCAGTTTTAAGACCTAACGATGTTTTCCTTTAAAAATATGTTTGACTTTAAAAAGCATAAATTTCTCTCTTCATAAGTTCGTAAATGGCTTTACTGGCAAGTTCGGGTCGGGATGATTCGACACAGACCGGGTGGCAAAATCAAATGTATGTTTTGCCGCCCGGCTGTGCCGAATCATACCGGCCGGAACAAGTGTGTAGCTCGGCTGATATGTATTATTAACTTAATTTCCTTATTATTCCGCTGTATAGATCGTGCTATACGGATGCGCAAGCGGCGACTCGCTGCGTTGGTCTGGTTTGGTCACATACGGCGACACGGCGCTAGTCAGGGCCGTGAGCCGCATGCCTATCAACTTGGAGTTATACAATAAGTCTACCGCATCCGCCTTTGTATGCGCGAGAGTTCATTTTAATTGTAAGTACATTTATTTGTTGATTGTTCTGCATAATATGGTGTGTGATTTTTAACTGTCAAGGGTGGATTTACGGCAAAACGAGCCTTACAGTAGTCGCATATTATGATGTGTAACAAATGATATCTTGGCTGACAGTCCTGAACTCTCGGAAAATGGGTTGGTACCATCTGACGGCCAACTCTAGCACCGCGCGCGCTCATTGGTTAAATCAAATAGCGCGCGCTTCCCCGGCTTCCTGTTACACACTTCCGTCCCTTTTCACGTAATCGCTCCCACAGATTGCAGGAAACCGACAGAAAAGATGTTAAACATTAAAAAGGAACTGATTCTAAGTTATTTTTCGTCGTGATAGTGATTCCCTCCTTGAACAGAATAATTACATTGACATTATTATGGGCATGGAATGTAGCTAAATAACATATGCACCCATCAAGTCTTATAAGTTAAGCTGCTCTGTGATCAGTCGATGCCATGGGTGACGAAAACGTAACAGATTTTTATGCTGTGGAAGTTTCATTTCCCTGTTATAAGTTGCTTCACACGCCCAGAAATCATTTCACTTGAATGTGTGTTCTCATAGATGTCTTGATGTTCTTTGTTTCAGTATCACCTTTTTATTTACTTACACAATTTCTAATAACTAAATGATAACTTACAGTACAATACATGTGCGTATCTGCGGACGCGGAGCTGGCGGGCGGGCGGCACGTAGTCCGCGCACGCTCGCGCCACTCGGTGTGCCTGCGCGTGGACTGGCCGCGCGTGGAGCGACGCGCGCGTCACGCGCCCGCCGCCTCACTCGCCACGATCACAGTACTGACTGGTGCTGAGTTCACTCGGCGTAGGATACTCAAGTAAGAGAACAGCCGTAAGAGAAGTGAGCTGCATGTCAATCCCTATTAGGGCTTCATCACTAGGAGTCATTTCAGTTGATGCTAGGGATTTCCTTGCATCAATTGAAATTACTGCACTTCACCTAAGTTTTCACAGTCAGATTTTTACAGAATAAACCGGCAGTACGCTGCTAGATCAGTCAATCCGTCCTTTGTAAATTAATAACATTAGACCTCGCGAGCACAAACTTTTTTGCTACAATTAATATACCACTAAAGTTATTTAAAATGCGATATTTATCATATTTTTAGTTTTTTAAAACATGGTAAATATCCCGTTTAAATAACTTTTGTAGTGAAAATAACCATGTCAGTTTAAAATCCTATAATTAATATACCTATCCCGCATAAAAAAAGGCGACTGCGGCTGTAGGTTACTCAAAAGCATATGGTGGCAAGACGATAAATAAATTAACCCACAGCTAACTAAATTACTGTCTGTTAAAGACGAGACTATTTTTGAAGCTACTTTACACCTTGTGGCGGCATCTACAATCGCCACATGCGAACTACGCATCAAAGACCTGACGTCACACAACATCCTGACGTCATACAAATCCTGCATCGCGCAATTAGAGTTTACCGCGCGACGGATATATATACAATCTCCCAACTTCAACCTCTGGCCCGACGCGATAGCTCTCACTCTCCAAACTGCAGTCGACAAGCTCGGCATGTGGTTCAGAAAGTGGAGAATCGGGGTCATTCCCGATAAGAGTCAAGCGGTTCTCTTCAAGAAACCGAGACTCAAAAAAACTAATTGACACGCTCCCCCGACCAATCACCATGTTTGACAAGCCGATCCCCTGGGAGAAGCGAGCGAAATATCTAGGTGTAGTCCTGGATTACAAACTCTCATTCTCCGAGCACATAAAGCAGGCACGCTCGCGAGCCGCTTTCGCTCTCAGTAGGCTCCACTCCGTTCTCAGTGCACGAAGCAAGTTGTCACTCAAGTGCAAATTGCGTACCTACACGACGTGCATTAGACCTATTATGACCTATGCGTGTGCCGCCTGGGCACAAGCCAAACCCTATCATCTCCATAAGGTGCAGACCCTCCAAAACCGTTTCCTTCGAATGACGACGGGTTCCCCCTGGTACATTCGGAACGAGATCCTCCATCTCGACCTTAGAATCCCCACAATAGTCCAATTTCTGAAACACAATGCAACGCGTTATTTTGATAAAGCCGCCAAACATCGCAACCCTCTGGTTGTGAAGGCCGCCAGTTATATTCCCTCTAGAATCAGTAAAGTCCGCCGTCCAAGGCACGTTCTCAACGACCCAGATGACCCCATAACCCTCCTCCAGGAGAGCAATAGGGCCACCAGTACAGTAAAGAAACATACACACCGACACATGTTCCGACCTCGCCGCAGAGGTCCGCGACCGCGTCCCTCCCGAGTAAATGATACTCCCCCCCGACCCTTGCTCGTCGATGCGCCAGCCCGCGTCGAAGCTGAGCCCGTAGTCTTAAATTCCCCGAATAATAATAATAATAATCTATGTTTGATCCAGCCTGTCCCATCTTGCTGTCCTCCCCCCAGCGACGCCCTAAGTCGAGGTCCGTACCCCACAGGGGGTGCCCTTAGCGAGCGTTCGCCTAATTTTAATTAGTATAGTTAATGCCCCTGGCTGGAGGCTTTAAGTGTAGAAACTTAAGGCAACCACAGGAAAGTCCGGTTAAGCAGCTACGACATCCTCAGAGGTCAACTGCGAGATGCCAAATAGAAAAAAAAAAAAAACAACCTCTGGCCAGTTGCCCGCCAGACACGACACCCGTCTGGTCGGAGAATCCTCCCTTTTCTATGGTGGATGAGTGAAGTTTACACCCTGTTCCTCATACCTCTAAAACCTAACAAAGTTAAGTCACACAAAGTGTTCGATGGGATCTAACCATTTGGCGAGCGATAACGACAGCGCGATCTAGCGGTACACAGTAACGCCATCTAGTGACCTTATTGTAAACATATTAATATTGGGTTTAAAGCCTCGTTTTAGAGAATTCAGAAAATTATTTTCAGCATTCTCTTAATCAATGTTGGGAAGGTGGTCCCAGGTGCTCCATCAATCTCTGCCTACTAGTTAAAGGGCTAATTCCACTGGTAGAAATCTAAAAGTGAGCAATTTATTGCATTTTGCCAAACCAACTTAAACTGAACCTTTCAAATAAAAAAAGAACCATCGAAATCGGATCTCATAAGGCGGAGATATTCAGTAGCCCCTTTTCTGGAGGAAGAACCCCTCAAATCAAAAAATCACGACGACATATTTTTTTTATAAAGTCGTAAAACTTGTATACCAAGTTTCGTCCATATCGGCTTTAAAATACGAACTGTAGAGGAGTACTAACTGACATACGAAAGCAAACTTTGCCAGGCTTGAAGCAGAGACGCTTCGCTCACTCGGTCAAAAATGATTGTATTTACATGTAAATTCCAACAATTTTAGACAAAGGTCACGGTAAAAGTCAATTAATTAAATAATCCATAAATCTGCGTCCATCCTAGGGGGTGATGAAAATTATATTATTTTTGACCTAGGACGTCTAGTTTTTGAGATATTTGCGAAATGCTCAAAAAGTTCCAATAAAAGTTGAATGCGACAAAGTCGTAAAATATAGTTAGTTTCGACATCTTAAATATTTTATTTAATGTTATGTTCCGCAAAATCTGATTATCTATGAGAGTTCGGAATGGATAGCTGTGTCTTCGGTTGAATCTTCAGCTCCTCTTGTAGTTTCGGCTGAAACTGTAAAAAGGAAAAGTAATCTTTGAAACATGTGATTTTACTATTGTGACCGAATGCAGAGTCGCCAAGGTGCATCTGCTGTTGCCCTTAGAGCTTGTATCAATCTTCCAGAAAGGGAATAAATCCTTTCTCGCTGATATTAAAACTAGCACGTCTGCTAAGAACTTAAATGACTTAAAACACATTTTTTTTTTGAGTTTTGTACAAATATGGTGAAAACGGGACCCCATTGCTAATTCTACGCTGTCCATAGATTATATATACGACATCTATGACGCTGCTGTCTGTCAGTCATTCGTATTCAATCAAAACCGACAATTCACGAACGCCAAATTCGGCCACTTTTTGGGTAACACGTTATTGGGGATGTAGCTTGTTTAAAAACTTATTTAAACCGTCAAGTTCACTGCTCGTGAATTTAATGGGAAAACTCAAGGCCGTTTAAGTACTTCATAGTGTCAATAATATATGATTATTATCAACCTTATTTACTTTCGTAGGGTCATCCGAGATGAATCAAATGGGGAGCTGGATACTTCCCTTCTTCCAGATCACTTGAAAGTATTAGCCGAAAAGTTCGCCGGAGAAGACGGATCTATGGATGATCAAATAGCCGACTTCAAAGAAACGAAGGTTTGTAGCAGCGCTGTCTATTCATTTATATCTTCCTCTTACAGTCGGTGGCACGTAACATGGCATGGTTTTGGCGTATTGGGAACAAGCTTGCGCATATACACTTAGGGCTTATTTCACGAAGTCCGAATAGCCACTACTTGCCAAATAATTTAAAAAATGGAACAGAATTTGTAGGATATTATCTGCCAAGTAAGTTAACGAGAACCTAATCCTAGGTGGTGAAACAAGCTCTTAGTGCAACAAAAAAAATTACACTTTTATTGCATGTTATCTAGCATTGCATTCTATTGTTGTTGCCATAATTTATTTTTGAACATGTCTATTTAGAAAAACAGGTGAAAACGAATTCTGCACATCGACGATTCTTTCCAAGTTATGTGCCGACTATACATTAGTTACCGTCTAAGACCAAAAAAGTGCGGTGTAAGGCTGTGTTAAAAGACACAACACCCCATTAAAAAAAAAAAAACATCATCATTTCAGTCGAAAGACGTCCACTGCTGGACATTGGCCTTTCCGAAGCACCGCCACTTTCGACCGATTCAGTGCTTCCCGCATCCGTCATCACCCGGCGCTTGGTTGTTCTTAAGCTGCTTCAGAGCCATCCTAATCTCGTACAAGCTGACGTCCGGGATGTCTTCGGTATAGTCTCGGGTCTATCTAGCTCTTGGGTCGTTTGCCAGATTCGTAACGGGGTTACTGGTTGACGTGTAGTAACTGTCCATAGAAACTCGATCTCTCTCAATAGTTCAGGTTTGGCGGATACGATTCTGCCATCATCGGTTTTCAGTTTCGCAAGCTGGCTCAGCCCAATAGACAGGGCGTAGCCTAGACTTCATCAGTCGAGATCTTTCCAGCTTGATATTTAAGTTCAATGTGCCTCTTACCATGCGCTGATCACTTCCGGTTTTGACCGCGTTGATCAAAGAGACATCATTGAAAAGACGCTTCTTTGTCGACATAATGAAGTATCTCATTTTTTGTTGCACCATCTGGGGTCTGCCAGGTCCACTTTCTGTGCTCATGTTTTCTGAGGCCTTCCTTCTCCATAAAACTGGCCAGTAGGTGGCTCCGGTGGTTCCGACGTCCAACTCCAAATTGCCCCACTCGCAGCTCATCATCGTTTCGTTTGCCCAGTTTCGCGTTGAAGTCCCCCATGACATGCATAGCTCTAGAAATATTCTCATACATGGTCTCCACCTCATCGTCGCGGTGTGACGAGATCAGGGCGTAAACCTGTACGACCGTTTTCTTTTTTGGGTGGGAGATTATCAAATAACTTCTCTCGCTCTGGTCGGAGCGGGAGGGCGTGTCAAATTCTTACTGGCTAAAACCCACCCGTGTTCCTTCAGTTGCCTGTACGTTGCCAGGGGCCTCGGAATCCCTTTCAAACTTTCCCGCAACCCCGGCAATCATCGGTCCTAGCGGACCATGTCAGTTGAGCTGATCTCATCTCTTTGAGGCGCGCGAGGAACACTACGCGCCGTCGACCCGGCCCCTACTCCCTAAGCAAAATCCCTTTCCTTTCCGTCTCACTTACAGACATACCGTAACTTAGAAGGAGAGCGAAGAGCCCGGAACGACGGCCGAAACTACGGATTACGCTTAGGGAGTAGGTCCCTTGGTTCTTATCGGACGGCGAGCTACCCATTGTTCACCAGCCTACGGTGGCCGGGAATCGGCCTGCGACTCCCGACGCACAGGAAGTCTCGGCTAGGGGCGTGAGGGCGCGAAATTTGCCTCTCCTTCACACGTTCCGCCTCCTCCTTCGCGAGCATTACTGATTCGCAGAAGGAGGTGACGGCTTCCCATGCCCTCTCGCTCCGTACCATGGCCTGGACCAGGGCCGGATGCGAGAGGTCACCGATTCACACAGTGGTGACACCCGGGCGTTTCCCCCCGCCTTATCCGGAACAGTCACCACGTTGCTCACAATGGATTTATGGACGATAAACCCGACATCACCTTGGGACTGCTGGTCGCCCTCCCAGATCTGAGGATTATCGAGTCCTCCCCCTCTCTTCGGAGTTCAGATAAACCTACTATACCCCATCGTAACCTGCTCAATTTTTCGTCGAGTTGCCGGACCGTGGCCTTAACTGATACCGTAGCCAAGGGTAGGTGGGCCGCCGGGCAGTAGGGGTCATTTATTTTTGATGCTTGTAATTGTTGGGGGGGGGGGGGGGGGGATTATGCCATATTCGCCACGCTTGGCTGGCAGATTGGCAATCGCAGTATGATGTTAAAAAAAATGCATAAAGAACGCTGCTGCCCATTCTCTAGTAAGAAAAAAACATCCCATGCACATAAATGATCTACAATGTGTCCTTTCATTACAGGGCTCGCTGAACGAACTCATAGGCGGTCTGCAAGAACTGACAGCACAAATAGACCTGCCTCAAGACTTCGCAGAAGAGAACACTATCATTATTAGTGACGATACTGTCGTTGAGCACCACACGCTTTGCGATTGAGCAATGGTACTGAAATCTTGATTATTTTCACTTGTCGCGGACTTGGAAGATGTTTCAGTGCTGCCAAATGCGCGTCGAACGTAAGGTGTAAATTTTGGTCAATTAATCGCTGTTTTGCATTTGGACACCAATATACAAGTCTACCTACTCATTCGGGAACCAGTCGTATCCGCAGCAAATGTGCTGAATATGTGTAAGTTTTAATTGATGTATGTATACTTTGATAATATTATGTTATTCAGTATTTTAGTTTTATGTAATTTCGTAATATATTAATTTGCTGTAGTTTTAGTTGATTATGTTCGGTCTGGAATTATAAATGGGTTCTGCCAACAGACATCATAATATAATGGTATCTGAATTATTGTTTAGTCCGTCCTGCAAGGCCTTTCATGTATTTTCAAAATATACTCGAAAAAATTAGATATAAAGAAATAATAATAAAAATACTATTTTTAATTTATATTATTTATTATTTTCTTAACCATATTTATTATTCCAATCGTTTTTCCTGCACCGACTCGAATGCCGACTACCCGCTCTGGGGCAGCGCCCCACCGAACTCCAGAGGAGAGGTACTATCCACCCATTTATTCTGTACTAACCTTAACATTGTTAACCGCGGCTCAGAACCAACATGGATCACAGCCCGCGGACAAACGATCTGACACTCGCTACAGAAAACGCGACAAACCTTATCACAAACTGACACGTATCGGACGAGCCTTCTTGCTCAGACCACAGAAGGATTTTAACTAACCACAAACACTAGGAAACCCGCACCGAGGCAAAACCCGAGGCGTACCAATGTTCCCGAGTACAAAAGCCTTCTGGCCTCCCTACTAGCTAGACACCTAGCACAAGTAAACAAAAGGGACCAAGCAGAATTACACCGTGACAAAACTATCCGAAAACCTAACTGAAGTATACCACGCATGCCGTAAACTAAGAGCGCCAAAAAGCAAGAACGTGAGAAGCCCCTGGTGGAACGCTGAACTTAGTAAACTCAGAGCGCTACGTAAGCAATTTAACAGAGCAAAAAGCACGAGACTCGCAGACTTCTGGGATATATAAAAACAGATTAGAACCACCAGGAGTACGGCATGGCGGAAATTCTGTAAATCCATTAAGACAAATAAATGAGGCAGCAAGAGTAAGGACGTTTCCATCAACCGATCAGGAGCGAACTCTCGGCGCGCTGAAAAAACCCAATAACTCATATATACGAACTGACTATGAAACCAGTAAGATCATTTTCGAGACTCACTTCCTAGACTGTAAAATCCTGGAGGACAGGACGTGGAAGGCTGAACAAGAATGAACCCCAAAGGATCAAGACTGGTCAAGAGCCCGCAATATAGTAACAGAAGACCGAATACAGTGGGCTATTAACACCTTTCAACCATACAAGTCGGCAGGGCTGGATGGCATCTTCCCAACCCTGCTGCAGTGGGGGGTAGATCATCTGACACCATGGCTGGTGGAGATCTATGGAGCCTGCATAGCAATTAGACACATACCTCTCGCATGGCGCAAGGTGAAAGTCATCTTCATACCCAAACCTGGTAAAACTGATTAACCACAACCCAAGGCTTATAGACCTATAAGCCTCATATCCTTTTTACTGAAAACCCTCGAGAGACTGTGATAGGCAATCCGAGATGGACCTCTCCGGGTAAAACGACTGCACAAACAACAGCATGCGTACTCCACAGGCAAATCCGCAGAACCAGTGCTGCACAGCGTGGTTTCTATAATTTAATGCGCAGTGGACCACAAATGCTCAGTACTGGCCGCCTTCATTGACATCAAGGGCGCCTTTGACGAGACCATGTTCAACAGTATAAAAATGGCCCTCGACAGACACATCATAGACTAGACCCTGAGTGGCTGGATCACCAACATGCTCAAATTGAGAGCTGTACAAGTCACAATAAATGACACTTCGAGGGCCATCGTAGCGAAGGGCTGCCCGCAAGGGAGCGTCTCGCTGCTTCTATGGAACCTGGTAGTAGACCTTCACCGTAGGCTACGCCGATGACATAACCATAATAATAAACGGAACCCACGAAAACACTATATGCAACCTTAAGCGATAAGCCCTAAAAATATACGTAGTAGTGGAATGGTGCAACAAGCACTAACCTCAGTGAACCCTACAAAAACCGAACTGATTCTCTTCACAAAAAACAGGAAGTTGACGACACTACAAATGCCACGATTCTATAGAACAACCCTAAGCCTATCAACTGAAACCAAATACCTGGGCATCTTTATGGATAAACAGCTGAACTGGGCAAATACACCAACTACATCACTACAAGACAGTGCAGTGCAAGCGACTGCTTGGCAGGAACAGGGGGATTAGCCCCAAGGTTTTACACCACAGTCATTCGACAAATGATCACATACGGCCCACTGGTCTGGTGGCCCAGGACAGACCTGAGCACAGCTTAAAGAGATCTCGAAAAACTGCAGCGATTTGCTTGCGTTGCAATCACTAGCAGTATGAGAACCGCACCCACTGCCGCCCTACATCAGCTACAGGCAATGCTGGGACTACCGCCTTTGCACCTCATCATGCGGGAGGAGGCGGCCCTGGCCGCCTTTAGGCTCCATTTATCAGGAACCCTAAACAAAGATTCCAGACTAAAGCACACACATATAAAGGAAGATGCGATCAAGCGAAGGCCAAGATGGCATCACCCTGCGACAAAGCCCCGAAATCACACCACTTTCACTACAACATAATACTTACAGAAGAACAGCGTGATTACTCAGGCCCGAAAGAGATGAGAGTATACTCCGAGGGGTCTTCTCACACGACCTCAACATAAATATATGCAGACCGCCGGGAATGTTCAACACCGTCTATCAGGCGGAGTTTGTGGGCATTATACAAACGGTCCACGCCCTAGGCGCCAGGAGGGTTACGGACACCCACATAGGTTACTCTCCGACAGCGCCTCAGTTCTCCAATACCTACGGAAAAAATATATAACCTCGAAGCTAATACTAGAATGTCACAATCCACTAAAACAAATAACGGTATCTAGCCGCAACACGGTGACACTGCAATGGATAAAATGACACAGCGGATCGCTAGGTAACGACGCAGGTGACGAGCTTGCTAGACGAGGATCCGGCAATGCAGTCTGTGGACCCGAGCCTATCGTACCCATCAACCATTTATACGCAGGTGGCTACAGGAGTTCACCCACACACAAGCGGGATCTGATGGACAGGAACTGTCTGCGCCTGGTGACGGGGACTATCACGGGACACTGCTCGCTAAACAAACACTTCCACATAATAATAGACATAACGGACAGTCCTCTGTGCAGGGCGTGCATGGAGGCTGAGGAAACCGTCGCGCACGTGCTCTTTGAATGCACAGGCGTCACCCAGATTAGAACAGAAACCATCGAGTCACCCAGATCTTTCACAGATGTTCTGACCATACCAGGAGATTTAATTAACTTCTGGAGAGAGGTGGGCTGGTTGGAATAACCTCCAAACCGCCGCCATGGCCCACGCACAATGATACGTCTGACGGACTAAGTGCGGAAACCAAACTCTGTAACATAGAAATTGCTGTAGTTTTAGTTGATTAAGTTAGGTCTGGAATTATAAATGGGTTCTGCCAGCAGACGTCATAATAGACTGGTATCTGAATTATTGTTTAATCCGTCCTGCAAGGCCTGTCATGTATTTCTTAATATATTCGATAAATTAAATATAAAGAAATAATAATAAAAATGCTATTTTTAATTTATATCATTTATTATTTTCTTAACCATATTTATTATTCCAATCGTTTTTCCTATTTTTTTTAATCATTGTATCTAAGAGATTCGACTGTCAATCGCAGTTATCCGTTAGAAATGACCTTTTAAAAATATTGCCTACAACTTATAAAACTAAAATGCATTTCCACTTACAATAAAGTCATTAAACACCGCAAAAATTATAAAATTTAATATATACAGGACTAAATTTGACGATTCATAGAGTTCACATGGTTATTTGTTGCTAATAATTATACTAATCTTTTGTAGTAAACCCCTTATGTTGAGGATGTAGATAGAAGTGCGGGAGACAGAGTTATAACATTATCCACATAAAACAATTAAATCGGGTGTTCAAATAGGAAAGTGTTGGTCCTTTCGAGAGGTTTACCATAAAAGACTATCAACAATACATCGAGCTTGGTGTATTTTATATTATGATTATATCTCTTACACAACGAAAAATATGTGTGTATCGCGCGTGAGCACGCTACACAGACACGCGTGGACACCGCGCGTCGTCGCTCGTATCTCTCCTACTCACATACAACACGCGTGGACACCGCGCGTCCTCGCTCGTATCTCTCCTACTCACATACAACACCGCGCGTCCTCGCTCGTATCTCTCCTACTCACATACAACACCGCTGCACATTCACACACGTCGCATTTGGCAGTTTATCATAGTCATTCTCACAGTCTGTCAATATTCACATAAAACTCTTGCAACTAATATTAAAATGCAACGCGTCGTGCCGCGCGTATAAACCGACTTTACCGTGAAATGTACAATATTCATTTAAGATGGAGATAAAATGTGAATATTAACTTCATATAAACGTGAGCTCCACTTGGGATGTCTACCTTGCCGTACAATCTACATATGAAAAAATCTTATTAAAATGGAAGTACTTACACATTTTTATAAAGGTTACGATACAACTAATTGGATCAAAATGGCTGACAAATTGTTTATAGTGCTCTGAAAAATACTATTTTCATGAATTCATGGAATTACACCTATAAGTCTAATAGTCGCAAAAGAAGACATTGTGGAGACACGATTCGCAAAATACGCAGTCTAAATAACCTAATAATGAAATAAAATTGCTCCAAAATATTACAGCTAAATATTCCTGGTGACACATTAGTTGTGGTTGCGATGCGTCGTATAATATATACAATACACACTCACACATTTTTACAATAGGAATTAAAACATTAAACTAAAAGTAAACCAGTCGCTTAATGAGCTATAAAATAGATTGCCAACGATACACTGGCCTATCGCGGGCCGCAGACGACGCGGCCCGCTGTCATGTTATTGTAATTGTTACATCAACAATGACATCTCTAACATAGTAATTGCCGAGGCTCGTGAGTTATTATAATTTGCAGTTGTTCATTCTAAATTATTTAATAACAAGTCAAACACGTTTCTTTGCTGAGAACAGTTTAAAAAAGCAATTCCCAGCAGAGGACGTACTTTTAAGAGATCAATATGGCTTTATTCATGTGGCTTGCATTAAAAGTTGAACAATGTTAATTAAACACAAGTTTTGGCATTATTTAATGCCACATCTATCTTATAAATATTATCTTTTATAATTGTCCACTTTAGTCGGTAACAGAACAGTACCATGGTCGCCCACCATATTATCTTCACAGAACAGAATGGGTCACAGCTCACAAACCCGTCACCACTACTAATTGAGGTTCCAAAATCGACATCCAACGAATGAATTAATGTGAAAGTATAATGCATTGAATTCAGAGAAATGTATGCTGATTTCAATTTGTCATTAAAGTAAAATTATCACAGATAACGTTAAAATAAAAGTATTCGCGTTGGAATCATTGCGGGGGGTGTTAAAACAATTTTAACTAAATCTAACGATTACAGATTTCTTGTGTGCTTATAATAAATTACATTTTGTATGTATTCAGTGCCGCTATCGCGATCGGCATCGAGTTGCGATGGACTCAATAGTTCTATGTCAGAATCGGTTTCTTTGTTTCAACGCAAACCGCACAGACGTATAAAATGTTTGTTGTACACTCGACGCTCACCGCGACACTTCGCCACTAAAAGCTAACATGTCAGAATTAATCAGAGTTCATCTATAATGTTCTATCGCCTTCTGGTGTTACACTCGTAGATCGGACAAAACCGTGCGTATGTTTATAAATACAGACTCGACCTGTTACATTTCTTTATCTATTTTATTTGTACCCCTTGTTTTCGTATATGGAAGTAATAGTTACCGCTACCCGTAAAGGTGTCGAGACACTATGTACTGCGGTCACTCGGGCGGTCAAAGACTAGTGATCGGTTAGGACTCGTCGGGATCGTCCGGAGCAGGGTTCCGCCGGCAGCGTCGGTGCGGCAGCACAAAAAGAAACTCGGCCAACGTCCGCTCGCTAATAATATGGTCCTGCCGTCGGTATGATGTGAATTCGCGGCACCTTTGCAGTCCGCCTCGGTTAAGTACATTCAAGCGATGAAAATGAGGAAACTATTCGGCGTCGGTCGTGCGGGCCTCGGCGGCACGCGCGCGCGGCGCACGCTAGGGCGCGCGGTACAGCAGGTAGGCGGTGAGCGCGGGCGGCAGCGCCAGGCGCGACGCCGCGGCGCGCAGGCGCGGCCGCCCCACGCGCTGCCGGATCACGCGCCGGCACAGCTCCATCAGCGGCAGCGGCTCGGCTGGAACACAACCGCGACGTTATAGCGCTACAGGGTTCTTTGCCGCAATCTGAACTAGTGCTGCCATCAAATTATTTCAATACTATTTCGGAAAAAAGTTCAGAAATGCGTCCCCTGTAAATGTCTTTCAAGCGCCAGCAGTCCTTGTAAAGGGGACGGGACTATGCCAACCAACTATTTCGCCAGGTTCATTGTCGCACTATACTATTTGTTTTATTATGGCCAATAATCAAGTGACACCTGATGAGTGTGCTATTGAAGGGGATGCAAAGTGCATCAGGCTCTTAGCTTGTAACCCTGGTACTAACCAATGAGGTTCAGACAGACAACGGACAGAAAGATTAACGTTTCGGTCGAACGTGCTCAACAATATTAACACAATTATGAAACTACTTAAATGCAAGAATGCGATCTTAATTCACAAATTCGATTCACAGACAAAGTTTTAAGGGATTTACTTGCTTTGCAAGGATTCCCTGGACAGCTATCAGAATTAATGTTTCAATATTGAAGGAGTTAAAGCTTGAACAACAAAATTGGCTATCTACAATCTAATTAATGCACCGAAAAATCAAAATCAAAGATCATTTATAAAGAAGAAGTGGCTACATCTTCTTTTTCAGTTCGGGCTCAAGTGATGGCAAACGGTACAGGTGTAATTGCCAGGTCAAACTGGCACTCCGTACAAAGGGAGATCCCAATAATCACAAAATATTGAGGAGTCACGACTAAGGAGAGGGAGGAGGATGATGCTTTTTGGGAAGTAATAAGCTACTATATGCTAATGCTTATAGAATGCGAAATTAACTGTCTGTGTTATCTTTTCAAGCCTTCACGGCTGAACGGATTTAGTTACTTTAGTTACAATTTGACAAAGGGATAGACGATGACGGGTTAATGCGTTCCCGTATGATAGTTTCCGCCTAGACGTCGGAAATTAGTGGGCGCAGGCGAAAGTGGGCAAAAGCTAGTTATTAATATGCATGAAGATTGTACACTCACGATCGAGCCCTCCGATGTACTTCATGGTGATCTCTGCGTGGCCCCACACGGCCGACACGATGGGATACAGCGTCTTGCCGCGCAGGCCGCGCGCCGCCACGCCGAGGTAGCGGCCGTCGGCGCAGAAGGCCAGCGTGCCCTCGTCCATGTCCAGCACCACCAGCAGGCGGTCGGGCACTAGGAACTGCTCGTCGGGCCGCAGCAGCGCCGGGTACGTCGTACCGCTGCCCACTGTGCCTTTTACGTTGTGGTATATCTGAAATGTTACGAGTATTCTATGAGTAATTTTTTGTTAAAATGGTGTTGGCTGGAGTACTTTGGCACAAAGGCCATAATAGTTTGTTTTGTTCCCAAAATAGTGAGCAGCCGTTGGGGACCTCCTTTTTTAGGACAGTCACAGCATGTCGTGGCACTCTTGGCAGGTCCATACAAAATTAACTGTTAAGTAGCCAACCTTTAATGGGTTTACCAAATGACTTCTGGATGACTCAAGAATTGCCCTTCGTCACCCTGAACTTTGACTAGTGTAAAATACACAACGACAACATACCTTATTTCTGCCCAAATCCCAGCCCCAACTCTGGTCTGTGGCGCCTACAAGGCTTTGGTAGCCGACAGAATGTAGCGGCGCATGCGCTGTGGCCACGCCCACGACTGCGTGCGTCCCTCTCTGCCGCGCTGGCCACACCACCTCCCAGCAGTGCAGGCCCCGCGAGTATCCCACCCGGCCCCTGATGCAATCTGTGCTTTGGGCAACTGGGTGTCGGTGGAACGTTAACGCGTCCTCTTCTTTTACGAATATGTTTAGTGATCTGGAATGTAAAGAGTGGTCATGCGTTATTTATTGCAAAAATCAGGAAACTGACAACAATATTGTTTGTGTTGAGAAAGATTCTTGGCTTGTCCAGTACGGTCCGGTCCGGTGAGAAAGGCAGACACATATTCACATGCAGAATCACAGTGCATTTTATTCAGATGGTTTCTGTCATTCAGTGGTAACTTTCCAAGATGCTGCTTTGGACAATCGTATCCGCTGGGGTGTTATGTTGGCCTCTTGTCGGGGCGTAGTTCGGATTATTATGGTGTGTGTTGTACCTGTCATCTGGGTTCCACGCGTGTTTCAGCTGCAGTTCGGGGTGCGCGGGCGGCGCGTCTAGCAACGCGTCGAGGCGCGCGGGCCGTGGCGGCTCGGGCGCCAGCTCGCGCGCAACTACCGCCTGAGCAACAAACAACACTATATTAGTACAAACATAAGGCGCATTGTATTACTTGCTTCGACTTCTGTTGTCATTTTCTCCAGGCACAGAATATTTGTAAATTTTTTCTTATAGCTCCGGAAGCCAGTTGTCTTCGAATTTACTAGTACTGATTTTTTTACAGTCCTGCTGCATAGTTCTGCTGAAGTTGTTATTGGTCGTTGAAACTGGTTCAGATCTATTCGATGGGAGGATTACATATACATTAGCATCACTCGCATTTCGCCAATATGTCCGATCCAGACTCCCTGCTGCTACTGAGAAATTCCTAATGGAAAAGCGATGGGAGGATGTTTGTGTTTATACCTTGAAGGGCGCCGTGCACTCGCGCGACACCGACTTAACTCCGCCGGACAGCTTTTGCCCCATGTTCATGCCCCTACAGCGAGTGCGGGCGCGCTTGGGCAGCGCCTTGAGGCCGCCGCGCCGCGCCTCCTCCGCGCCGCCGCCGCCGCCGCCCCCGCCCCCGCCCCTCACTGAGCGCACCCCGCTCTTGTACCTGAGGAACAAGAAATTACTGATAAAGCACACGAACAATAACGTGACAAATATAAGATGTGTGAATACGCCCTGGTCGGTGGATGTTATGAATTTAATAAAACACTTCAACAATCCGACACATGTTTGGAGAAGAAATCTGAGATATTGTTCAACGTTATAATCACTTATTGAACATTCTTTTATGACTGCCAACCTTGCTTGATAAGAAAATCATGAAAAGAGGAAAAACATTGTTAAGCCTAAAGTGAAGCCTCCCATATCCCACGTCATGTGAACCTTGTATGATGACGAAAGCTACAACTTTTGCATAGTTAATCTTTATTGTTGATGGTGTTAACTCAGTTCACTCTTATAACTCATTATTACATCAAATATGCTGAAGCAATCACTTCCTGGCGGATGAAGCCAGCAATAGATCGTCATACAAATGTATTGTCAAAGTTCGAGGAAACCGGTTTCCAAGTGACCGGTGAGTGGTGGTGTCGTCACAGCAGATGCCGGGCGTCGGCGGAGTACCCGCGCATCTTATGTAACGCCGGCCGTCTAACCGTGAAAGTCACCGCTCAAAAGCCAAGGTTAACACGGCCATGGAACCTTGTTCTAACACATGCGAATGTTCTATGATCGCTTCTTGTTAATGGATTCATTTTAACTGCTGTTTATTTATGCTCAGTCGTGAAGTCACGTAATTGCTCGTTTATTCCTTAATTCTATACATAGTAGTGTTTGTTGGTTTGCAAATAACTGCCAAATATTGGCCACGTCGTCGTTCATCACAATATTGTAAATGGTCACGCGCGCTGATTCGTCCATAGAGCTGCGACAATTGAGAATGATGTCATCGCAGGACGTTAATAGTGTTGTTATACCAAACTTAAGTATTGACAACAATAAAAATTATTACAAGGTACCAAGGCAACACTTAGTTGTCATGGGGTTCATTAGCGTCTTGTGTACCTAGCTATTTCTCAACTCAGTTTCAACGGATACGTGAGTCAACTATTAATATTGTCAGTGGTTTCGGTTCATCATGTGTTACAGGGCTAGTAGCTCGCATGCGGTTTTCTGAACAATCTATGTAGGATGGGAAGGGACGCCTAGAAGGTACGCAAGCTACAAGGCCGTCTGCCTTTCCGTCGCCTAGAGTGGCTGCATGACAAAAGCGGGAAGTGAAAGGCAGTGAATGCGTCCCCTCACGTCTCGCTGCCTCTTGACTAGGTACGTACCAAAACCGTTGTTTGACAGAACACTATAAAATATTGCGTGATGGTGGACATATATCAGCATGTTTTTTTTTTTGTTGAATGTTCTTATACTTTTATTGAATTTTATTTAGAAACCACAACCAACAATAAATTATAAATTTACCAAGTGTGGAGAACTGGAGACCTTCACATTTGTTTTTTTTTTGTAAGTTACGAACTTGCGAAGCTGAATGGTTTCAAACAAGTTTAAAAATAGTCTTGATCTGAGAAAACCTAGGGGCGAAGTTGCTGTTCCGTAAAACCCCAAAAATATAAGTTATTGAGCTGACCTCATAGAAAGGTATCATGACGGCAAAGAGAGTCCTATCATATCTAAATGCGAAAGTTAATGAAAATAGCCAATTGTTATGTTTTTCGTAACCAACCAAATGGACGGCTTCTTATATGTATTTATCAGAGCATCAGAATTTTTTTGACCGATAGCAGGTGATAATCCTGACGAATTCACGTGGTGGAAAGTAAACAAACAGAGGGGACACGTGACCGGCCGATCTCTGACGTCTTGCACCACGTGCGTGTTAACGCTGAACGAACAACTATTTGCAACCCTAAAATAGACGAATGCTGAGGACGAATTAGCCTTTCCAAAAAAGGTATAAAAAAGCGTTTAGCTATTAGGTCTAATCTTCACATTGTCTTTATGATAAAAGTGTGTTTTGGATTCATTAACCATAAGATGATGATATGGCAACTTTACGAAGGAAATCTACTAAGTATCTACCAGGAATTATTGCAATTTTATACCGGGTACTCAGCGCATGGACATTCTCACGGACAATTTGTTAATAAAATCATGTGCTACTGAAATAGCTGTGATATCACTTTGCAATTGGAACGTCACTCGGTATCGTGGGAAAACGTCTACTTGCCGCATCGGGGGGTATGACTAGAGTTGCAGAAATCTTTAGACTTTTCAAAACTCGTGAATAAACGTTGCCAGGTGTGGTCTCATGCAACATAACCGTTCACGCTCGGTGAGAGGTGAATGGAACATTGGAAGAGAACGTTGCTAGGCCGACAACATTAGCGTGTGCCAACGCGCGCGAACAATGAACTAGCCGAATGACGTGCGCTCTGTGTCACTATTGTAAATATTAAATCCTGTGCTTGCTCTAAAACAGAACCATTCATGGGTGTCACAAATTGCAGTTGATTGCCTCTATGTCTACATTTCACCTCCTACCAACAAAAATTGATGTTCATTGAGCCGCATGTATAGAGGCAACGTATTTACGTTTAATTTACCACAGCTGATATAGGTAATTTTACCTTTAACAGTTGTGCTGTGGGACTAATTTAATTTTAGTACAGACAAGTTAATCCACGTGCATATATCACTAGGTGTTAGATTTTACTAGGATATAATTCAATACCTTAGCTTAGAAGGATTCTCTGCACACGAATCGTTGAAGCGAAACGTAGGTAATTAAATGGTATTATGTAGTTAAACAACCTTACAAGTACATAACTGAATAATAATATAATTGGACGTGTATTCTTTATCGAAGGTTATTTCTTGCAACGGTAATATAGTTGCATCGGGGGGGTGTGTCTTTGCAAACACAGGAGGATGATTAAGTCGTGGGAGCAAAGGACTCATCCGGACTGTCACCTTTGCAGCAAATCAATGTAATCAGATCGCGAATGAAGTCGCCGAGTTCCAAACAACCGTACCAGGGAAAAGTGAGGGTATGCCATTTCTAGGCTGACACAGCTAGTCAATATATTTTACGTTTCAGTATTTAGATAAATTTGAATGGAACTATTGATTTGCACTAGCACATAATATACATATGATAAAAATAAATCGATAGTCAAGTATTAAATAAAACCCTGATTGCCGACATTTTAATTTGTAACGCAAACAAAAGTGTCATCTACATGCGAAATTAAAACGTTGGTTCGAAACTGAATTGAATACTGAACCAACGGGGATGAGAGGATTAATTGTTAATTGAATCACAGCATGTACATTTATTATTTAACCGAATTTAAAACGATACGATGTCAGACAGTGCTTAATTGGAGAAGTGAAGAGGATATACTAAATAAGATTTACTTCATTCTCGCTTAGTGCAAACTTTTCTGAAGCAACATCGTCGCAGAAATCATTTAAATTGCGTACGTATTACGTGCGTGTAGATGTGTGTTAAAAATCAAGGCTCGACTGCATGGACACACTTTAACATTTCTCGTGACAGTTGTAGAAAGCGACGACTTCGATTCTGGGGTCATCTTACGAAAGAGTCACCGAACGATGTCGTGCCATCTGGAGGTATGCGCTTAATTTTCAACGTGGCCTTTACTTATTATTTTATTTTTAACAGTAATAATTTGTGTAGACCTACTTTCCAAATATTTTCGAACCGCCAGTCGTCTACTTTGTAAATCCTTTATTGCACTCCAAATTCTTAATTACAAATGTTACCAAAAATGGCACGTAGTCAAAGTTGAAACTCTAATACCATAACCCACGGTAATATCGGCGAAAAACTTCAGTTTCACCGATAACTAAACTTTTTTCTTACATACGTAAACCTTAGGTATGTCTATAGGACTACTAAGCCGAATAATATACCAGTAACATTTAGTTGTAACTTGTAAGAGGTAACCTAATAAAACGAGCTCTGTCACCTTGATAAGGTACAGATTTTTCTACTTCACTTGGTTTACTTGTCTTTAGGCTTCGATATCACGCCGATGAACTGTCTCTGGTTTAAATAACAATTAAATAATCGCTAGGGCGTGTCGGTGCAACCTTGTATCGGTTGCCGCGTTGCAACAGGGCCTTGTGTCAAGGAAAAACCTACTTAGCGGTTTCCCTGGCCCCGAATAGTATTTTTTTTTTGGATAATTTCTATAGAACTAGGTATCTGGCTGGACGTTAGGAAACTTAAGCGATACCGGAAAAGTAAAAGTCAGAAGTCTGAATTTACGAAGTTTTTGTGACGCTATCAAGTGTGTGTTGTTATGTGTGATCGGCTGTGTATGCCGTCGCGGTGCATTAGTCGACAAGTTGAATGATATAAGAGGTGTTGAATAACGATAGTGGTGGGTGATGATTACATAACGAGGCGATGTGACGCGCCGCGTGCATGCTGCGGTGCACTGCGCTCTTCGTGTCAAGGATGCCTTGACTCCGCCATATTATAATGAAGCTATTGTGCCATGGTCACACATATCACCGAAGATTATCGTCTAAAAATAATTCTGTTTCTAATAAATTGTTTTTTTTTTTGAAACAGAAACCCCGATCCCGACCCAGGACTTTAAATGAAACAACTATTGACGTTGCACTCGATGTGGTTAGTCACATAAATAACAAACAGGTAAAGTTCATTTGTATACTATAGACACATGGAAAATCCAGTTATAGAAACGTCACGCTACGAGTTGTTTTTAATTCCACGAATATTGATATTATTGCATTTTTTGTTTTACGGATTACATGTTTACTACTGATGATAACGATACTGGCCAATAACTGAATTTAGAAATCTGGGTGTTCGAGTTGTGATTGACGCTGATATTGTTTGTTCATTAAGTGGGAGTGCGTTTTGTCGGGTCGAGCGCATGCGCAGCAGTCGAGGGCCTTGACTGCAATGCGCGCGCGCCGTAGCGTGTCAAGGGAGCGCTGCTTTCGCTGCCACACCTGCACCCGGCCTATACAGAAATGACGGAGAAAAAAACCTAATAAGGCAATTAAAATAAATGTTCAACAACAAGTTTCGTCAGCACTGCTGTACAATAATTGGTTCAGAGGTCATTCTACTAAAACACACAGGAATAGCATTTGGAAAAGGACAAAAGTCAGCAAATAAGGAAGCTGGTAAGGATAACCGAAGGAGAATCTGGGTCATTGAATATTAGCTCAGCATTAGTACACAATGGCTTATAAAAATATGGTGAAGGCAAAAACAATTTGAACAAGGCCTTCGTCGAGCACTGTGTAGGCCTTAATGTGTCATGTGAATTACCTATGCTGTGCATTGCTGCAAGAGGAACGCAACGCGATTAGTTGATTGCTACATTAAAATAATACTTTGATAGAACTCAACTAGAACTGAGCTACTTCAGTGTATCTTGTTTAGTATCTTAAGAAAGTAAAATGAATGGCAACACTCAATTACGTTAAATCACAGCGCGAGAAGATTCCGATTCTCAGTCCAATCGTGCGAACTAAACAGGGGCTGGTGTAAATAAATCTAAAACCCAAATTGGAGGCGAGACCCGGAGTAGAAAGAAGTATCGTGCGAAGACAAAGCCGAGCAATCTTCTAAGTGGTCTGGAAGGCCGGCACGGGGAACAAAGCCACCCTACACCCCGCCTGCGTCGCGGCGCCGCCACCACCCTCCACAGATAAGCACACTCTCCGCTTTTAAATGCCTTTAGCACCACTGAATGAGTCTCAGTCTAAGGAATCCAATGAGAAACTTAGCAATATCTTCTTCGGAAAACGTCTCTAATTTAATTGTAATGAGAAATTAATAAGTTAATAATATTGGGTTAGAATCTATTTGTGTATGTGTTTATTAAACAAAGCTCTCTGATTAAATACATTACAGAAGCGGCTGGATAAACGTATATTATTAGTTTCTTTATCTTTTATTCTATTTTTTACTAGAGTTGTCGCGTACATGTTGGCGTTCAGTGTGAAAATGCAGTGCTCGTTCAATTATCCAAAATCTCAGAATGTAATAAAATTACAAATTCCCCATTGTAGTTAAGTTACAAAGGTTCATCTTAAGGCCACATTTCTTTCAAAGTCTTCTGTACACTCCTAGCTAAAAGTTTAAAATTGTTTTGGGCTCGCACTGCACACATAAAACTGGTAGGAAAGCTTTTCAAGTGGTGTGCGCAAATAAGCGAGTCTTTGAGTTAGAGGCACATTATACTCGTGCCTCAGGAATGTTACAAGCCTCGTCTGTGTCTGAGCCAGCGGCGACCGCAATTTTCGGTTGAGGGATTATTTAAAAACGGAATGCCTTTTGTGGCATTTATCAATTCGACCCAATTTTACACTTTATCTAAGATCCTTCAGTTTTTCCGTTTTATTGATTAGCTTTACTTTGAAGATGAAGATATGCAAATAAGAACGCTCTCCTTAGACTTCTGATTTTATGAGTTTTTCGGCTTGTACAGAGAATCGAAAATCTTTGAGTAGGCGAGATAAAAAGATGCGGTCAATAAGAACGAATTGGTTTCTACAGTATAACCGATGAAAATCCAGTAACTTAGAAGACCGAGACAGACCGGGCGAGGGTGCGGCGACGTGAATTATTCATACACTAGTACCACAACCGTCAACTCGTCGTCAGGCCGCGACACTACCCTTCAGCTTTCAGCTAGAGCAACCTTCCAGATTCAAAAGTACTTTAACGTGTTGCTAATTTAAGGGTTGCAGAAACGACTAACGCTTCGGTTCAAGTGATTTCACTACCAAAAACAAAGCATTCATTCGATATTAACAAAAAAGAAGTTGTAAAAACTAGCTACAAATTAGTTTATACTGAAGTTGTTGCCAGCTTGAAGGAACACGTGAAGTTCATACTATAATATGGTGTGGGCAGGAAACAACGTTATTTGCTAAGCAAATCGCGTCAACGAAGCGTGACCCAAGTTGATGACGAGGATTCAGTCGCTTCCGTGAACACTAATGCCAACTAACTTTGTTATTCAAAATGAATTCAAATACAGTCAATCTTTTGAAGTAAAATTGTCGAAGACAGACAAGATTCAAACGAAATGGTAACACAAGTGAAGAAAGCAAGCCAACAGCTCGGAGCGTGGAACAAAAAACAGATTGTTTCATTTTGTTTTTCTGTGGAAGGATCAACAATGCCGTCTCGGCTTGCTGGAAACCGGTATGAGGTGCGGTGGTGGCCGGATCAAACGCCTCGCGGGTATCGACCATAACTTCAATGTCACTCCCGATACATTTCTACTTCAATAATACTGATAAAGAACACCTTGTGGTACTGCTAGTAATATTGTTCATATTTCAGAAAAGATTAGCTTAATACCATGGTATTACATTGAACTCACAACCTTAAAAAAGTAACACTGCGCGATATCAGTCATTTCAATCTGTAATTTGAGAATATCTTTGTGGTGATTGACATATCGATGATTTGTGTTGATTTTACTTAAGATAGTTTCAAAGGTCTGAAAACAGTGCATATGTATCAGTAGTAGATAATAGGTTTCTTATATACATAAATCATTGCACGGATTAGAATAATTTATGGTATTTCGTTACATAGTTGTAAAGACTGAAAGAGTTATAATATTTTTGAGCTTTTACTGAACGAATAACTGATTGATCCAGTGTACAAAAATATTTCCAAGTGAATGGAATGTGTGTACCGAATCGAATGACAATCACTTGTCCATGCAAAATGGATAAACCGGGAGCGTAGAAACAAAAAAAGCATAGGGATATGTACAGCATGAGCTAAAACGTTATAAATAATAGAGAGCACAAAAGGCAATGTATAAATTGTATGGCGTGCGTATGTGTGTTGCATGGGGCTGCGAGTGGGGTCAACGACACGCACCCCGGCTCGCAGTGGGGCACACAGGACGTGAGTCACTGCTGGGGTTACCAGCTGCTGTCGGCAAAAACTACCCTCCTGCTTCGCCAGCCATGCGGCCGAACGCTAAGCTTTATTATTGTACTAATTAAACTACGTCATTTTGATGGCACGCTTACTGTACTTTCATTTAGATAATGAAACAATAATTGTTGATCATTGTCACTGGACTGTAAAAATAATGAGTGTAATGTTGTCTTTGAACTTAACCCAGAGCTCAATTAGACTGATATGGAGTACAATGCTGCAGTTAAGGAACAATCGAAGGTGTCTACTTCTCCCTGGTATATGCCTGAAAGGCACGCCTATTGCTATTTTAGAAGTTATTTTGTTGTATTTAAATAACATAATTATTACTAAGCTAAACGCAGTGCGGAATTCGGTTTTGTCACCGGTTTGTTTCGCGACTCCACACGAGGCTATACCTACGTAATATCGATTGTGATGTTGGGAGTGAAAGCGGCAACATATGCGCCGGCCTCATTCACTTTATGAAGTGTGGATCTCGGCGCCATATGGTTCAGGCAGCTGATTGAACTCATTTGGCACAGAGATTTAATAAACAGGTAAATGATTTCAAGTTACGGGTCACTATTACAAATTGATTTTGGTAAAGAATTTGCTTGCATGAGCGACCATAACAAAATGCAACAGTTGACTCCTTTTCACCAAATCTTAAATCAGTCGGAAAATTCCATAATATTAATCACTAGTTTTATAGAAGCGTATAATCAAAATGTTCTTTGTCAATGAAACGCAGTATGTTCAGATGGCGAGGGACTAGACAATCGTCCTTCACCTAGGGCTCGCTGGGCATCGATCCTGTGGCTGCTCAAACCAGTATTTATAAAAAAAATACTCGCGACAATGGAAGTCACTTCGCACTACGCATTCAGAGTAACAGTCTACTGGACAACTCTGACGTAAATCTTTGACCAACAGGAGGACAATGCACCTAAACCTTATAGGTATTTGTTTGCTCACACAGTAGGTACATTGTGTGCTGCAGATTTATTATGAAGCGTGTCAGTTGCGTGACTCACGTCGTTAACTACCAAACTTTAAAGGCGGAAACTCGCTTAGCAAATGACGTAATAACTATTGTAGTTATTCATTATAACAAGATAGACGTGAGAACAATCGCTACAAGGAGAAGGCAAGCATTAGGCGGACTCGACTCGGTATTGCTAGTGTTCCCATGATAAAGAATAGTAGTTAGGTGAAGGCATCAAGCCGCGAGGCGTCAATAACCTCGTCGGTACGGATCGTGGAGGTTGCAATAAATACGACATCGGCGGCGCTGGCCTGGTCAAGAGCCTTTCAAGGCCGGGAGGCGAGGCGGGGAGTGCGCCCGCGCCCCACATCTGCGCCTGGGCCGAGCCACTCTTGCCCTACCGCTTGCATTCCACCAGAAATGAGGTGCTCTCGCAATCGACACTAATGTAATGGTGGAACTGTTTAAGCGATGTTGGTACATCTATCAAAATAGGACGTAAAAGGTTTCTTACCAGCTTTGCCATACTATACGCTTAGGAAATGAAAGTACTATGTTACGAAGAACTTAAAGAGTTACTTTTTCGATAAATGTTGGCTGATAAGAAAATTGTCAAGGCTTGGAGCCTTAAGGTTACGGAAGAAAATCGTGACCGCCAATTTCTTAGGTATTACGTGTGCTCGGGTTGCTGGTTTCGTAACTTAGTTGTCAAGGTCACTACACAACACTAATGACTTTGTACTTGAAATTTCGACGTTACCAAAAGTTTTATTGCAAAAATTGTATTCGCAGGAAAAATCCTCAATGGCACCAATTTCATACTTTCAACGACGATTTCCCTTGAACATTACAACACTGTACTATGGCTTTGTGAATTTAAACTATTCTTACAGGAACAGAAACACCTGAGATAAAAACACAAACACTTAAACCATCCGACTCGACAGGTAGAACGCGTTGAAAAGAGACGGACACACGTCACTCGGAGGATTCAACTTCAACAAAGGATCGGTGAGTCGGTCGTGACGGGAAGCGTGGTACGGCATTGCGAACTCACCGCAGCTCGAGGAAACGCGCGGCCCTTGTTCTCCTGTCACAGGACATGTCGTATATGAAAGGGTACACTGCTTAAACCACTTCACCAACGAGATGTAGAAACCATAGTTGCGAACAGCGCGCTAGCGTACGCGCACCACGAACACTACCAGCGGCGGCGAGAGAACGCGCGCACTGAACCACGTTCGGCTTGCGCGAGCTACCTGCCGTTTCCGCGGCGCGGTGAAGCGGAGGTGCGCATCGCGGCGCACGCGCAGGTATACGTGCCGCGGCCGGGGGGCAGCCACTCTCCTAAGCCGAGGGCCCTGCCGCCCGCCAGGGCTCGTTCCCCGTCAAAACAATCCCGTCGCCGCCCCCGCCATACCGTGCCATAAAAGAATCCGAAAGCTATAATGAAATTGGAGTCACTTTATACTACTGGCAGAAGTGGCAGATAAACAAAATAGGGTAGAAATTGACCTACAGTTTCTAAACAAAATATGGTATAATTAGAATCAAAGTTACAAAGTTTCTCAGTTTAATTTGAGGAATGATATAAAATAATGACATTGATGTTGGTGTTGATACAACATAAGTCTTCAAACTTAACCTAAGCTATAATTCAATGGCATAAGATCAATTTATTTTCATTTAGTTAACAACATGTGGTTCCTGCAGTTCGTCCATTTATTCATCTCATTATCTTAGACAAACTGTAAGAGTAAATTTATGGGTTCGTCCTAATTTACATGTGAATATTGTTTGTTCAAATATGAGTCATTTCAGAAGACTTGGCCAACTTTCACCAGCACTCGTGCAACAACAATTAACCGGATGAAAAGTACATAATGTAGGTCCCAATCCCAATGACCCTTTGTAGGACTAGCCCCGGCGACCCTATAAAAAATTTAACATTTCTAGGGAGTCTTTTCATGTAATAGATTAGGTATGTAGATGATTTTATTTTAATTTTAGCAACTTGATTGCATCGCTAAGCGTGTGTAAGGCTGGAGTTTTAAACAGTAGAATATGCAAATAGCTTTTCCCTTTGTCTGGACAAAAGAACTGTTCCCAACTCGCATTAGTGCCAGCAAAGAAGTGCTGGATCCCATTAGGGACATTTTAATAATGGTCTTTTAAATAGGGGCCGAAATGCGATCGTGAATAATGAAAGTTGAAAAATGTTTCGTAGAGAGTAACACGACTCGTTGACGGGAGTTACCTGCCCATATTTTGAAACAGAAGGGACACCTGCGATTGAGCCGTGACGTCACAAAGTTCCTTCACCTGTCTGTCGGCCGGCTATTCATCTTGTCCCCTGCCACTCTAATAGCTACTTAGGCTAAGTAAGGAACGATACCAACGATCGAGACAGGCTTGATGGCACGGGATAGTTGTATACTTCTTATCACTACTAGTTTTATCTTATGCATTTCACATGATTGCATACCCAAGATTTAAAAAAAAAAAAAACTCTTAAGCCAATGGTTAAATTCTGTTCAAGAGTTTATTAAAGTTTACAGTACCAATTACCATCAATAAACCAGTTAAGTGATGATTTTTCCTTGTATGAACTATTTTATTCTCAATAATTACATATGAATAATCCGCTTAAAGTCAAGTTTCGTTGTATTATTTTACAAAATACTGTTATTTAGTGTTTCTTCCTGTGAGTTTTATTTCTTACGTTTTTTAGTTAGTACAATTTTCTAATAACTATTAAATATGAAATCGATTTAGCCTGATAGTTTTAGGCAACTCCCTGTTATTAACCGCGACCTGGAATATAATTCATGCGAGGGGATTACTCAAATCACCACATCTGGCATACGGATTGATGAATTTGGTGACATCACTATTCTACTAGCAAATAGGCGTTATAACAACATGGCGTTCCTGTCTATAATAATACCACCTATTATTCAGTCCCATCGCAGGGAAAAGGCCTCTTCACATGCAGAGAAGGCACGAGCATTAAAAGGCAGATATATGCAAGTGACCTTGAGTGGTTAGCTTGCGTGTTCTGTACTGAGCTCCCGCAACGCGTCGTACGTCCAGCCAGTAATAGGACTCGCCCATCAAGGAGCGCTGTCCCAAATTAGACGCATTATTAATTTATTATACATAAAACAAAACGTTATTTTAATAAAACAAGTATACTAAAAGATTAATAAATAAATTATATTTAAAATGGTGAAGGTTTCAGAAAAATTCGCTTGATAGATTTTGCATGATTCTCAGTTTTTTATCCGCGTTACACATAACTTTACAAATTAATTTCACTATGTAATAAACATAATCTAAAATACTCCTATATTAAGTTATTAAGAAAATGCTCTAAATAAAAAAAAAAAACAAATCTTAACACTACACGTTTAGACGTGGTGTGGTCGTGTATAAAATAATTAAAAGTCGGTTATCGTCGCCACGCTTGCTCAAGAAGGGTTAGCGATTTCAGACTTATATTGACTATATAAGTCCAGATTTTCTCACGATGTTTGCCTTCATCGATGTCAGTAATGTCCAAGATATCAGAAAGGACATATTATGAATTGAAAAAGTCACATTTTGTACATGCTTGGATTTGAACCCATAACCTCTTTAAAATCTAAACACGAAGGTTACCTATACTCAAAACCTAGTTGTTATCTTGTTTATCTTTCAGTCGTTTCAGTTCATGTCATGATCCTAATTTCACAAAAAAGAAAAACCTTGTAGATTTACTTCAGTAAAAATCCAAAAAGCCATTTTATTGTTTGTAATTTTTTTTATTTATACCGTCCATCATAGTCAGTTCCCTCCACTCACGGATATAAATTGATCTCTAAACTAATCCGGATACGATGGAAACGATTCGAAATAACCCTTTTAAAAGTCGAATTTCGACTTCATCGTGTTCCAATCAGCGTTTGTGATACGCGGATACTTGAACAAGGGGATGAATATTGTTGACACTGTTTATGCATTTTCAAACTAAAAGGTAATTTTATATCATTTTTATTTTTTTATCGCCCGCTGGTCTTTCAAGACTACAGCTAAGCTGTAAGGATATTTTCATAATCCCCACTCTTGGCAGATATAATCTTGCTGCTATCCATCCTTTTTGATAAAGATCAAAACAGCTCTGAACTCTAACGACACGACACTGCAGTGTCGGAAATTACGAAATGGTTCATTCAAACGCATTACAATATTCATTTGTATTTATGCAGAGATGAATAGAATATCTTTCAGCATTGTTGCCATAGTTCAGAATATCCGACTAGCAATGGTTTAAAACTAAAATATGCTCTTTAGCATTTTTATGAAAAAACCACGTAGGTTAGTAGTGGTAATTTTTTAAGCATATTTATTTTTATGGCAGTAAATTATTATTTTTATGGATTTCAGATTAGTCAGATAATCAGTAATCCCCCTAATGCTAAGTAGGTAAAAATAATCGTCGGAGAAAAAAGTTTTATGATTTAACGACTTTAGATGTTAAATACTAAAAAGACAGTATAAATAGCATATAATGTAAAACGTCCTGAATTTCCGAGTGTTTCTCTGGTGCTTGGGTTGTTTCCGCGGCTCAGCTATGAAACGGGACGTGAATTCCCACCGGAATCCTGAAACGACCCTCTTGTTTTTTCATCACTACCGAAATATCATTGTTGCCTCGCTCTCCGTTGTTCTCGGCGTAATTTAGTTTATTGTACACAAGTCAGAAACTGAGAGGCGGCGCGTAGACAATGAATTCACATTTAAAAAGATGAGGAAATTTTCACAGGATACTTCGTTATTCTGATGCGAATGTCATTAGTGACCTACTTTATTTTAAGTAAATCAAGACTGTCCTGCAATATGATCCAATTGAGAATTATTTAAAGGTCCGGAAGCCAGATGCTAAGAAACGACGAATTGAAATGACGTTGCTGTTTTAAAACGATATTAAAAACATGCAAACAGCCAGTTTCAGATTATTTAGAAGGCAATTTCCGATTTAAAGCGCTAGAAGCGAAATAGGAAGCGATGACGTTTACAGCAAGATAATATGCGATGCTGTCGCGGCGATTCAACCAGTGCGAAATCGCCGACCGCACAACATTACCCGCAACGAATATCATAAAGTCCGAATCGATAGCCTATCGTGGCTTCGATATTTATGGATATCGAAAATACACTCAATGCGACCAACACAATAAAGTGATCGTTATGGATATAATTTACGGCGCCATCGCCACTACTACAACCACTACATTTAAACATGTCTGAGTTTTCCGCTAAATCTCAAGTCTGTTCAGTTCATGTGAAAAGTCTGCTTACTTATTTACTTATGGCCTTTTATAAGGGCCAGATATTTTTCTTAAAGATAGTTAGGTATAGTTTAGCAGCAAAAATGCTAACAACAGGATTTCGCGGGCAGTCCGATTGTTTTAGGTCCGTATGTTTGGAACAAGGGTTTATACTTTCATAGTATGCACTACGTACATAACAGGTTAGGTACGTAATAAAAAAGCTAAATGCACGCGAAGCCGCCATTAGGAAATGGGCGCCGCCGCAACGAACAGACGATAACGATTTCACTAGGCGGCCATAGTGAATGGAGAAAATTGCGCTTTTCAGCGAAATGAAAGCCCGCTACCGTTTCAGAATTCCTGCTAGATAAAAAAGATATTATAAATTTTCGGTTCCGCCTCTCTTTTGATATTTATATGCATCCGCGCTCGCAATAAATCCCCGAACTGCAACTAAAACTGTATTTTATTTGTTTTAATAAATCTCATAAGGATTTTATTACTGGTTCGTTCGTGGATGAACGAATCGCTCATGTTTGATACGTACAGATCGTTGTAAAATAAAATTCGCAGTTGCATGCAGTTTTTATTCAAGCATAAGTTGTAACTAAAGCAATTAGATAATAGATGTTCAATGAACTTTGTTTCCAAGTTAAGTGCCCCAAACGAAATCATGTCAGTCTTTCTCATAATGACTCCTAACTTTTCATATGAACTATTAAACTTGGTTGCTGAGGTTTCCATGCATGTTACAGCTGATACCGCTGTGGCTGCCAAACTGCGGTTACAGCTGTTACGGGTTAGAAGCAGGTGTAACTGACTTAATTATTCTTGCATCTTAATGTAAACACTCTCTGTGAAATCTCTCTTACATGCAACACAGTTGACTGTATTATGAGCAGAGGACGTTTTACTTCTAAAAGCTTTGTCTTATAATATTAAGACTTTATTAATTCGTAATCCATCAAGAGGCGTTCGAGTGTGCATATTGTCTTTAATTGCTAAAGCCATGAAAATCAATTTGTTGTTAAAGCGGCAACAGAAATAGACAATCTCGAAAAATTTCAACTGTCTACCTATTACGGTTCATGAGATACAGCCCGCGGCTAAGCTTTAGTTTAACATCCATCGAGTCGGGAGTCCATATTTTTTACAGAAAGATTATATTATTAGAAGCCTCCACGCAAAGTTTTAAGTTGCAGATATAAATGGTTTACGAGAAAAACAGAATCAAAAACGAAGACATTTAGCCATATTTAGTCACTTTTGACATTTTGTCTCGCCATCGATCGTTTCGTTTTACTAAATTTGTTGCACTAAAATGTTTTACAAATTAAATACGTATAGTTAGTGATTTAGATACTTTTTACGCATATTTCATTATATTACCTATATTTCACTGATTTAAATTAGTGCTATTAAATTAACACTTTTAATAATTTACCCTATAAAATAGTCATAAAGTACAGTGCTTCCTCGAAAAATTACCTTAACATAACCTTTTTTTTTTGAGGATTGGAAATCATCAAATGACTTCTCCCGCTCTGGGCGGAGAGAGGGTGTGTCAGACTTTTACTGACTAAAACCCACCCGTGTTCCTTCCGTTGCCTGTGTGCCGGGGCCGCGATATCCCTTTCGGACAAACCCGCAACCCCAGCAGGCATTGGTCTTTCGACCCCGTCAGTTGGTGCTGACATCTCTTTGAGGCGCGCGTGGAACACAACGCGCCGTCGACACGGGCCTGGTCCTTATCGGACGGTGAGCTGCCCATTGCTCACCGTCCGCAAGCCCGCGCCTACGGTGACCGGAAGTCGACTCTCGACTCCCGACGCCCGGGGCGTCTCCTGCGGCGACTACGGCCGCGAGGGCGTGCAGCTTGCATCTCCCTCGCGCGCTCCGCCTCCTCCGTCACAAACATAACTGCTTCGCAGAAGGAGGTGACGGCCTCCCATGCACTCTCGCTCCGAGCCATGTCCTGAACCAGGGCCGGACGCGAGAGATCGCCGCTGCCGATCGCCTCCGTGAGGACACGGCGGTGCTCCACCCAAGCCGGGCAGACCTCCACCGTATGCTCCACCGTGTCCTCCGGGCGATCCACACAGTGGTGACACCCAGGCGTTTCCTCCCGCCTTATGCGGAACAGGAACCTCCCGAAACAACCGTGTCCGGTGAGGACCTGCGTCAGGCGGAAGGTGAGGACGCCATGGCGCCTCTCAAGCCACTCCTCAAAGAGGGGAGTTATCGCCGCAATTGTGGCGTGCCCAACCTAAACATAACCTCAAAATGAGATCGTAAAATACTTATTTAAAAAAAACTATGCGTTTCCTAAACTTCTCCCATGACGGGGGGGATCTCCTAGCCCCCACAAATATACATATATATATGTACCCTTATATATAAAAGTCCTTTCGAAAGTTAGGTTAGATTATTTAAAAAATCATATCTCAAAAAGGGGGGGTTCCGCAACTCTTCCTTGTACACATCCGTCCCTCCCCTTAAATAGATGGATGTTAAACTAAAGTCGTACCCCCTAAAAAACTATCATGAGAATCTAGGGACTTTAGATTTTAATGGTAGTTTGTTTTTATATGAAGGCAAATACACGAACTGAAAGCATATTATTTTTGCAAATAAGCAAGCGATATGAGAATAAACAATTTCTTGGATATCGGGCGACTAACTGATCAATCGCGGCTTTAATGACCTTATGGCCCTGCATTATACGGGTATAAAGATGCATGGCCTGCATGGGCCTAGGGGTTTCATGTGGTATGCAGGGAGCCCTATGTATTTATTTGGGGCTGTTATGTCGATAGACTGAAGGAATAGCTGGAATTTGCGATAGCAATTAGTTATTAGATTGTTTGTCGGTACAATTCTGGTCTCATTTATGTCCAAACAGTGGACATAAATGAGACCAGAATTGTACTTTCAGTGTAGTTTCGGCATTTTTTTTAAACCATTCGTGTATAAGACAATAAGCGTGATATATGAATTCTACCTACATGTCAGGTTGAGGTAAGCGGCTTCCTCTCTTTTACCCTTGTACTGTCTTTCTTTCCTCTTCCGTTCCGTCTTCTTTCCGGTCCTGAGATTTTACCACTGCGATCCAACTTCCTGGGATCAGATTGTATTATGCCAATAAAATCTCAGGAACATTCAGGGACTCTGGGATTTAACACCGTCTTTAGATCCTGCATTGCTTTCTCCTTCGGGGATTTCAGGCGAAGCGATATAAATACGATTGTGAACATTAAAAAGTTTGTGTTAGTTTAACCGTTTTCGATTCAATCACGAATAAAGCTGTTTTATATTGAGCATTGAACTATTTCTGGCAAATGTGGTTTATCACAATTTAGAATTGAGAATAGAATTATTACTAATGAAGCTTGCGTTCATTAGTATTAATGACCATGTAGTGGTTGATGAAATATTTCACTTTGTGGTTGACAAGTTAATGTAGTTGTAAGTTCCATTATGTTTTGTGGTTTCTCTTGCTAAAATGTAAATCTGTATCTCTGTTTACTTCAGTAGCGAAGTTTTTGTTAGACGGAGACGAACAAATTGTCGATCGGCGGAAGTGGGCGACATTGTGCCTCGAACACCACAACTAGGAAGAGGAAGAGATGCGTCTTACGCAATAAAGGTCGTCGCGAACACACAAAAAACTTACTTTGTTGACAAAATTCGCACGACCGCGTCCTCAACTCAGCATTAGCTGTAAATTTTTGTATAAATAAATATTTTAATCGCGGCTATCTCACGCACAGTAAACGTCGATATAATCAGTATTCATTTCATTATGTTATGATGTCAAAAGTTAAATAATTTTGTGGATATTAAAGAGTTTTTTTGATAGTATATGGTACCTAGTAAGTAATTATAAAACACAAACAATTTCAAATGGAGTTACTGTTCACCAAAATAGCAGTTAGTGGAATTGTTAGAGATCGTTAAAATACAACACAACTGTACGGCACGTCGCGTCGCGTCGTACCTCTATGCGATGCTTGTTTGTTTCTGTCAAGTTGGGTAACAATAGGCACAGTGTTTCCACTGAGGTTACAAACGAATTTCACATCTGTCGATAGAGGATTTGCCAAAGCCGGGCTCTCTAACGAAGCCACGCTTGTTTGGGCATCGTACGTGTATCCCGATTCGATTCTAGATTTTTATCCACATTCAAAGCTTTTCAATCCCCTTTTAAGTAACATATGTCTGCCTGTCCGGTTAATAATGTAATTTATTGCTTTCGTCTTTCGTTAAAACTGAGAGGAAATAAAAGTTTTGATGGAACTAGTAAGGATCGGAACAGTTTAGCTCGTAAGTATAACTAAACTGCGTACATGTTGTAAACGCAATGATTTACTTATAATGATGTGTAATCATAAACACATCAAGTATCTAGTTCCTTCATGTTTCACTTACTTATCGATTAAAGTTACAGAAGCGAAACGCTTTGCTAGAACTTGGAGAGTTGGAATGAACGGTAAGGTCGGTGCAGAGGGGTCGATGAGGGATAGTTTCAAGTTTTGAGCATGGATCGCGTATAAACATTAAAACTTGCCGTTAACGACTTGGAAACCGCGCAAAATTAGCTGTGCATAATGAGTTAGGTGGTGGGACAGATATACGTTAATCCAAGGCATGGTAAACTTGGGATTCTATACACAAACACTCTTTGTGCGCCATGCATAATTTATTATCTGTCTGTAGTTACGTAGTATTGTTGCCTTGATATCGGGATCGAATATCTGTTAAGCATTGCCTTGAAATCGCATAGATACTTACAATAATGAGAGATAATCTTGTAAATCAGTGCAAAGTTGACTAAATATAGGAATTTTAGCTTGTTTATTGCTAGGGAACGCTGATTGCCGTGGAGTTTCTTGCTGGCTCTTCTCCATAGGAAACGACCAATTCGAACCGTGCACCTAGCTTCTGACGTTTCATAAGTGCCCTTGTAGGTTTATGTGAAACTAGCTTCCGCCAGCGGTTTCGCTCGCGTGATATAGATCTGTACAAATGATAGCCTATGTTACTAAGTGATAATATAGCATCCTACTGGTGACAGAATTTTTAAAATCGATCTAGTTGTTTTTGAGTTTATTCATTACAAACAAACATAAAAAAAATCAAATACTTCGTCTTTATAATATTAGCTTAGATACAATCATTTGAATTTTGCTAACATTATATTTTACTACGAGGGCGGAGTGATAAGTCTGGTAAAAATCTATTTTGGAATAAAATTATCGCAAATTGCATGTAACCTCCTTGTTCACAACTTTTTTGAGGAACTATATTTAAATCTTCAGCCAGTACCGCTGGTTAGTTTTTTTTTGAGAGCCATTCAATAAAAACAATTGAATGCATTTTCGAAAAGATGGAGAAAAGTGAATTTCGAGTGTTGATTAAACATAATTTTTTGCGCAAAAAAACCATTACGGAAACGAAACAAAGGCTTGATAAATATTATGGGGAGTTTGCTCCGTCGATTAAAATGATTCATAAATGGTTTACGGATTTTCGGTGTGGTCGTACAAGCACAAGTGATGCTGAACGCCCAGGACGCCCAGTTGAGGTCACTACTCCAGAGATGATCGCTAAAACCCATGACATAGTGTTGAACGACCGAGGGGTAAAAGTGAGCGAGATAGTCGAGATAGTAGGCATCTCAGACGAACGTGTGCGCAATATCTTCCACCAACATTTAGATATGAAAAAGCTATCCGCGCGATGGGTGCCGCGTTTACTGACCATTGATCAAAAACGCATGCGGTTACCACTTCGAAGGCAGGTTTGGCGTTGTTACAACGGAATAAACCAGATTTTTTGCGTCGTTATATAACGGTAGACGAAAAGTGGATCCACCACCATACACCAGAAACCAAGGAACAATCGAAACAATGGATTGCTAGGGGCGAACCAGCTCCGAAGAAGGCCAAAGCAGTTTTATCGGCCAATAAGGTGATGGCTACAGTTTTCTGGAACGCACGTGGGGTAATCCATATTGACTACCTAGAGAAGGGTAACACGATCAATGGCGAATATTATGCCAATTTATTTATTTATTTAAACTTTTCACACTCAAAAAAGTACAAAGGCGGACTTAATGCCTTAGGCATTCTCTACCAGTCAACCAAGGGTGGTGAAGAGATTAGATGGCAGGTGCTCTATATGAGAGGAACAAGGATAAATTAAAAAAAAGTATTCTAATTCATTATAACTAAAATAGGTACAACAGTACAAACTACATACACATACATACATATTTACTATAATATATACCCATATTATATATATATACATATATACGAATTCAAGGGAGAGAGGTGTTGAGATGACTCTACTCTATTTATTTTGAAAATAACTCCGCAATTTCCGCTTTAATGCATACCGACTGGTGGCCGTCCTGATATCAAGAGGAAGCGCATTCCAAAGAAGAATGGACTGAATATGAAAGGAAGAATGAACAAAGTCAGAAGTATGAGCAGGACAGAGTAGGAGAAGATTGTTAGAAGAACGCAGATTCTTAGTGTGTGAAGAACATAGATATTGAAAGTGAGACACAAGATAAGAAGGAGGAGTGGGAGAGTTGAGAAGGGAGAAAAGCGTGGTCAAAGCGCGCAAACTTCTCCTTTGACGAATGGACATCCATTTGAGCTCAGACCTATAGCTAGACACGTGGTCATATTTTCTAAGGTTGAAAATGAACCGGATACAGTTGTTGAGCAGTCTGTCGAGCTTATCCAGCAATTTATTGGACCAATTTAACCAAATTTTACCTGAAAAGCGACTGCATTTGGCTAAGAAGAAAATCCTCTTCCACCAAGACAACGCACGATTTCACACCTGCGCGATTGCTATGGCCAAATTACACGAGTTGCGCTATGAGTTGCTGAAGTGCATTAAGTTAGATGGAAATTACGTTGAAAAATAAATCATAATTTTTAAATAAAGTTCTCTCCTTGTTTCATTTTTACCAGACTTATCACTCCGCCCTCGTATGAACAGAAATCACATAAAACGTATGTTAATAAGGACTACCCCTGCCTTAATAAGATAAATGAGGTTTGGTTGTAAAGTCGTGGTTAGAATAAACTTGTGTTTCGCTTAACTTCATTAGAGTGAATTTCACAACATCAAAGGAAAATAACAGCAAACAAGCCAGATCAGGTTAGCAATGGTTAGGTAAAAGTAGAAAAAGAACGTGTGCGACATAACAATAGGTAATATTTGACAAAACATCGGCTATTCTTACACAAATGGTGATTTGTACATGCGAATAAAATATCAGCAAACATTTCTCTTTGTTTACTAGGAGAAGTCGCTTTGGGAAAACGGAGCAGTCGAATAATACACGAAGGTGGTGCAAAATCTGGTGCCGTGAGCACACCCCCTATATTTGTTTCTTGTCACGGCGTACGTGGCCTCATTACTCGATACATTGTATGCTTTGGTTGCTGATATCCACCTGGTATAACCTACCTATATCTACACGGTTTTAGGTTATGTTTAATATGCATAAAACCTTGTTGGTTCGACACCACAAGGTGAGGCAGAAGGTAGCTTCTTTAAAAGATAAAAATCACGACTTATTTAAATGAAACATTATGACACATTGAAAATCACTAGGAGTTTCAATATCTAGATTGTGAATAGAATCGACAAGTAATTAACCACTAAGTCCAATCAAAGATTGTTTGTACTAAAATCTCCATATTTTGTATTTCTTGAAGAATTTTATGATTTTCCTGTTTACTCAATGATGAATATTCTTGTCTAAATAAACAGCAGTTGAAAAATTAATGCCGTCACAAATATTTGTTTAATTCGCAGAGAACGAGCGGTTAGTGCGGTGCATGACGCTCAGTAAGCATGTATTCTTACCTCCATACTCGATAGTACCAAGGCTTTCCACTTTCGGATACCAACTACGTTTAGGTCGCGACACGGTATTTGTATTGAAACGCAAATTTTGGCTCACGATAATCATTCTACGCCGTGTGTTGGTAGGCTCTATTGTGAGTACTTGAAAATATATCTACATCGTTGAATTTCGAAACGGATAAGTGATATTTAAGCTAATCAACGATACATGACAACTTTCAAAACGTGTGCCAAACAAGAATTTCATTGCCGAAGTATTAATAAAAAAATAAACATAAAATATGCAAAATTGATATATGAAACGGTTGGACCAAAAACAAGTCTTCTAAGTGTGTTCGACAGTTCGATAAAATTTGAAGTAACGTCACGACGGCCAAGCAATCGCTGGGGTCATACACGACGTATAACATCCGCGCTGATAAGAGATAAGAGAAGCGGTCAGATCGTGCGGATGTCTTGACTATACCGTCTGTTATAAATACAATTTACGACATCAGCCCATTGATACCGTTCTACTGGATAGCTTACTAGTGTAGGAATATAAAAGTAAATAAACAACTTGTAAAATGCTGTCTGATTGACGTTATGTAAATTAATATCCTGATAAATAGTTACGTTTCGCATTAGAATATCGTCAATGTAAGGTATTCATTGTTGATAGCGAAAAAATTCGGTAAAAAGTAGATTAAGCAATCATTTAAAGTACTTTGTATTAATATTTTATGACCAGTAAATACCGTAAGCTATGAACATACAATGCACTTTTATTACTTCCGATTTAATATTATTCGAAGATGATTTTGATACTTATATTAAACTAATAATGACACTACGACATTGCAGATAATAATGAACGTTTTCATCCTTGATAACTCGCGGATTTTTTATAACTAATAGCAAACCAGTAGAGGTAAAAAATAAAGCAAGAAGCGTCGTCCCAGCGACTGCTAAACTTAACCATTCAACAGAACCAAGTCAATCTCAATCACCACTGTGAACATTGGTAGTCGTAGTTGAGCGAAATATACTGCCCAATTCTTAAATATAATCCCCAATTCATATTTAACGGTACCTATGGCGACCGGCTGACATAACCTTCCTCCGCAATGTCACAAAAACGAATTGTACGCGTGCAAAGCCGCAAGTACGTATAATAAACAACGTTAAAATGAACGTGGAACTTTTAAATCACGTAAATTCGTTCAAGGCTCACAACTAGACTTATAACGTTTGAATAAATCTTACAAGGAATAATTTAATACGTAATAAGTTTTAATGAAGCCTCTAAACTTGGCCCGGGAAAGTAAGATACGCCAAGTGGATATAAAAGTTAGGAGGGTCCAGCAATTGATACGGGATACATTCGAAGAGATTGTTGAACCTAATAATATGGCGCGTCCCTTCTAAAAAGTAAGTAGTGGGTTCTATCTCCGGACCAGCTATTTATATTCAAAAATTCTTACTATTTTCGTTACGAAAATGCTCAGCTATTAATACGCAAGCTCATAGAAAACTTCGTTAATACTAACTAGGTGTTATATAAGTATACGTAGGTTCTACTTACGTACAAACACTGCCACGAAGCAATACAATACATATAAGGTCTAATTGTGTTTTAAACTTTACACAACATCAACATACTCCAGAAGAAACCAGGCAACACTGCACCGAGTGTATCGATTCCATTATCAGCAACACCAAGAGATATCACAACAAAAAGTGATTTATAACGGTACTAAACGATATGCACATAACTATAAATAATGTTTGTGTCTGTTTATAAAGTGCAACACTAAATATTGTAAATACACGTGCTCGGTGCAACGCGCCGAAACCAACTGGGACTGGTGACGATCTATTATACCGGTGCGCGTGCACAGGCTCTCGGTCCATTTCCCCCACGCAAGTCACTCCGTTAGATGTTTGCCGTATCGATAGTGTAGAATGCTATTACTTCACGTACTTGCCTACGCCATACACAACACTCAACAATCTGTACGGAAAATATAATGGCATGAAAACTGTTTGAAGCTGCTTTTGGGGAGTTCAATGTGACCTTCCGAACATTCCATTTAAAAAATGCTGGATCTGAAAATTTTTGCATAAAGTCTTTGTTGAATAGAGTATCAGAAGTCTCTGCAATTATATCGCGAATATTATCTCTTGCAATAAAGGAATTTCAGATATTCGAGAGTTCCTTAGTTGGAAAATAAAGAAAATTGGCCACTTGTTACATTTTATCAGTAACAGGTATCACAAAAGCAATTACGACAGCACGAACGTGAATTTAATGGGTACTTGAATTATGAACTAGATAGATAACAATTATAGGGTTCGAAGGAATTGATATGGTGCCTATTAATTTCCGGGCAAATACTTAACGATGAATTCAGTCATAAAGTTGTTATTCTATTGAGAAACTAAAAAAGTAGGAACGAAACGCACGTTGGAGTAACTGGCACGCAAAGCGCAAATGATTGCAGTTTACGTGATGTATGTCAAAGTATAGGAAAGTGCAGATGCAGTGTAGATTTCCCGTTATGCGTTCAAGTTTTTCCATGCATTCGTGATGCGTGAGCAAGCAAGGCCGTTATTCACCGGTGTTGAGACAGGCGTCGCACTTATAGTCACGTTCTCTGACGTTGCATTACATTTCCAAGTTTAGGAGAATATGACTTTGTCTACGATGGCAATGAGAAAGTCATTGCCATCGTAGACAAAGTCATATATGCCTCAAAGTGAGTCGCATGAAGTTTCCTATGATAAAGTAGATATGATGAGAAGATTTTGATTTTTATATTTTACTGCATTCATTAGATACACGTTTATCAACCATATACGGATGAGGTCTATAAAAGTTAATGTTCAAGGAAACCTTGGCCCGTCTTCGGTGTTTGAATAATAGAATCTGTAACTTAGTGAGTTTCGTAATCACACGACGAACTTGGAGCATACAAAATGCTGTGTTGTAATTTTTGACATTTTAGAAAACTTAGTCTATACAATGTCGACTTAGAAGTGACACATCTTGTTGGTGAACATTGCAGGCAGCCTATTACAACGTCTTATTGTAATGAGTTCATGAGTTTGCAAAAGAGAGAAAGAAAAAGCCTTCTCACCCTGTTTTTGGTCCTACATGGACATTTTGGTTATGTGCTTTCTAATTCGGTCTGTCTCATTGAAATCTGTTTCAAAACTTGTCTTCAATCTCGCTGTGTACTTCGTCATTCTACAAAGGGTCGATATCTTATTTTGAATGGGGTGTCGTAAGCTTGATGATTGCCGATTATTTATTCAATTATAAGCTATGGTGCCTACGGCATTCTGTGAGACAAATGGACTTACAGAATCCCGTACCTAGGTGCGTTTTTATATTCCGGGAACTATACCCCTGCTCTAACTAACTTACTTACTTAATAACACTCATTGTAAGCTAGTTAAAGTACTCCCAAATTACCTGAAACAAGATTAAAAAATGTTACCATTTATAGATCAGCATTCAAGAAATGAGAATAGTGGTTGCACACACGTGTTATATAAGTTATAAATAACAAACAACATTATACAACAACAGGAATACATTATTATACAATGGCGGTATCTTACTCCATATCTTGACTTTAAAGTATCCAAGGTAAGCACATGTACATAATTAATGCAGCTAAGCAAAGTTGCGTTTTCTTACATACCAACGTCGTACCACGCAGAACAACAATAGGTAGCCGACAATATAAAGAAAATTAGGGTTGATTGATCCTTCTTTGTATGTTTTCGTATCGTAAATAGAATCAGATAAGGCTTCTGTTCCCGTGGCAGACGAGCTTTATGTTGAGCATACGATCAATGTGGGGCGCGAGACGATGGCAATAACATCGCTATGAATAGTGGAGATGACATCTTTCGCCTCTCGCCTATCATAAGTTTACAACGACACGTTTCTTGTCAACGTCACTTTGAAATAATGCTAAGCTCAGCAGTAACGATTAAATATAACAGCAGTTACACGATAAGACGTTACGTTTGATAAACACTTGAATGTGCGTGCTATTGTCATTCACCCTGGTGGGACCATGAAGGACATCATAACCTTCATGCATAAAAACAGAAATAACATCGCAATAATTGCATAATGCTAAAATTCAAACGTGTTTCACTAAGGAGGTCAAGTTCTAGAACCGCTTTGCCTCGTAATTAACGACACAGTCGCTTATTTCTCGTAAATTCATAATTTTATGATAATATACGGTTGGTTAAAACACCACAACCGATTTCTTTATCAAGATCGCTTTACAAAATAAACGTTAGCCACATTAGATATTATTATAATGTTTGGGCTTATGTCAGTGTTGCGAAATGTCCACTAAAAGTCGAATGTGAATTACGAATGGAGAGCCAAACCTGGCTTCGACCTCGCGAATGACTAACGAGTAGATGAGGTGGTAAGGTAATAGTCAGTAACGTTTGCCGCCAGCGAATGGAGCAAGGTTAGCAGTCAAGTGTACATTTGAGGGTCACTGGAAATATTACGTATGATACCGAACGTCCACCTCGGTGCTCAGCACTTCATCGTGGCCATTAACATCAGGCTTACATAAGGGCGTCGACGCATTAGAGATATGATACGTATCTACATAGTTTAATATGTTTGGTTGCGGTTAACGCAGGCTGCCTCCCCTGCACATAATACGTCCTCTTCATTACGAATGATAGGCTAATAACACGGTCATTAAATTGTCGTGACATCAATTAACTGCGATGAATTGACTGACCGTTCGCTTGCGTTATTTCCCTCTTTATAGTAAAACGTGTGAAAATTTGTGGACTATTGACGAGTTTGTACAAATCTAGGCTTGTTTAATTCTACGGTTTTTACTAATCGCCACGCTAAGAACTCCGACTTCGAGAAATACCGACTTAATGACGTAAGTATGTACGCTCGGATATCTTATAAATATACAAATTAATCATAACTCGGGAAGAAACAAATTATTCGTTTCTAAGGGAATATTAATCACAAAAGCGATCCTTGTAGCGTATCTCGTTTCTCTCAAAAACCTTAGTAGCAGTTTATCCGACCTCAGAGGGTGCCGACGAAGATATTTTGGCAATTCGATATCTTTAGTCCCAGCGGGTTAAGCAGGGTTTTGATCTTTGGTCTTGGGTTAAAGATTGTTTAATCGTTGGCTTTAATCAACGTAGCTTCGCCATTAATGAAATTAAAATTTGAAAGCCTTCTCAAATAAATGCCAGAGGAAATTCTTTAAATATCTTCTCAAATTCCTTGCGTTTTACCGCCATTAGGTTTTATAATGTTTTAACTAATTGATTGTATTTATAAGGGTGAGAATTTCGTGCACGTAGCGCAGTATCTTCCCAGTCGATAGAGTGCTGTCCTTGCGGTGAGGGTGAAGATACAACGGGACTATTTATCACGCGGGAGGATGTCAGATAAGCGATGGGGCTGGGGCGCGGGGGCAACTGCCAACGATCCACACAGCTGATCGCCTCCATTACACGCCGCAAACTATGTTTAGTCGTGCGTATTACACAGGACACGATTCATGTTTATTTCATTAGAATGCTTCAGGTGTCGATTAGAGTAAAATATGGTAATTATTTTGATAGTGCTTGAACCTTTTGGTGACTCCTGAGACGATTTCGTTTTCAAAGATTTGTTATGAATAGAGGAGAACTAAATGGTCGATGACGTTCTGGTGGGTCTAAGTGTTGTGTGGAGTTGTCGCGGCACGGCGTCGAAACGCTTCACCGGCCGTCTGTGTACACTTGGGCAGACGCTGCGCGCGCACACCGATCAATACGCCTCGGCTGCGACGAGTTCGCACCACGCGGCCTCTTCTCTAAATTCGTGTGCTTATTTTTTGCTATGCAGCCGAATGGTTTTAATGGAAATTTAACAGCAGCAACGAAAACAATTATATACTGACTGGCCCGTACCGCAGAAAGTTTACATTATTAGTTGGCTAACTTATTTACACCAAAAGTTTGCGAACATCATGTAGTTTGTTGACGAGTAGGTCTCTATCCGAGGTATGCCTTAGTGAATATAATGTTGTGTGTCTGCTATAAAACTATGGGTGTAGTTTATAGCTTAATGTTTACAGGGTAGTATGAGCCAAATCGATAGTCCCTACTTAGCTACATAGTTCGTGTATCCACACCTTGTAAGTAACTTAAGGCTTGTGCAGACCAGCGCGACTTGTCGCGCGACGCGACACGAACAATACAATTTCTAAGAAAACTTCACAGTATAACGATAACCGGTGTCGCGTCGCGCGACAAGTCGCGCTGGTCTGCACAAGCCTTTATGGGCAATCCACCACAGATTTAACTACTTTGCACGTTTGGACTTTCCAACTTAGCAAGGCAGCCTTTTGCGCTTATGGCTTGAGTGCAACAATATCTAATCTTCCATAAATTGCATACTTATGGAATGTAACATCATTCGATTTTCTACAATGTGACATTATCTGAATTCCAATTAGCTTGGTACTTTCGTTTATGAGCCAAAATCGAAATAGGTTTATATACTTTATAATTAATTTGTTATTGACTGAGTTCCACACATGTTTAATCTTAAAGTTGGAGAAAGATGCATTTCACTAACAGTTGTATCTACTGTGATAAATTCTTCAAAGATGGCTGTGGCATAAAAAGACGGAGGATATAATCTTAGAACATTATACAAGCGCACCATGACTTAGGAAGTGACAATAGAGGAGTGCAGTGCACGTCACAATGACGGGCTGGGTGGGCGGTGCACGGGTTGATTGAACTCCATTGTCAATCCCCAGGTACCAGCAAATGCCTTCACCTTCACAAACAGCTCCTCAATGAAAGGCAAACTTTTATGGAGGGTTGACAATGCACTTTCGGCGACTGAATGGCGACTGAAATCTACCGGAGAATGCAAATTTCAAAGCATCGTTTCCCGCACCATAATTTAAGAGGGTTCTTTAAAGTTCCGTGCAGTTTTGAAAGTACGAGAGTCACTGGCAAGCTGAACCTTGGAGTCGTGTATATTATACGATACGATATGCAAGCTTGGGATAAGTAAGACTTGAGCATGTAAGTCGCGCAAAATATGAACATTTTAGTGAGTTAAAACTGTATCCAAGTTGGAGAGCACCGTGTGTCGTGCTGCCGGTGCACACGTGTTGTCGCAGTTAAATATAACCGGCAGTTCAACGCACGAGGGGGCGCGACGCGTCCGGTTAACCTACAACTACTGCATTCACGGGTGTTATGGATTAATCTGTGGTTATGGGGAAATAACTGAATTAGAAACCAGTACAAACCATTTCAGCAAAATCTACGTTGTACGCTGTTGTAACTTTAATTTTGAACTCAGTCGACTTTAAACCAAGACCGTATATTCATCTCTTCATTATTATAAATTAAAGTCGCTTTTCGTGTCTGTCTGTTTGACCGCGCTGTTCTTCTAAACTCCGCAACAGATTTTGATGCGGTTTTCACCATCATTTAGAGAATTTATTCTTCAAGATTTAGATGTATAATATATTCATATTAAACTAACAAATAATAAATAAAGTCGTAAAAACCGTGCGAAGCAAGGGCGGGCCGCTAGTAAAGATTATAATTGAAAGTTAAAAAAAACATGATTATTTGAAGTAAGTATATCATGATATACAAGCTAGTTAAAACGATATTATTTCGTAATATGAGTTAATAGCAACTTCCTTGAGATAAACATAACGATTTAATCAATCATAAACACATTACAAATTCGATTCGATCATTTATTAAACATATTAGTGCGCAATCAAAAGCAACAAGTTAGTGAAATATTTTAAATATTATTCAGTAACTCTTGTGAGCGGACAACGTAAGGTAGGCTGCTAAATTGAAAAACAAAGTTACGGAGGTAGTTCGTCTCGCAGCCCGTAGGCAAGGTAACAGAATGAAACAATGATCTCATTACGTAACTTTTCTGCAACTATATAGCTAGGGATGCAATGATACCGTCACGATAATCGTACATCGGCGATAATCGTAAGTTTTTACGATCATTCGATATCGTAAACATTACGATTCGATATTTACGATTCATTATTTTCGAATATTTTTTAGTTTCCATTGAAACAAAACATAATAACGCGTAAACTTAAGTTGGATTCGCAGTGGTAGCCGACGAAATTCTAATTTTATTACGTTTTTTGCAATTTACAGGTCAGTGTCAGATTATATCTTGATCAAAATATGATTCGCGACCATAACAAATATGTATTTAAGCATAATTATAATCTTTAGAATCATTAATACATCTCTCTAAGTTAGATTTGTTCTCAAATGTCATGATTTCATGAAAAACTCATTCAATGGAACGACTGCGAATCCACCTTAAAAATTTTGTTTTCTTAATAAGAATTTGCCTATAATAAACTACGACTATAATTAATTAATGATAAAATAAAATAATTAATAAAAATGCGTGATTTTTTTTATTTTAGTAAGTCTTAATATTTATATAATAACATTCAAAGTAATACAAACAAAGCTTCAAATAAATTCAATAAATGCAATTAAACAAAAATCGTATCGTATTAGTATCCTAAGTATTAACCGTATCGTGGCATCCCTACATTTACATCCCTTGGAAACTGCTCGTGTCATGTTATTTCAAATTGATAACTGAAGCTACCTAATCAAATACTTACCTTTTGTTTGTTACAGCGACAGATATTGAAACAAGCGTTGTGGGACTGTAGGTTAGTGCAACACCATTGAACTGGGCTAAGCGAGAACAAATGCATCGTCAGTGGTTGTTGCACAATGTCCGTCTAGAACGTGTTGGCCGACTGAATGCTTACTTGTCCACAGTTGAGAAAACCGATGCTGCAACAACAAAGACAGACAGTTTACGGAAGAGTGAGCACTAACGATGACAATAAGTATAAAACCAGATTCACATTGCATTACAAAAGTTAATCTGAACCGAGATTAACTGTGACATCGGAATGGACGTTAAAACCAAGTGGATACGATTACTATTGACTTTTGGTAATCAAATTCCGCTAATTAAATACGTTCGTGTGCTGCGACTGTTAACATTTTATAACCTTGTAGAGTCCGCTGCCTAACTACAGTGCAAAAATACATAAACAGTAACAAAAAACATAGTAGGTACATAAAAATACAATATTAGAATGGTTTTTAATTCTGTTTCTCAATAATCTAAGACGAGGTTTTAAAGGCAGCCGCAGACAGGCGCGACGCGACTCTAGTGGAACAATTTCTATGAAAACTTCTCGGAAATTGTTCTACCGGTGTCGCGTCGCGTCGACACGTTTCTCCTCTGTTTGCGGGGCCATAACACGGTTCTAAACCCGTTTTTTTTATCGAAATTTATTCCTTTATAGGGTTGCCTTTGAACAGAACTAAAAGATGCTCGTATTTTTAGCATTGGATTGGAACAATGGAACTATGCCCGCTAACCAAAATCATGCCTCTTTGAAGGATAAAACACCTTCTTAGGTAAACTATAGCATCGCTTTAGCTGCTTAACCTTTCTGAGAATTTATCAGAAGGCTTACTTACTATGTCGAACAATCGCTTGACTCTATGCTTTGTTCACTACGTTTACTAATCGGAAAATTCTCAGAATCAGTCGTGCTTACCATCGAGTGGTTTTCCATGGGAACGTTTCTAGAAAGAAAGATTAGTTTGCTCCTAAAGAATTTTAAAAACTTAATGAAGATCAATTCAAAAAGTGCGACAGATTTAATTCGAATATGATTTTTCTGCAATTTGAATATTAGAATGAATTTATTTAAGTAAATCACAGTGCAGGTTGCGTACAAGACGTGGCATGTAAATAACCGCAAATTACTTTTGAGGCTCGCATCGAAAAATAGACAAAGAGGTTCACACGGCCTTGCCGGCGTGTGCCGGACTGCCAGAAGGCTGACGAACGCGGAAATGCCTAACGAACTGCCGCCTACCAACTTTACGAATTAAGTGGTCCCATGATGACGCTTCTGTTTGGCTTCGAGCCTTCAACACTCGACAACCCTAAGTACCTTGAATTAAAAAATATATACAGTGTAAACTCCATGTAACGTCACTCTATTTAACGACAAACTCCCTTAAGCATCGAAATCAATTGGCTTTGGTTGGTTTAGCTTGTCTTTCATACAATGTTTCACTCTACATAGCATTACACCCACTCTCAATAACGACAACAATTGAGTAATAAAAAGTACCTTTTAAGTTGCTAAAATTAGTAAAAACTGCGCAGCTGTGTACGATCTATTGTCGCTTTATTATCCTAGCCCGCAATAAACTCGACTGTCGGCATCATGCATACCGAACTTTCTAAGAAATTCGTTCTTTTGTTTACTTTTGTTTATGAAGAAGATGAGACGGATGAGCCTGAGCCTCCGCCGAGCATTAAAGAAGCTCTGGAAGCAGCTAAATTATTGGAAAAATACTTCCTTTATAGCCAAGATGCCTCAATATTGCTAGATATGAATAAAATAAGTAAAAAAATACAACAAAAAATACAAAATTACTGGTGCAGCAAAAGACGTCAGACAAAAATAACAGACTATACGCAATAGCGTTCATATAACATTCTTTTTTATGCACATAACTACTAACAATAGTCGGAAATAAACTTTTTCTTTTTCTAATTCTGATGTTTCTTCTCTCCATTTAACGACAACTCTCTATAACGCCATAAAATGCACAGTCCCTTCAGTGTCGCTATATAGAGTTTACACTGTATATTAGGTAAATCCCGTATACCTGGAGGGAACGTAATACAAAAAAAAAAAACTGGTTGGTATACCAAATGCACAGCGATTTACAATTTATTCGTTATTTGCGTGCATGGAAAATTAATATACACGATAAGAGCGTGATTGAAACGTACATAATGACGTCAATTTTCTTGAACGATAAGTTTGAAACTTATAAGAGGCAAGTTATCGGCATAACCTCCTAACACCGATGACTTAATTTGTAGTGTTACGATAACAGTCTCTCGTATTTAGACTGCGTATGCGATTTTAAATAATGTACACTTTAAGGGCCACAACAAGGGCTGCTAACCATACTATATAAGAGGCCTAAATACTATATTTCTAAAGAAAAAATATAATAAGCAAAACAATTTTTTTTTTTTTTCAATACAAAATGGCGAGATGATCGCAATAGGGCCAGTGTTAATCTCATAAAAGCTGAATTAGTGGTATTTTGTAACCTTAGTATAGACTTAACATTTTAGAGTGTAACAATATTAAGTAGGTATGATAAATATAAAAACCTGTTAGTAAAGGTTCATATTACGAAAAAAATATGCATTTAAAGTTTTTTTTTTGAACATACCTACCTACTATGTTTGATCGCCATCTACTATATTTTTACTGGCGATGGCTTCGTAAATACTATATTTGATATATAAAAAACATGCGGGGCAGTCTTTGGGGACTGCCGATAGAAGTGAAAACTAAGTAACTTGCGAATTGTATATTTATGTACATATATACACAGTATACATATAGCTCATGGGAAGCGTGCACGTGACGATGACGCGAGTATCACGCTTTTTGTTCACCCAAAAAGAGCTCAACGCGCCTAAAACAGTTTTCACTTTAAAAAAGTTGGCAACCCTACCCACAACAGTGAGAGGTAAAATTGTCCTCATGGTTCTAATTTACAAACGGTTCTAATCTAGCTATATGCGTGCCGTGGTATCGATAAAACAATCGTACAGCAGCCACATCCTTATTACGTGTGGTAATGTTGCCTCCGTGACAGTATTTAATATAATTTTTTGCTAATTACATTTCATCACGTTTGGATGATTCATTCGTACATACGAAGCCATGCATCATGGTAAGCCATATCAACATTGTTATATTGAAACAATATAATATAATATCAGAAACGACCTAAACAAAAACTTGAAATGGGTACAACAAAAATGATTTCCGGATTAGTACTTATTAGAACGTTTATTTGTTATGTGTTCTAATGTTTATATCGAAGAATTTGGGTCTGGAAGAGTAGACGGTAACCGCAGTATATCAGATTTAGCACAATGACCCATCTTTCCGGGTCCTATCGGTATCGAAAATGAGGTATTATCGTGTCGATAATCTCTTATCGTGATATGAGGCCAGTATACATTGCCAGTCAGCAACTAAATAAAGTACAATGACCTGTAGACGAAGTCAGCGTTTGCGCCGACAAGTATTAAAAAGTAGTATTAGAAGTTATAAGTAATAACATACCCTGTTGTTTAACTTGATGACATCAAATTGTTGAGCACGCTTTGTGTCAGAATCAGGTTAGGAAACACTGTAGTCGAGGCTATGTAAGTACACCTAATCTTTTTTAGAGCAATGTGCATAAGTTATATGAGAATGCTTAGGATCAAAGGACCATAACTTCAGGAAGGTCAGCAGCTTCCAATTGTAAATAAATATCACTTCGACCACCAATTTGCCCACCGAGCATGGTGATTACGACTCCATCCCCCTCAGGACCGTTCATTTTGACGGTCACCGGGAGAGGTCCATGTTCACCACTGGACATTCACGATTTACGGTCTGTTATAATGGGGATGTTGGGACCAATGGTTAGCCCGTGAGTATCTACATTTGTTACACCAATGAAATGAGGTTAGAAAGGATATTAAAAACAAAGAGAAACTCTTTGTTTTGAAGTAACACGCGGACATGGAAGTTTATGCCAATATAATAGGTATATTATTGAAACAGATGAATCGTATGTTCTACATACGAGTAAATATTTTTCATTAATTTGTCAATAGCATAGAACGTCTGTCGTCGCCTAAAATCCAGTGATTGTTAGTGGGCGTTCATACAGAGGCCATTCGAGTGGTTCTCTGGCACTCGCCACACATGTTTACATGCCCACACCGGTACACTGAACTCGGATAAATTGTCGGCGGTTCGTGGAAACGGGACAAGTGCGGACGCCCGGTCCTTTCGTCCGCGTCTGCTGTTTGTGACTACTCAAACCGCGCATACCAAACACCGAAACAAGTTCATCGACTACAGTGACGGCTGATGCTAATTGCACGCAAATGGCAGAAATAAAATAAAAAAAACCGTTCCCCTGGGTACGAGACTTGGTAAACACTTTATAATATTAATAATTAATCCGGTTTCGTGCACGCACTTTTCTTTTTCAAAGCAAAAGTTTGGTATAAATATAAAGGCATCAAGATTACTTACGTAATATTAAATTTTCCGGGCGATTACCCAGTCAAAAAGTAGATTATTTCACTACAGCGGGTTTGTTGGTGGAGCTCGGCCCAAGTTGCGTGATACTCAGTCTTTACCAACTGTTCCATGGCAAATGACTAAAGATCAGCTAAATTTGATAGACCTATATACATTTATCGATTGTAAACCTGTACATTAAAACTGTTTAACATAATTTATTTTTGTTTTCTCCAATGAAATACGACAAGGCCTTTCACGTCGTATTTCAGAAGTTACACTGTTAAAAGCTTTTAAGCAGGAAGCTTTATTTCTTTATTCCAGTTCCTATTCATGTAAATATAACTTTATTTAGAATAAAAATTGCTGAGGAATTCGTAACATGCATTCACGCAGGAAGTATGTATTGTAATTATTAACCAAGTGTATTGACTTTCACATACATCATGTGTATACAAAGCGTACATACGTGACGAAGATAAGACAGGATACAACAATAATATGTTTGAGATTGTAAGGGTAAGCAATAAAGTCACTCTGGCAGCTAGATCTATCAATAGTAGAGACTCGGCTGTCAAGTAAATGCCATATTTTCGCGAGATTGCGAGCGCCGAGTACGCTCGAGATGCGACAACTCCTGGGGGAGAGGAGATAGATTGCCATTGTACAGCGAACTACAGAGAGGTTAAAGCCACATGTATTTGTCTTCAAAGAGTAAGTATACAGCATATTTTATCGGAGCTTGGTCGACTATAAAATGACATGTGAACTACGCTCGGCTGTCCGCAGTATCATAACATTTTGCCACCAACATGGGTGTCTCCGATTTCGTCGTGAGGCCGTGAGCGTCAAACGACGCGGGTGGTACGCTCGGCTGAATATAAACGTTCCATAAACGTTACGTGGCTACTAGAATCCACTGTAAGTCTGTGAACATATGAATACAACCGAGTAACTACATTATATTCATGGGATAGTTTGTTGTAAGTGAATATTTGTTGCTCGCTGTGTGGCTTACGGAAGAGAATTGCCTTCAACATTTTCTACCCGTGTCTATTTTTGACGACACCCTTTTGTGGGCAAAGCAAATGCGATTTCCAACCCTTTTGCCAAATGCTGTTTATGACTATATTCTATCGCTTGCAATCCTTCCTTGGAGAAGTCTACGGTCTAAAATTCATGTTTAGCAGTACTTAATTCACTGGTATTATGATAAGTCAGACAGTTTTGCTGTTAGAGAATACTTCGTTTCCACAAAAAGCTAAATTATTTGCAATGTTTGTGTTACACTAAACGTTTTATGAGTGATATGGCGGTTGCGTGTTCTGGCCCCACTAGTCATATCGTCCCATGTTGAATTTAATCGCAAAACAGATAGCCTCTAATAGCTGATCCATAGTTGGCTCTGTTTTATTGTTGATCTAGCTTGACTGTTGATGACATCAGACATGTTATTGTTATTATATTGATCATTCAACATAAATGTTTGTTTAATGATATAACGATGCAATTATCAACATCGTCTGAATGCCTTTTCAACGCTGTGGCATCCAGAGCAAGAAAATTACTAACAGTAAGAAATTTCAGAACGTAATGCATGTATTAGAGGTGTATGTTTATCACTGCAACATGTTATTCATAAAATAAAGAAGACAATCGACAAGCAATAATTTCATATTGAGTTATAATATCATGATTTAAATTGAACAATGAATAGTATATATATACTATATGTATAGCTGAGCATAATTACTTTTATGTGCTCGTAGTCAATGGGTCCCCCTGCTTCCTATACTAAGGGGACACTCTAGTTCAGCTGTCGACTTTTAGGGACTGTTCCTGATGATTGTGATGTTAATCAATAATACAAAAGTTTATAATATAGGATAAACACAACCCAAAGTATTCCTAAAATAGTAGGTTATTAATTAACTTCATAACGGTGATTCTATTAAATACGACATTACAAATTATAAGGCTATTCTATTGCATACCCAATGTTTATAGCATTTAGTAGTTTATAAGGAAATCCTACATAATGTTTGTTTTAGAATTGTAATTAAGGCTCTTCGTTTAGCATTTGACGTAAACACACGGAACTAATTATTGTGGATGGTTAAAACTAATTTGCGTACCTAATTTTTGTATTATGATGAACATGACGCGGGCTGATAAAATTATATTAACTTTACATAATTATGGGTGAGTTGATGCATAATAAGTGGTTGTGATAAGATAATATTTTGATAGTGATGTAAATGTTACCTAGTTAGGTCAAGAGCAGCTGGCATTCCAGCCGGCGCCAACCACCAGGGCGGCAGCGGCGTGCACATCCGCTGCAGGCGCGGCGGTACCCTCACGCGAGCATGCACCACACTCCACACCGCTCACAGTCCACCAACAACGCACCAGTTTCACATTCACCACACAGTAAAATAATAAAAACTTAACGCGCCAATTTCAACGCAGTGTCATGGTTCAGCGCGCCTTAATTGACCTGAATACAGATATCGGTGACGCAAAACAGTTTGCCAACTTAGGATTACGACCGACAGCCTCGAAGATCTTCGAAGTTTTCCGGATAGAGAAAAAAAAAACAATTATACCCTTATAGTTCAATTAAACAATCGAGGAAATACGCGAAGAAGGAAACGAGACGACTATGTCGCAACTACTACACGAGAATTTGTAAGCTATGAATTGTAGCAGCGGCAGCGCTAGACACGCCATCCAGAGAGCAAAGTAATAAAAATATTAAAGCTATAAAAGGGCAGAATCGAGAGCGACCGGATTTTTCAACAAACTTTAGGGGAGTCAATAATTAGAGGGAGCGATTGGCTGAGTGATGTGAATAAGGGTTGTTATGGCTGCAACGTAAGGGTCGATAAACTTTTTGTTTAGGATGATTTTTTGGATAAATGAAAGTAGGAATATACCTACTAATTGAATTCTTGGCTTTAAGAGATTATAGCAGCTTGGCTGGTGTTAGTTTTGGGCTCAGAGGAAAGTGAACATGTAATAGTTTATATCGCGGAAGACGTCGATGTGCGTTCGCGTTGCAGCGCGAGGCGATCGGTCTGTGTGTCGCTCGGTGTGGCACTGACGTCTCCGGCGCCGGCCGCCTCTGGCTCCGAGTACAGACTAGAGACTGCCGCGGCGTCGCTCGCCCGCCCCCGCGCTACTCAGTGTTCTGTTTTTGAGCCACCCTATGATAGCGCAGTTTGCCATGCTGGCGCGTCGTTCCCTCAACTTAGGGAGACGTGACGCTAAATTCATCTTTATGCCGAAGTTTTTGGAAACCATTTGGATTTCTGTGGCTGTCAATAACAACCTAATTCTTAGCGGTATTTAGTTTATGGTAGCTTTTAGCAGAGCTTCAACTCAAAGTAATGAAGATCACAAAATTGGATTTTTATGAAATTTGAATACCTACCCAAATATACCCAACTAAGCGTTATTAGAGTAATTAAATAAAACTGTGGCCCTTGGTCAAGTCTAAAACTCTATAATGTGTTTCCGTCATCATTTTAGTGTTACCGTTGTATTCGGCACCTGATTTTCTTTTTCGTTTATGGATTAACTATGTCGAGAAGACGCACCCTTTCCTAATTTTATACTGAAGCTTCTGGGAGAAAGCGGGTACAGCCTCTTATACAAACCCGTGCCTAAAATACAAGAATTGGAGCTCGCTCTAACATTTATTTAAAGCACGAAAGAAAATTAAAGGTGGAATAATTTGATGTTAATTAGTTCTTCGTTTAGTTAGAGAATTGAAGGTAACATCAATTACTCATTAGTATAATTAATTAATTGCAATAAAGCAAACATTAATATCTTCAATCGTCAATGGATTTTTTCTTTTTTCGATTAATAGCATTGTGCATTGTGCATGTTCTGGTTACTAGTTGAATGCAAAAGCGAACATTTGTGCTATAATGGCTTAATAGGTAAAATGAACGATATAGGTTACAGGTACAAAGAAAATTCGTCGTCACCTGAAAGATGAGCAGGGGTTAGAAACATGAGATTTGCTAAACGAATTCCAATTTACCATCCCTGGCACGTACTGACGACATTGGCTATAAACCATTCCGATATCGGACGTCGAGGAACTGAGCCTTTCACAGAAATAATAGTGGCCCACGAGCGTCGAAGAAAACCCTATAAAGTATTTATTTATATGTATACGCGTTTGAAGCATTTCTAGGATTGAATAAAGGCAAACTGGTATCTGTATCTCAAGCGTTCATTTGGTGCAAGAATCATAAGATTTGGTCCTCCGATACTAAATAGGTGGGTAGGTGGGTTTTTTGTCAATGTAATTTATAATTTGCATATACAGGCCCAACGTTAAGGGGTCGAAAGACCATTTTTTTGTAAAAAAAAAAAAGTTATAGTGATTTCTATAAAAAATTAGCAAAATTTAAAAAAATACTTCCTTTTGCAATACCTGTAACGAAATTATATCTAAAACTAAGTATTTTTTTAAATTTTGCAAATTTTTTATAGAAAAATGACTATGAATATAACTTTTTTTTTTATTATGTTATAAGTTATTATTGTATTATTTTAGAATTGCATTAATTGGACAACTTTTTAAAGTAATGGGCAATGACGGTGTAGAACATTTTGTTTTACACCATTCGCATCCATGTACATAATTTTCCAGAGATTCGAGTTGAAAGTACATTGACCAGGTCTGAACCACATGCTGGCCAGACATGGGAGTACTTCCAAATGATTCCTTGCATCAATTACACGAAAAAAAAAAGAAGAAAATCGGTCCCCGGATTAAAAAGTTTTGGTTTTAAGGATTTTCTGGTAGTTTATCTGGAGGTTATCTCAGATTGTGTGTAATGTCCAGCGTCTGATGATGGAGTCGAAACGTGGCCAGTAGGTACTCCACAACCAAACAAGATAGCATCATCGTGTTTGGCCTCATTGGATATGTATTGGCAAGTTCTATAATGTTAGGTAGTGTCCAGGATCTAATGATGGAGCCGGAACGTGGTCACGGGCACTCCTCAAGTAAACCAGATAACCCCGTCGTGTGTGGTTTCATTGGATATTTATTTATTTATTACAAGGCAACTACAACAGGTAACAATCACAGTATATCACTAGGTTCACATATATATGATATGCATCATTGACAAGTGCTATTACACTAGGTGGTGTCCAAGGTCTGATGATGTAGCCGGAAGGTGGTCATAGGAACTCCTCAACCCAAGAAGATAGCATCATCGTGTTTGTACTCATTGTATATTTATTGACAAGTGTTTTACACTAGGTGGAGTTCAGGGTCTCATGATGGAGGCGGAAGGTGGCCATAAAAACTCTTCAACCAAAAAAGACAGCACCATCATGGATACAGTTATGATTTTATTCACGAAGCTAGGAATTCTCGATGCTCGATTTTTATATTAGTTTTCATAATTTTTCAGGTTGGAATCTAAATCAAATACCATTTTTGTTTTGCGTGTTGTCTAGCCAAATAGGCAATAACATAATAACAATAATACATACCCTATGGTTACGACACGCACGTTACATATACAAATCGATAGAGACGTCATTTTTCATATTATCGTTTCGGTACTTTAGACGGCTCAAGGAAAAATCGTGCATAATGTATATTAATATAATAATATCATGTTCAAAGGAATCATTAAAATAGTCCTCCCCTACTGGTATCATGGTAGTCAATAAAGCTTTTTTTTCCACTAAAGCCAGAAACGAAATTAAAATCAATTGGTATGTGAATAAGGACCAAATCCAACGTAATTACTGTATATTTATTCAAATGTTCCTGTAATAAATAGCGCACTATCTATTGTTTATAAAACTATGTTAATGTAGAAATATAAAGTTTGGGCCTAAAATTACGTTAATGTTTTAGCTACACGCGTTCGATCATGAGTTAAGGCTTGTGCAGACCAGCGCGACTTGTCGCGCGACGCGACACGAACAATAGAATTTCTAAGAAAACTTCACAGTATAACAATGACCGGTGTCGCGTCGCGCGACAAGTCGCGCTGGTCTGCACAAGCCTTTAATGTTAATGACGATACCAAAAAGATAAATAGTTTGAGGGCCGCGGCAAAGTTAATCAATACAGATATTTATAACTCTTCAATGAAATGAGACAAAACCATTTAATTTAATAGTTTTCAAGAGGTAAAAGGTTCACGTAATGCTGGCTTCTCAATGGTGCGCTAAATTGCACTTGTTGAAACCATATTATGTAAATTAGTTCATTTGATACGATAGAAATAAATCACGAAAATATGTAAAAAAATAAAATACGATTAAAAACTTGATGATTGATACACAATCATTCTGATTTTTGGCAGATTATTCTACAAGTAGTGTTTTTTGTTTTTTTTTTGTCCAATCAATAGTTTTTTTTAATAGATAATAGCTTCATATTTTGCAATGAATTACCAGCGTTGCGTCATCGCGGTTCTCTTTCTTTTCTATGCAGTTCGACAGTGACCGTGCTTAAGATGTTGTCAGCCTCTTAAAGGACTATTATTATTATGTAAATTGTAATTTTGTAATCATTAACGCCCATTGCAGTCGTTATCAGTGCTAATTAAATATTATTTATTAGATACTGGGAACCGCCCTGAGTAAGTCAAGGATTGCAATGATAAGATGCTAAACATAACGTGCATCACGTTAAGCAATGTCGAGCTGATAATGATATCGAACTATCCTGAGAAACAAATTAATGGATCGCGATCGAGATAGTTCTAGTTTTTTATAGGTACTTTTGTTTACTCTGTTATTTAGATAACAATTTTCAAAAAGCAGTTTGAATCAACCAATTATAATAAAATTATAGTTTCGTTCGGTTTTATGACATGCATTGGGATTTTCTCAGCAAAAACCAGTTTACAGGTTATTAATAATATCAGCCTATTATTGTCCCACTGCAGGGCAAAGGCCTCTTCTCATACAGAGAAGGCACGAGCATTGATCACCACGCTTGCTCAAGACGTGTTGGTGATTGCAGACTTATATTAACTTATAAGTCCAGGTTTCCTCACGGTGTTTTTCCTTCACCGATGTCAGTAATGTCCATGATAAACTCAGAAAGTTCATATGAATTGAAAAAGTCACATTGGTACTTGCCCGGATTTGAACCCACAACCTCGTACATGAGAGGCGAGGCGTGAACCACTGGGCCATCATGACATTCACAGGTTCATGTACAGGTTATTGTATATTTATATGTCCATTAGGCTCGGATTTTGGAGCACAAGATAATGTGTCACGGAATGTGTCAATATTGAGAACGAAATAAATGGATTGTTCTGGTACTTATTACATACGCGATGAGCAAGCAATCTGCCTCATCTCTGCATCTTCCAAATTATCAATTCAGACGTCTATTTCAGTTTTAAAGATATGGTGTTAGTCTTCTAGAAAATATCGATCTCCAAGTACCAGCATCAGTCACAAGTTCTTCAAAAGCAACAGTCCTTCGGAGATTATTTAAGACTGCTAGTGGTTTCATCCAGTCTACCAGACTAATCGCAATATTCGCAATAGCGATACAATTTTATTGTAACTAATTATCAAGTTTTGGCTGAACTGGCAAGATCCTACCTACTCAAACATTCTTAAAATAATAAAAGCAGGTATATCATAAAACAAATAGGTATGTGCTGCATCAATGTCGTTAAGTAAGAATACTATTTGAGGAGTCAATACTAACATGAGGATATTTTATATGGGATTGAGGACTTTACCGATATTGGTGATGTTTTCCTTAAACGTTCTAGGTGATGCAAGTGAATAGAGGAAAACGTTGCCTCAGAACAGTTCGTTGTACTTAATTTTACGCATAGGGTATGTGGTTAGCTGAATTTAGTATGAATCATTGGCGATTAACAATTCCAATATAACGGTGTGGAGTGTGGAGTTGGTGAAGACTTACACCACTTATTGATGGACTGTGTTCGGTATGAGTCTGGGCGAAAGGATTTGTTTAGGGTCTTGAGGTTGAACAGACTTGAAGTAGGCACATTCAATAAAATTTTGGCTCAACCAAATGGCTGGCAACCGATGGGACTGACATACGCATTGCGGTTATAAATTTCCCAAAAAAAAAAAAAACAAAAAAAAAAAAGTCGGTAATACGGTTGCCTGCGATTTCGTCTGCGATTCAAGGTGAAATATTCTAGGTCCTAACCCAGGTCATGATCTATCCATATGCCAAATTTCATCCAAATCCGTTCAGCTGTTTTAGCGTGAAAGGGTTACAAACAAACAAACTCACATTTGTATTTATAATATTAGTTAGGATTTATATAAATTTTCGAGCTAATCAAACCACGCAGTAAAATGCTCCTATGTAAAATTGGCCACCCCTTTTCACCCCGTCAGGGGTAGATTTTCGAAAAACCCTTATTCTAGCTTTCTTTATTTTCGGTCTTATATAAAAATTAAATACCGAGTTTTGAGTTAATCGGACCGCGCGTTAAAATCCTTCCATACAAACTTTGACACCCTCCAATACTCCTTTACTATAAAAAAGCTATAAATGACAAAGTTTATAATTTAATAAGATAAATATTCGTGCCAAGTTTCAAGTCTATTAACTCAAGGAATAAGATTTATTCATACAAACGCAATCCCCCCCTCTAAGGTCGAATTTCCAAAAACCCATTCTCAGTGCTCGCCTACATCATAAAAGGAACCCTTGTGCGCAAAATTTCACGTCCCTAGTCCCAGTAGTTTGAGCTGTGCGTTATCAATGTTTGTCAGTCAGTCATCAACTGACCGACTGAATATAAATATATATACATACGAGTATATTATAATAGCCAAAATAACGATATTTTTTTCCAATGTAACCAGAATGAAGAAGAAGTGTTTAAGTTTACATATTTAAATATTTGTGAAGTTAAAGACGGCTGAAGACCTAGATAAGATTAAGAAGGCTACTAGGGAGATTGACAAGAAACCTGAAACGTATAGTAGCCAGACAAAGACAATGGATCAGGAAAGGCTTGTGCAGACCAGCGCGACTTGTCGCGCGACGCGACACGAACAATACAATTTCTAAGAAAACTTCACAGTATAACAATAACCGGTGTCGCGTCGGGCGACAAGTCGCGCTGGTCTGCACAAGCCTTAATGTGTAACACAGCATAGCAGTGACAGAAAAGAGTCGAGAAAGCAGTTAACCCCGGCAGAAGATGCACCGGTGAAGCTGGACATGAACCAATCTGGCGGCGACGTCGTAAATATATGCCCATCCATAGATAAATATCACCCGTATCTTCACTAGTCCATTGCCTACTCAAGGATGCATATCCGGGTATGGCTCGCAAATCCTTCTATATCCTAAGGGCACGTGTTCCTTACCATTACCACCGGCTCCTTGATATGCAATGGCGTGCAACGTGCAACATGATGCTTTCCATGTTTCTTCAAAGCTCCTACCAAAGAGTTACTTCTCCCAATAACGACAGGATTTTGTCCAGGGGTGGGTCAGATGCTTTGGAGGGGTCCTGAGACCGGTTATGAGGATAGTTACAGTCTGAGTTGATTGTTTCTTCCGCTATTCCATTCAATGTTGGCTGGAGAAGAGTATCCCATTTTTCTGCAAATCTCTGCTAAATTAAGTACTAAACTATCGTTAAGGTTTCTTACGTGGCTATTTCTGTTTCAGATCTTCACATTTAAAACTTTGGGAACATTTTATCTCTGATATTTTACCTAATAATGCTTAGTTTAAAATCTACATAATTATTTCGACTGGACTAATGTATGTTTGGCTTTTTATCTACAAGTGATGTGAGTATTTAATTTGTATTGATGTTATTTCCCACGGCGCACCCAACATTATCTGTCACTCAAATGAGGTCGTGATAAAGAAACACTTAATACTGAAGATTTTGGAGCCTCGTATGAAGTCGTATCGTCTACAAAAACATGGCTCAGAAATAGACTCAGCGTTGGTCTTTAGGGTGCACACATAAAGAGTGTATTTGGGGAAAAGGAATGTTAGTGATTTAAAGTAATATTGTGGCAGAATGCCACTAGGAGAAGTAGGATTCCTATGTAGTTGCAAGCTTAGCAGAGTTACATCAGGTTTAGGTTTTTATTAAAAATACTCAAAACTGATCTTGAGTTAAACGCCCTGCGGTAAAATTAACGTACAAATGTAAACAAAGTGGGCCTTAAGCTTATTACAAAAATATATACATATCTTCTTATCTACCAAGTGGTGAAAAAAAGACCAAAAATAAGCAATGTTATTTTGCCATACAAGTTGAGAATAGCTTTGAAAGGCAAACTTCCTCTTACTTTCATGGGACAGAAACGCACATCGTATAAACAAGACAGGAACTACACAATGTACAAAACTTGTTTATTCCACACTTGTTTTGCGCAAGTTTCGTCTGACATCGCAAAACATAAAATGAAAAATGTAGCTGGCTAGTCAACATGGGTTTACTAATAAAAAAGATACCATCCATTTTGATAAAAACAGCCCTAATTGCACACTTTCGCGTATAAATAAAGACGACAATGTTATGAAATTCAGAACACCAGTTCTCAATCTGGTTTTATAAAGCGAAGACATCAACAAAATGTCGTAGAAAGCGTGGCTTTCACGTAAACGCAGGAGGCAGCGGCGGATACGATATGACATATGGTATAACCGCGTTGTTGACCTTTCGCACGATGTGAACGTTGATGAAATACACAATGCAGTTGACACAAGGTGAAATTTGGTACGAAGTGAACGGCTCGGCTAAAGTAAGGATGCTTGCTGAGGACACGTTGACCCGCAAAACCTTGATTGCGTTCCCTCTGCACTGTTGCCCAATCCAACTGTTCATGACTGCTTAATCACAACTATAACCTTACATGAAAATTAACATGGCAATGGTAACCGAATTATTTATCTGAAACGGTTATTTCTTTGCGAATTGTTAGATTTTAGCTCTCGTTATAGTCATGCCAGAGGCGCTCGCCGACTTTTAACTAAATTAATTTAATTGTGTTTTTACGACAGCCATTTGCGGAGTTTCGTTTGAAACAAAATGTATTATAGGTAATAACGGTATAAACATTGTATAAAGAAAAGAGCACGTGAAAATATATGATGATACATCACGTAGGCAGCTTCACAACCTCGACTGTTATTTAGCCTTCAAGTCTCCTTACCGTTTGAGTGTCGCGAGGTAGCATTGCGAAAGTTGACAGCACCGTACGTGATCAGATTGTCGAGGATTCACATTCTTGTTCTGTGGCGTTCGCTTTGCATTTCAGTTCCCATTCTAATACGAATTTGCTGCTACGTTGAACGTTAAATTGGGGATTTAATTAAATAACGTTATAAAAGTTTTTATTAAGGCACTCAATCGAAGCCCGAGTGTCTTATTAGCCATTATAGTAGCTGCCACTTGGACTCCTTTAACGATAGTTGGATGGCACATTAAAGTATATTGAATACGGTAAGCTGCAAGAGAGATGGCCAGTGGCGGTTAATGTCGCTCTGACGATATCATAAGAAACAGTCGTGCGCAGATCATAATTAAGTACATAGCGTCCAGACTCTTGGCGTTGTTAATGATTTCGGTAGTAACAATGCGATATTACGACCCACTCAGGGTTCCCACACAAATAGCAAATTATATCCATACACGTCAAACGAATGGGCGCTAGAACAACAAGGTTGCGGTAAGTAGATGGCGTAACTGCGAACGAGAATACGTACTATTGACGCTAGATACCTACCAGGCGCTGTAAACTCTGAGAATCGTCTAGATAAATGTGTACTTTATAATATCCCTGAAACGTGGTCTTGATTGCGACGATACGATCATCTCGTCTAGCCTTGTAACGAAGCAAAGTTAATCACTGATAGTAACTTTCAAAATGTTACAGCCGTGTAATTAATTTGTGAATGGAAAGTGATATTGTTGTTTTTATTGCAGGAACTAAGTTTCTTACAAAACTTGACCTTAGCATCGAACAAATCAAACCCAGGCCGAGCTATGGCGTTGGGTAACAATAAATCTTCGTCCAAACGGCAACATGATAGGCCCAACGCTTGTAGGAATCGTGTTGCGGTATCTTATTAAATATCTACACCTCATTCGAGTTATTGTTCACCACTCATTGTTATAATTAGTCATTAATAATCTGTCTTGTCAGCGTTGGTTGTATGATTAATAAACCGAGATATTAAACACCAGCTGGCCGCACTCAGAAACAATAGATTTTTCTCGCGTAACTACCGCAGATACAGATGTTGGATTACGTACACACCTCCATAACAGAACTATTCATATTCAAATTGAAAACATAGTTAGATATGGTAATACCAATGTTATAAAATTAATCGCCAAGTTGCAATTATGATACTCAGGAGAAACTTAACAAGTTGTAAATCTAACTGACAAAACTGCTCATTAACAAATGTGTAATTAAATGGTTGCTGGATTCCACGCATTAATGAACATAATACTTGATCAATTTGTAGTTAATTTATGTTTATATTGCCTGCTTAAATGTCAAGTAGTTTTATAGTTATTCATAGTAGATGTTTAATATCTTAAGTCGCCAATCTTCCGTGTTTAAACAGGCTGAAAGTTATGAGCAGTAACATCTTTACCGTAAAACGTAGCGAGAACCAACTCGAGAGTGGTATAATAAAGTTAATGATCGTAATGTATACCTAGGCAATATAAATAGAACGGGGTCATCGTCACTTGGTGTCACTATCTGGTGGGTACGCAATTATATTAGTGGACAATTGTTCAAGTGGTTATTTCAGGACTTGGGTGAACGGCCTAGACAAACTCAAGGCTTAGGACCAGCTGAGTGGTGAACCGTCGAGCAGTTCAAGGGCGTCGGGTGAATGCCACCAGGTAGGTTTTTTACCATCGAAACCCGCTTACGTGACGACTGGTCCTATCGAAGCCGGATGAATATTGAGCGTTGCTAATACCTAACGACTTATCAATGTTAGCAACAGCCTCAAGTCGACTACGTGCATTTGGATGGATTCACTTCGCGTGTTATCGTACATGCATGAATAACGAAACACGAAAATTACTACCGATAAATGCATCCGATAAATGAACCAACGACACTCAGCTCCACTCATAAAAGTGTACTTCAAAAAATTCACGCAGTCATATGGGCAATTTGAAATCTCGTTTCGCCTCTTCCGTTTGGGGAACCTTTACTTAATTTGAATAACGTATGAGACTCCGGTGTGAGCGGTGTTGCAATGATAACGAGTAACAGTCGTCTAAACACAAAACACTTTATGATGATACTTTTACACCATAGACATTTTCTCTCGTAATCCTCGAGAAAAATAAAATAAAGGAATTCTCGGTAAAAGATAACAAGTTACACCTGCGGGGAGCCCGTATAACTAGCTATAACTAGGTAAGAACGCAAAACCTTTGTTCTTTCTCGTCCGTGGCCCGACTCGACTCTACGAAAAATTATCTTTTTACTTTTTTGCTGAGTCGCTCCTGGAGCGGAGCGGACCGCCCGAGCAGGTAGACTACTGATTCTATACGTACACATTTAGGTAACATTTGGAGAATGTCGTTATGCGTTACTACACTACCTACATCCTTCTTACAACATGACGTCTTCGACCACCGGAGAACGGAGCCTTTGTGAGTTAAAGCATTTAGTCTAAAACGGAATCAAATTAAAATAAGAATATTAATAGATTTTTCAAGTAACTGGAGTAGCAATAGATTTGCCGTAGTTATCTTAATACCACGCAATTAAAAAACCTCTCAGATCGTGATTGGATTTCATTAGCATTTTATTGGAAACTATCGTCTCCAAGGGATTCTTGGAAATTAGACAAAGAGAAATAAATACCTTCGTATAATATGATTTGATGAAGGTACCTTTATCTAATTAAGTATCTTTATAACTAGTACCTACCTACCTGCTTTAAATCTTGGAAAACTACCAGGAAGCGAGTTATGACCAGCTGCAAAATATTGGTTAGACAAAAAACTAAAATTGCTATTAATTATCACCTAAATAGAGTTATGAACTATGAATTAATAGTATCTATGATATTATGGTAGACAGTAGGTTTTAAATAGCACTAAACTTGGCTAGATCTATGTTTCTTTTGTTAAGATTATTATTAGGTACTGGCCTGTATTTCCCCACTGCACTGCAGGGCAAAGAACTTCGCACTCTTCTGCGGTCTGACTGACAGACTGCCCTCTTAGTCTCGTGGTCGCAAACGTGACTGCTGAGCCTGCTGCTGTTCCTGGGTTCTAATCCCGGCTCGGCCAGTGTTATTGCGTTTTCCATTAGGAATTTCTCAGTAGCCCGGAGTTTGGAAGTTGCTGGTTTGATACCCTCGTGCTTCGGAATGCACGTCCTGGCTGGCTGGCTGGAGTTGGTCCTGTGTCTGATCTCTCCACAGTCGTGTTAGATTGCCGTTGTCTGACTATGAGGGAAGGCACAGAGTGGATCTGTGTTTGTGCACACACTAGTGAATTATAACATCTACCGCGTACTTGGTAATCTCTGGTGAGATTGGCCGCCGTGGCTCAACTTCGGTCGAGAGGATATTACTGTACCTTCGACTTCTATTTGTCTAGGGCTACTAAGTAGGATAGTAGGTAGTTTGATTAGGACCAGTCCTAATCAAAGAAATCCAGCTCAATCACCATCTCCGTGTGGGCCTGACGCAATGTCGCTTGCTATGGAGTGGGTCGTGTGTTTGGACCATTGTTCGTCTGACTTATTGGTTTAGTTAAAATTAGGGATGCCTCAGAGATGCGTACGATGTCAGCGATGAAAGAAACACTACTGAGACTTGGATACTCTAGTCTAGATGGACTGACAGTTGGTCTAGGCTAGGTCATCAAAAAGATTTATGAAGCTGTTATGCTGGGGGCTCTTTTGAACGATAAGATTAGAAACGAAATCATTCCAGAATGGGAGAATAGGCTTTCCAAATTAGCAAGCCGAAATCTTTAACTAAACCTCCCAAGCTACCGCAAGTCGTAGGAGCAACCGATTGGTCTGGTTTACATCGGAATAATGAATAAACGAAGCTGATGTTGTCATGCTACTTGAACGAGGCCTCCCATCCAGGCCAGTAGCATCCCATATACCACTGTCTATGGGATGCTACTGGCCTGTCAATCTATTTATTGAAGAACAGGGTTGATAGGATGCAAATAATAATGTGACGTCATCTATCTATTTACCTAGATAAAGTCAATTGTTTGTAGTGTAGTGCTCTATATATTTTTATAGGATAGACAAAGAAATAAATCAAATAGAAGGTAATTAAACTTATCAATGTTATACTGTTTAGTGATTAAATTTGTAAAAACTACTGTAATTTCTTTGTGAGACAATAAAAAATATTATCGGTAATAAATAACACTGAAAATTGAGAAATTAATTTTACACAGAATATTCATTGTAGGGAAGATAAAACTCAGCTTGAATTCAGAATTTCATGCCAAGTAGCTGTTCATAAATATTGAATAGGCACTACTTACCATATTCCATTGAATCTTTGAGAGATAACCTTATAAGTATCTAGTTTTTTTAATTTTGTTATTTTACCTGAAAAAAGGAAACTTGAATTAGTATAGTAGGTCTCCAAGCCAATGATGAATTATTTTAATTAGTATTAATATAATCCTAGGAATTATACAGAATGTATGCATTCTTAGTTCCAGCTAATATGAATAATACCATTTACCATAATCCAGTGATCTTATTCTTGGATGCAAAGTTCACATGAGTCAGTTAGGTGTGGTACAGATTAAAATTTAAGATTTAAATCAGTGTCTATTTGCTCAGAGGGAATACCCAACAGAGTTACTAAAATATATACCTGCTTTAGGTGCCTGTTCGTAAAAAAAAAAATACGTTGTTAAGATTGGTTACAGTGATTTATATTTAATATACAGGTTGGCAGGGACATCTACGGGAAGCCTGTTACCATGGATTCAGTACATGACTCTGAAAGCCCTGCGTTATTTTATTTTTTAAATAACCAGCGAAAAAGTTCAACACATGGGGCTTCAGAATCATGTACTGAACCACATGGTAACAGGCTTCGCTTCGAAGTCCCTGCCACCCTGTATATATATATATTTTGTTTTTTTAATAAATGTGTGATTTGTTGTATACTGTTTTGCTGAAGAATGCTTTCAGTACACCAACTGAGGAGATATAAGTAGTGGATGAATATTATTGGAAAGATCAGCTATTTAGCTATATTGGGATAGGGAAAGTATAAAAATAGGTGATTGAATATTATTGTTAAATATTATCATCAATGTATGTAGATTCAAAATTAAAACAGAAGTTGCCCGTTTTTTAATTAGAGGATGGTAACATAATGTATTCCAAACTATATTGGAGTGTGATTTGGTGTTTAAAATCTCAAAATATCTCGCATTGTCTGAATATTTATTTTTATTTGTTAAAATAAAACATAGGCCATAGACCATATGTACACCTACACTAAGTGTAGACACAGTAAATGTTAGTAAATAGCATAATCTAATAATCATACTATGTAGGTAGAAAATTTAAGGTAAAAAAAATTACCCATATTATTTATTATCCTGTCTATGCATACCATATTATAAGTGGGTAGCTAATATTTGTCACCATTTATTAGCATTATTGTCCTCATTTAGTATACCTACATGGAGGATTCCCTACGAGTAATAATGGGTAAACAGGAATGTATAAAAAAAAATTGCTACTTCATTTTTATGCAGTTTTTTTTTTAAATTTCCAATACCTTTAAAATACTTACCTACAATGCAAACAAAAGATGCACATTCAAATTAAAACACTGAGTCAGACCTTGGTGTTTAGGAAACACGAATGGCGCGACTGACGCCTGTTTACTGTAGCTAAATAAGTATCCAGCTGTTCACCAACTCACATATACCAAAGTAATACCTACGTACCTACTATGCGCATTGAAATAATTCTCGGTATTGTACGAACCAACGCAAATATATCTGCATAAACTTCTCCAATACTTTCAAACTACAAAATTGAAGCCGACAGGTTACGTTACGTTTAATGATTATCGACCCATGTGGCCAGCGTTGAAACTGCTAATAACTTTATCGTAAACTAAAAGTAACCAAGAAATACCTTCCATTTTATAATGATTTGAGTAAATAAACTGCAAGTTTGAAGATCACATGCAGCCATGGCATCGATTTCCGATTTTACTTTGCAAACCAAGCGTCGCTAGAAACAATGAAAACATTTTTTACCTTCGTTTTCGTGACTCCACGGTGCCGCTTTAGATTCCCAGCGCTGAATACTATATTTATTCACAGCACTTATCATCACAATACTATAAATAGTTTAGTTACTAATGCTACCATCAAACTTTTAAAATAATCGTAATTAATTTAAATAACATAAAATACACAAGCTATGGATAATACAAGCAAGGGGTTCGGGACATGACACAAATCACAAAACAAACCAATAGAAAAAGAGAAAAAAACAAAACGCACGACGCGCATGCGTCTCTTGTTCTCTGTCGGTAAAGCAGGGAATTTATTATTTTTAACATCAATAATAGGGTTGTGCTACGTTTGTGCTGTCATTTTATTGTGTCAATGTGTATGCCAACATACTAACAGAATACTTATTTTGTAATAGAGTCCTTAAAAAATCTAAAAAATTGACGAACTTCCCTATAAACTTTCATCCCCTATTTAACTCCTCTAGGTGATGAATTTTCTAAAAGCATCCTTAGTGCTGCACTTTCGTACTTTAAGAAACTCGCGACTTCGTCCTCGTGGATTTCGTAATTTTCCTTTCGAACTCGAACACCCTTCCACCACCTTTAAAGGGTCGTTTTGGAAAATTCATCGTTACTACATACCTATCTTTATTATTTACCTGTATGGAAATATGAAATATCGTTAACTAGTGAACTAAAATATTGGTTATAAAATGCCATAATTAACACCGAATATTTAGTTTTAGATGTAATACATGCATTCGGAAACTTTTCAAATGCCCTTTTTACACCTAAAACTCTGCTACAACATCAAATTCAGTGTTATAATTGCAATTCATTATTGACGATTTGGGTCATTACTCTTTAGTTAGCTATATTATATATTTCCATACAGTAATATTACCAAATTAATCAAAACAGGTAAATATTTGATAGCTATTTGCGACGTTGCCAACTTTTAGAATTTGTTTTATGTACTACGATTTTGAGAAACCCCTCAGCAGCATCGTATCGTCAAAATGTTTTGACGAAAACACCGCATCCGAGCAAATGTGAGTTCCGCCAAACGGTTAAATATCTATCTAATATATAATCATTTATTTTTAGAATTTTGAATCAAATTGGTATCTACTTTTTTAGTCGATTAGTCAAATTAAAATCTAAACTGCAAGGGGTAGTAGTCACTAGTCGGTACAACAGGATTTATACCGTCAGCGCTATCTAGTCGGACAAAACCGAAACACATGCCATTGTTTTGAGTAAGTGTTTTTATTACATGCCACTAGATGTCGCACAAAGCCACTTAGAAGACCGATTTTTGACACGAGTTTCGGATAACTATATCCGAAACTCATATCAAAAATGCATTCATGTGTATTGTAATAATACCAGCTGTACATAGATGGCGCTGTATCAAAATAATATTTATTTTTCAGCTAAGTAGTTGTGTATTTTTTGATTATTGTGTATTAGTCGTTTAACGTTTTATTATAATTATTACAGAAACTAAAATGACAAATAAATAAAAATTGCTTTCGGCTGTGATCATCAGCTTTAATTAATAATCTAATTATTCATCCACGCAGATTATGTAGGTACCTGTCTTACATACATTAAATTCGTGGTTATACCTACTTACCATTACACATTTTTACTTTTTAATAATCAAGCTTTTATTTTGTACGGAGAAAGAACCAACATTATAATCACTCAACATCAAGATCGATGATCAACTGTGTTTCCACGATGTGTTTACGACTTCCTGGGATAAAACGCAGCCAATAATAAAACAATAAGGTGAACTCCATTTCACGGTGAATTATCTTCGACAGAGAATCTTTGGAGACAGGCCGTAAAGTAGACGCGCTCATTCTCCACACTCGTTGCTTATAGTTTTAGAACTCGGATACACGCATCCTTTACGAGAGAAACGATTAGCTGAGGTTGGTGCAAAATTTAAAATCAAGAGACTACAGTTTTAAGACAATTTATATTGTACTTACTTATGAAAACGCATGTAGGTAACATAATTAGGTACATTTTTGGTTAGATCATTTGTGCTTTTCTATTTTCAGGATTAGGTAGGTACCTACTCAAGTCCCAAACAAAACTGTAGGTATTTGGTATGTCTTAGCTTACAAGGATGTGCCTAGAATACTAAACGGTAGTATTAACTACATAATAACATGCGCAGTGGCGTAGCTACCTTGGGTGGCACCCGGTGCGGAAGTTGGTGGTGTCACCCCATCGAAACTAAAAAGCAATAAATTTTATATGATAAAGGACATGGATCATTTATTAATTTTATAATATTGAAGAAATAACAAAAACAATAATAACTAAGACTGAAAAGGAATTGTTATACAATTAAAATTTCAACCAAACACAACACACTTCACGAAACAAATGGGAAATGTTGCAACTGAGACGTCAAAGATCGCGAGTATGGGACGGGGAATCCCCCACGACAGCGTCAAGCTCTTTTGCGGGAATCCCCGAATTATACATAGAGCTGAGCTAGTGCTAGTGGAGGAATCCCCGAAAAAGAAATTTTTGTGCTAGCGATTTTTTTTTTGTTTGTACATTTTTCTTAAAGTTGAGAGACCGGGTGGGTGTCACCCCAAAAAAGGTGACACCCGGTGCGGACCGCCCCCGCCGCCCCCCCTTTGCTACGCCACCTACTTCTCATTACAATTAGAGCATGCAATACCGGTTTCCCGGTTTTAATTTTTACCGTTAAACCGCCCATTTTGACGGTTAATATACCGGTAATTACCCGTAAAAACAAATCAATCCGGTAATTTACCGATCTATAAAATATTTATTTTTGTTATAAATCGAAAAGGCTACCTATGTTTGATTCAAGGGCGTCGCCAGTCGATGGCCCGGGGGGGGAGGGGGATCAAGTTGATATGTGTGGAGGATGGGAAAAGTAAGTATGATTTGTAGGTACAGTCAAGAGCACATGCAAAGCGAACCGAAGCTTTACACTTTTTGTGTAAAGCTTCGGTTAATTAAATTGTATATATAATGTAATTTTGTGGTGCACATGAATACAAAATTTCGTCAAGTTGTTGCGAGTCTTACGGCACATAGTGGAGCCAAAATCGACGCTGGTGGACATTTTATTTTTGACAAATCAGTTTCAACTCCCGATAGGAACTGAGAAAAATGATAATTTCCATTTTCAATGTATGTCATTTTCCCCAAAACTATTCAGAACTGTAGAGCTGAAACATAATACGTATTATGACTGGGCCTACCGCCACTACATAGATACGAATATTACTTCCCCGGACTCCGGATTAGATCCCGTTTAAGAGATATGTAACTTTAAAAAATCAAATAAAAGTTGTTCAAATACTTAAACAAAATTGGCTTCATAGATACGTAGTTTCTTTACATTAAAATGCCTTGTGTTTGACAAAAAAAAAACTCTAGGGGGGGCAGCTGCCCCCTTTGCCCCCCCTTGGCGACGCCCTTGGTTTGAATTAGCGGCCTAAAAGGAAAATATATTTCTAAAATTTACAATTGCTTACTGACAATTGTTAAAGCTGCTAGACTTTAGGTTTTTCGTTATAAAATTTTAAAAAAGGTTGAGTTGAAATAAAACAATACAAAAACAACAAAAGTCCAAAAGAAACAAAAACAAGAAGAAACAAAAGTCTGATCATTTTATGACATATGTAAGTTAAGGCGTTGATTGATAATTACATTCTATTTGATTTCTTTGAATAACTCTTTATGCTGTTTACGCTATAATATTAAACTTATAATTATAAAAAAAAATACTTAAAAAAAAAAAGTAGTCACTACCTACCTACATAGTGAAAAATAACTTTCATTTCGGAAATCGGTGTCAATGGTTTTGAATTTTCGATTTTTGCCACCGACTTCCGAAATGAAAATGTCGATGTCATCAAATGCTGTTTTCATGGCCTATTTTAAACTAACTTCTTTTTGCGACTGTTCTCAATGAGACCTGCATGATTTTTTTTCAAAATCTAAAATTGGGTTAATCATTTTATATTTATTCTAAAAAGAACATACATTGTTCACTTAGCAAATAAATACATAACTAAGGTAAGTGTAGTCCAGTAGCTAATAGTGTTGTTTTTTTTTAATGCATGTAGGTAGGTACCGTTTCGGATTTTATGTGCAAGACTGGTTTATGTCGTTAACTTAATTGTTGTGTTGTTAGTGACGTACCTAATGCTTGAGTTTAGCTTTAAATATGTAAAAGGAGGATGTGCTCCTGATATCTGCCGATAAATTATTATAAACTTGTACGCCTTCGTATTTTATATTTCGCTACAGCGAAATTCCTGATAGAACAACGCAGTAAAACTTTGCTCGGCATGGGAATCGATCTCGGTATCTTCATGACGTAAAAGTCAACTGATGAATATCAGAAAGATGTTGGACAAGAACAAGTAACCAATCCTATCCATAGCATAAACCTACACTTTGAATTTTTATCTCTCGCACGACCTATTAAGGTGAATATACACTAGAGCATTTTGTCGAGCATTTCCATGTAATGTAACGTTCTTACGAATGGTACAATACAAGCAAATGCTCAAGTTACAAAAAGCATTTACATGCAATGTAACGTTCCGTTAGGAATGCTCGACGCTGCGTTCGACGTAATGCTCACGGCGTGTGAGCATTTTTCTGTCACATTTCTTTCTACTTTGTATTTATTGTATCGTCACAATGAATACAAGGTAGCTGCCCTCGGCCTGCACATACCTCACTCCGCGTCGCCCGCGCTCGTGCCTCTGCTCGATAAAATGTTACACCAATACGCTCGTTGGTTTTTAAAATCAGGTTGTAACAAAACATCGAGTGTTGAGTTCGAAGTGCGGTTCGATAAAATTAAAAACGGCGAGTGCTCGATGTTTTGTTACAGGTAAATGCTCTAGTCTGTACTCACCTTACGTAGTGTGATTTGCATGCGGTCCAAGCTTAGTGTATTTAGTAGACTTTCCATGGTATGTCATGAAAACAGCTTCAACCTTCCCCTCACGCCGAAAACACCGATCAAAGTACCTGAACATTTCCAACATTTACCTACAGCTTAGGTACATTGTCTGCGACTCCATCAACAAAGTAGGTTACCGCCAAAATCTCTGTGACGTTTCACCTTTTTAAATTGCCTTCATTTCGTCGGCACGTCAAAGAAGGCAAGGGCACGGGGAGGCAGCCTCGTGCCTCGAGTGGCCCTATTAGGTCCAGCCTCTTGCCTTTGACGAGGCACCGCGGCTTGACGTGTCTTTGAGATAAGAATTGGGTCGACTTTTCTTAGGCACATCAAAGAATAAGGTAAATATGTTGTAAAAGAATTATGTATTTGTTGGAGTACCTAATCATGGTTATGTGATTGGCGTCGTTTATGTTATTTACAGGATGTTTTTTTGTGAATTTTATCAGCATTGCTTTTTCCACCTATTTAGGTACAGCTACTGCATTTAGGGATTATAAACAAAGTGGTCCACACAGATATGAATATCCTTTGCAATATTTCTTCAAGAAGAATTACAGCTCATGTTGATTGACAGTTTAGGTCCATAAAAGCATTATACTGTGTTTGCTTCGTTATACCGTCAACTTTTCTTAGAAATTGTATTGTTCGAGTCGCGGTGCGCTGGTCTGCACGAGCCTTCACAAGTCTTCTTTCTTCTGACCTTCTGAACTATCTGATAGATTAAAAAAAAAATGTTTTGCTTCTCTCTCCTCAATCTGTGAACACAACAACATGAGTTTAATTTCTGAAATAAATGATTTTATTTATTTAATAGTGGTGTTGTCTGTACCTACGTATTCGTTAGATAGGTATTCAATTTACACGTGCTTAGCGCTTGTGGTTACAGTTTGTAAGATAATGAAATCGAATCAAAGTCTGCTTTCGACTTCTTGAGATATAAATCACATGAGGCATTCATAAGAAAGTAAGTGACGGTGTTATGGAGTATCCCCTACGTATGTGTAATATTATACTCTACTCTTTAGATTCCGCCTGTCACTAGACACACTTTGAAAATGTGCCTGTAATTTCAGCTGCATGCATTAATTTGAAATCGGAACTCACCAACGTATTGAAAAATAGGAATGCCTATTTGGTAACATATCTTAACTATTTCATGCATAACTATTTGTGTTTTTGTGGGAAAAAACCTACTTACTACAAGGTACTTTCCCAAGCTGTGGATTGCATGGTGGCTGTGAGAAAGAGAGTGGGCACAGTGGAAGGAAGGCATGGGCAACATCTTTTATAAATTTTATAGGTATTCTTTTGTTATAAATTCTCATTATTACCTATACAGGGTGTCAGGGACATCGACGCGAAATATGATACCATGGATTCATTAGATGAATCTGAACCCCTGAATTGAAGTTTTTCGTCGGTATTTTTTTAAATCTGCTGTTCCATACATTTTGACCGCGTAGGTATTGCACTTTTCTATAAAACAGCAGATTTTTTTAAATAACCGATGAAAATATTTCATGTACTGAATCCATGGTATCAGTTTTCGCGTCGATGTCCCTGCCACCCTGTATACCTAAGTAGGTACTTGAAAACTCTCACTTATGTCTTTTCAGTTATTGACTCTAAAGCTAATAACAACGTTTCTGTTTGCAAACCTACGATTACAACCTACTTTTCTACACCCCTTTGCTCTTAGAAGTGACTTATTAGTTCCTCAAAGCGCATACATGTAGCTAACGTCACAACAACTAATTAAATGTTAACAAACATCGGCTCTGATGGTCTTGGATGACCTGGATACGAACGGAGGCTGGCGGGCGCGGCGGCATGGGTGGGGGGTGCAAATCGATGTGTTACCATGGCAACCGCGACGTCTGCCGAGGAGCCTGCGCTCTACTGTCCCTTTCTGTCTCGCCTTGATATCATATCACATGCTGCGTGGTAGAAAACGACCTAAGAACCACCATGCTGCGAGGAATTTGTGATTGTAAAGGGTTGAATGTAAGGTTGAAAATTGCGTGTGCCCAAAAGTTTCAGGTGACTTTATGGTTTACAAAAGCACATCTTCGTACGATATAATATAAGGAAGAAACCCTCTCGAGTCGATAAAGTCAAACATACAGGTTGTGTTCCGGGAAATGCAGTCTTCTTAGTTCGCCATTAGGTGGCGTCTCGAGCCCTCGAGATACCGACGTGTTTTAGCTACCTATGTCTGCGGTGACACTCAGTGGGTGGCTTAACAAGATATTTGGGGTTTGTTCCGAGTCTGTTAACATCTGGCCCCCTTAATTTATGGGAAGGGTAAATTCCTCTCAAGGTGTAGTAATTAATAATTTATTTTTGTTCTCGGGGGCTGAATGCGGGATTGGATTTGTTATTCGCTATCAAATCTTGAAACCTTACAGCAATTTGCTTGATGCTATTATTTTGTATGAGAACGGGAAATATTTAATAGAATGTTTTGTTGAGTTACACGTGTAGGTATTATTGTTTTTATTGATATGTAAGAATTCACGAGAGTTATGGAGGAAAATCGTATTTTGTGTCGTTGAAATTCAATCGATTTGATGTAAACTCTTCAGAAGGGATCACTAGGCACGTTTATGGTTTCTCAGAAGATTGCGCAACTTAAGGAAAGTAATTTTGAAAGTAAAAGCAGGAAATAACAATTATTTTAGACGTCGAACTTATTTGTTTTGTGAACTGTAATTTTACAGGAAATATATCCCTGGTCTACGTGACTTCAAGCAGGTAGACATCACAGAAAGGTGGTTTCATAACGACGATCAGGATAAAATTAAATATCACTTCATATAGCTAACTTAGTTTTCAACTTCCGCAGAGGGCTTTGTTATATCAACCTTTACTTGCTGACTGGCCATTTTCTTTTGCTGGGTATAAAGAAAATCAAGGTTCGTAGAATATTTAGTTCCTGCTCTTCAAAATATTTATGCGTATGTCAACTGTGAATATATATGTATAATTGTCGGAGTGCCTTAATTTTGTTACTGCGACCAATTACAGCTGGCGCGGCACCGCTCGCTCCGCTCGCTCGGCTCGCGCGTATTTGGTCACAATTCTAACCTAACCTAACCTATTTGGCCGGTGTGCCCTAATAGTAATATTACTAGATGGTGCTCGTATCATAGTTATATTCCTAGTAAGATCCGCCACCGCAACCGCTTTCATTTAACTAGGTATATTACGGTATAAACCTATATCCCTAGGGATCAATCACGGCTATAACCATCTTACTGCGACATATACATAGAGTAGGTACAGATACGAGCATGAATGCCTAATCTCGGCAGCAGCGGGCAGCGGGGCGGTAGCGGAAACGGCGCGTTTTAATACATAGTTTTATATAGAACTGTTCTTGATGGACTTGATTTTTTAAGATTAGGTGCGGTTTTTTTTTAAAGCGCATTAAATCTCGTTATATGAAGTATGACAAAAAATCATAAATAAATAGTTACATCACCGTCTGCAAGGATATAGGTAACGGTTATTGTCTCCGTTCCGGAGATATAAGCATTAGCTCATCTACATCTTTTTAGTAAGATAAGTGACAGGCATAATTTTAACACTAGAAATAGGAACTAATTAGATCAACCACGTTTCAGATTGTCTAAAGTGCACACTTCTTTTATGGGGTGCTGTGTAAAATGTTATAATAAAATACCACTCGATATTATTCAACTGAATGAGAATAAATTTAAAACATGCACTATGTAGACAAGCATATCTATTATAAGTTGGATGATTATTTCGTAGATAAAAATGCTTGGCTTAATGCTGGTCCTGCTCAACAGCCACTTGGGCTCACTAGTAAAAAAAAAAATGTTTTAAAAGTGCCTGTAAATGGTTTAATTGAAATAAATGCTTTGAGTTTGAGTATGAGATTGAGATCCATATTTTTTTTTTTCAAAAAAAGATAAGTTGCCAATTTGCGTAACAGATTGTATCCTATGATATATGTATGCATAATATTGGCTATTAGAAGACATTTCAAGCAAAAAACCGACATTTTAAAATTTAATCTTAAATGTCTTCGAAGGCTTCGAGTGCTATATTTTGTTCCACAGTACGCCGCGCGCTGCCGCCGAGAATACGGCCCTAAGAGTAAGCCCCACGCTCTATGCAACCTAATGCGTCAAGCCCTAAAAATATTAGAGGAATGGTGCAACAGGCACCAACTCTCAGTGAACCCTACAAAAACTGAACTGATTCTCTTCACAAAAAAGAGAAAACTGACAACACTACAGCTACCACGATTCTTCGGAACAACCCTAAGCCTATCAACTGAAACTAAATATCTGGGCATCTTTTTAGACAAACAGCTGAACTGGGCGAAACACACCAACTATATTATCACAAAAGCCAGCATATCCCTGTGGCAGTGCAAGCGACTGCTTGGCAGGAACTGGGGAATTAGCCCCAGGGTTACTCACTGGCTATACACCACAGTCATCCGACCAGTCATCACATACGGCTCACTGGTCTGGTGGCCCAGGACAGACCTGAGCACAGCCCAAAAGAATCTCGAAAAACTGCAGCGGTTTGCTTGTGTTGCAATCACTGGCAGTATGAGAACTGCACCGACTGCCGCCCTACAGGCAATGCTTGGACTGCCTCCTCTGCACCTCATCGTGCGGGAGGAGGCGGCCCTAGCCGCCTTTAGGCTTCATGTATCCAGCACACTAAGCAAAGACTCTAGAGTTAAACACACACGCATAAAGGAAGATGCGATCAAACGACGACCAATGATGGCATCACCCTGTGATAAAGCCCCGAAAACATACCACTTTCATAGGCACTACAACATAATACTTACAGAAGAACAGTGTGACTACTCAGGCTCGAAAGAGATGAGAGTATACACCGACGGATCGAAGACCGACTCCGGAACTGGAGTTGGAGTCTTCTCACACGACTTTAACATAAAGATATCCAGCCCGCTGGGAATGTACAACACCGTCTACCAGGCGGAGTGTGTAGGTATTATACAAGCGGTCCACGCCCTAAGAGCCAGGAGAGTTACGGACACACACATACGCATACTCTCCGACAGCGCCTCAGTTCTTCAATCCTTACGGAAAAAACATATTACCACAAAGCTAACACTAGAATGTCACAATGCACTAGAACAAATAACGGTATCTAGCCGCAACACGGTGACACTGCAATGGATAAAAGGACACAGCGGATCGCTGGGTAACGACGCAGCTGACGAACTTGCTAGACGAGGATCCAGCACCGCAGTCTGTGGACCCGAGCCTATCGTACCCATCCCCTTCACCCAGATACGAAGGTGGCTACAGGAGTTCACCCACACTCAAGCGGAGCACTGGTGGACCTCAACACCGGGCTGCAGGCAGTCCAAGGAAGCCATGCCATCTTTGGATACCGGGCTAACCCGGCGTTTACTACGCCTGGATAGGAATGACCTGCGCCTGGTGACGGGGACCATCACGGGCCACTTCTCGCTGAACAGACACTTCCACACAATGGGCATAACGGACAGTACTCTGTGCAGGGCGTGCATGGAGGCTGAGGAAACCGTCGCGCACGTGCTTTTTGAATGCACGGGCGTCACCCAGATTAGAACAGAGACCCTCGGGACACCCAGATCTTACACAGATGTTCTGAACAGACCAGGAGACTTAATCAACTTCTGGAGGGAGGTGGGCTGGTTGGAATAACCACCAACGGCCGCTATGGCCCACGCACAATGGTCCACTGAAGGACTAAGTGCGGAAACCAAACTCCATAACATAGAACATAGAGTAAGCCCACGTCCGCACGGACGTAAAAATATCGCGGCAGGATTTTATCGCGCACTAGATTTTCAACTTTCGGTGTTAAGCCGAGCGTTGAAAATCCAACGCGTTGGGACGCACTCTCGTCCCAACGCGTTGAAAAAACACACTGCTGGATTTTCAACTCTCGGCGCTGAGCAGAGCGTTCAAAATCTATTGCACGTGCGGACGTGGGCTTACGCGAAATTCAAAAGCGTTTTTCTCATGGAAATACAATTGCAACTTTGAGAAGAGACCTATTCCATAAAAGTATGAATCTTGCTTAAGGGGAAGATATTTATATTCGTATACTGTACTTACAGTAGCTTTCGCCATGCAGAAAAAAGAAATTATAAAAGTGAAAAGAAAAAGAAAATTCACTTGACACCTGACACAATTCCTTGTTGCTATTGTTACGTTTATCAAACAGATCCTAAACCGTTTTTCTTTTGAATATGCATGGGCAAACATGGCGCCCGCTGGCGTTGGCTAGCGTAAACATTAATCATTCATAAAAAAGACAAAGCGACTTCTGAGTTACGTATCTAACATCGACCTTACGGTATCATTAAAAGGTACGTGGCCGAAGCTCCTAATGACCGGTCAGGGCTGTGCGTTGTCACTTGTTTTAAGTGTTTCTTTGTGAAAGAAGTTAACAGTTTTTATAAGCCATGTGCCCGATCTTATTTATTTTTATATACTTTATTGTACACCAGATTATACATTACATAAAGAAAAAGTAATACACTACAAACTCTTCTTCTATTCGTGTGGTCAGAGTTTTTAAGTTGCCCATGGGCCTCTGACTTGGCTCCACTGTATGCCGTCGCGAAATATCTCTCAGCAGACGTTAGTTTCGTCACGATGTTTTCCTTCACCGTTTTTTTAAGCAAGTGATAAACTCGAGACCTATGACTTGGCAGTCTGACGGTCACACCACTAGGCTATCTCTGCCACATAGTGCCCGATAGGATTTCACGATCTTCCATACAGACTTCTATGCCATATTTAAGGCTTGTGCAGACCAGCGCGACTTGTCGCGCGACGCGACACCGGTTATTGTTATACTGTGAAGTTTTCTTAGAAATTGTATTGTTCGTGTCGCGTCGCGCGACAAGTTGCGCTGGTCTGCACAAGCCTTTACTCCTTTAGGAGATAGATTTTCATTCAATATATAAGTAACTCTTGTGTGAAATTTCATACTTCTACACCCAGCGGTTTAGACAGTGCTTTGTCTGTCAGTGAGTGAATGAATGAATGAATGAATGAGAGAGCTAGAGTTTTTAGGGATCACGGTCAACTAGCCGACCAATGCGCGATTCGCATCGGTTTCTATAGTTTACCTGGTCGTGGTAACGTAGCCGTCAAGTACGCGAGATCCCTTAGTATTAAACCTACTGAAGGCTCCAAGTAACAAACTAACTTTAAAAAGTTAAGGGGCTGGCAATCATTTCTGATAGCTAGCTATTACTTTTAAGTTTCTTTTGTGTTTAATTTAAAGCACCTGTCGTAGGAGAATAACCGTTTTTTTTTGTTATATGGAAACTTGTGAAAATTACTATGTTTCGGTCAAAATTTTACGGTGCAGGGTTAAAGAATATAACTTAGGCGAAGCTTTTGAAGTCTTTTCAAGTCCAATTTTTTGCCCGCTTACCATGTTACAGATGATGAAAAATTCTAAGTTTCGATAAATAAACTAGTTTTCATAAATTCTTTTTTTTTAAATCCACTTTTTTATAAATTCTACTGTCACAACTATTTGGTATTAGCTCCTACCCTTGACTACACCGGCACAGCCCTGGCGGCCAGTCGTGTGACACGGAACACGCTAATATTTATGTAAATTGCAGAGAATATGATTAGTCCGCGTCGCCTCCCCCGCTGATAATCATATTTACGGCTTCAACCCCCCTTTTCCCCCTATCTCCCCACTCCTCCCCCAGAGGGGGGGTGGGGTAGTAGCCTGCGTCCTCGATGTTCTTCAGACTCGTGCCTATCAGGCCCGGAGTTATGGGTTGTGTGCAGGTGGAATTATAGATGTCTGGTAAGATATGTTATTTTTGACACGCAGTCTTAATATAAATGTTAGGAGGTTTTTCATTTTTTTGGGGACAGATTATTAGTTCCTTCTTAAGTACCTTCGAGACTTTTAATTATACTATGCTAACTTTGTAGCGACCCGCTCCTGACAAAACATCGAGACTTCTTAGTTTTATGTAACTTTAATATTAACATATTATACACATAAACCTTTCGGAATAAATTCTCTAAACGATGGTGAAAACCTCATCAAAATCTGTTACGTGGTTTAGAAGAACAACGCGGACATACAGAAAAACCCGAAAAGCGACTTTAATTTATAATATGTATGTATGTATGTACGAGTATGTATGTTTGGTTGTTTGTTACTCAATCACGCTAAAACGGCTGAACGGATTTGGATGAAATTTGGCATATGCAATCCATGCATCTACCCATGTGCAAAACAAAGTATCCTATGTCCTAACCTAGGTCCTGAGACCATGACCTGGGTTAGGACATAGGATACTTTTAGATTTTTATCCCCAAATTCTCTGTCTCTCTTCAAATCCGACTAGTAGTTACGAAGATTACCAACTAAATACAAAAAAACAAACAAAGACCTCTTCATAATATTATAGTCTATAGTATAGTATAGTATAGATTGAGTAATGAAGCATTTCTTTGTTATAGCAAAACGATTTGCGGCTCTTCGATTTGTTTCATCTGATACATCAATGGAAGTCTAGGGGTTCCTCCAGCCTCAGTACACTCAAGAATGAGGGTAGCAGTACCAATAAACCAACGCTCGATTTACTTATAATACTTAGGTCCTGCAATTGCGGCCCAACGGTGATCGGTAACTAGAACATAAGACTAAAAGAAATCTCGTGAAATATTATAATTTTTGATCTTATAAAACAATCGGGATTATTGCAGACACATATCATCATTTTAATCACCAAACTATTATACAAATCCGATAATTCAATTCCATTTTCCTCAAACTAGTAAAGAAAATGGTTATCTTCAATTATCAGTTTCTTAGAATAAACAGTTCAGCAGTAATAATTACAGATTAACAAGATTATCGTCAAAATAAAACGACGATTATGAGATAAGTGAGAACGTGGGTGTCCAATTTTGGCGTAGCATAGGATGGTTTTCTACTAACCCGCACTGCGCCCGTAGTGGATTACGAGTTGCGACACACTCCCTCTTACAGAGAGAAGCTTAGCTCCGAGTCCCAGTCTTGGGAAAATTTAAGACGCAAATATATCCCAGTGACCTTGAGTGGTTAGCTTGCGTGTTCTGTACTGAGCTCACGCAACGCGTCGTAAGTCCAGCAAGTATGACGACTCGCCCATCAAGGAGCGCTCTGTCCCCAATTTGACGCATTATTAATTTATTATCAGTCAAACAAAAGGTATTTTATAAAACACGTTTACTAAAAGATCAATAAAAAAATAATTTTTATACTTCATCAAGTTTCAGAAAAATACGCTTGATAGATTTTGCGTGATTCCCAGTTTTTTATCCACGTTTTACAAATTAATTTCACTATGATCGCAATAAACATAATCTAAAATAGTCATATGTTAAGTTATTAAAAAAATGCATATTTAACATATATTTTTTCCAAATCTTAAATATACTATTCGTTTAGACGTGATCTTCAGTATAAAATCATTAAAAGTCAGTTATCGTCGCCTTAAGGCTGATTATGTCACGTTATGTTATAGAACTGAACTGAAAAGCCTGGAGTCCCGTCAGGTGTGCTGATGACGGCCACATCTCTATGTGTGTGTACAGCTTAGACCTCTGTCTAAGCTGTTAAAACTTCAGCACCTTCTTCGGTGGTATGAGCAGCCCCAAGGAAAAATAAGAGAGATAAGAAATACGTTCAGACCAGGATGCCTACCACGAGCTCTTAGCGCGATCCATTTTAGGACCTAAACTGAACTGTTCTTCTAATTCGTACCATGACGTTAGTTTAACGATTCAATTTAGGCCATGCCATGTGACAGCGATTGACCCAAACTGAGTCGCAAGTTTTGGTTTCATTCATTCTTTTTTGGTACCATGACGTCCATATAGCAGCTCAACTGAAACGCTCAACTGTCAAAATAAGCGATTCATTAAAAGTTACTATTTCTCTAACATAAACTGAAACGTTTGGTGAATTATTGACGAAAATAAAGTTTTTTAGTGCTATTTTAGTGGAATTTTACAAAAACCAATGTAAGTGAGCTTTAATCTTTCTTTTAAAGTCTAAAATACCTATTTTATATGCCTTTTTTAACCGCATTCGTTTTTGTCTAACAGATTTCTGATGAACTACTTTTATTTGAGTTTTTTGAGGAAGATTCTGCCTCACACTATGCCCACTATGCCCCAACTCAACTCACACAACTTTGTTTACTCTGGTACGTTCGAAACAGAAACATAATTTGTTTTATTAGGTCGAAATAAAAAATATATTTTCGTATACTTAATAAATAGCAAAAGGTAAATAAATATCTACTTTGACTAAGAATTATTTTAACAATAGTTACCGTATTAACGTGGAATCTTAAAAAAACTGTTGAGTGTCTGTTTTACTTTAAAGTAATGATACTGAGTTAAGAACAAATAAAATTTTACTTGCTTCTGAACGTGTCTGATACTAAATAATGTGCGCGAAACAAACTTATTTGACAATAATAGCGTTGTCTCGTTTTCACCAAAAACGTTCCAAACGCGGCCGCGCGGTTCAGCCACAGATTGCGATCTTTCATTCACTTTTTACGATCCAAATGCCGCTGAGTTTATTGGACGTCATGGTACGACTTTGAAGCGATGCAGTTTAAGAACCTAAACTGAAATGCCTTGCTTTTGAATAGTTTTTAATTAGATCATGGTAGGCATCCAGGGCTCGAATAACGGTATATTTTTCGAAACGGTTTCGTCTTAAAAACCTAAGAAACGATTTGTTTCGGTTACGTTCGAACGGAACGTTATAAATTTTTTTTTGAAGAAGAACAAAGTTTAAATCGTTCTCGGTTAATAAAACGTTCTTAACCATTTTTTTTCCATTTTTGGGTTGATCGATAGGAATCTCGCAACACAACCCTTACGGCAAGCGCATTGGAACCAATGATGTAGTGAAATGATGATAAGATACAATTTAACTAAACAAGTTCATGCTCGTCAGCGCCCACCATGCGAGGCTGCGTCCTGCGGAATAAACCAGTTTTTGTTTTGCGGAATAAACGTTCTCATTTCGTTTTCGTTCCGAACAAAATGTTGTACAAAGAACTGTTAGAAACGTTTTTAAAACGTTATTTGGAATTACGATTCCGACCCCTGGTTCAGACAGTTTTTATGTTATTTAGTGGCCAACACAAGCTAACTGCCCACCTGGTATAAAGTTGCTACTACCGCCTAATAAGTAACGCCTGATTGCTCAAACGGTGCCATCTTGAGACACAAAATGTCTCATGGGATGGATCGAGTGAGCATATTTTAATTCCACTGTTTTTCAGCAGTAATCACTGAGCTCTTATAAGTATAGCCGTACTGATCCGTCTTATTTTAGTCGATAAGACAGAAACGTTCTATAATAAAATATTACGATTATATATCATTAACTAGCTGACCCGAACTTTGTTTCGCAATCAATCAAAATATATAAACCCTACCTACCCTACTTACCCTACCTACCCTACCTACCCTACCTACCCTACTTACCCTACCTACCCTACCTACCCTACCTACCCTACCTACCCTACCTACCCTACCTACCCTACCTACCCTACCTACCCTACCTACCCTACCTACCCTACCTACCCTACCTACCCTACCTACCCTACCTACCCTACCTACCCTACCTACCCTACCTACCCTACCTACCCTACCTACCCTACCTACCCTACCTACCCTACCTACCCTACCTACCCTACCTACCCTACCTACCCTACCTACCCTACCTGCCCTACCTACCCTACCTACCCTACCTACCCTACCTACCCTACCTACCCTACCTACCCTACCTACCCTACCTACCCTACCTACCCTACCTACCCTACCTACCCTACCTACCCTACCTACCCTACCTACCCTACCTACCCTACCTACCCTACCTACCCTACCTACCCTACCTACCCTACCTACCCTACCTAACCTACCTACCCTACCTACCCTACCTACCCTACCTACCCTACCTACCCTACCTACCCTACCTACCTACCCTACCTACCTACCTACCCTACCTACCTACCCTACCTACCTACCTACCTACCCTACCTACCTACCCTACCTACCTACCCTACCTACCTACCATACCTACCTACCTACCCTACCTACCTACCTACCTACCTACCCTACCTACCTACCTACCTACCCTACCTACCTACCTACCTACCCTACCTACCCTACCTACCCTACCTACCCTACCTACCCTACCTACCCTACCTACCCTACCTACCCTACCTACCCTACCTACCCTACCTACCCTACCTACCCTACCTAACCTACCTACCCTACCTACCCTACCTACCCTACCTACCCTACCTACCCTACCTACCCTACCTACCTACCCTACCTACCTACCCTACCTACCTACCTACCTACCTACCCTACCTACCTACCTACTCTACCTGCCTACCTACCGTACCTACCTACCTACCTACCCTACCTACCTACCCTACCTACCTACCCTACCTACCTACCATACCTACCTACCTACCCTACCTACCTACCTACCTACCTACCCTACCTACCTACCTACCTACCCTACCTACCTACCTACCTACCCTACCTACCTACCTACCTACCTTAGGGGTATGAAAAATAAATGTTGGCCGATTCTCAGACCTACTCAATATGCTCACAAAATTTCATCAAAATCGGTCAAGCCGTTTCGGAGGAGTATGGCAACGAAAACTGTGACACGAGAATTTTATATATTAGATAGATAATTCTTGGTAGATTGATTTTTTGTAAGCTAAATCGGCTATCTACGTGTGAGTAGTATTTAGTGAATTTTTTGTTAGTTATTGGAGTTAAACAGAAAGTTCCTTTCTTCGTCCTAGTGGTAAGGATTTAATAAATTACTTTCTGCAATAGGTAATCTTGTCACTGAATGAAGGGCGGGCGTTTTTGGGGGACTGTCTTGTAATTTTGACGTTCGAAAAGTGCTGATTCTCAGCCTTGTTAAAATAAATGACTTTTGAATTTTGAATACTTGCAGCTATCCTCGGGCCACTGATATGAAACAGTGGAAGAACGATATTAAGATTAGTCTTGGCTGGGGGTAAAATGAAGGAGGAGGATTTACCTAATATTTATTTAAAAAGAGTTTACAGCTTTTTCTCAGCATGAGGTTCTGGTTTTAATTCTCGGGTCGGGCAAAGTGTTATTGGGTTTTTCCATCTGGAATTTCTCAGTAGAAGCCCGGAGTCTGGATTTGTGCCCGGTTGATGGCAATAGGCTCGCCCCCTATTACATGGGACTCAAACGTAACTGGCGAAATGTGGGTGTAGTATACAACGTGTCCCAAAATTCAACGATAAGCGGGCACCAGACGGTGGACCTGCTCATCACTACCTGAGAAAAAATAATGAAAAAAAAAACTTTTTTTTTGGAAATTACAAAGCCCTTAAAAATCCCAGAATGCCTGTAGTTTTTACACAAAAATCTACAGGCACGGCAGGGAATCTTGTTTACCTTGTAATCTTGTTTCTCTCTCTCTCTTCTTGTTGAACATAAATAAATTAAAAAAAAAAACTGCCCCAGCTCAAGAGCCACAAAAAGTATTTATTTTCAGCACTCTTTCTACGGGTTTTACGTTGGTTTTACGGAAGAATAGACAAAATTACAGATTGTGATTGTTTATCTGTCATTTTGTCTATTCTTCCGTCGACAAAACCCGTTTCTATGGTTGTCATGCTACGCGAGCTGGTCGAAGAAAAAAATTACATAGAAGTCAGTCATTGAATTTTAAGATACATACCTAAATTGATACCTAATTAATGTATAGTACCTACAAGATAGAAATATACGTCATACTATACTATACTATAGAATCAAACCTTCTCTTATGTAAGTACGCTATATCACAGTGCTTATGTGGCATACAACTTTCTTAAGTACTAAATAATATCTAGGTACATAGAACTTCACCCGTGTACGATTGCTGGTGTAAGCCTTACTCGTATGTCTCCGACACGCGGGGGCTGGGGGATGGGGGTTGGAGGATAGGATGAGGCTATCCCCACCCCCACTGTCCGACGATAGTTTAGACCTACAGTACAGCTTGAGTCGAATGCTTGCTAGAACGTCAATATGTTGGCGAGTTTGTAACGATTACGGTTTGAATTGGATGGAAGAAGATTAGATGTCTTAATATGTCCAGCAGAGCACTGTCAAAAGTCTTCGTCACATATGATGATCTAATTAATGTAAACAAAATCATGTTAAACCATTTTTTCAAGTATTTATGGAGATTCTTGCCCACTCTTCTCTATACGAAACTACCTTTTGGAAGGGGCAACTAGAATCAACTCTTTTATTTTCTAGTAATTTTTGGCGGTCAAAAGTGCCTTCTAATGGTCTACTAAATTGAAATTTGCTGCTGGGGAGTTTGTTACACCACTTCTTCTTCCCAGCTAAAGCACTAGGAAATGGTGAAGGGCGGGCGTTTTGGGGGACTGTCTTATGTAATTTTGACGTTCGAAAAGTGCTGATTACCAGCCTATTTTAAATAAATTACTTTTAATTTGAAATATACGATTTGACTTTGACTAAGATGATGGTGATGATACTTAGAATAGTACAGCTTCAGACTCTTCAGAAAAAAAAAATAATAGTAAAATAATTCACAGTATGCCAAACTTAACAATGCAGACAAAGAAAATGTCTTTGTTAACGTAAAGTTACCTTCAGGAAGGCGAAGCCTAATGGCCTGTGCAGACTGGCGGGCGGGACGGCAGAGGATTTAATACTTATCCAATCGAAATAAGGTATACAGTATACAGGTTGGCAGGGACATCGACGCGAAGCCGGCTACCATGGATTCAGTACATGATTCTGAACACCCCTGCGTTGACATTTTTCGTCGGTTATTTAAAAAAAAAAATGTTGTTTCATAGAAAAGTACAATACCTACGCGGTCAAAATGTATGGAGCAGTTGTTTTTTTAACGCCCCCTGCGTTGTTTTTTTTTATGAAAGGTTCAGAATCATGTACTGAATCCATAGTAACCGGCTTCGCGTCGATGTCCCTGACACCCTGTATATTTCAATGCGCGAACCTTGGAGTATCGCAGGGAAGTTTTCTCTGGAGCATCGAAGAGCACGCTGGAGGGTACCGCAGCGGGCGGCGGTGGTATGCGCCGTATGCAAAAGCAACTTTTCGATTGCGTAGTCGCTAGTGGAATAATCAAATCCCGGCGAGCGGTGGCTACTCGACGGATGCCGCGGCATACCGGCGGATGCTTCGGTAAGCTAACGGACGCTCGCGGTATTGCAGAGGATTTTTCTTGTCAGTGTGCGCTGGCGGCTAGAGGAATCCTCCGCGATGCTCTCCCTTGCCGTCCAGGCCCTAATTTTCCAAAGTCTGGTTTAAGTGTATTCTTATTGAAAGAAGACATATAATATATGTAGTATCTAATCTATGTTAGTGTTCGGGCCATACCCGTCTTGCAAAGTTTCAGAAATGGTAATTATTAATGAGAAAGAGATCGACATCACCTTCGTAAAGCATCATCAATGTGTTGACAACTTAAGTATCATATAACAACTTCCTCTTACAAAGTCTCGAACGTTCATTGAAGTTTTTTTCAGAAGGCCGTGTTCAGCAGATGTGATTTCTTCTCTTCAGTCGTAACATTCCTTCAGATGTAATAAGCTGAACGGCTGTTTTCTGGAATTATTTCGTAACTAAAATATTGAACAGATGTAGCTGACTGAAAAGAAAATTTTAAGAAGCCTTAAAAATCCCTCCCCTTCGACTAAACTCAGTTAAATTTAATCAGAACATTACATAATGCTCCACCTTGTGATTCATAACTTAGTTGTGAAACTTTTGACTCTTCCCGAAGCTCTCATTTGTGTACTTACGACCTACCTGTACTAAGTTTTGTTACTTGGGAGGCACGATTAGGGAACAGGTACGTAATTGACTGTCGGTTAGATTAATAGTAGTTTCATTTAGAATGTGTAGATAGTTAATATAAATTTAATGTGGTGTTTCAGGCCAGTTGAACCTTGAGCATGAAGCTTGTCGTCATAAAGGCGTGTAGGCGTCGTCGGGTCCGTGGGTGTAGTCGCTTAAGGCTCGCGCCGTGCCGAGTGACAGTTGGTGGTTAGCCGCGGCTCGAGCCGAGACAGCGCGGCCGGTCACTATCGTTTCCCGCGTGAAAATCGCTTTCCCCGCGGTCGCGGTGCGGTAGAGCACGTGAACGCAGTGTCCCGCCGACCGCTCGCGTGATACGCCGCGCTCCTCGCGCCGCAAACCGCACCTTACCCCACGCATCCTGCAGGACCGGTGACGTACGCTCCCGGCGCCCGCCCGCGCGCCACTGCCGATCTCACCCGACCAAACGCGCGCGCTATTCAACACGTCCTCCCGGACCATTTCAGAAAACTTTTCCAATTACATTGTAGTGTGTCATCGATCGCCATTTAATAATTGAGGAGAGTGTCCTGTGCTGTCACTGCGGTGGCTATGCGGTCCAAAGCCGTCGCGAGGCGCCTCCACGCGCAAGGTGAGTTCATATGTTTCTTGTCAATTTTCAAAGTCGTCTTTACTTTCACGGAAACTCGTTTTGAAATTCGCGTTTCGTTCAGTGTGTTTATGTACTGATATATAGATTCGAGGATGCGCAGTAGGTATGTACAGATAAGGATAGTGATGCGCTGAGCGCGCGTGCCGATTGGTCGGCGCCTCCCCCGCCAGACAAGATAGCGAGGGACATCCTCCGCGCGCCGCCACACAATTTCGCGCTCTATTAATATACAGTAGAGCTTACATTTGGATGCGTGGCCTTCGGAGGGATGTTCCCTCTATTGTCATTTGTCATTGGATGAGCACGGAGGCTTTTCATTATTTACTGTGTTTATGTACAGTAAGCGTGATGCTAATCTGTTGTTTTATAGGTATCTGTTATGGGGATTAGTATATATAACTTATTTACTTTAATATTACTGTTTATATATTATTTAGAAGCTTGATTTTATTGATCGATCATAGATACTAATTAGGAAATTATAGTAATTATATGAGGTAAGTTTACAATTAACATTTTATATTATCTAGATTTATCTAGCCACGACTCAGTGGCCACATATTCCATCAAACAAAAGAAAGTCTGAAGCCAGCTCTATTGACATTTCACCGATAAGAGAATTACTCAGACTCACTAATAGATGCAAGTACCTACCTAGTCACGAGTATGAATACCATACAATTACGCGAGATACAGCTATTTTCTCTTAAACTATTTAGTATATAGTATTACGAACATAGTATTTTCGAAACCATACATTTATGAAATAGGCCTGTTCTCAAAGTTGCAACCGTTATTTCTAGAGGCGACTGCTTTTGAATTTTGCGTAAATGTGAGGTGTTTATGCTCGTGACTGTACCTACCTACCTAGGTACCTACCTTGTTGATAGTTGATTGTTCTAGCCAGATGAGTCAGGTGCGCCCGGACAGGTGTATGCTCGACCACTCATAGGAAACCAAAGGTGTTTGCTGAAAATTCTTTTGTTTGCTCAAGTTTTGTACCATTTGGAGGAGTTTTGTTTATTCTTGTTTGTATGAAATGGGTTTTAGAGTACAGTACAACTATTTTCTTGATGTCCCTCGGCAAACTTCGTGTTTCGTCAATCGTCGGATTTCTATCAGTTGCCCTTGGAAGCTCTCAATCGACTTGGAAGTATATAAAGTTCAAGACTCTCTCCATCTTTCTCTCTCCCTGTTTTAATGAAAATTGTTGTACAGTAATGTTTATGTAGAAAGATTGGGTTGATTTAGGCTGTCTTGTTTTTATTGTGCAAGAGAGGGTAGGGTATGGTTTCTAGCATTATGTTGCGCGTCTTTCTCTTAGCTACCGTAAAATGTTCAGCCCATTAGGAACGTAGCTCACTATACAGTGTTAACAACAATCACCAATTTGTTGACCAAGCGTGGTGTTAGAGGATATTTTCCTTTACAACATTTTTTTAGAGTTGTCTTAAAACGAATTTGGGTTAACAACATATTTAATATGTCCCTACCTACAGCTGCTTTGACTAAGGCGGTTTGTCAGGTTCATTCTCTTTGAATACCTGCAAACTTCATATCAACCAGCATAGCAACAATGGTAGGTCCATTGAAATAATTATTATGTCAACAAATAAGTATAGTTATTCGCTATAAACATTATAAACCCTTGATTTGACATGCCTACTTATTTACTTCACATGTAATTGGTTTAATTGACCTGAACAAACAAAAGAAACCGCTTTGTAAAGTAGATTGTTTAAAAATCATAATTTTTAGGATTGTGTACCTCAAAAGGAAAAAAACGGAACCCTTATAGGATCACTTTGTTGTCCGTCTGTCAAGAACATTTTTCTCAGGAACGCGTGGAGGTATCAAGCTGAAATTAAAAAAAAAAACAAACTTCTAAGCCAACGCAATCAAAAGATACAGCCGTTTATGCTGCAAATTTTCGACACTCGCAAGGGAATCAAAACCTACAGGGTACTGCCCGTGAACTCAGAATCTTGAAATTTGGCACGAAGCAACGTCTTATAGCACAGATAAAGGAAAAATTGCGAAAAACATAAATTTTTAGTAACATCATATAATAAAAATATTTTTAGTATGGAACCCTCGGTGCCCGAGTCCGACTCGCACTTGGCCGGTTTTTTACATCTTAGTCTTAAAAATCATCATCATCTTTTCGTTAGTGTTATTGCGTTTTTTTCCATCTGGAATTTCTCAGTAGCAGCCCGGAGTCTGGATTTGTGCCCGGTTGATGGCAATAGGCTCGCTCCTTATTACATGGGACTTAAACATAACTTGCGAAATGTGGGTGATAGGTCAACCTCTGCCCAACCCTTCAGGAAATACAGGCCTTATATTAAGTTATTCTCAAAATAACGTAAACACATCTTGATAAACATTTCCATCAGAATAGGAACTCCGAGCCGCCATGTTTGTATATTTAGTTATCAATGTTAATCAGTACAGTTTACAAAATAAGTCAGTATTATATCTACAATCGTGTGAGCACTGCTCTCCTAGCTAGGTTATGAAAACCTGTGTCAAGGAGCTTATCGATGTATCGAGACAGTAGTTTCCAAACATTGGTTGCACAACCATCGAGCAACCAATCTTCAGTTTTTACGACTACGATTATAGCGAGCGTGTAACAGCCTTAGATAGGTGTGTGTGCAAGTTCCAAGGTTTTTATATCTATAAACAATATATTGGAAAGTATCTAGACATGTTAGAAATAAAAATGTTAAAGGCACTTTATTAATAAATACTCTGAGGTTAATATTGTGGAGTGATTCTCAAGTTAATCCCGTTTTAAACCTGACAGAGGAGCAATTCCAGAACGATTTTCAATTTAAGAACGTTCGTATTCTAAATTCAGTCTCGATCTGTCAAAAATACCTCTAATTTACCTGCATTTTGATTGTCGTAGTTTTAGATGTAGAACGGTTTTAAATTCGAGATTTGGCTGATGTCTTGTTCAAGCTCTTTGAGAAATCTTTACTCAGACGGCTTCGTGTTCAATTCTTTCTTTCTTTCTTTCTTTTTTTTTTTCTTTGTTTTTTTAAAAAAACGTTGCGAAATCTAGACACTAAATCGTGAAATATAATTGGCTCAGGTTAAAAGAATAAATATAAACTTTGCCATGTAGTAGGTACTACAATAGGCAGCCATGTTAAAATAAAAGTTATGAAATATGCTTTCATAAAAAATCTACACATTATCAAGTAATTATTAATAAGAAACACAGTGAGTATTAAATATAAGTTTACTTTTTCGATTGGCCACCGTTACGTAGAACTATCTGTTCGTAGCATCTCCGTAGCAAATAGATAGCTGTAGCATTGCCCGCGCCGCCGCCGTAGCAAATAGATAGCTGTAGCATCGCCGTAGCAAATTGATACGCTACGAAGCTACATCCGTAGCAATTATACAGTAGCAATTTCGTAGCAATTGGAGAAGCTGATGATCTTTTACTTTTTTTTTTTGTCTTGATTTGTTCTGAACCTACAATTGATTAACGTATCGTGTATGTTGTGCTCAGATAGGCAGCCGCTCCATGTAAACTACTAGTATTCAGTTGCATCCGGTTAGACTGGAAGCTGACGCCAAAATAGTTGGGAAAGGCAGGCTAGGCAGATTATGATATTGTTCTGTTCTGAATCTTTGTTTATTTTGAGTCTCTGCTCTGAACTGATCACAAAGTTAAAGTTACCAACGTTGGTAACTGTCAAAAAATGTTGCAGAATTTTGCATTTGTTGTTTTTTCAGTAAGAATTACTTAGATCAAAATTAGTTTTATTTTTTGTTCGCGGTCTCATTTTATTGTTTCTCTCTAACTCCTTTCCTTTAATTGCTTTTTTATATCTCATTATTTTCTTTATTTCTTTTTAAATACAAATTGTTAAATTTTTTAAATATTTTCATAAAAAAATAATAAAAAATACATTTAATAATATAAAAATGTTTGCCCACCGGAACAGGATTATATCTGGAACAGGGTTCAAGCTCCAGCTGTCAGGGCTCCTGAGAGAGAACCTTCTATCGATACGCGCCGTGTCCAGAAGTACTGCTTTCTGGATCAAGTCCTTGATCCAGCTGCCTAACGAGAGCCTCCTCAGGTGTTGGTCGAGGCTCTTGGTTATTACGCCATTGGCCGTCACGACTATCGGCACAATGGTTGCTGTATCCACATTCCACATGTCGACAACCTCGCGAGCCAGGTCAAGATACTTAATCTGCTTATCTTTTTCAGCTTTCACGAGGTTCTCGTCATGTGGGACCGCTTTATCAATAATCATCATCTCAATAGTCTGGTTTATTGGCAACTATAGTCCTATCAGTGATGATCGATCCCAATACAACGTGATATTGCCATTTTCAAGAACTGGGTCGGGCACATACCTATAGCACGGTACTTCAGATTCCACAAGACTGTATTTCAGAGCAAGTTGCTGGTGGATAATCCTTGCTACAAAGGTTGTGCATATACAAGTAGTCTCCGTTAGCGAGAACAGCCAGAAATAATGTGTCGGATAAATTTCCCCGGACGGTGGCATGCCCGACAGATGTCAGCCGTGACATCCGCACAATACATTTTCGGTAGTTTTTCGTCATTATAACTTATTTTAATAAAATGATTAAGCTTCAGAGTGATTCAGCTTTCCCACAAAGCAATATATTTTTCTGTCTTTCCTATCACCTAGAGAAGACGGACTTCCATTTATTCGCAGATGTCTTTTGTCGCTGTAAAAATTGCCTTTCGATATGCATAATTGCTGAGTACTTATAGGACATGTACGAATATAGTGAGAACCATTTTAAAAATAGATTTCAAAAAGTGTATCATATAGTTTTCACAAACGACTAAACCTACGCGTCCTCGTTAAACATTTCAGTACAAAACCCATACAGTACATGGGCTAGATATATTGTACGTTTGAACATAAAGATTATATTGATATGGCGTTCATATCTGACCGTTTTTATCGTGTCATTAAAACGGAATGGTTTCGAAACGCTATCCGCACCACGGTTGCACTTTACACGTTTATAACGCATGTAAATATATACGATTTATGTTTCAAATTTACATATCCATTGGATTTTTTAATTGATCTGTTGTTATTGGGGTTATAAAGGTTGTTTTGATGGGTGGTCTGTAGAGGCCAATTTGGGTATGAATGCACCAAGGCGTATTAAGGATATTTCTCAGGTTTATTGATCATAAGACGAGAGAGACTTCGATTTCGTAATGTGGAGAGGTAAAGTTTTAGGGACTAGCTAAGCATCTACTGTTATCCTCTATCCATGTTACAGCACTTTCCCACAACAGCTAAATAATGTATCCTCTTGAAAAGATGCATAGTACCTAGGTTGCTAAGGTAGGTAGTTCATAGTGTAAGTTTTGACCCTAATATGCGTACATAGATAGATACTGTGAGAATAATCAAGTTTTAGAGTTTGTGATAGCCTAGTGCTGTGACCGTCAGACTGCTAAGTCATAGATCTCGAGTTCGAATCCAAGGCAACGCACCTCTGACTTTTCGGATTCATGTGGGTATTTTATAATTATCACTAGCTTCAAAAACGGTGAAGGATAACATCGTGAGGAAACCAGCATGTCAGAGAGATATTTCTCGACGGCATGTGAAGCCAAGTCAGAGGCCCCTGGGCGGCTTTAAACTCTTAACTTTTAACTCTGACACCAGGTTAGTCACTAACCACACGAAAATAATAAGAAGAAGAGTTTGTTATATTTCTCACTTGGCGGGTTTTTGCCAGATTATATATTTTCCATGATACGACTCAGAAATTTATTAGTCAAACAATCCTTCTGGAAACACTCTTTATGTTATCTGAGTCAGTCTTTAAATGAGATTTATTCAATTTTTATGATGACGCAATCCGATACCTTCGTACCTTCATATTTCCAATATACCTACATACTATAAACATAAAGATATATAGGAGCACGTCTTTACGACTCTCATAAACGTGTGCCGAGCCAACGATCTTCTCGGAGTGTCGGGAAATTCGATTCCTGAACGTTGCCCTTTGTGAGAACGAGTTGATTGCCCAGCCCAAGCAATTCGTTTGTATTCGATTCTACAATCGATGCTCTGGATGTACCGATTAACTTTCTCGATGTTGGGTCTTAGATTTTATCATGTCTGGGATTGGGGGTGAGACGAGTTGAATTTTTCAAAATGTTGGTATGTATATAAAAGCTTATTTTTTTAGTAAATAGGAATTTACTTTTAGGTCATGTTACAAGTTAGTTGGTAAGTTAGGCTATTGCTTACATTTATTGTTGAGATTTCATAACGTATTTTAGCCTAGCCTTTGTACAACTTCAGACTTCTGTGTCTGGGCTTGTAGTAAGTACTGTTGAATAAGAGCATCAAAGACATGAAAGGGTAGTTCTAAGGCAACATTACCTAATGAAGTGTAAATACGCAATCACAATGGTTCTCTAAACAAACTTCCAGGGCTAAGAATTCGCGTCGCGTTCTGGACAATGGCGATATCTTCCATAAATAACCTGAACAATATTCAATAAGCACGACGGTTTATTCCTCCAGGAATAGTAGTCGTAAAGCTCGCAGACATACCTACGGACGGATCCTCGAATCACAATAACGCTGGAGCTCAGCAGAATCCATAATCTTATTTTTGTACCGCACCGCGAAGCGTGAATTTCGCAATTACGAGAGCGTTGGTGGGCGCAGCGGAATATAAACGCAAAGCTTTCTCCCGTAGAGGTGAGAATCGCGCGGAACGACTTTCTCAAAATAAACACTTCTTGTCTGTACACGTGCGAATGTCGACTTTATCTCGGAGACGGAGAGTTACGTGCGGGAGCGGCCAGGTGGCGCATGAAAGCGGACTCTTTGCGATGGCAGGAGGGCAGATTATGCGTCGCAGATGTTGCCGGGCGACATCCATTGTGTTCCCTCCTATAATTTTATCGAAGCTGATTTACGATCGATTGTTCGGCCGGCGGACAGTCGGCGGGGCGCGGTGTGCGTGCGCGCGCGCCGGTGTGCGTGCCCGCTCGTAACTTACCTGCAGATGGCGCTCGGATATGACGAGACCACTCGCCACAAAATGCCCTCGTAAATTAAGAAACGACGTCTTGGACCGTGTTCTTTTCAGCTTTGTTTTATGCATGCGCTCTGTATAAGTTTCCAACTAGTGACGCCTTTATTTATAATATTTCAGCACAATATAAGTTTTATGAAATATTACGCTACCATTGTGATGACTAAGCATTCTTAATTTTATCAATTGTGATTCAAAGTCAAAGTTAAATAATAAGGCACTTTTGAATGTCAAAACTTACAAATAAATGGAATTGATTCTATTCGCCCCTTCCAAAAGATAGTTTTCGTATGGGCAAGAAACTCCACCGTTACTTTTTATAAATATTTTGTATACATTAATTATATAATTATATGTGAAGACGATGCACCTCGAATAAGATTACTATATCAAAATAGATAAAAAACATGATTAAAAATGAAGCAATGACAGATAAATTAATTATGCAATAGATACATGGTGTTCAAATATTTACAAACATTATAAAAGTAGATATTCCTAACATTTTAACAAGTAATACTAATACAGATTTTAAACTTATGATATTTATTAAAGAAAATATAAACTTTGATATTGAGTCAGCGTGTGGGCTGATCTTTCTTCAAAAGATTATTGTAGAGCTATTTTAAATTACAATACTTTAACGATTTTGATATGACATTTCCTGAAGCTCTAAAGTTATCAAGTTTTCAAGCAGGAAAACGTCTCCATCATGTAACTGCCTTATTTCTTTATTCTTTACAGGGGTTATTGGTGTGAATTTATTACATCACATCATCCCAAATTATTTGAATAGGAGTCACTTATGTTGTAGCATAGAAATTAGAATATCGGTTGCTTCAATTCCTTAAAGCATATGACCGTAGTTGTGACCATTTTCATCTGCTTAGCATTTTCCCAACTATGTTGTTGTCAGCTTCCAATCTTACCTGATGCAACTGAATACCAGTATTTTACATAAAGCGACTGTCTATCTCAAAATAAAAATAAAACAAAATTGTAAAGTAATTTATTCAAAATAGGCTGAGAATCAGCACTTTTCGAAAGCCAGAATACATAAGACAGTCCCCCAAAAACGCCCACCCTTCACCACTTCCTAGTGCTTAGCTGGGAAGAAGAAGTGGCGCAACAAACTCCCCAGCAGCACAGCTGTCTGTTCAGTTAGAAAAACTTGATTCTATACAATAATAGTTATGCAAAATAATTTACATTATGCAACATAAAACATTAAATCAAATTATTTGCTATATGTCAGCTAGCACACGCCAATATACCAACAAAAAAAAATCATCGAAATCTATACTCAAGAGAAAATAAAATGTAAATAGAACTTAATACCCGAATGAAAGCCTCCAGGCATAAAGGACGTTCCTGCTTACATATAGCTAATAAAGCTGTAACTCTGACCTCCACAACCCAGTTACTGGGTAATATGAAACCCCTTGGTTCGACTGGTTGTCAGACTTTCGGGCTTCTGATGACCCGTAACGACTGTTAAAGATCTGCGAATGACAACCGTAACCAACGGCTAACGTGCACGGAGAGGTCTCGGTACGTAAAGATGGTCACCCATCCATGGAACGACCGCGGCAAGCGTAGCTTAACCTGATCGATGGAACCGTGTGGCTGTTATTACTTAGCCATGAGCCCCTCAACCGTAGCCAAATAATAATTGTTTACCAAGACAAACAAAAATGTTCCGATTTTTTTCTTAAATTTGCTTCTTTAGTTCTAACAAAAGGCAAATCTTTCTTCAGCAGATGTTTATACAAGGCAGGCGGCAGCTAATGCCATGATAAAACGCTCTCGATAAAACAGCCATTATGTATTTTACCTGCAAATTGTTTTCCGGCACAATTAAGATTGAGTTTCAATACTCAATAACATCGTGTTAAGCTGTAATAGGTTGGTTTCAATGCGAGCGGAGAGCGGTTATGACTTGTGGTGACTACTTAGGGCGAATTTTAACAATGAAACTAAACGCGATCATCTCATCTAAACCGAGTTCAAGAGCTCTCAGTGTCAAAATTCACAACAATTATGATACTGACACCTATTGACGCGGTTTAGATTTTTATTGGCATAATTCGCCCTTAGTTTGTTCACTTCGAACCTTACTTGAGTGACTTTTTTTTTTTTGAGGGTGGGTAATTGTTACATATATACAATGTCGCCCATGGGCATGTGACCGCCCGTATTTTTCTGAATATTCATGAAAACTTATCGAAAATTAACTTTAAAAGGGGGGGTCTATCTTTAATATTTTTCATGTTATTCAATTTTTTATGTTTTTAGTAGCGTTTGCCATATCTTCTATGTTATTGGCTCGATTTGTATTCTGTTTATTATTTCAAATAGCTTACGAGTTATTTTATCGGATTAACTAAAAATTTTTAGTAAAATTTGTCGACTATGAAAAAAAAACGGAGGTGAAGATTTTTTTTCCAAAAAAACAGTATTTATTTTAAAAAACATAAGTGAAATTATGTTAATTATACATAAAATTATAGCGGGATACTAAAAAAAATAAAAATAAGAAAAAATGAAAAAAAAAAACAATTAAAGATAGACCCCCCTTTTTAAGTTTATTATCGATAATTTGTCATGAATATTCAGAAAAATACGGGCGGTCACATGCCCATGGGCGACATTGTATATATATCCTATAACATTATCAGACTTTTACTGACTAAAACCCACCCGTGTTCCTTCCGTTGCCTGTGTGCCGACGCCGCGATATCCCCTTCGGACAAACTCGCAACCCTGTCAGGCATTGGTCCTTACGGACCCCGTCAGTTGGTGCTGACATCTCTTTGAGGCGCGCGTGGAACACAACGCGCCGTCGACCCGGGCCTGGTCCTTATCGGACGGCGAACTACCCATTGCTCACCGTCCGCAACCTCGCGTCTACGGTGGCCGGAAGTCGGCTCGCAACTCCTGACGCCCGGGGCGTCTCCTGCGGTGACTAGGGGCGCGAGGGCGCAAATCTTGCCTCTCCCTCGTGCGCTCCACCTCCTCCTTTGCGAGCATTAGTGCTTCGCAGAAGGAAGTGATGGCCTTCCATGCACTCTCGCTCCGAACCATGGCCTGAACCAGGGCCGGACGCGAGAGATCGCCGTCGCCGATCGCCTCCGCGAGGACACGGCGGTGCTCCGCCCACGCCGGGCAGACCGCCACCGTATGCTCCACCGTGTCCTCCGGGCGATCCACACAGTGGTGACACCCGGGCGTTTCCTCCCGCATTATGCGGAACAGGAACCTCCCGAAACAACCATGTCCGGTGAGGATCTGCGTCAGGCGGAAGGTGAGGACGTTGTGGCGCCTCTCTAGCCACTCCTCAAAGAGGGGACTTATCGCCACAATTGTGGCGTGCCTATTACTTGAGTGACTGCACTACACATTTCGAAAGCAAACAGACTTTTTTTTTTTTTTTTACGGAGTCAGAATTCGATACTTACATTTGTCCGTAATTTTGTGTTAAATACACATACATTTCGTGTTCTTATCGAATTAATTGTGGATGCTATAGCATAGTAGATAATTATTATACGCAGAAACCCTTTTAGTTTTTTGTCGATGTTCAACATCAGCCAAGCTAAATCATCAACGAAACGAGAAAAATCAAAATTCTTGGCCGAAAACAACTTAAATAAGAAAAAAAATTCTAAACAAGAGGTTTCTTCATGTTTCTGCAATTCCACGACGCTGTTAAAATTGTGCTATGTTCTCTTAAACTACCTTACATAACATTAAACCAACTCTTTTATCATCGCGTCGTGTCGACTTTCACACCACACAACAGATGATCAAGGCATTTTGGAACAACAGCATTCACTTGTAAGGCTTATTGTGCCCTGAAACAACTTTATTTTCAAAAGAATGAATCTTTTACATTAATTCAAGGTTACAAGTAGAACGTGAAAATTACGCAAAGAGATTTAATTTACCTAACGCAGTAGACAAAGGGAAATTATGAAATTTTATTTAATTGAAAACAGTTGTGTGAGTAGTTATGTTTTGCTGGGAAAAATGTGCGTAATAATATTATTTTTGTTTCGCCGAAAGTAGGTTGATAGGTTGGTACATTACCTGCCAATATCCTACGCGTAGTGTTCTGTGCTATCAAAGCCAAAATTAGCACCGTGCACTAGGTACCAAAAAAATAATTTAGCACAGTGAATAGACAAGCAAGAGACTACTTAAAATAAAGCTATTAAAGAGAGCTACAACCTTCGATCAACAATTGTTGATCGAAGGCTACAAAGATCTTTTGGCGCCTGAATGATATTGCCCGCCTGGGGGCATTGTTGGTAAACATTTCTGAAATTATCACAGATATTGTATTGATAAAACAAGATGAGCGTTAGTTCCGATTTTGGACACGCGTCAAAAGAACTTTGTAGCGTTGTAGTACTTTCGGGAAGCGAGCGTTTTCAGCTGTTCCAAAATTTAAAAATCTGCTAACAATTTCCCGCTACTACTAGGACCTCGTCCCACAAGCGATTTGCGGGTCAAACGTATGTAAAACAAGAAATTATTAGGGAAAGGCGTTAACTTAAAGTCGTTAACATATTGACAGGCGTGTGTTGCCATAACAAATGTTTTGATTTCTTTTTGTTTTGATTCCTTCTGGTTTTTATGCATTACCTCATTGTGTTGACGTTGCGTCAATAATTCTTAAACGTTATGATTGTAGCAACATTTTTATTATTCGTCCGAAGATAAATGGTTATGGTTTATGGCGTCAAAAAATTCCTCTGCAGCGCTGTCGACTGGTAATGTACCCAAGAGACTGGCTGCATTGCCACGTTGTATGGCAATTCATAGTCTCTGGCCAAGGTAAAAGCCAGCCCTTGGGTTCATTTTCAACAAATTTTCATCGGAAGATTCATTTATTAAGTTATTTCAATCTTGGTTTATCTTTTTTTTAATTAACGCCAAGCCGCTGTCTAATCTGATAATATAATACGTAATATGGACTACACATTGTAATCTGCAATTGTTTGAAATAAAGATTGATTTGATTTGGTAATCTTAATGTTAAAGAAATGGTGTATAAAAAATACAGAAAAATATAGAATTCTTTTTAAAAATGTCTCATTTTTATACTTTGTTTTCCTTCTTACCTTTGTCACCCCTTGCAATCCTTCCATCTAGTATTTTTTTTCTTCTAAATCTAATCATTCGTTATTTCCACTACCTCTTCAAGATAACTATTGACATAAACAAACTGGTTTAGAGTGTAGAAATGTAGGCAAAGGCGAGTTATAATTAAACTAGAGTCACGGAATGAGGTCGGGAGCACCAGGGCTTCGCTTTGTACAGCAACCTTTCAATTACGGCCCAAGGGAAATGTGTTCCGGGCCCAGACTCAGGTACACGGGGAAAACTAAAGAAAATTCCCGTCTTTATTTATATGTATATATTACTTATTATGTACCGAGATATGGATGATTGAATACGGGTTTCTATCAGGTAATGTGATAGTGTTTATTAAGGTATTAAATTGTTTTCTTCATAGCGCTTGTTAAAAGTTCGGTGAAGAACGGAGTCAGCTTTTCGTGAAATGTCTTGAGGAATATTTTTACAGATTTTCCTTGTGAGAGTGCCAAAGTAGGTATCTACTTCTAGGAAATCCATGAGTAAGTCTGCCAAAGTGCTACTTACTTGGGAATCGTTTTGTAAGTATTTACAACTACAGTCCGGCCGTCGAGAGAATGCGTTCTTAACACCTGTCAGGTTCATACTAACGAATATGTGTTTTGCGAATTTGATCCGTAATACAACTAGAAATTCTCCAACTGACAGGTGTCAGGAACGAATTCTTTCGACGGCCGGACTGTAACTGAATACAGCGATGTTATCATCAACTACAATATAGCGAAAATGCGGCAGTTTATCATTTTAATCTCACGACTGGATGCACCATTGTTTTGAGAAGATTTAATGTAATTTTTTTCGTATGTACGAAAAGTTCTTAAATAGATTACTTACATAACAGTCAGACAGACTGCTTGTCCACAATAAAGCATTAATTTTCATTTGTTAGTTCACTTTATCTACTCACCGTCTACTGCCATCCATTACTAAGTATATTGATAAGTCTGAAGTTAATTTTCTTTAATGTCAGATGTTTAAAACCGATCAATTTATAGGATTCCGTAGGTATGTGCCATTGTAATTTTTTAATTTTAGTAACATATTGGGCATGAGAAGAGGGCTAATTTAAAACTTAATCTGGTTGTAGTGATCCTGCTATAGGGATGGTGACAACATCTTTTTTTTGTCTGTCGGATAGATTATTAAAAAATATTGGACAGGTATTTTTTATTTTTTTACGTAATTTAAAGATTACGGCAATACATTGAATTAAATTGTAGCATGACGTCATTCTCCGCTAGATTTTATACCGACTTGTGACGTAGCGAGCCCCCACTCCCCAACTTAAATGCATTTTATCTAAATATTATTTTATTAATATGATAAAGCAAAAAATACGTGTCTAATATTTTTTTATTATCTGGCTGACGGACTAAATAGTTTTTTTTTTCCCCAATCAACATCCTTATTGTATTCTAGCGAAATGGGTCCTGCATTAATAATATCTGTAATGTCCTTTATATTAACCACATTTTATGCAAATAAAGATATTAGTTACTTACTAAAAAGTGCTGAAAATATGTTACACTTTTTCTGTTTGTTGCAATTCCATGTTAGCATTTATCGACAAAAACTCATAATTTTATGGTATAAATCTGGTCTACTATCTAATGAAAATTTTCGTATTTCACATTAATAGTACGGAACTCTATATTTTCTTAACTACTACTTTTAATAGGCAAAGACAATAAGCTAATAACTAATGTAGACCCATAAACCGGTATCAGGCATTCTTTTGATATCTTAATTAAATCGATATGTCATCTATCAAGATGTGAATAGCATATCAACAGTCATTTGTAGGTAGTCTCATACCTACGTGGTCATTCGTAAATCTTTGACAGTTGTTACGGGTAGTCAGAAACCTGAAACTCTGACAGCCAGTCTTACTGAGAGATATCGTGTTACGCAGTTATTTTAGTTTTTATTAGGGTTCCGTAGCCAAATGGCTAAAAACGGAATCCTTATGGATTCGTTATGTCTGTCTGTCTGTCTGTCCGTCCGTATGTCACAGCCACTTTTTTCCGAAACTAGATGAACTATACTGTTGAAACTTGGTAAGTAGATGTATTCTGTGAACCGCATTAAGATTTTCACACAAAAATAGAAAAAAAACAATACATTTTGGGGGTTCCCCATACTTAGAACTGAAACTAAAAAAAAAAATTGGGCGAAGCAGATGATACAGGAGCAGTGGGGGTCCAGTGGTATGGTATGGTTATGTTCGCGAAGGAGGAGGCGGAGCGCACGAGGGAGATGCAAGCTGCACGCCCTCGCGGCCCTAGTCGCCGCAGGAGACGCCCCGGGCGTCGGGAGTCGAGAGCCGACTTCCGGCCACCGTAGGCGCGGGCTTGCGGACGGTGAGCAATAGGCGGCTCGCCGTCCGATAAGGACCAGGCCCGTGTCGACGGCGCGTTGTGTTCCACGCGCGCCTCAAAGAGATGTCAGCATCAACTGACGGGGTCGAAAGACCAATGCCTGCTGGGGTTGCGGGTTTGTCCGAAAGGGATATCGCGGCCCCGGCACACAGGCAACGGAAGGAACATGGGTGGGTTTTAGTCAGTAAAAGTCTGACACACCCTCTCGCTCTGCCCAGAGCGGGAGAAGTCATTTGATGATTTCCCACCCTCAAAAAAAAAAAAAGGTTCGAACCCAGGCAGGCGCTTTAGTTTGTGTAAATAATTTCATCACCACTGCTCTCAAAACGGTGAAGGAAAACATCGTGATGCACAGGCATAACGTAGAATAAAAAATTCGAAGCTATGTGCACCTACCAATCCACACTGGGCCCGCGTGGTAGATTACAGCCCACTCCCTATCGAAGAGAGGAGGCCTGTATCCCAACAGTGGGCAAATTAGAGGCTGATTATACAAACATATGACACAGTCCAGATAATTTAAAGGTATTTGAAAGCCTGATGAAGTTTTTTCTAAATATCGTGTAAGTTAAAATGTTATGATTGGTAGATTGAAATTAGATTTGACCATGAAGTTCTAGGAACCAGATATTTAAACATTTTTATACATATTTATGACAAATCACAGTATGACTGTATGTTAACGAAGATGTGAAACTGAATAGGTTTCCGATAAGACGCGTGATCTCAACCAGATAGGCTTATCTGTGACTCATTGAATGTTTCATGCAGCCAGCATCCGAGTGAAATGCATCACGGTTCTTACTGCGGAGTTTTCTTAGTAATTGCTCGTTTCGTGCGTGGTTTCGCTATAAAAATGAATACGATAACTATCTGCATGATTGAGTACAGATTTGTTTTGTTTTTATTGAAGTCTGTTCATAGATAGAGAAATGTTTTTTCATAGAATGCACGTAATATACTTTGCAATAACCGACTACGAGTATATTGACAGGAAATAAGTATTAAGTAGTTTTCCTGATGGAAAAAAATAATAATTGTGCAGCTTTTGGCTAAATAATAACAGCCGCACGGGTCGATCCATCAGGTTAAGCTGCGCTTTCTGGTGTTGGTCCATGGATGGGTAACCATCTTTACTTGCCAAGACCTTGCCGTGCCTCGGAAAGCACGTTAAGCCGTTGGTCCCAGCGTTCTTTCGCGGATCTTTGATAGTCGTTACGGGTCGTCAGAAGCCCGAAAGTCTGAAAACCAGTCGTACCAAGGGGTATCGTATTATTCCCCAGTAATTTTTGCATGATTTATATATTTTTATATCATCTGCATACATTAAGAAACGAGCATTAACGAAGCATGTTTTAATGTCATTTATGTATATAATAAAAAGAAAAGGTCCTAAAATGGATCCTTGAGGAACTCGATGATGAAACAGAAACCTTCCAGAATAAATTCTCTGAATTAGTGTGAAAACCGCGTCATAATCCGTACCGGAGTTAAGACGAACAACACGGTCACACAGACAGACAGGGAGAGCGACTCTGTTTTATGCAATATGTTAATTTTATTTATTTAATTAACTTCAGGCCTTCATTTGTTTTTACTTTCTGTCCTCCGTGGTTTCTCTCTATCTACGCCTATGAAGTAAGTAACAAATAACTGCCCAAACACTGGCATGAGACCTTGACACCTAATGTTGCACTCAGTGGGACCCCGTAGCCCGGGGCGAGATGGTCCATACACATTGATTGCTCTGATTGCCCCGGACTATTGGCAACATAGCTCCTTGCTATTGGCTACAGCTACACCTATACTTCTCAAGGGTAAGGTTATAGTTATTGTTATTATGGTAATGTGAAGGCGGAAGGGATATTGGTGAATTTTCGTTCAAGGTTTTTGGGTATAATATTGTTTTTGTGTTGTTAGGATCATTTGAAAGTTTAGTTACAAGAGCAGAGGTTTAGGATTAATTAACTATTTAAAACAGCATATTTAATTCCTCTTAGCTACTCTAAAATATTTTTTATGCTGTGTTTTAGGGTTAGAAACTTATGTTTGTTAATATCACACAAATTATATGCCGGTGATCTGAGTGGGTTCAAGTCAAACATCGAAGGAATGAGTTTTAAAAGTATGTCCCTTGAAAAGTATTTGTTGTACTAAACTATGACGTTTTTTAGCTTGGAATATGCATAAGAGAATATCCATAACTTTATCTTAACGTCATAAAAAGTTCAAAATTACTTTTATACGGCGAAAGTCGCGAGTAAAATGCACATTAGCTAGTTTCAACATACCGGTACCAAATTCGGGTTTCATGATAAGAATTACTAAATAAAAAATAATGAAATAGCTGAATAAAAAGTAGGGAAATGGCCTTAATAGAAAAGGGCCTTATCAGCACATAAAGAAATATGTCCCGGCCATAAACATTAGTTATAATTACATCTGCAACCGCGACCGTATACCAGATACTAGGGATTATTCTTATCAGAAATATGATTGTCCTCAGGTTATTGGGATTTTCTTCTGCATAATATACGAAAAGTGTCATAAAGAAATTGCTATTTATCTATGCAACTGCATTATATTCAATATTACTCGTTTAATCATGCATATCTCACACAATTTGCGTAAAATATTGGTGAGTTTTCAAAAACATTTTTTGCTAAATGACTACTGAAGTAAGATAATAAAAAAAAAACATTGCAAACCTGTGATGTATTTTGGTGTTTATTATTATGATTATAAATTTTAAATTAAATAGAATGTTCCGCGTATGTAGGTACATATTATGCTAATTAGACTGTGATATTAACTCTGACTACTTTCTAAAGGGGACAACAGGAGCTAAACGCAAGTTTCATAATGCCTAAAAGTATATGCTCTACTGCAGTAAACAAAATAACAGATATTTTTTAGTAAGATAGTGTGTTGAAAACCTAATACAACTATTTAATACGATAGAAAAAAATTACGAAGATATCTCAAAAAAATTCTTTTAACAATTAAAAATAATTTTAATATTTAATAATTATCATTCTGATTTTTTGTCAGATTATTCTACAAGCAACATATTAACATTACCAGCATTGTGTCATCGCGCTTCTCTTTCTTTTCTATGCAGTCCGACAGTGAGCGCGTTTTAGCAGCCTCTTAAGAATTGACAGCAATACCACGTCTAGAAAATCAATAGATAGCCAAGTTTCTCAACAAAAAAATCATACCAAAGTACCCCTTATGATAATTATAATAAGTAATGGTAAGGGTTATTGTCCAGCGCGCGCGATACGATGCTATCTAGCTTCCGAGCGTCGCGCCGCGTCATTATCATAATAGCCTTGAGACACGAAACTTATAATAAAGGGCATTTGAACCGTGATCAATCAGGTTTGCTTCATTATGTCTTGTAAGCCTGAAAAAAGTAAAAAGAATCTAATGGTAGGTACTTAGTTAGTGTTGTTTTAAAATTATTTTGTGAAGTTTGTTGTGGAGGTGATTTTGAACTATCGCAGCGGTGTTTCTGTACTTTACGTACTTAATAGTTCAGTACCTGGGCGACCGAGTTCTGCTCTGGTGGAATTAGAGACTGCTCATTTAATAGTATTGGATAGTTCATACTAACTCCAAGTCTACCTACATACTAATTCCAAGCTGCCGTGTTAGTATGTACTTACTAATTCCAAGCTGCCGCGATAGTATGTACTTACTAATTCCATGCTGCCATGTCTGACAATTATTGTCAATAGTCAAATGTCAATTATCCTAAGGTAGCCATCTTGTTCTAACACTTTGGGTGAACTAGCTCTGGTCGGGTGAAAATACTGAGAAAAGGATTTTTCCCAGATATGAGATCGATTTTTCGCCCCCGTAAACTTTTATATTGCATCTTGCATCGAAATTGTTAGAGCCGTTTTCGAGAACGTGATTACAAATATATATATATATATATATATATATAGAAATGAGGAGGAGCTCGTGGCTAAGTAATAACAGCCACACTGGTCGATCCATCAGGTTAAGCTACGCTTGCCGGAGTTGGTCAGTGGATGGGTGACCATCTTTACATACCGAGAATCCCCCGTGCCTCGGAAAGCACGCTAAGCCGTTGGTCCCGGCTTACATTCGTGGATCTTTGACAGTCGTTACGAGTCGTCAGAAGCCTGAAAGTCTGACACCGGTCTTACCAAGGGGTATCGTATTACCCAGTTACTGGGTTGTGGAGGTCAGATAGGCAGTCGCTCCATGTAAAATACTGGTATTCAGCTGCATCCGGTTAGACTGGAAGCCAACCCCGACATAGTTGGGAAAAGGCTAGGCAGGCAGATATATATATATAAATATTGCTGGTTTAATAGTATAGGATGTAGAAGACTTATTTTTTTTTGCAAAAATCAACTAATGAATAGTATTAAATAGAATTTAACAAACTTGACTTATTTAGGTATTATATAATAATAAGATGAAGCGAATACATAGTCTATATTTTTTGTTACATCATACTATATTTCTTGATATAAAAAAATACAAATTAAGTTTATATAAGGCTGGTTTAATGCCTTTAAGACTTGAAATAAATAGATTAATTCCTTTTTAATAGAGACGATCATTTTCCTCGAAATGCTGTTCGAAACGTATAATAACATTGTTTGGAAAACTATCATTGAAACTTGCTACTCTCGATAACGTTGTCAGAGTGATAGATGATCTCGGGTGACAGATCGTACGTTCGATTCCCGAGTCGGTCCCATTGTCCGCGTGACGGATCGACGGCGCTAGTTGGATATACTGTCACTGACAGCTATCTAAGATGGTAGGAACATTAATTGTATTGCAATTTGATTTTAAGTGAATGGTAAATGTGTTTAAGTTGATACAGCGAAAATAGAAAAACTATTTTGACTACATCTTAGATGAAAATGTTATATTCTGTTGGTTTTTGAAAACTCACACAAAAATCTTAAATGTACTGAAAAACCTAGGCTTATGTTGCTTAAAGTTTGGGTTGTTAAGATCAGATAGGCAGTCGCTCCATGTAACATACTGGTATTCAGCTGCATTCGGTTAGACTGGGAGCTGAACTTAATATAGTTGGGAAAACGCTAGGATGATGATATACACATATAGACATTTGATCACGTTTGTTGCAGTCGTCTTACGTTTAATAATAATTTTTAATATATTACTATTAATTAATTAAGTATTTGTTGTATGGTTTTGTATTTTCTTTTATATTGTCTTCCTATGGTAAAGCAGCTCTTATTTGTCTTCATTATAACAAAAAATAAGAAAGTTCATTTAAAATTATCACTTTAAATTAATCTTCTTAATTGGCAAGTACTTTTTATCTATTGCTAAGCTGTGTACTTCTTTAAGTGACAAATTCACCATACTTATAGATATAAAAGTTATTTCATGTAATATGTTATTAGTGAATAAGTCGTTGGAGTACCTATACAAAAATAAATAAATATACAAGCAAGGAATACCCGTCGGTAACTAAACAACGGAATCTATTTAAACACGATTCGATCAAAACCAATTTTCTTACAAAAATTTAACCCGTAAATAAATCATCAAACAATAATGGAATACAATACAAAACAACAAAAATATGTTATTCAATAGGACACCCGTAACCACTTCTATCTATGAGCTACGCTGCTACGCCGCTACGCCGTAGCAAGACAGCTGTAGCAAAGAGATAACAATTTATATTTAGAACATCGTGGTGTAGCGTCACCGTAGGGGATTCTATTTTTAAAACTGATTAGATTTGGTTCATTTCGCTCTTGTAAATGGTGACGGTCGTTGGCAATGTATTTCTGACTGTTACATGCTTTAAGTGGTTTGAAGATCAATGTCTAATGGCTAAGAATACTTATTTATTTACGACTAGTTTTTTCTTTCTTTTTTTACGTAGTCAAAAGATTACGGCAATACACCGACCGGTAGATTTTATACTGACTTGTGACGTAGCGAGCCCCCCACTTCCCAACTTTAATGCGTTTTATCTAAACCATTTTTTATTAATATGATAAAGCAAAAAATACGTGTCTAATATTTTTTTATTATCTGACTGACTAAACAGTTTTTTTTATCCCGGTCAACATCCCTATTGAAGTGGGCTTCCTGTTAGTAAAAAAATATATATTTATAGTTTAATACTAACAACTTGACAGTTTTAAATAAATACATCAAGTTTAAAAAGCCCTTATAAATACCTGCTTTGTATTAAATTCGACAGTTTCATCGCTAGTCATAATAACGATTTGTGAGACAAAACACATGCTGTTTATAATATTGAGCACGTTCCCTTATTACTGGGCCATTGTGTATTGTTCATTATTACCAGTAACTGATCATAAAGGATAGCATTACGAATACGATACTTCAAACCATAGATAAGGATTTTGGGCGCCATTAGAATGAACGCATGGAATTGGTAAGTACTAAATGAACGCCACTGTTGAAGTTAGCTGTCAGTTTCCTAGAATTTGTCTATGAGTAGGAGTCAGAACTTGAAGTTAAAGTTGAGATATTACATATGTAGTAGTTAAGTTCTTAGAAAAATTCAATAATAACTTGTGTCATATGAATAATTCGAAGTGAACATTTGTCTTACTAACCCCAATTATTGCGGTACTATGAAGTGGAATTCTTTTTTTTCTACCAAAACCAAAGCTAGAAAAGATACGTACCTGCAATAATATAACAGTACAATTTAAGAACAGCCTCATTGATCTAGTGGTCCTGGGTTGGATTCCCGGGTCGGCAAAGTGTTATTGGGTTTTCCATCTGGAATTCCTCAGTAGCAGACTGGAGTTTGGATTTGTGCCCGGTTGATGGCAATAGGCTCGCCTCCATGGACATGGGACTTAAACATAACTGGCGAAGTGTGGGTGTACTATAGGTGCATCTCTGTGTAACCTTTCGGGAAAACAAGGCGTCATGTTATATTATGTAATATATTATAATCTAAGCACAGAAGCAATTTTTTAACGAAAACCATTTATTTGAACTGTAATTATTAACTTAGACAGCTGTTATAGTTATCATTACTGAGAGTAGATTAAATCTCAGCAACTCCCAGATAAAGCGTGGCAACTTTCCGTAAAAAATCTCCACAACAAAAGAATCAGATGAACTACAAGAGATTTTCACCACACTTCGATCCGATTAGGTTAATAAGGTTAAAATTTATAATTGGCCACGCATACCCGAGCACTGGATTTTTGTGCCGCGAGCATTAAACACTAATGAGAACACATGATATTTTTACGAGGTCGCTAATGCGGTTAAAGCTGGGTTTGCACTGGGTGCTGTCGCTTAGTTTTTGTGTCCTGGAAAGAAGTTGACTGATGTAAGGTCAGTGAGATTTTTGGCTAAGGAAAGAGAAATTATCTGTGGCAAAATGGCTGTTGGCTGTCGTAAGTGCCTAGGATCAGAAGGTTTGGTTTGGACGTTGTTCTCAAGAATTCATCAAAGTTTTAGTAAATTAAGCCGTCAGATCGCTCTATCTTTGATACTTCGAAGGTGGGTTATATTTTCAGTACTGGGGGTAATCGGTAGTGCCCCCGCTAAGACGAGCCAGAAACAAAAAGCAGGGGGGCACTACCTACCTTTTCTCGAATCGTTTCGTCGTAATTTCAAACCCTCAAACGTTCGGCCTTAATAATGCTAGAGAGCTTAAATTCTCAGGATAACATGTGGTTAGCAGATTTAAAAACACCCTAGACAAGTTTTACTTTTCTAGCTTTTGTACTTTGGATTTTATTAATACCTGAAATACATCACTGATTCATTCACTAACTCATCACAACCTCTAAGCCCCTTCCCGAAGTCCTAGAAAGCTGAAATTTGGCATGCAGGCTAGGATTTGCACACCATCAACAAAATAAAAAATTAAGAAATATGTAACTTTCACCCTCCAACACCGTTAAAGGAAGGTGCATGTCTGTATTTCTTACGCATAATAGGTACCTACAAAAATAAATTAAATTCCACCAAAAACTTTTCATGTAAAGCAGGTTGCCAAGACTTACATTACGCTTTCACTGTTAAAAAGTTATCAGATCGAATGTTACTAACTCTTACCCTACAAAGCTTACATCTTGGTCAAAATGTATGACTTGAACGTTCCATTGAACTATTGACACAACATTAGAGACCAGTGCCGTACATTTTGACCAAGACGTAACGTCACATTTTGGTCAAAATGTACAGCTGAGTGGTGAAATTAAAGAATATAAATATTTTAGTGGGATTATTTTATTAAAAATATCATCAACATTGTATGGCTCTCCAATTGTAAGTGAGTCTTGGCCTATTCAAATAAGTTAAATCACAAATCTGTATTTGCCTCCGACAGTTTCTCTTTCAACAAAAATATAGGCCTACAGCTGCCATTCGACGTATAGTCAATACATAGCCTTACAGTGTAAATTGTAGGCAAACTGAGAGCAGTTCTGAAGGGCCTTTAATACATGTAGTCTTACAAATAGGTCAGGAGTACACGAGTGAGAGCAATGTTGTGAATGAGGGCGTTTTCTGAATAACAGTTGCAGTTTTCTTACTTATGCTCTGACATGTTAAACTTTGAAGTATATGAAAGGTTTATATTGAGCCTGTGTTACGATATGAAACTTACCGGTTATTGTTTATCGGTTATTTCCCTAAAATTTGGCTTTTGTTTAAATGTCTATACGCTCAGTATGGCCACTTTTATCTCGACGAATAAAAAGTAAGTAACATTTTTTTCTTAAATTTTTCTTATATCTGTTATTTTATCCCTCGGTTACCGTTTCTAGGGTGGCTTTGACTTTAATGCTACGCGCGCTGGAAGTTTCAAAATAAAAGGATGAAAACAAGCAATTTTACCGTAAGTTGAAAAGAAAACAAAAAGAAAAAACAATAAGGAGTCGATTGAAGCAATAACTTTTTGCAAAGTTATACGTTACAATATACTTACAAAGGTATATCAGACATCTACTTCAACCTTGAATAAAAGAACAACAAACACATGCAACTACGCATTTATCAACCAGAATATCTGACAAACGCTTATACATACCTTCTATTTATATATTAATCTCGCCAGCCAGCGATGGCGGCCCATCGTAAACATTTAATTGGTGATAAAGGCGAATAATTGGCCGGCTATCGATCGATCGCTAATGAAACTGAATTACTGTGTTACTGCCTAACGATCTGTGCGATATCTCTTATCTTATTAACCGGGCATGTGTAACCTAGTCTTCCATTAGAAGCTGGCTGATTTTGCGTCGATTTGAATTAAGAAAAAGAATAGTGTCAAAAAATGGACATAAATCCTCCTTAAAAAAAATGGTTTTATGCTGGCTGGTTTTGTCAGTTTTAAATAAAGAATCTCAAATCTAAAGCGGGCTCCTTCCCTAATTCTGTGTAGGATAGCATATTTGAAGAAAAAGTAATCTGTAGTTTGTTTGTTCATTGCTTATTGGATAGCTTAACAGAAAAGTTTAAAACGGAAAGAATATAGTACATTACTGTCGCGACCTGCAATAGGGGCATTGATGGACGGACGTGAAAATGTGGGCCGAGAGGCACGTACGTGAGTCCATCAATGCCTGGTTGCGACCAAGGTTTGTATAGTGCTTTTCTCAAAAAATGCGCGGAAATTCAAACTAAGTAAATTAATTATAAATTCCGGAATCAATGACGAACAAGGATAATTTTTTACGCGCCAATATGATCATTTGTTTCTCCTTTATAGCCTTAACAGCCTTAACAGCTCTATTTGCAAGCCAAATCGTTTAAATAAAATCTTTGATAAGTTAACTCCTTGGTTGCCATGTGTCGATGTAAAAGTTCGTTCCATTTTTAAATTACAGGACAGATATTAGTTTTTCATAATAACATTGGCCGCTTACTCGCGTGTATTTGACCAGTACAGCATTTTCGATTTATCTCGAACATGGTTCTCAAAATAATGGTTGAATTTCCTAGCATGTTTGAGAAAAATGTTTTTAGCTTAGGAAAGATTCGAGCTCTGGCAGAATTAAGACTTTACTTTTCATATCCAAGTAATTTTGACATGGTCATGGCAACTCAATAAATGTACTGTTAATTTACAAACAAATCATTATTGGTCATACATAGAAAGCTTGGTCACAAACAACACAGTACTGTTGTTCCATTCAGGAAAACACTATCGAAACTGATATAACGGTAATAGACATGTCACCAACAAATTTAAAGCCGCTTGAAAATGTGGGTGGCTAATACAAAAAGCGCTTTAACTGCTGCCGTTAACATTCTAATGGAGTAGCTCCACATTATAAATAGGTTAAGTATTTTTGATAATAAGAGGTTATATCGTTATAAATGCTTATTAAGGCTCCGTAGGGCAAAGTCACGTCAATTAGTCGTAATCTTACTTCGTGACTTGTGACTTATGAGTGGCCGATCTTCAAGCGTGGCCATTGCTGCCGATTTGTATCAAAGAAATCGGGCCACAACACAATAAATATGATCACGACATTTAGTTAATCGTTGGTATAGTTTAATGGCGTAGATTTGTCATCGTGCGGCGACCTTGTGGTAATGTGTGCGTAAATGAAACGAATTAAATATCAGATTGTTGGATCTGAAGGCCATCTTTTTGTAAGAGACATTGTAAGCAGTAAGATTCTTATTTTCTCCGATACGAATTTCTCTGACTAGAAATCATTAGCGGAGTTCCAATAGGCAGGGGCAGTCGTCCTGCGTTACAATTAGATATTGTGTATCTTTGTCAAACACTAAACCTAATTCTTTTCTCTAAGAGAGAGATAGATAGATAGATAGATAGAATATTCTTTATTATGTACACCATAAAAATTGCGGAAATAAATTTATAATTTTTACATAGGGTGGCACAATGGGCGGTCTTAGCGCCAAAAGCGACCTTTTACAGATAACCTTTGGATAGATATAATATTGTAAGCAAAGCTGTCTCTATTTCCTGTAAATATTTTTCTTCCTGTGTGTCTACTCGGGTACCATATACGAGCATAGCTTATGCTGAAGCGAGCGGTATAACAAGTCAGCATGTTTGGTAACCGAGTCCCTATATTATGTAAGTATCGCCAAACGTGCAGAATCCTTTACTCATTAGGATGAGTAAAGGATTCTGCTCGTTTGGCGACGATTGACTGATGTGTAATATGTAGCAAATAAAATCTTGCTTCATAATGTATATTAATTTATTTAAGTATATAGCATCAAACCCATAACAAATATGATCACGACCGCGACATTTTACGTCATATACTTGTCACCGCTGACCTTGTATACCTACCGTGTTTGAGTGAATAAAAATAATTAAATACCTTGGCTTCGGACCTGCATGTGTGAGTGAAACCTTATATGAAACGTATGTAGATTTAGTTGCAATCATGTAGAGTATTATGTCGGGAAATTATGCCTGTTCAACAATAAAAACGGATGGTTTAATTTCTCTTTATTTGCTGTAATCTTGCGTTCTTGTGTTTATTTTTATGTGTTAGTTTGTTGGCTGTAGGTTTGTGAGTAGGTATGTGTTGTACGTGGCAGTCGAGCTCGCTAGAAGCCTTGCTACTTGACTGTTTAATCTTTTTACGACACGACTTTAACTAATGTCATGTAGTTCGTGTCAGCACGAGAGAAGAATAGTGATGTAAAGCATGATTGAGTGGTTCCCGACGTAGAAAACCTCCACCTTTTTCCAGTCATAAGTGTCATGAAGGGCACTACTAGGATGATTATTTCAAAAAAATATTTCATTGTATGTTAAGCTTTTATAAAACACTAGTTTCCGACAGTGGTTTCGCCTGCGTGATATATCTTTATAAATTACTAGCTGCGTCCCGCGTTTTCACCCACATAAGTCTCGATCCCGTGCGAATGTTGGGATATAAAGTACTCTATGTCCTAATCCAGGTCATGGTCTACCTATGTTCCAAATTTCATCCAAATCCGTTCAGCCGTTTTAGCGTGAAAGCGTAACAAACAAACAAACTCACTTTTACATTTATAATATTAGTAACGATTTTAGTATAAAATTATAAATATTGTAAATTATAGCCTATGTTACTCAGTGATAATAATTGTAGCATTATACTGGTGAAAGAAATTTTAAAATCATTGCTGTTTTTTTTTTTGTATGTTTTAGTTACTCAAAAACTACTGGACCGATTTAAAAAATTCTCGATATTTTAAAATTTGTCTTCGAAATCTTTTCTCTTTATCATAATATTAGTGTAGACAAGCGCCTCGCCCCTGCTTCACACGGTTTTTACAAATTGACAGAACATTGAGATTTCATTATTATATGTAGGCCAAATGGATTAAATAATGGTGAAAAACGCATCCATATCTGTTTCGTAGTTAGAAGAACAACGTTGTCACACAGACAGACATGCAAAGCAATTTTAATTAATCAAATCCCACTAATTTCTTCACGCAGTTTGCTTTCTTTTATCAGAGAAAGAAATCCATATATACAAAAACAAAAGACAGACAAATTACCGCCCTCGTTACCATAAACTATATCTTACTTTTTTCTAGTGTTTAGCGCAACCATAAAGTAGTCACGGGCGAGTCGGGGAGGCGGTAATTAACTTTCAATTTGCACACATCAGCGTACAAACAAAGAAAGTAGCCATCTTGATATGACCTATTTGCATAGAGGGCTGGGCCCTTCTTGAAATAACAATTTTGATGTAATTTAGATGTTAGATCACTAATTAGGTTAGAGTATATTGAGCGGTTGAAAGAATTTTTGACAAGATTTTTTGAACGACATGGTTCTCAATTCGGCTACTCTCATGTACAAAGTAGTAATAATACCACATGTGGAATACATATACAACATCTCAAGTTAGGTATTGTTTGAATATTTATTTAATAAAAAAGCTTATGTTACTAACTTGTATGAAGGTTATACAAACTCCTCATTAAAAAGTCTATGGAAACTACCTGACCATTGTGGTAAACTTAAACTTTTTCTCGAAAATACATAACAGAAGTATGTTTTTTTTTGTGCCACGGAAATTCCTGACAAAATACAAACAATTATGGTTTCATCACGTGTTTTATAAAGCTTCTTAAAGCCGTAGTCATTACCTCATTACTATAAAAATAACTAGCAAGGCTGAGTGCTAGATTTTGCGATAATATCCTCAAGTTTCTTCAACCACTTTTTTACATCGCTCGACTTAATAAACCTCCGTACATTATTAGGTACGAGTTGACAATTCAAAGTATAGCCGTGTTTATCAGTGTGTGCCGTACCTTAGCTTTCGTGAGAGAATTCGTTGGATTTCAACGTTGCCGAGTGGAAATGACTGCTTGTTTATGGAGCACTACGAGTGCTTTTTTTCGATAATAGCTTTTACTGACAGCTTTGCTTGAAACGTACAATTGATTCTTTTACAAGTGCTAGATATTTTATCAAAGATACAGGGTGAGGTTTTTGATAAAAACCGGCAAAGTGCGAGTCGGACTCGCACAAGATGGGTTCCGTGCCACCGTATAATAATTAGCAACAGACGCCGAAAAAAAAACGTTTCTTCTATGAGGAGCTCCTATAATTTTAAAATGTATTTATTATATTAGGTCCCCCACCTATGAAATCAGCGTTTTGTATGGAGAATTTTAAAGAAGTTGTATTTTTCATACTAACATTTTCTTAATTTATATAACAACCATGAACACGAATGTTTTAAAACTTTTATGCACTAATGTTTAAAAACTAAGTTAACGTAATATGCCACTTAGATTAAGCCACAAAAATAAGTTTTGGCTAAGTTAAAACAAATAGTGGTCATTTCTGCTAACAAAATGAGGAGTCATTTTTAAGGTATTTTTTATGTTTATAAAACTATAAGTAATAAGGTTTTTTTACTATTGGTAGTTGTCTATGATGGTCATTATTCGATATAATACCAAGCAATTGATGAATATTTTAAATCATAGAAGTGACGAGGTTCTCTATTTGTGAGAAAAAGAACGCCAATTTCGTAGATTCAACCCAATATTACATATAATTTTAATTTTTATTATTTGTTGTTATAGCGGCAATAGAAATAAACAATCAGTAAAAATTCCAACTGGCAAGGTACCTATTACGGTTCATGAGATACAGCCAGTGACAGAGAGACGGACACCAGAGGCTTAGTAATAGGGTTCCGTTCGACTTTACCATTTTGCGTTGTAATTCTATAATCATTTTGAATACCTAAACATACCTACGTAGATCGATTGATGAGTTAAGTTATCATATCATTATGATATGTTTGAGTCAAATTGCAATTATCATGTATTTGTTAAGTGCTAATCTGATTGTACTAATCACTTTAGTACCTACTAAAAGATAGGTGTATCAGTATTTTTTATATGTTTGAGGATGAGTTCTGTTTTTCTAGGATTTACCGTCGGACGTAAGAATGGTTTTCTGTGTTACGTTCGTTGGTTTGATTGGTTAACGGATAGTTAATACGAGTGTGGAGAAAAATAATAGTTGTTAAAATTCTTTCTTTCTTTTCGTGTGGTTAATAGTGACTAACCTGGTGTCAGAGTTTTTATGCCGCCCCCATGGCCTCAGACTTGGTTTCACATACCGTCGAGAAATATCTCTCTGGCATGCCGGTTTTCTCACGATGATGAAAATAGACAGATAGACAAAAGGGTGACAGACAATTTAATGGAATAGTTCATTGCGTCGTTTGAGGTCTTATTCAAAAATATCTACAGAATATCTTATTATCTAAACACATTATAAATTAAAGTCGCTTTTCGTGTTTTTCTGTGTGACCGCGTTGTTCTTTTAAATCACGCAACTGATATTGATGAAGTTTTCACCATCGTTTAGTAAATTTATTCCGGATGTTTATGTCTATAATACGATAATATTAAAGTTACATATAACTAAGAAGTTCAATGTTTTATCAAGTCGTAAAATCCGTGCGAAGCAGGGGTACCTAGTATTTTATATACAGAATATATTATATTAATCTCCCTATTTAACGAAATATCCTACAATAACACCAAAACTAAATATCTACGGACTAGATATTCACTTGCCAAAGTTCGCATGTCTGCAGCAGGAAGGCCGTGATCCACTTACCGTCGTATCGGATAGGGAAGTCCGTTCTACTCACCCCTATCGTACGGAACGGATTACTGTAATCTTACTGATAGACTCGCTTTTATTGGGGAGCAATGGGGCTTTGCTGTCAAAATTGGTAAGGGATTGGTTTATGGGTTAATTTAAAAGAAAAGAGACTCAGGTCGACTTTGAACCAAGGTTTCATATACAAGAATTAAAAATACTAATTTGTGAGCCGTTCAGAAAATATTGCTAAATTTACTTCTGCATCGAGCTTTTTACTCGATTATCCTCCTTTCTAGAGATGATTAACAAAAACATTTAATTCTTAGGTATAAAAATATTCTAATACTTAGGTATTAAATACATATTTTGATATCGTCATCATGGTGATGATAGTACATTAGTTGATGAATCAAATCAGAAAGCAACGAAGGTTTTTAGCACTAAATCATTGTTACAGTTTTTATAAAAGGTTATAGGTAGGCACTTCAATGCTGCTCGCTCGTATAGTCATAATCAAATCTAAGTCAAGCCATAAAAACCTAGGCGAAGTCATTAATAAGCGGCGGAGCCGGTCACGCATGTCGCGGACTCCGGCGCGTATCTACCAACGAACACATTTTCTTCATTAACTTGTCCGCCTCCCGAGTTTTTTCTACGCCGCAGTAAAGCTCTTTTCATATTAGAATATTCGCGTGTGTGCGGGCGTAAATCACTGGATTGTCACTGCGGTGGACTTATAATTTTATTGTCGGACGACGGCGACACGACAGCGCGCCCGTCACGCGACGACGCCCGAACGCCTTCGCTCACACGACAACACACGGATCCCGGTTTTATTGTCCCCGCTCTAATTATGGAGTTATTTAGAATTAGATCTCACCTGAGATTAGCGTCTAGACTTACACCTGACCAATCAGAATCACTCTTTCGTGAGAGATTAATTATAATTGGACGCAATATAAAGTGGATGATTAAAATATTTTGATAGCTCGAGCACTCGCTGGTCGCTTTACACAAAAATGTTGCCGATTCGAAACGTTAGTTCGTGCTTATGGAGATATCGCGTGAATGAATTAACAAGGTCCATTATAGATGGGCAGTTATAAGGAATCATAACTTTATGTTTAAGTTCTTGAACTCGACACTTTTATAGTTTGTCCTTTAAATTCTAACCTGTTAATTATGTGCATGGTAATATGAAGCAATTATGAATGCTTTCCTTTAGATGTGTGCTTAGTTCCGAAGCCTACAAACTTGAAATGACTGTTCTGTTTAAGACATGTATTTTATAATATGCTTATGTTAGTGGAAATAAAATAGGAAACTTAAAATTATTTTTATTTGACCAGTCACGAAAAACAAAGATTTTTAACCCAAACAACAACATGTCAAGCAAAATGACAATATTAATTTCCTCCGACTACTTAAAACGACAACCCACTTCGACAACCACGTAACCGTCCACTGAAAAGTAGGTTGTCCATTGAGCCCCGCCTACCTCCACGCTGCCATTATGCGACAGGATGTCGACCAGACCTATAATAGGTGTCATTATTGTGTCGTTCAGAAATTGCTTCACTATCGGAGGAGTTATCAGGCGCTTTATAGGTCCAGATTACATGGTATGTACTTTTTTACAGGCCGCATATAAGTGAGCTTAGTAGGCCGCGTGGCCGCGTACCACCCATCGCTTATTGTTCATTACGGTTTTTAATTGGGTGTGGCTTAGCTGTACAGTATGAGTTTGTAATGATGTTTAATACAGTTTACATTTTATTAAGCGGCCCATTTGAAGGCTTGGTTATCGTTGTTTTCTTTTGTGTTTCAAGGAACTAAATGTAAATAGTTATGACAATAGGTTTTTTTTTTTGGTTTAAATACTTCTTTGTCCAACGAAAATACTAAGCGGTAACTAAGGTGAAGAAGGCCCCACCGATGGTTTTACTACAGACAACTCAGAAATTCTTAAACAATTGATAATAAGTAAAACAACGACGTGTAAAAATGTCAAATTATTTTCAGGATCTTCCCAATGAATAGCGCAGGGGCTTACCCCTGAATGATCACCACTTTTGAGAAATGGATTGTTCTAAGAATGGATGATTGTATTAATTTAATTATTTATTTCTCCAATAGAAGCCACACAATATCGTAGGTACACGTTAACAAGGACTAGTGTGCGAAAATAATGAATGAAAACCCAACTACATTCAATTTTAATTTAATTTCGCCTGAACCTGTTATCTTCCAGTAATTCCACAGACAAATAACAGTCATAAGCGGCTATTCGCGTTAATATATTCACCGTTTGTGGCACTCGTATCCTAACCATGATAATGAGTGTGGCTATGAATAAGTGGCCGCTAATACTGGCGGATATCCTCGCGAGCCATTCCTGGCATACCACATGAAGTGTCATGCGAGCTCAAAAGTTTCTGAATTCTTTTGTTTTTGTGGTTTTGGGCTGTCTGAAGTGAGGGTTTTGAAGGAAAGTGTTGGAAGAATTAAATAAACTAACCAAAGCATTTTTTAGCTACATGCGAGAATGGTAATGGCTGAATGGAGAATTATTGGCTAATGAACAATCCTAGTGATTTGTTTGTTTTTGGTATAAAGGGTGAACATAATTATCTAAGAAGGGTCACGGGTGAGTTACTTTGAAATTATGTTACACTAAAATTGTGTGATGAAAATGAACGAAAGATAATAAATTAAGCGACTCATGAAACAGGTCGAGTAGCACTTGGATGAAGTTCATACAAAAAAAGTAAGTGAGATAAGACAAATCCTTTATCTATACAATAAGATGGATAAATAGGTAAAAAAGAACCCAAATTGTAATAAAAACCAAAGGTGGATAATAAATGTCTTGTTTTCTTAAAGAAGTCAAGGGTTTGCGTTCTTAGATAGACATTGGACTCACGCGCGTCGTGACTCAGCGTCAGCTCATTTTCATAATTTCCATAACAAAAATGTAGGTCGTTGACCTCGCCGGGTGACATTTTTGTAACCGTGTTTATGATTTAAAAAATATAAGAATTATCATGGACCGGTGGGCTTTTTGGTGAAAAATGGACTAATTAGTGCTGACCATGGTTGGTAGATAAAGTGTTAAGATTAACGTAATGTGTATTGAGTAAAATGTAGAGTTTTCATGGTTCAGTAAAATATGTTTCACTAATTAGTTCCCATAGATATGGGTAAACATTAGTTCCAAGAATTGAAATGGAAATAATATAAAAGTGCTTTTTCGAAATTGAATTGGATAAGTAGGTAAATACCTACTTTTAAACTGCTAGCATTTAATTAAATCAGAGATTTACTGTATTTTATTATTTATTTACTTAATCATAATCATTTATTAATTTGCGAATATGGGTACAAAAGAAAAGGTCTTATACAAACAATAGTGTCCATTAGTCATATCCTACCTTAAGGCATGCACATTAAGAAATACACAGGTATCTATGAAACTAGAATTTATTTATAAAAATAAATTATTTAAAATATCTTATGGAGTAACATTATATAAGTTTGTCCTGTAAATATTCAGTGTCAGAGTAATAACCTTTTTTTAGTAACAGTACTTATTTAGGTATGTACCTACTTTTGACATAAAATGTATTAATTGAAACTTGAATGAAATCATGAATGAATAAAATATAAACCCGCATTACGCACTCACGATGAAAGTAGCAAAATTATACAAAATTAACTTCTGCCAGTGGCTTCAACCGCGTGATATTTTGATAAATTAAAGCCAAAAATTTCTTACCAGTGATAATATAACATTCTACTGCGCGCTTAACATGACCACAATAGAAACGGGTTTTGTCGACGAAAGAATAGACAAAATGACAGATAAACAATCACATTCTGTCATTTTGTCTATTCTTCCGTAGACAAAACCCGTTTCTATGGTTGTCACGCTACGGGTGCTGGGGAAAGAATTTTCAAAATCAGTCCAGTATTTTTTGAGTTTATTCATTACAAACAATAAAATACAAATATTTTCTCTTTGTAATTTTAGTGTAAATAAGTTATTGTACAGAATATGACTACACTTAATATTTTGTAGATAAGATTAGTTTATCGGTAAATAAATCTCACAGTACGATGACTATGTTTTATTAGAATAGCCACTTAACGCCAATCGTGAACTGTGAGTTGTGATTATATAAACATTCCTAGATCTACTGTTGTTACTAGAAGCGGCAAGCGAGTGGCGCTACATTAAACTAAGCGCGTGGTTTATATAAGAGGTACTGTATCTATACGTCACACATTAATCTCTGTTTAATTCATAATATTATAAGATTTTTATCTAAGATAAACAAGTCTTTCTTCAATAACTGACGGGGAAACCCGAGTACTTACTTAAACTCATATCTTCTGAAAATACTAAAAATAACGTATGTACTAGATCGCACCTACAACTTCGTGCCAATCATTTCTTAAGTTTTTTTTTTTTTTATTTTTTTTTATTAATTTACAAAGGATTTTGTAAATGTAAATTCTTTACTGCCATAATTGTGTAGGTTTGTTATACATTAAAGAAAGTTCCTGAAGTAAGTTTGCACACCTGTTTAGGTAGGATATGGTTAAAGAACTTTTGTTGCATATATCACCTCAGGTACCCTTAATCAGGCAAATAAATGGTTTGATTTGATTGATTAAATAAATACCAAAAACCAAATACCCGAACTTTTTCACAACTCCCTGTACAACACCACATCATAACGAATTTTATGTCATTTCCAGTCATCATAATTAATGTGTTGCGCCATTAGTTCATTTTAGGGGTAGATGATGTATCCAGATTGAGGGGTCAAGTGTCCCCCAGGGGGTGAGATATCCATAAAAGGGGGGTAATTTTGACCGCGCAGTCAGATCGAATATTGCGATAATGACCGCCAAGGGGAATAAGACAGGGTTTTATATGAAATTCTTAAGTCCTTAATTGACTTAAAGATAGGTATCACGCTATGGATATTAAGTAATATTGACTTTTAATTATTTTGTTTGTGGTGCTTTGGTTGTTGTTATTTGAGTTGTGATTGTTGTAATGGGAGCTTTCGATTTATTTATTTACTTGAATAATTTTTTTTTTGTTTTGTAAGCTTACTGAAGTATAAAAATTACCAGCACGCTTAGCATGACCACAATAGATACGGGTTTTGTCGACGCAAGAATAGACCAAATGACAGATAAACAATCACAATCTGTCATTTGGTCTATTCTACCGTCGACAAACCCGTAGAAAACCCGTTTCTATGGTTGTCATGCTACGTGTGCTGGATGACATTGGGAGGGGTTTGGGGTCCAGCAGTGGGGCATTAAAAAAAAGGTTTTTTTGTAGTTTTGAGTTTGTTTTAGGAGGAACTTAGGAAGTTGTGATAATGTGTATTAAAAGAACGCTGCTCCCACGTATTTTGTAGCGAAAATGCAACTTCAAAATGCTTGATCAAGAATGACTACAAACCGGACGTAGGTATCGCTATACGCATGTTTTATGTTCAAAATTGCATTAATGAAAAACAGCCAACAAAGACTTTTTATGACAGCGTAATTATGAAAAAATTAAAACCAAATGAAGCAATGAAACCTCTCACATACCCACACAGATATTAAACAAACATTTCCACAAAGGCCGTTTGAATAAAATTAATATTCACCGTCAGCGCAATAAAATTTCCCGGAATAAGCAACACGACTCAAAGGCCGACCATCGCAGGTTTTCTGCGAAACCCGACTAACAAGTACTTATCACTTTCATGTCGAAAACTTACATAATACTTAACATCAGCAGATTTCCTTCTGAGAAATGTTCTATGAAACTTATGCTCGTAACTACGACAAACCCTATGATATGAGTGCGCAGTTCGCACCCCTTACAAGAAACTAACACGTAACACAAGTATTGGCTACAAGAGGGTAGTTTTTATAACGTCCACCAGATGGCGCATGTCATTTACTGCAGCCCTACACCAACCAACTTCCTTTGACCTCCCACATTTCAAACTACCGCTCCTAAAAATGGTGGGTTTATAGGCATTTTGGGAGGAAGGGTAGGCTCAGATAGACTGGTGATCTACTAGGAGGTTAGGAGTCAAAAGGATCAGTTACGGTATAACATCAATTTCTGCAGTTATTGATAGAGGGACATAACAATATCATAATTCAAGTTTTCCGGATAGATATGATTTATTGTAGGTAATAGGTAAGATTGGTCACGTTTTGATTGGTGACAATAGCAATATCAATATACTCGTATAATATGAAAAATACAAAAATAAATAGTTAGGGCTTGGAATAGGAAAACCGTACTTTTCCAATACTGTCTTACGAGGTCTTCTTTTGAATCTAAATCAGGAGCAAAATATGGTTTTCATAGTCTTGAACGGAGTCACCTTTCGCTGATAGATAGACAGTGTTTAAGACATCTGACAAGATTATATGAAATGCATAATGATGGTGATAAATATAATAGCAACCAAGACTAAAGTCACCATTCTCGCAAATTGATATAGTTACTGCTGTCTACGACTTATTTTCTACGATCAAGAATCTATCAACGGGCAACAGTAAGTAGGAGATTTATTCGGACGAATATATTTGAAGGAAATCCAGTCCATTTGAAGTTCCGTATCTAATTGAGTATGCCAGTAGACTTGGATCACGCTATCCTTAACAATTTGTACTAATGATACCACAATCTAACAACGAAGGATTTTGAATTCTCAAATACCAATTTCAGTTGAGGAGGTATTACTTATAAGGATTTTTAGTAATATCATTAGGCCTATCTCATTCGCTCTAGCAGAGTCTAGATTTTTTAGGCAAATAGTAATAGTGATCTTAATTATTAATGAACAGGAAAATGTAAAAAAAAAAAAAAAAAAATACCCCTTTGTCGGCATGATTAATATGTATACATATGCCAAATTACAGCTTTCTAGTACTAACCATCTCTGTGCTAAGCCGCGGACAGACAGACGGACAGACAAACAGACGGACAGACGGACATGGCGAAACTATAAGGGTTCCTTGTTTACTACGGAACCCTAATAAACATATCATTAAAGATTATCTTGGCGAGTTTGAAAATCACACGTTTCATGTTAGAATTTATACGATCTTACCAGAATCTAACAAATCTATTGGAACATTCTAGAAGTTTCAAAGGTTTCTTGAAGAAACATTTATTTTCCCAAGTGCTTATATCATATGTCGCATTATAATGACGAGCGACGCAATATGTAAATAGTGAGTAGAAAGGAGATGGCTATGGGACATGAAGTAATAATGCCTCACTATGCGAAAATCATCACTTAAAATCACCATTTTACTAATGACTTTTCGCATTGAGGTTTATTAAGTGCGAGTTGTGCGAAGTCTTCCGTATTGAATTTATTATTTTATGTGAGATTTTGTTGTTTGGTGATTTTGGTGATTATTGTCTTTTTCTCGTGTCGACAATAGTGATTTGGTAGAAGGGTTGGAATGGGTTGGACAGCTAGGTTGGTACAGGGGCTCACTGTGAAGGTGGATTGATCTTTAAAGGCACCTCGAAGTCGAATTACAAGAACGTCTTCTTCTTTTCGTGTGGTTAGTGACTAACCTTGTGTCAGAGTATTAAAGCCGCCCATGGGCCTCTAACTTGGCTTCAGATGCCGTCGAGAAATATCTCTCAGGCATACCGGTTTTGCTGGGGTTGCGGGTTTGTCCGAAAGGTATATCGCCGCCCCGGCACACAGGTAACGGAAGGAACACGGGTGGGTTTTAGTCAGTAAAAGTCTGACACACCCTCTCACTCTGATGATTTCCCGTACTGAAAAAAAAATTAAATAAATTAAGGCATACCGGTTTCGTCACGATGCTTTCCTTCCCCGTTTATAATGCAAGTGATAATTATACAATAGTGCGTATTGTATAATTATCACTTGCATGAATCTGAAAAGTCAGAGGTGCGTGCCTTGGGTTCGAACTCGAGACCTTTGACTATCACTGACTGCTGCTATTAAAAAAAACTCGGCATTGGTATCATTTTAAAGACTTTTTTATTTGCATACAGAACACAAACAGTTCACTTATTATATGAAATATACAAATAAATCATGCAGTTATACAAATATAAATTCAGGCCGTCATCCCACGGGGGTCGGCAGAGCAGACATTAAGGAAACACCACGTACTCCTTACATACTTCTTTTGGTTCCTTTACGGTCATACATCTGGTCCTACACGCAAGTCTGTTGCGAGTACTACACACGTCTGTTGCGAGTACTACACACGTCTGTTGCGAGTACTACACACGTCTGTTGCGAGTACTACGCACGTCTGTTGCGAGTACTACGCACCTAACCTTTCTGAAGAACATCACCAATTAGGTCACTATAATATTATGTCCTCCGAGGGCGTCCCCTTTCCACTCACATCTGCCTTGTAAATACCTTTTGTTAGTTTTGTTATAAGGTTACATAATGACTTCGCGAGTCGATAAAAGGAAAACGGAGGTTTTTCTCTTGTCCTCAGAGCAGGCAGGATATTTATATGACTGTTTAGAAAAAGTACCTAGTTTCGTTAACTTGATCATTCATGAATGAATAATAAAGAAACTTCCCTCCCAATTTTTAACCACCGAGAGAGTCCTTTGTTTTTACAAAAATGTACTTTTACAGCGTGGGTTTAAACTCGCAATAACAATGAAAACTCGCCCAAAGAAATGGGGGTCACTAACAACAAATAATAAACAACATCTCTTATATCACGGAGAGATTTTTTTCAACTTCTCCAATTTAGCCGCTTCGAGATTACATAAACAATTGCGGGCTGTGCTGTAATGGTGGCTTAACGGCTGGACGAGGCGGGGGTTAATTAAACAATAAATAGTCGTATAACCCCCCGTTCCCCGCCCGCCGACCTAACGATTATTATATTCAAAAGTCGCAGCTTTGAATTCGCATCACTCTCTGGTAATGTGTCAACGCGAGCCAAGGGCACCTATTCTCTAAGTCGACTTTCTAAGGTTTCGAACGGTCGTGACATTTTCCTGTGACATAATATTGGACACGTTTAAATGTATGATTCCGAACAACACTGCACGCGACAGTGTTGCCGCAGCAGTGCAGCCTCGTCACTACTGGTCCCCATACATTTTCTATACGTTTTTAAGAGATAACATTCCGAGCACGACAGAAATTTGTCGCAGTGATATCGTGTAGCATTGTTCGGAATCATACCTTAAAGACCCTGCTGGGGTTGCGGGTTTGTCCGAAAGGGATATCGCGGCCCCGGTACACAGGCAACGGAAGGAACATGGGTGGGTTTTAGTCAGTAAAAGTCTGACACACCCTCTCGCTCTGCCCAGAGCGGGAGGGTGTGACTAAGTAAACCACACAAAAATTATAATGAAAGAGCCCTTCTACTATATAACTAGCCTATTATTGTCTCTTCTCATACAGAGAAGGCCTTGTGCCTTCTCATTGATCACCACGCTTGCTTAAGACGGGTTGGCAGTTTTACACTTCTTTTAACTATAAGTCAGGTTCCTTACGATGTTTTCTTTCACCGCCCACTACTACAAAAACCCGTTCAAAACTAACGCACGACACCGTATCACTCACAGAACGACTGACTCCAGAATAGGTACCCGCCAGTCATTACGAGTCGCTCGTTAACGTTCTCTAATTGCATCGGGTTAATATAGACTTTGTTAAATAAAATCTCTCATCTACCCCACCACCTCTACCCCTGTTCGGCGCCTTTTTTCGTTATTTAGCGCGCTGCAGATGCCCTTAATGACGCGTTTTGAAACTTACGATGACACTTGGCGTCGCTCCGGCCCAAGTCCGCCTCGGATGTTAATTGCACAAGGAATTAAAGAATTTCCGTTCTTCCTGTGAATTAATGGGTCGGCCTATGTGAAGGGGAAGTAAATGTTGTGATTTTATTTACGAATGGGAGGTGTTCTGTGGTTTGTGTTATGTCATTAGGAGTATGTGACTGTGTGGTTGGTTTGATTCCCTTGACTCGAAGGCAGACAGAAATGCTTGAATTATGTAAGATCTTGTATATATTTTTTGGTTATATTGTTGTGTGTTTCCCGTAAAAGTTTTGCATTTCTATGTTATCATTTAAATGTCAGTTCCTTCCACGTGTTGCGGTGTTTAGTTTTTTTACTATTTCTTATGAGAGATCATAAAGTATGTCTATTTTAATTCTAATTAGAAACAATGTGTATAACAATTTTACAACTGTGAATTTAATAAAATATTTGACATCTTACGCGTAGGTACTAAATAAGTGAAAGCCTAATAATCACCATCTTAAATTCCTTCTAATTAAATTTTCCTTCGGAGATCTTCCCCCAGTTTTTAACTTAACTGTCCAAGTTAGACCATAAACATTGAGAATATATTTCGTAATATTTAATAAAGTTTATATTATAATTACCGATGAGTTGAAGATTCGTTGGGAGTCGTGGTATGAGTGTAGTTCAGAAGTGCGCGCCACGTGGTGAGAACATTACGCTCGGCAATTCGCGCACGATTTAAATTATCCTACTCAGTTATCGAGGGAGTGACGATGTAGACTTGAGTATAAGTAGAAATGACGCGGGCTACTTACATTGTTGTGTGTTTGCACTGGTTTCGTGGTGTTCGGATGATTTATTCCGGTAAGACGTCATATGAATGGGACGACGTTTGTTTCTCAAATTGTTGCATTTTCGAGAGTTGGTTTTATTTGTTTACAATGCATTTGCTCGAAAAGAGCGTTTTCAAAGCAGTTTATTTTTGAGGCCGTCGTCAGCCCGTCTCGTCTCAGAGATTTTATTATTTCAGAATGATGATGATGACGATGGCGATGATTATGACAATGGTCAAAATCAAAAAGTCAAAGCCAAAGCCAAAGTCAAAGTCGAAGTCGAAGTCGAGGTCGAGGTCGAAGTCAAAATCAAAGTCAAAAGTCAAAGTCATGAATTTTGTTTTTATCATTTATTATACGTCGTGGTATGTTAGATGTTACACATCGCAGGCGACTGCCCAATGCATAGTAAAACGTTGTATGATACACGTGCGTAAGATGATTTCTGACTCGTGTCGACTTATACACTCGCTCGCTTCGCTCGCTCGTGAATAAAATTGCCACTACCACCTACCTTCCGCACTTATAGCATAAATAACTATTAAACGTGCAGCTTGGCAGTAATTCTACGTGTTTCATCTTCTAGCCGTTTCATAACTTATTTTTCGTTGGCTTTAAGTGTAACTAGACGCAGCTCTATCAAAGTTTTCACAGATTAAAAAAAACATAAATTCGGTAAAACAGCATAAACAATGGAAAAACAAATAAACAATATTCTAGTTCGAAAGTAAAAAAACAAACCAATACAAAAGCTTCCAATTCGAAATTCAAATTCAGTCTACCGTTCAATAAGTCTATAGTCAAGACGTTCAGCAAGACGGGCGTCAGTAAGGAGCGGATGACGACGTGATTGGCGCTGCTTAATTAATCCAAGGGCTCCCTAATTAATAACAATAATTCGCCAAGTTGTCGCAGATGACGTCACTAACCAACAATCAACACTCGACAGTCTTCATTCGAATAAAGTTTAATTGTTTTGGATAATTGGAACAATGGAAGTCTGCGAAACTGGAACAACCGGCTTGGATGAAATAATATTATTTGTCGTGACAAAATGTTATGTCAGACTCTGTTTATTGTTTTAAACTTGACTATGAATCTGGTTGAGTCTTTTTGTTTATTTCAGTTTCCATGGTAGTTGAGTTCTGAATGAGTTTTGAATAAGAAGACATACTCGTTCTTTTCCACATTGCTAGGAAACAGAAACTGTACTTCGATGCCGTTTATAAGGCCGTGTCTTAATAGAAAGCCATTGCCGCGCGAATACGTGATCATATCGTTCATATGTATTTTTTTGTTCGGTGAACCTGAACGCGTGGTTACGCCGACAGAGGGCGTCTTCCGGTTTTCCTGTACAACATTGCTTTATTTTAGGACACGGGGTAAGTCTTCGTGTTATTTCCACAAGCTGTATTTTGTTTTTATTTTTTTCTAGCCTACCTATCTTCTGTTTTGATTATATTCGATTTAGTTTTTAGAGTTCCGTAACCAAATGGCAAAAATGTCCGTCATGTCCGTCTGATGGGATGACACACAGTCATTTTAATCGAAGACTATTAGTGCTACATCCATGACAATTGGAAAGAAGAAAGTGTATTCTGTGCCCCACTAAACAATGGTGTAGTGAAATGACGAAAAAATAATTAGTGGTGGCGCTTCCCAAGCACCGGATAACCGGATGAAAAAAAAACCAATGCAGAAAAGTGTGTTTATACTGAAAATTTAATAGGTGACGATGTTTCTAAGTGACTTTTGTATTTAAGTCAATAGTTTGTGAGCTACATATAGGATGTTTTCGGTTACGACTGCAGATTTATCTGAGTTTTTTATAGTTTCTTTGAGAAATACAAACTTATTTTGACTGTCGATAAAATTAATATTGTGCAAGCGTAAAGATTCATCCCGACAACGGAACCATTTGCTGTGCGTTTCCGAAACGCTCTTGTCCGGTTTTTTATATCTTAATAAAAGTGTACATGAATCACATGACATTCTTGCATCTGCCTTTTGGACTGCAGAGTACCTATCCAGCTGATATCCGTTATAAGCTTATTACAGAGCTATTATTAGATATATCCTATTTATTTATTTATTTGCTAATATGTAAAACATGCACCCTGTAAGGGCACTGCAAATGTTTCACATCACATGATTAAATTACATAATATATGATTCTAATTAAGTATTACAATACATTACATTTTAATAATAAAAATAATAAAAAAATACTACATTTTATTTCAAATCAATCAATAAACACATCAACAATTAATAAACTTATCAGTGACTATCTCCTCGTTTGTCTTTTAGATCATTAGCAAAATCCTATTTTGATGGTGATAATGGGTATGGATAATGACACACGGCAATATATCAAGCTTTACGTTTGCAGTATAAGCTGATCTCGCATTGTATAGGATTTCCGTACAATGAGAGGTCAGCTTATACGGGAAAATATATAGCTTGATGTGTAGCCGTGTGTACCTAATTATACCTACGAAAACTATTTTAAGCCTTAAATGAAGACCATATTAGTGATAAAAAGTTTTATTGGGTAAGTGTCGGGACACAGATATGAATTATTATTGCTGCGTAGTAATAAGTTCCTGTTTTTATAACATAATTATGCAACTGATATAAAACCATTGAATATCATAATTATTCGTCATCAAACGGCACGGAGTGGTTTTATCGGGCTTCTGAGCTGAATAGATAATTGTTAAGTATTGGCTATTGAAAACCTTGGTCGATGAAAACCGTCCGGTGTACTAACTGGTCCAACCGATCCTCCCAGACTGTAAGAAAAATATACCTAGATGAATTGAGAACCAGAAGAGATTAGGTCGGTTAGGGAAAAAGAAAAATTGTTTATTCTGCACAAATAAAACGCTCATTAATACACGCCAAAAGCCCATTAAACGAAAGGAAAGAAAAGAAAAAAATATATGTCTAAGTCTGAACATCAAACATTAGAATCTGACATCACCTTTTTTTTTTTTTTTATCCCGCCGGAGCTCTGTCCGCTGTGCCGTGATTTCTCGCGGCAGCGGAGTTACACCCCGGCGTTTCGCCTCCTCGCGCAACTCCCACATGTGCGCGAGGACTTTCGCCTCCAGATCCCATGGCGGTAGTCCGGCAAGGAGGCTCGCCGCCTCACGGGAGACCGTGCGGTATCCCCGGAAATCTGACATCACCTGATTTAGACATTTTCTTTTCTTTTTTTTTTGCTGCCCTTGTACTTAACTTTCAGTACTGCTAAGTACGTGAACATTCGTGCATTCGTGTATTTGAAAAGTAGTGGTGGTCCAGTGGAAACGGCCGCGCCTTATGAGTTGTGTAGGTCGTAGATTCGAACCCAGGCATGGCACTTTACTTTGAAAGAAAGAAAGAAAAATGCGTTTATTGGCATTACAAAAAAAATACACCTTAAAACTATAAAACCAGAAAATAAATTATTATAATGCCAAAAGGGCCTCAGCTCAGCATAATGTCAGATTTCAACACAAAGTGAACCACCTGACGCTGATTTTCAGCTGCAACCCACTAGTGCCATACGCTAGAATAATAAACATAGGGAAGTGTCTGTCCGTTATAATAAATAATTTAAATTAATAGTATAAAAAATAAAATAAAATAAAACTCATAAACGATAAAATAAAATATCGTGACATACATGTGTGTGTGCGTTGTGTTGTGATTAAATGGGAAACCAAATTAAACACTCAATATCTGTGTATATCCTACATAAAATAATAAATCCATTATCTACGTAGAAAGTCCCTTCAATGCAAAGACGTGTAACTGCGTTGTTCTTCTAAACTACGAAACGGAGGTTGATGCGGTTTTTATTATCATTTAGAGTAGGCCTTAAAATAATAATAATTGAAAAATAAAAAATTAATTAAAAAACTAAAATAAAAGGGGAAAATTAATAAAATTGATAAAATTGGTGAATATTACAAAAAAAAATATTAACAAAAAAAAAAAAATTTCACTGCTCTCAAAACGGTGAAGGAAAACATCGTGAGGAAACCGGCATGTCCTAGAACCAAAAGACATGTGACATCCACCAACCCGCACTGGGCCGCGTGGTGGATTACGGCCCACTCCCTCTAACAGAGAGGAGGCCTGTATCCCAGCAGTGGGAATATTATAGGCTGATAATGCTATTAGAACATGCGAATAAGGCTGCCTGTCCATTGAAGCGGAGCGTGGCAGCGGAGTGGAGCGGAGTAGCGGACAGTGTCTGTCCATTGATGCGGAGCGAGGTAGTGGAGTAGAGTTATGGACTGTGTGGGGCGAGGTAGCGGAGTGGTGTTGCGGACTGTGCGGAGCTAGACCGAGTTCACGCGACGAGTAATAATTCCCCGCTCCGGTTCCCCGCTCCACTTCTCCGCTCCGGTTCCCCGCTCCACTTCTCCGCTCCGCTACCCGGTTTTGTATGAATTTTTAAACTAGTTCGCAAATCCCTGTCCACTGAAGCGGAGCGGAGGTTTTATGCAATTCCATTGGTTAATATTGGCGCACCGCCGCTCCGTTCCTCTCCTCTCCGCTCCAGTGGACAGGCAGCCTTATGCACCTGTGTTGTATTTCTCCTTGTACATCGTCAAGCAGGATATGGCGACGTGTCATGAATATAAAAATCTGTCAGATTATTACACGAACAGTAAAACAACGTCAATACTAAACGATATTCGATTATAGCTGTAAAATAATCGATTTATTCCACTTTGTGAATACACCTTAATAATAATAATAGCACAGAACACAGTTACGTTAAGACTTATTTAGGTTTACATTCAAATATGAAAAAGGAACAAGGTGACAAGCGACGTTAAGAAGCCTTACAGACGAACATCTTCCCAGCGTTACGTCTCAATTATGGTAACAAAGGTGGCACTTGTCTCAAGTAAATTGCGTGATACCTGTCAAGTGACCGAGGGCGTAGATCAAACGTTCCTTTGTTTTATCTCCGTGTGACAGGGCGCCACCTAGCGGGCTTCGCGGCTCTTTGTACCACTTGGAAATGTGTAGGTGACACTTTTTTGGTTATTTGTCCCGGTTATTTCCATCGTATTGTGAACAAAAACGTTCTGTTTCTTTGTGATGTTTTAGACATGTTTTGGTAGCTGTAGATGTTTGGTTTTATTTGGTTATTGACAATGGAACGGGAATCATCAAAGAGCTTCTAAGGTTTTGAATTATGTATTCTGAATGTTTTGATACTTTGTGTTTTTTTTTTTGGTACCATTTAGGTTATGTTTTATGAAAAAGAAATGAATGATTCAAATATTTACCAATGAGTTACCTATTTACCTAACTACCTCCATTTTTAGAGGGTTCCGTACCTCAAAAAGAAAAAAAACAGAACCCTTATAGGATCACGTTGTTGTCCGTCCGTCAGTCTGTCAAAACCCTTTTTCTCAGGAACGGGTGGAGGTATTAAGTTGAAATTAATATCAAATACGTAGGTCATTAGTCCCTTGGAGCTCTAAAAAATCAACGTTTTAAATTAACGCAATAAAAATACGGCGTTTATTTGTAGTTTTATAACACAAAAAAAAAGAAGCGAATTGCCTGTGTCGTTAATCGATGTATGGGAGAAAATGTTTTTCAACTACAATGTTAATTTGTTTTTGGGATAAATTCATCCCTACTACGGAACCCTTCATTGTGCGAGGTCCGACACGCACTTAGTCGGTATTTTGCTTATACTTCAACCACTGTCCAATACCCTGAACATTAACCGCTAATTTAAAACAAATTTAACGACACCAAATATATTTCTAAACACGTTCCTCCAATATAATCACCAAATTACTAAACCAAATGTAAAACTAACTCACTCATAACGTCTCATCACTCAAAATAATAGTAACGCTGTCGAAATGTGTTTAAATCCAGCAAAACATTATGAAGTGGGCAAGTCCTAACAGATCATGAGCCAATGTCGTAAAGTCGAGAGTTTACGAGACTTTACGATCGACGTGACGGCCGCGACGAAAACGCACGAACGATGACGGATCGTGTGTCTCCGGCTTTATGGTGCAAAAAAAGTGTTTTGAGATCTGTCCTTATATTGAGTTTCGGCTGAAGTGGACCACCTATGTTGTGTTGATATCAGTACTGACTTGTTAAGAAATTGTATGATTAGTTACGTAATGATAAGAGTTGGTTTTTAAGTGTGAAAATATTGATTATTTATGTTGATAATATTTAACCACAGTTGCAGAGATTTTGTTTCACAGAACTGGGAACTAACATAACATAAACAGTAGGTATTACGTAATTTGTGCCATATCTATTTTTCCAGTCTTTAGTAGATTAAAGTGTTTTTTGCCTCTAAAATTGTGTGGCACAAGCTCTGCCAATCATACGCCTAAAACCTAATTACCAAATTGGCAGGACAACACTTTTCGCATCACAAGATTTTAATGGGATTGCGTAGTATTGTTGTGAACGTGTCTATTTCGAGGAATGAATATCGAATATACAGATTTGGAATGTTTATACGGTTTTAGCCATAAACAAAAAGTTTGACAAGTCGCGCATCCCCACCCGCCCGCGTGGTCAATGCTACTAAGCAAATATTCCCGGGTATGGCTTCTGTTCCACTTACACAACACACCATATTATTCTCGAGACGGTAAAAAATTTCAGCCGGTAAATGGAAACCACACAATCAAAAATTATAATGGTCCAGAAAAACGTAGTTTTAATGGCATTAAGATTCTGGTGCGATGCGACTCTAGTAGAACAATTTTTATAAAAACTCTATGGAAGTTGTTCTACGAGAGTCGCGTCGCGCCTGTATAAAAATCCATGATAATGATGATGAACCCCTCTTTACCATTGGCTTTATAATCATAAATCATGAAAGCGAATAAAAAACCGTAACAAAAAAAAAAACACATCTATAAAACAATAAAAATGACAAATTATCGTTACAAAAAAGGAACGTTAACACCTCCTCTGCAGTAGTAATGGGGTCATTTCAGATAATGGTTAGAGGCCATTTATTTCATATCTGTATTTGCTCATTCGCGCCCTAGCGGGACATGTGTAACTCAATAATTTCATTGTGCCCCGGATTTGGTCCACAATTGCGTGAAATATACCGCTGGGTGCTGCACCCTAAACCGGGACGAGACATATGCTGCGGAACCCCACACATAAACTATCTGATCTACGTTTCGTTACGCTGCTCAAAATTATACTCCGCGGATCTTAGCAAGTATTCTGGAATATGCTTGTAGATATGATGCGTAATGAATCAGAAATATTTTGTTCTGAATTTATCATGTCATGATGAATGATCATGATTAGTCTACATAATTGTTATCGGCACGATTTGTTGTTATTTGTGATCGATTCATGTTATAGGCACTTTAATATTTCATCAGTAGCGTATTAGCAAATTTTGGTCTTGTAGGTGTCCTGTGACTTTTTATATTTCCATCATCAGGTTTTCCCTGTATCGTATAGAATTTACAATTATACTAGCTGCGTCCAGCGGTTTCACCTGCATAAGTCTCGATCCCGTGAGAATATCGAGATAAAAGGTATTCTATGTCTTTCTCCAGGTCATGGTCTACCCATGTGCCAAATTTCATCCAAATGTGTTCAGCCGTTTTAGCGTGAAAGTGTAATAAACAAACAAACTCACTTTAGCATCTATAAAATTAGTTGATGAAAAACTTAACCCTATTTGCCGTTTGCCGAAGCCAGCGGAAGGTGGCATCTTATGCCACCACCGCAGCTGCCGTGGCCAAACTAGGTCCGTCAGGGCAGACCAGGGGTGGGGCTGCTACACAGGCAGCGAGGGCCCCGGCCAAGGCGGTGGGGGCCCCGGCCTCGGCCCTGGCAGCGGGAGCTCCACCCCAGGTGGCGAAACGGCCGCCTCTGCCTCCTAAATCTCCCCAGGCTGACGCCGAGTGGCAAATAGCCGGGGAGAAGAAGAAGGCGGGCAAGGCCAAAAGGGCGGCCAAAAAGAAGGCGAGGCGGCAGCGGCGCAAGGAGCAAAGCGTCGCGGCTAGGCTCCGCGCCCCGAAGTCCGCAGCTGTAGTGATAACACTACAGCCGGAAGCGGAGAAGAAGGGCGTGTCCTACCGCGACGTGCTCTCCAAGATTGGGGCGGCGGTGGACCTTAATGAGATAGGTGCCGCTCAGGGCATCCGGGTAAGGGTCACCGCGACTGGGGCCCGGATGCTGGAGCTCCCCGGAGCGGCCAGTGGCCCGGCCGCTGACGCCCTAGCTGAAAAGCTTAGGGCGTCCTTAAATGCGGACGAGGCCCGAGTGTCCAGGCCCACGAAGTGCGTAGAAATGCGCATCTCGGGCCTGGACGACTCAGTGGCGGAGGAACAGGTGGTGGCCGCTGTCGTCAGGACTGGGGGGTGCTCTGCCGAGCAGGTTAGGGCAGGCACCATCCGTCCTGGCTTCACGGGGATGCGAGCCGTAACAGTGAGCTGCCCCGTGTCGGCGGCCAGGAAAATCGCCGGGGAGGGCCAAAGGTTATTGGTGGGCTGGGTATCCGCGCAGGTCAAACTGCTCGAACCCAAACCTCTGAGGTGCTTCCGCTGCCATGTGGGCAACCACGTGGGAGCTAAATGCACCTCGGAGGTGGACCGCAGCGATCACTGCTATCGCTGTGGTCAGCCCGGTCACAAGGCCGGCTCTTGCGAAGCCACGCCGCACTGCGCCGTATGTGCGGCGGCTGGCAAGCCGGCCGAGCACCGGATTGGGAGCAAGGCCTGCGTCCAACCCGCCAAAGGCAAAGCCAGGGGCAAGCCCTCCGCCACCGCTGTCACCGCCGCGGCCGCCGCTACCGCTACTACTGCCACCGCCGCTGCCGCTTCCACCGTCGTCGCCACCACCGCCGTTGACGCCGTGGCAGGGCCCTCACGCGGGGCTCGGGGGGGGGCTAAAATGGACTGCTAATAGGTCCATTACGCCTCCTCCAGGCGAACATCAACCACTGTGCCGCAGCTCAGGATCTGTTGCTCCAGAGCATGGCGCAGTGGTCGATTAACATCGCCGTGGTCGCTGAGCCGTACTTTGTCCCGCCCAGGGATGACTGGGTGGAGGACCTGAGCGGCTCAGTGACCATAATTTCGTCGGCCGCCGCCGGTACCCCGTCCCTCGAGGCCGTCAAGAGGGGACCGGGTTGCGTGGCAGCACGGTTCGGGGAGATTGTCGTGGTAGGAGCGTACTTCTCCCCGAACCGAACTCTCGCCGAGTTCCACAACTCCCTTGGGGAGTTGAGAGTCGTCGTCGTCGGGTACCATCCCCTCCCCGTGATCGTCCTCGGGGACTTCAATGCCAAGAACGTGGCTTGGGGTTCCCGGTTAACGGACACACGGGGCAGGATGGTGGAGGACTGGGCTCTGGAGTCGGGCCTGGTCGTCCTAAACCGGGGTTCTGTCCCCACGTGCGTGCGGATGCGGGGCGAGTCAGTGGTGGACATTTCGTTCGCCAGCCCCGCTCTGTCGCCGCGTGTCATTGACTGGCGCGTCATGGAGGGGGTGGAGACCTATTCCGATCACCGGTACATCCGGTTTGACGTCTCCGCCCAGACCTCGGGCACGCCGGTCAGACAGACCCCGAGTGGTCCGCGGTGGGCGCTGAAGCAGCTGGACCGGGAGCTCCTCCTGGAAGCCTCGATCGTGCAGGCCTGGGTGTCATCACCGGACAGGCCTGCCGACATAAACGACGAGGCGGAGTGGTTCCGGGAGGCCATGTCCGAAATTTGTGACGTGGCAATGCCCCGGGTCCAGCCCGGACGTGCTCAGCGCCAGGTGTACTGGTGGTCGCGTGAGCTGACCGCTTTACGCGCGGCGTGCGTTGCTGCGCGCCACCTGTACGCCAGGCACCGCAGGCTCCGTATCCGCCCGCCGGATACGGAAGCCATTGAGGCGGAGCTGTACGCAGGATACAGAGCGGCGAAGACCGCCCTCCAAGCGGGGATCGAGCGGGCCAGAGGACTGGCCCGCGAGGAGTCGCTGGAGACTCTGAACAGAGATCCGTGGGGACGCCCATACAAATGGGTGAGAGATAAACTCCGCCCATGGGCTCCCCCGCTGACGCAGAGTCTCCGGCCCCAGCTCGTGGAGGACGTGGTGAGCGCTCTGTTCCCCTCGCGAGGGGAACATACTCCCCCGCCCATGGCTCCGCCTCCTGCGGTGCCCGATGCGGACCACACCAGGGACGACGACGACGATACTCCGGAGGTGACCGAGGTAGATCTGAGAGTGGCGGTACGTAGGCTGAGTGCCAAAAATACCGCCCCAGGACCCGACGGCTTACCTGGAAAAGCCTGGGTTCTGGCCTTAGAGGCTCTCGGGCCTCGACTTCGGGGGCTCCTAAGCGCATGCTTGGAGAGGGGCCAGTTCCCACTTCGTTGGAAGACGGGGAAACTGGTCCTCATCAAGAAGCCGGGGCGCCCGGCGGACTCTCCGTCCGCTTACCGGCCCATCGTGCTGCTCGATGAGGTGGGCAAGCTCTTTGAAAGAGTAATTGCAGACCGCCTTGTCGGGCAGCTGGTGCGAGTGGGGCCGGATTTGGCGGAGAGCCAGTATGGTTTCCGCAAGGGGCGCTCTACGGTGGATGCCATCATGCGCGTTCGAGCCCTCACGACGGGGGATGCTGTTGCCCGGGGTGGGGTGGTCTTGGCGGTGTCTCTTGACATCGCCAATGCCTTCAATACCCTGCCCTGGAGTTGCATTAGGGAGGCACTCCGGTATCACCGGATGCCGACCTACCTCTGTCGAGTGGTCGAGGCCTATTTGACGGACAGGGCCGTCATCTACCCCGGTCACCACGGAGAGTGGAACCGGCGAGAGATGTCGTGCGGTGTCCCACAGGGATCGGTCCTGGGGCCGCATCTATGGGACATCGGCTACGACTGGGTGCTGCGCGCCGACCTCCCTAGCGGCGTCAGCGTGGTTTGCTACGCTGACGACACGCTGGTCCTGGTGCAGGGGAGGTCGCATGAGGCGGCGGCCGACCTAGCGACACGTTGGGTTGCGACAATCGTCGAAAGGATCCGGCAACTGGGACTCGAGGTGGCCTTGCACAAGTCCGAGGCCATGTGTTTCTATGGTCCTCGGAACGCGCCACTGTCGGGTTCCCAGATTACGGCGGGAGGGGTTCACATCGGTGTCGAGTCGACGATGAAGTACCTGGGACTCGTCCTCGACAGCCGGTGGAACTTCGTGGAGCACTTCCGACGTTTGGCTCCCAAACTGGATAGGGCTGGGGCTGCTTTTAAGCGGCTCCTGCCCAACCTGGGGGGTCCAAACGCCTCCTGCCGGAGGCTTTACGCGGGGGTCGTGCGGTCCATGGCCCTTTACGGGGCACCGGTGTGGGCGCGTTCATTGAGGCTGCGACCGGCCCGGCGGTTGAACGCGTCCCAAAGGGTCATGGCCATCAGGCTGGTCCGGGGATACCGCACGGTCTCCCGTGAGGCGGCGAGCCTCCTTGCCGGACTACCGCCATGGGATCTGGAGGCGAAAGTCCTCGCGCACATGTGGGAGTTGCGCGAGGAGGCGAAACGCCGGGGTGTAACTCCGCTGCCGCGAGAAATCACGGCACAGCGGACAGAGCTCCGGCGGGATCTCATGGCGGCATGGAGTGTACGATTGTCGCAACCCAGCGCTGGGCACGCCACAATTGCGGCGATAAGTCCCCTCTTTGAGGAGTGGCTTGAGAGGCGCCATGGCGTCCTCACCTTCCGCCTGACGCAGGTCCTCACCGGACACGGTTGTTTCGGGAGGTTCCTGTTCCGCGTAAGGCGGGAGGAAACGCCCGGGTGTCACCACTGTGTGGATCGCCTGGAGGACACGGTGGAGCATACGGTGGAGGTCTGCCCGGCTTGGGCGGAGCACCGCCGTGTCCTCACGGAGGCGATCGGCGGCGACGATCTCTCGCGTCCGGCCCTGGTTCAGGCCATGGTTCGGAGCGAGAGTGCATGGGAGGCCGTCACCTCCTTCTGCGAAGCAGTTATGCTCGCGAAGGAGGAGGCGGAGCGCGCGAGGGAGATGCAAGCTGCACGCCCTCGCGGCCCTAGTCGCCGCAGGAGACGCCCCGGGCGTCGGGAGTCCAGAGCCGACTTCCGGCCACCGTAGGCGCGGGCTTGCGGACGGTGAGCAATGGGCAGCTCGCCCAGGACCAGGCCCGTGTCGACGGCGCGTTGTGTTCCACGCGCGCCTCAAAGAGATGTCAGCACCAACCGACGGGGTCGAAAGACCAATGCCTGCTGGGGTTGCGGGTTTGTCCGAAAGGGATAACGCGGCCCCGGCACACAGGCAACGGAAGGAACACGGGTGGGTTTTAGTCAGTAAAAGTCTGACACACCCTCTCGCTCTGCCCAGAGCGGGAGAAGTCATTTGATGATTTCCCACCCTCAAAAAAAAAAAAAAAAAAAACCCTATTTGCCGTAGGTATGCTTTATTTTTACTCAAATATTAGTCAAACAACGATTGCGAGAAAATTCCTCATTCTGAATCTAAACTCTGTGTGATTTTTTTAACCCCTTTGCTGCTGGGTCAATCTAAATCAAGAGTTCTTTGCCTAGATACGCAGTAGTTATTCAATAATCTTTTCAGCATCGTCATAATGTATTCGTAGCCAATCCCCAATATTATGATATCGCTTTAAATTCGTCAATGCTTCGCTAATTTGGTTTGCGCAATGGGGGAGTGATGCCGACTGATGCCGACAAATCCCCGTGTCCGAACGGCGGCGCGCAGATGAAAAAATATGACATCTCTATAATAGAGGATAATGTTCCCGCCGCGAGTTAATGTTAGCTTGATTAGTTATTATTTTATTTCTGTTTATTTCTTTTTCGAATATCTTGTGTTATGCATGTTTTATAAAATGAAATAAGACTTAAAACATGTTATGAAGAAATTATTATTGGGCCAATTAATTTAATGTGGTGATTTATGAAATATTTTCTTCAATCGAACTGCGGCGGGTTCCGCGACAAGAGACGGATCCGTACAATCTTCATGAATGAAGCGTTCCGCGTCCCGCGCGTGTTACGCCCCAGTGTGAGACTAACTTAATTTGATAAAAAGTAAATTATCAGCGAATAATATTTGAGTGGCTTAGCGATACCATCAATAATACTGTCATGACACTGAATGATTAGTTTTGTCCGAGATTATGACTGTTCCTAAGATAACAATTCCATGATTTGGGTATTTGTCAGCAAGATTATGTAATTGAACCCACCCAGTCTGCAAGTATCTTGACGCGGCGTTGCATCTAAACAAATGCGTACTTATTTAAACAAAGAAAAACTGAAAACAGTGGCTGTTACGTCCTCAGATAACCTAAATAGATTACAAAAAAAAAACAATTAATTTACCAAATGGATGTAAAACTCAAATCCTCTCCATTATTATGTCAGCATCATTACTCGGGAGTTGGGACGTCTCATCTCCCCAAATCGACAATATCTGTAGAGGCGCGTGGCAAGTAATCCCTTAACCCTCCGCCCACTGCGTCGCGTGAGAAGTGAATTAAATCGCCGCGGGGTCCGATCGACCACTTAACGGATCGTGTTCGTGTCTTAGGATTGATAGTGCGCCGCGGAGGGTTGTTGAAAGTTAATTCGTGTTTGGTGTCACTGCAGTCGCTTTATTACGTGTTAGAGGAAATGCAGTTTTCTTATGAACTTTCTGATCAGTGGGGGAGAACAGAAAATTGTGGCGGTGAGCTGTTATTAATTGTATGTGTTTCTGTTGGTTTTTTATATTGTTCACGTTTTTATAGTGTAGAGAAAGTGGTAACCTTAAGGATCTTGGTTGTTGAAAAGCATGGCAAAGATACAAAAAGATACAAAGTTGGCAAAGCGGGAAAACAATGCAGGTCAAATGATCACTCATTTAAAATCAAATCAGGATCAGGATCATTTCTTGATTTTAAATTCGTAGATGTACACTTTGTAAGTAACATGGCATACTAAGGTTAACATATAAAATATGAAAAATATTAAGGTATTAAACAATAGACACAACTTTACTAATTGATCAATAACAACGAAATAACCCCAAACCATGGAAAATTCCTGACAAAATTATGACATAATCAATTTAAGACATTGTCAAAACTTTATTAATCTTTATTAGTACATCGGGCATGAACAAAAGTGATAAATGCTCGGAAGTTATTGTTCTAAATAATCCTTTCAGTTTACAAAGACGACCCTCTGTCAGGCGGCGTTGTATTAACCCTTAAATGGCGTTGTGCGGGGGTCGCGACACGCGGACTGTCACATTCACAATATAGCTTCATAGTTTATTATAATATTTTCGTTCAATATTGCCCTCATTTCCCCTCAGTAGCTTTACACGTTACACACTACTGAATTTATATAGCGGTCAGTTTTTATATGGTTTCGTTTTAAAAGGAAGAGATTTATTTTATTAAAAAAAATTAAAACTCTATTGATCTCTGAAGCCTTTATTATAATACCTCAACGCTAGTTTGTCTATACTATACATTACAGTACAGCCAGATTAGACTAAGTTGTGCTTAAATGTTTAAAGTTTATAAACACATTATAAATTTTCTTTGAAAACATAAGAACCAATGATATTATAAGGTCCTATTACAACTAAGAAATTAGATTTGAAGTAAAGTATGACATTATTAAATGTACAAACTCACCCCGTGCGAATAGTCGCGCCCTTGTACGATCCGCGATGACAATAAATCATGTAATTTGGTGACGAAATACGAATTCCGCATCCTGGGCCGTATTACTGCCATGGGTGGATTTGTACTGTTCAAATGACAGCAACATGCGGTTATTACTAGAATTACAAGAATATGCCAATTTATATCCCGAAACATATTACATTTGGGGAGTTTACTCATATGATCAACTGTAAATCTCCTTGCTTAAGGGGGAAAATGGATTTGTCGTATTCAGGAAAGGGCTGCACGCAAATCTACTTGAATATTCTGTTTAAATTCACATTTAACAAACATTCCGTGGAAACTAGCGTTTGTGTTTACACATCAAGATTTCCTTCAGTAGTTTCTAGTGTAGCTATATCAGTACATAGGTAGTGGAAGTCATAACAGTGTATATGTAAGTCGATCGATGTGGCTGGAATGGGTACATACAAGGCGGAACAATAGGCCAAGGCGTCGACACAATGGACAATGCCCGTACCTTCGATACGATAAATACACTCATCTGACGTCTGTCTGTGTGCGTGTCGATATGTGTTTTATATTGCATAACGTGTGTTTGTTTGGTTTCTATTAACAATACTGCTGAACTTATGTCTAACTTTAATGTTACAGAACATTCCTTTACAAGTTCTAATACAAAAGCTTCGTATTGCTTTGCTAAGTTCTCTAGAACGTCGTGTTCTAAAATGTATTGTCAACGGGTGAGTGCGCATCGCGTTTATTTTCGGTAATTCATAAAATTATATTGGCTCACAGATGTCCGTAACGCTAAAGCTCGTATTATTGAAGGCGTGGTTCTGGTAGATAAGTAGATTTGTGACAGTACGGTAACGACACACATAAATTTGTTCGGGCAAACACCGTTACGCGGCTTAGCTTCCTGGCAAACAAGGGCGCCGGGTCCGAATGATACCACCGCGCGTTTGAGGGTTACTCTTTATTAGCTCCGAATATGCCGCTAATATTGCTAAATAAATATCATAAAAATATTATTGGCTCTAATTTTAGGGACTGCTGTTTCTAATACGAAATTGTCGTGTTGTATTCATGATAAAAGCAGAGTTCAGTTTTTAATACTATTTTCCTTATTTTAAGCTATCAATTCCAGACATTTCAAAATAAATCTCATTAAATAAAACCCAAAAATACTGTTTTAAGTTCTCTGACCCTTCAAAAAATGACCTTAGTACATCTGACACCATACAGGAAGACTATCGTTGCATAGCGCGTGCGCCGACCGGTGTTCGATCACAATGCAGCGGAAGACGCCGCCCTCCGCAGATGGCGCTCCTACCAACTTGAAACTGGATCAAACTGGTTTCTAATAAACGCGGTATTATTGACCCCAGATTTGAGGGCTGTTATTATTCAAAATCTTGAGATGCCACGTGTCTTTACAGACCAGCTTTTTTAGGGTTAATTATTATGTTTAAGTCATTGTGTCGCTGCATATTTTGGGTTGGAATTATTTTTGCAGAATATTCATGAATATGAAATTGGAGCTTTATCATGCAATGTTTCCATGTTGGTGAGAATATTTGAAACATTAAAGAAACGTATGATTTACTTCGTTATAGTTTTATCGCTCTGTGCATTTTTGTCACAGAACAGATAAAAGAGGTTTTTGTCATGTTTTGTAAACGATATAACCCATTTTCTTTATCCTTTTGCCATAATTGATAAAATGGTTATATCGTTTTCAAAACCTGACAAAAACACACGGTCGATGGTCGTAAAGATGAAGAATTCATTGTTATCAATTTCAGGGTATTAGTAACCATAGTTCTGTACTTTTTATAGTACAAAAATGATCATTGAACATTCACCACAGCTTCATTTGCACCATACCTCATTCACCCATTCCAAATTCGGAAGCTGACATCCGACAGTTGCGCTAAGGCACGCGACACACTGGCAACAAGCACACAGACACACAAAGATAAGAACACGCGCCAATTCGAGTGGCGTAATGAATGTGCCCTAAAATAAACCGCCGTTCAATGCGAACATCTTGTGTTACACGACTTTGTATGGAGAGGAAGTGGGAGGCAGCTGGCTGACTTCTTTTCTTCAATTCGTAATGATGGTTTGTAGACGGTAGTGCTGCGCCTTTGTTCCGTCTCCTGTCGCGTGCCTCCGTGTATTATTTGACTAAGTAGGTGGAAAGGTGTTCGTGTAATGTACCGTTGAACGTCTCAAGATGTTTTGATTTGATAGCGGGGGTTGATGCCGAAGCCGCGTAATTATGACTATTATTAATACGCATGTTACAAAGACTCGTATGTTCTCGCGACATCCTTAGTCGAGTTGCAAAATACAAATGGCTGTCGATTGGAACGCAGATTAAACGGAATCTTGTTAGAATGGGAGATGATATCAGTACAGGTGCCAATGATAACGATAATATTCAGTGATAAAAACAATACAATGGTGATAACAATAGTAATTATGGTGACGTAACAGAATCCGCAAACACCTGGGCAGATTTTGCTCTGATTTAAATCTTGAAGGACAACTATGCACTCATAGTTGAATCTGAAAACCCATTTCTTTACCCTTCTTGGGCTAGCAGAACCATTCAAAGTTGGATAGAAAAATAATTATTTCTGCGTGCTTTATGATACCTAGCTGACTGGCGGTTTTTGAAATTTTATAATAAGACAAGCTATTGTTACTTTTGTGCCGAAACAGACAGAGAGAAGGTGGAAACAACAGTCTTTTGATTTGCTTGGAATTTGTTATAGAAATATTGATCCGAATATACTTAGTGAGGATTTCACAAAAGAAACAAAACGCGATCAGCACTTGTAAACCGCGTTCAAGAGCTGTCAGTGTCAGTATTCCATTACAATTTTGAAAGTGACAGCTCTTGAACGCGGTCACGATGTGCTGAACGCGTTCAGTTTCGGTCACTGCTCTTCATTACCTGATGACCCCTCTTACAAAAAAGAAGAGGGGAGACGGGTCGTGTTATGCAGAGTACTGACTGTACTCTGTAAAGAGTGTACAGAGTACAGTCAGTGTACTGCTCTCTCTGTGCTTGTACTCTTCTTCAGTTGTGGAGTCTATCCAACAAGTGAACTTTTGCTAAAGACATGCCTATCTAAAGCCGATATTACGTACTCATTGAAACTAACTGCAGCATGAAAATAATATTTTTATTACAGCACGTAGTCCTAATTTTTGAATTACAACATATTGATTTAAAAAGTAAGGCAGTGTGCACATTGGAAGCCAAGAAGTTTTGCCTATCGTAAATAAAGTCCTTCCACTATTATTTAACTCTGACAGCAACCCACCAGCAACCTTATTGTAATGATAATAAAGATCGCTTTGATTTTGACAGTGATGCAAAATCAGAGGTAAATTAACAGTGACAAGAACTGTTGAAAAATTTCGTCATGTGCCAAGATTTTTTTTTTGTCAGTTATTGTTTAAAATTTTGAATTTAGGATTGTTTTGTTGCGAGGGTTCGCACTATAATAAAATTGTTTTCATATCTGCCTAAATGTCATTCTTGACTCAGGCCGAGGCACCATCACTGAAGCTTTGACGCGGCGCTAGTTAGTGTCTATGTCATTGCATAACATTGCATTAAAAAAAAATGTAGTTCCTCAATTTTGCGCGGGCCTTCTTCCGTGGCGCGCGCCCTTTTTCTTTTTTTTTTTTTTTTCAGGGTTGGAAATCATCAAATGACTTCTCCCGCTCTGGGCAGAGCGAGAGGGTGTGTCAGACTTTTACTGACTAAAACCCACCCGTGTTCCTTCCGTTGCCTGTGTGCCGGGGCCGCGATATCCCTTTCGGACAAACCCGCAACCCCAGCAGGCATTGGTCTTTCGACCCCGTCGGTTGGTGCTGACATCTCTTTGAGGCGCGCGTGGAACACAACGCGGCGTCAACACGGGCCTGGTCCTTATCGGACGGCGAGCTGGTGGCGCGCGCCCTGAGGGGCAATTCCCGTAATTTTTAAGAACGTTTGCATTCGCAATGTGTCAAAAATACAAGCATTTAACCAATATTTTTGACAAGTTTGACGGATTGCGACTAAGACTGCGGTAGCCGCCACATAGCGTCCGCAATTAATCGGCGAATGTCGACACTGAAACGTTATATGAGTAAGGTTCTCTACAGAGCGTTTTTGACACCGTAAAGTGTTATATATATAATATTTATTCAAAAAATTACACGGTACAAAAACTAGTACCTACAGTTTTGCATAAATAACATCGTAAAATCAAACCCCAGTGTCATCATTTTCATGGCAGCAATCACTGCGGCCGTTATGTGGCGGCCACCGCTCTTCTAGGAAACCGTAGCTTAAGCCAAAGCACGTGCTTAGCAACGTTAATCATACTCGACCTCAGTCTGTGCACAGCCTAAGTGCAAAATAATAAAAATGGTAACCAATATTAAGATAAGCAGTTTATCTTAGTTTTAAGTACATTGATATGCTTAAGATATGGAGTTAAGATTAGGATAAGATGGTGGTTTGTCTGTCATTTCGGTAGGATTTGTTTTTTCAATTCACAAATGATAGTGACGAGTACTTCATGTCAATGAAGTACTCGGCTTCGCTGTGACTAAAATAAGTTCATTGAATCACCATTGAGTTGTAGATATACGTAGGTACAGGAACCAAGTTATTCTAACTTAACAGACAGGTGTTCATAGCTGCACACCTGTCTGTTAAGTTAGAAAGCACTAGGAAGTGGTGAAGGACGGGCGTTTTGGGGGATTGTCTTATATTATGTTAAAAACTGCTGATTCACAGCCTAGTTTGAATAAATGACTTTTGATGTGGATTTTATTGAGTTGCCAATATGATATGCAAGTGGGGCGGAGGGTGGGCCGCTTTTTGTGATTGTTTTTTTTAATCGACCTTGTATTTTTTGTTAGGGTTCCGTAGTAAACAAGGAACCCTTATAGTTTTGCCATGTCCGTCTGTCTGTCTGTCCGTCTGTCTGTCCGCGGGTTAGCTCAGAGACGGTTAGTACTAGAAAGCTGTAATTTGGCATATGTATACATATTAATCAAGTCGACAAAGTGGTAAAATAAAATCAAGAAAAAATTTTTTTTTAGGGTACCTCCCCTAGACGTAAAGTAGGGATGTTTGTTTTTTCTCGTCTACCCCATGTTGTGTGGTATCGTTAGAAAGGTCGTTCAAAAATATTGTGAGTTTGTCGAAACCATTTTTAGATTCATGAATCCGTTTGCGAAATATTAAGCTTTTAACTGATTTTTTTTGTTAGAGTCAAGTGTCCCCCCCCCCTGGCCAGCTAAATGGTTGTACTTGGATTTGTGAAAAAATTCACAGCAGTAGTATATATAACTCAAATATCTTATGTCATGTACCTACAATCTATGCAAATAAATAAACTTTACTTTACTTTTACTTTACTTTAACGAAATTAAAAGGAAAACTATGAGAGCTAAGTGGGCTCTACAGGTTAACGAGTAATAATCAACTAACTTAAATTTGCGGTTTGAAAGACATGATATCCCATTCATTACGTATGGGAGAACATGTTTTTCAACTATAATGTTAAGTTGGTTCTTGGGATAAATTCATCCCAACTACGGAACCCTTCATTGTACGTGGTCCGACACGCACTTGGCCGGTTTTTTAAATGTAGCGTTACCGTGTAACAGTTGAGTATTACAGGCACTGCACTTGGAACGATTTTACATTGTTTTATCTCTTTTTAGCTAGGTGTAGGTCAATTCTTAGTTCTACGATCACCTAGAATCGTAGTAAAACAACTGTGCAATAAAATCAGTACTATCAGTATATGGAAAATTTTATCACTTTATATCATGTCGTGTGTCGTCGACGTCATTAGACAGATGATCAATGTGGGTATGTAGGATAAGATTAAACGATATTTTATTATTTATTTCTACATTATATACATACGTGTCAACTTGTTTAAGTATATTTCGTTGTAAACGAAATCTATTATTTAATCCGTCAGCGAATGATTTGGTTTTTGGTTACATAAGGTGATGGCCAACCATCTTCAATGTAATCGCATCATGCACCTGCATTGTGATCGCATCATGATTACTTCGTAATCAAACCCTTTCTCTCATTAATATTAAAATTTAAAAAAAAAACTTGCAAAAAGAAACTGAAACTGAACTCTTAAATGTAGGCTTGACTTTACTCACTTGAATTGTTTTTTCCAAATCTACACGCGCCAGTTTTCATAATAAATGATACCTATTAGAGTTTTAAACATCCATAATATTTATGAAAAACTATGTAATAAACAGTTTGCCAAACCGATTATTTTTTTAATTCAACCAAATTAAGTAAGAACAGCTGACAGCTACTTTTATATGATTACACATTACCGTGCGACGGCATTGGCGAAACATTCACAAATCTCTGTTTTTCTGTTAATGTATCGGCTCGCGTTTGCATTGCCACGCAACTTGTTGACGCGAAACATGTTTGACGTTTCATATCAATTGACATGTTTACCAGACAAATTGCCAATTTTTTTCTGTATGAATCTTGCAAAATATTGTCCACTACATGTTTCGATGTTTGGAAAACTAACTTGAGATCTGTCTTAAAGCTTACTCATGTTGCGTGCAGTATGAACGTAAATTCAACAAAACAAGTTATGAGATTTGTTTCATGTGACAAGTTTCGAAACATCTACACATTTAATATTTTCTGGCGCAAACGCATAGTTAGATAGTACATGATAATAACACCAAAGATGATATAACCGATGACCAACATTTTTACAAAATTCCTAATATTTAATGTCATTATTGTTTATCAAACTTAATTATTCTATTATGGCTTATTATTTTTGTACCTAACAAGGCAAGTTATTGCAAGCCAAGGATTTGTTCTATTCAAAGGGAACATAAAAAGCTTCGATCAATATGACTTAGAAAAATGAACAAGGTCAACAACCCGACCTTCAATAGAAAACACTGGTCTCACAGGATATTTATATTACTATCGATTTTCGATGTAATCATATGTATCAATTGTAAAACTAGTTTTTAAGATTGCTAATAAAGGCTATTTAAATTAAATTGAATTCATTTCATTTTTTTATATCGAATTCTTATTTATCTTGATTAAATTCGATTGTGAATTGAACTTTGTTTCTTCTTCGATTGTGCAATCCCACCATACTTTTCTTTACTCAATATAGACAATCTAGCACAGCTCGTGTCTACATAAACTTTCGTGGTAAATCGTTTATGGATCCATTACGTTAGCAATTTGGTATAATTATCCGGTTAATATCCTGTGTGGAACCCTCTTCAGTGCTGGTCGGTGCCGGCACATCACTTAGGGTACTCCAACAGATAGGTAAAATAGGCTTGCTTCCTGAGCTATTTATTTTCAGTTAACGAAGAATCTTTGATTTCTAGCTTATATATATATACTAACTAATATTATAAATGTGAAAGTGAGTTTGTTTCTTTGTTACGCTTTCACGCTAAAACGGCTGAACGGATTTGGATGAAATTTGGCATATTGGTAGACCATGACCTGAGTTCGGTAGGATACTTTTTATCCCGATTTTTCCATGGGATTGAGACTTATATACGGTAACATATACAACTGTGCCGAAATATTCTTTTAACAATTTTGTTTTTGTTTCAGGAGCTGATGAAGATGGAGAACCTTTAGTAAATGATGATAATACAGGTGAGTCTCCTGCCTAGTCTGATCTTAGTCTTCACTAGCTCTTAAACATTATTAGCCCGGGGAAGTTAAGCCGAATTTTAGGCTAACTTTGCATTAATTTAAAACAGCGACCTTTTTCATTTAACGTGTAGGGTATGGTCAAGGGAGTATGTTAAACTGTACACCGCGAAAAGTTTACCCCCGCGTGTACGTTTTTTTTAAAGAAAACATTTAATTTAAATTTTACGTGGTAGAAAAAAACATTAACAGATAAGTTTGTATGGAGTGTTTGTCGAAGAGATTAGGTATCACAAGTAGGTAAAAAAAAATACATTTTTTTCCATAAAAATAAAATTAAGTTTTTTTTTAAATTCTACTTCAAGCAAAAATATTAACAGCAGTTTTTTTACATTAAATTACTTAATTAAATATTTTAATACGATAATCAACAAAATTAAAGATATTGTAGGTACTAGCGCAAGATATTAATAAAAGTTTTTTTGCAATAACGGTTCAGGCAAAAATGTAACAGAGTTAAATTTAGTTTAATTTTTATTTATAGGCTCTATTTCACTTAATTACAAGAAAATTAAAGCAATTTTTTTTTTAATGGATGGGTATGTAACATTTTGTTTTAATGTGTTTAATTTTCTTGAAATTCGGTCGGATAGAGCTATAATATAATCGTTATTTTATTTTTATTTAAATTTCCGTGGAGGTAATTTAATTCGTTCGTTTAATTCTGAAATAATATATTAGTTTTACAAATTGTTTAAATAATATAACCAAAATTTTCCTGTTATGTATTTTGCCTCAATTTTTATTAACAAAAATGCATTTTTGTTTTTTTTTATCTTGATGCGGTCTTGGAAAATCTTTATTTTTTTATATTATTTGAAGAGCTAAGTTCAAAAACACGATTCAGGAAAAAAATCGCTGTTAGGATTTAGTGGAGGGTTCAAACCTGATTTCCCCGGCCTATATATTATTATAAGCAGTCAGTTTTTCCTAATTATTTTTCCCCATTTTCGAAGGAAATGCAATCTTCTGTTTTTGGACAATCATTAAGCTTGATATCTTTATAGTTGTTGTGCATACATATAGCACTCGGCAGTCGAAAATAAAAGTCAAATCATAATTCATTAATTATTTTTGCTCAAAGCGTTGGGCGCCAGAATGGCAATACTCGTAGGTATCGATGTTATCAGCGTAATATCGATAAGGTAAAACACAAAATTGTATTAAATTGTTATCATTTAATAACTACTCTTACGTACATCAAGGTACTGTATGTATCTAACTACTATCAGTATGATATGCGTATCAAGGCGTATTTTCTGTTATAAGCCGTGGGTACTATGTTTATAGAGGTAAAGACTATTGTTTTGGTTGTATGCACACACGGCTACATATCATGATCTCACATTGTATAGGATTTCCGAACAATGAGAGGTCAGTTTATGCTGGAAATTTATAGCCTGATATGTAGCCGTGAGTACTAGTCCAATCTATAATTACATAAAATATATAACATTATCGATAATGATACACATACACCTACTTAAATTGATGTACCTTATACATAGGTACGTGCTTATCTTTTATACATAGTGGAGGTAATACTGGAATCGGAATTATGTACTTTACACCTGTATCTGCGTTCCAAATGTCTTCCAAATCTGTTTAGCTATTTATGCGTGATCGAGTGACAAACTTTAATTTTATTTAATGTAAGGAATTGTAAGATTTTCAGTTCCCATTGTTTGATAATGCAGAACTTGTGGCCGAGTTCTGAGCACAAACAAAATGTAAACGATACTGTACCAAATCATCTTATCACATCTTTAGAACAATCGAAACGGTTTCCATAATTCAGAAACTCAGTCGCAACGATGTGTTTGGCTTACTTGCATTGAGTTGGAGTGGGGCTACCTACATCCGCGACGCAAAACGTCAAATTTATCAATAATGGATCGATAAATTACGTATTAATACTCATTAATAATGTAAAATATATTCTTTTATTTATTAATCGATGTTATTATCACATTGTGAGCTAAACATGGCATTGCTTACGATTATGACATGGACGATTACATATCGCAGAGTTCGTCTAATCTCGAATAATCATTGTGTACGTGAGTGAATTTTTTTTTCAGTGATGAAAAGTTTGCTGAAAGTGGACAGGTGTCTCGTTTGTTGTTCTTTATCTATAAAGATTTTTTTTTGTTTAATTAGCAAGCTGTTCATGTTGATTTGTTACGGTAAAAGGTGTTTGAAAGTGCGTGCGGCTACAGTTAGTAATACTTGCCGGGTAAGTTTTACCTATTATTTGTTTGTTTTAACCTTTAATATTGATAAATTGTTAGTCATTGTTGAGAATTATTTTTATGTCTTTTACTTGTTTAATGCCATACTTATTATTTTTTAAATCCAAATGTTTCGTTGTACAATGGCTTCGTAACTAAATGCGTCATTTTAAGTCGTATTAAAAGAGTTGCTTGAATAAATTTTATTAACATTACGTAAACTTAATACTACTTAGTTTTCTCGAACAAAATATATCCAATAAATCTATATAAGTGGTAATACTCAATTTTCACACAATACAATTGAAAATAAATAATATTAATAGCTAGGTATTTGGCAAAGCTAGTTCAATACGCCCCTTCCGGCGGAGACAACTAAGTGAATATTTTAAGACGATAAACATGAAATAGGCTAAGTTAGTACGCTTTAGGTGCTAAACATAATGCTGTGAGGTTCTAAAATGAATTATTTCAAGTCTATACCATCGTATAATTGCATAGGCTGTGTGAAAGTGGCTTGTTAGTGGAATACTTAAAAGTAATAAGACATGCGAAGAAAGGTCAGGTGCGTGGTACCTACTCGCAACCGGGGTGCGTGTGGATGACCAGATGTCTGAACGTAACCGAAGCAAGAGGAATATGCAAGAATTGTAGCAGTGGTGGAACAGTGGTAACGGCCCCGAATTATTAGTTGAAGGTTGTGGGTTAGAACCCAGACAGGCGCTTAATTTTGTGTAAATAATATCATCACCACTGTTCTCAAAACGATGAAGGAAAATATCGTGAAGAAACCGGCATGTCCTAGAACCAAAAATTCAAAGACATGTGATATCTGTGCGGGCCCGCACTATGGGCTCGCGCGGTAGGTAACAGCCCACCTCCCAGCAGTGTGAACTTTAACGGCTGATTTTGCTTATGCTAAGGATCGAAGCAGGTGGTGTTCTATAGCTTCTGCGTACCCCAATGGGATGAAGGCGTGAGTTTATGTATGTATGTTAAAACATAATTATGTATTTCATAACATGATGATGTATAGTTAGATTTATAAGAAGGAAATACGGCTCTATCGTCTTTAAAAGAATAAAGACGATTAAATATAATTTTATTCATAGATATATTACGTATATATTTTTGCAGACCGTCATAGCTTAATCTGTAGGTCGAACTAAAGGTGTGAGTAAACGTGGCATGATGTTATCGATCGATATCGATAACGGTCACGTTTTGTTGGTACTTTTATCTTTTAAAGATATTTTGATTTCTAAGAAATAATGCCTGGTTTGTTCACGAGTAGACAGGGTGAAGTGACTAACTTAAGGTATTAAGTTCGAAATGAAGGCCAAAGAAATGCTTGTTATGAGGGTTTTCTTTTGTAATTTTTCTCCTCCAACGGTTTTGATTGTTTGAATGAATGATTTTAAATTTAGAATTCATAGTATCTCCCAGATTCTGAGAGGAGCTCGTGGCTAAGTAACAACAGCCGCACTGGTCGATCCATCAGGTTAAGCTACGCTTGCCGGGGTTGGTCAGTGGATGGGTGACCATCTTTACATACCGAGAATCCTCCGTGCCTCGGAAAGCACGTTAAGCCGTTGGTCCCGGCTGTCATTCGTGGATCTTTGACAGTCGTTACGAGTCGTCAGGAGCCCGAAAGTCTGACACCAGTCTTACCAAGGGGTATCGTATGACCCAGTTACTGGGTTGTGGAGGTCAGATAGGCAGTCGCTCCATGTAAAATAGTGGTATTCAGCTGCATCCGGTTAGACTGGAAGCCGACCCCAACATAGTTGGGAAAAGGCTAGGCAGATCGAGTATCTCCCAGATTCTCTATACGATCAATTAGGTTGTGAAGTCATTTGTTAGTTATAACCAACATGGTAGTGAAATAACCAACATTGTAGTAAAAACCGAGAACCTGCCTACCGTGATGGTGGGTTTTACACTCCTCCAGTGCAATAAATTTAGTGCTCGAAGTATTAAGTTTTTTGGGCATTGGCTTGTTACGTTTAAAACTAAATACAGCGGTGATTTTTCAATCGACAGATAACTTTTATCTGAAGAATAAATACAGTGCAAAATTAGCCTATAATGTTCCCATTGATGGGACTCAGGCCTCCTCTCTTTAAGAGAGGCGGGGTGTAATCCACCACGCGGGCCCAGTGTGGGTTGGTAGATGTCACATGTCTTCGAATTTTTGGTTCTAGGACATGTCGGTTTCCTTCACAGTTTTGAGAGCAACGGTGATGAAATTATTTACAAAAAACCGGCCAAGTGCGTGTCGGACCTCGCACAATGAATTGTTCCGTAGTTGGGATGAATTTATCCCGAGAACAAACTTAATTAACATTGTAGTTGAAAAACGTGTTCTCCCATACGGAATGTATGGGAGATCATGTTTTCAAACTGCAAATTTAAGTTGGTTGATTATTACTCGTTAACCTGTAGAGCCTACTTAGCTCTGATAGTCTTCCTTTTAATTTCGTTATATATCCTACTGTTGTGAATTTTTTCACAAATCCAAGTTGAACCATTTAGCTGGCAGGGGGGGAACACTTGACTCTAACAAAAAAAAAATCAGTTAAAAACTTAATATTTCTCAAACGGATCCCTGAATCCAAAAATGGTTTGGGCAAACTCAAAATATTTTTAAATGACCTTTCTAACGATACCCCACAACATGGGGTAGATGAGAGAAAAAAATACATCCCCACTTTACGTGTAGGGGAGGTACCCTAAAAAAATATTTAAATTTTTCTTGTATTTATTTTACCACTTTGTCGGCATGATTAATATGTATATATTTGCCAAATTACAGCTTTCTAGTACTACCCGTCTCTGAGCTAACCCGCGGACAGACAGACGGACAGACTGATAGACAGACAGACGGATATGGCGAAACTATAAGGGTTCCTTGTTTACTACGGAACCAACCTTAAAAACGGTGGTTTGACAATTTTTCCATACAAATGCTGTCAATTTTATTGCTCAGTTAAACGTTATCCGACGATTAAAGAAACGGATTCATAGGCAATCAAAGTTTTATTAAATGATTATAAGAGTGTAGTAGCTAGATAAATTACTTACGTATTTTCTCGGGTTTTCCGAGTAAGCTTGAGATACATGAGGATTCTGAGTGCAAAATCAATTGTGATTCTTTCTTGTCAAGTTATTTGATTGTGCGTTATTTGACAGTTGATTAACTGATTAGAGGTAAGTAACGGATATTATTGGCAATCTTTCACTACTTATCGTGTTATTAACATGAATTTGTATTTACATAAGAAAGTTTAGAAAACTTTCATCGGAGAATGGGTTGGAAATTAGCGAAATAATTTAATGGATAAACAGATTATTTTGTTAAAATGCGTTTGTAATAGAATGAAAATCTGCTCGATTCATCAATGCAATGTACAATAATATTCTTACACCACCCTAAAAGCAATTCACGATAAAGATGAAAATTCACCGTATTAAGACAGGACACGGATAGAGTAGAATCAAACCATTCCAAAGAGCAATTAACCCAATTACAACTAACAATAAAATAATGAAAACTTGATGGGCGACGAAACTAATGATGAATAACAAGAATCCGTATACTGCGTTCGTAATTAAGTTTCCAAAAAATGTAAACAGATATGTGTTTTTTGAAAAACATGTTTAATACCCACATAGTTAGTAAATTTCAGTTTGCGCTACAACTTTCATCGTTTTGATAACTTTTTTAATTGTACTAGTCGTTCCGAAATCAACTTAATTTAAACGAGCATAAAGTTGATATTCGTTATAGTGGAAATAACATCAATTGGAAACAAAGATTTGAATAGACTGTAGGTTTCATAGTTCGATAGTTAAATGTGTCGTGAATCGATTCTCTTCCCGGTCGTAACCGTGTGTCATTAAGCGTCGGTCGTAAACCACGGTCGCGGTCGCGGCGATCGGAATGCGCTGCGAGGCACGCCCGCAACCGATAAACCGGCTTCTGTCTGGTGTTGCCATGCTTGTTGCTTGGGAAGTTTTCTATGTAAATTGAGTATAAATAATAGATTGGAAGAAGAGCCTATTGGTAGAAGAGGAACAGAAAAATCAATTTCTGTGAAGGCGAAGAAAAAAATGTTCATAAACATTTGGACTTTGACGTTTTCTGACAATTGCTTGATGCAGATTCACCACAAAAGTGAAGAGTGCAGAAGCGTAATGTTACAGTCTATAATTTTCATTCAACAAAACCGCAGGAATTAAATTGGAATAGGTACGCGGAAAAAGGGATTTAAAGTTTGTTTACCTGGCAACTCCACAAGTCCGATAAACAGGCTCCTGTCTCGGCACTAATAAGCGCCTCCTCGCTTCCTTTCGCTCGCTCCGCTTTACGAGCGCTGCAACGCTGCATCGCTCTAAAGCCTCATTCGTCGTGGTGCCTAATTAAAATATGCGAACGTTGTTTCGGCTAACTTTGATACCTGCGAGGAATATAAGCGTACCAATATGGAATTATTTGCACAAGTAATAAAATTGTATTATTTTACGTAAAGCCTGTTCAATTCCTTATGAAGAAAATAATAATTATGATAAAGTCGTCCTTATAAAATTTTTCACTGGGGGCGCACAGTCACATGCAAAAAGATCCATCTTTTTGCATGTGACTGTTTTTGATTGAATATGTAGTAGATAATTTAATATTGATTTAAGAACTGTTAAGAAGTATGTAGGCATTAGCACAAGCTGTCGTTTATAAGATAAACCGGCATGCCTGAGAGACATTTCTCGACGGCATGTGAAACCAATTCGCAGGCCCATGGGCGGCTTTAATACTCTGCTACCAGGTTAGTCACTAACCACACGAAAAGAAGAAGATAAGACAGACTGGGAATATGTACATACTGGTATCTAATTAAAGACAACCCAGGTTGCTATGTAATTTTTCAGTCACTTCTAGCGAATTTCAGAGTAATCCTAGGTGTAAAATGAAAATAAAATGAATATCTTTGTAAGTTTTCAGTTTAGACCGTAAAATTTTCCTGTATCCATTCCTATTACCTACTATTATTTTGTTGTTTGTTCGTTTTTACTTATTATTTCTGAATATTTTTAGATTTCAGTGCCTTATCAAACTTCCGTTGTTCTTATCCTTGACCATTAACTTTAAGGATGTTCTAGCTTCAGCAAGCCCGGTCATTGAACCCTATTTTCGATATCATGATACTATTATCAATTATAAACTAACAACTTTTTGGTTTTCCTGAATTATGTGAGTAGGTGCACTACTTAGATACCAACTGTCCTTCTTTATTGGCGATAGTCACGGAAATCACAATAACCTATGGTAACATATCTTTTGTTATGTTTTTATCTAAAGTTTGGAAAAGATATTAAATCGTTATGAATCTATGATATAATGGGCGTATATTCTCTTTACATGGTACTTAGGGGTGGCACGTGCAACAGTTTTACATGAGGACCAGCACCAATTAGAAGAAATATCAAAACCGGCGGCTGAAGTGCCATCATTATCTCGGCTGTTGCACGCGAAGCTAACTCTTCCTCCCCTGCCATTGGGCATAAAATTCTATAAAATATTCATGGGTTTTTGGAGACAAGTGGAGTGAGCAATCCTGAAGCATGGGGTTGGAACATAGTTAAAGCGTTTAGGTCGAGAGTCGTCGAGTACCTTCAGCCTTTTGTGGAGTTTTCTATCGTTTTGGTGGGTTTGTACGCAGCTATTTTGTCAATCGTGGGGGAGCGTGTTTCGTTTTGACAACCCTTGAATAAGGTAGCGCAGAGATGCGGAAAATTGTCGAACATTATGTGCAGTATTATGTAATCCGATTATAAAACGAATATCCGTTTATTTCTTAAATGATGATAAATGAATTTTTATAACGTTTTACTGTGTATTCAGAACATTAAAGAAGGACATACCTATATTATAGGTGATGTCCTTCAAAAAGCACATTTAGTACTCTTAACCGCGTGTATGTCCAGATGTAAGTAATGCGTAATAAGTAGCACGTGACATTCAGTAGGTACTTTCTACATTTCCTCATGATTTCGAAATGACGGCTATATAGTTTACATTACAAAACATTATTCACCATTCAACTAATCTAATCTTCAGAAGATACGCGTCAATAAAATTTATAAAACCTTCAAGTAATGTTATGACAAACCTACTTACATAAAATCGATCACGGAAGTAAAAAAAATAAAAAGTACAAAGTCTTTGATAGTCGTCCACAAAGGTATATTAAAGGTAGTTTAGCTAACGTACCGTAAGATTTAAAGTAAGCGGGAATGTAGTCGCAATGGAGGGTTACCGATGTATTAATATCGTGAACGTTACGGTACCTACCTAACGACTGTATAAAGGCAGTGAAGCATAAGCGCACTGATTGGATACCTATTTCTGATTTAATAGGATCCGCATATTTAGATATCCGTGGTACGTGAGCGAATATGAAATATACTCACCGCGCAACACTATCAAATACTTTTAAACAACTATCAGCTTTAACTTTCAACGAATAAAGATTATAGCAGCGTGCATGATTATGACAAGTGATATTAAAGCAAGTATTTTTTCCGTTCGTATGTGTGTTGTCGTATTTTTCACGCTGGCAATTGGCGAATCGTACGTCTTTTAATGTGTTTGCGTGAAATTTTAATAATTGACGCATTCTCTGAGCTCATATTGCAGCTAGATAAAAACGACTTTGCCATTTAGGATAATTTTCTTAATCATACATTCGAAGTATGATCAATGCTTTGTTTGTTAAGTCATAGGTCTCGAGTTCGAACCCAAGCCACGCAACTCTGTCTTTTCGGATTCATGTGCGTAATGTATAATTATCACTTGCTTCAAAAACGGTGAAGGAAAACATCGACGGCATGTGAATCCAAGTCAGAGGCCCATGAGCGGCTTTAAAATTCTCACACCAGGTTAGTCACTAACCACACGAAGAGAGAGAATGCATTGTTTTTCATAAATCCTGGATATAAATATGATTATCAATTTGCATGAGATATGCAAATTTCATCATCCGCGATAAAAGATTACCCTATCTTCCGTGGGTGTCAAATGTGACTAGAGATTACAATTGCTTTCTGGTCACGAAATACCTTCAGTTACCAAAATTTTTAATAAGTAAATTATGGTGAGTGTGACTAAATTTCCATATATAGGGCATCTTTTACAAGGTGGTGGGACTAAAAAATAATTTATCGATACTATCAATTTTTTTTTGCTGGATTGGAGGTACTGCAGCATTTTACGCTTGCATATTTATTTATAAGTAGCTTTTGCTCGCGGCTTCGCTCGCGTGGATGTCGGAAAGTATCCCCAGAGAACGTACTAGCGGTATAAAAAGTAGGGGGCTAGTCACTAATTGATAACAGCCGCACGGGTCCATCAAAGGTTAAGCTACGGTTGCCGCGGTCGGTTCGTGAATGGGTGACACTGACCATTCATTACATATCGAGACCACTTCGTGCCTCGGAACGCACGCTAAGTCGTTGATCCCAGTTGTCATTTGTAGATCTTTGAAAGCCGTTACGGGTAGTCAGAAGCCAAAATATCTGACAACCAGTCTTGCCAATGGTTATCGTGCTACCCAGTAACTGGGATGTGGAGGTCAGACGGCAGTCGCTCCATGTAAAATACTGGCATTGGTTAAAGGCAAGAAAAAGAAAGAAAAATTTTTCACTAATAAAACACAGTGCCTAATAAAAACTAAAAAGGAGCATCTGAAACCAACAAAAAAATAATTCCAATTAACGAAAAAAAAAAAAAAACTATTAACGGCCTAAAAAGTCAGAGAAAAGAAAGAAAGAGTCAGACTTTTACTGACTAAAACCCACCCGTGTTCCTTCCGTTGCCTGTGTGCCGGGGCCGCGATATCCCTTTCGGACAAACTCGCAAACCTGGCAGGGAACAACATCACCTAATAAAGGAGAATCGTACTTCCCCGCTATGGTCTTCAGGATGGAGTTGGAGCCGTCCCGCACTTTGCAGAGCAAAGAGGTAGATTTCTGTCTGACGATAGCGTTAGTAAAATTTAAATTCAATGGGAATTTTACATGTCTAAAGTGATAAAATGTATACGAGGTGGACTATACATAAATAGCTTTTATTGAGAACAAAATAGATGAGAACAAATGGTGAATGATGATGAAAATGGGTTCAATTAAACGATTCCATCCACTCAGTTCTTCCCATATTCCGACATAATGGGAACAAACTCTTATATTAAACTGTGACCATTGTACTGGGCCTTTGTTCTTTTTTATTGTTTTACCCCTTTTCATCGTGCAGAGCACCATTGACAGGGAAAAGATATTAATTTTAATAATTATTAGTAGGAATATGTAGTGTGTTAGTGAATACTTTCTGGTTCTTTAGAAAGAAAGAAAGAAAAATATTTTATTTGGGACACGCACAGGAAATACAAAGTCTGTAAAAAAAAAAAAATATAACATAAAAAACTAAAAAGGCGCATTTAAAAACTAACAGCATAATAACGACCTATGCGAGGCCAAAAAGGCTCCTATCTCATCATAATGCGGCGATATTTAAAAAAAAATACCCTTCCTAACCCTTTCTAGGTATTAAATTATTAATTTTAATTAAATCCCAAATAATTCCCATTTTGTTGTACTAAAAATACGAAATACATACTTAATAAGTAACTGCGACCAACTTGAATGTAGCCTACTACGATTGTATTTGTTTGAGTATAGCCACAGATTAACACAGATAAGGACACTCCGCAGTTTAGGTATGAAGCTGCAAGTACGCGGCGGGCCCGTCTTGTTGGGCTAATTCAGTGAGCGTAACGTAATCAGAAGATTGAAGAGAAAAATATTGTGAGTTACAGGTTAACGAGTAATAATCAACATGAAAAAAACATGATCTCCCATACATTCCGTATGGGAGAACATGTTTTTAAACTACAATGTTAAGTTTGTTCTTGGGATAAATTCATCCCAACTACGGAACCCTTCATTGTGCGTGGTCCGACACGCACTTGGTCGGTTTTTTTATTTAAATGATTTTGCGGAGTGGCCCATCTGTTTTAATCTGTGGTTTAGCCCAACGAATTTCTATTGTTTACAGTTCTATTAATTTATTATTATTAATTGCAATTATACTAGGTATGTAAGTATTTTCCGGCTTTTAATAATAATTTAATAACGTAAATAAAATATTTGTCAATTAATTAAAATATGATTTTATAATTCAATTCATAAAATAATAGCGTCGTTCTAAAAATAAATCCTTGCTTTTTATTATCCTGAATCGGTTTTAAATGGCTTCTTGTTAAATTTTAACAATAAAGGTTAGTAGTATTCCTCAACATTTTAAGTTATTTTTGTTTAACGTTTATTTTCATTGTAAAGGCTCGTTTTGTCACTATCTCACCAAATGTTAAGCGACCTAAAGCTATTGTGAAACTCAAATACTTCCAGCAAAAGTTAAAAAGTCACATCAATATCATCATGGTTATAACATAACCCTAAAACAAAGTAGTACAACCCCTACTTGTTACATCGCCCGCCTCATCCAATTATCTGAATGAGAACGATGATTAACTTATTCAATCGGGTATTAATCAAAATCGCCGTGGGCTATTTGCGACGCGGTAAAACAGGGTTATCCGTGGCTCCGCACGTGTCTGAGGTGGGGTGGGGTTAACCCCCCACAGCCCGGCGGCCATACGAAATTAATTTCAAGTACGCTGCAGGATTTGTGTACATTGCCCGTGTACTGATATCCGGGTAATAGGGACGTAGCTGTGTATTTTGTAATTTGGTCACCGATCTGTGACTTGAGAAAAAAAAAAAAATAGAAGTAAATTCCTCTAAAAGGCTATGTAATACTATCTTTAACGGTTTTCAATGTCCCACGAAATACTTACCTGAGTAAAATATAAACAATGAATACCTACATAACTATTTGCAGTACGGTAAAGTTACATTGTAAAAGTATCAAATGAATTTGGATTTATTATTAAAATTAAAAACACTGAGCTTTGTCCAAATATTATTTTCATTATGATAATATCTCCCAAATCTCTAGAACACCATAACTGTCCAAGCATTTTCAGTGAAACGTATTCTAACAAGATTCCACCCAGCTTTCACTTCCTCCCCTACCCAACTCAACCGCGGCAGCAAACACAGAGAGAGGGATGTTGACTCTGCCCGGCCACAGCGCGTATTATCCGCAGATACCGGCGTTTATCTACGGCTAATGTTGTTCACTCATACATTTTTGATTAGCTAATGTTACTCTATCCAACATTGCAGTACACGGTCAACAATATGGACTGGTTTAGGATCGTGTTTTGTTTTGTTAGTTTGATTGTGGGAAAGAGATGCAATACTATATCTGTGTTTTATGTTTGGGGTTGTGTTCGTAAGAATCAAAACGCTAAATCACACCTACAGTTCTTTCATAGTTTTCACTAATTTGGTGAAACCTTAAAAGCAGGTTTTAAAAACTTTACTATTGAAGAGTTTTTAATCAAAATACTCGTATTAGTTTTCCTCATGAGATACAAAGCTTTGCTGCGAAACCTTCGAAATAAAACAATTGGAATGAAAAAAAAGTTCATACTCGTCTTGTAGAACTCCATTGACAAGTTTACTACACACAAATACTATGAGTATAATTATTTTTGTATTCATAATGTTAAAATGTTTTATAATATTTAGGAATATGTGATTCAATTCTGATTCACTTACGATTTTTTGATGTATGTACCTCCATCTACCATAAACTCATCAACACACCCTACCTATGTACCCACCTACCTACTTCAAATCTCATTCCCCGCACGCACCGCTATCAAAGTACCGACTCTCACACAGATTGCCCATTTACAGATCCCCTGGCATAAAGCCACATAGACACTTACGTGTATAACGGCACATGTATTTCTCAGAAACGTCCCTTAGAGAAAGAGAGGCTTTTAAGAGGCCGAGTGAGTGGAGAGCGGTGTAGCGATCGGCTCCAGTGCTCACCCCGAACGACAGTAAAAAATATGAGCATCCCGCCATCCCCCTATATACCCACTCTCCCCCGCGCCATCTTGAAAAACTTTGTCACTTGTAGCCGCAGATCGATCTGTGTCTACGACGTCTACGGCGTAGCGGCGTAGGCGGTATTCGTAGCACTTTTTTAGAATCATGCTACGGTATCTTGTCTGTTTTCGTAGCAAGGAATTTCATCTTCGTATTTTTAGTGGAATATTTTGAATGAAATATACTTGTCCCCATGAATGAATATTTTTATGAATGCCATTGAATTGCTGAGTAGGTATTGCCAACCTGTTTTGATATAAAATATTATTGTTTCTAAAGCATGATGATACATAATATATATTTATATAATTATTTTAATAAAATAATAAATATATAAATTGCGGTTAGATACTAAAATGACAATCATATAACATGTCTTTACGTGTAAAGTTGTAAAACAACATATTTTGACTTACATAATAATCATAGACGAACAGTAACGACCGTATTCTTACGGTTTCTCTTCTAAAGATGTTGCATATAGTTTGTTTAGTCAAAAACGAGATTATTATGTACCAACTATTGTAAAGACCCTTCATAACACGACTTATGTCATTGAAATGATAATCAGTAAAAGGATTTGTGTGGAATTATTCACATGACTACCTTAACTAAGGTACGCCCTGTGGCTACTGATTCTTTTGTGAATATCAACACTTAAACTGAACTTTAGACACATGAAGACAAGGTTGATATTTGCGTGTGTTTTTGGCATTTTGAATAGAAATGAGGACACCTAAGGGCCTCAGCAGGTGTCCATACAAATGTACTCGGTAATGTCCATGTAATTTGTGAAGTCAAAACGTTTGAATGAAGAACTTGAATGGAATAATATAATCCAAATGTATGAGACAAATCTTTTAAGATCACGCTACGTACTTAGGAAGTAGGGCTGAAGGTACTCATTATACATTAAATAGAGTAGACTTGGTCAGTTGTATAAGAAGGGTTTTTTTAGCTCTGACCAGTGCACATTTATTTTATTTGGTTTTTTTTTGTTTGGTTACCCTTTCTCAACAGAAGTAGTACTCATAAAATAACGGCCAGATTTCGAAAAGATTCTGTAAGTTACGTAAAAAAGAAAAAAAAAGTGATCTTTATGACACTATTGACAAATTATTATCAGTCGTTCAAGGTTACAAAGGCCACAAAATTAAGATGAAAAAGATAACTTAATCTTTATAACGTGCCCATAATTCACAGAGAAAAAGATGATCGGCGATATAACAATATGCGTTGATTAAACCTATCTTAAATTCACACATTTCGCAAAAAAGTGAACCCCAACCCTTATGTCAAAAGGTCAAGGAAAAGGAACGACCCTTCACGCCTTTATGGAGACAGGTAGGAGATAACCAGAACCCTTCCGAAGATAGCGAAGTCATTGTTGCATCAAAGGGTTTCGGAAACCAAAATTAGTTGCATTCAAATCTGCGTGACAGCCATAACGAACCGTGCGAAATTTCACACAAAAGGCGAAAAAGCGAAGTAAAAAACTGCAAAAAAAATGCTTTTTTTGGGTATTTTTTTTCGCTAAATTGGGGAGACGAAAGGGTAATGTCATGGCGTGACCCCCCACATGTCATGTTTTGATTGCACCGTATCCCTTTTTTAACGGCTTTTTTCAATAAGAGATTTCTCGTGTGAGATCTTAGTCGCTTTTTTCACAAATGTGTTTTGATTTCATATCAACCTGTCTAACTTGAAAACTAAATGCACATACATATATTAAAAATATAATGACAAATTTTTTAATTATAATATGTTTTTTTTATAATTCCTTTTTGTTTTATAAAAAATATATTTTGAATGATTCAGATAATAATTTTTATTAATGTTTTTATTTATAAATTTAAGAATAAGATATTTTGTAATATAAGATATTTAATATCTTGTGATATTATGTCTAAGTTGAATAATAAATGCACACTTCAAAGTTCTATGGTGAAGATCTGGAACTTTTATTCTTTTACTTTGCCTTTTATAACTCCTTGAATAAAATCAAGTCTAAATAGGTATAAGTAATAGGCGTCTGGCCTAGATCTCATAAAATAAATACCTATCAGCGTATGATAACGTAATCAAATCGATTCGTTTGTTTTCGGTCGGAAAAAACCTATACTTAGATAATTTTAATTAATCGGTCCAAATAGGTTTATGTGATATGAGTGTTTTATTATGGTGTTTGTACCTACCATGTTACCTACCTAATGTGAGTGATGAAGGATAAATTACGGCCAATTTGAAAAAAAATATATTTGTTTATGAGCCACAACACAAATTCTTGATTAAGTTTGCGTTGTTATAATAAATTCCAATGAATTTATTAAAAGTTTCCAATTTTACGAAACTTCACAGACTAACCTTAAAACCTCTTAATAATCAGTATAACAAGACGTCCACTCAAAGGAATTCCATCAAAAGGTTGCGAGCCTCATCTAACGGTTTGCCATTGTCTTTCACCAAGTAGCTGCGTACAAAAATAATACAAGTCAATAGAACAAATGAGGTATACGCACACGGATTTATATCAGATGCATTGTCGTGCAATCGTTCAGGGGTTGAGAACATTCATGCGAACTTGCCCGACCGACTTCGGCAATGTCCGGATGCCTTTATTATTTCGAGGGCCCTATCAAGTGAGTTACGTTTTGTTTTTCCCTTCGTTTACATGGTGTTCTGTCTGTGAATGGTAAAACAATTGTCAAGGGGAATTTACGTGGGATACGGGTTTTTTAAATTGTGATAATATGTTATCCGGTACGGTTACTAGGCTATGGCGGTATACAGGGTTTGGGAATATCTGGGGAAGAAAATAGGCATACATCTGTGAGTAGTTTTTTAATTCTCCTTTGCATGTTTAACAATGTAAGTAGATACTTTTTTTGTGATGAATCTTCTGGTATAAATATTGCCTCATAATAAGAGTTTAACTGTCACTAACGAGACACAATAGAATTTAATTATAATCGCCTTCTAAAAGCAAATCGACAGTTTGGGCGAATAATAAACTTTATGCAATATTTGAATTTAAATTGAGAACATGCTGTATAATGAGTAATAAAAACTAAGAAGTAGAGCATTAATTTAACTAAAACTTTTGTTTATTGACGATTTCTTTGGCAGACACTCGACTTTAATATACCATAAGTGCAACACAATTTATTATGAACTCTATTTCTATGATCTAAGATAGAATTTCGTTTGAATGTATATTACCTCAAGCAGGGGTACTAAAGAATAGATATGGGGTCCGACTTGGATAGAATTATTTTTATTGTAAGACCCACAACGGACCCCAACGTATATTTGGACAGCAACCTGAGAGGTCTGAAGTGCTCCCGAGGTTTATAATTACTATAATTTGGAGGCAGATGAAGAAATCTCAAACGGTTTAAAAGTAGTATATAAATGCCCATACATGTTTGTTATGTATTGCATGTAAAATGTAAAGGGAGATTGTGTTAAGAATTTATTTTCAAAGAAAAGTTTAAGTTTCGTCTTTTTATTAATGGTAGTCTCTAACTCAAATAGGTTAGTAAATCAGAACAAGCTTCTCGTGAAAAAAAAAATAGTATGAAGTTTGAATGTGTTTAGAGGTATGATTCCGAACACTGCACGCAGCAGTGCTGGCTGCCGCGCTGATTCCGAGCACCTGCTGTTCGTGGTGTCTCATCGTTTTCTTGCCAATTGACTTGTCAACATTCATGTGTTATCGATGTGATGAACGCCGCCGGTCTGCCGTGGGGGCAGGGCGACACTGCCGCTCAGCAGTGTCGTCGCAGCAGTGCTTCTGCGACACTGCTACCGTGCTCGGAATGTAATCTCATATAAACCTGTACAAAATGTATGGGGACTAGCCGTGCCGCTGCAAAACTGCCGCGTGCAGTGGGGTTCCGAATCATACCTTAAAGATGGTAGATAAAAAAAAAACCTAATATAATTTTACGGACCTAACCAACACCAAGAAATTCTCACCCCTTCTTTTCTGCGAAGAAGTCTTTGAAGCTTTTGTGACAATCGTCGATAATTTCTTCAACAAATTGTAATAAATCTATCCATAAATTAACAAAACTTCGCAGTCACGTGATGCTCACAAAAGAATTCAAAACAAATAGGTACGTTTGCATTGGTTTTTATTAAAAACGTGATGAGCCTCGCATGATATATGGACTGGAAAGCCTTGCGAGCGAAGCTCTACACAAATTAGGGTGCACACCGTTTACTCTTTATTATTGTAGTCTTGTACTTTACTGGCAAGTGGCTGGTTAGTTATTTAGCACGCGAAATTTATTAGTAGTTGATCATTTTAATAGAAAAATTGTTTCTAAAATAGTGACGAGAATTATGGAAAATTTGTGGTGAACTTTGAGTTTTCTTTGGTTGAATACCTATTAAAATACGTATGGTAGTATTGAACTGACTTTCTCTTAATGTTTTTTTTATCAAGGGGTATAGAGAAAGTTACCGGGCTTATGTTGTGAATTCATTCATCTTATTAAAAATAACTCAAATTCATAGTATTCGTAAATATCAATTCTTTTCTTTAACTTGAATTAGGTAGTAAAAAAAAAAGTTAAAACGTATTGGGGTTCACTTGTGTTTTAATCAGCACGTAAACAAGCAGATTTTTTTATGATCCCAATATTAATGAACCGTTGCTTAATTCGTGTGCACCACAACATCGGTATGACACAACACACATCCCTATGGTACGTTGAAAAAATCTCGTTTTAAAATAAGCAATTTTTCACGGATCACGCGTGTGCACCAGGCTCAGTTTAAATTTTGATTTACTGGTGCCAAATGTGTGCGATATCTGTCTGAGTTATTGCATTGTTAATGCTGTATCACACATGTAAGGAGCGTGCACACTAGTGTTAATGTATAGGGATGTGGTTCCTGATATTTTAGTCATTTGTTTTTTGTTCATAGTTTTTAGGGTTCCATAGTAAACAAGGAACCCTTATAGTTTCGCCACGTCCGTCTGTCTATCTGTCTGTCCGTCTGTCTGTGTGCGGCTTAGCTCAGAGACGGTTAGTACTAGAAAGCTGTAATTTGGCATATATATAGATATTAATCATACCAACAAAGTGGTAAAATAAAATCGAGAAAAATTAAATATTTTTTTTCAAAAATATTGGGAGTCTATCAACTATTTTTGGATTCAGGAATCCGTTTGCGCAATATTAAGCTTTTAACTGAAATTTTTTGTTAGAGTCAAGTGTGTCCCCCCCCCCTTCCAGCTAAATGGTTGTACTTGGACTTGTGAAAAAATTCACAGCAGTAGTATATATAACGAAATTAAAAGGAAAACTATCAGACCTAAGTAGGTTGTACAGGTTAACGAGTAATAATCAACCAACTTAAATTTGCGGTTTGAAAAACATGATCTCCCATACATTCCGTATGGGAGAACATGTTTTTCAACTACAATGTTAAGTTTGTTCTTGGGATAAATTCATCCCAACTATGGAACCCTTCATTGTGCGTGGTCCGCACACGCACTTGGCCAGTTTTGTTGATGTCTAAGATCTTTCTTCTCGCTTCAAAATCAAAATCTAAAAAAATCTATGTGTAAATAGTTATTAATATGATTTAATAAAGGAAAATCTAGATGTTCCCCAAAAAATATATGTAATCAAATCTGTGGGAGTGATTTCGTGAAAAGCGACGGAACTGTATAACAGGATGCCGGGGAAGCGCACGCGGCGCTAGAGTTTGACGTCAGACACGACCGTGACGAGGCCCCGCTCCTTTAATGTTGCTTACTGTGCGTTTGCACTGGCGAAACATTTACAACAAAACATTTTGAAATATCTAGTTCCTGACAAACCTTGTATGGAACATTGACGTAAAGTAAAGATTCCAACATGTTTGTTTGTGAATGTTTCGCCCGGTGCAAACGCACAGTTATTACCAAGGTGAGATGTCAGATGTTACACATCATATTATTATGCGACTACTATTGGCTGTAGTAGGCTAGCTCGTTTTTTTATAAAAAGCGGAAGGAAAGGAGAGAGTATGAATATTTCTTAAATACGAGTAACATTTTAGATAATAATTAGGTGTGACTGGCATATTTGTGCTTGTTTTAATAGTAAATTTAATTCAATGATTTGTCATTCATAAAAAATATTATTGCTGCTTTAGTTACTACGTAACATTATACGACTGGCAAAATTTTAATAATAGCCGCACAGGTCGATCCATCAGGTTACGCTACGCTTGCCGGGGTTGGTCCGTAGATGGGTGACCATCTTTACATACCGAGAATCCTCCAAGGCTCGGAAAGCACGTTAAGCCGTTGCGTTGGTCCCGGCTGTCATTCGTGGATCTTTGACAGTCGTTACGGGTTGTCAGAAGCCCGAAAGTCTGACAACCAGTCATCCCAAGGGGTATCGTGTTACACAGAAACTGGATTGTGGAGGTCAGATAGGCAGTCGCTCAATGTAAAAGACTGGTATTTCGCTGCATCCGCATAGACTGGAAGCCGAACCCAACATAGTTGGGAAAAGGCTAGGCAGATTGATAAGAAATGTAGGTACTGTGATAGACTCTGAGGAAACTTTTCCTCTCTTTATTATGTACTTTTAAATACTTGGAAATTCCCATTGATTATTGAAAAACCCATCAGTATAATTCACTAAGAATTACTGATTGAGTTTTCACACTTTATTGTCGCGATAATATTGTCTTTGCAAACTATGAGATGGTTTTCAGTGGCTTATCGAATAGCACGACAAGATTTGATGTTATCTTTTTTTAGTTAATAGTTCCCTAATAGAAAAAAAGAAAGAAAGAAAGAAAATACATTTATTTAGCACAGACACGCACACAAAAGGCACACAACACAACATATTGTACTACAAACCAAAATCAAATTAAAAAAGAAAGAAAACAAATAAAAAGTTTAAATTGCGTTTTATGATACTAGCAGGAAAGTGTGCCTTGCGGCTGCGCCAAATAGGGCTAATCTCAAATATTTAAGGTATCAATATAATAATGACTTTTATTCATTAGTATTTTAGTTCGATATGATCTACGTTTATTAGTTTTTAGGAAACTGTTTGTTATGGAATTGGTAATAAATCATATTTAATTTATATAAATAATTGAAATGAATTACTTTAAATTTAAATACCACAGTTGTGATTTCAAATACATAACTACAGTTACCTACAAATAGGTGACAGGTACAGGTGAAACTACCGACCCGCGGACGGGGAGGTCCGCGAAGTTATTTGATAATTTCCCGCTCAAAAATAAGCGTACCCAGGTCATACCAAAATGCTAAGAAATAATACATTTAGCCTTTATTTTAGTCAGTAAAAGTCTTGACTCTTACTGACTAAAACCCACCCGTGTTCCTTCAGTTGCCTATATGTTGCCAGGGGCCACGGTATCCCTTTCGAACTTTCCCGCGACCCCGCATGATCTGGGTACCCTGTATTGGGATAGAGCTTAAATGTATAATATATTTAATTACTGTCGACTGTCTTGCCATGGATTTCGAATATATAAGACATACGAGGAAGATATTTGCCAATCATAACCGATACTTGACACTTTATTTGAACATTACTATACATATTTATATTAAATTTGACTGACTGCTATTTATTAACAGGACAAGTTAGGATTAAATAACGATTAAAATTATTTTTATAGGTTTCATTGTTACAGTAAAAAACCGGGAATATTACCGGATGTGGTAAAAGGGCATCATATTATGCAATGCAGCCACGTTTACCAGCAATGTCATTAAAACCCAAATGCATCAATGGAAATGTAAGATTATCACACTTACTCAATAAAACATATACCTACTATTCTTATCTCATACATGACATACTGTTTAGAGAAAAATGAAGTACCTAAATACTTACTTAAACCTATGTCTAAATATTATACACACAGCCTTTGTGTGATCCGACGTATGACGGTGACAAGCCCTTTGATCATATCGACAGGTGCCGTTTGACGTCACGCGACACCCGCTAATTCAATTATCTTGATAATTCGTAGCCAGAAACAGAAGCTCTTGGGTTGTAATTGGTATTAGTTGCTAATTGTTACTTATAGCTTGGTTGGTAACCGAGGGTAGATGGTGTAGGAACGAGAAGAAGCAAAAAAAAAAAACTAAATTGAAGTTTTCTACAAAGGCATAGTTTGAACTTGGAAATAATATTTTATGTTTGAAATAATATTTAAAGAGTGAAAAATATATTATATTTTAATATTCTGATTGAAAACTTTATTGAAAAACTTTTAAACCAATATTGCATCATTTATGGATAATTAAATTGAGTTCATTAGCTTTAAGCCTACCCAGACGACGCAGTACATAATTTAAATGCGTAATTTTTCTGTTAACTCACAAATCCAACCACCCGGATAACAAAACGGAACGCAGAGACGATCTAACACAAACGCAAACGTTGACAAAAACTTGAAATTGAAATATTATCACAAAGAGAAACTCTTATTGAAAAGTGGCAACCGCCAGGGGTACCAACAGAAAGAAAATTAGGATGTGAGCCGTCAAAACTTCAGAAGCAGCCCATCACAGCGACATTTTAGAGGGATGAAGCCCCCGCATTACACCTCACTCATTATTTATCACATTGTCGACGAAATTAATGGGCGACCCTCGTCAAATGATTTTTATTTTATAAAATAAAGCGCGGCTTCTGACAGTTTAATCATATCTTTGTGTTTCTAATGGGAGTGTCTAGACACTCGAATTTAACTTTACTTTGAGTTTACATAGTAAATTTGTTGTAATTTTAAAGTTTTCTTTGCGGTTACGTACTTTCGTAGAATTGTTTCCATCTCTACATATTATTTTAAAGCCGCTTTTCGCTTCTGTATGTGTGACCGTCTTGTTCTTCTTTCTTTCTTTCTTTCTTTTCTAAAAAAACGTTGCCCCACACTAAGAATTTCTTCTTGTATCGTGGGTGCGTTTACAAACATAGAAATTCACATACACTAACACCCAGACCCGGAACAACTACTTGCAGATCATACAAATATTTGTTCCGTGCGGGGATCGAACCCGCGACACGTTACACAGCAGTCGATCGCTCAGCCACTGCGCCAACCGTGTCGTCGTTTTCACCACCATCCAGAGCATTTCTTCCGGAAGGTTTATGTGTATAAAACTAGTGTCCGACCGAAACAGGACTTTCTACCAAAACCGAAACCGAATCGTCGGTATCTATTTCAGTTTCGGCCGAAACCGAAACTTTTTAAGACATGTTAAAAATCTATTGTTTACTGAAATTTGGCTTATGTTTTACACTTATACAGACAGTTACCACGTGTTAAATAAAATAAAAACAATAATTGAAATACATACGTGAAAAAAAATTGTTTTGTTTTGGGGAAACACGCGGCCGAAGGTTCGGCAGATTTTCTGGCGAAACCGAAACTGCTCCCCGAAACTAGATATTTTTGCCTAAACTTGCCGAAACCGAATTCGAACCTTCGGTCGGTCACTATATAAAACATTAATATTTTACTTAATATATTTTAGTAAAATATGAATGTACTAATACACAGGAATCATGATGTTTTAACATTTAGGGGCATGATGAACAGGGTGTATAGTTCACTCATCCACCATGGCAAAGGGAGGATCCTCCGACCAGGCGGGTGTCGTATCTGGCGGGCAACTGCCCAGAGGTTGAAGTTGGGAGATTGTATATATTTCCATCGCGCGGTAAACTCTAATTGCGCGATGCAGGATTTGTGTGACGTCAGGATGTTGTGTGATGTCAGGTCTTTGATACGTAGTTCGCATGTGGCGATGTAGATGTCGCTACAAACATGCGCCATTGCACCCGTGCGGAGCAGGGGCGGGTTTTTAGTTAGGGATACAATGAATTGGTTTATAACCTACGAACTGTATAAATACGAGTAGGTACCAAAGTAAGTTTGTAATAGTGAGGAAAACTATCTCGATGCGTAGTCAATTTCCTCAATTAAGTTACAATTTCGCTTTCATTCATAAATGTTTAATTCTGTAAATAGGCAAATAGGATACTGTAAGATTTATTGACCATGTATCATACCTATTTGATAATTGCGTAAAATAAACGTAAAAACGTCGTCGTCTCAGGAACATGACTGAGATCGATCGTGAAATTGATTTTATAATCTATTAAATGAGCATTATTTGTATATATATTTCACGACTCATAATGGGAAGCATTAGAGAGTGCTTTGCGATCGAAAAATTTGTTTTCTATATATATTTGTAATTACATTCTCGAAAACGGCTCTAACGATGTCGATAAAAGTTTAAATATAGGGGTTTACGGAGGCGAGAAATCGATCTAGCTAGATCTCATATCTGGGGAATTTCGTTTTCACTGTATTTTCATCCGAGCAGAGCTCTTCTCCATAGGAACCTACTACGCGTTGGATTGGGCAACTAGCTTCATACCTGTAATTGGTTTATTTGAAATAAATGCTTTGAGTTTGAGTTTGCTCGGATTGCCAAGATGGCTACCTTAGAATAAAGACATGGTATTATGGAATTAGTAAGTACCTACAATCATGGCAGGATGTACTTTACAGTATGTACTTTCCTTGTTGTTGGCAAAATTTCCAAATGATCCTCACTACCTATTGCCAAATGCGCTGTTGCCAATTAAGAACACTATATATGTTTAGCTTATTATATTATTTTTGTCCCAGTATTCCTGTCGATAACCGACATATTTAATTAGCAGGATGATAGATATCTGGTGTCAGAGGTCAGCTACGAGGAAACCAAGCTTTTTGTAACAGCGTAACGTTAAAACACCATCGTTAAAATATTGTTTTAATCATCAATTTTATCATTTAACAGTTACAAACAGTTTTAATTACGGAAAACTTCGTTAGTGTCCGCCATTAACACTTATCACTAAATGAACATTTATCTTTATTTTTTAATTTTAATGATGCAGTGATAAAAGTAATATCTAACAATAACCAAAAAATATATCTGAAATTTCTTTTCGGATAATTTTGATATAACGTTGTTTGACCTAAACTGAAGTTTGATTGTAATTCTTAAAATTTCTGTTCCCTTGACAGAGGAGTGGGACTTTTGCGAAATTTAAGGTGTTGGGTATTCAAGTAGCGACTTTACTGTGTTGCGTTTAGGGTTGGTATCTTATTGTCGTTCGTAGGATGTAAAATTTATAATTGAAGGCCGTAAATTAAGGTGACATCGACAGTTGTGGCTCGCGGGGAGGACGCGACGGCGGCGCTGCGACGCTCGCTGGGGAAAGCCCTGCCAATATTTTATCGAGAAGGTAATTATTTGATCGGCACATTGGGGTAACAGATGAAACTCGCTTCCCGTAATGTCTTTCTCATACTTTGTATTAGGAAAATGATTAATGATTGAGTTATCATTTTCAATTCTTTTTGGTGGGGTGATGCTCCTTATTTATTCATGTTTACAGTTGCAGTCCTTTCGTATTTATTGCAATGTGCAACATTGGTGTACTTTCGAACTAGAAACGAGCAGATAATTTGCAACTTCGTGAGACCATCGTAGAACCAAGATATACATTCTAGTTCAAAACAACTTCCATAAAACTAAATTCTGAAAAACAGTTGCCAGTTACCTAATTACAAAGCTTAGCATAAAGATTCCAAATTCGAAAAACCGGAATCACAAATTCCCAACAAAAACTCACTGCACCTAACTACAGGGTGTTGAAACTCCCCGAATCGGATATAACCAGTTGGCGATCAATCGCGCCGTGCCTCCCGCTGGCCGATTTAATTCGCGCCTTAACAAAAACCCTTTGGCACATTCACTGGTGACAGATCACAGCCGGGCGTCTCGCGCCTCGCTGACGGCTCCATTATCATTGGCGAAATGGTGTATGCGAAAATGGGTGTAGACAGTATGTCTCATTGATTTTTTGTATTTTTAGGAACGTTGGTGGGTGCTTTTTTAATAGGTAACTTTATAATATCATGCTTGTATTCCCCAACGGGATGTAGAGGAGTATTAGATTGCCTACTATTTCTAGTTGTGCTAGTGTGAAAGGGATTAAAGGGCTAGTTTATTGTCTGTACCAAGTACCAGCTTATTATTATCCCCCACTGCAGGGCACAGGCGTTTTCTCATACAGAGAAAGCACGTGCATTGATCGCCACGCTTGCTCAAGACGGGTTGGTGATCTCAGACTTATAGTAACTTATACGTCCAGTACCTTAATTGCGTAATACACGATCAATCAGAATCTGAACCGTTTTGAAACAGATTGCTAATCCATTGCTTCATATGTTCCGAAAAAAAATTAGCTCAACAACGTAAATAACGCAATAACTGTTGTTGAACAGTCAAAATGAAACAGATTAGTCGTAATCGTTTACGAAAATGTGTTGCGTAATTAGATAGCAGGTTTCCTCACGATGTTTTGTTTCACCGATGTCAGTAATGTTCAAGATAAAATCGGAAATTTGAAAATTGTCTGTAACCGGGCACAAATCTAGTTGGAGGGATATTTAGCTGTAGGTACCTACTTTCCAATCAACAACATACAAGATAAAAACAAAACTTATAAATTTTGCCTACCATCAGAACACAGTCAATAGTCGAAACTTTATCCGGATTTACGTATGGTTATCAGATATTTAGGTTTATCAGAAAATGAAAATCCGGTCAAGTGCGAGCGGGTCATATTCACACGTAGTTTCAGATTGTATTTTTAAGTAAAGAAAACTATAATATCAAAAAATAAATCATGACTATACAATATGCATACTTTCTTTAATAGAAATAATTCATTTTTCACATTCTTTGTCATAAAAATATTCGATGAAGTTTCATATTTAGGAAACAGGATTTCCTGCTTTAAATTATCTTTTTATATATCTAACACAATTGCTGTAACAAAAATAAGTTTCTACCAGACACAAAATCATCAAACCCTGTAGACGTGTTTAGGTTTCGAATCAACGTAATCTTAATTGATAAGGTATCTGTATCTTATCATTCAAGGACATTCCGACCTATGTTACTAAAGTACTATATTATCCTATGTAGTTATGTTCAGTTTTATCAGTCGCTTGGGTGCGGACAGGGATTATTTTATAACAGATAGTGTCATTAAGCACCGCAATGAGAAAAAAAAGAAGTAATTCGCCTTTTGCGAAACATTTGAGACACCGAAGTTTTTGTGGCTCTAACTAACCTAAAAACTCTATTAAAACCAAAAAAAAAAAACTGTGACTAAGGAAAAATTTAAGTTTCAAAAGTACGAAACAATACAATATTTCGGACAGAGATACAGTACGACACAACTTAGATGTAGCATCGGCAAAATTAGTAAAACCGATCTCCATCTGAACTGAGTGCACCTTCAAAATCAAAAATATTTATTACTGCTTTAGGTGAAAATGATCTTTACGCAATCGCAATAACTTGTGCAGTCATATAACCAAATACCACCAATGAATGCAAATTTTCAAGTTTATGCGACATCTAAGTTGTGTTGTACTGTACAAAAATGGTCAAGGTAAAGACGTGGTAACATGCTGTTATACCATGTGGGAGCCAGGAACACCTACAAAATCACAACAGCATGCGAGGACGGCTTCCCCTTCCTTTTGGCTTTACCGTGGGAGGGTAAAAAAAAAAAAAAAAAAAGATAAGCGAATTAGCAAGGGTGATGGCGGTGCTGGCTGACTACCTCGTGAGTAGCTTTTGTTCCAACCACCTCTGGATTAAACGTACCGAAATCAATGAAGAAGAAGTACGTCCCTTTTTGCTAAACTTTGGTGACACTAACGTTTTGTGTCATCTTCAGACTGTAGCAGTCCACTGCCGGACACGCACCTCGGTAACTTGTTTCCAGCTGCTCCTAGCCACGTCTCTCCACATAGCCTGAGATTTATCTTACGTTTTGTTTCATGGACTCCGCTCTGCAACACGTATTACTGCCCCAATAGTCAAGATTCCAAGTATATGATTGCTTGCGAAGGATTTGATAGCTCGCTTAGGCACCTGTCCTACCATGGACGACGAAGCGACTAGCTACCAACGATTTGCTCACTCAAGAAACCTTCAAAAGATTATAGGTCCCATGTTAGTAAAAGAGATACCAACATAATATATTAATAGTTGATCGGTGACTAGTAATCGTTTGTGTTTGTGAGAAGAACAGCAGTGATAGCCTAGTGGTATGACCTGCGGACTGCCAAGTCGTAGGCACTTTTCGGATTCATGTGCGTATTGTTTAAGTATCACTTGCTTCAAAAACGGTAAAGGAAAACATCGTGAGAAAACCGGCCTGAGAGATATTTCTCGACGGCATGTGAAGCCAAGTCAGAGGCCCATAGGCGGCTTTAAACTATGACACCAGGTTAGTCACTAACCACACAAAAAGAAGAATAAGACAGTGACAAGAGGTATCAAAGAAAGTATTCGCTTAGCAACGCTCGCTTGGCGGGCAAAACACTCGGTAAGAGATTCACGCTTGGTCCATACGCACACGCGAGTAATTATTACTCGTCGACAGCACGCACTGATTGCCCGTTGTCGTCAACACATTTTTATTTGCTAGTTCTACCCGATTCGAGTTAATCATCCGCGGTGAAACAGATGTCTTAGCGATCACTAGCTTTCTCTTATCTTACTATTGAGAAATCTCTTCCTCAGAACAAAACACTATCGCATTTCGGTGAACACCTATCACTGTTGGTAATTAGGGCATCATCAAAAGCGGCGGTTCACAGAAGATGGTACGAATGCTGATTCTTTGTATATTATAGGATGTAAGGTGTAAAGGTCATGTCGATGGTGGGTGGGTGGCCGCTATCAGTTCTGGGACCGCCGGAAGGTCAGCAGTAGCGTTGGTTATCTGACTGATAGTGTAGCACTTAATGAGTTTAGTTTCGATGTGCTTTTAATGGTTTTTTTGGGTGCTGTGGTGACAACTTTGTTATGTTTTTTATCTTGTTTTGATGTTTCTTTGATTTTTATGAGATGAAATCACTGATAAACGTGGGCCTGTCCATTCATATTTAAAAAAAGAAACGGGAGGGGAAGTTTGCTTTGTAGGTACTAGGTTTTGAAAATAGAAAAAACGAGCGAAGCTTACAGTATATATCTGACATCTTGGTTGACAGTTATAGTACGACACAACCTAGATGTAGCATAAATTTGAAAATTAGCATTCATTCATTTTAATTTTACGAATGTATTTGGTTATATGACTTCACAAATTATTGAGTTTGCGTAAAGATCATTTTCACCTAAAGCAGTAATAAATATTGGTGATTTTGAAGGCGCACTCAGTTCAGATGGTGATCGGTTTTACGATTTTTGCCGATGCTACATCTAAGTTGTGTCGTACTGCACCAACCACTTGGAAAATTGGTTGGTACCATCTGACGGCCAACTCTAGCACCGCGCGCGGTCATTGGTCAAATTAAATAGCGCGCGCTTCCCTGGCTTGCTGTTACACATTTCCGGCTGTTTTCACGAAATGACTCCCACAGATAGCAGGAAAACGAGAGGAATACTGTTACACATCAATAAGTTAGTTGTTTCATTCGTTTATAAAATATTATTTACCTACGGTATATTTATTTATTTATTATTTATTTATAAAAATCTTACCTACACTATCATTACAGATCTATGATCCAATGCGACAGATTGGCCTTACTAACTAAATCCTAAATCTACACCTTATACCTAGTTAAAAAATATCTTAATCTAAATAACATATAACAAATAGTGTAACTAATAATAATAATTATGTATAATAATTTTAAAATATTTTCAATAACTAGGCTGATATACAGAACCTATATAATTAAGCATTATGAAAGTTTTGTAAGTTTTCAGAGTCTAGCTAGACTCTCTAGACGTGGACGAGTCCCCTAAGAGCTCTTACACGTGTTACAACCTAATCAAAGCTTTATAATCTAAAAAGCTGAACTTACTATAAAAGAAGATTTGCAATGTCTTTTAAACTGCTGAGGTGCCTGATAAGATAGTTACATCTTTGATGATATTTTAAACCAACCCAAATTTTTTCCTTGCAAGTGTATCTTAATCAAAAGATAGCTCTAACTTATCAAAAACTTCACTAAACCCAAAAGATGACAAGTCAAAACAAATATATAAAATCAAAATCCGAAATTTTACCGTTTCTGTATTCTTTCTCACAACAAAGTCGCAACGTCGAGTACGATATCGAATTTCGCAAAAAATCTCGAACATTGTCATACAAATGTATCTGTTGTTATGGGCACGTAATTGCTGGGCTGGTGTGTAATTTGCGAGAGTCCTTTGTACTGGAGTCAATGCGCGGCCGTTGTTATCAACTCGAATACGTAACTTTGTAGGGTCCGAATTTTAAATGTAGATGGTGAACGATGGATTTTTGGTTCGTGAGAATGAATGAAAAGTTTAGTACTGAAAATTTTAAAAGAAAATGAGTGACTCATGACTGAACGGAAACGATTCGGAGTTTTTGGGTTTTAGACATTTTATTAAAGTACGAGTACACAAGTGCGTTGGCTTCTTAAAGTCTCTTTAAGGCCGTATTCACGGCTGCAACGGACAGCGGGGCAGCAGCGGCAACAGCGGCGCGTTCAAATGCATAGTTTTATATAGAACTGTTTTCGATGGCAGCGGCGCGGGGAACAAGAACAGTTCCACATAAAACTATGCATTTGAACGCGCCGCTGTCGACGCCACCGCCCGCTACCCGGAGCTGCTCAGAATACGGCCTTATACCGGTTACTGCTATGGCTAATGTTTTTACATTAATATTTTTTTCATCCCATACCTAACCAATACTTTTTACCATTTTCATAAACATTTGAGAAAATGAATGCATCCAGGAATAGTTCAAAGTCATAAATCACTAGCTAGGGAAGTTAGACATGATGGTGTACCATCATGTCTAACTTCCCAGCTTACAAACAAGTGAATTAGTTAACAAAGAGCGAAAACATTGTAATATCTAAATTGCCAACTAAAAAAACCTAACGCGATAAATAAAAGCCCTCCCCTCCGTAAAGGCAGTTCCACACGGCACCTAACCGCAACTCAAGACGCATTAGCAAGATTCCTGTAATGACTACTAAAACTGAAGTGAGGATAACACCGTTACTTGGTTTGTGTGGCACACGTCATAGACGGTTGTGGAATTAAAATAATTTTGCCGCTAGGGAAAGGGGAACAATAATATCGCGTCCGGAAAATTCTTTGCTTTACAAAACGTTGTTTTGTCAATGTGGATTATACGTGGATTTTTTCAATGAAATAAAGATATTTGACAATTATTTTCCATTAATGGCATTTTTTTGGTATTATTATAATCGACTATTTTGGAATTTCGTAATGAAAGATTTTATAATCGACATGATTATAAAATCTTTCATTACGGAATTCCAAAATAGTAGATTATAATAATCGATCAATATATTCAATAATCGTGAAATTATGTTGTGATATCAATGAGATAGGTACGTCTCATTAAACAAATACCAAACAAGGTAATGATGATGTCATTGTCACTTCAGCTGTAGGTAGAATCTACAATCTGCTGATAGTAGAACTTTTGCACACGATTTGTGTTCCTTCATATTATATGGGTGTAATAACGTCGCTTTGCTGTTGTCAGTCAAATAATAATTATCATTGGCAGCCTTGTTCCCCACCCACTGGTGAGCGCACAGGCCTCTTCTTTTTTGTGCCATTCTTCCCTTGATGTCTGTGCAATTCTCATCCGGGTCTTACTTGTGGTCTTTTGTCGATCATCCACCCATCTGTCTGAATCTCCCAATAATTCAGTTAATTGTATCAAACTAATCCAATTTGCCAAAGTCGTGGTAAGTTGCTGAGGAAAATGAGAGAAATGATGTGGTTTGATAAATTTGCCGAGTAATGAAAATCGCTGCAAGTTTGAAACTTGGACGCAAAGAAAACTCAGCTAGTAGGGCGGGTTGATTGATGAGTCGACGTTGTTCTCTGATACCGGGCTCAATTACACTACGATTACTTAATCTGACATGATACTTCCCCAGTTCTGACGCTCTGCGATTAACGGCAAGTGGTTTAGAAGTAAGCTCCCCTTAATTAACTCTTGACTCCTGAGTTGATCTATCTCAAGTCAGTTGCGAAGTTGATCATTTTGCTCGTAAAGTTAACATCACTAGAGTTTGTATTAGGTAGTTCTTTTTGATCTTCTGTTTCCTTCTGTTCTATATACGTCTATTTGATAATCAAGAAAATATTAACATCACTGTACACTGTTAAAATATATTGATTCATATTTCGTTAGTCTGAAAGCTGACAGTGACGAACACACATAATCGTAAGCTGACGAATGCCACCAAATTGAATTCTATTTCGAAAACCGAACTAGATTTTATCTCACTGAATCAAGCGCTATAATTGGCCGGTGATCCAATGATGAGAATAAACAACAATGTTTACTGAACACGCGCGGCCGTCATGCGAGAAACATTTCCATCATGTTTCAGACATTATTAACTTAGTTGCTTCCGTTCCTGTCGTGTGCTGTTTTCCAAATTGACCACCATTACACAATTAAGGTTAAGTGGGATTGTATCCTTTGGACTAGTTTTTCGATTTGTTTATTCTTTCATTATCTTTTTGACCATCGTTTGTCAATTTTACAACGTCAGAAAAACTTAGCTGTTTTCTGTTTTTTTTCTTCTTTTATCAGATCGCGATTTTTATATTTGCCACTTATCCAGAATGGGTGCTTACGCAAAGATCGTGAGGTAATCTCTATCCTCAAGTAACAGCTATACTTTCTAATGCTATTTTATTACGTCTATAAATTGTATAGAGTCGCCCCAGGAGGCGCTTACGGAGTGGCTATCGCACTTTTCGATTTAGAACTCTCCTCACTCAAAATTGAAATGGCTCGCCCCTTTGTCGGAACAATTTAAATTGGACATTTTAAAGGTGATTCTTTTCGTGGTCGTTGAACGGTCGGGTGTTCGTGTTAGTGAAATGGCTTGTATCGGGGTAGTGGGTTGTGGGGCGTTGCGTTTTGGGAACATTGATTTAGAGGAGTTAATAAAATTAGATGACCTTGATTTACATGAGGATTATAATAATGTGTGCTTAGTTGAATGAAATGAAGATTTGGACACTTTTTTAATTGAACAATTAGTGCAGTGAAGATTAGATTAGATTCAAACATAGCAGTTCACAAACTTGGCTGTTTCTAAAACAAACGACACAAAACTTTTCACTTCTAATTCGCATTACATTCTACTAAGATTATATTACTCGAGGAACCGATCTATTGTGCCCGCTCCATTGAGGGACATTTAAAACTCCATCGTTTATCCTTTGAAAGAGCTCGGACAGTGGCGGAGGCAGTTTATCACGCCGATAGCAGCAATCACAATGGGCATGCATTCACGGAGCTACGGTGATGGCTTGCCTTGATATGTATCTGGGATTTAAAGTCATTGCATCGTTCTACGTTATGATCTAATTTTGAAGTTTGAGTTGAAGAGGGTCCTTGATGGTGCAGAAAAATCTCTAGAGGCTAAAGTTGAAAGTTTTAGGATTGGATTTTGTAAGGCCGTAAAACAGCGAAGAGAAGAGTGGGCCTTTTTGGTACCTGACTTATACTACGTAGCTGTTACCAATCATCGACACTTTAATAATTAAGTAAGGCGAAATGATTTTGACTTCGAAACTAAATCAGGCTCAATGTAACAAAGAGAAATTCTTTTTGACGCATATTTGTTTTGAGATGAAATTATTGCACGTTTATATTACTTTACGTACATAACTTTACAAATCTGCCTAGTATGAATAATTTTTTTCACCAGTTTCAGGATCTTTTTTATGAGTTATGATAATGGTGACTGAAAATCTATTGGTCTTTTAATACATTTATATCTGTAATCAGGGCTCGGATAATGGTATATTTTTCAAAACGGTTTCGTCTTAAAAAATCTAAGAAACGATTTGTTTCGGTAACGTTCGAACGCAACGTTATAAAAACAAAATTTTGTACAAAAAACTGTTACAAACGTTTTAAAAATGTTATTTTAAATAACGTTTCCGAGCGCTATCTGTAATTCGTATGGTGTACAGTACTTATAAAATAGTTTTCAATTCTATTTTATTCTTGCCTATAATAGTCCTATCATATACTCAAAACACACCGCTCAAAATCCTTACTCCACTCAAGTATTCCTGTAGGTTGTCACGCAACTAACAAAGAGGGGTGGTGGGACGAATCCCCAAGTAAAGTTGTCGCCACAGAAGTGACCCTGGTCCGCTCTGTGTCACGTAGCCAAGTCATTTGGAATTCAGCTCGGATCCTATTGGTTGCTACGGGTTTGTTTCGACGGCGGCCATAGTTCCGTGTTCAGCAAATAGAAGTGTTAGAACTTTGAAGATTTGATTAATATCATTGTGACTGTTTTTGTTAATTCTTCGAACAATATGAATTATAACAATTTTGGTAAATACTTATTATGGACGATTCCTATACTTACTTTACGGACCATTATTGGTAAGACCTCATAGTTTGCATAGTATGGACCCTCCCATATGGAAGTAGCTATCACAGGTAAGATTAGCTTCACGAATCTATGTCTATATATATGCCCAATTCGGCAATAAAAAATGCTACCATTGGCAACCAAACGATTCGTTTTTGATTATAGGAACCGAGCATTAGCTCCCCGATTTCAAAGCTGGTGCGATGGTATGCATTACCTATTATTTATTGCTGAGTGCTGAAGAACACACAGCATGGCGTTCGAACTTTCTGTTTTACTATGTCAAGTTATATTTTCTACTAGATGCTGTTACGTAATTAATTTATTATCTGAAACAGTATGAAACCTGTTCTTTTCATACTGTTTCAGATAATAAATTAATTACGTCCTTCCTTTTAACAGACGCACTGCCTTTTCCTATTCACGATATCGTGACGATTTCAAATATTGTCCAATTCAACATTCTTCTTACCTACGAAATTTTCCTTGAACATGCGCATGTGCATGTGCTTATCTATGAATTATATTATTAACTTTACTGACACAAACTTATCCAACTACGTTTTATATCATGTTACTAGGCACTTGCAGTTTATATATTGATTATTTAAATATAGATCTTTAGAAGCCAACAAAGCGGAAGTAAGATAAAAATGTATTATTTTAGCATTCGCTTATTGTTTGGGATATAATCAGGTCCTTTTGAATAATAAAGGGAGGAGGTGTTTTCTGTTCCTCTCTCAAAGGCTCGACAACAGACATTTATATTTTTGTGGAACAAAACCTACCTTCAATTATATAACTTAAGATAATATTTATAAATTGAAATAAAAAATAATAATAATTATAATATAATTATTTAATTTATAATTTTCTACCTAAGGGTAGAAAGAATTTAAATTAAGAATAAAGATTTTAATAATTTTATTATGTATGTTTACAAAGAGACTACGAGAGATCACTCTTTGTAAACTATATACATAATAAAATTACAGCGTAAAAATGGTGAATGAATTCATTGACAATAGATTTTGAACTACATTATTATTTGTTTCCACACGGATATAAGTAAAATATTTTGCGGTTACCTACGTTGCTGCCTTCCTTAAATTCATAAAGTCGTATATTAAATGATATAAATTCTCGTACGGGCTACGTTTTCATATGCGGGACAGGATAAATGTGATATGTGGGACATTTTTTAGAAACTAGTAAAATTGTATTTTATGGTTTTGGTACTATGAATGGAATTTGGATTTTTCCTTGAAACTTGAATGAGATTAGTTGAAACATTTGCAACTACACTTTCGGAAATATGAATCGAACGACTCGGCATTTCTTTTTTGTGTAAATGTCTGTAACTTTTTAGATGGTCGTAAATTCAAATTTGGAACAATGATTACAGATGTCTTGAAGACATTAGTAATCATTGTTCCAAATTTGCATGCATGAAAACTTTTTTGACACATTTTTATAATTTATTACTAAGATTATTGTGACATTTAATAAGCACGGTAGCTCGATTTAGTAGTCCGGGAGTATACATTTGATTAGGTAGGTGCTCAAATCCTTGATACTGTGCTGTAAACTTACGTTATGCAATGAAATAAGTACTGTTTCCCTATTAACACTTGACCATTTACTATTCGCCAATTTCCATAAAAACTTGACACACAATCGATTAAACAAGGACCGCGGAATCGATTACAGCATCGGTAGAAACGGGAAATCGATTATCGGCCATCGTGTCTGTCGCAAATCGATTCTAGTTGTCACCTTCACGTTTTCGTGTTCAGTTTGTCATTCACAGGAAAGGTAATGAAAATTTAAATTAAACTCGAATGCTTACATATCTCTGTCGATAAAATGGAAAATAATAATATGGTCTCTTTGCTGTTATTGTAGATTTATTAACTGTAATGTCTGATGGTGTTGAAGATCATAAAATAAGATTTTCAATGTTCTGTTTTGTAATGCATTCTACTTTTGCTTTTTACACGATAACATGTTCGAATGCATAATTTATTATTTTGTTATATTTCACAATGTGTTAAATAGATAGCAATCCACAATATGAGAAGGTAATCTTTGGTACTTTTTTTTTTTTTTTTTTTTTGAGGGTGGGAAATCATCAAATGACTTCTCCCGCTCTGGGCAGAGCGAGAGGGTGTGTCAGACTTTTACTGACTAAAACCCACCCGTGTTCCTTCCGTTGCCTGTGTGCCGGGGCCGCGTTATCCCTTTCGGACAAACCCGCAACCCCAGCAGGAATCTATGGTACTGTGGTTTGGTTGTATTCCGCAGTGGTGGACCAGTGGTAACGGCCGCGACTTGCGAGTTGTAGTTTCTAATCCAGCCAGTTGCTTTACTGTCTGTAAATTATTTCATCATCAGACTGCTCACAAAACGGTGAAGAAAAACATCGTGAGGAAACCGGCATGCCATAAATTCGAAGACAATTGTGGCAAAATTATAGGCTGATTATATATAGTCGTATACTGTTAAATGAGGAATATCAGTACATATGTTAATTATATTACATTCTTGAAAACGGCTCTATAATTTAGAGGGGCAAAAAATCGATCTAGCTAGGTCTCATATCTGTGAAAATACGTTTTCTCTATTTTCATTCGAACAGAGTTCGGTCACCCAGGTACTGATCTGTGGTATGGTATCGAATTAATCAGGTAAGTATCATATATTAGTAGTATTACTCAGTACAAACTACATTTCAGTGGATTCACCAGGGTACTATCTATGAATGTTGTTTATAAGTAACGCTTATCAATTTTTTTACATCATAAAACAGCATTCGCCAAATTATTTGCAAATAAAAAAGTTATTAGGTAAATAACACCATATAAAGTCAAAAACAAACGGGAAATCATAGGAAATCTAGTTTATTTAATAATTAACGTACTCTGTACATAAATATTCTTTAGTTATCGGTAACTAGACTGTGGTTATTCCACCTCTAGTTTACCTAAATGGAAAATAGATTTATCCCATCCTGTTCCCAATACTACTGATTAAAATCAATAGAAACACTTTATTAACTAAGCGTAGCCATTAGCTAAGCGGCCATTACCGCGTCGCCAGATAGATAGAGCTGTATAATTTCAGTACTTTCGGCTATTTCGATAGGTATATACCGCCGGCCTCGTTCTCGATGCCCGAAGCACCTGCCACATCACTACAGAATCCGCTGACAGACAAAGACGCAGATAATAAGGCGCATCCCATTGGTGCATCCCCGACGAGCCCCGCCCACCGCCCGCGGCGACCAATGGCGCCGCCCGCCGGAGATCTTGAGCGTTATCTAGTTTATCTGCCGTCTCGCTTGGCACATTCTACGGCGATAGCTATTTTCAGATACGCTGAATAAAACGCATTTGTGCACTGAAATTTTATTCGCTTTAGAGAATGGACGTCTTGCGTTTCATGAAAGTTATTTTTAGATGTTAAGATTTTTATGTTGTTATTTTATTTGTTTAGGACGATGCTTTACACGGTGGGAAGTTATATTTTAGATCTAACGGATCCTAAAATTATTTTATATTGAGATGATTGGTTGCAGTAGCTTCCTTCCTCTAAATACAGGAACAACCGAAATTATTGGGTAAATACAGAACTCGAATTTAGACCACCTGGAACAGTACATTATGTATATTAATTCGTAAATTTTGGGGTAGGTAGGTACTTCCGTTGCGCTTAGGCAATAATTTCAACCAATTTCAAATCACCTGATGATTTAAATTGGCAAAAAACAGCACGGTAGCATTACAGAACGATCGAATACGATACGATAAGAGACCAAGATTGCTGGCTCGCATTCAATCAAGTTTGTTTTCTTAATCGGCGCCTTGTCTCGTATCAGTAGCCAGCACGAATTGACTCCCACCACCCCCCAACACACCACACATTCACTGCACACAGAGGGGTATTCAATTGAAATATCAGAGGTCCAAGTTATCTGGTCGTATTGTACAAGTGATTTGTTATAAAGCACCATCGATAACTGAAGGGCTATTGTTTGTAGGTCGCTCCCGGTGTAAAATATTGTAATAGTCTTGTTATTGTATTCTTGTTATGAATTTTATGAAAGAATTATGGGGTTTCAGGAAGACGGATACCTACTTAATACAGGAGCATAAGAAGCCTTTCTTAACTTGACCTACATATAATTAAATAACTTAATTAGACAAATAGTTGTAGATAAGTCTATAGAAAACTGATTGCGACAAAACATAAACCTCTTTCAATCTGGATGAATGGATGCTATAAATTACCTTTACACGCAGGATTTCCACAAATACAAAAGCCAACAGCAGCTTTTCAAAAACTCCAGCCAACTATTTTCCAAAATATAAAGCGTTGTCCATTGAAAAAGCTCGCCGATTATTTTCAGACGGTAACCTTGTATTGCGACCCCGAAACGTTTGTGTGAGAGAGAGGGGTGTAACACAAAGACACGGGCGGGGCGCGGGGGGCGCGGGGTGGCCCGGGTGAGGGTATGTGATTCGGGATTCTAGGGATGAGCTGGCTCTCGCTTCCTCTCGCGTTATTCTGGCACAGTGCGTCGCCGACGCCGCACATACCGTGCTTCACTATCACACGCAAATCGCACGCGAGTATACCGACACGCGTGCGAGGACATCACTACACAGAAAATTCACCTAATTCAACATTAGAATTTTACCAACTCATCTCCAATTTTATTTTTTAGTGCTGTGCAGACTTTAGTGTTTAGAAATTTTACAAACATTATTTTGTGACAATCCAACCATTAGTGAATTAGAATTAACGCGATAATTTTAATTAAAATAAATTTTAGTGATACGGACAATGTTAAATAATATTTGTACGAATGCTGAATTTTGATACGAGCTACAGAATGAAGATGTCTGGTGAGTTAAAAAAACGATAGAAAATAATACTTAATAGCAATAATTTTAATAAGTGTTTTTTTATTCGCTTAATCTATTAAGTACCAATTCAATTAATAGACGATCTATTCATTGAATTTTATATCAAATAATCAAATATTAGACCTATAGGTTGATTAACAGTTTTACTAATTTCAAGTACTTTGGTAGGTTTAATAAAACCTAGGTATTAAGTGCAATGAAAACCAATCTACGTACCTATTTTGACGAACATATTATTTACGATCATTATCTTCTGCCAAAATAAAATAAATTTTCCTACCTAAGTACCTAACTATACTTACTTTAAACCAACCTAATAGTAACAGAACCTGCCGCATCCTTAATTTCAGGACCTAACGAAAGATTTTATTTTGAAAACAGTAACCTGGCCAATAGAAGATTACCTAAGACCTTTTGTTTTCAGTAAAACCGAAGAAAACCGCTTTTCTTTTCACAGTATTGTTAACGAAACTTCTAACATTTTGTAAGATTGAATAACTACTTGTTTTTTTTACTATTTGTATGATCTAGCAAAGCCATGTAATATTATTTGCTACTCAGCTTTGAAATTATTTTTAGTCTATGGTCTTCACAAATTAATTACCTAATCACCAATTTCTATTACTATAGATACCTACTAACAACACGTAGATAATCGTACCTTCATTTCTCTAAATTGCCGATCTTCTACTTCAAAACGACAAACAGTTTAATGACCGTAAAATCAGATAAGAGGATAAGCCCAAAGAGGCCAAGAGCTCTTCAAATTATTTCGCTTGTTAACCACAAATAAACATCACTAACCGTCTCTTTTTTTATCTACACTCTTAACATTATCTGTGGTTCTGTCAAGGGTGTGCGAAAAAGAAAAAAAACTCTATGAATCTATGATAATCATTTTTTTTTTCGTTTTGGTTGTAAAGCTATGTGTTGGATTGCTGCGATCGTTTGGCGGTCGCCGCCGGGTCCAAGAGATTGTTTGCTTCTTGTGCAACACACCTTGCATTGTTAAGAATCTTGTTTACATCACGCCAGTGCGAAAAAGAATCAGAATACTGGCTTGTTTGATTAGTTTCAAAAACATCGACACCGTCTTTTATTTTCTTTTTTTTAAATGAGTTATCGATATTTTTCGGGACTGTTTACTCGATTTGTAATATGTAACCGCAGTTTGAGTAGGTGTAGACATTACTAATAGGTGAACATAATAGGTAAATTATTACAACATTTAATTAACGCAACAATCAACTACGTTAGCTTGTAACCGCAAATTAACTACAGTTATAATTGGAACATACCTAATCCCCATTGAACTAGACTCGTACCTATTTCCATACCCGCCAATATGAATATTTAGGTATTAGAAACATTCTCATATCCCGATGAATGATTGCAATAGCGTGGAGCACAATAAGAGAATACGCACCCACTTTTAGACACCAGCACCTTTTCATATGATAATTACGAAGTTGAAAGCATCTTTCAGTTAATTTCTTATGTGGAAATTTGCATAAGCAACCATGGTTACAACCGACTCATTAAAGCGTACCGCACCTAAGTAATGTTAGAAAGTACGGGTTTCCGCGAACGCCTAGCCATTCAGGCCCTCGCGCCAAGTGAATTTCTCAACGCCGCCGAATATGATGAGCTAGCCCAACACTAGCCTAGCATCACATTCACCTGCTTCAAAATAATTTACAAACGAATTTAAACCTTAACCCGGACGATAAAGCGTTAAATTTACTTATAGTGTATTTATCGCGCGTCTTTTGTCGAGTTAAGAGTGTTTTATGAGTCAACACAGGCCGGGCCGTGAACTGTCGTGACAGAGAGCGACGTAAACCGCGCTTATTGTCAGTCTCCGTGGCTAACACGTGAAATCGGCAAGCCGTGGGGTCCATTGGACTAAAAATCGCATGAGATGCTCTTAAAATCTTCTGTCCTGAACTTATTATTAATAAAACAAGAGCTTTTATGACTGAAGAGTGCAATGCAGCCATAGTTGCGTTCAAATAACACCAACCAATCCTCTGACATTAAACAATTTCCACCAATTGGTTTATTTCAAACTAACGGAATATCAACATAAAGTTTCGGACACACGAGCAATTTTCTCCGTCGCTCAAAGAAAAACTTAGCCCAAGGTACAACTCAGCTCCACCGTGTTCTATGTCTGTGCATGTTCTTATTTTAAATCTGTCGCGGGTTTCTGCGGAAACCAGAGATTTAACGACGGCTCGTCCGCATTGTCCGCGCACGAAGCGTTCGCGGTCAAACGCGACAAATGGACCTTGCGACGGCTAATTTGAATTTGAAATTCGAACATCAGTTTTATGGGACTCCATTCCTTAAGTTGGTACGTCCCGGGTTTGCATCGGTATTATTTGTATAAGATGTCTGTACGAAAGTAGGTTCATGGAGGCTATGTTTAACCAACGCCAGGCACTCAAAATGGAGAATAAGAAACTGAAATTCTACGATAATCGAACTTATTCTCATATTTCAAATCATCATAATTAACCGTATAGCATTAAATTGCTGAGCTTTGATCTCACTCATTGTACGCAACGTATTTAGATCTCCGGCTTCACTCATCTATTAATAGTACGTTAAAAAACTTAATGAATAAGTTTCGGTTCAAGTAAAAAACAGCTAAAGTGGCATAACCTGACCTATCTTCAGATAACAAGCATTTTGTCACGTTCCTATTTCGGCAAAGCGTTTTTATGACAGTTCCTGAAACGTCACCTAGCAACGCACGGTTTATAGACGCGTGCGCAGACAGCGCGTCTACGATCTGCTCCCGCGCCGACCGAGATGATTCACGGAATTGTCATTCATCATTTAGTTATTATCAGACAGCGTGGTTTTATCACGTTCATTCGAACTTGTTTTATTGAATGAAATGACCCGAATTTAGAAGATAACAGATTTTTATAGAATACGGATGTTCCAATTATAAATGATATTGGTGTGATTTAGGTTAAGTATACGTGTCTTGTCACTTAATCATTACAAGGTCTAATAATGCATTATTATGAAACCTATAAAGATAAGGTTGTCTGAATATTACAAGTGCTTTTAGTGCACACGGAATCATAATAATATAAATCGATGGTCGGACATTTCAATTCTAATCACGTTTTGCCAAAAACATCTAATCTAAATTCGATTTTCAAACATAACCTTCAGATGTGAAGGGTTTATCGGTTCCGATATCAAAAAGTTCTTTTTGACAGTACAAAACTACAATAAAAAACTGTTACAGTTCCAAATACCAAAACGATCTTTATACTCGTAACAGTACCTACCCTAAAGAACAGTTACTTAGTACTAAATCCAGTTACTAATTAAAACAAAAACAATTGTCGGCTACAGGTGAACTGGCTTAGCAACAGGGTTCAAATGTACTTACATTCAAAGTATTCTAAAGACATGGACAATATGGACATCCTGCCCATTGAACGCTGCACTTTATAATGTAAAGCAGTTATCATTATTTCCTTTCTCGAATAATTTAATGCCTTTTTTTCTGTGCCACGTGCTATAGAAGACAAGATAGGGGTTGTTTTAACAAGTATATTAGAGTTATACTTTGTAGGGTAGTTTGATTAATGGCGTGTCTCTTACAGTGCAAGGGTCGTTTATGGATGGCACGCGTAACTATGAATTTAGTCTTCTTCGATAAACACGGGGTGGGTTTTGTTTTCTTTGTAATTCTTTATGATTTTTAGAGGGACTGGCCATATAAAAATAATTAACATAACAATATTGGATTAAATATTTTAGAAAAAAAAGTTTTTTTTTTGTATGTATCACTTTTTACCTACATTACTAACCTACCTCATACTGTTGGCATACAATAACATATCACACATACACACGCCATTGTGGGTTTCGGGTTTAACTATGGTATAGGTACTTACCTACTCCGGTATTCCTATTAGATTACACAAAATATATCTAAATAATGTAATCATTTATTTAAACATGACCAGGTAAACTTTATTCATAAATATTATTTATTAAGGTCAATCCGCGGAAGTTATCTTAATGTCATGATAATGTTTGGAAAATACAGTTTTATTTCCTTATTCTGTAACTGTTACGTCGAAGGATACAAAAAAAACCTACGCACAGAAAATACCTAATATATTTGAAATAAAACAAAAACATGAAAATGGGATAATGGAATTTACTTGGCTTTATGTTACATACGTATAGGTTTCCAATTTTCGTGGTTTTTTTTTGAACTAAGACTTTTAAAAATATCAGCTCATGTTTTTTTTTAGGATAAAACCTATGTTGATCTGAAAAAATACATAAGTATTTGTTGTCACTGATAGCATAAACACACAACCTACCTCAAAATAAACATTGCCAAAAGATCCGCGGCTAAGAATTTAAGGTTTAATTAATAAAATAAAATAAAATCTGTCTGTGAATTTGCATTTAGTAGGGATGAACCAAAGACACAGACAAGCGGAAGTTCTTTGTGAACAGCGGAAACAGACATAAAGCGATCAACATCTTGCACGTCTTCACTTTTTTATAATTCGCTCGATGCTAAACTATAAAACATACCAGCCAGTCAGTTTATTGCTCTCAGACATGCGTTGTTTAAACTTGGAAGACATTTAAATTAAGAATTTAAATAATAGGAAAGAACCAAGGAGTTCAATTATTGTGGATTCGGAACGATTTTTCTCGTTTTTCCAAGGTATAAAATGGCGGTAAATATTTAGTTCAGTCAAATTCAGTAGAATAGTGATAATTTGAAGTTTACATGTAACTTAAAAAATTACATATATTATTAATTAAAGAAGTTATTCTACTAGATTCGTAACCCAATCAAAATTAAGTAAAATACTCTAAAATAACAGTTATTAATATTCTAAGAACAGTTAAAAAGAACCAACTGAACTTAATACTCTATATTTTATTAAGCGCTTAAGATAATATATAAGCTAACAGTCTTAGAATAATAATAATATGTACATGCGTAGATACTTACCTAATCTATACTAATATTATAAAGAGGTAAGTAAAATCAGTTTGTTTATAAGTTTGTATGTAGGGGGTAATCTCCGGAACTACCAGTCGGATTTGAAAAATTCTTTTTGCATTGGATAGCCCAATTCTCGAGGAAGTTTATAGGCTATGTAACATCACGCTACAATGCTTAGGTACCGAGCAATAAGAAAAAGAGTCAGAAAGACAGCTACGCGGGCGGGCGATGGGATTCGATGCGGTGGGTCGGGGGCCGAAATTTTACGCGAACGAAGTGGCGGACAAAAGCTTATACTTGATAATACACAGTACTTTAAAGATATTATATCGCCTTATAGAATAGAATAGAATTCTTTATTCGAGTAACCAAGACTCAACAAGATTGTTAGTAAAACTTACGACTAGAGTTAGTAAGCACAGACAAATACCAAGAAATAACAAGAAATAACAGTTGCTCACCGTTGCGACATCTCATGAGACAGTGACCCAGGTATACCCAGTTCATAATATCAATGTTCCGTGTGGTGCCGGATGTAAAGAATAGTACCATCCCATTTCTTCACGTGGGTGTCGTAAAAGGCACCTAAGGGACTCACTAGAGAATGGGCAGCAGCGTTCTCTACGTATTTTAACAACGATCGCCAACCCGCCTGCCAAGCGTGGCGATTATGGCAAACCCCCCCATTTGGGGGAGGCCTATGTCTAGCAGTGGACGTCTTTCGGCTGAAATGATGAAATGATGATGAATATCAAAGTTGATATCAAGTTGACAATTGGCCACCACGCAACAGTTACAAATTAAACAGGAACCTATGTGGTCCATAATCGTCTGATTAGATTAAAAACGGTGACGGTAATGAACACAATGCAAACGAATATGAATGATTAATAGACGTGTCGTCTACATGTCTGGAAATTAAAACTTAATCAATATAATAATGAGAAGTCGTGAGATCGTAACGGTACACTTAACATATTGTTCAGTAAATGAAGGACGAATAAATAAGATAACACTGAATATTATTCATTGGCGCCGATTCTCTTGTCACAAATGTCTCTAAACTAGACTAAAAATCACTAAAATTTAGTTTATTCCTGTCAAACGACGATTTCCCATTCTGAAATAGACTAAAGTGACACAACTTAACTATATTTTAGTTTGACAGCACTAAGATAGTACTGAGTTTTTAGTTTAGTGAAAATGACAATTTTGCTATTCTGAATTTGACATTTTTCACCTAAAATTTCGATTGTAAAATACCAAACCAGACTAAACGTAACAATTTTTAATAGCGATTAAAAAGGTGTGGTATAAAATAAGTTGTCATGAACTAAAATTCACACCAACATCACGTGCAAAAACAGTACTGTATATATTTTTTTCTTTTGCTTATATCTCGAAAATGGTGCGTCCTATCGCAAAAATAATGACAGTTTCGACCCCCTTTATAAAACCCGTAAACCCCTAAACCTGAACATGTAGTCAATATTTTTTCATGTTTTCCATACAAAAAGTGAAAAATTCCAAAACACGTCGCGGCGGCACAAATTGCGCGCCTCCGGCTCTAAAAAAAATCACGGTTTGGGGCAAACCACGGGTACCACGTGGATTCGCGATTGTCAAATTCTATTTTAGTTGTGTCAAAATGAATTTTTAGTTTAGAGAATTTTATTTGCAGAATAGCTCTAAGATTCTCATAGCCAAAAGTAAGAAATTTTAGTGATAGTTTAGTTGGTTTAGTTCGGTGTACAAGAAAATCGGCACCATTATTTACTTATTGAGTAAGCTGTGATAGCCTAGTGGTGTGACGTGGCGAATCCAAGGCACGCACCTCTGACTTTTCGGATTCATGTGCGTATTGTATAATTATCACTTGCTTCAATAACGGTGAAGGAAAACATCGTGAGGAAACCTGATGGGAACCGGATGCCTGAGAGATATTTCTCGACGACATGTGAAGCCAAGTCAGAGGCCCATGGGCGGCTTTAAAACTCTGACACCAAGTTAGTACGCGAAAAGAAGAAGACTTACTGAGTCATATCTACTTATATTTTTTATGTAGAAATATTAACATTTTAATTAAACGTTTGTTATCAACTAATAGCGACTCGCTTCTGTTTCACACGGTCGCAGTGTGGGTACTGATGTGGAAATATCACAAAACATCGAGATTTATGTGCTTTATCTAAGTTAAATATTAATTATTAATGCACATAAACGTTCTGGAATAAATTCTCTAAATAATGGTGTAAGCCGCATCAAAATCCGTTGTGCAGTTAAAAAAAAATAAGCGGTGTCAAACAGGCGAAAAGCGGTTTTGTTTTATACCATGACTAGATGACCCGGTGTATTTCGTACCACGTGAGATCGATAATACTGGCCGCATTCCTAAAAAAAATCCAATTTTTTTTTTGTGACGACTTTTTTTTTTAACAAATCATTCGAGTTTTTTTCGAGTTTTTGCGAGACTAAAGCTCGTCACAGACGTAGCTATAATATATATTACTATGGGCATTTTACTATACGTATATTTTCCAGAGTAATCTTCGACTGACCTCAGACGGAGCTATAATATTATATTTGTATTACGACACCAGAATATATGAATATATAGCAAGACATATTAATATATATTTAATGTGCCTAGCCTTTTGCCAACTATATTGGGGTCGGCTTCCAGCCTAACCGGATGCAGCTGAATATCAGTATTTTACTTGGAGCGACTGCCAATCTGACCTCCACAACCCAGTAACTGGGTAATACCCCTTGGTAAGACTGGTTGTCAGACTTTAGGACTTCTGACGACCCGTAGCGACTGTCAAAGATCCACGAATGACAGCCGAGACCAACGGCTTAACGTGCTTTCCGAGGCACGGAGGAGTCTCGGTATGTAAAGATTGTCACCCATTCACAGATCAACCCCGGCAAGCGTAGCTTAACCTGATGGATCGACCTGTGTGGCAGTCATTACTTAGCTACGAGCTCCTCCTACATATTAATATATATTATGGTATATTAAACCGCAGACCAAATGAGAGTAAAAATATATATTATGGTATAGCTACCGTGTGTGGTGGCTTGCTATAATAAACGAGTAATATATAACCGTCTGTAACGGACTTAATACACGCCAATTTATTTTTATATATATATAGTTATCTATCGGCAATGGTCAAATCGTCCTAAAGATTTCTTTCCGTCACATTGTCAAATCTATCGCTGGCAACATCGACAGTATTTGACCAGTTTCTAATTCAAGGTATTTTGTCCACAGCAGCAGACAGTCAAGAGTCTGGCAGTCCACCGCCGAGCCCGACTGACTCTGCCACATCAGAATCAGCGCCCACCTTAGTTCACATCAAGCAAGAAAACATGCCTCCAGGAACAGATGTTAAGGAGTACTACGGTACTCTAGACTTCGGGCTATCAGATACTTATTTAGCCAATAACTTCCCTGACTATGGAAGAGGATACCTTCCCAGACCTCTAGACCATTTAAAGTCGGTAAAAAATGAGGATGGAACGAAAGATGACGATCCAGGGGATAGAGACTTTGTTCTACCTAATGGGGAATTAATGTTTAAAAGTGGAGGGATATTTGCTAGAGTGAATATAGCTAATGGAACTCAATATGGACCTTTTCTGGGTTTGCTGGAAAATCAACCGAAGGACAGGCGATTTGCTTGGGAGGTAAGTTGTTTTAAAGTCAGTATTCTATCTTTTATTTTTCATTAAGCCAAGCAATGCCAATGTCGGTATCGGTCCAAAGTTCTTTGATGAGTCACACTTCCTAATTAAAAAAAAAAATGGAAACTAAACAAACTTCAGCTCACTCGTGGTTAGTCATCCAGTCATAACTATTCTACAAATGGTCCACCTGTGCTGTGAAAAAGTGATGACAAAACACTCATTCTTCCTCATTTTAGTTAATTTACAATGAACCACTTGTGCTCGGGTCAAGTGCAAGTGTCAAAAACCTCGGTCTGCCCATAAATTAAGTGCCGAAACTGAAACTGTCAAGCACGGATGCAATAAAGTGTCGACTTTATTGATCCTCCTTAAGTTCCTTGCGTGTCCTTTTGAGTGCACTCCTTTACTGACTTACACACTCCATTATTTTTAATTTGTTTGAGCTTGACTTTTGAACAAACATTTAAATCATTTTTAGGATAGGGACACGTTTTTTAGCTGTTTTGGTAAATTGTTTCTGATATAAAAACACGATTTTTACTCAATTAGGTTAAACGATGAAAGCTTTGGTTTGGTTAATAAGATTTAGATATCCCTCTTTTCATAGATCTTTTATTAACAAAATTCCCTCAAATTCTCACTTTATCTATAGATAATCTATAGAGCACATGTGAGCATCGGATGAATGAAGTAAATTGTTCAATTGAACGCATCAGAGATTTCTGCGAGGGGTGTGGCGAGTTTATCTCTGGTAGGCAACGGAAATGAATTGTTGGATCAGATTCCTGGATTACGCGAACATGCATAAAGTAAAGTAAAAGTATTGGGTTACTTGCAATGTGTCGTACAGAAGGTTGTACTGGATGAATGTAGCGCAATTAATCGAACGATCTGTCCTCAATAAATTAAATACTGAAATACAAATAAATCTGCTGAGATATCTCTTCAACGAAGGTTAGCTTTGAGACTCCATTTTCTAGTAATTTTCTGTTTTGGCCAAATAATCAGATGTTGTGATTACTCGGTAAAATTCAATATTTAACTGTCGCCAACTTTTATACCAAATTAAATAATACTAATAAGTCCCAACCTACTTACAAAACATTACAAAAATATTTTCGCGAACTCTTGTCCTCAGCACAAAGGACCGGATGCAAATCGGACATAATAGCGCTGCGATGCGCAAACGCCTATCGAATGTCAGGCTGCGCGGGATAGATAACGCGCATGCGCAAATTGTGGGTGTAAGGTTGCAGTCAAACCACAGCATTGTGTCCTCTGACGGACATGTAGTTCCGGCTGTTAGTACCATAGACAACGTTATTATCTCCTTTTTGTACAATGAAGTAGTTTATGGAACTGTCATGACATTGCAGACAGTAGATTAAAATGGCGGTTTCGTGGAAGAGTCTATTTTGTTGTCGTAAACAGTTAATATTCTTAATTGTTCAAACATTAATTATTTACGGAAATGTTTAACTGTTCAACTGTTATGAGAGAAGAGAGTTGTTGCACAGGAGTGCTTTATATTTAAATTCTTTGTTCGGGTCTGTCTCGGACCCAATTTTAAATCTTCACATGAATTTGCGAATAAGTCGTTGAATTTACAAAACTAGAGTTGCATATATTGTAACTTAGGAGGAAATGGTGTTGCACTAACTTCTAACCGCCAATGTGTATGAATCCATATTGATAAAGTCGTTTAATAAAATAATAATAACATAACATCACGCCGGGATTCCCCGAAGGGTTTGGCAGAAGTGTACCTATAGTACACCCACATTTCACCAGTTATGTTTAAGTCTCATGTAACAGGGGGCGACGCTATTCCATCCCCAATGCCATCAATCGGGCACAAATCCAGGACTCAGGGCTGCTTCTCAGAAATTCCATTAACTGATTAAAATAATAATCTTCTCTTAATAAAATTAATTGAATAACTGAATATTGACGGTTCACAATTGTATTTGTACTAATTAAGGTTAGCTAAGTAAGGATAGGTTAGGTATAAGATTTTAGCAAGTAGGATTTATTGTACTATTTACAGCTTTTTACATACCTATTCGATGACTAGATTTTTATAATTAATGTGATTGCTTAGAAATATTATACCTTGCCTCGCCTGAAATACAGGATGACCTAGTTCAGGCACATAACACAATAGAATTTTTATTATTATTTTTTTTATTTTTTTGAATAAACTTTTATTATTTATTATTATTATAAACTCAAATTATAATGCTCACGCGCACTAATGAGTGGCCAAATACCGTTATTTTGTGTTTTTTTAGACACATTTCCGGTGTGTCAATAAATTAGGCATTATGCACGCAGTATGTTTTCAGTATTTATAAGGAAATTGATATTATATAGGTTAATAGGTAGTGTTGTTTGCTACACATGTTATTATTAAGTTGGTATGCGTGGTGTTATTATCAGTACCTCAGCAAATATCGGTTCAGTAGGTATTTGTTTATTTAAATATCCCTTTTTTAGGGTTCCGTAGTAAACACGGAACCCTTATAGTTTCGCCATGTCCGTCTGTCTGTCTGTCCGCGGGTTAGCTCAGAGACGGTTAATACTAGAAAGCTGTAATTTGGCATATGTATACATATTAATCATGCCGACGAAGTGGTAAAATAAAATTATTAAAAAAATTTTTTTTAGGGTACCTCTCCTACACATAAAGTGGGGATGTAATTTTTTTCTCTCTCGTCTTTTATCTCGTCATTATAATCGTGTAAAGTATTGCTTTTACTTGCTCATGAAAACCAATACAGCGTAACCATTAAGATCACACACCAAGTCCTTGCCGATTTCACACATAACACCAATATCAATGTCTGAATCATTATATTCTTCTACAATTTCGAATTCTTCGCTTCAGCAACCGCAAATCTCTTGATCTGGTTTCGTACGTGACGTCAGTTAAAAGTGCCAATTTTGGCACGTCATTAGAAGTGCCCGTTGTGGCACAAACGCTGACCACGCTTCCGATCCGGTGCCCTAAAGGATCCTTTGATGGTTGAACTTGCTTCTCTAACGAATAACAATGTCGGTAATGATCATTGTCCTTTATGATTTTGTGGGTTTTGAGAAAGATGTGTCAAGTAATAGAGAGTTAGTGGGCATTGCATGAAATCAATACAAAATTTTGTAGATTACTTTTATCGATAAGATAATTTTTCATTCCAAAGTAGACGAATTTGCGGAGAGCCTCTTAAAAAAATCCGTTACTGTCGATAAATCGTCCCGCATTTAATACTTTTACTTAAAAATGATTGAAATCGCAATTTCACATGTCTACGCAAACTTAAAGGGGTTAAATTCATTGTTGAATCAGTGATGGTTATATTATCTAACCACCGTTACCCAAACGTCGATATCTTAATAAAAATCTTTAGCAAAAAAACATCAGGGTAATCAAAGAATTCTTTATTTGAGCATCCCGTGTCAAAGTGCATTCAAAGGTTGCCAATATACCCTAATTTCGGTAGTGTCGTAACCCCCGTCAACAATTTTTTTGAACAAATTCACACTTTTTTACCAAAAAACCGAGGTAACGGTAAATTGTATAAAAGAGATGTCGCCGTATTCAAACTTTAAAATGTAAACTTGATTGGCAAGTTTTTTATTTTCAATAAAAACGTCACGAAATCTCTTGAAACGCATCTTCTTCTTAGTTCGCTAATAAAACTTCTTTTATTCAATTACCACTCGAAGTAAAGTTTAAATATTTTTCTCACAGATCTTAAAAGGTTGTCAGCAGAAATTATTTCTGGTTTTGATGAGAGTTTGGCAATTATTATTTATTTTGTGCCAATATCTATTTTAACCCTTGATAAGCGCATGCAAATTAATAACTGTAGTTGATTTAAACATTAAAAAAAAAATATTAATGAAATGGATGAATTTTTGATGAGACAAACTAGTTTGTGACAAAGGGATCATCTCACATCAAATGTCAATCAAGTTATAAATATTATAGATTTCTTCATTATTTTTGAGAGGGTAACGTGGGGACAATTGTCAAACATGATGTGAAATTGGCATGTAATGGATTCCGTTAATTATTATTGGTACATGAATTTTTTATTCGGTGGTGAATTAAAAAGCTGTATCGATAATATTCGGTTGGGCTTTACAAAGGCTGGTCATGAATGATTTATTGCGTTCTGTTGATTTTTCACCGGGAAGCGTTGGTGCCCGAGTAATATGTTAATGATGTTTATTTTATGTGAACATCAACCAAATTTTGTAATTTTTTTTCGTTTTGCGATAACTATATAGTTTTTAACCAGTTTACCTAATTAAAAATATTATAAATTAGCCCCTGGTCGTATTTAAAAATTTGAACTTAATATTCCATTATGATTGAAAGTTTCCAGCTATTTAATTCATAATCCTCTGGACCCATGAATTAAAAAGCGTTAATTTTAAGTCCGCAGATCAGTCAGCAGCGTCGAATCCGTTGCATTACTGTCAAAATATCTGTCATATTCGTGTGACATCCTTTCATTTCTGGCCACCCCCTTCGGCAAAGGATTAGTGATACACGCGGCCCTATTACATCTTCATTACGGTAGGCGGCTGTCAAACCATATTGTAGTAATAACAATAAAAAATATTATTGTTACTATGCTTATTGCCTCCATTGATGATATTTATACGTTTCGCACTGATCTCGGCTTACAAAGAGACTACAGATGCGATGTGCAGTTGTCATTGTGACAGCGAACAGTGGCGGGCAAATTATGTATTTAATAATTTCAATAGGTAGGTAGGAGGAAATAACAAAGTTTTGATAATTAAAATTATGTAACCATATATTGAATGTTTCTATCACACTGATATTACAATGTTCATTTCGTTGATAACATTTATTTTTGTTAATAATTGTTTTGTTAATTCGCAATAAAATAACGATTAGCAAGTAACCTACAAATCCCTTAAGTTCTTGTAATTGATAACTTTTGTATATAAATTACTATGTTCATCAAAATGTCATGATATCGAAAATAACAAATATACGCTCTACGCAGAAAAGTGAACTATTTATTTGTCCTACAATGCATTATAATCGCAATGGCGGATCAATGCGGCATCAATGACAGACAGAAGCTGTCAAATTGACACCTGGTCCATCTGACACCATACGAACGGCTATCGTTTGAAATAGAATTGATATATCAACAAAGATTATTTAAAAAAGTATTATAAAGTAAATATTGTATAGTATTGAATAAACAAGTTAATTTTCCTTGAAAGTCAGAAATGCAATGACTAAAATACTGACAGGATAGTTTCACATCAAAAATGAATAAATATGATCGATTAATATTTCCTACATTCCTTCCCCATCTCTCTATTTAATTGGCAAGGTAACCTATCACTTCAATAAAAAAAACATCTTCATAAATATTGACAACATCTTGCAGGGGTTTTGCCCCTCAGTCTTGTACAAACATTACTCTTATTATTAACAAGTAGACACTTATCAGTTAATCTTACACTGTTACACAATAGCTGCTAATCCCGGGCGTGATAGAAATTTATCTTTGCTTCACCGTCATTGTCACTTTGGCCCAGTCTCCCCTCTGATTCGAAGTTGGATACGTTCTTACTTGCGAACTGTCGTGTGATTTTTTATTGATTTAGTTTTTATAGATATTGTTTTAATGTGTTAACAAATATTTTTTGTAATGATTTTTCCATTTCTAAGCTCTAATTAGAACTGAGACAGAAGTATTTTTTACAAAGTTGTACATAAGAAAACATTCCGTCGGTGTTTACCTACATTTCTTCTGTTCACGATTTGCTCTGTAGCTTACAACAAAATAAACAGAGAATTGGCGTCTACAGAATAGCTTTTTCCATTTCGCTTCAAACTTTTTCCATACACCTATATATTGTGTAGGTAATCTCATTGCAAACTTTACTCACGAGTCCTCTCTGCGGCTTCTTATTTGCTCCAATATTTTTCCCAACAAATTCGTGTTCGCAAAACAGTGCGGGCGTGCACAGTGGGGCAATATTTCATCTGAGCTGGCCAGAACAATAATAGCCTGTGGAGTCGAAGCCACGGCACGTTCGCGCCACAATGTTACCCACCACCAGTTTTCAGAGACCTCCCTCGCCCTTACCCAAACTTCGATAATTAGACGCCAAAAGAGGATGGTAGCGGAATATGAAGTTTCTTATGTAGCTGGTTGGTTGTATACCATCGCCAGCATCCGTGTAGACAAAATAACGAAATACTCCGAAAGCAATGCGATATAGCACCGGTTATTGGGTTAGGTTAAGCGTTGTTTACACTGAATGCTCGGCAGAGGCGATTGTTGATGCGTCCGATGCCAAGTTGCTAACTTTGACGTTGCACTGTTATTCTATTTTCAAACGGGTCAGAATATGTGAGTGTGTGTGAAGTATTTTTCATAAAAAAACAGCTTATTACTATTGCCCTTAAAATAGTCTCCTAATTACACTCAACTAATTTTACTTTTCACAACATTTCCGAACAGCATAGTATTTTAGTTTCGCGTTTATCAACCCCTATCCAATCACGCGCAGCTTAAAACACCCTATAACTTTATTGGTCTACATCTGACACCAAAAACAGCATCTATGATCTACAAAAAAACATACTGGAAATAACCGAATAATTCCGAATCCCACCGATTGTCACCGTGACGGAGCCGTCGGTGTCTTTGTCGCACTGTGCCCGTTTTTTTCGCTTGTAATCTTCTGGTTAATCCGTTTTAACGCTTCCAGATGTGAGGTTGCATCACTGTGGACGATTTGCGCTCGTTTCCAAAGGATTCGATTGCTCTTACGTAATTATTAAGGTGTTTTTTTGTGTGTTTTTTTTGTCGTTTTAAATGATATCTGGCATTTACATTTTATATTTTTTAAATTTTGGATCATGAATAAAATAGTAAATAGGTACTTACCTAAGTGAGTGCAAACCAAAAATACATAAATTATTTACTCTTAACTTTTTGAAATATTTTATATGTACACATGTATGTATATTTACATATATTTTTACATACCTCCCTTTTATGTAGGTAAATGACACTGCTACGTGACGGTTTTATCGATGTTTTTTCAAAACTGCGAGCCACTCTGCCCTCGCACACAAATATCATGTTACTGCTCGTCTGTTTGTGTTATTTTTACAACAAAACAAAACCGAATACACGGACAATTGGCAGCGGTGCGATTGTTCACCGATCAGGGAACAAACGATGGACTTGCTTTGTGCCAATCAGTAGGGAGCTGTTGATACCCGATCAATGGGACTTCGTGACACCCACTATGCACCTAGCTAGCACTCTATTACCTGCCTAGTAAAGCCTAATTTCGTTTAAATAGTACCAAAATAGCTGCATCCGTTTTTTTGTATGCGATCCGTTTTTTTGCGCAATGATAGTCGTCTGTTCGTGAATATTTGGTGGTGTCAGGAATTAGAACGTTTTGTCTCCCGTTAATGGTTGAAACGTGACCGTATAAGGTGGCCATAATTTCACAATAATGTGTCCACTGTAATGTGACAATGATCGGTGAAATCCTATTGAAATGTTTACGGTTAATTTATGGGTGAGAAGAAATTGATGAACGTTAGCGGCAATAATGCCGACCGAATGGCTCAGAATGGCTAATCCTTGATGAATGATTTGAAGAACGTAGACAGTAGAAGAAGCTAGATTTATTATACATAGTTACAAAGAGACTCTGAAAACCATTGATTGCTTTTATATTTTTAAGAATAATAGACTTATAAATAATATTTATAATTTTAATAATTCACTGCAGCTTATTGACAAAATTGATGCTTAGAATATATGCCAAAGCCACCGCTATTGCCAATATAATACTTGCCAAAGTGGTTCATCATCATTTATCATTGGCAGCTCTGTTCTACCCACTGCTGAGTATAAGCCTCCTCTTTTTTGTACGATGCTTCCCTGGTCTGTGATTACAACTTGTTTATTTTGCAAAAATGTGAATTTACCAGCTAAGGGATCTCACGCACTAGAGGGCCACGACCACGACTGCGACCGGTAAACTATAGACACCGATACGAATCGCGCACTTTGTCGCAACGGCCAACTTGCTGCACAATATACTCGTACAATACCACTAGACGACCAAAAATGGCCGGAGTCGTGGCCGTCTAGTGCGCGAGATCCCTTAGTAACCCAATAAAACACCACCCCTGACCACGACGTTGATGTGTAACACAAAACAAGACACTATCTAATCGTATCGGCGAAAAAACAAAGAAATAAAGAAAAAAACGCTCCTAAATAAAAGTCCGGTGGATAACACAGGAAGCAATGCTTTTCCGTTGCTGATAAACTAGACAAGTGAAGGAAACGCCGGTGGAAATGTGAGCAAGATGTATGGAAAACCCTGAAGAGGGTAACTTGTTCCGTATATCGCCTTTTTTTCGGCAAGCGGAAATTTTTCCGCGTAGTCCGACGGAAGCGTTTCGTTAAGTGATTTGTTAGGCTAATTAGATGAGGGTTGAAGTTGCCTGTTTAGGATTGAATACTGAGTTATATCTACCGGTTTTATAAACGTTTATTTTAATTTCATGAAGTCGTTTGAACCCGAACGAAACATGTATGTTTTTGACGCAATTCAAAACTTCACCTATCATAAAACAAACTAGGTAGGTATAAATAGGCTTCATACCTTTCACTGGAATAAAAAAAAGCCACGTATGCCACTCGAAACACGCAAATCTTTTGTACGCAAATTTTTACATAAAAAGCCCGCCCATTAAAATCGCGTAACCTAAATTCAAAGATACATAGCACATAGGTACGGGTAGTAAGATCAACGGTCCAATTTGGCGCAGGGGTAGGTACGCGCGGGTAAATAAGCGCTCGCAAATTGTTATCTTGTGAAACGAGACGTGTGATTCGACCAACGACGCGTGATCCCTGCAAACCGCGCCAGGAAACGCTCTTCAGTTAACGCTAGGGATGGGCGCGTTGTCGATAGTTTTTCGGATATTTTGTGCAATTTTAGTGAGGACGAGATTGAAATTAAAGTTATTGCTTTAGAAACAGAAGAAGTTTTTGTTGAGTAAAAGGATCTTCTGAAAAGGAATTAAGTTTAAACAATTTTAAAATCATGTAGGTACGTACTTACCTCTATTTACATCATATTGTTATTGCTTTAATCTTAAGGAGTTTTTAAAGAGATTAAACAATGAATAAACTAGAGCCAACTTATCTCTTTATTTACTTAAAAACAGCAATATAAACAAGTCGCCGTCCTAATGAGACTAAACTATGTCGACGTTTTGACATCACTAGAAAATTTATGAAATGTAATTTTCTGACGTGAACGAGTCACGAACATTTGTAGCTTTTCCGAGTGTACCGGGAAATTGCGATCTCTGCTCTGAGCGCAAAATATGAGATCTACTCGCAATTCGTTTAAATTGCGACCGAGGTTTTTATAATATAGTACTGTGCACGAGTTGCAATGTAATTGAAATTTGAAAAAATACTTTACGTAGTTTACACCCTTTGTAGGGATGAATGGCAGTTTTCTGAACGTGAATTTATCACTAAGCGTTTGAATGGCGTACGAACTTCTTGTTGTATTTTAGCAGTTTTGTCACCTTTCTTTTCAATGTTCTCTTGACTCTATCTCCCGTATTTCAAGTCATTTGACGTTTTCTTGAAACATTTCTCGAATCCACTCAACACTATCTAGTACTTTTCAAAACAACTTGTCCAAAACGTTTCTGAAACTTCTCTTTAAATTGGGTAGAATTTGAGATAAGTAGCAAAGCTTCTTCTTTTCGTGTGTTTAGTGACTAACCTGCTGTTAGAGTTTTAAAGCCGCCCATGGGCCTCTGACTTGGCTTCACACGCCGTCGAGAAATATCTTTCAGGCATGTTTACTCATAATGTTTTCCTTCACCGTTTTTGAAGCAAGTGATAATTATACAATTCGCACATGAATCCGAAAAGTCAGAGGTGCGTACCTTGGGTTCGAACTTGGCAGTCCGACGGTCACACCACAAGGCTGCTCTGATAATGATCAATATAAGTAGTTTCTCTACAACAATAGATACGTCTTTCATCAAAAACTTCTGAATCATCCACCCTTTGCCACCCCGACAGTCCTATCTATCACCGCGTATTAATTTCTCGATCCATATTTCACATTGTAACCCTAGTTTGTAACAAGTGTCCACGCAATTGGCATCCTTGCATCCTTGACCGGGCGCCATCGATGACTGATGGCTAACATGTGCCGCCGGCACTTGGCAGGCAACTCATCGTAGAAATAGGGCTGTGCGCCAATTTTGGTGGTGGGATTCTTGTAGTTTAGAGTTCCGTATTGTTCGTTTTAGCAGAAATTTTGGGGATACTAGACGGTGGTCTAAGTTTCTAGGGCCAAAACAAGGCTATGTTATCGCATGTTTACTTAGAATTTACTTTTTGGGCTTTTATTTTTCATAACATACATGGTGTTGAAAATATTAGAGTGATGATAACATTGTGAAGAAAAAAACATGACATTAATATTTAAAATTCATTACGCATTTAAATGAAAATTGTGTGCCTCACTGTAAAGTAACATTTTCAACTTTTCTTATTAAAAGTACGTAAAGACCTATTTGGAATGATTGAAAAGATCCACTTCAAATGATTGACTACAGTGGATATTTAAAATAAGAATAGAACCTAATCTAATTCAAATGTGGAGGCAGTCAAGAAAGGGCAATGTAGCCACCAAGTATGAGATTGATTCCTCGATCAAATACAAGCACCTCTCCATAAAATATCAAAATATCTCGCGCATCAACCCTAAGACGAGGGGGCTCTAAGATAATTATCTTTTTTACCGCTCGCACCCGATGCTGATCCTAATACCGTGATAAATGCCGCGTAAAGGCTTGTCGTTGACGCGGAAACCGAGGGTAGGCAAACATTTTCGTTTGATTAATACTTCACTTGTTATAACATTATGTTAGTTTCATTGCAACAGATGCTTTTTATATTTTCCACGTAATTTTTTTATACTTTTTCCTCCAAGTTAAAGAGGGATCTTGTTTTAATTTTACGCTGAATTAGCCACCTTGTTTTCTTGAGTATTTAATGCGTTGTCAGATGTTTCGCTCGTATATTGGTTTATTTTGTGCATAGGTATGTTTTTATCACTTGTATGACGTTTTTGATGGGTTTTAAATAGTTTTTGCTGTTTTGTGGGTGACATTAATGAAAAATTATTACCTACATAATCCTTGCCACGAATTAAATCAGAAACTAAAAGAAAAGAAAAAAAGATTTAAAAAAAAAGAAAAACTATAAACCACAGAGATAGATATAAAAAAAAAAAACTACAGGTTTAAGGCACGCTGTCATTTCCTATTTAACATTCATCACTAAAACCCCACAATTAATACAAACATCGATCGTCAGCCATAAGACACTTATAAGACAATCAACCGATCACTGACTCTAAATTATTTACACCTACAGGTCGATAGCACCCTTAACCTCTGTTTACTGAAGCAATAGATCAAGTTTAAAGGCCCTTATTTAACAGTACAAACACGGAACCCTCAAGGTACACATCTTCATGAAGGCATCAGGGGTAATAAGGCCCATTATTGGTATTATGACTCAATCGACGGCATAGGGAAATTTGAGTGTCTGCCCGCAAATTGTAGGTTGGGTACCCCTGGTTATGTCTACCTTGTTATTTTAGATGGTTTAGGGAATGATAATGGTCTGTTTGTGGAATAGATAGATAATCGTAGTAAAGGGATTGGCAGAATTATGAATATTTACGTACCCATTGCGATAGGTCAGTTAACAACAGTACGGAAATAAATTGCAATACTTATTGTTTCCTTCCTAATATACTAGTAATTTGTAAAAATACAAATAATAATACCTAATGATCATTTGTCGCTACCTGGGTAATAAACCTAAATAGATATATACCTAAAGCAATTTTAAAGACATGCTGACAATAGGTATTTCACAGTTTTCTTCCTAAAACCTTATACTTAAACTAGTACTCCTGGGTACACTTGTTCGATGGTTATCCAACCTTTTCGTAGGTACCCAATTACTTTCCCAAATCGCAAAACTGGTCATAAATAAACTGAAACAAAAATTAAAAACAAAATTATTCAAACAAAGCACAATAAAAAAGCGCTTTAAAAAGAGAGATTTATAATCCCCGAATATAGATATTTATGAAAATTAAATCATCACGCTAGGGGACGGTTAGATTGGGGAGGTGGATGACAAATGGACAAGCTGTGACGAGCCGTTACATCATGACACGGACTAATAGCGCCATCTATTGCGGTGTCGCGGTGTCCGTCGGCTTGTCAGTTGTTGATAGAGGGCGAGAGATGGCGCCACGAGTCGCGTTTGATGGAATGGTTTATTTTGTTAGTCCTTTCATTTATTGGAATGTTTTGTTTATTATTTTGTATTAAAGTCTAAATATTAATTTCACTATTTCGAAAAGATGAACACATGTTTATGTATAATCTCTTGAACAGTAGTAGAAAGCATGAGTTATTTTTATCTTGTCTACTGTGTGCATACATTCTGAAACATCTCGTCAAAATATAATGGTTTACTAACATCTCTATGTCATGGTTCCGAGATTATCAAAAGCTAGTAAGAAAGCTCGGAGAATATTCTCAAGCTACCATGTATTGTGAACTTACAAAAGTACAACACACGCCTGACAGGTGGCGCTATTTCAAGTCCATCGTTGTATCATTCTGATCTCTTTTCAGCAGCGCTATTCAAAATTCAAACTAGTTCGTTGACGTAGTCTATAAAAAAATTGATTTCACATGTTTTTAATTAGTGTCAATGTTTAATATCAATAACTTTACATAAATGTAAAAAAAATAAACCATCTCAATTTTTATCCTACTTTTTCTTTTACTTAGAATCAATATCACTATTTAAAACAAATTCTATTTTCATGATTTCCAGGTCCGAGATAAGAATGGTGTCAGTGGCTGGTTGGACGCCACTTCAGAGAAGGGCAACTGGCTCAAAATGGTGCGCTCCACCAACTACCCCCACGACGTCAACGTACAACATCTTTTATCGGGTGGACAGGTATGATCAGATACTCTGTTATGGAGTCAAACAAAAAACTCGCTAAATAAATCTTCCATTGGCGTTATAATATTTAGTGCATCTCTCTACCTACTATATAAATATATATTTTATACTCAAAAATCAAGATTATTTCAACTAGTTTAGCAGTTCTTTTACAATACTAAGCAGATTTAATCATAGCCAAAAAGTCCTTTCCCACTCTATTAAAAACATCTCATGTACTTCTCAACTTGAAATCTACGATTAAAACTAATAATGCACAAATCAACGAATGATTATCACAACGGTGCTCGCGGCCCATTGTGGCACTACCCCAATTAAATTTGAATGTGGAACGTTGGTACTTCCGGTGGCAGAAAATCGGTGTTCGACTGAACAACTGTGTGCCACTTCCGGACAACGAGGGGAGCGAACAGATGCGGTGATTAGATTCATTTATTTGTACCCCTGATGAGGTTAAACGGCTATATGAAATTCGAATACAACGAACTATGATAATCAGATTTATTTTTTGGTGTAAAATTGCGTGTTTAAAAAAGGAGTCATATTTTTGACATAAATAAAAAAAAATTGTTTATCTTAAAAATAAATTGGGGAAATAAAATGTAACGTTTTATTGAAGGCTTCTTTATGTTTATTCATTGTTTACCTAAATTTCTGACTAGAAAAGTAGATAACGAGACACAATTCTCATTGCAGCAGGTTGCAAACATGCAAAATATATTCCTTTGGACTTATTTTTTAGCCCTATCTCCCCTTAATACTGTCCTAACCGAATAAGTTCCTAGCTGGCAAAATGACCCATTGCCTTTTTACACTTTCGACACTGATTATGAGAGGGTTTAAAAGATTTTCAATGAATATTTTGCAACCATGTTTCAGGTGTGGTACAAGGTTGTCCGGGAGGTACCCTCCGGTCAGGAGTTGCTGCTGGGTCCTCGAACACCTATCTACTTGGATGACGTGCTCTCTTTGGACAGTGAGTACATACTTTTTTATCATAGAACAGACACTTAATACCTATCATAAGGTACATTTTGTTTGAACGGATTTTATACAGGGTTTTAGTTGGAGGAGCAAAGAGATGATGAGTCCCGTATAAATCTCGATCCTGTGGGAATATCGGGATAAAAGTATTCTATGTCCTAATCCAAGTCATGGTCTACCCGTGTGCCAAATTTTATCCAAATCCGTTAACCGCTTTAGCGTGAAAGCGTAACAAACAAAGAAACTCACTTTCGCATTTATAATATTAGTTAAGATCGGGATAAAAAGTATCCTATGTCCTAACACAGGTCCTGGTCTAATCATGTGCCACATTTCATCCAAATCCGTTGAGCTGTTTTAGCGTGAAAGTGTGACAAACAAACTCACTTTCGCATTTATAAACATTTTTTTATTTACTTTTTTTTTAATGTTATATAGTTAGGATGTATATTTATTTTCATATGGTTTGACAGTTAGTCAACTTTTCTGGCTGATTAGATTAAGACTTTGGTAATCCCCGAGGTTTTTTCTAGCTGTTAGGGTGCCGTCCCTAACATTCCAAAGCGCTCCCTCTCCAGTAATAGTTCTCCTTTTAAAAATAGTTTTCTTATGTATTGCTGCATTTGGCCGAATGTTTGATGGCAGTCAAACGACGGCGTCACTCAATAGTTTATTTTTGCCAATTCCCATTCTTACACTTACAGGAGAGCTCTGTAACTATGAATATGAGTAGGTACCTACATGGTATTTGTATATAGTTACAAATAGGACTCCCAGGCTATCAGGGCGTCGGTTGAATCACGGTCACGCATATTCACGCTCCGCTGACACGCGGGGTGACAGTTAATTGGAGTCACCTGCCCTCTGCCCTGCGCGGTGGACGGCGACCCTTGACGACTCATATGTACTGCAAATACAGGACGATGTCAAATAGAATGTAGGCTTTATGGTAGATACTTAGTTTTCATGTAGGATGAGAAAAGTTTACATTAAATAAGGTGGCTGTTAAAAGACTTAGTGGAGTGACCAGCGGGGTAATTACGTAACATGTATAAAATAGCAATCGATACCAATGCCTTTTATTTTGTCAGTCATTTACGTTATTGAGCATAGGAATTTTTCAAACCTATGAAGCAATGGATTAGGAATTTCTGCGTGTGTTACGCAGTTAGGTGTGATTTTAGATAACACTTCTTCTTTAGCTACGTTACAAAAAACTAAATAATGGTAAATCCTGGGCAATTTCAAACGGATTTATAATGTCTGCAGCCTTCTTAAACCACACAAACTGCAAAGCCTTTCAAATTATCATCGTAATTGGTTCATAGTGTTAGGGAAAATAGTATAAAATATTCCGATAAGTCGTTATGTAGTTGAAATTATTACAATTGCATGTAGTAGGTATTCCGTATTAGTCATCGCGGATGAATTCATTCACGACTATTGAGACTGGATCACTGGGTATTTAAATTGGTAAATCAAATGACATCATTTAGTCTACATTCCTTCGTTCGAATTGGCTTTCAATACGCATAATAGATATTCAACTATCATCGCAAAAGAGTAACTATATCTTGAAACCTTTTAAAATATGAGGATTAGTCAGGTTCTGCCAAGAATTAGGCACATTTAATTGTCGCCACTAGTGTGGTTTTAATGCGGTTTTTCTTTCTTTTTCGTGTGGCTAGTGACTAACCTAGTGTCAGAGTTTAAATGCCGTCCATGGGCCTCTGACTTGGCTTCACATGCCGTCGAGAAATATTTCTCAGGCATGCCGGTTTCTTCACCGTTTTTGAAGTAGGTGATAATTATACAATACAAATATGAATTCGAAAAGCCAGAGGTGCATGCTTTGGGTTCGAAATCGAGATCTAGGATTTAACAGTCCGACGGTACCACCACTAGGCTATCACTGCTACATACTGTTTTAATGCGCTAAAGTAAACAGATATTTATAAAACATGTTGTATAAGCATGAAAAAATCTTAGGGCCTGGACACACCGGTGCCACGCGCGCATGCGATATTTAATTTAGATAAATCGCGACGTACGCGCCGCCGCCGATGTGAAAAATCACGCATATGCTTTTATTAATGCGAGGGTGACTGTTTTAAGGGTTGTTTGTTTTTGTACTAGAAGAGACAGAAAAGGTGCAACCATTGGTGGTTTTAAAAACATAGCCCGCGGTCCACCAAGCAAGTATCCCCCTGCTTTACGTTTTTATTTAAGATTACCTATTAAACCACGTCTTGAATTCATATAATAGGAGTCTTCACGGAGATATTTCTCGACGGCATGTGAAGCCAAGTCATGGGCGGCCTGTTAGTTACTAACTACACGAAAAAGAAGAAGAATATAATATTCTACATATTTGGTTTTGTTATAGTTTACATTTACGGGTAGATAAGTTATTTAATCGCGTTTTAAGTTTTTAAAGGTTTTCTCTTATTCTTATTTTGTAAGCTTTTATCATATTCTTTATCCAGACAGTCTTAGTGTTAGAATTCTGTGACAAATCTAGTGTTACACATAATCTCTCATACCAACAAAATTCAACAATCTTGACATTATCCCCTGAAGCACGCTTTGTGCAACGACGTCACACCATGTCACATCCAGCAACCGCACACGAACCGGCCCGGGTCTTCAGAGCTTCCTGTACCGGCTTCCGGTGCGGCGTCGCAGCCGGCACGGTGTCGGTGATTTATGCGATTCCAATTACATGTAATAGCCGCCTTGCTCTAATTACGCATTGACTTGCTGACTTTCCCTTGCATTCGACACTTGCTAGTGATTAGGACTTTAGGTAACAAACGTGGTATCTGTTCTAGCCGAACGAAGAAATTGTACTGAAGTTAGCGTAGGACATATTGACTGAAAGATGGAGAAATCACATGTATTTCTTTGATGTAAGCGTAGATAAGACAGACGATATGGAAACAAAACAAAAAGTGGGAGTTGGGAGAACTTATGTCTTACATAGGGGCTTATAAAGGGAGCTAATTACTTATTGATGATGAAACATAAAGTGACCTGCAAAAAGTTAGTTGTTTTATAGAGCGTGGAACTAGAAATACGGACTGAAAGATGGACAAATCACACGGTTTCCTTTGATGTACGATAAGCATAGATAAGACTGATGAAGTGAAAACAAAAAAGAAAGTGAGAGATGGTAGAAAACTTATGTCTTGCATAGGGTCTTATACAGGGAGCTAATGACTTATTGATGATGAAACATAAAGTGACCTGTAAAAAGTTAGTTGTTTTATAGAGCGTGGAACTAGAAATACGGACTGAAAGATGGACAAATCACAGGGTTTCCTTTGATGTACGATAAGCGTAGATAAGACTGATGAAGTGAAAACAAAAAAGAAAGTGAGAGATGGTAGAAAACTTATGTCTTGCATAGGGTCTTATACAGGGAGCTAATGACTTATTGATGATGAAACATAAAGTGACCTGTAAACAGTTCGTTGTTTTATAGAGCGTGGAACTAGAAATACGGACTGAAAGATGGACAAATCACACGGTTTCCTTTGATGTACGATAAGCGTAGATAAGACTGATGAAGTGAAAACAAAAAAGAAAGTGAGAGATGGTAGAAAACGTATGTCTTGCATAGGGTCTTATACAGGGAGCTAATGACTTATTGATGATGAAACATAAAGTGACCTGTAAACAGTTCGTTGTTTTATAGAGCGTAGAACTAGAAATATGTAAGATAAGCGTAGATAAGCCTGACGAAGTGAAAACAAAAAAGAAAGTGAGAGATGGTAGAAAACCTGTGTCTTGCATAAGGTCTTATTCAGGGAGTTAATATTATGACTTATAGATGATGAAACATAAAGTGACCTGTAATGTAATCAGTTCGTTGTTTTATAAACTAACTGTAACATGTGTTACTGACTCAAAGCTTTTGTTTCATGTAATATTTTTGGGAAAGAGGATCCGCAGATGAACCACTTTCACCCATTTGTTTAATGGATGAAAAGCTTAATCATTTTTGAATTTTAAATTAATCATAGTCTTGCCAGGATTTTTTTTGCCCACCCGGATGCGATATAATCTTTTAACATACTAAATTTGATATAAAATACTTTTCATTGATTAAACAGATGGGTGAAGGTCGTCCTTAATCGGATCTTAGACCATTAAAGAATTACTTAGTAGGTAAACTATAATTTTCTAAACGGTTACATTATTTACGACTGACGTAAATCTGTTACCAAACAATGTAACATACATAGTCACACATATTGAGGGACTATTTACCTAAATAAGCACAACTCACCACCCACATTCATCACACAAACTTATGCAGCATGACAAACCAATATATCGTCCACAATGACTCTTAAATATCCATAATTAGAAACTATTTGCAGTCAGCATTTGTTATAAAAGCTCCGGGCATTGCGCAACAGTTGATTGATGGAGCTTCGTCCCAACAGAGGCCACCTATAGCTCCATTCATTGATATGAATATATTTTTTTTGCGAAAGGATTAATTCAGATCGAGATAGGATTTTGAATAAATAAACTATATGACAATGGTGATCGATTGTAGACAGATAACTTATTACCAAATATTTACATACGTTTTCTTTAAGTCTTTGACCATACCAATCTGTTACGTAAGTTCAGGCACCTTAAAATTCTCCAGATAAGAGATAGTAGACTCATAAATAATGACACAGATTTATTGTAACAGAAATATTTTGTAAAAGGTCATTTTAGTAATCCTAGCCTCATTCATTTGGTAGGCTTTTAAAGTATATGAATTTTAAGTAGCTTGTCTTGAGTTCAGATAGTATGAATTCCTAGTGTTGCTATGAGCGTTTTAATGTCAGAGTCTGGTCCACATTTTAGAACGATACCAAGCTGGAGTCTATTTAAAACTTGACAGATTTCATACTAATCTCTTCTCAAATCTAGTTTATACAATCCATCTCCCGTCATACGCAATAACAATAATGTGAAGTTAACCCTTTATTGCCCGTTCTTTTTTCAAATAGCCGCGTGCATTCGTGCGCGTAATGAATGAGTGTCGCGCGCTGACATTTGTCATCGCGCAATTGTCGCGCAGATTAAAATTGATGACGTTGCTTTGTCCGACGGCGCACGCGCTATTGTGTAGTTCTGTAGTAGCCTGTTATCTCGCTTCGTGATTATTATTTTTTAAATTGATAAGAAAAATGGATTATGATTAGACGTAGTTTTTCTTTTATCTGTTTCTAGACAGCATTATATTGTAAATCTTATGTGTGGTTATGTAAAACAAACGAATACATAAAATTAAACGTAATTTATGGCAGTCTAGTTAAGAGCTATGAGGACGTAGACAAAGCACTTTCAAGGTGTTGTTTTAATTACTTACCCATTAAATTATATACATTATGAAAATTTTATTATTCAAGATTTATAGGAAGCTACTAGAGACAGTTTCTACGTAAATAAAAGTAGTTTCTAGTATTGCGTAACACAAACATCCAGTACAAACCCAAAATTGAAACGTCATACAAACGCAACGCTGCCCTTGCAAACAGGATGATTAATCAAAAAATTAACCAACGACAATAGTGCCACCCTCCATTAAACCGGCGACAATCGCTCGGCGTCCCACATTGCGTATTTATTTAACAATCAAATAAATATTACGCACAATAAAATAGAAATATTTCAATTTAATAACACCGCCCCCAGTGAAGGGTTGAATCTGGTTCGGGAGTCGGAGCCTGTTTTGTTCACAGATTAGATCGTTGACTATCTTGATGTCACGCGAAATTGAATAATTTTATACCACAATAGACTGTGAAGCGTGTCTCCACATTTTCGTTTTGGATTTTTTTGATAATCCTACTGTAATATTTTTCGGTTAATTAATCTGATGACTGAGATGATATTCATCCGTAAATTAAAATTGCTTGTTGGCTAATTTCATTATCCTGCATACGAGAGGGTTTAAAAAGATTTGCTCGAAACCGGCATGAACTTAACTTTTTATTCAAAATTATTTTCAAAATCTTCTGAAATCAACTCTACCTCACGAATTAAATTTTCCACAGTAGTATTTTAATACAAAATTGTTTTATATTCTTAAAAGGCGAAGTCCACATATTTTTTGGCCCATATCTTTCAACATACATCTGCCAAGCCCTCAACGGGCTAGCACAAACTTACGAAGCGTACTGAGACCGTTTTCGCCGGCGGGCGTAACGGTAAGCTGCGCGTGCGACGCACCTGATCTGAAGGTACAGCCTCTGGCGCGAATAGGACCTATTTCCACGCAGGAAGCGAACCTTGGACTAACAGATTATCGACACGATTGTGTTCTAGAACATGGGGATATTAAATTGAATTGTTTTGCGGCGATGATTTTGTTGTAAATCTTATGCTGGAGTGTGTAAATGTAGAGAAGGTACTCAACATTTATTTAACAGGTTTTATAAAATTCAATATTTGGAGCGTTAAAAAGTAGAAAGAATATTTTTGGGGCTCAAAATAATTACGAACGTGCTATGTCTTTACATTGTTAACATTTTGTAAAAAATAAAATTAGATAAGGGTTGGAAAATCCTAAAGTAACGCTGGTGTCGATAAAAAAAACGGTTTTATCCCCTTCATTAATTAACAAAACTGACTTTTAATAATGCAAGTCAAACGGCACACTCTTACAAATTGCGAGAAACAACAGGTGTACTCGTTTGGGGTGGAATTCATTACAAAAATCGGTAAGTCACCGTCACGGTGCGCGGGCGCAGGTCTGACATCTGTGACGTCGGCGTCGTGGGAAAACTTAACGATCGTGCACCCTGCCTTAATACGCAAATTTTTATTTAAGTATTTACTCCATAAGGCACGGACGCCTTATGGTTTTGGGTCGGTTTACTTATTTTTATGTTAAAGTGTGGGAACAAATTGTTTGAGCTTTTCGGTCGTGCGATGTTTGAAAACGATGTTGGCTGACGCATCCATTTACGAAATATCCGCTGTTTTGCATAGCAGCCTGAAACTGCAGATTTAGCTATAGGCATTTAAAATACGATATAAATATCTGCTTAGATCTAAGATTTAAAAGTTCAGCATGTAGCAAAAACATTCCTTAGCTTAATTTGGCGATTTCAGAGATTTTCAATATTTTTCTTAAACTTAATTTTATCATCCCTTATGGAAATAGTTCTTCCCAAGTCACGCCACCGCCTCTCAAAACTTACCCTCAGCCCGCTCAAACTCCTCAATTACGTCACTAAAAACTTTAAAACCACAAACAGTACAGTTGTCACGCACAGATGATTTTCCATATTTCCCCATCGCGGGTCAAGTGAGCATATTAACCCTCGCCTGCAGGTGGGGTGGGGGTGTGACTGGCCCATGATAATTTGTAACAAACACTTCAGTGCCGTACTGACATCGCACATAGTTTTACCTCTGACCTCTTGTGACATCCTTGGTGATTCCGTGGCATCCTGACTTTGACCTTTCGATTTTGTGAAAATTTTGGAGGTATGTATGTAGTCTTGTTTGTTGTTTTAAGACTCGTAATTGTTTGCAATCGTTTTAGATTTTCTTTTGAATAATCGTTTTATTGATTCTTTTTTCTGATTAACTGTGTTTTCTATCCGTTAATTTTTATTATAATTATTATTTTTTGGGATTTTTTATGATGATAGTGGTTACGTTTTACGCGTAGATGGAAATGTTAAGACATTTAAACAGAAAGTTGGAATCCTGAAGTTTCAAAACAGTAACATCGTGCATTATATATAGGTATCGAATATGCACAGAGTGTAAATAAACATTGTTCAACCGAGGCATTAGCACAGCTTGCCATGTGAAATTGTAATCTATCTTCCGACTATTGCCTACATTTTCATTCAATATTCATACCATCAGTCTGAATACTAATACTTCCATATAATCAAAAGCTAAACTCATCTGAATCTGCTCCATATTCATCCAAAAATTTTTCACGATATTGTCGGTTCATATTTGCCCGATGATATCACGTTGTTATCTTAGCCTTGCCTTATCACGGATGCTCGTTAAACAATGCTCTAGGCGTGGTTTCGTCTCGTCGTGACTCGAATTAAATCTGCATGTGTCAATGCGAGCCATTTCATACTTCCGACGCCCCATTCGTGATCCCATACGTCAGAATATGACGATAATTTTGTGCAAACGTATGACATGTCCTACCCTGTTATTAGCCGTCGGATATTTTGTTTGATATGTTTCCTAGAGTATGTAATTGTCACATGGTATTTAGTGAGCGTTTTACGTCAGTTGGAAATTACTTTGGAGTTGTTTTAGCATTGTGTCAAGAGACAGGCAGGAAATAACGACTTTCTGTATCATATTAAATTAAAGATATTTAAAGTTTAACGAGTTTTTCCTCATGCTTAATTCTGATTTTCCCAACTTTCAACGCGTACGAATTTTGATCTAGGGGTAATCAGCAGTCAAACGGAAAACATAAGATGATTTTGAGAATTTGGTTGAGCTTCCATTTAATTTAGGCAAGTTATTTGTAATTTCGGTTTCTTCAACAAAATTATGCAACTAAAGTATAGCCCAATAACCGACTTTTAATGATTTTATACTAAAGACCACGTATAAACGAGTTGATTTAATGATTTGGAAAAAATATATGTTAAAAATTAGAGCATTATCTTAATAACTTAATATATGAATAGTTTAGATTATATTTATATTACATAGTGAAATGAATTTGTAAAGTTACGCCTAACGTGGATAAACAAACTGAGAATCACGCTAAATCTATCAAGCTTGACAAATAAATTATCTTTCTTTCTTTCTTTCTTTCTTTCTTTCTTATTTTTCTGAAACCTTCAACATTTTAAAGATAATTTAATTAGTGATATTTTAGTATCGCGCTTTATTAAAATTTCTTCTGTTTTATGTATAATAAATTAATAATGCGTCTAGTTTAGACAGCGCTTCTTGATGGGCGAGTCCTATTACTGGCTGGACATACGACGTGTTGCGTGAGCTCAGTACAGAACACGCAAGCTGACCACCCAAAGTCACTGGCATATATTTGCGTCTTAAGCTTGATTGCCTAACAGGAAGATACAACTACCACCATAGATGTACAAAGTCAATGAATAAGAAATTTAGTCGTGTCGCCGTCGTATCGTAGTCTAGTTATGCATGTTACGAAACTGTCCGCGGTATAATTGCATGGTTCCTATTGATTTACATAGCCCTTTATGCCTCTTAAATGACTTACGCCGTGAAGGAAGTGTAGTCTACAGGTTGAATGATAAATCGAATTTCTAGCTATTAGCTCTGCGCACACTGAATCAAGACTGTATTAGAAAGACTATCTCTGTATGATATTAATGATGGCGCGCACATTCGGAACAAAACATTGTGTCAAAGTTGATGAGTTAAGGTAGTATATTCACCAATTTGAAGACTGTCAAGTACCTTGGTCGACAGGGTAAAGAAGGACAAAGGGTGATAAACTTAGTTAACAGTTATCCCTCTTTCGGTTTATGTATACTTTTTCGATGTGGTTCCGTGTGGTGCCGGACGTAAAGAATAGTACCATCCCATTTCTTCCCGTGGGTGTCGTAAAAGGCGACTAAGGGACTCACTAGAGAATGGGCAGCAGCGTTCTCTACGCATTGTAACGCCATACTGCGATCGCCAACCCGCCTGCCAAGCGTGGCGATTATGGCAAACCCCCCCATTTGGGGGAGTTCAACAATGGACGTCTTTCGGCTGAAATGATGATGATGAAACGCGATTTTAGCGTCTCCTTCTAAATGTATTATCCACTATCATCTCTACCCAATAAATGTAATTTTTCGCTCATGTATAATGTTTCAACTACTTGTTTCAGAGCGTCAGTCATCTATTGAGAAGTTCAGTTCTCTGGCGTCAGCTGACGACGAGGAGAGAGAGGACGCCGATATCCGCTGCAGCTTCTGCGATCTACCCTTCCCTAATATCGATGTGTAAGTACATACTTGTATTACAACTTATTTTTTATGTTTTAATCCGGGTTTCTATATTTTACTGACAGCCGCCTGTATTTGTAACGGATCGTTATATTTACTAATGCAACAACCTTTAGATTGCTTTCTTATCGTGGTACGGTCTCCAGAATAATAGTGTACAAAATAGTGAATGTACGTGTGTGTGTGTGTGACTTGAATGTACTGTAGTTGTCATAAGAGCGTTTATTCTGAAAGTGGGCAACCTCGCAAATAGATGTCAAATATTTCGCTGTTTTGATTAATTTGGCAATATTTCTGTATGGAAATATGAAATGTGGCTAACTAGCAAACTAGAATATAAATAATGAATTGGAATTATAACACAGAATTTGATGTTGTAACCGTTTTAGGTATAGAAAAGGCATTTGGAAAGTTTCCAAATACTTTTTTTACATCTAAAACTAAATATTCGGTGTTACGATATTAATTATTTCATTTCATAATCAATATTTTAGTTCGTTAGTTACCCACATTTCATATTTCTATACGGTAATATTGCCAAATTAATCAAAACAGGTAAATATTTGTCAGCCATTTGCGATGTTTCCAATTTTTAGGATAAGCGCTCTTAACGCTCAGAGAGGCGCATCGCGACAGCGAGACGTGACATGGTAGAACAATATCCGTGAAGTTTTCATAAAAAATGTTCCACCAGAGTGGCGTCGCACCTCTCGGAGCCATTAATGTTTAGATCTGGTAACTGCACAAAGAAACGTGGCATGTAGAAAAAAGAGGACGAAATCTCAGCTGCCAATACAGTTTACGTTTAATCTTCTAATTGTATTCTTATCAATTATAATTATTATTCAGTACTCACGTGGTCGTTCAGTTTCATCATCACCTTGCAGATAACATTAAGCTTTATTACTTCTAAGGTCTTAGGTTTATAAGCGATATTTGCTAAGCCGTGCTACGATAGACGATATGATTGTATCGCCGGTAACTCTATTTATATCGGTCTTGGAAATTTATTGAGCCCTAACCGGCTTAAGTGGCCACTAAATAATTCTTATCACAACCATTGTTCCACGCATTAACATTAAACAGTTTATAATATTGCCATTGTAACACGTCATAGATGCGTATCTTTGCTTCTTTTAACTATTAAACTTTATTCCGTAAATTTTGCGTTTGAGTAGCCATTCAAATTGTAGGTACGTAGTTAAAAGTCTAATCAAGAAATTAAATTCGAATCAGTCAATCGCGCGTCTCATCTAAACGGTTCATTCAAGATGTCCGCCGGTAGACGCAGAAGTCTATCAATTTCAAACGTCTTCGGAACCATTAACCTCCTGCCATTAATATTATTTGGTCGTAGAGGAGCGGGCTGTAACGATTTATTTAGTGCTAGTGATGCGCTCGTTCGATAAGACGCAACTCGATGATTTGTTGCCGGGCGGGTCGATGGCACGCGACGATTCCGCGTTTTTGCTGTGACGAGCATATGGTGACTCCGGCTAAAAACTGACGCACATTCCTTGCTTTTTAAGACTCACATAGCACTCTATGATAAAGAATTATTCGCAAAACAATCAATAAAAAAAACTACAAACAAAACAACAACAGAAGCCCGATAAAAATCAGTAACACAAATAAACTAAACGTCTCATCACGAATGAAAATATATCATGAATTTATTATCTATGTGACAAGCGATGGAAGGCCATAATGGCGTGTGTCATCATATTCTATCGAAGCGCTGGCTCGTCAATAATGCAGGAGATCGAGATTATCGACATGCACCGTTCTAACGTATCCTCGTAGTGACGCAGTCCTTATCGCGGCCATCACTATTGTTTTAAACGTTTACAACGTTTCTAGGGCATCAGTAGATCGATTAGTAATTAGATGTGCGCTACATTGTTGCTGTTTGTTTTATGGGCTATTTAAAATAGGAAGATAAAATAAACTTACCTGAATTCAAATCTGAGATAATTTAAGTTAGAACATCCTATAGAAATTCAAATGAAAATCTGTCTTCTGCAATCATTAGATTCTATTCCAAGATACATCTCGTTGACATCAGTAATGCATTAGATGCAATGTCATATCGTATCATACAGTAGTAAAATCGGCTATATTACTATTGATGTATTAAATTATAGTGTCACGATTGTTCCGAATAGTTGTTCGGGCGTATTATAATGTATCATGTATATTACGAAATCTCATTGTAGTCACTCTTATCGAATCTCTTTCCACTCTTACTTTCGTTAGAGTGCAGCTGTCACAATTGGAATGATCATCGCCGCTGTCACACCTTGAATCGATATCAGATCGATCAGGTAGCGATTGCGAAGGCGAACACTAAAATTACAGGCTATTCGATCGTGATCGGATCTTTTGTACGATCATTATTATTTGTCTAACGCAGATTTATTTTTATTTGGCGCCGGGCTAGATTGTAGCTAATTCAATATAGGTGGTAATTTTGAGAAATTAAATTACCACGGTAATTTGATAAGGCCAATTAATTTTTCAAGGAACATTTTGATGGATATGACATTCGGTGTTATATAATTGGTGATTAACAAGCTGTAATAACGGGTTCATTTACATGTGATATACAAACAGTGAATCGGATCGGCTCGGCGGATAATATCGATGCTATCTAGTCGGACATGGACTGGGCTACGGTATTTCTCAACCGATTGTTAGCGCTAGCCGGGATCTACAATCGATTATTAAAATGTAAGCACGTTCGTCGGTAGTACATCATTAGTCCGGGGCGGGGCTAAAATGACGCTTGGTAATTTTTGAATGGTTTATTTTCTAATGATATTTTAAGCTATATTTTACATAGTAACTACTGCAGGTTTGTTTTGTAGGCTCTATCTATGGTTGGCGTTTATAACAAAGCTTTTGCATTAAAAAAAAATAGTTTAAAAGTTATAGTTTTTTGAGTAGCATAGCAGCAAAATCTTTAACTTTTAAATGGTTAAAGCAATATAATAAATGATATTTCACTTTTGTTTGTTTTTGGGTGGATTTTCAAAATAGGTTTATCCATTTGCCGTGTCTTACGACTTGTAGGTCGTGGGTTCAAGCCCAAGTAAGCGCTTTACTTTGTGTAATTTATTTCATCAGTACTGCTCTCAAAACGGTGAAGGAAAACATTGTGAGGAAACCGGCTTGTCCTAGAACCAAAAAATTCAAAGACATGTGACATCTACCAAACCGCACTGGGCCCGCGTGGTGGATTATGTCCCACTCTCTTTTACAGAGAGGAGGCCTGTATCCCAGCAGTGGGAACAATAAGGCCTGATTATTATTGGTCGTGTCTAGATATTCCTTTCCTTCATTTGGCGTTATACCGGAACTGATAGTTGCGTTTCGAACTTATCACATTGGCTTTTACAACAGCGAGCTTCAAGCGCATCTTAGAATTATTTAGCGTCATTTTAGTGACCAGTTCGTATCGGCGGCTCGTGTGGGCGGAGCTTAATAGATCGGCTTGGAACGAAAGTTGTTCATTGGATGTTATCAATTCGTGAACATGTAGATTATTCCTATGATCGGCGGATATCAATGTCTACAGTGTGTTCAGTTTCGATCAGACTGCGGACGTAATGTTTCTAGTTCTAGATTAAGCGGATGCTATCTATAAATCATGGTTTGTTAATTGCTCTATATATATAGCTTAATAAAAATTGATCTTGTTATAATTCTCATTGTAAATGCTTAATGTATTGGTGTCAATCATACACAGCTAAAAAAAAAAACTTTTGATATCTACATTATAATTGTTTAAAACATAAGAGGTATTCACTGAGAGCACTGATTTCAGCAGTAGAGCACTGATTTTAGCAGTAGAGCACTGATTTCAACAGCACTTGTTCGAACCGCACCCGGGCACTTCCACTAACCGCACTGAAACAAAATTTTGATAAGTGCAGTTCAGTGGAACAGTTTATCATAATATTATTTTCAGACCCTGAACGGCACGGTCTACGTAAAATTACATTTTTAATGATAGGATGTCATGTTATGCAAATATTTTTATAACTCCCAAAAACAAACAGCAATATCACTAACAGTAGGTAGTTACGACATATCATCAAAGACAAAAAATTGACCAGTCATGGTAGCCAACCCAACTGATAACAAACCAATGTTCTATTACAACGAACAGGAAGAATGCAATACACTTTCAGTTGTTAAAAAAATTACGCAACACTACACCATTAAAAGCTACAACTGTTCTAAAAGATTCGTTTACTTAGATGATGTTGTGAAGTAATGAAAAAATACTCTTATAGTTGAAGTTTGAGATCGTATGCGCAGATACGATGCTTGTGCAAGTGAGCCCTGGGGCTATGCGTTGTATCTCAGTTGCGCGTGCGTCGATTACGAATCTACTGAATAGCATAGAATGTACTGAGGTACTCATTTGGGTGATGTGTTGCGAAATGTATTGATGGAACTCATTATTGTTTATTGAGCTACTGAAAATTATTAGTTAGAGGAACATAATGGGAATACTGAGAATTCAAATAAGAGCATTAGATATAATATGGAAACGCTGTGAATGTATATGCCGAGTCAAGAGATATAGAATAAACTAATATAGAAAAAAAAAATAAGATCAAAAAGGTACCTCTACAAAAGTGAACTGAAAGTTGCCAGTATTTTGCATCACAAGAAACGTAAAAGCAGGATGCTAATTGGCTAACTATATGTGACACAGATTTCAAAATGGATGTACGTACGTCTCGTTGACTAGCAAGAGAACGCAACGGACGAATAGTCAGTAAGCGACGGAACCATTACTGACGGTAGATTTTATTCCTAAGATTAATTAAAAGATACTGCGACGGGCCCGCCGCCGTGCAACAGTGAAAACGTTCCATCTCGGCCTCTGACGACCACGACGCTTTCGAATAGATCGAGATAGATCTCCCCGTGCAACAACTAGTCAATGCTATTTCCTTAATAAAACCAGCGATGTAATCTGTGTTTATATTAAAATGCGACTAACGAGGTGTAACAGGTGCAGCGTTAGAAAATAGCCGGAGGCAGCAAGGGTTGCGTGCGGTAGACCAGTTATGCCAAGGAGACTCACTTCAACCGTTTTTGCAAATGATATACGTTTTCCATCAAGTGTCGACACACGTTATTATGACGGTGATAACAGTATTTTCTATGGAATCGGAGAAAATGAGGGTCACATGAATGAAGTACTCGGAAGCAATGCGAAACACATAAACTATGCGTCTAGTGCGGATTTTGCTCATAAAACGTGTTCATACAGAATTTATTGCAAAAATGAATTCATACATACGCCGAGGAACGAAAACATGTTTGAATTATGTATGGGCGAGTGTATAAGTTATGTTCGCGTGGGAGATCCCAATGCATAAAGATGTTATTATTTTGTGTTTTCCTGTAAGTAGGCTCTGTATGGATGGCAGCGCCCTATTCGAGTTCGTTAGCGTAATCTCCTCACTTTCTAATAGAGTCGTTGGTGGTATGCGATAAAATACAATTACAATATAAAATGAAGTTAAATTACTGTCGCTTTGAACGTGCCACTGATATAAACTAGGGTGGTTTGTGAATGTTTCTTTTATGCAAATAGGCAATACAAATGTTAAACTAAACGAAGACGCCATCAAATACAGATGTGTTTCATACTTTATCTTGTGTGAAATTATCTTCTTCATATTAACTGGAAAACAAATGAGGCCCCATGTAGCGTTTATTTTAAAATATATCTTTACTATTTTACAAAATACCAAATCATGAAACTATATATAGATGTTTTTTAATAAGATTATACGATATACGACTACTTATATTTTAACTAATTATAAAAATAAATTATTTGATTTTTGTATGTATTGGATAAACTCAAAAACTACCTACTTAACCGATTTTAAAATTATTTGACATATAACAAGCTACGAGTAACATGGGCTGTATTTTAAATTTCCCTGCTAAAATTGCAATAAAGCAAGGTATCAAAAATTTGCCTATAAAAGTCATTATTTGGCGTGCGCTGAGAAGACTATTAATGATACAATATATAAAATAATGTACTACATGTTTTTAGTAGGTTTTGTAGGATACCCACAAATAAATTCCGCCAGGCTATGTGTCTAACTATTATAGTTAAGTCACAATAACCGTTTTTTTGTTCAAAACACGGGTAGAATCGAAAGATGATGACATTCGTATATTAATCCTTATCCAACTAAATAGTTTCATAACTTTATAACCTGGATTAACACGTAGGATTTACTACTTTTAATCCCGGCAGTACGTATCCGTGGGATATTTTGGGATATCCACGCGGGCGTAGTCGCGGAAAAAAGCTAGTAAACAATAAAGCATGTCTTTATAAATACCTGTATATCGACACAAGTTTCGAGGACAACAAGATCAACGCTATCGATATCGGGTCAAACCTGACACGGCCAACACAAGCTTTGTTTCAAAACTCACCGGAAAACACACCGGCTAAAACTGAACAACAACTTGCCGTGTAGGTACAAAAGAATGTAACTATCCTTGAGAATAACAGCTAAATCTAAACGACCTTGAGGCTGAATCCCCGTACGCTAACTTTCTCTACACATACGCGGATGTCAATATCAAGGGGAAATTTTTTCGTCCTTGACATTTCGCCGGCTGAATGATATTTTTATATAAATTTTCTTGTATTTTGTTGCAGTCTCGATCGGCACTTGATAACGGAGCACGCCCAGCCAGCCGCTGCATTTCATTGCGAACTCTGTAACAGAGCTTACAGCACTCGGGTACTGCTCCTGCGACACCGTGCGCTTGCGCATACAGACATCAGAAAGTACCCCTGCGAGAACTGTCCTAAGGTGTGAATTGAATACTTGTAGATAATAATATAGAGTAGTTTAATATGGAAATTAGATTTTCATTGTAGTTTAGAATTACTTTTTATTATCCTGAAAAAACATGGGTTTATTAATATTTTGACATTTTGTAACATAAATTCTCATTTCTCAATTTTATCTTTCAACTGTAAAATCTAACTTAAATCATTTCTTACCAAAGTGCGGTCCTCTAGCACCACAGAGCTCTAAATATATTTAACGCTAAATGAATTTAAAACATCTTCCTATTTCTATCAACCATTTGAAGTGGACAGATACAGATTACAGATTAAACACTAAAAGTAATTAGTGCTCTGTGGTGCAAGCAGGCCTTTAATGGGTCATTTTTAACTCCCTGGGTTTGATTTTAAAATTAGTGGGTCATTCACCGGTGGTATTTGTTTCACCGTTTGCGAAACCTGATGTTATTTCAGGTATTTACCGATCCTTCCAACCTCCAGCGCCACATTCGCGCGCAGCACGCGGGAGCCCGCAGCCACGCCTGTCCTGAGTGCGGGAAGACCTTCGCTACCTCCTCCGGCCTGAAGCAGCACACCCACATACACTCCAGCGTCAAGCCCTTCCAGTGCAAGGTTTGCTTTAAGGTGAGAATCTGTGATTTTATCTCCTTTAAAGTTTAGTGGATTGTATTATGAATCATTTTGAAAGTACAATTGATTAGAATCAAAATCTTGTTTATCTGCAATTCTTTCCTTTTACGAATTTTGGAGCTAAAATGATTAGGTCCCTATCTATATTGATCTAGGTATCCATCCAAATACATACATAGTTAAGTGCTTGTATTTTTATGTTTTCTAAAAGTCCATTGTCTCTGGTTCCAGGCTTACACGCAGTTTTCCAACCTGTGCCGTCACAAGCGGATGCACGTCGCTTGCAGAGCACTCGTTGAATGCGGAAAATGCGGCCAGTCCTTCAACTCTTACGCCTCTCTTACTAAACACAAGAGATTCTGTGACACCGCTGCGGCCGCTTCAGTTAATCTCCGAGGGCAAATGCCCCAAGGTTTACCACAAATACCATCACTACAAAACGTCGGGATGAATAACCCTAACAACACGAACCCGTTCCCGATGTACAGGGGACCCACCCTGCCACTGCCATACAATACATTTGCTCACTACCCGGCGCTGTTCTCTGCCGCCGCTGCTGCTGCCTGCCCACCAGAGTTCCTAAGCCCATTGCTCTTCAACGTGCAAGGGGCAAGACTCGCTATGGAACATGACATGGCCATGTCTAATGCTAATTTAGTATCCAAGCAACAGGAAGGCCGATTATCAGTAAAAAGCATGGACAGCTCAAATTCTTTAGATGATAACAAGAAGCCTAAGGATTTAGATTTCGAAAACAAAAGAGACAGCTATAGTTCAGATAGGGCTACGCCCAATAAATCACATTGTCTTTATTCTAAGCAATCACCTCCTTCCGGGGAGGAAGCATCTTCTCAACGCCGACCGTCACCAGTGATGCCGCTGCCTACACCGATTGCTCCATTCAGTTTCTCAAGAGATGAAATGAAGCGCAAGTCTCCGTTCAACTTCTCTCTCAAGCTGAATAATAATAACATTCAGGGTAACAAGTCTCTATCACCATTACCCAAAGACTTATCCAAGAATGTCATCGAAGACGATAAAACTTCTGAATATTCTGATGTAGAAGAAGATACAAAAAAAGATGATGGTGACCAGCCTTTAGATCTATCAGTATCAAGGAAACAGCACAATAAGGATTCTGAAGCAGACGATGATGATCGTTCCTTTCGCAACTCAGTCAAGTCTTATTCACCTCCTGAAAGCCCAGCTGAGAGGAGTAAGACTCCGGAAAACGACACGACAGACGTCGATGTTGAAGGCGTAGAACCTAAAAGAGAGGAATCACCACCGCAGCTAGTATCACCACCTTTGGCGTTCCCCATGCCCGTTCACCCGCAGCACAGCAACTTAATCGATGCCATGTACCGGCCTCGATTCCCATCGTTCCACACTTCCGAATCCCTTCTAAACTCGTCGCACTCTCCGTATGTTCCGAGTCCGTTCAATTTTTTATCCCCACTTCTCGGTACTGATGGACCTGACAGGCAACAAAGCGCGTATGCCAAGTTTCAAGAGCTTAGTTCAGGGTCAGGAAAGCTACGTGATCGGTATGCTTGCAAGTTCTGTGGAAAAGTATTCCCGCGGAGTGCGAACCTGACTCGTCACTTACGTACACATACTGGTGAGCAGCCTTACAAGTGCAAGTACTGCGAGCGCTCGTTCTCGATCTCGTCGAACCTTCAGCGGCACGTGAGAAACATTCACAACAAGGAGCGGCCATTTCGGTGTCCCTTGTGCGAAAGATGTTTCGGGCAGCAGACGAATCTCGATCGTCACTTGAAGAAGCACGAGGCGGAAGGTGGAGATTCTCCTAGCTCTGCGGATACTGAGAGGGAGGATGCGTATTTTGATGATATTCGGTCATTCATGGGTAAAGTGACGTGTTCTCCGGGAGCGCGCTCTCCGGCAGCGACGCCCCCCCACGGGGCGCACGCGGCGCACGCGGCTCACGCGGCGCACGCGGCCCACGCGGCGCACGGGGCGCACGCGGCGCACGGCCCGCGCCCCTCGCTCGCTATCTCCACATAGCCCCCAGCTTTTCCGCTGCCGCCGCCGCCACTATGGACGCAGCCTTTTAACTAAGATGCGTGCTAGACCGTACAGCATGTAGACTGGAAATGGAATAAGCTTTTTATTAAATAAATAATTTGGTCAAGTGGTCAGCATATCCAGTGTTTAGTTTGTCGTTTCCAGATTAAATGCCTCAAGGTTGAAAGTATCCCTTTTCAGTGAACTGAACATTGATGTAGAATCGTTGTAAATAAGTAAGCCAGTTCAAGTACAGGACACGTAGTAGTGACGAAGTCAAGACGGAGCCGGCAGGCTTTAATATTAATTAGGTATTACAATAGAAAAAACGAAAGATTTATATATATATGGAGTGCTGTGAATTCAAAACGAAGTAAATAATAATTTACTTTTAAAATCATCACGAAATTTGGTAATCACAATAATAAAATTGAACTCGAAAATTTTAATAGCTCCTGCAGTAAAGAAATTTAAAGCATTTTTAATAACTGACTTTAAAGGCACAATTAAATCACACATTAGCAGGTAAAATTACTTTACTACCAGTACATTACTTTGGTACTAGAGGATTACAGTCAATTAAATTGAATCGTCACTATTACATATAGTGACGCCTCTCTCCTTCACACTCGGAGCAATATACATAGAATACGGATTCAATACGCAATTTTACGGTCATGAAAGTGCATTAATGATTAAATAAAATCTAAATTCTTTTGTTTATGCTTTAGCTTACTCAAGACACGCTGTAAGCACGCGTTGATATACGTTTTCGGTTACACTAAAATGTATATCAATAAAACTATTCTGGATTTGTTTGACATTACACACGTAGCTAAAACACACTTTTTTTCTTGTTAATTGTAAAAATGTTTTACTAGAGAAATTCGTTATTCTAAGCGACATGACAAATCACTTTAGTATTTACTTATCTATATAAATAAATATAATTATATTAAAATTAATTTAAGATTACGTGTAGATTTGTTAAGAAAAAATCGTTTTGATGATAACTTAAATATTTGTTCCTAGTTCATATCTTGTGATTTAAGGTTGACTTAAAACGTATTTTCTATTATAATGATTGTACATAACATTTTTTGTCTGTTATTGTGTAAAGTAGAGTAAAAGTTAATTAATTGATGTTTAAAAAATATCAAATGCTTCGTTCAATTTGTGAGCTATTTTCAAATTGAATCCGAAGGGACTTATTTTATTTTAATTTTAAATTATATTTTTTAAACACAAATTAATTTGAGGTCAATGAAATATGGATACAGAAATACGGTATTGGTATTTTCATTATATTTTGTAAATTATAAAAATTGGTAAAACTATTGAGGTTGCTCGTTTAGCCAATGAAAACTACCAAAGTTTTTTTTATACTTAACCTAAAATTATTCGATATTTATTTGGTAAAAAAATAATATACGCAATATAATCCAGTAATTATTGGCATTGTGAATAAAATCTTTAGTTATTTGCGTCTTTAGAAAATCAATTAATAAAATAATATTTTGTTAAATTTGTTATTTACACGATTGTTGTACACGGGAGTTTGCGATACAAAATGCATATCATGTGTTTTATACTAAATCGAGGCTCAAAGATTTTAGCGATACTTATTACAATAGTAATACGTATCCTATAAAAGTTAAATGTATCTTTAGAAAATGTATTATAATATAAGAAATAACTTCGTAAGATTTTCTGCAAAGTAATTTCGATCACGTTGCTATTCTTTGCCTATCTCCTAGGTATAGTTAGTACCACAGTCTTAAGAGATCCTTTGTCTTTGAGACTTTGATCTCGAGCAGTAATTTAAAAAAAACGTTTAATAATGACGTCATTTGTCAGTCACAACCTCCTTGCATGAAACTTCACGTATTACATAAGGGCCAGTACACACTTGTATCATAGGTTTTGAAGCTTGTATCTTTGGACCGTGTATTATAATGGAAATGAATGCAATACTTGTAAAGTAAGATGTTTGTAATCATATCACTCGGAGGCACTAGTTTGATAAGGTTTTAACGTCACACAATGAAGTTGTATGTTAAGTACACTTGTACCTATTTAATTTCAAGTTCAATTAAAAAATATAAAATATTGTAAACGCATTGAAAAATAAAACAATACAATAAAAATTATGTTGTGTTCATTGGAAACTCTCTAACCCACCATCACAAATGAATCTTGAAGAAATAACGGAGAAAATTTGTAAACTTACTAAATTAAGTAAAAAAAAAAACTACCGATGTCGCAAGAAAGCTGGGTTGGGAATAATATGGCTAGACGAAGAATACTGACGATGACAAGGCTTCTGAACTTGATAAGACTGACACCTTAGGCCGAGTAAACAGTGAGCCTGAAGCTGACCATTTGAGAAGGCCTAGTAGTAGGGCTGACATAAGTAAACCAAATTTAGTTGTTGATTCTTAACAAGCTGAGATGGAGTTCAACAACAAATAAGCAGAAAAAGTTAAAATAGGTAAAGTAGTCAAGACAACTTGCACATTACTTAAACACACACGAATAAAACACCAGTGACTAATTTTTTTAGAGAAACTCTAGTCTTGCAAGCTACATGCCGACGTAATAACGACACTCGAATTACACAAATATGTAATAAAGTTCGCTCGTGATGGCCCACTGCCAACTGAACCTAATGTTAGAATTCCCACGTATTCACTTAATTACTGCAAGATGGCGGTGACACGATTCTAAATATCATCACGTTACTCTTGATACATGAGATAACTCAGTTGTGGAGGACATAACACATTAGTCATCGTGGGGAATGCTTGCTGGATTTCGTAAACGCCTTCTGCAGAAGCTGGGTTGTCCAATGATTTCTAACTAAAGGTCTGAAATAAATTCTTAACATCTAATAATTCTTAGCATGTGAGTAGTAAGAAGGAAAAATTATCACACGTCTCTCAATGATCAGAGTCCGAGAAAAATTACTAAAGTAGATAGGTACGGTAGAGGGATTGGTGATCGGAGAACGAATTATATCGCTTGATTGAATGGTCTAATTCATAGGTAATTCTATAATAATTTCGACAAATAGGTTAATGAGGAGGAAGATGCTGCTGGCAAACTTTGGCAAAAATCCCGTTAAAGTTATTTTTAACTATACTTAATAAGGTGGAGGAAAGTTGAGGAAGTTTTGAACTTTCCTATTTAGAAATCTTCTTGCCAGCACAACAGAAGGGGGCTAGGACCGATACTTGCCGGGGTCACGGGAAAGTCCGAAAGGGATACCGTGGCCCCTGGCAATGTACAGGCAACTGAAGGAATACGGTTGGGTTTTAGTCAGTAAGAGTCTGACACACCCTCCCGCTCCGGCCAGTGCGTGAGAAGTTATTTAATAATTTCGCACCATCGAAAAATAAAAAACCAGTGAATTTGGTAGCGATAATGCAACTGATTGCTATAATTTCTAGTGTCCTATAAATCCTTACGGTTTTCAAATAGGAACGGCTATTTTCATACTTAATCCAGGGAATGCTGACCCTATTAATTATTAGAAAGTAATGTCAAGCTGGTTTTTCATTTAACAATAATTAGTGTTTTTTGTATAATCCCATAAAGTATTTAGTTAAAACCCTGTGGGCTTTGTAAAAACCCTGTATCATGTGATCGCCAAAGATTTAAATCGTAGATTTGCTCTCACCGTACTTAGTCACACGAAAAAGTGTCCATACTGAGAGGAGCGAGCTCACACAATAACAATGGCGCTTCCATGGCAATCAAGTCAAGTCTCTGCAACACTCAGAAGTGTCAACCGAAACAGAAACGCGACCATGTTTTAACGCGACAGGACAAATCTACGATTAAAATCTTTGGTGATTGGCTTGTTACTGTTCATGTCTATGGTTATTTCAGGCTTGTTTTGATAGGTGGCGCTGTGTTCTAATTGAAATAATAAACGTCATTTATCTATGTTTTTGTCGTTTTTAATTGGTCCACCTTTTGAAACAGAAATATATCTTCTTCTCCTTTTTTCTACCTTACCTATTTATCTTTATTCTACTAAAACTTGAACTTATACTTCTCTTTCACGATTATACACAGTAACAACCAGTTTAATTATTTATTAAAATAAACTTTTAAAATATGTTGTAACGCAAACAAAATACTAAAGTTTATTTAAATGTCAGTAACTAATCACACCATACTATGAAGCATGAACCATAGTTAAATGGTTACATGCACAACCATCATAGGTTATTTTAAATGTTTCGATTAATTGCGAATCCACCAATGATTACTTGTTTCTAATGTGAGATCGTGAGTTTAAAAGGACACTTCGCCAAAGAGCCAATCAGAGAAGTCTTCCAATGTTTACGAACTCGTGATTGGCGAAGACTTCATCAAAACATTTCATATTATATGTTCGATTGTAACGGCTGACCTACAAACTGTAAACTTTACGCGCGGTTACAAAATGAACGTTAAAAGCGATAGCCATCGAACACTTACGAAAATACTGTAACAAGTCAAGTTTCCCTCACAATTGCAGGTTCAAAACGTCAATTGTGTAAGTTGAAAGTACAAATCGAAAGTACACACATCGTCCTTGAAACTGCTCAGTCAATAAAACTCGCAAGTTTACAATCGATCCTCAATTAAATGTCAAAAATCAGTTCACTGGCGCAAGGGTCAACGAAAAAGCTTGACCTTTTGGGAGATTTTAATCACTTATTATATAAGTGATAACCTCGAGCGAGCGGCGTTATCAGTGAAAGCAAGGACGGAACAAGGACGCAGATAGCGCAATTACACTTATTATCGAGCGGCCGGTTTCTGCGCACGCGCAGCCGCCTTGGTACCCTATAATAGAGGATTAAGTGGGCGATTGAGTTCGGTCCCTGACACGCCTCATTGTCTAGGATAAGAAGTTAAGAACTGGCGCACCTTAGGCGAGTTACGTTCATCTCTCTAGATCTGGTAAAGATTTAATTAATTGATATTGTAAAATAAATTAATTGAATTAATGCATTGAAATTTCAGCTTATAAGTTGAAATTCTCTCAATCTTAATACACAGTCAACATAAATAAAATAGTGATGTGACCACGCTGCATTTGCTTCGCGTACATTCTCAATAAGGTCTTGCTCGCTAGGAATCTCGCGACACTATCGCGACATGTAGTCACTGCGCTGCCCACTCTATGTGCTAGGGTTGGGTTACATGAAACAGAGAAGTAGCAAGGACTGTTTTAGGATATTGAAAAAGTACAATCAATTCGTCTCGTCTAGAATAATAGTACCTAATTGTTGAAGGCAATCTCCACATTATCTGGTGCAAGATGAAAATGGCATGTTAATTAGCAATCCAAGAGCTTATTGCCGATTAAGGTTGAATTAAATCATGATTATAATTTTATACTTACCCATTATAAAAGAACTTCGCAGCTATCGGAAAAAAAAAAATTGAAGCGTTTTATTAAGCTTATTGACCACAAATACCGTGAAATACCTCACATTATTATTGATAAATATCGCTATAACAAAACTACGGATATAAAATAACGTTTATTTTACGACCCCACAAACCTATAAACAACATTTTCAATTCCAAGAAATCAAAGCGATATTAAAATATAGGTACTAACGAAGAACTTGAACAAAATCCCGTGAACACGATGACCACATCTGTTACCGCCCCGGTTTTATAACCGCCGAGCGCTGCAAGCAGAAATAGTTCTTACTGTGTATAGATAGGAACTTCGTCGATGGTACCTAACTGCCTAAGTTTATCTAAGTATTCCGCCCACATTTGATTTCCATGTAAAACCACGCTATCGAGTTGACACCGCGGCCATTGTCCGTCCTTCCCGCACAAGGCGCCACGGTGTCCCGATTTACACAATCGTGGGTACACCCTACACGAGAAATCTGTCTTATTAGCTGGGCCTTGCAAATGTCATAGTGGTCTAGTGGCCCTTACTAAATGCAACATGTGATATATTGCACAAATTCTTGATAGTAATGCTGAAATACTTGGTCGTTATCAACTTATATAGATCTCATCATGGGTCAGTAATTTTGGTCTAGTGTGTCAATTAGAAACTGAGTTGTGACGCCTATTTTATATCCAAGTGGTCTATAAGTACATCGTTCTAAAATAGGTGAACATAATAGAATGGAGAATAATTTTGAGTTGAAAGTCTGGGTGGTCACAAGCCTTAAGTGATCTAAAATCTCTGGCTTTGAATTTATTAGGCCTGCAATCTGACGCCGGGACATTAAAACAATTGAACAGTTAGCAGCTATGCAGCTATAAAATATTTTACACTATATTCTGCTATGTCAATTCAAATTGCTGTATTGTTTAATGTTCATACTTCAACACAAGTTCGCTTGCTGCAATTAAATATCGACTTGTTTTTTTATATATTTTTTCTGATCCGCTGGTCATTAGTACGGCTATAAATCTCTCCTCTGCCCGTCCGTCGTCGTTAAGAACTTCATTAACTTTTCGTTGACATGAGTTTTTCAATTGAAATCATGAGAATGAGAACTCGAAACATTTTAATACCAAGATTGCGATATGACAAACCGTCAGGAAATCGATTCGGCTTATTATTAACTGCTCCAACTTTTCGGGCAGAGCTTTAATGTTGCTCGATGTCATTATTACAATGCGACTAAAGTGCAAAATGAGAAGTACAAGAAAAAAATGGTCCAAATTAAGGTGTAGCAGGCAGTTCTTAATTTAAATGAGTTGACAATTATTAACCGCCACTCATACGCGTAATTTTATTATGAGAACTGCGGTAATTCCGTGAAATCAATGAGTGACAATATTATAAAAATAGAGCAGGTAAATACTTGTATATTAATTGGTCAGCCACTGATTACTAATACAAGAGTCTCCACCCACTTCGTTGAGATAAATCAGAAATGATAATTTTACGAGCCACATCCGTTTGAATGATATCTGGGTAGTTATGACTTATGAATTATGACGTATGGTTGGGAACTTTGCGGATGTCGGTCTAGGATCGCGCTACTTATCGTATGTTATGTATTCAGGCTATTATTATGTTGGGCAAGGCCCGATTGATTAATCTAATAATCAGTATCATTGTTAGTAGTATCGGGTTAGTAATCCGTTGGCTGGAAAGTAACTTACTAACCCTGAATATTTCAAAGACCTCATATCTACAATTTACTTTCGCCAATACTAGACCCTTGGAAATAAGTCTCAAAGCACACTCCTGTAATTATTGTAACGGTCACCAATGCTCATGTCTTCCAATCTCACAAAAAAAGTCAGTGAAGTACCTAGGAGTGGTTCTGGATGAACGACTAAGCTGGCGTCATCACATTGAATTGACCACTTCCCGTGTTAGGAAACTTATATGGGCATTTAAGAAGCTTCGACACGTGGCTCAGTTTGAACTACTACGAACGGTGTATTTTGCGCTGGCGCAGTCAATCATAAGCTACGGTATCGCTGCCTGGGGAGGCGCTTGCAAAACCTTTATGATTAACCTCGAAAGAGCCCAAAGATCCCTGCTAAAGGTCATGACATTCAAATCATACCGATTTCCTACGAAAGATCTGTACGAAAACTGTAAAGTACTTACCGTGAGACAGTTGTACCTTCATAACCTCACAATGAGACATCATCAAATTACACCGGTAAATCACACCACAAAATTAAAGAGAACGATTACCCGTACAGACATATGTAAACCAGTAATTTGTGAAACCGCGTCCGCTAGACGACAACACTTTTACATGGCTACGTACATTTACAATAAAATAAACCATATCCTGAACATAAACCCTTTAACAACAAGAGAGAGTAAAAAGAAAATCTCCACATGGCTTCAAACACTTGATTATCACCGGACGGAAGACCTAATACAACAGCAGTACTCATAACTCACAAACCCACACACCATCACCCACTTGTACATACACCTCACACACACGCGCACACACCATCACACACGCACACACCATCACACACACACATTTATGCACATTTATTGCATACCAAAAGAGCTAGCGTGTATCTTTGATTTCTTTTTAAACCATGTTTTTAAGTTAATTTATTGCACAACTTATATAATATGAAATGTACCACAAACGGCGGAAGACACTGGCTCCTGTAACACAGGTTGCTACCTAGCTCAGGAGCCAGGGTTTCAAATAAGCATGTTACACCTGTATTTTGTGTCAATAAAGAATTTATTATTATTATTATATTATTATTATTATTGTTTATTAGATCCTGTTTCACCGTAATTCTATTTCTGGGTTTTGATACCCGTGATCCATGAAAAACTTTAGCGCCCATGCCATCTCTAGAGGGATTGGGAGAGAAGGGATGCTATACAATGTCGCCAATGGGCATGTGACCGCCCGTATTTTTCTGAATATTCATGAAAAATTAACTTTAAATGGGGGTCTATCTTTAATATTTTTCATGTTATTCAATTTTTTATTTTTTGAGTTGCATTTGCCATATCTCCGATGTTCTTGGCTCAATTTGGATTTTGTTTATTATGTCCAAAAGCTTATGGGCTATTTTATTGGATTAACTAACATTTTTTAAGAAAAAAAATCGACTTTGAAAAAAAAAGAGAAGGTGAGACATAAAAAAATAACAGTATTTATTTAAAAAACACAAGTGTAGAAATCATAGGGGAATACAAAAAAAAAATTAAGATGGACGCCCTAAAGTTAATTTTCGATAATTTTTCATGAATATTCAGAAAAGTACGGGCGGTCAGCCCATGAGCGACATTGTATAGTTTTGCAGAAGTTGGGGCAGCTAGACTGAATTTGCTTTACACAAAAAATATATGAAACTAATAGGTTTGTATTAGAACTGTTAATTAGATCTCTTATTGGAATTAAACAAGTTCAAATGCTTATGAGACAGTAAAAAGGTTTGAGTTAGGTATTTACCAACCTATATAATGAAACCTTTTGAACACAAAATCACAGATAAATAGTGACCTGAAAAACGTAGAGGTAATTTTCCTTCAATAGGTAGATTCCTTCAATAGGTAGACCTTATATGTTTGCTTTACGTAGCAGTATCATTAAATTTATACTAATAGCTATCTGAAGAGTGAAAGGAACACAGCCTATCTGCTGATTATCCGCCCGCGCGTTTGTATACCTAATTGAAATGATGGAATTAGTGTACCAACTGCAGTGGTTGTGGGCGTTAGCCTACTGATTACTGCATTTGTCTCCGAGAGGCTGTGGCACTTCCTATTTGCAACGGGATAATTATGATAAAATTTTGAAGAGCAGATGAATATTTATCTATTCTTCAGAAAGCTAACAGTCTAATTTCTATTTAGTATGTACGATAGCGTTTACGATTGCCATTAAAAAGTTTCCAAAAATTATAAATATTACATTAAGAGTACAAATATAGTAGGTAGAGCTCGTCTAAGCTGAAATGACCATTACCTCATTTAGCACACAAGCTTTAAAATTGAGTAGTGGGGCGCGTCATTTCTGCTTAGACAAGCTGTAGGAAGCTATTTGCTGATTCGCGTATCGAAGGTACAGCAAACTAGAGATAGGTTGGCCTGGTCAGCTTTCGAGAGATGAACTCTTTGGATGTTTAGTTTTATAAAAGCTAAAGGCTTGGGCGGGTGTTTGAACTCTAATTTTCTTTCATCGAAATTCAATAGCAGCTCCTCCTCTTGTTGAAACTATGGAGAAACACCTTATACTTTTCGTGGTAAAATCTGTCAGGTGGTCGCTTAACGTCATGTCACTCATGAAGGCCCTGTCAATGTTCATCAGAAAAAGGGTCATTAGTGTCTGTTTTATGTTTTATGCCTTCTCACTCCCAGACGAACGACGGTCTCACGGTCGAAGACTACTTTCCATACACATCATTACCTAAACCAACGACACTTCTCTCAGAAAGAACCACGGATGTACTCGTTTCGTAAGTACAACAGTTCATACCGGATATTAATTAGCTAATTAAATATTCTGTCCCACGTTAATGACACGTAAAAAACATGGAGAACACATGAGACATACACAGGGACCATTTTAAGTTGACACACGGCGAGGTATGGAACGAAATGAAAATTGGCAAAAAGTGAAGCGTTCAGCGCCATTATGAGAGGTCAGGGTAAACCGGGCAGTTAATACACGATCGACTAAGTTTGACAGTACCGTGATGGATCGTGCTGAACTGATTATATCGTCATCTCGTCATACATACGGGGGAACGAGGTGAGGCCAGGTGACCGTCTTGATACGTAACTTTGTATATTTAGTTTTAAGGACATTAAATAAGTAACTAGGAACATTCTTTGAAACGCTTCATAATTTTGATAATAACCTTAAGAGTTGTCCTGCAATTTTCAATTAACTTATTTTAAAAAAAAACAGTGGAGGATAAAGTGCCACGTAATAGAACATCACAATAAGCTAGAGCACTGCCATTTTAGACTATCCCTTTTTCATAATGCAGTCCGTCCAACGTCTCTAACAATCAGCAATATTTCTTTAACAGGTTAGCGATTCATTAGATTTTGTATGGGTAAATCAATAGGAAAAAACAAATAAGTAATCAATTCAATATTTTTCCGCTACACCATTAACACCGAGTCATTGGTATACCAGTCGGTAATTCCATTAACGATTAGCAGAACATCGCGACACATCGTGACAAACGTTGAGCTTTGCGGAGATCCTGAATACTGAGCAAATAACTAACATTATTCCGAGCTATTCAATACCACAAGTATATGGAATACTTGAGATGCATAATATCTTAATAATAAAGAAACTAAAGAATTTAATAAGATATGCCATAGCTTAGTTATGATATATGAAAGTGTTTATGAAGGAAATCATTATGGTTGCTATTTCTGTGTTCGGAGGTCATATTACTAAATGAGAATCTGAAGATTTTCTAAACCAGTGTTTGCTTTCAAACTTCTCTCCTATACATGATCAAATTCAATTAGCTAGCGAAACTGCGCAGTTATAGGTACATTACCAAAAATAAATAAAAAATCTTATTTTTATTGAAAATAAAAAAGTTATTGCTATATAAAATTTACGTTTTTAGTACCAAAATTATGACAATTCCATAAAAAAATAGCAAATTTTCAACGGGAGTATAAGTTATGACTTGTAGACAACTGCTAAATGACAGCCGCCCTCGCCCCATGTATTAAACCGGTAAAAACCCCGTTTGAAAAAAATATGGTGTATTCTTTTTTCTTTTTTCTTCAAAAATTTCCACATAAATATACTCTCAGTACGATACTTAACAGCACCCTCACGGATCGGACAGGGTTTTTTTAGATGTTGTATAAACAGGTAAAAAAAAAAAGATTTAACTAAAAAAAAATGGTCTACTGGCCGGTGGTAGTGTACTTGAAGTATGAGTTGACAAAATCTGTTTTCTTTTGTTTTATCTTGATTAGATATCGATAACCATCACGTTTGCAAAGTTTTGCTAGCTAATTTAATCTGACCATGTAGTATGAATTTTCTCAAAGATGGGTAAATTTTTCAGTTCGTCGTATTTTTTTTTCTAGTCACACTTTTGCTAAGCAAGCATTATTTAGCTTTGTTTGCAACGAAAGAGCGAAAAACATAAGTTGATTCTATCCGGATATTTTGATAATTTTGAATTTAAAACCAATTAGGTACGTAAAGGCTCTCGCAGAAGACGTTCCGTTAAGTTTTCATAGAAATGTTCCAACAGTCACGTCGCACTAACGCGTCGCGCTTATCTGCGAAAGCCTTAAAGCTTCAAATGGCTTGGGCTAAAAAGTCCAATACAGACAACGTACAAATTAGTATTTACTTATGTAGCTTAAGAGACACATTTTACCCACGAAAGAATACAAATAATCATGATTGTAGTATTTGTTAGTTTTTTGTAGAAAGCTCGTAGACATGAGCGGGGCGGCGGGCGGCGCGTGCGCTGGTGTTGCCAATACTTACATCTAATTGTGCTATCGCTCCGTTTTGTAGTGTTGGGGCTAATTGGAGCCATTTATTACAATTAACTGTTTTCATTAGTGGGAGGAAAAGCACAGGTTGTGTGCTACGACGTATAAGTAGGTACTAATTGTAATGAATTAAATACCCGTATATTTCTGGTAAAGAATAAAGGCTCAGACAGGCGCGACGCGACTCTAGACGAACAATTTCTATGAAAACTTCATGGAACTTCTTCTATCAAAACTGCGGATGCCTTAAGGCCGGGATGATTGTGATGATGGCAATAAGTCAAATTCAAATTCAAAATATTTTATTTCACATAAACCTACAAGGGCACTTATGAAACGTCAGAAGCTAGGTTCAAATTTGTCGTTTCTAATGGAGAAGAGCCGGCAAGAAACTCCACCGTTACTCTTTTAAAAGTAAATGGTTTCTACAATGTTTTCAAATTACAATGTTAAAAGGTATGAGAGGACAGTGTAGGCCTATCAACAAGTAACAGATACTTAGCAAAAAATAAAATGGTCCACAGATCTACAGTCTGTTAAGCCCACAACGTTCTCACATTCACAAAATTTCAAAGAAAATAATCAATATATAAGATAAAATCACTAGATGGATCCTTGTAGCACATATTTAGAAGCCATTCAGCAATGGGTAGTATTTGAAAACTGACTGAAAATTGTGATACTTTTACCCATTAGTACAACATGGTTTAGTAACCATGTAGTAAATATAGCGAGCAGCGATAGCTTAGTGGTATGTCCGTCGGACTGCCAAGTCATAGGTCTCGAATTCAAACCCAAGGCACGCACCTCTGACTTTTCGGATTTATGTGTGTGTTGTAAAATTATCACTTGCTTCAAAAAAAAAAAGGAAAATATCGTGAGGAAACCGGCATGCCTGAGAGATATTTCTCGACGACATGTGAAGCCAAGTCAGAGGCCCTTGGGCAGCTTTAAAACTCTGACAACAGGTTAGTCATTAACCAGACGAAAGAGAAAGAAAAGAAAAAGAAAAAGAAAGAAAAACAAAAGAAAAAGAAAAAGAAAAGTAACCATGGGCTTAAATTGTAGGCAACATTTCATGAAGAATTGGTTCTGCTGGCAATACAATGACATAACAGTAGACAAAATCTCGATCGGTATATCTTTCGCATGTAATATTATAATGTTAACTGTAACACGTAACAAAGATTCCTTACCGACGAAACTCACGTGAAACAAGAGCAATTGGTCAGGAAACAGAGACCGTTACGAATGGCGGTCGATGCGGAAATACATCGATCGACATAACATCGATACACGCACATCTCTAGCAGGGCGCGGCACTATTGCAACGACACGCGAACTCGTGTGTCTTAAATATGACATGGTCACTATGATACGAAGGAACTAAGTATCGAATCGCAACGTAATCGATATTTATGCACGCACTTCACTAGTGCCGCTATAACACGAGCGCTCGTCCATCTTATTAAGTCACTGCTGCACACTAGTTTAAAATTTATCGATATACAATGTAATCGATATTGTTTAGCGTACAAACATCACTAGTATTAGCCTAGGCGCGGCGGTGTTGCAACACGCGAACCCTCATGTCTCGTAGTTTAGTTCGGCCGCTGTTTGATGCAAGTGTGCTATGTATCGATACGTAATAAGATCGATATTGTAGCACGCACATCACTGGTGGTACTGGTGGTTGGGCGCGGCACTGTCGCAACGGCACGCGAACTCGTGTGCCCCGTATCTGGGCTCTTGTTAATGTCATAGTAGTTGATCTACGAGTAGTGTATCTAAGAAGTAATCTTTTGATACGTTGCGCATTAAACATTGTCGAAGCATGAATATCTTCAAAATCTACATCGAAATTATGACATTCTTTGTTCATTAAGAAAAATCATCTCTGGTTTGCAAAATTTGATTAAATATGTAGACTGCATACTGAAAGTCTTTCAGCGTGGACAACTAATAAAATTCCTATCTAGGTGAATGTAAATAAATCGGTCAATATACTGTCCTGAAACTACTAAAACTGATCATTCGCTGACTGATCGTCACCAAAGGAAACTAAATCGCACTAAAAATAATCCTCTAAACTTATTTACCTCAGCATTGAATGCTCCAGCAGAACCGCGCGGTACAAACTGACCTAATCTCCGCAATCCGCATGACGTGTCGCCCGCGATCTTATTTGTAGCGTGTGCCGTGTCGCGACCACTGCATACTGCGCCATTGTGTACACAGACCTAAGGGGTAAAGGCAAGGCTTTCCTGGAATCATAATAAGGTAGGGTAATACGACAGGAGACGGACGGAGGACCGTGATGATCACTCTTTTCAGGTATTGTGTTTAGGTTTCAGATAATGTTCCGCTTCAAAAACAATCATAAAGAAAAGTAAAAAAATAACGAAGTATAGTGCTATTGTTTTACGGCCGAACCCAATAACCTATCTATCACCAGTTTTGGTATAATGGAGATAGAAAAACATATCTATCTTGTTTTAACGTCCCAATAATCTGACAGAGAATAAGGAATCTTACGGAATGATATTCAATGACAGATAGAATTATACTGTCTACCATCAAAAGCGGTCTGTGATTTACTGAAATTTGGTTATTCGCTTCGGCCGTAAGAGAATTGAGGATACCGAGATAGTTCATTAAAAGTTGTGGAAATTAGCAAGGTTTATACAATTGCAGTAGGTGCCTCGTGCATTTATACGTAGTGTCTCATTTTAGTAGATTTATTGAACGTAAGAAAATTTGGTACATTTCAAGGAATGTGACCCTAGTATCCATACGCACTTTAGGGAAGCAATTGTCCGTCCGTCCGTCTGTCTGTCAGCGAGCTGTATCTTATGAACTGTAATAGGTAGACAGTTGAAATTTTCACAGGTTATGTATTTCTATGGCCGCTATAACAACAAATAATACAAATTAAATTAAAATGTCAATGAATAAACCAACTCCTGTCTTTGAACCGTAACATTGTGACAACTGCACTGCAACTGAAGCAGAAATTGATGTGATGGTGTAGCTGTTACACCGCCACATACGAATTAAGCATCAAAGACATGATGTCACACAAATCCTGCATCGCGCAATTAGAGTTTACCGCGGTAACGACATATACATAATATTTATAAGACTATCCGTCATCAAGTTGCGGGGAGTTGCCCGCAAGTTGATGACGCAACACCCGTCTGGTCGAAGGATTCTCCCTTTTCTATGGCGGATGAGTGAACTTTACACCCTATTTCTCATACCTCTAAAATGGTAGAACTTACTTTCCAGATGTAGATATTTTACTTCAAAATTTTCGCAAAGATGGAGTAATCTTCTCATCAAGACATCGTCTTTAATGTGTTACAGTTTTTATCAAGCTTCCTTCCTTGCATCACGTTTTGCTTCGATACTGATTGCGACCGATTGTGTCATTCTGCAATAAAAGTCATATTGACTCACTTGCAGGACCACAAACCAGGGTCGATACAGTTTACGGTGCCATAAATTAGGCCATAAAAAACAATTAAATTTTTTATCTTGAGCTGTAAGACTTTAACTTTCATAAAAAAAAATGAAGGCGATAATTGGGCAAAAAAAAACCTATTCTTATATCTTGTAAAGAATATTTATGGCAGTTGTATCCTGTCCTTGCAGAGTGGGCTTATTGCTATCAATCCATAGGAGCTTATAATTGCTATCTTAAAGGTTTTAAGGTTATATTTTAAGCCTTTGGCTTGCCTCGTTGGTATACTGGTTGCAAGCGCTACTGCTAAGCGTAAAGTCCTAGGTTTGATTCCCTGGTCGGGCAAGTGTTATTGGATTTTTCCACCAGGAATTTCTCAGTAGAAGCCCGAAGTCTGAATTTGTGCCCGGTCGATGGCAATAGGCTCGCCCTCTATTACATGGGACTTAAAAACATAACTGGCGAAATGTGGGTATATTATAGGTACACCTTTGCCCATCCCTTCGGGGAAACAAGGCGTGATGATATGTGTGTTTTAAGCCTTTCAAAAATGGTATCTTAAAAGTAGTAGCTACAACGTCTGCTCTTGAGATTTGTTTGCTGTTAGCTTTGAAGGGTTAGGTAGGTCCTTGCTTTTTTCCAAAGTACCAATGTATTGATGTCGGCTCAAGCCTCAGAAGTCTTTTAAAGGAGGTAGACTGTCAGCTGCACCCTTAATGATATCATGCCTTATGTCATTACCATTGACAATCGTAAAACGTACGTATTTATTATGGCTATCTTTGTGATTTGCCATATGTGTCGCCAATTTATGTTCTGATACAATTCCGCCTCGAAGAAAATGTGTCATTGTAGTGGATGTAGGCGTTAGGTTTGCGATCTGTCACTACTTAAGATTTAACGTGAATAATAGTGATTTATTAGTATAATTGCATAACTATTGACCCAAACTTGGTTGAAATTTTACCAGAAATTATTAGCCCTTTCGTAGTAAGCCTCGTCCTACGAGTCTTGTTGTAAGTAATAAGATATTTGTAGACATTTACTTCGATTTCCTCACTTTTGACAAAATAAAAAACCTATGAACGCCTTGGCATAATATACAGGGTGGAGGGAAAGAACTCTAAATACTGGAGATAGCAAATTTTACTTAAAGGGTTTCCTTTAAGTTATGGTTTTCCTTTAATTTAATTTATCATGTTTGTTAGAGTGATTTGATCCTTATGATTGACTCTATCGATTAATCTCATAAAAATACATGCTGTTATTTTTTCGGATTTTTGCCGGTTAGATTCCCGAGTGTAGAAAGCGAATTTTCAAAAATCTTTGAATGCAGATTTGTTTCTTTAAAAAAAATAAAGTAATGTTACCTTTGAGTAAAATTTGCTATCTCCAGTATTTAGAGTATTGTCCCTTCAGGTGAGATTTACCCTGTATATTAGTCAGCAACTTTAACTAAACAATAACAATAAGCCCAAACTCAGTGCCTACCAAACCCCTTCTTAAAAGAAGACGAAACTACCATCAACCAGCACAATGAAGTATGATCATAAACCTTATGCAATACTACTCAAAGAATGAGTATATGCCAGCTTGATTCTATTTTCAATCCCTTATCAGGCTGAGGATGCATTACAAAATATCCACGCGAGACGAACACTCGACCTAATTAGCGGGTGGCCATAGAAAAAACGCATTCCCTTGTAACTGTAACGGAAGCTAGTTGACACATTTTTTGTGTTCCGTAAGACGAATTAGAAAACGGTGGTGCTGTAAGCTTCACTTCATTACCCTGTTTATGGCGTCGATTTAGTCCAGTAAAAACATTTGAGTAATCAATCAATATTAAAGGCAATTTTTGAGATTGGTTGTTATAAAAAAAGTCTCTAACTCTCAACAGGTATTCCCTTAGGACTTTTAAATTTCATGACTTCAAAGTCTATGATGAAAACAGATGAAAATATAAAAGGAAAACCATATCTACATGTTATGGTTATGGTCTCCCATCTCTGGCATTTTTATCGATTTTAATCGTTAATTTCCTATATTTCACTGTTTACGAAAAATAAAGAAACAACTATTGCAAAAATTTATCGCCTTAATGAAAATTGTACAAAACCAGCAGAACTCTTTTCCTCCAAAAAAGTTTCTAACTTAACATATTTTTTGCTCAGTATCGCTCACTGCAAAAAACGTACCGCACCTCTGCGCACGCGGCTAAAGATGTTATCGAGTCAATTAGTGCAGTTAACTGTTTAATTGCATTGTAATTAAAGGCTATATTCGCTCAGCTAATCAGCACGCTACGGCTCTATATGGGAGGGAAGTTGTAGGCTTAGGATTTGGTCGTATTGCTAGCTGAGATTGTAGGCTTTATATGGTGTGTGAAGAGAGAGCAATTAATGGTTTTACGGTATGTTTGATGACCTACAGTGAACCCTCACGTATTATAAATACTTAAGTGTGCTCCATCGCAGCGTCGATTGCTTAGTTGATAAAGCAAGTGTCAAATGGAACCTATCTACATTCAAACTGAAAAGTTATTTATCTCACACAGAATTGAGTTTTTTCAAACCCCTGAATATTATTATTACAGTATGTAAATAGGTCTGTACAAAAACAAATACAAATAAAAATCATTTATTTATTCACTAGATTTTGTCCGCGTGGATGTCGGAAAATATGCCGCGGGAATGGTACTACCAGGTTTAAAACTACCCTATGTGTTAATCTTGGTAAACAATGTACTCGTATTAATTCCGTAACACATTGGTTTCTTACAACTCTATTGGTTTACGTGGGACACGCCAGTAAAGCTCCCAGTCGGCATTACTTTTTTGACATCTTCAACAATCATCGTCATATTTCAGCCAATTTACACAAAACCTTAATGAATTATACACTTAAACTTTCCTCATGAATTAATACGTTCATTGGTGCAATACCTTATGGAAATCCATTCGGTAGTTTTTGAGTTTATGGCGTTCACACAGACAGACGCGGCGGGGGGACATTGTTTTATAATATGTAGTGATGATAAAAATATTTAAATTGTGATTGAATAATCACAGTACAGAACCTCTTGGTGTAAACATCCACAAGCAAAAACGAAAGTACCTAACCACGCTCTCGCCGCGACCACGACCATACCTATTAAAAAAATAATCCTATTAAGGCGGCGGTACAATTTTTTCTAGCCAGATTCCCTAAGCATGGAACGTATTCCAGCGATCATGTTTCGTCACTTGGATGAGAACTCACCGGTCATCGAGACCCAGACGTATATGGATCCTAACACAGTCATAAGCCATGTTGAGAAGAGGAATGCACATTCACTTGTTTTTAGCGTATTAGTAAGTTATCGATAGTAATAGTTAGGATTCAGACGTGTTTTCTTAGGTGTATTTTCGTTGGGTAATAGAGAAATCTTGGAAATGTAGTGAAGGGTGGTCGAAAGTTTTTCTGAAAGTGGTTTGAGCTAGTGCACTTAAATTGTATGGGATGTCGGCAGACAAGGTGAGAACTGAACAATCCATACTATATAATATAATATAATAGTATTATATTATATATATATTATTTAAATAAATTATAAATTCGAAAGTAAGTCTGTCTGGCTGTCTATTAGATTTTCACGGCTAAACCACTGAACAGATTTCGATAAAATTTGGCAAGGGGATAGATGGCATTCTGGAGAAGGACATAAGGTACTTTTTGTCTCAAAAATAATCCTAAAGAGCGTATACAGGGGATAAAAGTTTGTCTGGGAAACCCAGCAGTGCTTTTGGAAAGAAATAACGAATAACGTGTTTCAGCGTCTTTGTAAAATCATCCTCCATACGGGTAAAATAGGGTATGATTTAAAAATTCATATGAGATATTGTTTTTTTTGGGTTTTCTTTTCAAGAGTTTTAAGGGATTTGGAAATATAGTCGTAGTACGTATCTTAAATTAACATTTAGTCTTTATTTCAATCAAATCGGCCCACGCTGTCAAAAGTTATTATAATTTAAAGTCGTAAGCTAACCTTTCTATCGTGTAGGTATTAAGTGGACAATAGCAGCACTAGAGGAGGTATTACAAATGAATGGTAATAATAATAGTAAAATGCATGTTATAATGTTTTAAGGCATTTAGAATCATATATACCTGTTTTATTTATATTTTCAAACCGGATAAGTGTGAGTAGGACTTGCGCCCTGAGGGTTCCGTCTCAAAGTTGTGCTTGCTCGGCTGCCCGAATTTCCAAATCCGGATTGAAAGACAAAATTAACTTTTCAATTGAAAAATAACTTTTAATAGAGAGTACCGATTTTAATGAAATACAGAATACCTTCACGACACGGCCTAAGAATTTTTTATCCCATATTGAACAACAAACTTAACTTTGCAGTTCATATAGGGTGACTGGTAATTAGTGAACGTTACTTAAACATGTGACTTTACTCATAATTATAAACAACTTTTAATATGGGACCTACAATCAAAATCGCGAAAAAAAATCTGTTGTTCTATACATTTTGACGAGTTTTGCGAACATAAATGTAGGGAACGGCTCATTTTTTCTTCCTATAAAACTATAAATTAAATAATTGATGCGTTCACGCGTTCCTGAGAAAAAGGGTCTTGACAGACAACGAAGTCATCATTTACGGGTTAAAAATTTTAATTTTGAGCTACGGAACCCTAAAACAGATTTATTATCTGCCTATTACCTTTTCATGCCGTAATGGCTGAACGGATTAAGATGAATTAGCTAATGCCATTGCTAATGGATAGGCCATGACCTGGGTTAGGACAAGGATACTCTGAATCCCGGTAGTACGTCCCTGTAGGATATTTTCCGACCTTTACGCGGGCGAAGCCGCGGGCAAAAGCTAGTTATTAATCATTAAAGTATTGTAAAAGTACACTTACTTATCCATGCAGGAAATAGTTTCAAAATCTTATCTCTAAAGATCAGGTTTATGACTATCCTCGTTATGATAAAGGCAATCTTCCCTATCATAGAAAATCATGAAAAACATTCTCTATGGCCAAGCATTGTACATGGACAAATTCATAAAAGTAGTACCAAAACCATCAATGGAAAATAAACACACTAACAACTTAAATTGAGAACGACTAACTTAACCTAACAAAAACTTTCAGTAAGTCTGATTTGAAGTATTGGATAGTGACTTTCGCGTATGTTTGGTCTGTTTTATACAATTATCTCCTTGGTCTTAATGACAAGTGCGGTAATATAAGCACATAAGTAATTAAATATACAATCTAATTACCAGCAACAAGTTGGAACTGAGAGGTCAGCTTGAAAATAACTTGAAGATCGAGTAGTTTGTACACTAATTTGTCAGTTGTCAGTTGTATATGGCAGTAGGAACATTAACGATTAGGTCAAAAGCGACGTTTTTCCAGCACTAACCATATTTTGAGCATTAACTTTGCTATGTGGAAGATTTTACAACTTAAACTACGACAATACTGACTGCTACTGAGAAAATAACATTCTGAATTCAAACATTTCTTTGAACCCATCAGTTTCGCATGCATTGCGGCTTTTCAACAAGAATGGCGATATGATGATAAAATAAAACCGGTAATAGAATGGAGATTTGAAATTTTGTCGCAAATTCGATACAAAGTTGAGCGCTCTGAATCGATTCTAATTGGGTAAATCGATGGTGGACGTGCGTTACTCACTCGATGTTTACGAGTTCTTGTTAAACTTTACAGATACACTGATTGATGTATTAAACGTACTTGCAGGTAGAATTTAGGAAAACGATAGTTAAATTGCCTTTAAAGTATTAGTGTTTATCTACTAAGTAATTTTATAGAGGCAATATTTATAAATATAGCAGATTACTAGAAGATTAACGTGGTTATAACAATTTGCATATTTACGCGGACTTAAGTTAATAGCTTAGTAGTTATAACGTTTAAAAACGTTTCAGGCAATAACGGTTGCAGCTATCTAATAGTGATCTGCATAGTTTAAAATCTAGAAGCCCTAGCCTTGGAAGTAATGTGTGTTTCATGACCATATATGGGAACAACGTCGAATTAATTAACTTTTAGTTTTAGGTGTTAATTTTTATAGTCTTGATCTAAAACTGGCCACTGTGTCACTTAGTAACACAATATTAGTTTGTTGTCTTTAATCTCGTAACTTTTTGTAAATATAAATTAGGGTATTGCAAATAAATCCTAAACAGGCTTTGTTTATAAAAAGAGTTAGAAAGAAAAAACATGTTTTATCGTCACAGAAACACGTGCATAATAAATCCGATAAGTTAAATCGTTTTATGATACTTTGCTTATTATGAGCTGTGATCACTACATTTCCTCATTGCATGTCAACGTTGTGATGATCATCAGATTTACCTCACAAAATCTTACCTTCGCCGTAAGAAACTCTTTTCTGATTCAATATTAGTGCTAAAAACTGAATACATTAATTCCAAGTCTCTAAATCTCCTGCTGGGGTTGCGGGTTTATCCGAAAGGGATATCGCGGCCCCGGCACACAGGCAACGGAAGGAACACGGGTGGGTTTTAGTCAGTAAAAGTCTGACACACCCTCTCGCTCTGCCCAGAGCGGGAGAGGTCATTTGATGATTTCCAATCCTCAAAAAAAAAAAAAAAACAAAAAAAAAAAAGTCCCCAAATCTACGGCTTAAACTAAGACTGAGTCATAATCAATAAAGATTGTAACCTCTATTTCATAATCGGTCGGCAATTAACGTCGAATACATTGAATCACTTTCCTTATCTGCAGAATTATTCGATTACGAAGTAATTCCCGCGTAAGTAGTCCGCCTTTGTACTTTTTTGAGTGTGAAAAGTTTAAATAAATAAATAAATAAATAATTAGCAACACAAATACTGAGAGAAGTGTATTAATATGTACGCGACGAGCTCCTCTGTAACGTTACGAGGTGTAGTTGAGGAGCTGGCGATGAAAATCGAAACAATTAATCGAAATAATTGTTCTAAATGTGATGACGTTGCTGTAGGAATAGTTAAAGATATCTCCAACTTTTTTTTTTTTTTTAAAGGTAAGGAAGGTTTCGGAAACTAAAGGGGAAGTCTTTAACCCAGTCGTTCGATATAACCTAAGGACCATTATTCACTACCACTTCATTATTCCTTACTTCGAAATCACGACATCTGCTAATCATTTATTCTCTAGGACAGGGTATACAATGTCGCTCATGGGCATGTGCCCGCCCGTTATTTTCTGAAAATTTATGAAAAATTATAGAAAATTAAATTTAAAAGGCGGGGTCTGTCTTTAATTTTTTTTTTTTTTTTTTGTGTCTTGTGCCATATCTCCGATGTTATTGGCTCGATTTGGTTTCCGTTTATTTTTTCTAAAAGCTTATGAGTAATTTTTTTGTCAAATTTATGAAAAAATAAACGAAGGTGAAGACATTTTTTTCTAAAAAAAATCAGTATTTATTTTAAAAGTGTAAGTCTGTGTAAGTCTATAAAATAATAAAGGAAAAAATGAAAAAAAAAATGACAAAAAGACAGACTCCTAAAAGTCCCCTTTTAAGTTTATTTTCCATAATTGGTCATGAATATTCAGAAAAATACGGGAGGACACATGCTCATGGGCGACATTGTAAAAGCTCTGACAAAAAATGAGGCCGATTTTAAGCTAGTTTATGAGTTACCCCTAAATTTCATGCTCGCTTGCACCACGAAGTACTAAAAACGTTAAGCTCTAATTGTATTTACAATAACATTGAGAAAAGAAACAATTGTTTTGATGTCTTTATGCGTTAAACGTTTTAAGGGATTTATGGTACCGTACTGTAACTTCTTTATAATTTACAAAGCTAACAAAATTCATACACTAGCTCCCAACAACATTATAAAAACCGGACACGGACAAAATTTAAACGTTGCAAGAAGTATGGGAGCTAACGAGAGACGCCTTACTGCACAAGAAAAAATTCTTGCGCTTATGGGTCATCGGATAAGGCAACGTCGAGTGCGCTGCAAAACTCACCTTCCATACGCAGACACATTAATATTACATTAAACTACACGTTCGCGCGTAATACAGGCTGCGTGTGTCAAATTGAAATATACGACAATCACACGCAAGTGACGTTTACAATAGATACGTTAATTGGTTGTGACTCAGGTACGCCAGCATCGCCGTCTGTACCTCGCGTTCCACGGGATAACTTACAATTATTACCATGATTCATTTATATGTTACTTCGATTGTTATCTCGTTAATGACTTAATTTTATTTACCTTAGAATTCTTTGTTGGCAATGATATACTTTTATTTGTTAGTTGTAACATTTTTTGCATTATCTCCATAGCCATATTTTACTTCACACGCTGTAATCAGGTGCGTGATGTCACATGTGATCTATGTGTGTAATAGATACCATAGTTTGAACGTTTTATGTCTACATTATGATGCATTTACTGAATTGTAAGCTGTTGAGACATACGAAAAAACGGTTCAAACTTGGGCATTCAAAATATTTCAACGTTCCATTGATCGTATCTTTAATTCCACTTTGGTTTGAGTTTATATCAGGCTCTACTAGAAAGGGTGGCAGCTTATCACTAGTCTTTTACGTAGAGGGATAATCAGATGCTGTATTAGTTTTTATTTTCATATCTTCAGGCGCTATCTGCCATGTTTGGCATCAACATATATAGGCATAGCGAACTCACGTGAATTCATACTGCTCGATATTTAAAAAAAAATTGTCGATTAAGTAGCTGTTGTAAAAAGTTACAACTTCCTTAAGTTATAGCTTAAGTAATACATTCAGATCTACATAAATGGCTTTATTTTCTTTACTTTGTGTTGTGAATGTATTTAGATTGTTTTCTAGCTTGACAAAGAACAGCAGCCTTTACTTTTGATTTTTCAATCATTTGTATTTCTTTAAGAGCCTGAGATACGTTCTGTAATACCTAAGCACTTACTCATTCCTCTCCTTCATTACACCTGTATGTAAATGTTCTCCTAACTTCCAACATCATTAAAATCGAAAGTACCTACACAACCTAAGAAAGCGGGGACAACTGAAACAAAATAATAAATACTAGTTTACCTAACTAAGTGGGCTATTGAATTGAAACATTGCGAAAACGAGCCTTATTGCGTTACGAAAATACAAATTGTGTTTGATACGTAATACCAGGGGGGTGGAGGGGTAAGCGGAGGGGGTGCAGAGATTCAAAGGAGCGTGTGCCTCTAATTTAGCGTGGACGTCGCTGCCTGTTCGACCAGTTCCGTTACAAAAGCAGTAGAGATCTCAGGTTTTGTTACACAAAACTTAGATATAGCCATCCTAGTTTGTTGAGAGACCTAGTTGCGTTTCTAAGGAAATGATTGTAGTGAGTGTGATGTCAATTGTCTTCATCGTAAATAAGAGCGAAGCACAAGTCGTTGACGATTTTTTGGTACTCGAGCAACACTTTCTGAAAACGAAAAATCTGCCTAGCCTGTTCCCAACTATGTTGGGGTCGGCTTCCAGTCTAACCGGATGCAGCTGAATACCAGTATTCTGTAGCAACTGCCTATTTGACCTCCAAAACCCAGTTACTGGGTAACGCGATACACCTTTGGTAAGACTGGTTATAACGAAACTGGAAGACCCAGTGATACATTCAGAATGTGAATACATGAAGAAAGTTGGAATAGGAGGGAAATATTTATTGATTCGATACATTAATAAAACTTCAATATCATTTTCCAAAGATTACAGTCCAAGTACAAAGCTTGACTTAAATATTCAAGTATTGTCTTAATTTCCTATCAACACCATCTAAAGGTAACAAAGTGACAAATGACGCCCATTTGAAACAACTCTCCGAACTATGAATCAACACAATTTCAAATTCAAATTCGGAGTAGAATATTCAAATGAGTGTAATTAAGCCGCACGCGCACACCGATTAGCGGCGCACGCGTGTAGGATGCCCTAGCTTTCACTAATAAAGACTATATTACTCAATTACTAGTACCAATACTTTATGTAGGAAATTACGAGGATTGTTCAGATAGTAAATGTTGTTTAGAGTTTGTGTATCAACTATGTTAGCTTGGTCAAATGTATGGTCGTGTTCGCATAGTAACTCTTGAGGAAGTGAATTTACTGAAGCTAACATGGTTTGAATTGTATGTAGTTGTAAGACAATGAAGACTGAGAAACATGTTGGATATTGGGAAAGACTATATGAGGGCTGAAATGAGGTGATTGAGGATGTAAAGGAAATAGGAAATCGAATCAAATGTACTGAGCATCCGGCCGCTACGCCAGGGACACTGAGGCTATGCGGAAATAAATGCAGAATAGGTTAGATATTTTCAATAGAGTACGAATAGAAGCTCCTTATGTTGTTTTCTGTATTGGTAACTTCAAGATACGTGGTCTCGTGGATAGAACATCAGATAATACTGAACATCACAAGTTTTAAGTTTACTGGTGCACATTATAGCTCATTTTATCTATCTAAGAAAATAAGTATGTGGTGTAAGTTCAACTCCCTTGACTGATATACCTAAGTGTTGTTATTTGTACCAGTCTATCGTAGTTTATAATACTGGACGAGATACTCCAGTCAATACATTGTAAAAGTAAGAAGGGTTATCGATCCATTGGATGTAAATATTTGTATTACAAATAAGAACAGGTTGCAGTGTTCCGCCTACGAACATCAGGTAACCCGTTTTTGTCTCAGCTGATCCAAACGACTTTTGTTTTGTTCGATAGATGTTTGCGTAAATCAATATTATATCAGCAGATACATAAAACTAGCAACCAATTTATCGGTAAACATTATGATCATACCAAGACATAGCGCTGCGAATAATACAGTGAAGTATGCTAAAACTACACCGCCGCTCTGTGCATATTACAACCTTTTACAATAACACTACAATGATACTACACCTTACTAATTGCACACATGTTTCCGAAAGTGGCCTCACTTCACTGTTGATAGCGCTGTCTTGGTTTTTTATTTGGTATGATATCATAGAATTATAGATTTCGCATAGTTTTGGGGGTTGAAGCAATCATGTTATGGGAAATATGGGTTGGTGTACCTGCTTATAATTAATTACTTAGTCGTAACTAAAACGACTAATTAAGCTTGCAAGTAAAGTATTATTCTATACTTATACTTATAATATTATAAAGAGAAATCGAGCAGTGACAGCCTAGTGGTATGACCGTTAAACTGCCAAGTCAAGTCTCGAGTTCGAACCCTAGGCCCGCACCTCTGACTTTTCGGATTCATGTGCGTATTGTATAATTATCACTTGCTTCAAAGACGGTGAAGGAAAACATCGTGAGGAAACCGGCATGCCTGAGAGATATTTCTCGACGGCATGTGAAGCCAGGTCAGAGTCCCATGGGCGGCTTTAAAATTCTGACACCAGGTTAGTCTCTAACCACACGAAAAGAAGAGATGCTAAATAAAAAGTGTCAATTTACAAATGTATTACAGAATCGTTACCGACAGTAGGTTACATTAGGAATGTGTAAAAGAAAAACAAGATTTACTGCCAGCCTCAATAGTCACCTCAGGTAGTTATCTTACCAAAACTGAATGCTAAATATGATGCATTATCCTTTTAATTTAAACATCAGCAAAAATATACGTTACTCATTACAAATAACCAAAAAATAAACTTACTAATGACGGCTATCGTTTTATCTTTGACTACGATTAGTATGAAATTAAACATGTCCAGTATATCTTGACATTTCATTTCAGATGGCGCCACTTACAACGACGAAGAGCGACATGTCAAAATCAGTACATATTTAAGTTTAGTTCCAAGTTTTGCTGTATGTCAGGTTAGAATTGCCGCTCTATTATTCCCGATTGCAAATAAGCGGTGACACTACCAAAGCTAGGACATCTAGTTGCATACTTGTACGTATGTGCTGTGAATTGAGATAGTAAACGGAATGAATACATGTATTAGAATAATATGCAAAACTTTAGTAGATAAACCAGTCCGACAAATGCTCAAACCAAGTCTCGGTTTGCGTCGAGATGAGAAGCCTCCGATTCAAAACAGCAACGAGGAAATATTTTCTAACAGCCGTCATCAACATTTGAGGAAATCATAAATTCGCTGTCACCGATACCGCGCTAAACGCGTACACCGAGTGGAATCCTGGTGCCCTACCGAGTACCGTACACAATCGTTCGCCAGCTGCGCGATATCGCTTCGCTGGCGAACGGCAATATTTCACCGGTACCCTGCTATCACCTGTCAAATCGTACAAGTGTTCCGCCCGGCCGGGACCTATTTAAATATCAACTGTTTTAGACGTAAATACTTGCTCTTTGTCTTACTGTAAATGTGGGGTGTAAAATGCTAATTGTTAAGTAGAACTTGTTTTATTTTATTACCAGCATTTGTCGAGTACGTGACTTGGGATTGGGTAATGTAAAACTGTTAACTGCATTTGATGGGCCAATTGATAGGATGCAATGGGTTTGTAGGAAGCTAAGAGAAGTGGTTGGTTTAAAGTATAGTTCATAATGATAATGATATTGCCCTTTTGGAACCAGTTCATATTTCTTGGGTGACATCGTCCTTCAGAACCATAATTTGGTATGGTAATGCGTGAACATAGGTATACAAACAAACTACCTACTCTAAAACAATTCGTAACACAGTAATTCATTGTATCTTTTCTCTCCAAGGACCGTATTTCATAACGAGACGACTCTGCTTTACATACATTTACATCCACTTTGACGCATAAAATACAGTCGGATGTATCGACGCGTGTCATCCGGCCGAGCTTTCAAAACGCCGAGTGCGACGACTTAGCCATAAGAAATATTTATAACGCTTTGTATGCAAAATAACCTAATGCGTTTCACTACACATAAAATAGTGTCACTTTAATAGACACGTCTTTATACACGATTGTCGACCTTACAACTATGCGGCGTCGATGTGCTTTTATTGTTTGAGGCCGCGAATTCAAAGGCGAATATCGAATGCGAATATCGTCACGTGGGTGAGCCCCACAATCTCACTGGGATTTGAATAAAATCTGCATATGGCCCTTGTAGTTTTTGATTGATGATATTATGTAGTGATGTAACGCAAGCATCGGTGATGTGTTTACGGTGTGAAAGGTGACGGTATGTAGATTAGTATCACGCGTTTGGTTTGACACGCGTTGCAGATTGACACGTATGTCAAGGTCGCGGTTTCACTTCTGACTTGTCAAATATTGCTTTGTTCGTTATTTTTTCATTGTATCTAATGCATCGGACGGATTTGTTCGGAATTTTTATCGAGTCACGCGCAGATCATAACATTCGTTCGACTAAAAAGGAAATGTTTGTAATTATTAATATTATGACATACTTACAAAGGTGTGAACACTTTTAATCATAAATAATTTATTTAACATCGTCGGATATCTAATAATATGGTGTCCGTGCTGGTAATAAATTCATGTAGTAGGATGCAATTAATAAAATGTGAGAAATAGTTGACATATTGTGTCGCGTATGGAGGCCCTGCGTATATTTTTGTTTCTTGTAAGGACTTTGGTACTTAACCTTTTATATAATCGTTCATTATACGATTGTCTGTACCGTTTACGATAAGCATCAATAGTTCTATTCAGTGATTCTACATAATAAATTGTGTGCGTACAATAAATTGTATGGCACGAAAGTCTAGTTAGGTATCTGAGGAGGCTGGCGCACGCAAATGCATCCGCTTAAAGACAGAGGGCATTCTTGTTGGCGAATAAGGTTCTTCCTAGTTATTTGCTGGTCCTATTGAGATGTTCTGCGCCGAGCTGCTGACACGCGTATGGTCTCCGGCACACCGCGGCCAGCTATTTCAATAGAATGTTAGTGATGTTCACAAAGACCAGTTACAGACATCGAATAAGGCTCGAAGCTCATTCAAATAGTATTTGCGTGCGGCTTTGGTTGCGTAGCCGAGAGTTCGAGCTGAAATTTTCCAAATGCGAAGTGCGAAATTAAATGAGAGGTCCATTGATATGGAATCAATGTGATAAAACATTGCCTTTGTGAAGTTTCAATCCCGCTAGGAGACTTGTTACTTTGGAAAGACTGAGCTACAGTTCGACATAGCTCTAGTATAACGTGGATGGCGGCAATGTTTGTAAAAGTAATTGTCAAAAACCTGTCAAAATTCAGTACATTTCGTTTTAGTTCTCTATTTCGCCACTTTATATAGATCCCTCTCCGACTGTAACTTCCTTATTTCTAAAAATGGTTGACTGAAAGATTTTTGTTACAAAAGTAGAGGTGCACCATGTTGTCGTAAAAAGATGTCCATCCATAGATAAATATCACCCGTCTCTCCACAATTCCGTTGCTTACTCAAGGATGCATAACCGGTACGGTTCACAAATCCTTCCTTATCCTAAGGGCACGTCTTTCCTACCATTACCGCGCCCCCCAGTCTACTCCTTGATATGCAATGGCCTCTGTAGCCTCATGAAGTATGAGGCTCCAGGGGCTAGTGTAAATCTCGGGGTTCATTCGATTTATCGAGTCTGGTTAAACCACGCTGGCTAACCATGCTTAAAAAGTTATACCAGCCTGCTGAAACATTTTCAAACTTTAAAAAAAAATATTCTATTGTTAATTTCTAATCCTTAATTTAGCCCCAGTAAGTCCCAGCCCGCTGGTAAGTCACATCCGTATAAGGCAATGATAATGTCCCGCTATGTCCCGGGTGGCGACGACACATGTCCCGGGACAATGGCTGCCCCATTGTAATTGCGAGGGTTATCACAGTGTACCGTCGGCGAGGTCAAAGTTGTAATGAAATGGATATGTTTTATGTTTTCTATGTAGGTACTTGGGAAGGCGGTGTGCTTTTGTTTTTGAATCTTATTTATGAAAATAATGTTTATTGCAATAAGATTGTTGTCAATGTTTAAATCAAAATTCTTCAAAATATTCTGAAATATTTTTCAGTGAAACTACAAGGTTTATTTCATTTCACATAAAGTTTATTTTTCTATTAAAAACTTGAGAGTATGCTGATTTTGTTGCTGGTGGTCACGCTTCTGATAAATATAGTGTCGTGGCCTAAATTGTTAAACTTTTGTGGATTCTAAACTGACCATCTATCCATTGAAGGCAATCAAAGGCTTTTGCCCAGTCTGGATTTACCAACTGGGCTGGGCGAAAAGCAGCTGTTTTCATACACTTCAAAAATTTTGCCTATGTATTTTACTAGCTCAGCACATAGAAAGGAGATAGGAACTTTAACTTTATGTATGTAACAATGAGCCCATCTATTGTTCATCCAATACCCAATTAGGTCCACAACCCAAACAAAAGATGACCACCATACTTTTAATCTAAGGCTAACCATCACCATCAGGCTTCCGTGTACCATATAAATATTATCTCAAGATATTCCCGTGGCAGATAAGTTTAATAATATTATTGTTTTCATAGCATCCGTGGCCGATGGAGGGCGATGTATTCGAGGCATCCGATATGGAGCCACCATCTGATAGCGGCTGGATCGCTGGTGAACGCACTTACAATACGTAAGGTTAGGTTACGGGAGAGCGGTGCGTGGAGCGGAGCGATTCATAATCAATATCCCAAAACTACTAGCCCAATAACATAGTCACAGCTCGCGTTTAATGTTGCAAATATAATAGGACCATTAATTTGTACAATAATGGTTAAAATTGCCTTCGTCAAAGATCAAAATAAAGTATTGTAAAATGTATGGGATTTGGTAGCATGAATATTTTCTGCTCCTAGAGGTAATGATTTTTTCATCTGGTATAGGTGGATTTTTTTGCTGCTTCCTCAGCACAAACGTAGATCTTATGTTAATGCTAAGGGGTAGTACGTTGTAACGCGTAAATCTTATAACACTATGATGAAGTAGTGTCCAAATTCTAATTCAAATTCTAGGACACGTCGCCTTCTTTCAGATTTTTCCACATTATCCGCTCCTCTTCTCGCTCCACTCTTGTTTGTACCCTAAGTTGCAATACTATCTATATCTTAGCCCTTCTTTATAGTAAGTAATCATCATATAAATAGCTGCATTATTCCACTATTTAACGGTAGAATCGTTTTCAGGTTGCGGTTTTGTATGTAATGATTGGATATCTGATTATTGGCGGTATTACGAGTACATTGTGTTCGGAATCAGAAACAGTGGCATTGCATTCATTAAGAGAAAAGGCGTTAAATTTGTACGTAGTGTGTGGAAATTATAGTTAAAGGGAGCGTTATATTTTTGTATCCATATCGTTTTCAAAATACGCATCTGGATTCTGCTGGACCGTCATGCTTCCTTGTGAAAATTCTCTAGGTTAAATGCGTACGCAGTGTCGGACAGGTAAGAAGGTAAATCCAAAGATCGATTTCTTTCAGAATTTTGGTGTCAAATACATATACTTAAATATAAAATTGGAACGAACGCTGCCATCTTGTTTTGTTATTACATTTCACAAATGTTTACCAACAGCGCCTCCTTGTCAACGTCATTCGAGTGCCAAAATATCCTTGTAGCACACTTTATACAATTGTTTAGGGTGCTGTATCTATACTTCTATACTACTATAACTAATACTGCTAATATAATATAATAATTAATAATAATATAATATACATGAATATTATAAAATTTGTTTGTTTGTATGTAGGGGGTAATCTCCGGAACTACCAGTTAGATTTGAAAAATCTTCTTGCATTGCATAGCCCAATTCTTGAGGATGGTTATAGGCTATGTAACATCACGCTACGGCCCTTAGGAGTCGAGTAAAAAGAAAAAAGTCAGAAAGAACGCTAAGCGAAAACGAAGTAATAGCGCGGGGGCGGGCGATGCGATGCGACGCGATGGGTAGGGGGGCGAAATTTCACGCAAACAAAGTTAGTGTGATAATAAGATAAAAAGTGGAACTACTTTTCGGTATATAACACTTGGTTGCAAGTAAGACTTCGAACGAGACACTCACCTTTCTGAAGACTTTTGTACTGACGCTAAGTCAAATATCCTTAATAACGCGACACTACTTAAGTACACTATAGCCTAAATAATCCTTAAAAGCGTCTAAACTACCCACAACACAAGCACAATACTTCCCCGTCGTCGCCACAAGGTACCAAAGGATTTATCAAAGCCGGGAGCCGTGAGGAGAACCTCCGTAATTTATGTGTGCGCACAAAAACAGATGTGCGCCGCAGGAGTCCAGTTGCCCACGCGCATGATTTAGGTCCTTACTTCAAATAGATATGTTTACGTCACTAAGGAAATAACGTAATGACTGTTATCTCTGTTTGTTGATGGTATTACCTCATTAAGGCTGTGAGAAGTTGTTGTTATTGTTTTATTACTCATGTCGTTTGAGGTAGGCTTGGTCAAGCGAGGAAAATAGTATGATTTTTTTATAACAAACTGTGTTGCTCAATCTTTCTTAGTTTTCTTGCAGTGTTGCGACAGGTGAAAAGGAGTACCTATTATATAATTATGATTTTTTTGTTCCCTTGTCTGAATTCAGGTACAATGCTAGTATTTTTATGATTATATTTTTTTGTATTCGCTACGGAGGGGCTTGTGGCTAAATGATAACAGCCGCACGGGTTCATTGAAGGGTTAAGCTACGCATGTCGCGGTTGGTTCGTGGATAGGTGACCACCTATTACATATCGGGACTACTCCGTGCCTCAGAAAGCACGTTAAGAGTTTGATCCCGGCTGTCATTCGTAGATCTTTGACAGTCGTTACGGGCAGTCAGAAGCCCAAGAGTCTGACAACCAGTCATACCAACGGGTATCGTGTTACCTAGTAACTGGTTTCTGGTTGTTAAGTTCAGATAGGCAGTCGCTCCATGTAAAATACTGGTATTCAGCTGCATCCGCTTAGACTGGAAGCCGACCCCAACATAGTTGGGGAAAAGGCGAGGCAGATTAAATATTAAATTAACTGAGTAATTGATTAATAAATCAAAGAAAGAAAGTAATAAATCACAATTACTTTAATAAAGCTAATACGCCACGATGCTCCGTTACATACCTGTGACAAAAAACAATCCGGATGTCATATACGCCTGCAGATAATAAACGCACAATCACCACATTAATTACAGAAAAACATAACAAACACCACAGTACAATCAATACACGAACAGCTACCACAAAACCAGAATCAGGAACAGTGTATGCGGTGCGTGAAGAATCCCATTATTATAAGGTGCATCATACATTCCGGACATTGTAAGTGCACGGTATGAGTTAATGCGAGCGCGGCGGTGAATAGTCCTATATTTGCCGCTCGCAGAATGTACGGATAAGCTACCTGAAGTGGGCGTAGGAAGGTGGTAGAACCGAATTTTTGAGATTTTCTTTATAAACTTATGTAATTGCACTGCTGGAGATAAGCCTCACCCAAGTTGCGCGTTAAATAGCACTCTGTTCTAACTAAGCCTTCCGCATCCAATCTAACCTCAACGCCTTGGTCCATCTAGATGGACGTGTTACGCTAAGTACGTTTGCTGATTCGCGGGTTACACTCAAGGACTCGTCTGCTCCAACGATCATTAACCTGAACAGTTCCTTTGCCAGATTTGGACAACCCATCACTGCCGTTTTAGTTTGCTTATTTTGTAAGCTACGTCGGTAAATCTACATTCTGTGAAAATCTTAACTCGCACACTTATTTACTTTATTAGCATCGTGAATCTATCAACATAGGTAATTAAATTAATATATCATCAGAGCCGCGTGCCTCGGATAGCACGTTAAACCGTTGGTCCCGGCTGTCATTCGTGGGTCTTTGACAGTCGTTACGGGTCGTCTGAAGCCGGAAAGTTTGACAACCAGTCTTACCAAGGGGTATCGTATTACCCAGTAACTGGGTTGTGGAGTTCAGATAGGCAGTCGCTCCATGTAAAATACCGGTATTCAGCTGCATCTGGTTAGACTGGAAACCGACCCCAACATAGTTTGGAAAAGGCTAGGCAGATTGATTTTGTCACTAAAATGAGATTGCGACTTAGAACATTTTTATTTAGGGGAATAAGCCTTATATTGTTTTTGGGACACGCAAACTCATGTTCAAAGAAGCGCCGAATCTTGGCTAAAAGCCTTGATGTGGAGAAGAATCACATGACTGTAGCTCTGTTCTATTAGGTAGTGAGTATGAACAGTAACAATAAATGATCTTTAAGTACTTTGGTGTAAGCTACAAGGCACTATCATGGGCCTAACATTAGACATTTTTGGTCAGCTCTACCCCTTTTTAGGTCTACATTCATTTGGCAGCGCATATCTTGTGCGCAAGAGTGCATTGTTTATCTACCGCCGCGTGGGGTCGGCCAATAAGGTAGCGGGTTCGATCCCAGCTGCGCACTGTTTATTACGCTGCGGGTATGTAGCTAATAGATAGAGATGTTCCTTGCGTTAGTGCTCTTTGTATTAAAATGTTTATGTTAGAACGTTTCCGAGCTTCTGGGAAATTTAAGAGGGTAAAGCACCTAGGTTGAAGTTTTTTGTTTCAAGTTTTGATCTAAATAATTTTTATCCGACTATGGCTAAGTAAAAAGGGGGATTATGATTTTGACCGGTATGTATGTGTGTATGTTCATCTGTTCCCGCATAACTTCTTAACTACTTATCATAATTAGGCAAATGAGGTATCGTTGGAAGCATCTTGATCGTCCGCTCGTGACGTCACTCGTAAATCCGGAGTTACACGCAATCTGTTCGATTTATGTCATATATCACGATATGTGAGTCCGGATTTTTAATTTGTCAGTCTGTAATATCTTTTTTATAACTTTTTAGTTGGCGTTATTTGTCGTAATTGGGTTTTAGTTTTTATAACTTTTATTTTTGTGCAGATGATTTGTTTGCAGATGAGAGTATTTAGATTGGTAAGAAGGATGGTGAGTTTTTCTTAAAGTTCACTGTATAGTAATGCACAGGCATTTAGTTTTCATCACCACAGAGTCAATAGTATTCACACACCACAATTTGAGAAATCCATGTCGTTTGCAAATTAATCCAGATAATTCAATTCAAATACTTAATTAAATTTTGTGTCACTAGTCATAAACATCAAGCAATTTTAAACATAAGTCAGCTGTGCGAAATCAAAGTAGAACCTTCATAAAAGTAAAGAATCTAATCTGCGTTTGAAATTCATTTGCCAAACATGTAAACAAACACGAATTTTCCACTTAGACAAACATCAACTTTATGAAAGTGTAAATAAAGTTGATTTTAGACCGACTACTATTACTGTTGAAAAAGTCATAAAAAATATAAAGTTGTAGCGCAAACTGAACCTTATATGTCTGCTTTACAGACGTTTTTCCTTAAATTCATGTTTGTTTACATATTTCGCAAATGAATTGCGAACGCAGATTACCTCATTCCTCCCAGCTTGATTTTCACGCTCAAGTCTCATAATACGGTTAGCAGAGCTGCAGGCTCTTCGTGACCATAGGTTAGAAGGCGTGTACCGGGCACACTACCTGTCTTCCTTTCGTTACGAGTTTAGCGTGGCGATACTAAACTATGTAAATATATAGGTATATAATCGGCACCAGTGGTAGCCACAGGCTTTGGCACCATTCAAAAATGTACTTTATTATGTCCTTTATGACAGAATGGATATTAAAATCAGGATCGATCAACCGACAGTCACTGTTTCTTCCTGAAAAAGTTTTTTCAAGAATGATACTCAAAGCATTTATTTCAATCGAAAGTGTCACAGTCATCAAAATCTTAACCTGGCATGTGGGGTTTCATTGTCTAGAATACATTGAGTAAAGAACAAATATATTTTTTATTTATTTATTTATTTGTTATATATATATTATACCACAAAAATATATAAAAAAAAAAAAAAAAAATACCAAATATACAATGGGCGGCCTTATCGCTTTCCGCGATCTCTTCCAGGCAACTTCAGAATGGACAGTGATTTACCTGGACATAAAATGGGGCTGTCGTTGGTGCAAATTATAAGTATACAATATACTAGAATAGATACACAGATAAATACATATCCTAAATAATAGATACATAAATACATACATACTAAATATAAATATAAGCAGAAAAAAATAAATGAACACTATAGATAATTACAGTTATGAGAACAAGATCACAACGACAAGTAATGTTCCTTAACGAGTCTCTTAAACACAGGTAAAAATTGCGCGCGCTTTAATTCTTTTTTTTTTCTTTTTTTTTTTTCTTCAAAAATGAAGAAATAGGTGTCTGTAAAAGTTGTCAGTTTTAGACCATTTCTGTACGAGGTCTATCGCAACAACTAAACAAGTTCAGGAAGTTGGAACTTCTGTGTATCATGTACCATATAGGTACTGTATTTAATCAACAAATAGTAAAAATGCAGATTCATAAGGTATTTAATTTAAATATGGGTGATTTTCTGAAACTACAGAAAAAATCTTTTTAAATTAACAGTAACATTATGAAATACTTCATCTGTGTGATTTTTTTAATTTAAGATAAGAATATTTTTCATTTAGTATTTTCATTTATCTGAACTAGAAACAAAATACATAGTGTTAAACCTTGTACGGTATGGTACAGAATCCTTCATGTGCTAAAGGCGACTCGCACTTGGCTGGTTTTTCTAGAATGGTAATCAACAAAAAAAACTTCAGATTCCTCGTAAAGTTCTTCGGGTTACAGTTTGATGTTTTCTATTTATTATGAAGTGATTTACCGTTAATATTTCGATAAAATATGAAAGTTAGCATCCAGATAGTATCTGGAGATGTGCCTATCAATCTTCAGATGTCGTATCTCAAGAATGCTCTAAATTAAATTAGAAAGGCGGACGTATCTAATTTGCGTCAGTTTGGTTATTAATATGCGTAGGCTAATTGTCGGTGGCCGGTCATCTCTATTATGTTGACTGACAATGATGTGTGAAGACTGGATGTGACTGTTGCTAAATGAGTTTGGTACCTTTAGGTGGAAATGAAGTCTTGAATTTGAAGGTGTGAAGTTTATAAAGCAGGACTCAAATACTTAAAAAAAAATACTTGTGCTTTTCCATTTATGTTTCCCAAGCAATTGACAATATATAAGCAAAAAGTATAGGGAGTTGATATTTGTTGAAGAGATTACTCTTTTTGACAATTAGCTTTATATTAGACTAGCGACCCGCCCCGGATTCGCACGGGTATATTCTGTTTACAATTTTTGAGCATTGAGTACAGCTAGGCATGCATGAACTAAAATAGTATTTTATTTAGTAATATTAAGTACTTCTATTTGTATATATTTAAATAATATGTATATGGCCTATGCCCATTAGGAATAATTTACTTTTCAAATGGTGAAATATTTTTTCAAATTAGAGCTGTGGTTTCGGAGATTATCCTCCACATATAAACAAACTCACAAATTTCGCCCTCTCTCTTATAATATTAATATATATTTACCTATATAGGTACTACAAAGTTTACAACGCTTAAATTAGGAGACTTTGGAGCTTCGAATTCAAGCTAAAAATAAATGGTATTTTCATCTTTCAGGATATGAAAGATGAAAATATAATTTATTATGAAACAAAGGGATTTTGTTTCGCAGTTATCTAATATCAATCACATCTAGCTATATCTATACCTCACTTATGTTAGCCCACACATTCTGTTGATAAATACCACGGCAGATTCGCTTAGAGGTAATAAATTTCACAAGATTACCGCCATAATGATTAATATACGCTTCGGTACAAAAATGAAGAGCCGCAGCCGATCGATCAACGTGGGTGTTTAATATGAGCGTATGGTCATTTATCTTTATCGATTAGTGCTATACGGCACTCAGTAATGGCATAGAATGAAAATATATAGAAGCGAACGCATGATAAAATGCCTCCTTTTTTTGGGGCGTAAGAAAGTAACATTCATCGCAATCAGGATTGTCTTGTCCTTTGCGGTGCACGTGTAGTACGTCCATCAGGAGCTCGTTGCTAATTAATAACTGCTCAATCCATCAGGTTTAGCTACGCTTGCCAGGGTTGGTTTGTGGATGGGTGACCATCTTTACATACCGAGACTCCTTCATGCCTCGGAAACCACGTTAAGTCGTTGGTCACGGCTGTCATTCGTGGATCTTTGACAGTCGTTACGGGTCGTCAGAAACCCGTAAGTCTGACAACCAGTGGGTGTCGTATTGCCCAGTTACTGGGTTGTGGAGGTCAGATAAGCAGTCGCTCCATGTAAAATACTGGTATTCTGCTGCATTCGGTTAGACTGGAAGCCGACCCCAATATAGTTGGGAAAAGGCTAGGCAGATTGACTGTGAAGTACGTGCGTCTGAACATATCAAAATTGGGGTGAATGTTTCGATGTCGACAATTATGCGGATACGACATACGTAGCAACTCCTGGTCTCTGAAGTTAATTTCGTGTATGAGAACTAATTGCATCAAACTGGTATGGTAGCCTCGGCACTCTATCGCGATAACATTAATATACCAGCAGTGCTAGCAAGGATCTTTGGCGAGTCGTACAAAAAACGAAAACAATTAAAAATCATCGAGTGTCGGTCAAATATTTAAATTGTTAGATTTGCCCTCACCGTATTTATGTCGCACGAAAAGTACGAGAAGAGTACGTCTGAGAAGAGTGAGCTCACAAATCCCGAATATGAAGTTTTTATGGCAGCATGAGACATTATAGACATAAACGAGAAACAGAAACGTGACCATCTTTTGACGCGGTAGAGCGAATCTAACGATTTAAATCCTTGGGGAAGGATGTTTTATCCACATCTTGTCGAATAAAATCAATAAAATCTGACGATCTATGTGGTTCTCTGCTTGGACCGCTGGTTTAGCCTGTATGGTATTTACCCGAGTTACGCATCTGTATGGTTTTCTTATTCTATGGTAGGTATCGATAATGATTGCAGGGTAATTCCCAACTAGATGGCGCGGAGGTAAAATTATAGGGAGGTGTGTATGTCTTTGTTGTAATGGAATTAGAGGGAATGAGATATGTATTTAATGAACGATGGCGGGTAATAAAACGGATAAGGGACGGAGTTAATTTAGCGTTGTACTGGGTTAAGAATTGATGGATTGGTGAAGGCATTTATTTATGAGTCACCAAAAATTTATTGGGATTTAACGTTCATTACTTACTCATTGTTGTGCTTAAATGATTGAAAAATCTCAGGAAACTCTCATTGGGTGGTTAAATCAAGTTATTAATGCTGAAATAGTTGCAACCCTAAAACGCCATCCTATCTGCAGGGACGCTTTTCCTACGCCCGTCCTTCTGATGCACCTTGTAGGTCGCATCTTAGAAATCTCCTTAAATCCCCTCCCCATTCAACCGACTTCTACTCCTACTCTTTCAACGTGCACGCGGTTCAGTTGTGGAATTCACTTCCACCTGACATTAGAGACTGCCAAACTGTCGCAATTTTGAAAAGAAGAGTGAAAGAGCACTATCTTTCCACTTCGTCATAGTTGCATATTTTGTGTTTATTATTTTATACTACATACGAGTATATTGTAATTAAGTATATATACTCGTATGTTAGTGATATTTATTTTATTTTAGAAGTATGTATGTAAGTTTATTCTCATATTGTATGTTTATAGTTACATTAGTGAATAATTAACTGTTTTTATTGTATGTATTTTATTCTCTCTTCTAATCTTACACACGTTGTCTACATCTCTTTAACTACTTTCCTGTCGCAGGTATGCTGGAAGAGATTTCTTTAGAAATAAGCATCACCTTTGTACGTATTTTTCTGTTCCTTTCTTCTTGTCTGTTTATATGTGTGTACATAAACTGTTACATAAATAGGTGTCCTGGATCAGACAATATTATAATCGTACTTGAGCTGGGAATTATTGTTTTGCATTTTGTTCTGCTCGAAGCTTTCAATGTCTGAGGGATAGTATTGTAATATTTTTGCAATTTATGATAAAAAAGATTGAAATGATTATAATCGCTATTATTTTTTAACGTAAAATACATTAAAAACAAAGCCCAATATTATTCACGTTTGATCTTGAGTGAAGAAAAGCATTTTTAAGTACATTATTATATTACGAAACGACCATACCCATAAGCTCAATAATCTTTGTAGCTTTTACAGTTTTGATTGATAATATGACAGATGTTTAAATCACCTGCACTGAGGTGAAGGGTCTCAGGTTCGACCTCAATTTGATAAATCTCACTCCGGCTCGACTTACCACTAATTACTGAAAAGTCAAGTAATCTTTAATTATTGCAACACTGAATAATGATCGACATTAAAATGTTGCCACATTTTGCACTTAATAATGTTGAAAACTGTATTTAATTTTATGTCTGTTTGTACAGACAACATAATTAAAGGATTTTATGGCTGAATTAAAGATTGAAAAGCGCTGATCAGTTGTAGACATACTCGTATCATTGTGAGCTTGTTTTTTCTTGAAAGGTGAAGAGCTTGGCAACCAATAAAAGAGTGTGTTTTTTTAACCAAATGGAAATTAGAAGGTCAAGCGTTTTTTTTCTCTTTCAATTGATATTTATATACAGGGTGGCAGGGACATCAACGCGGAAACTGTTACCATGGATTCAGTACATGAATCTGAACACCCCTGCATTGGAATTTTTCATCGGTTATTTAAAAAAAAAAACGACTGTTCCATACATTTGATCACGGAGGTATTGCACTTTTCTATGACAGCTGATTTTTTTTAGCGGTTCAACCTCCTGACAATGCGAGCCGTGTCCTCCTGGACTTCCTCTTCCTCTCTCTGGAGCCCTGACCGCCGGTAGCTTGGACCCTGTTCCCGATACCGGTGGGCTACTATTTTTCATATTATACTTAAATGTTTTAATTTTTTTATATTCTAATATTTAAAAATGTAATTTATATTAAGCTAGGATGTAATTCAGAAAAAAATAACCTGTCCGCAACCATGCCGCAATTTCTTGCTATCAGGCTCTGATGATCTGAAGTGTGTTCAAATTGTTAATGTTTATTATTTAATTCACATCAAAACATTAATTAACTCAATTTTCAACACCCCAAGCGCCAGTTTAACAACACCTTATTTAACAAAAACCCCGCCTAACGAATTCACCGTCAAAACATTCCATCAACTTTGACAATTGCGACACTGTTGCATTCAAAACCGAACTGAAAAGGATTACTCGGCTTTAAATTTAAATTCTAAATAAGTCTAAGTCTGCTAGACATACGCACGCAACTTGCGCACGCGCGGGCGGCAGCGTGCCCAATCCGCTCTAATTTCACAAGATTATCACCACAGAGTATGTTAGCAGTAGGTCAACTCGGATATTGATGGGGTACACCTGCGTTTATTGTGTTACTGGTGTTTGTAGTTAGACTGTGTTTGTTTGGCTCATTACTCTGTGGTATGATATTGATGGTTGAATCAGGATTGGTGTTGTTTAATTTTGCACAGTAAGTAATGTGTGTTGATTGTTTTCAGAAACCCGTGGCTTGTGTGTTCTAAATTTAAAGCTAGAGTAAGTGATGCAAAAAACAAAAGAAAGCTCTAAAAACGAACACTGTTACTGCTTAATGTGTAGGTAGCCTAATGTGGTGATAACTATAATATATTAATTATGATATGCCCGAAACAGAAAGCTTAAGTTATGTATGATTTCACATAAAATATTACGAAAATATACAGTTTAGCTCTAGCTTGATCTATTTTGGTGCATATTTTTGCTGTAAATTATTAAAAAAAAAACATTATAGATCAAGCCTAACTCCTGAAACTCATATTGCCTCTCATAACATCCCCTAACACCTTCCTTATCACCAGCACCGCGTGAAGCAAAATTTCTGCGTTATCACCGCCAACATGGCCGCCTGGCTGTAGACGTCGCTCGTCGCGCACTATATCACAGCGGATATTTACCGCCGGCCACCGCCCGCCGGTGACAGCCTTATCTGTTATCAGTATATGGATAGATACCTTATTGGATGCTTGCCGTATCTATAGTTTGGGCTCTGGCCTTGAGATTTGGAATGGTGAAGTTTTGTGTGACTTTTGCATGAATTGGCGGTAAGTTAGAACAAAAGACATCAACGCGTCGGCTTATTGTTGATTTGCCTGAACCGAGCGAATCGACACTTTAAAATAATATTTTTTTTTCTTGAGGCGATTCGCACGATGTTAATTTATTGTAGGTGTATCGACAACTCCAGAAATTGATTTGCCTTTCTTCGTGTAAATTCGGGCGAATGACCAATAAGCCTTCGGTTTTCGCAAAAAAAAAATGGTTTGACGTGCCGTTTTTGACGTTTATTGGATTCAAAAAATTCGACAATGGTCTTGTGAACTATCTTAAGATACTACTTTTAACAGGGGGCTAAATATTTATAACAGAGAATTACGTTGTCAAGTTACAAAAAAACTACTTTTTGAAGGCTTTCATTGTCAACATGTGATTAATAAAAATATGTAATGTATTAACTCTTTGTTTTTCACAATAGTTAATGGAATACCTAGAATGCTATTTATTCCTATCAATAAAGTCGCAAATGCTCCCCACTTTTAGTAGGTACAAGAGGGCTTTAAACGTCCTCACGTTCGAAAGTTAGATAGAATTCCGCTCTGGCTAATTGGCGCTGACAACCATCGCGAGAATGTATGATTTAGATTCGCTCTTGGAGACTCTGTTGCACATACCTGTAGGCTAAATTATTGTTACTGGTTTAATTCTTTAATTAAGTCGTGTTATAAATGTAACAGTTTTATTACGTGTGGTAAACAAAATAATTAATTGGAATGATGTCTCTGCAGTGACGGAAGACAGAGATAATTTGAAAATCCTGATGCAATGATACTTTTTTGACTTTGATAGCTAAAGCTGACACATGCTTTAAAGCTTAAGGCGAAACCGTCATGGTAACCCGTGAAATTCAAATTTTCTTACGTTTTTTTGCATTTTGCAGGTCTCGGGTTGTATGTTGATCAAACATGATTCGCGGCCTTAACAAATAAAGATTTATAGAATTATATTCATAAATATTCTATTTCATGAAATCATGACATTTAGGATTATTCTAACATAAGGAGTTTTATTGCTGATTCTAATGATTATAAAGCTTCTGTAAATCCATATTTATTACGATCGCGAATCATATTTTAATCAAGATACAACCTGACACTGACCTGCAAATTACAAAAAAACGTTAAAAAAAAAGAATTTCGCGGACCTTAGCGTATCCCCCTTAATTATAACTTCAACGTACCAGACAAAATAACTTTTGTAAGTAGACCCCAGAGCAGCACTGTCTTCGTTGTTAAAAAACTGCTTTTAAGTAAGTCTTTTTTTCTGCCAGTTTGGAACGAACTAGTTTTCTTTTCCCGAAAAAAAGTAAAAAACAATGATGTTCAACAAAAAGTCCTTTCTTCAACCAACTTCACTGTACTTAGAAGTTTTATCTGGTTCATTTTGATATATTAGTTTTAATATCAAAATCATCGATAAATCCTATCAGTACAAACTAAATCGGCTGAACTATAACTGTGGCACTATTACGCCAGTGAAAGGGAGGGTGGGCATCTATTTTACTAGACCAATACTACCACATCTTTTGTGTGTGTGCATAATGGTTGCGACAAGGGTTAGTGGCCTGGGAGTGGCCAAGGCAGCAGGGTACTTGGTACTTGCTAGTGTCGGCTTCAGGCTTAGCTCTAGATAACAGCATGCGGAAGCTGCGACGTGTTACGACCTGATAAGGATGTTTAGGGTCATTATTATGTTATATTTAGCATGAGTGTTCTGTGATATTTATGATTACACAATCATTTGCTTGTTAACTGTTATTATTGATGTTTTTTAGATGATCAGCATTACGTTTTAATGACACAAATCAATATTTTTGCAAAAAGTCTCTGGTTATACTGGCTTAGAGTAATTAAAAGAGTTCTACTCAACCCGCTAACTGAAATTAAAACTCATTAACACATTTATGCTAATCTACCCCTAACGAAATAATTGTATAGGCAGTGTTCGAGCAGAACCGTGAAGATGGAAGCAAAAGGCCTCCAGCAGTGGGTGGGTTCTGTACAATATAATGTTAAAGATGATAATGATGACGAAGATAGAAACCTAATTTTAAAAGAATATAAATCAATGTTAGTGTTTCTGTACCATGCATTATTAGAGGCTTTAGGACTTATGCGTCAATATTAGATAGGTACCTATGTGCACTAGCAACTAACGTTAGCTCAACTAGAATGCTATCAGGTGCGTGAGTCACTACCAATGAAACTTGTTCAAAATTCAAATGTATAACAGGATTAAGGCAATTATAAGGACATTTGCGTTCTTATATATGCATACCTACTAAATTTTCGAGGTAGTAACAACGAGATCTTTTTTTTTTTTTTTTTTTTTTTTGAGGGTGGGAAATCATCAAATGACTACTCCCGCTCTGGGCAGAGCGAGAGGGTGTGTCAGACTTTTACTGACTAAAACCCACCCGTGTTCCTTCCGTTGCCTGTGTGCCGGGGCCGCGTTATCCCTTTCGGACAAACCCGCAACCCCAGCAGGCATTGGTCTTTCGACCCCGTCGGTTGGTGCTGACATCTCTTTGAGGCGCGCGTGGAACACAACGCGCCGTCGACACGGGCCTGGTCCTTATCGGACGGCGAGCTGCCCATTGCTCACCGTCCGCAAGCCCGCGCCTACGGTGGCCGGAAGTCGGCTCTGGACTCCCGACGCCCGGGGCGTCTCCTGCGGCGACTAGGGCCGCGAGGGCGTGCAGCTTGCATCTCCCTCGCGCGCTCCGCCTCCTCCTTCGCGAGCATAACTGCTTCGCAGAAGGAGGTGACGGCCTCCCATGCACTCTCGCTCCGAACCATGGCCTGAACCAGGGCCGGACGCGAGAGATCGCCGCCGCCGATCGCCTCCGTGAGGACACGGCGGTGCTCCGCCCAAGCCGGGCAGACCTCCACCGTATGCTCCACCGTGTCCTCCGGGCGATCCACACAGTGGTGACACCCGGGCGTTTCCTCCCGCCCTACGCGGAACAGGAACCTCCCGAAACAACCGTGTCCGGTGAGGACCTGCGTCAGGCGGAAGGTGAGGACGCCATGGCGCCTCTCAAGCCACTCCTCAAAGAGGGGACTTATCGCCGCAATTGTGGCGTGCCCAAACAACGAGATCTAAGTTAGATTCTAACAGAATAGACACTTTGTTCCGTTAACTTTGTATTTCAGTCAAATGTGGAATTCATTTATTCAAATAAGGCTGTGGAAGTTCTGAGACCTTTACCCTGCAGTAGGGGGATAACTTAGGCTAACAAAAAAACGCTGGAATACAGCACATTTTGGCAGTCAATAATTACAAAATAAAACCCCTCACCGCTCCTTAAAATTACTAAGAAATTACCATGAGGAATAAAATAAATCATAACGTTAAACAAATGAGTTTAGTTTCTAATTATGAATAGTGTAGTTTGCAATGTTGTCTTATCAGGAATCGCGCATTCATCACAATGACCAAGGGTCGATCAAACATCTTTCTCAGCTTTACGAAACACAGCCTGATATTTGATCTGCCTGTCTTATGGGCTCCGATGTATTTATCTAGACCCTCTGGGCATACTGGAACGAGGAAGTATGCATATTGCTGTAGGCTTGTTTAGATATCTGCCGGATCATTACGTAATAGCCATGATAAAGGAATGAAGAATTGACAACATTAATAAGAATAGAGTAGCTTGGAAGATGATCAGAATAGTTGTTTATGAAGAAGAGCCCATAAATTACAGACAATAGGTCATTTAAAAACAGAATGCAATTAAATAATTTAAAACGCTGACAAAGGAAAAGCATGCAAGAAAATATTTTTATGCAGATATTTTCGCGGCAATTACAAAGCGGCCGCGCAGCTGCGATCTCTTTACAAAACAATGAGTCAACATCCCATTTAAGTACCACCGATGTGCCTAATAGGCACAATGTAAATATCGACACCAATTAAAGTCCGCACAATATATGTCGAAACATCGCACAATTAACGCGTCACACAATGTCAGAAGCGCATAAATCCGGCACAACCCTGAACTCCAAGGCTGTCCCTAATTATACCTTTCGAATGAGACGTCATTTCCTTACGCTTACGAAACATTAAATGTAAAAAGAGGCTTTTTCGCGTTTCAAAGGTGTGAATTTAAATAATTGCAATAATCGCGGCGCTGGACGGACATGCGAACTTAATGAACGGGGCTATGCGTGAAGAAGACAGGCAGACTGCCGACAAAGAGTCGCAGTACCCGGCTATACGACACCTTAAGTTTCGGCGACTCCGTTCTCACAGACCTCTGGGAACAATTATAAATGAGGTCGATTCCATATTGGTAATTCTTGCCTCGGGTATTCACATTTCCCTTATGTGTCCATATGTACTAAGTGTTAAAAAATATAAAATGCGTAATATTCAACATCTTAGTACAAGCATCCTGTATTTTATATTAAATTTTTATCATCTCACTTTATGAGTGAGAACGTCGTTGGTTTTATAAGTTTTATGTAAGGGGTATAATTTCTCATACTCTCACAAGTTGTTACGTATCAATAAATATTTGGTTCGTCTTTAATATGTTATTAATTTTGGAAATCCTACAATTGAATGAGAACGGAACCACCATACTTTAGTAGTATCCAACATTGCAATATATTTTATTTATTTAATGTTCATTTCGTCGATGTTGGGTCGATGATAGGTGCATTATGGGTGCAAATAACAGGATTCTCTGAGCCATAAAGTCCTGATAAAGTAATTGAGATGCACACACGGTTCAGATTCTTGATCTTCGATCCCCCGTACTTTTGCCATTGTAAAATTTTATTACCCAGCATTTGCGACAATTGTATTAACGATTTATCGAACTTAACCCACTGATTAAGGGTTTGCCCTTTCCTGTACACGACCGAATAATACTTTCCATATTATTTTCTCACTTTTATTGCCTGTAATAAGCCATTTAATTCGTAATAATACTCGATTAGTGCAAATAGAAGGAAGGGTGTCAGTTGCAGAAATGACGTCGTAAAAGATTATTGCGAATTCGTATTCTGGATGGGCATTCGAAATGATAATTATTTTCTTTTGTTTTGCTCTGAAATAACAGTGTAGCAAAATAAAAAACAAATGACGAAATGGAACATCACTAAAGACAATTTTTTTTATTCGGAAGATTAAAATTGTTGCAATACAAACAACAATTTAATTAGCAGCAAAGACAGAGCTATGAATATTTATACAGAGCTTAGTGAAGTGGGCTATTGACAACACTGTCAGTCCTATGTTAATAACATGTCACTAGTGTCAGCACTCCCAGCAATAATATTGATGAGATTGACAGTCGACGTTACTAACTATAAATATTCTGGAACTACGAAGTATCACTTTCAAAGCAGGATTTGTAATAAATTAAAATAGAAAACGAGGTTATAAAATAAGATCTTTGGTTTGGAATACTGTCTGATATAGAGTGATTGGTCCATATTATAAAACACAGCACTTAATTAAGTTGTAATAAACAGATGTAGTAGCAAATTAAAGAACTTACAAAGAAATATACTTCGCTTCTATTAGAAGGAGAGTCCTATTGATCAAGCACAAGAAGTCACATGACAGAAATATAATGTCGATATTATATTTTTATTTTATAAATGTATGTTAAATCAATTGAGTTATATTGTAATTGAAATAAAAAACCTCATTCATAAATTAAATGTAAGTAGGTAGATAATATTATTACTATATCGTAAGTCGTATTAAATATACGAATTCAAATTCAAAAGTCATTTATTCAAACTAGGCTGAGAATCAGTACTTTTCAAACGTCAAAATTACATAAGACAGTCCCCCAAAACGACCACCCTTCATCACTTCCTAGTGCGTTAGCTGGGAAGAAGAAGTTGTGCAAAAAACTCCCCAGCATCACAGCTGTCTGTTCAGTTAGAAAAAAATATTCTATTTAATAGTATGTTGTGTATACGTATATTCCAAATAGGTATTGACGATTGTTAATTTTTTTTTTGGCTTTTTCACTTTTCAAGCCGTAACTATTATTTAGGTTTTGTTTATTTACCGAAATTCAATTGTTTCAATCGGGTAATGCACAATGTTAATCGGTGACTGATACCCTAATGTTGAGTAAGTAATCCTGCGGCGACCAGACTGGCGCGGGCGGCTATCCGGCCAGTGGCCATCACTCACCAGCCAGACAGGCCAACAGCTAAACTTGTCTACACACGACCCGACCGTCTAGAGTGATGAATGTCCCGACTTAACCCACTTGACAACTCATTTTCTCGTAACAGATTCCATTACCAAACGCTCAAATAACATAGTAGCAACGATCACCTTCGCAATAGCAGACCATAATGGTAGCCTTATTCATACGACCATCATTATTTTCTGTCTCGCAACAAGGCAAAAACAATCAATAAAAATAAATCATTTAAATAACCATAAACACGTATTACAATGCGCCGACATTACATCTCCTAATGATTTCGCTAACGAATCATTGAAAGTGGTCGGATCGCGTGCGCGCGCGCATGTCCGCAGCGATCTAATCGTCGGCGTGTGTGTCTGTGTGCGGTGTGATTGTGTGTGTGCAATGCGGTCGTAATAATATGAAAGTGTTGTCCGGACCCCGCCCTAGCCTCGGGGCCGCTCTGTGTTCCATTTACATCTGCTCGAATACTTTATTAAGCCTTCTGTCGAGCGCGCACCAGATTCTGTGCCTTGTTGAATTACTGATAACGATAACGGTTACTGTAGTATTCTTGTTGCTAGTCTCCGCCAAAACGTGCAAATAAATGTATTATCCTTTGCAGATTGATGTTTCTGTACCTCGATTTCAAAGTAGGAGACATACAGCTTTGTTTTGCTCTATACCAATTTAATTTATCCAGGTGATTGACATCACCTTTAATCTCGAAAATAACTTCAAAGCATATTTCATTCAACTTTATACGTTCCCCGACAACATGGTAAATAATTTAGCAGTATTTCATCCAGCTACTTAAGACATTTTTTGACTTACGATCGTCGTGATCCAAAGTCAACTTCACTTGATGTATTGTTAAAATTTATAAGGCAATTATTAATAAGAAGTACCTATACAAGTCCGGATATTAAATCGGTCGGCGAAACGGTAATAAATTGCAATAATTTCAGTAAAAGCTCCATTTATTATAATCATCAGTGGGTATTTTCTAGTTACACTAGTATTTTGAGTCGACTATCTAAACTGGAGTATCAATACCTGTCTGAGTTTCACTGAACGATAGTAATGTTTTTGTAATATCTATTATTATCGTACAATTACTGTTCGACATGTTTTCCATGGCGGTTTGAGAATAGACAAAGATAGAGGCGGTCGTTGGTAATACCAGCAGTTTCTGGGATAACCAACTACTGTATTTGCATAATAATAGAAACTAATATGGTAGTTAAATTATTTGGATCATAACAATAGCAATGAATTTAGAACGTACCTTCCCTGGTGTTTGGAGGAATAACTAATCTGGAATATATATATATACTATGCCGCCCATGAGCATGTGCCCCCCCGTATTTTTCTTGCTATTCATGAAAATTTTAAAAGGGGGGTTTTCTATCTTTAATATTTTTATTTTTGAGTAGCGTTTGTGATATCTCCGATTTTATCGGCTTGATTTGGATTCTGTTTATTATTTCGTAAAGCAACATTTTTTATAAACATTCGTCGACTTTGAAAAAAAACGGAGGTGAATACATTATACCTAAAAAAAAATAAAAAAACACAAGTCCATAAAATCAACACGATGATACAAAAAAAATAAAAATGAATAACACGAAAAATGTTAAAGATAGACCCCCCCTTTAAAGGTAACCGATTGGACCCCAGATCATTCCCCGCGCTTACCCAAACTATTCCAATAATTTTTTATGAATATTCAGAAAAATAGGGGCGGCCACATACCCATGGGCGACCTTGTATAATATACATGCAGATAAGATAGACATGAAGTTATCTGGAAAAGAACCGGAGTTGACTGAAAGAATAAGCAAGCTGAAGTGGCAGCGGTCTCGCCATTTTTGTTAAAGAACCGATGGCCGGTGGAGCACATGAGTCCTGGAGTGGAGACCGCGTATCGGCAAGCGTAGTGTGGAATGCCCACACTACGCTTGCCGATACAGCTATATAGCTATACAGCTATACAGCTATATAGCTATATAGCTAGATGGACCGACGACTTTAAAAAGGTAGCTGGGACAAACTGGGTGCAGAAAGTGGAAGATGGGGGTGTTGTGTCGCAGCCTGGGGAGAGGCCTATGTCCAGCAGTGGACTGTGATGGGCTGAGTTGTTGATTGATACATGCAGATTTACGTCAACCAACATCCTATGGACTATAATGGTATAGGTACTGTAAATCTAGCTCTATAATGTTTGAGAATTAATTAAGGCTGACGTTGCACCTAGTACAGTACGACACAACTTAGATGTAGCAAAATTTTTAAAATTTTCATTAATTAATTTCAATTTTACGAATGTATTTGGATGAATGACTTTACAACTTATTGCGTTTTCGTAAAGATCATTTTCACCTAAAGCAGTAATAAAGATTGGTGATTTTGAAGACGCACTCAGTTCGGATGGTGATCGGTTTTACGAATTTTGCCGATGCTACATCTAAGTTGTGTCGTGTGACCTACAAAGCAGAAACTGCAATAGTAGATTATCTAAGTCTTTACCCGTAAAACGGTAGGCAAAATGTCCATGCACTTACAAAAGCTCTTAAAAAAGTTGTCTAAAGGGACCAAAAATTATATTTTTAACCCTTAACTGGATTTAATTATTTGTTACTACAATCGTCCTCTTCACCGTTTCCAGCGACAGCGACCCAGAGTAATTTTTATTCCTTTCCTCTGATGAAAACCAATTTAGGGGTATGAGGAACAGGGTGTAAAGTTCACTCATCCCCCATAGAAAAGGGAGGATCCTCCGACCAGACGGGTGTGATGTCTGGCGGGCAACTGCCCCTGGGTTGAAGTCGGGAAGCTTGTATATATGTTTATCGCGCGGTAAACTCTAATTGCGCGATGCAGGATTTGTGTGACGTCAGGATGTTGTGTGACGTCAGGTCTTTGATTCGTAGTTCGCATGTACCGATGTAGATGCAGCTACACTACCAATAAGGCAATTAAGGCGAATCCGCAGTTTCAGCCCGCAAATTAAAATTTTCTTAATTTTTTGCAATTTTCAGGTCAGTGTCAGGTTGTATCTTGATCAAAATATGATTCGCGACTATATTTACAGAATATACGTCTCTCTAAGTTAGGTTTGATACATATGAACTTTTCCACACGAAATTGTTCTTATGTAACAAAACTAACTATCAAGCTGACTCAGAACTGCAAATTGAAAAAAAAATTAAGAAAATTTTAATTTGCGGGCTGCAAATTCGCCTTAAGTACAGCTTTTACTCAACAGTTTTTCAGGATCAAAAATGTCCTTAATAAACAGTAAATTCTCTTTATAGCTTAGTCTCATCATCATCCAGCCTCCTGTCCTTATTCCAATTTGTTTGGAGACGGTCCTAACATAACTGCAATATTGATGAATAAACAATGAGCTAAAGAACTCGAAACACGTACAGGTCAAAGATCAGTGGTTGTGCATACACAGTGACAGGTTACCTTCGAGCATCACATTTCTCTCAATGACTCATGTTCTCCTGGTACATAGTAAGAGGATCATTAATATTTATGTTGCTAATAAAATCATTAATCACTTACTCAGTTATAAACTGTTTTTTTTTTAAATTAATTTACATCGTCATTTACATAGAACTTTTTTAAGAATGTTAGCAGTTAGGATTGCCTCGTTCCGTGGCCCCTGGCAACGTACAGGCCACTGAAGGAACACGGGTGGGTTTTAGTCAGTAAGAGTCTGACACGCCCTCCCGCTCCGGCCAGAGCGGAAGAAGTTATTTGATAATTTCCGACACAAAAAAAAAAAAAGAGCACTGCCTCGTTGGTCAAGTGGTCGCAAGTGCTACTGCTAAGCATGAGGTTCTGGGATCGATTTCCGGGTCGGACAAAGTATAACAAAAGGCTCGCCCCCATTACATGGTACTCCTATAACTGGCTAAATCTGGGTGTAGGTACTATAGGTACACCTCTGCCTATCCCTATCCCTTCGGGGAATACAGGCGTGATGTTATGTACTATCGAAGAAGTTCATATCTAACTACCGTAAAGACTATTCTAGCTTGCAGCGCTCGGCGGCTATAGAACCGGGCCGGTAACAGATGCGGTCATCGTGTTCACGGGATTTTGTTTTGAAAGATATGAACTTCTTTGATGGTGCGTATGTAGCAGTCAGTTGTGTCAGAATTTCTGAACGGACTATATCACATTTTATTGACCCACTATGGGGCAGACTTGTTCTTATCCAAACAAGGAATGAGCATTGATCGCCAAGGATGACGATTTCAAACTCAGTCAGAGGTGGTTTCTACGAAAACACACAATGAATGATTAAAATTGTCTCATTTGTAGTACCATTCGCGGTTTCAAAACTTCAAAAATAAAAGTTATAAAAACTAATATCCAGCTACGACAAAAAGTCAACTAAAAAGGTATAAACAAGACATCACAGACAGACAAATTAAAAATCCAGAGTAACACGTGTTCGGGCATAAATCGACAGATTACGTGTGATTCCAGATTTTTATTTGTCTGTCTGTGATGTCTTGTTTTTTACCTTTTTAGTTAAATTATTTTGGGGATATTTTTTTTTTTTAATGTTCTCATGAAAACAAAAAATGCCGTAATGAGTATCAAATAAAAGGTTATTCCTATTATTTGATACCCATTACGGCATATTTTTATTTTTTTTATGTAATTACCTTGTACTCTAGACGGCTCCATATTCAATTTAATGTAACGTCACGAAGCATATAACCAGCGGACGATCAAGACGTTTCCAACGATATTTTATCAAATTACGTGATAAGTAGTTAAGAAGTTATGAGGGAACAGATGAACATACATACATACATGCATACCGGTCAAAATCATAACCCCTCCTTTTTGCTTCGCCGTAGTCGGGTAAAATGTATCGATCGCTATTCCTCCGCTCCACCACGACAAAACTTACTGGAAAGTCCATTTTGTGTTCTAGCTAAGAATAAAAACGTCACACTCCATGAAAAAAACCCCTGACTCACACAACATGAGACAACAATGACGAAGTATTGTAAACATCCTATTGATTTTTAATTATAAACGTCAGAAGTAATACTAATACATATTGGGAATTCCGATTATTCCACCCTCGAGTCAACAGACTAGACATTGTCCAATAAAGCAGGCACTTACAAATGGGGCCATAAATATTGACACACTTCCGAGTCATGTGTCATTTTTAATACAATAAGTCGTAAATCAATCAGCTTACATTTACCTTTTTGTATTTCATGTCAAATAGAATCTGATGCATCATAGAATAAATACAAAATTACGATAAAAAATTATGACATCGGTATGTTTTTCTCTTTTGGTCGTGTAAAGCTGGACAAGCTGTCACATAATTATTCGTACATTACGCACACTTAGAATAAATAAATAAACAAGAACGTTATGCCGTTTTTACAGCTATAATAAAATAATATATTTTTCCATTACCAATTTTCACTGCATTGCAAAGCAAAAGCTCGAATTTCCAATAGCTCAAAAACGTCTTCATTTGTACCTATCATTAACACAACCAGACAAAATTAAATCAGCCTCAGCAATTGACTTAAAAAGTAAATACCTGACCGCGTCCGCCAGTGTATCAGCGAATTGTTGTACGCAACAGATTCGACTCAGTTATTCTGCGCAGGATCACGTCTGTGTTGAGTTGAGACACTAAAGGTCTGTGCGTACGCTTGCGAAACTTTTCGTAAGTAAATAGAGCAGATAAAGGTGGGCGCAATTTCTACGAAGCCTAACTCGTAATTTGTCGGCAAAATTCGTTAATTACGTAACTTTGAAGCATTCAATGCTCATTCGTGCTTGAAAAATGCACAGTCCGGTTCGCCGGCTGTCAAGTTTGTCATCTAAATTCTGTTACGTTAGGAATTCTTTGTAGTCATTAATATTTGCGTACAATGTCGTCTTGTGATTCAGATGGCGTAGTTTTTATAATGAATGCGAATCTCGTTTTTTTTCGTCTTTCTAGACGAAAAAAAACGAGATTACACAAAAAACTAAAAACAGCCTTGTTTCTACAAGGTGTTTTTTGTATAGGAAATTAGATGATGTTGCGTAGGAAATTTGGTGTCTCGATCATTAGATGACACGCCGTTTTTGTGCACAAATTTTTGCTTCTGAATTATCCTGTTTGGTAAATATTTTGTGATAGATCTGTAGGATATTCACTAACTTTACTGCTGCCAATGAAATGAGTGATCAAATAACAAAGACCTTGACACATCATTCATCATCGCATTACCAATTACAAAAAGACTACAATCATCTCCTCCTAAGTGCGGCTACAATTCGCTCATTGTTCGTTCGACCCGTCAAAGGGGTTGTTTCCGAACGAAAACGTAATTTCATCAGATAATCTTACCAAAACAGAGAACTAAATTCCAGTTCTTAAGCCAGCCAGATAAACTCAAAAAAGAAAAAAAAAGTTTCCGTAATTGAATTTAATCATGAAACAAAGCATCCGAATCGTATCCGCAACGATTTTGTAAAAGAGATGTCTCACTACTGTAAGACAAAGCCACGGTCATTGCGTAGGCGCAGCAATCACTTTGCATACTTTGCAGTAATTGGACGATAACCTTGGCTAAGTGATATTAATATCTCATAGTTTTTAGTTCCTAATTTCAACGGCCTATTTTATAATAGATAATCTCGACAAGCATTGTAAATGAGAATGTCATATTTAATGCGTATTTGGTGTTTTTTGTTTTGCTTTGAGAGTTTGTAAGGTTAAATAATTGCAATGGGTATTAATTAGAAACAAGTACGCAATCCATTTGATTAATATAAGCATATTATTCAAGAGGGACTTCCTTATCCTGGACATTCCGGCAAAAATTTGCAACTTCATTGAACATAGCATAATGACAGAAATGGAGGGCGAGCTTAATGTGATTTGTTAGGCATAATGGCAGCACTGATAATTTAGATTAAAATAGGTTGTTTTTCGCCTTGGCTGCCTAGGTGTGTTCTCTAAGTCAGATATCAGCATATCTGACTTAGAGAACACACCTAGGCAGCCAAGGCGATGAAGGCTAACTAGCTCCCCAGCTAAATAGACCAATAGGGATGGTAAAAAAAAAAAAAAAATTGTCCGTCCTGGATATTATAAAAAAATATTGGACACGTATTTTTTATTATTTTAAGTAATCTAAAGATTAGGGCGATACATTCAGTTAAAATGTGCTAAGACATCACGAGTATGTAGATTTAATACTTACTTGTGACGTAGCGACCCCCACTCCCCGACTTAAAATGCGTTTTATCTAAGCAATTTTTTTATTAATATGATAGAGCAAAAAATACGTGTCTAATATTTTTTTATTATCTTATTTTTTTTTTTTTTTTTTTTTATTTTTTTTTTTTATTAATTAAGGAATAAAATAAAATATAAACAGAAACATCACAAAAACCTCAATAGGTTTGTCCGGATGTTGAAACACTTTTAAGCGATCTTAATACTAACGAAATATATAATTTATGGTAAAAAACATAGTTTATAAGACATTGTGAGGTAGTTTATAATAATAACTAAAAAGGCACAAAAACGACGACGGTGCGGGTCAGACAGCCCGTCGATGCTAATTACAAATTGAATGAAATTTAAACAGGATGATGCATTTTCAAAGAGAATCAATGATCTGACTGAGGGACTAATTAGAATTTCTTTTTTTTTACTCAGGCATCATCCCTATGATATTAAAAAGGAGCCCAGAACATGGATGCTGGAGGCAAAGAAGAGGAGGAGACCTTATATGCTTAGTACCATCAAAGAAGTTCATATCTAACCAGTTTCAAAACAAAATCCCGTGAACACGATGATCTCATCTGTTACCGGCCCGGTTCTATAGCCGCTGAGCGCTGCAAGCAAGAATAGTCCTTACGGTGGTTAGATATGAACTTTTTCGATGGTAAATTCTATTGAAGGCAAAAAAAAAACGTGTCTTCAAAGTAACGTTCAAACCCCCTTCCGAATCATTTAAATTTTCCACCTAACACTCATTTCCCACTAACAGTTAACTGACGATTGTCACTCAAATACACTAATAGTACAATTCGCTGCTACAAATCGTCTTTACTTGGTCATTACCGATGTATCATCAGGCTGTGAGGCAACTTCACGCCGCCGATTGTTCAGGAGTTGCGCCGGCGCACGTGCCTCTACAGTCACCGCTACCGTAATACCGTAAGCGGTGGTAGAAAACGAGTGTTATTGAAATGGTTTGTGATAAATTAGATAAGTTTTTCTGAAAGCTTATGAGGAAATATAAATATAGGGATTTATTGTATAGGTAATACAATTCATAGGTAAATAGGTTGAATATGCAATTACTATTCGTGTTCTACGATGTCCTTCTCACCGCTCAGGTTTCATTTACTCTTCTATCTTTGTCCAGGCGGTCTTTCTTTGGAATGCGCTACCTCTGAATATCAGGACGGCAAGCAGTCGGTTGTCTTTTAAAGTGAAGGTACTTGAGCATATACGCAAGAAGTTGGCTGAAACATCCCAGCGGTGATTTGCTGGATTCGTTTTCTCCTCTACTGAGCGTTATTTCTCCTGACAAAGTTATTCTGTTTATACTATGTAGGTATGTATATATGTATGTATTTATTCTTGTATTTTATAGTTAATTTCGTTTTATCAATCCCTAAGGTTGACTGGTAGAAAATGCCTCAGGCATTAAGTCCGCCTTTGTACGGTTTTCTTTAAATTTATTTTCTCTACTTTTGCATAAAGTTTTAATAAAGAAATAAATTATTGCCAGTAAGCCCCATTTTTATTAGTTTGTTACCTACATTAAAAATAAATATTACTTGGTCTATAGTCTACACTTTAGGATAATGTAAGAATTCTGAGCATACATCCGAATCTGTTCAGGCATTTAAAAGTTATGATGGAACAAAGAAAGTCACAGAGATACATACATACAATACATGAACCCTGAAAACATTACGATCCTTTATGGGCAGCCGAGCAAAAATTAAAACAAAGCGAAATGAAAGTGTTACGAAATCGGTATAACAAGTTTTCCCAGGGCATAAGTTCTGCTAATTTTAGCACACATTTTATTTATGCAAAATAAGATAACGGAACCGGATATTGCATTATTTTTATCTTTAATCCCTATCTGTAATTCGTGTAATAGTTATGTAATACTATTTCCCACACATTCATTTAACAGCTCTAAAAATACATGTCTTTTTCGCATTTTGAGGTTATCCTTTCTAGTGGCAATTTCTTTAAATCATCGGCAATAAGAATTACAGTCGCATTTCCTTTAAACCCATTACCTGTCGTGGGTTCATTAAGATTGTATCAAGTGTTTCTTAAATTGATTTTGAGCACAGCGTTTTAAGGGTTAATTGTATGTGAAATGATCATGAACAACTTAACTTGGAGAAATTATGTGGCAATGATCATTAAAAGAAATGGCTGGGGGTCCAAGAGACCTATTGAAAACTTAAAGAGAAGCTCTTGTCTTACATTACAGTTACAGCTTTCTGAAATAATCACAGGCGTTTTACTATTTATTTTTGATCGCTTTGTGTCGGCATCTACAACGCCACATGCGGACTACGCATCAAAGATCTGACGTCACACAAATCCTGCATCGCGCAAGCAGGGTTTACCGCGCGACGAGTACATATACAACTTCCCGACATCAATCGTCGGGCAGAGTGGCCCTCCAGACAGAACACCCGTCTGCTCGGAGAATCCCCCCTTTTCTATAGAAGATAAGCGAACTTTACACCCTGTTCCTCATACCTCTATGCCTTATTTCATTGTACATTTCAGAATAACCATGCTTTACAGTCAAGCACACATCAGTGGTAACACTTGCACTACGAAGTCGCCCTTACTGCTAGAACATACAGGCGATATCAATGTCAAATGTTTACCACTGCGAAATGCCGTCGACTGTACCTACTACTTAACAGCCACCCTTGGCTGGGAAGCGAAAAACATTGTGTTTCGGTACAAAATTTTCACGAATATTTACTTGTAGCGTAATGTGGGTGGTCTATACATACACCTCTGCTCTACCCCTTCGCGAACCACAGGGGTATGATGTGTTATACACTTAATACCTTAGGCTTAAATTATCGATATTATATTTACAACTTATACAAACATCGTTGATTGCCAAGCTTTCACAAAAAAAAAAAAACAATAATTAACAGCCGTGCTTATCTTAAAAAGTTGTAACAATCTTCGTAAATTAACATTATCATTACACTACAAAGTATTAAGTAATCCTTCTTACTATAAAAGCCTTAGGTCCGGCTTTCACAACTAAAGAGATACCATACTATAATGAAGATGTAAATTGAACTGTGTCCAAGCTAAAATAGGTTTTAACTTCCATTAAGAAAGAGTTTTTAACAATTTAATGATTTGGTTTCCACTGCAAAAAAAACAATATCAAAAGTATATTCAAATTAGGAGCTTTAGCTGGGAAGAAGTGGCGCAACAAACCCTCCAGCAGCAAGAGTCCACAGAAGTGAAGTGAGCGTCACTAAATAAGTTGTGATTGCTAGTCGAACAGAGTTTGAACGGATACCCTTTACTAAAGCGGAACGAGTTCGTTTTAAACTAATACTCTTTCAGTCCTCTCCACTGAACTCTTTGTTGATGGAAGTACTTCAATGAAGTTTAATTTGGTCCGTACGGAGCTACGCGTGCTGTGGAAACCCGGCTTTATAACATGAACAGCCGTAATCATTAAATAAAGACCTACACAGTGTGTTCGCCTTAGGCGCTTCGCCAGGGCGGGCGGAACCGGGAGCAGCAATTAGCCCTAACAATGTTGCCTTTGTACACATTATCTTTGATTTTTCGATAACATCTGTTGAGTTATTGTATTGTATGAGCTGTATCCGTGAATGTTCCTCCATTTTCTCTGAAGGCCAGTAGGTGAATCATTCGAGTACAATAATGAAGTAAGTAGTTTGTAAAGTACAAAGTACAGTAATAATGTTGAACGGGTTCAGTAGTTATGTAGGTATCAACATGGCGGTAAGTAATTCAAAGGTCAAATAAACGAATCGTCACACGGAAGGCGGAGCTGAGGCTCATGTGAATACGCCTCTTTTCTGACTCGAATTTTATACTTGTAGATATAGTTGACCTCGAAATTGGGTTGGTGTACTTTTGAAAACTTAACAATTCCTGGAACATTTAAACTTAAGGTCACAACAGTTGGAAGTATCTAACTGTCACATGGATAAATAGACCTTTTCGTTTAAAAATGACATTGTATTGAACATTAGGGTGATAAATCAATTACGACGTCGACTATTCCTCCCCTGCCCACGTTATCGTCGAACAAAATAGAAAATTGAGGGTACATAACAGCATCTCCAATAAATAACACAAGGAGGTAACGCTCCAGAATTTATCTACAAAGATGAATAGGACCATTAAACGTTCGTTAGCGCCCTACTTCCCTGATTAGCTACGGATTTACGGAACTTACAGATCCAGATTTCCCTAAACCCCTTAGAGCCTTTTCAACAAAGTAACTAGTGTATGTACCTGTCAGCCCATCTTTTACGGCGTATTAAGTTGAAAGTGGTATTGTTAGATGCGCCCACGCATGTCTGTGGGACACTATCCGCGGAGTAAATCAGGCTTGTGCAGGCTTGCACCACATCTTGTAGACTTCATCGATAACATGGACACGACATGACGATGTAGAGTGGATTTATAATAAACTGTTTGTTTTGTTAATCTTGAAGTGCATCAGATTTTTGGGCTGTTAACCTGTGTTGGATATATAATGGGGTTTTGGAGATAGGATGTACCTTTAACTTAAAGATAACAACCGGAATTTGGGGTCAGTCTGGCTCATACTGTAAGGTATAAACAACACAACTTAGCCAGAAGACGTATCTGGGTAATGCAGATCAGAATCAGCTCAGAGGATTGTCTAAACTTATTTGTCGCGAGAATCTGAACTTCTGGAGGACGTAGGATTTGATGTCATGTCATCGACAGATCCCTCGGAATCGAATAAGTAAATAACTTATCTTCTCTTGATATTGGAGAAGCTATTCTACCATGTCCTAGAGTGTAACCGGAAGCAACAACAAAAGCGCATTACTAAAGTATATTTTAATCATTGCTAAAAAGTTGCATTGAACGGCTTTTCAATGTAACTCTCAGCTGGTAACTAGTGCAAACAATTACATTAATAAATGAACGTCCTTTCGTCAACTGTCAATGCTATGGATTGTGCAACCGCCATCAAGTCTGGCCATTTTGTTCTGACGATACTTATGTAAAGTTCATTTAATTACTGCCCTTATTCTGAAGTTGAAAGTCACTATAAAGATCAGATTTTTATGGTGGATCCGGTAGAAAATGAAGTGTATGAGATGAAAATGGCGAGATTTCCGTTTAACGCAGATTACTGTCTGATTTTAACAATACAACGAAGAGAAGATAGATAGAAGCAGATATAAAAAAAAAAACAAAATGAGTTTTTCTAGATACATAATGGAATACGAGCCATTAGTAATCCCTGCAGTATGTAAATTTCCTGATATAACAAAGGGATAACCTACGTTACCCCAGTCTTATTAGGCATATTTTAAATGAATTTGAACTATACCTTTTCAAATGATCTGTTTGAGAAATGATATTACGCTCAACAATAAATGACCAATTGGAACCGTGCACCTAGCTTCTGACGTCTCATAAGTGACATGGGCACTTTTTTTCATGTTTATGTGAAATAAAATATTTTTTATTTTTTTGTTTTAATATACAATAGTTATCTCTCGATCATCTAAAGTTATCAAGCGTTATCAAGAATATTTATCGTATTGAAAACGGATGAAACAAATAAAACAATATATATAATTAAACCAGAAACACATTAACGCTTAATGAAACTCTTTCGCAAGCAAGTACAAAGTCCTCTGCACACACTGCACGAGTGAAAGGGTCATTTTATGTTCCACGAAACGATTTCAATGCGTTTTGGCGATTAATGTGCTCCGACAAGTTACAGTGCTACTTAATATGAACTTATTTTAACAGGTTATCATTAAATCAGGTGGTATATGCTTCAATGTGTAAGCAATCTTTTTACTTTTCTCGGTGATGAAAGTACCGATTTTTTTTTTTTGGGTTTGAGATTATCAAATAACTTCGCCCGCTCTGGGCGGAGCAGGAGAGCTTGTCAGACTCTTACTGACTAAAACCCACCCGTGTTCCTTCAGTTGCCTGTATATTGCCAGGGGCACGGTATCCCTTTCCGACTTTCCCGCGACTCCGGCAGGCATCGACCCTAGCGGACCCCATTAGTTGTGCTGACATCTCTTTAAGGCGCGCGTGGAACACAACGCGCCGTCGACCCGGCCCTAGTCCTTATCGGACGGTGAGCTACCGATTGTTCACCATCCGCAGGCCCGCGCTTACGGTGGCCGGGAATCGACCTGGGATTCCCGACGCCCAGGGCATCTCCTGCACCGGCTAGGAGCTTGAGGGCGCGAAATTTGCTTCTCCCTCACGCGTTCCGCCTCCTCCTTCGCGAGCATTACTGCTTCGCAGAAGGAGGTTACGGCTTCCCATACCCTATCGCTCCGTACCATGGCCTGGACCAGGGCCGGACGCGAGAGGTCACCGCCACCGATCGCGTCCATGAGGACACGGCGGTTACCCGCCGATGCCGGGCAGACTTCCACCGTATGCTCTACCGTGTCCTCCGGGCGATACACATAAGGTGACGCCCGGACGTTTCGTCCCGCCTTATCCGGAACAGGAACCTCCCGAAATAACCGTGTCTGGTGAGGACCTGCGTCAAGCGGTAGGAAAGGACGCCAAGGCGCCTCTCTAGCCACTCCTCAAAGAGTGGACTTACCGCCGCAATTGTGGCGTCCCCAGCACTGGGTTACGACAATCGTACTCTCCATGGCGCCATGAGATCCCACCGGAGTTCTGTCCGCTGTACCGTGATTTTTCGCGGCAGCAGAGTTACGCCCCGGCGTTTCGCCTCCTCGCTCCACTCTCAAATGTGCGCGAGGATCCACAGATCCCATGGCGGCAATCCAGCAAAGAGGCTCGCCGCCTCACCGGAGACCGTGCGGTATCCCCGGACCAGCCGGATGGCCATGACCCTATGGGACGCGTTCAACCGGTGGACTGGCTGCCACCTCAGAGAACGCGCCGACACCGATGCCCTGATTGCAGGAAAACGAAAGTAAATATGTTATACATCAAAAACTATCACATAAATAATCCTCAATCAATTACTATTAAAGCATAATTAGGTTAGTGACTAAGCTGGTGTCAGAGTCTTAAAGCCGCCCATGGGCCTCTGCCTTGGGTTCACATGCCATCGAGAAATATCTCTCAGGCATGGTTCCCTCACGATGTTTTTCTTCACCATTTTTGAAGTGATAATTATATTGTTTTGTATGATTATATTAATACCGGCCTATTATTGTCCCACAGCTGGGGCAAAGCCTCTTCTCAACAGAGAAGGCACGAGCATTGATCACCACGCTTTCTCGAGATGGGTTGGCGGAAATCACAATTACCTACGATAAATATCAATGATCGTTCAAGATCATCAGGGGCACGCGGCTAAATAATAACAGCCACACGGATCGTACGATCTGGCTAAGCTACGCTTGCCGCGGTCGGTCCGTGGATGGGTGACCATCTTTACATACCGAGTTTCCTCCGTGCCTCGGAAAGCATGTTAAGCCGTTGGTCCCGGCTGTCATTCGTAGATCTTTGACAGTCGTTACGGGTAGGCAGAAGCTCAAAAGTCTGACAACAAGTCTTGCTTAGGGGGGTATCGTGTTACCCAGTTACTGGGTTGTGGAGGTCAGATATGCAGTCGCTCCATGTAAAATACTGGTATTCTAATAGCTGTACCCGGATAGACTGGGAGCTGACCCCAACACAGTTGGGAAAAGGCTAGGCAGATTGATTGTGGATCAATTGGGTTCTAAATGCGTACGATTCATAGCCTACACATTAAAATGGCTTGATTAAAAATGAATAAAGAGTCATTAATTTAAGGTTCAAAGGATCATGAATTAAAGGAAGTTCCCCTTTAATTAATGACCCGTTGGTCTATTGATCGCAGCCGCTTCTGCTTAGCATGAGTTCCTGGGTTCGGCTCCCAGATCGGGCAAGTGATATTGGGTTTTTCATCTGGAATTTCTCAGTAGCATCCTGCAATAGGCTCACCCCTTAGTACTTGAGATGTAAACATAACTGGCGAAATGTGGATGTATTATAAGTAAGTACACACGACTACACATCAAGCTGGACATTACCAGTTTACGCTGATCTCGCATTGTATAGAATTTCCGTACAATGCGAGGTCAACTTATACTGTAAATGTATAGCTTGCTGTGTAGCCGTCTGTACACCTCTGCCTAACCCTTTGGGAAAGACAAGCGTGAGGTTATGTTGTGTAATTTTATGGTCTTTTAAATACTCCGAATCTCATAAGCAGCTATGAAAAGAAAAGTTACAAGAATTTATCTTGTAACTTTTCTTTAGTAGTGCATTTTTTCTGCAGTGTCCATAGAAAATCCGTGTAGAAAATCCGTTATTTATAAATTAATAATTATGACCTTAAAATATCTATGAAATTAAAGAAAATTATCGCAATTAAATAGCAATCAACAAATTGCAATGTAAAGAATTATCTCTTCATTGAACGTTACAATTTCCTAGAAAGGTATCGTATCAAATCCGGCATAACATCCTGAATTTAATTAGTGTTGTTTATAATTTTTTCAATGATTACAAAGAATTTATGTATTACTTATTTACTTTCCTTCCTCAGCTTCGAGGGCAAAGCAATTAATTTATGCATCAAATTATATCGAATTTGACCGTGTAGGTTTCCATATCCTGTTATAGTGTATTAATAGCAAGAAATCTGTAAAAAAAATACCGACTTTTTAATCTTTTTCCGGATCCGTCTGAAATAAAAAATTGAACTTTTAATAAAAAAATTAAATAAAATACTCATCTGAATTATTCCGTTTGATACGTTGCAATAAATTACTTTAGTTTTTTTTTGTATATTTGTTACGGGATTCTTTTTTTGTTTGGTAGGGCATACTTCAGAGGTGGTTTTTGATTTAGCTTTAATAATACGAATTTTCCCTACTTAGTCTATATGGATGATGTTATAATAATAAGTTCCTGTCACTGTTATTTGCATAGTAGGTAGTGGTATTCAAATTTATGTGGGGTAGGTACCACAATTAAAAAGTTGTCAGTTTTTAATTTATTTTTTGTAAAAAAAAATATTCACAGTTGAATTGTTATTTTTTTATTGCATGTATTTAAAAATATATACAAAAAATACCTTTACTGACTATATTTAGATATTTTATTTAAAAAAAATATGATTTTTCTCTTTTCGATCACAGTGATGTGTTTATGTAAAATTATTATTTGAAACACACTGAAAACTAGTAAAGCATTTCTTATCAGCCATTATCTTAGATTACATCACTCGGACATCTAACCACCGACCCCAGCTGCACAAATTCAATATTTTATTTTATAATTACTAGTTGTCATTCAAGGTGCACCGTCTATCATTATAAATTATAACAACTTCTGTGTCGAGCACGCGAGCATTAAATTAGCCACAGTTCATTGTTAGAAATCAAAAACATTGCTCCGGGTGATATAATGAAACAAGGACGCGCCCACAAGCCTTAACATTTTGGCAAAAGATACACATCAATCATAATTATTTGCATACTTATTGTTAGTCACGATTTTGGGACTAAGAGAGCCACCAGACTAATAGGACCTCTAACGCCCTTATGTTTTAATTAAAACTAGCTACTTACATTTTTACGAACGTGTTTAAATATACCTGAATATAACTTAGTGATCAGGGCAAACGTAAGGTGGGATGCCCACAGGCTAGGTGTAGCGATAATCTTCGCAGGGTGGCTGGTAGCAACTGGATGAGAGTTGCCAAAAATTTAGTTGAATGGCGAGTAATAAGAGAGGCTTATGTTCAGCAGTGGATTGCTGTAGACTGATGAGGATGATGATGAACAGGGCATGAGACACAAAAGGCACGAAAGGGACCTGGTTATGAGTTTATGACACCTAAATCCTCCTTTGATAAATTTTTGCCATTGAGTGGCAAACAAACAGGCAGCCTACCTGATGGAGTAGTCACCCCCGCCTATTATTATGTATTATTACAGCTTTATTCCTCACACATAATATATAAATTTATATAAGTTAATGTTTTATTACGTGTGATCCCGTGTGGGTAAAAGCTTCGTCCATCTCTTTCCATTTGCATTTGTCTGTGGCAACATTGATCCAGTTCTTTCCCGCAATCTCTATAATGTCGTCGCCCCCACCTATGGATACCCGCAATACCAGGGGAACCACGGGTGTTGCCTATCTTTTTTTGAATATAGGAACAAGAGTCTCTCTTTATTTTTTTTCTAGAAGGAGTCCATGGCATAGCTCACTATGTTACCAGTACTTTTACTTCCTCAGTACCATTAAGTTCTAAGCAGTTCAACTTTAGAAGTTCGAGAGTCTATATCATACTGACCAATACGGCAGGTCTAATAATACTGGTCAATCGTTATCTATGCTTACTACAGAATTAATCTTAGCGATATATGTGCCATTAACGTCCGTGGGTATTTAATACATTTTATAAATCATTGTTTGGACAATAAAGATAATCAAAACTATCTAGTAAGCACATCTAAGTGCCTTGCCTCTACATCTGGACAATTTGCATAAATACGTAGTATATTTATTGAATTTTGAAATCATTTATAAGTTTCTTAAATACGTATGTACAATGCGTATGTTTTGTTTAAGAGCTTTTATTCTGAAAGTGGGCAACATCGCAAATAGATGTCAAATACTTTGCTGTTTTGATTAATTTGGCAATATTACTGTATGGAAATAAGAAATGTGGCTAACTAGCGAACTAGAATATTGATTATGAAATGCAATAATTATCGTAACACCATATATTTAGTTTTAGATGTAAAAAGTATTTGGAAACTATCCAAATACCCTTTTTATACCTAAAACGGGTTCAACATGATCATTCAATGTTATAATTGCAATTCATTATTAATATTCTAGTGCGGTAGTTAGCCGCATTTCTTATTTACATACAGTAATATTGCCAAATTAATAAAAAAATGTAAATTTTTGACAGCTATTTGCGACGTTGTCATCTCATAGGATAAATGCTCTTAAGGTAAAAACAAATTCACCCGCCGGCGGCAGCATAAACGTAGGCGGGTTATTGTTTGTATCAATCACAGTAATCATAATTGGCTAAAAAAACAAATAATATAAAGATGAGAATCGATTGGTAAACCCGATGTGGAAAATTGCTACTTTACGATATACCAAATGAAAGGCTGGATTTATGATGGTAAAAGTAAGAATGGAAAATTAATGTAACTTATCTAATAAACTTAATAGGCATTTCATTACTCCATCTTTTAATTTCATTGATGCTTCTTGATCTTCTTGTGGTTGAATTTACGCTAGACTGATGTTCGACAGATTCTTATGACATTTCAATAAGCTTCAAGCCCCGTGCAGACTGGCGCGACGCGAAACCAATAATTGTTCTACCTGAAGTTTTCTTAGAAATTGTATTGTTACAGTCGAGTCGCGCCATCGTGTCGCGGCAGTTTGCACGAGGTTAAACTCGTTGTTGGTAAATATGAGCTCTTTCGAAAACAAGAAGGGAATAAATTATACCTGCACGTCAGTGCAGGTATAATTTATTCCCTTCTTGAGTTTGGAGTTTCCCTTCTTGGTTATTCCCTTCTTGAGTTTGGAGTCAAGGGGGTTAATTTTTTAGCAATGTTACAGGGCTGCTGCATTTATTTTTGCCTCCACTAAAAATATAATTATCTTTTATTAGAACATAAGCCACATGGCAGTATAAATTAATTCATTCAAATCATAATATTTCACACGTGATTTTGATCTCAAGATAAAGTCCTAATTGCTAACAATAAATTACATGAAGGATAATTTGCATAAAGGTTACCATAATTACTTTAGTCACACGTACAGCTAATGAAAATGAAAAAGCTAAAATAATGCATGTTCAAGAAAAAACTGCACATTTTTATGTAAGGACAACGCGATAAACTAAAAAAATCCGTTTAGCTACACAAGCGCACATAGAATCATGAATGTGCCCCCGAAAGGGGTTGCCAGAGATTATAGAACATTCAATCATATTTCGCCGAATTATGTCAAATCCCACGTGGTCAAGCCTTTAGCTATCAACCGGGCACAAATGTAGACACCCAGTTACTATTGTTACTGAAAAAATCCTATGAGAAAAACCCGACTTAAGACTGAATCCTTTGCGCGCTAGTAACCACGACACCAACGAGGTAATCAACCTCTAGCTACAACAAAATGGCCGTACAATGATCTATAGTGACCTAATAACACAAACAAACTGACATTAATACGTTGCGATTGACAATCACATATTAACAAAGAACAATTAATTATCATTAATAGACACGGCGAAAAATATTCGGATCTTCGTGTTTGAAGCGGCATTGAGATGACAACGGGTAGGATTAACATATAACCAATTAACACGGACCTCCCCATCCCTTCTCAAACTGTTAATGGTATGGGGGAAAGGGGGAGTGTAATAGTGGTCTAGAGCTCAAGTTATATTGGTTGTTAGTTGGCTCGAGTCACGCTCGTGTCGCGACCGGCCACGACTGCCGCCCTAGCATAACATAACACATTCCTCTTGTCAAACTGAGCTTCGAAATTTAACTGGAAAAAATACCAAGAGCTTGAAAGGACAAACCACTAAATTCTAGGGAAAAAATGTACTTCGTTTAAATCTAGGTATTGGTGGCAAAAAAACGAAGCTCATTGAAATGGCATGGGTGAATCCCTGATTTGCAATTAAATGTTTTTTGTATCGCCTGATATAGTTTAGTGCTTGAAATAATTGGCGGGTGATCATTTTCGTTGCTGCTGAGCAGTGTGTGGTTTAACGACTTAAATATGAGCATCAGTTATCTATTATTTTATTCACTTGCGTATCAGCCTATCATACACACAGGCGTCCTCTCTCTGAGACGGAGTGGGCCGTGGCTCACGCGGCCTGGTGTGGGTTGGTAGATGTCACATGTCTTCGAATTTTTGGTAATTTTTCCTAGGAGATGTCGGTTTCCTCACGATGTTTTACTTTACCGTTTTGAGAGCACTGGTGATGAAATAATTTACAAAAAGTAAAGCGCCTGTCTGGGTTCGAACCTACGACATAGTCGTAAGCCGCGGCCCTTATCACTTGACTCACTTGTGTTTTGAGTTTAGAGACTCTTTATTTATTCTTAAAGACATTGCTCACGAAAAAATACATAACTATTATGGTCTTCCTGCAGCTTAACAAATATTTTCATCAAAATATGAAATCTAATACACCTACTATAATTCTCCCCACTCTAGTGAAAAGCTTCATTGTATAAGGTTTACATCCGCAAAGCAAAAAAAAAAAAACAATTTGCACAAAAGACTCTCGGTCTCAATTTCGCGTATACCAGGCTTGCGTAGTTGCCTATTATTAAAAGGAAACTAGTTTAAAAACCACTCGTAATATTTTATGAATTCTTAATATTGAAAAGATTTATTGTTCATTGGTCGATAAATTATAATTTCTTCAAGTTAATGTTCACTCAATCGGCTCCCATTTAATGGCGACTACTTTATTTTTAAATAAAAAAACCGGATCTGAGTGCTGGCCTTACTACGATGGATCCGTATATAAGATTATGATTTTATAGAGTTTTTGTAACCGTAGACTCGGCAGACGAAAAAAAAATGGAGCGCTATTTAGGTGACTGTTAGATTTTTTAAACATTGTCAAGCTACATAAATAAAGGTAAGTACTCAATTAATAGGTGATAAGCACTCACTGAATAAATGAATAAACGATGACTTTAAAGTTGGACTAATCACCTTAGTGTGTTTGAACGAATTAATGCCGTAAATTGAATCAAACTGATAAAATTATCCAAAAATATGATATTTAGTTAGTAGCTGAAAACTCAGTCTTTCAAGTGTGTGCAATGTATGAGTTTTCGTTTTTCTCATTTATCTACGGAACTCCAAAAGCTTTCTGATAATCGCCCATTAAAACTGGAACAAGTGAAAACTGTCAAAAATCGAAATGTCAACCTGCGACCTTGCTCCAGACACGTCTGTGTTAATTATTTGTAGCATTTAAAGTACTTGCTGTTTCTACTTTCGTTTTTCAACACATTCTTTTAGCACTTGCTTACATCCTTGCGTAGGTAAAACCCAGACGGAAGGTAATTTCGTACGCTAAAAGTCTAAAATAACCCAAGGAAACCCTAACAAATTGGCCATTAATTTGTGGATTTTACCTTGTATTATTGGGGAGAAAAATTATTCCAAGATCAGAGTTTCAGTTTTTTTTTTTGTCTGACTAATCACGTAAAAGGCCTTAATGTTATCCTGGCAGCAGATCTAGCCTTAATAAGTCTCAAATAAATTAATAGCCTTATAAGAAACAAAAAAACTAATTTACCAGAAACCGCTCAACATTAATTACGCTCTTTATTACTGTAATCGACATTATAAAAATAATAATAACAAACAATAATTATTGCGTGATCGGAGCAGAGGCGAAACTTCGAAATCGAAATTCGAATAGTTAGAGATCGCACGATAACGGGCATGACCTCGTCACTACTTTGACGTTTGACGCTCGGATGTCAACCGATCCTATATAATAGTAATTAAAAGAGTTACTTTGTCCAGCCAAGGTCGCCATTATTTGAGCAGTTGAGCTATTCGGAGCGAGGTTGCGACGGACTTTTCACTCTGACGCAAGATATGCACGCACGTCGGAGGATATTATGTGATATGTTATTATATTTTCGTTATGGACAGTGTAATGGATGCTTTATTGCTGATGGTTGATTGTTGTGACATTGAACGTGGGTCTAACCCTTAATATTTTTTGTTATGACCGCGGTAAAGGTTAGAGGTCGTGTGTTAATATGGCAGTCGTGAACAATGTAATTATTTGCGGCTTTAAGATTTTTCGGAAGCAATGGTTTTATTTACCTTAATTTTAATGGCATTTGATGTCAGCTCTAGATAAAGGAGAACTGATTACATGTGACATTTTGTGCGCAACTTGACAGAGGGACCGCAATAAAGAAGGAGTAGATTTGTTTAGTGAATTAGGAACCAATAAGGTCGCGCCCTCTCCAGAAGAGGGCTATGCTTGGGGTTTCCCTACGTGATCGAATCAGAAATGAAGAGATCCGCAAGAGAACCAAGGTAACCAACATAGCCCGAAGAATTGCCAAACTTAAGTGGTAATGGGCAGGGCACATTGCTCGTAGAACAGATGAGGGCCGAAAGGTTCTTGAGTGGCGACCGTGTACCGGAAGACGAAGTGTTGGAAGGCTTTCCACAAGATGGACCAATGACCTTGTGAAGGCCGCAGGAATCCGCTGGATGCGGGAAGCACAGAATCGGTCGAAGTGGCGGTGATTGGGGGAGGCCTATGTTCAGCACGACAGACGTGTTTTGGCTGAATTGAAGGTCGCGTCCTAATTGCAAGCAATCGTCACGCGTTAATATCTCACCTCTTGTTCGATGAACCGGAACGCGTGTTCGCGGTGACAGAGGGCACCTTCCGGTTTTCCGAAAAAAATATTATAAATTAATCACAACAATCACTTATTCGCTCGACAATCGCTTACAATTAGGAGGCGGGGTAAGATTACATAGATCTTGACACTATTATTTTAGCATTTAAATTACATGTTCTCTTGAAGGTCTTAGTAGGTTATTGAGCCTATTAAGAACGGTCATCATCTTAGATTTAACAACGACAACATTCTTGGATTCGAAGATAAACTGATCACATAACCTCAACTTCCATATCAAGCAGAAATCGATCGGATATTTTATAGAATCCTATACAGAAACCCATAGTGTCCGCCACACAGCATGACATCATTTCAACATTTTTCCTACTAATTACACGTCTCATAATGTCCCCATCGGTGGAGAATACCGAACTCCGAAAGGCATGTTGCAGTCATTACCGTGTCATCAGTTATTTCTCATAAATGCCGCTTCACTATAAGGATTCACTTGCATTCAGGAAATAATCAAAAAGCAATGATGATTACCGCCTGTGTTGTTCATTTATACTATAAAGGATCATTACTGGATGTTATTGTGTTAATGTGGAATAATTCGCATTTTTAACATGTTCGTCGCTTATTATTGTGAAGTTTTAATTGGATGAAATCTGCCTATAGATGAGTAGATGATTTTAATCTATTGATTAGGTGTCCAGTAATTGTATTGTAATTGGACATATAAATGTTAAATTATTAATTTAAATTATGCTTAGGTATAAATTATCAAAACGATGTGTAACAACTAAATATTATATATATTATGTATAAGTATGGAAAGGAAAAAATAATTAAAATAAAAATAAACGGAAGAGCTCATTGGGCATCAAAAAATTCGTCCGCATCGCTGTCTGCAGGAAAAGTGCCTAAAAGGCTGGCAGCGTTGCCACGTTGGATGGCAATGCTGATTTTTTTGCCTAAGAATTGGCCAGCCCACTATTAGATATTGAATTTCTGCTGAACCAGCAAAAGGTGTAAGTTAATCTGTAGGTTTAAGCATAGTAATATGGAATAAATTAAATTAGAATAATATAAATTACTGAAAGGCTGGCGTGATGACTTAGAGGCGTTTATGGGAGATTGGCCGCAGAAGGCACAGGGAAGAGTAGAATGCTGTGGGGGAGACCTTTGTCCACGAGTGTGGCGATACAGCTTAAGAAAATAACACATTGCTTTCTCAGCTCTCATATTCTATTAAATTATCATAAAAGTTACCATCGCATTAAATCGTAATTTATAAAGTTGGTAATTATAATTAATTACAACTCATTATTGTTGTTATATACACACTTTGGTTAAATTTTTAACTACCTTGTACGGTTAAACGACGCAGTTTTCTTAATCCAATGAATGTTAATTAATTAAGTACGAGCTGATGAGATGAAAAGTGGTTTAAGTTAATTGTTTTGAATTATCAACCTTTGTAAAACACTATAATCAATGCACATAAATGTCTTATTGCAAGAACTCTAATTACATCGGAAATTAACTTAATTTTATTGAGAAAATTTTAGCTTCGAATTGAATTAACATGAGAGAAAAAATGGCCAAAAAATATTTATAATCTTGTAATTGGGTCATCGTATCATCAAGATTTGTCTTATCTAGGGTAGACCTTTTTTTTTTGAGGTTGGGAAATTATCAAATAACTTCTCCCGCTTTAGGCGAAGCGGGAGGGCGTGTCAGACTTTTACTGACTAAAACCCACCCGTGTTCCTTCCGTTGCCTGTGTGCCGGGCCACGATATCCCTTTCGGACAACTCGCAGCCCCGGCAGAATCTTGGGTAGGCCTAAAGATATCAATGATTACTGGCAATATCATTTACTTACATCCTTCCTCTGCAGGAAATCGGAAGCCTTCCAAAATATGCCAAATATTAGGCAGTTTAAGAACCCTTCATACCTCTCGTCCGTATCCTCCACATGCACATTTAGAGAACAGAATAAGAAGAACACAGAGTTCTTAAATGTGATGTCATTATGAAAGGGGGAAGCCGACCCTAACATAACACTACACAATAATATACATAATAATAATAACTTTAGGAAAAAAACATTTTTGAACCTTACCATTTAGAAATAGTCTGTACTTAGCCACTATTTAAAAAAAAAATTAATCAAAAGTGAAGAGATCCGCAGGAGAACCAAGGTAACCTACATAGCCCGCATACTACCTGCAGTATTGTCTCTCCTTCTTCCTTTAATCCATCCAAAGGTTGTCTGTAAAAGATCGCTTTTAGCGATAAGACCGCCCATTGTGTCACCCTATGTAAAATGTCTACATTTATATCTGTATTTTTTATGGTGTACATAATAAAGAATATTCTATTCTGTTCTATTCTATAGCCCGAAGAATTGCCAAACTTAAGTTGCAGTGGGCATGGCACATTGCTCGGAGAACAGATGGCCAATAGGACCGAGAGGTTCTGGAGTGGCAACCGCGTATCGGAAGACGTAGCGTTGGAAGGCACTAGATTGGATCCCACTAGGTGGACCGATGACCTTGTGAAGGCCGCAGGAATCCGTTGGATGCAGGAACCACAGAACCGTTTGAACTGGCGGTGATTAGGGGAGGCCTATGTTCAGCAGTGGACGTCTTTCGGCTGAAATGAATGAATGAAAATGAATGCAACAGTTTGATGAAGCGTGGATATACTCCATATGATCACGATATACCATACGCAGCTAACAGCTTATTTTCCCCAGTTCAGTATTTTAATCAGACACGTAAAGAAACATTAGCCAACAATCATCTTGCTTAGAAGTTCCTTTAATGTGACGACTTCATACATAATGCAAATAAACTAGAATCCATGATCTCTATAATTTCCATATTAATTTGCTATTGGACGTGTTTTGCATCACATAAATCTGTATGATACCCCAGCATCAGTTGAAGCTTCCGCAAACCGATATGTAATAATAAAGATGGCGTATATGGCACGTGACACAGAGTGGCGAGTAAATGGAGTGACAACGAAAACATAACACAAATTATCTCGACTCCTACCATTTATACACACAACCTGCAACTTGAAGTCTGCTAATGCTTAGTAGAAAAATTCAACAAGTATTGTTACATCTTCTTACGCAATCCAAATAGTCGCACTGTCTAGTTTCTGAGGAAATTGGATCTATTTAAGGCCCGGACTTTACCAAAGCGGAGACGAGGCGAGCGGAGAGGAGATGTGTTTTAAACAACCAATAGAATTTCGTTATTCACAGATCTCGTCTCTACTCAGCTTCAGTGGATATAACTGAGCGGAGATGTATCACATTTGTATGGCACGATCGGAGCAGAGATGTAATTTGAGTCTCACCGAGGTTGAGCTGGGCAGCGGCGGGGGTACAAAGCGGAGATGTGACCTGTAATTCGCTGGGTGGAGCTGGTCACGGCGCGCAGCGGAGACGAGAGAGATGTGAGCGGCGCCGTAATATCGTTTGCATCCTTCGCTCGCCGCACGCATCTCAGTTCCGCTCTAGCCAGCACACATCTCCGCTCCAGTCTAGCCAGTACGCATGTCCGCACTGCTTCGGTGGATACCCCTTAGTTGAAAAAAATCTCTTGTCGTCTCCGTTTCGGACATCTCCGCACATCTCCGCTTTGGTGGAGGCCGGGCCTACAAACAGGAACTTCATTTACATATTCATCATGTTTCTGCGATGCAGTAGCTTTAACACAAATTCTCGTCGTGATTGAAACATACACGAGTTCGTCATCGTCAACCTAGAGCATCTCCAATTGTACACCATCAAAATCGACCTTCGGTTACTCTCATCCATCTGCTTCCAGTCATCTTGCAAAGATCATCGCTCCATGTAATCTGAGGGCGTCCTACCCTACGTTTGCCGATTCGAGGTCACGCAAGAACAAAGAACTGCTAATTAATATAAATTTACTGTTGCAGGTGCAAGGCCACAATGAGTTCGAGTTATAAGGAAAGACATACTGATTAATCCATAACTGTATTAAAGTAACTCTGTCTGTCTATCTGTTACCTTAAAGGCTGAATGTTTTTCAATAAAATTTGGCACACAGATAGATCTTGACCTGGGTTAGGACATAGGCTATTACCTGCCTGATATACCCTTTTTATTCTGGTAGTACGTTTCCGTGGGATAATTCTAACCTCGGGCGAAGCCTTGAGCAAAAGCTAGTAAAGTATAACTCCAGAAGGAACTCAAGGTCTTCAGCAATAACCATTCAGGTGATTATCGGCCATGTTATAGATCGTAATTGTTATAAATAAGTAAGTAACAACTGATTACTGGCCTAAGACTGCGGTTGAGTCATTCCTATTTAATATTTAGAGCGGTTATTAGTTTTGATCATTCATTTTCATGTTTCATAGATTTTGATCGATGATCTATTGCATGGGACTTAAACATTACTGACAAAATGTGGGTGTACTAGAAAGACACCTCATACCCAACTCTTCGGAGGATATTGGCGTGATTTTATGTATTTTGATTGAAATAAAAGTTAACGTACATAAAGCTCTCCTACCTAAGATATAGGGGATTAAATGAGACATGAACATAACTAGCGAAATATGAGTGTCCCATACATACCTACCTACCGACTAATACAACATGTATTACAATCAATTTTGACAGTTTCCATTTGTTTTGTAGAAGGCGTTCGATTTTTCAACTTTTCGCATCAATGAATATAATTATGGTAGACTTGTCAAAAACAAGAATTCCATTAAAACCATTGTAGCTCAACAGCCGTTATGATGATAAAGCTACAAATTAACCTTCTGTACTTTTAATGTATAAAAACCGGAGCTTTAAACACTGCAAATGCTACTTGCATATGCAGGTATTAATTCGTGCAAAGTAGATGGACTTTTAAAGTTCAATCCTGCACAGGTTGTTATTAATGTGACAGCTTGATAGGTTTGATAATAACTCGTGCGCAGGTACATACATCAAATATTTATGATAAACATTAATTTGCACCTATGTGTGTGTATATTGATTTTATTTACGACATATTATAAAGTTGACTACCTCGGTTCAGTGGTCGCAAGCGCTACTGCTGAGCATGAGGTCTTGGGTTCGATTCCCATATTGGGCAGTGTTAATGGGTTTTTCTATCTGGAATTTCTCAGTAGCAGCCCGGAGTCTGGTTTTTTGCCCGGTTGATGGCAATAGGCTTGCCTCCTATTACATGGGGAGTACTTACACGTCTGCCGAACCCTTCGGACAACGAGTCATGTTATGTAGTGTTATTATAAAGTTTCATTACCTGTTTTATCATTTGTTCTTGGAAAAGAACTGTAATAATCCTAGGCCCATATTATTTTAAACTGTAAGGGTTTGATTTTGATTAGATAGTTTTAGGCCCGTATTACAGAACCTGAATCAAGACTCAAGCATTACTTAAAACTAGTTTCAACCAATCAAAATGCTTTAAACGAATTTTAAGTAATGCTTGAGTTTTGAGTGAAGGTCTGTAATACGGGCCTTAGTGTATGCCGAATTTTAACAACTGTTGAGTTGTTTATTTGATTAATACATAAATACTGATTTGAATAATACAATAAAATTAAATAGTAATTTAATTTGAGCGACATTAATCAAAATCATCATAAAGCGAGTGATTAATTCATTCATCTTAATTTATATAAAGCTATCATAAATCGTTATCAACATAGATAGGTAATTAACCACCATATTTGATAATAAATTTCTCATTTTCTCCGGAATGTCCTGATTAAGGTATATTTTAAATTGAAAAAATATTCTATATACTTCGATAGCTAATTGACATGTGTGACTTATAACGTTATAACTAAACGCGAGTATTTTGAAATAGAGCTTCATTTAGAATTCCGATATTAATCGGAATCTACTGATACGGATCGTTGCTAAATAAAACGCTAAGTTAGTTATAAAATAACGTTTTAGGTAATACAAGTACAACACTGCTTTCCTACCGAAGGAAGACGAGGTTACGATCTTGTTTGATGATAAATATACAGGATGTTTTGTAATTGAGGAATTAATTTCTCGATATTTACATTAACTAGAAACAATTTAAAAACTAACAGACTTAAAATAATAATAATAATATGTACAAGTATATAAGAAAGGGGTGGGGGGGGGGGGGGGGAACAATCATAGGGCATCAAAAAATTCGTCCGCATCGCTGTCAACAGGAAAAGTGCCCAAAAAGCTGGCAGCATTGCCACGTTGTATGGCAATGCTGATTCTCTGGCCGAAGAATAGGCCAGGAATTGAGGATTTGAATTATTTATTTATGGGATCGCCCTTTATTACGTACGTGGGAGTTTGGCTTAACTGGCGAAATATGGATTAATTCTACTTACCGTTTCGATGGCAATGTATATAGAGTCGACCCAGAATTTTGCCACGAGTTTGGCACCTTCAGTAGTGTTCATTCAGCAGCTCCTAAATGTGGGTGAATTAATATTTACACTCTTCTGCGTACGTCCCATCTATGTGCCTTGTCGATCGGGGAATATTGGTGAGATATTAAATAAAAATGAAAATTCAATCATGTTCAAATTATTGCAACGTCCGGGTTTTCTTTGTTGGTTGTACAAATCAATCAATCTGCCATCTGTTTGGTCTGCTTCCAGTCCAAACAGATGCAGCTGAATACCAGTATTTTACATGTAGCAACTGCCTATCTGACCTCCACAACCCAGTAACTGGGTAATACGATACCCCTTAGTAGACTGGTTGCCATACTTTCGCACTTCTGACGGCCCGTAACGACTTTCAAAGATCCACGAATGACAGCCGAGCCACGAATGAATTAGCTCCTAAATATGCGTGATTTAATATTTAGACTGTTCTGCCTACGTCTCATCTATGTGCTTTCCTGATCGGGGCATATTGGTGAGATATTTGAATAAAAATGAAAAATTCAATAATGTTGTAAATAATTGCAACGTCTGTGTTTTTTTTGTTGATTGTACAACTAAAGTACCTATTCATTTTCTTTTTCTATGCCTACTCTTATCCATCTTCTTCTTTTCGTGTGGTTAGTGACTAACCTGGTGTCAGTTTTAAAACCGCACATGGGCCTCTGACTTGGCTTCACATACCGTCGAGAAATATCTCTCAGGCATGCCGTTTTCCTCACGATGTTTTCCTTAACTGTTTTTGAAGCAATTGATAATTATACAATACGCACATGAATCCGAAAAGTCAGAGGTCTGCCTTGGATTCGGACTCAAGACCTCATAGGTCTAGAGTCCGAATAATGGCCGCATCCTTGACAGTCTGACGGTCACACCACTAGGCTATCACTCTTATCCATAAGTAATTCATTCTCCAATTCAAATTCAAACTTCTTACCCCGAGTTCAATGAATCGAGAACCCACGAGTTCTCCGTAGGATGAGTTTATACAACGCTTTTTAAGTACCCACTCAAATGTTTTATAGCACCAATAGAATGCAATCACTTGTTCGTGGCAACAGTAAGAAGTACAGGTGCCATTCTATTGCCTCATTACAGTGGCGAGCCGTAAAATAGACCCACTTTTAAGAATGCCGGAACTAACTCGACATATCACCTTTACTGATGGCATTGCATTATTTTGTACATGTAACCACATCGCGTTATTAACAGAGGCAATATTGTTTAAGATAACCAATCTACAGCGTAATAAATAGACTAATGAGTGTCAATATCAAGTGGACCAATCATGGCGTGCGCGCGCGCTCGTTTGTATAGAGTTGTTGATACCGCGTGTTTACTTTTATAAGTCTGTAAAATGTAGTGGTATATTTTTTACCACTACGTGCATGCATGACTTTTTTTTAATACATTTTTATTTTCAATAATAAACACAGTCCTTAGTTACAAACTTACTAATACTTAGTTTGGGAGAAAATATTGCAAAAAAAAAAACTCAACATAAATTTAATTTTTCAAATTTAAATCCATTATTAAATATATATACGTATATTTAGTAACCTAATCCTCTTAACTGTTCGAGAGCAATGCATTGCTCTCGACGCTTGACGTGGCAACACTTTGGGTCCGGGCTTGCAACAAGTCAATCGTCATCCTGAGGCCTCATTGATATGAGAAACACGTGTCGATTTCTTACTAGGTTCTTTATTAACAGTTAAGTGGATTAGGTTACTAAATATACGTCGTCTATTGTATTTTATTACTTACATGCCTATTAGTACAGACGTTTTAAAAAGTCATGCGTTCCATCAATAAGATAGGCATCAGAGACAAAAATATTATTGCTACTTCAGAGAGGTATTAACACCTCAAATGAATACAGAGTAATGGTCAAAAATCGTGCGCCTGCGACGCCCGAAGGTCGTAACGACGCTGAGGCCGATCGGTCACCGCAAACAATGGCCATCTGTTGTAATTACTATTACTTATGACTTGTGCAACCGATAGTACCTCCGATACGATACACGGGCGATCATTCATGCCTACTACTACTGATTTTGAACGCGAGTGTACTTTAGCAAGGGTTTACGGTGAATGAAAATGGCTAGGAATGTGAAAAAATATTAAAAGTTCAAAGAAATTACATGTTTAATAGAGTTTTTAAAAGAGGTGGGTAAATAAAATTGAGGAAAACACTCTTTCTACATTCTCATTAAGTTTTCTGCTTTTGTCTATATTTTATTAAGTGCGTCTTAAGACATCCAATTGATACTAAAATGGTCTCCTTATTGTTAGATCTTTATTGGACTGTAAATAATTATGCCCGGCAGAAATTAATTGTAAATGCAAGCGGAAAGCACATTAATGAGTTATGCAAGTAGAAATGACTCACGTTAGGTCGTCACTCACGGTCGCTAATAAATTTAGTTATTAATTTTAAGAACGAGTCTAAAAACTTATAAAGCTAGTAATTAAAAAACCAACAGAAAGATAAACACAAAAATTTACGACAAAAAAGAAATAAAGATTTTTATGAACTTATAATAATTTCACCATAATCGCTGGATTAATTTAAATTTGAATTCAATAATAAAGTTTGATTTTATGCGAAATTAAAATAATTCACAATAATATATGTATTTCAAAGTATTTGCCATAGCCAAAGTCTTGACAACCCTAGCCCGAGAACGCACAGAAAGAAAACACAATTCATTCCGTAGATGACAGAGTATCGATTTCTTTTAGCTTATCTCTGCTCCGGAAATATCATATTTATCAGCATGAAATACAATTTGATGTATATATTAACTTTCAACAGTGGCGATCAGAAAAAACAACAGCATTTTTCGAAGACTTGTTATATTTTTGTCTAGATTTAAGATTAAATACATAGAAATGTTTATACCAATATGATTGCGTTAAGGCTTGTGCAGACCAGCGTGACTTGTCGCGCGACGCGACACCGGTTATTGTTATACTGTGAAGTTTTCTTAGAAATTGTATTGTTCGTGTCGCGTTGCGTGACAAGTCGCGCTGGTCTGCACAAGTCTTTAATAAGTTATTTTAATCAAAATATAAATATTGTTGACCATTCTTCGTCCTTAACAAAAATTATAGGACTAATTTTACACCGCAGACAAGGACAATTTTAAGCTTTTAGCGGAAACTTTTCAAAGTAATTATTAATACATTTCAAAGAAATCCATTAGTGGTCAATTTACTGTTTGCTAGTGTAGGCTTTAAAATCTTGAAAAGGGAACTATTATGTGGTTGTTTCCTATATAGCATGAATATTAATTTAATTATTATAAGAATAGAAAATAATAAATATTGTGGATTTTTTTTTACTTCTCGTTAAACAATAAAGTTTTGACTAGGTATAGTTGGTAAAATAATATGCAATGCAGTATATTTCGCGTGGGTTCCAGACCGGATAATTGAGACGTAATTTTATTAGATCTGCAATGATTACTTAACATACTTTACGGCTATCATAATCATAGGAATTTGCTGCCGATTCATTTTTCTATGACGAACTTTTGCAACATGTTTCATCAGCCACCGCTTCTTTAAACTAAGTAACGGCCGAATTCTCAAACTTTAAGTCGCTGTCAAATCTTGGGTAGGCATAATATAACAAGTGAAAAACTTTCAAGAACGCCTAAAATTTAACTGTCGTTTGAGTATTCGGGGACTACACTTTCACAACGCTAACCAACCGAAAACGATTGAGACGCAACGTTTTCTTCGTGACAAAACGAAATAATACAGTTTCCCCGTAAAAAATAATGTAACAAAATTGACGCGTAAAATAAAATCATCAAATTGCGTGTTTGTGTAACAAAAAAAGAGATTGACCGAGATCTACATAGTGCGATAACGAAACGTTTTCGATCGAATATCGGTTTCATTGTCCACCGCTACACGGAAGGCGATTGGTCGTAAGTAATTACTGTTTTGCACGTAACAATTGTGTAATAGTTATCGATATAAAAAATATATCGATTTATGTGATCGAATCTATTTGTGCGATGAATGACGTGATGGTGTGGTTTCTCGGTATTTTGATTAAACAATTGTGTAATTCTGCGTACGTTTTATACAAAAGCACGTTGATATGAATGTTGGCCATGAAAGCGAGACTTTTTACGATTCTTGATGCAGGTTGCATAAGAAAAATTGCAGTGTAAAATTATAAATAAATCATTTTTCTTTATATGTGTAGTAGTAATTGCTCGTGTCAACACATGGTATTCTCAGTAGCTGTTGATTTTAACAATGCTGTTTTGAAACTGCGGGTGTATTCGTTTTGTGCATTACCTTTACTGTTAATCTTAGTCCCTTTAAAAATTCTGGTAAAAAAACACTTCCTCTCTCCTTAAACACCATACACCACACATAGTTCCTTGTTCTTGTTTCATGTTTATTATTATACAGGGTGGCAGGGACATCGACGCGAATACTGTTACCATGGATTCAGTACATGATTCTGGAACCCCCTGCATCGAAGTCCTTGCCACCCTGTATATATATATTTATATAGATAAGTATATGATTTACGTATGTATTTATTGTATATGTAAATGGTACACCACTGACTACCTGTAGTATTGTTTCTCCTTCTCCCTTGAATCCATGCAAAGGTTGTCTGTAAAAGATCGGTTTTAGCGATAAGTCCGCCCATCGCTTCACCCTAGGTAAAATTACTACATTTATATCTGTAATGTTTGTGGTGTACCTATCGAACTTAGGAGAAAAATCCTCGGATATAGTGATCGCAATTTATGCGGCTGCTGAGTCCGTTCTTTTCTGGACCTAGGTTCCATGGGTTTTTGAGTTACATATCGTATGTATTATGAAAGTTTTAGTCATTACTTTAGCCGAAAGACGTCCACTGTTGGACATAGGCCTCCCCAAGCACCGCCACTTCCACCAATTCTGTGTTTCCCGCATCCAGCGGATTCCTGCGGCTTTCACAAGGTCATCGGTCCGTCTTGTGGGAGGCCTTCTAACGCCAGATCTTCCGGTACGCGGTCGCCACTTCAGAACCTTTCGGCCCCATCGGCCATCTGTTCTACAAGCAATGTGCCCTGCCCATTGCCACTTAAGTTTGGCAATTCTTCGGGCTATGTTAGTTACCTTGGTTCTCCTGCGGATCTCTTCATTTCTGATTCGATCACGTAGGGAAACTCCAAGCATAGCCCTCTTCATTGCCCATTGAGTGGCTTTTCTGATAAGGCCCATTATGAGTGACCACGTTTCAGTACCATAGGTCATCCCTGGCAACACGCACTGGTCAAGGTTAAAGAAAGTTTCAGTGCCAGACCTGTGTTTGGAGTTATTCCGGTCGTACTAAGCTCGCCTCTAAGAGCGTTTATTCTGAAAGTGGGCAAATATTTTGTTGTTTTGATTAATTTGGCAATATTACTCTATGTAGATAAGAAATGTGGCTAACTAGCGAACTAGAATATTGATTTTGGAATGCAAAAATTAATATCTTAACCCCGAATGACGTAAAAAAAGTATTTGGAAACTTTCCAAATCGCTTTTTTACACCTAAAATGGTTACAAATTAATCAAAACAAGTACATATTTGACAGCTATTTGCAACGTTGCCAACTTTTAGGATAAACGCTCTTAATTCATAGGGCTAGTAACGTAACGTAACTTGGGAAATCGTCCACATCCCTCCACATCAACATTTTTTAGGTGAAGTTGACGTGTGAAAGGGTTTCCTAAATTTCTATAGATCATAAAATAAAAATAAAGTTAAAATAATATTCGTAGTGAAGTAGGCACAGCGAATTTGTAATATAAAACCTGCACAACTGAATTCAGGTTTTCATTGAGATATTGACAGTTCATAATAACGTATCTATTAATAGTGAGTACCTAAATGTTCAAACGCTTGCAACGAGCGAACTAATGATCATGATTAATAACCAAAAGGATATATACAAAGTATCATTATCTAATGTTATGTCAATATTGTTCATAAGTTGGTCGTTAAGTTGCACTACGTCATCAATTAACAATCATTTAGTGTGTAGAAAGTATAATGTCCGTTGTTTTAGTTGTTGGTAATTATTGTATGGTATGTGGTGATTTGGAAGGAGGGGCTCATGGCTAAATAATAACTGTCGCAAGAGTCGATCGAAGGTTAAGAGCTACGGTTGCCACGGTCGGTTCGTGGATGGGTGACCATCCATTTCATATCGAGACCCCTCCGTTAAGCCCTTGGTCCCGGTGTCATTCGTAGATCTATCAGCGGTGACAGTCGCCACAGGTAGTGAGAAGCCTGAAGTCTGTCAATCAGTCTTACCAAGGGGTATCGTGTTACCCAGTAACTGAGTTGTAGAGGTCAGATAGGCAGTCGTTCCATGTAAAATTCTGGTATTCAGCTGCATCCGGTTAGGCTGGTAGCCGACCCCAACATTGATGGGAAAAGGCTAGGCAGATTGATTTGTGGAGATTTGATTGTGTGTGCAGTTGGTTTGCAAAATGTACCTTTGTTAAGTCATTTAATCATTCTTGCCAAATAACGGAACTTTGAAAATTGAAAACTGGCAATGAGCAATATCAACAATATCGAGGAAATCCATAGTACTAGTCCATATTATAATACAATTTACAGTAGGTAGCAAATTAATGGTTTAACATTTAAAGAAAAATTATTGTAGGTGTATGTTGGTCGTGAAATTCCTTTCAGCCTACATTTGAACTGGTGCATATAATCCTATATGGGTTGATCTAAAACCTACACATCATTATAATCGATATTATTATAGATTATGTATTGCGGTAGGTGTGACAATGACACGAAGTACGCTCTTGACTCGTGCATATTCGAGACAATCATAATACAAAAATCTATTAAAGAAAATGTGTGGGAAATATTCCATTACACGCAGAATGACCATGCCAGCAATAAACTACGAGACAAAAAATTAATAGAACGCGTTTAATTTGTAATTTTTCAAACACAACCCAATAATGTTTTCATTGTGCGTCCGACTTTAGACAAAAAACTAAATTGACGCATCGACTGCCTCACAAAGACCATCAGACAATTTAATAGGACTGTCAAAGGCGCCTTAATTACTTCCTAATATTGACAAAGCAAGTTTTTGTAGCTCCCGGACCATTATGTCAATCGGGGTTTGAAAAAACACAAACATCGGTTTATTCCTAATACATCCTACTATTGACTTTAAGTTAGTCTACCTACTAAGTTGCTAATGGTTAGTTTACATACACTGTGTACTAAACAGGCCCATGGAATAATATACCATAAGTTCATCAAGTCAAAGTCTATTTTCTGTTGTAACATTCAGTGACGTCGGGTGTTCTTAATGAATCCAATTATAGTATTACTTACAAATCACTTCTAGTTTGTTGTACTGTGAGTAATGTCCATCTTTGGATAGACTGTGGACATCAATAGCTGATGGATATGGAAATGGATTACATTCGCACGTAAGTGTTCTAGAAAAATCACCATTTTAGTGTTAATTGGCGACACTTTGAAAGCTTCCTTGGCCTTCCTCGAAGCTTCTCATGAATATGCAAGTTTCTCGTAAGTGATAAAGTTAGCACCATTATATCGGGTACTTTCAATATTATTCTTGTGTACTAAGGGCCATCTGAGCGTTGAAGCTATCTCAAAAACTTTAATCAAAGATACTATGAATTTCGTTTTATTTAAAAAGGGGTATTGGTGAGGAGCTCGTGGCTAAGTAATAACTGCCGCATTGGTCGATCCATCAGGTTAAGCTACGGTTGCCGGGGTTGGTCTGTGGATGGGTGACCATATTTACTTACCGAGACTCCTCCGTGCTTTGGAAAGCACGTTAAGCCGTTGGTCCCGGCCGTCATTCGTGGATCTTTGGCAGTCGTTATGGGTCGTCAGAATACCGAAAGTCTGACAACCAGTCTTACCAAGGGGTGTCGAATTCCCCAGTTACTGGGTTGTGGAGGTCAGATAGGCAGTCGCTTCATGCAAAATACTAGTATTCATCTGCATCCGGTTAGACTGGAAGCCGACCCTGTCGCCATAACAACGATGTTAACAGCATTGTTGTGTTTCGGCAGTTAGAAGTAAGGTAGCCAGTTCCTCTGTGGTTGAGTATTCTGGGTGAAACTTACTTCCGCCTTCAGCCTCATCATCCCATACCATTAGGTGAGATGCAGGCCAAGAGCTTCCCCGTAGTGCTTAAAAAAATAACAAATCCCCGACCTCCACACGTATCCATAGTAAAAAGCTGCTGAAAATGTTTTTTTGGTGATATAAGTTTATTGATTGTACTCGTAATTGATGAATACCTAGCTCATACAAGCATCCAGCTAACATTCTTGCGGCATTCATCAATAAGTCATTTTGGTATGCTCCTGTCTAAAATTCATTTTTCAATATATAAATATTGACAAATTAATTTTAGAGATAAAGAAAGAAAGAAAGAAAAAATATAGATAACTTTGGGAACGCCTCGAAGAGAAGGAGAGAGTCATCAGAAACCTGAAACTACAAATCCAGACACATTCACCGAAGAAAGCAGGATGAGTTTTCAGGACCAACAGAAAGTTAATATATTCAGGAAGATAAAAACATGACACTCATTATTTCCGGTCCAGTCTTGTAAAAATTAAAAAATCTAATCTAGAGCAGTAGAACCTCTTATCCATACACGAACAAACGAACGAGAGCGAATGTATTATTCAGGCGCGTTATCAAGGCTTGCGCTCGAGCTTCACAAATTGTGCGCTCGCGCAGCGCCGCTAGATAACCGCCACGTCACGAAGCTGGTGTAAGGAAGTCGGGTGATGGATGTTGAATGGTCAGGAAGAATAGGATGTGTGTTCAACATGAAGTCGCGCTTGCTGCAGAAGTGGAGTAATAAGGCGATGTGTCACTGTCTGTGAAATGTTGTGTTTTGTTTTTAGAGAATATCTTGCTGTTGAAGAAAGATAAACGTATGAAGAAATAGGTTCTGAGAAGATCACACACATCTCACAATCAGACTAAGATTAAAAACAAGATGTTGGGTAGATATACCTACCTACAAAGTTCCTACGAAAGTTCTAAGAATTTTGAACTTTTGTAGGAACCGTAGGGAGGTAGGTTTGGGCCGTAATCTACCACGCGGGCCCCGTGCGGGTTAATGGATGACACATATCTTCGAACTTTTGGTTCTAGGACATGCCGGTTTCCTCACGATGTTTTCCTTCACCGTTTTGAGAGCAGTGGTGATGAAATTTTACACAAAGTAAAGCACCTGCCTGGGCTGGAACCCACGGCCAACAACTCGTAATTCGTGATGTCATTACTACTGGGCCACCATTGCTCTATTATCTAAGACTTCTTACTTTATGTACATAAAGGTCACTTCTACAAGTGAAGGAAAACAGAGATTTATAATCACAGGAAAAATAATTGTAAATTATATTTTTTTTTACAAAAAACATTTAAACATCAACAAGTTCATGATTGAATACGAACAACGACAGTTTCGTAACATAGAAAATATAGAAATCGCGAATAGAATATATTGAAGTAAAATGATTGCAGTCGTGTACATTTATTTTGTACAGTCAACGCCAGAAAATGACATGACAATGTTTGTGACGCTCGATTTAATAAACGTGATGGTGAACCCAGTTCACCTGCCTGGGTTTTCATCACTGCGAATCATCGAACACTTATATTACTGTATTAGGTACAACAGAGGGTCAATTTTCGTGAAGGCATTTTTTCTCCAAAAAAACAGTAGGTACTTTTTTTTTTAAACACAAGTGTAAGTCCATAAAATCATAGCGGGACATTGAAAAAAAAATATGTAAGAAAAAATGAAAAAAGTAAATATAGACTTTTTTAGTTTTTAAGTTTATTTTCGATAATTTGTCATGAATATTCAGAAAAATACGGGCGGGCACATGCCCATGGGTGACATTGTATACCTAGGTAAGGTATATTTTTATTACACTAAAATAGAAATACTTAACATAGAAATTGTTTGACACCTAATTTATTATCAATACAAACAATCTATCTAAATGAATTTTTATTTTAAAATTGTTTTTGGAAAATGGTAGTTAAACTTATGTACGTATAACTTATTTCTTCTTAGTTTTTTTTTTTTGTTGTTTTTTTTTGCGCCAACTTTTATTGGTTGGTTTTTGCAGTTTGACAGAGGTAATAATGTCTAGTATTTTTTTTTAATATCTGTGCAAAACACATTTTTGTTTTTTAATTTACCAATTGAATTTTGAGATTGAACAATGATCACTTGCAGTTTATACTAACTGTACTAATCGTTACGGTCTGGTGATTAAACAAATTACTTTCATATTGGTTGACGCACTGTCTAGCAAGCTTTCGATGCAAGTTTCATCACCACAAAATAGTATAATGAAATACTTTGTTCAAGAAATTGTATGTAAAATCATTGTGTGCAATTAAAAAGGCGATGGATTTTTTAATTAAAATTCGCGTTTTCTGTTGCATTTTCAATCTCCACTCAGATTAGTTAAAAGATAAGTCTAATTATAGCCTTAATAACTACTACCTATGGTTAGATGAAATTATAGTTTAGCTGATTCGACAGAATAAGTGAATATTTGTATTTTACAAAATTACCGCCATTTGAAAATCCTAGCACTGGCAACACCACCCCTAATATTCTCAGACTATGAAACCGTACCATGGTACCTTATTAATACTAAATAGGCATAGTTTACAGATAGTAGTAAAACAATTGTATGTATCAAGCCTCAAACAGTTGTTCTATATCATCACCATTACTGGTGGGCCCAACCCTTGTCACTAAACAGAGGCTTTCTTTAGTATTCCGAACGAAAACAAGGGATTCCGACAGCCATAAACCAATGGGTACGTTACGTCTAACGGAAAAGCCACAATATAGTCAATCTAAATAAACAATCGTTAAGTTACCATGGTTACCACAGCCTACTTTCTTTCTTATCTTTCCAGCCACCTGTCGAACGGACGCGACTCGAATCGAGTGCTCGGATACGAAGATCGATATCGAAATGTTTCATAATAAAAAGAGTTTCAAAGTACATCCGAAGTATCGATTTTGCCTATCATATTCCGAATGGGTTATTCATTTCAGTGTTTTTTTTTTCAGCAACTTATTTGGCAACTGGTTGTATTTATTTTATAGAATTTCGAATACTTTTGATAGCACTTTTTGCTTCTGACAAATATTATGAATTTTCGAGTTTACGTTATTTCATTTGCTTATTCGTTAAACTTTGAACTATTCTAATAAAACACACATTATAGTAAAAATAACTCCTACTTCTACGCTTCAAAAGCTTTTACAAAAAGATTTTAGATATATTTTTTGGGTTTATTCGCAAAATAAAAAAATTAAATCCGAAACATCAATCAAACAAACGAGAGTCGAACCATCGAATTGCATCGAATTCTTTTTTCAAATATAATCATCAAACGATAATCGCGTGAAACTTCAATTGGGTGATTGATTTGTGACAAAAACTGCTTGAAGATAGCGAAATTGATCAGCAGAGATGTTTTTGTTCATTACTGAGAACGCAGTAACAGTGTTTTTGTTCACTGAGATGCGAGTCGATTCTGGTTCACTTTTTTTGAAACGTAATTACAATTACCTTTTTCCGAGAACTTCGTATAATAGTAGTATTTACATTGAAGGTAAACGGTATATTAAAATGTCATGATATATTTGCGGGAAAGTGGAGCATTTATTTATTGACACCAATATATTGAAGAAGCCTCCTAATTACAGTTTCTTTTTTGGCCAAACTAAGGCTTCTCATTCTTCCTACTTTCACGATACTTTTTTATGTTACAGCAAACAACAAACACACCTTGGTGCTGCCTAGATACTAAATTACCTTGAGGAGCGTTGCCGACCTCAGAAACAGTTGAAATACTCCATGCAACTGCAAATCAGCACCAAATTATAACCTTTAAGCCGGGATACAATGAAATACAATGCTTTTCGGTAGAGAGTTCAGGATTCAAACTCACACAAAGAGCTCCATTACTGAAATCCTGTCTCTTCTTACAAATCCCACTAGAGCAACTCGTAAAGGTATTGTAAGAAAATAACACATAAATCATCAAGAACCCAGACCTTATCAATACATCATCTAACCATTCCATACAAAAACCTACCTAAAAACTTCCTGACCAAACAATGCACTTTAATTTCGTTATTTATATTAAACACAGCAGGCAGGAGGCCTTTGTATCGCCTAGCACAAATCATAATAAGCCCCTGTAATCAGATACTGGAACACTTTTAATTTTGTACTGACCTTCGTCTGTCGGCCATTCACGAGTGAAAACGAGAGGCAGATTAACAATCGCGATCGTGCTGTACCTACCGCTGATTGAAGAGTTTTATTGTTGTACTGCCGGGGACAGAGCGGTTTGGTTGGAGGGTATTTAGAGGTATGAGGAATAGGGTGTAAAGTTCACTCATCCTCTATAGAAAATGGAGGATCCTCGGACCAGACGGGTGTCGTGTCTGGTGGACAACTGCCCGGTACGGCTGATGTCGGGAGGTCATATACTTATCGCGCGATAAACGCTGCTTGTGCGATGCAGGATTTATGTGACGTCAGGTCTTTGATGCTTAGTTCGCATGTGGCGTTGTAGATGCCGCCACAGGTATAATTTGTATTTTCGCTTTCTGTGGGTCCAGTGGGCTCACACACCGGTTGATGTGGTGATGTTGGGAAGGTTAGGAGCTAACTGCACACGTTTCTGTCGATGTTTCTGCTTTCAAGTTGTTTTCACTTTCAGAATTCTCCTTAACAAGATTTAGCAGTCATCTGTGTAGTGGTGAAATTGTTTTTTGGTGTTAAATAATTATAATTATGTTTCCTTCTTATCCAAGACATATTTAAGAAGATTACTTATTTGTCAAAATTAAAATACTGTGATTTTTTGTATCAATTTTTTTTACCTTACACTTGATTCAGTAAACCTTCAATACTTTCACATCAAAGTTTAGTAAATTTGAACACATTACCTACTTTTTGTTATAAGTAATTGAACAAAATCATTGTGTCTGTAAGAATTTCTACCGCGACAGTACCAATGCGCCCAATAGACGGGCGTCGCCGCGAAGCCTTCGACTGGCCGGCACGTGCGCAAGCGACGCAAAAATGACGTTATCCATTCCTCAAACGTGTTTGATTAAGATATAAATCAAATAAAATGTTGCATCAAGGAAGCATTTTATGTAATAAGTTAGTTAATGAGCATTGTAGGTAAACTGAAGAAATGATTTACGGCCGAACCCAATAACCTATTTTCAGTCGAAGTCAAATAATTTATTTCAATTAGGCACATAAAAAGCACATTGGTAAAAATTTACAAAAAATAAATAAAAAGGATTCTAGTCGCCCCTTCCAAAAGGTAGTTTTCGTATGGAGAAGAATGGGCAAGAAACTCCACCGTTACTCGTTTAAAATGTTTTGTATACATTAGTTATATAATTATATGTGAAGACGGTGCACCTAGAATAAAATGACTAAGGTAAAAAAAAATGACAGATAAACTAATTATGAGTGATAGATACCTTAATGGTGCTCACATATTTATAAACATTGTTGGAATAGTTAGGAATATCGTATACTTCTATACGATAGTCCTACAATTTTATCAAGTAATATTAATAAGTTAGTGTGTGAGTTAAAGTAATCACAGAATGTAAAATCATGTCATAAAAATAATAAATTATACAATTAAATTAGCAACCAGTTTGATTTTGTTTAGTAGTCAGTAAAAAACAGATCGCCATTGATTTTAGACAGTATAATTCTATCTGTAATTGAATGTCATTCCGTAAGATTCCTTATTCTCTGTCAGATTATTGGGACGTTAAAACGTTTCTATCTCCATTATGCCAAAACTGGTGATAGATAGGTTATTGGGTTAGGCCGTTAGAATCCTACTAATATTATAAATGTGAAAGTTTGTATGTTTGTTACTCAATCACGCAGAAACGGCTGAACGGATTTGGATGAATTGGAATTTGGCACACAAATAATTTATAACCTACTGCTGAGCATAAGGTCCTGGGTGCAATTCCAGGGACGAGCAAAGTGTTATTGGGTTTTTCCACCTGGAAGTAGCAGCCCGGAGTCTGGATCTGTGCCCGGTTGATGTTAATAGGCGCGCCCCCTGTAACAATCAGTCTGCCTAGCCTTTTCCCAACTATGTTGGGGTCGGCTTATACTCTAACCGGATGCAGCTGAATACCAGTATTTTACATGGAGCGACTGCTCAGATAGATCTCCACAACCCAGTTACTGGGTAATACGATACCCCTTGGTAAGACTGGTTGTCAGACTTTCGAACTTCTGACGACCCGTAACGACTGTCAAAGATCCACGAATGACAGTCGGGTCCAACGGCTTAATGTGCTTTCCGAGGTACGGAGGAGTCCACGGGATAACCCCGGCAAGCTTAGCTTAACCTGATGGATCGACCCGTGCGGCTGGTATTACTTAGCCACGAGCTCCTCGCCCCCTGGAACAAGGGACTTAAATATAACTGGTGAAACGTGGGTAAACTATACAATGTCGCCCATGGGCATGTGACCGCCCGTATTTTTCTAAATATTCATGAAAAATTATCGAAAATTAACTTTAAAAGGGCCCCCCCTTTTAAAGTTAATTTTCGATAATTTTTCTTGTCTATCTTTAATATTTTTCATGTTATTCAATTTTTTATGTTTTTAGTAGCGTTTGCCATATCTTCTATGTTATTGGCTCGATTTGTATTCTGTTTATTATTTCTAATAGCTTACGAGTTATTTTATCGGATTAACTAAAAATTTTTAGTAAAATTTGTCGACTATGAAAAAAAAACGTAGGTGAAGATTTTTTTTTCCAAAAAAACAGTATTTATTTTAAAAAACATAACTGAAATTATGTTAATTATACATAAAATTATAGCGGGATACTGAAAAAAAAAAATAAGAAAAAAAAAATAAGAAAAAAAAAAAAAAAAAACAATTAAAGATAGACAGACCCCCCTTTATAAGTTTATTATCGATAATTTGTCATGAATATTCAGAAAAATACGGGCGGTCACATGCCCATGGGCGACATTGTATAGGCACACCTCTGTTTGACCCTTCGGATAACACAGGCGTGATGTTTTAAATAAGAGCATTTCATGAATCTGCGTAAAAGTAATATTTTGCTATATTTTTCAGCAAGTTTATAAGATCTCACGATTTCCTACAGCTGAGAGACTAAAATTCTTACAAAAACATTGTTACTATATGAGTGGACCTAAACACTGCATTCATATTTCTTCATAAATTAAGTAATCACGAAAAAAGCTCAGTCGAGTCGTGAATGTGTCATAAAAGAACATGCTTGGCATTCTTTAGATTTTAAGATTATACAGATGATAATCTATGTGTGCTCCTGTTGTTACAACCTCATTAAGTAGGTAAGAAGGTATGTAGTAACTACAGTTTTTTTATTTTTTTATCTTTAATTGCTAAGGAGGAGGAGCTCGTGGCTAAGTAATAACAGCCGCACGGGTCGATCCATCAGGTTAAACTACGCTTGCCGGGGCTGGTCTATGGATGGATGACCATCTTTACATACCAAGACTCCTCCGTGTCTCGGAAAGCACGATAAGCCGTTGGTCCCGGCTTTCATTGTGAAGTGAAGTCGTCAGAAGCCCGAAAGTCTGACAACCAGTCTTACCAAGGGGTATCGTATTACCCAGTTACTGGGTTGTGGAGGTCAGATAGGCAGTCGCTCCATGTTAAATACTGGTATTCAGCTGCATCCGGTTAAACTGGAAGCCGACGTCGATATAGTTGGGAAAAGGCTTGGCGGATTGATTTTGAATTTCTAAGGAAAATAACACTGAGATGCTACATCTTGGTTTTTACGTACATTATAACTGCTAATTAAATAAGAAAATATTCTTTTGGTCCTTTTTCTCATCATTTGCACTTAAATACGTCATCAGAAATTCTTATAAAATATTAAAGCGTACAGTACCTTTTTCCTAGAAACTGATGATTCACAGCGTGACGTGAGGACAGACTGACCTCTGTCAACGTTGACATTGCAATATATGACTAATTAAAATGCATGGATAAAATTAACTTACAATTTTTTGTAATTTTATTATTTTGATTGCAATTTTTATTATTTTGATTGCAATTTTTATTATTTTTCAAATTTTGACATTTTTTAACATTTTATAATTTGACATTTTATTTTTTATACAATTCAGATTTTTTTTAAATAATTTCTGGACAATGTTATTTTTTTTTTTTTTTATGACTTGTTTTATCTAAATATTCAAATTCTATAATCACAATTTTATTAAAAAAAATTATCATATGTTATATAACAAGTAAGATATATATGTTTATAATTTAAATGTATGATTGTAAATCTATGGACCAGGATAAAGTCTGAAAAAAAAATTTGGTTCCGGAAAAATGTATTACACTCACCTGTAGTACAACACTGTAATTCCTATAGTCGTTAAGGAATCAGGGATGTAATGTAGATACCGAATCTACTTATTCACACCAATCCCCAAATAGGATGATAAGTTTACGGGAGACAAAAGCCACGCATTGATAATGGAGTTCCCGTCGTCTTCTTTTCGAGTCAATGGTAAATGTAAACATATATTATTATGTTCGATGAGTTGGACCCAGTAGGTGGCCACGCTAATCACGGCATCAGTAGCATTTTCCGCTGAGGGCCTCAGAAGTGTAGGTGTAAGAATACTTTGGCGAGTCCGTTAAAAAAAACAGAAAAAAAAAACAAATATACTTACTAACGGCATACCAAACCCCGATTAGGGGGCCTACCATCACCTCTAAAGCAGTATTATTTTAATCTTACTTCAGTGGGGGAAAGAGTGGGAACTATACGTCATGTAGGGCTTCATCTCTTTCCCACACCAAAGTAATATTATAATAATCCTGCTTTAGAGGTGGTGGTAGGCCTCCTGGACCTCCTCGGACCTAGCCGGCACTTAGCTCTTGTAAAGTAAGCTGAAAGAGGTGTACCTGCTTGTCAAATGCGTGACGTCATTCGGGACAGGTTTATTCAAACTACTTTCCTCAACCGGCCAGTCCAGACGGTACCCTGCATTCTGTTGCATGATATTTTGATATTTTATGTCTGGTCTTTAGAAGACAACTTGACCACAGGGTTTAATTTCGCCATTTTTCCCAGGGGTCGTCAAATATGAAACTTGGACTCCATCGAGCTTATTTTACTTATTAAAACATGACTTTTATTAGTCATGTTTTAATAAGTATCCGATATCTTATATACAGAATAATTAGGTCATTTCATTTCAATTAATAAATCTACCTAGGTTTTTCCCAACTACGCTGGGGTCGGTTTCCAGTCTAACGACTCAGTCACTGATGTGCTGGATATCCGTATCAGCGGATATCCGAGAAAGAAAAACAAGATCTGCATCCGTATCTCTATCCGTTACTTTTTGGCGGAACGTGAACGGATCTTTAATATTAAAAAACTTCATTACGTACCGAAATTTTAAAGATAGGTAGCAATTGTTAACTTCAATCCAAAATAGATTTATTTCTTAAAAATTTAATCACATTTATTATAATTAAAGTATAGTACCAGTAAAATATGTAAGTTATAAGGTAGTAACTATCTTTGTAGTGAGATCAAACTTATTCTAATCTATGTGCTATGCTAATTTTAATCATTATCAACGTACTGCTAAGTGTTAACATCAATTTAAAACAATGTTATTAAAAAAATTATACGTCGTAATTAAAATTGAGTAATGGTAACTTGTATTTCAAAAAGAGTAACTCGGCAGCTTTGTCACCCAAAAGTTTGTTACGATGAGGATCATTAATTATTCCTGCTGAAGCTAAAGCAAGTTGAGATCCGTATTCGTATCCGTATTCGCGAATCTAGACCCTTATGATCCGTATCCGTATCCCCGGATCACATTTTTTTACGATCCGGCACATCACTGGACGCAGTTGAATAACGGTATTTTACATAAAGCGACTGCCTATCTGACCGCCAAACCCCAGTTACTGGGTAAGACTGGTTGTCAGACTTACGGGCTTCTGACAAAGATCCACGAATGACAGCCGGGACCAACGGCTTAACATTCTTTCCGAGGCACGGAGGGGTCTTGGTTTGTAAAGCTTGTTTGGCTTACCCATCCACGGACCAATTGCGGCAAGCTTAGCTTAACCTGATCGATCGCTTGCTGCTGATATTACTTAGCCACAAGCCATTCATTAATTACAAAGTTGGCAATTAAATTAACCAAAAGTAACTATCACATCCTACCCAGCGGTAACGGCCGCAACTCGATTTGTATGTCGTGGGTTCGAACCCAGAAAGACACTTTCCTTTGTGTTCATTATTTCATCACCACTGCTATCAAAACGGTGAAGGAAAACATCGTGTGGAAACCGGCATGGCCTAGAACCGAAAATTCGAAGTCATGTGACATCTACCAACCGACACTGGGCCCGCGTGGTGGATTACAGCCCACTCCCTCTCACCCTCTCACGTGGGAACATTATAAACAGGCTGATGTTAACTATCACATTCTACTGCTTTAATGGTTTCTTTCTTCCGCATCCGTCATTAAAACACGGAAAGAGTGACAGCATGAAAGCTCGGAATTTATGTTAATTTACTGTTAATACCCAAAAAAGCCGTGAAAAATTTGTCGACAATGATTCCGCTTTTAAACATAATGTAATTATTTTTAGCGAGGTTGATTTAAATTGAGAGCAATCCGGTTCAAATGTTACTGGGCGCGACAAAACTCATAATAAAAATATGACCTCTCTGTTTTGCTGTAAGTAAGCGACTGAAAATCTTTATGGATACATAACATAACTACATAACATCACACCACTAATCCCCGAAGGCGTCGACAGAGGTGTAACTATAGTACACCCACATTTGCCAGTTATGTTTACGTCCCATGTAATACAGGGCGAGCATATTGCCATCAACTGGGCACAAATCCAGAGTCCGGGCTGCTACTGAGCAATTCCAGATGGAAAAAACCAATCCCAATCTTTATTGATATTAATACTTATTCGTATTTTACTCAAGATAGGACAAGACAAGACTAAAGTCAAATAATCCTTATTTATATTCCACAAACAACTGGACAAGATAAACAGACAATTTGCATAGGTAATCAAATAATTATAATATAATTGCGGCCGAACTAAGCCGCACCTGACCAGTGCAAAGATAATCTCGACTAAATGCACTGTTAAAATGTCGTTTTAAATGATTGAATCCGGCTCTTTGTTTCTCTGCAATAACAAGTTTTGTGATTTTCTAAAGATAAGTACTATTATTGTGTAATATTGACAAGTACACTTAGTTATATCGAATCAAAGTCACAATAGCTAAACGACATACGATTTTTAGTGGCCTTGTCTCGAATGTTTTTTTTTTTGGACTTATTTTGATTCTCACGAAATATCTCGCCAGAAACGGCCCATCGTCTATGTGCCAATATTTCTGGAGTTGTCGATTCACCCACAAATAAACATCGTGCTAATCGCCGAATTTATATTATTTAAAAACGTCGATTCACCCGTTCCAGGCAACATAATCCATGCGAATCAACCAATAAGACTTTTTTTGGTGCTGTCAAATTCGAGTCGAGTCACGTTCTTTTATTATTGTGTACTTTTTGAAATGATGAAAACTCTTCCAATCGAGCTTAACGAATACTTTGACAGATTTTATACCTACTTAGTGTAATTGTCCCAAGCATATCAGCTTATCTTGATAAGCTTGTGCAAATGTGCACAGTGGCCCTTCAACTGTTTGACAGTTAAGTAGGAGTTGTACTCACGAACTCTCGATCACCTGTCAGTGCTTTACTCCAGTGGGCTGATGTCCTTTCAAAATTATGATTGATTGTAAAATATTGGAAGTTTAAATCTAAGTCTATTTATTTTAATATTATTCAGTGAGAACAATTACTAACCTGTATATCAATAAAAAAAATATCTGAAGTAACAGAAATACAACCCACAAAACCGTCATAGCATTTACAAATCTCTTACTAAAAGGTTTGAAGGCATGTTAGTCTCAGCTAATCCTACTGAGAGAGAGCCTTTTTCCTACCAGGAAAAACCCTCTTAATCAAAGAAGGAACAAACTCCGGTCAATGGTTTCCATCACCGTAGATATGTAGGTAGATGGTCAATATTTGTTAGTTCCAATCTTAAAACAACAATAGTTTATGTTTCCATTCAACAAACCACTATTTTGCCTCACTATATGACATTCGTGATCTATATACCTCAACGCGGAAAGCCAGTGAATCAGACAGCCCTCGGAGGCGCGGGCGCAGGAGCGAGGTCGCACCGCCGCCGACCGGAGCTCGTGATACCGACTCCATCATGCCTGCAACGCCACGCCTCTGTGTAATTGTTATTTTAATCTATGCACCCTATAGATTCACGATCAGTTTCATTTAAACTGGGGTTTTGTTTAATTTATAACAATAGATTATTATCACTAGATTTGCACATACAGAAATACACAATGTCGAAAGTTTTGTATCTTTACTAGCAGACTGATAATCCATTTGTAAAGTGGAAATCGCAACTAAAATCAACAATATATAAAGACGTGTATCTGTGATTAGCGAGTGTAGGTAAATTTTCCAACAATCATCTAGAAAAAGCGGCAAAAATAAGTATGATGAAATACTGACATTATAGAAATTCCCCGGACGAGCTATTTCAATGATTCAAGCTCTAAGTATTACAACAAAACGAATAAATATTGCATGATAAAGTTGAATTTAATATTAAAAACATACATTCGTTCATAAATAAACTGACGCCTTTCCCCCATGGTGTTAAAAACTACAGAAAAACAACCTGCTACGAGCCTTACATACTCCTTAACAACAAAAACATTACGGTTTTGTTTATATCATTACGATTTTAAATCAACGCAGAAATCGCTTTTCTCGTTTCTTTGAAATCTTCACCTGGATTATCACATATTATTTTAATAATACACTTATTCGCAGTAAGCAACATAATCAAATTTGTTTCTTATCAAACTTCAATCTCAGTGATCGAATCAAATAAACAAGTGCGAGTCGCACTCGCTATGAAGAGTCCCGTAGCAGCAAGTTACATAATATAAATATGTTTATGAAATTATATATTTTTTTTCATTTTATATTTGAGTTGATTGAATGAAAAGTAAATTGCGGATGAAGTATTAAAAAAAACTACTTACTAGATCTCGTTCAAACCAATTTTCGGTGGAAGTTTACATGGTAATGTACATCATATATTTTTTTTAGTTTTATCATTCTCTTATTTTAGAAGTAACAGGGGGGGGGGGGGGGGGGGACACACACATTTTACCACTTTGGAAGTGTCTCTCGCGCAAACTATTCGGTTTAGAAAAATATGATATTAGAAACCTCACTATCATTTTTGAAGACCTATCCATATATACCCCACATGGGTATGGGTTTGATGAAAAAAAATATATTTGAGTTTCAGTTCTAAGTACGGGAACCCCCAAAATTTATTGTTTTTATTTCTATTTTTGTATGAAAATCTTAATGCGGTTCACAGAATACATCTACTTACCAAGTTTCAATAGTATAGTTCTTATAGATTCGGAAAAAAGTGGCTGTGACATACAGACGGACAGACAGACAGACATGACGAATCCATAAGGGTTCCGTTTTTTGCCACTTGGCTACGGAACCCTAAAAAGAATCGGTCAGTATGGCCTGCACGTAATACGCACGACAAATGGGCGCGGTCTCTTTTCTTGCATCTATTTCAGTTGTAATTTATTCTAAATTTTATTACGCATGATACATATTTATTACCACTTTTATTTACATATAATTACCGCCACTTAGGCCTTAGCTTTGCCAATAAAATGAGCCTATGTAGCTTTTATGTTATGATCTTATATCGAGTAATTGAATAGTAAAAATAATTATGTTCATAAACCTAGCTTTTGTTAACCTTACTCCATTGCAATTAAATTGTGCATTCAAGAGTGATTTTGCAAATCAATATAAATTCCTTCCTTCAGAGTTATTCCTTCCTTCTGGTATCGTTTGTCTATTATATACCCACCTAGGTATCATCTACCTAAGAAACCACAAAAAAAAAAAAATTGGCAAAAGTAAAGTAAACACAATCAAAGCAAACCCATCATCGAAATGAAGAGCGAACTCAAGACACAATAAGAAAAAAGTAATGAGAAATCTGATTACCAACACAATAAAATCCTAATAGTTTCAACTACAATGCATACGATCACTTTCATCTTCATTTCGGTTCAGAAAAAAACAACAAAAAATAAAAGAAGAACGCAGTACGGACAGCGAAAGCAATCGAGATAACCGCAAAAGATTTGTAATTAGATCTTTGACACAAAAAAAGGCCTAGAGTTTAGTGCTGTCCGTCAAATCGTTTAGATAAGCTATTATGATCGAGATAGTTGCATGATTTTGGCATTTGAAGCTTCACTGTTTCTTGGTACTTTCGTATGGCGGACAATGCAGCATCAAATTTAGCCACTAACATATTCCACGCTAAATAAGCTCTTCCAGACATTATTTTGACTTTAAAATAGACTTAAAAACGTATTTAATTTTAATGCAAACATATGTTTCACACTCAAAATACTAGTCAGCTACATATTTACTATTTCAAGAGTATTTTTTGATAGCGTCTGTAGAATCGGTGACTCATGGTGCCGTTTTGTACAGTGGCAGCTGAACGTTAGTGACTATCGAATAGATTACGTTAAGTTTCATACTTATCGAAATCTATAGTGCTCATGATACGAATTTTAATTCTTTCTGTGACCACTAGGGGCGCTGTACAATATTTCATATAATATATCAATTACGGAGATCCTAGCGAGTATTGGCTGTGTAAACTCATAGTAGAGATATGCTTTCATAGTATGATTCGTTGTCACAATAGATTACTTACATTGATCCTTACAAAACAAAATCTTCGACTTATTGCGGTCACCAATATACTGTTTCCAGGTGCAGTGAATCTAGCAACATCACCTCTTATTGTTCTATAGGTGCGGAGTGGTCATTAGGAGGTCTGTCTTTGCCAGAACTGGCTGCAGAGAAATGCGGGATTTTCGTCACCGATGTAAAAACCCACTTCGATTTAAAAGACATGCAAAAAAGCGCTCAAAATGAGACCAGAGAGTCTATTAGCCCCAGTTTAGTATCTTATCGCAAAAGATTAAAAGCGTTTGTCTAGATACACATACAATTGACTAAAAACACCGCAACGTCAAAAACAATTACCGCCATACAACGCTTGGTCGAGTCATTGACAGTTAAGAGCTTACAATTTCCCTCAACATCCATTGCGGCGTCCGCCCTATCGCACTTAACCTAATAACGGCTGCAATCTCGGCCGGTATTGCTGTCGAAATTGCGGGGTCATCTATCCGGGCACTAATTGAGACAGTTTAGCTTAAGACACTGCCCGGTCGACAGACGTCCGTAAATTGGCCGTTTAAGGTGAAAGTCAGGACCATCAGGGCCCTATGTGGAAATGTTAAAGTTCATTGTAGCTCCTGATATTACAGGCATGTTATGGTGTTGCTTCGCTCCGGGGCGCTGTCCGTGGTTCTAGCCGCATTTACGCTAAGGTCGAATGCACTGCCACTGTTATTATTTTATAATACGAAATTGAAGGTAGTCGGTGCAGTTTAATACGGCTTAGCTAGCAATTTAAACCTATTGCATACCACTTACCTAATTATGTAATTTTTGCTCTTAAAAACAATAGCCGATAAAAAGTTTGGTACTTACCTAATTGTATACTTACTTAATGATTGTGTTTCAATATAATCGAAAAGAAGAACTACTCCTAACTCTTCAGAATAAATTGCGCGTGTTAGTCTAGATACAGAGGCTACTAAATACCCAGGCTTCTCATAAGAAGATGAAACTAACGTGCTTGCTTCCTGTATGTTGGCAATGTTCTTGGAATGTTTTCAAGCTTTCACTGAAACAGACGTATAGCTGTACAAGAACCTTTTGGCGCATGGCCAAAATCGGTACTAACGCCGCCATCTTGTTTTTTCAATACATTTGACAAAACAATTTCACACATTTTTACCAACAGCGCCCTCATATCAACGTCATTCGAGCGCCATAAATGCTTGTAGCACTCTAACTTCTTCATACACTCCCAATGTTGTCAAGATCATACAAACCAAAGGCTCTAATGCCATCCGCCTTAACCAGAATCCGCCGATACCTCGAACTGTTCGAAATGGTGTACTGTCCATGCAATCTGATTTACGCGCGCGGCTCTGGTCCTGAAGCCAGCGTCTACTATAAAGTATACGTTTACCTTTTTAGGAATGCTAATTCCTGTATAGATTATTCATTGCTCTTGTCTACATAAATTTGTTGGCGGTACACTAAAATTGTATGGTAGGCGGCGTCGGTGACAATATTTAAGGAATTTAATAATGCAGAGCTGCTTTGGGTTTACGATATGACTTAATAGGGGTTGTAGCTAGAAGAAATCCGTGCAGAATGATCAATCTAATCGTTAGTAGTAGTAACTGATGTTACGTCGGATGCAGACACGCGGAATACATATATTTTACTTTTTATTGTATTTCACACACATATTTATTTTTATTTTTTATTATATTTATTTAATTCTGTATGTATCTATGCGTGACATCACTGCGGGCCCTATCGGAATACCAGCGCAGCGACATTTTTATTTTTTTTAAATGTTGCGGCATCATGCAGAGATAGGAACCTTTTGGGCTTGTACAGGACTTTCTTCTTTAATTTTTAATGTTTCTTTATTTTTTATTGTTTTTTATTTATGTTTAGCGTGTTTTTAGTTTAATGTGTGATTTCCTGTGCGAGTCTCAATAAATACTTTTTCTTTTTTTCTTTCTTCCTTTCTTTCATCCGGGTACAATGGTATAGGTGGTAGGTGTCGGTGCACTTTAGATATTTCACCTTTGTCTCTGGGGAAACAATGCCAGAGGCATCGCAAATGCATTCCTCTGCCCACTTGTTTGTTTTCTTAATATATATGTACCAACACCATCATTTACATCATTTTCCTGCGCTTATCACAATTTATGTGTTGTCAGCGCAACATTCTTTTTCTTCCATACTTCTCTATTATTCATCATTTCGGTTTTTCTAGGCATATCATCTTTCACACAGTCCATCCATCGATTCTTTGGTAAAAAAAAATACCAACACCAACCGAAAGAAAATATGCTGGATGCTAGGATGAGGCAAAACAGCTTCTATGATTGGCAACAACAAGCAAATCCAGAAAGAGAAAGAAAAAGTATTTATTGAGACTCGCACAGGAAATCATAAATTATACTAAAAACACACTTAACATAAATAAAAAGTAAAAAACAATAAAAAAACAAAGTAAAATAAAAAAATAATGCAGTCCTGTACGAGGCCAAAAGGCTCCTATCTCAGCATAATGCTGCGTCATTTAAAAAATAAATGTCGCAGCGCTGGTATTCTGATAGGGCCCGCGAAAGAGATGACACTGTCTTAAAAATACTGGTCCCTTAGGTTTCTTTTTTTGCTAATTCTAGCAAAAAAAGAAAGAAGCGGAGAGTACTGAGGTCTCCGGAATCCCGTGAAACAATTCAAACTAAATAAAAATATTTTACAAAACAAAAAAACTACAAAGTGAAAAATTATTTTAATTTCGGAAATCGGTGTCTTTGGTTTTGAATTTTCGTTTTTTGCCACCGACGTGTTTTTTTTTTGGAAGTCGGTTGTTTTTTTTTTTGTATAATGTTTTTAATTTTCACTTTTTAGTTGTGGTACCCCACACAAATTCAAATACCACTATCTGCTACGGAATAACAGTGACAGGAAGTTATCATCATATCATCCACAATACTAAGTGGGAAAAATACGTATTATTGAAGCTTACTCAAAAATTATCCAACCAAAGTTAATAAAATTTATATGGGACCAATAAAATTTATTTGGGAGCATACCCTTTCATACAAAAAAATAATTTTCAAAATCGGTCCGCAATTGACGGAGAAATCGGTGGACATAAAAAAAAAAACATACATACGCGACGAACATATAACCTCCTCCTTTTTGGAAGTCGGTTAAAAAATTATAATTATGGTAATGCTTTTGCTCCCAATAATTCACAATCAAGATACAACAACCAATTTCATACCAAACACCAGTAGGTACCAATTATATTGAAATATACATTTATCAATCCATTAGTATAAACATTAATAATGATAAAATAAAAGCACCTGTAAACCTATCATTTATCTGCAATGCTAATAGCGAAGACCTTTGCTGAAACACCAAGGCTTTAATTAACTATATTGTTCTGTTACACATTAAATATTTAATATTTAAAGTGTTGCTATTTGTTTTGTTGTTTTTTTAATTGATTTAATGATAGTATTTGCTACTAGGTTAGGTCTTAAGTTTCAAATGTAATCTGAGTAAATTGATCTTTTGACAGCTGCAACCGAGTAATCGTTTTCAGAGTTAGTTGCTATGCAAAATACAGGCTGACTGGTCCAACGAGGGACATAATTAGGAGGAGTATTCGGTATTCGAGCCTTATTTTAAATAATTATAAAATTATTATAACTTTATATTTCTCATTATTATTTGTATGAAACGGTACCAGGATATCTTTATACATAAACCACTAACATGTATCATGCACAAACACCCAGACTTGTATAATTTTAATACAGAGTTTTTCAGCTAGAATGACTTTAGATGCGTATATGGATAAATGATAAAAAGTATTGGTGAATAGTTCCGACAACTTAGACAGACTATAATAATACCAATTAATCGAAACGAAACTATTACAGAACCTTATCAATAAAAAATATTAAAAAAAAATCTGATTCTAGATCTCATTGTTTTTTTTGGTATAGGCACTGTCTAATAAGTAATGTTAGTATTTTTTGTCAAAGAGTTAACTACAAAATAAATCTTAAATTTTTTAGTTCCCATTTTTCGTTTGGGCATATTATGTTTTCATGTATGACATTGGTTAATCCGAATTTGGTAGGTAAAGCTAGATTTACACGGTGCGATTAAATTACTTATGTCATACCAAAACTTGAAGCAACAATAAAAGTTACGCCGTCTAAAACACACTTTAGACAATACAAGTCATTTGTTGCTTCAATTTTATGGGATGCCACAGGCAAGAACCTCATCGTGTAAGAGCGTTTATCCTAAAAGTTGACAACGTCGCAAATAGCTGTCAAAAATGTACCTGTTTTCATTAATTTGGCAATATTACTGTTTGAAATAAGAAATGTGGCTAACTAACGAACTAGCTAGTTAGCCACAATTCTTATTTCCATACAGTAATATTGTCAAATTAATCAAAACAGTGTAATACTAGACTATTTATTTGCGACGTTGCCGACTTTCAGAATGCACGCTCTTAAATAAAAAATCGCGGATTTCAATCCACCGCTTGCCGTTGTCATACGGTCTCTATTTGCGATACTTCTTTATACTTCCACACTATTCCGCTACCGCAATGATCGTGTGCAAAAGCGTGGTGAGTGCAAAACTTGACCACATTTTTCTAGTAATACTTAAAAAATAAAAAAACAATATTAAAGGTGTGCTAAGTCTAATTACTTCGTCTCAGTTATGGCGCTTAGCAATTAAAGGCACTCGTATACATATAAACGAGCATAAAATTACTGGACCCCACGCTGGGGTCGATTAAAATACATGTTTTTTATTGTCTTTAAACTAACCAGATGTTATGTTTAACCGCAGTTAACGTGGTGTTTATTTAAATTAATTTCATAGGGCGTTTATTGAAGAGAGATTAATTACGGAAATGTTACACGGGGATATTAACCGCTTAGGCAGATGAATAAGCAGTACGGAATTTATTGGCGATTTATTATTGTTCTATAGTTTAGCAAGATTTAGATATGGTCAGCGAAGGGTCACACAATTTTGATAGACATAATTTTAATACTAGAAATAAAGATAAAATAGATCAACCATTTTTCAGCACACGAAAACTACCTTTTGGAAGGGGCGACTAGAATCAATTCTATTTTTTGTAAAATTGGCGTTCATAAGTGCCTTTTATGTGCCTAATTGAAATAAATTGTTTGACTTTGACTTTGACTTTGGTCCATTTCTCCAACATAATTACCCATGCATTGAAACGTGGAGTTAGAGCGTCTCCATTTAGCTATTGCAGGCAGATTGTATGATTCGTCATTTTATAAACGGCGCCGTCCGTTTACAAACGCTGGCGGTTTTGTAAAGTGCCAAAATGCAAAATGCCTAGTCACTTAATAATATGCCATAATATTTGATGGACAATTTAAACGCCGTTTACAAAATGCCGCGGCAAATTGAAGTATTTAGTCAACCGGCACGTAAAAAATCTAAGGTGTTCATAGAATCTGGTCCTCCAGAGTCTTTCGAGACTGCTGCGGAACATTATTGGTACAAAATTGTCGAAAAAAATTGCCGTTTTGCAGTTTGTATAATGACGAATCATACAATCTGCCTGCGACATAGCTACCGCATATGCAGAGGGACAAAGCAGTAAGTATATATCTACATTTGATATCCATCGCCCTGTAGTTCATAGTTTAATGTAGGTAATGGCTACAGTTTTCTGAAGCACATATTTTTATCTATAGGACTAGCAGGCATTGCCAATTCTGTCTACAGCTCAGTAGCAATACAATCCAATTCCCTTAGGTCGGCGGATAATTTAATTATTGTATTTGACCACAGCATACTTAACCCTTTGGATTGGAATAGGTCTCAAATGTCCTATCATTATAATCAAAATTCCTTACAAATTCCACCTACCGCATAGTTAGTAGAACAAAGCAGTAAGTGCGGTATTCATCGCGAGTGTCCTTTAGCTAATAGTTTAATTGCGTTGTTCGGTTCGGGGCAGCGATAGAGATCAGCGCTGCAGCGATGCGGAGGTCACCTGCACGCTCCGTGCTTTACCGAACTATTCATCAGGCTTGCATAACTTGGGGAGTATTCATAGTTGAAACTCAGCACATGAACATCACGCCTTGTTGACCTGAAGGGTTGGGCAAAGGTGTACCTATAATAGTACAACTAAATTTAAAATAGGGGTGAGCTTATTGCCATCAACCGGGCAGAGATCCAGACTCCGGGCTGCTACTGAGAAATTCCAGATAGAAAAACCCAATAACACTGCCCGACCTGGGAATGTAGACCTGTAGTGATTGGGACCACTAGACCGAGCAGTCAAAAGTAGTAGTTAAAACTTATAGATTCAAAAATCTCACTTGATGTTAAGAGATGGTCTCTTTCATTCGATTTTGCTTTATTGGTATACAAGTTGCTTGTCTTTCTCATCTATTATAAATGCAATCACTGCGTCATTTATTTAGTGAGGAATTGAAATCAAGACGTTGCTATGACTGATCACATAATCACATGCACCGAGTCACTTGCGTCCCTCACATTGACATGACTGACAGATGACTTAACTAAGACGTGGCTAAAGTGTGGATGTACCTTTAATTATGATGACACAGTCTAAGGGCGAATTTCAGCAATGAAACTGATCGCGATCAGCACATCTAAACTACGTTATTGAACTGTCAGTGTAAGATTTGACACTGACAGCTCTTGAAAGCGGTTTTGATGTGCTGATCTCGATCAGTTTCATTGTTGAAATTCGCCCTAAATAATTTATAAGTGCCTCTTTTATAAATTATCAAACCGAACAAGACAATCACAACATCACAACATCTGCAACGCCAACTTAAGTTCCAATAAAAAAGCAAGAAATAAACTATGAATATGGCATACAGATATCGTCAGCAAAGTCCGATGAGTTAATAATATTATACAGAATTATCTCAAAACGAGGATCATAAATAACGTTCTACATAGTTAATTTTTGTGTGATGCCTCTGAGGTTGAGGTCAGATCTAAATGATTGTTCCTGACCAAATAATTGATTGGTTAAGTCTAAGGCTTTGTTTACTATTTAATAAGTGGTCTGACCTGCCGTCAGATGTTTTAGCCGATCGTAATCTTCATTTACAAAAAAGATCAGTTAAAACAAAATGTAGGTGATGTAATTTCTCATGTAGAATTGGAGGCTCGGGATCTAGCTGAAAACTTAACCAGCCGCGTGTAAGGGAAGCCAAGTAAGATTGTAGGTTTCTAAGGAACACGGGGTAGGCGAAATGTGCGCGTAAACCTCTGCCCAACCCCCCCCGGAACCAAGGCGTGATGTTATGTTATATTAGGATAGGTACGCACGAGATATCACCAAATTAAGAGGGCATTTCCAAAAAGTTGGCAACGTCGCAAATAGCTGTCAAATATTTACCTGTTTCGATTAATTTGGCAATAATACTGTATGGAAATATGAAATGTGGCTAACTAGTGTACAAAAATATTGATTATGGAATGCAATAATTAATATCGTAACACCGAATATTTAGTTGTAGTTGTAAAAAAGTATTTGGAAACTGTCCAAATGCCTTTTTTACACCTAAAATGGTTACGACATAAAATTTAGTGTTATAATTGCTTTCATTATTAATATTCTAGTTAGCTAGTTAGCCACATTTCATATTTCCATACAGTAATATTGCCAAATTAATCATAACAGGTAATTTTGTGACAGCTATTTGCGACGTTGCCAACTTTTAGAATAAATACTCTTAATATTAGTGAATCTTCTATTATGCGGGTATACGTTACAATAGGTATTCGTAAGTACAAACCACAGAACAGATAAGTTATAATTGCACACTTTTAGGTATCTTTATTCGCACCCACTCTAGTTTTTCATCTCCTACTTTTGGCATACGCTGTTCAACGTGGATGGCTGAAAAATAAAATAAAACCTCTTTATTGTTGTTTTTTTTTTTAAGTTTTAGGGCACCTGTCCCAGCGCCGAGCCGACGAGGAAGCGACTAGTTCCCAGCCATTTTCTCGCCGAAGAAAGGTACAAAAGATTGTCCCGTGTAAAAGAGATATACCTATTTATAGTTGATCGCTGACTGTTCACATCGCCGCACTGTGGACCAAAAAAAGGCTCTCGAAGACATTGTTGACGGTGACTCGTGTTGGATCATTAAGTTCCCTTCAAAATGCTTGAGCTAAATGGTGCTGATGCATGCGTCATGTTCGTGAACGGGCGCCGTCAGTGGGGACTGGTCATTTCTTAGCTGCCACGGCTTATTTGCATTTATTTTAAAAAATTGAATTGGTTATGTTTTTATTTTTATTACGGACGCTTTTAACGTGCACGTCTTTCTATATTGTTCTCACATGTATAATTACAACATGGATGATGTAACCAATATTTTGTAAAAATATTCTGATTTAAAAGGGTGTCCGTGGAGTTTCTTGCCCGTTCTTCTCCATAGGAACCTACTACGCGTTTGAATGGGCAACTAGCTTCATATTTCTGATTGACCGACCCCTCGACAATTCAAAAGTACCTGTAGTTGGTTTATTTGAAATAAATGCTTTGAGTTATTTTTTGAGTTTTGAGTTTTAAAAATTGGACATAAATTTTGAAGAGCGGATTTTTTCTTGAAATGGCTTTTAATACCCAATATTATGCATAAATATTCATAGGATACAATCTGGTAGGCAAATTGGCAACTTATATTTTTTTGCAAAAATAAAATGGAGCTAATGCTTATGCTTACATGCTATGCTTACAGCCGAATGGGCCGATCCATCAGGTTAAGCTACGCTTGCCGCGGTTGGTAACATACCAACCGCGGCAAGCGTAGCTTAACCTGATGGATCCACATGGATGGGTGACCATCTTTACATACCGAAACTCCTCCGTGCCTCGGAAAGCACGTTAAGCCGTTGGTCCCGGTTGTCATTCGTGGATCTTAGACAGTCGTTACGGGTCGTCAGAAGCCCGAAATTCTGAGAACCAGTCTTACCAAGGGGTATCGTATTACCCAGTTACTGGGTTGTGGAGGTCAGATCGGCAGTCGCTCCATGCAAAATACTGGTATTCAGCTGTATCCAGTTAGACTAAAAGCCGACCCTAATATAGTTCGGAAAAGGCTAGGCAGATTTATTGTATCTTACGATAAATTTATAGCAAAATATTTTCTGTTAGAAGTAATTTTAAGCAAAAAACCGACACTTTAAAATTTAGGTTCATTTGTCTTCGAGAGCCTTTTTTCGATCGACAGTGCGCCGGCGAGTACTCTTTTGTCACGACAAGTCAAGCGCTAAGCGACAAGAGCACGCTCAGAGACGCTCGCTTGGCGGGCAGATCACTTGCTGAGAGACTCCACGCTCGGTACTTACGCATACCAACGAGTAATCGCTCGTCGCGGTCGCGACTCTCTGCTTTTTGCTCGCCAACTCGTTTTTAGTTGCTAGATCTATCCACTACATGTTAATCGCTGGCTGTGGGACAAATACCTGATGCAATGATTTAGACAAAATATTCAAAGATATATGGATTTCACTAGAAATTTGACTAGGCAAATCTGTCCGGATCTGCTACTTATCTATACTATACGATACGGCTGTTTAGTTCCAACACAAGTAACATAGTTCCTGGTAACTAAAAAGTCCTGAAAACTATTATATTTGCAAATAAGATTGTTAAAATTACCATTCTTCAACAATTGCACAATTTCATCAATGGTTCTAACTGGTTGAGGTGTAGCCACTAGAGCATTCGGACCCTGAGGTGCAACTGCCGCTCCGGTGCACGGTGCTGTGGAAAAATATTTTATAGTACATGATTATCAAATATCAAACACAGGGGGTCCGGGGGCTGAGCACGCCACAATTGCGGCGATAATTCCCCTCTTTGAGGAGTGGCTTGAAAGGCGCCACGGCTTCCTCACCTTTCGCCTGACGCAGGTCCTCACCGGACACGGTTGTTTCGAGAGGTTCCTGCTGGTACAAGGCGAGAGGAAACGGTCGGGTGTCACCACTGTGTGGATCGCCCGGAGGACACGGTGGAGGTCTGCCCGGCTTGGGCGGTGCACCGCCGTGTGCTTGTGGAGGCGATCGGCAGCAGTGATCTCTCGCGTCCAGCCCTGTTCCAGGCCATGGTACGGAGCGAGAGGTCGTGGGAAGCCGTCACCTCCTTCTGCGAAGCAGTAATGCTCGCTAAGGAAGAGAGGGAGCATGTGAGGGATAGGCAAATGTCACGCCCTCACGCCCCTGGCCGCCGCAGGAGACGCCCTGGGCGTCGGGAATCGCCGGCCGATTCCCGGCCACCGTAGGCACGGGCTTGCGGACGGTGCGCAATGAGTAGCTCCCGTCCGATAAGGACCAGGCCAGGGTCGACGGCGCGTTATATTCCACTCGAGCCTCAAAGAGATGTCAACACAACTGACGGGGTCCGCTAGGGCCGATGCCTGCCAGGATCGCAGGAAAGTCCGAAACGGTTACCGTGGCCCCTGGCAACATACAGGCAACTGAGGATGGGTTTTAGTCAGTAAGAGTCAACAGCAACTTTTTCTACTTTCAAATGCTGGGGGCTTAAATAAGTAGAAAAGATAATCAATGTAATTGTTGTAAAAAGGGGCTTACTTGTCACTGCTGCCGAGTTCTCTGGTGTGATGATTAACTTCTTTTCAAGCTCATCTAGAGCTTTTTTTAAGTCTTCCATAAAGACGGGAATTTTCTGTGTTTCTGGATCTAATGATAACATTAAAATTGTTTGTCAAAAATATTAAGTTAAGATTCATTCACTGACAGGCAAAGCCAGTCCTTTGCCTGTCAGTGAATGAATCTTAGATTTTTATTAAGTAGATTTACCTATTCCTGCAGTAGGTGCAGGCACGGCTGGTGGAGCTGCAGGTGCAGGCGCGGCTGGTGGAGCTGCAGGTGCAGCTGCAGCCTGCCCTACTTCTGGGGCCACTGCAGGAGCTGCCAAGTCCGCAGCCGTCGTCACTAAAATATTCCAATTTTACGGAAAGTTGCAGCTGAATATAAGTGTTTATTGACGGATCGGTGACTTTGACTGATGTGTGTGCATGGTGTACTTTACTTCATCCTTCTATAGCTTGCTTTATGAAAAAGTATACTATCACACAGTACTACAGTCAGGCTTAAAAATATGTATGTACATTGATAACAATTCATTTGATTGTCTACAATTTGTGTTCCATGATACTGCATCAATGTGTAGCTACAATTAATACCTAATGTGTTTTATGTTTTTTGGCTAAAAACAAAGATTGTAGACAATTATAAGAATTCTTCTCGACGTAATTTTATTTTTTTTTAGGCTTACAGTACGTTACAGTAGTATACTATGCCATAAAACAGGCTAAAGCTCGATATAGGTAGGTGCCTCATGTACAGTCACAGCCACAATATTTTCATCATCTTAAGGACTTTTATTATCTGCTCATTGCACGATAGAATCTGCTTTACCTACTTAGTATGATATGTTTCGTCGTAATGTCAATACCGCAGAATGACATTCGGCTATCTTCTTTCCATGTCAGAACGAATAAAAAATGGGACACTGACAGACTCTGAGAATTAAATAAAAAAATACATATTTATATTTCATAAAATGGCCAGACCGTTATAAAGGTTTTAGGTTGATATCAACTCGACATTGGTCGAGGAGGTATATGCTATTTTGATCTTTCTTATAAGCAATTAAATATAGTTTTCTATACAATAGTCTGCTCATTGCCATAGCTTCAAAAATAATTTATTATGTGTCCTGACTTGACCCGAGCGTCGAGTGAAATGGCGTGTGATTGGAAAGGCACAGCATTGATGAATTAATAAATAATGCTGGACTGCAGGTAAAAGCCCCTTCTCAAGCAGAAGCTACGAGCATTGATCACCCCTAAGGAAATAATTTTAAAACTGACGAAGATATAGAAGACTTGACTGTACACACGTCAGTCACTAAGTCATCGATCAGTCAATAAAATACTGATATTTAGCAGCATCCGGGAAAAAAACCAAACAGATGATGGAACTTTATTTTTAAGAAATATTCGTATAAGTAAACGAAGCTAAAAGGCACTTATCTAAGGATCGTAGCAGGTGGTGGTGGTTCTGTAGTTTCTACCTACCCGCATGGGAAGCAGGCGTAAGTTTATGTTTATATTAGCAAAGAATTGTTTTTTATCGTACCGTTTTCATTCTCCTGCGCTCGTGGAACTAAAAAAAGAGATTAATAATTAGTTTTGATTAACAGATTTTATCAGGCATTTTGGTCAATTTTTAACAGACTTCCAAAAAGAAGGAGGTTATATGATCGTCGCGTATGTATGTTTTTTTTTTTGTATGTCCGGCAATTTCTCCTTCAATTGTCGACATTTTTTTTCACAATTTTTTGTGTGAAATGGTATGCTACCAAGTTGGTACCATATAAATTTTATTAACTTTGCTTGGGTAGTTTTTGAGTAAGCTTCAATAATACGTATTTTTCCCACTTAGTATACGTGGATGATATGATGATAACTTCCTGTCACTGTTATTTACATAGCAGTTATTTGTATTCGAATTTGTGTGGGGTAGGTAACACACCTAAAAAGTGAAAAATAACAACTTTTTACAAAAAAAAACCGACTTTGAAAAAAAACACTACAAAGTGAAAAATTACTTTAATTTCGAAAGTCGGTGGCAAAAAACAAAAATTCAAAACCAAAGATACCGACTTTTTTTTTGTAAATAGTATTATCTTACTTATTTTGGGGTGACGAGGATTTATAAGGCGAATGAATCGTCTTGGATCATTTGTTACTGCTCTTGGAACTGCCCCATGAATTTCTATTTCCATTTCTATTGCATGGTTTGGTAGATCAGCTGCAAATTATAAAATAAATGTTATCAATAATAGTGTAAGGCTTAGGCTTCCTAAGAAAACGGTGAACGGTGAACCCTAACGGCTGTCCAAATACAGAGCGTTTTTTGACACCTCAATGGATGAATGAATACTGGTAAAAATGACAAATTTTCATGACGGCCGATATGAAATGAAATTGTTTATTCTGTAAATAGGATATCGGAATCACTTTTACACGTCATATAAAAAAATATATTAAAATAAGCTAGATGAGGTCGGCGTTTCATATCTGGCTACTCTGAGAAGAAAGGCCGAAACAAACTCAGAGGTCGCAGTCTCTTTTAAAGTCCAGACATAATCTTGTTCAGACCATATGAGAACCATGTAGATTAATGTCTGAAATGGTCTTTTGAGAAATGAAGCACATAGATTTGAGTGGACCTGTCCAGTCAGTGCAAGCATTTGTCAGTAATCGTGCAGCTCAACTCAGAACATAAGAAGCTCAACTCTACGAACAATGCCAAAGAAATGACATTTGGGTAGGCCGCATCAACTACTCAAACTGCCAGACCATCATTAAAACAACAACATTACGAGAAAGAAAAAAAAAATGAATGAGAAAAAATAATAAAAAAAACCACATAGTCCTCACATTCACAATACTTAATTAAAATAATATAATACTTTACAAAGTAATCGTGTCATTTCACAACGTGACATGTGCAATGTACAGCAAGGTTCTGTTTATTCTTGGTATTATATCGGACATTTTCTTAAAATTTGTAAATTTTTGTGTACATACAATACAATATGATATGACAGCCACCGCCCTTTTAGGAAACCATAGCTTTGCCCACACTGGCGGACTAAGGTGGCCGGTGTGGTCCGCCCCGGTTGGGTCCTGGGGGCCTCCCAAAATCTTAGAAATACCTCAAGAAATACGAAGAAATACTTCAAGAAATAAGAAATACTTAAATAAAATCCCGAACAAAGCCAACTAATTATGTTTACTAAGTAAAAGGCAGTCTTTGTTGGGGGCCCTTACGTATGCTAAATATAAATGTTTTCAAGCTCGCTTCGCTCGCTCTTGCATCATAAATCTCTTTCTCTCAAACTTTTCCGGAAAAGTCGACAAATTAACTCCTATTCATGTATGTAATAGTCAAAGGAAAACCTAACCTTTTCGATATAGTATGCTCGAAAGGTTTAGGTTGTACGTCGTCGTTAAATTTTACATTCTTCTAGTTCTCAAAGTTTTATGCATACCTGGGTGGGGTCCCCCCATTTACTTTGCCGCCTCGGGCCCCCGACAGGCTTAGTCCGCCAATGTTTACCCATAAAACAGACGATACTTGCTTGTACGTATCTGGCCGAAAATATTGTATAAGTACTAATAAATTGTGAAAAAAATAAATACCTGATAATCTTCGAAGTGGATTCATATATTTCTGGATGACATATTCGAGGGTGTTTCGGTTATGGCGATCTACTAAAACAGCAACATGATTTATGTCCTAATAATGTATTCTAATCATAATACGGTAATACTATGCATAATTTTCAGTTTCTTAAAATTCTGAAAATCATTATATATTGCAAACAAAATTAGAAGACACGCCGTTCCTGATGGGGGAAACATAAAATGAAATTCCGCAAACATACAATACACTTAGTGCCTATGCTAATTTAAAAACATTAACAGTAAATGTCACCACACATCTAGATTTGTATTTGAAATGAGTTGTACAAAAATAACAACTTATACCTAATTAATTAATAAAATCTAAATATAATATCCTAACTTAACTATAACTATTAAAAAACCGAAATATGGCGTCGAAAGATTCCTCCACATCGGTGTCGACTGGTAATGTACCCAAGAGACTGGCGGCATTGCCACGTTGTATGGCAATGCTTAGCATCTAGCCAAGGTAAAAGCCAGCCCTTGGGTCACGGGAAGTGTGACTTGCATTAGATTTTCATAATTAGTACTTACAGCGTAAAACAGCGCACTCCTGCTTGTGAATAAACATCATCCAAAATATAAAGTAAGCCATGACTGAAGACATGACTTATGAAGGTCACTTGACCATCATTACACCACAAAATTGATGGAATATGACACTTATTGAATATTTGTAAGTATAACTTACTTTACAGTTCAACATTACAATATGAAACAGCAATGTTGTTAAAAATAAATTACTAAAACCATAAACGTTATCGGAATCACTTCATGCGGAGAAATAATAATATTATAAAGCCAGGCAAAAACATAAATAACAGCATAGTATAAATAGAGAGAGCGGGGCTCGTGGCTAATTGGCCACACGGGTCGATAGAAGGTTAAGCTACCCTTGGCGTGGTGAATTCATGGATGGGTGACCATCCGTTACATATCGAGACCCCTCCGTGCCTCAGAATGCACATTAAGCCGTTGATACGACTCTCAAAGATTTGAGAGTCGCTACGGATAGTCAGAAGCCCAAAAATCTGACAACCAGTCCTACCGAGAGACTGGTTGTCGTATTACTCAGTAACTGGGTTGTGAAGATTAGATAGGCAGTCGCTCCATGTATGTTAAATACTGATAAACTCAAACTCAAAGCATTTATTTCAATTAAACCATTTACAGGCACGTTTGAATTGTCAAATAGTCGGTCAGTTAGTCAGAAAATTGAAGCTAGTTGCCCATTCCAAAACGTAGATCTTTATGAAGAAGAACGGGCAAGAAACTCCAAGGACGCTCTTTTAAATAAGAAAATTATAAAATCCTAGGTACATTATTCTTTTTGCTTCTATATGTGAGAACAATGTACAAAAAATAATCAAAACCATTCAAAATATAAGATTAAAATAAGATATTCAGCCGCATCGGGTTAGACTAGAAGCTGACCCTAACATAGTGGGCAACAAGGCTAGGCCAATTTTGAATATAAATAGGGGAAACAAGAAAATGCAAAGGAAAAAGATATCAGGACTGCACGATGTAGCAAGTTCAATAATAGCATAAGACAATTGTACTGAAAATATTTACACATTTTATTATATTTTTACTTATCTAACTTATAAGTAATACAAGGTACAATTTAGAACAATACCGATACGCGGTAAGGATTATTAGATATTAATTTAGAACTATCAAAGCCTGAAGGTGGTTATGAAGAGAATGAATCAGGGATATATTTCGATCACACCCGAGACATCATTTTCCGTTTATGTAGATCATGACAACAATTTGCGCATACGTTTTACTTTTTCGAAAATGCAGGTTCCTTCAACGCATGGAAGACTGGTTTTACCATGGACTTTTTAAATTCCTTCGTTGTCTTTATCAGTTTGTTATATTTTCGCTAAGAGTGTATTTAAAATTAAATAATGGAATAACATTTTCGTAGCTTTTAATGTTTGTTTTGTCATCTTTTTCCTCATTTATATTATTTACTGTGTCTGCATATGCGTATACGTCCGAGTCTCGTACTTCTATGCTTTCTGTGTAATCTTTATTAACTTTTTCATGGTCACCTTCTAACGTTCCTAAATCAAATGTTATGTCTCTATCTTGTAAAAAATCTTCATTATCATTTATCATTCCTGCAGAGTTTGTATGCTTAGTTGCTACGTAATCTGCAATTCGATTAAGCTCTTTAAAGTTTAATGGATCTTTGGATACATATTGTGAATTGTGCTTATATCTTTGGGTGTATATATCCTTGATTGTATGTAAACGTTTTTTTATGTCTTTATCTTGTGCTTTGCCTGTGTGCCTAGCATTCTCTGCATCAAAATATGCTTTTGTTTCACTATATTTTTCTTTATCAGTATGCTTATCCTTTAATACACCTGAATAATAATTTATTTCACTGTCTTGTATAACTTCATCCTCCTCTATTGCATTTTTGAGTTTTAATTCATCTAAATATGCTTCAGATCTACTGGTTTGTGTAGTTTCATAATCTTGTTTTACATTTTTGGATTTGAATTCTTTTAAAAGTGCAATTTTGTTGCGATATTGTGCAGCCTCCTCATCTTGTTTTATACTTCTAACTTTTACCGAATTTTTGAATGACTTAAGATCTAAATCCTGCACATTATCATTATTTATTTTTGAGTCTCTTGAGACAGAACCGTCTGCTAAATCGTAATTTAATCTTTGCGTATCGGCTTCGTATGTTTCTTTGAATAGCATTAATTGGTTACCCTGTGAGGCATCATCGTCTACTTCGCTTAGTTTATCATCTATTTCAACACCTGAAACAACTTAACTTTTATAGAAATCATAAAAATAATTGACATTATAAGTTAAACTTTCAGAAACTAAACACGTAGGCACTTGTATTTTTACATAATATTTAGTACAGAGATATAAAACATAATAAACGGCAAATTTGTTAGTTAAAAACAAACTATATTTTCTGTAAATAAAACGAAAATTGTCGATGTAGCTCAAAATGCTGCTAGACTTAAATTAGACTGAGCAAGGGGCCTCTATACGTCCTATAGAGCTTCATCTCTTTCCCACACTAAAGTAATATTTAAATAATACTGCTTTAGAGGCATATGGCAGATGTGACCAGGTCAACCAAAACTATGTGACTATAAATCACAAGATTTATTTTTTTGCGCTGACACATGGGATCGCGGTAGACCGAGAAGAAGATGGCGATTTTTGTGCGACATTAACAAAATTGTATGTAGATATACAATTTTTATCAACTACGACCTACCTACTTAATATCAATATGATAATAATTTGACCATTAAAATAGACATTCATTAAAATAAATGTTCAAGTATTGCAAGTATCCGAAGGTTGATTTTTATCAAGATAAGTCATCAGGCATCGTTGTAATGCGGCAGTATCTATAGGTCATTAGTTCGAATCTACCGTTCACGACCAACATTACAATAATAATTAGAATACACTTTATTATTATGTTTGAACTAGGTGACGTCATTAGTTTTGGAATCCAGCGCCCAAAAAATATACCTAAGGGCTGATGCAAGTTTAATATAATCAAGACATAAGAAGATATAATGACCCGTGACGACTTAGCAGTCGTCACGGGTCATTATGACCTAGCATCAAAAGGGATGTTGACTAAAAAATTTTTTTTTGTCCGGCAGTGAGATTATTAAAAAATATTGAACACGTATTTTTTCTTTTTTTTACATAATCAAAAGATTCCGGCAATACATTTAGTTAAGTGTGGCATAACGTCACTGACCGGTAGATTTTATACTGAATTGTGACGTAGCGAGCCCCCACTCCCCAACTTTAATGCGTTTTATCTAAAACATTTAAAAAAAATACTTGTATATTATTTTTTTATTATCTGACTGACAGACTAAACATTTTTTTTTTTACCCAGTCATCATCCCTATTGCGGCGAGATAAATAAAATGTAAACAATCTTGCCATACCTTCTACTTTAAATTCAAGAATAATTTTTGGTTTGAAAAACTAGAAAAACAAATTGTGTAGGTTGTGCAAGCTTGTTTAATTTTATTTACATTTTATCTAAATAAACGAATAACAAAAACTAGGCATGAAAATATTTCGCGAACTCAAGCTGCTGGCGAGGGTTTCGCGTTGTTCTTGGCGCATCCGAACTTGTTTTCTTAGTTTTTTTAACCAAACGAAGTAAAGAACGCAAAACTCTTTCTCTTAGCTCTTGTGCGCGAGTTAGTAACAAAAATTTACCATCCGTCAGGATATTCGTAAGTTCATCAGCACCCGACCTAATTCTTTTGTCACCAAGCTTATACCCCGAAGATGGCATTGTGGTTGTAGTTCGATATTCACATGCTGTAAAGAAAACGATTGTAATTTTTAAGAAAAAATCGGCTTTTTAGAGCTTCACTTTTGTCACTCATACCTGTATGACAGTGTCTTTCAAAGGGGTAATAATTTTAACAACTATTATTTAAACATTAGGGAGGTTAATAAGAATAAATTAACCCCCAGAAATTAATTTAATTTTTCGGTGGTTGGTAAATGTGGCAGTAAAACATGAACAGTAATAAAAAGAAAATTGGTTGATGATTTCATCCTACAATGTCAGTACAAAAAATAATCAAGTATGGCCACTAAAAATGTTGGAATGGGCAGTTAGCTACATAGGTTAGGTTGGAACTGTGACCAACCGCGGGCGAGACGAATGTGTCGCAGTAAATATGCCAGGGCATCTTGACGAAACGGGGTAGGTTGGAACGGTGACCAACCGCGCACGAGCCAAGCGAGCGCGCCGAGCGGTGCCGCGGCAGCGTCCGGCGAACACTACGAGCAAGTTAGATTTCTTACCGACTAATTCCGATTTGGTAACTGCCCGTTCAGTCATTTTACTGCTTAATTATTTATTTAATTACCCATTTAAATATTTGTTATGAATTATTTTTATGTGGGTTACTACTCAGTTTTTTACTACCAAATTTGTTAATAAACATGCATTTTGTCATTTTTATTCACCAAAACTACAATAAACAACCGCCGATTTAAATCAGGGCTTTTTCTAAAGTGCGTGTTTCATGTTATTTTCATTCGGGATAGTTGCTGTACCTACTTGTATTTTGCCGAGATAGTGTCCTATCTCGGCAAAATGGCTTTCCTCTAGTACTGAAACAATATTCACGTAGTAACTATGTACCTATATTATGTAAAGTAAATGATATAAGAATACTCACGAGGCCGACATTTTTTTAATTCCACAAACTTCAAAAATTCTCTCATAAGGTTTGACCAGTTTTCTGGCCCGTTTCCTTCTGAAAAAGAAAGATGACATTGATATAGACTGAAAATAGTTTCTACAATATATTTTTTTCAATGATAAAATTATTATACTAGCTGTTTCCCACGATTTCGTCTGCGATCCAGGATGAATGCTTATGTCCTTCTTCCGGTCATGATCTACACATGTGCCAAATTTCATCCAATTCCGTTTAGCCGTTTTAGCGTGAAAACGTAACAAACAAACAAACTCACTTTTGCATTTATAATATTAGTTAGGATATACTATTAGTTAGGATTATGTGAATTTTCAGAATCAGATGCCTTTTTTATCAGGTCAAATGTATTGAATTGCAAACTTAATTTTAGACGTAATAAACCTACATAAAATATTTTGTGACTTATTTATATCCGATACTATTAAATGCTCTTGGAAATTCTAAAAAAAGGTGCCCAGCGAGATTCTTTAAATTAAAAAGAAAATATTTAATAGGTCTTTTTGATTTTTGTTATGTTACAAAGTATAGAGTAACAATAATAGTTTTATTTTCAAACAGAACTCGTCTAAATTATGTTCACTTCTCTTGCAAGCAGACGATGAAAATTCACACTTATATCAGCACAGATAAAAAAACTGATCACGGGCTGTGGAAAGGTCAGAAAGAAGAAAATAAAAACCATACCATCCCCTCGTATTCCAGAAAGTTCGACAGGCTTTTCCGATGTTGTCACAGGTTTCATGGTTGTTGTTACAGGTTTCATGGTTGTTGTTACAGGTGCCTTGGTTGTTGTCGCAGGCTTCTTGGTTGTGTTCGCAGGAAGATTTTTGGTAGTATATCCCTTTGCCGTTATTGGAGACGGTTTCTTAGTCGGTCTCACACGAGTCCAAACATTTATCCAGTCTTCACTGGTAATCATTTTCATTTTCCAGATTCGAGGATCAATTGTCGTGGCTGTGGTGGTTTCTAATTTTAATTTACAGTGAGAGGGATCGAGCAAATAACCTTGCCCAATTGGACAAAGCTTCTTAGTCGGTCTCTCACGAGTCCAAGCATTTATCCAATCTTGGCTTGTAAGCATTTTCATTTGTCTGATTCGAGGATCAATCGTCGTGGTCGTGGTGGTTTTTAATTTTAATTTACATCGGGAGGGACTATGTTTCACAGCGGCCTTTGTCGTTGTAGTAGGTTTGATAAGAGGACGAACTTTCCTTATAGTAGTTTTCGGTGTAGTAATTTTAGTAGTAATTTTTTTTGTAGTAGTTTTTTTAGTTGTAGTTCTTTTTATAGTGGTTTTTTCGGTTGTAGTCTTTTCTGTAGTCGTAGTTTTAGTTTTGGTCCTAACACAAGTCGGCCGCGTTCGTGTTGTAGTTTCTTGTACCTCAATTTCTTTTATTTCTTTGATGAGATCAGCCCAGTCTAATTCTATTGATCTGTTTGTATATCTTGGCGCTGAAATCGTAATATGTTGCGATCAGACAAGTACTTCATTTATTTCTTCATCATTATCACAATTAAATAATTATTTTTAGATACCCAATAGAACAATATTATATGAGCCTTATTAACAGTGGCTGGTAGGCACAAAGTATCAGAAGAATTAAATAATAACCCAGACCTATCCTCAGGTTGTAAAACAGGCTAAAAGATACAGATACAGTACACCTATTTTCTTAATCTCTCTCGGCAAACTTCGTGTGTCGTCTTCGTGGCTCTCCATCGACTACTTTCAGACTCTGTATACTTCAAAGTCAATTGAGAGCGTCCAAGGGCAACTGATAGAAATCCGACGACTGACGAAACATGAAGTTTGCCGAGAGACATTAAGAAAACAGTTGTGCTGTACCTATACAGGGTGATTTAATCGTCGGTTATTAAAAAAAAAAACCCGCTGTTCCATAGAAAAGTGCAATACCTACGCGGTCAAAATGTACGGAACAGCTGATTTAAAAAAATTAACCGACGGCAAATTTCGGTGCAGGGGATTCAGAATCATGAACCGAATCCATGGTAACAGTTTTCGCGTCGATGTCCCTGTCAGCCTGTATAGTCATACAGGTAAGAATTGTTTTAACACTCACTGGGCACCAACTTTGCACCTACCTACCTAAACTAAACAATCTGCATGATTAAGTACATAGTTGAGAGCACTTAATATTTTGAAAATGCTGTTACATTGAATCTAAATACTAGTAAGTACCTACAGGTAACAAAATATGAGTGCTGTCATATCTAATAAGTATTAGTACCCTAAACTAAATATATATATATATATATATATATATAAAAAACAAATATGATAATATTAGATTTAGTTCAGAAGACTGAAAAGCCAAGTTTTCTAAGCTTCCTCTCTACAGACAGGGTCAACAATGATCACATACAACGTGCCGCTATAATGGCGACATTTATTTAAAACGCGGGTAGGGCTTGAGGCTACCAATCATAAAAAATATAATAAGATAAAAAATAAATCGTAAACTGAAAAATTTAAATTTTCAAACGCTCGCTGTCATAGGGGTCTCCCTTTCCTTCAATTCGCCTACTCTTTGCACGTTATTAATTTGAATTATATTGATGCGAAGTTACCATGACCCCGGAAAATGATCTCTGCGCTACAGTAAAGGTTGCTCCAAGATGATATTTTAGAAAATTGTAAATAAATATTGATTTTTAATTAAATTAAAATAGCTTCATAAAACGAAAATGCGATACCGTATACAGGTGTTAAATTAATGGCTAAATAATAACGTTTAATGAAATTATAATATCTTCATACGAAAATGCGAAACCGTACGTGTAACGTGTGTTAAATTAATGTCGCCTTTAAAGTGGCACGCTTTATAATAAGATGTCACCTAAGTATTGTGAATTGGAAATAAACTATTGAGTATTCAGTACTGAATTCCAAAATCTTTAACAGCCTACTCAATATTTACATATACACGTGCATAGCAAGTTGCGCGTGTTTACCAGTTTTATTATGAGTGTGAGCATTCGGCGTTTCATATAATATTACAAATCAATGTCAGTTTATCATCACAATGTAAGCCTTACCTCTTGTCCTAAAGATGTGGCGTGGCTTCATAAATTTCCATTCCTTACCATCAAAATATCTTATGGGCAAGTTTCTTGGAACTGGAGAAAAATGTTGGTATTTTATTTCGATATTTACCAGTATCAATTCTATCAATCTGCCTAGCCTTTTCCCTACTATATTGGGGTCAGCTTCCAGTCTAACCGGATGCTGCTGAATACCAGTACTTTACATGGAGCGACTGCCTATCTGACCTCCACAGCCCAGTAACTGGGTAATACGATACTCCTTGGTAAGACTGGTTGTCAGACTTTCGGGCTTCCGACGACCCGTAACGACTGTCAAAGACCCACGTATGACAGCCAGGACCAACGGCTTAACGTGCTTTCCGAGACACGGAGGGGTCTCGGTATGTAAAGATGGTCACCCATCCTCAGAACAACCCCGGCAAGCGTAGCTTAACCTGATGGATCGACCTGTGCGGCAGTCATTACTTAGCCATGAGCTGCAGTACCAGTATCACTTATTTCACAAATAAATACATAGGTATTTGTATCTAATAATTACTCTCATAACAATGGTTGTATTTCGCATAAATCACAGTGTACGAAATGAAAAAGAAATTAAAGTTCATGTTAAAGCGTAGTTTTTCGACTTTTTAATAAAATAAGACATTCGTCACACAGATTTTCCCATTTTAAAATTACACATTTTCCATTTTACAAATATCACGTAACCAATATGAAAATGTATTTACGAAAACTTGAAAATGTTCACAACAACGTGTGCGCTACAAATATTAAATTTAATAAGAGAATCGATAAAGTTTATTGCGGAACACAAAATTATTGCGTTCGTGGATCTCGATAGTTGTCGTTGTTTGAGAACGTACCTAATGTTGGTCTTATCGCGTGCGCCTGCGACAATCGTGACGCAGCGGCCATGTGTGATATGATAACTATGATTTGCTGGAATGTGCACTACGAAATATTTTAATTCGTTCGCTTTACGTGAAGAGGAAGTTTCAAGATAAGATCGATAAAGGATAAAGACAAGAAGAATATGGTTGTTTTGGTTTTGTTTTACTTTTAGCTATATTATTTTTGTATCTGTATCAGAATCATCTTTATTATGCATTCGCAAGGTTGTCAAAATGACGAGCGAGAGATTACTAGATTTACATGAAAAATCCTTGCTTTTTGTATTTGTTTTATTACATTTTATAGTTTTATATTTTACTACCGACCCGCCCCTGTTTCGCAAGGTTTTTATGACTCGATAAAACATCGAGATTTCTTAATTATCCATAAGTTTAATATTAATGTTTTATACACATAAACCATTCGGAATACAATCTCTAAATTATGTTGAAAACCTTATCTAAATCCGTTGCGTATTTTAGAAGAACAACGCGGGACTGACAAACGCGAAAAGCGACTTTGTTTTATAATATGTATGGTTAATATATGAGTGGACAGTATGATTTGAGAAAGAAAGAGTAAATCAATCAAGTCAGCCTATCGCAATCCACTGCTGGACATAGGCCTCTCCCAGGCCGCGCCACAAAAACAACCTGACCTCCGCCCTCCGCATCCAGTCTGTCCCAGTCACCCTTTTAAGTTCGTCGGTCCATCTAGCTGCGGGGAATCCTTCGCTACGCTTGCCGATATGCGGTCTCCACTCCAGGACTTATCTGCTCCTCCAGTCATCGATTCTTCGACAAACATGGCCAGCCCACTGCCACTTCAGCTTGCTTACTCTCTCCAGTTCTTTTTCGGATAATTTCATTTCTGATTTTATCCATGCAAAAAAAAGAGTAAGTTGGTTTTATTTGAGGGAAATTGGCAATAGGGATGTTGACTAAAAATATTATTTTGTCTGTCAGGAATATTATTAAAAAACTGGCCAAGTGAGTGTCGGACCACGCACAATGAAGTGTTCCTTAGTTGGGATGCATTTATTCCAAGAACAAACTTAACATTGTAGTTGAAAAACATGTTCTATACGGAATGTATGGGAGATCATGTTTTTCAAACCGCAAATTTAAGTTGATTGATAGTTACTCGTTAACCTGTACAGCCGACTTAGCTCTGATACTTTTTCTTTTAATTTCATTATATATACTACTGCTGTGATTTTTTTCAAAAATGCAAGTACAACCATTCACCGGCAGGGGGGACACACACTTGACTCTAACAAAAAAAATCAGTTAAAAGCTTAATATTTCGCAAACGGATCCCTGAAACCAAAATGGTTTTCACAAAGTCACAATATTTTTGAACGACTTTTCTAACGATACCCCACAACATGGGTTAGACGAGAAGAAAAAAAACATCCCCACTTTACGTGTAGGGGAGGTACCCTAAAAAAAATATTTTTCTTGTTTTTATTTTACCATTTTGTCGGCATGATTAGTATGTATACATATACCAAATTACAGCTTTCTAGTACTAACCGTATCTGAGCTAAGCCGCGGACAGACAGACGGACAGACAGACAGACAGACAGACGGACATGGCGAAACTATAAGGGTTCCTTGTTTACTACGGAATCCTAAAAAAGGAGTTAAAATGTGGCATGACGTCACTCCCCGGTAGATTTTATACTGACTTGTCATGTAGCGAGCGACTTGAACTTTAATGCGTTTTATCTAAACCATTTTTATTAATATGATAAAGCAAAAAATACGGGTCCAATATTTTTTTATTATCTGACTGACGGACTAAATAGTTTATTTTTTATTTTTCCCCAGTCAACATCCCTATTAATAAAGTATATGGTATTGTTGTTAGGTAGTTTTCTCTTAGTAACTGCTTCTTATTCCATCAAATAAAAACATGTGAATATAAGATAATTTTTTCGTCGATCAAGTCCAAAACTCTGCAAATAATATTAATAACGAGGTCATTAGGATAGACAACAATCCAAATTCAATATTTATGTCTCCGGTAATTCCGGCTGGAGTTCAAATAATTATTTGATATTAGAGAAGTCAAATTCGGAGTTCCACAGGGGAGTGTCTTTGCGGCTCCATTATTTCTTTTGTATATCAATGATCTTCCGAGAAAAGTGCAACAGCCGATGGTGTTATTCGCTGATGATAGCACAGCGATAGTAAAATGCGTGGAAAAAGCAAATAATGAAAAAGACATTAATGTCACATTAAAATAAATCATTAATTGGCTAAGCACTAATAATCTAATTATTAATTTACAAAAGACAAAGATAATACATTTCTTTCAACGTTTGCACCCAGATCCAGACTTTGAAATTAATGAAACTACTAGTTGAAAAATGCTATTACGCTGTCAGTGAGTTTTTAAATGACAACACCCTATGACATTGCTCAATAATATTTCAGTTTGATTCTAATTTTATATACTATGACTATTATTTTACCGGTGAATTTAACTTTCAAGAAGATGACATTAATAACTGATTATCTGACACTTATTGATTAATACAGATTTGTAATACTCGTAATTATGATTATGATAGTGCTTAATGTTTCATGCTATGGCATTCATTTCATGTTATTCTAGCGTATGCGGTAGAATGTACTGGATCTTTTGTTTATCTTCTTTTTACGCCATCAAAACTATGTTTTGTTACCTACATTCTTTGCAAATAAATGATTTCTGGTTCTGATTCTGATTCTGAAGAAGTCTTTACAATTTATTTATATTTGGGTTTTATTACGGGTGATACTTTAACTACTTATTTATTTATAAGAAAAATATTGGACTGGGATTAAGCATTATGCAGTTATGCAACTTTATGGATAAGTGCACCATGTTCGTAAGGGTAAAATTACCAGAATCCTGCTTGGCACGCAGATTGGGTTTCACCGTCCCTCTGTAGGTACAGTCGACAGCACGTCTGTGGTGTAAATTTGCCCTGAGCTGGAATAGCGTAGTACGAAATTTCAATAGACCGGAAAGACAGCTTTGCCAGTTTTGTTATCACTGACGCGGCCTACTGTACATTGTTATACCCACGAGTAGAGAACGGATAGTCTAATATATCAGGAATTAGGTTGTGTGGTATGCTTGCTTCTAACTTTTTTTATCTCTCTCCTTTCTCAGCTTTACCAACAAGTAGGTAGGTATAAGGTAATTAGTGCTGTGCGACCTGAATTGCACTTTATTGTGTCGTAGCAAGAGTTGCATTTTATTTAAATGATGACCCATCTGTACTAATAATGTGGTAAGGGCCTACCTGTGCTCCACCAAAATGCTCAACAAAATCTAAGATTATTTCAAGTATCAAGATTGGTTCTCTACCGACTATTTACGATACTTATAAAATACCCATATAAGTGTCGGGATAATATTAATAAATATGAAACCGGTGACATTAGCACATAGTTATGGTTATCAGCGACACTTCATGGGCGGCGCGCGGGCATCCAAAACGGTGTGTGCCGTGTACCGGTCAGAGTCGTGACCAGTACCGACCCCTTTGTTCCACATTGTGGCTTCTGCTTATACATATTTATATTCGAATGGAATAGAAAAACAGTGTGAAACAGCTACTTGTACCGATGTTTTAGCCTATAACATACTGTAGTTATGTTATGTTGGTCACGGTTTAGTCCGCTTCTTCTTCGTAGCACTCTTGACAGAGCAGTCGTGGTCTTCATGTAGTTTCTTGTCCAAGGGCTGATGTGATTCGCCTCAAGATCTCTCGCCATCTACTCCGATTTTTGGTGTTTTTAGTACACTCATACACGGGTTCGCCCACTGTGGATTTGATTAGGACCATCATGGGTGAGCGTCCGCGTGGTCAAGTGCCCTCCACTCTGCCCTGCACGACATGCCGCTAGGAAATTTTGATTAGCAGCCAGGTTTCTGGATTTGTGCTCAGTTTTTGATTAGGTACCTAATTTTAGTTAATGCTCCTATTACATGGGACTTAAACAGTGTGGAGAGGCTTCTTGCCAAACCGTAGCAGAACGACATCATCATAATCATTTCAGCCGAAAGACGTCCACTGCTGGACATAGGCCTTCCCCAAATGCCTTCCCCAAATGGGTGGCGATTATGGGTTTGCCATAATCGCCACGCTTGGCAGGCGGGTTGGCGGGTTGGCGCTTTGGTAGCAGGACATGGTGGAACCAGATTTACTTCCACATAACCCTTGGTAGCTCATGGCATCCTGAACAATACAAAATGTTTAATATTGAGTTCCTATTAAAGTCAAGCATGTTTTTAATCATCACTGGTCCAATCCGAAGTGATCTCTTCAAATCCATTCATGTTCCTAATCTCAATTAACATTAAATTGATCGCACCTATTATAAGTACTTATAAGGAGTTCGATCTAGCAGCCTAATCTATATGGTTACACTGGCGGCCCATCGGTAAGGGCTAATTTGGGGGGATTTCTATGCAAATTTAATTACACTGCAGTTGCATGCTCTAACGAAGTATGCCATTAACTGAGGCAATATTCTGGTGATATTAATTTTCATGATGTATTGCACCATTCAGTGCGTTCTTGGGTGGTTATTTTCTGTTTGGGTAGAGGTTTTAAATATGTAGGATGCTAGTGATGTTGCATCTTTGTTATTCTAAGTGCTCGGCGACACGACGCCGCATTCGCGCCGCCACGGCGCCACCACCGCGCCGCCACCACGCCGCCACCGCGCCGCCGCGCCTCTAAGCTGTGTATATGCAACGTCGCCAACTCGCTACACCACTGCCGCACCACCGCGCCGCCGCCACGGATTGTAGAGTGATATGGCAAAATCAAGAGGCGACCGCGCGGCGGTGGCGCGGTGGCGATGGCGGCGTGGTGGCGGCGAGCACTAATTCATTATATTTCTGGGTAGATGGAAATATCTATCTCTCCTGTATTGCTCACTACTTCTACTGTATTGCTCACTACTTCTACTCCTCATTTATCAGGGACTTGTTATAGGAATTTGGTTTTTATGAAAGAAACTCTTGTTTTCGATATAATATAACAAGTTGTGTCAGTGAAAAAACCAGTGAAATATTAAAAATAAACGAAAAAGCTTTTGATTTTACGTTACTATTTTAGCACTTAGTTTAGTAACGACAAATTCAGACATTTTGTAATTTCCAATAGGTACCTACTTAATACCCAAAACCTTGGTACCCAAATGAAATATTAAAAACCTACAAAATGCATTAAGCATAAAACTTATACAAATCACGCGATACTTTGTCAAGGATTTCTTTTTAAATATAATAAAGACTAATGAATATCAAATTGATATAAATCAAGTAGCCAATAAAATAATTACGCAGTAAAACGCAATTCGACTGCTTTCGACCTAGTGATATAAATATTTTTATTACACATAATTATAATATTATAATGAGGCTGTTATATCATTTCGACAATACAGGGAACTGATATTACTGCGCAATAATATCATACATTTTGTTATCACTATTTGCTTTGAGTATGTGAACCGATTTATAAAAATCGGCCAGTAGTACGAGTCGGACTCGGCCACAAAGAGTTCCGTACAGTATTAAGATCAAGCAAAAAACGCCGAAAAAAGCACGTTTCTTGTATCTCTTTAATTATTAACTTTTTTTTTTTTTTTATTATATGCATATGCAATAGAAATACACAATCTGTGAAAATTTCAACTGTCTACGGTTCATGAGATACAGCCAGCTGACAGACAGGCGGACGGACAGCGGAGGCTTAGTAATAGGGTTCCGTTGACTACTTTCGGGTACGGAACCCTTAAAATAGGCAATATTTTCAACCTCAAACTCAAACTCAAAGTATTTATTTCAATTAAACCATTTACAGGCACTTTTGAATTGTCAAATAGTCGCGTCAGTTAGTCCAAGAAGGCATACTAAAATTAAGCACTAAATGGACGATCTGTTAGTTTTACTTTACTCTTACGTCAACAGCACAACAGATTACTTAATAAGTCTAAAGTTCATACATCTTTTATGGGGTTCTGTGTTAATTTCACAACAAAATACCTTGTGCTATATTGCAATTAAAGGAAAGAAAATTTCAAACTCATATTAAAAGTACACTTTGTAACCAAGTATATTACAAATTAGAGGGTTATATTCAAGATAAGAATGCTTGGAAACATGCTGATCCCGCTTCATAGGATAATCTAGACAAAATGAAACTGGTTGCTAATTTAATTCTATATATTTTTTTATTGTATGACATTGATTTTACATTCTGCGATTACTTCCTCACACACTGACTTATTAATTGTAAAATTTTAGGAAAATCGTTTACAATGTTTGTAAATATGTGAGCACCGTGTATCTATCACATAAATAATTTAACTGTCGGTGCTTCATTTTAAATTCTTTTTACCTATTGTGGTATATTAATTTTATTCTAGGTGCATCCTCTTCACATATAATTATATAAATAATGTACCTATAAAAATATTGTAAAACATTTTGAAAGTGTAACGGTGCGGTGGAGTTTCTTGCTCATTCTTCTCCATACGAAAACTACCCTTTGGAAGAGGCGACTAGAACCTTTTTTTTTTTTTCATTTTAAATTTTGACGATCAAAAGTGCCAGAAAAGGGCCTATTTGAAATAAATGATTTGACTCTGACTTCGGATTTGCCAGCTAATTTACTGAACAGAAAGTTGATCAGGCTTTCAGTAATCCGTTATAACGATTTAAATAATCGATTAAGAATCGGTTAATAAATCTGACATTTTAAAACAATGGTCAACTATTCACGCACTTTCCACAAGATAGTGAAATCGATAAACAACTATCCGATATATACAAATATAAATAGCTGAATATTTTCCTTTTAGTAACACCGCTCCTATCCATTGCTATCGAATAACAGTTTAACCATATAAACGAAATTCAAATTATACTGTGGAAGCCGCCTATTGGTCATCGAATGGGCAATAGAGTGGGCAATCAGCACACCATTTTGGTTTTTAGGGTTATCGGTCAATGAGCGAGAAAGGCAAGACAAGAGATATGAGCAAGAAAGGAGTACAGATGAGCAATATGTGTGATTTCTCTGAAGCTTTGCAGTTGAATTACGAATTCTCATGTGTGGCCGTAAATGTGCTTTACTGAACTTGCATTTGGCATACTGATCAATATCTTGGAGGAAAATTATGTATGTACTTCTATTGCAGAAGGAATCAGTACTTGGGTTTGATCAAATCAAAATAGAACACAATCTATGTTTGTAATTGCCGTTTCTTCAAATGACTCGTCTAAACCCCAAAACTTTTATAGGTAGATAATATCCTTACTAATCTTCTCAGGTCGTGTCAGAGTCCATTATGGTTTATTGTCGTCATATCCGTGACAGCCAAGCCCATCTTGCAAGGGAGTGTCACTTTTTTACAGTTATCGCCATATTTTAATTTGGCGACTTTCTGAGTTCTCTGCACGGCCACCCTAAACGCACATAGCAATTGACACCATGTAAGTCTTGCCAGTGGCTACGTTCTCCCATTAGACCACTTCCTTAACAAAAGAGGTTCGGAGCCCCGTATTCTAACAATTGTATGAGCTATTTGCCTTATCTGTATACCGCCACAATCACACCCGGTCCTGATCCAACGCCGACCAATAAGTTTTGATTTTCGCTCCATTGTTCTGTCGCATGATAAATATTAGTCTAGATCGTACTAATATGATTTTATTTATTAGTTTCTGTTATCTTTTACTGCGATTTATAATTCTGTCGGCGATGTTTCGGATAGTTATTCATCATGTGTGAATTTGGAATGCTAATTTTATGACTTGTTTGACATATTTATCTAGTCTATCGTAAAAAATCGGAGCTGATATCATATTTTTAAGTGTCTAAATATTTAAAAATAACCAGTTTTCTAATTTGGCGCAGTAATAACTTAAACCTACTTAGAACTTCTGTTGTAATTGCATATTTTTGTAGTCAGATGGCTGGTCAGATGAGTAAGCTGTTCCGAACGTAGAAAAATTTGTACTTACCTACTCATCGAGTAATAAAGGAATTTCTTCAATCTGAACGCACCTACATAACCCTCTTTAAAAAAAAATAGTTTTATGGCTTAGTTTTTTAATAAACAATGAGTAAAGAAGAAACCCGCTTGATTCCAACTACCAATTCCAATCTACTTCCTAATTCGAGTCATCTGATAAAAAGCTTGAAAAAGATATAAATAGCTAAGGCAACAATCAAGACCACTTCCTCGGCATAGCAGAGGGCAGTATCTGTGTAGGGAGGCGCTCGCGCAGGTAACCGCGTTATAACAGTGATAGCGGCCGCGTGATGTGCCCATAGCGGGACGCATGCGCTGCGGCTCGCGTCATTTTACACTTATGCCATTAGAGCACTGGACTCGACTACCGTTAGCTCTAGTAATTATTTTGGGCGTAAGTTGGCTCTATAGAGGACGGGTTTATAAATCTGTGAGGGTCAATCTCTTTACAGTGACAACTACATATTTGTCGAAAAGAACGTTGAAACTTATTCAATTCAATTCAAAATATTTTATTTCACATAAAACCTACATGGGCACATATGAAACGTCAGAAGCTAGATGCACGGTTCCAATTAGTCGTTTCCTATGGAGAAGAGCCGGCAAGAAACTCCACGGTTACTCTTTTAAACATAATTGATTTTTACAATATTTTCAAATAACGGTATGGGAGGACAGTGTAGGTCTTTCAACAAGTACCAAGTACTTAACAAAATAGAAGATGGTCAATAAATCTGCAATAATTCTTTGTCTTCAACGTAGTCTTTAATTTTATCATTTGCTTTCTTGATAAGGATACGTTTGATGTGTGTTTTGAACTTCCCATCGCTAAGTTCCGTAACCGACTTTGGCAACTTGTTATAAAAGCTGATACTGTTTATAAGAAATGACTTGCTTGTTTTAGTTAATCTAAATTTGGGTATTACAATTTCATGTCTGTGTGTATTTACATTATGGAAATCGCTTCTTATTTTGAAAAGTCCTAAGTTTTTGCGGACATACATAATACTTTCTAAGATATAAAGAGGCAGAGTCAGTATATCAATTTCTTTGAATTTGTTTCTAAGGGACTCGCGAGGACCCATTTTATAGATAGCGCGGATTGCCCTCTTTTGTAAAATGAAAATTGCATCTACGTCAGCTGCCGATCCCCACAGCAGAACGCCATAAGACATAACACTGTGGAAATAAGCAAAGTACGTATATACTAACCTAGCTGTGGCTATATCAGTCAACTGCCTTATTTTTATTACTGCATATGCAGATGAGCTTAGTCTACCTGAAAGAGTTCTATTCTAATGTGGGCGCCCCATTGCAATTTCGAATCTAAAATAATTCTTAAAAATATAGTTTCCGTTATACCATCAAGTTTTTTGCCATCAAGTTTTAGATTTAGACCCACTTGAGGTACATTTGGTAATGAGGACCGAATACATTTGGTTTTGTTCTAGTTGCGAACCATTTCGAAAGAACAGCCAGACCGTCGTTGGCATGAAAGACATCTGTATCTTTTCTATATATTAAAAAAATAAGAGAAGTGTCGTCAGCAAATAGAATTATATTCGATAAGTTAGCCATCATGTAAGGAAGATCATTTATATAAACAAGAAATAAGAAAGGGCCAAGAATTGAACCTTGAGGCACGCCCATTTTAACTAGAGACCCCGAGGGCGTCGCCCCATTAGCGTTTACTATAATTTTGCTTACAAAAATACCAACCGTAAACCAATCAACCTATTTATGCATTCATCTTTGCAAGTCGTTCCACTTAAATCATTAAGTATTGATAGCAGTCTTTCCATGTAAAATACAGATAATATAAAGCCTCTTCTTCTATCTATCTAGCTGGACAAACTTGAATATTGCGTGAAGGGCTTTGCCTACGTCCCGGCCACAGAACACAAAAAAAAAAAAAAAAAAATTGGTGGCCAATCAATCTAGCGGATAGATTGTTTGGTCACAAAAAACTTTTGAACTGGCTTAGCTAATTAGCTGTATCTCGCCATATAAAACTTAGTAGCCACGAGAGTTCTTACTTTTCGGCAATGGATATGGGTTCATCTGTAGAAAATCTTTATGTAGACCAGCTCGTCTGCATCTGCAAAATTGTGACGTACATAATATGTTAAACCTTGGTAAAATAAAAAAAATACACATTAATAAAGTTGTTATCTTCAAAAGTCATTTTTCATATCGCTCCTAGTATATTTCTGTGATATATTGTTGTCAACACGTTTTCTCAGGCTGTCAACTTTTTAGAAAGTAATTAAATTATGTGTCCTTTTTCACATTCAATGCTTTTTGCGACCAATTACAGTAGTCATAATAAATTAAAGCATAATGAATCAAGGCAGTAATTGTTACGTAACTAATTACTAACGAATGCAAAGTAGGGGTGTGCTAATATAATTGTCTAATTGTGTTGAAAAAACAATTAAGTGCATTTCTCCAACATTTCGAAACACATAATTTGACGAAGCACTAAAATTCAGCAAATTATTTGAAATTTTGCGAAAATTAACAAAAACAATTAAGTGCATTTCTCCAACATATCATATGACAGAATTGTGGTAGAACTAAAATTCTACTAATGATCATAGTCCAAAATTAATAAAAACAATTAAGTGCATTTCTCCAACATTTTGAAACATACAATTTGTCGTAAAACTAAAATTCTGCTGGGGATTTCGACACGAGAACGGCACGTGCCTCAGCCGGGGCATGGAACAGAAGTGTCCGCTCCAAGTCGTGACATAAGTCGACGGGCGCCTGTAATCTAGAATAAATTGCGTACACTTACTGACTCTTTATAGACCTTTTAAGGTAGAAAATTTAAGATGATGATCGCCACGTTCATAATTAAGATGGGCATGATAGGCGACTCGTGACGTCGTGTGGGTGGTTCCGCTTCCGAGGTCACGGGTGGTCTACGAAGCCAATTTGGGCTACTGAGATCTTTTTGGTTTTTAGGAGGATGATAGATTAGGTGTTTGATGTGGTTACCATATCCGGCATCAGGGGAGTGAATAAGGACACGACTTTTGTGTTTGGTCAAACGGAACTCGCTAAACATTTGTTTTTTTATGGCATAAAAAAAAATAGGAAAAGTACCACCTGTAGAATTTCACTATTTACTATTTTTGGGCCACTGGATAAGTAGTAAAGCAAATAGACTGTAAGGTAATAAAAACCTTACCCTTATCATGATAAAGATCACAACAATAACTTAAGCAAGGCTAGAACCTTTGCATACGAGAAGCACGTTCCGTAAAGTTAAGGAAGCTTCTGTTTAACAAACTGAAGTAAGCCTTTATGGGTACACCTCACATACGGTAGCGACGTGTGTGGCATCCCCAGATACTTCATACACACAAACATATAATATAGAAACAGTTTATATAATACTTGGCCGCTGGACGATCCCCATATCTCAACGGGAAGTATTTTGCATGCAACCACCACCTATCTTTTGGAACAATCTGAAAACGGGAGCAAGTTGCTTCTAAACGACTTATAACGATACACCACGTCATAGAAATTGCAACTCTATAACATCAGTCATAAGGTTAGTTCTCATTTGATCAGTGTGGTGTTATATGGCTTTTGGTATTTGGAAAGGTTTTGCCAAACGCATTATTTATCGTAAATTCGTAATTGCTGATTGTGGACGAAGAAGGGAATCTTTGCAGAGCTTGATATCATGTATTAAGTGGAACTTTGTTGTTTACTTATGTAATGCTTGAAGAGAAGACCGAATGCTACCTCCCCAGGGCTTTTACTGATAATGTGGAAACTTTGGAATGTAAGTATAACATAATGACTGCTAATTATATTAAGACTGCAGCCATTTCTGTTTGTACTTTTGGCTGTTATTTTTAATTTAGTACTATTAATCGCAAACTTAGCTGACATCAGGCCTTCTTTTTCAGGCTTTCTTTTCTACCGCTGAACTGAGACGTTTCCTGAGCTAGCTGCGCGGTGCGGGAGGGGTGAGAGTTGTTACAAGTTGAAAAATCACTGAGCTCTCGCATCACGACACCACACCCCGCCCGCACCGCGCAGGTACGTGTGCAAGTGCTAAGTGGTAGGCCTTTATTATCATTAGCTCTACGACAGTTTAAGAGGTCATAAGGATCTAGGTTTTCCACTGAACCTGAACAGTGCCTGTTTACTACGCTTTGTTACTCTACTGGGCTACACATATATCACTTCTACTAGACTTCTACAATGAACTGTCATAGATAAAACCCCATTGCATGAGCTGCCAGGATTTGTCTAATCACCACAGAAGCCTATATCAAAATGAGAACAAGTAGCTTAACGTCACCAGTCGCCTGCAATGATTTTTTTTTTTTATAAAAACATTTTGAATTTAATGATATGGACCATATTTCATTATTTATTGCAATCTGTGTCACTAAGCCCACCGTAGAACTTACGAAATTGACACCCAATGTGAATCCACTAATTTAACGTCCATTTCAAAACAAATTATTAGTTAACTTCCTCCATTCTTATCTTAAATCTCAACAATTATCTTGTTTACGATTCTAATATATCTGCCTGCCTACTGTTGCTATAATATATGCATATGATTATATTAAATTCTAATAGGCTGTATTATGCAAATCGATTGTAATTGACAACATTTCAAGATGCTTACATTATAATCAAATGAATTAAATCAAAAACTATTTTAATTTTATTTTTAAATATCTTTGATTTGTTTTTTTTTTTAATCTTTGGAATTCGTTTTATTCTTAATATAAGAGTACATCATAGTGCGAAGGCACTTTTCCGATGACATACCTTATTAATACGGAGAGAGAGTCTATAATTAAATGCGTTAAGTAAATGGATTTTTATTATTTTCCTTCGAATCTAATCAGTAAAAAAAAAAAAAATCGTACATACTCAGAGTAAAAAAATCATGAAATTGTATTTTTGTTTTAAGAGCTTATAAATAATAATTTAATAATAATAATAATTTATTTTTATTTTCTCTCAAAAAGGTACAATTGGATGAATAGCAATAAGATACATTTATAGCTTATCCTTTGGGAGAGCTGGAGTCTGTAATGGGTACGGGACCTGTATGACAGATCTCCAGGCTCACACCCTTAAAAATACAATATTATATTGCACTTACGTACTACACATTATCAAAACTCCAAGTACTGAGAGGCAGAGAATTGATATAAAAAACAAGGAGTTGTGCTATGTGTGTCATTGTAGAGTGTTGTCTGTTCGTGAGTGCAATATAAGTCCTCACGCCCAGCGCCCGCGAAGGGCACTGGGCGTGAGCACCTACTTGCGCGAGAGTGTGTGTCTGTGTGTGGTTAACAAGGTGAAACGTGATCTAAGATTAATTTGAGTACGTGAATATTTCCGATAGACGAATTTATTTGAGAATATTTAGAATATCTTCAGTCTCCGCATAATCCAATTCAAGTAGCCATTTCGTAACAGTTTGTTTACACTTTGATCTGCACATAGGGTATATATTTAGGGTATTATTAGCCTTGTTATAGACGTGGCTACTGAGGAATGGGAAACTACGTTGGGCCGAGCGACAATTTGTGCGAAAGGAGGGACAAACAGTATGTTTACGTCGTTGGGAGCTAAATTTGCATGGAGCGTAGGGGGTTTGAGAATGTGTGGTTAAAACAAGATTAAGGATAAATAATTTGCGAACAGAGAGAACCGTACATGTGTTATAAAGATCGATGGTAGGAAAGCGGTAAGGTAACCGCCATCCAACCTTCAGGAGTGCCCTTTGAGCACGTTCCAATTTGAGCATATGAGATTTTGCTGATCCGCCCCAAGTAATTATACAATATTGTATAAGCGATTGGCAGAGAGAGAGATATACAAGTCTTAGCACCGTAGTGTCCGCAGCGTGACGAAGGGACTTAAAAATGTAAATCAACCTACGCAGTCGTGACGTAAGTGTGTTTATGTGAGTAGAGAATGACAGGCAATCATCAATTTGTACACCAAGATATTTAACACAATTGATGCGAGAAAGGCAGGGGCAATTACAAGCTGTTAGGAGAGGTGAAATACAGGAGTGGGCAATCAAAGAATAAGGAGTGGAAGGAGGTTTCCCAGCGGAAGAGAATGAAAAGGTTAGGTAATTAGTTTTGTCTACATTCAACGTAAGCAAGTTTTGAGCCAACCAGTTGGTGACAAGGTTGAGTCCGGATTGTGCATGCCGGAACACCAGCTCCCAGGAATCTCCGTGGAACAGTAGGGCAGTATCATCAGCATAGGTGAAGATGGATGCATTAGGGAGTATTAACCGGCAGAGCTCATTTATATAAATGAGAAAAAGGGTTGGGCCGATAATACTGCCCTGGGGGACCCCGTATGATATTGGGAGCTCGTCGCTTGTCCAATCACCGATCCTGACACACTGTCGCCTACCCGTGAGGTAACTCTCGAAGAGAGCAAGTTGAATGCCTCTAATACCAATCCTTTCAAGTTTAGCAATAAGATTGGGGACAGATATCGTATCGAAGGCTTTTGCCAGGTCCAAGAAAATACCAATTACCTTCTGCTTTTTGTCCAGGTTAGAGAAGATGTTAGTGGTTAGGTCTAGCACAGCATTATTTGTAGAAATTCCGGATCGAAACCCATATTGGGATGAAGAAAGAAGATTATTTTGCTCTAGGTACTTAACCAACCTGTTATTCATGAGCCTCTCAACTAATTTTGAAAGTGTAGGCAAAATTGATATAGGTCTGTAGTTATTTGATCGATCTCTGTCCCCACCTTTATGCACAGGATGCACTACAAATGAAATGTTGTCAACTCAATCACTCACTATTAGATTCGATTTTTTACTATAAAACCATCTAACTTGTTACTGGACCAATTGATTTTAATGATCCACCGCTAATGGTTTGATAGCTCCATTTTGTATTACAAGTTGCGTCTGAGCAATAAAATTCTTAATCTTTGTCGTAAGAGCCTCTTGTGTGTTTAACACTGACATACTTGCATATTAAACTAACGTCTTTTAATTAGTTGGCAACTATTAGAAGAAATATATTGAATTTGCTGTTGTAATAACAATAGAAGAATTTGCTGGTGTTATTATTAAGAACATATTTATAGTATAACAAATTGTTATTCAAACACGCTATCCAAAATTTAATTAATTTCCATTATTCAGTTTCAATTTACAACTAAATTATTGTATAAGTGGAATCCATTTTATTCACGTTTACTGTGCCTATATTATATTTTGGCAGCAAGTTACAAACTACCAAACAAATTACCAAGATATCAAAATTATCTTGCTCATTACAACTAACAGGTTCAATAATCGCCAATCTCTCTGATGGCATAGCAAGAAGCCTATGAATTTACAGCAGCCTACAGGCACACATGAAGTTTATAGCCACTATTTCAAAGTTACAACGTTTCCTTATTGATATAAGAAAATTACTTTTCATTATTAGCCTGAATGGATGTAATTTCGCCGTGTCAAATTCAAATTCAAAAGTCATTTATTCAAACTAGGCTGAGAATCAGCACTTTTCGAACGTCAAAATTACATAAGACAGTCCCCCAAAACGCCCACCCTTCACCACTTCCTAGTATATTAGCTGGGAAGAAGAAGTGGCGCAACAGACTCCCCAGCAGCACAGCTGTCTGTTCAGTTAGAAGAACAAAAAAAAAACTAAATAATAGTATTCAAAATAATTTACACTACGCAACACAAAACATAATTTAAATTATTAGCCATATGTTAGCTAGCACACGTACCAAAAAAAAAAATCATCGAGAACTATACTCAGGCCGAAAAGTCTAAACGTAAACAGAACTTAATATCTAAATAAAAAGCCTCCAGGCATAAAGGGCGTGCCCGCTTACATATAGTTGTAACTGGAAGTTATAAATGATAAACTAGGACCATCGCTGTAAAATTAATAAACAAAGAGTTAATTACTAATAACAATAAATAATATGATCAATTGTCGAGGTCACTAGCTAACCACATATTGCAATACAACTCATAAAAAAAACATTGTGATGAGTAGATTTTGTCAACAATAATATTAAAGTTAAATTAAAATAACTTGACTGACTTGAAGTCAAATAAAATAAACAATTATATAAACTCATATAACTTGTCAGTACGTAAGCTGGAGAAAGAACATAAACATTGTCTTGAGTTAATCACAGCGACCAACTATTCTTATCATTTAAGTAGTCGTTGATAGAATAGTATGCCTTTGAACAAAGCTTGGATTTTACTTTCGTTTTAAACGCATTAAAAGGCAAATCTAGCAAAGAAGAGGGTAGCTTGTTATAAAAGGTTATACCAAGCCCAAAAAATGAGTTATGAACCTTATGAAGCCGGTGAAAGGGAGCTCGTAGTTTGGCCTTATTTCTAGTGTTAACATTGTGAAAATCACTGTGTTTAATGTATAAGTGTATATTTTGTCTAATATATAAGATATTGACGAAGATGAATTGAGATTCCACCGTGAGGATACCAATATCTTTGTAAAAATCTCTCAGAGAAACTCTGGCACCTAGCTGGTAAATAGCTCGAACAGCTCGTTTTTGAAGAACAAATATATTTTGAATATCAGCAGCTTTGCCCCACAGCAGAAGACCGTAGGACATAACGCTATGAAAATAACTAAATTAGACTAACCGAGCTGTATCGACGTCAGTGTATTGTCTTACTTTCCTGACGACGTAGGCGGCCGAACTGAGCCTTCCCGCTAGGCTCGATATATGTGGGCCCCACTGAAGTTTGGCATCTACTGCTATGCCCAGAAAAACTGCCGAGTTTACAGATTCAAGCACCTCTTTATCTGAGACGATGTTGGGACCTAGATTTCTAACATTTGGTTGGGCAAACTTTGCACATTTCGTTTTCTTAGCATTGAAAACTAGGTTATTTGTCGTAAACCAATCCGTAACCATTGAGAGTGCACTGTTTACATCGTCAAAATCTTGTCTATTCCTGTCTACTTTCAAAATAACAGAGGTATCATCTGCAAATTCTATTTAAAGGGTTTCTGTGAAGTTGTAACTTCACAGAAACCCTTTAAATAGAATAGTAAGTCATTGATATACACTAAGAACAAGAATGGACCAAGTATTGAGCCTTGATGTACACCTAACTGAACCGGTAGCCCAGAAGATTTCACACCATTAACATCTACACATTGGGACCTATTATGTAAATAAGAATTTATAACGTTGAGAGCTTCGTTTTGCACACCGTAATGACGCAGTTTACGCAAAAGCGTGTCATGGTGCACGCAATCAAAGGCTTTGGAGACAGAACAGAAAACCCCAATAGCATTTTGCGAGTTCTCCCATCCGTTAAATATGTGTTTCAGCAAAGCAACATCCGCATCTGTAGTCGAACGACCTTTTGTAAAGCCATATTGTTCATTATGAAGGAGGCTATTTAAATTAAAATGTCTTAGCAACTGCTTGAGTATCAACTTTTCAAATATTTTGCTAAATGCTGGTAAGATAGAAATAGGCCTGAAATTGCCAACGTCACTTTTATTACCTGATTTAAATTATGGTATGACTTTACTATTCTTCATGAGGTCAGGAAAAGTTCCTAAATCAACACATTTATTAAAAGTAACAGCTAGTTAGGGGGCTGCGATGTGTATTATATTACTTAAAAGTTTAATGGAGATGCCCCAGTAATCACCAGTGTTTTTAGACTTGAGTGTGTTAAAAGCATTTACTACATCACGAGGCGTTACATGTTCGAAGCTAAATAAGGGACTATTTTTAGACACACTACTAAGCAAAAGGTTATCAGCTTTAGACGGGGATAAATTTAAAAAGCGAGTGGTAGTTACAGGTATGTTGGCAAAAAACTCATTAAACGCCTCAGCTACGTCAGCTGCTTTATTAACTAATTTACTGTCGACCATAATCTCAAGTTGTTTATCGTGTAATAAGTTTACTGAACGTAGATTCACAATCCACCCATGACCACAGCTAAAATGGAATTGGGCTAAACCATTGGACCAATGGGCCAAACTTACGACCCAATGGGCCCTCTTAATGGCAAGTGACATCGTGGCAGGCCCGTACGGAGATTGCGGGATGAGCTGGACTCCTTCATCATAAAATGGTCCTTAGCAGCCAAACAGAGAGAAGTGGAATGAAAGTAAGGAGGCCTTTGCTCTGCAGTGGGACATCACAGGCTTTTAATATACAATATATTATCTATAATAGTTGCAAGATGATGTGGCTAAACAGGGGTGATTAATGTAAAGAAGGATGATGAGGATATAATATGGAAGAAGGAGGTATGATGAACCAACCTCAGAAAAATTTGATCACCGTAGGTGCTTGCGGACAGTGAGCAATGAGTAGCTCGCCGTCCGATAAGGACCAGGCCTGGGTCGACGGCGAAAGGGGTACCGTGGCCCGTGGCAACGTACAGGCAACTGAAGGAACACGGGTGGATTTTAGTCAGTAAGTCTCTGACACCACCCGCTCCGCCCAGAGCGTGAGAAGTTATTTGATAATTTCCCACCCAAAAACAAAAAGGTTAAATTTGATAAGTACGATGAAGTAGAAGGATAATGATTGCTCGAACTTGAAGATACTGTGGCTACAAACTGCAGAAGGTAACAGCAAGTAAATCGATGAGCGTCTGCATCCGGCAATGTGGTCGATATACTTTCACAAAACTAGCCGATATACCCATATTAACCACTGGTTCAAGCATTATAGAAATTCTAGTATCAAAAAACCTTCGGCTTACAAATCCAGCTCCTTAGGAAAAGGTTTTGCTTTTTTTTTCTCAACACCTAACTAGAGATCCTCCTCACAGATGGCACCAGTGGTTAGTTCAGTGTTTATCACTTCATTAGCTGAGGTCAGAGCGTCTCAGCGACACCTCTCGTGCTAAATAGCTGATGTGTCGTCTCGATTGTGTCCCGTACCTGTGTTTGCACGCAAACTGAAGAGTATTCTGGAAATTTCAAGTTTGTGGTATGTTGGAAAGAACTATAAAGGGTCATCCTGTCTTAAGCACAGGTCCATTTTTAAAGACAAGATTTCGACTTCTAGTTGGACCCCTATTAGAACGAACGATATTATTCTTTTCATAGTTTCTGCAAAGCTGTAAGAGCACATCGCTATTACTTGCCCAAGCATCACCCTCGTGTGCACTTTATTTGTAATCAGCTGCACCCCTCGGTTTCGCCCGCATAAGTCTCGATCCCGTAACAAAATGTGGACAAATATGTCTTATGTCCAGGTCATGGTCTACCCTTGCGAGAAATTTCATCCAAATCCGTTCAGCCGTTTTAGTGTGAAAGTAACAAACAAACAAATAAATAAACAAACAAACTCACTTTCGCATTTATAATATTAGTTAGGATAGTAAGGATTAAAAATTACATGAAACTTCATCACATTTGTGTGACCGGCCCAATCATTTGGAGGTGATTGGGCCGGTCACCTAACCTTAACCATCTGACATCGAGAGTTTCGGTTTCATTTTCAGGAAAAGTCTGAAAGGAACAAAAGACCCCTGTAATGTAGAAGTTCCTACTTACATTACATGCAATCATCTCATCTCCAAAAACCTACTGAATCAAAACCTCTTCTCTAAATCCTTACAAAATCCTACATTCTAACTCGACACCTCAAGAATTACGAACTAATGTACAGTCATTTACAGCCGATCGTTTTCGCGCTGCATTGCCGTTAAACTACAATGTAAGCAACAGCCGACCATCAGTAACCTTACCTCTGAACCACGAACTATTACCGTTTGCCATCTAATTTACATTTCGTTGAGGCGCGAGCGCCGTAATTTTTGCACGTTCTGCGCACGCGCGGCACGTTTAGAAAAACTTGTGTACGTGAATGTACATCACTTAGATTTGCGATGGGCTTTTGTTTTGGATTGTACTTTGAACTTAGTTTATAGGATGTGTTATTTTGTAACAGGTTGGTATTTTAATTATACAGCATTTCAGTTACATTGATAACTATATACTATTATACTACTACTACTTATACTATTGGTATCTATTTGTGGAAAAAATAAACATATTTATTGTCATACATAATTTATAAACTTTTTACGTATGTACTTAGGAAACATACCTACAATCCTAATTCATTTGTATTAAACGAAAAAACAGACGTTTATGTTATAAAATTTATTCAAGCTAAATAACTATACTAATTAAAGGTAAACAAAAAAAAACACGTGCCGATACAGCTGTCAATTAACCGACTAAACGTAATACCTGTCACTTTAAGTGTTAGTCTACGTCACAGTTGTAGTCTTCAATTTAACGTTATAATTCGTTGACGGTTAGAGTTTGGGCGCTTTACAATAGACACATTACAAAAAAAAAAAAAAAACCGGCCAAGTGCGTGTCGGACCACGCACAATGAAGGGTTCCGTACTTGGGATGAGTTTATCCCAAGAACAAACTTAACATTGTAGTTGAAAAACATGTTCTCCCATACGGAATGTATGGGAGATCGTGTTTTTCAAACCGCAAATTTAAGTTGGTTGATTATTACTCGTTAACCTGTACAGCCTACTTAGCTCTGATAGTTTTCCTTTAAATTTTCTTATATATACTACTGCTGTGAATTTTTTCACAAGTCCAAGGATAATAGAAGGGGGGGGGGGGACACTTGACTCTAACAAAAAATTTCAGTTAAAAGCTTAATATTTCGCAAACGGATCCCTGAATCCAAAAATGGTTATAAAAAATAAAAATAAACTTGATTTTATTTTACCACTTTGTTGGCGTGATTAATATGTATACTATATATATGCCAAATTACAGCTTTCTAGTACTAACCGTCTCTGAGCTAAGCCGCGGACAGACAGACGGACAGACAGACAGACAGACGGACATGGCGAAACTATAAGGGTTCCTTGTTTACTACGGAACCCTAAAAATGTGCTCAAGCAGCTACATGTACGAAGAGTAGTTTAAGAATAAATAACAAAGTTTAACATACATTCATTAAAGAGGAAACTATTGTAAAAATCTAAAATAAATTTAATTTGGTTTTATTGAAAAAAATTAACAAGAAAGTGTCATCTATAAAAACCCTTTTATACGATTTGTTTACCTTTATGGAACTACCTAAACCAATGGAGTATAGGTGAGTTGTCAAGATTAAATATAATTATTATAATCATTTAATTATAGAATAACTATAGATCTAGCCAATTATGTTCCAAAATATTATATTAAGTAGGTACACATCGATAACATCTATAGGTAACAAAAAGTGGACAATCAGGAAACAATTATTTTGGCAAGCAAATTGGCTTCGATTAATTTATTGTCAATCGTAGGCTTTCATGATTCAGCTTATCGTGATTAATAAAACAATGCTTTGAATCCTGACTTAGGTACGAGTAGGCGATTTATTTATAATGACTATAGGTATATTCAAAGTTAGAACTTAATGGTTCTGCCACAACGTTTTATTAGGGAAGTGCGTTGGTTCTAAAGGCAATTCCTATGAGGTTTTTATGGAGTTTTTTCAACTAGATTCGCACTGTCGGTCGCCTCGCTCCTGTCTGCTGCCTTTACGGGAATGAGAACAAACTTACATATAACCGCCAATCGATAAAGGGTACAAACATGATCAATTCGGAGTCATAAATCTATTTACGCCACCTATGTGACTCGACTCAACGAGGAGCCCTAGCCCTAGCCAGTATTGTAGTTGTGCAAACAACATAGGCTGATTATTGCCTTATTTAAAAGCGTCGTTTCTATATTTCCATACATTTTACTTATGTTTTCGTGGGCTGACGTGGACGACACGACGTCCACGATAATATCGTCACGTTAGAAGTTATAAAAGCGAACAATGAATTATTTAGTTTAAACATACCAAGTTGCATTTATTTTCGTTTTAAATGAATTGAATCATTATTTCACTTCAACGTTGCAATATTTATATACAATTTCAGTTTGCCAAAATCGAAACGTCAATCAAATTCAGACCATCTTTTATTAAACCTTAATTGAATTTTCTAACAATTGCAAAACTTCCTGCCGCTATTGTGTTTCGAATGGAAAAGAAAGCTCCTAAGTGTACCTAGTTACTATTATACATAGTAACAGTATTGAATCTTATTTATAGTTAGAAAAAAAAAACAAAAAAGTAATAAAGAAAATACGTTGATTTGCGGTAAAAATGACGTGAAGAAAGAACACAAAACAAAAAAACAAAAAAATTGGGAGAAAATATGCGTCACATCCAAGCAAAACGGCTATCGCTCAGCATAATGCCGCGACCCTATGCGAGACAGAGCCCCAGCGCTGATTTTCAGTGATTGGGATTCATAACCAAAATCAAAAGTCATTTATGCAAACTAGCTAACTAGTTTAACTAAACGTCAAAATTACCTAAGACAGTCCCCCAAAACACCCGCCTATCACCACTTCCTAGTTCACTGGAACAATAAAGCCTTATTTCACTACTTTAGTGGACCTGTCACAATAAATGAATCTTAGGTATTTTAGGGAAAAAGCACGAAGTAACAGGGAAAATAAAGCTGTGTATATGCAACGTTGCCGCGCCGGCACCACGTAACTGCCGCGCCGCCACCGCGTAACCGCCGCTCAGCAACCGCGTAACGGCCGCTCAGCAACCGCGTAACGACCGCTCAGCAACCGCGTAACGGCCGCTCAGCAACCGCGTAACGGCCGCTCAGCAACCGCGTAACGGCCGCACAGCCACCGCGTAACCGCCGCGCAGCTACCGCGTAACCGCCTCGCAGCAACCGCGTGGCCGCTGCGTAGCCACCACGTAGCTACCGCGTAGCCACCACGTAGCCATCACATAACTACCACGGACCCACCGCGTAACCACTGCGGACCCACTGCGTAACCACCGCGGACCCACTGCGTAGCCGCCGCGCCGCCACAGCGTAGCCACCGCATGGCCGCTGCGTAGCCACCACGTGGCCGCTGCGTAGCCACCGCGTGGCCACTGCTTAGCCACCACGTAGACACCACGTAGCCACCACGTAGCGACCACGTAGTGACCACGTATCCCTCGCGTAACCACCGCGGGCCCACCGCGTAGCTGCCGCATGGCCACTGCGTAGCCACCACGTAGACACCACGTAGCGACCACGTAGCCATCGCGTAACCACCGCGGACCCACTGAGTAGCCGCCGCGCCGCCACAGCGTAGCCACCGCGTGGCCGCTGCGTAGTCACCACGTAGCCACCGCGTAGCGACCACGTAGCCATCGCGTAACCACCGTGGACCCACCGCGTAGCTGCCGCGCTGCCACAGCGTAGTCACCGCGTAACCACCGCGGACCCACTGCGTAGCCGCCGCGCCGCCACAGCGTAGCCACCGCGTGGCCGCTGCGTAGCCACCACGTGGCCGCTGCGTAGCCACCTCGTGGCCACTGCGTAGCCACCACGTAGACACCACATAGCGACCACGTAGCCATCGCGTAACCACCGTGGACCCACCGCGTAGCTGCCGCATGGCCACTGCGTAGCCACCACGTAGACACCACGTAGCGACCACGTAGCCATCGCGTAACCACCGCGGACCCACTGCGTAGCCGCCGCGCCGCCACAGCGTAGCCACCGCGTGGCCGCTGCGTAGCCACCACGTAGCCACCGCGTAGCGACCACGTAGCCATCACGTAACCACCGTGGACCCACCGCGTAGCTGCCGCGCTGCCACAGCGTAGTCACCGCGTAACCACCGTGGACCCACCGCGTAGCTGCCGCGCTGCCACAGCGTAACCACCGTGTAACCACCGTGGACCCAATGCGTAGCCGCCGCGGATCCACCGCGGAGCCACCGCGTAACCACCGCGGAGCCACCGCGTAACCACCGCGGAGCCACCGCGTAGTCACCGCGTAACCACCGTGTAACCACCGCGGACCCACCGCGTAGCTGCCGCATGGCCGCTGCGTAGCCACCGCGTGACCACTGCGTAGCCACCACGTAGACACCACGTAGACACCACGTAGACACCACGTAGCGACCACGTAGCGACCACGTAGCCATCGCGTAACCACCGTGGACCCACCGCTGCCACTGCGTAGTCACCGCGTAACCACCGCGGACCCACTGCGTAGCGACCACGTAGCCATCGCGTAACCACCGCGGAGCCACCGCGTAGCTGCCGCGCTGCCACAGCGTAGTCACCGCGTAACCACCGTGTAACCACCGCGGACCCAATGCGTAGCCGCCGCGGATCCACCGCGGAGCCACCGCGTAACCACCGCGGGTCCACCACGTGGCCGCTGCGTAGCCACCACGTAGACACCACGTAGCGACCACGTAGCCATCGCGTAACCACCGCGGACCCACTGCGTAGCCACCGCGCCGCCACAGCATAGCCACCGCATGGCCGCTGCGTAGCCACCACGTAGCCACCGCGTAGCGACCACGTAGCCATCGCGTAACCACCGTGGACCCACCGCGTAGCTGCCGCGCTGCCACAGCGTAGTCACCGCGTAACCACCGTGTAACCACCGCGGACCCACCGCGGACCCAATGCGTAGCCACCGCGGATCCACTGCGTCGCCACTGCGTAACCGCCGCTCAGCCACCGCGCAACGGCCGCACAAGCACCGCGTAACCACCGCGCTGTCACCGCGTGGGCGCTGCGTAGCCACCACGTAGCCACCGCGTAGCGACCGCGTACCCGCCGCGCAGCCGCTGTGCAGCCACCGCGCAGCCGCCACGCAACCACCGCGTAACCGCCGCGGACCCACCGCGTAACCGTCGCGGACCCACCGCGTAGAACTGGGCTCTTCAACCGCGCACTTGAACCACGCTCTTGAACCGTGCTCTTAAACCGCGCTCTTGAACCGCGCTCTTGAACCGTGCTCTTAAGCCCCGCTCTTGAACCGGCAAGAGCCCGCTTGAACCGGCAAGAGCCCGGTTCAAGAGAACCGTGCTCTTGAACCGGGCTCTTTAACCGGACTCTTTAACCGGGCTCTCGAACCGGGCTCCGCTCTCACTTACAGACATACCGTAAACGAGAAGGAGAGCGAAGCGCCCGTAATGACTCAGAAGCGGACTCACGTAAGGTTATGTACTCGCACACAATTTGTGTGTGTGTTTCCTCTGTACATCCATCAGCCTATCGACCTCAATTAGGGTTGTGGTCATGCCCACCGTGCCTACAACAGTGGATCCGCCCTTGGTCACCCATTCACGGACCACCCGCAGCAAGCGTAGCTTAACCTGATCGATCAAACCGTGTGACTGTTATGTGGAAGGTTTATGTGTATAAAACATTAATATTATACTAACCACAATAATGTAATAAAGAAATTGTAGTATGTAGTTGTAAAACCCGTGCGAAGCGGGGGGCGAGGCGCTAGTGGTTTATTAAATTGTAGTAGGTAATTGTAAAAACCGTGCACAGCAGGGACGAGGTACTAGTGTTTTATAAAATTGTAGTAGGTAGTTGTAAAAACCGTGTGAAGCAGGGGTGAGGCGCCAGTGTTTTATAAAATAAACATAAGCCTGATCTAAGGCCTTCGATCCCTCATAAACTAAGCCTGCTCTACATCTTAATTAGAAATTATTGTGAATGGCTAATGTATTTATTATCTTTGATTGCGGATGCCAATATAAATGTGCGTCAATTTGGTTCAGAACATTGATTGAACCGGCTTCTTTGAAGGAAGCTGCCTTATTGAATTACTCAATAAAATGTGTGGTCATAGTGTTGGCGATTTTTTGCATTTAAATTCGCTTTCATATTTTCCGTTTGTAGACCCATATACAGGATTATCGGTATTATGTCGGCAATCCGTGGGCATGTAGGAGAGTTCATTTGCAACCAAATGACCCGTCATAACCCACTGTCAACCATTTTCGAGAAATTTTACATTTTATGTTTAAAACAATTGAAATAGGTATATAAAATGTCAAATGACTCAAAAATTGTTGACATTGGCATAGCAGTCAAAAGGGGTCATTTGGTTGTAAATCATAATCATAATCTATGTTTAATTATCCCCCACGTTTAAAAATATTAGTTCTCAATATATTATGCAAGCTTTTATTTATTTAGGTTAGACTATTTTTATCAATAAACTCTCAAGAGCGGTTTAATACGGATCTAAAATTTCATTTTTATTATATTTAGCTCATCCAACAGACGTTGTCCTATCCTTTCAGTAGTTCATACAAAAATCCAAAACAAAAAAGGACGTTCAGTTTTTCCCGAAGTTGAAATTTTTAATTATTCGAGAAACTTTGTTCAATTTTTCTTTCCATATTTTAAAACAAAAAATTGACCATACCGGTCCAGCCATTCTCAAGTAATGCGCTTACCAACGCACAGCATTTTTATTGGGACTTACCTAACAAGTGAGGCTTGGGAGTAATAAAAACAAGCATTTTTTCCCTGTAAAACTGATTAAATGATTCAATTCTAATATTAATTCTTCTGATTACTTTTTTGCTGGCATTATAACCCCTGCTTAGTGAACCGTTACTAAAATAAAGTTATTATAAAGTCAGTTTGAATTCCACAAATAAACAATTAAGTACCTACCTACGTCGCTACCCGCTACAATTTGGACCCCCATCCAAAATGAGTAGACAAGCAAATTTGATTGCCGTTATTAATAAGTTAAAATATCAAATAATGTCGCGCACATATCGTAAATCCCAAATGACTGTATTAACCATCGGCCATAATTATACACAGATAATAAAGAATATAAAAAATAACAAACCGTGTTATCTATGCTATGCCCAATTAATTTGCAAAATAATAACTTTTAGATTTTTTGCCCAATTTGACAACACCCATGTTTGGTGTTCATCATAGTTTTAATGAATTTGATCGGCTTGATGGTTTTAATACAATTTTGATGTTTATTTTTAGATCTTTATGACTAGCTTCTGCTCGCGATTTTGATTGCGGTGATTTCGTAAAATATTTGGCTTGATAATGAAATTACAATTTAAAAAAAGAAAGCAATTATATTTATTGAGACAAGTACAGGATATCACAAATTAAACTAAAACAAAATCATTGACACATAAATAAATTAAAAAAACAATATAAATAAAAACAAAGTAAAATTAAAATAAAAGCAGAAAGTCCTGTGCGAGGCCAAAAGGCTCGTATGTCAGCACCTATATCAGCATTTAGAGAATAATCTTCTTTGCAAATGGTTAAAATGAATAAGTAAACAATGAATACTCTAAGAACCACTAACTTCAGGTAAGTTCTGGTGGGTCTCCAACAGCAATCGACAAACGCTTCTAATTCCTTTAAGCCATAAGCCCTAACAAAACATTCAAACAAAAGAAAAACTTACACATTAACAACAGCTGTACCTAGCTTTTCCTGTATCCAGGCAACAAAGGAAATACATCTAAATCAAGCATGCGTCAGACAGTAGGTCCAACCTAGCTGTCTGATTTGAAGAAACAGAAAAACAGTTTCAACTGACGACGGTCGCAGTGACAATAAAAACATCGGCAATCTATAAACCTAACTGTCTGATTTGAAGAAACAGAAAAACAGTTTCAACCTACGACCGTCGCAGCGGCAAATATAAACATTGGCAATCCAAGCGTGCGTCAGACAGTAGGTCAAACCTAGCTGTCTCATTTGAAGAAACAAAAAAACTGTTTCAACCGACGAACCTCACGGCGACAAATAGAAACGTCGGCAATCCATAAAATCTATTAAAGCACCCGGCGGCGGGGTAATTGGGTAACACACATAAAATGCCAATTAATAGCAATGGGTTTAATTTTGACAGTTCACCCACACTTCATTGCGTTATTTACGTTGTTCAGCAGATTTTTTTTTCAAACTTAAGAAGCAATGGATTAGCAATATCCTTCATAACTCCATACATAATGATTGTGATTGAAAGTGCGTTACGTAATTAGGGTAGATGAAGATGACGCTCCATAAAAGACGAACTTTTTATAAATCTCGATGTCCCAAATTAAAGACCTCATGATTTACAGATAGTACCATCCACGAAGACGCGCCCGACTCCGTGATTACTGTACTGAAAGCTGTTCTTTAGTACGGAGCGGAGCGCAGTGGGGCGCGCCTTTATGGCACCTAAATCAAGCATCCTGCATGGGACAGACAGACGGAAATTTAAGAAGATCTCATGAAGAAACTGACAAACAGTTGACAATCAACAAACTAAACAAGTCGTATGCAGTGATCAACAAACCCTTCCACCTCTTTAGTCTAAAAACACAATAAAAACTTACACACTAACAACAGCTTTCCCTGTAGTCAAGCAACAGAGGAAATACGTAAGGACATCTAAATCAAGCATGCGTCAGACAGACGGACAAGCCGACATCGCGGCTGGCGGCGACGGCTATAACTCTCTGCAGATGAAGTTATTAATGTGCTCGGAGGCAGGTGCTTTGATGCACTAACTACCTACGTTACCTGTGAGTTATAGGTAGGAATTGTCTGAAGGTACTGGTGATAGGAAACGAGAGGAAGTGAAACATGTGGGGCGTGACTTTTGACAAGCTTTTCACATTTAATATTGGCAATTTTGTTAAAGAAAAATTAATTTCAAATACCTACATTTTTTTTATTATTTAATAGCTGCGCCCCGCGGTTTCGCACGCGTGGGTCTCGATCCCGTGGGAATATCGGGATAAAAAGTATCCTATGTCCTAGTCCGGGTCATGGTCTAACCATGTGCCAAATTTTACCCAAATCTGAGCAGCCGTTTTAGCGTGAAAGCATGACAAACAAACAAACTCACTTTCGCATTTATATTATACTAGCTTTCGCCCGCGACTTGGTCCGCGTGGATGTCGGAAATTATACGGGAACGTACTACCGGGATAAAAATTATCCTATACGTTAATCCAGGTTATAAACTATCTGTGTGCCAAATTTCATCCAAATCCGTTCAGCCGTTATTGCGTGATTGAGAAACAAACATCCAAACTTTCACATGTATAATATTATATAGTATGATAGTAGGATATACAGGGTGGCAGGGACATCGACGCGAAAACTGCTGCCATGGATTCAGTACACGATTCTCATCCCCCCCCCTATATTGAAATTTTTCGTCGGTTATAAAAAAAATCTGCTGTTCCATACATTTTGACCAAGTAGATATTGCAATTTTCTATAAAGCAGTTGTTTTTTTTAAATACACAAGAACTTACAACTATTTAACAAGTCTTTGTTGTTGTCTACAGATAGACATGAAAGTAAAAAAACAGTGTTGTGTAGTGTTACTTACCTACGCATAGTTCTTCAACATGGCATGAAATTCTAACCAACAGAAAACTTAGCCAGATTTAACAGTGGGTCCTTAACAAGGCAGCCTGTATTTTGGTGGCTCAAACACTACACAAATGTAATATTGGGTTCCCACCTATGAAATTGGCGTTTTTTTTCTCACAAATAGAGAACCTCTTCACTTCTATGATTTGAAATATTCATCAATTGCTTAGTATTATATCGAATAATGACCATCATAGACAACTACCAATAGTAAAAAAACCTTAATACTTATAGTTTTATAAACATAAAAAATACCTTGAAAATGGCTCCTCATTTTGTTAGCAGAAATGACCACTATTTGTTTTAACTTAGCCAAAACTTATTTTTGTGGCTTAATCTAAGTGGCATATTACGTTAACTTAGTTTTTAAAAATTAGTGCATAAAAGTTTTAAAACATTCGTGTTCATGGTTGTTATACAAATTAAGAAAAGAGCTGGTTTTTACTTTGGGCAGAGGCTAAGCATTGCCATACAACGTGGCAATGCGGCCAGTCTCTTGGGTACATTACCAGTCGACAGCGATGCGGATGAATTTTACGATGCTATATTTTAGTTTTTGAATAGTTTTAGTTTTAGTTAAGTTAGAATATAATATATAATTTTGCTATTTTTATTTAGTCATAAGTTGTTATGGACGCACTTGTAAATATTACTCTCACCACAAATTTACCGATGAAGATGATATATTTTTTTCGAAAAAAAAAAAAAAAAGAAAATGTTAGTATGAAAAATGCAACTTCTTTAAAATTCTCCATTCATAACGCTGATTTCATAGGTGGGTAAACCTAATAATTTAATTTGTTCTGCTAGCGGATGATAGTATTGATAAGTTCAGACGAGCTTCAGTAAGTGTTCAATTAATCAACTCACACAATATAATACACGCTTTACTAAACTAGCCCAGTAAACTGACATATTTCTTTCTGCTCAATCGCACTCCGACCCCCAAGATACAAACCCTGCTTAGTTTGAGGGTCAGCGATCAAACCAAAACTTTGTGATGTATAAACTTAATTGTATCTATGTAAGATCACTGTATGTCATCAACTTTTCCTTTGTCGATAAAACTAATTTTTTTTTGTATTCGTATTTAATGGTGAGCTTCTTGACATAAAAAAAACGCAAAAAATCGTTTATCAGCACCTAAACGTTTCTCAAAAATGTTTGATTTCAGCCGGCTTTTAAAAGTGGTTAAATATAAATATTTGATTATTCATTTATCATGACATTTGTTATTGACCCTTCGACCGCGGTAAGCGCAGCTTAACCTAGTAGATCTATCAATTTGTGCGAGGTACCTGGAAATTCTTTGTCATATCAAATCACTTCCCAACAGCACTGCTTTATCGGTACAGAGCTAAAATGGAAACTTGAGCTCGATTCCCCGGGGTTTTTGCTTACCCAACACATTAAAAATATAATTTTTAATTCCATTTCCTAGGAAATACCAGCCCAATGTAAAACTAAACAATTAAGGGTTAAAAAAACCTTGCAAGGTCATTTCTGTCGCCGAAGTTCCGGTAAAACCCATACTGACCCAGCCAATTTGACCACAGAAGTGATTATTTCGATATTTATGTGGTTTTTCTTATCGCCTGAAGATAAAAAACAAATGAAAAACAAACTTTCTATAACCTTGGCGTGACCTTTCCTTGTGTGAGACGGAAGTGTTCTCGGAAATGCAACAAAGATACCAAACGAGTTATCAGGTAAGTAATAAATTATCCAGGTTTATTATTTCTAAAAAAATAGTGCCTTTGTGAGAACTATCTTTCCTGTTACTTTTCCTCTTTCATTTGAATGAGTTTCAAGAAGCTGGAACAACGTATTATAACAGTATGTGTGCACATGGGAAAATAAACAACAAACATTTGCACTTACTGACGTCATTGTTGGTTTTATTTTTAACTTTTAGTTGGATGATTTTTATCGACCAATGACTTAAAGGGAACTTAAGATGTTACATGGGAGTAGGGAACTTTTTTAACCCAATAGGATCTACGACACTTGTGTGGCAGTATGTTTAAGGCGAATTTTAAAGTCAAACTATAACGCATGTCATTAGAAACAGTTTTTTTCGTTTATATAGGTAATGGAATACCAAGAACATTCAATAAACTGTTCTAGAACATTCTGCTTTTCCAATAAAGAAAGGTGTTTACAACAATCCTGCAAAACTTACCAACTAACCATCTTCAACAAAACCACACATGACTATTATTTTTCTAGACAAAAGAACAAATTAATGAGTGATTAAGATTGTTGAAAGACATTATTTTCACTAAGTTGTGGAGGTTAGACTAGGATCTGATCCCAACTTAGTTGGGAAAGGGCTAGATGATGATATTTCAAGAGAAACTGCTCAGAGATAACATTCAGACCTGTTTTCCGTTTTTACTACAATCATAACTCAAACTAGTCTTCAAACTCATATCCACCACCTTCCATTCTACCTGCGGCTCAATACTGACAACCTTACATTCCACACAGGGCTGTTAATTACCTAGTTAGCGATTCTAATGAAAATCAATCAAAATCCGTTGACACGGTCTACCGACGCGGGCGCAGATAATATCTCTCACTTTCACTAGGCAAGTAAACAAGCGGAGACGTGCGTTGGATTGACGCGAACCCATTTTAATTTGTGCCCACTTCCCGCTATTAAATACGCCGGCGGACTGTATGTTTATGTGCAAAAGTGTTTGTAAAATAATTGTGAAGTTGACTGTTTTCACAGATGAAAATTGTATTCAACCAGCAGAACTGTGGGGTATTTGCGTAACACACATTGAACGGAAATCGATAGCAATACCTTTCTTTTTGACATGCTTCATAGGTTTGAAAAATTCGTCTGCTGAACAACGTAAACAACACAATGAACGTTGCTGAACTGTCAAAATTGCCATTTTATGTGTGTTACGCAACTACCCCGCTGCAGCTCAGCGATGTAGGTACATTAGATACCAAATTAAAGCTATCAAAATTTTTAAATGCCCTACGCGAAATTAAAAGAACTACCAACCTGCAAACGGCACTTGTCACGCATATGCTCAGGAGTGGCTCAGCTCATGCGGTGGGGTAACAGTACGGATTCACAAACCATATTTATTTTACAAAAGAAATTATTTCAAATAATAACCAACATAGAACAAACAGATAGCGGCAAGCCACCCTTCCGAAAACACAAAATACTCACACTTCCCTGTATATATATCTTAGAATTATGTAAATTTGTCAGAAAACACCCAGATTTTTACACCACTTGCGAAGAAACACAAACAAGATACACCTTTCAACACAACCAAAATAAAATAAACATACCTCAATCCCGACGCAAAATGCACTCAACCAGCCCTTTAGTTATGTCCATAAAAAATTATAATAAATTGCCAAATTACATTAGAGAAGTAAGCAAAACAAATATATTTATCAATAAATTGAAACAATTTCTGGAATCCAAGTCATACTACTGAGTAAAGGAATTTTTAGATGACAAATCGATTGCAAAATAAAATAAAATTATTCTCTCTTACACCAAACATTATGAAAAATATATATAAATTTTGCTGTGCCCGACAGGGTCCATATTGGTCTTTTACTTTGTTATATCATCTATGTAATACATCTGGAATCTGGAATTGAGTATTGAGTATTTTAAAGAATTATTTAGTTAGTCTAAATGTTTGAAGGAACAGTTGATTACAACAATTATGATTCATACTTCGCGTTGAGGTCGTTAAGGTTAGGTATTTTAAAGGCCCAATAAAATATTAATAGTTCCAGTGTCGGAACTATTAAAATTTTACATGGCTACGGAATGCAGTAATTGGTTTAATTTGTAGTTGTATCAACAAATTGTCATAATTCCAATATTGTACATATGTATTTCTTAGTTTGATCTTAATGATTTTCAAGAACCATGGATTCTTGTCCCAACTACCTTTGCCAAACTCTGTACCTAACAAGGTTACTGGACATCGGTTCAGTTACTAAAAAGGATACCTACCTAGTTATTTTTTTCGTCCTAAAACTAATTTACCTAACCCTTTTGTCTCCGTCAGTACAGCAGCTGTCGATCGGCAGGGCACTCCCGTTAACAGTCCGCGCGTTGTCAGTAGGTCTTCGTAACTAAAGCTTCCTGCAGGCCGCTTGATATATTCCACTAAGCCGAGCTAGGGAAATGAACTCCTAACGAGATACCGAGCATTTTTTACACAGGATGAGAGAATTGGTTAGCTGTATCGATGAATGTTTGACTGTTGCGTAAATTGATGCGAAAAATGTTACTCGTGATTCTGTGGAACCATAAACTTGGTCTATCTAGAATAACAATAATGTAAATTTGTTTCCTGTAAACGTTATTTCCCAGAAATACCCGGAAAAGGAAAAAAGGTAGGAAAAAAGTATAATTTTTTAACCAACATAACCACCACGTAAGCTCACTGAAAGCGTATTGATGGATAACATCGTGAGGAAACCGGCATGTCTGAGAGATATTTCTCGATGACATGTGAAGCCAAGTCAGAGGCCCATGGTCACTAACCACACGAAAAGAAGAAAATGGATATTGAGATAACGTAGATTTACCAGTTCGGGAAATGAATTGTTAAATAAAGTTATACCTTACGTCAATTTGCCGTGTTATAGCTGTTTCATACGACTGTCAAAGAATGTCAGATGTGATTTGAATATACGGGCCATTTGAGTTGATAGTCGATTTGCTTTTTTCTGACTTTACAAGGTGGCAGAAATTACCTTTAGAGTAAGGACAGCAGCGTCGTTCTATAAAATATTACAAAATGAAGATAATATTACAATTTGCCATCACTAAAGTTCATTTTTTAAACCCAGACACTAATTTGACATTTCAAGTGATTGTTGTTTGGTTTTTTCACTTTGGAGTTTGACATATGCACCTGTCAAATTAGTCTCTGGGATTAAAACGAATTGTAATTCATATTTCGAGCTTAATTAATTAAGCAATTTCCCAATTCCCTCCAGCTATCTAAGTAACTATGTAACATATTTTCGTAAACGATTACGGCTAATCTGATTAAGTTTGACAGTTAAACAACATCCATTGGGTTGTTGAGCAGATTTTTTTTTCGAACTTATGTGGATTAGCAATCTGTCTCAAAACGATTCAGACTCTGATTGTGATACCAATTGACGTTTTGGGGTTAGAAAAGGCTTTTTAATGTTTAGTTCCGTATTCACTATAACCTGCGGTACTTGGCATTTCACAATAACTGCATAAGTAACATCAATTTAAGTAGAAAGTCGGATGGCTCGTTTGTAGTGTAACATGAAACCGGCGAATCATCAATGTTTATACCGAGCTAATGTCAAACATATCCGCGGGCGTCGCAAGCCTTTGATTCCTCCACAATGGACCAACTTGATACTTGATGTTTTAAATAAATCAAAATTTTAACGGTTTAAGTACACTCTTACCTAAATACATAATCATTCTATAATACCACTCCCACCCACGTCCCACTGCTGGGACACAAGCCTCCTCTCTGTTAGAGGGAGTGGGCCGTAATCCACCACGCGGGCCCAGTGCGGGTTGGCAGATGCCACATGTCTTCGAAGTTTTGGTTCTAGGACAAGCCGGTTTCTTCACGATGTTTTCCTTCACCATTTTGAGAGCAGTGGTGATGTTATAATTTACCTATATAAAGCAGCGGTATAGGAACGGCTACCAACCAGATGGACTGATGACTCTGTTACAGTAGCGAGGAGCTGACGGATGCAAGCGGCAAAAATGTTTTCACTTTGGAAAAATATGGCTGTTGTTATTAGACTACGGAGGTTATGGGTTTTGACAAGAAACGGTGCTGAAAAGATGAAAATAAATACATACTCAGTATGACCCCAGGTACCCACTCCTTTTAGTATCCAGGAGGCCATTTAAACAAGTTCTAATTTATATTATTTGTTTTTCTACAAATTAAAAACAGCGTGTTTGGAGAGGCTTTTTCTTCAGGTTTGTTTAAAAACTCTATTAATTTCAATGACGCAACCATGGCTTGATTTAAATTTGCTTGCTGGTAGGAAATTCGTTTCATAAGTTCTATAAATTGTCATAGCATGTAATGAGGTCGATAGCTCGTTACTTCTAAATAAGTCTATTGTAGAATACGTCAGTGATGCAGCCAGAGCGATATGGCCGATGCGCTAGCACATTAGCACGGCAACACGCCCGGAGCCACTCGATACGGCCCAGGCGCAGAACCGCGCGGACAATTGCGGCCGACTTAATTATCAGTGCCCCTAGACCCGTTGCGTCAGACTGATAACTGACGTTGTTCCTTTGTTAGGAAAGACTTGGTTAAGTTGGAAGCGAAAAGCTAATAAAGAGTTTGTTAGCAGTATGTACTCGTACATATATAGTATATGAAGGAGTACAGACATAAAGACGGCAGGAGTAAATGAATGGTTAATAATTACGAGTCAAATATATGTAGTGGAATGTTGACACAAGAGATATTGAAGAGTTCAATGATGATAATGTTTGATACCAACAAATATTTGCGTATCTGAAACAGCTACAGTAGGTGGAACAAATAATGAAATAAGGGATGCTTAGCTATGTACAAATGCTATGCCACGTATGAATGTTATCGGGTCCCGTTAAAAATGTGCGTACAAACAATATTAAGGGAACAAACTTGGTAGGTAACAGGACAAAGGCTCGACAATGCCCACACAAATCAAACAGGATTCCTAATACATTATCGACCAAGTTGTTGTGTACACCAAGCATTTGCATGGCTTGGACCGCGAGACTTGCGTGTCCCGCCCACTCGGTGCGGTGCAATACTGTGCAATCTTACTACGTATCGGCATCACATTAAACGTTGTAAAGGCAGCACAATGCGGATTTCTCCACGAACTTATAAAAAGTTATGTGTAAGGTTTTCTTGAGTGCGCTGAGACATGCGAAGACCATTGTCGCAATGACTGTTACAATTGCTGCTTGTTAATTAATTTACGAGGTGTTTTGACAAAATAAATCGATTTTGCTGTTACTACTAATTACTGTGTAGTCTTTTTCTGACTGGTACTATTTGCTTTCTCCTCCTGCGCAACTGACCAACAAAGACGATCTTTGCTTTATAAATTGAATCTTGCAAATTCTTAGATGTTCAACAGTTTCATAATGACCTAATTGTTGTATCTACGCAGCTAATTAGTGCAATACAAGTGCGTTGACATTCTCGGCTCGTGATCGGTCGATGGGTAAGTCGATCGCATCGTCGGCGACACCCGACACCGTCGGATCGCCTGTCGACGACGATACTGCACGGGGCCTTGAGATCGCGCTTACGGAATAAGCGTCTCATGCGTATCGGGTTCAGCTCGAATACTTTGGAAATATGAGCGTGCACTTATTTGTGGGCTAAAGTGTACGGTTTGTTTTAGGGGTTTAATGGGTTCAGTTTTAATCAAATTCTGGTATTTTTGTGCATATGCCATGTACTACATGTATGCTTTGGTTTTACAGGAAGCACTCAGATTTCCTCTCGTAAAAAATATGATGTTTTTTTCTTTGGTATCGACAAGTTACACAGACGGTTGCCAAAATTGGCTTCTCGGCAAGTATGAACACAGGGTGAACTTTTTACTCACAGAGGCCCTTTCAATCCAACTCACAGTCTTCTTCTTCTTTTCGTGTGGTTAGTGACTAACCTGGTGTCAGAGTTTTAAAGCCGCCCATGGGCCTCTGACTTGGCTTCACATACCGTCGAGAAGTATCTCTCAGGCATGCCGCTTTCCTCACGATGTTTTACTTCACCGTTTTTGTAGCAAGTGATAATTATGTAATACGCACATGAATCCGAAAAGTCACAGGTGCCTGTCTGCTGAGGAAGTCTGAGGTGCGTGCTTTGGGTTCGAACTCGAGACCTATGACTTGGCAGTCCGACGGTCACACCACTAGGCTATTACTGCTCACCTCACAGTAAGATTTTTACATAATAATAATAAATATTTTATTTCAGACAGTATTACAGTCTATATTATGACAAGTTATTTAAGAATAAAATTAAAGCATTAAGTTTATCACCAGTTTATAATTTGCAATAAAATAAAAATAAATAGTTTCTTTAGCTTCCGTCTGTCGTCAATCAACTCTTCAGTTTCGAAAATCTCTGTTATTATCCAATTCCATCGAACTCAATTATAGTTCATCAATTCGTGACATTATTTTGTTTATCCTTTGAGAATACTTCAAGCCTTGGAAAGCTTTTCATTAAATTCGACTTTATATTGTTTTTAATGTGTTGTGTATACAGTTTGCAAGCCTGAGGGCAGGATGTGATGAACACAGCCCAAAATGGTTTCCAAGACACGCCTTCAATTCAAAAACACGTTAACACCTTGTTTTAAAGATTACTTAAAAATTATTGAATAGCAATTTTTTAATGTTTCAACTTTTTAAACGTTTGCTCTACGTTTGCCTACTTGACAAATGATTGTTTTTAAAATGTCAGTTCTTAAGTTACATCTTACACTCTAAATTCGTCGTGGTATTCTAGATAATAATATACCTACTTAAACCCAATACAAATACCGAACCCGGGCCAAAACCGAACCGCGTATAAACCCGAATCGGATATAAACACAATGTCGCCCAAGAGCATGTGCCCGCCCGTATTTTTCTGAATATTCATATTTTTTTTCGGAAACTAACTTTAAAAAAAAAAAAAAATTAAAAACATGAAAAATATTAAAGATAGACCCCCCGTCTATCTTTAATATTTTTCATGTTATAAAATTTTTATTTTTTTTAGTAGCATTTGCCATATCTCCTATGCTTTTGGGTCGATTTGGATTTAATTTATTATTTCTAAAAGCTTTTAAGTAATTTTATCGGATTAACTAATATTTTTTAATAAAATATGTCGAAAATGAAAAAAATACGGAAGTGAAGACATTTTTTTTAAAAAAAAAACAGGTGTAAGTCCATCAAATCATAGCGGGATATTGAAAAAAACATTATTTATATTTATATATTTTTTTAATTTAAAAAAATTAAGGTTGACCCCCTCTTTTTGAGTTAATTTTCGATAATTTGTCATGAATATTCAGAAAAAATATACATTGTATATTCAAAGTTTTTTTTTTATTTCCATAGAGTAGTGCCGGTCGATGGCACGACGGAGAATTAAGATTGTTTTGGTCCAAAACTTTGCCACTTCTACGGCATCGTCGGTGGCAGCGCAGAGGTCACTATGGCAGTATTTTTGGGGTACAATGGGCAGGATAAGGGGTGGGGCATAGTTGCACCCCAGTTCCACATCCACACCCTGCTGCAGTACCGCCGAGGTAGCCCCACTTTACAAGGTTGAAGTTACATCTTCCCACTTGGGTTCGGAGGCGGTTCAGGGACTTCAAAGTGGGCCTCGGAAAGTTGGACCCTGCGTGAAGATGTTCGATTGGTGGTAGGTATTGAGCGGGTGGAGCGAGAGTTATCTCAGTTAGAAGAGAGAGTTCGGTGTTAAAGAGACTGTGTTAGTAAACAGTCTTCAACGCCGAACTATATTAATTAAAATATCAATATATTCTTGAAGTAGACCACAAAAGAGGTGCATCCTAACTAATATAATAAATGCGAAAGTGAATTTGTTTGTTACGCTAACGTCAAGTTAAAACGGCTGAACGGATTTGGATGACATTTGGCGCATGAGTAGACCATGACCTGGAGAAGGACATAGGCTACTTTTCATCCTGGATCGCAGACCAATTCGCGGACAACAGCAACAATCTAATAGACTACGCATAAGGAAATATACTTAGTGTTGATATGCTATAATTTACGAACATTATCATATTTTATTTTTAGTGTGGGAGGCGTATGAGGTTAGTTAGCCATTATATCAGGGGTATTAGCAGTAACAACTTCATATTATACTCGTAATTGTTCACATTCTACAACATACTACAGAATCCGCCTGTTTACTAATTGTTGCTGATTTTTCTAGAAATTCTCAAGGTTAGACAAGATGCATAGGAATGAGCCAAAAAGATGGCCTGCACCAGTCGGTCATGGAAGGCGCAAAAGATCTCATGATCCCCGGTCCAAGTGTGGGAATCCACCGGGGTGGTTTTTAGTCAATAGGAGTCTGACAAACCCGTTCGCCCGCCCCAGGGCGGAGGACATCCATGAGAATTTTCGAGAAAGGAACAAAAAGACAAAAACGGTTAAAGAATCGACACGAGTTTCACCTCTCAGCGAGGCATCCTCAGGACGAAGATTGTCTTATTGTGAACCCGGACCCGACGTGTTGACACATCAAGCGTCGAGAGCAATGTGAGCCACAGAATAGGGGATTATCATCATTTCAGCCCGGAATCACGCACTGCTGGGTTTAGCCTCCTTTCCATATATATATAAATAATAAATAAATAATATCGTCGGCTCGACACGCTTTTAGACGTCTATGCAATTGAAAAAGGTGTGCTATACCATAATTCATGACAAAATAAAATTAGACTAAAATGTAGATGCCATTTAAAACTTATGAATGTTTGAACTTTTCTGAAGGCCAAAACAGTAATATCAAAAAACCATTGCAACATGACTCTAGCTTAAATGAAGGTTTGTCAAAGGATGATAATTCCTATTCCTCGGACTAATGACAGATGGGTCTTTAAATAAATATGAGTAGCGCGATGTGATGTAACAAGGAACGCCATACATATATGCCAATGCAATATTCGTACTATCATTGCAACAAAACATGCATGAGCGCATGGGAAGGAATTCCGTCTATTGACATCAGTCTGGTTTAGTAGTTTTTGAATAGTTCCCATGTCTTAATAAACTGTATTGATTGTCATGTATGGGAGTTATTTCCCATTGTGATCGGTCATTTAGAGTGAGTTTCTTTATACGCAAGCTTTTTTGGGAAAATGTAAAATTTGTTTGCATCAGCAGTGCCTTCGATTGATTGTACTTACATTGTTCCTTTGTGATTTTCTCGTGGGAGCAGGCAGAGTCTATAGTACGCTACGTACTACGATCCTTACCTACATCAAGAATTTTATTGTAGTTGTTGGTTAGTGTTTTATCTTCTCTGGCCAATCGGTCAGGAAAAAGCCTAACGGCCTAACCAGATAACCTATTGTCAGTAAAAGACCGAGTGTGTTAATGATTTGGAAAAAATATATTGTAAATTTTAGCAATTTTTTAATAACTTAATCTACGAATATTTTAGATTATGTTTATATTACATAGTGTAATTAATTTGTATAGTTATGTCTAACGCGGATAAAAAACTGAGAATCACGCAGAATCTATCAAGTGTATTTTTCTGAAACCCTCACCATTTTAAAGATAATTTAATTATTATTGATCTTTTAGTATACGTGTTTTATTAAAATACCTTTTATTTTATATGTTTAATAAATTAATAATGCGTGAAATTAGGGACAGCGCTCCTTGATGGGCGAGTCCTATTACTGGCTGGACGTACGACGCGTTGTGTGAGCTCAGTACAGAACACGGAACCTACCACCAAGGTTACTGGCATATATCTGCATCTTATTGGCTTCGTTCATTCTGATCCCTAGTTTGAACCGGTCCGTTGTACCCTTGCAACTGATAGGCATATAAAAAGCGAGTGAGTTCGAACTAGGGATGGCTATGAACGAAGCCATGTTAATCGAAATGTCCTATCTGATTACCTCTGAGAAGAAATAGCGAAACAACCTCCGAGAAAACACTTCTACACCATTCAATTACCTCTATATTCCTCAAACAGATTACTTATACTGTTTATTTGACGTCCGCCACAATTAAAAACTATAAACATTAAGAAATAATAGTGATATTTATATAGATATATGTAATTACTAATTACATATAAGGCAGATAGGTTCAATCGAAGACACGCGTATTTGAATAAACATTAAGTTATTTTGAATTGGTAATTAACTATAACTACCTGTGTATGGGTGGGTAGTATTAAGTATGAAAAATAACTAGACCAGTTGGTGGTTACTAGGAAAATGATATGAGGTAAAATTGTAATATTATAGCACAATTTTCGAGGGAAGGATTATTATTATTACTTCTTTTCAACACGCTTAGCGTAACCACAACGGAAACGGGTTTTGTCGACGGAAGAATAGACAAAATTACAGATAAACAATCACACATTTTGTTTATTCTTCCGTCGACAAAACCCATTAAAACCCCGTTTCTATGGTTGTCATGCTACGCGGTCAGGTCAGTAATTGAACTGGAAGAAGTGCAGATTTCCAAAAGTTTAAGAAATATTTTCAAACATTTTCTAAATTCAACTTGGGAACATACCCCTCCATAGAAAAAAAGAATTTCAAAATCGGTCCACAATTGACGGAGAAATCGGCGGACATACATTAAAAAAAAAAACATACAAACGCGACGAACATAATAACCTCCTCCTTTTTGGAAGTCGGTAAAAAAATTGGAGCATAAGCATTGGGCATTGCAAGGAAGAACGAAGGCAAGAGCCTTCTCTGTATGTTAAGAGGCCTTTGCCCTGCGTTACCATTCTATATTCTATGTTACTGGGATTGGTTTCCACACTTATTCCTTCAAGTGGTTCATTGTACGTGATTATCTACCATTTTTAGGGTTCCGTACCTCAAAAGGAAATAACAGAACCCTTATACGATCACTTCGTTGTCCGTCCGTCAGTCTATCAAGACCCCTTTTTCTCAGGAACGCGTGGAGGTATCAAGTTGAAATTAATATCATCTATGTAAGAGCTCTAAAAAAATAAAGCTTCTAATTCAACGCAATAAAAAAGTACGGCCACTTAAGCGACATATTTTGATACTCGCAAATAAATCAAAACCTACAGGGTACTTCCCATTGACATAGAATCATGACATTTGGCAGGAAGCAAGGTCTTACAGCACATGTTAAGGAAAAAGTCCGAATATCGTTAATTTGTAGTTTTACTAAGCAATTTTTTTTTGTGATTAGTCTTACATTTGCAGTTGGAGAATTGACCGTGACGTATATCGATGCATGGGACAACATGGTTTTCAACTACAATATTAAGTTTGTTTTTGGTATGAATTCATCCAAACTACGGAACCCTTCATTGTACGTGGTCCGACACGTACTTGGCCTTTTTTTTGTTGTGTTAAGAGACTTTTAACTAACTATACAGGGTCTCAGGGATATCGACGCGAAAACTGTTGACCATGGATTCAGGACATGATTCTGAACCGAAAAATTTCTACCCAGAGGCGTAGAAATATTTCGTCGGTAATTGAAAAAAAAAACTGCTGTACCTACGCGGTCAAAATGTATGGAAAAGCAATTTTTATTAAAATAATCGACGAAAAAGTTCTTCGCAGGGGGTTCAGAATCATGTCCTGAATCCATGGTAACAGGCTTCGCGTCGATCTCCCTGCCGCCCTGTATACAGGTGGATGTTTGAGATGAGACCTACCGGAAACGTTCTTAGAAGACTGTCTTTAATTGCCAACTAAAAGTAAAGAATAAAAGTGTAAAATATACCGACTATGTATTTCACACATACATATGTATCAGTGTGCGTTTGGTATTTGCATGTGGTTTCCTTGTCCAGTGGTCTACATTCAGAATCTTCTCTCGTAATTATATACTGACGAGGATTAATGAATATGAATGCTGTAATTGGCAAACGACGCGGAAGGTGCTGACTGATGGCTTCAACGATAAGGCATATTCTGCTGATATGGGCATGTTTGTGTATAAAGTAGTCTACACTTGTGTTAAGGATAAATACGATTTTGTAATAAGCGTAATAAGCAGTGATCGGAGTAGGTAGATTGAACTGGGGTCATTGATCCGAAACGTATATATTACTATGGACATTCCTCCGGAATTGGTGGATTATTAAAAAAAAACCGGAACTTATGTAGGAATTGTATTCTGCCAGAGTGGAAGGAGTCATTTGATGATTTGCCATCCTCAAAAAAAAGGTAGGAATTGTAATAAAATGAGCAATTTTATTCTTTATTATTCTTCCTATTTTTTTTTTCAACAGATAAATAATTAATTAATTTAGTTTTGATACCTTCCTTTAAATTTTGAATTGAGTAGTAATAATATCACTACCAACATTAACAATGTTTAATTGAATCCGGAAATACCGGAATTACTTTCCGGAAAAATGGCTTATCCATGTTATTCTTTCTGTGTGCATTTATGATACAAGTACTAAAAATCAATCTACCTACTCCGATCACTGGTAATAAGCGTTCGTTCACACACATAATCAAAACTGACTAAGTTTTTAAAGTGAGAGAAATTAATTATTTAGCAAATGTATTTATTTATTTATTTAAGAAATGTATGTACGTTTATTTTAAGCTGATAAAATTATGTGTGTTTAGGTTGCTGTAGCAACCAGCATTATTTAGCTAATTGAGTACCACCTTAAATTTACCGTATATTTTAATCACAACTGTCATTCTTTGATAGTTGTTTGAAATGGCTATAACACGGCAAATTGACGTAGTGTGTAAATTTGATAAACGATTAATTTCCTTATTTATTTATGTAGACCCCACAATATATAGCAAAAAAGAAATGTTGCACTACAAAACATAAAATGAGCGGCCTTATTGCTTTTTGTGATCACTTTCAGGAAACCTTGGAATGGACAGTGATTCCGTGGACATAAAAATGGGGTTGTGGGGTTGTTACCTTCTGGGGATATGCTTACTGGCCAAGAATAGGACACCGATTTAAATTCTTGGTTCAACCCTAGGCACCTACTAGGCATGGAGGAGTCTCGGTATGTGAAGATGGTCACCCATCTACTGACTAACCCCGGCAAGCGTAGCTTAGCCTGATGGATCGACCCGTGTGGCTGTTATTACTTAGTAACGAGCTCCTCTGATCCGTTTGCTAAACGTTTCTCATCATGATATCCTCTTTGACTATGATCCGAGTGTGATCCAGATTTCGGAAAAACCGCTGAGGTAACCAAAGAAATTAATTATTTTTCCAATCACAAAAGTTCTTAGTACACTATGGAGTCATGAACCGATAAAACATGATGATGCCGGGAGTATACCAATGGGTTTTTAAATTTTCGCAATATCTTAGTCCGAAATCTATAAACTTCACTTCGCAAGTGAAGTTTATAGAGTTTTCTCTATCTTGCACTTGTAGTTTGACAGTTGTGCGATAGTGACAGGAATAAAGCTAAGCGTATGCTGAGACGCAGGTGACACAGCACAGTAATGTACAGATTTTATAGGGTAGGGCAGGCGAGGCAGACATAGGGCGCGAGCGCATGCTGCGACACAGCTACACAGACACGTTCGCGTCCTAGCTAGTACAAACAATAGACGGTCAACTGCGTCTCATCAAAAAACATGTGTCGACCTGCATGCGTCGCGCAGATATCTATGCCGGCACTACAACGAGACGCAGAGCAGGACAGACACTACGAGCTAGGTACTAGAAAAAACTTTTTCCTTTTTTACTTTAGCTCATGTCGTGTTAAAAGATCCGCCAACTAGGAGGAATTGGGGATGTCTGTCCAAGATGCGCCAAACTTAAAAGTAAGTATCCCTCTTCGGAAATATTTGAATGCACCCCAAAACATAGTGAACATTGTGTTTCAAAGTAACAAATCTGCCCTTACTAACATACTGTTTGACCTTTCTCAATACTACTAAAATATACGAATAATCACTTTCCTACTCCCAAAACTGTCCACAAAATCATTTAAAATACACCGGGGGCCACACTCTACGATTTCTATCCACTACGAAATGCACTTACATAATCTTCTATACAACGGCTAAATGTAGGCTCGCTAGGCATACCTAAGCAGGCCCTAATGTAGGACATATCCTACACCAGGTCCTAGGGGCTATCAATAGGTATTGCGGACACAAATTCAGCTAAAGTCGTCTTAGTAGGCATCAGTCTTGTTTACGCCTACGTTGGGCGTTAGATATTCAGTTTTATTGATAAAGCTGAGGCCCGCTGCGGAGTTTCGTGGAAATATACGGGGTTCTGTTTGACCTGACTTGAGTTTAGTGTATTCAAGTACTAACGATACTAACATAGCATAAAATCACAATCTGTTACTAACCACTAACAACTTATGGACTAATTTAGGTCTGAATGCAACTTTTTTTTTTACCCATCGACATCTATATATGATGTAATACTACCATCAGAGTTTAATCCTTGTGAAAATCTTTGTGAAGAAGTGATCTTTGAGCGAAAAAAAACATGGCGTTTACGTTGAGTCTACAGGACTTAAATGTAAATAGCGAAACCAGCTTGCCAGTAAAGATGAGCTGAGATAGATCTTGGGACTTCGTCTTAATCTTTTTCTTTAAAATCTAGGTTGCCGGAGCTAAGGTTTTTAACCTTGATCAGAACGTTTCAACCTTAGAATAATCAGCCTAAATGCCACCCCACTGCCCACTGCTGGGACATAGGCCTCCTCTTGGTGAGAGGGAGTGGGCCGTAATCCTCCATGCAGGCCCAGTGCCAGTTGATATAGTAGTAGATATCACAATGTATTCGAATTTTTGGTTCTAGGACATGCCGACTTCCTCAAGCTTCCTTCACTGTTTTAAGAGCAGTAGTGATGAAATAATTTACACAAAGTAAAGCACCTGTCTGGGTTCGAACCTACGATCTACAACTCGTAAGTCGCGGCCGTTACCACTAGGCTAGTGGTAGCCTAGTGGTAACGGCTATGAACCTTAATCGACATTATTAAGAAGATGCATTCTCTAAATTTGAATGCTTGTCAAAATATCTCTCTGCATGTTTGCATCAAAAAATCCTTTAGCAAAACAAAATATTCCTCCTGCTTTTCCCTACTAATCCTCACTTAAGTAATATTTAATCCGACAAATGCCTCAATAACAAAATTAACAAACATCTGAATGGAAGCGGAATCCGTATTAAGTTTCGAGCAAATATTATAAATTATACTAAGCGTTCAGATATCGGAATTTACGGCGTTCAGATTGCTTTTAGCATTCATAAGTAAGACATAGCTTTTGACGTCCATTCTGAATACACTTTCTGTATATAAAGTGACAGTATGAAATGTTAGGAGAGGGAAAGCTGGAAATAGTATTTAAATAATAATATTTAAACAGTACGGACGAATACTTTGACGCCTAAGTATCCGTTTTTTTTTTTGTATACTTGTATAGTCAGTTAGTCATTGTATTTAGTACCTAGTGTAAATATTTAATTGTGTTAAATACTGTAAAACATATTATTTTATTCAAGAGGAGGAGGCTATTGTAGTAAATATAGACTTATATAGGCATCATAATTGAAATAGGCGTTGTAGATAATTATATTTTCCTGATTTATATGTAATTAAAAAACCAAAATCTTCGGTAAAACAAAACTACACTCGTAATGATTTATTTTAAAATATCGATTTTCTAAAATCACCGCCATCGGGAGTTTTATTATTCGGGTTGAGATGACTCGGGCCGAGCTGTCACTGACCCAGATTTTAGCGGGATCTTGTTTTAGTAAGGTAAGCTGAAGCTGAAACTTCTTTATAATAAACAGAAGGATTAGTGAAAATAACACTATCCTAATATTATTAGGTATCTACTTGATCTTGAGCATGGATTAAATACGTATGAAAACATGCGATGGTTGACGTGAAATTAAATATTTTGATCTTGAACTCGACACAGCACAATACAAGCTTTACTCATAAGAAAAACACACATTAAATACGGAGCATATTTAACGAAAAGTCACGATCTCCCCAAATTTTCTAGATCGGTTACCATTAAGAAAAATACAGTAGCTAGTAATAAACATATAACCTACAATTACTCTTCCCTTCAAATACTTTTTCGGAACGATTTTTACACGATCACGAGAGACCTATATACTCGTATACTCCATAGGTTTAGGTAGTTAAATATAGGTAAACAAATCGTAAAAAGGGTTTTTATAGATGGCTTTCTTGTTTAAGAATACGATAAAACCAAATTACATTTATTTTAGATTTTTAGCATAGTTTCCTCTTTTATAACTTTATAATTTATTCTTAAACTACTCTTCATAGATTGTAACTGCTTGAGCACAATTTTTTTTTTGTTAGATTTATAATAATAATATAATATTTTGTTATGTCTATTGTAAAGAGCCCAAATTTCAAACGTCAACGCATTATAACGTTGCTAAATGGACGAGTACAACTGTGACGTAGCATGACAACTGAAGTGACAGGTATTACGTTTAGTCGGTTACTTGACAGCTGTCTCGTCACGTGTTTTTTTTTTAAATCTTTATAAACTACCTCAACCTATGGGGTTTAAGTGAGTTGTTCACCTTACCTACCTACTATACACAATTTTTACTAGTGACCCTGAACAAATAGCCTATTCAGTCGAAAGCTAGTACATTCCTGAGTAGGTTCCATGAAACTTGCGAGTTATATTATGGTTTATTTATATGGGCCTATTAATTTGGTTTGTTGAACACTGCTGGGCACTTCACTATACACGGTATCTAAAATAGATCAACTTCCAAACGTTTACTAAAGCGTTTCGACTCAAATCGTTGTCCTTCACTCTCCACACTCAATTTATTTCTATACAGTCTGTAAAACTATGTAAAACAAATAGCCCAGTATCGCCTACACTACTGCCTACCTAATAAAGAACAAAAGCAGTAGACACTAGCAGAGCACAAAGCGGACATTAGGTGGAGCTGTGATAACGCGCCGTTATCACACCGCGCCCGCGTCCACTCGAACAGTCGCCACATTCACTGAGAATATACTGCGACTGACTGGACTTGATAGTTGCAATTAAATACCTGTGATTTTCTTTTTGATATTTAATTTTATGTGATTAGACGAATTCAGAAGTGAAAATCGAACATAATAAATGGAAACCATTGCATCCATGTATGTGTTGTGCTTACATAACACAAAATGCAAAATGAAATGCAAAATGCATTGCATTGCTTCCATGCAATGTGCGTATATTACGGCGCATCTTGGGTAGTTAACCCCGCTATAATCTTACTGACTGGCTTATGTTTTTATGACATCTTATGAAATAAGAATGTATGTCCCTATTGTGATTATGGTTTCATAAAAAAGATTCAAGTTTGGTTATAACCGATACATATACCTAAGATATTGGAGGCTGCCAATAGGGTATCAGTATTTTGGAAATCATATTTTCAACTTTAGGCTAGGTTATGGTAAGTATAAGTAAATTAAGTAAGTTGACATTAGATTGGCTATGGTAATCTACTCTTCTCTTTTACATTGTTACTAGACAGTTTATGAATGACAGACTACTAAATTGCCAGCTACTCAACAGCTTTAAAAAATATCGCACAAAAAACCCATAAATAGCCTTTTAAATATCGGCTCAACCGTTCCCTGGGTTCCAAGGGCGCTGCAGAAGATAGGGAACTAATGCCAACATTTCGCAAACGGCATTTTATTTTGGGTGTGCTGTGATTATGAGAATACTTAATGGGATATAAAGTGGACGATTGTTGATAGTAAAAAGCTTTTTGAAAGGCCCTTCTTAACCTGGTAACGTTTACGAAGTGATGAAATCAAGAAAAACTTGCAAGTGCCTACAACAAAGCGTTCAACACCCGATTTCTAAAGTACCAAAACCTCTCAATCCCGTCACACTAGCAGAGATCATGCGATGCTTGACGCTGGAGTCAAGGAGAGCGGCCGGCGCCGACCACGCCCGCCCCCCGCGCCCGCGCACCTGCTTCACCCCCCGTCACCCCTGCCCGCGCTTCATGCAAACTATGCCGTACATCGATATATTCAATTGTTAACCATTACGTATCCTGGTCCGTAATGTATTATTATGGGTTTTATAGGCTATGATATAACAAATATTTCCAATTACAACCGGCTTCCGTGACGTAGCGACCTGATTATTGACTGGTGGGTTATCTAGGCGTAAGTTAGAACTTAAGCTTGAAATGAAATGAAATGAAATGAAATGAAATTAAGCTTAAGCTTGCGTTATCATCTTTTCATTTAGTTTCTAAGAGCTTGCAGAAATAGTTTGAAAGGGCTTTTTGCGGCATTACCTTGGAGTTCTTTGCAAACAAATGTACAATGGGGTTGCACCTTGTTACCTACAGCTTTTTTTTGGGTTAAATTGTTTAAAAATCGCCCTAGCCTTTTCCCAACTATCTTGAAGTCGACTTCCAGTCTAACCGGATGCAGCTGAATGCCTGTATTTTACATGGACCTACTAGCTATCTGACCTGCACAATCCAGTTACTGGGTAACACGATACCCCTTGGTAAGAATGGTTGTCAGACTTTCGGGCTTCTGGCTACCCGTAACGACTGTCAAAGATCTACAAATGACAGCTGGGACCAACGGCTAAATGTGCTTTCCGAGGCACGGAGTAACCCATCATATATACATATAGCCATAGTTCCTGTAATAAAAAATATTTTAAAGATAGTAATGAAAGGTTGTGTAAATGATCATAACAAGCTAACCTGGCGTAAAGATAATAATGAAACACTAATGGTATGACAGCTTGCTGGAATAATAACTTTCTGATTAAATTGCATATTTTCTGCATACAATGACAGTGTTAAGTTTTTGGTTTTAACTAGTTATTATTAAGAATGCACCCTGCATTCCGTAAAATATTTTACTGTTTTCGTTATTTTGTCAATATTACTCAATGAAATTATGAAATATTATTTTGTAGTCTAATAAAATATTAATATTTCATATATCATTTTTTTGCGTTAGTAATTTTTATAATAGGCTTGACTATTCACGTGACCAGAGGTCTGGGTAATTTTTAGCCCAAGAAACAGCATTGGCATCCAATGTGACAAGTTACAGCCTTTTGGGCACTTTTCCCATTAACAACGATGCGGACGAATTTTTATGCCTAATGAGCTCTTTCTATTATTATTATGTACTTGTACATAATATATATATTTTAGTGGTAACTAAGAATTGTAACTGAGTTAATAAATAAAATCATTTTATATATTCATTTAGTACCTAATATTGATAAATTAATCAAAACAGCGAAATATTTTACAGCTATTTGCGACGTTGCCAATATTCACAATGCACGTTCTTAAGATATTACAGGATATTGTAAATTAATTGCTTACCATCTTATCAGATCCTTATAGCCAACATAATCAACACTTCAAACTCGTTCTCATCTCAGCCGCCAAGAAGCAGACATTCACGTGTTTTTCATGAATACACGAACATGTAAATTACAAATTAAACGAGTAATTATAACAATCGACAGACGGACAGGCGAGTTAAACGGTGTTTAAATGACTGATTACCGACGTGACCTTTGAGGGCGTGCAATTAATGGAAACCAGGGTGCTGGCAACCAATGAAGATAGAAGAAAAAATGTTTAAGGCTGGTTGTAAATATCCTCGGGCAGTGAGACAGGCTGACGCTCATCAGTTTTTTTCCACATGAGCAACAATTTCTGTTGTTTATCAGATTATTCAGATTCGTTTACAGTGTTTATCTGCCAAGAAAAGTTAGCATGAGGTATTAAACTTGGTTAATTTCAGTTTTCCATTTTTAAATTCATGTATTATTAATTTGACACTTCGTTTTTACCCATTTCTTGCTGTGGGTGTCGTAAAAGGCGAATAAGGTACTCACTAGAGAATGAGCAGCAGCGTTCTCTATGTATTTTAACACCATACTGCGATCGCCAACCCGCCTGCCAAGCGTGGCGATTATGGCAAGGCCTCTGTCCAGCAGTGGATTTCTTTTCGGCTGATAATGATAACTTCGTTTTTTGGGGTACCAAGCCATTACAAGCGACGTTACATTCTGGTTGCCAGGGTTATTATGGGTTGGTATATCAGCCCACTGGCAACTTTACCCTCTAGACGAAGAAGAGCCTTATATAACTAAACTAAGTGGCTCTTAAGTACAGCATAATCAACAAGCGAAGGGTACCTTAGCAATAAGCCTTCTTGCTCCATTGTTCAGAGCTGAAGATTAAAGTTATGCACCATGTTTGAATAACATATGTAGTTACACCGTATTTGATCTCGTTCAAGTTTTTTTTTGTGCAACTCTGTTTAGGGTTGTGTCACATAGCAAGCAGAGAGAGAGCAGAGACGAGAAGCGATTGCATTGTGACATGGCTCAATGTAGCCTATGCAAAATCTTCCTGAGATACTGGCGACAGAAGGTGATGGACAGCGGGTTGGTTTTAATGACGTAAAAATCCCACACCCCGTTTAATTTCCCCAAAGCCTAGGCAACTTTTGAAGTTTTCTCCCTAAAAAAAAAGTGATGAGCAATTCCGGAGCAAGAACGGCTCAGAAGAAAGATGGTCAGAAGAAAGATCATAATTTTATGGCTCCAATCAATTTCAGGCGTTGGTTGTTCGATGACTTGAAATCATATTGAGCGACAGGCAATATGCTCTATTTGTACTTTTTTGCCGCAACTCTTCTAGGTGTATTTTTTGCAACGAAGTTCTTTAACGTGGCTTGTGGTAGGAGTAAAATGACAAAAATCGTCACGTAATGAAAAAACGTTATGCCCGAAGAAAAAGTCAATTTCAAGTGTCAAAGTTTTTATTTTTGAATACAGCGCCATTTAGTATAAGTTAGCACTGGAAACCTCTATTACTAGATACTAGATGGTTCTGTTTTAATACATTATGTATTAAAACACTGCCAAATGAACTTCGGGCCAACCGGGTGTCCCACGACATCTCCAAACTTTTTTTATTCTCTTTGTTCTCTCATGTTGCCTCAAGAAATTGAAAAGCAATATTGTAATTCATGCACATGCCTTTAGATAACATTTATTTAACATAATAAATTAATACTTTGCCGCTATCGTTAAGCGTTCTATATAGCAACGCCTTTACAAAACCCTGTACCACTCTATCATGTATGCTGCTATGATTGAAAAAGATGCAAAAACCTATGTTTACTTGCGGCGCCGACTTTGTAAGGAGAACAACATGTCCATAATACATTACCTACTACTGGCAACCGCATGATCGATTAGCTCTGATTTTAATATTTACATGCATTACACGATCATTACGCTGGACAGGTAAATTGATCGAGGAAAATGTTGACATCTACACTTTTGATTTAGTTGAGACTTTATGGTTCTATTTTTAAATAAACATTCCTGTTAACCTCCCTAACAAAATTTGTATATGGTCCTGTAAGTGTCAGAATGCAGGTTTAAAGCCTCTTCTCATATTAAAAATGAACGAGTTTCGATTACCTTGCTAGCTCATTACGTCATCATATACCTAGACTTACCTATATTGTTATTTATATCTCTGCCCAACCCTTCCATGAATAGAAGCGTGGTGTTATGTTATGGATTATATTGATGCGTAACATCTTTCCTCTCGCTTTCAAGCAAACTTTGGGAGTGATTTCGTGAAAAGGGACGGAAGTGTGTAACACGAAGCCCGGGAAGCGCGCGCTATTTGATTCGACCAATGAACGCGCGTGGTGCTAGTGTGGCGGCATCTAAATCGCCACATGCATCACATCAAAGACCTGACGTCACACAAAACCTGCATCGCGTAAGAAAAGTTTACCGCATATTTAACTTTCCGACTGCATCAATCGTTGGGCAGTTGTGGCGGGCAACTGCCCAACGATTGATGTCGGAAAGTCACACAAGACACCCGTCTAGTTGGAGGATCCCCCCTTTCCTATGGAGAATGAGTGAACTTTACACCCTGTTCCTCATACCTCTAAACTAGAGCTGGCCGCCAGATGGTACCAAAACATTTTCCGAGAGGTTGGTACTGTCAACCAAGATGTCAGATGTTACACATCGTGTGCGACTACTGTAAGGCTTGCTCGTTTTTATCTAAAGATCGGATTATACAATTGTGGAACGGTTGTCAGTCGAACTCACAACCTCGCGATGACAATTTTGACGCCTTAATGATTGGAACTTTTGTTCATTCATTGTAGGTACTTACTGAAATATTAAGACAATGAAACCCATTATCCGGATACAAAATAATATTATTGAACTATTTTATTAGTTATAATCTTATCAATATCTGAGTAATGAACAGAGAACATTCGTCTGACAAGCGATGAAGGACATAATATCCGCGACTGATTCGCGGTACCTTATAAACATTAATTATTAAATCAGAACAATTCCTTAAGACGGATCTAATAAGAAGTAGGTAAGTATGATTCTGGCAAAACCAGGCGGACGCGATGTAATTAATAATTAATTAAATTAGTGATTCAGTATCATTCTGCTTTTGTTTCATTGACAAAAACCTGACAATGTTTATGTAATTGTAACATCATAACGTACTTAACTGTATCCATAATTAATGTGCATTATGGTCTTATGTTATACAATGTCGCCCATGGGCATGTGACCGCCCGTATTTTTCTGAATATTCATGAATTTTTTTCGAAAATTAACTTTAAAAGGGGGGTCTATCTTTAATATTTTTCATGTTATTCAATTTTTTATGTTTTTAGTAGCGTTTGCCATATCTTGTATGTTATTGGCTCGATTTGTATTCTGTTTATTATTTCTAATAGTTTACGAGTTATTTTATCGGAATAACTAAAAATTTTTTTAAATTTGTCGACTATGAAAAAAAAACGGCGGTGAAGATTTTTTTTTCCAAAAAAACAGTTTATACATAAAATTATAGCGGGATACTGAAAAAAAAAAAAAATAAGAAAAAATGAAAAAAAAAAACAATTAAAGATAGACCCCCCTTTTTAAGTTTATTATCGATAATTTGTCATGAATATTCAGAAAAATACGGGCGGTCACATGCCCATGGGCGACATTGTATATGCGAAAGTGAGTTTATATCTGTCTATTTATTAGGTGTTTACTGCTAAACTGCTGAACTAATTCTGCTGTTTTTAACAGACATAATTCTTGGTTCTTCTAGAACGGGTTCTAAAGGAAGCAAGTGGTAACAGAGAAGTGTATATGCTTTAATAAGAAAAAAACAATACATAGATAGAGACACAAGACTACCCGGTATAATTATTATGCTTAATTTAATGATTACATTATACAGAGTGATTACGATTTCTCAGTTATTCAATTAAAAGATTAAAAAACAGTGAACCACTTTATTTGCCCTTTAGAGCGAAATATTGACATTTGCTAAAGAGAAAGAAATTACATGATTGCGTAAAATGAGACCTGTACGGACCGGTACAGGTTTTAGGAAATATGGTTCACGTAATGAGAAACTTTCATTGGAGGTAATGTCAAAAAGAAATGAGCGATCGCGGTTTGATATAATTTACTGCAAAATGTGAAGTGAAACTGTGGCAGTGTGTTGAAATGAGTTTAAAAATAAAGTTATAAAAGAGACTAATTTGTTTTAAATTTACAGAGCGAAAAGATTACAAATTAAGACTTTACAAAGTCCCGTTTCATTTGTGACTGCAGCTTTCGTATCTAAAATTTGAAAAAAGGTTAGTACTTATAGGTGTCGATTTAATCGTCTGGTTTTAACATAAAAGATACCATCATTGGTAAATGAAACTATTCATTAGTAGACATTGAAACCGGGCATAAGTAAGCGTGCTTATCCCCGATGCTTATTATTAAGTAATAGAGAGGCTTTATCTCTGGAAAAAAGTCGCATTAAAACAAAGTACCAATCATCCCTTAAGAAAGAACGGGCGAGAGACAAAAAGAAGCGCTTTAAAAGCTCATTACGAGAACAAAAAGTATGGCAATAGCTTTTAAAGTTGGATTCTTGTAAACCAAGTAAATTCACAACCGTAATTAGTCCATACATTTGTCCACATTACCACAGCTATGACTCAAACTTGCCATATTTGTGAAACGAAGTAAAAAGTAGAGACCCTTTTATATAAACAATTAGCTTTGATAAAAGAGTAACTTTGGATCCCTGTAGCAAGTAACCTCATCGAAATTAAGCTATAAAACTTAATGATACAATCTTACTCAACATTGTTGTTACACGTAAATTACCATATCATAATTTGGCAAAAGAAAACCGTTGATAGCAGAATCGCTCGAGACTCGAGAGTCGACATTTTAACCTGTCAAAATACCTTTACCTACCAACAGGTAGTGGTTTTAATGATTATTATTTTGGACTTTAATTTCGGCGCAGCGGCCGCCTGACCTTTTCACTCAAGCGCTTTATTTTTTATTTATTTCAGATGTTGGTTATCTTCAAACGTCGATCTGGATAGGCGGTGTGCGATCGAGGCTGCTACATCCGTTCACTAAGGTCTCTCGGCCACGCCTAACTTTATCGAAGCCTACCGCTCGACTTGTGGGAGATTTACACGGCTCGACTTCTGCTGCACGACTAAACCACACGGAAAAATCGACTGGACAGCAGGTGACCAAAATCGCATACACCAAAGTAGAGTAACTAGGTTTAGGCGTGCGATTAACAGACCGCATGTTGTGTGGAGTTACTAAAATCAACTGCGCAAATGCTTGGTCACAGGCGTGAAGCGATCACTTATAGGCGTGTTAGTCGCTTTATTGTTTATTTAATTTTCGATGAGAAGCACTTAGTTGCTTGCTGTGTAAATGATGTAGCTACGCGGCTTCTTGAGGCGGTTTGGTAACCGACCAGCCGCACGGCGAAAATCGACTCGTGTAAAACCACCTTTACGCACGGACTGACTTTGAGTGCTCAGAATTAATAATTAGTAGTTCCTAAGGCACATAAAATGGCATGCGTGTGAGTGCATTAAATGTTATGCAATATATCTTGTCTTTGTGAGTTTGATAACTGGATTGGTTTACTGTGACAACTTTGATGGATGAATTGATCATCTGAACCAGTTACGCTGTCAAAATTGCGTTCAAACAGGTAACAATTTGATGCACGGAATATGAAACAATTGAAGTCTTCAACTAATGCTTCTGTATGAATACTTATGTAACAATACATTGAAATGTCAAACGTTTAAGTGCACTACGTTACAGGTGTCAAATAAAAAGCAAAATAAGATTGGCATGACTGTTAAAAGTTGAATATTATGACTGAATGAAAAATGATTGATTATTGTAATAATAACATAACATCACGCCTGCGAAGGGTTAGACAGAGGTTTTTCAACCCACATTTCGCGAGTTATGTTTAAGTCTCATGTAATAGGGGGCGAGCCTATTGCCATCAACCGAGCACATAGACTCCGGGTTGCTACTAAGAAATTCCAGATGGAAAAACCGACAAGCAGCCTTAGTATGCATTTTTAAACATGCCCATCACAGCCCTTTCATTACGTTTACTCGATCCAAGAAATTACTCACTCCTTCAATGAATCACCTTTAAAAGGCTTCGTCCTCACTAAACTCGTATATTACCGATAGCATCAGTTTGATTGACAGCGTATAATGAGTCTGATGCCTTATTATAATTTAGAGAAAAATAAATAAACTTTAGCGCCGCCATCCGGTACTAACTACTGGTAAAATTTTTGTTTGCGTAACTAGTGGTCGAATGGTAGCAGATTAATAAATACTAGGTGTTGCTCACGACTTTGTTTGTATATCAACTTTAACCCCTGTTTATTGCTTACAAACTTTGACCCGGTCTGAGGAGTTTAAATGGTAAACAAATGGGTGGGTGGCCCAATAAAACACATTAGGCTATGATATCTGAAATACCAGAAGCATTTCAGGTGCATTGCCGCTGCAGAGACAATGCTGAAATATATCAGGTCCTTGTTAAATTACACCTGCGGTGTAATTACGTAACACACATAAACTGGTAATCGATCGTAATGCCTTTCCTTTTGACAGTCAAGCCGCGTTCATTGCGTCCATTGAGCGGGCGAATTTTTCAAACCTATGAAGGAATAGATGAGGAAATTCCAGCAAAACCCTCGGATTGTGATTGAAAATGTGTTATGCAATTAGGGTGCTGTGTCAATCTTTCAAACTGTAACACGGCAACGCTGTTTGGAAACTAAAATAGGTATTGCGGTAGTGCACCTTTATACCCTTTTAGAAACATAGGTTTTATTAAATACGGGTGGTCACATGCCCATGGGCGGCATTGTATAAGCTTTGCTTAAAGTTAAAAGACATTTAAACGTAAAAATGTATATGCAGACGTTAATTATTACTTAACTTTAAGCTACATTTACTTATGACTTCTAACTTTCCGGTTAGACTGGAAGCCGACCCCGACTTGGGTGGAAAAAGGCTACGTAAATGATGATGACTAATGATTTCTAACTTATTTCATGTATATATACCCAGTAATACAGACTGTGTCGCCTGTCAGTCAGAGGGTCAGTCAGTCACGGAACTGATTTATATGTTCAGATAAAGATAGATAGGTTTCTCTTTCGACCTATTTGTTCTTGAACATTTTTTTTGTTTTATATAATAGCTGTACGCACACTGACTTTTTTTATGTGCGTTAATTATCTATGTGTTTCAATGAGATGTATTGTTTAATTATGGTAAAGTAGCCACTTGCCTGGGGCTTAGCATGCGTAGATTTAATACGTGATTTTTTTGTGGTGTTGTAACTCTAATATAAAATTAATTTTCGCATTTGTACTGACGTGTAAGAATAGTTCATTGTTCTAAAAGATTGCAAATCGCTCGCATGGACTCATAATACCTAATAATTAAATAAAAAACATGATTCAGTATTCATACATTGATATATTATAGATATTTTATTATTTATGTACACACAGTAAAATACATAGGGAAACGACGCTAAACTTTTGGGTATAAAGTTACTGATTATTTCCTGAGAAATTTCTTCTAGTAGACTTGTAGTTGCAAAAGAAGTACCACTTACCTTAGCAGTAACATTTTATACGAATATTAAGCATTTATAGAAACATCTATACACTTTTCGTTGTAATTTTATAACTCAGGAACGGCTGGGCCGATTTAGCCGATTTTGGTTTTGAAATGTTTGTCATAGTCCAGGGAAGGTTTAAACGGTGAGAAAATTAGGGTGGGTAGGTAGGGTAGGTAGGGTAGGTAGGGTAGGTAGGGTAGGTAGGGTAGGTAGGGTAGGTAGGGTAGTCAGGGTAGGTAGGGTAGGTAGGGTAGGTAGGGGGTAGGTAGGGTAGGTAGGGTTTAGTGCTACCCGTGCAAATTCGGGGCGGGTAAAGCTAGTTTTTATATAAAATCAATAAGTAATCGACTCGCTATTAGAGACCATAATAATTGAGAAACAAAGTAGGTATCTCACCAGTTAATCTTGATAAATGTCGCAATAAATAACTTATTTATTATTTGGCACAATTGGCACAATCTTACGTAAACATCAATTTAAATTTGAATGTTTAAAGCACAATAAGTGTGCAAATTATTATGACATTGCGTTCAGCCTAGCTTAATTATTAGCAATAAATAATATCAATAAAATAATCAATCAAAAGCAACTGATTGTGAGATAATTACAGACCTTGGGAAAATATTGTCGTTGCAAAAGGGTGGATCGGGTGATAAGTAAATGCTTTGAATATACATATGTATCTGTAATTATGTATTTAATCGTCACTCTATGTAATGTACAATAAATGGCGTATAAAAGAGTTAGTATAGTATTTGTTTAAGAAAACTCCATAAAATATGTCGCTTTTTAACCTACAATCTTAAAGTTACACGTTTTTGTTGTTTTTTTACCTAGGTACCGAAATTATTTTGCGAAGCACCAAAAAGACAAAATATATTTTATCTTCTAAAGCTACACAAATCAGGCGCAAGTCTGGAAAATTTAATAAAGTAGGCACAGAAACTATTGAAATCAATGATAACCAGTGATCGGAGTAGGTAGATCGATTTTTAGTACTTGTATCATAAATGCACACAGAAAGAATAACATGGATAAGCCATTTTTCCGGAAAGTAATTCCGGTATTTCCGGATTCAATTAAATATTGTTAATGTTGGTAGTGATATTATTACTACTCAATTCAAAATTTAAAGGAAGGTATCAAAACTAAATTAATTCATTATTTATCTGTTGAAAAAAAAAAAAATAGGAAGAATAATAAAGAATAAAATTGCTCATTTTATTACAATTCCTACCTTTTTTTTGAGGATGGCAAATCATCAAATGACTCCTTCCACTCTGGCAGAATACAATTCCTACATAAGTTCCGGTTTTTTTTAAATAATCCACCAATTCCGGAGGAATGTCCATAGTAATATATACGTTTCGGATCAATGACCCCAGTTCAATCTACCTACTCCGATCACTGATGATAACGTAGCAAATAGGTTCAAAAACATCACGAACAACACAACTTGATCGACTTTTGTCACATAAAAAATACCTACTTCAAAGTTTAATTTTGTATTTTAGCCTTACATTCACTTTTAACGTTATTAAGCCCTACTATTCACTATTAAGATTGTCAGTTCAATTATACAGTAAATGAATGCCCAATGGACATGCTTGTAAAGCTGAACACTGTTATAACATATTATTCTGTCTGTATCCAGCTCTTTGTCTGCTGTTATTTTGATTTGCAGACATAGCCCATGATGATCGCTTAGACTTTAAGCCTAAGTTTATGATGTGGAATGCAATTAATTTCATAAGTAAAATTGGTTAGCAAAACATACATTCTTGAACAAAATTCGCTTTGATGTCAACAAGGCAACAACACAAGACATAAAACAGTTTCTTGAAACTGAATTCAATCGGAGACTGGGAACTGAACAAGACCGCTAAGAGTGGACTAGAAATTGAAATGATAAACTAATGCCTAAATTAAAATGCACTGTTGGATTTTCAACTCTCAGCGCTGAACCAAGCGTGGAAAATCCAACCGTGCACTTTTATTTAGGGATTCATTTAAGTGTCACTTAGTGAAGGTGAAAACGGGCATAACCTAACTACAAACATTATGATCATGGATAATTACCAGTATACAATTTGTCGCATATTTAGACTTCATATACCTAAGTCAACTTTCATTTGTTTTTTGGCTGCATGTAATGTCGTGACTCATTGGTCTAGTGATCGCAACTATTCGATTCCCAGGTTGAGTAAAGTGGCGACTAGTCTCGCTTTGTTCCCGGTTGATGGCAATAGCATATAGCATAAGTATAATGAGCCTTTAATATTGCCACTGCTGAGACACAGGCCTCCTCTCTTCGAGAGGAAGTGGGCTGTAATCTGCCGCGCAGGCCCAGTTGGTGATAGGTGATTGCCATAGGCTCGCCACCTAATACATGGGACTTAAACATAACTGGGGAAATGTGGGTGTACTATAGGTATACCTCTACCTATCCCTTCGGGGAAACACAGGCGTGACACAATGTAAAAATAAATAATGAAATAAATAAATCGATGTTATGCTATGTTATGTTATGTTATTTATGTTATGTAATGTAATTTAGTTTTTCATTGTTTAAGGATTCTTCCTCAGTTAAGCCAAGCCAAAAGAAGGGATAAACTACACGACGTTACATCATATCATTGCCTAACCCATAACCATGCTTCACTTTTCATAAAAGCACTAAAAATGCATAACACACGTAAGAAATCTATTACACCCAAAATTATAATGGAACTAACCGATTTGTGTGACGATAGCAATAAAATACGGTAATAAAGCCATGAAATATATAACAGAATTATGTAATTTACAAAAGAGTTGAAGATAAAACTTGTGTTTAATTGAAACTGAAAGTAATGGCGATTTTACGATAGCGACTCGCGCAACATGATTTACTGTGTCAACATAAATATGTGTCGCAGAGCAGTGGTGGAATCAAGGGTTTTATTTATATTTCCGAGGTGAGGTTTTGTTCTCAAAAGACCATTTCAGATAATAATATATAATATTGTCCTAATTACATTTTCTTTTTATATGTCATATTTGTTATTTTATCAAGATTGTATAGTTTTTTACAGTTTTAGGAAAACACTGGCAAAATTTTAAAAAAACTACTCCTGTTTTAAAGAGAGTTCCTCGTGGCGCGAGACCGTCCGTGGCTTCAAGTTTAGCGCGTTGTATCCGTCTCGCCGCCAGAGAGAACTCCCAAAGTGCTTGGGAGCAATTGCTCACCTTCCCGTTTAGAATTCTACATGTGCAAAAAAATTTGGCTAATAAAAAAACATTAACAGCACAAATAAAGGACAATTGTAACATTTCGGCCCAAAGTTTTGACCCCAAATTAACAGCACGCCTCCCCCAAAGAGGTTTATTGCACCATGTGGAGTCTAAACTAGGCGAGGGTGATATCAGAGGTGCAGCTAGGATCATTTTTAGTAGCGCTGTGGTTGCGCCGTACTCCCCAGAGACACTTATAGCTCTGGAGTGCAAACACCCAGCCCCGGCAGATGACCTCTCCTTCCCTAACCCACCCGATCCGGAATCCAAAACACTTGAAATTACAGCTCAACAAGTACGTGCGGCCGTGTGCTCCTTTCGAAGTGGCTCCGCCGGCGGCCTTGACGGCCTGACACCCCAACATCTGAAAGACTTAATGTGTTCAGGCGCCGGGGAGGCTGGTGAGTCCCTTTTGAAGGAGCTGACGGCCCTCATCAATCACTGACAGACAGACTACCATAGCAAAATTTTATACTATAGCACCAAACATCAAAATTACAGAAAGAAACTCTCTGCACCTCCTGGGATCCCCAATTTTTGACGAATCCTTTCCAACGTTTATTGAGCAGAAAATACAAAATTTCAACGATGTGTCTTGAAAAGACTTTTCCAAATTAATATTCATTCGGCCTTCACACTCATTCGATACTGTTGGTTTGGACCAAAATTCACGTAAAGCCATCGTTCCTCCCATCTGTGGAAGCATCCACAACTTTTAGAAAAAGTGGACCAAATTATTAGAATTTTTTAACCTCAATCTCAAATGTGGCCCTGGACGACCGAGCGTGGCAGCAAGCCACACTTCCCATTCGCCTGGGTGGTCTTGGTATCCGCAAAATTTCAAGTATAAGTTTACCGGCCTTCCTCTCCTCGGTCCACAGTACCGATAAATTAACCAGGAATATTTTATCTTCCACACTGGTAGATTTTGCGCCGCTGCAGCGGCTGCTGAGACCCTCAAGCGGCGCAAATACTGTAATCTTGCGGGTAACTACAGTTTTGAGCCGTTTGGGGTCGAAACGCTCGGGCCGTGGGGTCCGATTGCGCGTCTCTTTTTTAAGGAAATTTCTCGCCGACTGGTCGACACTTCACGTGACCAGAGGGCTGGCTCGTTCTTTGGCCAAAGAATTAGCATTGCTATTCAACGTGGCAATGCTGCCAGTCTTCTGGGTACGTTTCCAGATGACAGCGATGCGGACGAATACTTCGACGCCTGTCTCCTTTTTTTTTTTTTTGTATGTGTTTGTATAGTTAGTTATTATATTTAGTACCTAGTGTAAATAGTTATTAATATACAGCACATGTGTGAGCACTATGTTCCTACTTTACAGTTACCATTTACTGGGTACGTCTTTCATTGACTTGAGTTTGCCCTGGCGGTTGTGAGTATGTCATGCTCACTCAAATGTCTCGCTGGTGGTGGCGTGTGTGTTGGATCGTTAAGTTCCCTTCAAAATGGTTGAGCTAAATGGTGCTGATGCATGCGTCATGTTCGTGAACGGGCGCCGTCAGTGGGGACTGGTCATCTCTTAGCTGCCACGGCTTATTTGAATTTATTTTAATTTTTTAATTGTTTTTGATTTTATTTTTATTACTGACGCTTTTAACGTGCACGTCTTTTTACATTGTTCTCACATGTATAATTACAAAAATAGATGATGTAACCAATATTTTGTGAAAATATTCTGATTGAAAAGAGTGTCCGTGGAGTTTCTTGCCCGTTCTTCTCCATAGGAACCTACTACGCGTTGGAATGGGCAACTAGCTTCATATTTCTGACTGACCGACCCCTTGACAATTCAAAAGTACTTGTAATTGGTTTATTTGAAATAAATGCTTTGAGTTTGAGTTTGAGTTTGAGTTTGATATGATTTAATAATATATAAGATAAATAAAATAATAAATATTGTCCTCATAAGGTCTGACCAAGATTATGTCTGGACTTCAAAAGAGACTTTGACTCCTAAATTTGTTTCGCCATTTCTTTTCAGGGTTATGAAACAGCGATTCCATCAATTTTTTTTTGTATAAAATATTTAAAAGTGATTCCATTAGGATATAAACAGAATAAACAATTTCATTTTATTTAATTTCATTTGATTGAACCTGTTAACAAGATAAGTGTTATTAAATAAGAATTACTTCAATTATTTATATACGCCTACAATTAAATTAAGATTAAATTCGTCCTTCGTCACACCAATGTTAAAATAATCTTTATTTGTATCATTCAAGCTATTCTATAAATTGATATCTCCGTTATATGCAATAAACACCACCGAATGCTGATAGTCTGGATTTTTTCCTGGTTGATGGCAATAGATTTACACACATGAGACTTAAACATTACTTGGGGAAAATGATGTGGGTGTACTATAGGTCACCTCTGCTTAAACCTTCGGGGAGAACAGGCGTGATGTTATAAAAAACAGAAAGAAAGAAAAAATGTTTATTCTGCACAAACTAAACGCAAATTACAAAAAAAAATATACATAAAATACACATTGACAAATTAGCCAAAATTATAGCCGTATTCGAAATTCAAAATAAATAAAAGTTTTGAAAAGTTTGCGTTTAAACGATGGTACATAACATGTACCATCATTTAAATGCATTTATTCCAACACACATTAATATCTGAATTCATGGTTATACTGAGCCAGTCTAGGGATTTTATCAGAACCACGATTTCATCATAACACCTGCGACGTTTCATATTATGCCTTGCCAACTTTTTCCCCTCACAGTATAATTTTCATATAATTCGTTCAATTATATCTGACATTTCACTCAGTTGGACTCCATTAATTAGGCTAAAAGTTACTTTTACGGCTCATGGTAATGAATGAGATGATTTTATTGGGTCAACAGAAGTGTTGCATATGGCTGTCTTATTTTGAGTAAGTGGCAACTGACTGATATTGAAAAGCGAGAGGCGGTTAAGCACGTTAAGCCGTTGGTCCCGGCTGTCATTCGTACATCTTTGAACGCCGTTACGGGTCGTCAGAAGCCCGAAAGTCTGACAACCGGTCTTACCAAGGTGTATCGTATTACCCAGTTACTGGGTTGTGGAGGTCAGATAGGCAGTCGCTCCATGTAAAATACTGGTATTCAGCTGCATCCGGTTAGACTGGAAACCGACACCAACATACACGTAGTTGGGAAAAGGCTAGGCAGATTGATTGGTTGCGGTTTTTTCATTTGTTTGAATAAGATTTAATCCGGATAAGCATTTTTATGAATTAGCTTTTTAACTGCTTGAACAGACTAGCGCGTTATAAAACAAAATAACCGACTTTGAAAAAAAACACTTGTGGTACCAACAACACACAAATTCGGATACCACTACTTGCTATGTAAATAACAGTCACAGGAAGTTGACATCATATCATCCACATATTGTTGGAAATACAAGAACGCTGTCAAAGAAATAAGAATTTGGTTATTGTTGGCATATCGGAACTTCTTTCTGTCAACGCGGCTTCAAGACATGACCATGATAAGGAAGAAGTTATCAAAACAATAAGCAATATTACCTTAGATTGTCCTAAACCAGTTAAACTCCATCGCCTTGGTAAACATAATAATCAAAAAAGTCGTCTTATTAAGATATACTACGCATCGAAAGATGCACCCAAATATATATTGCGCAATAAATCAAAACTGAATGATAAATCTATCAAAATATATCCCGACCAAACACCCCAACAACAAAGCTACTTAAAAAACCTCAGGAAAGAACTCCAGCAACGCACAGGTAATAGCGAGACAAACTTAAGTATTAAATACCTTGAAAGGCGTTCCAAAAATTACCCAGGCTGAATCAAAAAACTGATAGTAATGACATCACAAAATAGCCCACAAGTTGAAATGCTAAATACCATTACTTACCAGATAACAGACAACTATACGTATACTAATATTATCACTACTGCTAAATCTGTGAAATTCTTATATACGAATGCTCGAAGCATTGTCAAGCCAGGCAAACATGATGATTAATGTTCATTTGTCAAACCAGGCAAACCTGATGATTAATGTTAATTAATAGAAATGTATTGTAGAATCCTTCCACGATACCATACATGTTACCACAAAGCTAACACTAGAATGTCACAATGCACTAGAACAAATAACGGTATCTAGCCGCAACACGGTGACACTGCAATGGATAAAAGGACACAGCGGATCGCTGGGTAACGACGCAGCTGACGAACTTGCTAGACGAGGATCCAGCACCGCAGTCTGTGGACCCGAGTCTATCGTACCCATCCCCTTCACTCAGATACGAAGGTGGCTACAGGAGTTCACCCACACTCAAGCGGAGCACTGGTGGACCTCAACACCGGGCTGCAGGCAGTCCAAGGCAGCCATGCCATCTTTGGATACCGGGCTAACCCGGCGTTTACTACGCCTGGATAGGAATGGCCTGCGCCTGGTGACGGGGACCATCACGGGCCACTGCTCGCTGAACAGACACTTCCACACAATGGGCATAACGGACAGTCCTCTGTGCAGGGCGTGCATGGAGGCTGAGGAAACCGTCGCGCACGTGCTTTTTGAATGCACGGGCGTCACCCAGATTAGAACAGAGACCCTCGGGACACCCAGATCTTACACAGATGTTCTGAACAGACCAGGAGACTTAATCAACTTCTGGAGGGAGGTGGGCTGGTTGGAATAACCACCAACGGCCACTATGGCCCACGCACAATGGTCCACTGAAGGACTAAGTGCGGAAACCAAATTCCATAACATAGAACATAGAACCATACATGTCATAGTTCTGACCGAGACGTGGATCAAATCAGATGAAGAGGCTCGACGAATGCAAATACCAACCTATACCCATTACTACAACTTCCGAACAAATACCAGAGGAGGAGGAGTTTCCATTTACGTACACAATTCTCTGAAACCGGAACGGACGAATGTAACAAGTTTCCTAGACACCTATTCATGCTACTTACAGAAGATGAAAAGAGCTATTATATTCGGGGATCTTAACCTCAATCTTCTCAAACCTGATAGAAACGTGAAAGATTATAAATATTTATTAAAGGAAGATGGCTACACAATATTAAATAGGATTACTAAAAAACATTGCACGCTGGAAACTTCAACTACAAACACTATCTTAGATCATGTTAGTACTAACCTGCAAATCACCGACTACAACTTTTATTTGGCAGTTATTGAGTCGTCCTTTTCAGACCACAAACAAATTTACTTTGAAATTAAAAGGTTATATCCACAACTACTGTAGAAGATGAAATACAAAAAAAACAAATTATGTAAATCTATACAAAACTATAAATGAAAACAAGTTTGAAGTTTTTCATAATGAAGATGATGACTACTTGGCACTTGAACAGTACTTACTATCTGTGATCAACAAAAATAAAATAGAAAAGACGAATTTCTTAACCCACCTAAAACCGATTGGATAAACAAAGATATAATTAATACTATCAATATTAGAAATGAAATGGGTAAGAAGTTAAAAGAGAATCTTGAAGACGCAGAAATAAAGAGCAAGTTTATAGCGGAACGAAATAATGTGACAGCTGTTATCCAGGGTGCAAAGAGTTCTTATTATAAAAAATCTTTAAAAAATTGTATTGGAAAGCCTTTTAAGATGTAGAAGTTAATAAATAATATAACTTGCAATAAAATAAAAAATAACTCAGCCTCTACAAAACTTGAAGGTCCGATTACCGATACAAAACTTATATGTGAGAGTTTCAATCAATACTTTTCAACAATCGGTACAGTGCTAGCAAGTGAAATCCCAAAACGTAATCAAAATAATGCAACTGACGCGCTTTCGAGATTGAGTACAAGTATGCAGGCTGGTATAGAACTTGCAGAGTTGTCACCAACCACTAATAAAGAGGTTTTATCGGTCTTACCGATAATTTCTAAAATACACGAAAAAATTGTTCATAATCGGTTACAAGCTTACTTAAATTCTATAACTTTAAACAGAAATCAAACACTTTATCCGCGACTATTGAATGACCTTAATACTAACTTAAAAACGAACATTGATAAAAAACAAATAGCTCTTGGGATATTCATTGATTTAAAAAAAGCATTTGACACTGTAAGTCACAAACTTCTTCTTAAAAAACTGGAAAGTATCGGTATTACTGGCTTTGCATTTAAAATATTAAATTCTTATCTTATTAATAGGTACCAGGTAGTCGGTATTGGTGAACATCGAAGTGAACCCAAACCCATTACCTGTGGAGTACCACAAGGTTCTATACTAGGGCCTCTATTATTCCTTATCTACATCAACAATATTAATGAAATCGGACTTAATGGAGTTATTTCACTGTATGCCGACGATACTAGTCTTTTTTACTTTGGCAATAATATGGATGAAATTTTTAAAGATGCACAAAGTGATCTTAACTGACTATCTATTTGGTTCCAATGCAATCTGCTTACTATAAATGCTAGTAAAAACAACTACTACTAATATATACTATAATATACTAATATTTAGTGCTAAAAATAAAAAACTTCAGACACATGGTGAATTAAATATAAATGATCAACCTTTATTAAAAACAAATACTGAGAAATATTTAGGTCTTACTCTTGATGATAAACTTACAATGAAACCTCACATTGAGAAAATAAGAAAAAAGATATCATCACTGACTGGTGCACTTAGAGGAATTGTCCGGTGTCTCCCACTACAGATCAGATATATTATTTATAACTCGATGGTTAAACCACATCTCGATTATTTAATCGAAATACGGGGAAGTGCTGCCAAAACTCACCTTAAAAAACTACAAACATCTCAAAATAAAATGATTAAAGTCTTATTCAATTATGACTATTTAGCATATTCTCAAAAGGTTTTAAAAGAAACTAAATTAATTAATATTGATCAAATCTATAAATATAGCACTTGCATACTTGTACGTAAAATAATTAATAGAGACATACATACACAAATAACATTTACAAAAATAATGCAAATTCAAAAGCGCATGACGAGGCAGACTAACCATATAATTTTAAGGGCACTGAGGACAAACTACGGTAGAAGGACTGTCGTATATGGAGGAGCTTAACTCTATAATTCTATACCTTTTTTTTTTTTTTTGAGGATGGGAAATCATCAAATGACTTCTCCCGCTCTGGGTGGAGCGAGAGGGCGTGTCAGACTTTTACTGACTAAAACCCACCCGTGTTCCTTCCGTTGCCCGTGTGCCGGGGCCGCGATATTCCTTTCGGACAAACCCGCAACCCCAGCAGGCATTGGTCCTTACGGACCCCGTCAGTTGGTGCTGACATCACATTGAGGCGCGCGTGGAACACAACGCGCCGTCAACCCAGGCTTGGTCCTTACCGGACGGCGAGCTACTCATTGCTTACCGTCCGCAAGCCCGCGCCTACGGTGGCCGGAAGTCGGCTCGTGACTCCCGACGCCCGGAGCCGCTCCTGCAGCGACTAGGGGCGCGAGGGCGTGCAGCTTGCATCTCCCTTGCGCGCTCCGCTTCCTACTTCGCGAGCATAACTGCTTCGCAGAAGGAGATGACGGCCTCCCATGCACTCTCGCTCCGAAACATGGCCTGAACCAGGGCTGGACGCTAGAGATCGCCGCCGCCGATCGCCTCCGTGAGGACACGGCGGTGCTCCACCCAAGCAGGGCAGAACTCCACCGTATGCTTCACCGTGTCCTCCGGGCGATCCACACAGTGGTGACACCCGGGCGTTTCCTCCCGCCTTATACGGAACAGGAATCTCCCGATACAGCCGTGTCCGGTGAGGACCTGCGTCAGGCGGAAGTTGAGGACGCCGTGGCGTCTCTCTAGCCACTCCTCAAAGAGGGGACTTATCGCCACAATTGTGGCGTACCCAATAACTCTATACCTAAAGTAATTAAGGAATCGAAATCACTTCCAACTTTTAAAAGGCTATTAAAGCACCACCTGAATAATGTTTAAATTGTACGTTTACCTTATTACTAGGCGAAACCGTCGCTTACCTAAATTGTTATGTTTTTCCTCATAGGAGTGAATATTTGTATTCTTTTTGAGCGAAATAAATTTCTTAAACCGTATATACGAAGTGGGAAAAATACATAATTATTATTGAAGCTTACTCAAAAACTATCCAAGTAAAGTTAATAAAATTTATATGGGACCAATTCGGGAGCATACCAAAAAAAAATTCAAAATCGGTCCACAATTGACGGAGAAATCGGCGAATATACATAAAAAAGCACATGCGACGAACATATAACCTCCTCCTTTTTGGAAGTCGGTTAAAATAAGAAACATACAGAAACTCAAGCCGTTTTACCATGACGGTAGGCAGAAACCACAAAATGCTACCTGCTACAATCCTTACATACTCCTCAAATAAAAGTATGCCAAATACCCTCTTTTTTCAGAACAAAGCAATGGGTTTCCCTTTCAAACTTGAAGTGTTTGATAGGCGTGTCAATTGGGGTAGGATCGCTTGTTACTAATGTTACACTTTCATGCAATATTTACGGTTGGCTAAAATGAGAGTCACCAGACACAGACATGACAGACATGACAGCAGAGTCACTATCCAAATTTATCTAATTGCAGGTCTCATTGTTGACATAATCTACTCATCACAATGTTTTATTTTTATGAGTTGTATTGCAATATGTGGTTAGCTAGTGACCTCGACAATTGATCATATTATTTATTGTTATTAGTAATTAACTGTTTGTTTATTTATTTTACCTCGATGGTCCTAGTTTATCATTTATAACTTCCAGTTACAACTATATGTAAGCGGGCACGCCCTTCATGCCTGGGGGGTTTTATTTAGATATTAAGTTTTGTTTACGTTTTTTTTTTTTTTTTCTGCCTGAGCGTAGCTGTTCTCGATGATTTTGTCTGGTATATTGGCGTGTGCTAGCTAACATATGGCTAATAATTTAAATAATGTTTTGTGTTGCGTAATGTAAATTATTTTGAATATATATAGTTTTTTTTTTTGTTGTTCTTCTAACTGAACAGACAGCTGTGCTGCTGGGGAGTTTGTTGCGCCATTTCTTTTTCCCAGCTAATGCACTAGGAAGTGGTGAAGGGTGGGCGTTTTGGGGGACTGTCTTATGTAGTTGACGTTCGAAAAGTGCTGATTCTCAGCCTAGTTTGAATAAATGACTTTTGAATTTGAATTTTGAATTTTAATTTGTCTAGCAACTGTAACCTAGCGATAATTGTTTTAGCTTAGCAATAGTAACGTTAACGCACGGAGAAATTATGATTGGTCATTTCGACATCGGAAAAACTCGGACCCACGATTTTATCCGAACGCGTAGCGTCCACGTTCATGACAATAATGATAACTCTTTTCATTATTATACTCTTTAGTCCTCAGATAGGTTTTCAGAAATAACGAGTATTTAATGAGCTCGAATTCAAAGGAGGTCAGTATCAAATAGATTGGATAAACGTATGCAACATTGTATTGATTTATCATTGACAACTTATTAGCCACCATTCAACCTTATTTTCGATTATTAGTAATTTGTCATCTTGTTGATGAGCATGTGGTTTGAGTTTGTGTTTATTCGTGTAACATTGTGAATGTATAAAACTGCAAAATTGTAAAGTTTGAAAATGGCTCATCAATAAAAGTCCATGACTGTACATCGATTTTTCATAGCGCCGTCCTTAAAATTTACTGCGAAAAGATAATCATTTGTGGTCAACACAAATAACTTGTAGTCTTAGTTAATGAGGCAAGTGAATACTTACTAAAGTAGGTACCAAGAAAAACAGAAACACAGAGCTGTCATGCGGTCAACAGGATTGATCACTTATGGTAACAGATGTGATCACTAGACAAGGTATAGTTGATTAACGAAATACATCAAAGTTGATATTAGCATAATTATTTAAGTACAAATTGACATATTAGGGTTAAGTTGAGAATCATCAAATAAACATAACACTTAAGTTACTCAAAGATGAGGTAAAACGCGTCAACGGAAAATATAGGATCGAGTGTAGAAGCCAAACTTGGACCATATATGTTCAGCGGAGGATAATGAAAACTAGCCTTGTGTATCTCGGGCTTATGAATGTACTGAGTGACCTGAGTTGACTAATGTAATGAACTTTAATAGTATGTGAGATAAGCTGGGCTAATATTGAGTTTTCGTGAACGTTCGATGAAAGGGTCTTGTATAGATCAGTAACGTTATGTTTCGAAAATAAGTGTAAATATTGTGTTTTGACTCTGCTCTCGACGCTTGACGTGTCATCACGTTGGGTCCCGGTTCGCAACAAGTCAATCGTCATCCTGATGATGCCTTGTTGAGAGGTGAAACACGTGTCGATTTCTTACAGGGTTCTTTATGACTCTTTAAGAACAGCTGAGTGGATTAGATTACTAAATATACGTCGTCTATTTTCAATTTCTTAGCAGCAGCCTGGAATTTGGATTTGTGCCTGGTTGATGGCAATAGGCTCGCCCCCTATTACATGGGACTTAAACATAGAAATGTGGGTGTACTATAGGTAGACCTCTGCCTAACACTTCGGGGGTTACAGGCAAAATGTTATACACGACTGTATTCCCAAAAGTTAGCTAGTGACGTATGGTAAACCCACATAATGCCCAGTTGTACTCTTAAGAGGCCAATCTTATTGTTTGATTAAGTTAAATATAACACAGAGGAGAAGGAATCTTAATAATAATAACTTTTTAATAATTTTATTTATTTGCATCATAAAAGTACAACCATATAATTTGGTATTTTTAACATTTGGTAGGTAGACAATACAAACATACATAAATAGGTTCTTGCACTTAAAGACTAACCAATAATGTGATATTATATATCTCACCTTTCTAACGTCTTTTATGTGCTGTTCGTCAAGTACTTACATCACATGATAATTATTTAGTACGTATATAAGCACTTATCACTCACCAACAATTACTAACACTGATATTGTTACTTAGGTTGTAGCATTCGATTCACACTGTCCTCCGTACTAGTCGAAACTGTATCACGGTAGGACAGTCTTCCTCTTACACAATTTACCAGTACTAAATACAAATTGTATTCCACTATTAATTCACAGTATAATTGAATCGAATCTATTTTAGTGATTTAAGTAATCTACATATTTTTTAAGAGATATGTCCAGATAACAATAAATGAAATGAAATGAAATTGTTTATTCTGTAAATCACTTTCACACGTCATATTAAAAATAAGCTAGATGAGATCGGTTTTTCTTATCCGACTACTCTGAGAAGAAAGGCCGAAACAAACTCACAGGTCGCAATCTCTTTTAAAGTCCAGACATAATCTTGGTCAGGTTCAATCGATAATTTGAATGTAGCAATATCATCACAATATGCTACGTCTCATAAATACATAATAATTAAAAAAGAAACAAAAATCTACTCCAATTCCACCATAAACAAAAAAGAAATAGCATCTTTATTAATTCAAAGGTCGTTCAGAATGTAATACAAAGGAGTATGTATCTGTTAGTAGAACAATGCAGAGAATCTCCCAAAGCCTTGAACTGGTCCATTATTGATGCGATTTCACACGATACCGTACGTACGAGTTGAGAGCGATCACTGAGATGTTACGAGAATGGTAGCAAGATGAATAATTTGAGAATTTTTCATAATTGACCGTTTATTTTGAATTTTGATGAGGCAAATGATCTGACTATTTAACAAAAAATATTTGGAGACATGTTATAGTTTTCGGTTTTATTGTACAAAACAATGGGAGTTTGAGACCTTAAAAGAACGTGTAATCTAATCATTGAACAGTTTGTTTTTCATCCGGCAAAGGATGCCTGATGACGGGCGTCGTCACCGTGGCAGAACTAAAAAACGCTTGAGTGATGATTTGGACTCGTTCCTGACCGATTGGCCGGAGAAGGCACAACATAAAGAAGAATGGGAAATTAGATCGTTATTCCGTATAAAATGGCTGTGCTATACCTATTAATCCAATTATTAAACAAATTTTTTAACAATTACAATTAAATGAAAGAAAATTTAAAACTCATATTAAAAGTACACTCTGTAAACAAGCATATTACAAATTAGAGGATTATATCCAAGATAAGAATGCTTGGAAACATGCTGGTCCTGCTCCATAGGACAATTTAGAGTCTAGACAAAATCAAACTGGTTGCTTATTTAATTATGTATTTGTTATTTTTTATAACAAATTTTTTTGATTTTACATTCTGTGATTTCTTGAACTCACACACTGACTTATTAGTATTACTTGTTAAAATGTTAGGAATATCGTATACTTTTACAATGTTTGTAAATATGTGAGCACCATGTATCTGTCACATATTTAATTTATCTGTAATTGCTTTATTTTTCATTCTTTTTTACCTATCGCGGTATAGTAATCTTATTCTAGATGCATCGTCTTCACATATAATTATATAATTAATGTATGCAAAATATTGTAAAAACATTTTAAAAGAGTAACGGTGGAGTTTCTTGCCCATTCTTCTCCATACGAAAACTACCTTTTGGAAGGGGCGACTAGAATCAATTCTATTTTTTGTAAACTTGACGTTCATAAGTGCCTTTTATGTGCCTAATTGAAATAAATTGTTTGACTTTGACTTTGACTTTGATTATTATTATTTACCTATATTTGAACCTGTATTTTTTTTTATGTTATCCTGCATGCACGTTTTTTTTTCTGTATGTGTACACATGTTTGAGCAAAGAAATATATCTTATCTTATCTTAATCCCCAGATTAAACTAACACAAAACAGCATACACAACAAAAATTCAGCTATTCAAAGAAAAAATATTGCAAAAGGAGAATCTATTGCCAATTATTTTCTTACTATAATATGGTATCAGCCACTTTATAGTAACAAAATCAACGGCTATAAAACAAAACAAAAAACAACAACACATCGTACAACATTGTAAGCAACACATAGGTACAACAAGCCAAGCCATACAAGATTGAAACGATATAAATTGTGGCATACGTTTTGGGCAGACCCGAGGCCGCTTTAATGAAGAGTTACTACGGTGTTGATTTTAACATAATGAACTGAGTAATTTCAGAAACGGCACGAAAAAAATCGTGACACATTGCCGGTTGTTTTACCGAACTATACGAGTATTTAATGTGTTTTTAATTTACTACAGAAAATCACCAATATTTTCCAAAAGAGAATAGGGAAGTAAATCTCATGAGTTTGGGGTGGAGTGAGGTCTCCGGGTCCTTACTGTAAGTTTAATCATGTTAAAACTCAATATCACTTATAACAACACAGTAATCGAACCTAAGACCCGAATACACGACCACTACCATAAAATTACAACAATTTCATAAATTCAATACCTAGTCGAAAAGCACATGCAAAATTAAAAACTCTTAAAATCATGAATTCATGATAAAATTATAGCAATTTTATTCGACATAGCCAATTTTCGTAACGTTACGCGTAAACCAACAAACGCATGCTCTAAATGAAAGCAGTTAGTAAACAAAGTCAAACCGGTTCCCCGGTTCTCGTACATTTCATGTCCCCTAAGTCTTCTTCTTAATCAAAGCGGCCAGTTCATTAATACGGTTAGGTTCAGGTTTAAAACACGGGGAGACAGCGGCCTAACATCTTCGACCGTTAAGAAAAGGGGGTTTCCGTACTATCTTGTTATCTATCTATCTTAAGGAGAAACCCGAGATAGATAACACGAAGATTTACACTTTGCTAGTTAAGGGACGATTTACTATTTTAGTAACTAGTGGTCCAACTCGGCTTCACTTGGGAGATTAAAAAATCAATGTCAGTTTTTTCCTGTTCCGATGCAGAAATTGTAATGGTTTTGTAAAAATGCTATTACAGACTTTTATAGAAATCCTGATTGACAGTTGATTTTCTATTTTTAATCTTTTGAATAAACAATTGAATAAAAAATAAACAAATTTGAATAAAGATTTTTCTTTAATTTTTTTTAAGAAAAATCTTTATTCAAATAGTGAAATTCACAAAAAAATAATCAATAACGATCCAAAAAAGTTAAAATAATAATCCTCAATTGCGGCGATACTCTAAAACGTACTTGATCCCTAGACACTTTTGATGTGTGTAGTTTAATTTTTCACAAATTTTCTCATAAAATGATGATAAACCCGCAGTAATCCATCCAGTAAATTTTAAGCTTTTTCTGAATACACAGACTGATGCACAAGCTTTCACTTAAAAGTAAAAAAAAAGGTTAGGCGAGTGAACGAGCCTACCCAAATGCTAAATCAATTGGCGTACGCGCAGAAAAAGCATGATTATAAGTACCAATTTGGGCGGGCTGTTTCTTTCTGCAGCTTGACAGCACGTTTTACCTGCCACCCTTTCAGAATCTGCACACAAAGAAGTGGCAATCTTATCCAAAAATACAATATTATGCATCGTATCAAATATATTGAAATGTTCCTCGCCCAACAGAGCAGTGTGTACCCGTAGAATTTTGGCGTTTCTCGTGAAAAACGATTAAATGTCATGACTGTTATTGCATTTTAATAAGGCTTCGTCCGGTACCGCACGGGGAGCCTCCGGCATTCCTCTCAACCCTCTTATTGTTTGAAGAGCCTTTTTAATAAAAAAAAACTATAACTTATGCTCGCCCTCGTTATTTATTGTACCCAAGATATCCTTATCCGCCAAAATATGGGCAACAAAATAACTAATGTGAAAAATATTCAAATTAAAATTAATTTTCGTTTTGATATTGAAATTCGGTGAACGGTTTGTGATTTTAGTTGATTTATTATGTATTTAGTGTGAAGTGAATTGTGTTGTAAATAAGAAGGCTGTTATATTTTTTACTTTAAGATCTTTTGAACACAGTTTAAGGGGCTGTAGTTTTGTTCTCAGTAATCAAAAGAGAGAACTTAAGGTACAAGTCCGTAGTCGACTACAGGCAGCCTTCCGTAGCTAGTGACGACAGAAACCAGCAGTGTCGCGACGACACCTCACCTGCTGCTGCTGCCTGCCGGCTACGGACTGGTACGTTGAACCAGCCTCAAATGCCGAAACTTTTCTTGTTTTACACATTAAGGCATTATAAAATGCAAATGATAAAATATCATTTTAAAGCTAGTAACTTCAAATAACTATGTAACTATTGCCAAAACAGAATATACACCAAAATAAATCGAATAACTTTAGGAAGCTCCGCCCGGTTCCACATTGTTCATACAATAGACATCAACGCGTAAAGATAATTCCTAATATTTCACTACGAATAAATTAAAAGTAAAAGTTATCCCAAAATCAATAACTTAATGCAAATAAACCGGTTCCGTTATCAGTTATATAATTAAAAGATAATTATTAATTGTACGTATGTGCACAAGTAACATCAACTAAAGAAATCGTAGCAAGCACTAACAGCTGATATGCATTACTGATAAAAGAAAACTCGCCTTGAAATGATAAAAGGAAACTTATTTGTATAAATAAAGCCTGTTAAAATAAATTCCTGCTTTACATTCTCGATTTAAGTAACGATTGTTTGAAACAGATCAAAGATTTTGTTCAAGGAAACGATCTCATACACGTAAAAATGGCGGGAAAAGAAGCGTGCACTACGGGTGCGTTTGCGCAGGCTGTGGTGCGCACGGGGCGGCGTCGCGCTTGCGACTAGCCGCGCTATCGTTCACGCAGCGCGCGCATCGGTCCCGTTAGACAGAGAGAGCGAAACGCCGCCTTACGTGCGAGCAGTACAACAGACTGCCCGCGCCCCGGCCGCGACCCATCCGGAAGCCCCGCTGAAACTGGACCGTTTTCTTTTCTTGTTGTTATTGAGATCGACTCTCAAGTTCTGTTGTTGTCGCGCGCCGCGCCGCTCGCGCTGATAACGCGATGCCACGCTGACCTGCGCACGCGCACATAGTAACGCTCCGCAGCTTTAAGCTCGCGCGGACACTTTAAAAAAATAATTCGCCCCCAGTGATGGAATGGATATTTTTTATGGACAAGTGCCCAGTGGTTAACTGATCGCGAGTAACTTTTTTGTAAATTCATACTGTGTGTTTTACTGTTTGAACCAAATAAGTGTTAATGAGAAAGTGAAACCGATACTCTGTGTAATTATAATATTCTGCACGAAAGGATATTTTTAATTAAACTTTTTAACCAATTATTTTATGTGAGATTGTAAGAGAAACTGAAGTAACATTGAACAGGATCAGCTGAAATTGATGAACTTTTCTGCTGTAACAGGTAGGTGTTTGTTTTTTACGCAAATCGCGCTTTTAAACAAACTCTCATTTATGATTTAAAATAGTGAAATGTGTTTATATTTGCTTCATAAAACCATTATTTCTAACTTATCAATATTTGACTTATTTAAATTGTATGAAAAGCTTTTAAAATATCTGCGAAAGAGTTATCTTTCGCAGATATTTTAAAAGCTTTAAGTTCTATCTCTAAAATATTCAGTGTTGATGGAAATGAAAATTGTATGGTATTAATGATCCGAAAATGATTTAAATATATACAACAACATGTGTAAAATCGAACTTCAGAATAAATTAATCATTTAAAAACGTTTTAATTCAATTTGAATAGATTTACAATAAAATAGTTCTTTGACAATACCGTTTTGACTCTTTTATGATTCGGAATAAATAAGGACTAATTTATTGGATGTTCCAATAAACGATCATTAATTTATAAGTATAAAATTTTACATAAATTTAAATATATCTGTTTGATCTTTATTTTCTTTTTGATGTCTCTTTTAAATACTAAATTAGGCTTGCATATAAAATACAACAAATGAAACGATTAATAAAACCATTTTTTATTCTAAATCAAAGTAAACTAATATGTAAAAAAGTTAAGGCGGTTTTATTGGTACAATTATGTGATCCCCTTATTTTAATTAAATTTCAAAAAGGACTTATCTCCTTAATTATTCCTGACCTATCACAAGTCTTCAAAGAAAAGTGAAGGGCAGTTTCACTAGCAATTTTGCTGATAGAAAATAAAGTAAAAAAATGGAATAAATGAGATAATTCGACCTAGTAAAGCGAAACAGTTATTCCGCCCGCCGCCGGCGAGCCGCCCGCCGTCGGCGAACGCTTTTTTGCTCGAGTTTTGCTCATTATGCTCCAGTGGTGCTCGATATTGATAAGTTCTTGCAGTTATAAATGCTTCTTGGCTTTTGTGCTGCAATAGACGGATAAAGGGATTTTATTTAAACATTAATTTTGTCTTCATAGGTTTTTTCTCCAAAAAAATCCAGCTTTCAAATATTTGTTACTTATGTTCGTTTTTTAATGCAGTTCCTTCTAAATACACAATTTAGTACAAGCTTCTTAAATTCCTATAGTACTTTATGTGCTATAAAATGTTAGTGGTAAAGAATTGATGTAAATAAACCCATCAATATTATAACCCTTTTGGTATAAGACTTTTTGCAAACTTCACAAAACTGGAATGAAATTCATTCGTTTACACTAGGAACGAATACGTATAAACTGCCACGCATGAAGAATGGTTGGGATTTTAAATTCTACGCTTTCTTACTACTGTCTTCTTTAGAAAAAAAAACTTTAAAAAGTTTTTTTTTCTATCATCCAAGCTATTCTAAGGATCCTCTTTTTAAAAACTTTATCACAACCGTACTTTGCTCTATATTAATTAATCATCTCGAGTTGCACCTCGTGTCCATCTTTACTCACATATGCTCTGACGCATGCTTCTTAAAATCCTGTTTTGAAACATCTACCGCACTTCATGCTTTCACGCCGCAATTTAAATTTAAAAACGATTGACGTTTTTAAGATGAATTGCTCTTTGCGGATTAATGCTTTAAAATACTTTTGACAGTTTTTATGTAACCTGTTCGTGTGATCCTTTTTTGTTGAGGAATACTCAGTTTAACGAATCGCCTAATTATATTGAACCGATTGAACCATCGCAATCGTAAAAAGCCAAAAAGTAGATCATGACTGCATTTATTTTTATCTTCATTCATCGACTTCAATGTTACTTTGGAGTTACAAAACATTTATTTAGTTCCTTATTAACTGCTAAAACAGATAAATCTCCGTAACTTATTACTAAGTATTTTACTACAGATAAAATCAAAATCCTTGCACGCCAAACCGACGCAATTCAGCAACCACTATACATCCGTGGGCAGATATAAAAAGAGTACTGCGAATACGTGACGAAAACTGGATCGCTGTCGATTTTAAATGTGTAACAGGCCATAAAATGTATTTCTCACATGTATCAGCTCCTTAAAAGACATTCACTACTCAGCCGGCTACCAAAAAAAAACTGTTGCAACCGGGTTCGCGAAATTACTCTTATCGTACCTTACATCACTTGGTCGAAGGTTTGAATAAAAAGGTATGTTTATTATCAAAGCATTCCAGCTTCTGTTAAAACTTTAAGTGTTTATACGAAAAATATTTTTATACTTCCCATTTATTAAAATAAAAACATAAAATGTATAATTTGTAAAAAATAAATATAATATAAAAACGATCGCGGAGCAATTCAACCTCCTTACTTTATTTGAATTTGATTATTTAGATTATAACAATTATTCGAGCAAGTTATGCTCCATTTGTGGACCCGTTTGGACAACCAGTGGCTTATCAGGCAATAGAAGTTAAAGTGGTTAGAAGTTTTATTTTATATTGATATCAATTACGGCAACCATTTGAAGAAGGTTTCCCTGCTAAATAATGTATCTTAAATAAATTACAAGTTTTTTTTTAATACAAATGTTGCCTGGCTAAGTGGTTTTAACAAAACAAACATTATTAAGCGTATCTATTCTATTGATTCTGAACTACATTTACTACGTCTTTAAACATGTATTTAATTTACTCAGAGACTAGGCAAAATTCTAGTTTATGACTTTTACTTTTATAAAAAAAGAAATAAAAACGCGAAAGCATCAACATTTTTACAATCTTTTTGTAAGAATTTATTAAAGCATCGAGAGTTAATTTAAATGAATCGAAATAGTTTTTTTTTTACATTTATTTTACTTGCGAATACCGGACTGTTATAAAATAACAAAATATGAACAATCTTATTGCTCCTTTGGTTGTTAATTTAAATATTGTAAATAACTGCTTTTATTTTAATAATCTCACGTATATTTAATCAAAGATTCAATAAATAGCTTTGAATTGTTCACAACAGAGCCAATCACGTTCGTTTTCATTATTATTTAATATCCATTTCACATCGGCCGAGAAGATTGTGTTCCGTTGTCATTAAAAAGTATGCAAGCGTATTGTTACAAGTCGTTTGGTTCCGTAGCTGTTACAGTTAAGAGAAAATATTGGATGCAGTATCAATTTAACTCAAAATAAAGTACATAAGGTTTAAAATCTAATAAAAAAAAACTTTCATTGTAAAAAGCATTCATTTATTTATAGATAATTATTTTCTACAAAAAAAATATCGAGAATTATACGTATCGCGCTGTTTGATTTTAGTATTCAAACACATTAATGTCACTAAAAAGTTTCAATTGCAAATAGAACCCTAAAAATAGATCTAAAAAGAAACGCTGTGTCATCTGTTGTAGTAAAAAAAAGTAATTAAAAAGTTCGCTTTCACTGCTGAGAATACGTGCGTAGAGTTAGGTAACTGACGGACCTGTCTTATTTTATATCGAACAGTTAAACGACATATAGCCGGTTTTTTTATATCTCTTTAATACAAGTACTTACTTGTTATATTCATACAGAGGTACAACGTTACTATAGTATGTACGATAGTATAGAATAAACCTGAAAGTAATTTATTCAGGATCAATAATAGAATCGATTTCAGTAGTTTTTAATCTAAACATGGTTTAAATATTTTGCCACGATTTATTTATTTCCAGTATAGAATTTTCGGTCACATCCCGTGGCTCTCTGGCTGAACTAGCGTTTAAGTTTTTCAGTTTACATTATGGCATGTTTTAATTTTCTTTCTTGTACATAAAATCCTGTGTATTTTCTCTAGACTAAAAATGGCGTTGTATATTTATCAACGAATGAACGTATTCGTAACGAACGTATTAAATAAATTCTGTCATATTGACTTCAATAAATATGACAGAATTTATTTTAGTGCTGCGACTATTTATCTAATTATAATTACTTTATTAAGTTACTTAGATAGTAGCGGTACTAAATATTATATGACTTAGATAAAAATGACATTAAATTTTAATTGAGCACTCGTCTTTTTATAAACATAATGAATTCAAATTGGTATTTAATTACGATTATCTTTTATTTACTTTTATGGCGCTGATAACTTTTATTGCTTGTAAATATATCCTAATGTATGCCTATACATTAGGATATATTTACTCAATGTTGTCTGTTGTGTCCCGTTTTAGGTTAGATGAACAAATAATGCGCCAGAAGACAACAAATAATGTTGCGACACAACAGACAACATTGGGTAGATAGATATCCAGGATCGAAAAGAATCCTAAATGCAACCAAATCAAGTGGCCATAGAAAAAGCCATAAAACAAAACAATGTGGCATATTTTATTTTTCTGTCACGTCATCAAAACTAATTCAACCAATCCGGCCCCTTGTTGCAAACCTAAATCAAATATGGCTGCGCATTTCAAATTAAGAACCCTAAAATCCTTGCTTTATAGGATACTAACCACGCAGTTTGTATGTCAAGTAGTTTCGAAGCATCCAGCGTCATTACAAGTACCGGTGGGCGGGGCTACGAAATGGCTGGTTTCAAAACGAGGCAACTTTGTCGCGCGTCGCATTTGCATATAATTGCGGTTCATTTCTAATTATCGCCGTAGAATGGCATCTCGGACGATTATACTCTTCCTAGTGCGGTGAATGGGTGATGATGTCGCGCTTTGTTGCCATAATTTTCTGTGAGTATGGCTCGGTTGATTGAAAATGGGTTGGTCGAATGCAGTTTTAGAGGTTGTAACGGTCTTAATACACAGTCCCTACCTACCATAAAGTATTTTTCTTAGGTGCTAAACTACCACACAAAATTACTACTGCTTACCTACACCAAGTCACACGGCACAAAAATTACATAATTTTTTGTTTCAGGCCATCCCGTGGGTTAACTTCGTAAAGCCTTAACTTCGAAATAATAGGGTTTAATCACAACAATTCTCAACAAAAAAAAGAGGTTCATATGCAAATTTATTATAACAACAAGAAGGTCGCCAGAATCTTATTGTCTTATTATTCGGCAAATGTGTTTTTTATTCATTTTATCTTGCAATCTTTTAGGTATAAAACTGCTCTGAATATTTTAGTCTCCTTGCACACACCAAAATAATATGGTACACAGTTGAATAAATAGTCAAAATGCATACTGTACCACATATATCGTGTTCCAATTTACCTATTCAGTTTTTATTCCAGTGTAAAACAGTTAAAATACAGGTTGCATTGACATGAAAAATGAGCATTCTACCTCAAAAAAATGTCTGTCTCAACCAAAGTACAATTGTATTCGTTCACTGCAGCAGACACATGAATCACGATGCAGAATATAAACACATTCTATTTTAGGGGTTAACACACCGCAATCAACAAGCAATCTTAGTCCCAAAAAACAGAAAAATCCTAGAAGAAAAGTCGATATTCGCTTGCAGTTTCAGCTCCTGATCAAAGACGTAGACATAGTTGGCTGATCAAAATTCAAGGAAATTCGACATATTCTGCACTCAAGTACATCACTTAGATGAAATTCAAATTCTGAAAAATGCAGACGGAGTGTAGACGGTATAATTTTCAGATTCATTTTCATAATGTGCAGTCGAAGTTGAGGTCATTCTGAAACTAAGATCGTCTAGATTGTGTTGGAAGTTTCAGACCTAAATCTGATCCTGTCGCTTGGTATTAGAGAGATGCATTTATCAAACACAATTGAAAAGACGACTTTAATAGTTAAGTAAATCCTATTCTATTAAACGAGCAATATTTGTATGCATACATATTTGTAATCACGTTCTCGAAAACGGCTCTAACGATTTCGATGAAAGCTGCTGATGGGTGGTCGAGGTTTTGCGGGAGCGAAATATCGATCTAGCTAGGTCTCATAACCGGGAAAAATCGTTTTCTCCGTATTTTTACCCGAACAGAGCTCGGTCACCCAAAGTTGAGAACAAGATAACCTTAGAATAATGACATGGCAGCATGGAATTAGTGTATACTATACATGGAATTAGTATGAACTATCCTTTACTATTAAATGAGCATTCTCTATTTTCACCAGAGCAGAGCTCGGTCGCCCAGGTACTAAACCTTGTATAAAATCAAACACAATGGAAACGTTACGACTATAAACCATTTCACAATTATTTCTGAAATACAATAGAACAACGGAAAGCTCAATAAAATCAGGTAAATAAAAGAAAATCGCACCAATTATATCTAAACACTAGATTTTAATTGAAGACGTCAATTAAAATCTAGTGTTTGCCAATAAAACAATTAAACCTTTCACCGGCCGGACGTCCGTTTTACTTAGACGTAAATAAGGATGTCATCGCCTAAAGCCGGCGAAGATTAATTCTCTATTAAGGAGAAGTCGTACCATAAACACGGCCGGCTAACGAGCCAACATTGATATATAGCCTTTATAGCCAACAAAACTTTACGCTATATTAAATATTTACATTAATATCTTATATGACAGTAACAATTATACCGAACAAAATGAGCTCATTTAAATGGAAAACCATTTGTTTCCGATATTAATGTTTATGAGATACGAATTGAAATATCGAAGGAATTGATTAGTTTATTTTCTTTGCGCTTGCGCCGATTGTGATTGTGCAACTGCCGTAGAAGGATGTTCTGATTCGACTATTTTTGTCGCTTAGAAAGCGATGGAGCCAATTAGATGTCGCTTTTTATTTTTATAATTAATGGGTCGAAGATATTTGGTAGAAAATGAACTCTTTAAATTAAAATAATCACTGCGATTTCGCTTAAAATAAACTAAATCATTTCGGCCATCGAATCATATTACCAACATATTATTGTCAAGGATTTAGAAACTTAATATAGTACCACATAATCAGCCCAGATATTTTCAACACTAAACTGATAAATAAACATATTATTACTGAGCATTAAAATAATGATAATCACTTGGATTTTACTGCACTTATGATAACAGTTGATAGACCCTAGAGAAAACTAGGATCCAAGTAATCTATACCAGTTTTGTTATACAAAGAAATACAGGGAAAGAGTAATCATAAAGCAATGAATAGTATTATAAAACTAATAAAGATTAGCAGAATTCGAAATCGTTGGCTCTAAGATGGAGAGCCGAAAGACCAGTCCAGACCAGACCAGGCTAAGTTGATTTAATACCGGCAATATCCGGCATAAAATTTGTGACTGAAACTCTGGGTTCCATCAATTTAAACATCCATTCTAGTGTGTTTTCAATTAAATCCCTAGATTTAAAAATCCATCTCCTCTAAAAAATCCATTTGATAATAATCTTGGCCCCGTAGGCCATGTACTATGGCCACTGGCATAACTGTCACTGCCAAATTTTGCCTGTCCTTTAGGAAACATAAACAAAAAAACATATTGTTCTCTCGCGCCAGCTCCTGCTGCTACTAAGGTATGGTAACATGGCAAATGTTTTGGTTAAAGATTGACCAGTCAGCAAGATTGGTCTGACTTTCCACAGTGAAACGAACGTGCACTTAATATCGTCAGGCCTTGTTCAAACGACGCGCGCGTTGGGCGCGTGTCGTCTGAACAGGCCCTCATGCGGGAAGCTTCTTAAAAGCCCTAAAACATTAAAAAGGAATGCAAAAGCGTTGCTAAGTTCCATATTGCAGAATATCACATTAATTCAATCATTGCTTTGTACATGCCTTGAGTTTAGTTTTTGTCTCTAATAACGTCATTTAAGCTCATCCGAGTGTACATAAAGTAGTAACAATGTGGGTCTATTAATTTACGCTCATCTTGTTTTGTGTTCGATATTTTTTGTTGTGATATCAACTTGTTTTGTTGCTTAACCTGTTATTCTGAGGTGGAGTTTTTTAATAAGTGATGATATCACCCTGAGAGACGGTTTTAAATACCTTGGATACAAGGGTTCTAGATTTTCTGAAGTTTCCTTTGTTTGATAAACATTTTTAAGGGCGTATTCTTTAATAAACTGTTTGCATTAAATGTTTTGAGTATTATCAATCTTAAATCTAGCTACGATAAGTTAATGTACACATGCGGTGGGTTTTTACCAAATTAAACCGATATTTATTATGATTACCTAAAGAGCTTCGCCGACCACAGAAAATCCAAAATTTCTTGCAGCCATCTTTCCTACTGATATATTAATGTAACTGAATTAATTCAATGTTTTTTTTCTATTAAGCGATACTATTAACTTGTATCATAGGTAATTCCTTCATACATTTATTCATGCAATAAATGCACATACATAATAATTCACATAATTATCAAATAATAATTACGAAAAAATGCAGTTCAATTACATTGATTTAATTTAGTCCCTATAAAATTTACCTACTTCAACAATGTCATAAAATAAAATAATTTGCGATTACACAATAGATTATGTGTTAATAAATTTGGTACAATATTACGAAGTGCGGTTTAATACTACTTTTATTTAATAAATAATTAATCAGTTTTGTGAATTTATTTGCGGTTTTTTAATTTATTGTCTTGACAGAAATCTTTGTGACTGTCCGTGTTATAATTAATTGTTTTCTGAATTCCGATACCAATTGCAGGGTACAAATCCATGAGTAATAATGTAACTTTGTTAATTACTGACAATTACTTGTAGATCATGGGTAACTAAGTCTGACAAGTGATTGTGACTGTTACTCATACCTACTAATTGTTATTTGTTTAAATACCATCTTAGTTTTACTTTTCTTGAGTAGGTGTAAAAATCTTTTGTAAAATTATTGGTGCCTACACAATTGAATTTTTTTCTGCAAAATACACCTTCCTTGCTTATCTAAAATCGTAGGATATAAAAAAAATACACCTGTATTTTCTTGCTCTTTTTTTTCTATTTCTGTCATTTATCAAGCCAGCCCCCCCAATATAGCCTTAAAAATAACTTAAATACTAGACAGATATATAAATTTACTATGTTAAACAGATTTTGCCAACATCTCCATCCATATTTCACAACCCACATCACAGTATTAAGCAGTAGTATACCTTACCTAAAGACCTCAATACACATATCGCTCGCTCACACGTGTTTAAAACACACAAAAAGTGCTTTCGTTATCTACAGCACACGTCTTCGCATTGCGTAAGGATTGCAAGTTTACTACTGATGGCAATCGGTGCATGGGAACGCTATTGTTAGTAAAATGTTCGCACACACGAATGCCAACGCTGGGCTATGTTGTTATGATCCGAGGTAATGTGGCTAGTTGCTACTGTTTGCATTTTGTTGGGTTTAGCGTGTTTTTGTTTGGACTAGTTGATTGAAATCGAGTAAATCGTTGGTATTTTAAACAAATTTTCGGGGCTAAAAAGGAGTTCTGTATTGTGTCAAATTGTAGCATATGGATCTAGTGAGGCTATTTTTGTTGGCCGCAGTTACTTAACCATCAATGTACTTGAGCAAACACTGTAGTAATACTGCTGTTTGTAGTTTCAGAAATTAGTAAAAATGGCAGAAAATGTGAAATCAGAACGTATGTAGGTAAACTAAATCTTTCACAATTAGATGGCCATAATAGTATATTACCAACTCTACTAACTAATCCAAGTAGCATAGTGTCGTTTTGTTTTTGTATTGCTGTGTTTGTATAGTTAGTCATTTAATTTAGTCAGCATCTGACTAGCCTTCTTCCCAAATATATTGTGGTTGGCTTCCAGTCTAACCGCAAGCAGCTGAATACTGGCATTTTACACAACCCAGTTACTGGGTCATTTAATTTAGGACCTAGTGTAAATAGTTGGTTGTGGTTTCAAATTGTATATAATGCATTATAATACATATTATAATTGCGAAAGTGAGTTTGTTTGTTTGTTACGCTTTCACGTTAAAACTTCTGAAAGGATTTGGTTGAAATCTGGCACATGAGTTGACCATAACCTGGAGAAGAACATAGGCTACTTTTTATCCTGGATCGCAGACGAAATCGCGGGCAATAGCTAGTATGAAATAAATTCAAGTAACATACTTATCCAAAACTAAAAATATGTTATAAAAGTGTACATTTCAGACGTCACTTAAGAATCCCGCTATTTTACGAGACTCTTTATTAGTCACCAGTAAATTGCTACTAGAACACGCCAAGTAAGTTGAAGAGATACATTTAACTAACGTGTTACCGTACATTTTTAGAATCACTCGACTTAAACTGTGAGAACTTTTATTTTAGAAATAGGTCGCTCATACTTGTACGAGGTTTTACCCGACTGCCCCAGAAGAAGGGTAATGTTTTTTTTTTAAGTGGTGTTTAAAACTAACGTTGTTTTCTCTTAGTAATTTTAATTCCATGTATGAAATGCAGTGTCTATAACTGCAAAATTTCTAACCTCACTGATCTCGTCGAATCATAAGGAATAAAAAACTTAAAACTGGAACAGACCAAATCAGCCAAAAACAGATAACTAAATATTCATATTATCGAAGTAGTCTCTGGTGTAAGCTGGATGATTCGATTTTATTTCCAAATGAGTTTCCTTGAGTTTAAAACCGTTCATTCGACTTTAAAAAGTAAAATTGATTGTTTAACAAAAAAGGCCTTGATTAGAACATCACTTGCAATTTCGTTTGTACAGTCAGTAACAAAAGTATCCCGCATCTTTTATAATAAGTACTTTCGAATTGGTGAGCTGTAACAATACCGAATTAGCTTCATAAATTAAATCAACGTTTTGCGCATTTGAACTATTCTTCTGATTTACGCTATCATTTTCACGAGAAGAAAACTACATAAGTAATAAAGTTTCAGTCAAAGTAATGAACTAATTCAATAATTTAATCATTACGTGATTCATAACTTTTATTCGTAATCATAATAATCGTGTAATTTAATTTCATAATATTTCGCCGACTGTCCAAAAAATCTAACGAAGCTGTCAGTTCGTGATCATTAACAATAAGTCAGAAACTCCCATTGGCGCAAGAAATCGCGAAAAATTGCGATTGCATCACACCAAAGTGCTAATTGCCGTTACCGATTATTACAAACTAATAGTTTCCATTCGATTTGGTAATAAACTGTATCATATTTAAATCTGATACGCACGAGTTTTAAGACTATCGATTTCGTTTTGTCTTTTATTGAAAAATGGAATTATAGTTCGTGACACATGTGTGCTTGACTGTAGAAAATGACAGTTCTAGTTCGGGAGCTAGAGAATACTTTATAGATTTCACTTTTATGTGCCTTTTTTGTCTAGGTATATTGTTTACGGTTCTTTGTTATCTCCATATACCTAATGGTGATGGTTGATTAGCGATCAGTGTCGGTCATCGCCTTTTGGCTACGAATTTACGTTTTGTCGGTTTTATTTCTTAAATATAGCAAGTGAAAAAGACATCTTTAAGTTTAACAGAGCCGTGCTATTTATTAAAGTAACCTGTAACGATAATTCAGTTATTTTGTGGTCATTTAGCTTGTGGTATCATGATACTACATTTACAAATAAGGGCTTATCCGCTAACTGACAACTTATACGAACATTAACATTAATTCACAATTACGAAAACTCGTCTCGTTGCTAATTGTAATAAAACACTATGAAACTGGACACAATATAAATCAGATATTGTTTGTTTCGCAATGCTTAATTGGTCGCGAAGTGGCGATTCCATTCAGATTACTAAAGACGCCATATTGATTTTAATACATTTTCAATGGCGACGCAATCAGCGAACTATAAATCGTGATTAATTACGTATCCACGCGGATATCTTATTAATTTTTGCACTGATAAAATGTTGCAACATTAATTATAGTATCCTGTAAGATAATAATCCAGTAAGTATTCGTTTACCGTGATAATAAAAAAAAAAAAATTTTTACTAGCTCCTAAACTTTGAGCTGAGACAAGGTTTTTTTAAACATGTTCTAGAATTCCCTGTATTTTAAACAATAGCAAAAACATTGTGCAAATACGCCGTCGCATAAAACAAATAGGTCGCAAGTTCTATGTACTACTTGAATATTTATTCCGATGCAGAAATGTGAAACAACTACGTGTCTTTGTTTCGACAAAATACGAAAATAGATATGAGGAAAATTTATCCCAGAGAAATGCAAAAAAATATAGCACAAGACACCTTGCAGTAACTTATGTATTTGCATACATAAATATTTGATCTATGTAATTCAAAAAATACAGAACCTACCCACAAGACTCTTAGGGAAACTAATTCTGGAAACTCGACTCGAACTTAATTTTATTTCGATAATTCGGTCAAAGCCAAGGATGTTGCCACGTCTTTGCTTACCAATAAAAAAGTGGTCAAGTGCGAGTCAGATTTTTACACGAAGGGTTCCGTACCACCGTATAATATTTCACACTCGAAGCAAAATAGCGAAAAAACACGTTCCTTGTATGGGGATATCATATTTAATCAATTTTTTATTATTTTGTAAAAGAAAGAAAAATGAAGATTTGTTTTTATAGCAACCATAATAGTACACACTGTGAGAATGTCAAGTGTCTAACTATTACGGTTTAAAAGATACAACCCTGTGACAGACGGACGGATGGACAGCGGAGCCTTAGTAACAGGCCCCTTTGGGTACGGACCCCTAAAAGTAACTAATCAAATAAAAAAATGAGGCACTAAAACGTTCAATAACCAAGTAAAATAGGTTATTTACCACTTAGCCTAGTTAAGTAAAATAGGTTATCTACCACTTAGCCTAGATACAGTTTTAATATTCAACGTCCACCGGCCATAACTCATGAGAGTTTGTGATTCATTTATGCATAGTGTCGTTGATTACACTATGTTTTAATAGTACGGCCTGCACGTGTATCTACTGCGCAGATGAACGCCGAAATTTACATAGAGCCTTCACAATCTGGAGCAGTGTTTTACTAGTAGTTGAACACCCTTGTTACACGGTATTATTTGAACGTGCTGTACCAATTGAGATGTTGGGTAAAAAACTGTGTTGCTTCGATTTTGCTTGAAATCTTATTTAAAGTGTATGGTCAGCTGTATTTATAGCGTCCGGTTGTGCTAAACGATATTTTTCCGAAAATGTTCAAGTGTATTCACTGCTGTAGTGTTGACGCACTGTATAGTTCTGTGGCGGCATCTACCTCGCCACATGCGAACTACGCATCAAAGACCTGACGTCACACAAATCCTGCATCGCGCAGTTAGAATTTACCGCGCGATGACATATATACAAGCTCCCGACTTCAACCATAGGGCAGTTACGACACCCGTCTACAGACCGCCAGATACGACACTCGTCTGGTCGGAGGTTCCTCCCTTTTCTATAGAGGATGAGTGAACTTTACACCCTGTTCCTCATACCCCTAAAGTTCTGCTGGCATGCCTGCGAGGTATTTCTCAACGGCATATAAAGCGAAGTCAGAGGCCCATGGGCGGCAACTCTGACACCAGGTTAGTCACTAACCACACGAAAAGAAGATAGTTCTGCCAATCAGTTCTCATCAGTATCCACTGATATGAATCAGACTTTGAAATACATTGGAGGACACGCTACTAAAGCATAATGACGGAATATGAGCAAGTGCAAAACTACGTTACGTTTCCATTTCATAATAATTATCAAGATAATTATATAATTTATTACACTCATCATCAAATAATAAGGTACTTAATTACAAAACAAAACAACCCAATTACTGAACAACAGATTCGCTACAGTTCCCTTTTGTACCACAGATCTAGTAACATACAGACGGTCCACGTCCTTTGGAATGCACCAATCAAACGAACAATGGCCGCCACAAAAAATCTCCCACGGCACATAATAATGAATAGTTAACGACGAAAACTAGGTGAATCTTTGTGCAATCGCCTAGTGTCTTTTAAAAGAAATATGATCATTTTCAATTTCATAACGTTTCCCACACGAGGCGGCATGAATGGACCACAGTTGTCGGCTATACAACTGACAAATTAGTGTAATCTAAAACAGATTTTGTTGCTAACACAATTTGTGGACGCGTGCCGTGTGTGCGTGAGACGTCAAATTATGCGATGGATATTAACATAATGAATATCATCAGGGTTCGGTGTATTGTGCCGTTCAATTCTATGTGAAATTGAGTGACTGTAATTACCTATGTGATTTGCATCTGTGGACTGCGGTAATTTTTAGTGCATTAGCAGACCAGTTCAGATTGAAGGATATCTTCCAAGGAAGCCTTTTCATGATCATATTCTTGTTAGACGTTAATTAGATAGTATAATTGAGACGTTAAGTAAGTTAGTTATAGCTCAGTAGCTGCGGCCTAAATCTTTTTCTGATAGCAATTTAAAGATGAATACATGGCCTATGGAGTAATCACTTCTTTGTGCTTGATTGCTGTCTGCACATTAATTAATCGCAATCTGGAATTAAAATGGTTACTCAATAGTGGCCTACATTTGATTTAGAAACAAGAATGTAGAGCTTTTATGAATACTTAGTTTTATGAGGTTTAATGCACTACGCGATTTAATCGTTTAAACCACGCGGCCACGTCTTTTGCTAAAAACTGACCTAAAAGTAAAATTACAAGTGTTAAAAACTATAGAATGGAACGTCCACGAAAACCGTACATGACAATTTCAAACCGTGTAACGAACTGTCCGAATGTCAAACTATAATAAACCCTCATACACACTGTATTGCACAACGTTCATCTTGACATTCCATTTTGTTCGTCAAACAATCGAGCGGTTCGTGCGAACAATTCCCACGTAGAGATAGCTGATAATGCTAGGAGTATAGTGCTCAGCCAGCCGGCTAAACACCGGTTAAGATAACGAGCGATTAGTGCATCCGATGATATGCATCTGCCTTTTTTTATGCTTTCGTAGAGCGAACGGGAAGCGAAGCGTTTTTGTTAAGTGTTTGTTATAAAAAGCAATGCTTAAAATATACAGTGCAAAAATTAGAGCTTAAACAAGGTAGGATAAATGAGATTAGCTAAGTAATTTTAGAACCCGAGCATTTAAGAGCGGAAGCAGAGAAAAAATAGATACCTCTAAAATGATCTTTGATAAATTGTTCCTATCCCCAGAAATCAGCAATCTCTTGATGAAAATGGCCATCTGTAAGGCTGGTATCACAGCAGTCCGGGAGACCCGAACGGGCCGTCCGTACGCGGGAGACCCGTACTCCCTGAAACCAGGGAGTAGTACGATACGTTGTACGGGCTCTGTCCGGAATGGGTCGCGTACGGACCAATCCACATCGCTGTGAGACAATGTTCTAGCGCCTCACGTGTGTCTCCGTTCCGGGAGCCCGAACGGGTCTCCAGGACAACTGTGAAACCAGCCTTAAAAAACACAACGAAATTGTATCAAAACACAAACCGTATCGAACTGATTCACACGGACATAATAAAATTAGTCTAACATGACTCAGTTTCCGTCCAAAGTCTACATTATTACTAACATTAGTTAGTATGAATTTGTCCTCGCTGGTCCCGACAACGTATTGAGCAATCGAGCAACGAAAACTATAAGTACTTGAATTACGACGCATCCTATAATCTCAGACAGAGGTGATGATACAGTGCAAGCGAAGATTTTCAAGCTAAATTTAGCTTTTATTTTTTGTTATGGACATTAAGAACGTTTATACAAATAAGAAATATGGCTAACTAGCAAACTAAAATATTGATTATGAAATGCAATAATTAATAACTATAACTATATAATAATTAAAGCACCGAATATTTAGTTTTAGATGTAAAAAAACTATTTGGAAACTTTCCTAATGACTTTTTTACATCTAAAATGGTTACAAATAAAAAATAAAAAATTACTGCACTAGTTAGCCATATGTCTTATTTCCATACCGCCAAATTAATCAAAACAGCAAAATATTTGTCAGCTATTTGCGACGTTGGCCACTTTTTGTATAAACGCTTTTAAGTTGCTTAAAAGGAATGTTTTTGCTTCCTTTCAAGCTCGATTGTAACGTTCCAAAGTTGTCTGCATACTTTACAAAAATATTACTTACTTTGTTTATTAATAATAATTAGCTAACACTTCTCATCTCCACCCTATTGGTAAAAACTAGTAGTGACAAATTCCAGGATCCAAATACTAAAGGCAGCTATTTCGTTCCACCACAAAACAGCATCCTAACTGCGTAACACACTTTCAATCACAATATGAATGATTTTGAAGGACATTGCTAATCCATTGCTTCATATGTTCCAAAAATTTGTCTGCTCAACAAAGTAAATAACGCAATGTATGTTGTTGAACTGTCAAAATGAAAGCCTGTTAGTCTGTTACCCAATTACAGTGCAGGTCGATGTAAAGCTATACGTTACCTTGTACATCTTTCAATGTACAAACACCTCAACAAAAGCAAGTGCCATTTAGACTACTTTGTTAGAGAATGCCGATTTATTGACCATTGGCGTCGCAAATAAGTAATAGTTAACCAATAAAATGTGCCTAACCCCTAATTACGGCCACATTAAATTGAACATCATCTTATTAACAATACACTACTTTATCCTCGGGAGTACATTTGAATTGTTAATGTATCATTAACTCGTTATTTATGTATGAATATGTTATATAATAAACTTTAATGTGCGCTTGATTTTATTTAGTAATTTATTTTAATAAAAATATTAGATATATATTATGTATTGGCTGTCAATTTGGAGATAAGAAATCTTAATCAAAATGTTTCGGTATGGTCTAATTGGTTGATAATTACCATTGATTTGCAGTTTTTGAGTAGATAATTAATATGGTAATATGTGGGGTGTAGATTATTAATTTCTGATAATAGAGCTTGTATGAGCACGCTAGACCAGTTTACATCGTAGATCAGACCTCGTTGAAATAGGCATAAAAAACTTTAATGTTTCTAGATTCAAGCCTCATGCAGACTAAATGCGTGATGCGACTCGAACAATACAATTTCTAAGAAAACTTCACGGTATAACAATAACCGGTGTCGCGTCGAGCTAGTCTGCACGAAGCTTTATTTCAGTTATAAACTCAGCTAGGTAATTTCATAAGACACGTACAGTAGCAATGGCTTTCATGTTTATATTTCAACAAGATTAATTGCGTTATTTACATTATTGAGCAGACACATTGTTAGGATTAGCAATAACCTACAAAATCATTCAAATTGTGATCTTAAGTGTATTATTACTTGGTTGCGGGTTTGTCCAAAAGGGACTTCGCGGCCGCGGCACACGGGCAACGGAAGGAACACGGGTGGGTTTTAGTCAGTAAAAGTCTAACACGCCCTCTCGCTCCACCCAGAGCGGGAGAAGTCATTTGATGATTTCCCATCCTCAAAAAAAAAAAAAAAGTGTATTATTACTTCACTAGAGTGCAGGTTTGGATACAAAACTAAACTATACTTCAAGTTAGAAAACTATGAAAACATGCTTAACTCTTCATTTGTTTATAAGTTCACAAGTTTAGCAACCACGCACACACACCTATCTGTTATTTTTATGTGTTGCTATACCACATATAAGCCACTAAAGCAACGCATTTTTTGCACTTACATCACAAACAACGCCCATCTACTTATTATAATAATAATTCTAATAAAAAAACATCAGGGTTTTGTATAGATTTATGATCTCTTACGAAAACCAATCAGGGGAGGCGTGACCGATCGTAATTATTTCTTAACACCTCCGTGCTACCGGGCGACTATTAGCTACTTCCTTAATCTGATCGGTTTGATTAAGACGCGGGTAAGTAAGGGTTAATTAGTAAGGTTATGTAACGGAAACGTGTAACGGGTTTTCTGTGATGAGTTGGTTCAAGGGCTTGGTTTGTGGTGATATAAAAAACGATGTTGTTAAAGTTCAAAACGAGTTTAAAGTTTAAGTAAAACCCAGAATTGGATTATTTCATTCTTCAACCATAAACCAATACATAGATATGTTGAAACAATAAAACAAAACAAATAACACCATACTTACAAGAATCAGGAAAATGGCTTCCATAATGCTATGATTAGTGAGTACACAGTTTTGTTTCTCTTAACTTCATGTGTGCCTCCTACAGACAGGCACGACGCAACTCTAGTATAACCATTTCTATGAAAACTTCATGGAAATTGTTCTACCAGAATCGCGTCCCACCGTCGCGTCGTGAAATCTTAATAACATGTCTTACATCATTGCTAAAGTTATGTAGTTATGTAGGTATCAATAAAATTGATAACACAAGGACATCACAAATTAGGATCAGGCCTAAATAATCACAATTAATTGCTAGCTTATAATTATGTAACTAGCAGAAGGTACGGCCCACATCCTAAATATAGAAAACAATAAGGAAATTTTCACTTCCGTCACGAAAATCTTAGAGGCAATGAAAATTGTCATGTCAATAAAACATTACACGCACCTTACTGGTAAAGTACGATCAACAACCAAAGTAAAAGAATTAATAAATTAAAAAAAAAAAACGAAGTATCACCTCCTTTTTATTTATACCAGGATTTTTTTGAATTAGTGGCCCGTCCCCAGCTTATACGTACGTCTTCTTTCTTTTCGTGTGGTTAGTGACTATCCTGATGTCAAAGTTGTAAAGCCGCCCATGGGCCTCTGCCTTGGCTTCACGTGCCGTCGAGAAATATCTCCCTTCATGCCGGTTACGTCACGATGCTTTCCTTCACCGGTTTTGAAGCAAGTGATAATTTTACAATACACACATGAATCCGAAAAGTCAGAGGTGCGTGCCTTGGGTTCGAACTCGAGACCTATAACTTGACATTCTGGCGGTCACACCACTAGGCTATCACTGTTTAAATCTTCCCTAAGAAATTCTCTGAATGATAGTTTAGGCAGTACAAAACAACTTTGTTTTGTACTATTCAGAAATATAGAGATTTAAAATAACGAAGCATTATTACAAAAAAGTCATAGAGTACCTATTTTTTCGATTTTGTCGATGCCCGTACTATCGCAAGTATTTAATCATCAGTAAAGATTTATAGTGACCATGAAGAAGGTAATAAATCGGGGCTGTATGTCCGTACGACGTATCAACTGCTAATAATGGTTCAAGTTCAATTACGCATTAGAAAATGAACATCCATACGCACAGTTCATGATATACCGGCTGAATTTTTTTACCGTCTCGAGAATAATATGGTGTGTTGTGTAAGTGGAACAGAAGCCATACCCGGGAATATTTGGTTAGTAGCATTGACCACGTGGGCGGGTCATGCGCGAGCGGCTTGTGCGCCTGCAAAAGGATATCAAAGAGGCCGACGGCAAGTGCGGCGACGACCTATCGGACTCTAAGGAAAGCTACAAATTCATTGATAAATCCCGCGCATTTAGTAGGGTGCGTATTATTTGAATTTCGATACTTATTATAGCTAAAAAAAAAAAAAAAAAAAAAACTGCCATATTGCTACTCCGTTCACCTATTATACCCTATTTTTTTCGAGACGGTAAAAAAAAACATGCGATATACTCGTATACAGCTCAAGTGAGCTATCTTTTTTATGGCATAGCGAACTGAAATTAGAAAAGATAGGAAGAATTTATAAGTTTTAGATCATTTAGTTGGAACTAGCTTCTGCCCGTGATTTCGTTCGCGTGAAATTTCGGCCTCCGACCCACTGCATCGCATTCCATCACCCGCCCGTGCTGCTACTTTATTTTCGCGTTCTTTCTAAGGGTTCTAGTCTAGCGTGATGTTAATTTTGATAGCCTTCCTCAAGAATTGGGCTAAATGCAAAACATTTTTTCAAATCCTGCAATCCTGGCAGTTCCAGAGATCAGCACGTTCAAACTAACAAACTCTTCAGCCGTATTATTTGTATAAACAGGGTTGTTGGTTATACGTCGGCAATCCGTTAAGAGGATGTACGAGAGGTCATTTGCAACCAAATGACATTTTATGACCCCTATGCCAATGTCAACCATTTTCGAGTAATTTGACATTTTATATTTTAAAATGTATGAAATAAAAATATAAAATGTCAAATGACTCGAAAATTTATGACATTTGCATAGGAGTCAAAAGGGGTCATTTGGTTGTAAATGACCTCTCCTACATCTTCTCAACGGATTGCCGACGTATAATCAATAACCTTGTATATATATAAATAATAATACAGACTGATTATTTTTCTCTTGAATCCGTAGACGTGCGATCTCTTCTTGCAATCAAACATGGTGGGATATTATTTAAGATATCAGATGCTTATCATCAGGAAACCGTATAAATCAAGCTAGGGAAGCTGATTGCTCCAACATCCCTAGGATGTCTTGCATAAACATCCACCGATTTCATTCAAGCAAAAATATTACCATCCTGTCATCCGCTGTCAAAATAATTTAATTTATTTTTCTTAAACTTTTTAGAAAGTAGGTAAGTACTTACTTTAATAAAACTAAGTGATTGCTTCCTTCCAAGTAGAAAGTGCCAGGGATATTTGGCTCCTAAACGGGTACAGTCATGCGCATAAATATGTTGACACTTAACGAAGTTCAAAAGCGGTTTTGTCAAGAAAACTATAAAATAAGACTTTTTTTCCTAAAAGTATGAGTTCTTAGATACTATGTGCGTAACATTTTATCATTTCAACCGATAATTAAGGAGAAAATCGCTTTTAAATGTTTCAAATTGAAACTTAATCATGCACGTGACAGTACTTATCTAATTGAATTTAGCTATCAAAGTAAGTCATCTTCATTGAGTCTTGTATGAAAGGAGTTTAATTGTGTTTCCAAGCTTTAAATAAGAGATATTTAACTGCAAATAGGATGATTGGAGAGGCAACACGATTCAATCACTGAATCGTTGTAAAGCATTGATGAGGTTTTTAAATCGAGAACGGCAGTTTATTGTTTTGAGCAGTTTTTTTTGTTTGACAGTATTCCTGTTTATTCATATAAGTTGATATAGGTATTTAAATTTAGCAGTTCATTTCAATAGTGCAAGGTTTTGAGCTACTGTCGCCGAAACTTACACCTGTGATACACACTGTATTGATGCCGGAATTAAGTTTGTATTGACTTGTCTGAAACGGTACTTTTGTTCAATTATTTATTCATAATAAGCTCCGTAATGATACGACTAACTGTCCCGTTGGTCTCGTGGTCGCAAGTGCGACTGCTGAGCGTGGTGTCCTGAGTTCGATTCCCAGGTCGAGCAAAGTGTTACCTTACTAATCTTCGTCGAGATTGGCTACCGTGACCGAAATCCCAAACACAAATCCCATTCAACATAAATACATCTGGCTAGAAAAACAAAATAACAATTTTGCCTGACTGAGGAATCGAATCCATTAGATGAGCTTGATTTTAAAGTTTATCAATCGTCTTTAGATACTAAGTTAGCGATGCTTTTGAACACAGAAGGCAAGTTAGCCACGCACCACGGGGTCGTATTCATAGTTTACGCAAATGACGAGATTTAGACCAAGTTTTTACCTATCATGAAACTAGATCCAAATTATGCCACAGATTGCAAAACGAAAAAAACAAACAATCTTTCAATATCAATCTTTATTGCCCTAAATTAAATAATTAAGTACCTACATACCAATTTCTGCTGTTTCTTTTTACAATATTATGATTGAATATTGTTTGTCAAAATAATGCAATATCAATCTAATTCGTTCAACGAAGCCGTTGTAACTCTTATAACATCGCAATTTCATACAAATTATAAGATCATTTTCATCAAAATAGTAATATTATGACACTTTATTAAACCATAATAAAATTGGGCGTGCTAAGAAATTGAGTATTACAACAAACCGTAATACTATACCGTTTTTGTAAGGATTAAGCAATAATAGGTTTAGGAGATTCTTTCAGGAGTTTACTCATGCTTTCAGCTCCGATGTTACCTACGATAACTATATTATTATGTATGAGTATCTTTAACTAAACAAGCTTTAACTTAATCAATCTACAAAGTGGCCACGAGTCAGCTTATCGTACAAGGAACAAAGACACGTACTGACAGACATTACAACATCACGAAACATGATATCAGTTGCGGTTCATTCTAAATACCGCAGAGCACTTGTGAAAGAGGCGTCAGTGCGTCATCCGAACACCGCGGGTACAGCGTGACAGCTGGACCGAGATGTCATTGTCATCTGTCGGATGACAGCGGATGACATCCCGTCAGACATCCCACGCGTGATCTATAGATAAGGCTCAATGTGTGCTCTAGTTATTTAGGTTGTAGGCAATGAAGCCATTGATTCATATTTGCAGGCAGCATTAATGGCGATTTCATATTTTATTTATACTAATATTATGAAACTTCTGTGCGGTTATTAGTTTTATCGAAAACATCTAGAGCAGATCTAGATTTTCTCGCGAAAAAATCCAGCCGCGGGCGTGACTACACCATTTACCAGAGCAATTTCAACATTAAGTTTATATTTAAACCCATAAATTATAGAAACAATTTATTACTGAACGATTCAATATAGTAAATTGCTTTGATATATTTGATTCTCATAATATTTGATATAGTTTAAACTTTAAGTAATTCACGTCGCCCCAGTTCACATTTTGGTCCGATGTACGAGCAATTTGGGGCAAATTAAAAGACAATATAAATCAAATGTGTTCTGTTTCAAAATCGAAATTGCTTGTCATTAGCGAGCCTGAAATGTCATAGAACAATGCTTGTCTCACTCCATCCGTTGTCGCACCGCGCCGTACGAAGGCCGCACGTGATCACATTTCCACAGACATTAAACCCGAAAACGGTCACGCAAATGTAATACGTTTAATAAATGTCCCGATACCAAAACGTTTTGGCAACACGCCGAACAATTCCACGACATCGAATTATTCGTCTATTCGGAGAATTCAATTCGCCTAATACATGAAACATACAATCTGCAATTCTGTTCTATGACCTACTGTGAGAATTGAATATTATGAGACAAAATTAAATATCAATTTTCATGTCCTCACTGTACGACAAAAGATAGATGAGATAAAGAGACAGTAATAAGCAAAAAACAGAATAATGCCAACATCTAATATTATGGAGTGAAAGGTCAAAGTTCCAAGTGGCTATGAAAAGATTGAATACAATATAGAGGGCAGCTAACAATGGGACAGTATTTTGTTTGCAAGTAGCCTTATAACGAAGTGAATAGAGTGGCGAGCGAGCGCGGGTGACTAGAGGTGTTACAAAACGATGAGTGTTGGGTGTACCGCAGCCAATGAGAGCGGCAGCACGTGGCGAGGCGCCGGTCAGAGGTCGCGCCTCGGGGAGCGAGGCGCAGCGCGTGCGCATCCATTGTTAAAACACTCTCGGAATTATGATGTGGTACGAGGCGATAGAAAATGAAAATCGCTGGCGAGTCACGTATGTTAGATGAATAGAGTACATTATATAAACTGCATCACATTTAGAAAACAAGTGCCGTATAAACCTTCCAATGTTTTACCAGAGAGATAAAGTTTCTTAAATTAAATTAAATTTCGGAATGTTATCTATATGACACGTGCACGGAAACCACAAACCCTTCAGCCCTTAATTCATCAAGTGAGACAACCGTTAAAACCATATCTAATCTGCCTCTAACCCGAGACACTCCGTTATCTGTGACATGCCAAGAGAGGCTTTAATTCAATCAGACATGAGTTTCAGAGATAGGTTGTATCTAGCCGTGTCACAAGAGGGGCGCGTCGGCCAATAAATCGGCGTTGGCCCCGCGTGAAAGATGAAGTGCCCGCTTAACATACAATGAGTTCTGTACGCTGTCGCAACGAGGCTTAGCATAGGACAGCGTTGGTTGGAGACAGGCGTGTTCAGACGCTGTTCGGGACTTGCGCTAGTTCCGGGCGAGTATGTCAACATTATTGTGAGGAATTGTTACAGTCTTCTCCTTCTTTTCGTTTGGACTTGGCTTCACATGCCGTCGAGAAATATCTCTCAGGCATGTTGGTTTACTCACGATGTTTTCTTTCACCGTTTTTGAAGCAAGTGATAATTATTACACACATGAATCCGAAAAGTCAGAGGTGCGTGCCTTGGATTCGAACTCGAGACCTGTGACTTGGCAGTCCGACGGTCACACCACTAGGCTATCACTATTATTGTTACAGTGACATACCTTTAGTTGTGACAAATAGTGTTAGCTTTCATACCCTTCTAACTTATACAGTGATTAATTCTAACTAGACCAAAAATGCTAACTACTATTATTAAGTATGAGTTTTTGATTGCTATAATGGGAGACAGATAGGTATGCAAAAGAGGCCTTCTGCTTCGAATTATGTTACAAATTATATTCATAAAAACGTGTCCTCTAAATTCCTACTGTATCACGTCCATTAAAATTTAAAATAATACCTGTGTTACGAATATGCGAAAAAAAAACAATCACGTCAAATCACGCGTCCTTACTTTCGCATTCTTAATCCAGCAAAATAAGCTTAGTATAAAATATCCAACGGTCTAAACGAAGCATAAGGTTAGTTGCTAACGAGTCTGGGTGTGTCCTCTGCACCAAATAACGCAGTTATAATAATTATGGGTGCAGTTATATGCAATAGAACGTTATATGATGTATACCAGCCCCGCTATTGGGCATAATTGAAGAATATTACCAATAATTAATGTCATATCTACGAATAGGTGTAAAACAAAATTACCCTGACTAAATAAACTATCCACCAGTTAAACCATGCCCCAATAGAAAGTATACAAGGCCGACTCAATAGAACTCATGTTCACCAGCATTACGCTGACAAACATTACGCGGCGCGCGCCATTCAAAAAATAAAACCAAACTAAAATTAATTACATTCTTGAGGCACAAGATTAACGACGAGTAGTCTCGAACCTATTACGCTGTCAAAACATCACCTTGAAAGTCGAAATAAAGAAAACATCAAACAATTGGTGCTCGACATAACTATAATGGTTCTATTGTTGCATGAAACGGTTCAGATAGTGATGAAGATAATCGCGGGCCATGCGAAAAACCGAAAATATTGCCTTTGTATTAATTACTAAGTTGCACAATTATTTGCCCTCTAACGAAAACTTTTAAACAGTGATTTGTCATAGTATACGCATATCAAATTGATGAGCAACCAAGCTTGACTGGTGACTGTTACAATGAACTGTTACAAAAAACTAGTATTTGCAACGATATCTGTTACAGTAATCACTGTTATTTGAGTACGGAGATGGCTGTGTTGACTGTGAGCAGGATATAAAAGCGATTATTATTCGAAAGCAGATGAACGTTCGATGATTAAAAAAAACTTCGTAACGTACTCTGATATTGAAGATTAGATTACCGTAGGCAATTGTGATTTAAAAACCGCAAGCTATTCTAGACCTTATGTCTGTTAGAATAACGGCACTGATGGCTTAAAGATAATAACTATTATTGGTGTTTTAATAAGAATGGAGACCTGAATAGAAAATCTTTTTTTTTCATTTTATAAAAAATAACATCTAAAATCAAGACTCAGAAAGTTGTCAAGTATACAAAACTACAAGACGAAACTGTAGGTGGTAAGTAAAAATAAAACGAAAAACTTTCGTGAAAACAAAATAGTCTTAAGCGCAGGACACATTGGGAACGAAGCTAAGTTCGTTTCGCTTTGCCCATGTGCCTAGCTAACGCGTGTTTGCAAACTTCGGTTCACACCGCGAACTCAATCAATCTGCCTAGCCTTTTCCCAACTATGTTGGGGCTGGCTTTCAGTCTAACCAAATGCAGCTGAATACCAGTATTTTACATGGAGCGACTGCCTATCTGACCTCCACAACCCAATAACTGGGTAATTAGATACCGCTTGGTAATACTGATTGTCAGACTTTCGGGCTTATGATGACCCGTAACGATTGTCAAGGATCCAGGAATGACAGCCGGGACCAACGTGCCTTCCGTGGTACGGAGGAGTCTCGGTACGTAAAGATGGTCACTCATCCACTCGACTCAACCTGATGGATCGACCTGTGTTACTGTTATTACTTAGCCAAGAGCTACTCACTCCGCGAAATATGAAAAGACGTGGTAGCTACATGAGCAGAGCTAAACGAACTTAGCTCCATTCGCAGTGTGGGCTACGCTTTACAAATAAGTATGACAAAAACATAACCTCTATTAGCACTAAAACGTTCCATCAATTGTTACAGAAATATCATTTGAAACACAATAGATCACGAACAAAACATGAGTACACCTTACTTATTCAACTTAATTTATAGTGGACAGTTAAAGAGCTGAAATCTGCTATTCCTAAACAAACAATAGAATAATAGCTCCGTAACTGGACACTAAATATCGTGATTATAGAGCCTGACACTTATGAGCTTACATTAACCATTTTGAAGACGTCATTTTCTAATGTATTGTTACATAAGCACAATGATAAAATTTTCCACATAACGAGAAACGTGCAAAACACTGGCAGCTTGCAACGTCAGATGGCAGTTTTTCTTTGATTATATTAAGGATTTTTCTTCGAAATTTTCATAATACATAATCGTTTTCAAGTCTGGATTTGTCCACGATCGATGGCTATAGACTTGCCCCCTTTTACATGGGACTATTACTGGCTGGGTTCCGTGTGGTGGCGAACGTAAAGAATAGTACCATGCCATTTCTTCCCGTGGGTGTCGTAAAAGACAACTAAGGGACTCACTAGAGAATGGGCAGCAGCGTTCTCTATGTATTTTAACACCATACTGCGATCGACAACCCGCATGCACAGCGTGGCGATTATGGCAAACCACCATTTGGGAGAGGCCTGTGTTCAGCAGTGGACGTCTTTCAGCTGAAATGATTATGATGATGATTACTGGCTGATAGGGATGATGACTAAAATTTTTTTTAGTCCGTCTTTGATATTATAAAAAAATATTGGACACGTATTTTTTATTTTTTTACGTAATCTAAAGATTACGGCGATACATTGAGGTAAAATGTGCCATGACGTCACGAGTATGTAGATTTTATACGTACTAGTGACGTAGCGACCCCCACTCCCCAACTTAAAATGCGTTTTATCTAAGTAATTTTGTATTAATATGATAAAGCAAAAAATACGTGTCTAATATTTTTTTATTATCTGACTGTCGGACTAATTACAATTTCATTGTTTTTACCCAGGCATCATCCCTATTGTGGGTGTACCTACTATAGGTACACCTCGATCTAACACTTCAGGGAAATACAGGCGTGGTGTTATATTAAGTTATGAACTTCTTTAAAGAAAAAAATTGCAAAAAAAAAATGCTTGATAGCTCGGAGACACAACAATTGTTTCGAAGAGGTCTTAAATCATAATCCAAAAGTTATGTATTCAAAGAATAAATGGCTCGTGTCTTATAATGCCGATTAGTCCAGCATTCTTTAAACTTTCAGAATATTCAATCAATTGATGTATTAACTAAATGTATTAGAAATATAATTTGAATGCGGAGTAGCCAAAATGAATGTTTCGTCGATGGCATCTGATAAGTAAGTGGTTTTCGTAACGCCCCCCCGAGCGGTCGCGATACCATCGGATGCGCGTGCGCAGCTCTGCCATGTGTTATTTTTTAAACACACGTAACTGAACATCTGTGCGATCGAGATTAAGAACCAGTTTCGTATCTTCTTTTTTCGGCTACAAAGACTTGGGGAGATGAATCAATATTTTACAAGAATAAGATCCTAATGGGTGATACGTTTCATATGAGGACAGCCATTAACCTCAATCCCTCTAGGACTTAATCGACCTTGAAGCCACACGTGATTATATCATTTATAGCTTTCTTGCCGACTCAAAGGTATCGATACGTTAATCGATACTTCAACTTTGACAGTTGAACAAAAGCGGCAAGGTTGTAGGCCTCAATTCTGCAAGTGAGACTTAAATGTCAAAGTACTCTAACTTAAAAATCTACTTAATCATCCAGGCTTATCTGTCAATGAAAGGGAAACCTTTTAGTGTCTGTGCTTATGTATCATCTAACTAGTTGTACCCCGCATTTTCACTCAATCCTAAAGAAACTTCTTTGTATACCCGGACTACAATAATAAACATATATCCTTTTCCGATACCTGTTAAAGCCATGTGCCGCATTCCGTCGAAATCCATCCAGCAGTTTTGGCGTAAAACTGAAAAAATCTGATTCACAATTCAAAAGTCATTTATTCAAACCAGGCTGAGAATCAGCACGTTTCGAACGTCAAAATTACATAACACAGTCCCCCAAAATGCCCACCCTTCACCACTTCCTAGTGCTTTAGCTGGGATGAAGAAGTGGCGCAACAAACCCCCCAGCAGCACTGCTGTCTGTTCAGTTGAGAGGAAAAAAAAACTTGATTCTATGCAAAACAATTTACATAAAAGAAACACATACAAACCAAAATCCTAGGTTACGGTTTTATCATAATGTAGTACAGATATTAGTCGTACTCGTAGGAGTCATCTAAAGGAAAATATGTTAATACTAGGCACGTAGGCGACCGTCTAGAAATCTGTCTTCACTTAATGCTGATCTGTACCTAAAGTGAGCACATTACGGTCGTCACTTCTAGCGATTTAGACACTCCTTGTTTTAATGTTAGATAAGTCATAGAGGCTTGGTTGTTTGGGGCGATAATTTGATGTAAATAAGGATATCTTATGAAGCTTCAATTGCCATGGACGGGTGAAAATTATTGAACGGCCTTATTAGAATATAAGACAAGGTTTTCTGAAAAATTAAAGAAGTTGTTACCGGGACCCGATGCTTAGCTTATTGTAAGTAAGTAAATATTTTAACTTCTTATTGAAAGCGAAGTAGATTCGAACTAAACTTTGCACAGGACTGATGTAGACCAAAATAAGCTTCACATTCCGGAAAATATGAATTCCTTACACAGACGATGCCGTGGGCACATTGATTTTTTTACACAAAAAATATAATAAAACCACCATTTAAAATTCACACCGCCACTTCCCCCTTTTTACGATACCCATTGTTCACCAAATACGTATTTTATTCACATATTCAACTTCACCTTTAAACTGAGACCGATCAAAAGAAACCCGAGTACATTGCCATCATAACTTCAATCACTTTCAATGGCGAGTCATCGTTATCATGATCTTGTCGAAAGCAAGGTCGGGGATCGGTCAAGGGATAGTAGCCAAGACCTCCACCTCAAACCTTGATGAGTCACAGCCATAAGTCGATCAGCATTATTGTTCGTTGATATTGATCCTAAAGACACGACTTGCAACATTACACACTAATTATAACTTTATATCGTTGCCTAATGTTAGGGTTGGCAGTGTGTAGATGTGATTAATTGATCAGAACAGCTCTTCTGTTCACTGTTGAGATGATTGATTGGTATTAAAAGAGCTTTTACTACGTTTACTAGATGATTATTTACTTTGATTTTCGCAGTTACTCATTAATATACAGACTATATCATTCCCTTTTGAAACAGATTAAATATACAAAACAGTTATGAATATTTTTAATGTATTTTACTTGTATTTCCAACCAGTATTTCAAATCTATCTGCTGCGTATACTTTACCAACCAAATAATATTACAACAGTTGCAAACAAGCGTTTTGTTTATTCGTAAAGAGCTTTTACGAGACAACCCTACCCTAGGTACATTGTTGTGGCACGCGGGCGTTTCTACGACGTCTGTCGGGAGCATTCGAGTTCGCTTTCGACGAACGCTGGCTTTATCTGATCATAGCCGTTTCGTAATATAGATCTCTGCACGCATCGGTCTAAAATTCTTTAAGCGGCCTTGTCTTCCAACATTTGTAATTTCTGGACACCTGATAAAGATATTGTGCCGTTATCTTTGTATCAAAGTCTGATACTTTTACTTTTAGCTTGTCTTAGTTTGCTCAAGGTTTGTATGGGTGATTGAGAAAATTTAAGGGGTCAAGCTACTATGTAATTATGATTTTGATGAGATTCGTTTTCAGAGCTACTTGGCAGAGTGTGGGTTTGCATCGTAATAACCATGGGATTATTTTAAGAGAGCCAAACGTGGTATTTAGTGATGTCCGCTCATGGTTATACATTTATGCACTTGAATGGCACTTCGAGAAATTATTCAAGTGCAACAATGGCAGTTAGGTTAGGGTTACCTCCGGAAAATAAGGTATGTTATTGTATATTTAATTTAATATTATTCATTAATTTAACCTACTGAAAAAAGGTCCAATCTAACCAAGTAAACCAAGGTTCTTATAACGAAAATATATGTATCGAGTAACCAATAATTTAGTACTACATTCTACACATTCCTGCCTACTTACAAAGTTTGCTTGTTATTCAAAAAACGTTCGATAAGAGAATAAGAGAAGCATGTATCGATAAAATTGAATGATTTGAGAATGTTTAAAGTTCGTATAGAACAATACAAAGAATTCATTTATCATAGACGGATAACAAGGTGCAGTTCAAAACAATAGGTCCACTTGTAAACGTTTATTTGTTATTTATTGTTATTGATTTATCTTTAACTTTTGGACAAGCGAATATGTTGTTATGTTAAGTGATGAGTTTGAATCTTTTTTTTAAGTTTAGTTTTTTTTTCTATTTTTCAAGGTATTTCTATTTTTTTTTTTTTTATTACTAAAGCTCCGCTTTACGTCCATCTGTCACAGGGCTGTATCTTTTGAACCGTAATAGGTAGACACTTGAAATGTCCACAGAGCGTGAACTACTATGGGCGCTAACAACAAATAATAACAATAAAATAAAGTTAAAAATTTGAGTCCCCATACAAGAAATATGGTAAGAAATATGTAGTGTTATATATTGTAATGGTTTTGAACCCTTCGTGTGCGAGTGCGCACTAGACTTTTTTTAAAGATTGTTTTTTCTTGGCGCACTTCTTCTTCTTTTCGTGTGGTTAGTGACTAACCTGGTGTCAGAGTTTTAAAGCCGCCCATGGGCCTCTGACTTGGCTTCACACACCATCGAGAAATATCTCTCACGCATCCGGTTTCCTCACGATGTTTTCGATGTTGGCGCACTTTTATGGTGTTTTTAACCGCATTTAATTTAAATATTAATTTGCGTTTGATCGTTATGTTGCCTGATGTTAAGGGACTAGTGTATATGCATTCGACCATAAAGTTCATGACATTTTTGAAATAGAGAAATTTATGTCTCTATTTCAAAAATGTCATGAACTTTGTAGTTACGTCCAATTAGTATTTTATGTAGTAGCATAAAATGTTTTGACAGGTTATTTAAAATAACCGCAAAGATACATATAAAGAGTGCGCTCAAGATTAGTCTGCGCGCAACTGGTGGCGCAAGCCTGCTAAATTCTCAAAAAAAAAGAAAAAAAAAATGTTATATTTTTAATCTGATATTAATATTAATTATTAAATAATTCTATACTTAATTTGACTTTACCACTTACTTTTTACATTACTATTATTATTTTTTACTTTTTAGATTAGTTCCGATTTCAGCCGCGCGCAGTCTTATTTACTATTTGATAGCAGCGCAATCTCTTTCATGATTTTCTAAACTATGATTTGACATGCTTGTACCACCAATAGACGGCTTATTGGTGGATTCGCACGAATTTACTCGCCTGAAACGGGCGTATCGATACATTTAAAAGTAATAAAAAAAAAAAACTTCTGGACATCTCCAGAAATACATGAGACAACTTTATGCAGTAGGTACAGTCACATACGTAAGTGCTACCTAAAGTATGATGTCTAACACGTACAGTCGTTATCAATATCTTATGACAGCTATATGATCACAAGACACATGTCCGATTCAATCGGAACTTTTTGTTAAAATCTCTCCTCAATTTCATAGAATTCAACTAAAATGTTATAAGAGTATCAAAGATTTCCCGTCAAAGTGGCATTGCTATTGGATTACAGAACTTTATAAGGCGTGTCAGTGAAAAGTCGACTGTGATACGCGTTTTTGTAACAATATCATATACGGACGCCTTAACTGGAAGACGACGATCGACTTTCATGTCGACGGACGATTTGAGATTGTAGTTTGATGGATTTTGTTGGCCAACTATATTTGGAGCGTATTTATAATTGAAAATCTCAACAAAAAGTTGCAGGTCGGCTCTGACGGGTTATTAAAGGTTTATTAACAAGTCGTCGGGGAATGTTACACCGCTCATTCTCACAATGAAAGCTCACACGCGTATTGGGAACTTACCTTTAGAGTTTGTCAGGAACTAAAAGAATCACAAGAAAATTACTTATCGTTTCTTATGAATTATGAAGTTATGAGTATGACTTCAGTTTAAGAAAATAAATAAAATGTCTGCTTACTTAGTTCCAAGTTTGAATATAAAATACTCATTTCGTAACTACATCTTTCGTACAGTGGCGGCCACATCATTTGTAACCAACAAATTCTCAATTAATATTCATCTAGATCGGTATCTCGACGCTCGACTTTTGACTGTTCCACATCGTACCGATATGAGAGATATGGCATAAGTAAATAGACGTTTAATTAAAATATTTTTTAACTGAACGTAACTGTAAATTATCTTTGGCTATCTTGATCTTCTACGGTATCGTGATGCGTATTCGACGGCAAAAATTAGCAATTAAGTTTTGTACATAAAATAATGAAATATGAATACCAAATTACTACTTTTAATCGATTATTATATTACTTGTGAAACAAACTTTTAAATTTATGTAATTTGCGCAAGATACAAGATCAACTCTGAAAAGTGTATTCAATTGAATAAAATATTCATCTACTCAACAATATACTCGACTGAGTATGTACTTATTATTTATTCACCATAACTGTTACAAAGTCTATTCATATTACGCGTTACGTACATGACCATTGAACTCATTAATTACAGGAACCAGTCAAAAATAAAGTGAGGACCACCCGCGACCAGTTTCTCTCGGCCCCTAGTGTATCGAGTTGCACTTCCTAGTAATGACGACGTACATCTTTTTGAGGTTTTTTTTTTCTTTCTTGTTATTTTTTATGGCAACAACTTTGTAGTGTGGGAAACACTGGCTGGTTATTTTTACTTTACTTATTACTTAGGTTCAGCACGGCAACAATTTAACACTACTAATGATTTCTGTTCAGTACTTAAATGTATTCGCGTAAGGCGACGATAACCGACTATTATTGATTTTATACAGAAGATCACGTCTAAACTAGTAGTGTTAATGATTTGGGAAAAATTTATGTTAAATTTAAGTATTTTATTAATAACTTAATATATGAATATTTTAGATTATGTTTATATTATATAGTGAAATTAATTTGTAAAGTTATGTCTAACGCAGATAAAAAAATGAGAATCACGCAAAATCTATCAAGCGTATTTTCCTGAAATTCTCATCATTTTAAAGATAATTTAATCATTGATCTTTTGATATACGTGTCTTATTAAAATATAATAATTTATTTTGTTGTATGTATAATAAATGAATAATGCGTCTAATTTGAGACAGCGCTCCTTGGTGGGCGAGTCCTATTATTGGCTGGATGTATGACGCGTTGTGTGAGCTCAGTACAGAACACGCAAGCTAACCACTCAAGGTCACTGGCATATATCTGCGTCTTAACTAATAGTGGTTATAACGTTGGCAATTTAGGCCCAAATCGTTCACTCTCGCAATCTATAAAGAAGGCAGAGACCGCCTACTGCTTGATAAATTACTTTTTTACTCCATACAGTTGTATATTTATTAAGGGATAAAGCGGACGCATTTTATCATAATAATATCGTAACTATTAATTATTTGATTTATAATTATTGAGTTAATTACCCCTTAACATGTTAACTACACCTGTAATTAATTAATGATTTATTAGTAACTATTACTTTGTCGACAAATTAGATGGTAACAACAATGTACTTTTACACTCTTGTAAAGTTTCAACGGTTTCTTTTAAAAATCTGTCATACATACTCCTTACTTTAGGAATTTATGAATAAGATGCATCTTAACTGTAAAACCTCTCAGAAGATAAATATCAAAGTTTATGTTCGTAATATTTTCTATTCTATCCAATAAAGATGCATAATTTGTTGGTAAATTATCAAAATATTTTTCTTTTTTCATTATTAACCAATTTTTATTCATGAGAATTCAATTCTATCGAATATCGCATCTCCGAGAGACGCATAGGTATTCAATAATTAATAATTCATTACTATTAACGTGTCTATAAAACAGATTAACATACATTCAGAAGCTTTTCCCACAAGATGTCACAGAATCAGTGTTACTTGAAGGCACTTGAAGGTCATTACACCACGAAATTAATTCTCACGGCGAAGCATTAGCTTTGATCCGTTTGAGATGAGACATATTGTTAACTAACATAACTTTACGTATCCCCAACTCAATTTCCAACCTTAACACAACGTACTATAGTACAAATTCGTGAATCTACAGTATGATATAAAATTGTTCTGTCAGATATCTTAAAGGAATCAGCTGTCATTTCACACGCGGCTTTACATGTCCGAATAAATGTCACAGACTCGTCTTATTATCTCGGGATCTATAGAGAGATGGTAATGCCTATAAATAAACAATGTTACTACCTGATTTGGGGCAGGACGCGGGAATTACCTGCTCTCTGCTTCTTTTTTAGCAGTGATAGCCTAGTGGTATGACCGTCGGACTGCCAAGTATAGGTCTGGAGTTCAAACCCAAAGCACGCACCTCTGACTTTTCGGATTCATGTGCGTATTATATAATTATCACTTGCTTCAAAAACGGTGAAGGAAATCATCGTGTGGAAACCATGCTTGAGAGATATTTCTCGACAGCATGTAAAGCCAAGTCAGAGGCCCACCCGTGGGCGGCTGTAAAACTCTGACACGAAGTTAGTCACTAACCAAATATTTAAGGATTCAGCGTAGGTATAATTTTGGGTAAGAAATTGGTGATAAGCTTGTGTTTGGTTGATACAAACGGATTTATCGCATTCATACATTTTGTATTAGCCAAGTTTAATAGCTGGGGCCAGTTTATTACTTATAAATGATGAGATAGAATAATTATAATAAATAATACTAAACTTAATAAATAATAATATAAACTAATACTAAACTTAATAAATAATTATTTAAACTAATACTAAACATAATAAATAATTATATTAAATAATACTAAACTTAATAAATAATAATATAAACTAATATTAAACTTAATAAATAATTATTTAAACTAATACTAAACATAATAAATAATTATATAAACTAATACTAAACATAATAAATAATTATATTAAATAATACTAAACTTAATAAATAATTATATTAAATAATACTAAACTTAATAAATAATACTAAACTTTAATTTAAAACAAACATCAACCAAAACAGGGTTTTTTTGAGACATCATCACTGTTCTTGGCTGTACAAATCAACATTCATACTCAGCAGGGAACTTAGCAACCCTAGATATAATGTTGCTTACTTCCTTTCTTATCTTTTAAATACCATAAATTTGAAAGCTGAACAATAAACCTTTTGTAAACCCATGTAGATCCGGATCAACAAAAATATAACATCAAATGAGACCTACAAGACGCTTCACATTTCAGTCGCAAGCTGTCAAGGCTGAGCCAATAATAATTTACTTATATGGACGTAAAACTGAGTTCTTTACCCACCCACGAAGGTTTTAATGCGCTCAAGATTACAGCGTCGCATCGAAACAGTAATTTTGTACCTTATTTAAGACATGTTATAGTCAAATTAATGAAATTTGCAAAATTCAGATGAGTTTTTTTGTGTGGGTGTTTATAGTATTATGCTAATCAAATGTGGGTACGTTGGCAGCCTACGAAGGGAGCTTAACAATCAATATTTTACTTGTTAAAGGAGTTAATGTGTAATTATTGTAGTTGGGCATCGTGACGCAGGATTCGGAGACGTTGAAGTGACTTTCAGGATTCAATAAAAAGCGAAACATAGTAGTTTTATTTATTTTAGTTGTTATACAAGCGGGAGGCAAGCCTTGTAGAGAGATAATTTATTTAAAGTTGACTACCCCGGCAAGAAGTTCAGACTGGCATTTTGTTATTTAAGTTATTAGCACACTCAAAGGCGTGAAACGTCAAAATACCGTCATTCTCTCGAAAATAACGCATATAATGTGACACCACAGCCGCTTGATCACCACAAACGACAATTTTTACACAATTATTAACACTAAAGGTTGATCATTACTAAAATTAAAAAATAACCCCTATCATGGTGCCCGTAAAAAGACGAAACAATGAAAGTGAACAATTTTGATGAGAGGCGCAGTTTTTGGCGAACGCGATACTTTTCGCGCTTAATTGGCCGCCCAAATGAGCGGAGTGCCTTAATTTAAGCGAATTTAAGCGAAGCGGCTACATCAAAAGCAGCTTTATTTATTGTGCCAGCAAACAAGATTAGAGTTGACGTGGCTTCGAAGATAATTTTAATGGTGCGTTTGACGTCACGTCAAGTGTAAGATTCTGTTGTACATCGGTATTTTAACAAGCTTTCACCTTTATTCAGTTAACATTTTTTCTTAAAGGTCATTTTTAAGTAATGAGCTGAATTAAATTGGTATTAAATTATTGATTTCACGTAAAAAATTAAGCTAATTACGGACTTTAAATCTGTTCTGTTTTCTTCATTTTAAGACGACAACACAAGGACAAATTAAAATGTTAATAAAGCGAATCAAACCAAACAATTATTATTAATTTAAACAACATGTTCCTCCTCTCTTTCTTGAAACATGTAACACTGACATTGAAGCGAGAAAAAAACAAAACGATAAAAGACTACTAACATTAATAAGAAGTAACATAATAATAAAAAGAAATATCGCGAGTATAAAAAGATACCGCGAATGCGCGGGGGCCGGTGTCCATCACCGTTCTAGTAAAGTTTGATGCCCGTTGTAGGGTAGGGTTACAAGAGCTTTACACTTCAGGACAAGATTTTGTACGCAGATTTTTTCAATAAATGCAATTTCAAGCTCACCACGTTACTTTATCAATGAAAATGATGCACATGTTATGTAGTTTAAAAGGGTCTAAATATTTTAACACGACCAGTTGTCTCGTTTTTGGAGATAGATTCTAAATCAGTAAATAAAACAAAAATAATTTTTGAAAAAATTCGGTAGTTTCATACGTTGTCTGAAGCTCTGCTAAATATTTCGCCATTTAATCCCAACTGGTCAGTTCACCGTGTCTTACAGTGCACAACGGTTTCATCACTGCTTGCCTCACTAATATCTCATTCACGCATGCGTCACTCTCTTTACAATATTTAATATCAGTTTTAGATCACGTTTGATCTTCTTGACCCTTGATTTCGGCTACCGTAAGCACGATTTTTTCTCAACGCCATTTGAAAACACACTTACATATCGTACAGATAAAGTTGATTTTGGATAAATGGTGATTAACTTAGCGGGTCGTTTGAACCATCTCATGTTAACAATCATAGATTAGTATGTTAAATAGTTAAAGTCTTGGCATTTTAGTATTGAATAAGAAAAAATAAATAAATGTTTCTTTTTGTTGATTGAAGAGATCGCTGTGAATGTTTCAGGGTTCATTATTATTGTTTGTGAGAGCGTGATGGAGCGAAAAATATATGTGTAGTAGGTTCTTTTAATCAGTTTAATGGGTGTGATTTATCTAGACTTGTTAGATACTGTTTCATCATGATTATCAACCAGAAGGTACAGTGTAGGTAGGAAGGACACCCACAAGGTAGACAGACCATTTGATGATACTCTTTCACACATCAGTAATCACCATGTACTAGGTATACGGTAAGTTTTTTGTAAACTAGATTTTAGGCTTGGGTAGTTTATTCCTATGCAAGAAACTCACAGCCATGTTTGAATAAACAAGCATCGGTGTTGGAATAAAGCAAATTTTCATGTCACAAGCATACCGTTATTACAAAAAGCACAATAATTATTTCCTCAAGTAATTATTGAAAAACTCAATACAAAAATGACAAAAGCCCCAGTTTCATTAAAAACCCATTCACACGAAGCGATGCATCTGCGCATTCAGATCGATGTTTCGCAATAAAAATCATCGCGGCCCAAAGCCATTAAGTTAATGAATGGCGTATATGGAGCAACATCCTGTAGACGTAGGAAGTCAGACCAGTTTCTGACTAATAACGGAGATGAGACTTAATGTGGCCACATTAAAATGTACGAAACGATGGTCCGAATTCGATGGAATGATTGTAATGCCCGCACTTAACTTAAGGTCGTACGATGGAATTTATGTGAATGGGATTAGAAAATTGGCATACTTATTTTTACTATAATATAGAACGTAGATATTTTTTAGTTCTGCTATTAAAATAAAAAAGAGATCAAAAATTACAGCCCAATAATATTAAAAAAATGCAGTATACCAAAATATCGTAAAAAAAACATTAAAATACAATATCTAAAAATTTAAACGATATGTATATTAATGAAATAAAGGATTTAAAAAAAACATAAAGTTAGATCGCACAATACTGACGTGCTCGTTGATGTCTATTGTACTGCAGGTTACTTAGCGGGCTCGTTTGTATGAAAATCCAATGAACCCTGAAATAATTATAATTTCGCCAGGCCTTTATTTCAACTTACCGATGCAATATCAAATTAAGAGAAAGTTGTTTCATAAACTTTTACCTACGTGATGCTTTATACAAGATATTTGTTGAAGATTATTTTTACTTTTAATCTCTCCAAAGATAAAGTGGTCGTGTTGCGTTTTAGAATCTTCTATACGAAAGCACCTCCCCATCTTTTACAGCCTTAAGTAAAAAGAAATATTTTTATCATTCGGGCTATTTAATTTGTAACTTTTTGTAGTCAGTCTATCAGAAGAATCGGTTGTAAAAAAACGAGAGGTGTCGTGGGATACCCTGTTGGAACTAAGTTTTGAAGTCCTTTCTCTGTATATTATCTATTAAATAACGAAAAATTAAATAAATTAACAACGTTTGAGAGTAACTAAATGAACCGCGCACAATGCTCGTTTGCACGATTCTCGATATTAGCACGCACACATACACACTCGTATATAATAGAAAGAGACACAGAAAGAGAAAGTCGTATGGATGGGGCATAACGCTTTTTCCTTACGTGACGATTTCTACCAATCAAGTCCTGGACTTGACTGGTAGAAACCGCGTTAAATGAACTTCGTTCCAAAAAAGTTTTTTTTTATCTCACACTTCTTATTCTTGGAAGCTAAAATAATGAATATTATAATTTTGTTACGTTTCTACATTACAAATATTGATAATTTTATTCAGGTTACCATAAAGAATTCGCCCGCGTACCCTCTAAACACTTTAAATCAATAAAATGGCTGGAAAATGTAAACCACAGAGCAAGAAGAACCATACTGATATTAAATCATACACGGCCGATATCGTGGATTCCGTTGGGTGCTTTATCATATATAAATCAGTAATAGGAACAAATTATTCATGCGCATAATAAACAGGGGTCGTGCAGGGACCTTACTTTGGCTATCTGATTTTATATACGTCATATCGTTACTCTGTGGTATCGATTTAGTTTTAGTCTAGGGTTTATTTTAAGATATGTTCTAGTTTTACATAATTTCACAGGCAGAAGTGTACCTATAGTAGACCAACATTTCGCCAATTATGTTAAAAATCAAAGTCAAATTCATTATTTGCAGTAAATGTGGTTCAAAAGATAGTTGGGATATTTTTTTATATGGAATGACACATTTCGCCCTAAATTGGCATGCAGATATTGAAAAAAAAGGTGCTTATTTCAATATGCCTCATTTTGAACTTTTTTAAAGCGAATGCAAATGTATTTATTTTCATGCATATTTCACTAATATGCTAATTAATTAATTAAGTTCCATGCCATAGGGAGCGAGCCTATTGCCATCAACGGGGCAAAAATCTAGACGCCAAGCTTCTTTTGAGAAAGTCTAGCTGGAAAAACCCAATAACACTTTGCCTGATCCGGGAATTGAATCCGGACCTCATACTCAGCAGTAGCGAGTGTCCTTGTAAAAACATTGTTAATATTAACTTAGCAAAAGAGTAAGAGGAACACACAATCCTTCCAAAATACTAATAACCTCCTTACAGAGAAAAAAGCTCCATGCAAAAAGATCGAATGTGGTGCGAAATTATAATAAGATTAGTATTGTTTTTCTTTGCTTATTCATTACAACAACGACCTTTTCTAGGCCGCTAATTTGAATAGTTATTCCATTAATCCTGTAGTTTATTTTATTCAGTATAATTTAAAGCGTAAAAACACTAATTCGCTATTAAAATATCACATTCTGAGCTAAATTCTTGAAGCTGGTAGAATAAAATGCGAACTGTTATAGCCTAGTCGTTAGTACCTACATATAATATTCGTATATTTATTTTGTTCCTGCATTATTTACGGAAATAATAACTATGAACATAACTAACCACATCGTGGTTTTTTTACTTTTTTACTACGTTATGCGATGACGGGCGTATATTCAGTGTTCCGCGTTGTGGAATGAAAATAAAACGACTTTTTTTGTTATCCATACGATGTTAGAGATACATCCTCGAAGACGCCCCCACGCGATTACTGTACTGTAAGTTGTACTTTAGTACCGAGCGCAGCGGAGTGGGGCGCGTTTTTGTGGATGGCACATCTGTAACTAAAAATATTCAAACTGTCACCAAAATTAAATAGAACAAAACCAAAGTTTCTAATTCTCTTTTTTAATTACTAAATCTTTTACAACAAGTATGCGAAAATCATAGTAGTAAAAATTGTTTTTTTTTTCAATTCGATATTGCCAGTCTATTCTTGACAGCTTCCGAATCCGTCAATCTTGACAAAAACTCGTACATTGGACGACACGTGTCTCGACGAGCAATGCTACCGTGCAATAACCGAGACCATTTGTGCCATATGGCTTATGACCATAATATGGTGCTACATTTCAAAATGTCGACGCAGTATGGACAGGAAAATAAGACTAAATTTCAAAACATGAATCTTTATCTTAGTTTTGGTTTTGATAAATAATATAGATAAATTAAGGTCAATAAGTGTGTGTGTGTATGTGTGGGTTTAATAAGTGTCTATGTGATAAGTTATTTGTTGTAATAATGGAATAAGGGTAACATATCTTTTCTTAATTATTTACATTTCTTTTTATTGGGTTATACCAGCCTATGATTGTCCCACTGCAGGGCAAAGGCCTCTTGTCATACAGAGAAGGCACGAGCATTGATCAACACGCTTGCTTAAGCCGGGTTGGTGATCAGGTATAATAAAAAGAATATAATTAAAATAACTTTTAAGAGTTGTTTTTTTTTTCTATTCTATTTGACATACATAATATAATATGTTATTGAAATTGATTTATTTATTCATGCGATAAAAATTTACGGAATTTCTAAAAAAAATAAACGTTCTTCAACTATAATATTATAAGATGTAAAACACATAACAAATAATAAATTAAAATTCGTGCGATTACTTTTTTGCACACCATACTTAAGGTAGGTTAACGCTAGCAATAAAATTCTGATGATTCCCGGAGCCGTGATCTACGACTCCACGCTACTTCCTTATAACACGGAAAAAAAGAAAAAATGGCGACTACAATGACTAACAAATTTTCCATGAAAATACGACGCAAACGCACACTGAAATGTTTATGGACTCATGTCAGTTGTTAAATAAGTATGTACCGGATTTTGTGTTACGGTATTCCCTTCCTATTCTTTGACTTAATTATTCGTTGCAAGGTTTTTAAATTCGTGAAACCAGTAAAGAAAACTGAAACACAAAACTTGCATTCGAAACAAACCAAAATGACGGTAAAAATATATTGTTATTTTAGGGCCCGAACCACTTATGTCCTCTCAATATGACGAACAGTTTTATCTCTAAACGATTAAAAGAAATCGCTTCACTTTCAAAGAAATATTACCCAACTTCCAACCTCAACGTCCTTAAATATCGTCATTAACATCTTCCTTATAAAAGCAATTCTTTACGCAATTCGAACTGCAATCACTTTCAAAAGTAATAAAAAAATACCAAAACTGATGTCAATAAAAGACCCTTCTCTTTATAGCAAGGCGAGTATCTTGACAAGTTGTGAAATAGTGAACTAAATAATGTACCGAAATGTTGTTAAATGGTAGGGGGCAATAGATTGCTACTAAATTAGTTATCGAATTGTCCTTTTATTGATTTATGCATTCACGACTACGCCTAGTGCACTCAGCCCCTAGCTAACTGGCAAACATTTTTACTACGGCATTAGCTTAAGCCGTAGTAAACGCAAACATTTTTACTACGGCATATGTTCCCTGTTAATTTAAGTAGTTCGTGTCGATGAGAAAATGATGTGATGGGAAATTGTCATTCAACACCCTATTCAAAACTGTCTGCTACAGGGTTTTAGTTCTTCCCTTGATAATACGAACTCGTACCTATCCATTTTTACTTGTAATCTTTGCAAGATCAGAAAGAATAATGTCATAAGTTGCTCGTAAATGTGCCTAAAGTAATAACCCCAAAAGTGTGATCCTTGCAAACATCTCTGTGTCCCACATATGTGTACATGAATCACATTTTTATGATTCTCTTGTTTTACTACCCTTTATATCATTATCGTGGTCAGTTGGTAAATAAAAGTGAACTCAAAATGTTGTGAAATCCATGACAACATCACGGACTGTCCTTCCTTTTTTGTTTATCATAATTTTTATAGACATTTCACAGCAAAGTTAAGTGAAGTTAAGATTAGCAACAAAACTTGCAGAAGTTGCCTGACTCAAGCAATTTTTTTGAAAACTTAAGAAAATAAGCTTGCCGCAATTGTTTACACTAACATTTTGTTACTAAACTAAACTTGGCTCAAGATGCAGGCTTGACATTAGTAATTAGGTACATAGAATGACTGTCATCTGACCTCTGCTACCCAACTACGTTATTATCTCCAATGATGATCTGTGATCTAGATATTTGATTAAAGCTAATTATGGCATCGTTAGCACTATACAAAGCACTCAACAAGTACGCTCAAAGATGACGATAATTACCAGTACCTGGAACGACTGCTATTAAACTATGCTTTTATCTCTTAACTGCACAGTGGACGCAATAGGTAGGTCCAACTTCGAGAAAGAGGTCAGTCGTCGAGTCCGACTCGGTTGGGCGGAGTTCGGGATACTGCGTGCTATCTTCTCGTCTCATATACCACAGTGTCTCAAGACGAAAGTTTTTGACCAGTGCTTACTGCCGTAGTGATGACCTATGGCACTGAAACGTGGTCGCTTACAATGGAAGGCTGAAAGTCAGCCAAAAGGCAATGGAGAGGGCTATACTTGGAGTTCCCCTACGTGGTCGAATCAGTAATTAAGAGAACCGTAGGAGAATCAAGGTAACCATAGCCCGAAGAATTGCCAAACTTAAGTGGCAGTGGGCAGAAATCTGGTGAAGGCCGCAGAAATCCGCTGGATGTGAACGTCTTTCGGCTGAAATGATGGACGCAATAGGATGCAAATTTAGTGGTATCAGAGCCTACTTGGCAGGTGATGCCCATTGAACAACTTTAAAATATCAAAGAAGACCTTCTACGACACTTGCCTACATACAAATTTATATAGACCACGAACAAACTGAAATAACCCACACAATTCACATATAACTACGTCGTACGCGCATAATAGCGATTCGGATCAACTCGGAACGGCATCCAACGTCTTAATTATTGTTATTACATCTTAACCACTGTTCGCAAGCCGTAATGGCCCCTAGTATCATCAATCCGAAGCAATATTTTGTATAAACGAGCTTCTACGAAGGCATATTTTTCACCGGCCTTGCTACCATTTTGTTACCTAATATTATCTTCATCATCAAGGGAAATTGCGCAAGTTTGTATGTTTAAAGAAACTGGAGTAATGGCTGGTGCATGAAATGATGCTGTAAACACGTTATAAATTGTTTTACATAAACTTTATAGTGATTTGAAGATTGATTTCTAATTCTCGGGTATCCTGTTCTGGTATGGTGCTTGCTATGTTTGGTAGGATAAAACTAGTAAGTATTTTCGTGTTTGCTTCAGTTCTAAGTCATAAATCGACGGTCCGAAATGAACTGCATTTCAGACTAAGGTATTTTACTGATGTCTCCCGCACTTTTGACAGATCTACCAAGTTTTGTCTTATATGCTGTAAGAACATTATGATTCTGAAATCCTACACCCTTACTTAACGACCCTAAACTCCTTAACACTCACCCACAAGGTTCATAAAAAGCGTGTCCAAACACATTACGTTATACATTACTATTACATGTTTCAGTGTAAAATTACATTACACACTTGGTACCTACATACACTTTAAAGAAGCTACGATTAAACTTAATGTAACTACTTACGATCAGAAACTCCTAAGAAGCCGGTCGTATTGTGCAGAAAAGGAGCTATTTCTTTATTTATTAACTTCTATAAATCAGTTACTACGAAAGAAAAAATTGTATTACGGAATCTATTATTGCCTAAATGCGTAATTAACGCGCGCATTAGTTCTATTGTCGTGTTGAATGGAACTTATTTCTTAATTTGGACCTTAACCTACATAAAGATGTGAGATAGCTAGTGTTCTGTCACATCACTCGTCGCAGAGGATTAATAACAGAGGCTTCGAATCCTTTGTGTATCAGAATCATCGGCTTTTGTATCTGATATCTTGTGTTGGGACATACGGGAAGAAAAAGTGGCGAATATCATTGGAATTTCATAGGGGAACTGATTAAAATTTTATTCAAGTTAAATGAGCATCGTGTATCCATCACATCATTAATTTATCTGTAAGTGCTTTATTTTTAATTATACCTATTGTGGTAGGTATAGTAATTTTATTATAGGTGTATCGTCTTCACATATAATTATAAATCTAATGTTATCAAAATATTGTAAAACATTTTAAAAGAGTAACGGTGGAGTTTTTCATCAGAAAACTACCTTTTAGAAGGGACGACTAGAATCAATTCAATTTCTTTGTAAATTTTCATGTTCAAAAGTGCCTTGCAAGGGATTATTTGAAATAACTAATTTGACTTATGAAATATATTAGAAAACAAAATTTTCTCTTTCTGTTCTTAAGAGCGACGGCTTTTAGAAATCCTTCAGCTATCATACCAATAAAAAGGAAAAGATGAATAAGAATATACCCAAAAAATATTACATTGCAAATGCCCTATTTCTCTACGAACCTAATTCAATTTCCATTTCCAATCATTTGAAGAGTGTTTTCATCTAAGCAAAAGACCAGCAGTAATTAGTTCGACCAAAAATCGCCCCTGAAGATGTTGCAAAAGTATGATCGCAGCTTCCATAATACGAGTATAATTAGGTAACATCGGCACGTGCCAAGTCCACCGAACTTAACACCACTGTGTCAGAAGAAGGCGCGGCATCCATTTTTTCAAAAGCTAACCACGTAATGATACTCTCAAATTGTTTGTACCTTTGTTTCGGTATGATACATAAACTCATTGACGATCAAACCAGCTGTTATGAAAATACTGGTCTAGTTAAGCAACCGTATCATCATTTGTTGGGCAATAATGGTCGTTGAATCATTGTATGTGATTTGATCGCAGTGTTTTGACTCGAGACACATTGTGGCAATTAATTTGAAGATGCAATAGGATTCGTTGTTGACTAATACAATGAATTTCTATCAATCTGCCTAGCCTTTTCCCAACTATGTTGGGGTCAGCTTCCAGTCTAACAGGATGCAGCTGAATATCGGTATTTTACATGGAGCAACTGCCTATCTGACCTCCACAAGCCAGTTACTGGGTAACACGATACCGCTTGGTAAGACTGGTTGTCAGACTTTCAGGCGTCTGACTACCCGTAACGACTGTCAAAGATGCACGAATGACAGCCGGGACCAACGGCTTAGCGTGCTTTCCGAGGCACGGAGGAGTATCTTTATGTTATGGATGGTCACCCGTTCATGAACCGACCGCGGCAAGCGTAGCTTGTCCTCGATCGACCCATGGGGCTGTTATTATTTGGCCACGAGCTCATCACTAATACAATGAATGTATGCTTTAGGAAACGATTTTCATGATTTATTTATGTCTAACTTAGCATAGATTCTCGTTAAAGGTTTTGCTCTTAACTACTCCATAAACTTTTAGTTACGTCCAACTTAAAATGTTACCTCCCACTGCACTTACCCTACAATTACCCCCCAGTTACCTTAGCACATTTAGTCTCAAACCTAAAATTTGCATAAAATTTTAAAGTCCATTAACTCTTACTAGCTTCTACGTTACAGGTCTAATTTTTCATTAACGGAAGGTTTAAATCATTATTAACTAGTTACATACAACTATGTGTATCTAGTAGTTACGCGTAGTTATAGCGCGGCAGCAATAAAGCTGGCACCCGGATCAGCGCAGGCGCATCGTAAAGCCCACTGCTAATCGATTCTATGCCTATAAAGAAACTATTTTCCGCTTATGCGAATAAAATACAAGTATGTCTCCGTACTATATAATTTCATCTGTGTTAAGTAGTTTTATGAATATTTAGTTATTTCTTCTTGGGTTTGCCACTCATTTGGGTATGAGCGACGATTTCTAGACAGGTGGAAGTTCCCTTTTAGAAAATCTTGATAACATCTTGAAGTGAATGTAGATAGGTATGTTTGTTTATTATGTATGTATTCGACTGTTATGGAAGATTGTACGTAGATGTTGAAGGAAATCATAAAGTTGAACGAATCAGTAAATCAATAGATACAGTAGCTGTAAACACTTTGTAATAATATATCAAGAAAATAAACACACGGACAGTGGAAAATTATTACTTGACATCTCTAAAATAAATAGTCATGCAGGATGAGTGAAACTAACAAGTTACAACAAAGACTCGTTACAAATATCGCAATATACTTAATTTACGACGTCATAAACAAGATCGTTAACTTAAAAATTACGACGTTCCAGTTTAAAAGTATAATATCACGTAATCTTGTTCAAGCTTCGATAATTTACATTATTTGTGTAAAGTGAGGAACATCAGTTTATTCCAGCTATAAAGCCGAGGATCGTGAATCATTCTGTAATGCAGCGACAATGCAGGGCTCGCGAACATTTGGCAACAGTTCAAAGATCACGCGATTAAAACTCAATAGACTTCTATATTGACCGGTAGGGTTGTCACGATGCGACTAATTTGAAGTGGATTTCGTAATACAATGAAATAATTGCGGCTTTTTGTCGCAACTTTATTTGGGGACGACAGAATCTTGCGCAATCGAGCAGATGTCGATGAAATTAACTTATTGCGACTAAGGCTTATTATTTGTTAACAACCGTTATTATTTGTTGAGTCAATTACAGTCATTATTGTCGGGCTAGCCGCTTTATTTGTCATCAAAACCTATACATTTTTTATTGCCAATTATTAGCCTGATTTCGTTCGCGTCTTCTTTATTCGTAACGTAACATGTTATTTGGATATGTTTGCTTATTAAATTGTTTCTCGGAACGATCGATGCTTGTATAATTTTGTTTGATTGATGTATCATGTTGGTTGTGTTTTGTTTCAGTGTACCATTACCGCCGCCAAACTGACTACCGCAGATGAGATTATCCCCAGTTACCACGTCGAAGCGCTAATAGGTAAGTCCATTTTTTTCAAACTTACACGAAAAATTACACAGCATCATCAAACTACCTTTCTTTTTTTCAACTATATTGGGGTCAGCTTCCAGTCTAACCTGATTTGACTGCCTATCAGACCTCCACAATCCAGTTACTGGGTAATAAGATACCCCATAGCAAGACTGGATATCAGACTTTGGGGCTTCCGACTACCGTAACGACTGTCAAAGATCTACAAATGACAGCCGGGACCAACGGCTTCGACGGCACGGAGGGTTCTCGATATGTAATGAATGGTCACCCATCTACGGACTGACCTCGGCAAGCGTAGCTTTATTTATTTATTTATTTGTTTCACCAATAATTGTTTACACTAACATCTTGATAAAAATAACAACTTTAAACTTTGAACAGTGTAACAATTACTTAAAGGTAAACACCACATGACCACCACACTTTACTTTCGATCAACCTGTGCAGCTGTCATTATTTAGCCACAATCCCCTGAAAATGACACAGCATAAACCATGAAAATTCTAGTTACCTAACGATCACTAAGTAACTTCATATAAAATAACCAACACCTCCAAGAGCTACAGAATAATCAAATTCAAAATATTTTATTACACATAAACATACAAGGGCACTTATGAAACGTCAGAAGCTAGGTGCACGGTTCCAATTGGTCGTTTCCTATGGAGAAGAGCCGGCAAGAAACTCCACGGTTACGCTTTTAAAAGTAAATGGTTTTTGCAATGTTTTCAAATTACAGTGTTAAAAGATATGAGAGGACAGTGTAGGCCTATCAACAAGTACCAGGTTCTTAGCAAAATATAAAATGGTCCACAGATCTACAGTCAAATATATATATATTTGTTAGCAGAGCGAACATTTTGTATGAATATCCAATAACTAGATACCGTACTTACGTACCTTAAGGGCTTATTACATTCGTTTAACATAACGACACCACTGAAATACAACACCATACATCTCCCAATCCAATTACAAGCCCCAGCAATGAAAACAAATCCAAATCCGACATTTTGTCAACTAAACAAAGCTAAACAAAATTAATGTGAAAATAATTTCCGTAACGTAAGTCTAACCCGGCTAACATAAAGGGCGATGGACAAACTTTATAATGGTAGCAGGGCTTATTATAATAAACGTGGCGGGCCGCAGGGCTCCTACACGGTTTGACCTCGGGCCTGCGATTAGTCGGCTACTAGTGGAGCACCTACTCGTAATACCTCGTAACATGCTGCGCCTGCGCCGGTGTAAAGAGTTACTGAATATGCCATGAAGGTTTAGGTTGGAAGGGTTAAATTTTGTGGTAAACTTTTTATGAATTTTTCTTGAGATAAAGAAAAGCAGCTAGAGTGAAAATTAACCAACGTATCGAATAAAAATTGCCCCATTTGGCGAACATCTTGAATGGACAATCAGCATTTTGAGTTGAGTGCATTTTCGACATGCATTTAAAAAAAGTCTAATCCAATTTTTCTTCATAAGGTATGCGTTTGCATTCTCACATATCAATTTAAACAGGGGTTGTTTTTGTATGTGAGACAGGACATACGTATAAATACACCCCCTTTTAAATTGTTGTGTACCTTTAAAATAAAGTGGATAGTATTTCTAGGTACCTACTTTAATACTTGAAACAGTTGTGTTCGTTGGATTTTCTCTACAAACTCTATGTCTTACTCATTATCTATACTTACTAAAGTGGACAACTACCGTATTGCTCGGCATTATTTCCAAACTTTTAGGGTTAATCACGAATAGTGGAGTTACGTAAACTTTCTATACAATTTAGACCAAAGTGAAGTCGGCTAGCGCAATTTATTGAGCAATTTCTATAAACCAATAAAGAAAAAGTTTTTTGGTACCATAGAATCGCACACTCTAAATTAAGTCATCACAACTTTTGTCGGAGGAAAATCGCAATGACTTACGACGAGATTCTAGAAGCATAAAACTTAATGACAAACTGCCTTTTCTGCTTCTTTAGGAAAAACGTGATCGAAATCAGTGAAGAGTTTAACAAGATAAACGGTTGAAATGTGTCTCCAAGAGTCCAAGTAAAAGTTAAGGCTCGTTCATACATCGGAGACCGTTACAATGACGTGTATTACTTACTAGAATCACTACGCGAGGAATTGTTGATTACAGTTTGTTATTTTAAAGAAAAAAAATTACAGTTACGAATATTTTACACCGCTTTGATTTTACAACACCTTAAGTGGATAAGTGTTTATTTTATTTTTATATTGGTACAGTACTCATGCTAAGAACTTATTTAACTCTCTTTTATCTACTCTTAGGTAACAAATCCATGATAGTTACATCCATATTCTGTCTATCATCTAAATATCAATTAAATTCATGATTAATTATAATTCTGATACCAATTTTTACAATATATCTCCTCCATTTCTTTCCCGTTTATCGCATCCAGTACTAGTAAACAGTGTGACGATACATCGTCGGACACTGCGCAAGCAACTGCACACGCATTACATGCCCCGATATAATCGCAGCAAACGACCGCCACGGAGAAATTTTCCTAGGAGCGCCGTTTTCCATCTTAAATCTGTATAAATTAGAGTGATTTGCATTATACGAGCATTTTATTTTTAGTGGGGTTCGAGGCTGAATTTTAGAGTAGATGATTCTTTATAACAGGCGCTGTTTGGAACAGTTTTACAAAGTTTTAGTTTCGATCTAAAGTAAATTGGATTTCAGTTTTGATAATCATCATACCGTATCAAAAAAATACTTTAGGTACCAGTAATGCATACCACTTGTATCAAATCAAATTTTGGATCTTAGCCAGTCTGGTAAACCAGTCCGACAGTTTTTTTTTTGACTACCTACAGTATTGTCTCACCTTCGCCTTTATCCATCCAAAGGATGTCTTTAAAAGATCCATTTTATCTATAAAACCCCCCACAATGGGGGGTTTTATAGATAAAATGGATCACCCAATGTATTCTACTTTTGAATGATAAATTATGACTTTTTTGTTAACCTCGACTGGGAAGCTCTTGGTCTGCATCTCACCTGATGATAAGTGATGATCAGGCTGAAGGTGGAAGCGAGCTTCACCCGGAATCCTCAACCACAGATGCACTGGCTATCTTACCTCTAACTGCCGAAGCACAACACGACAGACTTAGATAAGATGGTAGTAGCTAGCCAGGTGGACTTAGAATAACGTACCGAGCCGAGCAGATAATTTTGCCCCCACTTGGAATAGAACCCGGGACCTCTGGGTCTAAGACAGGCGGTCTAACCACTAGACTACAGAGGCTTTATGGCGTACTTACATAATAAAGAGAAGTAGTATCTTTAATATATCTATAAACACGACGGAGGATCTGAATTGCTCTGATCTGAATTCCATTTACAATATTTACAGCTGTCTTCCAAAATATTTCTTACACTCCAATTTTAGCTCTTAATTGTTAGGTTCCTGGCCAATGAAACGATAAAACCTCAAGCAGGATTCAGAATCTAAGGAAAACTTCAATGCTTAATCAATACCGTCAACTATGCCTTATGAGAAGAGGCACTATTCAGCACACAGCTCGATTGTCTAACAATGTAACACTTATACACCGGCGTAGCCTTTGATCCCAATTCAGAGTTGCTTCACGAGCCACCTGGCGCTGGTATATCAGACATACGCTTATTATACTCCTTACTTATTCTACTCACTGTTCTTAGTGCGAAATACTTGCATGACATATTTAGGTCTGCTTACACCACAAGTCACTAAAACGCGTTTAGTGCTTATCGAATTTAAAATATCGATCTGTAACTGTTAATCGTTTTGAAGATGACGCTTACAGAATGATGTTCTAAATATGTTTAGCACTAAATGCATTCGCAAGTCTTCTTAACAAGATATCACCTTTAAGGTGGGTGCGCAAATGTAGCCCGCGATATTCAAATTTTCTTACGGGTTTTGCATTTTGCAGATCGGTGTAGGTTGTATCTTGATTAAAATATGATTCGCGACTATAACAGATATATTTACAGAATAATAATCATTAGAATAATTAATACATCTCTCTAAGTTAGATTTGTTCAAAAACGTAAGAAAATGTTAATTTCGCGAGCTGCAACTGCGGATCCACTTTAAGTCTGTAAGATACATTTTTCGAGTTATTCAAAAAGAAAAATCGTCTAGTGCTGACATACCTCGCTATTTCTACCATTTATTTACCTATGAATCATATTAACGTAAATTTTCATTTCAACAATAAAGCATTCGCTTCTAATTGCTTTATAATTTTCCGACTTTAGTTAACTTAAAAGTCGATGACGAGAAGACAACGGTGGTTGCTATTTTGCTAACGATGTCCGAACTAGCAATTAGTACCTATAACTATAAAAACATTTTCAATTAAAAGACGCGTGGCAAGACAGGAAACTAACCTAAGAATCGAACACAGGAAGCCACGATCATTACACGAATGAATGCAACAGTTAAAATAAAATCGTTTAAAATTATGTGCAAACGCAGAAGTAATTACTTCGTGTAGCTTCTGATCTTATTCTACTTTAATAACTATTTAATGTAAGCTAAGTCAGGTGCGTGTTTTAATTACATGTTAAGTTTGATGGTTAAACGGCTGTCAGTGGCATAATGTATTTACAATTAATGGAATACTTCTGGTGTTCATATACTAAGTTATTTATGTAGTAGTATCAACACATAGATTAATGTACCTATGAATAATGCCAGTCAATTTACTATAGCTGTCTTCAATACAAGGGTACTATAATCATTATGGTTTAGATATGTGGTCTACATTGAGTTCTTCAACCCGCCTATGAGAATTGTCTACTTGTAGCGCAAAACGTTTCTATTTCTACAGAGATAAGACGAGCTTTCAACGATAGGTACATTGACCACATTTACTTATTGAAATCAGCTACGTATCCAATATTTTTCTTCATTGTTTCTTTCCTCTAGCGCTATTGTAAGTAACTCTATCATAACATTCCAGTTAAGCGACTGTAAAATGTCCCTACCTATCCTTACGAACACCATCATTTCAAAGTATGATTATTATCAGTGTCCCTGTAAATGGTACTTCCCACTCTCTTTACAAAATTGCCTCTTCTAAAACCCACAGTATAATACAGGCTAACCTCTTGACCACCGACAACATGGCTATAAACGAACGAACTAAAGTAACAATATACTTCTATCGGACATTGGTCTCAGATATCATTGCATTCGACGACAATTTACGAAATACAACTACGATTACATGCGCTTACGCACCGCACTAACAATTAAAAACAACTCTAATAACTTTTGATTGAATCTCAAAATAAATTAAACGAAAGGTTTATTTGACTAAACGTTACCGCTCGTGACATGACAAGTCAATATAAATATTGATACATTAATATAAATATCCTGCCAAACAGGATGTTGGCTAATTGAAAAGTAATTTTCATTAAACGCTGCGTAATTGTCTATTTTAATAACCAATCATAATCGATCATGCAATTTTCATAAAACTCAGTTAACATAACGGGCGGTCATTGGAAATTGGCACGTCAAGGCTAGCGAAAAATATTGCTTTGGATTTTGTAAATGTAGATTTTAACAGGAATTTAGTTTTGTAATTTATAAATTAGCTGCCAACAGACATAAATTTACGCTGTTTAGTCACTTTGCTGAGATATTTTGTTAAGATTTATGTACATGATAAATGTTAGACTAATCCTAGATAAGTTTTCCTAAAAAGATGATCTAGATAAGAAGTGCAAGGTCTACTATCAGGGCAATATATCAGCTGTTACAAGGCCAGTTTCATACAGATGCGTTAGGCAGATGACACACTATGCAAGTTGATTGCGAAGCCGATTCAACGGACCGTAACTTACCGTGGTTATGTCGGATTAACCTGAGTTGTTGGTGTCGAATCAGCGACGTGGTTGTGCAGTCTAGCTGCCTGTCTACCCTGCCTTTGAAGAACGGTAGTGATATAAAGCACTTCATGATTTACTATGTTTTAGTGAAGTACCTGGGCGACTGAGTTCGCCTCTGGTGAAAATAGAGGATGCTCATTTAATCGTATAGTTCATAGTAATTCCATGTTTAGTACATACTAATTCCATGCTGCCATGATAGTAGGTACTTACTAATTCCATGCTGCTATGTCATTATTCTAAGGTAGCCATCTTGTTCTGAACTTTGGGCGACCGAGTTCTGCTCGGGTGAAAATACGGAGAAAACCAATTTTCCCAGATATGAAACCTAGCTAAATCGATTTTTTGCCCCCGTAAACCCCTATACTGCAACTTTCATCGAAATCGTTAGACCAGTTTTCGAGAACAATCAATCTGCCTAGCCTTTTCCCAACTATGTTGGGGTCGGATTCCAGTCTAACCGGATGCAGCTGAATACCAGTATTTTACATGGAGCGACTGCCTATCTGACCTCCACAACCCAGTAACTGGGTAATACGATACCCCTTGGTAAGACTGGTGTCAGACTTTCGAGCTTCTGACGACTCGTAACGACCGTCAAAGATCCACGAATGACAGCCGGGACCAACGGCTTAACGTGCTTTCCGAGGCACGGAGGATTCTCGGTATGTTAAGATGGTCACCCATCCACAGACCAACCCCGGCAAGCGTAGCTTAACCTGATGGATCGACCAGTGCGGCTGTTGTTACTTAGCCACGTACTCCTCGACCCATTTTCGAGAACGTGATTACAAATATATATACAAATATTGCTCGTTTAATAGTATAGGATGTGACAGGTTGAGTGTCAAATATACCAATTGGTATATATTTTTCTAATCCAACCAGTAAACATTTACTACAGGGTCAAATTAAAGTAACTAGCGAAACTCGGCAGACGTGATTGGTAATATCTAAACATGATCAAACAAAAAAAAAAAAATATGATGAGTTTTTTTGGGGTCATCAACCGCACTTGAAATATCTGTTTTTTTTTTTATAAACTTTAAAGATGGGATATCGATATCTAAACAAGACAAAACAAAAAAAAACAGATTCGCTATTCATACCTGAAGTAACTTCGTTGACCCAAAAAAAACATTAAAGATTATTTTATTCTTGTGTTTTGTTATTGATACCTATCAAGTCCGCGGAGTTTTGCTAGCTATTTTCAATTTTGCCCTGTATTTCCAGTACCGTTAAAACTGTCTATTTCCTATAAGTTACAACCTTACCTTCATTGGAAAGTAAGTTATATCAAAAATATCCATACCTCTACCTCTATAGAATCTATTGACTCGCAACCGGTACCCAACAATATCAGCACTTGCGGAGATGAAGCTTTAATAGAAAATAAATTATAGTGAACTCACACCCAAGAATTTTATTAGAAGGCTTCAACATAACCACAGCTTCGAGATAACAACTAAGATTCAACAAAATCCTGAGTTGCAACTAAACCACTGAGTTGCAACCAAACCACTGAGTTGCAACCAAACCACTGAGTTGCAACCAAACCACTGAGTTACAACTCAACCATTTAATGCAAAATATACAAAATAATACTATTTTCTTCATAAACTAAAGTAGCAGTAGACACTTAGTTTGATAAGAATATAATATTTTGAAATATACCAAGATTTAAATATATTTAACGTCCATTAGGCTCTTGAATCAGATCCTTAATTGGCAAGGTATAAACTACTGGATAAATCGATATTGTGAATAGGACTTTGTACTTCAATTCTGGTTTCATAATTTGTTTATGAGCATAAAGAAGGTGCTATTTGCAATAAAACGTACAATTTATTTACGAATTGGCTTAAAATAATCTTATTAACATGCATTTCTCTTTTATCTATGTTACAATGAAACAAAATGTCTGCTAGCCTAAAAGTAGCAAACAGCTTTCTGTATCTTCACAAACTGATGGACAAACAAAACAACAATCAAAATGATAACTGACAGGTGACAAAAATGATTCTGCTGGAAGGTTATCTTTAGGACCTTTCACCACATATATTAATCTTGTCCTAGAACAAACATTATTTTAGAATGTGCTAGGTAATTCATTAAAGAGACATCCGTTCAGTATCGTAGTTCCAGTGGGCCCTGGCTTCAGCACAGCCCTTATTATTCTACAATAAAACCTCTTTCTGATACACTATCTAGCTACAAAAGTACATTTTCTTATCAAACAACGTTGTGAATCAAAGGCCCACTTTCCTTTGATACATCGCGAAAGCAACGGATCCAAGTATTTGCGGTCGCCTACAATTGATATTACGCGGGTTTGCGCCACTACTCGGTAACCAGCTCGATTTCAACTCGATTGCTTTTCTATCGATGTATCGTAGGTAATTGTAGTTTGCATCGATATGTAGTTTGTATAGTTATGCGGTAATTGGAGAGAAAAACATCTGGTCGCATTAAATCGGAACTTGGGCTAGTCATTTGGGCAGATGCAATTATATAAAAGTGAAATTTTAAATCACCTTGTTCCATATTAATGAAGTTCATGAAAAGTTGGATTTGAGGGCCATACATGACCTTAGTCTTTGGTTATCAACTATCATAGTGAAAAGTACCAAAAATCTATTTTTAACTTTATCTATAATCTCCCTACCTCAGACTAAATAAAAAGCCAAGACAGAGCGCTGCGAACAATACAGTGAAGCATGCCAAAACTACACCGCCACTCTGTGCATACACGCACACATTTACAACCTTTAACAATGACACTACAATCATACTACACCACACAAAGTGCACACATGTTTACGGAACCGGCTTCACTTCACTGTTGACAGCACTCTGTCTTGGTTTTTTATGGTCTGAGCTCCCCACATGTAATCTCAAAAAAACGTCTTTAATTTTATTAGTTGTACCTACGTAAGTAATTTAAAATAACAAAATAAAGAGTAAGTTTCGAGTTTTCGTAGTACTGTATCTATCACCCTTGATCTGAGACAGACCTCGTATTAAGATCACATCAAAACGCATAATTTGCGCGCATAGTCGCTGGATACCCGTTGTTGCTTTAAAAGGTTCATACAGCCTTTCTTTTGTTCATATTATATTCATAAAACTTATATATATATCTTCACTTTAAATGAGAATACTTGATAATGTTTTTATTTAATATCGATTATATTTGTCTCTAAAATCAAATTAATAATCTACTCTTAACATCACGTCAAGCGAACGAGACACTCATAAATCTTCTCTTGTTTAAATAATGTTTTCCAGTGAATACGGATCTTGGAAAACCCAATGCAACGCAATCACTAAACGTAGAAACAATACCAAGGTACCATTAAACTCCCATATTATTATTTAACACTCACTACTTATTTAATAATAACGCAGCCACACGCGTGCTTATTATCATAATAACACACATTTACATACAAACAAAAAATATAACCTAAAACAATTTATAAATACAAAATCGTAAACGTCTACCAAACGGCGCCCGCGCCGATGTTACTACCAATTTCTTAACATTTAATATTATAATAGAATAATTTAGATTCTAGATAAAGCGATTGAGAGCGTCAAATGCGACTAGTAACATTAAAGTATGTTAATATGCAAATGTTGATAGATAAAAGAAGGTTATAACATAGTTAAGTTAACGATCAAGGTACCTGCGCACACGCATCATGTATTTATTATAGAACTAGTTATAACAGCCCGGTAGCCACAGTCAGCCTACGAATAATTGGTAATTTCCTTTAATATAATCTCATCTAATTGTATCGCGGTTAACGAATCCACGTGATTTATTTGTACACCTGCTTAGGAATTGGATTTTCTTGTTAGGAAATAGTAGTTATTTCGATTTGTTTAATATAGAATTGTAACCCTTAGAACTTCTTTCTTAAATATTAATATCCTTTAACATCCCAGCTAATAGATAGTGAAATCCTATACAAACTGGAGGAGGCATTCGCATCTTCGCAGTCCATTCTCCTTTTTACTATTAGTGGCTAATGTGTTACGTAAAAACATCCAGAAATAAACTATGCCATTTATGTTATTAATATTGTTTTTATCTTACAATCTTTACACACATGATTACGCATGATAATTACGTATATATTCTTAGACATTATGATTACGTCTTATGAAATTATGTCACATGTATTTGTAGAAAAATTTAAACTCGAGATAAAACCTTACTCTATTATTTTACAATTGTATTTTTGGTTTTATTGTCGTTTCTTTTAATTAATAAACTAACCTGTAAACTTTAAAAGTCAGACTCTATGTAAATGATTCGTTATAGTCATTTTGTCTTAACTCTACTAAAATGTTTACTAAATGATATTAAGTATGTATATTAATAAAATAATTATAAATAATTATAATAGCTATTAATGTTAAATTTATTTTATAATTAAATAACTTAAAATGTCAACCCAATATATAACCAATATTTGTGTATTTTAAAAAAAATAGAACAAGCAACAATTTTTTTATTAAAACGATTAAATCTCATATCAGATTCTCGATTACGTTTTGCACATCACTAAAACAGATCGCAAGAAAATTGCGTTTTGAAATCGCAAAACCGCGAATGGATACGACAAGATGCATACATAATAGATTTTATTGACTAGCTCGGATTAGTAGAGATATCTTGTTTCCAATGAGTACACTTACACCGCTCCAATTATGCTATCGCATCAGTAAAAATCGATATTCTAGATAGTGGCTCGATTAAATGAAGTGGTTTCAACAGCTCTATAGAGATGCTTGTCGACTTTTAGTGTTGCGCGGTTTCACTTTAGTTTAGTGTCGTTCGCACTTCATGTTTTTATGCCAAGATGGTAGTATATCGAAACTAATTTAGGTAAATGAAGTCGTAGTGATGTAGGATTTGAGCCAGAGGTTTGGTTATAGAAGTTTAAGCAGCTTTTGTGTTGTTATATTCATTCTAAAACATACATATAGTACAACCTAAATACCGAGTCGTACTGGAGTTTAGTTTAAATTATCTTCATAAAAGAAGTAGGTAAGTAGCTAGATTAAACTTTCTGCAAGGTAATAATGTAAATGACATAATTACTCTTTTAATTATACACACTTACAAAGTAACTTAATTAGTATCAAGTATCGACTTTAAAAAAGAAAAATAGAAATATGTACCTATTATGCATTCAAACAAGTTTACGTCCACACCACTTTTATGTGCATAGATCACACTACAAATAAGGCGGAAGCTTCATTATGTGGCCATTACAATAAATACCAATCTCCGTCGAATGTGTCCATCACAGTTTTCTTGAGAAAAATTATTAAGAACGGATGCACCCACAATTACAGACAGGAAGTCGAACAGTTTTCCAACAAATATGTGATGCCAATTTACTTGAAATAGCTCGTAACAGCTTCTCGTGGAACCACTTGCATAATTGGTTATTGAACACAACCAACTCATGGTGTCGTTAAAAAAAACTTGAACACAATTTAACTCAAATAAAATAACCTTTTAGGGCAGACATTCTAATGGAAACTGTAATGCGACATTAGAAAAATCCAGTTTCTCCACGTGGAGCAAACCATCGAAAATGATCATTACGTGATCGGAACTATTCGAGTATGAATGCGACCACTCACGAAGTACAGCGAGCCACAGAAATCGATGCCTTAAATCACGAACCACTCACGCGTAAAGTGAGTGGAAAAAAAACTTTATCAATTTTCGTTTTTATCGATTTGCTTTAATACAATTTACCGAAATCACAGGGGACTTTTACCTCCATTTGCGCGAAAGCCGAAATAAACGTTGATCGTTTTCAGATACGACGCTTTGCGGGCCTTTTAAAATGATTGGCGGCGCTTGCGCTCCCGTGTTCCTTAATTTACAACTATTTTTGTAAAACAATTAGGTAATTAAAGGCTTTTAACTTTTATGTGTTTAAAGTTTTTCACACAGGTGCGAGGGGAGATCATAAAGTTTATTAAGTGCTTATTAACCCGCGATAATTCTCAGTTAACTGGATGTAACGGTTTACCGAGATGTTGGGTATAAAAACTATAGTTATACGTGTTTTATTGTTAGGCTGGGGTTTTTTATATCGACAGAATGAAGGATAAACTTCAATACAACCAAATGGCAAATCCAATATTTGAATAAAGCCGGCTGATGGACAGGCTCTGCGAAATTTGCCTTCGATTAGACGAGGTACGTAATTTAATCATGTACGGACTACTTAAAACTAAATTACGAAAAGGAAACGAGTGAACGATAAAATTAAAGTTACTGTCCATATAGATAAATGAGTAATGGTTTAATTTATCTCGGAAGAGAATGAAATAAAAATATTCTTATAACATAAAAGTCAAAATCGATTATTTTATTAGTCACCAGATTTATTAGACCTTCGATTTTTGAATACTGCTTTATAGGAAGTGCATAAGAAGTTTAAGCTCAGTTTTGATCAAATTAACAGATAATAGAGTTGAATTATGATTGTGAGACTGAAATAGTTGACGAATAGAGGTCAAGGTCTGCACATAAAATATAGGGTACCTAAAGTAATAAAATCTAGTTAGTCATCTTAACTAAAACTGCTACTTTTGTTTTCCTAGTGCATTCTCATGCCATGGACTTTAATTCCAAGTGCATAAGCGCAAAAAATCGCTAACTTTGACATAACGCACACTAATAGGCCGCGCTAAAAAGCTCGCGACGAAGCGTCTAATATTTTTAAAGAAGCAACAGCTTATAGCCGGTATAAGTTTAGCGCGTGCTCGCTCAGTGTGTTAGAGCACTTATAACGGCTCGCCGAGTGCGGGCAGGCACGCGCGCCTCCGAGAGCATCAATTACCGGGTCGTGAGCGCTCCTGCACTACAACCAATATAAATAAAAGCCGGCCAGCACACGCCACCGACCACAATTTCACAGTGGCGCAATTGTAAAATGCTAGATCGAAAAGGTCTCGGGTTCAAACTCCTTATCTTTATGTCAGATGTATTCCACATAGAAGTTTAATGTTCGCGGCTGACAGATACGCTTTCCGCGCCCGCGCCGCACGTGCCGTCTGAACTTTAGACAAGGTCTAACAATCTAGTTTGGATTTAGTTGTGTTTCGCGGAAATAACTGTTCTGATCTTGTACGAAATATTGATGATCCCTGATTTATAAGTGGTTTACCTACTACATGAATGTCGGTCGTGACTGCGGGCGAGTCGAAGTGGCACGCGCCCGCGTCACGGCGGCCGGTTGCGCTTGCGTCGTATAAAAACGTCCAGTGAAGCGCGCTGCCGCCTCATTCTTCTATTTTTCGCGGCGCCTCCGTCCTATTTTCCCTTTCCTAACAATGGCCTCGGTCACGCACAGCGTTGATAAAAGCCGGATTGATTCGCTTTCGCTTCCCGCGGACGATGTCGCAGCCGCTGACGACATGCACGGCCCTTGCGGTAAACCCAGACGCTGTGAAATCAGCCTAATTCTTTGTTTTTGAACGGACTGCTAATTTGACTAACCTTAAAATACAAAGACTCGTGTAAATCTTAATCTCCTAAATAGGACTTATCTAATATAGATCTCAAGAAAATACCATATCTGGACAAACATTTGCCATTTTGATGTGGACAGATTTATACAACAGTTTGTGCTAAAGCGAGTGCCATTAATTAAGATTGTTGACGGAATCAGCTTCGCTTGTTATGACCTAACCCACTTGTGTCAAGGTATAATTATTCTTTGTTAATGTTGGTGCCAACTGCCAGCGTAAAACAGAAAGTTAAAATAAACACCTTAAAATCATATCTCAGTGAAATCACATTTATTACGATATTTAATATAATACCAGCCTGTTACTGTCCCACTGCGGGGCTAAGGCCTCTTCTTATTCTGAAAAGGCACGAGCATTGATCACCACGTTTGCTCAAGACGTGTTGGTGTTTTCAGACTTATATTAACTATAAGTCCAGGTTTCCTCACTGTGTTTTCTTTCACCAATGTCAGTAATGTCCAAGATAAACTCAGAAAGTACATTTGAATTGAAAAAGTCACATTGGTACTTGCCCGGATTTGAACCCACAACCTCATACATGAGAGGCGAGGCCTTAACCACTGGGCCATCACCATACGATATTTAAAAGGCTCATATAAAACCTTTTTTTATTTCATAATCAAAAGGAAACATTCAAAAGTGTTGCCAAATTGTCGGTCGATTCGCGAAAAAGAAACTTCAATGTTATTATTGCAATTTGTCGGATATATATACGTCAATAGTGTCGTTAGTCCTTATCGATGTGATTAAGAAACGTCAAACAGTCTTAAATGTCGGGTTTTTGCCAATAATTAAAGTCGATAAAAGGAAAGAGGCTATATTTTACCGTCGTGTGAAATGGCCCTCAAGCATCTTCGTGTGCAGTCCGTCTTCATAATTGTAATCGTGGTGAGTGTAAGTGCGCAGGATCTTTTTGAACGACAGTGATCCATAAAAAACTTGTTACAAAAAAAAAAAAAAGTTGTGGCAAAAAACGAAAATTCAAAACTAAAGACACCGACTTCAAAAATTAAAGTAATTTTTCACTTTCTAGTGTTTTTTTTTTTCTTGGAAGTCGGTTGTTTTTTTTTTTTATAAAACGTTTTTATTTTTCACTTTTTAGTTGTGGTACTTACCCCACACAAATCCGAATACCACTACCTGCTATGTAAATAACAGTGACAGGAAGTTATCATCATATCATCGACATAATTACGTATACTAAGTGGAAAAAATACGTATTCTTGAAGCTTACTCAAAAACTATCCAAGCAAAGTTAATAAAATTTATATGGGACCAACTTGAGAGCATACCCTTTCATACATACAAATAATTTTCAAAATCGGTTCACAATTGACGGAGAAATCGGTGGACATACATAAAAAAACATACATACGCTACGAACATAGAACCTCCTTCTTTTTGGAAGTCGGTTAAATAAAGCACAGGCTATAAGAAAAATAATAAATGATGAGAGGAGTCCGAAATATTTGAAAACCAAATTACCTGAACACTCTACCAACCCTCAGGTAAAATTCCAGAATCATGACGAAATCTTTAAATCAGAATAAGGAAACTAAAATATATTCATAGAGAAATAGCTTTTTTGTAACCCAACATCATACCTACTAATATTAAATTCAAATACATAACATATATATTCACCATGAATCCTAAACATCGGTATTCCGCATTCCATGATGTAACTGCAACGGTGACCATTTGTCAAGATATACTGCGGACTTAAATTGCGACTTAAACTTCACCTTTAAAGGACAATACACAAAAGCCTAATCAATAATAGAACCCATCTATCTAACCTTCGATGTTATTAGTTGCTTTTAGTGTATCCACGAGCTAGGCGATAAGCCGGACATGTGCGGATATTTTTATACAACACGAAAGAAAGAAAGAAAAAGTATTTATTGAGACTCGCACAGGAAATCACAGATTAAACTAAAAACACTAAACATAAATAAAAAAATAATAAAAAACAATAAAAAAAAAAACAAAGTATACTTAAAAATTAATGCAGTCCTGTACGAGGCCAAAAGGCAACACGACTTCTTTTGAGTCGAATAAATTAGCAATTTTTTTAATTACCAGGCCAGAAAGTAGACAGTATAAAAATGTAGTAGTCTTAAACAGATATCTGTTTTCTGGCATTTTATTTTTAATTAGTAACATAACCGGAAAACGAATTTACTTGGGAAAATAGGATAGGAATCGTTACCGGCTCAAGTTAATTAAAATAATGGTTTACCAGACCTGTTGTTCGATTACCAAGCGAAGCAATCTGGCTCTCCTACTGTTTCAGAGCTTTTTAGAAAAAAAACCTCTGAATTTTCGATTCTCAAAAATGCAAAGAAAACAAACGTCTACTATCTTTACCCAATCCAAAATAAAATTGCTTTTTTGACATCCCTGTACTCGATTATCGAATTTTATGGTCACCGCTCACGGCATCGCAACCGGCGAACAATCGATCAGCTCCAGTGCGTTGCGTTATCTCGCTCGCCATTCGGAACAAACAAATTCAATTAGGATTAAGAAATTAAACCACAGCTCAAAGAAACCGCCGTCCGCTTCCGATGATACCCGAAACAGTTCGTTGACATCCGCTATCGGAATCCACAAATACGAACTACTTGTCTTTTAATCGATCGAATCAATTATCCAACTGGTCTTTGTCCAAAACCGTCTTTGAAAGTTGTCTTACATTTATTTTATCATAATATTTTCTATATGTGTCTGTGTGAATGAAAAAACCCGTCTTGTTATCTCCGGACCGATCTCTCTACATTCATCCTCGAATCTAACTACCCTCTGCAAGTCATCAGAGAGCGAAATTAAACGTATTTTCAGAATGTAACGGACGGAATTTGAACACGCGTAATATACTGTTTTTTATTATGTGAAAACGCGCGGCCAATTGACGCTGACTGCTTCTGTATTGCGTTTATTTCGCCACGATGTTCTCAAACCATAAAAACGCTCACGCAAATAAACGCTTTTTTGCAATCGCAGTAAGAGTCATAGTTGGTTGAGTAAGTTGTCTTTTTTTGATGCTACTGTTAGTTCGTAATGTCTCAAAAACTCAGGTACGTGAGAAAGGTTGCTCTACTTGCAGCACCTTTGACACAATATTCGATGTGTTGAACTCTTGTTGTAATTAAAGCTACAATGCACGTATCGCGGTACATCGTAAGCAACCTGTATGTCGTCTGCGATGTGACCATAGCACATTCACACCATTAAAAACTGTATAATTTTATGTAGACATTCGCTGACTTACGACGTCTCTGAACGTTTATTGCCGTGACTCATCTTTATTCCGCTCTAGAACGAGTGTGGGTATAAAGTTGTAAGCGTTAGTTAGCTGTTCCTCATCCATGTAACAAATTTATTTGAGCTCGTTAAAAATGCACGTTTAATAAAAAAGTCCAACCAGTTTGCAACTTGCCATTTTCGTTTTGTATTTTCTAATTTTGACTGGCTACACCAAATGTTGTTCATTTAGTAAATACCTAGTAGATTCAATTAAAGCAATTGATAGAGAATATATAGTCTCAAATGAAACCGTTTAGTGATCCTATAAATATTTATTTCATATTTACAGCATGCGCCTCACTTATACGAAGGCGTTATTTACGAGACGTCATCTATAAGGGGTAGTCGCTCCACAAACTACTTTTCCTTCGATCGAGTTTTCTCGCGGCGACCGGTCACATCACTTAGAGGAAACTGTCGTTTTCAATCGCAGAACCGGAGCGATGATTCCCCTTATCAAATTACGGGTCTTGTCGGATAGTGAAAATTTTCCCACATTTTCTCGGTGTACATCGACGTACAGATGATATAAATCAGGGTGAAATTGTTGGTTGCGCCCGCGCCGCCGCCGCTCGAGGCTGCTAATGGGTGGTTATTTGTAAGTTTTCACTGGACGCCCGTTACGCGCCATCGAGCTCTTGCCTCCAACTCGACCGCTGTGACGCACGCCACCATTTTTACCCATAATCATAACACTTTCGTTTCATACTCAAAAAAATTGTAAATCACGGCAAAAGAGAGATCTCCAGTTTTGAACAAGAAAATTATTGTGAGAAAAAGTAAAAGTTTGATCCCACAGTTATGTAGGAGTTGATAAATTTAAAATGAAAAATTATTGTAATAAAAAGTTCCCTATAAAACAAAATGCCATAATAGAGTGACACAAATGTCTTAATATAACATTTTTAATTGCGGGTTGCACAATAATGTGTGACTATTCTCACTGGCTGCGTCGTGAACAGCTGTATCAATTAATTAATATTAGATAATGATCGGAATGCGGTATTCGGTAACAGTTCCCTGCTGCGTCCTGTCGTGAGCTTGTCTCCTTAACTATTGAATATCGAAAATCGATTAATAGATCGCAATCTTTCATAATCGTTCCATTGTCCCTAATCTGTACAAAAAAGTTAGCAGGTTGAGCAATTCGCATTGTATAGCTTATTCAATTATGAGTTATGGGAAATTACATCGTAATTTTATTTCTAAATTGGTGAAAAAACTGAAACATTGATTCTAAAGCAAATTACTTTGCCAATACCGTTTGCTTTGCTTTATAATGGCTTTACTTTCCATAGTTATTGGGACTTTCAATAGTTTACATTTTACCTATTAGTCTCTAGTGCTTAGAAATTAATTAACCCTTTACGCGACATAGGACAAAAGACAAAATCTGACTAAGTTTTTTTTTTTTGCTCTACATTTTTCTTTACCCCGTCTTTACTGAGGATGGCAGTTAATAACATTAATTTAAGCCTTTACTAAAATTTCACACTCCTGAAAATACATCGTTCATTCAAAATATATGCTCCGTTCAATAGGCTTTATTAGATTTCCCGATGTAATGACAGCGCTATGGAACGGGACTGGTGAGGCCATTACGCGCAGACACGACCGCCGCCGGCCACGGGCGCCGATCAACTGAGGAAGTGACGCCGCGCCTAGCTGCGCACGCGCAAATCGCGCGTAGGGGTGCAGCTTCCGACAAACGGTGTTTTTTAATTAGTCCATTTAAAGGCTACGAAAAGATTCTTTTGGTTCGAAATGTATTATGTAATGGACAACTATGTAGTTGATAGACAGATTTAGAACACGTGTATGCTAAAAAAGGAAAGAAAAACTTAGAAATTATTGATTACGTATTACATTTTGCGTCTTAAAAAATACCAATGCGTAGCTTGATTTGTAATGGAGTTTCTTAAACGCAAAATACGTATCAGTATGTGTATGCAAAAAGCTGAGCTAGGCGGAAATGAGCATATCGTATACCATATAGTAAATAAATATCCATATATGTATCTAATTATAATACCTACAAAAATAACGTCTACAGTAACAACCTTAGGCCAAAACTTAGTCTACGCGGAGCCGTAAGGCACAAACTCAGATTTAGTATTTGAACAAAGCCACACCGCAGCACGCCTCGGGCCATCGAATGTCATTCCAAGATTCTACATTAGTTTCGCGTCTCGACAACCCTGAAATATTCGTAAACTTTGACCACGGATATTAATACCAAACACGGTTTGAAGAAGTTATAAACATCAGACCATATCAGTTTCGCTATATTTTCTAGTAAAACGTGCTTAAAATAAAAATAAAATGTAAACTAACTAACTTTAATGGTCAATTCCGCGCTTTATATGTGCAAAACTTTACGCCAATTTGCAAGATCAGACTCCCAGCTGTTAGCAATTTAATTTATAGAATAAACCGTGAACGATTTTGATCGACTTACGTAATCAATATTAGATAATAAATGCAATTAGAGAATCACGGTAGCACCTAAAAAAACATAAGGTTTTTTTTACGAATTACGTTGTACTTCCTTAAAGAAAAGTAGAGCACTACGAAACACACATTTTCTTAATAACGATATTCAGTCCAGGTAATTTTTCAAATAATATCCATGAAATACCTGGAAATACTCAGACACCTGTGCTCACGCTGATTAAACCAAATACTAAATTTTATAAAATCAAACAGATAAATATTATAATATCACCTCAAAGTTCTAAATCCCCTGTACAGACACCCGCGACAACATTGAATGACAACAAAATATCTAAAACATTCCGTCTTATCTCAACATATTTATAGCTTACCCATTTACAAATATTTGAATACATATTTTGCAACACTATGGCAGTGTTCACCATGACTGTGCCACTCTATAAACTAAGACATTCCGAATACCGATACCAAATTGCTTCCAAATAGTTTCTGATCGAGATCTACGATACTATCGGGGTTTAAAGACAATCTCGACTCGAAATCGGGTATTCAATTATGTCAGCAAACACTTGTTTAGATATATTTTGTGCTGGCGGCACCTTTTTAGTCGAAGCCGATTCTGGAAACCATTCTTGGAACTATAGACACATATTTTCAAAATTCTGAGTAAAATAGCAACAACAGTTTCCATTCCAGTATTCAAACCTAGAATAGTCCATCGAAAAGGGTTTATTTCATGTATTTTCAAAAGGACATAATTGAATATTTTATAAGTTCTATCAAAGTAAACATCTGGCCAACCAATTTGAATAGAATTTTATAAGCTGTCGGGTTTACAACCTACCTTATTAAATACAAAGTAAAACCTATACAGCACAGGTTGAGTACGCTACAATTATGGACTAGACATTTTGATAGCTTAACTTTAATGGACTCATCACAAATAATCGGCAATGATGGACAAATACCCATTGATGAATTCCTTACTCATCTGATGGGCTACTCATTCAATAGGACGATAGACATTGAGATGTAGACAGTCTTAGCTAGTTGACAGGAGCAATAAAATTATGGCAAGAAGTCGTAACTTGGTATAGATCTTCCATAAGTAAGGTTGTAAAATTCTCTCATATCGGCTGGCAAACGTCCACGGTAAAACTTAGACGTTCTGATAAACCATAGGAATGTAGAAGCGAAAGGTAATATGATAAACGTTATAACCAAACACCAGGATAAGCTTATTGTTGATTTCAGTACTTAAATTGTTACTAACGTAAATATTTTGCTACCCAATCTCCTGAAATCATGCATTACCTTCACCATTTAACACACCCATTGCACAAAAGAAGATGGTTCATCTTTTGCCAAAAGAAGAGAATAAAATTCCTTAATCAGGAAACAATTTTCGTCTCTCAATGATTATCGATCAAACAGTCACATTTATCAAGATCTGCGCGTGCGCATCAATCGCAATGACTATTAAATGGAGTCATGCAGCTTGAATGGTTGCAGTATTGAATGTGGCCGACACTAAATACCTGCGCTTCGTTGCATCATACGCGTTTTATTGGGTGCATCGGTAATTTATTGACTACGGTCTCGTTGTGGGTGTACTTGATAATTTTACAATTCAGACGTACTTATGAAAGCTCATTCTTCTTCCCATGTTCAATAACTGTCACTTTAGTAGTTGCCAAGTCTTCTTCTACATACAGGCTTAACAGACTGTAGATTTGTAGACCATTTTCTATTTTGTTAAGTGGTTAACCTGGTACTTGTTGATAAAACTACATTGTCCTCATACTTAATAACACTGTAATTTGAAAACATTGTAAAAACCATTGATTTTTAAAAGAGTTATCATGGTGCTTCTTGCCAGCTCATACAGGAAATGACCTATTGGAACCGTACTAGGTGCACGGTTCTGACGTTTCATAAGTGCGCATATATATGTGAAAAAATAAAAAATTTGATTTTGATGAATGGGTTAATTTTTGGGACTGTCTGCAAATATTTATTTTAGTTTCTGTGTTCTCAGCACCTCTACCTGATCTCGACAGACAGCTTAATAATTTAGAAAAAATATTTTATAACACCGTCACCTCCATTTTACACTCCTTGGAAACTAGTACTTAGTTACAGATTTCATATTATAAGATGAAATCTAAAAGAAAAAAGTGGGCAACGTCGTCAATAGATGTCAAATATTTCGATGTTTTGATTAATTTGGCAACATTACTGTATGGAAATAAGAAATGTGGCTAACTAGCGAACTAGAATATTGATTATGAAATGCAATAATAAATATCGTAACACCGAATATTTAGTTTTAGATGTAAAAACAGTACTTGGAAACTTTGCAAATGCCTTTATTACACCTAAAACGGGAAAAAAATCAAATTCGATGTTCTAATTGCAATTCATTATTAACATTCTAGTTCGCTAGTTAGCCACATTTCCTATTTCCATATAGTAATAATGCCAAATTAATCAAAACAGGTAAATTTTTGACAGCTATTTGCGACGTTGCCAACTTTTCAGATAAACGCTTTAATCCCTCATATCCATTTCATAGAATCTAAGTATTTGCACATGTAGATACATCACTTGAATCACAGTATCAGACAACCGTAGCTTATTCCATCCTAAAATCTTTGCAAAGTTTAGAGCTCACATCTAGAATTCACTGATTCACTCTCAGATACGTCAAGAGCGACGTTTTGATGCACATAGTGAATAGAGCTTTGATTATTCTAGCATGAGGTTTGTGATATTAGAACTTTTGAAGTATCAGCCTCACTTATGTCCTTAAAATAGATGACCTCAAAAGATTAGGGTCCCGTCGGACTAAAGCCACAAAATACCTTGTGTAGTGCGATTTGTTCAGGGAAGGTTTTGATACTTGGTAGAAAATTTTGACGTTGTGTAGAAGTGATATTGGGTAATCTTAGACAGTATGTCAATTAAACCTATAAGTTAATTAATGCCGTGACTATTCCATTCTCAATAATGATTGTGCTTTAAATTAAACGTGTTTGATTTCAATGTTACATTACACAAAAATATAATGTAACCCCAATCGATATCCACCGTGTCGCAAATTAGGATTATGTACATACAAATAAGTTTTCGTAACGTATCAAGCCGCTTACATCCGCCGTCTGGCATCGTAGTGCATTAAACAGTGCGCGTGGGCAGATCCGTCCACATTTCTATGATGAATCGGTCGCCGGCGCCGCCATGTTACGAAAATTCGCCACAATTTGCATATAGATACGATCCTACGACGACGCTTGAACCTCCAATACTTCATAGCATTGTTACAAGCATTATTTATCTAACGACCACCTCACTGGTCCAATGGCTCCACAATAAACATGGCAATTGACGCCTACTTATCGACGCCAGCGAATTACTACAATGTTGTAAACATAATTTACAATGCAAATAATATTAAAAATATGTGTGCTTACTGCATATTTGCTCAAACACTGAATAAGTTAAGACATCGTCAACATTTCAATGCAAATTTTATACATGGTTCTTTACTCAATGTTTGTCTGCCAATGCGGGCACCGAAGCCTTTTAGGAATCTGAGGAACTCGTCCGTTTTGTATAAGTCCAACGTGTATTTGCTATGATAATATTATAGCACTCGTTGGCATGTGCGAAACTTCACATTACGGACCATATAAACACAACTTATTACTTCCACACATATTAAATAGCATTTCGTCTATGGACTTTTCTCGATTACGTTAATAGATTTACATTCCGCATTCCTTGGCCACACTTTTAATTAGAATTATCTTTCTCATGGAATATTTTTGTCTGCAGCATATCAAAAATTTACTAGAAATTATCGAAAAACTCGTAATTTTTCAACTTTTTTCTGTCTTCTGTTTTAACCTCGAAACAGTGATTAAAGAACTACCGTTAAACCCAATGACCTCACGTTAAAACAAAGAATAACCCAGCAATGCCCCGGTCAGCTGTTTGCGAAACATTCGGCATTAGAACGTCGCATACATAACCAATGCGCGCGCGCATGATTGATGGCCGACACGTGGGCGGGGGACGCACGCTGAAAATGCGCGCCAAATTACACGCTATAGAATAGGGCTGTGCTTAGTGGTGTTGATTTATTGATGAAGTTTTGTCGGTGAGATTAGAGATGGGTTATTTTGTATAGTTTTTGGCATGTTTATTGACATGTTTTAATAGAGGAGTCATGTTTTTTAACACATTAGTGTCACATGAACCAGTTTCGTTGAAGCCAGATGAATATTTTAGGACAATGTTATATTGAGACAACCCTAAATAACAATAGCATTATTTCAAATCTGATGATGGATATGAGCACAACAGTATGTTGTGCTTATTAAGCTATCATTACTTCAATGCTGTTAAATCTAGTCAACTGTTCTCGTTAAAGAATCCATTAAACCGTCATTTTATTTCGTCTCTTAAGATAAACAAAACCGCTTTTAAAACTAAGTTTTATTAGCAGCTATTTAATCTAAGCAGTCTAAACGAAAAGGACATTAAAGACTTTTAACAAGTACATAAAGTAGGTGAGTAATGATAACGGTTAATTAATAGAAAGGAAGACTAAAACTAAATCCTTAGTTTAGTGTACGCTAAGCTGAGCGTGACTGTATCTGATGGAATATTAAACAGTAAACGTATTTACGTGTAATGTATACTGTTTCAAATTTAATAGCGCATCGCACGCGTTGCGCACGCGCCACTAATGACCCGCGCGATTCTGCCACCACTACCTATTTTACTACTATTCTAATAATTACAAAATCAATTCAAGAAATTTTGAACTCTATTTTATAAGCAGTAGAGTTGAGAAATAGACAGTTTGAATGAATAATTATTGGAATCGGCATGGCGAGTGAAGTTCTGATTGGATGTATTAAAATTAATTTAATAAATGCAATCATTTTGTGCAAGCTATCTTAAGTTTAGAAATATTCCAAGACTTAAATTAAAGTGAAGTGTTTAATGTTTCAATAAAATGATTACATGTTTTTCTCAACTACGTTACCTTCATGATCGCAACTTTTATAAGTTGCTGAATAAAACCTTTTACAAAACTGACAAAAAACGAAGTTATCCCAAAAGGAAATTACATGATTACCGTTACTAAAAATACTTCATATTTCAATGTCAATATTATCAATCAAATAGTACCAGAAAAATCCAATATATAAAACCGAAGGGTTAGGCAGATCATAACACCAGTTATGTTTAAGTCCCATGTAATAGGGGGTGAGCCTATAACCGGGCTCAAATCCAAACTCCGGACTGCTACTGTGGAATTACCTAAGATTGCAAAAAAAAACTCAAAGCATTTATTTCAATTAAACCATTTACAGGCACTTTTGAACTGTCAAAGAGTCGGTCAGTTAGTCAGAAAGTTGAAGCTAGTTGCCCATTACAAAACGTTGATCTCTACGGAGAAAAACGGGCAAGAAACTCCAAGGACACTCTTTTAAGTAATATAATCTTGTTGCTTCTATATGTGGGAACAATGTAAAAAAATGTATTATCCAGGACCTCATGTTCTGTAGAAGGGCTAGCGACCACTGCACCAACGGGGTAGTCAAATAAAAATAGAATCTAATCACATTGTTACTAAAGATTGCAGAATCGACCGTCTCGTCGTCGTAGGTCGTAATGACCTTTCGAGACGATCCATCTTCAATTCATTTTTATTCAAACCGTATTCATTCTATTCAGTTTAGACATTTCGTGCGTAAACTATGCAACCGACGAGTATTCAATACGATTTATTTAAGGTCGATTTTGATACATTAAACGGATATTTGTATACAATACGTATCTAACGAATTGTATATAAATCACTTAATAATATTAATCAGCATGTCATTTGATTTGTTAAGATTGATTGCTTCAGTTCTGTTTGTACTTTTTGTTTGACGTTACAAGTGCCTCCATTGCATAATATTGTGTGTGTATCTATTTAAAAATTATGTACACTTCGTTAAGTTTTAAAGCAAATGTGAAATATTTAATGAGCCAATGATATATGATGTGCGACTTAAAGCTTGCAGAATATGACCTAACTCCAAAATTTCAATATGTAAATAGATTATGTTCGTAGAATAATAATTATTTCAATAAAGACCGCTCTAAATATGGCAGCTTATATTAATGCACACACTGACAAAACAATAGTGCTTTACAAATAGCTTCCCGACACCGTTACAATAATGAAAAATATAAAATAAATAATAACAACATAAATAACACCGTGTTGTAATCCGCGGCCCGAGGCGAAGTTCTCAATTATCCGGCTTCTTCAGTTATGTGCATTAGTGGAACGTATTTATGTTGAACATTTGTTGGCTCGTCTGTCCGAGGCTTCATAGCGCGTAGGCTTAATAAGAGCAATTGAATATATTTTTTATTTGTTTTGTGAGTAGTAATTATAAAGAAGAGATAAAATATTAATTTTGTTTGAGATATGGAAGAAATTAAGAGAATGGTATTTTTCAGACACAACAGATCGTTAGCTCATAAACAATGCATGATAATAAATATCTTTGACACTAGGTTAGTCACTAACCACAAGAAAACGAAAGAAAGAATCTTTCATTTTTCTTTCCGACAAAAGTTGTCCTGTCCAAAAGTTCATACAAAAAACCCATTGTAAAAAAGACTCTTCCATCAATTTTACTTTCCATAAAAACGTAATTCAGACTATTAAGATTTGTTTTTTGCCGTTCATAACTGATGCGCTTACCAATGAACAGCATTAAATTTTTATTTGAATAGATTTGGAACTACCTATCTAATCATAATCATTTTTTTATTTGTAGGTAGTGAATAAAGTTCTTGAATAAAAATTATAGGTCGCTATGTTATGCCAAGAGGCGTACAAATATGATTGCATGCGAAATAAGAACAATAAAATAATTTCTACAGAAACACAAGCGCTAAGTTGTCTCTACAAAGCGAAGTTGTTCAAAAAAATATCACAAAGCAGGAAAATGCACTTTTTTTCCCCGCCAAACGTATGAGGGGAAATAAACAAATGCCATCAACTCGTCACAACAAGGAAGTGATTCGGACTTCACAAGGCGCATTTTCCTATACGTGTTGAGAATTTATTAAAAATTTAGAAAAGTAGTATCATTTCTACCAATTCTCCAATGAAATTATTTAACAAAACTCTGAATCATTAAACGAAAATTAAACCAACAATAATATTCAAAGATTTAACTAAAGTAATTAATTACCAGATTTATATCAACGGCAGTTGAATTCTAAGCCGATTCTAATTAGAAACCATTAAATTATAATCGTTAAATACATCGATTCATGTATCGATATCATTTAATTCAACATCGGTAAAGCCGTAACGTATAATATTTTACGAGGTAAGTTAGATCTCATAGATCCTCATTCTTGGCTCATAAAGTGTCATTGGCACCGGTTTGCGTCTGCGCATTGTAACTTGACACTTATTGAAATCACTGGACGCATCGGTATCGATTTGAAATAGATTCACGATGTCGATTTGATTGTCTTTGGATATCGAATCTCGGATGCGCAATATTGTTCGCATCAAATATTTTAGTAGCCGATCTACCGTGTTGGTTGTTTCTGGTTCAACAACTTCATATTTGCCGTTCGTTTATAATTTGTAATCATTTCAACAATCAGTCATCACATTTTAGACGGAGCTATCTCTACTAGGCAGTTTTGCTCCAGAAAAACAACAAACAACAATACACAACACAAGAACACAAACAACAATATGAGACAATATGTTTTTGTAACTTATGATTATTCGGGGTACCTAATTTGCAAATTCGATCATAGTAATTCGATCAAATTTATGTGCTCCTAGTTGGTCATTTGCTTCTGCACTAAATATTTTTCGGAACACATCATTAAAGCTCGGTTCCTATAAACAAAACGAATCGTTTTACTTACCAATGGTAAGTCAATCTTACCTGTGATAGCTACTTCCATATGGGAGGGTCTACTATGCAAAGCTATTGGTCTTTGCTTAATTATTAATAAAGATACAAGAGTCTTAATTTTAACCAATAACGGTCCTTAAATTATAGAAATCGGCCATAAAAAGAGCGTAAGCACAAATGCACTTTTCCAACTCCGGTCTTCCGTAAAATTTTCCCTGCATCTAAAATCTTCCTCGGTAAATTCCTAGCAGAACAAAAATCCCCGCCGATGATATAAAGATGTGCTAATTTGGAAATAAAAAATCATTAAGGAAGTTTCATCGAAACTGATTTTAAAGTGCATGGTAGAATTACCTACGGTGACTCACATCTGACTCATTTTTCCTTGTATATCCCTATCCTTGACATTTCAAAAGCATCATTTTAGGGCAGCCATCGTAATGTGCACTTACCTCCCACAAAAGCGATGGTAAAAACTGTAATGGTCAAAGCAATACTCGTATAATAATATTCTTTGAATGAAATGAGTGTATAAAAACAAAATCATTACACATCTAGATGGTTTTGCACACGGGTGTAGGTAAGTGTGGATTCGATTGTAAAAAATGTCGAATAATGTTCTTCTCGTCGCCGTTTCTGCATTGCTGATTGATGATTTTATGTATAATCATTGAGTTCGGAAATTGACAGAAATCTCCTGAGTAAATTGTGTCTAGCCACACACTTATGTTCTATGTTAAAGGGTTTGGTTTCCGCACTTAGTCCGTTGGGTGGACCATTATGCGTGAGCCATGGCGGCCGTTTGGTGGTTATTCCAACCAGCCCACCTCCCTTCAGAAAATAATTAAACCTCCTGCTCTGTTCAGAACATCTGTGTAGAATCTAGGTGACCCGAGCGTTTCTGTTCTAATCTGGGTGACGCCTGTGCATTCAAAGAGCACGTACGCAACTGTCTCCTCAGATTCGATGCACGCCCTGCACGGACTGTCCGTTATGCCTATTGTGTGGAAATGTTTGTTTAACGAGCAGTGTCCCGTGATGGTCCCCGTCACCAGGCTCAGGCCGTTCCTGTCCAGGCGAAATAAACGCCTGGTTAGCCTGCTATCCAAGGACGGCATAGCTTCCTTTGACTGCCTGCAGCCCGGTGTCGAGGTCCAAATCCCGCTTGTGTATGGGTGAACTCCTTTAGCCACCTGCGTATTTGGTTGAAAGTGATGGGTACGATAGGCTCGGGTTAACAGACTGCCGTGCTGGATTCTCGTCTAGCAAGTTCGTCAGCTACTTCGTTACTTAGCGATCCGCTGTGTCCCTTTATCAGCCACACACTTGTTTTTATTTCATGAACCTCTTCGTAAATAACCTCAGGGTTAAATCATTTTCTATCTATTCGGTGAAATGTATCGGTGCCATTGATCATTGACCCATTTTGATGGAAACAAAATGATCTTCAAAAGTTGACCTTCCAAAACCTTGCTCTAGTGGGTGACCATTGACAATTCAAGAAAGGAAGCCTTTCGTTCCAGCGTTCCTTGACGAACGGACGCCTCAAGCATTTAGTGCTAATATGCTGCCATTATCAAAGAATCCATTAAACCTCCATAATAATATACACCTCAATCGATCTTTTATTTCACATGCTTAATTTCCATCCGAAATGTGCATAAGTAATCGTGGTAGCGACAGCATTATGGTTAATATTCGTCGGCGTTGGGCATGCGTAGGCGCCGATACAGTGCCTCGATGATGAACAACAGCTCAATTTGTTTCGTTTACACATAGGGTTGCCACGTCTTGAAAAGTTTTCTAAGTTTATCAAATGTTTATATTACACTATTATATCGCTAGCATGATATAAAGGTTATAGTCTAATTAAAAGTATTAGGAACGTTGAATATTAGTGAGGAGAAAATTTAAGTTTTGATTTCAAACTTTTTCAAACTTTATCAAGCGCCCTACTGCGATAAAATTAGCAATGAAGCCTGCTTCACACATCTAACTTGAGCTGATTATCATTGCTGTAACGAACACGAACTTAGAAAGTAGATAAATAATTTTAACAATGTATGAAAAGGTGATTATTATTGATTTTCAGTGTTATATTATAGTCTGTCGTCATAAATAAAATACCTTTTTTTTTCATATTATGTTGTGTAAACTTAACATTTTGCTTTCCAATCTAAGTCACAGTACCTACGAACTTACGTTACTTAAATTAAAAGATCGAAGAAAAAGAAAAAATATGTTATCATCGAAATCGATACCCTATTATATTAAATGACAGTTGACAGTAGTTTCCAGGACTCGAAATAAAGTTAAGTACAAATTATTGAACATATATCTACCTTCCTACATCATCTCCCCGAGTCAGCCCTGCGCAAGCGCATCAGTTCTCAAGACGAGCCGAATTTCTCCGAAGCTTTTTACGAACGTCGATATTTCAACTAGACAGAATTTTTCTTCCCCAATCATTGATTTATGGAGGCATTCAATGCGATGTCTTCATTGAGTAGCTTCAGGCAGGTCGTGAGTGGGAGTATCTCTGATGACCCGAAAATACATTCAGGGTTGGCGATGAAGAAATAAATCAAATTTATTGTGCGTTGTCCGTAATACGGTCCTTTGTGCGATCTTCGTACGTAAATCATGGCGATCAACACACCTTGCGGACAATGGGACACGAGTTTTTAAAGGAAAATGTTCCTGCATATAGAAATAATTTGTATTGTTTATATTTAGTTAAAGAGCTAAAAAACAAGCTACTCGTGCTTCCGCATAATTTCATGTGAAGCTGCAGCAGATGCAAAAAAGTCCATTGACGCAAATGTAAAATAACTTGAAAACCAATTCCCGTAATTCAAAACATTCAAAATCTAGTTACAATCATCTCAGCGACAATCGATAATATCAAAATGTATGTAAATTAGAAAACGAGACGAGACGAGACAAAATGAGAAAGGAGGAGCTCGTGGCTAAGTAATAATGCCAAAATGTATGTAAATTAGAAATATTTTTGACAGATTGAGATTACTCGTAGAATGCGAACGTTATTAAAAACGTGGCAATTGCCACCCTGAAATTGCTAAGGAAAAATAGATCATTTTGAATAAGTTTTTTGGAATAATTGAACGACCATTTGTGTAAAATACAGGGTGGTGTCGACGCGCAAACTGTAACCATGAATTAGACCGTAGAGATAATTCGTTGATTATCAAAAAACATATTTGCTGTTTCATAGAAAAGTGCAATACCTACGCAGTCAAAATGTATGGAGCAGTAAATTTTGTTTTTAATAACCGACGTAAAATTTCAACATTAGGGGGTATCGTGTGCTAAATCCATGATATCGGGTGGCGCGTCGATGTCCCTGCCTGGCTTTCTATAAGACAGCTATCAGATACCGTTATGTGCTAACTAATACTCTTCACCAAACAAACACAAAATCATTTACCCATTCAACCTAACCGCTGCCAATTAATTATATAAACCCGCATAAATAAATTTTGTGCACCTACCTTGAAGCCTAAGCCCACTTTATGGCATCATAGAAAGACTAAGTAGAATTCGCTTCATTAGCACGCAAGATCGTTTATTTAGCCACACTTGATTGTAAACACTGAACGGACTAGAGTCAAAGACTATCGAATTTCAACTAATGCAACTACGAAAGAGAAATGTTAACTTGGGTTGTATTTATTGCATATTGACTGTGTGTGTGAATTAGGAGCAATGTTGGCTGTAGGTAAAACTGCACCTAAAAACATCTTTATATTCATTAATTTTTTTTTTCTTTGCATCTTTTACATTTCGTTAATGAGGGCTTTATGTGTCGATCATTTTTTGGTATTTTAAGCAGTTTCATAAAGTATTACCAAACTTAAAAATTATTGCAATTTCCTATTTTTCGTTCATTCACTACGTAAAACAGCTTTTACATAAAAATATGTGAAGATTATCAATTTAATTTTAATTCTTGTAATAATTAATTAAATTACCACTAACACTGTCTACTTATAGGCTTTTATTTCCGTTTCCCTTACAAACAATGTCCCCAAACATTACCATACCGACTCCAGAGACACCAAGTAACCCACAACGTAATCATTCCGAACAATACTTTGTAACAAGGAAGTGTTCTCTAAGCACTAAGTTATCGATCGTACCTAAGTGCAGTGGACAGAGGGCAGTGTCGCATGCGCCGTTGTATCCCCGGTGCCCCCCTTGCATACTTTCACTACTCGCTTCCCGATACAGCGATAACAAGCGTTTGGACTGCACTAGTGCACGAGTAACTGGCGAAGAGCTTTCGTTTCCGATGACAATGGACTGGATTAGGAAGAGTATCTGTTTCGTAATAATAGGTATTAAATCTTAGATGTGATTGAGTTTTCTTTGATATCTTATTAAGAATGGTATTACACATTTACTCCAGTTTTGCTGCTCAAGTAATGCTCCAATACTTTGTATAGCCACTGTTAACTCGGAAAATGGAAATCGTTGTTTCAACTTTAATACGGTAATAAAATCAAAATCAAAGAAGGTATCCGGTTATACTGTTTCAAATAAAATAACCCTAATTTAAAACACGCAATTCTATCTACTCGCACACAACTAACTAGCTCCATGTAAACGGATCATCAAAGCATTTTCCGTCGGCGCAAGCGCTTGGTTCACATTACTTATACAGAGCGGCACTCGTAGGAAGCAACACAACAAATGCCTACGGGCTGTCTTTATTTTACCTGTTTTATTATAGATACCTAGTGTATCTAGTTGTGGGCAAGTTACCTCTACATACTGGACGTTAACGATGGTTATTAGAGCAGTGTTTTGTTTTGACCCTCGTTTATCTGTGTTGGAAACTGCTAGTCTACTTGCGGTAGTGTTTCTGTAATTTACTGACTTGCTGGTACTGTTAGCAAGACTAGAACTCGATCTATACAATATCGATTATCATTAGCTCTGGCAAAAATATTCTATAAAGACCATGTAAAGTGTGAGTGTGTGGACCAGTGGAACAAGACTTAATACTAAATAATTTTCCAAAATGAAAGGTCCAATCAGGAAAGCTTGTACAGTGTGATTTATAACTTGTAAAGCTTAGGATGATAACATTACATTTTAATAACTCTTTAATAACTTCTTTCTTGATTCACGTTACTTGTGATTTTCTTCTTCCATTCTCCTTTGTCAACCGTCACGCTCTCATTCACCCCCTTTTCTTTTATATCATTCCTTACACATTCCATCCATCTTTTTTTTGGCCTTCCTCTCCATCCATCAACTAATAATACCTACAATTCAATCATGATCATCTCCCTGACCTTTTCTCAACTATGTTGGGGTCCGCTTCCAGTCTAACGGGATACAGCTGAATACCCTGTATTTTATATGGAGCGACTGCCTATCTGACCTCCACAACCCAGTTACTGGTTAATATGATACCCCTCGGTAATACTGGTTGTCAGACGTTCAAACAATCCATACATCTTTTTTTTGGCCTTCCTCTGCCTCTATACTATACCTACAATTTTATAATCCCTATTAATTTACACCAAGCACATCGATAAGACAAAAAAAAAATGTTTTCAACAAGAGAATGTTTAAAAGATGTAATCTGTCAGTTACAGCAGCCTCACCTTACGCAAGATGGCTGCCGTTTCAACATGTCACTAAAGAACAAAAATAATTCGTGCGTTGGTGTGTAAACAGTCCAATTTACGCGCTTGCAGCATTTTTTTATTATTTTCAACTCACTTTCCTTCGAATGTTCGGCTGTTGAAAGATTACGATGTGATTAAAATGCTGTTGGCTTCTGCGGTGAGGTGAGACACTGACGCGGCAGTCGCACGCTGATTTATCAGTGTAGTAGATGATACAACATGCAGCAAATCATTCCAGGTGCTTATAGTAATAAGGACTTATAAGTAGCTAGTTATTAGGTATAAGTCTGAAATCGCCAACCCGTCTTGAGTAAGCGTGATGATCAATGCTCGTGCCTTCTCTGTATGCGAAGAGGCCTTTGCCATGCAGTAGGACAATAAAAGGCTCGTATTACTATATCAATAGCAATATGGTATGTAGAGAGTGTGTGTAGAGAGCAATGGTAGCCCAGTGGTACCGGCCCCGACTTACGACCATGTCGTGGGTTCGAACCCACACAAGCGCTTTACTTTGTGTAAATAATTTCATCACCACTGCTCTCAAAACGGTAAAGGAAAACATCGTGGGGAAACCGGCATGTCCTAGAACCAAAAATTCGAAGATATATGACATCTACCAACCCGCACTGGGCCCGCGTGGTAGATTACAGCCCACTCCCTCTCAAAGAGAGGAGGCTTGTGACCCAACAGTGGGAACATTATAGACTAATTATGTTGTAATAAGACATAAGAGAAACTAATATGTCTCAAAGCTTTATAATAATACTAGCTGTTGCCCGCGACTTCGTCTACGATCCAGGATGAAAAGTAGCCTATGTCCTTCTCCAAGTCATGGTCTACCCATGTGACAAATTTCATCCAAATCCGTTCAGCCGTTTTAACGTGAAAGCGGAACAAACAAACTCACTTTCGCATTTATATTATTATAGTTAGGATTAGAGATGTACAGCTATAATTTATTCAGTTAAATTATCTTTAACTGCGAAATAAATGGCGGCATTTACCAAAGAGCCTGGTCAGAGGTGCAGCGTGAAAAGTTCAAGTTGCCTTTATTATTGTCGGCCTTCATTAAAAGATGGCATTTTAACTATACCTACTAAGGTAACGCGTTTAATACAGTATATCTTAAAATACTTACAATAAGCCTTTGCTTCTGAAAGCCTTTTGATGCTCAATTTCTTCTTCTATCAAACATGAGTTCTGAAATTATTTGTTGTTTATGTTGTTATTTTAATTATCTAACTAATCGAGCTGTACTTTATAAACATTAATAACCAACAAAAAAAACTGAGGCGAATAAGGAAAAAAATGTGGGGCGAACAAGAAATATCGTTCCGCATTCGCCCCACAAAATTCACTGAACCCCAAAAAAATTGCGATGGCCTGTCAGACGTGATCATGCATCTAGAAATGGGGGATACCAATCGAATCAATAAGTAAACTTCACAGTTTTTTAAACGATTTTCCTTAAACAAACAGATTTATTTAATTATAAGTTGGTTTTATCTCACCATAACCTTTCCAGTGACACGCATTAACATTTTACTTTCTTTATTACCTTTTTATGTGCAACAAATGTGTTAACTTTTGTGCGAAAGATAAGACAAACTCTTGCGACAATCTTTTTCCTCTTCTCATGAAGGGATGACTAAGTGGTCGAAAGGATGGACAGTTTCCATCTCTGGATGATGACGTCATATCAGTAAGGTATGAAACTATGAAAGCCAATCTGTCGTAAGCTGACTAAGTAACAGACTTGTGTGACTAAAGTTGTCCTTTTAGAGATAGTTAGTCATGTAGTCCCTAACACTCATCTCATCGTCAATTCAGGTATTCAAAGTTAATTAAAAATACCTTCGTACTTACATACATTGAATTGCTTAAAACAAAACAAAAATTGTCGCTTTATATCTCTACCGTGGGATTTTCTGAACATAGGAGTTGTCAAGTGGAGTGAATAGGTTTCTTCATGGCAAGCGTGCACAATTATTGACCGCATAATCACTTAATAATAAGTCAAACGGAAGCTTATCCAATGTAAAACCACCTTCACAGTCACCCAATATTTGCTTTATTCATTAAAAATATACATAATTCGTGTGTGTGTGGGATGCAACCCGTGTCGACACCCTCGCGCCACCCTATCTTCCTAGCACGGCGGGCTGTGCTGGGGCGGCTGCTGGCACGTGCTGAAAACCGGAAAAAATGTAACAACCTTATTGGTACCTAATTTTTTTTGCCGTTTGGGGTTGAAACGCCGTAGGGTCCGAGTGCTCATCTAATATTTCGGGACATCGCCAAGCGGTTGGAAGATTCTTCACGTGACCATAGGGCTGGTAAATTTTTAGGTCAAAGTATCAGCATTGCTATCCAACGTGGCAACGCTGCCATTTTGTGATGCCCAATGAGCTCTTCCCTTGAGGTTCCCGCCGTTTGTTTTCTGCACCTACAGCAGCCGCCCCAATACAGCCCGCCATGCTAGGAAGATAGGATGGTGCAAGGGTGTCTACACAGGTTGCATCCCACACCAAAGGCCTACCCAACTTCCAAGGTATTATGGTCATTCCGTCTGGCCTCTTCCCATCGTCGCGTCTAAAACAGCTGGCGGTGGCAAGAGCCCGACGGATGATATCATTAATTTTAGTTTTAAATTGTATATTATATTTAAAATTTGTCAACAAACGTTGTATGTTAACACTTATTTCGTGCAATACCAAAGCCCCACTAATCCTTATAAACTGGATCTGCTATAAAAATCTTGACATAATAATTATGAGACATAACGTGAACAAAGCCTCCGCCTTGCCCCACATTGCAAGCGGGTTAATGACGCCGATCACTCAATGTTGAGATCTTCATACGATACACTGACTTTATGTGAATAACTCATCTGCAGTGAATTAAGTGAATAAGTAATTAAGGTGCAGTTACGTGTTACTTTATTTGAGTAATTTGGGGAATATACTGTTATCGGACAGCTGTAGAACTGGGTTATTGACAACTTGAATATTGAGTTAAAAAAAATATCTAATCATTGAAATCCAAATATATTATCTGAGTTTTTAAAAGAAGATGAGTAACGATTATTGTCAAAACCGGAGCAACAAAAAATTCTAACAACATCCTCATTAAGCTCTTATTTAGTTGAAAAGGAAACGCAACAAAAAACGTACCTAACCATACCCATTCCATCGGTTCAGGAATCATTTGTCTCATCGTAACTACTAACGAGCATCTCTTCAAGCAATTCGTTGATGTCTAAACTATGAATGACCTCAACTGAACATTCCTTAGCAGCCAATCAGTAGTAAAATAACTCCAACCAACAGGATTGATGGCCACAAAAAAGCCGTTCTACTAAGAAATAAATATTAATTAAAAACTGAACTATATTTTTACAGAACATCTACTTATAACTTATTGCCAATTTATTTAACAACTTCAAATAGATTCACAAAATCGTAAATTACCAAATCAAGCTCGAAAACTGGAGCACTTTTATCAAATATTTATAATATGCCAATCATACACATTTACGACTTTATTCATTGATTTATTTATATATATTGGTTTGGGCTTAGAAACTGTATCCGGCGTGCTAGCCTTTAAACACTACTGTAGGTTCTCATTCTTTTGTCACTTTCAGATGTGAGTCAGTCTTCTATGGTTTACGTTTTGATCAACACTTTTGATTATGAAATCACAAACCATTCGCCCGTTGGCGAAGCCAGAAGCTATCATCCCCTGTTTAACCACTTTAAGGAATGAATTTTCAAAAATCTTTCCTTACTGCTCAAATTTGTAATAAAAGGAACTCTTGCAAAAATCTGCCTAGCCTTTTCCCAACTATGTTGGGGACGGCTTCCAGTTTAACCGGATGCAGCTGAATACCAGTATTTTACATGGAGCGACTGCCCATCTGACCTCCACAACCCAGTTACTGGGTAACACGATACCCCTTGGTAGGACTGGTTGTCAGACTTTCGGGGTTCTGACTACCCGTAACGACTGTCAAAGATCCACGAATGACAGCGGGGAACATCGGCTTGACGTGCTATCCGAGGCACGGAGGAGTCTCGTTATGTAAAGATGGTCACCCGTACACGGACCAACCCCGACAAGCGTAGCTTAACCTGATGGATCGACCCGTGCGGCTGTTATTACTTAGCCACTCTTGCAAAAATGCATATGAAATGAAGAATTTTACAAAATAGATCAATTCATGGTTTAAGATATTAGCTAGAGTTTCTTGTGGAGCTTATTAAATCATGTCGAACAAACGATCGCACGTATGTAGTCTACACTCGTCTCAGGCTTGTCTTGTTTAAGAGTCCATGGTAGGACCACAAACCCATACAACTACACTTTTTGTGTTTTATGACTATTGACTATTAACAATGTTGATCAAGTGTCGTGAAGTTCCAAGTAGCCGTCATCATTGACGAACTCAATCAAAGTACGGTAGGGAAATAAAATGTCATATAATTTATAAGAGATAAAAAATCCTTATATATCAATTAAATTGCGTCTTTAATAACTTTAACTATGTCCTTAAGTTAATGGCTTAACTTCTTATCGTTTTCATACGTAATTAATTTATATTAGGGTAAATTATACAGTAGTTACATTGATGTTTAAAAGGTCAGATCATAAAATCTATAAAAAGTGTTAAGGTTAAATTTTTCAGCATTTTAAAACAATTTATTATTGAGTTCGTTTTACTATATATAATAGATATAAATCGATATATTATATAAAAGATGATGAGATGGTACTTGTTGAAAGACCTACGCTGTCCGCCCATACATGTTATTTGAAAATACATACGGGTAAAGCCAATTATTAAAAAAAAGTAACCGTGGAGTTTCTTGCCGGCTCTTCTCCGTACCGAACCGTGCACCTAGCTTCTGACGTTTCATAAGTGCCCATATAGGTTTTTATCGATTGCCATGCGTTAGTCTCGCAAAAACTCGAAAATGGCTGGACTGATATGATTTTTTTTTGTTTTTTTTTAGTTCGTCTCAATACAGGAATAGTTTAGGAAAAAATTTAATGAGTAAAAATCCAAAAGAACAGCCGAAGTATTGAACTTCACCGGGCCATCTTGTTGTGAATAAAAATTAACTCGATTTTTGAGAACTTTGATATTTATGGACATTTTTCATTTAATTTGATTTGCATTTTCATATATTTTTTTCGTTATCTTGCAGCGTGCACAGTTATATGTATAGTTACAGACAATTAATCAGCAATTGAATGTGTGTAATTTAATATTTTACCGACACGAATTCATAAACGAAACAGAAATTAATCATCACTCAATTGAACATTAATTAACGAAATATTTATCTGTTATAATTTCTCCGGTAAAAACAATCACGGACATGCAACAAGCCGCCGAAATGTCTCGGTGTTGAATTTCACAATGTTTTAATTGCCAAAGAGATTTCGGCTTTTTATCAGGCGATGCCGACAGCCGATTGCCGCCGATTTTAAATTGAATTATGTGCCGTTACGATACGAACTCTGACAAATATTACACACTCACGCATGGTAATATTAAACGCAGGAAATTTTAATTCGATTATTTTAAATAGGTTTTCTCGACATTCGAGAAATTAAGGCTACATTTGTGGAACTGTACCTATATAAAATTATACTTATGGCTGGAGAGTTAAGCAAAGATCCACCGTATAATATATTCTAGAGCTGTGAGCTGTATAAAAGTATGGCATACCTGTACAAGCAAGGAAGCTACTTATTTATCTCATTTCAGTTTGTTTGTTTCATCGTAGTCATTCCAATATGATTATTCAGTTTAAGTAAAGTTATTTGGCTCTATGAAAACACACCCCAATTAATTAATATTCGATGATTTTAGATGGAAAATATACCTCTACAATTCCAATTGACTGCGAAAGGTGTTTGCAACTATGTGAAAAACTTCTTTGTGGACCAATTTTCTCCATTCTCCAGAAACTAATTTATTCACCTGCCTATCACAAAACATACCATTTAATAAAGCCAAGAATTCTAATAAATTATTAGCATAAATAAAGAACTTAACACTTAATAGTATAGGCAGTTAATCAAGTAACGCGTAATAAACTTGGAATGTTCCAAATTAATTTTATTACAGTACTCTAAAACATGATTAGCTCAAATGTATCATATTTGTGATATTTTTTTTATGACGCATCAATATTTTTACAATCAAAATAACTACTTTAGTAGGTTTATGAGCACTCTAATTTGATATCATTCATCAAACTAGATCATAAAGACGAGTAGATAATTGGTAGTTATTTTATTAGTAGGAGTAGTACACACTTGACGTGCTCAAATTGCTAGTTTAAGATATGTATTGCAGTATTTTCAATGCTTGAAATTCTAGTTGAGTCGAAAGCGTCAGGGAAGCCCGCGAAATTCAAACTTTCTTACGTTTTTTTGCAATTTGCAGGTCAGTATCAGGTTGTATGTTGATCTAAATATGATTCGCGGCCGTATCAAATATTTATTTATAGAATTATAATCATAAAAATCATCAATACAACTTTTTAAGTTCATATAATCCTATTGAATGACTATTTCATGATATCATGACAATTTAGGATTATTCTAACATAAGGAATTGTATTGCTGATTCTAATGATTAAAATTCTGTAAAGCCATGTTTGTTATGGTCGCGAATCATATTTTAATCAAGATACAACCTGACACTGATCTGCAAATTGCAAAAAACGTAAGATTTTTTTTAATTTCACGGGCTACCTTAGCACTTCCCCCTTAAATCATAGCAGGTAACATCGAGGAATGACTCAATAATTTATAGGTTGACCATAAATTATCGGTAATATGTACACTTACGTTGTCCGGTGAAATATGTACTTCCTGAATTGCTCACAACGGTGTTTTATGCGCGAAGCCTTAAATAGACATAGAAATCTTCATTCCTGAATACGACGACACCAATAAAAATAATTCCCGTCGCGCAAACCATAACTCAGTAAACACATAAGCGTCAAGTGGGCACCACGTCGCATTCATTAGGCCGTTCGGTCGTCCGGGCCACTCCGGGCGCACGCTCGGCCCGATTGCTCGGGCACTGAGCAGACGAGGCTTGCGCAAATGTGTACCACGGTTTATTGGCCACATGAAATATTATTAGTTTTCAATCGCGTCCGCTTGTCCGCCTGTCCGTTCGGTTGTCGCCGGATGCGTGTCTAACTATATTGATGGCAACAGTCCGCTCGTGATTATTGCGCTATGCCAATTTCACTTCGCGCATTCAAGCGCTGATTTAATTGCACCGAATAAATCGCACCCTTTAAATCGAGAACATTTCCTCCTTCAATCAGAGACCCGCGAAAAGGAGCAAAGAAAGTGCAATAAAATTTATAAACCCAATTAAATTAGAGTCAAAAACAACTTCGATAATGAGGCAATCAATAACGTATGTTTTACAGTGGCGTGTTCCTTTGAAGCGTTTTTCGTTAACAATGATCGAATTTAGCTCAAATTAAAGTTTCGTTAAAATTCCGTGGGTACTTTGTATATTCACGTTTGCGACAGGAATTTAATGATAAACATAAATTTGACAGAAGCCTGTTTACTGTGAGCGTGTCGCCTTAACGAGACATCTGAATCAAAGACAATGGGTGGTAACTGCCGCTTAATTGATTTGTCCCAGCGCTGCTGGCCGGCCGGGCTGAGAGGTGCCCGTGCGCACGTGCTGCGAAATTATTGCCGTTACGTAAACCATATAAGTATTAAAAATAAACCGATGAATACAATTTTATGGAGTCTGATTACTCTCGCTGTAGCCTTCAATTTTTTTTTGTAATTTTATACGTGTTCTGTCATTCTTGGGAGTTGAGGCCCAAAACGAAAGGTGTTCTCTCAAAAAATGCAACTCGTTTTTCGCAACGCATATCAATCGCTCTAAAATGAGGCATAAGCGTTTATTACACATTTTATGTAACGTTATTATCTGTGGCTGATTCAATGTTTGCATAACAAGATAGGTACCGTATAATTTACCGTAACGATCTAATATTGGGAGTTCATAAAATTTAATATAAAATCAATAACCATAAAATGGAATAATATCTAATGATGATTTAATGGTTGCCGTGGCCATCATAAACCGATATGTTAAACACGGTGATCCGCGGTGCATTAACGGGCGGTAAGTACGTGCGCCTGCGCACCGACGACGCGTCAATTACGTTGTTATCTAGACTCCACGTTTTGTCATCTAGTCCAGTGTACCTACAACGTCACGATTACTTGATGGTTTTCCTCATAATACACCGAGACAAATTGCAAACAGGATAATTCTGATAAAAAATGAAAAATAAATAAAACGAAAATGATAAAAATTATGAATACCATTAGTAGCTTAAACTTGAATCTCGATATAGTCATTACGCGTATTTTCATTTCCAATTCTATGTTAGTGGTTGCTTATTCACCTGCAATGTACATGTTGATCGTGACTAAATGAGAACCTATAAGCAGCCATTCAAAATCACTTGCATCACTCAAATCAAGCCTAGCTTTTTCCCAACTATGTTGAGGTCGGCTTCCAGTCTAACCGGATGCAACTGAATACCAGTATTTTACATGGAGCGATTGCCTATCAGACCTCCACAACCCAGTTACTGGGTAAAACACTACCCCTTGGCAAGACTGGTTGTCAGACATTTGGGCTTCTGACACTGGTACTGTCAAAGATCTACGAATTACAGCCTGGAGCAATGGTTTAATGTGCTTTCCGAGGCACGGACCCCTCCGTGCCTCGAAAAGCACATTAAACAGTATGTAAAGATGGGCACCGATCCACGGATCAACCCCAGTAAACGTAACTTCACCTGCCACGAGCCCCTCAATAACCTGCATCACCATCACATAATATTATCCTCTAAGATAATTTGCAATTGACACTGCATAATTCCAAACAAGGTCTAGTTTAGAGCTAGAATAAATGAAGTGTTAATATAATGCTAGTTATATAAGTGAAGTGAAAACGGCATGCGACGCAGATGTCCCTCTAACAAGAGCGAGTGTCCGAGCGGTATCTAAATTCCGCACGACCGACGTGCGCCCGCGCACCGGTGAAATCATTTCGGAGTTGCCAACTGTTCCACATTTTTTAAACTAAATTAGTAATTATATGATGCATATTATGAGAGATTAGAAAAAAATATGTTAGATTACAAAAGCTACGTTAGTTTAAATGCTTCAAAAATGTTTATAACATAAAGTTTCAAAATAAGAGCTTTCGACTCAACTGTCAAACAAAATTGATAATAATTAATCATTGCCTACTTCATTGAGCAAATTAGAATTAAACGTAATTTGTAACACACAGATAAGTAACTGTCACATTAATTAATAATAAAACCTTTTTTGTTACAGGTAATTATCAACAAACTACAACCAGCATTAAAACTTGAACGTTATAAATCAACGTTCAACAGTAATGGAGAAAAACGGAATGGTAATAACTTTATAAATGCTCTCAATGGTTGTTAACCCCTGTCCAGTTTCACCACAAGAACCAGTCTACAACTTCTTGTTGATGCATCGATCCTCGGTAATAGTAATTAACGATACTACCCCGTGAAATCGAATTATGTCGACAAATCGATTCGGAATCATCGGTCAAACGAGTGTGCCTTGTGCCTTATTAAGTACTCCGCACAATTTATTATGTTTACCTAACGTTTTGACAATAGAAAGTATGAGTTACTAGGTATTGTAGCCTGTAGGAGTAAGTGCAGCCTTGTTACTCTATAATAGGCTTCTAATAAAATCAAATCAAATAGAAAAGTGAAAATGCTAATTAACTCGATAAACGTTCTAAATGATCGATTGTTATCGCACAATAATCACAACGTGTTCCAATCACTTTATATAATTTCCTCTTGGGCGAGGTGATGCAAAGTCGAAAAAAATAAAATCACGTCTCGACGTACGTGTGGTAGGTCTCGAGTTCATCATAATAAAAGAAGGGAAAGTTTCACTCCTTATTATTGAGAGTACACAGTTTTTTGCACAAATTGGAGTACTGCGCCCACCCTCTGAAACACGATCGCGACCAGTTTAACTTGACCTGCCACGCCTTCTTTCAAGTTATTACTGAAAATGCACAAAGATGATGCACCGCTACAGGTCTTCATAACCTGGACACCGAGTAATGATCTTCTCGCGTGTGGTCTTCCGCGTAAGAATTTCGAATTCGATTTTACGAATACAATTACAGTACGGTCAATAACAGCAAATTTACATACTAATGATCTAATTTCAATCAGAAATCTCAATTAACTAAGCAAAAAATACGGCAAATGATGTGCCAATTAAAGCGGAATTCAAATTAGGTATGTTGATTATATAATTACGTCAAGATATCGATGTCGATGAAATGGTTGTTATTTTCTACAAAAAATCTCAGATCGCAGTGCGACGGAATGCGCGTCTACATATATTTATCAGAGTCGACTAGGTCTATCGTAAAACACTACAAGTGTACGAGATTGTGACTAAATAAAGAGCGGTTTCACCGTTAATGGCTACTGACATCTTCGGTACATCGGCTATACCTAATGTCAATACTAGTTTTATGACGGGGACGCGATTTATCGATAGTCGATAAGATCAATTCTAACATTCATTTTCCTTAATATATTCTGAAACTGTTGATTTCACTTATGTCTACAAGTTTCTACTTAGAATTAGCATGAATCATATAAAGTACGAATTCAAGGGCACAGCAAGATTAACATAAGAAACAGGCACATTAACAGAAGCTGGCTGAATAAAATAGACTTATAAAAACCGTGTTAAACCAACATCAAATTAACACTAACGAAGCGTGTCTAAAGGTTCGAGCGTAGTATCGATAGCTTATCGGTGCTAGTGGTGTCACATCACTCGGAATTAGTGCACGCTCGCTGGACGGACAAGATCAGTATGTAAAGCAGGTGCGAGGTTGTGCCGTGTAAGGCGTAATGGCTCGAAGGCTTTCCAGGAGACTTCCTCTGCTTAAGAGAAAGTCTTTCGACGCCTCTGTTCATTGGTGATTTAATTCAACCGTTCTGGTACTGGTGATGTAATTGTTTTTTTTTAATAATGAGATTACGCAAGTTGAGCTGGATTTAGTACTTATGTGTATCATGATTCATTTTATTGATTGTAAAAGTTTGTTTTTAATGACGATGAGATTAACTGACAATATTTTGAGTCAAGGTACGGGAAATTACAAAATACTTAAATGTTCCATAATCATTAGTATAGTTTGTGGCGGCATCTACAACGCCACATGCGAACTACGCATCACACTTATGACACGCAAAATCCTGCATCGCGCAAGCAGCGTCTACCGCGCGACGACTATATATACAACATCCTGACATCAATCGTTGGGCAGTAACCCACCAGACACAACACCCGTCTAGTCGGAGGATCCTCCCTTTTCTATAAATTTACACCCTGTTACTCAAACCTCTATAATTTTAAAAGATTTTTACAAAAACTCGTAGTTAGGTGGAATAGGAACAAAATCTTATCGTTGAAGCGATAGTTTCACTCGTAGCTATAACAGCAAAACAGATTCTAACCACATGACCCACAATTAATAACAAATAAAATCTCCAAAAGCTACCACATTAAATAATGTGCTACAATAAATTTTATCACCTACCACTTTGTTTCCGTTACGCACGACGTGTTCAACATTTAACACAGATGATTATTTCGTAACACATCTTATTGCCACTAGTTCTTTCTCTGTAGAACAGGAAGGCAGCCGGTTCTCTATTCGTTATTAATTAAATACATTATCGAAATCGGAGCTCATTGCGGTTACTTTGATACTTTTAATACCCGTCGTACGTATTAAGTACTCTTTAGAAATTTAAGTGGAAATTAAAGGAAATGGCAATTAGATTGATACTGTGGCCACACGGGGTTTTGTCAATTAGGGTATCGAATGATGGACGGCTTCCTTAAACACTATTATCTATGTTAATAATTTAATTATATTATTACGGTTTCACAGAGTCACTCTTAAGTTATCTACTAGCTTTCATTTCAATTATTACAATAGTTTGTGTAATCGTATAACTACGTCTCAATAAATTCGAGTATCTAATAGCAATAAATTAGGAAGAAGTGATAAACACAACTTCATTAAACATATTTTAATATTATCGTCAAATAACCAATGACGCACTAAATAACATAAACGCAGTAGAACATCGTAAACCTGAAAATCTATAAACACAAAATGTGAATAAGAAGCTGGTAGTTGATAGGTTGTAGATAAACTTACATGACGTCCACCGTCTTACAAACATGAATTTATTTGAGCTTCTACAGTTAGCAGCAAATCAATAACGGCGGGTTGCGCTTGAGCATCGGAAGCGGCGCAACCCGCCCCCGTGCCATTGTGCGCACCTACCGCCATCTATCGGCCTCGGTAGGTAGTTTACGACCGTCCGCCGCGTAATGTTCAGTTAGGGACCCTTTATTACCGCGCTGATGATTTCTAATAGATACCAATTCAGTTAAGAATACCAATATTGAATTTCTCGCTGTCGCTGGTAAAAGTTGTTCTTCGTTTATGCCATTATTGTAACTATTGGTCCTGTGAAACTACACAAAAATTTTGAAAGTCGGTCGCTCTGTTTTTTTATCTAATAAAATCAATAACACATTTATAACTTATACAATAAAAGACAAAATGTCGCCCACCACTGATTAAAAGAATTAAGCGTTTTTACTTTACTCCAATTTGAGGCACATAAAACTTCCGAAAAATTAAGCAATGCTCATTCAATTAAGTCTCAGCTGAACGTTGCACAATAAATCGAATGCAATCTTAACAGGATTACAGAGAATTTCGAAAGCATCCGTCACAGACCCGAGCAAAGAGGCCGGTAACAAAAGTCCTCAAGTTTATTAATTAAACACGTTGCTATTTAAACGCCAAGGCGAACTCAATACTGTTTTTTATGTTCCCTTAATGAAGCCCATAAACGGATCTGTCGTACGCTCCAGAATTTGCATTGATCTTAATGTAATTGCATATAGGAAATTTCTTCGTCAGTGCACCAATTTGGATCCAACTTGTCCACTTGATTAGTTGATGGTCCATTCAGTGTTTGATTGCATCCATGTAACACGTCACTTTTGTTTAGACTTTATTTATCGGAACTTTCTATAAGTAATTGCTTACGAGAGCTAGGCTAATTTTAGTAAAGTTAAACCATAATCAATGCTTCAGGTCTTTCCAATAAATAGTTGGCTCAATGAGATATAACTCTCTCCAAATGAGTTCATTGCATTGAAATCGATATCAATATTTCACGATTATTGTTGCAAAATACAGTAGGACTGAACCGAATTAATTCCCAATATTCTAAGCCACGTAATTCTCTTCGGCAATGGATTATAATGGGCTTAAAGCAATGAAATAAATCCTCGCGTCAACACCAATAACTTGATACACACGTGGGTAGGATCCTGAGACCATAATACCAAATATTCTTACTCAACACAATACTCACATAAATAAAAAAGGTGAAACTATCAATAATCTAAGCAATAAAATATAAGATATCATTAATTATTATTCAGACATCAATAATAAATCCAGTGCAAATAAAGATACATACATATTACATATATAATAGAGAAGACGATATAGCAGCAACAGGAAAATCTTCAACTGACTAGGTTACACGTGCGCCATAGCGCAAATAAATAATAAGACAATTAAAATCTATAATCATCTTCATAAATAGGAAGACAACTATGCAAAATAGTAACCTGATATAAATACTAGCTTATATTGGAAGTGACAAGTTTTGTTTCGATGAAGAGGATAATATATAAAAAATAGCATATGGTGAAGACAAATGAAATGTTGAAACCGTATCATTGTTTGTTTAACAAGCTGCCCTTGTGTAACACATGCTCATCAATATAAAATGTCGCGTATATATAGCATTAACACTTAACAATCGTCTGGCATATCATCCCGAGGAATCTGCCAGACATTTGAAGTGAATGCCAAGGCTCCAGCACGTGGGCTGTCCATTGTAACCGTCTGTCATTGTTAATTTGTATCGGCAATATTGGGCCACTTCTATTATTGTGTGTCATTATTATAAATGTTGCGATATGAATGTGAAAAGGCATTTGGCATCGTAGGTAAACTTGTTTCAGGACCTTTACGTTTTTGTAGTGCGAAATTAGTCATGTGTGACCAACCTTCCGCCTTTCAAATATTTTTTTGTCTTCCTTTGTTGTCTTCTTGAGGCAACGGATGAAAAATTACCGTTAAGATATTTCAAACGTCAATAAAATTGATTAACCATTTAGAACAGGTTGACCTTTTATTGAAATTTTTTGATAATTTGTCACAATCATTGATGTAAAGTTCATTTCCTTTATTATCCGAAATAATAATTTCAATTCTTGCTATTTTTCGTCACCTTTACCTCACCTCTTGTCAAAAAGTTTGTAATAAACAAAATATAATTATCTTTTTGACATGACTTAACATATCTTCAAGCGATTTCTATATTTAGAAACTGATGACCGTTATGATAGAAATGAAGCACTACAGTCTATGCAGACCTTACACCTGCTCTATTCAGCCTCAAGCTAAATTCACACCTCACATTAAAGTGTTGTAAGGGACCCATCACAAAACAGCTGTTAACCACATCCAGCTCAATGATTAGATACTCCAACAGACTTTTAGACCCAGTAACTGTAAAATAATCGCCTCAAAATGATTTTATATTAAAAGCGTAGGTTGCGTAAGTACTAGGGCAGCATGAGGCATGAAGATCTTGACCCACAGCATTATGTCCCGCAAACTGGCGATTATCCCGTGTACTTACGACCCGCCTTCATTGTAGCGGCTTCTAAGTCCGTAATGACTGCCTGAGGCTGGTCTACATCTGTGTGTTATCTCTCAGAAGGTCGATTGCCTGTAATGTGCCTGATTAACAGGTGCTGCTGTTATGTAATGCGAGCTTGATGGCTTGACCATTCTGAAGTGTTAAGGTTGAATTTCTTGATTCGTAGAATCTGTAGCGGGAAATACTTCATAAAGGAGAACAGGACTATGAAATAAATATTATGTACGGACCATTTGAGTAAAACCTATTAATCTTAAAAAAAATGTTATCGAAAAAAGAGTATGGAGCAAAATAATAATTTGAACAGATTTCTGATATAGCTCTTTCAACAACATTTGATTTCCTAATCATTTATTTTAACTACTTCATGAAATGAAACTCCACATTTACGTACCGCCAACACGAAAGCACTAAAGATGTCATCTAAAACTAAATCTGAAATGTAGCAATTTCGTTACATAAACCCTGCAATACTTAACGGTGCGCACGAGGCATATAAATGGACTACATAATGCAGTGTACACACATAGGTATGATATAAAGCACATACACACTGGCCTCGTTGGTCTGCGATGCTCTAATGGGATGCAATTATGAGGGTCAGAGCTGATAAGCTTGAATAGTGACGTGATTTGAATGATTGTTCAGAAATGGATGGCGTTCCAAGCTGAATATATCCAGCAGGATATCAATTACAGTTTTATTGTTCAATCAAAGAGAACGTCTGTCAGTATTTGAGACCCTTCTCTAGCTTTAATGTTATATGTTAACATATTTTATTTCATTCGAAATATCTTCGACTTTCTTCCTGTCAGTCTCTACTTTTAGAATTCCAATTACTATTACAGTAACATTAACTTTATTATAGCACTTCTCAATGACTTCATTCAGCATTTTTGTCACATCTTCCACCGTAACCACTGAACCATCGGAAATCATCACTAGAATTTACTCGAGCATGAAGTATTAAATCCGATGGCATCACTATTATTGAGCCATTTACATATGCGCTCCATATTTAGAGCAATCTAATCCGTAAGTAAAGTACGGATACATATACGTACTCGTTACATGACTTTATGAAGACTGGTTTCCCTGTTAGACGGTATCTTTTGAATCTATTGACGAGTTTTCACTGTCGATATCGAGAGCTGCTTCGAAATATATTGTTAGGTCTGAATAATATTCTGTAGTATTCAATGAGGAATTAAACGTGTCTTTAAGTAAAGGTTTATGCAAACACGTCAGTCACGTCAAAAAATATAGTCACGTAGAAGTTGTAGAACGTTGACTACACATAACAGTCACGTCACTACGAAGCGTTTTAGTCGACGTCGCGTCACCGGCATGTCAAAACATGTATTGCTACGAACGAAACAGGCGTTGCTATGACTGACTGATTGGCTGATTGGCGACTTTACGTCAATGTGACTGACGTGTGTGCATCAACCTTAAAGCTTTTGTATCGAAAATCTTATTTATTTATATTGGTGAAAAAACTGATTAATTAAATAATACCATTAATGGACATACTCGTACAACATTCCTCGAAGTTATTACACATATACAAAAAACACTATCGTACAAAAAAACCAGTGCAAGCGCCGAACAATTATAATAAATGAAAGTCCCCATATTTTAACCTTAAACACGACGTTAAAGAGACAACCTGCAAAAACTAGTCATTAATTTTTGACCAGATGTTCGGTAAAAACGAGTAATATCTCAATTTTGACTTGAAACGGCGATTTATCACGTGTGAGTACTATGATCATCTGTGCAATGCATAAATCTTACCTTGGCAAGATCTTGAGCGCCGCGATATCGGCTCAAACGCAACAAATTACTGTAATCATAGTCGCATGCGCACAATTTTAACCATTTCATAACTATACCAGTGTCATTACGTCGCACACATGCAAAGGCCATTTCTATGGGTGTTCTGTCGACGTGTGCGTAAAATGTTAGTCTGTGTTTTTGTATAACATTTAAAAAAGTATATAGGTGATATTCAAACATATTCATATATACATATATTTATAATTTTTTTTTATCTTTTGATCATCAATAATTCACAACAACATCTACTTTTTAAAATAACGTATTTCCTGTACTTAATGTTTATGTTTAATAATCTTGCAAGAATGAGCTTGCGAGTAAACTATTTCCGTTTGTCCAAATTCCCTCCAGTCTACATTTATATTTTTGGTTCACATCACAATGCCGTTTTTACGCTAATATTGAGCGTAACGAATGCATTTCAGTGTATAACAAATCTGGTCAGTAGTTCTGGACAGAATTGGATAACAATGTTGTACGGAACAGAATGACTATATAGATAATTTAAGAATACTATTTTGAATACCTAGGTTATTTTTTTGTTTCCCGGTGTACATTTTTTACTACAAGGTGCACATTTGTTTGCATTAAGTGTAATAACTGAACAAGGAACTGAAGTTTGTTTATTACATAAAGTAGAAGAATTACTATGAACTGGTCGTTTTTTATTAATTTTAATCAATGAGTGGGTTAACGGTTGACTAATTTGGAGAACCGGTATCTTACGTAGGTATTTCTAATGCAGGTCCATATCGGTAGCACAAATTGTAGCAACAAATAAGAACATACAACGCGAATGCAACCATATTGACAACATACACAAAACCGAGAAATTAAAAGTAAATGCGGTTTGTAATCGACTCAACACTGAAGATGGTTAAGTTCTTTAACTAAGTATATCTAATTAGAGGAGCTTGTGGCTAAGTTATAACAGCCGCACGGGTTGATCCATCAGGTTAAGCAACGCTCGCCAGGGTTAGTCCGTGGATGGGTGACCATCTTCACATACCGAGACTCCTCCGTGCCTCGGAAAGCACGTGAAGGCGTTGGTCCCGGCTGTCATTCATGGATCTTTGACAGTCGTTACGGGTCGTCAGAAACCCGTAAGTCTGGCAACAAGTCTTACCAAGGGGTATCGTATTACCCAGTTACTGAGTTGTGGAGGTCAGATAGGCAGTCGCTCTATGTAAAATACTGGTATTCAGCTGCATCCGGTTAGACTGGAAGTCGACCGCAACATAGTTGGGAAAAGGCTAGGCAGATTGATTAAACTAAGTATCTAATCAGCCATATTTATTGAATCCAACAATGGATGAAAATCATAAAAAAGACTCTTTTTTGTCTCTCTTTTCACAGTTTTAGTTTCATCTATTTAACGAGCTTACCTATATTAAAATATCACATACGACATTGCAACAGCAAGTTGACAAGTGAATCCGTAGGCCATAACCGGTTTAATATCAATGGATAAACACACACGCACATAATGAGTGAACTTGCTAGGCAGGAGACAGCCTTGCCCGACTTCCAGCCGGTATACATCACTAGTTATAGGTTATGATGATATCACTACACTCGAGGTGATATATTGTGATATTAACATTATCATTGATGTTGGCGACTCTACTGCAGGGCTTACACATGTAAGCCCTGCAGTAGAGGGTAGTAAATAGAGTAAATTTTGTTGCTTTGCACATGCAAAGCAACAAAATTTTGCCGCCGTATTGTCTGACGTAAGATATGAGTTAACTTTGACGAGAAATATGTCGAGTAGTAAAGAAACTGCCATATTATGTATTTGCCAACAAACGAATCGATAATGACAAATCTCGACTCGAATGAGAATTATGACGTCTTGCAGAGGTGTAGAACGATATTAAGGATTTTACTCCTCTAATTAGATATACTTATTTAAAGGACTTAAATAAAAACGTCTTCAGCGATTGCAAACATAATTTCGTTTTGATTTCTCGGTTTTGTGAACGTGATCATAATATATATAATGGTTGCATTGTTGTGTTTTTATTTGTTGCTAAAATTTGTTCTGCCTATATGGACCTGCATTAGAAATACCTACGTAAGATACTGGTTCTCTAAATTAGTCAACCGTAAACCCACTCATTGATTAAAATTAATATAAAACGAGCAGTTCATAGTAATTCTTCTACTTTATTTACTAAGCAAACTTCAGTTCCTTGTTCAGTTATTACACTTAATTGCAAACGAATGTACACCGAGCAACAAAAGAAAATTACCTAGGTATTGAAAAAAGTATTCTTAAATTCTCAAATTTTCTATATTATATATATATATTCAGTTCCGTACAACATTGTCAGCCAATTCTGTCCAGCACTACTGACCAGGTTTGTTATCAATTTTAGTTATTTTTATGGACGTCTCTTATCTATTTGACGAAAAGAATGTCAGAATTGTTTCTATGAAAACGTAATGGTTCCATAAACACATTGTATAATTATTATTAATTATCCGATATATTTCCTACTGGTAGAATGAATGATTTACTAATCTACAATGTTTTACAAATAATATAGATTGCCTTTGGGTTTGTGGTAAATGGGGAATCCGTTTAGTTTTATCCTTTTGACCTGCTTGCAAATCTACACATCTCCGAGTTCGTCATCGGCACATGTTTTTTCCACTATGTAACACAATACGCACAAACATTACAACAACTAAACAACTTATTTATCCATTAAACATTGAAACTCCATTGCGTAATTTACGTAACACTGAGAAGAATTATTAAATATTTTCTGCTCAGTACGGCTTGTTCTAAGTCCGCCTGGCTAGCTACCATCATCTTATATAAGTCTGTCTCATAAACAACAATTTTAACACCAATATTATGTTTCGGCAGTTAGAGGTAAGATTTGGTCAGTTCCTCTGTGGTTGAGGATTCCGGACTGCTTGACAAGATCAACCTACGTCTGCTGCATTTTCACGACGGCGTATGTTCGTGCTTTATCTCACACAGCTTTCTTATTTATCTTATACAGGCTGTTACATTGTGTGAGGACATCGACGCGAAGCCGGTTACCATGGATTCAGTACATGATTCTGAACCCCCCTGCATTCAAATTTTGTCGTCGGTTATTACACCGATGACGAAAAAAATGTCAACTCCCCTGGGGTTCAGAATCATGTACTGAACGCATGGTATCAGTTTTCGCGTCGATGTCCCTGCCATCCTGTATGATATGTTACCCTATCCTTCTATTTTTTGTCGTAATACTTTACTTTACGACTTAAACATAACTGGTGAAATATGGGTGTACGAGTACACTTCTGCCCAACCCTTCGAGTAAACGAGGCGTGAAGTTATGTTATATTTTACCTATAGCTACTTAGATCGAGACTATATATAATTTTATAATCAGCCATCAAAATATTCCCACCGCTGGGACACACAGGCCTCCTCTGTAGTGGGTCTTAATCCACCACGCGGGCCCAGTGCGGGTTGATAGATGTCACATGTCTTAGAATTTTTGGTTCTAGGACATGCCGGTTTCGTCACGATGTTTTCCTTCACCGTTTTGAGAGCAGTGGAGATGAAGTAAAGCGCTTGTCAGGGTTCGAACCTAGGACCTACAACTCGCAGCCGTAACCACTGGGCCACCTCTGCTCTTAATCTATCGTCAAATTAAGATCAGCTAAAGTAGTTGAGTTCAGCTCTATAACTTAATTAAATCTTGGCAAGTTAAGTTGCTCTGCAACTAAATTACGAAGTCGGTATTTAAAAATCATCACATGTATATATAAATTAGATCTTCTTCATTTCTGGTTTAATATTCAAACTTTATTAACTCACAAAGTAATATTTGACCATAGTTATTAATTTCATAATAACATATTTACCGTGTTAATGAGTTCATATACCTTGTAGACTGGTTTATAATTATAATAACTTATTAATAAAAATGCGTAAGTTGATGATTTCAAAGATGTTGTTTTAAGGGTACGCTAGTCGGTCATTCTTCCATACAAACGTAGTATGGTGATTACTCGTCTGTTTGACAGTGTACGTTCAAAACTAAAAATTATATAAATTTGTCTTATCATTATCTAGCCCTGTATGGAAGCAGAATTGGAAAAAATATTGGTTTGGAAGTTATGAGCGTCAAAACTTCCATATTTCAACACTAATTTTAACTCGTTTTTGGGTGTAAAATAATAACTTATTTAGTAAGAAAATGGCAAAAAACAACACCGGGATAGACATTTATTCAATACCTAGTGGAAATAATTTTATTTTGAGTAAATACATCGAGTAGTATTTTCATAATATCTAGCCGCCCCCCGTTCATGAAATTTTACGCGCTCGTTTTTTTTATAAATCATAATCTACTTCACTAAATAAATTAATAAATATATAAATAAACAAATTAAATAAATAAATAATTACACTAATTAGCATGCATATTAGTCTCGCCAACCAACGAGTTCGAGCCGTCGACTAGGGTACTCTTAAGTCACTGTGCCAACATTTTAAGTAATTTCTACAGGTAGGTATAATCCTACATTATGAAACTGTAGCAAATTATGATAAAATCTAAATCTGTAATTTAATAGGTGTTTGAGCAATCTAGATAATTTGCATGAGCCCAGTGACATCTACTTACATCACCTGATATAGAAAATTATACCAAAACAACTTAGTTACGCCGGTTTAATTAATTCATGCGATTATGATCTCTACCTTTATCGGAATAATATCAAAAATTGCTTATATTTTGACACTTGATCTGCATTGACATCCTGTCTGATTAAAATAACTCGGTCATTATAAAAAGAGGGATGTGGTTAAGTTACCCGTTTATTTCCTAGTTCTAGGGTACCTTTGGCAGATAAGAAAAAGTATTCAATATTATCGTTATTCTTCACTTTGTCGTTTTTGTAACACCATCGTTTTGATAAAATAAATGACTGAATTGCCCAAAATTTTATAAGGGTAATACAAAAATGTTCATGTACCTATTTGTTTTGTGTTTTTTTTAGATGGAAACATTGTATTCCCAAGTTTTAGTACTAAAATACAATAGACGAAGCCTATTTAGTAGCAGTAATCCTATATAAGTCGGGCGGAGTGGTTCACACTGCTCTCGACGCTTGACGTGGCACCACTTCGTATCCGAGTTCGCAACAAGTCAATCGTCATCCAGAGGATTCCTCGTTAAGAGGTGAAACACGTGTCGATTTCTTACAGGGTTCTTTATGACGCTTTAAGAACAGTTAAGCGGATTAGATTACTAAATTTACGTCGTCTATTGTATTTTGTAAATATTCGCCTTAAAACTGGCTCGAGATTCTGAGTTCGGCCGGGCAGTGTTATTGGATTTTTTCATCTGGAATTTCTTAGTTGCAGCCTGGAGTCTGTATTTGGTTTTAGGGGTTTAGGTTAATAAATATACGTCGAGTATTGTATTTTATAATAAATTTCCGCAAAGTCACGCCTGAGTCAATTAACCATAGTTTTAGTACTCTTAGTTTTTAAAGACTATGCCGTAAGCTTGATTTAAGATTGGAAAGAACCTAGGTCCCTGCATATGTGGTTGAATATCTTGACAACACAAAAGCGATATGATAAACTTACCATTACGTCACCTATGCTCACATATATTTATGGTGTGCCAGTAATATAAAGCGGGGTCAGCACAGCACTGGATCCTCAGCAACAATGCTAACTACTTAATTAACATAACATAGATGTTATAAGTGGAACATATGGAAGGCCACTATATATATTTACTAGTATCCATACTAATATTACAAATGCGAAAGTAACTCTGTCTGTTAATCTGTACCTTTTCATGCCTTAACGGCTGAACGGATTCAGATGGCACAAAGGTAGACAATGACCTGGTCTAGGACATAAGATACTTTTCATCCCGGTACCCCGGATCCCTTGGGATAATTTCCGGCCTCAATGCGGGCGAAACCGCGGGCAAAAGATAGTGTATTTATAGTTGAGGTAATATGAGAAAGAATGTAGTGATCGCCGATCGTTAGTTGATTTAATATGATATAATTTTTAAGTGGACATCAGTACGCACCCTAAATGGATGTGGTTGCGTTGATTTGATAAAAAGTTGTGCTGCGCAAACCAAATGAATGAGTATAGTTGAGCACGGAACTCTTTGTTCATATCGTCATGATTTTAGTAGGATTTTGTGAGTGGTTTGCAGTATGATCAATGAAATATTAAATACATTTGCTTGTAGAGCGGAGAGCTGACCAAACAGCTTCCAACTTTCGAATCCGTACTTACCCTTACACCCGTCAAAATACTTAACTTTCTACTCTAACAAATGGTTCGCAGCGAGAGAAATATAATTAAAATCTAATGGTCCAGTCTTTCCTTTAAGAGTGACACTATCATCTTTACAGCAACATTCTACACTTACATACTAAGTAATATGAATTGAGTTATAAAATTGTAGGTTTACGATCTGTCAAAGTGAAACCTAATAAGCTAATATGATATAGATAACAGCAATATTTATTGTGGCAACACTAATTGCGTATATCTTCATGCTATAATATAATATAACGGTTTAATAAAATTATTTTATTTCAAGTTTTATTGGTGAATAAAACAATATTTCAAATGGGCCACTTGATATCTTTCTTCTGTTCATTAATCTAAAGATTTATGGCTGCCTTCCATTCCAATTAAGTAGAACAGTTCATTTTTGGCTTTAATTATCATGTTCAGATTTACTATTGTAATTTACCTACAAGTAGTTGCCCTTCTGTGATTGAATTACGATGCTCGGGGCAGTTTATATTTTTGTCTTTAATAAAAGTCTAATTGCATTTTTATTACTCTTTTGCGAAAATAGTACATAACATAGACTATTCTATTCTATCTACTGTGCAAATGTCATCCTTGTACCATATTTATTAAAATCAAAACAAAAACAAGAAAAGCTGATAGAAATCTTAAGAAAGGAAAGGTGTAACAAATTAAAACAGTTCATCGTTGACTGTACTTATATTTAGACTACGCTATATCATTAAAAAGTGGTAGCTGTCAAACAGGCTGACGTTCTTTTTGAAATATCAATCTAAACTCAAGTTTTATAAAATAAAACGACAAAACATCATACTGTATCTCAAATAGGGAAGTCAAGTCTGTACATTATAGCTTATATTAGAATACATTTTTCCCGACACTAGTTTAATTTTTTTCTGGATTGTGAATGCATTTTTCACAGTTTTTCTAATAGTTTTTTGCAATTAACCGATTTTTACCTATTTTTTTTTAATGAATGGTAATATTTTGCTAGTGAAAGCCCTGATCGAAGGCGACATCGGTGCTTCGCTTTCACCGATCAGAAATGTGTAATTACAGTAGGCGTTAATTTTCTTGCTTCACTAATAACTCGAGCGGTTATCACGAATGGGTGTTCTGTATCTGTGCACTTGTGTCGAATCGTAACTAGGTGCTTCACAAAGTTACGGTGTATTGCATGATGGATCTTATACAGGTTGTTTTTTTATACATTAATGTGATAAGTAAAAATACTTGCAATAAACCGAACGAACTGAATTTTTAATTCAATATTCAAAAAGTTAAATTTTTATTACAATTATTTATTTCAATCTGAATTTAACTTTATGAAAAGTCATAACTATAAAGTATATATATTTGAATTTGTAAAATTTAATTTAATTTTATGTTTTTGGCAGGTTTTGCCTAAATTAAATGAATATTTTTCTTTCATATTATAATATTAAGAATAATTCACTAAAAAGTTCATATTTTGCATCATATCTACAGAATATCAATATTGAATAAAAAAATATCATCCACAAGTTTGCATAAGTTCTTTTTATCACCGTCAAATTGATTATGAAACTATTAATAGTTCCTAACAAAATAGTATGCATTAATTTTTATGTGTACATTGCGTTCAGGTGATTGAATAACGCGGTCATTATTTTAATTTACATACATTGCCAAGTTAGATGTTTACCGTCCGGTATTTGATGTTCTTTAATTATATCTATGAAATTGGCCGTGTATAAATTGTATTGGTTTTGGCTTAGCCATTTGCAAGACTGTTGCGTTATGGCGGTCGCTCGTTACAAGATCTTAATAAAAATACTAGCTTCTGCCCGCGACTTCGACCGCGTGGAAGCCGCAATATACTTAAATAACAGCAAAATTTTTATAGAACTCGTCGCTTTACATCGCCCGCCTGCGCTATTACTTGGTTTTCGCTTAGCGTTCTTCCTGACTTTTTTCTTTTTGCTCATCGGTGGTAGCGTGATGTTAAATAGCCTATAACCTTCCTCAAGAATTGGGCTATTAAATGCAAAAAGAATTTTCCAAATCCAACTGGCAGTTCCAGAGATTAGTGCGTTCAAACAAAAACAAACAAACTCTTCAGCTTTTTATAATAGTGTAGAAGACAATTTTTGCGCATCATTTATTTTTTGTAAATGTCCAGTGGGATAGTGGACGATTGCCTAGGTAGTCAAAATCAATGTTCAGCAAAGATTGTTATATTTTTATAGCCGCTACATGTTCCAGTTTAAATTGTAGAAACTAGGAAGTTGCAGAAACTGACCAAAATATGATTTATTAGTAGGTACTTTTAAGAGTAAATATAATTGCATTTAGGTACATATGCGATCTACAATTTTTTTTAACTAGTAGGTACAAATTTAAATCTAATGAGTTACATGAATCCTAAAACACAAAACATAATTCACCCATATATATGTATTTCAGTTACAACAAATATCTAGTTCCAAAGTTCCTCGCTATGGAAATATCAGCCGGTCTCGACCGATATTTACTAAGAGGAAGACTAATAAAGTGCAGCGGGCCCCTCTAGTGGTATTGTAACTGTGATAAAGGCGTGACCACCTACGAACTAGGAATGCGTTGGCGCAATGACGTTTACTGCAGACGATTTAGCTGAACGACGTTTGGTAAACCGTTGGTGAACATTTTATCGTATGTTATACATAAACTATATGGTTATTGTCATCTTATTTTACTGTTTATTGAGCCCTAAGAACAATAATTTTGCAAATATTTTAATAACCGATTTTATTTTCTTCTAGCTTATCTATTTCCTACATACATTTAATATACCAAAGAAAAGAGTATCTTTTATTTTATTTTTTTAATGTTGATTTATCATCACGCAATATACATACCTAACATTAAGTATTCTTAATGCGTATGAAGGTATATTTTATTTTATTTTATTCTATTCTGGAAACTTACAGACAACATAAACAGTGTTCTTAAACAATACATAAAATTGAAGGCCATTTACAAGTTTCCACTGGTAAACACCAAAAATAAAAACGAATAAAAAGGTCGCTACAAAATACCTATTAAACATAAATTAGGAAATAAATAGTACACGATAACTAATACAAACTAAATTCTGTAAAGAAGCTTTTCACCAACAAAATTGCGCCGAGAAACAGACAACGGTCAATCTGCCTAGCCTTTTACTAACTATGTTTGGGTCGGCTTACAGTCTAACCGGATGCAGCTGAATACCAGTATTTTACATGGAGCGACTGCCTATCTGACCTCCAAAACCCAGTTACTGGGTAATACGATACCCCTTGTCAACTGGTTGTCAGACTTTCGGGCTTCTGACGACCCGTAACGACTGTCAAAGATCCACGAATGACAACCGGGACCAACGGCTTAACGTGCTTTCTGAGAAACGGAGGAGTCTCGGGATGTAAAGATGGTCACCCATCCACGGACCAACCCCGGCAAGCGTAGCTTAACCTGATGGATCGACCCGAGCGGCTGTTATTACTTAGCCACGAGCTCCAATAGACAACGGTATTGAATAAATATATCCAAATCATGTTAACTAAACAGTTTATTAAAACTTCTGCTCGCACGGATTAGAAATGAATTCTGCCTGTACGTGGACTTGGAATGACAACAACAAGCTAGGTTCAGCTAGATATCTTAAGTCATTAAGTGTTAAATATCCGACACTAAAAAATAAACAGAAAATCTATTAAGAAACTACTTATAATTGATGCGACACGAACGCGAAATCTGATATTTCTTACTCAGTCGATCGGTCGTATAATTCAGTCGTTCCATGTAAATCTCGCGAAGGATTTCACCAGTCAACGTTATTATGGCACTGGTATGCGTTATACCAAGGATATCGGTTTTCGTACAACTTGTCGTTAGTAAATTAGGATCGTTCGGCTTTCAATTAAGTCGAAAATCGACATTAGAAATACTGTTAAGTTCTATTTCGAAGTTTGTGCGCGTAAACATTTTGGACACGATACAAATTTAAATATCACTCAGATTTGTTGTTCGCATTTTGTGTTACAAAAATATAAGATGCCAATAAATTTAATAGAGAAAAAAAGTGATGTTTTTAACTTCTAAAACACTTACTATACACGGCTAAGATTTGATTTTTTCGAAAATAAGGTTTTATTCATATTTTGGTCCTTTGAACTTTAAATATGATGTATTTGATTTCAGGTTTTGCTTTATTTATCTATCAAACAAATAAAGTCATTAGTTTGTCACAGTAGCTCATAATAAAGTACTTTTAATAGTAATTCAGCTTCGTTAGTGCACTTTTAAAATAATAATGAAGCAATAAAATGAATATTCAATGTATTCTATTTCAGTTTTATTTACTTAAATTGAATTTAATGGCCATAAAAAAGTTAATTAGTGCAATAACGGGTTCGATTTATTTGCTACCGAATTCAATTACATTCAATTGAACATTATAATAGCAAGAATCTTAATTTTGTATTGATTATGTACCTGTTCTAATTGCAGACGAATTTACTGTGCCACTTATTAAATATCTACGTAATATATTTCGTTTAAAAGTCGGCTCTTAATATAATTTGCAAGACTTTGCATTTACATAGTTTAGGTGACACGAAATAATCATTTTGTCATAAACATAAATATCTATAGTTAAAGTCAAAGAAGAGTTACAGGTGTTCGAGCGGGAGTAATAGTTTATACTAGAGCTGCGGTTCTCTATGGTCCTGCGGAGTGCAATCAAACCTCGATACATCATTTTAATACTGGACATGTCACCGCAAATTCGAAATTCGAATGCAAATGAAATGCAGGCTGGATACAAAGTACGATGTAATGGCGGCCGATAAATTATAAGACAGGCGAGTTTTGTTATCGGCGCGCGTCCCTCTATAGAATTTCGTCGAGATTATACGCTGAATACGTAATGTAAATACATTATTCTAGGTGGTTTGCAAAATCTTACGCTGAGGAACTTAAGTTGGTAGATAATAGTGCAACTATTCTGACATAGCATTACAATTTCGATTTACTGTAGCTTCCCAAATAAGGACATAAAATTAATTCAACACCATCAAGCCAGATACCGACCCTTCAGGCAGTTTGCGTGCAATTCTTCATTTAAAAGAAACGGTAGACACCTACTCTAAAGAATCAAATTAAAATCATTAACCAAAACACATTTTTAATCAATAAATTAATTACTTTATAACAAGATAAATTCAACCAAATCCAATTCGCTTCTAAACTTCTGATTCAATCACGGACATCGAGCATCATTGTGTAATGCAACTAGTTTTCTCGGCGTGAAACTAAATGTTGCAATTCGGCGCGTGCGCATACATTTAACGAGACGTGTTTAATTACCAAGCTTCGGCTACCGATGTATACCAATTACACCACGTACTTTAAGTAATAATTTCAACCATAAAATATGAATACAGCTTTTAGAACCATCTCAGTGATATTTTCTTGCAAATTAAGCGGAATAGACATGGTTAGATTTCGTCCGTCGATGTAAATTTGAGTTAATTATTACGCAGTGAGTTTCAATATGAACCTTCAACACAGTTGGCTCATTCCAAATTCTCGATTCGAAAGACTCTCTTCTCTCTACCAGAAGGGATCATTTGACTGGCTGGCTTATCTCTCGCCTAAGTAAAAGCTATTCATCAAGCTGAGTGAGCTTAGAGCTTATTCAGGCGAAAATACAAAATACACACAGAATAAGTGTCCTGCAACTTTGAAAAACCACCTAAACTTGGTCTGAAAATCCACAACAAAAAATCCACAGAAAGTGGCTTGAGCAATTTCATTTCATTTTTTCAGATTTTGTACAGGATTTTGTTACAAATTAATGTGCTAATAACCATCGACAAATTCCTTAATTCATTGTTATGTGCTGTTTATCTGGAGACACAACAAATAGCCTTAAGAGAATTAATTTAACATTCGATCTAATACAAAATCAGTTGTTTTAAAGGATTAACTACTGTGTAATTTACATTTACAATGCACTGCTGAACAAAGGACTTACCCAAATTGCAAATGGCGACATAATACCTAATGCTCGAATTAAACCAAGCAGGTTTTAATTATTATTAAATTTTACTATGCAGGAAATGAGATACACAAGATACACTTATGTTTTAATTATCACACACAGAGCATGATTCACTATGTTTTATAGTTGTAAATATTTTTTATTACTCCGAGGATATGTCTCAAGTTGTTTCAGCGACTAAAATATTTTAGCAACTTTTAGTTATTAGTTGTGCAAAACCGTGTTTGCGTCACTACGTATGCAAATATCATAGACAAGTCTTTAGTCCAGACGCTTACTTGACATCTGTGGCTTCACTTAACATGTACCATACATTTTTAATAAGTTGATCTTAAATTATTCCGATAATTAAATCCAAAAAAATGAATACCGACGAGCTCATGTCGGCACAAAATATATGACTCAATTCCTTAATAATTACTCTGATAAAATACTCGTTAAATTAACTAGAAATGATATTGAAATTTGGAGCGCACCTTAACGGTCCAGTCATCAGGATGTCACGAAAAAGGTCCCCATCGTTATCTACTGATACTTCGCAGAATCGGCGTCAATATATTTAATTGCGGACGCCGCTCACATAACTAATCACCGCTAAATAAGTTGTATGTAGGTAAGGTGCAAGCTGTCAGAAAAAAAGTCCCGATTTCCGGCGGTTCCCACGGCGCGCGTCGCCCTGCCGCCCCGGTTCCCACATGCAATCGCAACTTTTATAAACAACATTAGCGTCATAAGTGCGCATGCGTGGCAAATCAATCCGCCATTGGCCAGAATTGGCCGCGAGGTGTATTAAATACCCACTCTAAAATACGTTGCATTCCGTTGTGATTGGTCCATAAACGCAATTCGATAATAGATTAGATAATTATTTCGCGTGGCAACTCGAACATCGGCGGGTACGTTGAATAGTTAATTTTCTAATTGCGAGTCCATTTACGCAGTTTATTGGCTTGCGATTATAACAATGCGATACAAACTACAGTGTATGAGGTCTGCATCAGTGTGCCCACGAACACATTATCATGTCACGCACAGGTCAAGATATGGCCTTTGTCAATAAACTACAGCTATCATTGAATATGCTAAAGAAAGACACCTATATTTACGACTGCGTTCCATCACGATCTTAATAAATGGCATATCGACGACCGCGTCTAGTTAAGAGACATGAATGCTAAGTAAATTCGCACAGGCAACAAACTAGTTGTCATCTAAAAGATAATATTCAATGAAGAAGCTTTAAATTGTATGACCTAATATAGTGTAAGTAATGTACGCTTAACAGGAGGATTTAGTACTAGCAGCTTTGGTTTTGCAACGATCAACCGCATAATGCGAGACATGATACGTCCGCGGACATAATCGATCCATCTGAGCGGGCGTTTAGTTCTGATTCTAAGTTCATACATCGCCGAGCAATTTCATATCTTGCCATAAGGCGATCGGCGCGACGCGTTTCCTAAAATAGTGATGTGAAATAAATCAAAGATCGTGGTTGTCGATACGATCCGTCTAAAAAAGCGGGCGGTGCGTGTGAATCTGCTGCGACTGCGATCGTATGAGAATATCATACGGAATGTCGACCATTGACTACATGACTTATGTGATTTCCACTACAAATTTTAGTAAATATGTTGCCAATGCACCCATTAACAATATTTTTATCTGCAGTATCAGTAATGAACAAGTCCTTATCTTTATTTAGTTAGCTCAATTTGAGTTAAAAAATCTTGACTTTATGCTCATGTTTGTGCAGCGCGACATACAAGTGCAGGTTTTCTGATATTTATTAACAAATTGCTTACTTCATCTATTGCAGTCACACGAATATTTTTCCCTCTTTTTGCAAGACGATAGTCTGCGATTTATTACTTATTTCATCGCAGCATTGCGAAGGACCGGCTTCGTGACTACGCAGTGTTACGACCTATGGAAGCCGTCAACTTTTTTATTAATCATTCTATCGATACGCAGTAGCAATAGCGGTGGTGCAATCTCCGCTCTAAACCTATTGTTGAACGACTCACGCTTTTTTCGACAATATTCTCTTGAAATGTTCTTTGAATTGTTGTTATGAAATTAAGGTATTTTGATCGCATATAGCCTCGTCAATCATGAGCGAAAATGAAAGGATAAAATGTTAGAAAAAAATGTCATTATTTTCAGATACATTGGTCCAGCCAAGCGTTTAAAAATAAAACGAGCTTTTAGAACAATTATGATTGTTATATAAAGTGCACTTTCAAATACATCAGTCATGCGATACGATCATATTGTTCGTGTGGTAGGTAAAGTTAACGAGGCGTCACGAACGTGCGCAGCATCGTGTGTTACGGGCAGGCGGCCATGTGAGACTCCTGCCATTGGCTGCTACTGAGTAAACACTATTGTATGTACCTATCTACGCACCACTATGTACACTCATACATACTAAATTAATCGACGTGATTGATCGAACTGCGCTCCTCGTATCACGCCTCATTATGCGCAATAAATTATAATAATTTATCGATAAAATATTAACATTAATATGTTTAGCTAATAAGCTGGTTTAAATTATTCAATTTTCAATTGCGTAGAGTTTGGTAATTTTATAATGTCAATTGTAAACGGAATTTAAAGTAAATAGAGTAACACGAACTCAACATCTCATTTTCATTCACACCTCGCCTCTAACATGATACCTATATTACATGGACTGTATAAAGCAATTTATCCCTACTATGCTTTATCGTAGACGTTCGAAATTCCAAATACACAGAGCATAGTAAAACGAATCGCGGTAATTTATTACAATTTTGCATAAGAAACGAGGTGGGACGAACTACGAAACGCATGGAATAACACAAAGTCACAAAAGTGGTCAGTCGGTGTGCGCTCGAGTCGACGGAACGAATAAGCGATTCAAATGCTAATATATCACAGCGTCGGCGCGGCATGATGTTTCTCATTGGCCACGCTATTTACATTAACATACATAACGACGCTGGCCCCGCCCACCGCGCGCGTCACGCCGCGGTCGAACATCGTTAATTACTGGTAATTAGTGGGTCGTGACTGAGCGGAGATGCGCGCGCTAAAGTGCTATGAACGCTACTTACGAAACGTGCAACTGTGCTTAAACGGACCACTAACATCGACAGCACGAGTTACCGCTTCCGAACCGTGTGTTCAGGAAGTTAAAGCTTTTGCGAAACATTTCGCTTTGAATTTGTAATTACGAGTTTATTAGCTATGTTTTCATGAGCACTAAAGCTTATATCCGATACATGGTTAATTACGTGCCTAACAAACGTAATGAAAAATATCGTAGTAAAGTAGAGAGAAAGCTTCTCCTAAGCTTAAAACACACAATATTTGTATTGCCACATGCTTTTATAATGTAAGCCTGAAAGCTTCGTCACTGAAACTTATTCTCATTCATTCCAAATCATTCCTCACACTCACCCAATCGAATTAATATTGACCATCAACATAACACAATTATTCACCTAATCCGTGCATAAAAGGGGCACGTCTGCGCCTGCGCCACAAATCATAAGTATGGAACCGAGGGCTCACGACCGCGCCATATATGGCCACCCTGACGTCTAAGCCCAACCCTTGTTCAAAGGATTTATGTCGGCTCCTTTTGGTGCAAATTAGCCCGTGTCGGCTGCAGGCGTGAGCGAACAAATTTGTACCAGCACTATTAGGATGTTTTGCTTTTACTTTTTATGTTAATGGCCAGATAAAATTGTATTGGGTTAACCCTGCTGCAAAGGAATGCACAGTTCAAGCCGGAACCATACTCCGTCTTTAGCATAGTAGATAAGTTAACATTGTTTTCCCAACACGATCTATAATAGTAAGCAGTAAGTTAGCCAGATAGTCGAGTATCTCCATCTATTAGCCCACTCTATCAGTGTCAATATGATCTACTTGCGTTCATGGTTGACCAACCAAAACTACAACGCACATCGCCATATAAAAGCAAAGAGAACCGAAAACCAAGCGGCATTGAGACAAAAATTATTATAGATCACGGTGCAGAGTAATGACAACATAATGTGGTTTAACATGTAAATGTATCGACGCCGGCGCACGCCAACAATGCGCGTGACGTACGTGGGTGATGGCGCGCGCCGATCTATCTTCAATGAAGTTGTCCAATTTATTGTTGCACGATTATCGGCGGATAATATTTTTGTTATAACACTATCTGTTATAACACTACGTGGGCAGAAGCATGGAATAGCGAAAGGAAAGCACTTTAATACCGTTTTACTCGTATCTTTCATGTCAATTCGTGCCTGCGATTTTACTTTTACACGAAGTGAGAGCCATTGTTGAGAATACACAAGATTGGGCAAAAACTAGACAGACATATCTGGGGCAAGGTTCAGTAATAAGCATAAAGTATTTCACTCATCACTGACTTGCGGCATGCTCAAAACTTTTGGACATGTCGAGCCGCTTGTTACGTGGATGTCAATTCTGATTCTAGCCAACCGATCGCATTCGCAACTCTTCCATAAGCAACTGGTTCGAACGCAATATATTGGCTTTATAAAGGCGTATTAATAATTAACAAAAAACTTGGTGGTTTCGGTAGCAAGTGCTCTAGTTACTGATGTCGCAAGTAAGTGGGCGTGAGTCGAAGGCGAGCGTAGGAGCCGACATCGATCAGCCGGCCACCCCCGCCGCACCGCGCGCGTTGTTTCGCAATGTTTATACAAGTTTTAGCATACCGGTGCTCGGAGGATATTGCTGATAGGGGCAAAGTTGATCGATAAAATGTGATCAGTTGTCGTGTGCGGATTGCCTCATCATGACGTTATTGTGGCGTAGAGTCACAGATAAGGGACGGGTCTATTAATAGGCAGGTTAAGTTCTAGTACAGAAAGGATTGACATTGATAAAGGCTCACATTGTGTTTCATTGTGTTGTTCCAGGTCGGTGGCGCACGAGCCCGATGAGCGCGTGCGCGGCGGCCGCCATGCGCGAGAAGCACGCGGCGCCGCGCCGCCTGGCGTCCCCGCCTGCCTCCCCCCCAGGCCGCCTGCCCAGCCCGCTCAGCAGCCCGCGCGCCGACGAGCCCCTGGACCTGCGCGTCACGCATAAGCGCCCGCCGCGCCTCGAGGACGAGAACTGCAACCTCATCACACAGTCACCACCCCCTCACCCCACTCACCCCACGCATCCAGCTCACCCCGCGCACCCTGCGCTTCTACAATTCTGTCGACGACTACCGCTGGCTCTGCCAGCATCCTTCGGCCGCTATCCTTTCCTCCCCGCGGCGGCAGCCACCCTGCTCGCCCCCGGAGCCCCGCGTGCACCTCCAGTGCCTCAAAATCCTGGAGCCCCTCGGGCACGAGACCGGTATACATGCTCCTACTGCGGGAAAGCGTTTCCTCGCAGCGCCAACCTAACTCGACATTTAAGGACGCACACGGGCGAGCAACCTTACCGCTGTAAATACTGCGAGCGCTCCTTTTCGATATCGTCGAACTTGCAGCGGCATGTGAGGAACATTCATAACAAAGAAAGACCGTTCCGGTGTCGTCACTGTGACCGCTGCTTCGGCCAACAGACGAATCTCGATAGGCATCTCAAGAAGCACGAGGCGGAGAATGGGGACGACAGTCGCCGGCGGTCTCCGGACGAGACGTACTTCGAGGAGATCAGATCGTTCATGGGCCGCGTGGCGCCGGGCCGGCGCGCTGCTGCCGCCAGCCCCGCCGACCACACCTGATAGTGACACGTGCTGACCACTTTCACACTTACAATAATCTGGTCGATGCATCCAAATGACTCTTGTGTACTTATAGAACCTTTACTGAGTGTGAATATTTTGATCAAACTGTTAATGAATAAGCGCCAACTTTAGTTCTGCATCAGTTTAATAAACGATGACAATATGAAATTGCAAGGCAATAATAACATTGAAAATGTTTCAAAACGTCAAGCCACAAGCACCAGGTAGTTGTAAACCTAAGGAAACACTACATACAATATAATCATAATGATCACGCATCATCAATTTTGTAAATACCCATTATTGTTACCGCGTTAGCACATTGAATTGGCGCGAACGAGTGAAAGTAAGTGAACTTGCCACCAAGTCGGCTATTAGGATATGTATTATAAATAAAGTGATATTGAATCTCGTGTACTAAATGTAAATATTAAGCTATTGTAGTGTATGTAGCTAGGACGCGTACCGAATTTTCTCTACCGATAGTTATACGAAAAATATATAGTACGTATGTATTCCTCGTCGAAAGACATAATAGACAATTAATGTTAAGTGTTCCGAGAGTGTTCACTATTATAGATTACGCTATAACGATATATTGTATGGATGTAAGTAGTTTCTTTTTACTTTTTTTGTAAATTTCGCTTTATTCGATGTAAAATAATTAGTATTATTAGTCTGAGAGGAAACGCCGGTTACCAATAAAAATATAACTTGTTGCTTATTGAAGATATTATTAAATATTTTTTACGAAATGTTAGAAAAGTTGTTTTAAAAATTATCTTACTGTCGAAATTATATATGTATATAATGTATACAGAATGTTGCGTAAATTATTGTCGTTTTGGGCACCTACCGCGGGAGGATATGTTTCTGTGTTCAAACTGCCCTAATTGTTAAGTTTCAGAATATTACGCAAATTAGATATGTTTATTGTCATTGTATTGAGATTTTAAATTAGAACTTATACAGATATTAGAGATTATTTCAGAATTTTGTTAAAACATTGTACGTATTCCAAAATTATTACTAAATTAATATAATTACAAATCTGTGATTTAATTTATTACTGGACAGCAATAATAAATGAAGAAATATTTTTATCAGTTAAAGAAATCTCTCAAAGAACTAATCTAAACGTTCCTGTAAGTATAGATAGATCTCTATGATTGTTGCGAGTGTAAAGTTGATATATATTTTATATAATAGAGATAACTATAATTTTCCTTTATATCAAAGTACACACACACAAACAAAATGACATGTTCAAGAAAGCCATTGACAAAGTTCAAAATTTAAAAATCTCCATTGCCTACACAGAATACGGATTTCACTTGTTTCCCTTGAGGTGATCCTGGTAGAATATTACAATAGAGTAACATTCCACCGTCATTTTCAAGACTTGCTTAACCTGTTGTCATACTTAAAGCATAAATGCGAAGCGATACTATATTTCTAAGTAACTCTGTCACTAATTTCAGTACAAAGCGAACACACTTCGAATTTAAAACATGTCTTTTCGGTTCATGCATTTCATTCCCCGTTACAAAGTTCCGCATCGCATTGAATCGCCCATCTATGACGAAAGGTAATTCCTATACACCAATCAAATACCCCCAAGTCAACATTACCTACTGAATGAATGTTTTGTAGTATACTCGTACCAAATCCTGTTTGATTCAAATAAGAGATGCTATTTAACTTATCGCTAGGATTTTTAATGAATAGAGATTATTACCTTATCGTTTTGTACTTTTGATACCTATTAGTCGTTGAAAGGTCACCGATTACCTTGTCAAAATGAATAAATAACAATAAATCTTTTATTCTTGTATTTTTATTTTTTTGTTACTACCACACTACTTACCACAATTTTAAGAACTGAGCTTTTCGCTTGAGGAAAAACAAAAGAACTTCAATGCAAGCGGAAACTCCCGACAACTCGACTCGTACACTGTTTGTCCACCGCACCGTAAATGGAACGTCAACGAGAAACAAAATTACGCGGCAAAAGTAAATGTACTGTCGCTACTTCGAAGTCCCGTTCACGGTGCGGTGAACAAAAGGACTTAGGGTGGTCGCACATCTGACGGAATATACGTCGCGTATCGTCGGTCACGCAACGCCAGAGCGGACAAGTAGATAATAAAACATTCAACCTTCACACTCAACCAATGATGCGTTAGTGCGTTGGGGACCTAAAGAAGTTACGCTGGACGCATTTTACGTCAGATTTGCAAACACCCTTAACAAAAATGACAGTCTTACACTGGGAACAAGCACGATGATCAAAGACTTTACCTTCTCTACATGAAGAGACTTTGTTCTGTTATCGGAAAGCTACAGGCTGACTTCAATTCTAGTCCAAGTAACCTGTTCAGCTGGAGATTCGTATAGACGACTCCGCATAAAAAAAATAGTTAGTTAAACTCCATTTGAAATAAGATTGAACATTTAAATTAATCTTTTTTACAGTCCGTTCAACCGATTTTGACTTCTATTACGTTGGTGGCATGACAAATGGCAGCTGCAGTAAACAGTTGGTGTTGTAACCACTTTTTTGCTGTAAGGCCATCTTTATACCTACGGTATACAAGTCGAAATCAGTTGAACGGACTGTAAAAATGGTTTCTTTAAATGTCTAATCTTATTTCAAATTGAGTTTACTAAATGCGGTGCTGTTCCACAAACGATGAGACACTTAATATTATGTCCTGCGAATCCTGTCAGCTGCACGTTACAGGAACTGATGAACGCTGGTGATGGCGCCAAACACGTAGCCGAATTCTGGGCCGAGTCCATTTAGATGGCCATCGACAAGCTAAAAAGAAGACCCAGGTTGTTAGTTAGAATGATTCTACTTCTTCTTTTCGTGTGGTTAGTGACTAACCTGGTGTCAGAATTTAAAAGTCACCCATCTCTCTATTTCTCTGACTTGGCTTTACATGCCGTCGAGAAATATCTCTGAAGCATGCCGGTTTCCTCACGATGTTTTCCTTCACCGTTTTTGAAGCAAGTGATAATTATACAATACGCACATAAATCCGAAAACCCAAAGGGCGTGCCTTGGGTTCGAACTCGAGACCTATGACTTACCACTAAGCTTATGATTTTAGAAAAAGCACCTAAATCCGTCTTCAAATCCATCTAGACACCTCACGAAAGATGATAGATCCTATTCATAAGTCTGCAACCGCATTCCTGGCTTATCATAGTAAAAAGAAACAGGTTTGTAAGAGAAGCCTATGTAAATGGATTACAATCGAGGTACGCAATTTGCCGGCAACCTGTCATTAGTAACGTGGTCTTTAAACTCGACCCGTTACTGATACATGCAGTCGAAGACTTGTATTAACGGATTGGTAACTTAAGTTTTAAACTGTAATAAGACTAATGAAAATAATGAATTGTAGAAGACAATTAATCTGCCTAACCTTTTCCCAACTATGTATGGGTCGGCTTCCAGTTTAACCGGATGCAGCTGGTTATCAGGCCACCAATGTTCTGTATAAGACAAAATCAATCCGCCTAGCCTTTTTGCAACTATATTGGGGTCGGCTTCCAGTCTAACCGGCTGCAGCTGAATACCAGTATTTGACATGGAGCGACTGCCTATCTGACCTCCACAACCCAGTAACTGGGTAATACGATACCTCTTAGTAAGACTGGTTTTCAGACTTTCGGGCTTCTGGCGACCCGTAACGACTGTCAAAGACCCACGAATGACAGCCGGGACCAACGGCTTAACGTGCTTTCCGAGGCACGGAGGACTCTCGGTATGTAAAGATGGTCAACCATCTACAGACCAACCCCGGCAAGCGCAGCTTAACCTAATTGATCGACCCGTGCGGCTGTTATTACTTAGCTACGAGATCTGTAGAAGACATAGCGTAGTAATTAACACAAGAAGATGCTTATTTACTCAACTCCCAAGAAACCGAAGGCCGATAAAAAAATCGGCAGTTGTTCACACTGACAAAAAGTAGGAACTCTAGAGACCTGAATTAAACGGCCTATCATAATGATCATTACGCTTCTGGGTCCACAGCAGCAAAAACTGTAAACAAAAAACATTATTAGGCATGCTCCGACAAAAAACTGTACAAAAAGCACCAAATACGATTAAAGTTGAGCGCCATCTTGGAATCGAAGGGCGCCCGGAGGCTAGCTACGCCGGCGCAGCCTCACGAACGCCGCTTACGATATGATTATGCTTTATTGCCATTAATTTGCGACAAACGAAACCGCCCAACACCATCTAGACCGCCATGTTGGCAAACTATTAAATTTATTGATCTAATCAGAACCACTGAATGCCACGTACAAGAGCGCAGATACCTGCATACGACAATAAAATGTTTTATCATGTAATACACCAAGAAGATAGAGTACTCAGATTTACACTTCGCTACCGAACTACGAAATTCCAATATCATTACTTCATTACATCGAAGCTCTAAACTACACTAATACAGGACGTTTGGCTAAAACCTCCTTAACGAAAATAATTACCAGCATAATGAATAAGACGTTATCTATATGTAGAATCTTGTTTTCGTCTGTCGATATCGAAATACGGCAGCATTAGAAAGGTATATCGTATTTGGAGGACATAAGTCTGTAATCCATAGTTTTTTAATCAGTCAACCGATAGCAAAAGTTCTGCTAAGTTTTTGCAAGGTATGTGACGCGGTGATCTAATAGATACAGAAAGTGGCCGAAGTAGATATGCTATAGTATATTGTGGGCACGGGAGTCGGACAAGAACGGTATCACTAAGGAGCTGGTCCAATTGAGAACTTCTAGGGTTTTGATAGCGGGCAACATTTTAGCGAAGGACATTTATAGAAAAAAAGAAAAGAAAGAAAATAAGTTTATGTGCGGTACACATGACGAAAATAACAATTTGGGGGAAAATGTGAGTCACATCCACGCAAAACGGCCATCGCTCAGCATAATACTGCGGCCCTATGCGAGGCAGAGCCCCAGCTCTGGTTACTACTTCATCACACTACCTCACCTCAAATTCACTTTTTATCTTGCTCGCACCATACTGCTCGCAGACTAAGTAAGACCGAGACTGAGTGGGGTGCTGGCGGCTCCAAGGCGCCAATAGCTTAGGTAATTTTTACGGTGAAAATAATGGTAATAAAAAAATAAAAATAAAACCTAGTATCTGCTTTATATTTAGTTTCATGATTTCTTGTTCGGTTTGGAGGTAAATTTGTAATTTTTTTCTATCCAGAAAATATTTTGGTGTCGTATTTTCGTCAAACATTAATTCTCATCTTTAACATTTACGTATATTTATTTCAAAATTAATGCGGCAGTATTTAGCGATATAACGGAGGATCATTCTAAGGCAAATCAATTTTAACATTACTCCGGATCTTTATTTTGACGTAGATCAGACAGAAGATCGTATGGTGTTAAATTATTTACATAAAATAATTGTCAAATAAAACAATATGCCAGCGTTCTTTATTTACCAGTCATCATTTAGTAAACTATAATGGACTTGGCTACTAGTCTGACCATGTACAGATCAATTAATTCGTCTTGATGGACACAGTTCATATTGACTTCATCAGCCATCTAACCTTTGCCATCTCGCTCCTTGGGAATATCAAATACTACCTGCGCCCCGCGGTTTCACCCGCATAAGTCTCCATCCCGTGGGAATATCGGGATATTTTTTTTTTGTTTTCTATGTGCAAACCCAGGTCATAGTCTATCCATGTGCCAAATTTCATCCAAATCCGATCAGCCGTTTTAACAAACAAACTCACTTTCGCATTCATAAAATTAGTTAGGATGTAATCAACACGAAATGACAACCATTCAATTTTTCAAATCAATGTAGGAATGTTTATGAAATTCTATACGAGTGCCACTTATAGGGTCAATAGGCATCTGTAGATACTAGTCTTACCATTCACAACAGCATCACTACTCAAAATAGCCTCAACATCCTGTTTCTACTAGACAATCCGCTATTCTCTCATGGCTCGAGCCCATTGCCCGCGCGCCTGAGCAGGGTGGGGCAGGTTGCACAACGATGGCACGGCGCAGGCGCACGCGGCCGCCTTGTTAGCGGCGCGTGCGCCAGCGCCTGCCACCGTTGCGTTGCATTATTTATTGCTTATTGAAAAACTACCGATAGCTTTACCTACCCACTTTTGTGGTCGCTTTCGTTCTTTGCCGTTTTTGTTAATTATTTTTGTTTGCTGCTTTGAGCTGTGATGCAAATTGGGAATGCAATTATTGTTGGTGTTGGGAAATGTGTTGGCTTGTATATGGTTTCTTTTATAGTCAATTAAAATTCGATCAATTACATTCAATTTATGTGAAGCCTTCAGGCATTGGCTTGTTGGCAACAATCACTCATATCTCTTTTATTGGAGAAAACTACATGAACAACATCACAATAAGTATTATGCAATAAACCCTCTTATGAATGAGAGATGGACTATTTTAAATTAACTCTTTGTTTTATTTATTATGTACTAAGAAGTAGTCATTTCACAATAAGAAAACCGATCAGAATACTAGAACCGTTCAAACGAAAGACCAAACCCAGCTACCATTTAATTCTTAATGTGTATTATAAACTAATATTTACGATCCATACGAATAATATCGAGGCGGTTCATTACATACTTTACTTGAATTGGAAACAATATTCACCACACTTTGGTTACACAAATTTTAAATGGACAATAAACGGTACGTTTATTAATACTGTTGGAAGCATGTGACAAGTCAACAACGATATAATAATATAGTTTCTATTGAGATAATAAAAAGTAGTGTTGTAATAATTATTAGTAATATCCATGTTGTTTAGTTTCAGTAAGTTACACAGAAAAGGCTTGGCACATTTATGCACAGTTTTATTATTTTAGTAGAATAACACTACTTTTACCTGCCGTAGCCCTGACAAAAGTTTTGGAAAATCTGTTTATTGGGAAATCCAGGAATACCAAAACATGTAATTATAGTTTGCGTAGCTCCAGAATCCAGTCGGTCGATTCTGTAAAAATATTAACGTGAAGCTTAGGTGAAGTGAGCGTGAAGTGAGCTGTCACTGCCACAGAATCGACCGGCAGGATGCTAGGGATTAACACTATTGACAGCTCACTTCACGCTCACTTCACCTAAGTTTCTCGGTGATGTTTTTATAGAATCGAACGGCAGTATATTTAACTCATAACGTAGCAGTGCTACAGCGTAGTAATTTTTTATTATCAATATGTGTTATTATGATGGGACCAGTAGCGTAGCGTTAGGTAAGCTAGATAATAATTGTAATGTAATTATTATTCGTTGTAATTTAGAAACCCTTATTTTGTTACTAAATGTTAGCACTTAATTAAATTCTATCTTTTCGTTACCACTGTGTATGAGCACGCTTTTCAAAGTAACTGGTTTAGATAGGAATCTAAACTCACCCTAAAAATTACATCTACACACATCACTTACATCATCATCATCGTCATTTAGATCTTTGAACATAGATGATCAATAAAAGTTACACAAACTAAAACTGCAGTTTACTATTACCAAAAAGATCAGATAAGGTCATCTAGATGTTCTCGTTTGGGTACCGTCCGCACAAATAAGATGTGACCATTAAAATCAACCTGCTTGTGGTCAGTTGCGTGATTTTTGAGAGCGTACCCCAAAGTGTCATGACAACTGCGATGTAGAAATATGGAAACGAGTTATCGATCTGCAATTAAAACACTCAAGTTGATAATAAAAAATCTGGTATTATGTTCACCCAAAATGGAAGTAATCTTATTGGATTACCTTAAGGTACTATGCTTTCAATTCTGAACTTGAACCAAATTAAGTCCAATGACCGTTGTAATGTTACTGCATTCAATTATTTATTTTTTTCTTAATGTTCCACTCAATGATTATCCCTTTCACTCTCTTCCTTTTCGCATCGAGAATATCTCACTCATGAATATTCAAAATATTTTGATACCAGTAAAAAATAGTCTGCAAAGATTATGAAGCCAACACTCAATGTCGGTTACACAACTGTCGTATCTAGTTGCTGCAAGTCGTTGTAAGTGCAGGTGACCGATCCATCACCGACTCACCGAGACGTGGACATGCCTAATTAACGGAAAGCAAGGTCAGCTGATGAAACAGGCCTAAACACCCACTCTAGTTTGTCACAAAAAATAACATTGCGCAAGAGACGTTTCTCTTGCGAGTTTGCGACGAATTGTCGTATAGTTAGCAAGATTCTTAAGCTGGGTATCCACTTCTTCTTCTTTTCGAAGCGATGGTAAATACATGTATTGGTTAAATGAGTTGGGCCCAGTAGGTAACCCCGCCAAACTCGGCATCAGTGGTGTGCTTAAGGTCCTCAGAAGTGCAGGAGTATGGACACTTGGGATACTCCAAGATATGGTGCATGGTTTGGTCAGGAGCTCCGCATTCGCACTGGGTATCGGTGGAATCTATAATCCCTCATTTGGGTATCCACTGTCTTCGCACACTAACTGTGGCTCGTCTACGGTTCATCTACGATGGGTCGCTTTTTTATGCAAACACAAAACATGCAGTGCAAAGCCGGTGTGTTAAAAACACTACAAAGTGAAAAATTACTTTAATTTCGGAAGTCGGTGTCTTTGGTTTTGAATTTTCGTTTTTTGCCACCGACTTCCGAAATTAAAGTAATTTTTCACTTTGTACTGTTTTTTTTTTTGAAGACGGTTTTTTTTTTTGTGAAATGTTTTTGTTTCCCACTTTTTTGTTGTGGTACCTATCCCACACAAATTCGAATACTACTACCTGCTATGTAGATAACAATAACAAGAAGTTATCATCATATCATCCACATCTACTAAGTGGGAAAAATACGTACTATTGAAGCTAGCTCAAAAACTATTCAAGCAAAGTTGATAAAATTGATATGGGAGCAACTTGAAAGCATTCCCTTTCATACAAAAAAGAATTTTCAGAATCAGTCAACAATTGACGAAGAAATCGGTGGAAATACATAAAAAAATCATACACTACGAACATAGAACCTCCTCGTTTTTGGAAGTCGATTAAAAATAGTGGATACCCAACTTTATAACTTGTCGCGAATCTGAGCAAGGTTTATTAATATGGTAATGTGACTGTAGCTAATTAGATGATCGTTAAGTAACGGAGGTGTGAAGAAATCTGATATTTTATTTCAATGGCTGTTTTGGCGGCATCACCTAATTTCAAATAAAAATGTAAAAATTTGCTTGAATACCGTATTTTTTTGTCGGCTTCCCGTCTAACCGGATGTAGCTGAATATTGGTATTTTACATCGAGCGACTGCCTATCAGACCTCCACAACCCAGTAACGGGGTAATACGATACCTCTTGGTAAGAGTGATTGTCAGACTTTCGGGCTTCTGACGACCCGTAACGACTGTCAAAGATCAACTAATGACAGCCGGGACCAAATGCTTAACGTGCTTTCCAAGGCACGGCGGAATCTCGGTATGTGAAAATGATCACCCATCCACGGACCAACCCCGGCAAGCGTAGCTTAACCTGATGGATCGTCCCGTGCGGCTGTCATTACTTAGACACGAGCTCCTCTCCTTTTACCTTTTTCCAATTTCCATACAAACTGTTACATTTAAATTACAACATATTCTCAGATCAAGCTCCAAATCCCTTCAGAAACAGGAACACCACTTATTTATATAACCCACAACGATATCGGAGTGCTCGACTTAAATTTTGCTCCAGAAACCGTCCGACCATCCATTTAAACGTCCGTCGGCAAGAAAATGCCCTGTACTTAACATTTACACCTCTGAGACATGCGATCGTAAGACGTTGTGTAACTCAGCCCTCTGACTGATATGAAAATTCGACTTTCGACCCAATTAACGTCGTATAACTAAATTGGACACTTTAATTTTCTTGCTGCAGCCGCACTAGTTTTTTTTCCTGTATCAATTCTTTAATAAACAATAATGTCAGATACACTCAAGCCCGGGAAAACTATATTTAAGTTGGCCATACTTACTAATAAATTTGCATCTGAAAATCGAATCCAAAACACCATAGCTCTGAAGACAATTGCACCCACCGTGCCATTAAATCCTTTTACGAGCAATATTTGTATATATATATTTCTAATCACGTTCTCGAAAACGGCTCTAACGATTTCGATTAAAGTTGCAATATAGGGGTTTACGGGGACGAAATATCGATCTAGCTAGTTCTCATATCAGGGAAAATTGGTTTTCTCCATATTTTCACTCGAGTAGAGTTCGGTCGCCCAAAGTTAAGAACAATAATAATGACACCTTAGAATATTGACAAAGCAGCATGGAATTAGTAAGTACCTACTATCATGGCTGCATGGAATTAGTAAGTATGAACTTTCCTGGACTATTAAATGTGCATTCTCTATTTTAACCAGAGCAGAGCTCGGTCGCCCAGGTACTTGATAATTACATGCATACATAAACGAACTTACACCCTTTTTTCTAGTAGCCATTTCTCCAAGATCTTAATGTGGTGTACCCTATATATGTGACTGGTAATTAGTGACCGATACTTAAACACATGACTTTACTCATCATTATTAACAAATTTTATTATGGGACCAAACCTGAAATCGCGAAAAAATTATTAGTTCCATACATTTTGACGAGTTTTGCGAACATAAATGTAGGGGAAAAAACAGCTGTTCCATACATTTTGACCGTGTAGGTATTGCACTACCGACGATAAATTTCAACTCAGGGACGTTCAGAATCATGTACTGAATCCATAGTAAAAGTTTTCGCGTCGATGTCCCTGCCAGCCTGTATATATCGATACACTGCCTCCTCTCCGTATCCATATCATAGTGTTGCTACCTGCGGCCAGTTAAGGCGACTTGTCCCTCTTTGGTCAGGAACTCAGGACCTCATGCCTCGAGGAGATATTTTGATGAGGACGAGATAAATTAATTATAGAGTCGTTTGGCCGTACACTAATAAACTGGCAAACTTGCTTATCGATATCGTGGTCTAGATATAGACACGGTAATGACCGGTCGGGTTACGTCGCCACTTAATGACGTCGCCGATTTAAGCACACGTTACTTATACGGATAAAGTTTAGTAAGAAAGCAATGAGTTTTCAAACATTCAGCATAAGTAAATATACAATGAAGAGATGTCATTACGACAACAAACAACCAACTGTAAATGAAAACAGGAAAGATTTATGCATTAAAGTGTGGCGGCATCTACATCGCCGTATGCGAACGACGCATCAAAGGCCTAACGTCACACAACATCCTGACGTCACACAAATCCTGCATCGCGCAATTAGAGTTTACCGCGCGACCCACATATATATAAGACTATCCGACATCAATCGTTGGGCAGTTGCCCGCCAGACACGACACCCATCTGGTCCTTCCTTTTCAATAGAGGTTGAGTGAACTTTACACCCTGTTCCTCATGCCAGTAAAGAAGTATTTTAAAATTAACAAATAAATCCTAATATCGAAATTAAAATAATATTTGCTTCAAACAAATAAATACCTACTAGTGATGGGCTGACTAGCTATAGACCATTGTATAAAAATATAAACCATAGTATATACTTGACTGACATTTTTGTATGCAGACTGGGACCGTCATTAGATATACGTCATGTCTAAGTTTAATTTATTGTCGTATCTTCGAATCCACCTTGTATAATATAGGTGATAACGACACCTTTGATATGTGTTGTCTTACAAACTTTTGGTGCTTTTATCGTTGAATTAATAACTGAAACGAATGAGCTTCTAATTGGCAGCAATTAATTTCCCCAGTGAGTAGGTGTAGCCTTGATGAGTATACGCCATCACTCACAGTAAGTACTCACTCCAATAATTATACATATTCACCTTAGTAGTAACACTTTCAAATTACGTGATAACAACAACGAATTAAATGATTTTATATTCATAAATCGTAATAAACAAATTAAGTACGCTAGCCCGAGGCGCCGAGCTCTGTAATTACCGAAATAAATTTAAACAAATTCCATTATGGGATCATTTCGGCGATGGACGATGTTATCCATCATTTTAATGCAGTTACCACAAATCGAGAAACTTATAGCTCGTTTAATGGTGTTGTGTATCGATAATAAGTGTGGGGAGGATCGATAATTGCACGGTAGTGGTGACGATAAGCGTCGACACTATTGTGTATAATGTCGTTCAGTATTACTAAATTATACGGTGCAGACGCGTGGTACTTACTGTCGTCAACCGGTCCTGTCTGTCAGGTAGCTTACTCTGAAATGTGCAGAAAACGGAATATATTTGCACGAACAGCTACGTTTATTGAAACTATCCACAAAACTGAGCATGCATAACCGCTGCATAACCTAGACAGATTCACAAAAACTATTTTTTATTTGCAGTGCACATCTTTCGAGACACCAACAGTAAAAAGTAATTTTTTTCCTTCAAAATGTGGATCGCAAGAAGATCTTAAACGACAGTTTATTATTGCTGTTGAATTGCTTTTAATATTGGACAAAACTCATTAAAAACCAACTTACGGGACACTAGGGTCCAGAACTACATACCCGACGACAGAGCGACTCGTCACCGTCATATTATAAATGCGCGCAGGCGCAACAAAATTTTCCGTTTAGTTCCATTATATTTAATTTTAAAGCGCAATTTCCTCACTGAGCTGATTGAAGGAAATTAAAATGTATCACCTGGATGTCAAACGAGTTTAAATATTATACAAACCTCATGAGAAATAGGTTAAGAACTTGTAAAGTCACTAAAAAGAAATTAATGCGTGAGAAAAAATCTAGAAATTTTCTGGGATCTCAAACATGATGAAAAAAGAAGATGTAGGTATTATGAAGAAACATTTTTAACCCCCGACGGGTGTTATATGTTTTAAGTTTCTTGAAGGCAATCTAGCTTAAGTACCCACGTGTCTGTGCCTATTTGTCCAACAGTGAACTTTTTGGGAGCATAAAAGATAAATCTTTTCTGAAAATGCCGTTTCAAGTAAAATCTCTAACATAACCATAAGTCTTCAAAAAGTGCTCAGTGGAACCGACCCTGTTTTGCATCTAGCGAGTGAGTGTGTAAATTGTGGACGAGTTTTTCGCAACGAATTCGATTTATACGCAAGTTATTGCCGCCTCAAATGAATAGATTTGCTTAGCTTTGAAATTCTCAACGTTGACGACGCTTGGTTGACTCATTCAAGATAAGAAACAACAATTATATCATATTAAGCAAAACAAACTTGTGTTTGACGGCTATACCAACGTTGTTAGTGGTACCCTTTCACCAAGAAATCAATCATGAGCATGAAAAGGGAAGAAGACAACCATTGCCGAAACTAATAAATCAAGTTGTCAAATTCTCGTCATCAGAATATATCACTACCAAGCCCTTTCCTAACTATTTTGGGGTCCGCTTCCAGTCTAACCGGATGCAGCTGAATATCAGTATTTTACATGGAGCGTCTGCCTATTTGACCTCCACAACCCAGTTACTGGGTAACACGATATCTCTTGGTAAGACTGGTTATCACACTTTTAGGTTTCTGACTACCCGTAACGACTGTCAAGGATCTACGAATGTCAGCCGGGACCAACGGCTTAACGTGCTTTCCGAAGCACGGAAGGATCTCATCATCAGAAGAACTAGATATAAATCCTTGTACTTATTGCATGAATGAAGAGTTACATGTATCAGTTTCTTTTATTTAAATTCTATAGTGAAGAGATTGCCAAACCGAATTGTAACCATGTTTTGACTACCTAAATTTAGCATTATTCAGTTACATAAAAAAGTAAAGTTAAGAACGTTCACAGTAAGTTAAAGTATGCGTTCGGGGCAAACAAGAAAAAAAGCCGTTGCAACTTGCAAAACAAGAGCAGATGCCGAAATAATGAGGTGCGCGGAAGACGCGGGTACTTGGAGCAGGGTTGCCAGTTTACTGGAAAATCTGACCGTTTTTTGTTCTTATTTCCATCAGAACCTGCCTACTTTTTTTTTGCGTGGGAAATTATCAAATAACTTGGAGAGCGTGTCGTCTGACACGCTCTCCAAGTTATTTTACTGACTAAAACCCACCCATGTTCCTTCCGTTGCCTGTGTGCCGGGACCGCGATATCCCTTTCGGACAAACTCGCAACGCTTGCTAAAACCTACTACCTAAAATTCCCGTAATTTTTAAGAATTTTCGCATTCGCATCTCATTCGCAATCTGTCAAAAATACAATCTTTTTGACAAGTTTGACAGATTGCGACTTGAATGTGAACGTTTTTTAAGTACTAGAAGAGCCTTGAGGTTCGTTATTAAAAATCTTCAAATCTAGTCCCAATCTCATCTCAGATACAATCAATGTCAAAAACCTGTCAAAAATGTTGGTATATTATTTTGTGTATTTTTGACCGATTGCGGCTGAGATTAAAATGCGAACAGTTAAAAAAATACGGGCATTACCTTTGGAACTTGTTGTGACTATTAAAAAGTTAAGTTTAGAAGTTAAATACCTATCTATGAGTTTACTTACCTTACCTTCGTAAATGTAACTAATGCTCGTGAAGTTCTTAAGATTGATTTTCACCAAAACTCTACGCTCATAAAAATTTCAGTCCTAAGTTTCAGTTCTGAATTTGAGCCACTTCCTAAAATAAGATTTAGGTACTGATGACCACTTTTATGTGGATTTTCTGTAATGTTTGGGCAACACGACAGGTACAATCTTACGTAACACTAATATCCTGGAAGTCTGAGTGCTTATAATGTGGCAACCCTGAGTCAGAGTGGCGTATGCGCGGGCGCAGACACGAGGTACGGTTAATTGCACGTGTGATTTATACCAAATTGGGAGGTCTGCGCCACTCAGTTTTTCACTCAATGTATGTCTATTTTAATTAGTGTGTCGACGTTCATTTCTTCATCAGCGGAACATGGTAACGTAACGATATGAAATCAATTTAAGCTCGTAGGTACAAGCCTATAAGCACAATTATGAATTGCATAAGTTTATTTATCAATAGAAAGTCTTTGATTTCCGTATACTTAAAGACTTTAATGTGTTGTAAATGAAAATCACCTGCATGTTTATAATCTCCACTAGCACTATACATGAAGTACACAGTAGGTTCAGTTAGGTACAATTCCGTACCCGACCGCAAGAGGCAACTGCTAGCGACGTATCGCCGCGACACGACTGCTTTCTATGAATTTCTATGAAATTCCTTCCGTAGCTAGCGACACGTTGTTGGCAGGTACGGACGAGCTACAGCCGACACGTGTAGCCCGACCGCGTACCAGTAGTGCTGCCAACGCTCGAGCTATAACACGTTTTTCTATCTTCTATCTACCGACTGGAATACGGGCTACTGCCGCCTGCGGTCGGTTTCGGAATCATGACTGCAGCGACATGACGCCACAATGTGTCGCCGCGGCATTACGCCGCGATAGTACCTTTAAATAAAAATAAATGCATGTTAAACAAAAATATTCATAACGCTAGTTTAATATTTAATTTACGAGTATTTTAGCGCACTCGCAAAACCCAAAAAATTACAAACACTAATCTACATAAACAATTCATCACGCATGTTACAATCAAACTTTTCACAAGATAAATACGCACAATGATTTCACAAACGTCTTTACAAATAATGAATAATTCATACAGAATTCCAATGTTAACAAAATTATGACAGCACCAATGGAATAACACCCTTGCATCGCCGGAGGCTAGGCTCGCGACTCAATAATAGACATATTGAAAGGCGACCTGATGATTAACAGAAATAACGACCAGGCAACTTGGACTACCTCACCCCTCGACTCCTACACACATATATAGAAACGAAAGGAAGTTAATCGCATGATTGGTGTCTACGTAAATTGGTCTGCTGTCCACGGACCGTTTTCACTCTCTATGCCATCTCGCTAGGTTATTTTCTACGGTGATACAGTTTTTCATTCGTAGTAGGGAGGTGATACGCGACTGGTTTCACTGATTGCTGTCAAGTCGCTACTGAGTTAGGTGACGGTAAAAAACTGTGGTAGGTAAGTCAATATTTTCGGTGTTGACTTTTTGTTCATAAGTTTCGGTAACGGTTATAGAAAATGTTTGTGTATCTGAAACTTTTTAGTGAAGTCTAAGCTTTGATGTTGAACAACATTATTTTCTCTTTTCATATTGTCAATTCACCTCAGATTTCGCAAAATGAAGATTCTCAAGCGGTACGTTACGTGAAATTGGAAATTCATGGAACTGAAACGAATTGAAATGAAATTTTATTTATTTGCCAGAATATATGTACTTACATAATAACATGGTAAACTAATTTTAGTCTCACTATATTCGACTTATCAGCCGTGCAAATATTTCTAGTACATGCTTTAATAATTATCATGAAATTACATCAATGTGATTAGTCAATTCTCATACACATCATGTTCAAATAAAAACAGTCTTTATTAATATTAATTAGGCAAATTAACATTATAAAATATTTTAAATTAGTTTATTAGATTATATCTCAAGACAGTTCATCAATTTATTGATTATATCAATTAATAAATAATGTCAATAATTATAATTTAAATAAGTGTTCGTAAATTTATATAGTTATATATCATGTGTGTTTAAAATTTAAATAATTATATATTGAATAAAAACATCTGTCTCAAAGCCAATTGTTTAAAGTTCTATTAAATTATAAGTTATTCATTTTTCTAATTTTTTCCGGTAGTTTATTATACTAGTTCCGTCTCCGATTATATGCTATCATTTGACAGTTTTATTTTCAAGGACCGTATTTTAAATTCGATAATGGCCAATTACTTCTTCGTTCTTTACTTCAGAAAACCATAGGTCACGCAAAAACGACTCTTAGATCCACCTTAAATTAAACACAGATTTGCAAGACGTGATTTCCCAAAAACGATTACAGATAGGTAGGTTCTGAAATTATTCTACATTCACGTCGTGCACGAGTGGGTTGACTTTCTCGCTCCCAAGATGAGTACCGACGTTTTTCTTTGCGCAAAAAACTTGTTAGCGTCGCAAATAAAACGAGAGCACCGTGCGCATACGCACCCAATGCGGACTGATCGAACGTTTTTTCCGAGTATTGAATTTAATTTTGGGGACATGACTCTAAAGAGCAGTTTAATGGAATGGCCTAATCACGTTTTGTCGTGACGTAAAAAAAGGTACAGTAAGTAGATACTCCACATTATCGGTAGAGCTAGAGGTGCCAGAGGTACCCAATAATCGTAAAAAAAAATAAAAAACACAGAACTGTAAGAAAATTTTACTATCTGTGTCATCGACACAAAACGGTACTATTTCCAATATTAACGATAAAAAGAAATATTTTATAATTACAACTGCAACCATGTTCAGATCTATATTTTAATTCAAGGTACATATCAGTTATAAATACCAATTAAAAATTGTCAATACGCCTGCATATTTGTTGCAACGTTACACTTGGACTCGAAGAACACAATTAAAATATTACACATTTCAATCATACTTCGTAGCTCGTAAAACAGCGTGGTTCAAAAAAGCTTCTCATACCCTAGTATGTGCTAAATCTGGATCGAGAATATCGATACATTCTCGACACGAACTTATAAATAAACAATTATAAGGCATGTCTCGATATTCGAATATCGAAACTCCCCGCTGTGTGAGAATTCGCAGAAAATAAATGACGATCGGGTATCGAATTCCAAAGGAAATTCCATGTCGGAATATCAGTGCCTAGTAAAGCTTGTCAGGTGGTAGAACAGGGAACTAAATTCAAAAGTGAATAATTTGACATAATATTGACATTTACCTTTGAGACCAGCCTCCGATTTAAAACCTCAGGATAACTCATTTGTCATCCGCTTCGATTCTATGAGACTTTGTAGAGTGCGCGTCACGAAAAAAGGTCCGCGGAAAATTGTGGAACTACATTTTTTTAATGCAATATAATGCAATGACATAGACACTAGCGCCGCGTCAAATGGACTTCAGTGATGGCGCGGACGGATATATTTTAACTTACAATAGCCGTACTTATAGATAGTCTAACAAATTTAGTTGATTATCACACGAAATTAACGCTCTAGAAAACAACAAATCATTGCCAAGGAAATTGTTCTGACTTAACATGACAAAAAGTCGATACGGCTAATAATCAAGAAGTTCTAAACAGGGCTACTGGTAAGTTATTCTGGTTACTATTATATTACTCACACAATAGGTCTAGATGTAACTGTCTAGCAACAGGGTCGCATGCAGATTAAAATCAATGACTCCATAAGTAGAGCACCCTCAAGTGTCGCGGATTAGAATTATGAGAGGATAATGTATTAACTGGTCGTGTTAGGTGTCAACCGTACAGATAATTTGTCGTGCTGTATCCGAAGCAATGGCATACGTAATTCTTAAAATATTATAGAGACGGATCTATGAATTGGTAATGACATTTCTTACTAGGTTTAATTCAGAGTTATGGTTGAGTTTTAAATCATATCCTACATAACATCAAATTGATCTAATAAACTTTTTGCATCTACCAAATGAGTTAACCAGAACTCGGGAGGTGTTTTTTCCTAACCAAAACAGGATTATACCTTGGAGAAAAATAAAATACCCTTTTCTAGAAAACTATCTGACTCAAATAATATTGATTCAACGTAAATTCCAACATCTACAGTTGACCTACCTGTGTATTCAATAGTGCATAGTATCTAAGTGTGATTTCATACGGACTTGCGGTTACAAAAGAAGCGATCTGTGCAACCACACAGATTGGTTTCTATTCGCCATTGTGAGCCTCGCACTGATGGGAAAGTAATTTGCCACAAATAAACTAGTTACAAAACCCAATGGAATGTATCGTTACGTTTTGTAAGAAACAATTAACGTGTTGGTTATTGTGTGAAGTTAAATGTGACTTTGCAAGACATATTTCTGGTTCATGGGCATGTCCTAGAACCAGAAATTTTAAGACAGGTAACGTTTCCCAACCCGCTTGGTGGACTATGGCCTAAACAGAGAGGAGGTATATACGTTTCTGCAGTGGGACAATATTATAAGCTGGTTATTTAAATATCTTGGTGTGTCGTACCAACTGAGATGACTCAATTATATACTATATGTCGGAAATACGTTACTGAGTTGACTAATCGGGATGCCAGCGCCACCTAGCGGCGTTTTACAGCCTACAACATAACGCTCAGACCGGCCGAAGCTAAACAGACCTCATGGGTGGCGCTCAAACAGTGAAGACGTTTAGAAACTATCACGCATTCCGAATAATAATTGTGTCATGTACCTACCGTGTGTGTATTGCTAGTGTGATTAATTAGGTCGTGAATTATAATTTGATCTGAACTGCGAACGGTTTTTCTATTGCACAATGAGCAACTCTACCCACAGTATGCCCACAGTAGTTAAAATATAGCTGATAATAACGAAAGAGACACACACGCTTCTCCGTTATATTAATATACAAGCATAAGTATATATGTGGACTAAACTTAGTTCTGACCAAAACATCAGGATGGTGTTAGAGAGTACTCCTGATGTGTCTTAGCAAATAAAATAACTTTTCATAGGTACTAATTCAATTGATATAAAATGCTCTTATCTACAAAATTAATTGCTCAAACATATCACACCTCACCTCACAATTATCATCAATCTCGAATTATATCAGCAGTCAGTGCGTAATGCACACGAATGAATTCGAAGCCTTTAGGCGAGCTGTAACCGAACCCAATGCATTACCAATACGCTGGCAACACAGCCAACATGATAATACATCATATCTATGTATTATTCATATGACGACTTGCGATTTTGATGTCGCAAGGCGAGTTCAGCCGTTTTTGCTCCAAGATTTATATCGAAGTAATAAATGTATCATAAATATATGGAATCAATTTTCTATAGACGCTTTAAGTCGTAATTTGGTTCGAAAAAATTATAGATTCATTGATATTACACGGCGGTTCTTGGTTATGAAAAGGGTGAGGTTCGGTTTATGAGATGATTCCTTTTGTTGATGGCACAATTGTTTGGCGTGGAATGGAACAGAAATTAAGGTTTAAAAGTCTTTATACTTAATTTAATTGCTCCCTCCACCTTTTCCTTACAATTATTTGTCTTGTTGTTAATGTATTTTGGTAGTTAAGCTGACTGACAGATATTAATGCGTTATTAATTCGTATAAGTTCACTTAGGAATCAAAACAACTGAACCGCAATACTTTTAATATTTCAAAAAAGTACTGTACTGACTGTAGTACTGACATCCTGCGCGTCCTTACCTATGTTATACAAAGTTGGGCACCCAGCGAGCAATGGAGCGCAGAATAATAGGTCTAAAGCGAACAGACCGCGTAAAAAACACCACCCTGCGCTCCATAACTCAAGTAGCGGATGTTGGAGAAAAAGTAGCCAGGCTGAAGAGGGAGTGGGCCGGCCACGTCGCATGAATGCACCCGGAGAGATGGGCAAAGATCGTCACATACTGGATGCCTGAGGGACGACATCGCTGTCGAGGCATACCGTGGCGAAGGTGGTATGACGATCTAATCATGTTTTCGGGACCAGCATGGCCAGAAATCGCACAAAACAGAGAGATAGGACGGAAAAATGAGAGGCCTGTGCCCAGCAGTGGGACACAATATGGGCTAGTAAAAAAAAAAAAGTAAACTACCCTTTTCACCTTCAGTTTACACAGTTCCATGAAATTACATATAAGAGCCATTGTAATAGCAATGACAATAACAACCTCACCAAAATTTACACTGTATAATATACACATAACAAAATGTATGACACCCATCAAACGTCTTTCACCAGACTGCATGGAACCACACACCATACACAGAGACTATTAGGTAACCTCTCCATAAGCGTCACTACTGTACCCATAAAACAAATGACTGCGCAGGAGTTCGCTCACAGAAGAAAGGCGACGGGTCACGAGCGGTACACATCTCTTAATTTTATATGTTATCATACACGACTATCGGTTATTATTATTTGTTAAGATGTCACTTTCTAACAACCGGGTGGCGTGTTGTGTCGTAACTTCGGAGAGGCCTATGTCCAGCAGTGGACTGAGTTGATGGATTGATGCCACTGTTAATTATGGTCAGATCTATAACTGATCGTAAAGATGAATGCACCGCGTGCAAAACTGAAAGCACAACCTGAGTTTAAATAAAACCATACGTTATAGGTACCTAACTCATGCTTTTGTAATATCATAATACTTTAGGAACGTTTACATATTTGATGCAATGATTAATACGGCTTATTAGTGATTCGCCCGAATTTACTAGCCCGAAACGGGCGAATCGACACTTTTAAATAATATAATTCTATCTTGAAGCGATTCACACGAAGTTAATTTATTTGTAAGTGAATCGACTTCTGGAGTTGGCGATTCGCCTACAAAGCTAAGCGAATGACCAATAAGGACAAAAAGAAATATGATGTAAAAGATTGTCGTCATCTAACGTGCGGGTTGATCATAATAAAGTCATTAATTATATGTAATTAATTACTAACGTCTCCATAATAAACAGATCACATTTAATTACTATGGATATTTTTCCATTTACCAAACAAGGATGAATGAAATATATGTAAAAACAGCGATCAAGAAACTGATATATGTTTATGAGTAACACGGCAATAAACTAACAAACAATATCTTCCTTTTATTTCCATTTATAGATTGTTTTATAGTTGGCAATTAGAATTGAGCTATAATTTAATTAGAACATTAATACGGAATCTTTTTCCGTGTGGCAAGATATCTGAGATATTATAACAAATAGAAAAACAATCTCAACTGCCTCTTTCGTCGAGGGGTTGCAAGCGCTACTGCTGAGCGATCCTGTCTTCGATTCCCGTGTCAGGCAAAGTGCTATTGGGTATTTCCATCTAGAATTTTTCAGTAGCAGCCCAGGGTCTGGATTTGGGCCCGATTAAAAATAACTGGCGAAATGTGAGTGTACTATAGTTACACCCCTGCACATCCCCTCAATGTTATGTTATGGATATAAAAACAAAAGCATTTCTGATGAGCGTACTACTCACAAGACAAAAGTCAGTTGCAATTTCCCAATGTGTTGGGGAAAGTATAAAAATTGTCAAACCAAATGTCGATCTTCAATTGTCAAAAAATAGGCGAGAATAGTAAATGACGTTCACATATTTTGATGTGCATCAGTGGCAGCTGAATTCAAACCCGAAAGATTTTATTGACTTTTCTTTCCTGGATTTTGTAGATTCATGACTTTCAACCTTTCGTAACAGCTGGGGTTGAACACCCAAGACCAACATAAAACGCCGACTCAATAATTCGATTACTAACACATTTTCCAACCGCAAACAACAACCCAGAAACGACAATTTTCCTGGAAAATCAATGCTAGTGCTAAGTGTTATACCACCCGCGAGTGCATTGTACACGCGTGCCTCGTGACTGGTAATGCTGTTCGCTCTATAGGCACATATTTATGCATTCAAACACGGCATCAATCATTCTAATGAGCCGGCCAGTAGGCAGGGACGGGTGTAGGAGCCGCGGGCCCGGGCCGTCACGTGATCACCTTAGTGATGCGCTCGTGATTTATCGATTGATGTGTGGCTGTCAGTTCTACATTAGCGCTGGATCGGATTAACGGGGAGACATGGACAAGATTGGCATAAAACGAAAAACAATTGTGTATAACAGAGGAGGTTTATTTAGTTCGACGAAAATAGCAGATGATAATGGGGCCTTTGCGAGAAGGATAATGCTCCAGTAGTAACTGTCGTTAAGTGAAGAGCGGTTGCAATAAAATAAATAGGTGCAGTCTAGTATCAAGCATGTCAGTAAACATTTTAGACCTATGAAAGCATTAGTAGAGGCTTCACACGTAAGAGTAGGAACTTGCTACATCTATGATAATACTACACATACAGCATATAAATACCTGGTTCTAAGACTAGTAAATAACATGAATTATTGAGATATGCGTATGTCAAATAACAGACGTATTCAATTCACTGTATTATGACCATTGATAGACGTAAATTCCAATTTTACGACGAATAATACCTCATTCGAGTGTAATAAACATTGTTATGAATATATTTTCGCTAACACCATACCTGTTTATTAACATATTCGTGTGTAGTTTCAGTTTATCGATATCGATAGTTATAGTGATCAAATGAGCCCTATATAACATAGCAGTGATATTCAACTAACAAGTTTAGCAATGAAGGAAAGAAAGCTGCCCGGAGCGTCCGGCGCTATTCACAAATTGGCACGAGCTAGGCACGCGTTGCGTTCGCGCAACGTAACGTAACATCTCCTTGTAAACCACACTAGAAAACCAACCATATCTCTACACAATAGAGTATATTTTTCAGAAGGTTATGTTCAAGGCATCAGTGACGTTTTAAAAGCAGATGAGTTACAAAGATTGAATGGCGCAGTGCAATGATACCGTAGAACCATTAGTGAGAGCAAAAAGGATGGAATTCTTTCGATTGTGTTTTGTTTATTTTCTCTTTGATTAATACTTGCGTGGTATTCTAATTATTGCGTTAGGCAAATATGTATGTACCAGCTGGTTTGAAGTGATTAAGCTCATTTTTATGGTAGAGAGTTGGTTTGAGAATGGGGGCTAAATCATGCCGTTTATAAAGAGGCGTGTTGTTATTTTAGTAGTTGAGAAATTATATCATTAGGACATGCTGTTTTTAGGTGCTTGTTTTTCACCCAAGTCTATGGTTTTTTACATGTGAAGAAGAATATTTTTGGTGAAATATTCGACAGCAAAATATCACTGTGACGAATGAGAATATTTGTCTTGTCTTAACTATATCGAAAACTCAAAGGAACGTCAAAAACCATGTTCGTATTTATAGTTACATTGATCCATTCTGTTTTAGAATATTAGACAGTAGAATCCTCAAATATTCAAGATCAAGAACAAGTACTTAATATAATATAATCTATACTTCGCAACACCCAGCAGCTCCTGTCAAAAAACTTTCATAACTCTTCAATCAATAATTGTAACGAAACAATAAAATAAAAGCAAAAGCACTTAATAGTTTGAAAATAACGTCCCGTACATGAAGTAATTAACTTTCACATAAAAGACAATCAATTAACTGTAATCATCTCATCAATGAAGCCTGGAGCTAAACGTTGGGCTGGTAAAACAGTAAGGTATTCATTTTTAGCGTTCCGTACATTCGAATGAGAAAACGGAACACTTACAGGATCACTCGTGTGCCTGTTTGCCTGTCTGTCTGGCTAGCTGGCTGGTTGTCTGTCACAGCCAATTTTCTCTAAATCTACTGGACCAAATTAGTTCAAAATTGGTACGCATATGAATTTCTGTGACCTAAACACGGGCATTTAACGTAAATAAATTAATGTTGAATTCACGGGCAAACAGATGTGTTAAAAAAAAATTTTTGCAGACTGTGTCGTGTCACATGTCAAATAAAAGGACTTATTGTGAAGATCTCAAATATGTATTTTTTATAATTTAAAAACAAATACTTTTAAAGATGACCTCCCTTATTTCCGAAACTACAAAGTCAAAAATTTTGAAAAAAATACTGAAAATGGTTCTTTAGTTAAAGATTACAGGAAACCTAAAAGAAATCTACGGTCTTAAAGATGTTTTCAACTACAATGTTAAATTGTTCTTGGTATATAAAACATGGTCCATAACATATTTACCGTACGGAACCCTCACCACGCGATTTCAACTCGGACTTGTCCGACTTTTTGTATGGTAATTAGTAAATAGCCAGGAAGTAGCTTTTGGTTTCGTACTTTTTGGTTTATTACATAGTAAACATGTGATGTAAAATTTAAATAAAACAAATTATGTCTTAGAAATATTTTCATGAGTAAATGTTTTCGTTGAACATGAAGATAATAAAGACTACTGTTTGAACATAGTTTTAACAGTTTCTAAGCCACAAAGTCCACAAGCAACAAAGATTCTTCAAGTAGGTAATTATGTTACAATTAAAGGAAAAATGAACAAGCTGCAGAAGTCTTAGAGCCGGCGCTCAATGGCGGCACAGCACGGCAAGGGATATTTATGCGCCGAATAGAAATATAAAACTTAATAGTATGAAAATAAAATTGAAATTCCAACGGCAACGATGCCCCGGTATCCTTACGCATGCCGCGACGTCCTTTCGCATCATCAACGAAATTTCAATTTTATTGTCATATCCATAAGTTTTATTTCTATTCGTTGCATAAATATCCCTGGCCGTGCGGTTCCGCCAGTGGGCGCCGTCCCTTATAGTACGTGCCGGCTTCGCAACTACAACCGTCAAAGCTTCCTCTCAACTCACGCGCAGATCGCAATCAACAGCGTGATTTTCAGACTTTTCACTAATTACATCAATCGGCACAAACTACTCAACAATTTAACGACTCGCTCTGATTTATTTTGACTCGTTTTATATTCGATTATTGTAAACTAAGGTTAAGTTAATTGGACTTTTAAGGCTAGACGAATTTTATGATTTCCTCCGTGTGCAAGGAATGTGCGTATAATTTTGTGTAATTGTATTTAGTACGCCGATTTGTTTATAAATTGTAGTAGTAAACGATAGATTGACTGACAGCTTTGGAATTTACTCATTTAGAAGCGATAATAATTAGATCCGCTTCTTCTTCTTTTCGTGTGGTTAGTGACTAACCTGGTGTCAGAGTTGTAAAGCCGCCCATGGGCCTCTGACTTGGCTTCACATTCCGTCGAGAAATATCTCTCTGACATGCCGGTTTCCTCACGATGTTTTCCTTCACCGTTTTTGAAGCAAGTGATAATTATACAAGACGCACATGAATCCGAAAAGTCAGAGGTGCGTGCCTTGGGTTCGTACTCGAGACCTATGACTTGGCAGTCCGACGGTCACACCACTAGGTTATCATTGCTAAAGATGTAGTAACACGCGGTCGAAAGGTCGAAAGTTCAAATTAACACCGTTAACTTTGCCAATTAAGCCATTATCTTACATTGCCTTACGCTAGAAAGCATTCCAGCAGTATTAAATAAGAGATTACAATATTGTTGTGTCAGAAAGAAGTGAAATTATAAAATGGTCTCCAAACTTAGACATATATGCGTCGTTAGTCGTTGGTGTAGTGGACGCAAGCGCTACTGCTGAGCATGGGGTCCTTTTTTTTTTTTTTTGAGGATTGGAAATTATCAAGTAACTTCTCCCGCTCTGGGCGGAGCGGGAGGGCGTACTTACTTACTTACTAAAACCCACAAGTGTTCCTTCCGTTGCCTGTGTGCCGGGGCCGCGATATCTCTTTCGGACAAACTCGCAACCCTGGCAGGCATTGGCCCTTACGGACCCCGTCAGTTGGTGCTGACATCTCTTTGAGGCGCGCGTGGAACACAACGCGCCGTTGACCTGGGCCTGGTCCTAATCGGACGGCAAGCTACCCATTGCTCACCGTCCGCAAGCCCGCGCCTACGGTGGCCGGAAGTCGGCTCGCGACTCCAGACGCCCGGGGCGTCTCCTACGGCGACTAGGGGCGCGAGGGCGCGCATCTTGCCTCTCCCTCGCGCGCTCCGCCTCCTCCTTCGCGAGCATTACTGCTTCGCAGAAGGAAGTGACGGCTTCCCATGCACTCTCGCTCCGGACCATGGCCTGAACCAGGGCCGGACGCGAGAGATCGCCGCCGCCGATCGCCTCCGTGAAGACACGGCGGTGCTCTGCCCAAGCAGGGTAGACTTCCACCGTATGCTCCACGGTGTCCTCCGGGCGATCCACAAAGTGGTGACACCTGGGCGTTTCCTCCCGCCTTATATGGAACAGGAACCTCCCGAAAAAGCCGTGTCCGGTGAGGACCTGCGTCAGGTGGAAGGTGAGGACGCCGTAGCGCCTCTCTAGCCACTCCTCAAAGAGGGGACTTATCGCCACAATTGTGGCGTGCCCAGAGCATGAGATCCTGGGTTCGATTCCCGGGTCGGGCAAAGTGTCATTGGGTTTTTCCATCAGCAATTTCTCAGTAGCAGCCCGGAGTCTGGATTTATGCCTGGTAAATGGAAATAGGCTCGCTTGGTGAAATGTGGGTGTAGTATAGGTACTCCCCTGCCCAATCCTTCGGAGAATGCAGTCGTGATGTTATGTTATGTCTCCAAACTTCAAAGAGCAAGAAGACTTGGATTGTGGATAACCAACCCACAAAGGGTGAACTCCATCGTAGCCGTTGAGGAAAGGTATGATAATTTAAAATTCCGAGCATGATATTCTGCTGAAACGATATAAAAACTAATATTCAATCACCGACCAAGTCACACTATTTACAATCAATAAAAAAATATGCACGCCGATACGCAACAACCAAGCAAAAAAATCTAGAAGAAAATTACTATAATAAATCTTGCCAACACTCGACTTTCTCAGCGACGTTCTAAACGAGGCACAGTTTTTACAAAACCACTTATTGACGTAGTTTAAACATGATTACTATGTAAATTTATAATGGATGGGTCATCAAGTTGACTATCAAAGACATCATTACCTTACTCCTGTCACTCGGCAATTTCATATCATCAATCTTGTATTTAAATGGTACAAGTAAACGCTCTCAGTTCGTCCCGAGGCAGCTCATAATAGCCTATAAATCCAATATTAGAATTGAGAAGCTATTAGTTCGTAAACTTACACGATTTTAGTAGCACTTTTATTGCTTTTGTCAAGTGTGTGATTAACTTCTTACTTCTTTTTACTTCCGCTATGGAAAATTGAGACAAGCGATCTTAAAACTAAGTACACCTATTTACCTATCTTCTGCTTGAGTTTAGATATAGTCTGACATAAAAATAATATGAGATTTAGAAAATCAGATGCAATCATTTCATGACAAAGCCATAAAACTATGTACAATTCTCATCAACGTTGAATGCACATAAGAATTTTCAGATCTCTACAACATTAAACCTTGGATCATAATCATATACAACAAAAAATTGCTATTAGCTAAGAAGGAAAAGTAAGCAAGTTATTAAATACCAGTTATTCGCTCCAAATGCTGGTTTAAACGCATCACCGATTTGCGACATTGGACACATGCTCACATACCTAATAACAAATTAGATAAAAACGTTGTATGATGCAGGTTCAGTTAATTTTCTTGTCATGTTGCTAATAGGGAATTGATGTGTAGTTTCCAAGCATTTAAAACCTAGATAACTTAAAGACTTGAAGATAATCTTCACTCCGTTTTCATCGAGGCATTAAATTCCGTGTGGACGGCATTCCTTGAGGGAAAAACGAAGCGGGTCTAGTTAATTATATTGTAATTGGCGAGGATGGCTCAACTATCTGGAGTATTGCGGCACTCGCATAGTAGGCAAATGGACTGAGTCATCTCTACACTTTAAAGAAACTATATGTGAATAAATGACTCATTTTGCCATGAGGTTCCTTTCTGGTTTATAGAGTACATATGTATAAATATATATGTCATGTTGTGTTCATCCCCTTAATTAATTTGAATTTAGTCGTATTTTATTTGTTGATGCTTAGTTGAAATTTTACTATTAGACTATAAGCAGCTTTTGTCCATTTTTTTTATTCCTTAAATGTTATGCACAGCTATAATTTGTGTATACTTTAGCAGTAATAAGTTTCCTAATTATTATTATTATTTTTAAACCAATTGTTGAATGTATATGCTGTTGGTGTTCTTTAATAAATATTTAAGTAAATACATAGTAAGTTTCGCATGAGATAACAGCTTTTACTGAACTGGCTATATAAATAGGATAATCCCTCTTCATCAGTCTTCGTCGCACAGCTGATGTACCTATACCCGAATCGGTTTAGCGTAGAAATAGCAATCATTGCCTCCCCCCCCCCCCCTAATATCTCTCCGTAGGAACTCAAACAAAACGATATCGTTGTTTTTCCTTATTGGAAACTGTTAACAATCACGATAGATTGATTCAGGACGTTAACGGGCTTTATTTCTGTTTTTTAAATAAAGAATGCTAGAAAATGTAGGTGGGTCAATGACCGATATTGCCACGCTAAAGCGATTCGGGTATAGTATGTTTCTGCAACTTTGTATTCCGAGTGGAAAATATTTCCTTCCTCACTAAACGTCAATATATCTTCCATCTGAAGTACATTTCACTTCACATGTACAGGTAAATAGAGCCTCTTAGGCACACGTCACATTATGCCAACATGGTGCCTACAAGGAAGTTTTATTTTACCAAAACAATAAGCAAACTCGTTACATATCCTCAGAGGGTTGGCTGTGACCGGCTCGAGAATCGCCTTAATGATGTCAAAAGGCAACATAATGTGTTCTCCTTAAACGGTCGTCGCAGTTCGTTACTGTCGCCTCCTTCCTCGGTGACGTCTCACTGCTTACCAGACGGACGCATTAAGATCACCTAAGGGCACCACCATTATGTAAAACGACCACGGAATAAAATATATTCACTCGTTAAAAAATAAATATACGACCGGCTCCGGTGTTTGCTTGTTTTACAACGAAATTGCACAAATAAAGTCGTCGTAGTGTTGCATGCTGGCCAGATCTCTCAAGTACTTTTGGCATTATAAAAATGATGACGTTAAGCATAATAAAATCTCAATAAAGGAAGCCGTGTTCATAATTCATAGCGTCCTCTCGCTGCAATCGTAATAACAAAGAAGGTATTTTTTTGTGGTGAGGGTATGGCCGTTCGCTGGCTGCACCGACGACCTCGCACCAACCTCCACAGTACACCAAATTAATTTAGCCGTATTTAGAGTGCGAACATTAAAAACGTGTTAGGGTAACAACACACAGATACGACATGATCGTCGACATCCACCGTAATAACAGCTCAGCTCGATATAACAGGAATTAATGTATCTGTCGATAGCAAAGGCCGAATCCCAGATTACAGATCGAATGACCTCGTTAGATCTTATCTCTATAATTCGAAAATCTTTTATGAATAATTTGTCTCCATTATGTTCGGAACGTTTAATGCTCAGGATTGGAACTTGACATCCTGTAATGCTAATCAAGTATTAAATACCTATTTTAGAATGTTGATTTATTTCCTCTCGTTTACGTAATTTATTGGGTCGGTAAAACATCAAATAGTTTGAATAGTCAATATCATGTTAACATTATTGTTCTGGGAGTTAATCGAACTATGACAAAGAGACCATCGAGTAGGAAGTAATATTGTACGAAGTATAGTGTATTAAACTCATTATTGAGTGAAGGAACAATAAGGCGGCAGTTTTTATAGCATAACATTACTGTCAAAATATTTATTGATGTAATCAGCGCAAACAGACTTGACCAGTAAGAATATAAAACGTATTACTCAGCGATCTATATCATCACATACCTACGTACAAGTCCGCCTTACTCTTGCTTTCGTTTCCAACCTACGCGTATTAAAAAGGCTTGAATGAACGTAACGGATAAATTGATTGTGGGGCGCGTCGCACTACTACCTACGGCTCGTACCTTATAATTAGATGATATGAATTCGATGCGATAGCGTGGCGGTCCCTTGCGAAACTCGCCCGGCTTCTAAGGGACCACGTCCACATTTACAAGCCAAAACGACGTATAACATGATCTGATTTCAGACTAAACATTCCTCTGCGAGCTTAATGATAAAGCTCAAATTTCTACGTGCGCGTAATTAGGTTTAATCCTTTCAATTCCCATGTAGCCGCTGGACTATAGATGAAGTCACTCCGGAATGTGCTTTTGCATATTCAAACAACTTTACGCTCTATTTTCAACCGCATACAGATGTAAATCGTGTTTGAATCAATAAGATATGCGTCGTTTACAGTTATGGGCGGCGCACGCGTTAGAATCAGGATGCTGTAACTGTCCGGACGCGGGTCTAATTACCGCCGCCACTCAATATTGCAAAATGAAGCCTATTCTAGAGTAGTACCCCTCGGCTATTACACTCCATCTATTGTTACACAGACCACATTTAAAACGTTCAATGGTGTCTTATAATGACCTAGGTGCGGTTCATGCTACCGATACCCACAGAAACAATAAACAATTTTATCTCCACGATCTCTACTCAACAATTTCTAATTAATCTCGTACACAACTCCAATTAATTGTTGTTATGAAAGTTTAATTATAATTACAACGTATTACGCAGGTTTTATAATGATAAATTTAATCAATGACAGTGTTACATGAATTTTATAGGGTTACAAAGCGCATTCAAAATTTGAGCACCAAAAACTAATTTGCATTTTGATGTAACTTTAAATATGTAATAGTTTAATAGTGACTTATTGTTAGAGCTCAATGAAACGATCAAAGTATACAATTATAAACTTCTTCTTCTCCTTTTCGTGTGGTTAGTGACTAACCTGGTGTCAGAGTTTTAAAGCCGTCCATGGGCCTCTGACTTGGCTTCACATGCCGGCGAGAAATATCTCTCAGGCACGCCGGTTTCCTCACGATGTTTTCCTACACCGTTTTTGAAGCAAGTGATAAAAAAAAACAAACAAACTTAAAACATAACACATCACACCTTGTTCCCCGAAGGGTTGCGCAGAAGTGCACCTATATTACACCCACATTTCGCCAGTTATGTTTAAATCCCATAGGAGGCGAGCTTATTACCATCAACCGGGCAGAATTCCAAACTCCGAGCTACTACTGTGAAATTCCAGATAGCAAAACCCAAATAATTCTTTCCCCGATCTGGGAATCGAACCCAGGACCTCATGCTCAGCAGTAGCGCTTGCAACCACTAAACTAACGAGGCAAGTATGTTATAAACTTATAGCTCAGACATTAACCAGTGTTAAATCATAAAAGTCAGAAACTTAACTAACAATTAGAACTGTTGTAAGTACTTGTCATATGTCTTGATAAAATCGTGTAGACTGTAGATAAAGCAGTTTAATTAATTCAGTACGGCTTAGTTTTAATAAAGCCCACATTAACACGGGTTTGTGATGTAATTGACGAGAACAATAAACATAAGGAAGCTGCAGCTATGCAAACGGCATGTAGGAAATGCTGTAGGTAATGTTGCGCGTGCGCAGTGTAGGCTAAATGTAGTGCTAATGGTGTTAGTGAGTCAGTTTTGTGTGGTTTTATTATTTTTAGGAAGATTTTTAGCCTTGACTTATTTACATATACATAATGTGTGTTCGGGCAACGTAAGTCATTGTTCTACACCCATGCTATAAATCCTCTATAAAAGTTTCTGCAACTGGTAGCTTATTGCCAACATTAAAACAACCAATGTCATAGTAACAGTGAGTTTTTCCGATTTTTTTGAAGATAAAAAAGCTTGGGATTGAGCTGCTCGCTCTGCCAAACCTTGTGATAAAACCATAAAACTTGACATTATAAAATATTCAGTAAAATCATCAAAATATACCAGTTTTATTTAAACATTGACATTATTGAATATTACATGCAAAATAACATGATTACTTTGTAAAATATTATATTATTTTAATTATTGTAAATGTGAGGACCATGTGGATATTTTTTTAATTTTTCTTTTTTATATTACCCTTTTTTTTTGTTTCTCAGTTAGTTTATTCGTCGAGTTGAGCTCCTTGTGTTCAGAATTGAGCTCCACGGATGATATTATGGTTAATGAAATTAAAAATGAATAAACAATTTCATTTCATTTCATTAACCATAATATCATCCACTAGTTTGGATGATATTATGGTTAATGAAATGAAATGAAATTGTTTATTCTGTAAATAGGATATTGGAATAACTTTTACACGTCACATTAATAAAAAAAATAAAAAAATGTTAGTAATAATGATGTACTAAATTTCATTATGCAACTCCTTTGCTTTTTCGATCCCTTCCTTACTCATCAAACAGCCACATTCTCACTACTCAATTCGTGGTATCTTTATGAATTTCAAAAAAAGAACATTGTCATGCACGATACTTCTATTATTAACTATACATAGTTTGTTTGTATTAGATACTCAGCAATCAAACTTTCCATGAATTTACATAGAGTTCTTACAACACACTCTATGGTTTCAGAACCTTTTATAGAGGATTCATATCATGGGTGTAGATAAAGTCTTGTATGCAACTGTACATAATTAGATATTAAAACACTCATGTGAAACTATGTGATTGGTATTATCACATGAGTGTTTTAATACCTTATTATACAATAGTTGCATAAATAACTATTACCGTTACTGGCAGCCTGTACTTATCACCTCATAAAAGGGGAAAGGCATTATGGCTTTCAGTTACCTAATTTAATCAGAGAATTTTTAATTACTATAAAACATGAGGGTTCAGTCCTCTTTGAAGACTACAGCATCCTAATCCTAACTTATATTATAAATGCGAAAGTGAAGTGTAAATGTGAAAGAAGCAGTGATAGCCTAGTGGTGTGACCGTCGGACTGCCAAGTCATAGGTCTCGAGTTCGAACCCAAGGCACGCACCTCTGACTTTTCAGATTTATGTGCGTATTGTATAATTATCACTTGCTTCAAAAACGGTCAAGGAAAACATCGTGAGGAAACCGGCATGCCTGAGAGATATTTCTTGACGGCATGTGAAGCCAAGTCAGAGGCCCATGGGCGGCTTTAAAACTCTGACAGCAGGTTAGTTACTAACCACACGAAAAGAAGAAGAACGCGAAAGTGACTTTTTTTTTGTTTATTACGCTTTCACGCTAAAACGAATGAACGGATTTTAATGAAATTTGAAACATAGGTAGACTATAACTTGAAAAAGCATATAGGATACCTTTTATCCCGATATTCTCAAAGGATCGTGACTTATGCTGGTGAAACCGCGGGGCGCAGTTAGTGTCAGATAAATCAGCTGCAAAATCACATGCGATTCTTTGTTTTCCTTCAAACTAAATAACCTCAATTATATTCCGACATACCGAACATTCCAATCACTGATCAGCCCCATGATTGCCAGTCCCATCAAATCGAAGACATCCGCAGCGCCGATCACTCAGTGACGTCATAATGACAGGAAATGGTATAGTTCACGCAAAATTGATATGGTATAGTAATGCCAACATAAGGTCAACTCCACACTTCCTCTCTACGATCACTTCTTGAATCTATAGAACTATAAATATCATAAATGCGAAAGTATGTCTGTCTGTCTGTCACCTTTATACTCCCTGACTATTATAAACACGAAGTCTTCTTCTGTTCGTGTGGTTAGTGAGTGACTAACCTGGTGTCAGAGTTTTAAGCCGCCCATGGGCCTCTGACTTGGCTTCACATGCCATCGAGAAATATATTTCAGGCATGGCCGGTATCCTCACGATGTTTTCCTTCACCGTTTTTGAAGCAAGTGATAATGATACAATACGCACATGAATCAGAAAAGTCAGAGGTGCGTGCCTTGGGTTTGAACTCGAGACCTATGACTTGGCAGTCCATCGGTCACACCACTAAGCTATCACTGCTGCACACGAAATTAAAATCAAACTAACAAATTGGTTGCAGAAGTTAACGTATGACGAAACCGAGATTCTTATTATAATAGGGATGATGCCTGCATATAAAAAAAAAGAAATTGTAATTTGTCCATCAGTCAGATAATAAAAAAATATTCAACACATATTTTTGCTTTATCATATTAATAAAAAATTACTTAGATAAAACGCATTTTAAGTTGGGAAGTGGGGGTCGCTACGTCACAAGTAAGTATAAAATCTACATACTCGTGACGTCATGGCACATTTTAACTCAATGTATCACCGTAATCTTTAGATTACGTAAAAAAAGAAAAAATACTTATCCAATATATTTTTTTTATCTCCATGACGGACGAAAAAAATTTTTGTCTTCGTCCCTATTGTCTCTTAATCGGACTATATTGTATTTAAATTAACCCTTGTTTGTTGAATTTATGTTGTTGTTCCTATAAGTACTTTGACACTCCATACCAGTTGTATGCCTGTATCTGGAGGAACATTGGCTCCCAAAACACAGGCATTTGCAGCAGTAGGAGGCATCAGTTCGCCCTTTAATGTAACTCTCTATTGTACAACATTTCTTTAATCCTTGTGTACTTATGTATGTTTTTCCTAAGTGTACAAATAAATATTTTATTTATTTATTATTTTTCTCGCCTCAACGGCTGAACGGACATGGACGGATATTCCGCGCACCACGCGGGTGAAGCCGCGGGCAAAAGCTAGTAGAATAAGTAGATTCTTATCAAGTGTCACTTACGAGTTTTCAATGACAGTGTGAGATAATCCTTAATGACTGAGATTAATTGTAGTGGCGTTACAAGTGTGTTGTAAATTAATTTGTATAATTTATTGCTTAGAGAGAATCAGGTTCCATAAAAGAAAATCGAAAATTTCATCAATGAAAATTCTTTCTCAGTCGCCAATGTCGCGTCGAACAAACGTGTAAGGATTTTAAATACCGAAATACAAAATATTATATGTCCTTCTTCAGGTATGTACTTACTTTCGTGAAAATTGGTTTCAGTGGTTTTTTCAAGTAAATGTTGGTACATTTAAGAATTACATTTACAACTAACGAAAAGGCTCACCGTTCTACAAGACGACACGGTTGGCGCAGTGGCTGAGCGATCGACTACTGCGCAACGTGTCGCGGGTTCGATCCCCGCACGGAACAAATATTTGTATGATCTGCAAGTAGTTGTTCCGGGTCTGGGTGTTAGTGTATGTGAGTTTCTATGTTTGTAAACGCACCCACGATACAAGAAGAAATTCTTAGTGTGGGGCAACGTTTTAAAAAAAAAAAAACCAAACCAGCATAAAATAATTACTAGTAGGTATAGACTATAATTAATTTAGTTCGGATCCGATACAAACTCAATAATTATTTCAACAACTTTAAAATGTATTACTTTATTTGATTCGTCATACGTAATCACAACAATCGAAATAGTTTTTTTCTTAATATACTTTTTTTAGGTTTTGTTTAAATGTTTCTTCCCGATCTCACATAAATCCATCGACATTCGATGCGATCTGACAGTCTCATCAAATAAACGGCTTTGACACCATTCTCTCCAAAAAAAAAAATTGTCTTTGTAGGAAAATTATTGATTGGTCTCGAGATATAATTAAAGTTAAAACGACATTTTCCTACCTTCTGTTCGGCTCAACGCATAAAGGCCCCGCAGACAGGCGCGGCACGACGGGCGATGCGACTCTGGGTGAACGATTTCTATGAAAACTTCGCGGAAATTGTTCTACCGGTGTGCCTTTAAACTGCTGCATTCCGTGGAAAGTTCTAATTCTCTCCCAGTCGCTGCTGGAACGACGGGCCACCTCCTTTCCGTGCTATAAAAAATGTTGTTACTTTTAGGTTTCAGTTTAAACAACACCCGTTTATAAAATGGTTTCCTTTTGGATAAGTCCTTATACTTATCCAAAAGGAAACCATTTTATAAATTTACCCCGAACATAGTTAATTTCCATGACCAGAGCGGAGTTGAATGTTGTCAGCACCATAATTTGTTGGTACCTATTACTTTATTTTGTTCGTTGGTACTTTTTCTTGTAACTTAACTTTTTTTTTTCTTTTTTTTACATCTATTTCCGCTTGTGTCCTTGGCATCACATCGTTCTCTTTTTATTTTTATTTGATAGCTTTAATTATAAAAAATAATAGTTATAGGTAAAATAGGGATACTTTACTATTACTAAGACTCCGCTGTCCGTGCGTCCGTCCATCCATCCGTCACAGGGCTGTATCTTATAAACCGTAATAGGAAAAATATGCACAGAGTGTGAACTACTACGGCCGCTACAATAAAAAATAATAATATTAAAATAAAGAAAAAAAAACGGTGTTTTTTGCGCGATCATGGTACGGATACTTCGTGTACGAGCCCGAATGGCACTTGGACTTTTATTATTTCTATTTTATTTTCTCCGCGAGTCCCAAATACATATATAATCTTCTTATGTCTCATATTGTAAAGTTCTTACTATGAAATTAAAAATAGTACCTTAATGATGAACGCTATCCACGTCAAATTAAAAAGTTTAATTAAAACACACAAAATAACGTTTTTTTTTCCTATCAAAATAGAGTATTCAATGCTTTATTATCTATGGTGGAGGCTGTTGTGGCGCGTACCCACGCGGTGTAATTTTGAATAAGGCGCCATATTATCGATATCTTTTATTGTATTTATGACGAAATTGCACGAATAGATAAAGTGTATGAAACTGCACATAGCTAGGTATTAAAACACTCTACATAGTCATCAAATAATGTCCAAAGTCCAAACATCGTCTCGCATAGGATCGCAGCATTATGCTGAGCGATGGCCATTTTGCGTGGATGTGACGTATATTGTCCCCCAAATTGTTATTTTCATGTTTTGTTCTTTCCTCGCGTAATGTTTACCGCAAATAAACGTATTTTCTTAATTTTTATTCTTCTTTCTAAAGCTAGATACTTTGTAACTTGCAAGTGCAGTTTTTAATTCGACGGGGACATGAGACCGACACGTAATAACCGCCAGCCGTCTGATTATGTTTTAATCTCGATAACTTTAAATTCGACATTTTCGTAAAAATTACATTAAATTATTCCCGAGCACTCACAATCTCGAACGTAATCATCCACCAATAAAATTGATGTTCGATATGATTTTCTGAGAAACTGTTTATAATATGTGCGATGTAGGAAGATACTTTGTATAGTGCCTATAATATGTAATAAGTACTGAGCGGTAATTCGCTCCAGTACTTTAGTACTTTCAAAAATCGAAGATCATTGCTTCATTTCTGGGTACTTATGAAGCAATAAAGCATTAAAATATCGAAGTATTTTAAGTACATGCTAATGTGCGCAAATTATCGATCAAACGACATGGCCGCTCAATATAAATTGGTGTGTAGCTTATTTGCATTGACGATACAAATAAAATATATAATCTATTAATAATATTCATGAGCTCATGTGCGTCAATCTGTTTATCTTTTTATACCATAGTTTATTGTAATGGAAACGTGTAATATCATTTAATGGAGAATAATAAATAACCAGCACCTATTTTGAATAAATAAAAGCTTCTGAATTATTGTTTAATTTATATATCTTACACTATGTCCGGAGCATTCAAGGGGTCGTTCGTTATTTACGATGAAATATACTTATTTATTGTAGCCATTACAATTGCATCTGCATTTTTATTGTTTCATTGTTGAGGCGAATAAAGCACGATGCCTTCTTTATCTGTCGAAGGTTTTATTTCTTTTAGTTCCTGCGTAATTACTCTACCTTAGGTGTACTACAGACTGGCTTACCTACATTACCAAATCGAAAACAAAATGCAAAAGGATTCACTTATTTTACTTACGGAAACGTGAATTCGGCCCACGTTTGGTAGCACAAAGTACCCACGCCTTGATGCCTAATTAATACAATTATGTGAACATAAAGCACATCAATAAATAACAAAAGCAGTGCAACGTGTGGAGCTGACAGTAACAGCGCTCAACAAGTGGAAAGGGCAGACGAGGCTCCTCGGCCGCCCCGCGCGAGCGCACAACTCCAAAAACGTAATTTATAACTACATTTAACCGAAGAGCCTGCCAGACGACTTCGTCCAATATTAATATCGGCGTCAGCATCATTAAGGCATTCCTTTTATTGCGACTTTAAATAAGTCCGTTCGCCGATCGCCTTTATTAAAAGAGGCTACCTTTCTCCAAGGTTTTGCAACGTCGCCCTTCTTTTGAGGCAGTTTTTTTAAACGGTAATGCAGCGCACCAATTTACTGGCCACTGAAGTAACAAAAGAAATTCTTATCAATTTTTGTGGTAATTTTTACACGCTTTTTGTGTTTAATAATCACTTAATCTGCGGTGGTATTTTTGGTTATTTATTGGATGGTTTGTTGGATATCTTGGAGGTAGGAATCGGTAGCGCATCGACAAACATCGCTGATATTCGCTGCAGCGGTAATGAGACAAAATTAAAGTTGAATGTATAATATAGGGGAAATTGCCCGCAGCTACAAGTATTTTGAGGTTTATCTTTACATTAATATTTTAAGAGCGTGCATTCTGAAAGTGGGCAACGTCGCAAATATATGTCAAATATCTCGCTGTTTTGATTAATTTAACCATATTACTGTATGGAAATAAGAAATGTGGCTAACTAGCTAACTAGAATATTGATTATGAAGTGCAATAATTAATATCGTTACACCGAATATTTAGTTTTATATGTAAAAAAAGTATTTGAATACTTTCCAAATGCATTTTTACACCTAAAACGGGTACAACATCAAATTCAATGTTATAATTTCAATTCATTATTAATATTCTAGTTCACTAGTTAGCCACATTTCTTATTTTCATACAGTAGTATTGCCAAATTAATCAAAACATGTAAATTTTTGACAGCTATTTGCGACGTTGCCAACTTTTAGGATAAACACTCTTAACAGTAAATCTTGACAAAACGTGAATACTAAGTGCAGTGTTTCGGACTGGTGAAGTGAAGGTGCAAGCGAAGGTGTCGCCTACCGGTGTCCGGCCTCCGACACATGACTGTTTTTTTTTTTTCGTCGTGAACACGGCGCACCCCTATTAATCATTGAAACTACAAGTGTGAACATAATTTAAACTTAACTACACTATCGACTCCACCCATTTTTCATAGAGCTCATACGCCATGCCGCCATACATATTGCAACTTGACTCCAAGAGGGTCACCGGCATTACGTTTGCGCTAAAGTTAACCCTCGAGGAGTGTCAATGGCATTAGGTTTAAAATCTTGTTAAAATATACAACTGATTTTATATTTACAGTTTATAATGCCGTATTCGCTAAGAAAAAACTTCATTTAATATTAGACCTTCACGAGGGCCCCTGGCATCCTATATGTGACTTGAGTGAACCGTCCAGGAGGGCTCCCGGCACTGAACGGAGTTTTGATATTTCCTTTATACGATATTTATTTGCCAAATCTTTCAAAGAAAAGTAAGATAAAGTGCAGTTATCATTGTTTAGTAATGGTACTAAAATTCCTTCCCTGGTGATCTCCCAATGTATAAATAATTTAAAAATTAGCCCAGCACATTTTATCAAATTACAGGTCCCCACTCGCAGTCCGGTGACAAAAGCTTTCATCACAGAAACTTGACATAATGAACACAAAGCACGCTGTACTGATGCTAAAGATCCTTAATTACACAACTTTTTCAACCGCGAGATGATTTATTTAATTATAAATACATTTTTGATACAACCTGGAGGACGAGTATTACGTACCGGTAATTAACTTATGATATTTTTAATTGCTTATGAGTTCTTAATTAAGAAGCTCTTTTTTGTTTTTGTGTATTGATGAAAATTATATTTCCGGGTAGGAGGATAAGTAGCTGTTTCGAAATTCATACTTAAGTAATTCAGTGATAACCATATAACAGGTATTAATGTTAAAACTGCAATTTTTGGATATAAATCGGTAATTAAATAACTACCTAGTAGTTTAAAAATTCGTAGTTCTCAGATTACTTACTTCTACTTACTTTAGCATACAATTGCAAAAATATAACAATATTTGCTGCAAATTGATTTTGACACTTAGGCAGGCGCCCATAGCCCCACTGGGCATGTCCTTTGTAACCCCGAAGAAGTAACTATTTACTAAGTACCTATCTTAAGTTAAACGTCTTAGTACATAAATTGTGTTTCAAAAACGATTTTTTTACTAAGTTATTTTATTACTTAACATTTTATCGATGTCGAAAATCTGTCTGTACCTATAAGTTTTCATCACTTGATGTAGCTGAAGCCTTACAACCGTAAGGCGTGTACTACATGACCAAACTAGTTTGACAGCACATCGCCCTTGAAAACTTCAACTTAATAAAGTGACACCTTACGACATAACTTACACCCACAAATATCGTCTTATCGCATCTAAACATCACTTATTAATAATCATGTCAATGAATAAATTAATATCCACGGCGCTTCGTGGCCAAGCAGTATAGTGACTAAACTGACCGCGATCCGTTGCGTAAACGGACGAAATTTGATAAACTTTTAACGTCGATTATTCCGCTCTCGTCACGAAAACGAGACAAGTGCAGGCTGCAGCTGTAATAATTGCTTCGAAACCAAACTGGGGCTACGTTATATAAGCACAATAATTCTCTCTCGGTCGGAAACCGTCGCCCCGAAGGTCCGAAATATTGCCCTACTCCAATTTATCAGCCGTGCGAGCAAATTACCTCGGCTTTTATTCTCAGAGTTTCGTTATTTAACGTAAAAGTGAAAAAATCTGCTGCAGTTAATGTCAGTGGCGTGCGATAATTAATTGAGGCCCCCCAAGTAATAATTCGGACAAATAAAATGTGTTCGATGTGGACATTCCCACGCGGCGCGGGCGCAGGCGGTGAAGCGAGTGATGCGCGGCATGTGAAACTATGCTAAGTTCGGGTGGTATCGGCCAATTCTCGCCGTTACGCGCTGCTATTAACATGCCTCGAATCCTGGGAAAGATGTTAGTCCACCGATGTAATGGAGAATTCAAGTTTTTCCTTTTTAATTAAGCGTTAGTAAGAATTACAAGAATATTTCTCGCTTGGAACATTTGAAAGGTTTGCGAAAGATCATTAAGGTTAAGACAGCGAGTGGAAGTACTAATTTTGAGTGTAAATAAAAAAGTTGTTCCGTATTTCAATGTTTCTTCATGTTGGTGTCAGGACCCATGGGGCCGGCTGACTCACATAAATTATGAAAAGCTGACGTGCGCAGGGCTGTCACGTCATTATTGACAACTTGCTCTTTACATGATGCCAGCGCAGTCATTCAAACTCTCGTACATCTTGACAGGACACCATCTGAAGATACAACAGTTACTCTTAAAAATATATATAAAACTATTCTCAATCGATTTCCCAATTTCGAGTAGGAACGGTAAGTACCTGTCGCCTTTATTTGCCCTAACATTGTTGCTACTTTTCTTAGCACGGGTTATTTTTTTCCGCAGAGATTTTTTGTCGCGCACTGGATTTTCAACGCTCAGCACCAAGAGTTGAAAATCCAACAGTGTGTTTTTTCAACGAGCTGGGATGCACTTTGCTGGATTCTCAATGCTCAACTTAACACCGAAAGTTGAAAATCCAATGCGCGATAAAATCCCGCCGCGATATTTTTACGTCCTTGCGAACGTGGGCTTATTCCAGAAAACTCACGAGGGACCTACTCTTTTCAAATTCAGTGCGGGCAAGGCACGGTTCATTATAAGTATTCAAATAATTTTTAGCCATCAACCTATACACAAAACACACGTCTCGCGTGACAAGTAAAAACCCCAGTGAAATTCAACATTTACTCGTAAAAGCTGAGGTCAATGGATAGTCAGTTTATGTGAGTATTTTTACCTTCAAACGAACAGGTATCGAGTGCCAACATCCTTAATTAAGGTAGAACGTCGGCCCGTCAACTGGATTAAAAGATCGTATTTGATTTTGATTGATATTGCGGTGAAACTGCGGCCACTCGACCACTCTCCGATTTTCTCGCGCACTTAAGGGCTTGGACACATAGTTGATGGGAAGGTGGACTGTCGATCGTTGCAGGTGGCTTTAGAATTCATATAATGAATGGGCCGTAGCTGTGAATCAGTTTCGGTCAAGATAGGATGTATTTTTGTAACAGAAGATTGGGAAAAATACCTATCGCTTATTTGTTGATGTATTGCTAACATTGCAATAAGGTTTTCGTGTGTCTACAAATACTTTGTCCAAAAGCTAATTGTGTTACAAATCACGGTGGCGTGAAATGCATGAAACAACACAAGTGAATATTCATTTTACCAACTTCATGGTGTCCCATCTTCATATAATCTAGAATTTTAGAGCCATACGGAACCTTGGATATCCAAATCTACCTACACATGCAAGTAGAGCCTTAACATTTTTATAATAAGTAAGTCTGATAAAATGCAACCTGTGTGTGGCGTGGCCTTTAATCTCCACTCAGGAGTTGAAGCTATCTCAGTGACTGCGCCTGCACATATGGGACGGATGAAGGGATTAAACACGACATGACGACGACAACTGACCGTTTCCAAAATATGATTTGTTGTCGCGATAATCACGAGTTACTGTTAACGAGGTCAGCCTGGATGCGGGAATAATAAAGTCTGATGGAAATGCTTTAATTGACCGTCATTGGTGATCAAAACTGGAAAAAACCAGGAGACATCAGTGTGATATGTGTAGCGGTATTTGTTGAAACTTTCATACAAAATCGCACAAAACTCTTGAGACAATATGTAAAAAAAACCCTGTCCGACCCAAAAGGGGCACATAGATACTGCAATAACATTACCATAGAATAATAAAACATCTTATTATTATTGAAAATAAAAAAGTTATTGCTATTTATAATTCATATTTTTGTACCAAAATTACCACAAATCCAAAAACAAAATTGCAAATTTTCAACGAGGGGTCAGTTATGACTTGTGGACAGCCCCTAAACGACGGCCGCCTGCGCCACATGTACTAACACGGCAATAATCTCCATTGAAAAAAAATATGGCGTTTTTTTTTTCTTTTTTCTTAATTATTAACACATAGGACTCTCAGTACGATACCTAGCAACACCCTCACGGATCGGACACGGTCTTTTTTATATGTTATATACAGGGTGGCCCCACATCGACAACTGATAACATGGATTCTGAACCTGAGAAATCTGAATTCTGAAAAATCTGCTGTTCCATGTGCAATACATACGCGGTCAAAATGTATGGAACAGCAGATTTTTTTTTTTCACCCGGTATACCTATAGGTACCTATGTCATAAACAGTAAATTCTGGCCCAGGACTCTAGGAATACATAATATTCAATTGCGGTTTTTCTTTAAGTGATCTAGCCTCTGTTTGTTTCTGGTGTAAAAAGGGTTTATCTTTATGCATCTATAAATCATCTTAATAGCAAATACAAGTTCACAACCGAGTAGCATGTTGTTTGTACTTTAGCTCGAGTTGCTTTGATAGCAAAATATAAGAAGCAATCATATTCATTATACTGATTACTGCCCTGTATATCCTCACAAGCTTTACCTACCAGAACGTACTCTAGAAACATAAACACATAACTTCAGCCATGTTTTTCCTCTTGCAGATCTATCCTTACATATTATAAAACAAAATCCCCTGCCGCGTCTGTCTGTCTGTCTGTCTGCACGCGATAAACTCAAAAACTTCCGAACGGATTTTCAAACGGTTATCACCAATGGACGAAGTGATTCTTGAGGAAGGTTTTAGTGTACAATTCATAAAAAATTGTGTAAATTGGCTGAAGTATGACGATTATTGTTTAAGATGTCGGAAAAAATCATGCCGACTGCTTTACTGGCGTGGGCCGCGTAAACCATTACAGATACATAAAATGTTTGTTCTACAGGTTTGTGAATCTTAAAAATTTAAACAAATGTCCGCGATGGCATATATCTATCTTCTAAGGATGACCCACAATAACCATGATTATCTTTCAGAATTTGATAACAATTTCATTGTTATTTCCGAAGCTATTTTGATCGGTATCATATTAATCCTTATCCAATAAAATATGTTATTTAAATTGGGCATTTAATTTAGATTAAAATATGCCTTGACATCATATCATTTAATTGATATCACAGATTCAAAATTACGCGTAACTAAATAATTATGGTTGACGGCAACGTGGAGGCAGCGGTAGAAGTCAATGACGTTTTCCTCGGCTATTAGGTATGTAATCCCGGTAGTACGTTCCCGTGGGATATTTTCCGACATCCACGCGGATGAAGCCGCGGAAAAAATTAGTAATGCAATAATTCAATTCACCGCTGACGATGTTTATACGACAGCTCTAAGGACAGCTGGCCGGGAAATACTTTTTACATTATGATTACGAGCAAACCTCATGTGTGTAATAAAACATAGTCATTATAATATTCATAATGTGCCACAGTAAGGCACCTTGAAAATAACGCGTTATGCCAATAAAATATAAATATTCTGGTACTGTTAGTAGATTATGTAAGTACGCCCAGGTACACACGGGCGATTTTTTCCCGCGGCGATTTTTTTTCGTGCACTGGATTTTCAACGCTCTTCTTAGCGCCGAGAGTTAAAAATCCCACCGTGTTTTTTTTCAACGCGCTGGGACGAGAGTACGTCCCAGCGCGTTGAATTCTCAACGTTCGGCTCAACACCAAGATTTGACCGAGAGAATCAAGTGCGCGATAAAATCCCGCCGCGATATTTTTACGTCCGTGCGGACATATGGTCAGTGTAATAAATGAGAGCTGTATGAATAATTACTGGGTGGGTAAGTAACATAACATCACGCCTGCAATCGGCGAAGGGTTAAGCAGAGGTGTACCTAAAGTAGCCCCACATTTCGCCAGTTATGTTTAAGTCCCATGTAATAAGATGCAGGTTTATAGCCATCAACCGGGCGTAAATCCAAACTCCGGGCTGCTACTGAGAAATTCCTGATGGAAAAACCCAATGACACTTTGCCCGACCTGCCCATCAAACCCAGCACCTCAAAACCAACGAGGCAGTCACTCAGATACCTAATAGTAGTTGTAAATACGAGAATGCTAATACTGATATTGGCCGAATTATCGACATCGCCAGTCGGAACTAATATCGACTATAACGAAAAATAGAATAGTCAGTTAAAGTCAAAAGTTAGTATTTTTATGTTGGCTATAAAATCAACAAAATACTTAGGTAAATAAAAAATACCTGGTTTCGTAGGCAATTTTCTAAAATATTTGGTAACACTGATAAATCGAATTTCTAAGACTAATGAGCGGAACGAATTCAGTCTTGTTTATTTTTTATGCCTAATTCATAATTAGATTTAGAATCAACTATCGCGACGAAATATTGATTTACGATTTGAAACGTTGCTTTTTGAATTAATTTAAACCCTTATAGACGGGTTATTTATTTTATTTATTGATTAGACACATCAACGACTTACTAACTAATGCATACACAAAAAAAAATTGTAGGTATTGTGAATTCGTCACTTACAGAAGTGCACAGCACTAACAGAGAAATTAATGATTTAAGGACGAGAAAGAGAGCTATGTTCACAAATACCATGGGAAGTTATGGGCTGTAAGTGTTCATAGTGGCCGTTAATACATTGTTAAAAAATCCAGGTAATAAACAGACCCTTTTTACCTGTAAAACGTATTATCTTAATACTAGTACCCATTCCTTAAACAATTGCTTCCACCAAAACTAGATTAATTTATCAACCATATAGTTCACCCAAGCCATAGAGGATTTCTTAACTTTTTGAAAGCGTACTTAGGACATTAACAAGTTTGCCAGCCAAGAGGCAGAATAAGTAGCATACGTGGAATAGTCTGGCAATTCATCTCGATTTGTCTGCCGGGTCACGGAGGAGCGAGCGTCGTGACTCCACGACACATATGCGCCCGCGCAGATTTGTACAGACAACCAACAATTGCAGATTTAGAAGCCATTTTTGATACCTATTTTGCACTGAAGTTTGGAGATTAAAATGATAGAAAAGTTTTAGAGGACCAATTCCAGCTATAAAATATGACATGTATAAAACATGCAAAATAACTAAGTACGAGAGTTATACGAGAAAAATATCAGAGAAAATTATGAAAATTCTTTATGTAGGTACTTAAATAACTAGAAGATAGAGACACGTCATTAACCTAGGAATTTCCCACAACTAAGTTGGTGTCGACGTCCAGTCTAACCAGATGAAATCCGTATTTTACACGAAGCAACTACCATTTGACCTCCGCCACCCTGGGCCCTGGCCTATACAGATATTCTCAAGTTAGAATTAATTACTATAAGATTTAATAGGAAGTTAAATAACTTCTGCAAATAAACAACATCGATCCAAAGACCTGTCTTTACACCCATGTTATTTATACTTCGTCTTATTTTTATGTTCCATTTCAATTTACAGTTTCGATCGGGGCTTTAATATCCTATACAACAGACTTAATGGTAACACTACAAGGATCATTTTACAAGGCTCATAATTTACGTATTCTATAACAAACATCTAAAATTTTATATGTAGCTACGTTATTTACAATCTATTCACTAGCCTGATCGAACCTCTCGTAAAATTGCTGCTATGACCAAATAACCGCCCAAGGGACACACATTTATCTTACAAATAAGCGAGTTTGAACTTTTTGCCAATCAATTAAGGTTCGTAATCCAGCGCAGGAAAACTACAAAGAAAATAATCTTATGATTTAGGGCTCCATATCTGTCAACTGGCGACCGATTATGTGAATCTGTTTGCGAACAAATAGGTTTATTGGCTACTGTCGTAATAAAACTGCATGATTTATCAATGGCGATACCGGGACATAACATTATTTTGACGTCAAATGATGTCATGGATCCCTACCGATACCATATTGCGTTTCAGCCGCATTGTGCACATTGACACGACCTTTGTTAAAAAATTGCAAAAACAAAACAAGACTTCATTTGTTTTGTGGTTAAAAATTGTTTTACCTTAAAAAAGAATCGGATCATATTAACAAAACCGAAGAAGATTGCATTTCTGTAATATTGAAAACTGATTGAATAAATAATTAAACGCCACAATTTGCCTCGATCGACAAAGAGGCTCTGTTGAAGGTTTTAATTATGACATTCATAAATATAATATAAAAAGCTGTAAAGTCATCATAAAGACAAGTAACCGGTATCAAAAATAGCGGAGTAGAGTTTTGCAAGTCACATCATGTGCCACAGGACCAATCGTCAAGGTCCTGCGCAGTCGTGCATGACAGTACGTGCTCACTGAACTAAAATTAAAATTAAATCAAGCCTTTGATCGCAACTTAGTTGGAGTATCGACAAAGCGGTCTTCAATACCGTAAATGAAATGGTTTTGTAAGGCCAATAAAATGACACTGCATATCTGCTTGACGTAATATTAGTATCACCTGTCAGGTCGTCTAAATGCCGGTTAAAGCTAAGGCAACCTGAAAAGTTTGGTGGTTCTGTAATTTTATCACATAAATGCGGGAAATTTCGATTTCGCTAGTTTTGGAGAAGCAACACAATTTTTTCAACCAGTCTTTCTACCTCACTGCTTGTATATAGCAACCAAATTTTGTTGTCAAACGTCACATTTTTTTTGTATCGCTTGTCCACTCTTAATTAAGTCTCTTGTCTTTTTTATTTTTATTTATTTTTTTACTCAAAACGGGACATCGGTTTATTAATCTAAATTATTTATTACATATTTGAAAAACTAAACAAGAAAAATTGCCAGTCATTTTATATTTGTCAGTAGAACAAATTTGTTTTAATACAGCAGGTGATGATTTGTAAGAATAAACATCTTAGTTATCAACATCGCCATAAGGACCGGAACCTGTATCTGGGTTCTTTCAGTAGCCCATAATTTATTCATTAAAGACTCTTTCTATTGGTGCATTTATCGGACAGATATAAAATATATTCAATTAAAATACAAAAGTTTTAAGGTTGTTGGCGACCGATGATGAAAACGGGACAATTTTGCGTCCCCAGGTTTTTTTCGGGGACACTGGGACGAAGGACCAAAAAAAGGACGGTCCCGTTCAAAACGGTATGGTCGCTTTACGCATTACCCATAGAAATTCGCATTACCGTGTTCGTAAATGCGGCAGTGGTGCAAGAGTGGACAAGCTTTATCAGGGTAACAAAAATGGTTCACAAAAAAGAATTGCATCCATGGGTGTCGTAAAAGGCGACTAAGGGACTTACTAGAGAATGGGCAGCAGCATTTCTCTATGCATTTTTAACATCATACTGGGATCGCCAACCCGCCTGCAAAGCGTCGCGATTATGGAAACCCCCCCCTTTTGGGGGAGCCCTATGTTCAGCAGTGGACGTCTGTAGGATAAATTGATGATGATGATGACGAGGCTTAAATGATTTCTTGTCAATTTAAGCTCTTTTCACAAGAAGGATATAGGTACTTACACATGAATTCGGGAAACTGGAAAACTAAAATCAATAAATACAAAGTAACTGCAAATAAATGCGCCAAATAAATATTTAGTACACTCTTAACCTACATAGTTGTTTAATAAAGCAATTAAGTATTTAATCGCAAATTAAGTAAGGAAGATAAATGTAAGGTCTCAATATATATCGCTTCGGTAAATCTGTGCGCACGCGCCGATGGTACCAAACTACCTTACTTTAAACGCACGATAAAATCTAAGACATATTAATCTAATAATAAATAACGTTAATATGCATGTAGAAGTTTAGGATTCCTATCGATACACTCACCCATTATAATTAGTGAGCAATTTGCTGGGCAACAAAATATAAAGGTTGTTAGAATTTATTGGCGCAGATGTTAATGTCTGTCTGTATGTAATTAGTTGATGCTTGGGAATGTAATTGCGATGTTGAGCAAATAGTGTGGGGTAATAGAAACTTAAGTCGGTCTTAGATAGGAATCGAAGAGTAATGTTGTTTATGATAATGTTGTCTGAATATTTACAAACTTTTTCAGTCAAAGTCAAAGTCAAATCATTTATTTCAAATACCATACCTTTTCGAAGGGGCGACTAGTTTTTTTTTTTTTTTTTTAATATTTATTTACTTTTGAACGTCAAAATTTACAAAAAAAAAAAAACTAGTCGCCCCTTCGAAAAGGTAGTTTTCGTATGGAGAAGAATGGGCAAGAATGTAGAAGTAAGCATTGTAAGTAGGCTTTAAACGACTTCTTGTAAGTTCACACATTTTAACATAATATATTTACTGTAATAGATACCTACATACGTTTTAGTATCGACATAATTTACTATCCTATTCCTGCTTCTTCACTATCAAGATAGTTAACTTCAGTATCGTCTTTCAAAATATCAAGTTCTCTTTTCCAAGTATCTGCCATAGATTATGTTCCTATAATGAATGTCTCAAGATTGTTACTGTATTTTGATATTATAAGGTGATATCTATACCTATTCCGGCGCATCTTTATAGTAACATTTCTTTATGAAATTAAATTTATAAAGAACACACTTCACATTAAAAAACAAATCATTATCAAACAAAATAAAAATAGGCAGTCATAGGGACTGCCGACAGAAGCGAAAACTTAAAACTTTAGAATAACTGTTTATTTTCAAATTTAAATTTTTATTATAGTATGATAATTTAAAAAATATATATTTTGTAAATTGAAATTATTAGCATTAGTCTGGTTTTCACATCTATTGGCAATCCGAGCAATAATAATAAACATTTTCGTACACTTTATTTGTTAATCAAAACATGATGGGCTGTGTACCTCCTTATAAATTAATATTTATCCACTTACTGTCGGCTACACACAAAAACTGTTGCTTTCCAATAAAATTCTCAGGAGCACGCACTCGTGACCTCAAACTTACTGCTATAGTTTGACCGAGACCGCTGTACTGCCTTAGGTATGTGCGTGGCGAGACGGGGCAGTGCAGTCCGCTGATTCGTCAACGCTCACTGCGTAACGCCGCTCATTCGCCATTGCTGCCTCGATGCGCTTCTATAGGCAGCACGACGGCGACGGCGCGAGCATGTCAGTGACGGGAATAAATAAGTTTATCGCTTACCAAAAATCGCTCAACGCTCCTAAAGAAGTTTTCACTTCAAAAATATTTAGATAGCATACAATTTTTTAAACAAAGTTCTTTAACGTGGATTGCGGTATATTCACGTAACGAAAAAGCGTTACGCCCCTCAAGTTTCAAGTGTCAAAAGTTTTTAGTTTTGGAACGATTTTTTTTTGTTTTAAATCATACGTGAGAAGGAACTGCTCTCCTGACGGGACCGACCGACCGCACACGACCCTGTGCTTCTTAGCAACGAAACGATAAATATATATATTAGATATTAAAAATATTATTTTAGCTTTTACCAAGGTGATGTCTAAGTATAGATAATCTGACAGAGCACAACTGACAGATGTCCTAAAATGGAAAATCTGCCCAATGAATATGCAAATAAATAATCCTAACTACTTCACACATAATACTAGTTATTAGATAGATATAATTCAACATGCTGTATGAGATTCATACTTTTTTTCTTAAAAATAATATGCTAAAATCATACATTGTTTACAAGGTCGTCTTGTGGGCGTTGTCGAGTTTTTTATCGAATTACAGTATGATATAATGTTATAAAGCAATCGAGTGCAAGCTTGTATGGTATCGAGAATAGCCCTTTCATTTTCGATATGTAACGTCACAACTTTCAATGTTTAAGAACAATAAAAATGACAACAAATCGAAGATTTTATTCCGCATCTTACAAATAAGTGTGAAAAGGTGTATTTAGGACTTTTGACTTCGAAGTAACTCAATTTTCCCGGAAAATGCCACATAGTAAAACAACCTTGTGAATCGTATTTAGAAGAATTCCTTTGAACATCTAAAGCGATTGACGTAAGAGGCAGACCACTCCCTAGCCTCGTCCATGTCTAGCCTAGACTGTGACCAATAACTACGACTTTCAGGATCCACAAAAAACGTACATCGAGCACTTTTTGCTTGTTTTGCAAACATTGTGACCAATTGATTAAAAAAAGTGTCATTACTGAATATTTTTGGACAACGTTTGACCTTGTCGCGTCTTTGCGCCACCCGTCACTCTTAAGCTTTGTAATTTACTGCGAATTCTTCAATGCTGTACCTAATAAGGCCTTTTGTTGACCCTCCAAGGAAGTTTAACTGCACTATAGATACGATAATTGCATGCCAAACAGACGGCTTTGTCGTTCAACTAAAATTAAATTGTAGGAAATAGATGCAGGTCATTATGTGTTTTACGTTGACTTTAAATGTTTGAGACACATGTCCTTGTTTGTAACTGTGGCACTTAATTACATGCAATTAATGAAATATAAAGGAAATTGTTTCCTTTACCATTTCAAACGACGCTAAAAACTAACTTTCAATGCTATTATTCTGTTAAATAAAATAGCAATAGCTAATGTGATACAGGAAGGGCAAAAGGGGAAGGGGGGATGAGGAATACGGTGTAAAATTCACTCATCCTCCATAGAAAAGGAAAGATACTCCTACCCGACGGGTGTGGTGTCTGGCGGGCAACTGCCTGGCGATTGATGATTGATGACGTCAGTGTGATGCGTAGTTCGCATATGGCGATGTAGATACAGGATCAATAACATCTTTTCCTGTGGTACCTAATCTGAATGGGGTCCATAGTTTTTATCTAAATGATGAACGCGAACAATAGGCAGACTAAGGGCCAATTTCACCAATTAAACTAACCGTGATCATCACATCTAAACTGCGTTCAATAGTTGTCAGTGCCATTATTGTTACGGAATACTGGCTGGCACTAGAGATGGGTAGTGGGTTAAAACCCATTCTTCCCATTTGGGTTAAAACTGGGTGATTTGGGTTTTAACCCGGTTTTAACCCATTTTCACCCGTTTTACTGGGTGAAAATGGGTATTGTTAATTATATAATAGTGGGAAGGAGAGTTCACTACTAGCTCGTCAAAAATAAAAGCCTGAATATAAAATCAGATACATTTATTATTTATTTGAATAATTACAACAGATCAGTAGGTCGTCAATCAATCATCATCATCACTTGAATCGGAAATACGGTTACAGTCAAAAAATTGAAAATTGTTGATGCCGGACGTAGATGGTTCAGGGCTATTTGTACGTGGTGGCGTGGTTTGCATATTATATCTCTGGGATTCCAGATGTGTTGATGGTGAATCAGGCACGCAGTCTTCAGTGTCATCACTTAAATCATCCACGTGCTTGTGCAACAAATTCCAATTGTATGTTACATATGTTAGTTTTGCTGCCCTTTCCGTAGTGAGTCTATTTCTTTTTTTACTGTGTATGTTACTATGAGCACTAAAAGACCGCTCTACAGCAGCAGAAGTGCATGGTGCTGTAAGAATACGGACAGCGACTTTGCTCAATGCAGTAGATCCACATATTCCTTTCCACCAGATTGATGCGCTTACATCGTTGATGTTAGCCCACAGAAATCTTCGACTCCAAAAACCATCTCTTGCTCTATAAGATGCCAAGTTTGTCATGACATTTAATCCGATACTTTGTCCTACTTCGCATATGTACTCCATAGCGTCGACTTCTTGACTTTCGTCAAGTTCAGATCCTTGGTCTGTGGGGTCTAATAAGTACGCTGCAAAGTGAATCGGTTTCAAACACATTTTGATTCTTTGGTCGTCATTCATTAATATTTCATCTTTTTTGTCGTTTTCTATTATTGTGACATCCGGTAAACTAAAAAGTAACTTCGATTTCATATTTTTTAATGTCAAAAATACCTTATGAATATTTTTTTCATTTCCTTCTAATTGAAATATTGCATCAGAAATAGGTTCCATAATAAGTTTGCATTGCCGCATAATTTTCCAAATATTGTCGTCCAACAGCGCTGATTTTTCTTCCGCAGGTAAAAGTGTTGCTTTTTCATGAACAGCTAAGGTCTGCAAGGCTACCTTAGTGTTTTCGATACTTTTAAAGCTGGTGTAATAACTGCCCCATCGGGTATCGCATGGCAACTTTAAAGTTTCACCAGCATTTTTTTCCTTTACAATTTTTGCTACCATGTTAATTGCCATATTCTTACAAGCATTTATAACATCAATTCTGATAATATTTTTGCAAAGCAAATTTAAAGTGTGAGCAGCACAGTTTATATATGTTATGCTTGGATGAACGTCTTTTACGAGACGAAAAGCTTTCTGCATATTACTTGCATTATCTCCTATCATCGTAGCAAACTTATTTGTTCCATACTCAGATAATACATTTAAAATTTGTTCACATATGTAATCACTAGTATGACGATTTTCTGCCGTCGCAATACTTTTAATAAATACAGGTTCTGGTTTTGATATTATTATATTAATTATTCCTTCATTCCTACAATTTGACCAACCATCTAGCATTAAGTGCAAACATGTTTGCGATTTCATGTTTTCTTTTAATTCGTGATGCATTTCTCTATATGTTTTGTCCAAAATGGTTGTAGAAATAGTTTTTCTGGTAGGCAATTTGTACAATGGCTGGAGTTCATTGAAAAAATTTATCCAGAGGGGGTGTTCTACTATTGAAAGGGGTGTTCCCGATACATAAACAGCCTTAGCTAATAATGAATGTAAATGTTCTTTATTTACATTCGTTGTCAGACTCACTGAAGATGCACTGCCCTCAATCGACAAACTTAATTCAGACTCAGGTCTCTCATTTTCTTTATCCCTAGGTTGCAATATCGTGTTTCGGACCGCAGATACTGACGAACTATGCGATATATTGGTCCTCAACTGCTGTTTGCAGTTTTCAGGGCAATGAGGACATTTTTGTAAATGTCTAGCCATTTTTTGCAGATTGGCTACTTTGTATTTTGTTTCACAATACTTGCATGTAGCCGATTTGTTCTCACTTTCTCGAAAATGTTTCCATATCTGTTGGTTTTTTGGTCTCACCATGTTGCCCTAAAATAAGGAAGTTTAATAAGTTATTTATGTAAGGGTTTGGTAGACGGACATTACATATGGGTACATTACGTAAGTAAAGTCCATTTCATTTCAATTGTATTTTGTGTGATACGGATTTTTTTTGTCTACTAACTAAATTTAGTTTCTCATGCAACTGACAGGCAATGTAGGTACTAAAAGCACTTATTAACTCTTTTTAACTCTATTTCTCGTTATACTATAACATAAATTACGTAACGTTGGACTATCAATATCATAGCGCTAACAAAATGATTGAATAGTACATGTGTCTTTAATTTTAAATCAAGTGGACACTTACAAGTACTCTACTTTAAGCTTTTTAAATCTAAATGATGCCAAATTAGTAAATAGATACCGTGCGAAGCCGGAGCGGCAAGTAGCAAATAATACATTAAAACTAAAATATTACATCGTTACTACTTACTACCACTTGAAGTACAAGAATAAAACAAATTACTGTAATATAGAATACATTCTTTTAGAATAAATTAAGGTTAGTAAACAATAATATTTCTTTTACTTACCGTAGATTCTTTTCTCGTGTTGATAAATCCAGTGCTTAAGCAAATCGTAGTCAATGTGTTCAAGCCAAGGTCATTCAGGTAAAAGCAGGATCAGATCTCAATATAACAGTTCGGGGTCGTAGGTACTTAAGTAAAAACACAAAATTCACTCAAAACGCGCGCACTCTAACCAGCGAGGTAAACTCGAGTGAGGGTTTGAGCGGGGAAAAGGGCGCGGGAGCTACCAGCGCGCGGTCCCTTCCCCCTCCCTCTCAGTCCTGCCGCCCCGCGCATCTACCGTGGCGTGCTACATGTTTAAATATATATTTTTTTAATATTTTGTTTTCACCCGGCCAAAACACCCAGTGGGTGGAATAAAACTGGTGATAACTGGGTTTTAACCCACTAGTAGGTTTTAACCCGGGTGGTTACCCATCTCTAGCTGGCACTGACAGCTCTTGAACGCGTTGTGTCGTACTGTTATCGCGTTTCTTGTTATAGTGTAATCTTATTTTAGAAATGCTGATCGTGTTCAGTTTCATTGGTGAAATCAGCCCTTAAATGTAGCATGAATTTGAAAATTTGCATTCATTCATTTCAATTTTACGAATGTATTTGGTTATATGACTTTACAAGTTATTGCGTTTGCGTAAAGATCATTTTCACCTAAAGTCGTAATAAAGATTGGTAATTTTGAAGGCGCACGCAGTTCGGATGGTGATCGGTTTTACGAATTTTGCCGATACTACATTTAAGTTGTGTCGTACTCGTATACTTTAAGCGATTAGGAAGTAGTGGGGCGCGTCTTAGTGGATGGCACTACCTATACTACTCCACCCATATAATAGGAATGATAACTAAAATATCTTTTTTAGACCGTCATGGAGATTATTAAAAAATATTGGACACGTATTTTTTCTTTTTTTACGTAATCTAAAGATTACGGCGATGCATTGAGTTAAAATGCGCCATGACGTCACGAGTATATAGATTTTATACTTACTTGTGACGTAGCGACCCCCACAACTTAAAATGCGTGTTTAAGTAGTAATTTTTTATTAATATGATAAAGCAAAAAATACGTGTCTAATATTTTTTTATTATCTGACTGACAGAAAAACTTTTTTTTTTTAACCCAGCCATCATTCCTATTAGACAACTGTCGGTCTCGTAAATAAATACTTTTCTTCAGATCAAAATCCCCGTGAAAGTGATGCCCCTTACATTATCTCTGCCATCGTCTCATTATAATTTAGTGCCCCTAGCTAATAGCCACACCTATATAATTAAGAGGCGATATTTTTTGTCCATCCGTCCACCTCCTGAGGCCTTGAAAACGCGGAAGACTAGACTTAACACTAAACAACATTTAGCTACTGGGCATTAATCGTGGTTAGTGTTTTAAATGCAGATTATAATATGTTTAAAAGGTATCCCAGAATTTTATAATGTGTGCTTAACAATTTATTAACTGTGTTTGGAATGTGTGTTTCACGTTGATCTGAGTGACTGAATGCGCTTTTTAGGGTTCCGTAGTCAACAACCCTTATAGTTTCGCCATGTCTGTCTGTCTGTCCGCGGAATAGCTTAGAGATTTTTGGTACTAATAAGCTGTAATTTAGCATGGGTATACATTTTAATCACGCCGAAAAAGTGGTAACCTAAGTTTTTTTTAGGGTAGGTACCTGCACTATACATTTTATGATTCAGGGATCCGTTTGCGAAATATTAAGCTTTAAAGTGCTATTTTTTTTTAGTCATTCAACAATTTCTTGTAAATGATATATATACTAATGTGAAAAACATCACGGCAATAGTATCTATAACGAAGTTAAAAGGAAAATTATCACAACTAAGTAAGCTTTACAAGTTAACGAGTAATAATCGACCGACTTACATTTGCAGTTGGATTGTATGGCAAAACATGTTTTTCTTTGGACAAATTCATCCCAACTAAGGAACCCTTCATTGTGCGTGGTCTGACACGCACTTGGTCGGTTTTTTTTTATTTAAGTCAACCCGTTATTGAAGTTGATTTGTAGTGTGTTTTCAAACTGAAAAGCTGAAAACTGAATATATAGAAAGGTACCGGAAACTGTGAAAACGCAATGAAAAACCGACGTAAAAGTAACCGTTTGGGTACTATGATGTCACAGACAGATACACAAGTAGAGCGTCAAACAGACAAAGGCTTAAACCTTATACCGCTCTTTTTACGTGTAAATCAGAAAAAAATCCTTTGTGACCAAATTGTTCCAGATACGACTACAATAGTATAGACAATGTGACAAAAACTAAATCACAATCGGATGGATACAGGATGTATCAAAAACTGGGACAGATTGGCAAACATTCAAACAAGAGCATTAACACAATACATTCGATCGGCGCCGGCGCGTAGTGCCTCCGTACCAGGGTACCAGGCGACATTCACGACCACTGTGCACTCGCATCATGAAAAAAGAGCGTACCCAATTTCACGCAACATAAACTCCGTGAACAGTTTTTGCCATCTTATGATGACAAACGGCTATTTCCTAGTTGGGCTAATTGTCCAGGCTCATTGTGGCCGGTTACTCATCGACGTTTTTGTCGACCGTCGGCCCTCACCTTGCACTTTCGATTTTGCTCGGGTTACGCATCGATGTGATTGAAGCCCGCGGCTGTCTTTGTGTGTTACCAACAATCTGAAGCATTCCGGTTTTGGTTCCACGAAACGGCTTTGATACCTCTTATTGGATTACAAAAACTTGATGTCCTTTCTGTTTCCCCAATTTCGTGTAAAATTTATTCGTTTATGCTCCAAGTGAGGTGCATATGTAACAAAGCTCGATTTGGACTCGAAAACCTTACTCGGTAAAAGAAATGTAACTAGCGAAGCTCGCGGTTTCGTTCGCCACTTATCTTACTTTCAACAGTTCGAGCAATAAAATAAGCGAACAATTCAAGTTATATTTTGTATTAAATATTATTTAGTTTAGCAAACGTCGTTGTAAGTTATCGAAACAATACTAAAACGTAACCCTAACTTAAACCAGGGGCCACAAATTATGCGCACGCTAACAGACAAACATTCCGGCTTGCAACATTAACATTAGTTATCGTGGAGACAACTCGTTGAGTAACGCAAGGCCATCGAAAGTAATTAAGTATATAGCGGTGACGCGGACCACCTTGTAGCCAATTTTAGGGCTTCCTCGTCAAGGACGATGGCTCCCTTGACAACCACACAACCAGGCAAAAAACAGCGGGTTCACAAAAAAAAAACGTGTTTAAAATTCGCAGCTTTTTTAACAAAACCGCACCCGTTGCTTGGCTGGTCAGTTGGTCTCAGGTTTTTTAGCACAAGAAAACGAACAGAAATTTCATTTTCTTATACCTACAGTAATAGACTGGCAAAACGACTGACGTCAAAGGCCCTGCACCACTGCATAGGGCCCTTCATGGTGGGGCCATGCTATCGACAAAATTTTCTAAAGACAATTTTTTTTCCTGAATTCTTCCCGATTCTCACAAGTACTAAATGCTGGTAAAAATAGCTATGGCGGTTCGTCCACTTAAGTCTCACACATTTAAGCCATTGTTTGCAACTCAAGCTTGATTCCTGCAATAGGTAAATAAAATAAAGTGTATCAATCAACAATCAAACGTTATTACCCAGGCCAGAGCACCTGTACACTGAATTGAAAACAATTAAACCATGTACAGTGTTGTATAACAGATGCCTATGACGTATCAGAAATAGAAAGTGGAGATAAGAGCCACTTTTAATAGGTTTCAGTCTCGTTTATAACATGCAAATACTGTTACATCAATCGGTATCAGGCTATCAGCTGCCATTCAATTATCTAACGAACAACCTGCCTTGTAATTGACAATGTGTTTTTATTATTATTTTCTATTGCAGTCTGATTTGTGAGAGGAAATACGTTTATTGGATCATCGCATACCAATCAGCGAAAGTCATTAAAGTTCAGACGGTTTTTATAGTGACTATGGGCAAGATTCACAGACCGTACTTTGCATTTACTTTGATAAGTTAGGATCTCCTGTGAATGTGAACTTTATTTATATAATGTTAATGTTAATATTCGTTTGAACTGCTGCATTCAATACATTTTTGAAAAGTACAGAATTAATCTTCATAAAATTATCTATGTTCCGTGTGGTGCCGCACGGTTCCATTTAGTGCCGGACGTAAAGAATAGTACTATCCCATTTCTTCTCGTGAGTGTCGTAAAAGGCGACTAAGGGACTTACTAGAGAATGAGCAGCAGCCTTCTCTAAGCATTTCAACACAATACTGCGATCGCCCACCCGCCTGCCAAGCGTGGCGATTATGGCAAACCCCCCCATTTGGGGGAGGCCTATGTCCAGCAGTGGACGTCTTTCGGCTGAAATGATGAATGATGATGATAAAATTATCTATACAATGGTATAATAATTAAGTATGTTCTGTGTACTAGCAGGAGTGTAACAATAAAAACAGTTGCAGAAGGAGGCAAAACAAATTTTTCGATCGCAAAGCACTCTCTAATGCTTCACATTATGACTTATGAGTCGTGGAATAGCCTTTTTTCCACAACCTTACAAAACGTGAATATGAAAGTAAACTAATAAGTAAATATAAAGTAACTTATTAAACTTAAATATATTAATTACTAGCTGCACCCCGCGGTTTCACCCGCATTATACTCGATCCCGTGGGAGTATCAGGATAAAAGTATCCTATGTCCTAACCCAGGTTATAGTCTACCCTTGTGCCAAATTTCATCCAAATCCGTTCAGCCGTTTTAACGTGAAAGCGTAACAAACAAACAAAGTCACTTTCGCATTTATTATATTAGTTAGGATAGGTATATAGTTAGGATTTGTCACCGAAGATTTTCTTGCACTACCGCACAGGCCTCCCCTAGAACTTGCCACACTGGGTAGTGTAGCAAGGTTATGGGTCTTCCTCCTCCAAATATTTTACCAGCTATTTTCAGCACCAGGTGTATTTTTAAATTTAACTCAAAGTGGTTCTTGGTCTGGTAGAGCTTCCAGCTCATCCTGGAATGATGCATACTCTTCATTCGATTACCAGTAGGTACCTAAGAAGGTCTGCCACAGACTTCAAATACTTAGGTACTATCAACGGCATACGGAAGCATTCAAACTAAGTACTACGATTTAAAATAAAATATAATATAATTCTATCTATACAAAATGATTGATTACAATTCAGTTGACATATTGTAAATTAAATTGTTATTAATCAATTAAATGAAATCAGATGTACAAGTCAATTTGTAACAACTTATAGGTAGCGGAACAACGGCTTACAAAAAGTTAATTACAATTAAAAATAGATCTATAACACTGGCTTATTGAAGTCGAAGTGTTGAGGAATGTCATTGAATAGTAAATATTTCAACATTGAGATTAAACTTTGTGTGAATTATGGTAAAAAAGTTTAATTTATACCAAGATCGAATTAAAATAACAAAGGGGTAAAAATATGTAAAAATATAATATCCAAATAATATCAAAAGGGTAAAAATATGTAATTGCAAATATGCTGTTTTTTTTTTTTTTATATCGTTAAGAGTGTTAATACAGAAAGTGGGCAACGGCGTGAATAGCTGTCAAATATTTCGTAGTTTTGATTAATTTGGCAATTTTACTGTATGGAAATAAGAAATATGTAATAAGAAATATAAACATGAATTGCAATTATAACAGTGAATTTGATGTTGTAACCGTTTTAGGTGTAAAAAAGCGATTTGGAAAGTTTCCAAATACTTTTTTTACATCTAAAACTAAATATTCGGTGTTACGATATTAATTATTGCATTTCATAATCAATATTTTAGTTCACTAGTTAGCCATATTTCTTATTTCTATACAGTAACATTGCCAAATTAATCAAAACAGCAAAATATTTGACATATATTTGCGACGATGATGGCTTTCAGCATAAACGCTCTTAAATAAATAAATAAACTATCAGGAAGATGATTAGAAGCATCATTCCTCAACCTACTTTATGAAAATCATATCATTTAAAAATAATATGTAGGTAGATACCTGAAGATGGTGACATGGTGAAAACAACACTTTTTCCCCTAAGACCGTCAATAAGTTAGTACCTATTGGTCCCTCCTTTGATTTTTCTGTGAACACGGATTCCTTTCCCTACATATTGGTATATCTAGATCCAGATTAAACTAATTACAGAAGGTAATCTGACACCTGCAAAGGGCCAGGTTTTCACAACTAGTTAGCTCGGCCAGGTTACCAAATGAAAGCGGTCGGTTTTCTGCATATCTTACCTTTATGAATAAATAAATCACTAGGGTCTATATTTAAATCTACAATTCCTAGATGTTATTACACCAACTACGTATATCAGTTGCTTCATATCACAAAAAATGTACCAACTTTATTTCAAAGTTTCATTCTTATTCAATTTATTTAGAAGAATAATTACTTACTGTTAAAATACTTAGATACCACTTTATACGTACTAATACAGTATTTTTATCTCACGAGGCGCTCTTTACTTGTGGTAACCCCGTAAACAGAGTGTGTGCGTGAAGACAAGTAGTGTCAGCACATAACACACACACTTCCGTCTTCACCATTGTCTATGTCTAGGACGGTACCTAGAGCTTCTGCGCTTTCTTAGTCATTCACAGCGTGTTTGTACAATTGGTAACCAAGAGTAAAGCGCGCGTCGCTTCGAGAGATAAAAATACTGTACCTGATCATGACAAAAACGTTTTCATAGTGAGGGGAATAAGGTGGATCCACAGATGTGTCCCGCGAAATTAAAATTTTCTAACGTTTTTTTGCAATTTGCAGGTCAGTGTCCATAAGAACAAATGGAAAGAACAAATCTAACTTTTAGAGATATATATATATGAATGATTATAATGATTTTAATTCTGTAAATACATATCTGTTATAATCGTAAATCATATTTTGATCAAGATACAACCTGTTACTGACCTGCAAATCACAAAAAACGCAAGAAAACTTTAATTTTGTGGCTACATCTGCGAATTCACCTTAACAGCTTTTACTAATAATTTGCTTACAAATTTGCAGCATGAAATTATGATGACCCCGAGCTACTCCTGTAAAATCCTTTTCTAGGCTAATTTTATTTGTAGAAACTATTTACGGATGATAAAAATGACTCTCGGAACTTATCTTCCATCGCCTACGCGCAGATAGCTTCAGTTTAACCGCACTTACATCCCCATAACCAATCCATAAACTTAGATCCACGAGTGATACTAAAATCCAGCTGCGAGTACATCAAATTAGATATAGTATTAGATTAATAAGAACCGTTACAATGTCGAACATTAATAAATTTGTCCTACGTTATAGATAGCGCGAGAGTGCGAGCGTGGACAATGAGCCTGGCCTGAGTTATAGCCGTGATGGTCCATTAGTCTCCGAAGCTACAGAATAATGGCCCAGAGAGATGTACTATCTATCTACCTAGATATGGCACTGGTATTGTGCCTTTAAGGTGTTTGAGCCTCCTTTAGAAATGTTTTAAAACGGGATTGTATAAGACAATATGATTCATCGTTACCCTGAATGGGTGGTCTTTGTGGGTATTTCAATTCATTCTTGTTCAGATGTTGTTAGGTTTTAACTTGCTGTTTAATCATTAGGGTCAGCGAATTCTGCTTTGTAATCTGACCATGCATTTATTTTAATAAACTCAATCTGGGCCGTATAGTCCGAAATATTTCCAAAACTTAGTGAACAAGCGTTATGGTGCTCATTTTTCGCTTCTGTAACACACAATTTAAATGCCACATGTATTCCCGTTCGTCCCACTGCCGGCCGTCGTCCTACTAGAAGGACGAACGGGAATTTAATCAATAATATGAAATTTATTCCCGTTCGTCCCCCTGATTTTGTTAGTGTGATGAACGGGAATAATATAGTAATTTTATTTTGAAATCCCATTGGTCCTACTAAATAATTAGAGTATTCAATCAGGTTGTTCAATGGCAAAAAAACACTTATTCATCCTAACTAATAAAATAAATACGAAAATGAGTTTGTTGTTTATTCGTTAGGGGTAAAAATATGTAAAAATATAATATCAAAAGGGTAAAAATATGTAATTGCAAATATGCTGTTTTTTTTAATATCGTTAAGAGTGTTAATACAGAAAGTGGGCAACGGCGTGAATAGCTGTCAAATATTTCGTAGTTTTGATTAATTTGGCAATTTTACTGTATGGAAATAAGAAATATGTAATAAGAAATATAAACATGAATTGCAATTTATAACACTGAATTTGATGTTGTAACCGTTTTAGGTGTAAAAAGGCATTTGGAAAGTTTCCAAATACTTTTTTTACATCTAAAACTAAATATTTGGTGTTACGATATTAATTATTGCATTTCATAATCAATATTTTAGTTCACTTGTTAGCCATATTTCTAATCGAAGTTTCATAGCGAAATATTTTACATCTATTTGCGACGTTGGTCACTTTCAGTATAAACAATCTTAATTAATTCTTCAATAATTTAGTAATTTTATTTTGAAATCCCATTGGTCCCACTAAATAATTAGAGTATGGTTGTTCAATGGTAAAAAAACACTTATTCATCCTAACTAATAAAATAAATGCGAAAATGAGTTTGTTTTTTATTTGTTATGCTTGTTATGTTGTTAAAACGGCTGAACGGATTTAGATGAAATTTGACACATGACCTGGATTAGGACATAAGATTTAGATTTAGGATATTTTTATCTCGGTAGTACGTTGCATGCATACAAGACGGTATTCGTCCGTTCCGTTCGTCCCACAAGTGGAACGACGGCAGTGGGACGAACGGGAATACTCGCAAGACGTAACCTCTAATTTCATCTTTATAAACCCAAAATACCAGTCTGCTTAGCCTTTTCCCCCAACTATGTATGTTGGAGTCGGCTTCCAGTCTAACCGGATGCAGTTTAATACCAGTATTTTACATTAAGCGACTGCCTATCTGACCTCCACAACCCGTTACTGGGTAAAACGATACCTCTTGGTAAGACTTATTGTCAGACTTCTGGGCTTCTGACTACCCGTAACGACTATCAAAGATCTGAATGAGTCAACCTTCGATCGAATTTTATTATTTAGCCACAATAGTCCCTGTAAACTCAGAATACGGCCTAAAATTCTGAGCCAAATCATCTAAATTAACCATATCCAGTGTGCGTACATCTACAATGCGATCCTTTGCAAATAATGGTGGTGCCAGCCGGTAAGTCACTAAGCGATGGTATCGCTCGTCGATATGCTTCTTTTTATGACCATTCCACAGTCGTAGAAAGAGTTGGACAATCTGAAGGAAGAAGGCTTTATTGGCTTGTACTGGTGGATCGAACTTATTATTAGGAGTTAGGAATTTGTAGCAATTTTTAAAGATTTACTACGTATTAGGTATTTAACTTCCGCCAAGGAGGCAACTACTACTAATTTAATTAACTAATATTGATTGTAAATTTATTATCATAAAATAGAATGAATACACAATTCAATTATACATTAACTATCATACAATTAAAATATAAAAATCGCGAATAAATAAAAACGCACCGAATCAAAACTAATTTGCAAGTTAAAAATAATAAATGGTATTCAGATATGTCAAACGCATGCTACAAACATTGTGTAAATAAGTGTAATTGGGTAGTAGAATAAATGGCTTTTTTTATTTCTTATTTATTTATAGGTATTTAACTTCAAAAACATCCTGAAAGTACTTGGAAATTAAGAAAAATCTTACCAAAGTCAAAGTCAACAATTTATTTCAATTAGGCACCTAAAACGCACTTTTGAACGTCAATTTTACAAAAAGATGAATTTATTTTAGTCGACCCTTCCTAAAGGTAGTTTTCGTTTCATTTTACCAGTCAAAACCGCAGTTAAAGTCAGTTTTTCTCAAACGCAAATCGATTTACTATCGTTGTGCTAATGAAAATAATCACAGCTCATAAAAAACTAGCGCTTATTTAAATTAACGAAATAATAGCAGACAATACTATAACTACACTTACATTCTCAAATACGTAGATTACATATTTAATCAGAGCCCACGACACGACTTGGGCAAGCTAAGTCAAAATACATTTTATGAACTGAAAACCATTTACCGACTCGATTAAAGCTGCAATTAAGCAGAACATGGCTAATAAGATGTACAGTGAGTTAATTAAGACATGCAGCTGTCATGCGCCTACGCAGTCGCCTAACATTCCCGATAGATACGAAGTAGAGATGCACCCCTTGGCATTTCTAAGTTACTCGATGTTGCTCCGAGAATTCGCGTTAACACTAATTGGAAACACTAACTTGTGATTTGTTTTATAAATGGTGTTAATTAACCTTTATTTTCTGATGAAATTCTGTGTAGGGCTGTCAATACTGGACAGCAAAACTTTTTATCTAAGAGACCTCTTTACATCAAACCGAATTATTTTCAAGTTATTGTGTGTCTTCAGGATTTCACTATCGTTAGATTAGATTACACCAGTGATAGCCAAAGTGGTCTATATCGAGCCCCAAGGGTCGATGACGACCTGCAAGGTGTCCATGTCAGCGAAAAAAAATATGGTGTCCATGAGATGTAAATGGGGGTCCACGACAGTGGATCTCATTTAAGCAGGTCGTGGCTTTAATTTTGGCTTTCCATGAATGGAATCCATATTTATACACAGATAATACAGTCAGAACCGTTTATAACGACTTCGCTTATAACGACTTCACTTATAACGACTTCGCTTATAACGACTTCACTTATAACGACTTCGCTTATAACGACTTCGCTTATAACGACTTCGCTTATAACGACTTCGCTTATAATGACGTACCGGTTTTAACGACGAAATTTTAAGGTTCCAGCATTTCTGTTTACTTTACTAAGGATATAACGAATATCGGCTATAACAACCGTAATCCGACGGTCCCATCGAAATCGTTATAAACGGTTTTGACTGTAGGTACCTATTTACTTCCATAATACTTTCTTATAAATACGTATATATAAATAAACACAGATATATATCTACATAAGTTATGTTTTTATTTTCAATTCAAGAAAATTTGCTTGGATCAAGATTTTTTTTCTGAATTGCATTTTATTGTGTCGTAGCAAGAGTCACTTTTTATTTAAATGATTTTTCTGGGCCGAAACTCAAAACCGCCACGCGAAGTCGCATTGCCAAAACCAGTGCCGCTTACACCACTGCAACTTGGGAATTCCGAAGCCCCTAGTCTCCTAGAGCAAAATATTAGCCATTCTCCTGGTCATCTTTCTAAAGAGGTTGGTATCGTGCCACTGAGGAGTGCAGCATGTATTACTCCCTCTATCAGACCAACACTATCTATCCAAGACTATATTGAGGGTCGAAACTCAAGGGTGAAGGGTGGGCGTTTTGGGGAACTGTCTTATGTCATTTTGACGTTCGAAAAGTGCTGATTCTCAGCCTAGTTTGAATAAATGACTTTTAAATTTGAATTTGAAAACGTCACAATGTCAAAAACAACACGGTTGTTTTGGCCCTTAGTCTACTGAAGCCAATTCTCCGGGTCACTTCTCAAACCAGGTTGTCATCGTGTCAGTGAGGAGTGCGGCAGTAGTCCTCTGTCAATCTAGGCCTATTTAGAGCCGGAATTGAAAATCGCCACGCGATGTTGCCATGCCAAAATCTGCGAGCGGGCTGAATCATAACACGGCTATTACCGAGTAATTGCGGGTTTGAGTTTTATTTATTTATTTAACATTTTAAGCACACAAATTAACAGTGGCGGACTTAATGCCATAGGCATTTTCTACCAGTCAACCTTTGGGTGATGAGGAGATAAACAGTGGTAGGTGCAATATCGAAAATTGTGGAATAAACATTTATTTAAATATAAGGATATACATATACCTATTAACTGATATATATAATACAATATAAATAAATACAAGAACAGATAAATACACATAAATACACGAATATACTAAAACAAATAAGACAAACAACGGGAAAACATTACCGTTGTGATGATACTGCCAGCTTCTTACGAATGTGCTCGCTTTAAAGGATAATCGGTTGGTTGCCATCCTGATTTCCTGAGGGAGCGCATTCCACAGGGAGATAGATTGAACGAAGAAGGAAGAGTGAATGAAGTCAGTGCGGTGAGTGGGATATTGAAGAAGACGATTGTGTGATGAACGTGGAGTTTTGTTGTGGTTTGCGCAAATGTACTGAAAGTGGGAGCTAGATAACTAGGGGAAGAGGGAGAGTCAAGAAATGAAAACAAGGTGGTCAGCGCCTTTTGCTCTCTGCGCTGCCGTATGGGCAACCACTTTAGAAGGGATCATGCGCAGAGACGTGATCATATTTACGAAGATTGAAAACGAATCGAATGCAATTATTGAGAAGACGGTCTAGTTTGTCGAGGAGATCTGCATTCAGGTCATAGTAGCACATATCACCATAATCGATGCTAGGGAAAATTAAGGACTGCACAAGCATTGTCTTGGTACTCGACGGTAATAAATTTTTTAGTCGGTACAAAGCCCGCAACGTTCCAGTAACCTTCTGGCTGACCCTAGCGACTTGAGTTTTAGTCCTTAGTCTTCGAGTTCGTATAGCAAAATAGTTGCCATTCTCCTGGTCATCTCTCTAACCAGGTTGGCATCGTGTCGCTGAGGAGTGCGGCGTGTATTACGGTTGCGCAGCTCGCCGGGGGCGCGCGTGGCTGTCGATGATTTATCAATAGCCGCCGCGATGCCTGCACGACGGCCCGAGCCGACACCACTCTTCCTGTCATAGAGAACAAGGTACGAGATACAGCGGGTACGAGATACAAGGGTATTTAACTAAACTAGGCCACATTCGTTTCTAAGATGATTATGACTATAGAACTTGTCAAACCCATAAAACTTTTACAAATTCAGGGGCTCTTCGAGTCCGATCAGGACCAGGCCCGTGTCGACGGCGCGTTGTGTTCCACGCGCGCCTCAAAGAGATGTCAGCACCAACCGACGGGGTCGAAAGACCAATGCCTGCTGGGGTTGCGGGTTTGTCTGAAAGGGATATCGCGGCCCCGGCACACAGGCAACGGAAGGAACACGGGTGGGTTTTAGTCAGTAAAAGTCTGACACACCCTCTCGCTCTGCCCAGAGCGGGAGAAGTCATTTGATGATTTCCCATCCAAAAAAAAAAAAAAAAAAAGGGGCTCTTCGAACGGTTAAAACTTTTATGCAAAAATATACCTACTTAAAACTTCTGTTTTGTTTTCTCTCCCTTGTTTTACAAAATTTTCGAGCGCTTGGGAAGTACACTTCCTAACTTAGGAAGTGTACTTCCCAAGCGCTCCAAAATCTTGGGTTGTCATGAATATCTCTAAAGGCTGCTGAAGGAATGATGCATAAGGAAAATTGGACTTAAACTTCTGAAATCTAGAAGAGCAGTGATGGTGTGGTGATCAATGCTCATTTAAGATTTGTACGTAGTGTTTTTTGCCCTGAAGTTCGGGAATTATTATAAGTTGGTATTATTAATGTTGCACATATTTTTTTTTCTTTTTATGAGTAGGCTAAGCATTTTCTGGTTGCGGCCTTCCCAAAGTGTATCAGTGTCCACAACTGGACAAGCCGAAAAAGGTCACTTCACATTGCGTTATAACATGCTGGACTCTAGTTATTATACCCAGGCAGTGTAACCCAGCCATGAAACTGCCTTAACGTCATATATCCATCTGGTTAAGAATTTTCTCACAATAACATCATACTCTTGCAAATTCAATGGGTACTGCATTTTACCACTAACGCCTAACTAATCTCAGCTTATACCTCACACCATCGCCTAATCGTACTGTCCCTTCAGTACCCGCCCCGCGCGCCCTTCTCCCCCCCCCGCTCGGAGCCTAGTTGCGCACGCGTCGCCACGCCCTGCCCCTACCCGCGTTAAATATATCATAGGTCATCTGGCCAGGTTTGTCGGCTTGGCTACTAAAAGCTCAACTTTACAACTGGTGCAGATGTATAGATATACTCCGCTATGAGACTTGGTGATAGTGTTTAAGTAGTTCAGGTGTCCTGTATTCGCCTATGTTTAGTTATCTATGGAAATTGACAGTGTTGTAATATTTAGTGCTTTGGTTTTTGCTGTTTCGACATGCTTTGAGTACTCGGTTTTGATTCCTGGGTGGTAGGGCATATACTGTCGTACTGAACGACAAGATGCCCCAAGCAAAATCTTAGTCCGAACTATAACTAGATATGTATATTTATACATGATCACGTTACATTTTTTTCTATTAACTCGTTTTTGTGCGCATTTTCTTTCCGAAAAATCGTGCCCAAAAAAAACTTTATCGTCGATCGATCATCATAAACACAAAAAACAACCCACTTAGAACTAGGACAACATAAACTGAAGCAACCGCAGAAATCGAGAGTCAATTGCATCTAAAATTAGAATACAAGACCAGCAGAATCGAAAACCCACCATCAAAAAACGGAATTTCAAAAGCTCGCAATACATTTGCGTTTCTCTTTGACGAGTTTTAGTCGAAGACTGAAACTCCGCAATGTACTTGGTTATGAAACTTGAAACTTCGATGTTGGTAGTTTATAGTGGCTCCCTAGACTCCAATGAGATTCAGAAAGGGGCATGTTGTACGCAGCGGGATCGCTGCAAGCGTCGCGCGCGCACGAGCGGCCCATAATCAACGACAACCAACTTCCTTACGTAAGCCCAAAACAGATAAAATGGAGAATATGAATTTTGCTGAACAATCGCTACCAGGTACCAGTGTTGCAATACCGCAAGTCTAGATTTTTGACAGACTGTCTTTTTTGATCGATGGATTACAAATTGACTTGCGATTTGATCTGCACATAAATTTCGTTTTCGACTTTCGCATTAAGCACGAAAATGCGAAACTTTCAACATCTTTTCTTGAAAGTTTTACGTTTTCGTGCATGGCCATACAATTACACACTTTGCCCTTTGAATTGGGCATAATTTATCAATTACGCCGAAAATCGTATGCAAGAAAGCACAAAAACAAATAACCTTAACTTAATGTACAGTTACTTAATTTTTGAAGACTCATTGCGGTTTCAGAGCACACCATCCTCGGCGCGGCCTAAAATGTGACCCAAATTATACAGCTTGCAATTTCGGGCATAAGCAGAGATGCGGCAATTTGATCCTCTATACTTAGCGTTCCAACCAACTATAATTTACTTTAGTTGCAACATTACAGGCCAATTGCGATGGCCCTCGGTTTTCACCTGAGAGAAATAATTTCGAAAATTTATGGCGTTAATAAAATCGTCTGATGGAGTGATCGATATCTTGTTTATCTGATTTCACACTGCATGTCTGAAGAAACGGGTAGATATGACTAGAATGCGTAGCAAGTAATTGTATTACGTATTTTTATTATTTTTCCGGTAAATAAGAAACGTAATGTATAGAAAACTGTACAATTTAATCATTCCTTTACAAGTATTCCTATGATAACTTCCTTCTTACATAAAATACATATAAATTACATATTATAGAAATATTCTAACTTAGTATTTTACCTATATTTTAATTTAATTATGAAACGTTTTATTTTTTTGCGCTTTATGTTTACGCCCAGCCAAAATAAGTACCTCAACCTACTTATACTGTACATCTAAAATAATAATATAAAGAGAAAAGATTTGATTTTTTGTATGTTTGTTTGTGATGAATAAACTCAAAAACTACTGGACAGATTTTAAAAATTATTTCACCAGTGGAATGATATATTATCACAGGCTATAATTTATAAAGATATCACGCGGGCAAAGCCACTGGGAACCAAGTGTCTAATTATTAGGTACTCGTATTAAGAGCGTTTATTCTGAAAGTGGGCAACGTCGCAAATAGCTGTCAAATTAGTTGTTTTGATTAATTTGGCAATATTACTGTATGGAAATAAGAAATGTGGCTAACTAGCTAACTAGAATATTAATAATGAATTGCAATTATAACATTGAATTTGATGTTATAACTGTTTTAGGTGTAAAAAAAGCATTTGAAAAGTTTCCAATTATTTTTTTCATATCTAAAACGAAATATTCTGTGTTACGATATCAATAATTGCATTGCATATTCAATATTTTAGTTCATTAGTTAGCCACATTTCATATTTCCATACAGTCATATTGCCAAATTAATCTAAACAGGTAAATATCTGACAGCTATTTGCGACGTTGCCAACATTGAGAATAAATGCTCTTAGATAGTTTGCAACTGGTAACAGTTGTAACTGAAAACAATAATGCACATTTCGTTTAAAAAAAGAAACAGAATGAGTTCTCTATTTCCCAAGTCTGTGGTCAGTTGGTACAGACAGTTTGCAAGCTCCGTGCCCCTACGTGATACAATCTTCACCCACATTGCCGTTTTATTTATTTGTATTATCTACCCGATTCAGATTTCTTCATTCAACGTACGAGACGAGTTCCGAAATAAATTCGCAGAATGTCTTCATTTAATGCATTAACGTTGTTATTATGCCAATTTGCTGTTTACTGAGAAATCATTGTTTATGATTTCGCTGAATTTATTACTGTACTTGAGAGATTCGCACTAATTTGCTTGACAAACAGAAAGGTGCCCTTCATAAAAAAAATATGTTTTCATAAGCATAAACACGTTCCCACTGCTGGGGCACAAGCTTCCTCTCTGTGCTCTCACAGAGAGTAGGCCTGTGTCCTCATTACGGCCCAGTCCCTCTGGACTAGGCAGTAATCCACCACGTGGGCCCTATGTGGGTTAGCGGATGTCACACGTCTTGAAATTTTTGGTTCCAAGACATGCCGGTTTCCTCACGATGTTTACCTTCACTATTTTGAGAGCAATCAATCTGCCTAGCCTTTTCCCACCTACGTTGGGGTCGGCTTCCAGTCTAACCGGATGCAGCTTAATACCAGTATTTTACATGGAGCGACTGCCTATCTGATCTCCATAACCAAGTAACTGGGTAATACGATACCCCTCGGTAAGACTGGTTGTCAGACTTTCGGGCTTCTGTCGAGCCGTAACGACTGTCAAAGACTTTGAGACCATTTTGAGAGCAGTGGTTATGAAATAAATTAGACAAAGTAAAGTATCTGCCTGGGGACAAACCTACGATCTGCAACTCATAAGTTGGGGCTGTTACCACTCTTAAACACTTCAATTAATTTTTACTATTCTACCAAAATCTCTACTGAATTCTTAGCTGTTTCTCAATTCCATTATAGAGTGCGCACCACGAAAGAAGGCCCGCGGAAAATTGTGGAACAAGTTTTTTTTTTAATGCAATGACGTAGACACTAGCGCTGCGTCAAATGGACTTCAGTGGTGGCGCGGACTCTAATTACAGTCCTACCAACTTATCTGTGAACTGAAAGAGGACGGCACCGTCGATTCAGTGTTGCTAATTAATATAAGGTGCCCAAAATTGAGTAAGCTTTCAAGAAGGAAATTTCACATTAGACATAATCGTTTAATAAGAATTACAGTTTTTACAAATTAAAAACAATGATACCTATATAAAAATAATAAAATAAATAAAAAGAATTTGATAATTTACAGTTACGTAGGTACGCTAACAGTTTAGTCTCTCAGCAATAAACAATGGCTTTATCTAAAAAGTAATCCAATGAAGTGGAAATTCAGCAGATAAAATGTTCCACGGGGGGGATACAACTTTCATTTAATGCGAAGTTAAGTAGGTACCTACCCTGGATGTCTTAGTTGCATTTAGTTATGACCGTACCTAACCCCTAACACCAGATTTGACTAATTATAATTAACAGTGGTACCTAGTGGTAGTGTAGTGTAATAAAAAAAAACAAATTGCTGTACAATAATTTATTGAAAACCAGGTTTACAGTAATTGTGATCTTTAGATGAACCTGCATAAACAACTTCATCCAGGTTGTGAGGCCATACTCCGCTTATTTCCGTACCACTATCATCATTATCACTATCGCTTTCGGTTTCAGTGTCACTTACCACTTCTATAATAAAAGGTTTATCTAAATACAAATCATGTTTTAAGTATTCTCCTTCTAACCTGCGAACGTTTTTACAATACTGTGCCCACTCATGAACTGTAATAGCGTCAAAAGCTTCTCTAACTGGGCGGGGAATTTCAGCATTTTTGTGCTCAATATTTACATCAGCAACTTTTCTTTTCATTTTGCTCCATATGAGTTCAATGGGATTGAGATCACAGTGATAAGGTGGTAAATATAAGCATTTGTGTCTATTGTCTTCTAAAAATGTTTCAATCTCATATGGCTTATTTCTCTTAATTATTTCTAAAAGCTGAGGTTTAGTCAAATTCTCTCCGTAGTCAATTTTATTTTGGGTCAACCATAATTGCATATCTTTTTTTAAGGAATTTGTATTTGGGACTCTATTCACACAAATACGGTGATAAGGAGCATTATCCAATACTATTATGGATGGCTCTCGTAAATTAGGCACAAGTTTTTCAATAACCCACTTTTTAAAGTTGGTACTTTTTATCTCGTCATGATAATCACCACTTTTTGTGTTTGATTTAAACACAAGTAGTGCACTTGTAACAAATCCAGTATCTCCTCCCGCATGAACAATAATATATCTTTACCCTTTCGATACAGGCTCCAATACTCCGTCTTCACCCTCTCCTTGCCAACATTTACCCGATGTATGCGAAGAGTGAATATAGGTCTCATCTAAATAAATTATGGGCCGGGGCTGGGGAGATTTATTATTTTTATCCACTGCATGCAAGTACTTAGCTCTCCAAGCTGATATTTCATTACGCTCCATAAGAACCTTCCGATTGGATTGAGATTTTTTTAAACGAAATCCCACCTTGTGAAGCAGCTTTCGCAGACTCTCTCGCAGTCCTGTGTAATTTATATCTGTCTTTAAGACCTCTAGAAGCTTTTTAACGGTAGGGACCTCTTTTTTAGCAGAATAAAATTCATGTACTTTCCTCCGTATAACTCCCATGTCAAAATCATCAACATGCACAAATCCACTTTTACGTTTTCTCTCCTTGCCTGGTGTCCGAATTTTTGGACCAGTTTCTTCTGCTGCGTCCTTAATTATTTTTGAAATTAGTCCTCGACTCACAACTGAAAAGATAATAAAATAAATGTTAGTAGAAATTTGAAATCTGGCAGGTTAGTTGGCTCACTCACTTAGAAGGTTACCTAATAGATGTACATTACCGTTACGCTAACCTGCAGCAAGAATAGAAACGAATATTTCGCGGACTTAAATAATTAGTTAAGTATCAGGTAATTTATAATAAGAAAGTTGACAACACTAACCTGTCGCTGCCGAAATTCGTTTGTATATTTGATTAAATGGAATAATCGGAGACCCCGCCCGAGCTTCTTCTTCAAAAAAGGTTTTAACCTTTAGAATAATGTTTCGAGCATCACTTTTAATAGCTTTCGGCATACTTAACTTTATAAATTCAGCAATATCACGACAAAACAACCAGAGAACCCGAATGTAGTAGACACTGACAATCCAATGACATTTCAACATGACGGCCGTAGTTCCAATTTTCGCCATTTCACAGATAAGTTTTTACACGCAACCCACAGATTACATAATCCAGTTTTATTCGTGGATCTATCGATTACATTTCGAATCGACTCGATTACTCATTGAACGCGATTTCTATCGTAACACGTTAGACGCGTGGTCACGCTACACAAGCAAGTGGGCACAATTTGATTTAGTTCATTTTACACAAAAGATTATAAAAACCATCGTGATATATAAATTCAGTGTGAAATTAAGAATCAGTGACCATCGTACGAATTCGATGGAATCAATTGTTTGACCACAAAACTCATTTCGTGGTGTGCTCGGGAAGAGTGAAATTTTGATTGATGCAGTTGATGCTATCTTTATTTCTATCACGTATACAATAAGGTTTGTAAGCAGACTAATGTTGGAAAGTTTTAGTTTTCATTAGCGGTAAGATTCGATATGAAATCTGTATCATAATGGGCAGAACTTACCAATACTGTTTTAAGTTTGTCAATAGATATTCTTGTTTGGTTTCGGTAACTACTATGTTCCATATCTTTGTCCAAAAGAATCCCGCTAGTTTTGACAATTAGAGCCCCATCCTATGTTAACAAAAGGATAGTAGAGAGCTACATATTCAGTGCACAGCTGAAAGGGTAGCTTAAAAAAAGCCTAAGTTCTATGTGACCTCTCGTGAATTTCATACATTGCAATTCACGTTTCGGTAACTACTATGTTCAAAGATTTCAATCGTAGACTTGTCCTGTCGCGTCAAAAGATGGTCGCGTTTCTGTTTCGTTTTGATACCTCTGAGACAGACAGTGTCGCGGAGACTTGACTTGGTTGTCATGGAAATGCCATTGTTAATGTTTGAGCTCGCTCCTCTCATTATGTACGATTTTTCGTGCGACTTAGTACAGTGAGGGCAAATCTACGATTTAAATCTTCGACTATGTTCCATATATCTGTCCAAAAGGATACCGCTAGTATGACAATTGGAGCCCCATCCTATGTTCACAAAAGCATAGTCGAGAGCTACATATTCAGTGCACAGCTGAAAGGGTAGCTTAAAAAAAGCCAAAGTTCTATGTGACATCTCGTGAATTTCATACATTGCAATTCACATTTCGGTAACTACTATGTTCCATACTTTGATCCAAAAGGATGCCACTAGTTATGACAATTAGAGCCCCATCCTATGTTAACAAAAGGATAGTAGAGAGCTACATATTCAGTGCACAGCTGAAAGCGTAGCTTAAAAAAAGCCTAAGTTCTATGTGACATCTCGTGAATTTCATACATTGCAATTCGCAATCTGTGACTATCATACTTACAAATGCTTTGCAGTTGCTTTTGGTGTGGACCAAGACAAGTAGTACATTTATTTATTGCATTCTTTTCATATAGTCTGTGACAGTAGTCAGTTAGTTTTATTGCGTGTTTTTATGCAAATACAATTATAATTGAAACACATAGTTCCTTATTGTAAAGTCATAACAATATAATGACCAGTTACTAATTGAAATACTTACAATCAGCATTGTGCGTGTATAGGTTTATATAGGTTAGATTACCAACCGCTTTACGCATACGTATTTACAAAACCAAAGACTAGAATCTGTCAGCAAACGCTGATAAGGGCATTAAAAAAAGAGACGATTTGATATCATTATTTATTTTGTTTGAATGAATGATATATTTATTTGCAAGAATATATATTATGTAGCTAACATAAATTCTTAAGATCTATGGGTTCCACTATATTCGGCATTTCAACCTTGCAAATATTCAGATTTTACATCTTGGTTATACTTATAGCATGCAATAACATTGAGTAATTAGCAATAACATAAAAATACTAATAATAATTGCATAATTTTAATTTACATTACAATGCAATTAATTTAAAATAATAATTTATATGAAAAATAGCGATCAATAATAATGATGTCATGTCAATAAAAAACAGCAAGAATAATGAAAATGTTGTTTTGGAAAAAGTATCAGAGAGACGTGGTCATGTTAATAATCTCTGAATAGAAATACCCACTCAAAATAACCGTACTTAAGGAAGCATTGTTATCAGAATATTCTGACTTCTGACTTTATAACTCAAGAGAAACGAGTTCACGGAGAAATCCATTTATGACACAACAATTTCAGAGATGCATGGAAGCGCCAAACAAACAAAGGCATAGGCAGTAAACTGTCAATTAAAGGGTATTTGGTAAATGAAACTTGGAATTCGACAGGGTCTGGCATCGTCAGGTGTGGCCGGTGGGCCAGTTCAGCCGCGGCGTGAGTCAGCGCCCGCGCCGCGAATTCCATAGATAACCGACAACTCCTTTATTCTCTTTGCTATATCGAGCACCGCCATACTCGTGCCCTTTCGTACGCCCGACTGTTGTTATGTTTTGAATAATTCAAATATTGGCTAATGGTCATAATAATAACGTTTAGCTGCGCGAATTCGTGGCTAGATTTTGTTAAAAAATAGGTTAATATTATTTTATTTAGCTAGTTTAGTGAGCAGTCTGGGAGTTAGCTAAGTATGCAGTTTACACTACAAGATCACTATAAATATCGGTCAGAACGGTGTAGACTATTTGGCACATGCAATCTGCGTTCGCAATTAATTTGCCAAACATGTAAATAAAACACGAGTTTTAGAAGAGAAACTGTAATGCCAACACCTAAGGTTCAGTTTGCGCTACAACTTCATATTTTTTATGACTTTTTCAACAATACTAGTCGGTCTAAAATCAACTTTTGTTACACTTGTTGAACATAAAGTTGATGCTTGTCTAAGTGGAAAAGTCGTGTTTGTTTACATGTTTGGGAAATAAATTGCGCACGCAGATTAGGTACAACAATTAGAAAACTACCTATACGAAGAAATGAACGAACTTACACTTGGTTGCCTTTACCTGAGCAAAATCAGTCCATAATGTTCTGCTGCTGTGATACAGGCCTCGTCTCTGTGAGAGGGAGTGGGCCGTAATCCACCACGTGGGCCCAATGCGGGCTAGTAGATGTCACACGACTTCAAATTTTTCGTTCTAGCACATGCCGTTTTCCTCTCAATCTTTTCCTTCACAGTTTTCAGAGAAGTGACGATGAAATAATTTACACAAAGTAAAGCGCCTGTCAGGGTTCGAACCTGCGACCGATACCACTGGGCCATTACTCCTCTACCTCTTTACCTTATTTCACCCGAAATTATATTTTAGGGGTATGAGGAACAGGGTGTAAAGTTCACTCATCCCCCATAGAAAAGGGAAGATCCTCCGACCAGACGGGTGTGATGTCTGGCGAGCAACTGCCCAGAGGTTGAAATCGGGAAGCTTGTATACAACGTGTCCCAAAATTCAACGATAAGCGGGCACCAGACGGTGGACCTGCTCATCACTACCCGAGGAAAAATAATGAAAAAAAAAACTAAACTATTTATAAAAAAGATTACCTGCCTTGCCTGTAGATTTTTGTGTAAAAACTACAGGCATTCTGGGATTTTTAAGGGTTTTGTAATTTCCAAAACAAAAAAAAAATATTTTTTCATTATTTTTTCTCGGGTAGTGATGAGCAGGTCCACCGTCTGGTGCCCGCTTAGCGTTGAATTTTGGGACACGTTATCACACGTTGTATATGTTTATCGCGCGGTAAACTCTAATTGCGCGATGCAGGATTTGTGTGACGTCAGGGTGTTGTGTGACGTCGGGTCTTTGATGCGTAGTTCGCATGTAGCGAGTTAAACAAGTTTTATTTTGTGACCAATCAAAAGCCAGTATTACAATGTCTCAAGGGTCGGACAAACACGTCGTTAAACCAAGTAAATAACTTAAAGTCAAGGGTCAGGAACTCGCTCTAGATTTTGACCTAGACCAATTCACTTTCACTTATACTGCGTTCGCGATTTCGTTTCGAAAAATGTAATCAAATATGAGCATTTAAAAAAAAAAAGTTTAATATCGACGCATACAGTTTAGTTTCCGCTACAACTTCAAATATTTTTATGACTTTTTCAATAGTACGAGTCATTCTGAAATCAACTTAATTTATACTCACATAAAGTTGATATTCGATTGGAAAAAAGGATTTTGTTAGACTTTAGTTGTGTTGTTATTTTATTAGACTTTGTTTTGGCCATAGCAATTTTTTTCGTACCTAAGTAATACAAGAGTTTTACCTATGCTTTTCCTAAAAAATAGTAAAACATTCAAGATCAGAATACAAAATGTTGTATACCTACTATAAATGTTTCGCTCTCTGGTTTTCTTCCTTCCCATACAATTATTATTAATGTATACAATATATTGTAAAATATTTATAAAAGAGCTTTAACTATGAAATTTCTTCCTCATTCTTCTCCATACGATACTACCTTTTGAAAGGACTTAGAATAAATTCTATTTTAATTTTAACGTCCAAAAGAGCCTTTTAACGGTATATTTAAAATATATTTTGACTTTGACTTTGAGCCCTTGCCCGAAGAAGTTTCTATTTTTTTTTACATGTTTTAACAATTATAATATTTATTTATTTACATTTTTTGTTTGTTTCAGTCCCGTACTCACCCAACAAGATCTACATTGTGTTCAACTGTATCAATGGATGAATTTCTATTTGTTTTCAACTTAAAAAAATAAAATAACAAACACTTAATTTTTCCAACGCACTTAGACATTGGCGGAATAGCCGACATCGGCTTTGCTTGCTATTTATTAAAAATAGAATAGAATATTTTTTTTACCTGTACATAACGAAACATTTAAAAAAAGAATATTAACGATTTAAATGCTAAACAATTTCGTGGCCATCTTCCTCATACTTGATCGATGGCTTGCGGTACGATGAGCCTCATACAATAATAAATGTGACTAAAAGCTTGCGACGATAAACGCTATAAAAGGGTAATTTAACAACACTGATTTGATTCCCCTGTATAACAGCTCGGCCGCCCGCTACACCATTACGTAATTGTGATGAATTTTAGTTTTTTTTTTTTTTTTGTAAATCTTTCTGCTTTTCTGGATTATGATATTTACAAATAATTTATTGAAAAATACAGGGCGGTAGGGACATCGACGCGAAAACTGTTACCATGGATTCAGTACATGATTCTGAAAACCCCTGCGTTGAAATTTTTCGTCGATTATTAACAAAAAATGAGCTGTTCCATGCATTTTGACCCCGTAGGTATTCCACTTTTCTATGAAACAACAGATTTTTTATAGTATCTTATAACTTCATGACGGCAAAAGTCACTTTACAAGTTGTATACCATTTTTGTAGGTCAATTTAATTTAGTTAACATTCGAAAATGTCATATCCTGTTATATTACACACAAGTGTACCTAGATTACACACAGACATCCTTGATATGCGTTCGTAAACGAGAATTTTTAATCGCTTTCGCTCTGGGCATCCTTGTTTGTAGAAAAATATTATGTATCAAGTTCCCTTATCACCTGATATTCAGACATCATGCTGTGAGCCGCAATACGGGAAGCTGCGAATGTCAACAGACATATTAATAACATACATGACATGTATCACCATGGTAGCATACTTACTTTCTGCTAAACTGCTTAAAAAACAAAAAAGAATACATAATATCGGAAACTTATTGTATGGTCCTGTCATTTGGGCCAATTAACGTAAAATGGCTCGGATAAATGAAAACTTTGAATAACAGTGAATTATAATGTTACAAGCGTTCATAAAAAGATAAAAAAATATTTATTATTGACGTTTTATCCATATTTTGAGTAGTAAATACCAAAAGATATAAATCATTTAGTTAAAAGGCCTGCAGGCGAGAAGCGGCACTTTTACGCCGTCCTAATGAAATGGTTTTATTTAATACGCAACAGTTTTATTTATTGTTCACGATACATCTCCGCTAATCGGTTATCTTTTAATTAATCAATATCGTCGATAACAATGACCGAAATAATAAGATGTAGGTCAAATGGCTTCGTGGAATGATTAAAATAAATCTACAATGCAATGGAATGCTTGCAATATATTATTGTTTACTTTATTATTTGTTGAAATATTTATATACATTGCTAGGTCCCTATTTAGTAGCTAGATACTAAATTCTAACTTTAAAACTATTTCATAGCTCTACCGAGATTATCTACATTTACAGTACTCAACACTTATGATAACCGAATGTTTCACCAAAGGCTTACGAAACGTATACTATCAAGAATTCAAATTGGAAGCTCTTTTTGATGATACTAGTACATTTTTTAATTAACCCTTCACAAATTGAGGTCTTTATTGCGAAAAGAAATTTAACGAATAACGCAGAGTCATCGCGGTGCAATTTAAACGTCTGTTTTTGCCGGGACAAGCCGATCCCTATCTTGATCTCATTACATAAGTTCTGATCTCGTATTTATATTATGTTCCTCACATAAACTAACAGGAGCAAATTGTAAAAGTAAGCTAAACCAATAACTTGGTTAAATTACAACGAGCAATATAAACCTTCACTATTAATTGACATAAACTGGAAAGGAAGATGGTAGTAAAACTGTGTGATCTCATTTCGCAACGAGATTAAATGTAATAACACTTAGCACTACTATAAAATGGACAGTAAAACTCAAAGGATTCGAGCATAAACGATGCATTAAACAAACAAAAAATGCATAATAAAATATTAATAACAGCTATCATGAAAACACTTTAATTGCCAATACTTCAAACGGCGAATTATTCGATCAATTGTTTGCGAACTCATAACAACTTGCAGTTTTGAACTATAGCATTTTACTTTTCAAGGTAGCCTGTCTTCACACTGTTATGTAACAATAAACGGTAATAAAGCTTTGTTTGATGAACAATCGATATTTTATACACAACAAAGAAGCATTTGATACTTTTACTGTTCCATTACTCGGTATGTAGTGAATGATTGAAGACATTTTGGAATAAAATTGGTTCACCTACTTATCATCGACGTTTGTACGACGGAATATAAATCAAGATCGTTTTCTTATAACTGAAACTTATTACACTTTCAAAACTAAATAGAGCTATAAAAAAAATACGTTTATATAAACACGAATGTAGACACAGTGTGACAGGCGCCCGCCCTAACCCATTTCTGCAGCGTAACTGATTAAATGCACAACCGAAATGAAAAAAAAAACCGAATGCAACTACTTAATTTAAAATTTATTTTAAATTAATTGCATTCTTTTTTGTTAATCAAACCTTCCTTGAAGGTAGTTCCGCTTACAATCTCAAAGCAGGGATAACTGTCGCTCCAAATTTTAATAGCGGATTATGTCACGATGCTTACCTATTTTGGACATGCCAGAAATTATTTTTGACAAACAGTTTATGTAAAAAACTAATCCTTTTATTTTTGTGTTAGATAATTTGCATGCAGATTGGTCACCCACTGCTTGCAGAATATATTGATATAAATCATTTAGCAAAATCAATAGAATTATTTATTGTTTAAAAGAGTGTCCATGGAGTTTCTTGCCCGTTCTTCTCCATAAATATGCCTACTACGCTTTGGATTGGGCAAAGCTTAGCTTCATATTTCGGACTGACCGACTCCTTGAAAATTCAAAAGTGTATGTAAATGGTTTAATGGAAATAAATACTTTGAGTTTGAGTTTGATTTACGTTCTGCTCCCAATTTTTTGTAGTCGCTTACTTAACGTCCTTTAGAAAACCCAATTACAAAACCAATCACCGGATCAATAGTCCTTATTCGACATTGCTACTTCACTGAAACATTAGACACGGTATTATTACCGTAACCACCCAATTTCACGAATCCTTGACACTTCGCTCGCTTTGGGCAGTCTGCAGTGGGCACGTCCGAAGCGATGATTGGGGCTATTTCGGACAGGTGCAATCATTCCTCTATTATTTGTATTAGTGTTTTACAATGGACATGTACGTGATCGGACTGCCGTCCCACATCGACCCACTTACCGTGACCTTTCGGTTTCGGTTTTCGTTGATGCAAGGTTTTAGGTTGTTTCCATTATTGACACATATTTTCAACCCTCGATGTTGAATGAGTGTGTCCAAGACTGATTGTTACCTTTGTGAAATTAATGAAGCTGAGTTTCCCAGACGCTGTTTTATTTTTATTATGTTCATGAGAAAGGACATTTTTGTAAATTAAAGAACAGCATTTAAAATCTATCTTTGCCAGCAGGACACCGGCTATCTAATTACGTAAACGATTACGATTCATTTGTTTCAATTTGACAGTTTAACAACATGCATTGCATTATTTACGATGTTAGCAGACTTTTTTTTTCGAACTTATGAAGCAATGGATCAGCAATCTGTTTCAAAACGATGCAGATTGTGATCAATCGTGTATTTCGCAATTAGGGTACCTACTGTTCATAAAAAAATTCAGAAAAGCCGTGTTTCTTCCGTTGCCTGTGTGCCGGGGCCGCGATATCCCTTTCGGACCAACTCGCAACCCCGGCAGGCATTGGTCCTTATGAACCCCGTCAATTGGTGCTGACATCTCTTTGAGGCGAGCGTGGAACACAACGCGCCGTCGACCCGGGCCTGGTCCTTATCGGACGGCAAGCTACCCATTGCTCACCGTCCGCAAGCCCGCGCCTACGGTGGCCGGAAGTCGGCTCGTGACTCCCGACGCCCCGGGCGTCTCCTGCGGCGACTAGGGGCGCAAGGGCGTGCAGCTTGCATCTCCCTCGTGCGCACCGCCTCCTCCTTCACGAGCATAACTGCTTCGCAGAAGGAGTTGACGGCCTCCCATGCACTCTCGCTTCGAACTATGGCCTGAACCAGGGCCGGACGCGAGAGATCGCCGCCGCCGATCGCCTCCGCGAGGACACGGCGGTACTCCGCCCAAGATACGCTTGCAGGGGTTGGTCATCTTAAAATACCGAGACTCCTCCGTGCCTCGGAAAGCACGTTAAGCCGTTGGTCCCGGCTGTCATTCGTGGATTTTTGACAGTCGTTACGGGTCGTCAGAAGCCCGAAAGTCTGACAACCAGCCTTACCAAGGGGTATCGTATTACCCAGTTACTGGGTTGTGGTGAGATAGGCAGTCGCTCCATGTAAAATACGCTATTCAGCTGCATCCAGTTAGACTGGAAGCCAACCCCAATATATTTGTGAAAAGGCTAGGCAGATTGATTGTAATAGGGGGCGAGCCTATTGCCATCAACCGGGCACAAATTAGAAATTGAAAATTTGGGATTTGTTCAGTCAGGCGTTATACGAGTATGCGTCGTATTTATAGGTTATATACGCCACATAGGTTGACGTCTGGTCGGTGAGCTATTCTGCGAAACTATTCGGCCATGTCTTTCAAGTACCTCGTTACTTTGTAACAGAACGCTACCGCCCTAGATCGATTAAAACAAGGAAATTGTGAATTTAAAAGCAATAATCTCTTTGAACTTCTAGCCGTACAAACAACTAATTATAAAACTCACTCGAATTACTCCAGATATTTCCAGGGTAGCTACCGTGCACCTTTATAGCCCAGTCGAGCAACTTTTCCATAATTAAACTATAAATAAGTAGTAAAATAGTAGTTCCTGGAGCCTATCTCTAGTATCGGAGCACGACGTAATAAAATGGACGGAAGAGTATATCCAACAATTGCTTTTTACCGTATTGATGTACTCAAAGGTATTATTGGTTGAGTAATTGAAATTGCTTTTATCGGATCTCTCGTTGTTGCATCTTCTCTGACTTTATTTCGAGAGGAAACTCTACAAGATACGTAGGTACGGTAATTAACTTATAACAGTGCAGTATACAATGCTAACGCTTTGAGAAGGAGGCTAACAGAAGAATTCAGCTGGGCTGGCCAGAGTTCGTCGAGTTTCTCGTCGCGTATTCCACACATAAAGACGATGGTTTTCAATCAGTGCGTCCTGCCTGTTATGACTTACGGAGCCGAAAAATGGAGACTCACGGTACGGCTGGTTAATAAATTCAAGGTCGCTCAGCGAGCTATGGAGCGGGCTATGCTTGGAGACTCTCTGAGGGATCGAATTCGAAACGAGGTCATCCGGCAGAGAACCAAAATTGTCGACATAGCTCACAGTATAAGCAAGCTGAAGTGGCAGGGGGCCGGTCATATTAGCCGTAGAACCGATGACCGTTGGGGTAGACGTGTTCTTGAGTGAAGACCGCGAATCAGCAAACGTAAGGTAGGACTCCCTCAGGCTAGGTGGAGCGACGATCTTCGCAGGGTGGCTGATAGCGGCTGGATGAGAGTTGCCGAGAATCGAGCTGAATGGCGCGCAATTGGAGAGGCCTATGTCCAGCAGTGGACTGCTGGAAGCTGATGATGATGATGATGATAATCAATTCTTGTTTGAACGTTTGCGTATCTTGAACAAAACAGCCTATTCCAGTCATCATATGTTATGAAAATCACACAAGGACCTAAGTTGTTACGAGCGTTTATCCTAAAAGTTGGCAACGTCGCAAATATCTGTCAAATATTTAGTTGTTTTGATTAATTTGGCAATATTACTGTATGGAAATATGAAATGTGGCTAACTAGGGAGCTAAACTATTGATTATGAAGTGCAATAATTAATATGCTAACACCGAATATTTAGTTTTAGATGTAAAAAAAGTATTTGGAAACTTTCTAAATGTGGCTAACTAGCGAACTAGCATATTAAAAATGAATTGCAATCATAACATTGAATTTGATGTTGCAGCCGTTTTAGGTGTAAAAAAGGCATTTAGAAAGTTTCCAAATACTTTTTTTACATCTAAAACTAAATATTCGGTGTTAGCATATTAATTATTTCATTTCATAATCAATAGTTTAGCTCCCTAGTTAGCCACATTTCATATTTCCATACAGTAATATTGCCAAATTAATCAAAACAACTAAATATTTGACATCTATTTGCGACGTTGCCTACTTTCAGCATAAACGCTTTTAAACTTAGGTCATTGTGTAATTTTCATAACATGCTATACAGCAAAAATTCCTGAAGAAGAATTACCTAGACAATGTCGTTTCATCAATATTCATGCACTTATCGGTTTTTCCGGTTCAGTTTTCATCGATCTTCGATCTAGGAAAATGCAACACTAAAGTAGTTACCTGCATCGTAAGTTCTATATTACCACATTGTTTACATGTAGTTCAACAGATTCGTGTTACTTATTCCACCACAGGTTCTTTTGGATAATAAGCTTGTTATTCACATTCAAAATACAGGTATTTCTTTATAAAACATTGCTGATCACGTATTTTGCTCATGTGAACTCGGAGCCATAAATAAATCAGTTACTGGACGAGAACGGCAGCTTGATATCGACTAATGAATTGTCAAAAGTTGACATACAGCATATAGTTAAGACTTAATAGATGTAACGGAATGTATGGAGACGTATTTCCAATCTATACAAGGCCAGAACGCAGCCATAGGAAACTGCTCGCGTATACATTGTAATGCTGTTTATAAATCTGTGATTACAATGTATACACGAATTTTGCGTACTGCTCGTGTATAGTTCGTAACGTGGATGCGCGCGTCCTGGTTCCAAACCATCACTTACGCTTATCATGAGTTTTAATAATATACAAAGATTTAAAATAAAATAAAAATTGATCTGGGTGAAATGGAAGAGCTAACAGATAACGGAATATGAAATGGGTTAGGTTAGGTTAGAACTGTGCCCAACCGCGCGCGAGCCGAGCGAACGTAGTGAGCGATGCCGCGGTAGCGGCCGGCGAGCGCTACTTCCAAGTTGCTCCCAGCCAGGCAGGCTATTTAGCGCAAGGTGCATTACGTCGCAAACAAGTTGAATACCAACAATTTGTCGCAATCTATATACGATTACTCCGTATGCGTACTGGCACTGTATATTTTGGAATAAGGTAGGTAATTAGGCCACTACGAAGTATGCGCGAGTATTTGCGTACTACTCTTGTATAGATTCGAAGACCTTAGTAAAAAAGTGATTTCCAATCTATACGCGAGCAGTTTCCTATGGCTGCGTTCTGGCCTTGTATAGAATGGAAAGACGCTGTATGGAGACAAACTGAATATAGGTAACGTCGTGGAAATTTGATGTAAAGCAAATTGAGTACCAACTTAAATTGTCCGTATATTCACATTACAAATGTCTTTTTTTACAGTTGTATGCAAAGATTTAAATCGTAGATAATGATAATCGTGCCCTCGCCGTACTACGTCGCGCGAAAAAGTGTCCACACTGAGAAGAGAGACCTGGCACAATAATAATGGCGTTACCATGAAAACCAAGTCAAGTGTCTGCAATATTGTGTGTCAGAAGTGTCAAAACGAAACAGAAACGCGACCATCTTTTAACGCGGCAGGGCGAATCTACGATTGAAATCTTTGGTTGTATGTAATGACTATAGGTTACACGACAAATTGGCGTAAGGTGTCAGTTTGCAAAACAATTAATTACTACATAATACTACCCTGACTACATACAGCCTTTTCATTTAGTTTTAGTTTCATAAAAGTTAGCTAACAGCAGTGATAGCTTAGTGGTGTGACTGTCGGACTGCCAAATCATAGGTCTCGAGTTAGAACCCAAAGCACCTCTGACTTTTCGGATTCATGTGCGTATTGTGTAATTGTCATTTTGTTTCTTTCATTATGTTTCTTCTTTCTTCTTCTTCCAAGTAAGAGGCCCATGGGCGGCCTAAAAACTCTGACACCAGGTTAGTCACTAACCACACGAAAAAGAAGAAGCTAATAGTGTAAAATAAGTTAGGATAATAGTATTGTATGAAAGCCAGATAAGTCTGAATAAATAGTCAGTAGTGTGAACCTTTCATTATATTTTATTTTAGACCATTTCGTCATATACCAACATTAACACTTTCGCCTCCACCCACTTTTCATAGAACTCATACGCCATGCCGCCACACATATTGAAAGTGAACCCTCTGGGAGCGTTGCCGGCATAACGTTTGCGCTAAAGTTAACCATCGCGAACGGTCCACGGCATTAGGTTTACAACCGTGTTATAAAACACTGTAAAACGAAGTAAAATTGTTTTTAGGGGGTCTTGTCGCTATACGTAGTTTCCAACCTTATAAATTTTTTGTCAATATTTTTTAACCGAGAAACAAAAAAAAAATTAAAAAATGCTTGGATTGAACGCATACCCTAACAGATCTTGTAAAAATATACATCTGATTTTATTTTCACGGTTTATAATGCTGTATTCGCTAAGAGAAACCTACATATAAAATGAGCCCTCTAGGTGAACCCTCCAGGACCCTCCAGCTCCCGGCACTGAACGTGTTAAATGTTTATGTTACAACTTGCCCTGGAGTGGCTGGAGTAACTACTTAGCTGTATAAGGACAGAAGCCATCCAGATAAAAATAAAAGCGAGAAATTTTAATGCCAACATACTTATTACAAATTATCGGCTTATAGTATCAACGAATGAAGTTTCTCCTAAACTGCGAGAAATCCCCTACTACTGTTTTGCGAAACTTAATTATTTTGCTGGTTTTATCGCCTATTCTTTCCCACTTTTGTATAGAGGCCTCCATGTTATGCACTACTCCACAACTTACTTAGATAGTTTTTTTAAGATTATTTTTAGTTAGTAGTTTATGTAATCTGCGTTTGCAATTTAAGCACGAGTTTCCCACTTAGACAAACATCAACTTTATGCAAGTGTAAATAAACTTGATTTTAGACCGACTAGTATGGTTAAAAAAGTCATAAAAAAATGTGAACTTGTAGCGCAAACTGAACGTTATGTGTAGGCATTACAGTTGTTTTTTCTAAAACTTGTAGCGGCATCTACGTCACGCTGAAGTAGTTTTCAGCGTGACGTCATCATCATCATTACTTCCGCAAGCTTTCGTGAGGCGAGTCACACAGCCAGTCAGCACCCACGGCTTCAACGGGTATCCTGACCACCAGCATGCAGCGAACGCGCATTCCTGGTCATCACCCTCAGCCACAACCCAGCGCTGTACCACATCCGACCCACTGGATCATAACGCAGCGCTACCCCGACTCACTGGGGAACCACCGCAGACAGTTCCGACTCACCGCGAACTATGCGGCACCCGGTTCCAACTCACTGGAACCACAGCTGGCACTGTGAAGCATCGCAAGATTCAAGACTCAGCCCACTATCGACCTCCGGTCTCCGGAGGGGAGTGATGTAGCGGCATCTACATCGCTACATACGAACTACGCATCAAAGACCTGACGTCACACAACATCCTGACGTCACACAAGTCCTGCATCGCGCAATTAGAGTTTACCGCGCGATAAACATATATACAAGCTTCCCGACTTCAACCTCTGGGCAGTTGCCCGCCAGACATCACACCCGTCTGGTCGGAGGATCCTCCCTTTTCTATGGTGGATGAGTGAACTTTACACCCTGTTTCTCATGCCCCCAAAAACTCGTGTTTGCTTACATGTTTGGCAAACGAATTGCGAACGCAGATTACGTATGTGTGTGTATGTATTTTTAGGTACTTATCTTCTTTTTTTTTACCAGCCGCTCTTGCTAGCTCTTGGCCTGCATCTTCCCTGATGGTAAGTGATGATCAGGCCGAAGATGGAAGCGAGCTTCACCCGGAATCCTCAACCACAGAGGAACTGGCTATCTTACCTCTAACTGCCGAAACACAACAATGCTGTTAACATTGTTGTTATGGCGACAAACTTAGATGAATCTTATCTCTAAGTTGGTTTAAGAACTAACTTATAGTAACACTTCTATAACCACCTCCGTTTTATCCCATGAAAGATGCTGCAGCAGTAACCCACACAAATGTAATACAGTTCAAACAAATTCACTTTAAAAAAAAAAAAATTGCTATTGCAACAGGACTTTTCGTGCCTCACATTTTCGTGTCTGAAACGAATTGAATACAATTGGCGTGAAATAAAAACATTATCGAATGTTTTATTGAGTCGACGGCAATCTATGGTTTTGCGTGACAGCGAGCACTGAAAGGTTTGGTCAATGAAATTGCGGACACGCAGTTACGCAAACCGATGACCGACTGTCGAGAAACAGGTCTTTATTTTTCGGTTTTGTTTTAGCCGCGGAAGTCGTAAAGAAACAAGTTTTATTTTTTATGTGTAATTTCAAAATCTAAATCTAAACAATCTAATCTGTGGGAATGATTTCGTGAAAAGGGACGGAAGTGTGTCACAGGAAGCCGGGAAAGCGCGCGCTTTTTGATTTGGCCAATGAGCGCCCCCGGTGCTAGAGTTGGACGACAGAAACGACTTCGTTGCTTATTACCTTAATGTTGCTTATCACCAAGGTGAGATGAGATGTCAGATGTTACACATCATATGCGACTACTGTAAGACTCGCTAGTTTTCTTTTCATACGAAACTCTAGTAGCTACAGTTAGTCGGATGTCTTTTTTAATAAAAATGTATCTATCCTTGTAAGTTAGAAATTGGTAACATTATGCTCAGTTGAACAAATTTTGTGTCACTTTTTATTTGAGACCATTTGAGGAACTGTTTTTTTAAACTTTCTTGGACCCTTAGTAATGGCCATCGGATCGTCATGTCCAGTCAAAAAAATATTACAACGCCAATTATACGATCATACAGAACCGATCATTTCTCGATGTTTGTGTAATTTTTAAGAAATTATCACCGACCGCCTATGGTGTGCTCGTCATTATCATAATTTTAAATTTTAAAATATACCACACTAAAATCGATGAGTCTTAAATTGAATTCGGGGAGTTCGCAAATAAGAAATGGAGGCGCGAAAATTGGACGAAGCACCGTTTAAAGTATCGTTAAGGCTTGTCGGAGAGAAAATATTGTAATCGCAGGCGCACAGCCGATCAGTATACTTTATGACCTGCGGAAAGCGGCCGCCATTATTCCACTGGTTGATTTAGTTCATTATAGTGTACCGAGAATCCATGGTGTGATTTTGGCAGTGGAAGGCGTGAAGCAAAGGCTTTTGGTGTGAACAATGAGATAGCTATCAATTTCGTTATTTATACCTTCCTCTACAACGCTGCCACTATTTTGCATTTTATTTTCACCGGACACCAGTCACAAGCTCCGCTAGATACAGCTAAGTTATTAGATATCAGTTAAGAAATATTTACTTACTTCTAACGACCATTCGTTTACAGAATTTCTTACAACTAACAAGCTCTAATTTACATAACCGCTAAAATCATTTACCATGGCGCGGACAAGGATATAAAATATGAAAAGGACCAGACCACAAACCTACGACGATGTGGTAACACAGAGCTGACAGAAACAATTAGGTATCCAAGGAAACAAACATTTGTTTTAAAAAAATTGAAAAAAGAACGAACATTTAGAAAGAGAACAAGGGAAAAGAAAAGATAAATTAAAATAACGGCGCATGATCGTGAGGGCAGCGCGGACGTGCGCGGAGTATCTCACGCGATCGTCGCCGCCGCCTCGTCCTTCTGCCGATGCTATCCGACGCAGCACACTACGGGTCACTGTGTCGCCGACGGACATTTCGCATTCCATCGTCACCTCCTCTAATCTTAATAATTTCGTCCAATATGTAGATAGCACTTACTTTCTATCAACCCCCGGCATTTCTGTCTGCACAAAGAGATGCCGCTGCATTATTCTCGAGATATAAGTAACCTTTCATATTTCTACAACACCGTCAAAGAAACGGCCATAAAAGGTACTATAGAAAATTGTTTACATAAGTCTCCGAAGTGGCTATCTCAAAAAATCTTTAGAAATTATTAAGCGTGTATAACCAAAAATAAAATATTCAATATCACGGTTTTTTATTACCTCAGTGCGTATAACACTGACTATTATCTGCGACCAATGAAGCATGTAATTATACGTAAGAAAAAAAATTATAAAGTAAGCAAACGTCAAGTGAAAACGCTTTGCAAAAGTTTAATGAGCTTACGTAAATTTCTTAAAAGTTACACCTCCGCAGCTCCGCTTACATAAGATACGTAAGAAAAAATACAGTTTAGAACACATTTGAAAAATGTGTGCAATAACATTAAAAAAAGGAAGTCGGCGAAGATTCAAATAGAGCCGCTAATCAAAGGACGGTAGCTCAATCAGATGGCGGTAATAAATCTTCAAAAACCAGAAGATTCAATTACACGGCTACCGGAAGGCATGAAGAGTGGCATTAACAAATTGTCCAAGATAAATAAAACCTTTTTAATCTAAAGAAGAGGTCCCGAACTCGTTCCTGTTATCGGTGGTCGCGGCGTTTTTCGAGAATTTATTGAACGCTTAATGTATCGACCAAGAATTAATTGGTCCCCCTGAGTGAAAGGTGCGCCGCTTTTAAATTATAACGATCAAAAACACTTTGAGACTGAAGATCATAAATTGATAAGAGGCCTTGTTACATGGGATTGTACGGTTTGATACGCATCAGGAGCTTCGATTAGATGTACAGGTGTCTACTTTTATGGTTACCAATCTAAATCGTTTAACATTCAAGCTTATAGTTGATATTGATGTGTATAAAGAAAGGATTCAATTAAAAGATTATCTGCTCATCAAAATATTTGTTGGGGGCTGAAATTAAGTGTCAAAGGCAGTTAGATTTTATTGAAAAACATACTATGATACGACTATATATGTTGCGGGGAAGCTTAGGGAAGACCTGTCTCCAGCAGTAGAAATCATGGGCTAAATGATGATGACGATGCTTCTGAAGAATATAGGCAAGCATCTAACCAAATGGGTTATTTATAGATTGTTACAACTTATTAGATACACTGCAGATTTATGACTACAGCCCCTGATCTCTCTAACGCACAAATTGAAATAGATATCCTCTTTTGTGTTACTTTTATGACATATGATAAGTATCACAAAGATATTTTTGGATAACTAGGCGACAGAATAAATGCTTATCATCGTTTTAAAGCCTACCCACGTGATGACTTGAATAATATCTCCACGTCTTACGAAACTAGATTTCAGTGCAATGATGAATACTAAAACAAGTGCCGAATATGAGAGCGTATCTTGTAAATATTCAACAGTAAGTGATGCTGCAACGCATCTTTATGTAAGTGAAAGAGCATCAGATGTAGCTGCTTTTTTTGATGGACATGATAATAATAAGAAATATCCGATGAAAACAGTTGAAGATCGAACCCCATGGAAAATACATACCTACCATACCAGTAAATGAAAATAAACAAAAAAAGGAGTTCCTAAGGCAAAAAAGGCTAATAATCTGCATCAGATTTTTTTTTATCGACTTCCAAAAAGAGGAGGTTATCAATTCGGATGTTTATATTTCTTTTTATGTATGTTCGGGCATAATTAATATCTCTAAAGCATAATTCTCAAAAGGCTGAAACAATATCTCTTTCGTCACAGTCGCACTAAACCTTCGGGATATCAGGATATTCTCTGTTTATCTATCGGAGGCATCCGTGTGACTCTGTGACTCGCACATGCCGACACGATGTGAGATGGCGCGTCGCTGTTCCAAACCAACGCAGCCGTGATCTAGGCCACTATTTCGCACACACTACCAAAAACTCAGTTACCGTTACCTTCACCCTTATCTTTACCAAAATTAAGGTTAATTTTGTTTGTGTTGACGATAGCTTTAAGTTGGTATCAAGTTTACGGTCAGCCCTATTTGGTAGTAGATCTCAGTTAAGAAGTGAAGTGACATGACACCTCTATCGATCGCGTGTCGCTGTCTCTGTTCTTGTATTTGAATATTGTTGTCAACACATTGTACAATTTTACTACATACAGCAAAATATAACATGTTTCCTACTTCAAAATTTAATATTTATTTTGTTCTTCTAACTGAACAGACAGCTGTGCTGCTGGGGAGTTTGATGCGCCACTTCTTCTTCCCAGCTAATGCACTAGGAAGTGGTGAAGGGTGGGCGTTTTGGGGGACCGTCTTATGTAATTTTGACGTTCGAAAAGTGCTGATTCTCAGCCCAATTTGAATAAATGACATTTGAATTTTGAATAATTTCTTAAGCATACAGTCGAATTCATTCGCTATTTTTAAATAAAACCAGACGCTAGACAGACAAATATAAATATGCAATTAGTATAATCGTATTAATCGTCCCGACATAAAGCTTGTATAATAATAAAATCTGTTTCAATAAACCTGCACATTTCTAAAATGAAAATGTTTAATTGAAATATTGTATGAATACGTAATTTAAATCATAAAATAGCCGTTATAATCCGGATTAGTAAAGTTTGCGCAGGAGTGTCACTTAATTGGTCGATATTTCATCGCCTACTCATCTTTACAGACGTGTGATCATTAATCGAATTTGTGCTATTGTATAGAAACAGAAACCGTCAAATGAACTTCTGACTTAATTAAATATTAAATTAATTTGTATTTCGATGACAACGTTATTAATTTCTCTATTTCGCCCGGTATGTGTCCACCAGGATTTTTAAAAGCAATTGACATACAGCTGAAAGTTTTAGCTGAGCCAAGATTAATTTGGTTCGATTTTGAGTGTATTGTATCTTTATTTATAGCCTAGAAAATATAAAGCTAAATTGTTACGTAAACTGTTTTATATGACAGTCATTTAGATTACATTTGATTTGCCAAATATTTCATATACCTACGAATTTGTCGCAAGAATAAGTAAATAGTAGGTACCTACATCTAACGGTTCACGGTGCGTTCATTCGGAAACATCTTCACACACGACATGACGAGAATATTCGGAGGAGTCTCAGATATAAATTTATTTTCGTGACAGATACCGCGTGCGTGTTTCATACAAACTGTTTGCCCAAAAATCTATATTTTAACAACGATAAACCCTTGTTTTCCACTGGAAGCGACACAATAATTTACAACGCAATGATAACGGCATACGTTAAAGATAAAACCGATTCCTCGTGAGATTAGTGTGATAAAAAGTGTGGCGGTAGTGGACGTCATAACGGACTACAGTTTATATTTAGATTTATGTTCCAGTGCTCTGCAATGTTTGTGTTTATTCTCAGCGTAGCTGGAATCATTCCTTACGGTAAGCTTCTATATTGTCACAATAAAAACGCTTGTAAACAAACAATAAAGTTGCTATTCGTTCGTAGTGATTTGTTAATCTATTCTGTCTACACGTTGACATCCGATTGAATATAAATAAAACAAAGTGCTACACGTTACATCACGCGCTTTTAAATTCATTTTCTGAACCGGCCGCCCGCGCCTGCGCCACACAATGGCTTACCGAATACCGACTCATCTTGCCTCTGGATAAATATTTATTTATTCTGTTGACAATAGTATTTACATTGTCAATGCGTCTAGTAATGTCGCCACAGTGCGCGTGGGCAGGGGATTTTATGTTGATGATCACTAGTTATGAATTTAGGTCACTGCTGTGTTGTGACTTAGATAACTGAAGATAACACGAATATAGGTTTGTCTAGTGCAGTCTAGCGAATTTCTGTTGTGATTTTTATGGACGATTTTGTTATGGAATATAAAACTTAGAATTTTGTGCCAGCTTTATGGGCAGTGTTGTGCGCAGAGTCAGACAAACTGATCAGTCATAGTCTGACTTTAGTTTTTCTAGTAATGATTTTTATTTAACAGTACCTATAAATCCTTTTTTTTCGGACCCTCCTTTTTTTATTGTTTTAAACTAATTCACTGGCTCTTTTCTGTCATTAAGGGTACACTAGTCGACGACTAGAACTCGTTGATGGACGTGACTATTATGCATGCTAATTAGTCTAATTATTTATTTATTTCGTATTTATTTATCTAGTTTTTATTTATTTACTGAAATAGACGATGATTTATATCGAAAACGAGGTCGTAAAATTTCATGAACAGGCCTTTTGTGCGTATTATGCGAAGTATTGTTATGAAAAAACGACTGAATGTAGTTTGTATTATTTGAACTATTTAATAAATTATCTATCCATGTACAGTTTCTATTTAGCCATTTTTTTACTACATTAGTTATTTATTTACGCCTAAAAACGAGTTAAAATTAATGTTGAAATATAGAAGTTTCGACAGTCATAACTTCCAAACCAATTTTTTGTTTCCAATTCTGCTTCCATACGGGGCTAGATATTACCAAGAAAAATGGATATATTTTTAATTTTGAACTTACACCCTCAATCAGACGAATAATCACCATACTACGTTTGTATGGAAGAATGACCGACTAGCGTACCCTTAACACAACTGCTATGATAATAATTCTCAAGCAGATCCTTTAAAATGTCCTTTTAATTTACTTACGTAGATACTTTATCTTCCAGTGCCAGTTACTATGGTATACTCTTAATATCTTCATCCTTTTTCTTTTGATTTAGTTTAATAGCTTTGGACAGTCTGTTTCCTACTTAGCGGTCACTCATATGGACTCAGATGAACGAGGAACCAATATTCTACCGGCTGAGGTGCAAAAACTGGTCCATATAGAATTACAATAAAGACTCGGCAGTCAGCTATCCGTGCACAATTATGTCAGACGCCTATCAAGCACTTTCTCGCGCGCCGGGCTTGGTCAAGATGTGGCGATCACAGGCGCTATGTTACGCACCATCGGGCGATGAACCGTTTCTAATAGGTACAGTGATAGTAAGTCTCAAAAAGATGTACCTATCTTCCTATACATCGACAAAAAATCCTTTACTTGTCTACAATCTCTGTTCAAGGATTTCAGGGATTTCTCAGTAGCAACCCAGACTCTAGGTTGATGTTATTTTTAACCGACTTCCAAAAAGGAGGAGGTTGTTCGTAGCGTATGTTTTTTTTTTAAATGTAAGTACCTAGTTCCCTCGATATTTTCGTCAATTGTGGACCGATTTTGAAAATTCTTTTTTTGTTTGAAAGTTGTACCTATATTAAAAATAAACAGAATTAACTTAACAATAAACTTAAACAAATATACTACCCACTATATTTTCCACAGATTACAACTTAGATGGCAAACGTAACTGTAGTCATGGCAAAATTAATTAAATGAACAAAAGAAAATCAAAATAACAAAACAAAACTGCTAAAATTCTCACACACACACAATAAGCGATGATGAACGATGGTTCATCATCGCTTATTATATGTGTCGATTAAGCGGTGTAGCGGTGATCGCAGACCAGCATTGGATTTACAAAAGTTGGTAGCGAACAGTCTCCTGGTGCGCACCAGTTCATACACAGTTCGAGGAACCGAGTAACACAAACTATTCACCAAGTCAGGGCAATCAAATGATGTTAATATGCTCACCCCCTATTACATGGGACTTAAACATAACTGGCGAAACGTGGGTGTACTATAGGTACATGTCTGCCTGACCCTTCGAGGATTACAGGCTTGGTGTTATGTTATGTAAAAGTAAACTTTGTACCATATTATTTCATCAATGTGTAGCCAGTAGGTAGATATTTAACTGTAGCAGCACAATGATACAGTATCATCGATCACTAATGTTCTTTATTCGTGATCGATGTACAGTATTATGGAATAGACCTTGTAGATAATCAAATGGATTCTTGTCAATGTAGGTATACATCTTTAAGGGGCTGACTGTACCTAACTTTAAAATTTTCAAAGTCAGAATGGTTCAACTGACAAAGTGGCTGAACGGTGAGCGAGCTTACCAATACGGAGCAGGGGTTCCATTTATGAAACAAATAATAGTATGGCATATATGGCATCATTATGAACATATAAGAAAATAAATATAGAGTTGCCAGTTCGAAAATTAGGGTATCTGCTGTTTTTTGATATCGATCTGTGTGTCAAAGCATTAAAATAAGCTAGCGTCCTACAAAACGTTACCTACACAAGTAACCAAACTCATTAATAAGGTACGATAAGTGATAACGTTATCTTAAATATCAGCTATTATAATTTAAAGAGCGAAACTAAACAGCCGCTTTAAATAAGCGTTCGTGCATACCTTGACGTCGAGAGCGGATTCTCTGCTTTCAAAGTTTCAATAATTACGGAGCGTACGCGCCGAGCGGATCGAACGACGGCTGATGGCCGGCAAAATGGCGCGAAACGCGAGAAAATGACATATGATTGCGGCGGTTAAAACAAACGTAAACTGCAGTGAGGAGTGGCATTACATGGCGGGTTCGATCGACTGCGCTGAGTAAAGGCCGCTGCACAACAATCAGATTGGACATGGACATGCATTGTGCGGGAAAATGCCGTGTTCTGGGGCAGCCGTCAATCATTAATTTCGCGTCTTTGGCTACCTACCCATCATAATAACTGAGATTTGTCTGTAGTTACGCCTAGTCGATTATTGCTATCTACCTGTGTATCATAAGTAGCTGGTCACTGGCTCTCTCTTAGATTTGCCTCCGACATTGTTATAAATCTTATGAGGTTTTTCACAAAAGAGACCCACATCGTCGTACTAAGAGGAAACATAGGCTGAATTGAAACCAAAACAAGCCATTTAAAAGAAGTAAAAAATAAATTTATAAAAAAAAAATATCTAATGGCATTTTAAAGTTTTCGACGGTGGATAGCCAGTATCAGCTGCAATAATGGCTGAAAGCAAAAAGGTTTTAGTCAAATAATTAAATTAGGTACCTAATTAACTATAGGTAGGAATAAGGAGCTTAGCAAGATTTAGATAGTAGGTAAATATAATTACTAATTCTATGGGTAGGATTTCTAAAACGAAATAGAGAATCTTACGCAAAGCTGAGACAGCATATGGTGCCACGTAAACACCATGCTGGATGCGGGAAGCACGGAACCGGTTGAGGTGACGGTGCTTGGGGAGGCCTATATCCAGCAGTGGACGTCTTTCGGCTGAAATGTTGATGATGAAACACCACGTAATCATGACGTAAACAAAGCAAATGTTAACTTCAATATTTTTCAGTTTAATTTCATGGTTGTTAATGTAATTGTATGCTATAATAACACCAAAAGGTTAAAAACATGCAAGCTCGCAGAACAGATGGCCGATGGGGCTGAAATGTTCTGGAATGGCGACCGCGTATCGGAAGACGTAGCGTTGGAAGGCCTCCCACAAGGTAGATCGATGAACGTGTGAAGGCCGCAGTAATCCGCTGCATGCGGGAAGCACGGAACCGGTCGAGGTAGCGGTGCGTGTGGAGGCCGATGTCCAGCAGTGGACGTCTTTCGGCTGAAATGATGATATAGAAATATTAAAATTATTTTCAATTTTAAATTATTAGAAACTCCAACCTTTGTAATATAACTTTTTCCATAGTTCAATGGTGCCCTCTAGTTTAGATAGGTACTATTGGCTTAGGCATTAACAATACAAAAATATATATAATTATTAATTTAAATAATAAAGGTACTAAGCTGCCCTCCCCCCCCCCTGCGTACGCACATGTAACCCATGTTAACTCAATATTGAGAAATGAATCCTCTCTGTTTTATTAACTTACATGGTCCTTACCATTTAAGTAAATAAAACAGCTCTTAATTTTATAAACTTAACTTTACAAATACTTCGCATGCAAGAGAAATCAGAACACCGTTTTAGCGATTTTAAATTCGCGCCAAAAACTGTCATATCTGAACATGAAGAAAACCGTTTTGCGTAACTGCCTCATTAATTTCTTACATAAGTTAAACAATAACAACAAATTATATTTGATTGTATTACACCTATTGTGCATAAAAATCCTTTAGCTAAAGACCAGATTCCTTAAATAAGTACCTGCTAGTGTTTTTTCTGTCCAACCAATGAAATAAATTGATACCTTCATAGTTACCTACTTGGAAAATAATTAAAAAACAAACAGCAAACAGTGTGACAACTAAGGTTAGTGATGTCGTAAACGAGACCGTAGATATTCCGTAACGATTTCAATTATAATAAAGGTCAACGGATAATAAAATCCGCATTGGAGTATCCGTAATCTTCAACTGTGCATCGAAAGTAAACTTAAATTGACGCTACAATAGCTGGATTATTACAGGAGACGTCCAATCTTCGTTGAAAATTAAGAATCCTAACTGAGTAACTTATCCGCAAGTTATTTAACACTTTCGCCTCCACCCACTTTTCATAGAACTCATACGCCATGCCGCCATACATATTGGAAGTGAATCCTCCGGGAGGGTTGCCGGCATTACGTTTGTGCTAAAGTTAACTATCACGGATGGTCATTAGGTTTAAAACAGTGTTATAAAACACTGTAAAACGAAGTAAAATTGTGTTATCAGGGGGTCTTGTCGCTATTACATAGTTTCCAACCTTTTAAATTTTTTGTGAATATTTTGTAACCATGAAAAAAGAGCTTGGATTTTAAAACCAACGCTTATACTAATGAATTTTGTTACATCAGATTTTATTTTCACAGTTTATAATGCTGTATTCGCTAGGAAAAACCTACATTTAAAATGGGCCCTCCGAGAAGGCTCCCGGCATCCCATATGAAACTAGGTGAGCCCTCCAGGAGGGCTCGCGGCACTGAATGTGTTAAGGAGACTTTTACCGTAGCAAGTTCACGTGTTCTTTGCTTTTATTATAAGTATAACAGAATTAACGGTATACCTAACTTAATAATCTCGTGTGGACACACAAATTTAGATAAGTAATTAACACCTCGTTTATGAAGGAACTTATTTATTTTTGACATTTTTGCCGGATCCGGGGATTTTTGTTTTGGGTATTTTCCTTATTTTTTTTAACTAGGTAGGTAGGTGCGTAAGTAGAATAGAATAGAATAGAATAGAATTTATTTTGCAAATATGGGTAGTACATAATAGTTCTTAAGATTACATTTAGTTCAGCCACATTTTACCAATCGGCATGCAAACATTTGAAATTATTTATATCACTATTGTAACACAATAAGTGTTACAATAGTGATATAAATAATTTTAGATCAATTTATTAATTACTATTATAACATTTTAAATCATAAACTTAATTAAAATTATATGTTTGTATAAAACGGTAAATATAAATTAGTATCATTAGATTATATATCATGTCATTACTATTAAGTACCCTAAGTATTTATACCTAAGTGAGGAAATCAACTTAGGTCATTGAAGAAGAGGCTACGTCGAACTCCTATAATAGCTGGAAGTCTTCTATTACGTCAGTAGAAGTTCTGATCCTTCTACTAAAATCTCAGTTTTAGGAAAGTACCTTACGTCATCCGCTTAGAGTTCACTCTTGCATTCCCCGCATCACCGCTATAAGTCATTGCCATTTTCCACTTTGCTCAAATATCGAGCTGGTTAGTACCAAGCCAAAATCATCAAACAAACCCTTCTTTTCATTACAGCGGTCCCCGAAACCTGTTTCTACCAGCGATGTCTGGGCTGTCACCCTGAACAGATGATAGCGCATGGAGTACCAGTAGAGTGCCAGCCTGCCAACTGGGTGTCGGCGACCTGGGTACATAACTATGGACATCCTCCGCCGAGCACAGACTCTAGGATACCTATCGAGTACCGCTGCTTGAAGATGGTTGCCACGCCGGATGATAAGACTTGTAAGTCGATAATAATTATGATACTTACTAACCTACACTAAGGCATGAAATAGGTAGGTTAAAAAAAATCGACCTGGTACGATATGTACCTAAACGAAAAAGTTTCATGTTTTTTTTTTGTTTTTATGCTACAGACCCGGTCTAATTCTCAAGCTATTTCATTAATTTAGCAAAATCACACAGAAAATCTATCCTATCAGAGTCCGGATACTCCAATTTTCGAGTTCGATCTTACATTCTCTTAGTAAAATCACAACAACAGCTTAACCTATCCAAGTCAGCGGGATAATTGCGTTAGACACTAGCAATGAATGGCTTTCATTTTGACACTTCAACAACATTCATTGCGTTATTTACGTTGTTCAGCAGACAATTTTTTCGTACATATGAAGCAATGGAATAGTAATATCTTTCAAAAAATCATTCCGATTAAAAGTTTGTTACACAATTAGGGTGCAGTATTTTCCAGTTTCCTAGCTCGCGTCGCTCGCTCGTGCATTCTCTTAGTAAGATCACAATGACCGCTTCTAACTTCAGTCAGAATACTATTTATTTTGTAAAAACAATACCCACTTTAGGGTTTCGCCCGAGTAAGGTAAAAAGGGTCCCCCAACTAATTTTAATACAGGATTTAGGACTAGCGCCGCCACTGGTCGTGTTGCAGACTTGCTAGTCTTGACTCTGCATTGAAATGGTCAACCAGCGTAGTCACTGGGTTAGCAAAAACAGGCCTAATCAATGCTGCACTACTCCAGCATTGGTTGAAAACTATCAGGCGATTGAAAAAAAAAATATCACCAATTTCTACTGTTTCAATATCAAGAATTTCTACTGTGTAATCGTTATTTTCAGTCGGCAACACTGTGGACACTGTCCGAGGCTGTATTCCGAGGGCACAGGTAGATTCGGTCTGTGTCGGCCTGCTCGCCGTGGAGAGAGCACGCGGCCACAGCGACGCGCGTTGCTTCATTTGCAACGGAAACAACTGCAACTCAGCAACGCAGACAACACTACCGCTGCATGCAACAATAGCAACTTTACTACTGTATTTCGTACTTAGATGAAGTAGAAAATAAAAGGAATGTGAATAAAAATTGTGTATAATAAACAGTTAATTTAATGACATAGATTCTCATATAATTTAATTTAATACATTTCATTGTACATTTTATATTTTTTTGTAAATCGACTAAATGTTGTCTAAATAAAAACGTTACAGTTTTAACAGCTTAGTATGTTATTTGTGACAATTAACTGTAATTTTATGCCGCTTTATTCCTAGCATTTTTCTAAAAGCACCTTGTGAAAAAATTGCGAATCTGTCAAGAAGCATTGCTATGCATTATAATCACCTGCTGGTTCCACATTTGAAAATATTATTATGTAAAAATTTCACAAATATAAAGCAAATTATATAAAATTGTATAGATAGTCTACTTAGGTTAATAACTTCCAATTCTATTCAATAACGATAGGACATTCGCGTATTTCGTTATAAAAAAATATATTATTATGTATTTTTAATATTATTGCAGTTGTGAATGATCGCGAAGTGGTAACTGGAATGTATAGCCGAAATACTACATATAAATAAGAAATTAACTAGTTAAGTCCTAGATTAAAGTTGTCAGATATAAGACTAGAAGAAGTATAAATGCTGTTAATTATTTAAAAATTCGATAGAAAATGAACGCTAATTATTAATAATAATAATTGGACGTAGTCATGCAAAAAAGTTCCAACCCACAGCAAGTTCAAATTGAGAAAATGACGATTTAGTATTCGAGTGGTTTTCTTTTTTATGTAAACAGATATGGCTGTGTGATGTGTGTCATTTCTTTCCAAAACCTATGAGACACGGTTGCAATTTACATTCCATGAAAAGATTTTTTTATGGGACGTTCCAAGTTTAAGTGAATCATTACAGCGAAATTATTCATATTAAGAAAGATTAAAATAAAACTGTTTCAGAGAGATTGAAGTGTTTTTAACTACAAATTTGCTAGGCGTTGTGGGTTGGAATTTTGGAAATCAAAGAAATATTAACATAAGGACTGAAATGTTTTTACTAAGATGTTTTTAAAAGTAGCCTAGTGCAATTAACTCAATTTTGAAAGACTTGTGGGTTTGAACACACAACTACGTCCAATTGTGCTGCGGCGAAATTGTCTTGACTTAAATATTATAAAATAAAAATAAAAACTATGTACAAAAATACTATAGGTAGAGATTTGAGGTGATGACATTTTTCAATTCAACCTTATCTAGGCTATAAGATCGATTTTAGTACAGTCCGATTCAAACTTTATGGCGGGTCGGAAAATGAGGCGAGTCGCTGCGCAGTAACAAATTCACGTGCCAGCGGGGGTGAGGGGTGAGGTACTGCGCAGCGAATAGCGGACTTCAGAGCCGCCATAAAGTTTGACGCGTACTATAAATAACAGATACTATAAAAAAAAAATGTCAAAAGAGTGATAAGAGAAAAAATATACTAATCTGCGTTCGGAATTAATTTGCCAAACATGTTAACAAACACAAGTTTTAGGCAAAACAACTGTAAAGCCTACACATAAGGTTCAGTTTGCGCTACAACTTCATCTTTTTTATGACTTTTTCAACAGTACTTATCGGTCTAAAATGAAGTTTATTTACACAGGCATAAAGTTGATGTTTGCCTAAGTGGAAAATTCATGTTTATTTACATATTTGGCAAATAAATTGCGAATGCAGATTACATTGAGAACAGTCTATAAAACTTAAACATTAATAAAAGCAGAAGTAAAGGTCTCACAACAGTGGAATGTTATTCTGGCGATAACACTATCTGCCATTTTGTACATAAACTATCTAACAGTACCTTATACATTGTAAACTACGAACATATCGATGATGTTAATAATGTAAAAAAAATCACAACTTATGGTCTTCCTCCTACAAACTAGTAAATTAATAAAAAAAATAATATCATTACAAATCACAGGTGCTAAATATTACTAAATGCCTCCCTTATTACATTTTACAACACTTGTAACTTACTAATTAATTAATATAAGATTCCGAATCAGACTCAAATAATATTAAGAAGTACTTACATAAAATCTCATTTTGCACTAAAATTAATGTACTTTAAGATTTCCGGCCTTAAACGAATGTCAATTTATTGCTTAGTGTTTTTAAAATTTCTACTACCTACTTTTATCACAACATTAACGCCAAGGCACGCGATTAAAATGCCAGATTTGTTTATCATCTGTAATGCACCTCTTTGAGGTCAAAGGATCACCAATGCCGTGTAAATCCTTAGTAACCACTAACGTTAAACAGAGACCATCCTGAGTTTTTAATCTGGGACCTTTCTGTATCCATATCTGTTTACTACTGTCGCTGCAACTCTTCCAAAGAGCGCGTCCATTCCCTTGCTGCAAACATAGGCCTTCATCAGCCATGATTTTTCCCTCTGGAGTGAAAACTACTAAACTTTCTAGGCCAAGTATTGCGACACAGTCAACCGCGACGGCTGGGCTTCCCAAGCCAACTGTACCAACGGTAACTCCTACACAACCACCTTTTTCATTTTTGATTCTCCCGAACCATCTCTGGTCGGTCGGGAAAAAGTGTTGGGGCCACACGGTACTCAAGTACCATCCAAAACTTTTGCACTTTAAGTTCTTTCTCAACTCTACTCTATCTCCGACTGACTGCTGGTCGCGGATCAAGGCTACATCTGGATTGAATTTAAAGAAGAAGTCGGCCCATTCATCCATCCACACGGTGGCTGCTCGCGCAAGGTTTGCATGGAGAACCTTAGTCACTCCACCAGGGTATTTGTAGGGGCTGTGACTTCTAAATATATGTCCTACTCGAGAGCACGATGTTATTTCGACTCTTGCGCCGCATTGCCAAGCTCGCCAGGATAGTTCTAAGTTTTCTGCTCCCCATATGGTCATGCCTTCGTCGTAGCCACCTAGACGCCAGAAAAGGCTTTTCCGGACCGCAAAAAGGCCTCCCGCCATGGCAGGAGTGGGGTAAGGCTTAGAGGGGTTTTCTGACTTTTTTTTTAGGACTTCACTACTGGGTATAAGCCACCGGAAGTGTAACCTCCAGCTGAACGCGCCCCAGTGAGCGTCGATACTCTTAGTGTACGCTAGTGTGTCCGCAGATAACAGGTCTATATGTGGACAAATGAAGACATCGTCGCTTCCCGCGCGATCCAGCAAAGGTTCGAGCCATCCTTTGGTGACCTGAAATTACAATTTTACAATTTACTTAGAAGAACGATGTTAAATAAGGGTATAATTTAACAACGTTCCTCTCGAAAAGCTATCAGATATAGTCTGTTGCAAAAGTATCTAACGAAAATGTAAACAAATAGATCCGAAAACTAAACTATGGATGCCAATTTCAAGTGCCAGTAACAAATTGAGTGCACAATTTGGAGTAGTAATAAGGATCAAATTCGCAAAACACATATTCGTTAGTTTAAAAAAAGATAGGTGTCAAGAACGTATTCTCTCGATGGCCGAATTGTAATACCCTTTACTGAGTGATTGCGTAAGAATTTAACCTGAACAGGGTTTGTTTACACTTTCATCAGATACTTTTGGAACAGACCATAGGTACGAAACCTTTGACAGAATAGGGATGAACGGGGCCCTTAGTATTCAACCATAGAATAGAAGACTCACCTCGCAGTGAGCATCGAGGAAGACCAGCACGTCGCCAGTAGCCTTCCTAGCGCCCATGAGCCGCGCGCCTACCAGCCCCGTCCTGACAGGGTTCCGTAGTACTTGCACATTGTCCAACTTCGCCACAGCCTCATCCAGGTCTGCGAGAAGATATCTCCTTTCACTTGCATCGTCGACTAAAATGATCTGAAATGACATTATTGACACTTGATAATCGTAGTTGCATAATGTAATTTGTCGCGTAAACGATGGGGCGCTTAACATCATGTCCGCTACTAATTTAAATACCTTAAATCTATCATTAAAGAAAGAAAGAAAGAAAGAAAGAAAAAGTATTTATTGAGACTCGCACAGGTAATCACACATTAAACTAAAAACACACTAAACATAAATAAAAAACAAAGTAACATTAAAATTTAAAGAAGGAAGTCCTGTACGAGGCCAAAAGGCTCCTATCTCAGCATGATGCCGCGATATTTAAAAACAATTAAAATGTCGCAGCGCTGGTATTCTGATAGGGCTCGATTACAGGTTGCCCTAATGCGATAGTTAAGATCACATAATTATTATCCATCATAGCATAACATTATCAGGCTATAATGTTCCCACTTTCCCACTGCTGGGTCACAGGCCTTCTTTCTGTGAGAGGGAGTGGGCCATAATCCACCATGCGGCCCCAATGCGGGTTGGTCGATGTCACATGTCTTCGATTTTTTTATTCTAAGTCATTTCGGTTTCCTCACGATGTTTTCCTCCACCGTTTTGAGAGCAGTGATGATGAACTTAAATACACAAAATTTTGTGCCTGCCTGGGTCACGACCTACGTAATCTACTCGTAGGGCGGGGCCACAGGGCCACCACTGCTCTGCTGGTTTCATGTCATAAAACCTAGATAATAAAGTTTTATTTAGTTATAGAAATATAATATAATATTTTTATAAACTATCAATTAAAATCAGCCTTTTCCCAATTATATTGGGGTCGGCTTTCAGTCTAACCGGATGCAGCTGAATACCAGTATTTAACATGGAGCGACTGCCTATCTGACCTCCACAACCCAATAACTGGTATTACGATACCCCTTGGTAAGACTGGTTGACAGACTTTCGGGCTTCTGACGACCCGTAACGACTGTCAAAGATCCACGAATGACAGCCGGGACAAACGGCTTAACGTGCTATCCGAGACACGGAGGAGTCTCGGTATGTAAAGATGGTCACCCATCCACAGACCAATCCCGGCAAGCGTAGCTTAACCTGATGGATCGACCCGTGCGGCAGTTATTACTTAGCCACCAGCTCCTCACACAATACACAATATTGTTATAAACTATAATACAATAAAATAAAGAGATATATATAACCTAACCTAATAGGGATGATGACAAAAATTTTGTTTTAAGTCCGTCATGGAGATTATTAAAAAAAAAATTGGACACGTATTTTTTCTTTTTTTACGTAATCTAAAGATTACGGCGATACATTGAGTTAAAATGTGCCATGACGTCACGAGTATATTGATTTTATACTTACTTGTGACGTAGCGACCCCCACTCCCCAACTTAAAATGAATATGATAAAAATCTAAGTATTTTTTTTATTAATATGATAAAGCAAAAAATACGTGTCTAATATTTTTTTATTATCTGACTGACGAAATAATTAGAATTTCATTTTTTTTACCCAAGCATCATCCTTATTATCCTAATAACAAATATTACAGTCGTAACCAAGTTGGAAACATCTAAACATGGTAGTTATCGGCAAGCCGATTCAATTAGCACTGAATTGAAGTCCGTTAATTTGATTTGATGCCAAGTTTCATTACTATGCAGTAATTTGTCATACTTATGACTACCTGAGATTAATTTACCAATCTCATTTTCAGATTGTGTTATTCTTAAAACTGTAAATTGATGCGTACAACAGTGACACTTGTAAAACATTGTCATTTACCTACCCTCTGCAATTATGAATACTCATTTGTTGTGGACACCGAACTAACAAATGTTAGTTTGGTGTCGAAAACAAATGAATTTCATGGATATTTTTTTTTGTCATTATAAACTACAATTCATACATATTATAAATTAAAGTAGCTTTCAGTGTCTGTCTGTGTAACCGTGTTGTTTTTCTAAACTTCGCAATGAATTTTTATGGGGTTTTCACCATCATTTTGAGAATTTATTCCGGAAGGTCTTCATGTATATGTTAATAATAAACTTTCATATAATAAACAAATTTCAATGTTTTGGCAAGTGTTAAAAAGCGTGCAAAGCGAGGGCGGGTCGGCAGTCAGTTAATTAAAAAAACTGTCAACTTATTTGATTGGAAACATGTTTTAATCTATACAAATATATAAAATTGAAGTGTCTGTTTGTAATGCCAAAATAACAGCTTTTTACTAAATGCGTATGAAATTGTATACGAGGTGCTTATAACAAAAAAAAAACAGGTTTTTTTGTTTTCTGTCTGTTGGTTCCGGCTAATCTCCGAAACGGCTGGACCAATTTTAACGGGACTTTTTTTTTTTTTTCTTAAAAACTGCCTCACACTAAGAATTTCTTCCTGTATCGTGGGTGCGTTTACAAACATAGAAACTCACATACACTAACGCCCAGGCCCGGAACAACTACTTGCAGATCATACAAATATTTGTTCCGTGCGGGGATCGAACCCGCGACACGTTGCGCAGCAGTCGATCGCTCAGCCACTGCGCCAACCGTGTCGTCAAACTTTTACTGGCAGATAGCTCATATTATAGGGAGTAACTTTTATTTTAGAAAAATAATTAGGGAACACGCGGGCGAAGCTGCGGGCAGCAACTTGTAATTATATATTTATGTATGTATATGCAGCAAATCGCCTCACGACGGTTACACAGTATACAAGCGAAATTTGATACCAATCATAGTATCAATTTGTCAATAATTAATCAAGAAAAAACTATAATAAATACATTCTAAACTCATAATTTCAAGTAGGTTGATTGCTACCCGCAGCCGCTGGTCCCGTTAACCAACTGCAATTACTTGAAATATTTGAGTTAGGAATTACCTGCTGCAGCAGTTTAGGTGGCGACCTCATCAGCACGGACATGACGGTCCGCATGAGCGTGGACCAGGCTTCATTGTGGAATACTATGATCACCGTCGCAGTTGGCAGATTGTCTATGTCAAATACAACCTCTCTGCACCTGAAATAATTTATTACAAGTATTACTATAAAAGATCGATGGAGGAGCTCGTGGCTAAGTAATAACAGCCGCGCGGGTCGATCCATCAGGTTAAGCTACGCTTGTCGGGGTTGGTCCGTGTACGGGTGACCATCTTTACATACCGAGACTCCTCCGTGCCTCGAAAAGCACGTTAAGCCGTTAGTCCCGGCTGTCATTTGTGGATCTTTGACAGTTGTTATGGGTCGTCAGAAGCCCGAAAATCTGAGAACCAGTCTTACCAAGGGGTATCGTATTACCCAGTTACTGGATTGTGGAGGTCAGATAGGCAGTCGCACCATGTAAAATACTGGTATTCAGCTGCACCCGGTTAGACTGGAAGCCGACCCCAACATAGTTGGGAAGAGGTTAGGCAGATTGACTATAAAAGATCGATGGTTTAGTGCTGCACCAAACCAATGAGATCGATGCGATGTCGGTCGCGCCCTATTATTGATTGACAGAAACATTCGGCTTTGTTCCTTATTTAATAGCACAAGATTGGTGTCGATTGACGTAGCTCGATGCGTTATCCATTGTATAGGTGTAATATCATCCTAAAGCGCATCACAGGCGACATCTGACATTGCCATTCCATTGTAACAAACCCATTGTGCTGCATTCATGTGTGAAGCGACACAGTTATCTTACCGTTCCCATAGTATGCCGTGCCTTCGATCTGTGATGTACCTAACGGATTTTAGTAAATTCGCATTACAATCGAAAACCGCAAACGTGAATCGAACCATTCAGCTATTTTGATTAGAGATGGAGTCGGGAAAACCGACCGGTACCCTAATTGCGTAGTACACGATCAATCACAATCTGAATCGTTTTGAAACAAATTGCTAATCCATTGCTTCATAAATTCGAAAAGAAATCTGCTCAACCACGTAAATAACGCAATGAATGTTGTTGAACTGTCAAAATGAAACAGATTAGTCTTAATCATTTACGGAAATTGTTTATTGTTAATATTTTTTTTATTATTTAAAATTTAGCCTTACATTTTGTAATTTAATGTGGGTATAGGAACTCTTCTTTTGGTATAACGATCAACAACTGTTTTTTTTTTTCGAGCATAGAAGGCATATTGTTCACCACGCTTGCTTATGGCGGGTTGGCGATTTCTTATGTATATTAATTCTAAGTCCAGCGGAATAATTGCTAAACACACTAACAATTGCAATGCCTTTAATTTTGACAATTCAACAACAGTCATTGCGTTATTTACATTGCCGAGCAGACGAATTTTTCAAACATATGAAGCAATGGATTAGGACTCTGAGTACAAGTCACACTGAGGACAATATGTCAAGTGAAATCAAGGCAACCTTTGTGTCGAAATTGGAAATACCTGATCAAAAGCATAATAAAAAAAACCATTTAACATTAATGTCATTTGCAGGGTGCAAGTCAGCGTAATTTTATCCTCGTGTCACGGCAGTAACGAAAGTTAGCTGTGTTATGATGGGGCTATAAGCTTCGTGCAGACTAGCGCTACGCGACACCGGTTATTGTCATACCGTTAAGTTTTCTTATTCTGGGGCCACATTGTCGCGATAACGCGAACTAATCTTCGCGCGCTCTCTCTCGTACACCGCTCGACATCTCGCTGAGCAACAGAGAGCGCGCGAAGTAGCCCCAGCATGAGTACTATTGGTAGGTACATCATTTGACAGTTGAAGGTTATTTTATAAATCTGCCAAAAGTCAAGACAACACAATCGACATTTCCCTTCTTTTCTTTCACTTTCCAACCAAAAGGAAGGCTAATTTGTATTCAGGGCTGGGCAAAATACATGCTTTGCTTTAATTGAAATACAAATTACGAAATACAGTATCGCAAGTAATTAAAATACAAAATGTCTTTAAGAAAGGTATTTGAAATATAAAATACAAAATACAGTATTTTAGCTATTTTTAATTGAAATACATATTACAAAATAAGTAATCTAGACCAGCATGGGCCGAAAAATAGAGGAAAACAAGATTAATTAATCAGTAAAACCAGAGTTTCCTTTCATGAACACTAGATTTTTATATGTACTGTAAGACAAACAGCCTCTTGTTGGAGAGTGAATAAAACCTGCTAAAGAAAACAATCTTTCTACAGGTCCTGATGAGCACAAACTTGTGTTAAATTGTATGAACACATTTTTTATATTTGGATAGCGCTCAAGAATTGAAAGCTCTTGGCTTCTATCATTTAGGAAGCTGACCAATTCTAACTCCATTTTATATGTCTGTGGTTGATCACTGTCTCTGTTCTCAAAAACAATAAAATCATCATCTTCTTTACTAGCGGTGCTACTCCTGGTGCTTCCATCCATTATTTCATGCTTTTTGTTACTTGTCTCTAAGGCATGAATGGCAAGATTTTGAATTCTTTGCCTCTCATCTGCTGTGATGCTTTCTGGCAACTAACGCATTTAATAAGAAGGGTGGTAGCATGACGCCAATATGGCTCCATTTACTTCAGGTGACAGTGATCGCTAAATGAAGGTTAAATGTATTTTAATGTTAAAATGTATTTTGCAGCCTCAAGTATTTGAAATACTAATTACAAAATACTTCGTCGTCAGTTATTTGAAATACGAGTTACAAATTACATTTTAAGGAAGTAATTGAAATACAAATACCAAATACGTATTTGTATTTCAATTACGTATTTTAATTACAAGTAATTCAAATACTGCCCAACCCTGTTTGTATTATACTAGATGACCCGGTGAGCTTCGCACCAAGTGAGATTGAAAAAAAAATGTTCGTTTTTCGGTGGTTCCTTTGAGTTTTTCCTAATTTTATTTTTTCCTAAACCACCCATCCTAGCATTAAGACGTACAAAACAAATAAAAAATTATTCAAATCTGTCGAGCCATTTTCTAATCTTTGCGAGACTAATGCACGATACTTACGAGGGTTTATCCTAAAAGTTGGCAACGGTGCAAATAACTGTCAAATATTTACCTGTTTTGATTCATATAGCAATATTACTGAATAGAAATAAAAAATGTGGCTAACTAGCGAACTAGAGTATTATTAATGATTTGCAATTATAACATTGAATTTGATGTTGTACCCATTTTAGGTGTAAAAAACGCATTTGGAAAGTTTCCAAATAGTTTTTTGACATCTGAAACTAAACATTCGGTGTTACGATATTAATTATTGCATTTCATAATCTTTATTCTAGTTCGCTAGTTAGCCACATTTTTTATTTCCACACAGTAATATTTCTAAATTAATCAAAACAGTGAAATATTTGACATCTATTTGCGACGGGCAACGTCGCAAATATGCAATAGATGTCCTTCAGAATAAACGCTCTTAATAGATTTTTATATATATAAATAGATCATATATAATCTTGAGTATTCATCGTCATTTTGTTTTATTTACTTGATTGCATTTTGTAATAAAAAGTTCATGGCGAAACACATACAAAGTCCGGGTGAGTATATACGTAGTTATTTTATAATATTGAGAACAACTAATAACATTGTACAGAACAGAAAATCATTCTTCGGTAAATTCGCATTATCAGTAATAAATTAATTTGTTATGTTGATTGGATGAGCATGTATTTGCGTGCCTTGTACGTTATATTTGAGTAAATCCGTGGAATACTAAGAACATCACACTTACACCCGCTATCTAATTACGCAACACATTTTCGATTTGCAATTGAGTCAAATTGGTTTCGTTTGACTAGAATTGCTTTCAATTTACAACTTTTGAAAGCAATTCTAGTCAAACGAAACCAATTTGACTCAATTGCAAATCGAAAATGTTTTGCGTAATTAGATAGCAGGTTCCTGGAACGGAAATCGGCATAAAAATTGGCTTATTTTTCACAACAACTTTTTTTTGACTAATTATTTATTATTGTTTGTAGAAATGCAGTTTTAACCGTCATTCTCGTTTTGCAGATCTAGATCAGCCCATTGTACCGAATGTCATTGCATCCTTACATGATATAATAAATGTCTCTCTGCCTGTCCGTTAAGATGCTTTTTTTTTTTTTTTTGGATGGGAAATCATCAAATGACTTCTCCCGCTCTGGGCAGAGCGAGAGGGTGTGTCAGACTTTTACTGACTAAAACCCACCCGTGTTCCTTCCGTTGCCTGTGTGCCGTACCTATAACTCGAGAACCACTTATCCAAAAATAATAATTCATAGGAGTCCACGCGTGCAGAACTGTGGGCACAGATACTAGTTGTAGATAAAACTAAACACTTTACCTATGAGGCCTCACTAAAATTAAAATTCACCTGTCACTGCGCATATCCGGGAGACTCCTGTTGATTGATATCTTGTCGCTAACGAAGATGTTGTATGAGTGTAAGGAGTACAGTTCCCTGGCTGTGATGAGCTCTCTCTGGGATAGCTGAACCGGACGGCCGCCCTCGCCAGCACCCGCGACTGGCGCGTACTTGTTACTATGAATTACATCTGGAATTGAGAAAAAAAAAACTTTATTGGTACTTATAATAGTGATACAAGGAAAGTATTTTTTAGGATTCCGTACCCAAAGGGTGCAAAACGGAACCCTATTACTAAGCCTCCACTGACCGTCCGCTTGTCTATCTGGCAGCGGGCTGTATCTTATGAACCGTAATAGGTAGACAGTCAGTTGTATTTCTGTGGCCGTTGAAATTATTATTATTTGTTGTTAGAAATAATTAAAATTTCAAAAAGTTAATAACTAAAGGGTGGCCCCATACAAGAAACGTGTGTTTTTGGCGTTTTTTGCTTGATCTTAATACGGTACGGAACCCTTCGTGTGCGACTACGACTCGCACTTTTTTTACCATATATTCACACATCTTACTCATTATAAAAAACTTGGCAACCACAAACAATCATCTCATCTCAAGAGGAAAAAATTAACACAATGAAATACCTGCTAGGCTACCATCCTTGGCTGTTTCCATAGAGAGAAAGGCGAATATTTGATAGAAACAACAATATTTTATGGATAAGCCTGAGATATAGTTAATAATATTTTTTTTCCAACATGAATCGGTTTGATATACAATCTGTTAAAAAAAAAAACCGGCCAAGTGCGTGTCGGACCACGCACAATATAAGGTTCCGTGGTTGGGCTGACTTTATCCCAAGAACAAACTTAACATTGCAGTTTGAAAAACATGTTCTCCCATACGAAATGTACGAGTATGGGAGAAAATGTTTTTTAAACTGCAAATTTAAGTTGGTCGATTATTACTCGTTAACCTGTACAGCCTACTTAGCTATGATAGTTTTCATTTTAATTTCGTTATATATGCTACTGCTATGAATTTTTTCACAAATCCAAGTGCAACCATTTAGATGGTAGGGGGGAAGGGACACTTGACTCTTAACAAAAATTTGCAGTTAAAAACTTAATATTTCGCAAACGGGTCCCTGAATCCAAAAATGGCTATCGCACTCACAATATTTTGAACGACCTTTCTAACGATACCCCACACCATGGGATAGATGAGAAAAAAAAAACATCCCCACTTTACGTGTAGGGGAGGATACCCTAAAAAAAATATAATTCTTGATTTTATTTTACCACTTTGTCGGCGTAATTAATATGTATACACATGCCAAATTACAGCTTTCTAGTAGTCTCTGAGGTAAGCCGCGGACAGACAGACAGACGGACATGGCGAAACTATATAAGTTCCTTGTTTACTACGGAACCCTAAAAACGAGCGAGCCTTAAAATAGTCGCATATGATGTGTGTTAGCTGACAGTAACAACCTCTCGGAAAATGGTTTAGTACCATCTGACGCCCAACTCTAGCACCGCGCGCGCTCACTGTGCAAATCAAATAGCGCGCGCTTCCCTGGTTTCCTGTTACACACTTCCGTCCCTTTTCACGAAATCATTCCCACAGATAACGAAATCGATAAAAAATAATAGCGAAAGGAAAGATGTTAAGGCTTGTGCAGACCAGCGCGACCTGTCGCGCGACGCGACACGAACAATACAATTTTTAAGAAAACTTCACAGTATAACAATAACCGGTGTCGCGTCGCGCGACATGTCGCGCTGGTCTGCACAAGCCTTTACACATAAAAAACTCGGTTTTATTACAGTGCCTAATATTGGAAAACATTCTTCATGTAAAGTACCTTCTTAAAATAATAATATAACTATAAACATCGAGGGATTTGTCATACCGGACGCGTTCTGCGTCCTACTGTCCAGTCCAATCGCACATAACATAACATAAATGTTCGAGTTGACCGGACCGCTGGACGCAAAATGCTTGCAGTGTGCCAAGTCCCTTAATTAAAAGAAAGGGAAATTAATCAATATTAGTAAGTATTGCAGTTAGCAGATTATGGAACAATGGGGATCCACGCGCAAAGCTCAAAGGAGATGTCGCCAGCGGCGCGATGGCCGCTGTCAAATAATTTTTGCTTTGTTTACATCAGTGTTTTTTGTTATTTTTAGTGTTGAAACCGATCCACCATCGTTATTGCTAACATGTATTGTTCCTGGAAGCGTAAAGAATTGAAAGACGAACTAAACAAACGAGAAGGAAGGATTACTGGAAAGAAATCAGCTCATAATGAGAAGTAGACTTCTATCTAATAAAATATTTTTCTACAGTGCTAGGCTCTAGATTTGGATATTTTTTTGTTGTAACGTGTTAATTCTTACTTCACCCATGGTAGGAAAATTTACAAAAATTGAGAGAACACTACATTACGTAATTATAAATGGTATTCTTAAATTTTTAGGTTAGGTTTATTTTTCATCAGTGCTAGGCTCTAGATTTGGATATTTTTTTAGTTGTAACGTGTTAATTCTCACTTGACTCATGGTGCGAAAATTTACAAAAATTGAGAGAACATTACTTTAATTATAAATGGTATCCTTTATTTTTTAGGTTACCTATGACCGAAATTTTAATATCGGCAATCAAAGCCCTCAAGCTTCTGAAAGACAAGCACTTGACGTTCCTGCTGTAAAACTTTACCAAGACGTTAATAGCTCCACCAGAACTCCACCATATTGTCGAAATTTGCCAATCAACATATTCAAAGTTACTTTTAGTTGTACTCTTTAAATTTCCCACTTTTTTTAGTGTAGTATCTTTAGGAAATAAATGAACAACGGGGTTAGTAGTTTAGTACATCCTGGTACAGCACACATAAGCATATTACGAGAAGATTTAAATTTCCTGAATTATAGGTTACAAAATGTATGGAGTTGACAGCTTTCAATGGCCATGTCGACAATGCGCCACCTATCGTGATAAAATGGCAGTACAGATCCTCATTGAGATGACGACAGCCATGGCCTTAATTAAATTGTGAAAACGGTGTTATTGGCAAACCCAAACAAATGCAAATTAAATAAACATGGCATTGGTTGTATTTATTTGCCATGTACACACGGCTACACGTCAAGTTATACAATTCCAGTTTACGCTGACCTCGCATTGTACGCAAAACCTATACAATGCGAGATCAGCTTATACTGAAAATGTATAGCTTGATGTGTACCCGAGTGTACAGAAATGCTAAATAATAAATAATTTCAGATACTTATAGTGATTATTTTCACACAATTTGAAATAGTTTGTGTAAATAATCTGTAACAATCTCAATTTTTTTTACAACTTTCATTTTCCCATTCTTAGGCAAATATCTCCCACAGTCTACCCTATTTCTTTCAACGAAACCAAGGATTGATAAAAATACAGGAATACATGTCGAAATAAAAACTTTTAGTCTTTTTAATGTTATCTTATTAATGAAAGAAGATTGGCAACCCCAAATATATAAAATACTAGCTTTTGCCCGCGGCTTCGCCCGCGTGGATGTCGGAAAATATCCCACAGTAACATACTACTGACATTCAGAGTATCCTATGTCCTAACCCAGGTCTGCCTTTCATCTAAATCCGTTCAGCCATTACGGCATGAAAAAATAACAGGCAGATAATAAATCTCTTTTAGAGTTCCATACTTCAAAACGAAAAATTTTATCCCTTAAAGGATGACTTAGTTGTCTGTCGAAACCCTTTTTCTCAGGATACCGAGGCATCAAGTTGAAATAGATATCAAAAACATAGGTATACGGTCTCTTGGAGCTGTAGCGAAAATCTAACTTCCAAGTCAACGCAATAAATAAATACGGTTATTTATGCCGCATATTTTGACACTCGCAAATAAACCAGTATATTTGGTACTTCCCGTTGGCCCAGCAGCATGAAGAGTAGCGGGAAGCAAGGTCAAGTAAAGAGGAAAATCAGAAAATTGGTCATTTGTTTGAACTGCAAAGTTAAGTTTGTTCTTCAATCTGGGATAAAAAATTCATAGGCCGTATCTTGACATTTAGTCAGTATTTTGTTAGGTACTCTATTAATATTATTTTTTTCTTTTTATTTAAATAAATAAAACAGGTTTATATGATTGCAAATGCCTTACTTAAAAAACTAAATAATCATTTTACTATTATTACCACCATTAATTTGTAATACCTACTCTAGTGCCGCCATTCAATACATAATACCTACATGTTAGAAAGGTTAGTTTATGACTTTAAATTGTAATAACTTTTGACAGAGTGGCCTGATTTTAATTAAATAAAGACTAAATGTTAATTCAAGATACAGACTCTTACAATATTTCCAATACCTAAATGCACTTGAAAAGAAGACACAAAAAAATCAATATTACATGTGAATTTTAAAATCATGCCCTTTTGGGATGATTTTACAAAAATGCTGAAATGTGTAATTCTTTATTTCTAACCAAAAGCATAAATTTGAATTTTCATATCTCTAACATAAGAAATGCTAGATTTCCTATACAAACTTTCATCCCCTATATCACCCTATTTTTTTTTGGGTGGGATTTATCAAATAACTTCTCCCGCTCTGGGTGGTGCGGGAGGGCGTGTCAGACTTTTACTGACTAAAACCACCTGTGTTCTTGCCTGTGTGCCGGGGCCGCGATATCCCTTTCAGACAAACTCGCAATCCTGACAGATATCACCCCCCCTAAGATTATTTTTAAGACAAAAAGAACCCTATGTCCTTCTCCAGGATACCATCTACCTCCTTGCCAAATTTTATCGAAATCCATTCAGTGGTATAGCTGTGAAAAGGTTACATACAGACAGACAGAGTTACTTTGCAGAAGAGTAATGAGTGGGGTCACTATGTTAAGATAGGTTTTTTTTTAGTTTTAATGAGCTATTTGAAACACTTACATATAGTGTAAAATATTAAAGTAACAATCAAACTATTTCCTGTTAAATTAACAATGTGTGCAGAAAGATAGGTATCTCATAAATATTCAAGGTTTTATACTTTCATTGTGAGTTAACACCATGTTAGTGTTTTAGCTGGTAGGTATATTAATGGTTATGAAGAGTTTGTAAGAGTTTCAATGAATTGCTATTTAAACAAGGGATAGCTGAAGATGATGATAATTATATTTGAAGTAAATAGTGATACATGATCAGGATATGACCTTTTTCGGTTTGAAATTGGCTTAAGTTTACATCAATCTTTTGGATTGCAATAATAGTTGTTTATTTACCTTCAGACAGATTTCCACCATTTGTTCCACCAACATAATGTCCAACTATAACTCTCATTCCACTGTCATCCACATAAGAGTTTTTATCAAAATGCAAACTGAAATAAAATTACATAATATTAAATAAACATATTTCTAAAAACATTCAGTCGTCTTAGGGGCGCATTCCAAACAATGATTGAAGTAAATACAACCTCGTTTTAGTATTATTTCATAACATTCGTCTACTCACCTACTATACCAAGGTTCTTTCTCTCTCCTCTTAACAGTATTATATAGTTCTAAGCTAACATAAAACAATCCATTCAATAAAAAAATCAATATTATAATAAGCACCACCACTTTTTTCTTGCGCCCTCTGCACAATAACGACCAATAATCCTGAAAGAAAATAGTTTTAGTTAAAATTAAGTTTGTTGCCTCAAACTTAAGAGACGAGTCTAATTTTACAAAAACTTTACTTGATCCTGTAATAATGGTATATGATTAAAAACTTACATTTTTAAGTAACATTATTTTCTCAAGGTTTTGATACTTTTGAATATGTTTTTAATACATAAATACTGAATTACACAAAACACACAACATACTGATCCAGTTGGTAATCTATTGCTGAATGAATGAAACTGACAGTTGACAGACTTACTGACACTGCTGACATAACCATGACAGCGCGACACCGAGAAATCGCTATTTTCCTGTTAGAATACTGCGTTCATTTGTTGCTTTTTTATTCTAAAGGTGATAGCCTATTTGGCTTCCATCACTGATATGGCGATGCGACACGCTTACCTACAACTGACAAGTGACACCCAAAATACGGTCGGCGATGGTTTATGTTTGCCCAAAAATATTTTTACAATTGACCCTAAAAAATAAAAGGCCACTAATTAAAACGAAGACAAAACTACAAGTCTAAAACTTGTCCAGACTTCAACAAGTATGCTGAAACTGATAGACATATTTCTGATAAGATCTGAATAGCGGACGGATATGTTTAGAAATATTATCTACCATACTATATTAACATACCTGTGAAAATTGCGACAAGTGTCCCAGTATAAACCCGAAGACTGCATTTTTACAACTTTTATGTAGTCCGTAGAAACGGTAAAAAAAATTAAAGTTAGGTCAAAATCAATAATTTTGGTCACCATTCAATAATTTCAGAAAAAAAGCGACTATCTTTTGACCTGGCAGGGCGAAACTAACGATTTAAATCTTTGCCGCTGTCACCATTTTCATGAAAGTCGCGATGCGGTCACCGATCTTCTAGAAAACCGTAGCTATTTTATTAAGAAAAAGAAAAATGGGTGTTTTGTATGGGCTCCGCCCCAAGTGTTGTATCAAGTTGTGGTATATGTCATTTAAAAGTACATAATAGACTTTATTTTATTTTATGACATCAACAGTCGGGCACGTGCAGGAAAAAAGCTATAATTTACTTTGTTTTGATTTTGTACATATAAGTTTTTTCATCCAATTCGGAGATTTCGATCTTTTTGCAATATCGCCTGTGTATACAAAAGGCATGCCCCTATCCCTATCGTGTGGCGCGTTTGCACGACAACTAAGCCGTTAGCCCACGCAATAGTAAAATGTCTGACAGGGATGAAAACAACATCTACATATTTTCTAGATAAAGCAGAACAAAATCAATCATAGTTGGTTCTTTCCTGTTTCATTCCATCTTGTTTTTCGAATACTTTTCAAATCCACCCCCCCCTGTCAACGTCATTCCCATTGGTGGTGACCACATATAGTCCTTTCTATAATTTTGCACCGCAATGATGTTTATTTTGATCTTATGGATGGAAGATATAATATGTAATCTACTAATAAATAAAAAAGTGACACGCGCTTTACTTGCGATACCTAACAAAGTGTACAAACATGCCTTGAATGTGTGTGTAAGCGCAGGAGCTAAAGACAGGGGAAGCGTCTACCGGTCAAAAAAGCAGTGTTAGTGGAAAAGTCAATAAATTATGAAAGTTTCATAATTTATAGGTTATTCTGTGTTTGTTGAAATCTAGTTCTGTTTTTGTTATACGCTGATAGGACATAGTCTCGCTGATATCTAGTTTCTTTTTTTTCGGAGAGCTTCTTTCACATATATTGTCTTTTATTGACAAATACATGGGTCCCCGTATTTTTGCAGTTGCACAGCTGCGCAACAGGGCACAAAAGAAGTTGCTTGTTTACAAAAATGAACGTATACTGACAGCTAGCTGTCAAATTAGACACTGGGTAGTAGCGACATCTGAAGTGAGCAAGTTGCAGTTTTTATCCCCGATATAAAATTTTATAATCATGGGTTGCTGTCAGAAGTAAAATAACTGAAAGGACTGTTGCGATTTAAACTGATTTATGGCATTTCACTGCCACTGTCGGTGATTTATGTGTATCGGAACTGCGAACTGGGTGGAATCCCGGCATTATTTTTCAGTACACTACACGGTCATACTAATTCCAAGGTGCAGGTTATGGATTCTCATCACTATTTACGTCACTGTTAAAAATGTCAAGTGAAATGTCAATATCGATTTGAAATCAATTCAATCCAATTCAATCATTTTGCGAAAACAGAAAAGTTATAAATTAAGGCACCATTTTTTAAATTATGTTAGTTATTATATTTTAATGTTAAGCCACTGATACACAATAAAAGTTTTGAAAAAGTCTTGTTATATTAGAATAACAGCAACATTAATACTCAGTGTTTATTTCGTGTTTTTATCTCGAGTTCAAGTTCCTTGGTTTTTATGTGAAAATTATATCATTTTGACAGAAAATCTATATTTCGGCCAAGCAGGATGTCTCGACGTGGGAATTGGAATAGAGCGCTATATAAAAATAGACCTCACGGTTTGCGCGGTAAAGATATTGGCTTGTATTACAGAGATAGGCAGATGAGTAAAAACCGTAATAAGGAACATGATTTCATGGTAAGTATGTTTTCTTCGCGTTGTTCAGGTTGTTGAAAAAGTATACAATCATTTTCTTTGTAAAAGCTTTGATTTAATTCCCAGTAATTTACTTAAGGTTTTGACGCTGCAGTCTTTTTTCGAAAACTGATGTTTTATGTACTGTTGTCGTAAGAAAGAATGCATTAATAAAATATTAAGCAAGCTTCTAATATCTGTTTTATAGCATGGCTGTATGTCATGTATTGATTTGGTTGGACTCGGGCATTCCTGTGCGCATGACATGTTGATCTAATCATTCTTCTATACTTTCGAATTATGATAATTTTCACTTTTTATATTAATAACTTTTGATCTTATAATGATTTGTTTGCAAATCAAAATATTAAATTGTGCTTGCCTTAAGAGCGTTTATTCTGATGGTGGGCAACGTCGTAAATAGATGTCAAATATTTCACTGTTTTGATTAATTTAGCAATATTACTGTGGGGAAATAAAAAATGTGGCTAACTAGCGAACTAGAATATTGATTATGAAATGCAATGTTTAGGTTTAGATATAAATAAACTATTTGGAAACTTTCCAAATGCGTTTTTACACCTAAAATGGGTACAACATCAAATTCAATGTTATATTTGCAATTCATTATTAATATTCTAGTTCTCTAGTTAGCCACATTTCTTATTTCTATTCAGTAATATTGCTATAAGTTTCAAAACAGGTAAATATTTGACAGTTATTTGCGACGTTGGTATCTTTTAGGATAAACCCTCTTAAATCTGCTATTTTGCAAGTACTGTATAATGCAAGTAGTAATTTTGAAATTGAAAGGTAGGATAATTTTATTATGATTTAAAGGTACGACTTTAGTTTATCATCCCACGATTTAAGGGGTGGGAGTGGGGGAGGATGTAGAACCCCCCTGTGAAGGAATAGTTGCGGAGCCCCCCCCTTTTTGAGATATGTTTTTTTTTATATTCCAACCTAACTTTCGAATTTTCGGAAGAACTATTATAAAAGGGTACATATATATATATTTTATTTTTATTTATATATATTTGTGGAGGAGACCCTAGAAAGCTATGCGTTTTCTAAACTTCCCCCATGATTTTTTAAAATTAATATTTTACAATCTTATTTTAAGGCTATGTTTTGGTGATTTTTTTGAGGAAGCACTGTACTTTATTGCTATTTTATAGGGTACATAAATATATTTTTTTAGCCAGGCGTAGTGGACGGAGACCCGTTTTGCGGTGCTCCTATTTCTGGGTGTTTTAAAAAAAAATAACGACGAAGAGGGGTCTTTAGACCCCGCCATCCCTTCTAACCTAACCTGTCCGTGTCGGGGTGCCCCAAGTCCCGAGCTCGCTTCGCTCTCTCTTGCAGCCTAAGTTCTCATTGCCTTTTTACTAAGACGAGATGTATCGGGACTTGGGGCATCCCGGCTCGGACAGGTTGGGTTCAGAAGGGTATGCCACCCCCTTCGGGTCTCCTACCCAAATATATGTATATATATGTACCCTTTTATAATAGTTCTTCCGAAAATTCGAAAGTTAGGTTAGAATATTTAAAAAATCATATCTCAAAAAGGGGGGGGGCTCCGTAACTTTTCTTTCACAGGGGGGTTTTACACCCCCCCCCCCCCCCACTCCCACCCTTTAAATCGTGAGATGGTAAACTAAAGCCGTCAAAAGTATTGTGGTGGTATTATGAGGTACTACCATCAACTCAGTATTCAAGCAAATAAATGATTTGATGAAATGAGTGACATGTCAATAATATAATGTGTTTTTTTTAGATTAATTTAACAATTCCGCCAGCAGTATTGTCAAGCTTACAAAAAAATATAGAATCTATTAAAAAGATAGCTAAAGACTGTCATATAAAAATACATCCACCCAAAAGCATGAATTTGGTTAAATTAAAACATGAAAAATCTGATTTTTCCTATGATGTGAGAGAATTAGATTTTCAACCTATAAATGTAAATAACTTTGTAAAGTTGCATAGAGAATCAAGTTCATCACAGGGACCAAGCACTTCTTCTAACTATAAGCAACCTGATGAGGCTATAGAAGCAACAGAGGAATCTAAAGCGATAACTGAACAAGTTGAAGAAAATGTTAAAGCTGAACTAACTGATGATGTAGTAATGGAACAATCTAGTCATAAATCTGGTGAAAGACAGCAAGATTCTCTCAGAGGAGCTGGAGATTACAAGTATGGTTATGAAGACATCATCACAGGAACTTTTGATGATAAACTTGAAAAGTGCATCTCTGAGGGAATTATTATAACTATGGAGAGTCGTGCAAATGATACATTAAATAGTACTTTTTACGAAAATTATAAAACCATGATACAGTCAAATACCTACAAAAAAATGAAATCATTCCGTGAAATCTTACCAACATATAAGAAATCAAAGGAATTATTAGAAGTAATAAATAAAAACCAAGTGATTGTAATTAGTGGTGAGACTGGATGTGGAAAGTCTACACAGGTAACTTATTATTTAATTTTTGGTTGCTAAACGGGTCTGGTGCAATACTAGACCGATAACCATAGTACCTAATCTTATCATAAAAAACCGCCCAAGAGTCTGTTGGACCACAATGAAGGGTAAGGGACCATAGTTGGGATGAATTAATCTCAAAACAATCTTAACATTTTAAAGGCATTTTTTTTAATTTGTTTTATGTTTGAACTACAAATTATAAATTTTCGGACTTTTACCTTTTACTTGTGCTGTGAGTCCTTGCTTTTTACCAAATTTCATGATTCTAGGTCAGTGGGAAGTACATATAGATTTTGATTTATTTGCGACTATCCAAATATGTCGCATGAATGGCCGTATTTTTTTATTGCGCAGCAGTTTGATTTTTTTTTAGCTCCAAGGGACCATAGACCTACGTATTTGATATTAACTTGATACCTCCACGCGTTTCTGAGAAACGAACGAAAAAAGTCTTCAAAGACGAACAGACTAACAGACAGACGGACAATGAAGTGATCCGTTTTTTCCTTATGAGGTACGGAACCCTTAAAACATAAAGAATACTTCATCATCATAGAACTAACAACTTCACTTACTTGCTTTTTAAACCTTGTTGTAAAGAATACCGTTTATCCTTTAACCTGCATCGCATGATAACAGTTAAATTTGACTATTTTCAGATTCCACAGATAATTTTAGACGATGCAATTGTCAATAAAAGTGGTGCTAATATACACATTCTAGTCACACAGCCGCGTCGTATCGCAGCTTCTTCGTTGGCGATGAGAGTTGCAGAAGAAAGATCTGAACCACTTGGTGTTTCCGTAGGATATACTGTTAGATTGGAAAGGTAAGTTTTATGGTTAAAAGTTTAATACATACAAACCGAAAGACATGCCTTTTTTTCCAATGGATGTTGGCAGAAATTACAGAACGCCATCTACTACAACGTACCTTGCAGCCACCTTTTCTTTCATATGATTTTATGTAAACAGATTTAGATGACTGTTTTTAAACATATCACAATAACTACTGTGTATCTATCCAAGGCTTTTGACATGACCGCAGCAGGCTTATCAGTAAACTACTACCACTGAATTTGTGGACATGATAACGTCTTTTTTGCTTCAAACTTCAAATGCGACAAATTGTGTGTAACTGTTATTTTTTTTAGGACCACTCTCTATTTAAAATAGGTATACCCAAGGCTCGATTCTTGGCTCTTTCCTGTATGAGCTACTAATAAATGATCTTCTTTTTTTAAATGAACTCCGATTTTTAACATACTCATTTATTGTTAACCAGTGACCCGCCCGTGCTTCACAACGGTGCAATGTAATTCGAAATTTCTGTGCTATATCTAAGTTCAATATTAATATATACAGTGTTTAAAACATTAATAAGGAATAAATGTTCTAAATGAAATGAAAGTCCATGAAAAGTGACTTTATGTTATCGATTATTATCTCTCTTACTCACTCACATACATTACTATACGCACTACCAAATACCAATACTTTGCAGTGTGGAGCCAAGGCAACGTGGTAGCATTAAGTTTTGTACGACGGGTATTTTGCTAGCTGAGATGGAAACTAATCAGGGTTTGACTAACTACAGTCATGTGATACTTGACGAGGTCCATGAAAGAGACTGCCATGTTGACATATCTATGTTGATGTTGAAACAGGTAAAAAAAAACAAATAAAAGTAGTATATTGAATTTTATTGAACAAATTCACAAATGACATGCAATTTTTGTAGGTAGTCAAACAGCGCAAAGACCTCAAACTAATTCTGATGAGTGCTACAATAGATGCTGAGAAACTAACATCTTATTTCAATGACTGTCCAATGATGCATATTGAAGGGCTGGCTTACCCTGTGAAGGATGTTTACTTAGAAGAAATCCTGCGCATGACTAAGTACATTCCATCCTTTGATCGAGACACGCCAGAGGTTAAGAGATGGCAAACCCACAAAAAACAAAAAAAAGAAGCTGAAATGCAGAAGGATATACAATATAAAGCCGAGATTGGTAAGAGTTTAAGAAATTAAGTTTAATTTTCTGGAGGTTTTTTTGTACAAATATACACACACCGGCAAAATTAGAGGAACACAAAAAAAGGTGCCTTTTTTTAAAAACTTGTGGGCATTTCGACAAGTGGTTCCGTAATTTGAATGATTACCCTTTTTTAATATAACCTGGGCTTTTTTGACATTTTTCAACCTTCTAACAGAAATTGTACTCTCTTAAGTGTTTGTTTACACTTTACGCTTCTGAGTGTTTTTGATAAGAAAGTTGTTTTATGCAGTCAATGGTGACCCTAGCTCATTTTGTTCGTTTTGTTTGGAGAGTAAACATTGAACTGCATACAGAATGAGGGATTTGCCTGCAACTGAAGTCGCCAGGGCCGTAACAATGATTGAGGAAGGTGAGGAACTTCATTTAACCTTCTCCTCACTGTTCGTTCACTAACACGTACGTTACGCACTTCTTCTAAGAAGTTTCTGGTCTGAACAGCTGTTTGACGACGATTTCTTAAAGTTTGTACCCTTATAAAACGGTTGTCTAGGGCACTGGTTGCACGATTTCTGCCTTGCCCTCGCCTGCGCACGTAAGATCCTGTCTGTCTGTACCGTTGCACATTACGGTGGATCACGGATACTGATACACGCAACGTTCGACTGACTGAACGGTAGGTGTGACCTTCCTCAATTGCGTAATGTAAATTATTTTGAATACTATTATATAGAATCTTTTTTTTTTGTTCTTCTAACTGAACAAACAGCTGTGCTGCTGGGGAGTTTGTTGCGCCACTTCTTCTTCCCAGCTAATGCACTAGGAAGTGATGAAGGGTGGGCGTTTTGGGGGACTTTCTTATGTAATTTTGACGTTCGAAAAGTGCTGATTCTCAGCCTAGTTTGAATAAATGACTTGAATTTTGTAATCATTGTTACGGCCCTGGCGACTTCAGTTGCAGGCAAATCAGTCATTCTGTATGCAATACAATGTTTACTCTCCAAACAAAACGAACAAAATGAGCTAGGGTCACCATTGACTGCATAAACCAACTTTCTTATCAAAAACACTCAGAAGCGTAAAGTGTAAACAAACACTTAAGAGGGTACAATTTCTGTTAGAAGGTTGAAAAATGTCAAAAAAGCCCATAATGTTATATGAAAAAATGGTAATCATTCAAATAACGGAACCACTTCTCGAAATGCCCACAAGTTTTTAAAAAAGGCACCTTTTTTGTGTTCCTCTAATTTTGCCGGTGCGTGTACTTATACTGTAGTTATTGTTTTAGCTCCATGGCTTGAATCTATAAAGAAAGTAATAAGTCGAGATGTCTACACAGCACTCAAAGACGCCAGAATTGAAGATTTGAACGTCGATCTAATTTACGAACTCTTGGTTTATATTTGTAAAGGGGACCCCGGTGCCATTCTCGTGTTTTTACCAGGCATCGGCGAGATAACAAAGTTATTAAAAAAAATCACTGAAAGTAGTTTTTTCCCGAAATCCCGCTATGATATCTATCCACTACATTCAAAATTGCCGTCCTTGGAGCAGCACAAAATATTTCAGCGGCCTCCAGAACATGTAAGGAAGATAATACTGGCTACGAATATTGCAGAGACATCTATAACTATAGATGATATTGTATACGTCATTGACTGTGGCAAAATAAAATACAGTGGACTTAATATAGAAGATAATATACCCACTTTGCAAACTGAATGGGTTTCTCAGGCAAACTTGCGACAGCGGTAAGCATACGACTGTACATGAAGATGTGGAAAGGAGAGTAAATGCGAGAAATAAAGTGAATGGTGCTATACATACGATTGTGACCAACCAGTTGATGCCCAAAAAGGCTCGACTGGCTTTTCACAATGGTGTGCTGGTGCCTACGCTAATGTATAGAAGTGAATGTTGGGTGTGGCAAAAGAAACATGAAAGTAGAATAAATGCTGTGGAAATGCGTTCCTTGCGAAGCATATGTGGTGTGACTATGAATGATAGGCCGAGGAATGATGTGATAAGGCAACGGTGTGGTTTAAAAGAATATGTAGTGACAAAAATTTAAAAGAATATGCTTAGATGGTCTGGTCATGCCGCCATGGGATCTGGAGGCAAATGTCCTAGCGCACATATGGGAGTGGCGAGGTGAAACGCCGGGCGTAACTCCGCTGCCGCGAGAAATCACGGCACAGTGAACAGAGCTCCAGCGGAATCTCATGGCGATATGAAGAGTGCGATTGTCGCAACCCAGTGCTGAACATTGAGGAGTGGCTAGAGCGGCGCCACTGCGTCCCCACCTTCCGCCTCACGCAGGTCCTCACTGTACACAGTTGCTTCGGGAGGTTCCTGTTTCGGATAAGGCGGGAGGAAACGCCTGGGTGTTGCCATTGTGTGGATCGCTCGGAGGACACGGTGGAGCATACGGTGGAGGCCTGCCCGGCTTGGGCGGAGCACCGCCGTGTCCTCGTGGAGGTGATCGGGGGCGATTATCTCTCGCGTCCGTCCCAGGGGCTTACTCCCTAAGCGTAATCCGTAGTTTCGGCCCGTTCGGTCGTTTCGGTCGCACGGTCGCTTCGTTATCCGTCTCACTAAGGAGAGCGAAACGCCCGTAACGAGTAACGTCGGCCAAACTACGGATTTCGCTTAGAGAGTAGGCCCTCTGGTCCAAGCCATAGTATGGAGCGAGAGGGCATGGGAAGCTGTCACCTCCTAGTGCGAAGCAGTAATGCTCGCGAAGGAAGAGGCGGAATGCATGAGGGAAAGGCAAAATGGCAACTTTGCGCCCTCACGCCCCTAGTCGCCGCAGGAGACTCCCTGGGTGCCGGGAACCCTAGGCCGATTCCCAGCCACCGTAGGCGCGGGCTTGCGCACGGTGAGCAATGGGTAGCTCGCCGTCTGATAAGGACCAGGCTCGAGTCGACGGCGCGTTGTGTTCGACGCGCGCCTTAAAGAGATAGCGGCACAACTGACTGGGTCCGCTAGAGCCGATGCCTTCCAGGGTCCATCCTTCAAGTCTGACACGCCCAGAGCGGGACAAATTATGTGATAATTTCTCACCAAAAAAAAAATATGATGGTTTGGTCATGTTGAGAGGATGAATGAAAGTCTACTAACAAAAGGTAATTTACAAGGCTGATATGAGTGGAAACGCCGGTAAGGGACGCTCTAGGCGGACCTATAGTGACCTTATTGGTGATGTTCTTCGGAAAGATCAGGTGCGTAGTACTCGCAACCGGCGTGCGTGTGTGACCAGATGTAAACGTGTGAACGTAAAAGGAGTATGTAAGGATTGTAGCAGGTGGCGTTGTGTAGTTTTTGCCCACCACATGTGAAGAAGGCCTGAGTTTATGTATGTATTTAAAAAAACTTTGTTCAATGCGTTAAAACTCTTTTTTTATTTTTAGACGAGGCCGTGCAGGTCGCTGCCAGCCAGGTATTTGTTACCATCTAGTGACGTCATACCGAGCCAGTAAGCTCGAGGAGCGGCTGATGCCAGAGTTACAAAGGAACTCTCTATTGGAACCTGTGCTGGCTATAAAAAGGCTGCGATTAGGGAAGGCCGCTGAAGCTATGAGCAAAATGCCGTCACCACCCGCTGAAACAACTGTGGAACGGGCTGTTAAACATTTATCTCAGTAAGTAAGGCGTCCTGTTAGATTTATACTGGGACTCACTAGATTTTGTAGGAATTTACTTTGAATAATGTGAACGCCTTAGGTACCAATTAGGGCAATTCGGATGGAGCTCAACAAGGTAAAGAATCGATGTGTGAATCGACTTTCCTGAATTTGGTAGGATCATAATCTCGGTTTTTCAGATACATAGTGGAATGGAATCAGCGAGAAACACCCCATCTATTGATGCAAACTTGATCAACATTCTTTAAGAACTTTTTTGATTATCGCGTAAAAGTAAGCTCTGTAAAAAGAAAAAGTAAGCTCTGTAAAAAAAACTTTTTCTTAACAGAGTGGGTGCGCTGGACAGCGATGAGAAGCTGACCCCGTTAGGCTGGCACTTGGCACGGCTGCCGGTCCACCCGGCGGCGGGCAAACTGTTACTGCTGGGGACCATGTTCGGCTGCCTCAACCGCGCCGCTAGTGTCGCTGCCGTTTGGGGCTTCAAAGACCCCTTCCAGCTTGTTATTGGTAAGTACAGTGCTACAAGGATCTGTTGGCGCCTGAATCACATTGACACGTTACGGACAAACATTTGTGCAATTGTTATTTGAAATGTCAATATATTCCAAAAACAAGATGGCGCCGTTAGTTCCGATTTTGGCCACGCGCCGCAAAACCTTGTAGCGCTATAAACTCGAAAGTCCGATTTGCAAAAGGATTTTTGCTTGTAATGCTTGGGCTACATTGTCGCGATAACGTGGAGTACACTTCGCGCGTTCTCTGTTTCTCAGCGAGACGTCGAGCGGTGTGCGAGAGAGAGCGCGCGAAATGTAGTTCGCGTTGTCGCATCATTGTGGCCCCAACATTAGCGATGGCTCTGATATAACAACTTCGGGGATCCAGAATTAATATGGTAGAAACTTGCAGAAACCTCTTTCCTTTAATCTTGATAGTTTGCCAAGTGTAGTCTCATTTTGAGAGACGTATGTAGACTAATTTTATGTAAAGTCCTCCAGACCGTATTTCGACCACGGCGGCAAATCTCAACGGAGACTAGCCTTCGGCGCGGGAGATATAATAGTGCACAAGTGTGTGAGACACAGGTGCTCTCTTCCATCACTCGCATAGTCCGATGGTACGGCAATCCGAAACGATCGGAGAGAGCTCAGGCGCAGGACCAACAGGTTCACGTGCGCACCCAGGCACGGGGTTATAACACCGCCAACTTCCAAACGCCAGGCTATTATTAAGAAATTTCTAATGGAAAAACCCAATAACACTTTGCCCGACACAGGAATCAAACTCAGGACTCCGTGCTCAGCAGTCGCGCTTGCGACCACGAGACCAACGGGGTAGTTACATTCTAAGATGTAGTCAGTCACTGTAGTGAGAACTCAGTTGTATCAAATTCCTGATTATAAATCTGCTATATAATGGCGACATTGATTAAAATCTTAAGTACTACTTTTATTTCAGGCAAAGAGAAAGAAATAGACGCAGTGAAACGCACGCTAGCACTAGGAGAACCGAGTGATCACGTCGCCATATCGGAAGCCATCATACAATTTGAGAACTGCCGTTCATACCAGCAAAAACGCAATTTCGCCTACGATAACTTCCTAGCATTCAACACTTTGGAACTCCTGTCAGATATGAAGAAACAATTCGGTGATAATCTGAAGCAGATGGGCTTCTTGCAAAGTGGTAAAGTTACATCTGTTTGGGAGAATCGGAACGAAGAAAATATGAGCCTCTTTAAAGCCATCGTAGCGGCGTCGCTGTATCCTAATATTGCTACTGTGAAGTAAGATTTCTTTCTTTATGCTTACTTACAAATATTGGCCCGCTTTTTTTTTGGGTAATCCTCGTGATTGCGTTCGACAACTTTATTAATGGGAATAGGCTCGCCCCTATATCAAGAGGCTTATACCGTAACTAACGAAATTTGGGTGTGCTCTTCCTACCTATGGTCTGTACCAAAAGTATCTGATTAAAGTGTAAACAAACCTTATTCAGGTAAAATTCTTACGCAATCACTCGGTAAAGAGAATTACCTAGTAACATATTCGCCTGTAGATAGAAGGTAGTACTTTTTCCAACAATTATTGTTTGAATGACATGATTAAATTGTAATTAAAATCATCGCCGATTTAGTTTATAAAATTAACCTGTCAAATTAAAAACGTCTTATCCAAACAATCAAACCAAAGCACTTAATTTGTAAGTGGCACTAGAAAGTGGCATCCACAGATAGGTTTTCTAATCCAGTTGTGTGATATTTTTGCTAATAACAAACCCTTTTCAGATGGAAACACGTGAACCGTCGCAGCCCATTTTCACAACCGAAGCTCAAAGCGAGAACACCAGAAGATGGCCCAATAACTTTACACCCTAGCAGTGTCATGGCTTTCAAAATGTACCCGGGACGGAAGTACCCATTAGTACCCACGTGTCCCACGCCAGGGGCCAACTGGTTGGTCTACTGGCTGAAGCAACGGTCTTCAGACCTCTTCCTGATTGATGTCACCCTGGTATACACGCTGCCGTTCCTTTTCTTCGGGGAATTAGTGGTATCTGAATGTGAGTGTTACTTGGTATTAACGTATGAACTATCTATGCTATCTATAGGTTCCATATTGTGACGTGATACGGGGATTCGATGGACATGCGAATCCTTGAAGATTGACACTAGTCCTTGCAGATACCAGTAGTTTGAGATTTTTGTCCTTAGCTCTTGCGAGTCTTCAATGACCTAATAGACTGGGCAAGCACGATCAATAAATTATGGTCCCATAATAACAAAGATTTTTATCCATTATTTTAGACAAGCCTAAACATGTACAAGAATAAGCCAAGATTGAATAGACTGATACATAACTAACAAAAAGTAAATGCTTTTTTTTATAGCCCAAGATACATCAAACTACTGTGTCCTAATGTCGAGCGTCAAAGTAAGCTGCGACAAGGCGACTATGGATTTATTGTGGCAAATGCGATCTCTTTTAGACCAAGTCCTAGCATCAAAGATCGGTGACTCGCACAAACATGGAACGCATCTCTCTCCTTTTGAAAATGAAGTTTTAGAGTGAGTATCAATTTAATTACTGTACATACATTACATGCATGAAATCTGCGAATATTTGTACCAAGAAGGTCATTGATGACGTAAGCAACCTTGGTAGTTGTAGGCCGTGGCCTTAAATGCGAGGCCGGCCGTGTGCGAGGTCTTGATCAAGGTTATAAGACGGCTAACAGTGTGGCACAGAGTCCCATCTATTGATTAATTTTATTAAAATTCCTAAAACATAACATAACATAATGCTGTATTTCGATATGACAACACTAACGCAAAATTTACGAATATAGACACTACAAAATTCGCAAACATTACGGACAGGAATTCCTTGTAAATAAAATTTATTCGGGCTAGCAACTCTTATAAATAAAACTACTTTGAAATCAACTCGCTTATCTTATCAAAGCATTAAGAACGCCTATTAAATAAGCATAATATTTTAAAACGATTATACGATAGGGGCTGCCGTTAATTATCCTACAGAAACTAGCTAATTACTAATATAAACGAGTAATTCATTTGTTTCAGCGCTGTCAAGGAGTTGATAACTGCGGAAGATGAGCGCGCTGAATACATCGGCGACGAGGATTCCGAATCAGATCATTCTGAATTTGAATCGCGTAGACCTTGGCGACGCTAAATATATTTTATTGTTGTTATTTTTTATTTTGCCTTTTTATTTTTTACGTTTTATGGTGAATTTGCTTTTTTGTCTGTTAACCCTATATTGACAGCTCAATATGTCATATTGATACCATTTTGTTTTGTATAGTTGGGAACCTAAATATTTAGAAGTTTAATCGCTACCAGATTTTATTTTACCTTGCTTCTTTTAGTTTTTTTTCTCTGTTAACCCTAAAATGACAGCTCAAGATGATAACAACTTGTTTTGATAAAAAAATTGGTTAGAAACCTAATTGTTTGATAGTTTATTACTAGATTGTACTAAAAAGTCTGAGATTTAATATTGTAATTAATCAAAACAATCTAGTGGAGAAAAATGTTAGTTTCCCTTCAGGTGGGTTGAAATTGAGACTAAAAGTTTACACTGATATTTTGGACTGATTATACCTAAGATCATCTGATTATTTTACTTGTGTGTCTATTTAATGGATAACAATTTTATTATACAGGGTACCAGGGACATCGACGCGAATTTTTTTACCATGGATTCAGTACATGATCCTGAACACCCCTGGGTTGATATTTTTCGTCGGTTATTAAAAAATAAATCAGCTATTTCATAAAAAGTGCAATACCTATGCGGTTAAAATGTATGGAACACCAGATCTTTTTTAATAACCGACGAAAAATTTCCACGCAGTGGTGTTCAGATTCATATATTGAATCCATGGTAACAGTTTTCACGTCGGTGTCCCTGCCGCCCTGTATTATAGCGATAAGAACACAGACTGTGTTTAGATAATAATGTTAAAAGTACTTAAGATTTTTTTTTTATGTGAACAGGGTTAAACGTTATATTACTCTGATAATAGTCCTACTTAGTACGTTATTATTTATTCCACTTTGCCCCTTAAAAGGTAGGTATAAGAATCACTTAGCTTATAAGACGGGTTAAATAATAAATTAATTCATCATTAATTTAGGACCTGATTTCAGAGACATGATTTCAAAAGCTTCAAAGCGGTAGTCGGCTGGTTGAAGTGAAACTGTAAAACTTGCCACTGTGTCCTTTTCAATACTTACCCATGCTTAGCGACGCGCTGCTTTCCGATACTTAAGATTCCCTATAACAATATGGACTTTTTTTTTTAAGTTTTTCCGTAATAATGGAAAGTTAATATCGGTAAGTGACTATACGGGCCGTGGCAACTATATCGCCACAAAATTTTTGCTGCCTTCTGGCCATCATAATTGATGATATACCTACCCTTTTTTTTTTTTTGAGGATTGGTAATCATCAAATGACTTCTCCCGCTCTGGGTGGAGCGAGAGGGTGTGTCAGACTTTTACTGACTAAAACCCTCGCGTGTTCCTTCTGTTGCCTGTGTGCCGGGGCCGCGATATCCCTTTCGGACAAACCCGCAACCCCAGCACGATATAACTACCTATCACTTGAATTTTGGTAAAAATTGCATCATCTTTAGTTTCCTCGGCCTTATAAAGGGTTAAGACCGGATTCTAAGTTTCGGCTTGCCTTTCTTGGCTGGTCGAAGTAAAACTGTAAAAGTTGCCAACATGATTTTTTAAATATGTTTTTCTGCCTGGAACTCTAAATGCCCAAAATTCAGTTGCTAACTGCCAGCACTGCTTTCCGATACTGTCTAGGGTCGATAATGTAGTCTTAGCTGTTTTTGCGTAAAATCACACTTCAGCGCACGGTTCAGCATTTCACCCTTAGGTGGGTATTACACTATCATATCTATGATCACAGATCTATGAGTCATAGATACAATGAAATTGTAAAATACACATATTAGGGGAATATTACACTATACACTATCATATTATATCATTTACCTATCTACGAAGCTCACAAATTACCCATAATATGTCTATTTTACATTTTCATTATTTATCTATGATCATAGATATGATCCCTTAGCCTGGAGCGTGTTATAGGCCTATCGCATATATCGCCCCGCCCCCTAAGCCTAAGAAAAAGGTAGCCTATCTAAAAACTATAGGTTTGGGAAACCAAGTATGTAATTATCGTTAAAATAATGTCAATACCTAAATAAGTACCAATCCATGTCATCTTTTTACATTTTTCTCTAGATTTTTGGACGTAACTGAATGTCTTGTATTTTTTCAGAAAAAGTTTTTAAGACCTTTGTCTGTGTATTGCCGGGCTTTACATAGCCAATACCTAACTACAAATGAAAGTAATGGAACACGGGAAATTACTCTCAATCATGAGAAAACAAAGTTTGTATTCATGATAAAAAATTAATTGTTCGTTTAATAAGATTGTTAATTAAGTTTTTCTAATAAATGAGCCATTTTTGTGTAGAAACTCACTGTCATTGGAAATGATGAAATACCTTATAGAAGCGATAAGTTCGAACAAGGATGACAAATCTTTGAGGGCTATAGTTTTGAGTGCCAAAGGAAATGTATTTTCAGCCGGCCATAATTTGAAAGAATTGGTAAGTTCGTAAAACAAAGCCTCCGGAGTTCCCCCATTTCTGGAAGACTAATCAAGTGTCAACTCAATAAACCTGCCAAATTAAAAATATCCTGCGATTAATTGACCATAATTTTACGGCTTGAATAATTGAAGGGAAAAAGCCAATGTCTGGTCGGCCCTATATGAGCCCGCTGATCGTAAACAAAACTGAAGAAAAGTAGGTGCATTAGGTATACACACCTGTCTACCCCGTCACAGAATGAAGTCGTGATGTTATAGTTGAATAGTCTTTCTGGAAATGGGGGCTACTGTAAGATCATAAGATGTCCAAAAAAGTGCAAAATTAACGGATGTTTTTAATTTATAGCAGTCGAATACTGGTGTAGATCAGCACAAACTGATATTTAGCAGAGCAACCGAATTAATGAAATCCATAATTCAAAGTCCCGTGCCCGTTATCGCTAAGGTATATGTTTGTAGAATTAATTTACTCTGAATACTAATAAATACATTTATTACAAGTCCTTTATCTATCTGTTAACCCGCATTCATCCATACTAACAGCTTAATGTTTCTTTCCGAATGTAAAGAATTGGCACTACTCTCAAAGGGTCTGGCGAAGCGCTGTTTTCACTTGCAAATAAATATCGACCTTGCTCTATTTACCTAATCCTTATCTAATCCCCGTGAGTGCTTTAGCTAAATAATAATATACTTACCAGCTGTATATTGTGTTTCCCCCCTCCCTCCGATTTTGTACCCCACCCGTTTATTTCTATTGCTTTGTTTTGACACTAATTCCAGTTCCGCTAATCATCTTAACTTGCTAGTTACAAATAAATAGTCTGTCTGCTCTACTAAGTGGTGACCATCTTCTATCTCGAATCTAACTGGGATTGGATGTAGGTGTAACCTACCAACTAGTTATAAACCCCTTTATTTATAACGTTTATAAATAAAGGGGTTTATAAATAGTTAAAACTAGCCTAACCTAACCTAACTAGTTTAAAGATATGTAATGATTAGCTTAACTTGAATCATCGTTATGAATAAACCCCAAAGACTGAGTATTGGCATTTTATCTACATTCATAGCATGGGTAATTGGTGCATTATCCTCAATCGGCCAGGTGGCTTGTCTAATCAGATCTATCTTATATTATGTGCTGTAGAATTATTATTTTTATACATTTTGTAGGTAAATGGATTTGCAATGGCAGCAGGGTGCCAGTTGGTCGCTACTTGCGATATGATAGTATGTTCAGACACTAGTAAATTCTCTACACCTGGGTAAATAATGTTATGAAGACTTTTACGACGATGTTATATACTGAAAAATAATGAAATATTTATTTTCTTAACAATTTTCAAAATAACTGAACAATTTCAGAGCAAACTTTGGCATATTTTGTTCAACTCCTGGAATAGCTGTTGGAAGATGTGTTCCGAAATCCAGAGCTACGTATATGCTGTTTACAGGTTTGTTGTTGATCCACTATTTACTACAATAGTGAGTGAAGTGGCGAGCCGTTATCGCGTTATCAGTTTTAATTTCATGCCATTATTGGCCAATTTGTGCATAATAACAACGAACTATAAGTACTAAAAGCCGCCACGTCATACCCATATGAAAATGAAATTCTGTAGGCATATTGTCACACAATCACTACGAGTAGGTACTATTGAGTCGAGGACAGTCGTGAAACACTGTAAAGTATTCTATCTCATCAGCACTGGTCTGACGCTCGAGCTGAATTAGCGCTACTGGGGTTATGTCTCATATGCAGACAAAAATATGCTGTGTGATGTCGTAAGTCAATCACGCAGTACGGACAGGAGAGTATAGATGCAGTGACAGGGGTTGGGTACTGGTATTCAATGAAAGGTAATTGTTATGTCCCATCGTTAAATTTTACGTGGCAATAATTGTTTCAGGCGAATCTATAACTGCTCAAGAGGCCTACGAAAGTGGACTCGTAACGAAAGTAGTCCCAGCGAGCGAACTAGACAATGAAGTTAATCAAATCTTAGAGAAAATCAAACACAAGAGCCGAAGTGTTATCGCGCTAGGTAAAGAGTTCTACTACAAACAAATTGATCTAAGCTTGATGGAAGCTTACAAGTTAGGAGAAGATGTCATGGTCAAGAACAGCAACTCAAATGACGGACAAGAAGGCATCAAGAGTTTTGTTGAAAAACGAAAAGCAGTATGGAGTCATGAGTAGCTGTTATCGCGAATGTTCGAGTACATTAATTATTTACACATAAAGTGTATTTTTATCTATAACATTAACAATGTTACCTACTGATAAAGACAAGTTTCATACTAAATGAAATATTTTTAAAGTCATTTACAAGTTTCTACTCATGAAAATTATTAATAGGTGTGGCCAATTATTATGTAAAAATAAAAACAATTTTTATTTACACCTAACCTTTATTTGCCACTATCGTAATATACTTTAACAAAACCGCGAAGCAGAAATTATAATGTTAAAGCGTACAACATGACATGACACAGGACATTAAAATATTTTTGGCCGATTCATCTTATATTATTTACATATTGTAATAGTTTACCTTTATAAATCAAGATGGATCACATAAAAATGTTTAGTCGTTATCATTCAGTGCACACGTATTTCATAAATACAAAACTTGTTAATAATAAACTTATTCACTAAATGAAATTTTAAAATGTTAATAAATACATCTAAAGTTAATATAAAGTATAATAATTTACGTTACATGCTCGATCCTCCAAAGTAAAATGTTCTATTATTGTCGGCAACACTGCATAGTTGTTGTGCAAGCGTTATTAATACTTCTTATGGGAATTAGTGATTTCAGATATCTTTTTTAACAGAATGAAACAGTTTTAAGATCACTCTTCTAAATTTAAGTTAAGACACGGAAGGAAGTAGGATTATTACAAATACTGCAATTATTGCATCATACATTTACAATCCAAAGTTATGAGAATATGATCAACATGTTCTCACTAATACTTTCATATTACCAAACAAAAGAATCATGTTAAAGCTACTCTATAGACAATAATTATAGGAATAAGATCAAACTATACTTTGCATGATTATATAGACCATTATATTATATAACTATATGGGGCCATTTTCACAATATCATTTATATGGCTAGCTAAATTATAAATAACTGCTTCGGCAAAACATTGTGAAAAGAGCCTTCAGCCTAGTAGTATTAAAAAGACATTACTTGTATAATTACATAGAAATTTTCATAGTCTTTTAGGTTTTTGTAGATTGAACAACGATCACAAGCTGAACGTTGTCAGTCATTACGGGAATGTTTGTAGTCTGTTCCCAGTGACCGTTAGCCAAATTGATTCTCACTTCTTTGCTAGTTCATTGGAGAGCCAGTCTAGACCCTCGTACAGTCCCTGGCCTTGCGTTGCACATGTAGCCTGGATGTACCACTGCCAAAGAAACATTATTGTTAATTTAGAAAATCAGGTAACCAAATTTTACTGTAGCTCTGATATTGTTAAGAAGAATATTCAGTACTCTTTTATAGATATGACACCCACATCTAGATGGACAAACTACTTTGGGAAGTCTAATGGAGCTAACTAGATTAAAAAGAATAAGATTTACAGTGGCTTGAGTTTGGAACTTTTGCTGATAAGTCGATATACACCAAGTTTATAAATATAAATAGTGTCTACTTACACGGCGATTCCTCAAGTTATTTAGGTTGAGGGCATTTGTAAGTTCAGCTGCAGTCATAGCATTGGGCATATCTTGTTTGTTGGCAAACACAAGGATCACAGCATCCCTCAATTCATCTTCTTTTAGCTGAAATCAATAGGTAAGTTGTAATACAAGAAGTAACGGCAATCACCAGTGTTTAAGTTGGACAATATCAAGCCTATTTTATCATACAGCATAGATGACACAGCACACAACAGACATTCTACTAATTATACAAAAAATCCAGTCTAAAATAATGTTAAATGAGTGTGTGAAGGAATAATACAAAAGACAAAACTGGCAATTTGACAGATATAAGACCTGAAACAGGATAAACTTGTTTTTTAAACATGAACAGCTAAGGAGCGATAAGAACAATGGCCTAAGCTTACCATATTAGCCAACTCATTTTCGGCTTCTGCTATTCTCTTTGTGTCGCTCGAATCCACGACGAAGATCAACCCCTGCGTGTTCTGGTAGTAGTGGCGCCACAGTGGTCTAATCTTGTCCTGGCCGCCGACGTCCCATACAGTGAAACTGATGTTTTTGTACTCTACGGTCTCTACGTTAAAACCGATCGTCGGTATTGTGGTCACAATCTCACCCAACTTAAGCTTATAAAGTATAGTAGTTTTTCCAGCGGCATCCAGCCCAACTGCAACAATGAGGTTTATATTAAAGCATCAAGAAACTATCATCACGCGAAAACAATGACGATGGCGTAAAAATGTAGAAATTCTACGCAATCTTCGACCGATGAGCTGTCATGTCACTTACCCATAAGGATACGCATTTGTTTTTTGCCGAAAAGCTTGGTAAAAACACTTGAAATTGTTAAACCCATCTTGGATTTTGGTGTAAGATAACAGTATCAATTGAATATAAAACTAAATTCCTAAATTTGAAATGAAAAACACAAATTCTAGGGAAATAAAAACTGATGACCATACGCACGTCAACGTTTCCAATATTTTTTTTTTCCAAATAGTGACGTTACCGCTTCTTATTTTTTGCGTTTAGTTTCACCTACAATGCTGCCGATGTTGGAAATTCAATTTCATTATCAAGTAAATATAAAAAATAAGACGCTAAATATACGGTATCTTGTGCTGAATCTTAAGCTTACTATATTTCGATTGAATGAATATTGTTGAACTTGCAATGCGTCACCACGTGTGACCACCTTTCTATAAAGGGACGTGCCCACAGACGACCCGCGACAGCCTTTAGGGGTGATCGACGCACGAGCAAGTACGGGTACTTGTGGATCGACGACCTTACTCGCCCGTGTGTTATCTATGTACGCGTACTTTATAACCGCTGAGTAAGTTCGTCGGCAATCCAACCGGTTTGAAATTTTGCTCGTAGCCCACCTTGGATCATAGTTTCGTACGACTGTCATCGCCGCGAGTCGCGACCCGCCATTTTGTTTCGACATTTGTGTAATGTTTGTTTTGTTTGGTTCAGAAAATTCGACAACATCGCGATACAGTGTGAGCAAGATTCACTTGTGTCACCGTCAGCGAGCCGAGTAAGTTGGCGAACTTAAAAACGGCGAACTTTAAGTTCACGCGTCTATCACCTACTTTAGACACCAGACGATCGCGGCACGTCCCTTACTCCAATGCAATGAAATGGGCCCAGGCACTAAGTGAACGTAGAGAGAGAAGAGTGTGTGAATGTGAATCTCCTTTACACCGAAACCTCTACACCTACTCGCGAAAGTTGCTTCGACGAAGTACTCGTCGAAATTCGACCGAAGTCCGAAGTAAGTAACTACACACTCGTGCGAAGAAGTACAAAACACTTATTTTGAAGTCGCCCGATACGAGTGGAGGTTGCACGAAGCGAACGTAAGTGCCCTTCTACACTCTCGTATTCGCTTCTTCTATCAACTTCGCGAGTAGTGTAGTGTAATACAGGCTTTATGGTCAGTGGTTAGGACTTAGATCGGGCTTAAGCATCCGGAATGCTCAGCAAGTGAATGATGCAGGAATTCAGAAACTGAAAGAATAACGTTCGGAATTGCATAGTGTTTCGCATGTCACACACCTTGCCGGTTTTTATCAGTATTGAATGATTCAGATCAATCTGGCAGGTTAAATTGATTGCCAAGGTGGTTCTAAATTTCCGGATCATTCTCTTGCTGAGCTTTCCGGACGTTTACGCCTGGCCTTAGGACAGAACTTTTGCTATAGCATAGTAAATAGAAATAATAAATCTCTATGGTATACTCTGACGTGCTTGAATTTGACAATCAGTCAGTATTTGACATTGAAATTTTGACATCCAATAGGAATCCAAATAGAGTTTTGCTGTCATGCGTCGTCATAGAAACGATTTATTTTAGAAACTTTTCATTTTTTTTTGGTCGGTATCGACATGGAGATTTACGAAGGTGAGTTTTTTAGAATATTATTTCATTTAAAACCGATTTTACCAATAACCCTAAGAGTATAACATTAGCGCCATAATTAAAAACTATGTAAAAACAAAAACAGGTTCTCAGCGAAGGACCTTTTTGTGAAGCCTGTTATTATGATCACTTGACGCTGCCTACATTCCAAAACGAAGTCCTTTTCTATGTTAAGTTAAGAAAGGATCAATTCCCTTTACAAATAACCTTACGCTTTAAATCTAAATAGAAAGGCAGCAATGATTTAAATCGGTAAGGTACACCTTAAAGTTTTACACACCACCCATCGTTTTAGCGGAATAAATAATTATTCATGTATGTTTGGCCATAAAAGGTACCCTTGGCTCCCGGTTAAATTAGGTGCGGTAAATTAGGATACACTCCCAAATTAAGACTAATAATAGTGGCGATAGTTTTAAAACTTATGAGTTCTTATGTAGCTGCTATGAAACAGTGCTTCGTGTTTTCATGCTCTATCCAGTTTCTTGATTCTGAACTTTAATATAAATATTTTTCATTATTTTCATCGTTTCCGATGATAGGCTAATATCAATTCAACGATGACACTTATTGATAACTAAATCGGGGAAAATAAACTGTGTGGATAAATAAAGCCAAGTCAAGAGCGTAAACCTCGGACGGTATGTTTTTGCAGCACTCAGCAAATCAAGTTCACCTTGCAACTACGAGAAGTTCACAGTGTAATGACGATTTGCGGCATTCACGTATTTCGAATTTATTAAGTAAGTCGAATAGACAAGTGACCAATCAGTAAAAAAAACAGAGACGGAAGAATGTTGAATCACATGCTGAAGAACAGTTCTTCGTGCTGGGGTAGACTTTTAACAGACTGCTACTACTAGCTTTCGTGTTAATTAAGCTGTAAATGGAACTTTAGTTTCAATGCCGATAGGTAGAATCAGAAAACATAAGACTCGCGGATTGGGGCGAAAGTGTGGAGAATTCAGTTCAGTCTGAAAGCGGCAAAAGCCACTCACTAAGCACAGAGTAATCTGGCGACAAAGAAAACGCCTTAAACTCTGTTGCCAGTTCTTTGGGGAAGCTTCCGCATGCTTGATTCACCATCTTTGTTTATATCATCGACCATAACCCAGTTCTACCGACATCTATTCAATAAACGCAATACTAGTAATTTGTTCAGCCATCAACAAGATTCCCTCGTTTCAATTGGATCCAATTACGTAAACTTTTAGCATAGGTAACAACAAAAAACACCTAACATAACCCAAGTCGTATAGATATAACACTTGTTCTAAACGCCGTGGAATAAACCTACATTGTTTTCTTTCGCATCTTTATGGTGAACAACACAAATATTGCTAGTCGGTGTTTTATCGCTCTTGGTTTCTATGGACAGTAAATATGCAATAGTGCGCAATAGGCCACATTACGTCATGTGTACAATACCGATCGAGTTTAGACATCTCTAATTAAAACTGTACAACCACTTGTTTTGCCGTTTGTCTGCGAGGTTTTTAACGTCTCGTAATTAATTTATTGGCAAGATAATTATGAACCTGTTAAAATCGAAGGCCCTAGTTTCCGATTTTCATTACGAACAGCCTTGCTTATGTTTGTCTTGCGGTCGGTGATTGGTCTACTTCGAAAAGTGTAAGATTTCAGTCTCACAAATTACCTACGACTTCGGAGAGAGACATAATCATTTATATTTTTTGCATCTCAAATGTCAAACGGAATAGGTTTTGAATTTCCGTTATATTAAATTACATGACTGTGCTACTAATGTTACGTGTTGTAATAGTTTATTTTTATACCTAATCATCAAATTAACCTATCATGGTTCACTGTTGAACATGGGCTACTCTCAAATTAAGTTACCTTATTAACAACTGTCGGTCTTTGCTTTCCACGTCAAATCCACATTCAATTAGGTAAATATCGTCGTTATAAATATCTCGTGTGCATAGCGCAACCATTTTGGCCTTCGTGAAACTAGTGTCACAGCAAATTATTAATTCCTCTTAGAACATTATTTACTATACAACAAAGGATTTAAGGTTGAATAGAGTCAGCTAAGTAATATTATGTATAGGTCTTAATGGTGGTCGGGCGTAATTGCAAACCACGGCTGTTGATCGCGTGTGCGACTTGTATAAGAAATTTAATAGAACATGATTACGTTCTTCTACAACGAATATTGAAAGTCCTCGATTCCAACAGAAATGAAATCTGTAAATATTTTGAGAAATAAAGTTCTAATAATACCAGAACGCTAAAATATGTTAAAGTTTGGTAGGCAATAGACAGATTGATGATCACGATTCGCTTATTCAGTGCTGGAAATGAGGCAAGTTGCATTTGTATTAGGTACGATTTGAGGATATGTAAAATAAAATCTTAATTCCTAGAATATAATCCTAAGCCGATATCTCGTCCTCATAACGTCAAAATATTCGATTACTTACATAATTGCTTTTTTCTATGAATAAGCATCCAATCAAATCACTCCAAAAGTTGTATTTCGAGTCGAATTCTTTCGCGTCCGAATATTAAAATTACATCTCCATAGACACTATCATTATCATTGGAATTCCTATATTATTATTGACCGAACTTTGAACCTTTCTGAGGCATCATACTTTTGCTAAACCAGTCTTTTAGTAGGTACCTATTCTATACCATTCCATAAAGCATGAAATTATCATAAGAAATAAATTCTGTTTTATAATAGTTCGAAACCATTTCAATTCCTAATAATTTCACGGGTTATCTAACGTACTGATAGACACTTATTCTTTGTATTAATCTTACAATTTTAAATATTATTTTTGTGAAATGAAATTTCTTTAATTTCAACATCGCCGTGCAAAATTGTCAAAGTTGCCGAAATAATGACACACAGACTCTCATCATTCATTTGAGGTACCGGCCATAACGGGCATAATTTGTGTTAAATGGTGCATCAGCCTAGTTTGGCTTCCATTTATCACAATTAACGAGTTGTCTTCTCTCGTTTTCTTTTTTAAACAATAAGTGTAAATAGGTAGGTAACAGTTTTTTGGCTCGGTGATTGCACTTTTACACAATATCTACCTACTTGACCGAAAGTTTGCAAGCTATCCATATTCGCTTCGATGTTGAATTTCATCAACAACTTCATAGAAAACAATTCACCAGTAACATTACGATCGTTTTGATCTATTGAATCTTCATCATGCTACAAATTACATTAAATTTTTCGATCAATATATTTTATCGCCGATCAATAAAACATTTGCCGCGTTTATTTTTTGTGATCTCACAAATATCATCATTGTCTTTGTTACAGTCGAAGCAACTTTCAATTTACTTTCTTATTTCAAGCTTTACACTGCTACAGCCATTTCCTACTTCTGTCAAATTAAAGACTATGTAGATCTCTATCAAAGTGTTTAGTTAACTGGCCGGCATGGTAAGGTTGCGTAAATACGAGTATGAAATGCGTATTCAAACCAGATTTAAGCAAGTCACGTTTTTGTTCAAATGTATCAACAAAGGAAAGAATTTCATTAATCATAAGTGAAAGTGTTACAATCAGGCTAATCTCTGAATACACACTGTCTGGTTCTTTGTATGAGATCATATTGTCACTAATAGCCTAATCGGATGTAAAGCCAAAGTTGCAAGACACGCGCGAAACACAAATATTTTTGTACGTAGGCTCCATGGCGCTCACCCACTCAAAGGCGGAGTCGATCCGGCTTTTTTATTGTGGTCATCGTTCTTTAATATATCGAAGCCATCGAAGGTCGTCATACTCGTTTTTAGTGGCCATAAAAATACTTCATTCATATGATTATCAAAAGAAAAGGTATTTATGAAGACGATTCATTTATGATGTTGTCTTTTGACATCAAACACGTGTGTTTCACGTATGTGTGTTTGCTGAAGATTAACTCTCCGCTATTGATATTTATTGTTATGATTCGTGAGCTAATTTCGCCATCTGTGTGCAGATGAGAATCAATCATTTGCATTTAAATTACAGCTATTGAGTCCATACTCCGATGCGAGTGCTGGCAATTGAAAAAGTCTCGCATAATTCCGCTAATAAACAGTACAATGACATCGCAATAGCTCTTGTCAAGTATTGTTTATTTATAGTGTTTCCTTTCTCAGTATTAGCTAAATAAATAAAATGTATTGCTAGTTGTTCTCCGCCATATTTTTAAACAATAAACTGTCTTCGTCTGTTTTAGCCGTGTAGTATTCAAAAGTGAATAGCTTGAGACAATTTGAAAAGAGTTTTAATGGAATAGTTCAGCTTTTAGTCCCTTTATGTTCTACGCTGCTCTATCCCCTATTTGAATAGGCAGGTTAACCTTCTCCATAAGTAGTTTTACTAAAATAAGATTGAGCTAAGTGCTTGCGGTCTACTTACGCAAATAAAAGCATGCCGATGCCGATCAATAGGAAATTAACATCATCAATCATGCATTCCCTTCTTTTGACCGACATTCCCTTCCGTGAGCCGTCCCTATCCTCATTCTTTATTATGAGTTATTTTTATAAGGTACCTACTTCATGAAGTCAAGGTTGCACATTTTCCTAATGTTACAGTAAGACTTGACTAAAGGTACTATCTTCATATTCTACATCATGGAAATGAATCACTTCACGACGAAAGTTTGTTTTGTGCAATCCAGGCGGGCAGATAAATAATGAATTCGTCTTTGATAGTCGTTCGGTAATCATATCATATCAGATATATTGATTGGATAATGAATATTGGCCCTAATATGAAAGTATTGTTGGCATGTTCCTGCACAATGGTGAACAAGATGTTGGAACGTATGCCGTAGCCATGGGAACCAATGATGCCAGACCCAGATTGGATTTGTGTGGTACAGGCTGGCATTAATTTGGAGTTAGGAGCTGTAGTAGTTTTAGTGTAGGATTTTTGGTTTCCTCATCATCAAACAGCCGAATGCTGTCCACTGCTAGGCCTGCCCCACATCCACTGGGCATGTGCTGTTCCTTTCCTGGTCCTGTCCATATTGCGTTTACCATCCGTCTATATAAAAAATATGCTATTATTGCTGATACTTGGCTCAACTTTCCTATATACACTCATATTCACTCTCACGTATTCATACACATATTGACATCCCATGTGATTGCCTAAAGATGACTTCAAATTCCATAAAAAAGTGTGTGGGATTAAGATTGCAGACGTCAGAATCAACAATTTGTATGTATTTGCTAACATTGTCCGTAGACCGGCAGTCTACATTATATAGAGTTGATATCTTCATTCATGTAACATTTCGAAGTTAAATGCATTCGACGCTTACTCGCTGCCATGTTTCGATCTCTAATCGAATATTTATTGCAATGGATACAATACAGCTTGTCACTTCGCAAATAGAAGTCACGCCTAAGCCATTATCGACATGGTTGCGAGTCATCTGTAGGTACACGAAAGCATGATAAACTTAACTGTTTGTATTTGTCTTTGTCAGTCAATTTGTCCATTTGAGAACATTTCGTTGTTTTTATAACTTTTCTCTTTATTAAAGTGTTATCTACCAGTACATTGACGATATTTACGAAAAAAATATTGCTTGTCATTTTATATAATATATACATATAGTACATATTATGTACTTAAAAACGGCAGTGTCGCGCCCACCCACACACGTTTCAAATGGTTTTGGACACCTGTTGCAGTGACTACATTTGAGTAAATTAATTCTGTTACCACATCATTCATGTTAACTTTGTCATACCCTTCAACATTTATCTTCTAAGTGCTCTAACCTATGTCCGTTTATTGTCTTACACACTTAATTTATTTAATTCAATTTATATCTACTTAAACCTCTCCTATCTTTCATCGATGGCACGTCGTGTCCAGATTCTCCTATAAAGTATAAGCATATTCGATGCAGGCATCAACCTTGGGATATGTAAATAATTGTGAGTCGTTAGCTTATGTTAGGTGTATATTGTTATAGCACATTTAGAAATCCTATACATTCAGTCTGGTGTCTCATTCTAAAACATTGCATATCAATAGAGACAACATTTTATGCGCATGACAAGTTATACAATCACAAGATGCAAAGATACAACGTGTCGCCTATTTTCCTTGTCACATGCAGTATTGGAGCTACAGAATTACTAGCATGAATAAACTTACCGATTTCTAAGAATGGAGTCATCTAAAATAAACTTGCTTTATTTAATCCTGTTGCTACTTTCCCAGTGATCCTTATCAATCTGGCCGTCGTATTTTTAACATCTCTTAAATAACCAGTCGATGCGAATGTCGAATAGGCTTCGGCTTCATTGTGAAACGAGTCTATTGTTTTATACTGGACTTTAAAGCTGGCTAGCGTGTGAGTCAGTTACGTCAGTTCCTTGTTTTGAGTGTCAAATGACAATAATGGGTCATAAACAGGTTTAGTGAGGCCTGCTCGTATTACGCCGAGTTCTCGTTTCGGGCATGTGAATCAACTGAATGGACCGTTTAGGCACATATTCCTCCTAGCCTTTGTTAACACGACAACTAAGAGGAACATGTGCCTAAACGAACATGTAGGTATGATGTCATAAGCTCAATCAGAGCCAGGACTAGGACTTTCAGGCCGGATCTTTCTAATTCACCTAATTTGTCAAGCTCGTCATGACAATTTTTATCTATTTGTACTTAATTTTCTTCATCATTATCATTAAATCATTATATTACTGCTTTTGTATATTTTATTGTTTCTACCTATAAAACATTATGTTTTGAAGCGTCCCATTTAGTTAAATTCAATGTGACATGTTACCGTTATGTCCTCAAACTTGATTTGATCTCGACTCATGTTACATATCAAATTCGTTTGTTTCGCTTGGTTGCAGACTCCGGTCTAATGTCTATAATCAAATCTAGAAGTGAACTTTTCAATATTGTTGATTTATACGGGGAAAGGACGGCAACTTATACCCGTTAATCACGCAAACATTTGATGCGCGTTTAGGAGTTACGAGATACCGAGACTATTAATTGATGTCTTATGTTAGGAACATGTATCTTTGTTTCTTGCTTTCTAATCTTTAATTTTTTGCATGTTTACTAATTTACCTTTTACTTTCGTCTGATTTTGTTGCCGTCCCATCAGAGGCTTCCAAAAATGTGGATATGTGTCAGGATGCGCATTCAAGTGTGAGACAGCGGTTGGACGCGCACCATTGCGTGCGATTGTTCGAGCATCATGCTCACAGAAATCGGCAATGAATTTATTATACTCTCTCCCTCCTTTTCTCTCGTCAAGCCTAGCGTGGTTGACCTATTCCGTGGTCCATCAAGCATGATAGAATAATATCCTATTATCATTCCTGTAGCTCGCTTAGCTTCGTTCATATTAATTACAACAACATAGTATAGTTTATATGATTCAGTATAGTTAAAATGGTTTAAAAAATTACTTATTTTCATTACGTACTTCTATCGTCAGTTTCAGTAAGTAAGTACCTTAGTCAAGTCAAGTAACGTTTTTTTCGATGGTTACCCTTTTTAATATACTTGGAACTTTCAATCCTTGTACCGAATTTGGAGCTACTTCTATATTACCACATCAAAAGGTAATTCATAAATGTTCGTAACCATGTCTAAAATACAATATTGCTCTTATGTAAAGAAAATATTATCTAGTAAAGTTATTCTGCACGTTCCCTATGCAAGTAATACAATTTCATTGTTATCCACCTTAGTATCATGTCGAATGTGGTTTGCAAATTGTTTTAAAGTGTGAACATCATTTCGTAAGTGGCACTCCTCGTCGGTCGGATGAAGTAAACCTAAACAAACTCTGAAATGCTAACTATGTCACAACTATGTAAGATTCGTTTACGACTTGGCATATTTCACGGCATAAACAACCATGTTTGTTTTGCGAAATGGGAGTCTGGACAAACAAGGCGTGTTTAGTGAATGTTCCACTCCAATGTCGCTAATTGCAAAAGCTTCGACATGTGTTCATGATATTGTGTTATGTGTAGGGTCAATATCCTTCTTGGCAATTACAAAGGGGAATCTACTATACAAGTAACACTTTCTGCCTAGTTGTGTCTACTGAAATCTCAAGTTCGTTATAATTTCACTTTGTTCCACGTCCAAAATAAGGAAGCAATTTTCAACAGGACTAATTTAGTCGGCTGTTCAAAGAGGATGCATTATGTTTCCGTTAACGACGCCGTATCTAAAGTGGTAGTAATTATGGACCGGGCTCTTTAGACAAAACGTATCCTGATCCATCCTTAAATCTGTCATTACTCCTCAATGTTTAAAACAGAAGTTTAATTTGCTTAAATTGTTTCCCGCCATAACTAAATTATCATCCATATTGAAAATATTAAACAGTATTGCAAAGTTCAAAAAAATCACACTAGGATATTCTCGCCATGTGAGCTTTAAATTCCTCAATTTTTTTGTTTCTTTTGTCCCGCTTCCCCTGCTCGATCCTTTCATATGTTTATTCCCTTCGCACCCCTTGGTGATTTATACGTAGTCCGAGCCCATTATCCAGATTTGAATCGTCGTTCTTCCCGAAAGTGCCATTCGTTTAAGTTCCATTTTTAAAAAGTAGTCGGCGGATACGTTGCCTCCGGTGTTGTCACCACTGCGTCGCCCGTATATCCAAATATTGCTAACGAGTTCCATACATTTCTCCGGTTGATTGAATTCCGACGGAAATGGGATTCTGTAAGCGGAAGGGGACTTAAAGTTTGTCAATTTTTGTGTCAGTGTAGCGTATACCGGTCAAGCTCTCTATTATTCTCGTGTGTTGCGCGTGCGCCGCTGCGTGTTTAGTTGCGTTCGTAGCACGACCAAGAATAGGCGTCACAGTGATGGTTCCTGCCTGAAAGGTTTATCTAGTTTGGTGTCGGAATAGTTACTAGTCGGGAGTGGTCAGCGAATTGTGCAACACACCGTTGTATTATTCTTTGAATTTGATTCGCCCATTGCTACATATTATCTTGTTTGAGAGGAATCATAATAAAATTCAGTACTTCACTAGAGCCTCAGCAGTAAACTCGTGCGCGTAATTTATATTTAATTCTTATTTCACACGTTATCACCTGACGTGGGCCTGTATATTGATAGTAAGTGATAAGCATAGTTACGAGATAACCAAAAACGGGCAATGGATGTGTTTGTTTTGGCTAAAATTGCCGTCTCACATGAGTTTGTGCTAAATAGTGTAATTTTCTCTGCTGTAAGCTTTTATGCTTGACTGGAAAAACTCATTAAGTGAAGAGTTTCATGTTAAAACGTAATATACGTATGAGTGATGCGTCTGCGCGGCGGTGCAAGTGTTGCGTTAGGACTATTTTCGTAGCACGGAAATAAGAGCGGCAAAAGGAGCAAAAAGTCGAGATCGTCTGAAAAACTTTAGGACGTAGTGTCGAATGTATTTCTGTCTGTTGTAAACCGATGTCTACAACACTTGTGATTGAATTTGGTGTAATACTGTAGGAAGTGTTCACTCAGAATGAAGAAGAGGACCATATCAAAGCTCAAGTCGATTTTCGGCTCCAAGAAAGGTAAATTTCTATATTTCTTTTAAAAACAAATCCCTTGGCTACATAAAAAACTTTAAGATGATTATTCGATTTAAAAAAAATAACATAAAAAGGTTTCCCCCGGATTTTTAAGTCCTGTCTAAAGTAAATTTCATTCGTTCACTCACTACCTATACTACGAAAAACATGCAACAACCGTAATTATATCATACATCAATTATTCATTCAATTGTACCGATTGTTTTTTCTAATTCTGATTTGAATTTCTAATTACGTTCTCTCTAAATCCATAATGATCATTTCGATTCAACTGATTTTTTTAATTTTATGTTCATCATTTATAAGTGATCTTCGCGTTTTGTTAAATCTTGGCGCTAAAAGAGTAGCTCGGAATAGTGTCACCCGACATTTCTTAACGCAAGTACACAGCTGGAGCAACTGTCACATTTTTTTATTGCATTCGGTGTGACCCTGTTTGCGATGTACAGCTGCTCTTTGATTTTTAACAACAAACGAGCCGGCTTTATTATGAAAAGCCTCGTAATATCTGGCAACGGTAGGGTGAGAGATGGGCGGTGCATTTAATAATTTTGTAACGGTCGCTGTCTCCCTCAACCTCAACTTTGCCCTTTCAAGATGGTTCACTTGGGAAGTTTAAAAGCTTTTATTAGATGACACACTTGCTGAAATAGTTTTAAAGAGGATAACTTCAATATATTTGTAACTGTTATTTTAGTTTAGAACTACCCACAGTGAATTAATCATTTACGTCAGTTTGATCTTTGATCATTAACAAAAACACGCGTCAATTAATTTTGTTCAATCAAGTTCTAAAAACATTTTTCGTTAACCACAAAATTATACTAAGATGATAAAAACAAGTTAAATGTACTCATCCGTTCGAAATAACATAAAAACCTTGAACACAAGTAACACAACCAGTGAGTTAACACTTGTAGGTGGTACTATTGGTCTAGGCACAATACAATACTGATAAGCACGTGGTGCCACCCGTATTGTGAATACTGAAACCTACCTACTGCTTACTGTGTGTTTTAAGTTCAGTGTTTAAGATAATGTTCTCAGTGTAACTTGTTTGTGTGAATATTATTGCGGTTTAAATTGTATTCATCATGCTTTGCGGTTTTAGGATTCGCCGCAAAAAAAGTAAGTCTACCTAAACTATTTGTTACATCTGCAGTCAATTTGGTGTATTTACTTTGTGATTCAACGACAGGTTACTTCACAATATTGCTTTTTAATAGTTCTTCGACGTAATCATAGTAATCAAAGACCAATTTTGTACGCTGTTTTTTAAAATATTATATTGATTAATTTTCGTCGACACTTCATCAATCACTTCTGACTCTCTGACATCTGCCGTGTTTATAGTAGGATGACTTATTTAGTAAGAAGTGAAAGAACTGCCCCACCTATCGATTGTTTTAGCTTGGACTACGTTAGCTTCCGTGGGAGTTTCAGTAAGCGCGTTTTCCTCGACAAATTGTTTGATGTTATCTAGCTCCCATATCTTTAGGATTGTATCCATGCATGTTTCACACATGTGAATTGTAAGTGTTCGCAAACGAGATCACTTTTTTGATAAGTTTTCAATGTAGCTATTATGATGAAATCTGTTGATTGTCTCTTATATTTTATAAAAAGTACCTACTGGCCAACCATGACATTGCGGTGACTTTGTCTTGTGGGTAACAAAATAATTGGTCTCTGTCCTAATGATCATTGTTTTTAACATCTACAGGCATGTGGGTCAAATGTCAGTTGTCACTACGTCATCCTATTGTTGTTTGTTGTTAATTCTTGAAATGTTTATATGTTTCTAGTCTTTGAGAAGCAAGAAGAGATATTAAAATTAAAAATATATAAAAAAGCATACCTACTTCATTTGAATGGGCAGCAGCCCACCCTTAAAACATACCTACGTAACCAATTTACAATCAATAAAATTCAATTGCTTCAAGTATTATGTCTTTATTAGACTACACGGTACGATGATCAAATGAGTCGGCTCCGAGAATTCATGCACATAGTTCAATAAAACGCGATTGTGAAATCTCAATTCGGAATATAATATTTGCGCTGAGACGGGACGATATCACCAGCCACCGCATGGAACAATTCCGTCAAGATATTTGAGATCACGATATTCACGATATTAGTTTTCATCAGCGTCTATGATACGGAATCGGAGCAATGCAACGGCGCCACTCAGCGTGAAGATAGAACAGATTTCTATTTGTTTATTGATGCAATGACTTTAGAAATATTATTCATTATAATTATACTTTCACTGATTGCTCTTAATTTGTAACTGTTCAAATTGACTAAACGGCCAAATAGGCATCCTTAATAATTTTTGTGGTGATGTTTCTTACTCTGATTTCTGGTGATCTTTCTCATAAAAAGTACAGCATATTTATTTATGTCATCTCAAGATATGCGCTGCAAAAAATAATCATACCGAGTTAATAAGTAAAAGTACTCATTCCATTTTGGAAATTTTACCACCACTTTTGAAATCGGTAAAACTTAAAAAATGTAGATAACTTTACGAACTCAATGTTCTACTTTAGGAGATCGCCGTCAAAACGTCATGTGCCGAACTTGCTTGACCTTTATTTACGTAAGAGGCGTGAACAAACCGAGTAAACTCACATACGTTATCTCGCACAGGTACATTCGTCCAGTTCTTTGCATACGTTCATTCTCACGACTACAATATAACCTTTCGTATGAAAGTGTCTGATATTCTCTAAAGCTAAGCTCGTAATATTTCTTTCATGTAACACTGCGGTCACTTTCGTTCCCATGTCAAGCAAGTTCGTGAGTCGACGCTGCAAATTGATGAACAATGCGTGGATGGGAACCTATCAAACTGGAATACTATTCATTTGTTTGTTCAGCGGCACAAGCATTACGAAACTGTAATGGCAGGCAGACGCTTTGATTTCTCCTGAATTTTATAGCATGACTATAAAATCGGCGAAGTCACAAACATATTTGTCGCTTTCATATTGAGATTTTCGTGTACACAATTGGATGGTCGTAACTACCGTACCTTAACATCAATCATCGATTCACTTCGCATACCACAACATTTTCCAAATTACGAAGCTGTGGGTGTAAATGATCTCGTCATGACACGATAATTTTGATCGAAGCAGTAATGGTAAAGTCTATTCCTCCATGTAAGTAATCTTCGACCGCAATGTTTGCTCAGATAGGAAGTAATTTCGTGCTTTATTGCATTCTTCACGCGATTTGTGGCTTATAATTAAAGTTCATAGCATAGACACGCTTTCTTCTCTAATGCAAATTATTACATTATTTAATAATTTGTCTGTAACTTCTGTAGTTTCATCTTTATTTTTGAACACTTTTAATATCATTACTAATAATGTGTGTCCTGTAATGTGTCAAAAGATCATCGTGTAACTCTGGGTTACTTACATACGTATATATATTCTGTTTAACGTTATCCGGTTTGTTGGCTCAACGGAATATAAATGAATTCATTCTACCTCTTCCTAAATGATCACGTTGTCCAAACTTATGGACATCAAATATACTAATCATCAGGATTATGTCGAATCATAACATTTCCAAACCAGATAATATGGTATGGTAGGTACGTGTTCCTTTACAAATTCACGTAATACATGCCTTTAGTTCGTGTGCTTGCACTATAGAGGTAATTAGTCGTTATCCAACATTCTATTTAAGGCACACAGCAATCCGGATCTATTTCTGGAAATCTTATATCTTACGCACATTGCTTTACACTGAACTTGAAAACATTCAAGTTTTTACTAAGACGATGACCCCCTATAGAAGCTCCTCCGGATTCCGTGCTTGAAATTCTGTACCAGGCACTGACGAGTACATGGCACCCTAACCCTCACTCGACACGTTCGCTACCTATGTTCAACCCTCCAATAAATGAGACTTATAGGCCGTGTTTGGGCTCTAATTGGTGTTTAATATTACAAGTGAATCTAAAATCCAAAATTTATGACTAAGATGGTTCCCTGTCGTACACATAAATTTCATTTACGATCTCATTAACATGGCTAGTTACACAAAAAAGTGATTGGGGTTGTTAGCAACTTAATACAAAATCAAACATATTTATGTGATCTGGTTCCTCCTGAGCTGCGATAGTGGAAGGTATTCAGGTCGGCCCGCGTCGCGCTTGCAATTATACATATATTTGCCGTACAAGATTACATATTATGGTAGATTAGCGTGACATTTTGTACATAACGTTAAGCCTATTTTAGGTAAGGTATGTACAGTGCTGTAGTGTAGATAACTGGCAGTGTTCACTGACTCATCATTGTTTCTGGTTTTCCATACCATCGTTCTAGAAACTATTTTATTTACAGCTGCAAATAGTTGTGCCGCATTCCCTATCGAAGTTCATCAGTTGCTTTACGCTCATTACTTGCACTGAACCCTTTGATGTAGTACGTGTGTCCGATGCCGGCAGACAGCGGTCCGCTTGTTAACAGCCTCAACGTTAAATAAAACCTGTATCAATTTGTGTTCATGGCACGCGTGAGCGATGTACCACGTACCGCATTATAGGATTTACGCTCTTTAATATTGGGAACAGCGAACATCTTCTCGGAAAGGTTAAAATTGATGAAATCCTTTGATGGACTCTGAATTTTAAGTAGTTTTTAGATTTTTTGCGAATTAATTGACCTTGGTATTGAGCCATCCAGGATATAAGAATCGTCTCGTCTGTTTTATGGTTCTGTATGTTAATTATAGATAATTGTACTTGTACGACTTACAGTAATATCAATCTGCATTGTTTTTGCAAGATTGCTTGGGACTGCAGTTAATTTGCATAATTTTCCGTATTGTCTATGCGTTCTAAGCTCTCTTTATCAGTACGTGTTCATAGTTACAATATTAGTTACTTTCGCAAATGTTCTGGGGCTTCATTATTAGGTTTTGTTCCCTCGCTCGGCGTTACTTGTGTTTCAAATGGTCTCAAAACCTAAAGATAGTTGAATCGGGCCGCAGTCATCCGGTTTCTCCTAATCTATCAAGATGTTCCTATTTTAAACTAGAGAACTGTTTTACCGAGACCGACTTTAAGTCAATTAGTAGTCGAGTCATGCGTGCTACTTGAACGCCCTCGAACGGGATGCGCCTGCGCTGCGGGTTCAGCCACCCGACCGCGCACAACCCGCCGTCTTATCGATGGTATTTATGATTTATTGCACATAAAATGCACCTTTTGTTTGTGTTAACATGGTTCGATTAAAAGTTGTTTATTCAAAACCACTTTTCTGATTTGTTATTACTACTTATGTAGGTACCTGCATTACATTATCTCCACATACTTTATTTATAAAAGCATCCTGCACTCCAACGAATAGATTGCACAGCTTATTGTATCTATTAATAAGCTGTGCTTTAAAGCCATCACGTGTTTAAGTTAAAAAATTGCTACAGGTTACCGTGGCAGATGAACACCAGTAATCATAACCCATGTCCTGTGATTACAAGGCAGTAGCATCATAATTACTAATCATCACATCACCAACACTACATTATTGGAACCGGTTCCCACGTGACGTGATTTTAACTATTTATTTATCGCTCATATATTATGACACTCACTGTACTAATGTGTGGAAATGTCAATTGGCAGATGATGAGTGATGCATTCCAATTCCTACTTTTGTGCTATATCTTGTATTGTATCAGCTTTGAGCTGATAATAAAGCCCGTAATTAATAATTGACAGTTGAATGACAAGGCGTTCTTTTAAAGCCATTGGTCTGGTTCCTCCGGTTTGTAACAGATATGTACGTCCTCTATGGATTACATAAAACTTCAATACCGGTTGACGTATCAATGAAACCGGAATATTAATCGTTTACAAATATGATTACGAAAGGAAGCCGTTTAAACATCCACGTAGTAGAATAAATTAACAGCCTGCGTGAACTTGAACATGGTGATTCCTTGAGCCTTGGCTCGATGGGTAGAATTGATCTCTACATGTTTGCAAAATTTATTATTGGACGATAAAATTGTCGAATGAAATCGCTTCATCCTATCCGTTATCTCTGTTGTTTGAGGTCAAGTGTCCCCCTCTCCATTATCGTCCGCCTACACTGTTTTCAACCGTTGCGTTTGTCAAGTAATTTGCGCTTTTATTATTCCCAACTTCTGCTCAAGCCACAAGTTCACAACTGTGGCCACATTTAGGGAACATTTTTATTTAGGTGGAGCTTGCGTGACCTAGGTAGTAACTTAACTAATCAATAAAGAGGTTGTGGTCGCTGGCTTGCGTCATGTTTACATGCTATTCAACCTTGCATGAGTTTGGCGATGAATGAAGGCATTTTTTTGGTATAAAATTTTCAAATAGCCACTCCACGAGCCACGGTTTGTCCGCTACACTCGAGGAATATTCGATGTTGTAACCTTGAAATGGTACCCACCGCTTATGTCACGAACCTAGCATAAGAATGTTTTTTGAAGAATCTTTTTATACGGCGATTCGTTATGGGTGAAGCGTGCTAGGATTTGATTCGCGCTGGATGTGATTGAAATCTTAACATCCATAATCACAATCTACTGTGATTCTCTGAATATCTGGGAATTTTTCCTTGTAGAATGTTAAATCTGTAGCCACAGGAAAGTGCAATTGATAAACTACGGTTGAATAATTTTTCTTTCATTTACCTCAATGAAGATGCGCTGTGGTGATTATGGTAGGTATAAGCAAAGGTAAAGAAAGGTGAAGTGAAATTATAGTTCCCAACATACCGGATGGATACCGCACTTATGGATAGTCGATCAATAGGTCTTTAAGTGCAACAAAGTTGTCATTTACGTGAAAGCTTTGAAAGATTACTATAATGATTTTAATAGTAACTGTTGATTTGATGCCCTTCGCAGTTGCTAGAAAAAACCTTTTCGATATTATTATATTGTGAAAACTCTTCAGAGGTAAAAGTTGGAAACAATATTTGCACTTGCAGAAGTTCTAAGCATATTATTAGGTATTAAATACAGTCAGTTTGTCGTGTAAGTGGCACATCGACCCGCTAGCTGACAATACGCCGCCGTCGTTTATTTCTGATTTCGGTGATGTCATAGGTACACCTAAAGTGGGTACTGTTTTAGTCTCTACAGCCTTACAAGTGTTGATAAATCGTTAGTACTTAATCGTCATATAAGTACTAAGTACAAAGAAGTCTAGTGCCTTTAGCTGCTTAGAGATCGTCGGAGATCATTGACCTGCCTGCGCGGTATAGGTACCCGTATACCTACCTAACAGTATATTTTTTATTACTGTCTCCAATCTAAACCTAAGTACGTCTCCTATCAAATCTGAGTAAAGCCTTCAAAAATACTCATTTGCCTAAACATTATTTATTTTAACCATTTATGTACACACATATATACAGACAAAAAGAAAAGAACAGAAAAATACGTACAAAGGTGATGCTTATTTCTAAAGAAATCTCTTCCAGCATACCTGCGATAGGACAGAGGATAAAAAGAGATGTAGACATCGTGTGTAAGAGTAGAGAGAAAGTAAAATACATAAAATCAAAACAATTCACGTAATAAAATAAAACAAATAATATGAGAATAAACTTACTTACATACATACAATCTGCCTAGCCTTTTCCCAACTATGTTGGGGTCGGCTTCCAGTCTAACCGGATGCAGCTGAATACCAGTATTTTACATGGAGCGACCGCCTATCTGACCTCCACAACCCAGTAACTGGGTAATACGATACCCCTTGGTAAGACTGGTGTCAGACTTTCGCGCTTCTGACGACTCGTAACGACTGTCAAAGATTCACGAATAACAGCCGGGACCAACGGCTTAACGTGCTTTCCGAGGCACGGAGGATTCTCGGTATGTAAAGATGGTCACCCATCCACTGACCAACCCCGGCGAGAGTAGCTTAACCTGATGGATCGACCAGTGCGGCTGTTGTTACTTAGCCACGAGCACTTACTTACATACATACAAACAAACAAAAAAAAAAAAAAAACACTAAGATTCTTCGATTCATTTTTTTTTTATTTGAGTCGTAGTAACTAAATCCCTGCTATTTTATTAAAAATGAAGGATTTTGATGGGGATTTAACCTCACAGTTCACAGTAAACTCTGATCCACACATACATGTGGACATTAGTAGCCACAATCCCTATAGAATAAACTCTCGGGACAATTTATCCAATGTGAAAAAGCTCCTAAGAGTTCTTAAGAAAAAGCAAAAGAGGAAACAGTAACACTTTTTCTGTGAGATTAAACAAAACATCCTGCTTGCCCGTATCAGATGTAGATATAATCCTCACCTTTCCAGGTAAACGGCAACTTCAACCAGAGCATTCTTCGAAGAATTCACGTTCCCCGTCACCGGAGCACGCGCGTGGAGTGTCTCCGGTTCCCAATGATGATGCGTTCCGGCCCATCCAGAGATCTCCGCAGCCAAACCGGGGCCCGCCGCCGCCCTCGCCACCAGTTCCCACGCACCCCGTGGCCCCCGTCATTCCAGAACCTACCGCACCACTGCCTCTTCTTCCATGCGCTGTCTGCGGACGGACCTTCGTGCCAGTGTCACTAGCCAAACACGTGAAGATATGTGAAAAGATGACGGTGAAGAAAAGAAAAACTTTTGACTCTTTCAGACAAAGGCGAGAAGGTGTGTATCTTTTTCTTTTAAATCTGCAAAAAATATCCAAATCATGTCCTATACCAACGTGTCGCGTGCAGGAGACTATAAATTGACCTTACAAGGTCAATTTATAGTCTCCTGCACGCGACACGTTAAGAAATTGGGACGTCTCTAGTGCAGTGTAGGGCAATAGATAAAACTTGAAAACCGAAGATATAATTTATGTAACAGCACGCACTGTACTTACACACGGCTACACATCAAGCTTCACATTTCCAGTTTATGCCGATCTCGCATTGTATAGGATTTCCGTACAATGCGAGGTCAGCTTATACTGAAAATGTATAGCTTGATGTGTAGCCGTGTGTACCTACTTGAATTCATTTAAACAAAGGCATACATAATCGTAGATTCATTAAAACATAATAAGAAAATTCCTGACTCATTACTGTTACTGTTAACCTGTATCATCCCACTGCTGGGCAAAGGCCCCATGACTTATAATGACCTGTGATAAAATATAAAAGTTATAAATTATACCATTTTGATCCTATTTATGTAGTTTGGATGGAGTTATTTAAATAGTGTAGCTCATCATTGTGTTATAACAAAGGTTGTGGGTTTACTAACTCATTTTTCTTTTGTTTTCTTGTCCATAGTTTTGCGTTTTAATTTGAATTTGAATATTGCAGTTTTTGCATGTCCCCAACATTGAGTTTTGATTTTGTTATTTGATTTACGTAAATAGTTATTATTTTATATTATTAAGTACTTTATACATTATTGTTTTGACATTAGCATGATTTATATTTAGTATGTTTATTGACGTTTCCTTTGTTGTTGTGGGTATTAAGGGCTGACCGCGGCGAACGGTGCTAATTTCGGTGAGTGGGTGAACGGTTTACATATTCCCTGCCATTCATTTAACTGTGACTCCTTACGTATGTGAACGTTTTACTAACACACACGTCCTACTGCATTATAGATGCTCGTGATACTTTGCGTACGGTTTCAAACAAAACATTGTGTTTTAATTTCTTAGACTGTACTACATAAGTATTTCCCAAGATGAGGCAAAAATGATTCCTTATCCAATGTGTTTGTCAGAGTTCAAATCTCTCTCGTCCATCAACATCATGTGCATTATTGCATCGTTATTACTGAGGCAGAGTACCTTTACATGTTCATTAAAGTTTTGGTCATTCCAAATTCGTGAGTTCATTAAGTCACGTTCTATCTTAAAAAACGAACATTACATACTAAAATTACTCGTTTCTGCAATAACATGACAAGAATAACGGATGTTAGCTAGGCACTTATTTCTTTAAATAGCGCCTACTATTTTGACTGAAAATTTTCCGTTTGTTCAGTTCAAGAACCTGTATAATAGTATGCAATTATTTATTTTCAACCAAAGCAAGATAAACGATTGGCCGTCATAGTCCCCTAACCCGTCAAAAAGTGAAGCTTTAAAATATTTATGTAAATGTTGATTGTGTTGCATTGACAATATGACATCCTACGGAGACTCTAACGAGGTCTGAATTAGCATATTAGTTTGTATACGTTGGCCATACGTTTAGCAACTCCGCCCTCGTAAAGTAACCGTCATCGTCTTTATACTAAGCACCGCGGCTCATGTTTCTAATGAAGTCTTTAGAAATGCATGGGATGTCTGCCACAGCTTGTTACTGAACATCTGGTGACATTACAAGTGTTTGTTCTACAAATTAGTGAAGTGTGTCCAATGAATTTTGTTAGTTTTAATTGTATTTGTTGAGTAATGTGCACGTTTGTTTGTGTGTCGAACTTAGAGGTAAACGAGTGTTGTTTCAAGTAGTAATACTTAGTGGTGTTTAAATGTTTATCTAGGAGATATATCTCTGTGACATGAGCACCGTGTGTGTAGAAAGTAACATTGCATAATGGATTTTTTTATTAACTGCAAGACTAGAATAACCAAATAACAAGATCTCTGGGTATGGCAAGGCTGCAAGAGCATGCTTTTAATGAGTAATCAAGGTTTTCGCATGCTACACGTCACTTTGTCTAGATCAGTGGGTTGATACATTATACCCAATCACACCTATACGTATGCTTTGTTTGGTCACATTATAGGCACAGACCTGGAGCAATACTTGCCAAAGAACTTCGGTCTTCCTGAAAACAGTCCGTTCCTAGAGAAAAGTCCGGCGACCACTGCAAAACCGACGCCGAAACCGAAGCCACACGCGGTCAGAAACCCTATAACGAAGGTAATCTTAAATCTGTATTATGTTGTAGTAGACCAGAATATCCGCGACATTTCGCGTATTTATAAATTTTTAATTAGTCGATTTTTTATCCATATTCTTTGTGGCACCTCTTTAGGTCATGACTAGAAATGAGAAGTAAGAATATCAAAAAAAAAATTGAGCTGGATCTTAAAGGGTTTATCCTAAAAGTTGGCAACGTCGCAAATAACTGTTAAATATTTACCTGTTTTGATTCTTCTATCAATAATACTGAATAGAAATAAGAAATGTGGCTAACTAGCGAACTAGAATATTAATAATGAATGGCAATTATAACATTGAATTCGATGTTGTACCCATTTTAGGTGTAAAAAACGCGTTTTGGAAAGTTTCCAAATAGTTTTTTACATCTAAAACTAAATATTCGGTGTTACGATATTAATTATTGCATTTCATAATCAATATTCTAGTTCGCTAGTTAGCCACATTTTTTATTTCCACACAGTAATATTGCCAAATTAATCAAAACAGTGAAATATTTGACATCTATTTGCGACGTTGCCACCTTCAGAATAAACGCTCTTAAGGGAAAATTGCGTGAAAATTGATTCACTGTTACAATGACTTAATTAGAAATAAAAACCGGGCCATAAATCTATTCTTAACAGTACATGGATTTCTTTTAAATGATCGCGTGCGGTGCACATATGATTGAGGGGAACAGTTTTTCATGTAAGTTCTAACAAGATGAAATAGAATAGCTTTGAGAAATTCGAGTTTTAGTTACAAAGAAGGAAGGTACCCAACGACTGCGGAAAGCATAGTGTCTTTCATTTGTAAATGTCACATGAAGAAAGTCCCGGCTAAACAGAATAGAAAATAACCCCATATGTGTAAAGTCCTTACTTATTCAATAGTCTTTTCACTTCTTAGTGCTAATGGCCGCTACGTTGGAACAACGCCACTCTGTCATGTTAATATTTAACTTGGAAGTCATAATGAACCTTCTATTCAGTTAGCTACCATTTTGGTTTACAAAGCAGGAATGGAAATTAACTATTTAGAGAAAATGCATAAACACCCATATAGCGTTATAATTGTGATGTGAAATAAATAAATAAATATTGATTTATAAACAACGATATAAGTCGTTTCCATATCCCCATAAACGCTTATAAATTCGTTTCCAGCCAATGGCCGAACTCCAAAGATGTCCACACTGCCATCGTGCGTTCGGCGTGCGCGCATTCGAGCGTCACGTCGAGTGGTGCGCGGATAAAGCGAAGATCCTGCCCGTAGCGCCCACGCAGCCGCCGCAGCACATCGCCGACGCCAAGCAGCGGCTCAATGCGCGCACGCAGTACAAAGCGCCGCCCGTGCGCGGACGACGGTCAGTATCAGTAGATACCTCTTAATAAAAATCTTAAATTAAATGCCAGACAACGCAGAGCCTAAACCGCTGGGTCTAGATTTGTAGAAGCATGACATTTTTCACAAGTTTCCTTATAATAAGGTGATCAGTTGATCACTAACGAACGACTTTTGAAAATTCATCTCGTAAAGGAGTTAAATGGGGGATGAAAGTTTGTATCGAAGATCGTAATTCTTGCCAATAGGAATGCCATCGGCCACACGGCTCATAGTTGTAGTAACATGCTAATACTGGTGAAGTGCTACTCTTGTATTTATCAAACGGTAGCCGAACACAGAACGTCAAGTAGGTACTTTCACGCACAACATCTGCTCATAATAATGCTCTATTACTGCTATATATATCTACTTATATTCTGAAAATATCTAAGCACACACTCGATCGATAAACGAAGAAAGTTTATTGACTGACCCCCATAATAGAACCCAGGGAGGGACAATAATTACGCTCTCCATCAACGATCCGACCTGCTACCAGATTTTCCGGCGTCTCACAACCTTGGGAACTGGCTTAGATTGCTCTTCACAAAACCCTGGGAGCCAAAATCGTTTGTTTATATAAAACATTTCCACCATTTGATTACTACAACGTTACCTAACCGTGGATTGATTGATGTGCGCGGTAGCCCTTTAGTTAAGAGCTGCGCTTGCTCGGACGTCGGTCATTGTCATTAGTTCTAATAACCTGTCATTACAGTTTTTAGCGAAACTTGTTATTATGTCGGCTATGAACTAAGACGTTACTACATTGAGATTTTTTGCAGTACCTACGTATACGTTGTTTAGTTTGTCATTGTGTCGCTATGGTCAACTTTTGGACATTCTGATAAGAAATCATATAGATACTCTCAACCACGCGCTGCCTTCTATTCAATTTGCTAACGGTAAAATGTTATTAGCTGATAGAAGACCTGAATATTCCATTAAAACCAACCATCGCGACGATTTAGTGTGTGTAGCCCGTGTGAGAATGTTAGGTTATAAAAAAAAAGCTTGCTACAAAACATAGTACCGAAGCATTATAACTGAAATCATCATTCGTCAGGTCATCGCAAACGCGTGACGTTTCTTCAAACAGCCGATCAGCGTCCGTGGAATCGTCGCGCGGGGTGTCCCCTCCACAACCACGTGAATATGGCGACTACAAGCTTGGACGCAACAGAGCCTCAGGTAAAACATCTTTTTAATACATAAAATCTAAACGACGCAAAAAAATGGAAATAAATCACCGGCGATGTCAAAAAAGTACACATCTATTTTTTTTTGTTTACCTTATAGAATCGGTCTCTAGTAATGACTGTCACGACGAGACTTCCCCACACATGCCAGTGATACGAAACTCTCGGAATACACAAAACAGTTCGTCAGGCGACGCTAATGTCAAAGCAAGGCAAGCACGACTCGCCAGGGATCTAAGTAGCTCCAGGTACGAACGTTATATTATTCACAAAATTTTGGAAACATTTAGATTTGTAATAAATAAGGGGAAAGGAAGGATGTCCATTTTTTTTAACAATGTTTTTAATTATTATATAGTTAAACGGATTTTGTTCCTGTCTCCTTGTTTGTTACTATCTAGAGAACGGAATAAGACCTTACCCTTCCTTTCCCCTTCCATAGAAAAAAACAAGATCCTCACCCACCCTCTGCCAACCAAAGTAATACTGATCCTAATAACAAGAAAAATCAACAAAATAATACTGAACCAAATATCAAGAAAATCCAAAAAATGAATATTGAATCAAATACTAAGAAAAGCCAACAAAATAAAACTGAATCAAATGTTAAGAAAAATCAAAGTAAAACTGAACCAAATATCAAATCAGTTGAACCGAGTGTTTTTGACCCTCAAATTATCAAGAAAACCCAGCGAAGTAATACTAATTCAGATATCAAGAAAAAACAACAAGCTAATACCGATACAAGTATCAAGAAAAGCCAACAACGTAATACTGGTACAAGTATCAAGAAAGGCCAACAAGATAAGACTGATTTAAACGTCAAAAATATGCAGCAAAATAGTACAGATGCAAATGTCAAAAACATCCAACAAAGCAATACTGAACCAAATGTCAAGAGAACTGTATCGCAAACCAAACTCCACAAAATAAATGTGAGAAAGCAACAACAATTAAAGAAGTTAGAAGAAATCGTCCACAAGTACAACGAAAAAAGCCAGGACACTACCGATGATTTGAAAAAATCATCAAAGACTCCCTGTGATAAGAGTCAAATACCCATACCAAATCAGTTAAATGTTAAAAAGAACAAAGCATTAAATAACTGCGATATTGATCGGTTAATTAGCGAGGATATTAAAAATATGAATTCTTCAGAAACAAGTACTGAAAATGTTAAAAAACATTCAGTTAAAATATCATCTGAAATTTCTGAAACGAATAATAAAATAAAGGATAAGAAGAAGATCAAGATGCTAAAAGAAAGTAGTATGAGTCTAGATAGTCTTATAGATAGCCCCGCAACTTCTACAAGTAGTAATCAAATTCGTGACTTTCAATCAATTGGCATTAATATCTCATGTGTTCCATGTGTCATACACGATAACCCGGACATGAAAAAGGCCAGCAGGAAAAATAAAAGCAATAAGATAGACAAGAAAAGTGCTAACGAACTTGAAAATAATGCGATCTCCGAACCAAAAATAGAGTTACTTTATAAAAATCCAACTATATTAAATTCTGTGGAACGAATTTACGACAGAGATCCATATACAAAGGAATCAATCAATTTAAATTTTGATACCTCCATAGTGACTCCTGACAACTATATTCCTAATGAAATTGAAACTATAACAGAGTTTGATAGCCAGGAAATTACTGACAATAATTTAAATTCACTCACAGAAGAAGATTTAGATACTCAAATATCAAATCAAAATATTAGTGAGTCAAACAGGGACTCGAATAGTGAAAAAATAGACGAAGATACTCACAATCTGACTGAAGAACAGTTTGAGGAAAAATATGAGCGCGATAGTGTGGAACTATCTTGTGAGTTTGAGGAAAACAAGTTTGACGATGATAATGTCATGAAAACGAATGGAATCGAATGTCGACATGGAAGCGGCGAGACTTATACAAAATTTACAGAGGACCCAGCAGACCTAGAAGAATTCATGAATATTACTGATAAATTATTAAGTAATGATCTCTCCGAAAGAGAATGTTCCAATATTGCTAAAGACATCGATAGTTTGCATACACCAACAGCGAATTCCATTGAAGCCATAAATGAACAAATTTCGGATGTTGCTAACAATGAATCGCCTAAACATCAGTTCTCTGATACATTTCAAGAACTAAAGGACCATCTGAGAGAATTGCTCGAAGGTGCTGGCAATACGGTAAGCGAAGTCCTAATGAAAACAGACGAAACCAATAAAGATACAGCATCTAACAATATATCCGACGTCAATAGAAATGTTTGTGACATGGAACACATAACTGTTTATCAACTACAATTTTTTGAAAAAACTGCTACTGCTGATGAACGGAACGACGCGGCCGATGAACCTCCTCGTTTGAAATTACCTTCAATAGCAGAATCAAATAAACCAGGAGATAAAGTAGAATGCAACAAGAAAAGAATGAAAAACATATACAAACCGAAAAGAAAATTCAAATTTTTGGGCGAACAAACTAGATCTAATAAAGAATATCAAACGTTTATCGTTAACCAAAATTTAAATGATAGTAGCGACGGACAATCAGAGGCATCTGAGCCTGTGTTGAAGCTGCCACGAATTGAAAATAAAAGGTTAGATCACTTTGTTTGCCCATTCAACCCCGTTTCCTCCACCACTATACATTTCCTAAACAATTGTATTTGTAGTGATTATCATGGTATGTTTTAATCTTGAATAATTATTATTTAAGAATTTACACTCCCGGACTCCTAAACCGAGCCACCTTGCATTTTAATATTTAAAACATCAAAATAATGATAAGCCAGATATTTTTTTTTATGCAGTTTTGAAGCCATCATTTTGGTATCACCATTGTTCCTTTGAATTCACAATTTTGAAAAAAAAGAAGAAAAGTCGGCGTTTGGTCGCTCATAAAGACGCAACAAGCTTTGATTAGAGCATCTATAAAGTTATTTTGTTATGCTTAAAAATCTGCCAACTGCGTGTCGGACCACGCACAGTGAAGGGTTCCGTAGTTGGGATGAATTTATCCCAAGAACAAACTTAACATTGTAGTTGAATAACGTGTTCTCCAATACATTCCAATTGCAAATGTAAGTTTGTACGCACGATATGCGAGCTTTGCCATGTTATTTTAAAACCAGCTATCTAATTACGCAACACATTATCGATTTGCAATTGAGTCAAATTGGTTTCGTTTGACTAGAATTGCTTTCAAAAGTTGTAAATTGAAAGCAATTCTAGTCAAACGAAACCAATTTGACTCAAATGCAAATCGATAATGTGTTGCGTAATTAGATAGCAGGTGTTCCATAATTATTTTGTTTTTTTTTCTAATATTTTTGGCTAAACGCCCGTGTTTCGGTCACAGAAATTAATTTGTGTACCAAATTTCAACGAAATTAGCTGTGACAGACGGGACGACAGCCAGCCAGACAAGACACACGAGTGATCCTATAGGGATTCCATTCGTTCGTTCAGACCTACGGAACCCTAAAAAGAGTATCGAAATTATTTTTCCCTTTTTTTGTATCTATTCCGACGTTCAAATTATGGATACTGGACTACACCCGAAATAGTTGCGCACACTATGGCGGTTCTTCAGTCTGGCTTTAGTTAGCGAAACGTAAGTTAACTTCATGTAAGTTGTCTTGCCGTTCAAAGACCATCTATACTTGGAGACTGGCAGCTTCATGCGCCGTCCAAGAGGACAACGAAACCGGGTCGCTACAGCACGACGGTTCGATCGGTTTCTCTTTACCACCAGCCTGCGTAATCGTCACCTGACCTCAGTACAGGTCCAAGAACAGTTTCTAGACTTTCATGGACTGACTGTTTCGACCTGTTAGGAGATTCGAAGAACGTAGCTTGAAACATCATAAACCAGCCAATGGGTCTAAACTGACACGAGCTCACAGAATGGCGCGCCCACAGTTTGCTCGCGAACCGAGACGGCACCCTAATTGCTCATGACAGACAGATAAATTCGTCAATGCCTAGAGGCTCATGTGATGCCATATGCTGAGTTTGTTGCCCAGGATTTTATTTTTATGCATGATAATGCGAAGGCGCACACTGCATGTATTGTTCAAGAATACCTGCATGACGTTAGTATCGCAGTAATGGAATGGCCAGCAAGAAGCCCTGATATGAATCCAATAGAGCACTTATGGGATGAGCTGAAGAAGCGTGTTCGAACTAACAAACCAGCTCCAGAAACTTTGCAGGAGCAGAAAACTGCCATCTTCAAAGTATGGAAGAACATTCCTCAGCACGTTATAGTGGTATTCAATAATTCCATGCCGAACCTCGTGACGGCCGTCGTAAATACTCTTGGAGGTAACCTAAATGTCTAAATAAACACTTTATCTATGTAAACCATTGTTTTCTTCAAAATTTCCACGCTAATTTTGCCCCTGATAAATACGAAAATTATTATTTAAAGAAAATATAATTAATTATTGCTATTAATTTGTTTTTTTATTGTATTTCTATTTCAAATTTGGAACAATGGCAAACGGATATGATAGTGAGTGAGTGGCTTCAAACCTATGTTTATTTTGTACTTCTATTATTTAATAAGATAGACCATTAAGCACAAATCTGCAGGGTGGCTCGATTTAGATATCCGGGAGTATATAATGTGTATTTCATGAAATAGAACATCAACCGCTCGTCACATCATGATATGGTCTGGCCAGATAATTGAATACTCAACGTTTGACGATATGAATAGTTAAACGCACGACTACTTCATGATGTGGCCAAACATTAGTGATCATATAAAATAGTTAGATTATCCACCGGTAGAGGCGTTGATGTCGCTTTGTTTTTGTTGTGCATCATGGCGGCGACATGTACAACAAATCAAACAAAGTAGGGTGACCACGCAAAAAAAGTCTATGGACTTTTATTGGATTTCGAAATAATTATGGTATTATGGAAAACGACCAACTTGGAAGGAACGCGTTTGGTCGGGGTCCCACAAGCGGCGTGAAATGCAATATAACACTCACAATTAGTTTTTTAATCATAATGCTCCGCCGTAGTCGGGTAAAAATTAAAAATTCACGCCGCTTGTTGCAGGACCAAATGTGTTGGGTTACTACTTCCAAGTTGGTCGCGGTTACTTGACATACTACACCTTAAACCATTGATACCCTACATGAATGATATGGCCAAACGTCGACTGATATATCATTAAACGTTGACGTTTAAACGATATGTTTAAGATAGTTAATTGATTCAGGCGTGTCTACGGAAATCCATTATAAAATACAATAGACGACGTATATTTAGTAACCTAATCCGCGTAACTGTTCTTAAGGAGTCATAAAGAACACTGTAAGAATTCGACACGTGTTTCACCTCTCAACGAGGCATCCTCAGGATGGCTATTGACTTGTTGCAAACCCGGACCCGACGTGTGGACACGTCAAGCGTCGAGAGCAGTGTGAGTCACTTCGCCCGCCAACCCCACTCTTCACTCACACTCACTCACTCACTTTTCTTCTCTCACTTACGACCCCGAACAGTTACGCGGATTAGGTTACTAAATATACGTCGTCTATTGTATTTTACGATATGTTTAATTTTAGCTGGCTATTTCATGAAACACTTCGTGAAATGATCAATTCTAAGATCTAGCCACGACATAATATACTATACTCGTAGGTCCTCGTAACTAGACAAGAATTTCGTTTTTATCAGTAGATCTGTTTATAAATGCAATGGCAAGGCTTATGTCTCATTGCTAGAACTGTTGTTACTACTTACGATCTTGTAGATCGCAAAATTATTAAAATAATAATAATTGTATTTATGATTACATTTTACAGGCTTGACGACACTTACGACCCATTTGTATCAGCTGCTAGGCAAATGAAAGAACTTATGTCTTCCGACACAAACATTCCTAAAAAAATACAAACTACAAAAGACCATAGCAGAACCCTTCCCGCCCTCCAACCCGCTAAAGATAAAGGCTCTTCCTCCTATCTACGATCTGATAACAGTAAAATGATAAAAGACACACTAAATAAAACTTACCAGAAGACACCAACATTGCAACGAATGAAATCTTTCGGGAGCACAAACAATGAAAACAGTAGTAAGACGTTCGGCGGTCGGTGTAGCTCATTTAGACTAAATAGAAATGACAAAAAACCTAGTCCAAAATTAAATACAACCTTTACAAAGTCCAGTAAAGAAAACATTAGTACAGTAGAAAAGAATTATTTTAATCGAAATAATAATTTGAATAGATCGTTTTCCAGTTACACAGCTTCAAGTTACAGTACACCAAAACCTAAAGATAAAATCCCTAAAATTGCAACTTCTATGTATCATAGTTTCCAGCGCACAACTATAAAGCAACCTGTCAAATTAGATAAAATAAAGAGAGACGATGAAAAGAAAGATTTCGTCAATCTCGATGCCATACTCGTTGATGACAATTCTTCAATGACTGATAGTAATTATATTGATCCAAGGCTCATCAATGAAAACGACAATCTGCCTATTAATGTTACTACCATATTAAATAACCCCGATATCATTAGTAGCATGGAATCTCTTCTCACTACTGAAAACTTACCAAAAAGATTTGAATCATTTAACACTGTTAAACAAAACAACAACAAAAACTTTAATAATAATATAACTAGTTTAAGCAATAAAACCCCAAAAAATGAGCCGAATAATAACATTAGCAAAACCACTGCACCAACAAATGATGACTTGAGCATGCAGTATGATAAACTTATGTATTCTTTAGAACAAAGTATAGCCTCTAAGACCTCTACTAAAGATGATGATTCTCTCTGCGAGGACTTCGATCTTGAGGATTTCATGACATCTTTTGATGAAGAAATACAGAAAGTAGAAAACAAACGCACATGTAGCTCCACCACTAGAATAGTTAAACAGTCCGAGCTTGCTGACAGCAACAGGACATCAGAATTGAATAGTATTAGTTCTTCTCCCAAACTTAGCAATGGTATGCACCCTGTTAACAAATCCATGTCGCTCAATTTTAGCAGTAACAATGTGAGTGAGAGCCTTTTCCCATCCTCTGTGAAACGTTCCACCTCCCTCCTCGATTCCATCCAAAGGAAGCATACACCGAAGATGGACAGTGGGAAGAGCCGCCATAAATCCGATCAACTGGAACAAGACCTCATGCAGTCTCTAAAAGATTTTGACAAATTCTACGAAAATGAGAAGAACGAAAATCAGTCGAGTAAAGAGATTACTAACTTTAATGGCACGACAAAAAGAGATTCTCGAATGAAGACTGATCGAAAAATCAAGAAAATTGAAAATATTGCCAATGGAAACCACACGCCAACTGGAAAGCAGAGTAACGATTCAGCTTATAGCAGGTTAGTCAGGTAATTGTTTTCATTTCTTGCAGAACAGTTATTGAATTCGTTGTTGGGAAGAATGTAATTAATTGTTTGCATTGTCGATTGAGATATTAATAGGATTTAACTTTTCAGTCTGAACAGAATATCTCCGTCGAAACTGTCACTATGTACATCGAAGGAGCCGACCAATGGGTTGACGTCTCTAGAACAGATCCCGGCGGGGTCGGATTCGAGCGGCAGCAACAAGGACGACGCGCGCTCCAACTCCAGCGACGAGTTTCTCGCCATGGAGCGCTCGGCCGAGCTCGATGAACCTCTACCGCCCCCAGACCTACTCTATAAGGAAAAAGACAATCATGCCAGCGGTAAGCACTGTAAGAACTTCTCATGGACGTTCTGATGGTCCACTGCAAAAAATCACCAATTACAAAATGTTATAAATAAAAAGTATAAGTTTAGTTAGTTCATGTATAATTAACATTTTGCCTCCAGAGAAGCGCGCGAGCTCCCGGGCTTCGTGGCGCGCACATGGCTCGCTGAGCTCGTCGGGCTCGGAGGCGTCGCTGGCGCGGCGGCGCGAGTCCGCGCCGCGCGCCTGCCGCCTGTCGCGCTTCTGCCACGAGTGCGGCAACAAGTTCCCCGTCGACACCGCCAAGTTCTGCATCGAGTGCGGCGTCAAGAGACTCGTCGTCTAGCGCCAGGGGGACATCAGTGAGCGACTTCTAGTCTTTTAAGTAGTGCCGGTTTTGTGGAAGCATACTGGTGGATTAGTACTTAGCGCCCAGGCGACAGACGTTGCGCATTCTGCCGCAAATGTTTCATACACAGCATATGATGTTGACGAAATACCAGTAAAAGTATTGATATCATGAAATACGTATCACCAATGAACAAAACGTTGAATTTGTATAGATGTCACGAGACTTTTTTGTAGGATACCAAACAAAAATGTGTTCTGTAATTATTTGCGTGCTGAAAACGTTTTATATGAGTTTATTGCTGATGACCAAATGGTGCATCGCCATGATAAGAATTGATGTAGCATTGTGAGGAAATGAAAGATACACTATGTATTACAAATGCATTATTTAATACAGAATCTGTTTTTAAATTTGATGATTATTTATTATACCTTAGATTTACCTCAAACATGAAGTATATTTTTATACTTACTAAAATGTATGGTATGTATTTGCACAAATCAATAATTTTGGACCACTACTTAGATGTTAATTGAGAACTTCTCTTAAAGTAATGTAATCTATAAAGTAATAACGTAATATTATTTACAAAACGTTACCAAATTGCTATAATTTATAAACTAATTTGTGCCTTCACAATTAACTAGATTGTAATGTCCTGTATTCTGTTGGTATAATCTGTTATTTTGTTTGCAAAGTTTTAATTTCTGTTGCAACTTTTATCAAATAAAACTGGCCAGGGTGGGTAGTCTTGGAAATTATAATATCTGTGATACACGAAAAACACTTTGGTAGATCAAGATTGTTATCATGGAAGGTTGAATGAGTTCAAAAATTACTTTTTAGTGCCAATTTGTTTATGTAATTTGGAATTCGAATGGAATTTTGTGTACGTCATTGATTTTCGATTTGCTATTGTTAGCCATTTTATTTTTGTAATTATTTTGATTATTACCCTTCCAAGGATTTCCATTGATGTCTCTTGTCCACAACATAGTTGGCCATTTTAACAAGACTGATTTTATTTTCAAAGTTTTCGAACTTGATTAATCCTTAGTTACTGTTGTATATTGTTTTTAATTAAATAACGATTTTATCATGTAATAAATTAACATTTTAATAATGATAACCTGTTGTTTGTCTCACAACCCCTATATTGCCCTAAGATTATATTACAGAACGACTGCCTGTTTTTAAATATTAAATTAGTTTTAAACAAAAAGATTCAAAAATTGCTTTTCAAGTGAACATGAATGATTTACTATCTAATGAAAATATAAAATTATGATATGACATGATATTTCTTGTTTCAGCTATATTGAAACCAGTTTTAACACTTTTTAGTATATTGATAAAGCATAATATTAAATATTATAATTTTATTTACAACATCAACAAATCAACATCACATTCCAATTGTAAAAAAAAATAGAAAAATTTAGTCATAGGTTTTTTCTTAATTTTTAGAAAATAACTAGTCTAAATTAAGAGTTTAAATAACGAAATAAGGCGTCTAAAGTCTTAACATACTCTTATGTCCTTTCCTTGTTGCTATAGCACCTCTTACCCGCAGCCTGCGGAGGGCCTCCCGAAGGTGTTTGGGTTGGAGTGGCCCTGCTTCACCTGACTTATCTAATACTTCAAGAGCTGAAAAGAAAAATTGCTTCTGTTCAGAGTTCGGCAAACCACATTCATCATGAGTGTGTCAATTGGAATAATCACATAATTTACAAATATTATTTTATAGAAAATTATGATGGCAGGGTTTCATAAACTCTATACCTACATTAAAAAAATTACTTTGAGTGGTTGGTTAACTATGTACAATTTCAGTGTGTGACTAAACACAATCATCTGGGAATCTATAGGAATGAAAACCACTGCTAGTTTTGGCACATGAAAAAACAATTTAGTAGTTACAACTAGTAATGGTTTTTGCAAAAATTAGGAGTAAAGATGTGCTTACCTTCTTCCACAACTTCTCCTACAAATACTTTGGCAATACCTGACATGGCTATCACAACATTCTGGCCAACCGAACATCCGGTGATGGTCTGCATCAACCTCTTTATAGCAGCCTTGGGGAAAGCAGCTCGGCGGTACATCTCATACCTATCCAACTGCTCTTCTGTGAAGTTGGAGACTAGAACTCTGCAAAACAAGATTGTTTATTGTGAATACATATACAACTATAAAATACCTTGCAAATATTCATTTTAAATCTGCAAGAGTTCAACTTACTGCATCTTTTCACGCTCCTCTTCCTCCAATTCCTTCTTACTCTTCTTTTCTCTTTCCCTCTCATTTATGAGCATTTCTTCTGTTATTTGAGATTCATATTCAACTGATTCACCCTGCTGAAACTCATTCATGTTGGGAACAATAGTGTTGTCCCTATTTTCTTCTTCCATTTTATCATATTTATCATCAGTGATATCTCCGGGTTGCTGGTCCAAGTTTGAGTGATCAAATGAGTATTCATTAATATATGGTTCATACTGGTCAGTTAGAGTGTCTGGCTGTGAACTAACAAATGTGTCCGAGTTGTCAGTGTATATGTTACCAAGTTCGTCAGCTCTGTGAATAGTCTCCACGTTCTGAGAGCTATCAGAATAAGTTTCAATGACTTCACTCTCTAGGTTTGCATTTTGTGTACTCTCTCCATAGTTTACCAGAGTTGTGTCTGAAAAAATTAAGGAGGCGAGTAAAAAATAGGTTACAACAATTCTAGCTAATTTTTCTGAGGCAGATTTTTCATTGTTTCGTGTGGTTAGTGACTAAACTGTTGTCAGAGTTTTTATAGCCGCCCATGGGTCTCTGACTCTGGCTTCACATGCTGTTGAGAAATATCTCTCAGGCATGCCGATTTCCTCATAATGTTTTCCTTCATCGTTTTGGAAGCAAGTGATAATTATACAATACGCACATGAATCCGAAAAGTCAGAGGTGCCATGCCTTGGGCTCGAACACGAGAGCTATGATTTAAGGCTTTTATGAGCTATGCTATATTTTGAAGGTAGTAGTTTCTTACAGCTGGAGTACCTGATTATTAGCCCGTCAGGACGTTTAAATAGTGTAAGGTAGGACAATTTAAATATTCACAGATATATTATCATAAGTTGCCTCCTAATTAAGCTTACTGTCATGTGCAATAAGAGCTACATTCAACTAAGTTAGGACAAGAGATGAAGAAGATATTGAATAGGATAAGCATGCAAGGCACTTACATTCTGGTTCATCTTTCAACAACTTTTCTTCGATTTCTAATGATATCTCTTGTGAATCTTCTTCATTGGAATCACTGTGTTCCAATTCTTGAGCCAATTCGTCCTCTAAAAACAAATATTTCAGTTACTTTTTGAGAAGACCGGCCTTAAATGGAAGAAATTAGATCAACCTTTTGTAACACCTACCTCTTAATCTTTCGGCTTCCGATAGACCGTCGCTGCTAGGATTGTCAGCCATTCTCACACAATCACGACTAGATAGGACTAATTTATAATCAATTCGATGAGAATGTTATCAACGTTACAAAATGTTTACGCATTTTGTAATTAAAAAAAGACAGAGCCTCTAGCCTTCACATCCCTTAGCTAAATTATCAGTATCACAGACTAAGTAGTACTCAGACGGTAATCTCCCATAGTAGAAAAATCGCTATACGATTTGCAACTCATCATTTTGACGTTTAATATTTTTTTAAATTTTACCCATTTTGTCGCTCATGTTGTTATGAGACCGGGTCTTTTTGCCAAGGTTTGTCGAGCCCAGAATATTTTGGAAACTAGCCTTTTAAGCCTTCCAAAAGAGGTTCTGCTTTAATTCAAGCAGAGGTTGTGATTGTGTGTGTAGATAAGTGTACCTATAGCACACCTGTGGTCTGTGTGTATTAGAAAAGGAATGTCAAGTGATGGAAATAAAAAACATTCAATATTATTTATTTTTTAATTTTGTTTTATATTTTATAAATGCTTTCTTTTGCATTGGTGGCAAACTTTTGTTTTCCAACCTATATACATCTGTGCCCTTCATTATCTTATTTATCACATTGCGCCAATTAAATACTGGTAATCGAAGACTTAATTCTAGAAAGAATTCCTCAACAGCATCCCTGTGTAACACAATCCAGAAAATCAAACGAATACTTGGATCTTATTTTATTTTTAAGTTCTTTTATAATACCCCTTAGGTGTGGTGTGAATTCCAAGTATTCGTTTGTTTCCTGAATGATATAGCCAAAAGTCCTCACGGCATTTTCGGAAGGGTAGGTAAATTTTTTAAGGTTAATTGTGTTTCTATATCTTCCAGATATCCAATTACTGGTAGAGCTTATTTCACGAGAAGGAAGGTTTTTTTCACATTCCTTACAATTGTTTTTGTTTAAAAAAAATCTTATAATCCACCCTGTGGTATATGCCTATGAGTGAACTTTCAGCTTTTCTTGCATGGCAGTTGTGGGGATATTCTCTAGAACTGCACTCCGAAGGTTAGAGGATCCAGCTGAGCAGGCACTATCGGCATTTATTTTATTATTTTTCGTAGTTTCAAATAAGGCCTTGAGTTTTACTAGTTGCTCACCTGAATCCTCTTCACAATTGTAACCATCGGAGTAAAATTTTATAAATCTTGTGATTAGAAGTGACTTAAAGGTGGTGGCAATTTGGATTATTGTTTCTAAAATTGTAGGCTCTGACTTGTCCAAAAAAGTTTTCTATCAGATCAGAGTTGAAATATCTTGGTCTCAAGATCCTTATATTTTTATTCTTGAAAAATTGCCACAACCTTTGATAGCTTTTCAGCGTAACTATCCAGTTTTTTAGTGAGGCCACTGATGTCTCTCTATTATTTTTATTTTCGACAAATTTTATACCTTGTAATTTTTTTATAGCCTCGCCCCAAAATCTGTGGTGCTGAGACGAGGCTGTCACTGCACTCCACAAAGGTTTACCTTTATCCCTCTTATTTGAAAGGCAGGCTCCATTGACCGAATCAAACAAATCATCAAAAAATTATACCATTTCTGCCGTATTTCTTAAGTTGGGCTGACTGGTTTGCCATCGGCATATTGAGCTGCAACAAAAAAGTAACATGCTTTAAGTAAACTTATTTTTATGTGACACAATTTGCAGTTATATAACTCATTAGCAGAATCCTACATTCAGTATGGACTCAGTAGTTACGGTGGAACATTCAAATCTTATCTCAGTAAAATTTATAAACTCCAACTAAGAATACTAAAGAATATCGTATCTAAAAAAATTAAATACCAATTTCAAAACAATGAGCATGGACTATTTCATCACTGTAAAGCATTACCTGTACATACACAATTTAAGTATACTTTGCTAAAAGAACAATATTTCAACGGCTACTTAGAGCAAAAAGTTCAATATCCTGTATTCACGCGGGCCGTCGCACGTAACCAGCTATGCACGGTTCGGGCAAACAACACCTACGGTGAGCGGACATCTTCTTACCTAGTTCCTCGGTTAATTAACAACCTACCTTCCGATTTGCGCAGTGACATAACGCCAAGAAATATTAAATCAAAACTTAAGTCCCACTACCTACAACACATTTAATGCTCAATGTGAAATGCGGTTTTATGTAATAACCAGCATATCACCTGAGATGAAGTTACCAAATTTCGAAATAAGGTTTTTTGTTATATTTGTTGTTTACCTTGTTTTTGTTTTACTATGATGTAGAATTAACATGTAGCATTAAGTACAAACCTTAGTGGTTTAAAAATGCTATTCTGCTGAAACACTTTGTAATAATTTTTTTTTAATGGTAAATAAAAAAATAAAAAAAAAATAAAAAAGTCGGTGAGAAAATTACATTGCAGACAAAATACTTACAGAACTGAGCAGTGTATGAAAGAGTAGCTGCCCATGTTTTGCTGAACACTCTCACACAATTCTTGCCCTGCAATAAAAATAGATATTATAAGTACAAAGTTTTGAACACCTTGAAATATTGATAAACAACACAATTCACATGATATATTCAATACAGCCCTTTATGCATGATTATTGTGATTAAACCTAACAGACTAGGTATCCTTAAACAGCCATCTTCAGAAACATTCTCAATTCAAAAATATTATTTACCTTCATCTTTTTAATTTTTTCTGGAATTACGTGTTAATCGTTCAATTTGTGTAACAATCGCATTTGCGCATGATTGCAGTCCGTTTTATAGACATCCACAATATCGTCCCATTTAGATATTTTATTATCGTATTTTATATTTTTGGTTAAGAAATTATTTCTTATTATTATTAAATTATTAACTTATTATTATTATTATTATTAGAAATTATTATTATTCGGTTAAGAAATTATTTCTTAACCCCTTTATTAGGTGCGGTGGATCATGTATCACGCTTAGTGAATGACCATTGATGGTTATTATATCATCTGAAAATAATGACAGGAATGTTATAATAATAGCAATAACCTTTAACATGCACCTTCAATATTCAATTACATCGCATCACACCTGTATTCCCCAAACAGTTATGTAGAGGTCACCCATTAAGACAATTAATATTATTTTTAAGTCAGGTTGTGTGTGGAATATGTGAAAAATATCTATCCATTGAAGGACACTGAATGAGACAAAATTGAAGTTATATTATTATTACTTCTGGGGGCGTTTAGTGTCCTGCAAAGTGTTTAGTGTTAATTATGAATTAGGAAAATTCTCAATTATACTCACCAATTCTAATCTTATTTGTTCCCTCTGTGTGTCCTCTTGAAGGCTTTTTAGAGCTGATTGAAAGGCTGTACCTTGATCGCATGCTAGGGCTATAGGTAACAAACCTGTATTTCCTACTGCAGTTACTACATCCTTTATTATTGTTTTAAGTTGAACCCCTGATGTAGCTCCCTTACAAAAATAGAAGGCTATAGGTTGTTGCCATTTGTAAAGGGCTCCTCTCAACATGAAGACAAGTGCATGGTCAGCAAAGTCAGTCATTTTTTCCGGAAGTTCGACAAATCCAGTGATGGAGTCTTTCTTTTTATTGTAGGTCAAGGCTGCTTCTAATGCAACCTCATCAAAGAGAACTGAACAATATTTTTTATTTTCTTCCCATGTATTTACCTGAAATCATTAGTTAAATATTATTACTATTGCAATATTAACACTACATCTATTATTATACACACTCCGATCTATGTAGCCATGTTTCCTTGAGAATCAGGGTTAAAGTTAAATATAGCCATCTAATAAGTACCTCTTGTTTAACTGCATCAAATACTTGAGCACTGATCCCAGCTTCAATATTTAGTTCAGAAACCATTTTATTTAAAGTGTGTTTTGTGGGGAGTATAAATATTTTATGTAAGAATCTGTAACACTTTGGACTTTGCTTTAATATCGATAAAGCTATAAGTTTCTCTTCAGTAGTAAAGCGTCTCCCCTTTGATTTTTTCGTGCATTGCTTAATTTGCATCCACATAATTGTTTTGGCCAATGAGTGCATGTTTTCAGTCAGTTTTTCAAAAGAATTTTTCTTTGAAAACTTTAGTGCTCTTCGTGCTCTTTGACTGAAATCCAACTGTTTCCGAGATTTTAAATATTCACGGTACAGCCTGGCACATTTTGGTGAAAGAGACTTTTTGTTTAAAATAATACGCCTTCTTCGGACACAAAGCCTCGGAGTAGAAGGAATAACTGCTTCTGTAAATAAAAATGTATGATAGATATAATGATAGCTCAACAAAATATGAGTGTGCTGTGCAGATTGTAAAACAAAAATGACACAACTATTTTGTCTACATTATTTTTATTAATTGCCATGTTACTCAATTACTTTACTTTTGTACAAATACCAACAAATTATTAAACAAAAAATTCCAAATGCATGTTGGTCCTGCGCACTATTTGGTGAATACTTGTCTCATTATTGGTGAAATATAATGGTAATATTTAATTACCTCTTATGATCTGGTTTTGTGAGGCTTCATTTCCACAGCCTGAAGTGGAAGGCACGTCAACGAACGGTGTTGTGGTGTGATCCACAAGGTTTGCATTATTAACAAAAACATCAAAACCTAAAAAAAAAATATTATAATGTGATTAATATTTCCATCATGGAGTGATTGCCAAAAACATTACACAAAGAAGTGTTTCTTTGCAATTGGGCAAAAATGCCATCAAAAAGTAATACATTCAAAAATTATAAAGTACTTAATATATTAAAAACCAAAAAAAAGATAATAGCTGTGACTTACCAGTTTTAGTCATTCTATGTTTCTTTGTAGGTTCAGAGGTACAGTAGGTATGATCCTCATGCTGCCTTTTCTTGGCATAGGTGTGATCAGAAACAGCATTGTCTGTAAAGAAATATTTAAGCTTATCAACATAACACCATACTTATTTATAATATACGACTGCCCAAAATGAATAAACAGTAAAAAAAAATCTAAGTGCGAGTCTGACTCGCACACAAGGGGTTCAGTGCCACCATACAATATTGAACAATACATATTTTTCGTTTTTATATACCCCTTTAAATTTTTAACTTTATTTTATTTAGGTATAGCAGAACATAGTAGTACACTCTATGTCAAGTGTAAATCTATTACGGTTCAAAATATACAGCCCTGTAACAGACGGACTGACAGACGGACAGCGGAATCATAGTAATAGGGTCCCGTTGGCACCCCTTGGGTATGGAACCCAAATAATAACTATGTGTATGCCTTTTCAAAATACTATGTGATAATATCCAGTTATTAACTTATTATGGACAGAAAAAATGTTAATTACACAATATGCGAGTGTATATTGAACAATTTTACTTTTTTTTTTGGTTTGTAAGTGCATTTACGGCCAATTTGACCCACTTTCAAGACAGAGCAACATAGATGGATATAGGATACTTTTTATTTTCTTTAAAATGTATGGCTTCTGTGTGAAATTCCAGAGTGGAAAATTCAAATCCAATTTTTTTTTTTACGTTCATGAATATTATAGACATGATGCACTTGCCATTTGAATATGTGAGGAATATATGAGAAAATTTGTATATAATGAAATCATATTATTGATGTACTTACCAATGGTGTGTGCGTCAGTGTCCATAGTTTGAAACCGAGGACTAGGAGTGCCACTGCTGATTTCGCTATCGGAAAACAGCGTGGGATAGGCGGCAACAAGAAGACAAGTCCACACGTTGGTCGAGATGATGAACTTCTGTTCAAAATGCTTTTGACAGACATAACGCTTGTGAAGATCCTCTGCCCTCAGGTTTCGCAATTCTTCACAGTTAATACACTCTAACCACTTGAGTCCTATCTCACGTTTGGGAAATCGAAATAATTTAACGTCCTTTCGTTTACTAGCGCAATTCACAATACAGCAAGTACGGAATATACTGCACGTTGTAATTACACTATTACAGGTTTAAACTTGAGAGGATAAGTTACGGAAATAAATCAACGTAGAACTTGACTCAATCAACTTTAAAAACTGTAATGGCGGGGTGTAGACAACCACAGACTACGATAGACTTACAACAAACCAATATGGCGTCGATTGCACGGGCGACAAAGGGGAAAGGGACGAGGGGCGGTTGTCACTTTGAGGAGTATCACCCATAGACAAATACGTCTATTAATGCCAGGATTTTTTGTTCCGAGATTACCAGCCGTGATCAGTATTGTTTAATTGTATAATTTTTCTGTGAACAGTACGTAGTTACAGCAATGTTCAAATATTAAGCACACAAGTATTGCTATCTCTGTTCGGTTAGTATTATTTTCTATTGCTACCTCGTTCCAGCTTTCTCATGCTAAAAAAACGTTCAAATGCAAAGTGTCAAGTATGAGCTACCTATAGACAAGCAAAATTTGACATGTGAAAGTTACATTCCGCACTAGGTATGGGTCGTTACGTGATTTTCGCGAAACTTAACGTAACTAGTTATTTCGAAAGCGTCACCTGTTTTGAAAACAGGTGATTTTAGTAACTAGTTATTTTTCAAATTCTATTCGGTGATTCAGTATTACAGTTATTTGCGAAAGGAAAATATAAATGGTTACTTATGTAACACGTTACATATTTATAGCTTTAAGTTTTTGAACGAATAAGTTTTTGTAGCTACATATGTAGTTACATTATTAACGTAATACTAATACAAATGAACTGCATCGAATAATGTATTATAATAATGAAAGTAATGCAGGCGTATTTAGAAGTTCATTTGATAGTTTGTGTATACAATGATTTGAAATATTTACAATTCGATGTTTTTTTTTGCACGTTTTAGTTTTTTCTCTATTTACACTTTTTCAATAGTCTAATTGGCGTCCGTGTGCATGTTCCGATTTAGCCCGCTTTCCGAATAAGAACGTAATCGCTCACAGCGCTGACATCAATATTTGACGTTCCGAGTTAGAGATCACGACACGCCCGTGAACGTTCTCACGGTGCTCGCTCAACGTCAAAACTTGCATATCATATTTCTTTGTGTTTATACTACAAATTTCTTCTTCTTCGTTGGTTAGGTGGCCAGGGTAGCCAGAAGCACAATTTCGAAGATGACACGTTTGTCTAAAGTTATGATGCGACTCAAAACAAAACAGCACAACTGTCATCTTTGACAGTTGTGCTGTTCACGGTGATATTAGTAAAAGGCATGGTCGGCGTTATCGCAAGATGGCGTAGGTCATGACGTCATCTATGACGATTCACAATACATCGTTATCGCGCTAAGGCTTATTCGGAACGGCCGTTCAAATCGCTCAAATCGATTACAGCCTAACTCGGAATGCGGGGTTAATCGTGTCACCACTTGGGACTTCGGGAACTCTCGGCTCGCTTTGCCGGTCGGTCAGTACCAGTAGGCTAGTAACCTGTCACTTACTACGCGGGAAAGAAACAACATGCACTCGCAACTTATTTTTGTTTCGTTTCTCTCTTTTCATTCGATCACTGCATTGCTACGTAACTAGTTACAAAAATCACGTTTCTGTGTAACTCGAAACTAATTATTCGGTTACATGCCCCGTAGCCAGTTATTGTAACAAGTGACGTGAAATAACGCCCATACCTATTCCGCACATTTCTAACAGGTGAAGGTATAACGGTAGGTAATCGTTAAAATCAATGATCGAGTATCTATTAGATACCATGGGTGATAAAATTTACCAATGGGCAATACCAGCAGCCCAGCCGCTCTGTAAGTGCCTATTTACAAGTCCCGATTGCCGCCTAGCCGGTACCGGGTAGCATGGGCATTGGACGTTATCCTTCGCCGGTACGTGTGAAAGATAACGAACATAAACTTAGCCGCCGGCTACCCGACAACCGGGACGTGTGAAAAGGCACTAAAATGTTCATTTATTTGGCCGAAATTATTTTGAGTGGACCCTGCATGACTTATGTCCCGCATTAAAATGCTGGCCAGTCTCGTAAAAAAACTGATGTTTTATAACCAGCAACGTTTGCTGCTGCTTAGACATAACAGCAAGCTGCAATCAACCGGCATGCCGCATGATGGCACGATGTCAGACGATCAATAGGCCAAACTCATGCATGACCCAGTGGGTCCCTCTATCGCTCTGTTCACTATATGTTCGCTCTGCAAGCGATATCGCGGCAAGCCCAGACGGAGATGGTGGAATCCTCTTTGGTGTAAGTGTAAGTGAGTAGGGGGAACATCGAACGGTTTTTTGATGAGATGAGCAGTGTTGTATTTGAAGACTTGTAGAACAGTACATATTAGCTATTACATTTGTAGTGAGTAATGAGCAAAGTATATAGGTATTTTTCTATCATATTCATAACATCCTGTTCAATCTGCTCCAAAGCAGTTTTTTTTTTAATATAAAATGTTTTTATCACGAGAATGAAACAGTGAAGACGAAAGAGGGATGGGGAAAGATCGAAATAGTTTCTAGTTTCTAGAATCGTTCAAATGAATATTAGCAGTTGTCTATGGTCACTAGTCTGACCTATATTCTAAGTCAAAACCTCATGATTTCCTCGACTCGACTCAACCTCACTTAGGTAGTTTGATATTCATAGTTGCAATTTTGATTTTATTTTATTCTCATAATTTCCTTAGTCTTACGACTATGAATACCGATTTTGAGGATCTTTCGAGGCACGCCTTGAGGTTCCTTGACTGAGTTGTGAGTCGAGGAGCTTTCGAGGTGACGACTTAGAATATAGGTGTATGTCTTTATTTTGGAGTGAAAGTGAATTGCGATAAAAGTTGACTTTAACCTGATATTTGATAACAAACTGCCAAAGCTTCGCGTAGATTGAGCATAAGACGTTTGATAATAATGTAGTATATGTGCCATTATTGTTAAGTCTATTATGCTATGGCTACATTGTCGAGATAACGCGAACTACACTTCGCGCGCTCTCTCTCGCACACCGTTCGACGTCTCACTGTACCTGAGACTGTAACAGAGAGAGCGCGAAGTGTAGTTCGCGTTATCGCGACAATGTAGCCGTAGCATTATAAACACTTTTTAGATAAATTACTTTTTTTCTATAAGTTACATTGCATTTTTGTAGTGTAGCATCTTGAGCTTGAGCTGAGCTGAGCATACAAACCAATTTCGTTGGAAACAGAATAATAAAATTACATGCTCTGTGAGAATAATGAGGGCGTCAACCTAACGCATCACTAAAGAGCTAAAGAGCACGAAAACCTGTGACGAAAACTCGAGAGCGCGTCAGCGTTGATGGATCGATACGTCACTAACGTCAACATTTGTTGACAGCTTGTGGAGCGAAGTAGTGTTCGTGAATGTGATTTCTGATTGCTGAAAAACAATAAAATTGTATTCGTGGTGCGGACAGAGAGTTCCATCATGAGTGCATTAATGAAAGTAGCCGTTTCTCGAAGCCCTGCTTCATTGGTGAGTTCATATATCCATGTTTTTAACAATATTCGTAATAACGTTATGTAATCGGTAAAAAAAATGTTTTGAACATTCCACTGGAATTCTCTTAGTGGTACTCACGTGGTAATTTAGAAAAGACCCAGAATGATAAATAAACATTAGAAAAATCTAAATCATGTTTTTGGATGTTATATGATAGCAAATTTTGAAAATCTGGTACGCAAATAAATATTGAGTAATATTTTGTAATATAATAGGTATTTTGCTTTCATTATGTCACCCCAAAAACTACGGCATTATGAAGGTCAATTTACCTTTAAGCTCAATTTTATTTATGCTATAAAGCATTAGTTCTTGAATATAATACAGTGTCACTTTCTGAAAGCTGACCCCAACAAAGTTGGTAAAAGGCTAGGCAGATTGCAATTCCATTATTAACAGCTACCTATATATTTAAATTGTTTCAGGCTTCATATTTATACCGAAACCTGCACTTATCAGTGGGGGGCGCTACTCCAATCAAAGAGGCCTCTGCAAACAAAAATACCTCAAAGGCCTACACGGTTATAGATCACAAGCATGATGCTTTAGTGATAGGTGCCGGTGGGGCTGGCCTACGTGCCGCCTTCGGTCTTGTGCAGGAGGGCTTCAAGACCGCTGTTGTCACCAAACTGTTCCCTACTAGATCACACACTGTTGCTGCTCAGGGAGGGATCAATGCTGCATTAGGTGACTTCCTTTTTTTTTAAACCATTGTTTCTGTAGGTTTTATCTTTAGTCGCAAAATGAAACATAATTTTCCTAAAAAGTTGTGAGGTAAGTAATTGTTTTTAGACAGAATATACATACTTACAAAAAATTGTGACGTAGAAATTCTGGGGTATGTCAGGAACTTTTATTTTATGACATTGATTGTTTATCCTTTTATACTCATAAAATTTAGATTTAATTAAACTCTGGTGACTAACATTACATAATCTTTCAGGTAACATGGAGCAAGACAACTGGCTCTGGCACATGTATGACACAGTCAAGGGTTCTGATTGGCTTGGAGATCAGGTAAACAAACAATATTTCAACTGGTAGAAAATCAGTTTGCAAGCAGGACAGTGAGGAACATGCTTTCATAAACAAACCGTACAAAGAAGAGTGGTTCTTACTATACTTTGTAATTTTTACAGTAAATTCATTCTTATGTCTATTTATACATAAGGTACTTATATTCTTGATAGACAAGCGCTATCTATAAATATTATGTTTGCACACCGATTACCAAAGTAGTGTGAGTCAATTGTCAATATTGGCTAAGCAAATATTCTCAGATATTTGCAAAACATTCTTAAACTTAGATCTTAAAAATGTTTAAATGCGTGATGCATAGAAACATTGTTTAAGAATATTTTTTGAATACTTATTTTTCTATGTCCTCTTATAAATCACCAAAGAAAACTATTTAATTCAACATGTGTGTACACATAGGTAATAGACTATCTTCAAACTGATTGATGGTCTACACTAAAGTACTTACAAACAATATAAGCCACACCTGAATAATTTAGCATCTTGAAAATATGACATGTTGGCCAAATGGCCAATTCCAGATTTCTTCCTCATTTATGGCAGAAATCTCCAGAGAGGAATTAGAGGATCTATTTTTAATGATAGAGAGGGGAAACAAAACTGAGTTTTCCCATTGAACACATGGATTACTTAACTTAACATAAAGAATAAGTATGTTAATGTGTGCTGTCATAATTACCAGTACCTGGGTGACCAAACTCTGTTCTGGTGAAAATAGAGAATGCTGATTTAATAGTAATATACTAATTCCTCGTTGCGATGATAGTAGGTTCTTACTAATTCTATGCTACCATGTAATGACAATCTTGAGACATCTTGTTCTAATGTTTGTGCGACCGACTTCTGCTCGGGTGAAAATACGGAAAAAACGATTTTTCGCAGATATGAGACCTAGCTAGATCGATTTTTCGCCCTCGTAAACCCCAATAGTGCAACTTTCATTGAAATCGTTAGAGCCGTTTTCCAGAACGTGATTACAAATATATATATATATATATATACATATATATACAAATATTGCTCGTTTAATAGTATAGGATAATAATATATACGGCATACGGCTTACAATGCTATAAAACAATATGGACAACCATGAACAATTGTTTCATGCAGCCCACATTGGATATCATTGTGTACTCTTTTAAGTCTTTATTTTATGTTACATTAACTTAACAGAATAGCAGTAGCTGCATAATGTGCCGTGAACTTTTGAAACTGCATCCTTATGATACAGGTTTTACGACCAACAGGTTTGTTATTCTGCTCTGAAAAATGTTCGTGTTATCAAAAACTGGCGGCATGCATATTTAACTAACCATTTATCTAGCTTAGCGGCATTTTCCATTGATTGTAACGTACTATGGACTATTAACCTGTGTGTGTAAATCAATATTTTGCACTTAAAATTAACGAGTCTTCTCACTTTTAGTTTCACAGTAATAAACAACATGACTAAAATCTGTGTACAAGTCTCAACTTACGTTTATCGATATTTTGACGCCATTTCTCAATCTTATTTCATTCAATTTGAGTTACGGTATTAGGGGAGCAGGTAAGGGCGTGCCCGAGCACGCACGGCCTTACCTACTCGCCTGTCATTGTCGCGCGGTCGTCAACGTTGCACAGGTAGCAGGGGTGAATAACCTTATGTAGTTAACTAGTTATGTAACTATACAAACAAGACCAAAGAGGCGTAACATTATCTCGAATTGTTCGTATGAAGACTGCCAGTACTACGAAAACGAATCTTGAATTCACAGATATTTTTCGTATTATGAGAAGCGTAGTAATTTGTTATTTTAGTGTAATACATTATACATTTTCTGCTACGTATCATAACATAATAATTATTAAACATCTGTTTAAATAATATATGGTGTGAAGGCAATCACTACATATTTAAACAGACAGTATCAACCAGTTTCATGACTGAAAAACAAAATCGATTAATCATACATAACATAATACATAATCAGTCTGTAACAGTCATTCTTCTCTGTGAGAGTAACCATAAAATATTTAATTATAATGGCACATCTCATCTTCACACCTTTTTGTTGTTGTTATGTAAAGTCTAGCCGGATCCGTATCACCAACCTATTTTGTGCGGACAAACAGAAAAAATTATAAGTAACTCAAACTAATCTAAAAATAATATTAAAATATCAATTTTGAGTAACTTAATTTACCCGCGCGCGTTGAAGACAAACTTCAGACAGATATTTCATCAGAAAAATGAAATTATTCACATTAATATTAATAACTGACTGTGTTCTTTTTATTAATTACATAATATTTGTTTATTACTTAACAAAAAATATATTCTGACTTTTTAAAGTTTTATATTTCTTAATTGATATTTTAAATATTGGTTGCTAGTACCTAATCGTCTACCAAACTGACCGCGTCAGTCATATTATTTTAAAAAACGGACCCCCCAATAAATGATCCTTGGTCTAGCTGGTTGAAGTAGGTACAGTAATTTATGTATTCAAGGAAGGAAACACTACCTACTTTACAATTTGATGTATCATAGAAGGAATTTTATTATTGAATCTTTAACTTCCCTATATACACCTACATAATTATAGCTGAGAGGTATTAATAGGATAAGACACATTCAAAGTACCTACCTACATTCCAATAATTATCAAAATGTTTGTCGTAGGACGCCATCCACTACATGACTCGGGAGGCACCACACGCTGTCATCGAGCTGGACAACTACGGCATGCCTTTCTCCCGCACTCCCGAGGGCAGGATCTACCAGAGAGCCTTCGGAGGACAGTCCCTCAAGTTCGGCAAAGGAGGCCAGGCGCATAGGTGTTGTGCTGTCGCTGACAGGTACATGAACGATTTATTATAATATACTAGCTTTACCCGCCCCGACTTCGCGCGGGTAGCACTAAACCCTATCCTACCCTACCTACCTACCTACCTACCCTAATTTTCTCACCGCTTAAACCTTCCCTGGACTATGACAAACATTTCAAAACCAAAATCAGGTAAATCGGCCCAGCCGTTCTTGAGTTTTAGCGAGACAAACAAACAGCAATTGATTTTTATATATATAGATTAACAGCATATCTTCGTTTAGTCCCCTAGTCCCTACTACACGAGGATATGTCGTTGGTTGAGGGCTGATGAATTGACCGCACAATACACAATATTTTTTCAAAGTAGGAGGGATTTCGGGTGTGTTTGCCGAGTGATAAAAATATTTGGTCTGTCTAAAACTGCTAATGATCAGTCTATAATGTTTCCACTTTCGGGACACAGGAGTTCTCTCTGTGAGAGGGAGTGGGCCGTAATCCCAGTGCGTATTTGTAGATGTAACTTCTTCGAAACCTATAAGTTTTTCTGGACTAAAGCCCGTTTCTAATTTTACGGTTAAATACATTTTCCTTAATCCATTTACTAACAGTGTTGAGTTCAGGATAAACAGATTCGTAAAGAAAAATTACATCAATATCAAGAAATCTGTAACTAAAGTCCAGATATGAGAAATGGAATTTACAAATTCATACCACGGATAATGGTTTATCGCTTCGTAAGATTTAAAGACTTCAGTTTCTAGCAATAATTTAATAAAAATATTAAAGCAATAAAAGCACTACTCATAAAATACAATCTTCGTCATTCCCTACTTTTGATAATCGTCAATTCAAGTACTTAATACCCCACCAGAACCTGATTTATGATAACTTTTCATATCTTTGATTTCGAAACATATATCTTTACATACCATATATTCACAAGTTGTTGATATCTTAACTTGATATTGATAACTTGTGCATATATGGTATGGAAATATGGGAATTCCCGTATTTAAAACAGGCCAAGTGCGAGTTGGACTCACACACGAAGGGTTCTTGTATGGGGACCCTTTAATTATTAACTTTATTTAATTTTTAATATTTGTTGTTATAGCGGCTATAGAAGTACACTATCTGTGAAATTTTCAACTGTCAAACTATTATGGTTCATGAGATACTGCCCGCTGACAGCCAGAAGGACGGACCGACAGCGGAGGCTTAGTAATAGGGTTCCGTTTGGCACCCTTCTGGTACGGAACCCTAAAAACGTTAAAATCTTGTCGCAATCTCATCTCAGCGACAATCAATGTCAATAACTTCTCAAAATGTAGGTAAACTAGATGTATTTTTGACAGATTGAGACTAAGATTAGAATACGGCCGTTATAAAAAATACGGGAACTGTCCCTCTGATGTAAGTTTGCAAGCAATTATTGTTTCTTTGTTTGCTGCCTTTTTCGAATATTCGCTTACAAAGTTCAAGAGACTCCAACTTTGCATTGTTACAATTCCTATGCAAAAGCCAATGGCGTCCGTCACAATACCTATACTATACAGGAAGTTGGTCCTACAGATACTATTTTACTTGTAACATGAAACCTTTGCTATATTCTTTTTCTTCTATTGCCTAGGACGGGACACTCACTTCTGCACACCCTCTACGGCCAGTCTCTTCGATACGACTGCGAGTACTTCATCGAATACTTCGCACTGGACTTGCTCATGGAAGATGGAGTGTGTAAGGGATGCATCGCTATCAACCTTGAAGATGGAACACTGCACAGGTATGTTAATTAATTAATAATTAATTTATCATTTGCACTAGCTTCCATATTTATTATTATTGGCTGGTTGTGATTAACGTGGCCACCTACTGGGCCCAAGTAATTTGACAAGACATAAGACGTAGGTACGTAAGACCCAGAAGATTGCATGGGTCATAACTTTTTACCCGACTACGGCGAAGCAAAAAGGAGGGTTATGATTTTGACCAGTATGTATGTACATCTGCTCATCATAATTTTACAAATGAGGTAAAGGTAATAGGTAATACGGGCTGATATACGCAAATCTACGTCAAAGCGCGTATTTTGCGTACGGGTGGGCAAATCGGTTATTCGATCCACCCCAGCTCCTCAAAGAAGGCCAGCAACGCCTTGGTGTCACTGACAATCTTACGTAGGGTATTTGGGTTATCGAAGTACTTTGCCCTGTATGTGGCGACCACCGGGCAGTATAACAGCACATGACAGCTCATGTGCTGTTATACTGCCCGGTGGTCGCCGCTGTCTCGTCGTCCTCCATACAGGCTCTGCAGAGCGGACTGTCTGTGACTCCAATAACAAAGAGGTGTTTATTAAATGACCCATGGCAAGTTACAGCTGCTGTGACTACGCAGCTGTAGTTTCGTTAGTCGGAGAACCTGTTTCGTGAGTCGGCCATCAATTGTAGGGAGAGCGTCCTTGGCCTGCCTGCACTCACCGTGGTCCAACCATAGTTTGTGATGTTGGTCCCTGGTTCGTTTCCTTACCAGAGTGCGTAGGTACCCGAAGGGGGGTGGCGCAATGGGTTCAGGCCCCACTGGTGCCATGCTCGACCCCCTTCTGGCAAGTTCCATTGAATGGTAATATTAAGGCTACCCACCTGCCGTATATCAGCCCAGAATCAACAGTGTGGCTCAGAATCAAGCAGCCATGCTGTCTGAGATTATACTTATCGAGTGGTCCTTAACTTCCCTGGCCATGATGGCTAAAGCGGTAAGGGATATACCCATGCATTCGGCCTGGAATACTGCGTTATGGACTCCCAATGGTGTGGATATGTGTATGTTGAAGTCCTCAGAGAAGATTCCAGCACCTGTGCCACTACGTGTTTTGGACCAAACACAAATGAGGTATCGTTGGAAGCGTCTTGATCGTCCGCTGGTTAAAGGCCATGTAATGTCACATTAAATATGGCGCTAGAGGATATAAAGTATTTTTTTATTGTTTTTATATATTCACATCAGACAAGAGCCAAGGATTGGCTGCTGGGCACACACACAACATGGTTAAACTTTCCTCTTTTGTGAAACTCACTGTTTGAAAGTCGGTTGATGACATTACGGTCATTCCTCTCGCCCCAGTTACCCTGCTTAAAAAAATACACATCAAAGAGTGGCGTCCTAGATATCAAGCAATCCCATTGTTGGTTGATCTTACCCTCGTTAGTCTACCAACAGTAAATTGCACCGTGTGTAGTGTCGCTATTTAGAGAAGTCTTATTATGTGCTTCTCTGTACAACGCAATACATGAAATGAATATGAAAAGCGTGTGAGTAGCACACCGCAAAGTAACAAAGCAAGATAACGGTACGGTCAGACTATTGTTGTCTCAGAGTCTAGGCTTTTCAGTTGCAATTAGTATAAAAACATTTTAATCTCTAATTGGTCATTGAACCAGATAGTAAAGTGGGCCACAATATTTTTATTCATGTTTAGTACTTATATTTTATCAATACTGGCAAAATTATAAAAGTACATCATTTAAGTGATATTAAAATACAGAACAAATAGGTGACATTATTATAAGCCTGTGTTGTCCCACTGCATGGCAAAGGCCTCCCTCGCCCCGTTTCCACTTTTCCCGGTCTACTGCGATTGCAGGCCAATTCTTTATGGAGGAGTCCAGCTCATCCCGCCATCTCTTTCTGGGCTTGCCGCGTAGTCGTTTCCTACTATTTGGGATCCACTGAGTGGTGATTTTTGCGTATTGCTGCTCCGACATGCGGCAGATGTGGCCAGCCCAGTTCCACTTTAGTCGAGCAACTGTGCCGCGCGCTTCCGCTATTTGTGTTTTGGAACGAGGTATAGAGTTCCTAATACGGTCTGTGAGTTTGACACCTAGTATACTTGTTCCATAGCCCGTTGGTAGACTCCAAGTGCGACTTTTGACTTTTGGTGACATTACAATGTAATTTATTTACTGTATGACGTGTGACATATCATAAATCATTACCCTCCTTTTGAGCTACGCCGCAGTCGGGTATATAAATATATATATATATATAAAAATTTCATTAATGTTATATGAAACCTGGTAAACACACGGCTGGGCACACTGACGCTACGTAGGGAATTCAGATAGTTCAAAGACGCTGTTTATTAATCAATTCCACGCAAGCGAATGAAATAGTTAACGAACATAAATCAATTATTCTGCATAATGCAGAATAATTGATAATTGATCATACTAATGTGGTGACGAATTTTCTTCTTCTATTTTTTCTTCGTATTTATTATAAATTAAAGTCGCTTTTCGTGTCTGTTTGTGTGACCGCGTTGTTCTTTAAAACTACGCAAAGTATTTTGATATGATTTTCACCATCGTTTAGAGAATTTATTCTGGAATGTTTATGTGTATAATCCATTAATATTTTACTTAGATAAAGCACAGAATTCTCGAAGTTTTGACATGTTACCATTTCAGTGGAATGCACTCGTGTGAACCATGGGCTTGAAACTATTTTATGTATTTTATGACATAACTATTGACCCAGTTATGTCATACAATAAATAAAATAGTTTTAGGAATTGATAAGATTTTAGTTTTCTTGCTGACTGTATGTTACTGATCCGGAGCAGTTGTTAATAAGGGTATTTTTATCGATCTCAATAACAAACGTGACTGCTCCACATTCTTATCGTTATTAAGTACAATGAACTTTGATAATTAATTATACTTAGAATACCGTAAACTTAGAGAATGTCGCGAGTCTGTCTGTAATATATATGAATAAATACAGAAATAAATCTTATTCAATAGTCACTCAGGGAAAATTCCCTCTAGTTATTCATTGAATTATTAAACTTTGTTTGCAAACAGAAAACAATTTAATTGATGTTCATATTTGCGTGGTTCACGCTTACATTGGTCCGGGACAAAAGATAATCCTGCTAGTCACAATGAAAAAACAAAGTAATTCTCTTAGAATAGTCTCGAAGATAGTTACAATAGTAGATATCGCTAAAATCACGCGAATTGCATACGTTTTACACAAACAACATTTTTATCTCAAACAAAAATACTTGATTGAGTTGTTATTGTTTATTATAATAGGAATGTTACCGGAATTATTATCGGATAATGGTAATCTGTCTGCGCAGTTGTTTTTGTTATATTTGGCTAATAAACAGATATCAGTGCTTTTTGTTTATTCAAACAGATTTCAATATAAGAACTTGGCTCTTGGTAGGTAACTTTCCGGTAGTCTACCCCTAGCGAAAAGTTCTATTGTCTATGAAATTATCTTAAAGGTTGCCTAAGCATAAATATATAAGTACACTGACAGATAGATATTAGTCGGGTTAGCGGTAGTCGGTGCACTAAAGCTGACCTGGCTACCCAATACCCTCTCTCCTTTCCTACAGTTATCTAGAAACTATCGATTGTGCGATATAAACGTCCATTTTAACTTGTTATAGTTGGGGGCTGGGGGCAAAGTACTTCGGTAACGCAGGTACTTTTCGTGAGATCGTCAGTATCACAAAGGCGATGCTGGCATTCCCCGAGGAGCTGGAGTGGATAGGATGATCGATCTTCTCACCTATACGCAAAATTCGCGCTTGATGTACTTGGAATTGCAGACACTAGCACGCGTAGAAAGACAACCATAGACACCGGTTTTCTACGGGTTTTGTCGACGGAAGAATAGACAAAATGACAGGTTGATTTATCTGTCAGTTTGTCTATTCTTCTTGTTTCTATTGTGGTCATGCTAAGCCTGCAGCCCGTTATACCATCGAAAAAGTTCGTATACAGGGTTATTGGTAAAACACCAACAACCTTTTAAGGGGTCTTTGTACTCGTCATTATGAACAACTTTTACTATGGGACCAACCCTGAAATCACGAATAAAAAATCTGCTGTTCCCTATATTTATGTTCGCATAACTCGTCAAAATGTAGGGAACAGCAGATCTTTTTTTCCAATAACCCTGTATATACACCGTAAGGACTATTGTTGGTTGCAGCGCTCGGCCGCTACAGAACCGGAGCGGTAACAGATGTGGTAATGGTGTTCACGGGATTTTGTTTTCAAACTGCTCAGATATGAAGTTCTTCGTTAGTACCTATGGTGTAGAACTAAAGAGTAAATTAATAAAAAGGTTAAGGTTCTATACTACAGCTTGTTGTCCACAGGTTCCAAGCCAAGAACACAATCCTGGCGACGGGCGGCACCGGTCGTTCATACTTCAGCTGCACGTCTGCCCACACTTGCACCGGCGACGGCACGGCCATGGCGGCGCGTGCTGGTCTGCAGAACGAAGACATGGAGTTCGTGCAGTTCCACCCTACTGGTGAGTGAATAACCTATCGCGTATTCGCAAAGGAAAATCACAAAATTGGGAACAAAACTATGTATGTCATCGTTAATTGACCATATTTTTAAACAATAGGCGATGATGATTTTTATCATGATAAGTGCATCAACAAGCAGCATTACGTTATATTGCAATCGCGATATCGCAAATCCACCTCTGATAAAAAATCAAATCGAAACCAATGCATGCCCAGTTCTTAGGTTCTTAGGTTTAACAGATAGTAAACTTGGAATTAAGAAAATTAAACTCGATTCTTAACATTCGATATTCTAAATAAACTCAAGAGTCAGGTAGCAGTATTGTTAAGATTCTTAGGCACGCTGAGATTGATATAAATCTATATAATATAACCATTAACAACAATGAATACTAATAAAATCTACCTATCATGATGTCAAACAATGCAGAGTTTTAATGAACATTATCTTTACAGTCTCTTGCATTTTAAAGTGAAAATTCAAACAAAAACATACCCGCAAACCCGCAATACACAACTTCTTGTCATATTCGTTTCCTGTTTAGTAATACATACATAGAAGTCCATGTTGACACAATTTTGCGAATCTGACGTCACAGTCATGTGACAATTTCTTTGCACAAATACGCCAAGTGTTCACGGCCATGTACCAATTAGATAATCTGTAAAAAAAAATACGACGAACATAAACATATTGAGATATTATCGTTGTGTTCTCAAAAACATAACAAAACAGTTTCTTGTACACCAAAAACGTTCATTTTAGTCGTATTGACACGAGCAATATTATATTTGAATAGCTCCAGCCTTGTTAAAATTGCCCATGTTTTCGCATACTACGAAGTAAAAGGAAACGTTTTGATCATCACACGAAATGTTTAATCTCCCATGTGGCTAATAAAAATACATCATTAATCAAGCCTTATCGTGTGTAAGAGTCTATTTTAGTGAACAGTTCATTTTTCGTTATGATAAACTGCAATAATAATGTATGTATTGTGTTACTATGGCCTTTATTTTTACATTAACGTTATGTACAGTATTAAACTATTTTCACGTAAAGGGTACTTAAAAATAAACTTGTCTATGTAATAATATTTTTGGCATCAAGCGCCTATAGTGGATATAATTGCGAAAGTGAACAAACGAACATTTAAATAATTTGGCAGGCGCCCAAAAAGTCTAAGCGAGCTATTATAGAGTACTTCTTGATTGCTCTGAATCATAATTTTAGTAAAAAATTCACAATCCATACTATTATCTGTATTCACAACTAGCTGCTCGCCGCGGCTTCGCCCGCGTGGACCCTAATTATTTTTTTTTAAATAAAAGTATCCTAAGTTACTCCTTCTAACATCAGCTATTTGCCAATGAAAGTCCCGTCAAAAACAGTTTGTTTTACTTTCATATTCATTTAGTAAAAAGCTGTTAATTTGACATTACAAACAGACACTTCAATTTTATTTATTTGTATAGATTTAGAAAGATGTGACCTAAAACACCCCGATTTCCGTGTTCAAGTCCCTGATCAGTAAACCTGCAGCAAATATCCTGTTAGCTGCATTGATTAGAAGACCTAAAGAGTGATAGTCTATCAAGTCTAATAGACATGACAACAGCCTTATCTCCTAACTTTTATAAATCGTGGATAGAAAGCCATGATGCTGCAGAGTTTTAAGTTCTATCACAATATACTCGTGACATTAATCCGTTTGATATCTTGAAGCCAATTGATGCAAAATCCTATCAATTCATTTTGGATTTTGGTGCCGGTGCAGTTACAGTCACATGAGATAACTTCAGTCTGGTTGGTTAGTGCAATGCACGGGCGTTGCTCCTGGTATTGCAGATCTATGTATTGGCGACTTACCGATGGACCGCTTTTGCGATCCAATCTACTTTTAGGTATACTCAAATTATAAAGAGGTAAAGTTTCTTAGTTTGAGTGTAGGAGGCAATCTGCGAACCTAACTACTCACAGGATTTAAAAAAAAAAACAGCAAGTAAGCTACGCTATTGACGAGTGTCATAGGATATGTTTTAAGTTAAATCACGCGAATGAAGTTGCAGTCAGAAGCTAGTAATGTGTAAAAATAATCATGTAACACGCTTTTTCAATCACTAGGTATCTACGGCGCCGGTTGCCTGATTACGGAGGGCTGCCGCGGTGAGGGAGGATTCCTCGTGAACGCGAAGGGCGAGCGCTTCATGGAACGTTACGCACCCGTCGCGAAGGACCTGGCTAGTCGCGACGTTGTCTCCAGGGCTATGACCGTCGAGATCATGGAAGGTAAGAACCTTGAGATGTTTATAGATCTTTAATCTAGAGTTTTAGTATTCTTCTAAAGGGTTAGGGCGGAATTATCCTTGATAAAAAAGGGATCAGAAAAACGCATTGACTAAATAAAAACATTACCTATAAACCTAGAAAAATAAAGTGTTGAAATTCATATTTCGACTCTCGCAGGAATGAAAAAAACTGAAAGTATTAGAATAAACATGTAAACAATAGCTCACTAACGCAATAAATCGAAGAAAAGAAAATATATTTATTAGGACTCGCAACGGAGATCACATAAACTAAACCACATATTAATACAGATGGGACACTCCGCAAAATCATTTAATTCAAAAGCGACTCTTGCTACGACACAATAAAGTGCAATTCAAGTCGCACTAATTACCTACAGTTATATTGACCTAGAAGTTGCCTCTCTTTCTATCGCGTAACTCTTAGATGTTCTGACTACGTTACACTCACTGAATTGGCCCAGCAAGACGGGCCGGCCACGTACTTGTCGCTTCATACCTAAACTGCGGAGTGACCCATCTATATTAATCTGTGACTAAACACGCTCATAGAAACATAAAAAAAAAAACAGAAAGTTCTGTACGAGGACAAAAAAGGTCTTATCTCAACATGGTCCTGCAACATTTAAAATAAGTGTTGCAGCGCTGGGGGCCTACCTACAGGACGTATAGCTCCATCTCTTTCCCCCACTGAAGTAAGATTAAAATAATACTGCTTTAGAGGTAGTGGTAGGCCCCCTGGTAATCAATATTAAATTATTATGCTAAAAGAGGAAATGGGAGATTGGTCCTTAATGTCTCTGTAAATAAAAGACATCGTATGATTCGCATAGCGGAAAAATTGCTTCAGAACTAGCTACGTTATAAAAGGTTGTACAGGTAAAACCCAGCAGTACATAGTAAGCAGTAAATAGTACTTCAGTTTAATGAGTGTAAACACAAACAGTTTAATGACTTGCGTTAACCGCAGTTACATAACTCGCAAGGTTATGCAGATAAAACTATAATACATTTGACCACTTTGTGTGGAACGTTATTTCTTCACACCTGCTTGTAACTATTCATCACCTAATAAACTCAGTGCTGACGTGATTTATTGGATATTAAACAATCGTTAAACAAAGTTATTTTTATAGTACATATCGTGTTATAGGTAGGTTTAATATTTTGTCTAGGATGATTTATTAACATGTAATTCTATTGAATGAAACGGTCTTAGGTCAAGTTGGCTTTTTAATTTAAAACCCCTGAATGAAGGGTTTCATTATCAGGCAATGTCTTCCCAACACATAGGTAAGTTACAGTACCCGACTGTAAATAAAACTCATCTAGCTTTTCATAGAGTTCGAATTTGTAGTGCGCATCCTTGTGAAACAGTCTCTGTGTAAATTATAAAAAACCATCAAACTGCGTGACAGTTTGTCGGCAGGATGAGCGCTCGTCTTAATACATTTGGTTCAAACACAATTAAATAATCATCTTAGGGCGAATTTCACCAATGAAACTGAACGCGTTCAGCATATCTAAACCGCGTGCAAAAGATGCCAGTGTCAAAATTGTTATGGATTATTGAAAAAAGTGAAAGTGGTGAAATCCGCACTTAGTAGGACAGGTATAGGCTAAAGCAGATTTGAGCGGAAAAATGCTGAATGCGAAAATCGTCCTTCATCACTTTTGTACATTTTCTATGAATCAAACAAAGCACACTACAGGAGATCCGCACCGCAGTTTTTGTATGAAAATGGGTTACGCTGCGGCCCGTTGCGTCTATAGTGTGAGCTTGGCTTTAATGGAAAGTAAGAACATTCAACGTCTTTCAACCCTAATAAAACCACGTCCATCCCAGGTCGCGGCTGCGGTCCCGAGAAGGACCACGTGCACTTACAGCTGCACCACTTGCCCCCGGAACAGCTGAAGCAGCGTCTGCCCGGCATCTCGGAGACGGCCATGATCTTTGCAGGAGTGGACGTCACTAAGGAACCTATACCTGTGTTGCCCACCGTGCATTACAACATGGGAGGCACGCCCACTAACTTCCGTGGAGAGGTCAGTATACGTAACGCTTATTATTGGGGTAATATACGTTTTAATACACTAACAACAATTTACTTTTACACCAAGGAATAAAATATGTATTCTATATGTAGTTGTATCGTCATCACATATAATTAATCTATACAAAATATTGTAAAACATTTTAACAGAGTGACGGTGGAGTTTCTTGGCCATTCTTCTCCATACGTAAACTACCTTTTGGAAGGGGCGGCTAGAATCAATTATTTTTTTTGTAAATTTTAACGTTCAAAAGTGCGTTTTATGTTTCTAATTGAAATAAATTATTTGACTTTGACTTTAGTGTCTACTGTTTTCGTTTATCGTTTACACCTAAAACAAGTCGTAATTTCAAGAAGGTGAACAAAATAGTAAAACAAAACGTTGCCCCACACTAAGAATTTCTTCTTGTATCGTGGGTGCGTTTACAAACATAGAAACTCACATACACTAACACCCAGACCCGGAACAACTACTTGCAGATCATACAAATATTCGTTCCGTGCGGGGATCGAACCCGCGACACGTTGCGCAGCAGTTGATTGCTCAGCCACTGCGCCAACCGTGTCGTCAACAACAATAATCAACAATACGTGTCTGAAACATCGTCAATACATGTATGACGATATTTCTTATGTTTTATATACGACATGTTTTTGACAAGTATTATGTAAGACTTGTTAAAAACAAGTATCACTTCTTGCATATGGGTGTAAACGCGCGGTTAGACTGCCTCGTTGGTCTTGGGTTGAATTCCCAGGTTAAGAAAAGTGTTATTGGGGTTTTCTATTAAGAAGTAACAGCCAAACACATAACACATAGCACTGATTAGTACAGATGAGACACTCCGCAAAATGATTTGAATAAAAAGCGACTCTTGCTACGACACAATAAAGTGCAATTCAGGTAGCACAGCGCCCTGCTGGGGTTGCGGGTTTGTCCGAAAGGGATATCGCGGCCCCGGCACACAGGCAACGGAAGGAACACGGGTGGGTTTTAGTCAGTAAAAGTCTGACACACCCTCCCGCTCCGCCCAGAACGGGAGAAGTTATTTAATAATTTCCCAACATCAAAAAAAAAAATGTAGCACAGTGCTAATTAGCTACAATTATATTCACCAAGAAGTAGCGATAGAAAGAGCGGAACTGTTTCTACCGCGTAACTCTTATATCTTCTGACTACGTTACGCACACTGAATTTGACAAGTCGAGCCCGCCGCGTACCTACTTGTAGCTGCATACCTAAAATGCGGAGTGTCCCATCCGTATTCATCTGTGACTATAGCTAATTGGTGTGCACAACCTTTAAAAACGACGTACGATGACTTTCTGAGATAACAGTAACTAGTCAACACATACATGATAAATAAGGAAAACCCAAGTAAACATTAAAAATGTATAATTCCTTCATTACTGTGGTCCACTATCAGGAAATGGATGAACGACTTATAACACACTATAGAGGCACAGACGCGTATAGAAATTATAAGAGCACCTACTCCTTATCACCCCGAGGTCAGCTTAATGAATGTTCCCTTTGAGTTTATTAAACATGTGTCATAATGATTAATTGAACTATCAACCCTTTGGCCCGTTCCACAAAGAACATTACAGCTTCATTTAACTTATTATAGAGGGCAAACGTACTCATTGATGATAAGTATTTAAATATATACAATAATTTCGTCGTAAAAAAATATTGAACAGGAAAAATGTCAGATAAAGAATACAGTAGTTGTAAGTATCTCCGGTTTACTATGTTGGTAAAAAAACAATGTACTTAATATCATAAAAGTGGAGTTTCTTTTTGTACCAAAAACGAGTTACACAATAGATCAAGTCCACCGGCTCTTCAGTAAAATTCACAATACATTTGAGAATAAGAAATATTGTGTTTCGCATTACTTGACATCTCTCAAGCGTTTGATAGACTTTGATATGAAGGTTTCCTCTATAAAATAAAAAACAGCTTCCCAAGCAACATCTTCCTAATCTTTCTTGATGTCGTACTTGAGGGGTAGGTATTTCTTTGTGCAGAGCGGTGAAGCTTTATCAAAACTATGCCGTATTACTGCTGGGGTTCCTCAGGGCAGTGTGCTTGGACCGATTTTATATTTGATTCTACTGCTGACCTCCCAATATCAAATTTAGCGACTACAGGAACCTTTGCTGATGACACAGCCGTGCTGGTGTCCCATACTGATCATAAAGTAGCATCAGCTATGCTGCAGACCTGTTTGGATGACATTGCTGCTGATGACACAGCCGTGCTGGTGTCCCATACTGATCATAAAGTAGCATCAGCTATGCTGCAGACCTGTTTGGATGACATTGCCCTCTGGCTCAAAAAGTGGAGGATAAAAGCTAACGAGACCAAATCGGTAAATCTCACTTTCACTAGGAGGAAGGATCCCTGCCCACCAGTACAGTTACAAACAGAATACAAGTGCCTTAAGCTGAACATGTCAAATACATGTTTATATCTCGACAGACGTCTTACTTAGAAAAAACACATTTTTTACAAAACGAAAGTAACTTAGACTGACACTAAGAAAGTTCTACTGGATGATTGGTCGAAAGTCACATTTACACCTGCAAAATAAAAGCCTCTTATACAAAGGTATAATCAAGCCCCTAAGGACCTATGGCATTCAGCTATGGGGAACAGCATCACACTCTAACATAGAGATCATACAGCGATTTCAGTACAAGCTTCTAAGAACAATCACAAACGCCCCATGGTTTATACCAAATGAAGCTCTACACCATGATCTGAAAATACCAACAGTCAAAGAGGAAATAAAAAGCTATATCAAGTCGTATAGAAAAGCATAACTCTCCACCCAAATATCCTAGGATAACAAAGGAATACGCAGGCTAAAACACAAAATTCCGCAGGATTTAATCTGACAAACTTAGCTTGTTGCTTACAAATACTAAGATATGTCATAGGACGCATACCAAGCAAGACATCTAACACGTCATAGGAATGACCTATGACGTGTTAGATGGAGAAATGATGAAGTGAATGTCCTAATAAAAATAGTGTAAATAACCAAAAAAAAAAGATAAATAAAAAGGAGTTGCCTTACTAAGGGATCTAATAAGTGTTTACTGAATTGCTGACTATAGATTTCTGGTTTGCCCGATTAGTTTCGAACTCGAATGGAATTCTCGCCGTGTACAGAACTCCGTGAATACGTCTCACGAAAGTTGAGGGTGGAGGATGTGAATGTGTGAATAATGAGTATGTTTTGTTTTGCCACACAGGTAATCTCCCACTACGACGGCGTAGACCGCGTGGTGCCCGGCCTGCTGGCCGCGGGCGAGGCGTCGTGCGCGTCGGTGCACGGCGCCAACCGCCTCGGCGCCAACTCGCTGCTCGACATCGTCGTGTTCGGCCGCGCCTGCGCTCTCACCGTCGCCGAGACCAGCAAGCCGGGCGACGCACAGGCACCGCTCAAGGACGTAAGTCAAGTACTATGTACGAACCCAAAATGAAAAGGTTATGGAGAAGCACTAAGGTTGCCATTGTTTTTACAATTTGCAGGTCATTATTAAGAAAATTTGTCTTACGCGGGCTACCCTGGTGCTTTAGCCTTAAGCATTTTTTTTACTCACTGATTTCCTGTTTTGCTGGCACTTGCCTTGGGTGACAAGCCAATGCCTGGAACTGTCACTTTCATTCATAATAACGAGTCTAAAGGTGCTTAGCTTTTAAAAAAATTTACTGTACATATTATAGTCGGCCTATGTATACTTTGACCATACTTAGAATCTTGTCATGTTACGATGCATAGTAAAATGATATCATCGAATAAATCTGTAAAATCAATGGAAAAATGGAGAAGGTACACGCTTAAAAAAAATTGGAAGGGAATATTAGTTATTAGTTTAGTTTATTCGGTTTATATGTATGTATGTATGTATCTATGTATTAGTGTGTATTAATTTTCAAGTTATATATCCCTTATGTTGCACCTGCTATGTTTTGTCTCTGCATCACCCTAAGGTTGACTGGTAGAAAATGCCTCAGGCATTAAGTCCGCCTTTGTACAGTTTTTTACTTGTGCATGAAGTTTTAATAAATAATAAATAAATAATATTTCTGACCTTGTCGCGCGGTACGGATAATGTATGGTCACGTAGTCGTGACGTCACTTCTGCGGTAGTGCCGTCATTGTCTAACAGTTATTTTAAAACTTTTATTCCATGGCAATTTTTTAAGCTTTTTTATCTATAATTTTGCATGCACTATTTGCAAACAAATCTTTTTTATCGCACGCACGCGAGTGTGAATGCATGATTGCATGCGAATACTCGTATATAATAGAAAGAGACAGAGAAAGCGAGAAAGTTGCATGGAGGGGGTATAACGATTTTTCCTTACGTGACAATTTCTACGAGTCAACTCCTACAGCAAACCGCAAATGGCTTCGTTCCAAAAATTATCATCATCCCTGAAATTACGCGTAAACGGAGATGATGAAACAGCTATATTCTGTTCCAAAAGTGTCTGACGAAATTGTACACAAACCCTGTTCAGGTTAAATTCTTACGCATTCACACACTAAAGGAAATTATTAACACATTCATCTATATTTAGAAGGTTTCAACTTTATATATCACCGCTATTACTTAATTGTAATTGTAAAATCATCAAAGAAAGTCGAGCTATTATCTTAACATCAATTGTCAAATGAAAAACATCTGTAAGCTGATTACTTACATATTATAAGTACTAATCAAATCACTCAACGTTTCACCGTTACATTTTCTGATCCTTTGTTTACATTATTGTCAGATACTTTTGGAACAGATCATACATCAAGTAAGTACATAACGAGCTATGTGACAAAGACAACAACGGACCATATGTGATGTTGTGTCTGTTGCTGTTTAATTAGACTAGATGGCGCCGGCCTCTCCTATCTGACCAACACTGAGATAGAAACTCACAGGTCGAGGTCTCTTTTTAAGCCCAAACATATTGATGTAAGTTTTGGGTATTACCACAATAGACACGAGGCCTGTCTCGACCATGAATGGCTTAAGTTATATATTGAAAGAGCCTTATTGGTGGAAGGTTATCGTCCCAGTCTTAATAAGGAAGAGTTGGACCTAAAAGATGTTAAGTTGGAAGTAAAAAGTTCAGCAACTACACATCACTACACCTCTTATCATACTACATCTTCTTGGTACACGGTAACGCTGCTAAGACAAAGACTCCAAAATCGAATTTAAAGTATCAAATCATTAATTCGCAAGTTACGCAATCGACCTTCGACACAAGACTGGTAACGTGCCGATATTATCTTCTATTATAACTAAATAATTTACTTACATCTTTATCTAGTCATAACATCAATTTAAGTTACTTGGCGACAGTGTAAATAAATGATTATATTTATTTGTATTTAATAATATCCACCATGTTTTGTTTCGGTTTCTGTATCTTAATTCTAGCTTCTTAAAAAAATTCAACATCATTGAAAGTAACAGCCATTTCAATAAATTAATAATATAAATGATAAATAACGTAGGAGTTGAAACGCTCCACATATGTATGAGTGTCATAGGATCTGTCGTTGTTCCCACGTCATCGCTACGTCACGGAATATTTTGAGACACACCCATCGATGATTTCATCTGATAACACGAATAACATAATAAACAGGGAAATTGAAAACAATTTATCATTGATAAATATGTATAATGTAATTGTGTATAACAATTGTGAATGTGTCATGTGTCTGAATTATGTGCAGAAATATAAATTTTATTTTTATTTTTTTCTCGTGTTATCACGAACTATACACGGTTAATTTTAGCTCGTTCTGGAACGAAAAGCCATAAACTCGATCATCGAACTCGAAACGATTGGGACTATTATTTTCAATAAATTACAATTTAAAAAAAAACACGAAAAATCAAATTTATTGTTTTTTTGTGAAATAATGAGAACTCGAAGTAACTGCAATCAATGCATATGTGTGTAAAACGTATCGACGAACGGCAACACTTGCGAACGGTGCCCATTGAAAAATCCATTCATCGATCAGACAGCATAAAAACACATACGCAATAGATAAATAGGTACACAAATAAAAATACGAAAAGCGAATTCAGACTTTATTTCTAAACCGTAAACGGTAACAAATAGAAATTTCACCAAACTAGGTACAAGGTAAGTAGGTACGCAGTTTACTAAAATTATTCTGAGAAGTGTCCGACCGGACTTCAAAAGAATGCACAACCGAATTCCGCGGTTAAGTGTATAAAAATAAGGTCTTAATTCAGTCCAATATTTTCATAGAAAAGGGCACCACCATCTTATAATGAACTCTATTCGACAGGTAAAACGATTCATTTTTCTGTTTACATTGCCTGCCTTTGTAGAAGCCGCCGCGCCGCGGCCGCAAGCAAGCATTGTCGCATAAAAATTGGTTTAGGCAGTAAGGCTTGTGCAGACCAGCGCGACTTGTCGCGCGACGCGACACGAACAATACAATTTCTAAGAAAACTTCACAGAATAACAATAACCGGTGTCGCGTCGCGCGACAAGTCGCGCTGGTCTGCACAAGCCTTTATTCTTTTTATTTATCATAAATATGGTAGGCAGGTATGCTTATTAAGTACCTACTAGCTCGATTGGTCGACACTCGATTCAAGACCTTAAATACAATTCCCAAGCGTACTCGTCGTGTCTAGTTGAAAAGGTACGAGTACTAGTGAGTTCGTGATACGAGAGTGGTGAATGAAATTTCAATTAGTTTCTCTCGTTTACGAGGAGATGTGATAGTTGTAAACACCGTGCCGTGCTTTCGATACAAACGAGAGATAACGGAGGTGAATGAACTTACACCAACCTATCGTACCAGAAATGAAATACCTACTTGCAGGTAAGTACTTACTTGCAGCCGGTTATTCGTCCAACGTCCGTTGACCCACCGCGAGCTCGCTGTCAACTGATTCGCACACGCACAGCTGTGCCGCGCTACGTCATCAGTTCATCACCGAGCGGATCGCGTACGATCTTGCGTTTATGAATGAAATAGTGGAAGCGCTACTAAGATTTAACTCGAATGACAGAATAAAAGTGATAAATTTCTAACTTCTATATTAGATGTCTTAAAAAAACAATAACAATGCTGATAGTACCTATTAATCGTCTGGAGTCACTGTGTTTCGGCTCCAGAACGATTTAAAATTAATCGTGTATAGAAAAGGGTGGCTCATGCCATGGCAAAAACATTAATCATTTAGTTATTAAACAGTACAGTACCAATCTTGTATGCCAATAATTTCCTCTCGATTGCTATCACCAGTGCCAATTATAACAGACGATACTTGCGCCAGCTCAAATCAGTCGCGTTTTTTCTTAAAGACGACAGCCATAGGAAACAATTCAAATGATGAATTGATAAAATTTCATATCACTGTTTCAGAACTGGCTTGTAGTGTGCAACAAGCTTTGTAGGTAGATACAAAACTATTCCTGCCAAGACGGACGTCGCGTCGCAAATTTTCCACCTCATGTGGCACCGGTTTTTGTTTTTATATAATCCACGTGGAATAATAATAGAAGCGTTAAGATAAAGCCGGTCTTGGATTGGATTTTTTTATGTCTTCACCTTTAATATCGTGTTGTTACGCATAGGTCGATAAAGAACTATTATGGTTTGGCAATTTAAAAAAATCCTGCTGTTGTTATTAAAATTAAAGTGGTAAAGCAAAGCGCACGGTTAATGTTGGTAAATGTTGAGCTGATGGGCTGGAAGTGTTGGTGCTCCCCACACTGCAAACCCAATTCAAGCACCAGACTGTTAAACTCTAGCGAATTCCAGTAAAATCCCCATTTCTAGTAAAGGTTATCCAACCAAAAAAAAAGACGATCTCCTAAGCAGAAGGCAGGCATTCATTGCCTTATTTATTATTAAGAACAATATATTCGTACTCCGTAGGTACATACTTTGCACTTATCAACCCGCGCCATTAAAATAGGCGACAAAAGGAAAAGACAGACATATCATAAACCATATAACCCCGCTTTATCTGTACTACAGTTTGACCTTCTGTACTCTTTCGCGGAATTACGCACTTAGATTATAGTGGAAAAATTGAACCCGAGACTAATGTCGATGAGAGAGATCACTGATCAGTGTCTTCAGCAGACACAAATAATGTCATTGAAGACAAAGGTGCTGACTGACCGTGTCTTTTAAATAACATTAAACTTACTGATTTTAATTGGAACCAACATAGATAGGTTACTTTAAAGTGCTTCAAAGTATCTTCGAACAAAATATCCTTCATGAAATGGTCTATTCTGTAAATAGAATATTGGAATCACTTTTACACGTCATATTAAAAATAAGCTAGATGAGGTCGGCGTTTCCTATCTGACTACTTTGAGAAGAAATATGTATCTCTCAATTCCATAGTTGTATACATCGACGCGCAAATATTAGCATGATTTCAGCTCGAGATCCCCCCAGCGTTGCAATTTTTCGTGCTAATAGTTTGAGCGTCGATTTGATAACTAGTCGCCATAGGCCTTCAAAACATTGGGTTTTTTTTATTGTCTTACTTATTCTTCAGCATTTTAATCTTAAACATATTCGCAGTCTTCCGGCGAGGCGAGTATCGCGAACTTGGACAGCGTAAGAAACTCAAACGGCACCATCTCCACAGCGGACCTGCGCCTGCGCATGCAGAAGTGCATGCAGACCAACGCCGCCGTGTTCAGGCAGAAGAGCACGCTTGAGGAAGGTCTGTACTTTAATAAATACAGGACGTTATGGGACTTTGTCTTTCTACAGAGTATCATAAAAAAAAACTAGAGTGATACACACTTAGTTACATCTGACATTTGAGAGCTCACTTTAAACAAAAGCAGCTTCACACATTAAAACCTACACTGTGTTTTAATTTAGCAACCATCTCCTATTTCATTCATCCATGGGCGTACCGAGCTCCTGGCCCGGGGGGGCAATTAGAAATATCCCCCGCACATGTTTTTAATAGTTTATATGATATTGCTGCTTACTTCAAAAAAAGAAGGAGGTTCTATATTGGTTAACATGTTTTTTTTTATGTTCATCGATATTTTCGTCAACTGTGGAACGATTTTGAATATGTTTTTTTTAATTTAAAAAAGTAGAGATTTTTCAAAATTGGTAGTAACGAAAATATCCATGAAAAAAAAAGAATATCAGCCGAACATAGAACCTCCTCCTTTTTTAAGTCTTTTAAAGTTTTATACATGACAGGTACAACATGAAAGGCCGCGCAGCGCGGTTTTTTCTAAAATTATTGCATAATATATTGTAATTGTAAATTAAGTCTTAACATGACTGTAACATAACTTTTATCGACAACAGTACGCATACCTACTAAATCCAAGGGGGGCAGCTGCCCTCCCCCCCCCCCCCCCCCCCCCCCGCGGTACGCCCATGCATTCACCCATCGTCCACCACAAAATGCAGCAATAAACCCAATCATCATCTTCCGGTCCTTGTGCTATGTTCCGTGGCGTCAGCGCAACACGTTTTCTACTTACAATCTCCCCTGTCAACCGTCACGCTCTCATTCTCTCCCTTTTCTTTCATATAATTCCTCACATAATCCATCCATCTTTTCTTTGGCCTGCAACACATCCAATAAAATGCCTATATTGCCAGGTGAACGCCTCATCCAAGACATCTACAAGCAGATCAAGGACGTTAAAGTCTCTGACCGCTCCCTCATCTGGAACAGCGATCTGATCGAGACCCTGGAGCTACAGAACCTTCTCATCAACTCCGTGCAGATCGTAGAGGGGGCAGTCGCGCGAGAGGAATCGCGCGGGGCGCACGCGCGTGAAGACTTCAAGACGCGTCGCGATGAACTCGACTATTCCAAGCCTTTAGAGGGACAGGTGCGCTCTTTCTTTCAACTATTTATTTATATACAACAACAAAAAATACAATGGGCCGCTTTATTGCTTTTACCTATCATTTAGAGGGTATTTTTAATTGACCTGAAATTACACTTAGGTACACTGTAGTGCCTATAAGTGGTGATATTCGAATTACGAGAACCACCCTTATTGCTGGGTACAAAGGCTCTGTCGATATAAAATTGTCACTACGGACACAAGGTTACAACACCGGGTTGGTGACCGTTTGTAATATGATTAGTCAACCGCGACATCAAATCATCTAGAGATGAGATAATAATGCCACAAAACACGTTCAACCGTCGTGATTGCCGTCTGGCTATTATAATCGATTGTCGAAATATAGCGCCATATAATTAGGACACCATATTTGGTTACAAACATGTATCGCGCGGCGTCGCCCGCGGTTTGGTTATTAATTGTCTGCCCCAAGGTCTTTGAATTTCATCGAAACTGGTTTTGTAGACGTAAGAACCACAGCCAGAGTACATCTTTTCCGCATTAATATTATAAGCTAGTATTACAATATCATCGTCAGCCTGTAAGTGTACTACCGCGCATAGACCACCATGCTACAGAGCGGTGATAATAATAAATAATACACAAAAAAATACTGTTGTATTTGACTACTATACCCTTAATAACTGTCACTTATTTAAGCTTATATTCATTCGTAAGTGAATATTATTGTTCTATGTAATAACTAGCGACCCGCTTCGCACGGTTTTTGCGACTTTGTTAAATAATACATATAAACTTTCCGGTTTTTTTTTCTTCTAAATGACGATGTAAACCGCATCAAAATCTATTTTGTAGTTTAGGAAAAAACGTGATTACACGAAAAGCGACTTTAATATATAAACTTTAATGTATTGAATAAATAATCTTTAACCCCCAAATACAGACCAAACTCCCCTTCGAGAAGCACTGGAGGAAGCACACCCTGGCTAAGACCAACGTAGAGACAGGCCAGACCGAGCTGACGTACCGACCTGTCATCGACGACACGCTGAACGCGCAGGAGTGCAAGACCGTGCCACCCGTCATCAGGACCTACTAGATACCTTTAGTTCACTTTACGTAAGTATACCTCACGATTTTGTTATTGATACTTCAAACAAGCCGTGTGGCCGATTGGATTTTCCATCGGTAAAAATTAACTTCGTCCATACAAACTCTCTTCCCCTATTTACTCCTTAAGGGGATGAATTTTCAAAAAGTCTTAATTAATGCTACCATCGTTATACAAGAAATGCTCGTGCAAAATTTCAAACTTCTAGACCCAGCTGTTTGGGCTGTGCGTTGTTTGTCAGTGAATTAATGAATATTTATGATTTCATTAAGTAGTTATACAGTTGAATATTATGAAGATATAAAGTTGTTTATATGTTTTTAAAAGAAATTCTTTGTAATACCTGATCTGGTTACGGAAAATATCTTAAACTACTCTCTAACCGTAAGCATTAATATTATCGATTCGTAGAAAACAATTCTTACTTGTATCAGTTATCCTTATCACAAAACGGTGTTTAATAAAAGTTTCTTATATATTATGTGGTCGAGTATGTATGTAGTTATGTACTAATATTGCGTTTTATTTTCAGGGAATAATTATAATTTTCTCAACATGGGTGCTGACTGAGCAGTTCAGTATTGTCAACGCGCGACTCTGCCCTACCCACATAGTGTTCATTTTACGCCATTATTTATATCATTATTTATTTTAGCATAGCATGGTATTAAGCGTAACAATCTATAACAGAAATAATACTCTCTAAATTATACAAACAAATATTATGACTAACATTCAATCATGGTCCCAAAGGTGTTCTACAGTACAAATGAAATAGTGCCAGATGTTATATTGTAACATTAATGCATTAAAAATGGATAAAAATATTGATATATATTTTGTTAATAATAAATATCAGCATTTATAATGATTTTATATTATTTATACTGGCTTCAGCAGCCCCAGGGTACTTAAGAAATTTATTGTTATATACAATAGAAATCCCGAACGACGCGACGCGTCTCTCGATGTCGACGTGTATCTTGGTCTGTAACTGTTGCACAAGACCTACAATATATTATTGAAACAATCACTTTGTGTGATATGTTTCTCTATGGGTGTTAGTTAGAGAATAATCTTCATTTCTGTTAACACATTTTACGAATCTTGAGCTCAACAACAATACTGAGTTTTGTCTCAAACTGTTTAAGTTTCTCTTAGTGTTTTTAATGGTTAGTGTCTTTTTAACGCATTTTAAGATAACGAAATAAATAAATAATGTTACATTTGTTGTGTAAATTTTATTTCATGTTCAGTATTACAATGAAATTAAAATACAATTATGAATGTACAACAATGTGTAGATAATAATGATAAGACAAAGGTGTAAAATATTAAATATTATAAATAATAATAAAACAAACAGCACCATTTTGCATAGTTTTATTTTGTAATTTTAATAATGGCACAGATGAAAACAGATAGTTCACTCCGCATTTTAGGTATGAAACTACCAGGACGCGGCGGGCTCGACTTGTTGGGCGAATATAACTGTAGGTAATTAGCGCTTTGCTACCTGAATTGCACTTTATTGTGTCGTAGCAAGAGTCGCTTTTTATTCAAATCATTTTGCGGAGTGTCTCATCTGTACTAATCAGTGCTATAGTGTTATGTGTTTGGCTGTTACTCCTTAATAGAAAACCCCAATAACACTTTTCTTAACCTGGGAATTCAACCCAAGACCAACGAGGCAGTCTAACCGCGCGTTTACACCCATATGCAAGAAGTGATACTTGTTTTTAACAAGTCTTACATAATACTTGTCAAAAACATGTCGTATATAAAACATAAGAAATATCGTCGTATTGTTGACGACACGGTTGGCGTAGTGGCTGAGCAATCGACTGCTGCGCAACGTGTCGCGGGTTCGATCCCCACACGGAACAAATATTTGTATGATCTGCAAGTAGTGGTTCCGGGTCTGGGTGTTAGTTGTATGTGAGTTTCTATGTTTGTAAACGCACCCACGATACAAGAAGAAATTCATAGTGTGGGGCAACGTTTTGTTTTACTATTTTGTTCACCTTCTTGAAATTACGACTTGTTTTAGGTGTAAACGATAAACGAAAACAGTAGACACTAAAGTCAAAGTCAAATAATTTATTTCAATTAGAAACATAAAACGCACTTTGGAACGGGTAAGAAAACTCAGGTGGCGCTCCTCGTGGACTGACTAACATCATCTCACTGTCAGTTTTAACACTCAATGTCTTTCGGATTTTCAATAATTATTGCAGGAACTAGCGTGTTTTTGAAGTGAAACTTCTATATAGACGGGTGGTATTAGGATTTTTTGTCACGAAAAAGCGTTACGGCCGCGTGGACGATAGACGAGGCGATATATCGCGTGGTGAGTGGCGACAGCGGCGGAGGGAGAGAATAGATTGGAATCTCAAGTTTTTATATTGAACCGGTTTGAAAAATTATTTCACTGTTGGGAAGGTGCACTGTCCCCGGGTGACATAGGTTATATTTTATTTTCAATAAAATTAGGGATCTTTACTAAAACTCTAATAATTCTGGTCAGCAGGTATTTTTATCCTATTTTCTTGTTAATAATAAGCCAAGTAGCCAATTTTATTAATAGCTTTTTATAGTTCAATCATATTCGCTTTTTAGGGTTCCGTACCCGAAGGTTGCCAAATGGAACTGCTGCCCTATTACTAAGCCTCCGCTAATGTAGAAACTAAACTAGTCAAGAGGATACTAGGCACGTGGGATCTGGAGGTTGGCAACGGCTGCCAGCGACCACCAGCGGCCCCCGGCGTCGCCGCTGGCGGCTTCGCGACCTTTTCAAGCTTTTCAAGCGATAGGTATAGGTCTTTTAAGTATGTAGATAAAGTTTAAAATTATTCACACTGAAAGTGCTCACCGTGTCGCTGCCGGCCGCTGCCATTCCGGTGTGACCCGACGCTTAAGCTAAAACTTCTAAATGCTTTATACATAATACTAATATGATGAGTTCAGAACTATTTTTATTTTATACCGACTTACATAAAAAAATCTCAAATGGTTCGTTGTTTAGGTAAGTGTCTACTTTGTCGAGAGATATGAATGGAAAACTTCTGATCTTTGTAATTTAGTCGCGCTAATTGGCGATAGAAAGTAAACTTTAAAAAAAGCTTATGACCATACCTACATACAAATTGTAATCATAAGTTTCCGTGGCATTTTTTTTTTTTTAAGTTTGTATTTTTCTGATCATTCCTAGATTGTTTATACATAACAGTTTTAGAAATAGTCAGTAAGTAAGTTCTTTTACCTAATAAATTGCATTCTTAGGGGGACATTCACACAACGCCCTTTGTCTTTATTTTGTAAGTCAACGAATATGAACACTATTTCGATAAAGATAAGGTTCATATTTTTATGAAACGCGGTACGGTAACTTACCAAAGAAAGACAAAATTCGGTCTGTGAACTTTACCCTTAGGCTTTAATCACATTAAATGGACAATAGAACAACTTTGTTCTCCGTCTGTGTCCACTTGGGCGATGAGACATTTTTTGTGGCAGTAAAAGTAGACTTGCGTATAGTACCTACTCGTTCATCCACAAAGGTTAGCTCCCTACGGAATACTCAACGAATGCGAACAACTTTCATTAAGTTTTTGTTAGTAAAGTTGAGAAGGAAATGTAGCAACCCTGTGCAAAAAATAAAATATTTACCTATAATAAGTAGGTACCTACCTAGGTAGGTATACCAATTTACCTCAACATCTAATACCTCCTTAGCTCTCAATTCCTCAAAGTATTTACTTCTAATCGCGTCGTTATCTTGAAAAGACTTGGACATATTATAATGATGCATTACGTCGCTGGCTCGCTAGCAACTGATAACTTCCTCAGGGGTCATGTCGCAGCCATTTTGAGTAGTCACATCTTTGACGTCTTGAGATTCAGTCGAATCCCAGTGCTCTGTGTTTCTTTCCTTTCTCTCCTCTTGAAAACTTTACCGAGATTACATGGTGCTGTTTGGCACTATAAAACTAACCAACACGTACGGTGTGTGCAGGGGGCCAGTTGTTAGCGGCCTCAAGATTGAAGCTCTCAATAATTTGACGCTCGAGACCATTTTCTTCAACTTGTGTAAAGGTAACAAACATTTACTTTACTGTAGGTTGGTATATCTTTCTTGGCTGGTGTCTTTATGTATTTTTTTATTTCATAAAAGTCCATAATGAAACTAGGTATCTATACTATAGTTATCTCGGGCAAGACGGGAGTGTCGTCATTAGTAGGTACTACCTACTCATTATTCTCGAAGCAATTTCAAGCGAAATACGAGGCCCAACCTCATACTAAGTGTAGACAGATGAGACGTATCTAAATACTTAGCTCATAATACGCAATGCCAACCATCGCAGTTTCATAATATGGCCACTAAATTACTGGTTCACCAATCTTCAAAACCACCTAGCTAATGTTTGGCATTATGAGAAACAGGACAAAAACAATACTTATCTCCTACTTCACAAAATTCTTGTAAATGCTCCGAAGCCGGTCCGTGGATGGGTGACCATATTTACATTCCGAAACTCCTCTGTCCCTCCAGAAACACGTTAATAAGCCGTTGGTCACGGCCGTCATTCGTGGAGCTTTGACATTCGTTACGAGTACTAAGAAGCCCGAAATTCTGACCAGTCTTACAAAGGCACACAGGGGTATCGTGTTACCCAGTAATTGGGTCGTGGAGGTCAGATGATGATCTACCTACCTGCTGTGTGAGATCCGGACGGCCCGACATGACGAAATTATAAGGGTTTCATTTTTACCATTAGGCTACGAAAAAGCCCTTAAAAGTGAGATTCTATCATAAACAAAGGAGATCTCACCTAAGCAGAGTAGGATAGTGTTCTAGGTAGGTACTTCTTAATATAATTTATGCTGCACCTATTCAAGCTATTAATAATAACTGTGTTCACTGTGCACTCACCGTGTTTTGGAATGCAGCAAAAGAAAAACCTTTTTTCAAAAAAAAAACAACCGACTTCTTTTTTTTTACCACCGACTTACGAAATTAAAGTTATTATTCACTTTCTAGTGTTTCTTTTTTGGAAGTCGGTTGTTTTTTGTTGTAAAAAGTAAAAAAAAAACACTTTTTAGTTGTGGTACCTTAACTGCTATGTAAATAACAGTGACAGACTTAATCTTTATAACATCGTACAGTCGCCGTCAGATATATTGTAGCAGGCAAGGTGACTAAATACTTCTGAACAATTTAAAATGTCAATAAGATCCATACACTAAAAGTTACCATTAATATCTGAACATTCATTACTTCATTAATATCTGAGCAGATGCTTGTCAATAATTTATATACTCTTACAACGTCAAATGTATCTACGCAGATGTGGTAGTCTTAAAACTTTCGAAATTTAAGTTACTTTTCACTATGTATTGTTTTTTTTTTCGAAGTCGATTGTAATTTTTTTTTTAAGTTTTTATTTCTCGCTTTTTAGTGAGTCAGTTTCTAATGTAAGTATCTAAGTTAATATAGCCATATATCAACTGCTCATCACCTTTTTACAAAATATTGCTTTTCTCGATGCAGGGATAATCGTTGAGAAGTTCTCCTGGTACTTCACCATCAGATCCACCTCTCCGTATGCACTGTGACAGCCATAAATTGCTTGGCAACCATATTAAAGTAATCGAATCGCAACCCATGAAATACTTATTGTGAAGTAGTGACCTACGGTGGTCATCTGTGTTTTTCATCATCATCAGTTCCACTTCACCAAATGGTGCTTTCCGAGAGCAACTGCACGAGTTACTATAAAAAATAACCAAATCGCTATTAGTTTGCCTATAATATTTGAAGAGTCCCTCGATATTTTCAGGATCCCATCATCAGATCCTGACGTGATGACAACGGTACTACCTCGGAAGTATACCCTTTAAAACAAAAAAAAATTGCAAGGCGTCTTTACAATGACGGAGTTATGCCCGAACATACATAAAAAAATATATATACGAATTGTCAACCTCCTCCTTTTGGAAGTGGGTTAAAAATACTAATATTTCATCTTTGTTGTCACAATTTTTTTTATTGATGTATTTTCTTTAAATAGTTTGACATTAACATATCCGTTGTATCATATACAAATGATTTTCTAAATAATTTTTATTCCCTTTTCATCGTATTTATACCCCAAATAGGCAGCATTTGTTTACCAGAAACAAATGTTAACTATTTGTGGTATAAATAATCTATATAATCCTTTTTATCATACAGTAACGAATTAAGTAAGCTTTGTTTGTCTGTGTAATACTTGACGTTGTATGTTCAGATATTTTTGGTTAGTTGTTTGTACAGAAATTATTGACAAGAATCTGCTCAGATATTAATAAAGTAATGAATGTTCAGATATTAATGGTAACTTGTAGTGTATGGAACTTATTGACATTTTAAATTATTCAGAAGTATTTGGTCACCTTGTCTGTTACAATATATCCGACAGCGACTGTACATAAAGATTAAGTGGTAAAAATACGTATTATTGAAGCTAACTCAAAACTACCCAAGCAAAGTTAAAAATTTATATTGGGACCACCGTGCAAGCTTCCTCTACTAAATGGAAAATAATAATAATAATATAATTTTATAGATATTTAAGAAAATAGATGAATATTTGCTACTGAGCCAAAATGTTTTAATAAGATACTGAGAATGGTTATTTGCTTATAGATTACAGGAAAACCAATAAGAAGTCTATGGTCTTAAAAAACAGGGTAAATCTCTCAATATTGTGCGTTCAAACTTACATTTGCAGTTGGAATGACGTATGAGAGAAAATGTTTTTCAACTACAATGTTAAGTTTGTTCTTGGGATAATATCGTACGGAACCCTTACAATGCGAGTTCAACTTGTATTTCACCGGTTTTTTCATATGCACCAACTGCCATCCCACAACACAACCTTTACCTACCTACTGGGCAATAACGAAATTCTACAGTTATAAAAAAGTTAGGTACAGTTGACTACCCATAGCCCCCATAACTGTCACAGACTGATGAAGAGTTCCAATGTGTAAGGAATGATCGGTTAAAAGCACTATAATTTTGGTCCTTTACCATTTATGATAGGATACCTTTTTATAATGTAGGTATACGTATTTTACTGATTTATATGCCTACTAACTTATTAATAAAATGAATAAGTACTAAGTAATTTTTCATTAATTTTAGCCTGTCAAATCAAGAGCATGGCATCAATCCCGCCCTCCGCCTTCTCAGCCGGCCGTATCCGGGACACGCAACGTGATATGAAGATATCGAACAACACCAAAGGGAACGAGTCCACCAAATTCTTTAACACTACATGTGAGTAAACTATTAATTACAAGCCGTGCCCGTGCGCCCAATGGTACTTACAACAACCTACCATCGGCAGAAATTACGAACTGGGGGAAAGAGATGGAGCTAGGTAGAGCTTCATCTCTTTCCCACATTAAAGTAATATTAAAATAATACTGCTTTAGAGATGGTGGTAGGCCCCCAGTTCGATGGTCTTAAGCAGCGGTCGGCAACCTTTAAGCAGGCAAGGGCCACATAGTGGCAAAATGAGGTAGAGGCGACCATTTGTTCATAATTTTGATAATACTCGTAGTTCTATTTATTTGCTTTAATGTAAGTTGTTCAAATTCTTAGAATGACTCTCAAATGCTCATCTGTGAGACGAGAAGCATATTTTTTTTCTTGTAATTGAGAATTGAAAACGTTTGTTCGCATAAGTAAGTACTGCCAAAAACCAAACCTTTTTAATTCGTCAAAATCAAATGGCAAGCAGCCATAAAAATTAATAACATCTTGATTTCACAGAAATATTTTTTGAGTGTCATTAGATCGAAGAGCAATCACGTTCATTTGTAAATGACTCGGTTACGGTGTCACGTCTACACGGCTAGACGGCTATACATTTCCAGTTTATGCTGATCTCGCATTTTTTAAGAGTTCCGTACAATGCGAGGTCAGCTTATACTGGAAATGTGTAGCTTGATGTGTAGCCGTGTGTACATCCTCAATATCACATGTAAAAGAGTTTGCTAGAAATGTTTTTGTTAGAAATGAGCTTGCTAGAAACCTTTTCGAAGTCACCAAATCTGTCGTTGAACTGATTTTGTAGCTGTCTGTATGTTTTTGATCTTTTTGACTAGGTACTTGCATAGATTTTAACAAACGCTTTCTTTTCTTTTCAGTCATAGAATTATCTCCACTGAAGTACAACAGCAAGCTAATGAACAGCATCTGGGGCTTGTACAACCGATATTCGCCGCATAACGTGAAGAAGATCAACGATGCTCACACGTCCACTTCGGAGTTGCAGCAGTAAGTACGCTCCTTCCTTACTTTTACACAATACATAACGGCGCTGTATGTCAAGTTGTTACCACTGATGTGCGGATTACTGGTATACATATAAAACAGTATTAGGCACTCTATTCTAGAAGCACTTACTACTTTAATATTACATCACGACTGAATCCCCCGAAGAGGCAGGTAGAGTTATAATAAACCCACATGTTCATATCGCATGTTATGTTATGTACTAAAAGGTCACCAGCATAAATATATGACTGGGCAGCGCTGCAAAATTATCTGATCATCAATTGAAGGTATAATTATAAATCGATACTTATCCGGTAAAAATATGTGATGACTTACAGCCGGCATAATAATCGTTTGTCAGTAACAGCATCGGATCGGACCGAGTAAAAGTATCTGATAATACACGAAATCAAAATTATGTGACATGTCATCAGCACAAATATCTATCTACTGTAAACGCATAATTATCGGATCGCATATAGACTGCATTAATATCTGACACTATTTGCAGTCAAAAATATCTCAACATTCTGCAAGAATGAACTTTATGTGATTAAACATAGAGTCGTAATTTGAACGAAACTGTATGATGCTTCTCGAAAAGAGTATCAACCTGTCATTTGATATCGCTGTCTCACGTTTTATGACATGACTTTAGCAGATTTCATTGCTAAAATAAATAAGGACCTGTTGATGACAGCATTTGAAAAAAGAAGAGTTTTTAGCAAGGAGATTACATGGTTACGTGGTATTTATTGCTTATAAATATTCAAAATAAGAAATTTCGTTTCCTCGATTGTAATGTCAACTGTCACACACAAAGGATTGAATATTATTCTTTCGCCTGGTCTAGACTTGTAAGATTGCAATATAGTAAAATAACTATAGATTGAATTCTAATATTGAACGGTTGACCCCATGGCAACTTATAGAATCGATGCCCACAAGACAATAAATCCGTTCAAGAAATTATAGATGTATTGGGAGTGACAGTAAGTTATGTTATCGCTTAAAAAGATTCAGATTACTTATTTAAATCAGTAGCACAAACATTACTCTTAATTGATGGTATCTACTCATATTCATTTCAGAGGAATACCGTTAAATTATGGATTAAACGCTGGGAAGAGGAAGGCAATGTCAATCATCATAAAAGTGTAGGTCGCCCACGAAAAACCACAGCCTTCCAAGATCAAAATATTGTCAGCTTGTACGATGACAATCCCACGACTTCAACCTTGACAGTCGCAAATGACAATGGGCTTTCTCGTGATAGTGTCCGTCGTCGGCTCAAGGATGCTGGCTTGAGTAATAGAGTCCCAGCTCGAAAACCCGTGCTCCTACAACGACACAGGGATCTCCGATTGGCGTTTGTCGAACAATACATACATTTTGATTTTAGAAATGTCACGTTTCTTGATGAAAACGTTTTCCAGTCAAGCGCGGATGGTCGAATCTCACTGTGGAGAATTAATAATACCCGCTATAACGAAAGTAATGTCATCCCTAATAGAAGATCAGGCCGCATTTCATGCGGAGTATGGTGCTGGATGTCGTCTGCGGGGCCTGGAGAGCTCTGCCAGGTTATTGGGTGGTTAAATAGCAGAGACTATCGAGATTCTCAATGATGTTCTGTTGCCATCATTGTGAATATGTTACCCAGATATTAATCCGGTATATGTAGTACAGGACAACTGCTCGTTCCACAACAGTCGTGTTGTGCGACACTGGATAGCCCAGCAAGAGAGGATTGCGCTCCTGGACGACTTCCCACCCAAAAGCCCTGACCTCAATCCCATTGAAAACTTGTGTGGGTTGATGGTACAACAATGGGACCCAACTGAAGCCAGAACCAAAGCAACACTGATCCAGCATTGCTTTGACATCTGCGAGTCCATGCGGGGATTGGACCATTGTTACCATATGGTTATGTCAATGAGGAATAGGCTCGAGGACGTAAGACATGCTCTGGGCGGTTATACTAAATATTAATAATCAGTTTAAACAGGATTTTATGACGTAGTTTGGTTAATACTAAATATAATGTTAAGTAGGTACATACAAGAATTTATTTTGTTTTTGAGTTACTAAGTAAAAATAAATGTGAAAGTTTGGATTTATATCATCGTTTTTTTTAAATACACACCGTTAAAATGTACATTATTTCACACACTTGATATCACCAGCTTACTACGCAGTCGGATCTTAGGCAGATAATCACAACACTAACCGACGACTCGTTTCAGGAGTACCTACCAATAACGTTAAGTATGCCCTTCGATTTCACATGGTTGTTAGTTACGAATTTCGGGTTCAAATTATTTCGAGGAATTGACAAAGCTCTGACTACTCGAAATTTTTACAGATCGACCAGTAAAACTTTCTCCACAAAATATGCATAGTATGTGTTATGATTCTAGGGCTCATATTACGTTGGTGACGAGCTCTCCAAACAATGAGTTAGCCTTTTATGAATAGCCGCCCGGCTTCAAAAAGCAACATTGGAAATTATTTGACTCATTGTCGAATCTGGCAGTTACAAAACGTGAGACGGCGATATCAAATGACAGGTTGAGTCTTTTCGAGAAGCGTCATACAGTTTCGTTAAAATTACAACTCTATGTTTAGGCTGATAAAGTTCATTCTTGCAGAATGTTGAGATATTTTTACAGATATTAATGCAGTCTATATGCGATCCGATAATTATGCGTTTACAGTAGATAGATATTTGTGCTGATGACATGTCACAAAAAATTTGAATTCGTGTATTATCCAGATACTTTTACTCGGTCCGATCTGATACTTATGCTGTTACTGGCAAACGATTATTATGCCGGCTGTAAGTCATCACATATTATAATTATACTTTCAATTGGTGATCAGATAATTTTGCAGCGCTGCCCATGGTCATATATTTATGCTGGTGACTGTACCTATCCCATGGATGTAATCTGCGTTCGCATTTTATTTGCCAAAAATGTAAACAAACACGAGTTTTAGGCAAAACAATAAAATTGTAATGCCTACACATAAGTTTCAGTTTGCGCTACAACTTCATATTTTAATATTACTAGTCTAAAATCAACTTTATATCCACCTGCATAAAGTTGATGATACCAGCAATTCGAAACTAGAATTTAAATAGACCTTTGGCCTATTGTTTTTTAGTCTCGGATCCCATCTAACATCGCGTTTCAACTAAATAAATTGGGACGAGGGCAGGGGTTAATGATGATAATAATGTATACCTACCAACACCGCGAATCGAATGGGTTGTCTAGGAATCATAATATGTACAAAATGTGCGTGTAAGTACTACATTACCTACCGTAATCTGTATTATTAATCTTTTTTTTTCTCTTTTCAGATCGGCTGCCAACTCCAACAAGAACGAATCCATGATCACTTTGCCTTCAACCAAGCTCGACAATGTTTGGGCTTCTATAAACGTCTCAAAACACTAACACAAATGCTTACTCATTTGAACAAAATGTTTTGTCAGTAAAAATATTTACTTACTCAATACTTATATTGTTTGGTTACATATAGCTCAAATACATGGTTTTCATATAACATTGTGAGGTAATGTTATTTTTATTTCCATCTCTATCTTCGATGCGTTAAAAATTTAACTTCAAGTGCTTTTAAGATTTAGGTACCCATATTACTGTGATTCGGGTCTATTTCACAATTGAATTAAAAGGAGCAATACTTTTTATTAATTCAGACGTTTCGGCCGATAGCACCGGCAGTAGTCGTAAAAATCGGCCAAGTAGATACGTGGGGTTCCGTCGTAGTTACGATGGATTTTACGCATGCATAGTACTGATTTAGCTGTTAGCATGTATTTATCCATAAAACTCTATGAAATACGAAAGTTATTTCAATATCGCAATCTCAAAAACGATTGAATCAAATAGCAGTCACTTATAAACAACATACTCTTTAATTATGGGATCCAACAATACCCCACATGTTTCTGTGTATTGAATTTATTTTTTCACTCTTCGGTTACCTATACGGGGATTGCCACTCTTCATTATTTTATTCGTATTTTCCTTCGATCAACAATACCGTATTTTAACTAATTCTATTCTATTATCTTTACATTACATAGTATAAAACAAAGTCGCTTCGCGCTGTCTGTCCCTAAGTCCCTATGTATGCTTAGATCTTTAAAACTACGCAACGGATTTTGATGCGATTTTTTTAATAGATAGAGTGATTCAAGAGGAAGGTTTTTGTGTATAATACATTAAGGTTTTATGTAAATTGGCTGAAATATGACGATTATAGTCGAAGATGTTGGAAAAAATCATGCCGACTGGGAGCTTTACTGGCGTGCGCCGCGTAAACCGTAAGAGATACATCAAAATCTAGGTTTTACAGAATTGTATATCTTAAAAAGTTCAAAAATAAAGTCCGCAATAGCATATGTCTATCTTCTAAGGATGACCTACAATAAACATTTTTAACTTTCAGAATTTGATGAAAATTTCATTGTTATTTTGACCGGTATTTTATTTATCCTTAGGTATCCAATAAAATATGTTATTTAAATTGGGCATTTAATTTAGAATAAAATATGCCTTGACATCATATCATTAAAATGAATACTTTAAAAGATATCACAGATTCAAAATTACGCGTGACAAAATAATTATGTTTGCCGATAACGCGGGCCCAGCGGTAGGAATCAATGACTTTTCCTCGGATATTAGGTATGATCTAACTAATCCCGGTAGTACGTACCCGTGGGATATTGTCCGACATCCACGCGGGCGAAGTCGCGGGCAAAAGCTAGTTATAATATATTCTATTCTTTATTATGGCAAGCAAAGCCAATGTGATGACCATTCTGCCAATGTCTTAAGTGAGTTGGATTGAGATAAATAAAATTAAACATAACAAGTAGAATGATAAGAATCTTCTACTACGTATATATCCGTGTACAACCGCCACCGCCCGTGCGCGCCCCGAAAACCTTCGGAAGGGTCGCGCTTATGGTGGTTGACCTGTAAAAAACCCGTTTATTTATAAACGTTGCTTAAAGTTAAGTAATGATTAGCGACTATTTAACCATACGTACAATTTCAACGTTTAAGGCCTAGCACGCACTGCGAAATCTCACCGCGCGATTTTTATTGGCGCGGTTTATATTCAGTGTACGGAGTACGTTTCAGCGCGGATTTTAAATCGCCACTGTGTTACAGAATTGCGATAAAAACATCGCGCGATTTTTACTCGCAGTGCGGGCTAGTCCTGAACATCTCTTTTGATTTTAAGCAACGTTTATAAATAAACCCCTTAATGTAAAACGTTGGTCGCTGTGACCAAAATCGCCGTAGCTAATTGGGCAGTGGTTGCCCAGTTTAATGCTCGAATTACTCTGCTTTTAACATGACCGTTGTCTGGTAAACATTGAGAAGTAAATGCAAAAGGTACAGGTAGAAAATAATTAACATTTCGCAAAATAAATAAAATACAATATTACTTTTGCATTATATTTAATAGGACATTAAAATTTGTTGTAACAATAAGAGTGGTAGGTTATACTATTTTATAACATTCCCCTTTACATTGTTATGTATTATCACAGACAAACTAAATTAATCTATACCTAACTACGAAGCTTCTATTAGCACAGAAAACTAAGAGATCTAAGTAGGTAAGTCAGCAAAAAAAGTCGATTCATTTCGATCCATAGCTTTTCAGCATTTCATGTATGGAATAGCAACACTCCCTAAATTTTATATTTGTATTTTGTTTAGATGTTTTTGGAATATTTTGCCCAATATTAAAGTTTAAAAACTGAAGTGTCAATTGACTTTATTTGCTGACTATACAAAACTCAAATCAAAGAAACATTGAAAATGATTCAACCTTTAGGGGTGTCCACATTGCTAAAACATTCTACTTATTCTACTGTTACAAAATAACACAAATAATAATTATGTAACCAAACACAAGGAGACTAGACAACCCTTCTTAAAATCATAGCTGTTGCCAACTGTCCTAAACCAGTAGGTGAATAAATTACAAATGTAATTTAAAAAGATATTTACTATTGCAAATTAAATTTATAAAGTAGTTGAACGGACATAACTCAAAAAAGCATTATAGGGTGAAAACGTTAAAGGATATTCAAATACAATATGTTTCTTGATTTCAAATATAACAAGTACAAAATATGGGATTTCATGAATCTGCATATTTATAAATTAAAACATTGTATGTGGTGTATTATACAATAAAAACTGAATTAATTTTCAAAAGGAAATATAAGGCACTAAAATTGTTTAGATACAAAGTACAAACTATGGCAAATCTTAAGGATTTCCTCCATTCAGTGTAACTGTACCTATATCGTAAAGGGACATTTCTTTCAACAGAATTCTTCATTACTTTTGACAATGACAAAAGGTGACCAACTTGAGAGGCCCATGACCAGCAGTGGACAACTATGGATTGCCTGACGATGATTTTATATTATTTTGTGTAAACTACTATTTATTTACATAGGTAATGACTTTTGCTGCTGCTTCTCTTGGATGGTGTTCGGAAATCATCCCATGGGAACATACTACTGGGTCAGCAAATCTCTAATCAATTTTTATTGAAAAGCTAGCACCACATGAACACCCTAATTCAGCATTAGGATTTTGCATTATCCTAAATGCAGATCTAATTAGCTCTGTCTGATAGTCCACAGTAGAACCTTTGATGTAATCCAAGGAGGTCTCATCAATAACCACTTTTACACCATCTTTTTCAAATATTCTGAAAAAATAAAAGTAAATACAGAACATCATCAATATTCATTTTATTTCACAATAGCAAAAGATAACACTTCTATTCACTAACCAGTATTATTAATTGACTCTGACCAATATTACTTAAATACCCGCTGTATTCAGCTGCACCCCATTAGACAATTAGACTAGAAGCCAATCCCAAAATACTTGTGGAAAGGTTGGGCACTCCAGGCAGATCATGATTATATATGATTATAGGAGTAAAATTACATCCAGAGAATTGACATATGGATAATACTTTGACCCACAAAACCGTGTCAATGGTTTAACTGCTGATTGGTAGTTTTTGACTATTATTTTTAAGTAGTCATGAAAACACTTAAAAGATTATGCAGTTAGGGTAATTTATGTATATAATTTATAAGATGTACATACTTGTCATCATCAGCTACTGTGGTATCCAAATCGAATTTATACTGGAATCCAGAGCACCCACCACTTTCCACACACACTCTTAGGAAATTATCATCATTGCCACATAACTGTTTTAATTTTTGTACGCAATTGTCACTTATTGTTATTCCTTCGGTTGAAACAGGTGCTACTACTGCATTCTGCGTTCCATAGAGGTTATTGCTTAGTCGACAATAATTATGATATCCAAATCTAAAAACCTGTCTAGGTTTCAAAAACATTTTGCAAATTTCATAGAATCAAAATGGATAATAACACAACACTTCAGATTTTGCAATCTACGACCATAGTACGACGAACACAATCGGAATAAATTTTCTCTCATCTCTTGACAGTTGACACTTTGACAGCCAAGTCAATGGCTGCGTTCCGAGTTACGCTGTAATCGATTTGAGCGTGCTAATTCACGTAACAAATAGCGTGAGCGCGATAACAATGTGCCTTGAATCGTCATAGATGAAGTCATGACAATCGCCATCATGCGATAACGCCGAACATGCCTTATACTAACGTGGCATTTTCGAAATTGGATTTCTAGGTACCGATCGCCACCTAACCAAATAAAAAGAAGAAATTTGTCGTAAAAACACAACGTTATGCAAGTTTTGATGATGAGCGAGCACTGTGAGCGCATTCACGAGCGTTTCGAAATTGTTGTCAGCCCTCAGCTGTCATAATCATGATAACTAAATCAGTATTCAAATTATTGATGTCAGCGCTGTGAGCGATTATTTCGAAAAGCGGCGAATGTTGAGTTATTGACAGTTATCAATGTCAAATTTTACTCTGCAAATCTCAAGTTTGACGAAGGGAAGGGAGAGGAACACAAAACGAATGAGAGGAATACTTTGTGGAATTTGTGGATGTGGAAGAAACTTGGAAGAATCGAATGAAAACTACAAATTAGGAAATTCTCACCAAATCAAACCAAATCTGCTCACTCATCTGCCAGTTAGGTGCATACCTATGAGCAGTATTTGTCTGGACTAGGCCGCATCTAGTACGCCGCGTGAAGTACGAAGTAGGTACCTACCTATATATGTCATCGAGTATTGTGTAGCAAAGTGAGAATTTCGTCAATGATGATTATTACTTATACCATAACGCTATACAACGCGCTATATAAAATTATCGCTGTACCTCAACCCTCATTACACTATTTTCGATCATGAAATACATGGCTTTACATAAAAACTACCCTGATTTATTATTTATCAGTCACGGGATGGGACCCATTGAGTCCGTCATAATTAAAGTATTCGACAAAGCACGATCATATTGTAGGTAGGGCTATCGAGTATCGAGTGTATCCCCCTATTCCAGCACCTAAAATTAAATTATCAAAAAAGGCACAACAACAAGTAGAAGCATGTTATATTTGATCTTGCAGTTGCACTTGCTAAGTTGTTCTGTTACAAAATCTCAGACCGCTTGAGCCCCAGCGTCGCCGATCGGCGTGTTGTTTAAAAAATTATTTAAAAAAAAAGTTGTGTGTAGTTTAAAAATTATAATGTATATGTCACCTTTATTGAATTTCGTGTCTATCGGTATTATTTTCGTTAGATTATAAACTGTCAAAAAATTGTGAAACGGTGACATATTCATCAGTAGGTAGATAAAGTTTTTTTGATGCATAAGATAAACTGAATATGAGATGATTTTGTTTCGAACTTATGAAGCAATGGATTAGCAATCTATTTCAAAACTTTTTTTTGTATTGATCGATGTATTACGCAATTAGGGTGCGGGGCCGTTTAGGCACAAGAGAATGTAATGTTTTGTATGGATCAGAAAGTTGGGCCACAAAAGGAATGAATGAAAGGCAATTGCATGCAGCTAAGATGAGAATGCTAAAAGGGTCGTGTGGTGTTACGCGAATGGATAGGATAAGAGGAAGTCTGAAAGATATGGGCATATGATGCGGAGGAATGAGGAAAATGTCGTGAGGAAAGTTTTGAGTAGGTACGAATATGGATGGCTTTATGATTACGGGAAGACCAAGGAAACGATGCATACACCGTGTGAAAAGGGGCTGACTACCGAGCTGACGACTAATATAGAAGTATGGAAGGAAAAGACATGTTGTGCCGCCACAAATAAATTAGTATAAGAGCAGGAGAGTGATGACGCGCACAAGAACTGCTTCGAGTATAGCAGGCTCCATAGCACGCCACTCTGCGGGCCACCGTTAAGGTGCACCTGAAACAAAGAAAGACAGAAAATAATTTTACTTGGGACACGCATAGGAAATACAAACAGCAATAATAAAAAAATTAAAGGAGCATTTAAAAATTAACAATTCGTCGTTTCGGTGTCGGTCGTTATTACCTGTGCGAGGCCAAAGAGGCGGTTAGGATGCACTGGTTAAAGACGACATTGCGGTAAGGTGACAAACATTTACGAGCGTTGTTTACTCCTTCACAGGACTCGGCAAGACATTTGCATTGGAAGGCCTAACTTTTGTCAAAATGTATGCCCAGACCCATACGCTAACGTTTCCTGAGAAGCCATTCATGTGGCAGCTGCCGCTTTCTTAGCAAACCTAAGTGTAAGATTGTGCAGAATTGAATCCAACTATTCCAGCGTATCCGCCAGTATGCCGATGTCTTCGGCAAATCGATGATGATGATGTGAGATGTACTTACCGTTCACGTTATTTATTTATTACAAAGCAACTACAACAGGTAATAATAACAGTATATCACTAGATTCACATTTTAGGTTTCGACCTGATTATCACCCAAAGCGTAATCGCACAACATGACTAGCAACAATAATAATAAAGAAGGCAACTGCAGTAAAAAACTTAGTTCACAAAATTACAGCTGCAAGGTCCGTGCGTCTGCCCTCCAACACACTATTACTTAGGCAGGGAATGTGTATGAAACCAAACACGCCAGGTAAAGTACATAAGTAATTGACACAAAGTTACATTATATAAAGAAATTAAAGTTATACCACGTCCTGTCCATTCTAGCGTCTGAATAACGTCCTCCAAGGGATTGGTGAAAACTTTTGGCAGAGTTAAGACGGGAGAATGTTATATATCTGTCATATCCCTCTGTCTTTTAGCCCTCTACTGTGTAGAATGGGTTTGCTCTTGCTTGACTAATGGTCCTTGATCTAGAAACTTGCTACATTCCTTCAAAATGTCGATTGGTGCTGGTGCAATTAAAACACAGGTTGAATTTTTTATTTTACGTTTTTTTTAGTTCGTTTAACGAAATCAAGGCACAAGTAAAAAAAAAAATTGGGAGCCGTTTTTTAAATTAAATTAAATATTGTCTATTTCCTTTGAATATTTAGGGTATTTTCCCTCCGGGGCCCATTCGAACTTTCCAATCTTTATATAAAAGTGTTTACGAAATGTCAACTACCAAAATAATATTAAGTATTATGAATAATTATTATGCTTTACTGTTCTTCACGTAAAAAATGGTTGATCCTAAGAAAGGTCACCACTAGACAAAAATATAGATACCTCATAAAACAGGATTTTTCCTTAAGTTGCAACACAGATGTTTTTAACCCATTAGTTAGAAAGAGAACGATATAGAGAAAACTGAAAGAGAGAGGCAACCGACTTGGGGAGAGCTGGCCAGCGGACCGCTGCATCAACACGTTTGGTCAAAGTTTGTTTATTTTTATTTTTCAAAGTAAATACTACAATGTTCAGAAATTAGTTTTTAAAACATGTAATTATCAAAGGTTTGATAAAGTTACGTATCTAAGACACAATAATGAAGAATATTAAAATCATAGTGACAGATATTTGCAATTTTAAATGGGGTATTTTAATTGATTGTAAGTTTTGAATTAATTAGAAAATATACGTAACTAGTAAAAAATTTAAATGATTATTTCAGTACCTCTAAATATCATAAGAATCATTTGAATGGTGCATTATTTAAATAAATTCACTGGCCACCCTACTCCACTTTGCGCGGCAGCGGTCAGAAGGCGGAGCTTATCGGCAAACTCGCGTCGAAGCTGGCTTCACTGTCAATTCGAGAGCCGCGAAGAGTACGCTCGCGTCTATTACGTGGTGTGTTTATAGTGAAGTGGATTTTGTGATGAGATTATCGAATGTCGTGAAGTGAAAGATAGTGTTGTTTTATCAAAAAGTGCAACTCGTGGGCTGTACAATGTTTATGGTTCACTTATAGTGAATAATCAAAATGTGTGAATCACGATTGTGTGCAAAATTGATTTATGCCACGTAGTGACGCGAACGGGTAATGATTCCTAATGTGGAGTTCGAAGCAAGATGGTTAGAGAGACTCGGCACCTGTGGGTTGGAAATTTACCCGATAACATTCGTGAAGACCGAATAAGGGAGCACTTCAAACGGTAATATTACTTTTCCTTATTACTAACTTTCAGAGAAAACTGGCCTGTTAAACCTATGAATTTGTTAATCCCAAGTCCCAAAGCCTGTAGGGTTGATGAGTTTCGAAATATTATGAAGTAGGTCTACACGGACTTGCTGCAAGATGTGTGGCAGTCTGAATAAAAACACTATAAAAATAAGTATACAGTAGGTATGTTTGTATTTTGGAATGTTTAACTATTTTTAAAGTACTGTAAATAATTGACTGCACCCAAAAATTATTCATAATCAAGAACAACAAACTAACAGATGCACTTCGAATGTAGGTGATTATTTTCTTATTGAGAATTGAAGTCACGCGGTTCAATATATTTAAATAGTAGGTATTTGTGAGATAAACGTTAACTTATGAGGTGTCCTATAATGTACACTTTTTCAACTATTAAAGATTTAATTTGTCACCAGTTTCGACTCGTCTTAATTAAAGTCGTTAGCCTTCCACCGGACGGACTTGCTTTCATGCTTTGTGCTATTTGTATTACGTATTAGCCTTGTAGACTGAATTATTTACGTTCACTGTGTAGTGTTTTTCTATAGGGTTTATTGGTAGGTATACCTCTACCTACCTACTTTTATAATTAACTGAATACACTAATACTTTAACAATCTTAACTTAGAATGTCGTAGATTCCTAGAGATTGTTTTTTTTTTCTAGAGCTATTTAACTACGTAGGAGTACTCGATTTCTTTTATTGATGATTTTTCTTCCTAGACGATAAAACACGTTTAGGATTCCTTACAAAAACAAACCAACATTCATTACCAAGTAGTGCTCTAGGGGAGAATTGGTAATTCTTTTAAAGAAAAACCCAGCTTCAACTGAAAACACATCTCTCATTTTATCAATCATGGTGACCTGGTAAAGGCCACATTATGCTATTTTGAAAACTTCTCGAAAATCAGACTGATGAAGTTATGACCTTGTCACAAGACAAACTTCTAAACAGAAAAATTAATCCCAGGATGAATTGATCTAAATATCAATAATATAAATCTATTTGACAAACAAATTAAGACCCTAAATCCTATGTCCTACAATCGATTGTTTGTAAATAATAATAATATAGATATATTCCCATAATATCCATAACCAGATGTGTGCATAATTAAAATGTAAGAGAATTATTATTTCGACCTATTTGCTAAACTCTCTATATCCTTAAGAAAGTCATGTGTAGGATAGATTGGTTAAAACTATGTGTGATCATTTATTCTGACCTTTGACTTGAATCATCTTTTGATTTTGAATCAAAAGTTCTCCCAAAACCTTCTTTACTTATAAATAGGGTTGATAAAATCAGTTAAAAATTTAAAAAATCCTTTGGCTAGAACTGTTCTTATTTTAAATAACTAAGGCTAAACCTGTTATTATTATCACTATTAGTAGAATTCGCAAATATTTGTTTAACATTTGCTCTGGCTATGTTCCTTAAGAACACATTGATCATATAATAATAATTTAATTTGAAAATCTTATTTATTATTGTTATTGCACCTATTTTGTATGCTGACAATAATATACACTCTTGCACTATAACTATTACATAATCTGGTTATTACTTAAAGAAATCTTGTTGAGAGTGCTGAACTAGGGGGAGGCCTTGTCGAAGTTAAGAACAAGAAAAGCTAAGTTTTTTTTCTAAAAATATTGTTTTAAAACCAGTCTAAACTCTGGTTTCACACATCTTTTGTATTGATTTGAAGGAGTACAGTTTGTTTGTTTACGAGGTTTAATATCCCTAACTAATAGCTTAAGTGGCTGATTATTAGACTAACCTACGAGCAGGTATTCATACTGGGGGTACAGCCCGATTCGAACTTAATGGCGGCTCGGAACATGAGGCGAGTCGCTGCGCAGTAACGAATTCATGTGTCAGCGGGGGTGAGGGGTGCGGTACTGCGCAGCGAGTGGCTAACTTCCGAGCCGCCATTACGTTTCAATCGAACTATGTATAACAACTGACACAAAAAGTACGGGTCGGTACCTCGGTACCTAGGTCGTGCGTCTACCGTCAGCGTGAATTTCGGAATGGAGTTATTATTAGAATAGGTATAATAAGGTCCTAATAAAGATTCGTGCGGACTGGCGCGACATGTCTCGCGACGACACCTGTAATTTTTCTACCGTGAAGTTTTCTTAGAAATTGTTTTATTACAGTCGCTTCGCGCCTGTTGCGGAGCCTCAAGGCTTGTGCAGACCAGCGCGACTTGTCGCGCGACGCGACACGAACAATACAATTTCTAAGAAAACTTCACAATATAACAATAACCGGTGTCGCGCTGGTCTGCACAAGCCTTTAACACTAAATTAACAAAGTTTATTTTACTGTGAACTATATCTGGTAACCACTTAGTCACCATAATTCCAACAGTGTTAACGCGATGATAGTTTCAATAGAATCATGCCTATCCTACGTTAACGCGGCCTCACCACGACATCAACAGCATAAAATGCGAAGGCACCGTAAGAAGTCACTCAATAATTGAACAAGACAATGACCACGAATGAGGTGGATTTTGCTTCGAACGTCGCAGATTAACAGGCATTCATTTTTATTTTTACTCATAGCAGCAATGTTTCAAATAGATGCTTACGCCTCAACAGGCGTTAACCGTCGTCCGCAGGAACGTTTAATTACATCGAAATATGGGTTCAAATCGGGGCAAGTACCAATCTGACTTTTTAATTCATACCTGTGTACAACTGTGGAAAGTGGTGGTAGACTTGTCAACCTTAATCAGGTTGACAAGTCTACCACCATTTTCCACTATAATCATTATCCCATTTTCAACAGTTGTATTTTTTAAGTTTATCTTAGACATCACTGACATCGGGAAATAAAAATGTAATGCTGTTCGTTATTAAGCGTAGCACTTGAGAATGGCTGGACCTGGTGGTTTTGCTATTTTATGTTGTAAAAAAGGGGTATTCCTCGGGAAATACCCCTAAATGTTCTTAATAGACCGAATTAGGTTTTTTTGAAAAGAAATATTGGAAAACTTTTCAAATTAGGGAAAACTGAAAGTACTTTTTTGTATGGGAATTGAGGACAACGACAACACTGACGGACTAAGGGGGGGTGGGGCCGGCAGGTGCGGTCCGCCTCAGGCCCTCGGTCCTGGGGTCCCCGAAATCTTTAGAAATACTTGTTAATCAAATCCCAAAGAAGGCCAAAATAATAGGTTTAGTAAATAAAGGCACGCTGCGTATGCTAAAAATAAATGTAGAGTAGTAAAATTTTGGAGATCGCTTCGCTCGTTCTAGCAACCGACATTCTCTTTTACTCAGACTTATCTGTGGAAGTCGCCGAAGTAACTTCTATTTATGTATGTCAAAAGAACACCTAACCTTTTCGAAGAAGTCTGCTAAAATTTCGAGCTCGCTTCGCTCGCTCTTCCATTGTATGTTTTCTGCATACCTGGGCGGGGGGAGCCTCCCATTTAGTTGGCCGTCCTGGGCCCCCGATTGGCTTAGTCCGCCACTGAGCGGGACAGTAACAGGCTAGTATTAAGTATATCTTCATTAATAAAAATGAAACTATGCATATGTCGTAGGATAATCGAATAAAATCGTTACTTTTTGAGAAAATCTGTGAACGATTGCAAAGGGCCGTATATCCTGATAATGGGTAGCTGCTCGTAAGTCATATGATTTCAAAAATCTTTTAGATTCCTTATATCCGGTCCTTTGCATGCGTCAAAAAAGCCGCTAATTTTGGTTATTCTATGAATGAATGAATGAATGAAATGCACCGATCCCAGCGTGGTTTAACCAGACTCGATAAATCGAATGAACTCCAAGATTTGCACTAGCCCATGAAGCCTCATGTTTCATGGGACTACAAAGGCCATTGCATATCTAGGAGTAGACCGGGGGGCGCGGGTAATGGTAAGGAAGACGTGCCCTTAGGATAAGGAAGGATTTGAGAGCCATACCGGATATGCATCCTAGAGTAAGCATTGGAATAGTGGAGAGACGGGTGTTAGTTATCTATGGATGGGCATCTTTTTACGACGTCGCAGCCAGTTGGCTCAGTCAATCTTCGCCTGTGAATCCTTTGGCGGAGTTGCGTTGCTTTCTAGGCTCTTTTCTATCTCCCTGCTGTTCTGTTTTAGACTTTACTGTTTTCTGTGTCTTCATCAAAGGACTCGCTGTACGTTTCAGGTTTCTAGTACCTCTCGCTGGCCGTCTTCTTGATATTGCATCGGTCTTCAGCCGTGTCCATCCAAAAGTTGATTTCCTTATCGAAGTGCGCCATGTCCTGTTTAAGATTGTCGTTCCATGTGTAATCCAATCGGCCTACATTCTTGAATTTGGGCTTGTACTGTATTGCTGCATGTAACAGGTGAGGTTTGCCGCGTCTATGAACGTCTGCGAGATAGCACACCTGTGGTTCTTGATGAGTATGGTTACTGTTTTTTCCGTCTAAAATTTCGTGTAATTTCCTTAGCTTGGTTTATTCCTAGCGTGGTTAATCAAGTCTCTCATGATAACTTTCTCATATTTTATTTTTATTTTTATTTCTTTGGGACAACAAACAATTGCGTAATAAAGCTTAATACAACTACATACATTATAAAACATTTAGGTAATAACGCAACCAGCACCGTTATCCACAAAATAATAAAATCATATCTTCTCGTCTTGGTCTGTTAGCTTTGGTGATTGTCGATACTTTCAAACTGTATATCATACAGGGTACGATTACTATTCTATACATGAGTCTGGCTGCTTGCTCGTCCATCTTTAAGTTTTCTATGAATGGTAGTAATGATGATTTTGATTTGTGTTTCTAGTGGCCTGTTCGCATCGTTTTCTAATTGTGCTTCTCCTGTTTAGTGTAGATGTTATGTATGTGCTTAGGTATTTAATTTCAACGATTGTAGGTAGATTTAATTCATTCATTGAAACGTATGTCGCTTTCCCTGTAGTTATGGGGTCTCTAATTAGTATTTTTGTTTCGTTTATTTGGAGGCTGACACTAGCTATTAGGGGTTTACTAACTAATGATAACAGCTAATGAAGATGAGGTCATCCGCGAATTATAGTACCAGAGGGAGTGAGATTTCACGATCTTGGTCTAGTTTGATTAGATGGGTTTCTTCCTCGAGTGTTCTAAGAACCTTATCCATGACCAGTGTAAAACGGTGAGGGGATAACGGGCAACCTTGTTTGACTTCCTTTCGTTTGATGATCCACCTACTTTGCTGTCCACACCATTTATTGTGTGTTCGTTCGTTCATGCATACCTTGATTATCCTGTTGTTTAACGTTTTTTTGGTTCGATGTATTAAAATATATCGCAGTGCTTGGAGCTTAACCTTTTGAAGTGTTGCCTGACATTATTTTACCCGAGTTTGGGTTACCAGATTTTCTTTTTGTAAGAATTTTGCCTTTTGTAGGTTGGCAAGAGCTATACGATGATCCCTAGGGTTAATCGGCTGAAAAACTAAGGTTTCTTGGGCAGCCACTTTTCAAACTCCAGTTATGGTGCTCCATGATATGTTGATGCTTTTCACTGCTGAGTTGATTGCTATGTTTTCCAGTTTTTTGTTATGCATGCTTGGTATTTTGTTTTGGAGGATTTTTTATTGAGAGCGGCATCGGTAGCATTGTTTGTGGTTGAAATCTTTGTTCTCAATTGTTGTCCGATTCTTTTGTGTCACGTGTTTGGTGCTTTCAACTTTGTTTAAAATTTGACTTGTTTGAAGTTGTCCCTAGATTATTTTATGGTCGGAGGGACCCTACCGGATCTAAGGGGTTTTCCTGTTGCCTGTAGCATAATAATGTAATCCAATTGGGATTTCTGCGTGGCCGTAGATCATGTTATCCTACATGATGATGTCCTTTTTGTTTTTCTATTTGAAGTTTTTCCCTATTGGCTATAACCATTAACATTTTAGTAGTTAGAATATTAATCATGTAGATTTTGGTGACTCAGCCTTTTGCGTTGAGAGTTTAGTGTATCCTGTCTACCAATATAGGCGTTAAAGTCGCCTAGGATTAATAGAGTACATTTCCTTGGTTTTTTGTCTAATCAAGTTTAATAGACCTGTGAATGATCTGAGTTGCTTTAGAGGTCGAGCTGTTGATGTGAGAGTTAATTATATAAAGAGGAGCAGATTTGTCGCTTCCCTATCAACTTTACTAGTGATTGACATCGCGTCAGTATCCTTCCTACTGTTTATTGTTTCGATTTGCGCATCGTTTCTGATTAAAATTGCAAATCCCCGGTGAGCTTTATCTGCAGTTCCAGATAGGTACCATTTTTAGTGGGTGGAAGTTTTACGTTCCTAAGTTCATCCCTGTTTCTTGTAGGCAGGCTACGTGAATAGCTCTATTTGAAAGGTCCGCATCTGCTTTGTTTCTTTTTTTGTCCAGTTACGAGGCCCCACGGACATTCCAAGTTGCAATACGCAGGTCTAGGCAAGTGTACTTAATTGATCAAGAAGGCGGGTTTCTAAGTATTGTGTATACAGTGTCGTCCTCGACTTCCCCTGATATCGGTGTACGTAATGTTGATTCTAATTTTTCACACGGTATTAATGAGCTAGCTAATTGGAGGTTGTTCCGGAATCGGGGTTTTGTGGTCTGCCCTCGCTCATCTCTTGTGTTGTATTTGTTACCTACCGATTTGTTATGTTGTGATGGTTGGTTTGGTTTGTTGATTCTTGCGTTAGGCTTTGTAGGTTATTTTTGTATTGTTCATCGGCCATCGTGACCTTGCTGTCATAATGCTGATCCTATTATAAGATATGTATGTTTCCGGGTACTGAAGTGCCGGCAACTGAATATACAATTCAATTCAATTTATTCAGGAGTAATTCACGCTGTGTTTGAAATCATAAATAAATAAAAACACGATCATTAAAACTATAAAACTAACACATTCACAACACAATAAATTATGGAAAAAACGTTTCTTTTCCAAAAAATTCAATAGCATTACAAGCCACTAATACCAACATTACCCAGTCTCACATTAACGAATATTAAACGTGGTTAAGTCATCGTCTATCGCATACAGACATTACTCGAATAGGAACGCTCTGAGTTCCGACCTATAAGAGCTCTTGTAAATTATAGTTTTTAAGTCCAATGGCAACCTGTTAAAAAAACCCGCACACCACCAATAAACCAGTATATTGTCGTTATTGCACATGCATATTTACGAGATAGAATTCGGACGCAGCGATTATGATGTCTTTTCCTCCCCAGAACGTCTCGTTAAACTGCGCGGTTATGTGTTTTGTTATTATTTGTTCCTGAGAAAGCTAGCTGTTAGGAAGAAACTCATGAATGTTATTTATACGTGTTAAGCGAATTCTGGTGTCACCTCGGTTCGTTGAAACATAGGTAGCGAGGTCTCGGTGGACAGACACGTGGTCGGATGTCAGCCCGTAAACGGGCAGTCACCAACTTTTTGTAAAAACTTACCATTACCATTGTAAAACTTTTGTTTGGGTAATAGAGTGGATTTCGTTTTTAGGGATACATAACTTTGACAGGGCTGCGGGTTGCCCGGAGATTTTTTTATTGCTTCTTAGTTTTTCTGTAGCATCTTGTTATGTAGACTTAGATTTCCGGGTCAAGTTTTTTTGTTTTTTTTTGTGAGTGGGCCACTCATGTGCCATCCTTCATAAAAAGCTTGCGCAACGTAGGTACTACACCGACCGAAGTCCTGCGCGCATACGGGTATAATAAAACTTGATTAATGGCTGTCAGAAGTAATATTTGTTGAAGGAACTTTTTGTATGGCTAATAGCCAATTAGTTAAGGGTAGTTTATGGGGATTAAGCTTGATGTTATAATCGTCAGCATGCAAGAGGTTAGAACACTGGTCAAAATAAAAAGTTTTATGAGAAGACAGTTTTTATGCTAAATCTAAAGCTAAAATTAGCTTAGAAAATAATGAAATAAATAGTTGAATGTGCGCTTGACATCAAACGCCAGACACTTCACCACTGTACATGCGCGCTAGAAATGTTGTCCCATAATTTATTAAATAAAATAACGATTTTGCAGAGGGAAGTAATGCCCTGAAGGATAATGGAAAGGTGTCACCAGATCATCTTGGGTTCCTTGGCTCGCCTGAGATTAGGAACACACCTCACTTTAGCACAATTTTAATATCCTCCTACTACACACACGCTATACACTATTTAACTTTTCTTTTTCTCTTACTGCACTATTTTAATGTATTTATTTGGCGGTTAGTAAAGTCACAGCAGTATCCAAACAAAGAATCACTATTCGATTTCGCCGGCAAGTGCCGCGCCACATGTCCGCTAATTTTGGTTATTCTACGACATTTATGCAAGTAATTAATAAAGTACCTTATCATGCAATGTTATTGGCCGTCAACCTGTGAAAAAACATATTAAGTATGTCTTTTTTGAAGAAACCTCAACCAAATACCAATTGAAAATAATAATTTTAGCGACTCTGCCTAGCTTCGCATGGATGTAGTGTCGAAATTTCAAAACATCAAGTCTTCTGTGCTAAAGGTATCGAAGTTGAATATTAATGTATTGTACACATAAACTTCCCGTCATAAATTCTCTAATTTTTGGTGAAACCCGTATCAAAATCCTTTGCGTACCACACGATCACACAGAAAGAATCGAAAAGCGACTTTAATTTAGAATATTATACATATGCAACATATAATAAATAGACTCCGGTTAGACGTATGTAGATAGATAAACCGATAGTTAGAACGAAAATCAAATCCCGAAAGAACGCAATCCTGAATAACTGTATTCCAAAAAAAAACGCTATCCCGTATAACGTTTGCCCGAAAAACGTTATCCCGAATGAATGCTGTCCTGAATAACCATCTCAAAATAACCTCACTCTGAACCAATGTTACTATCCCTAAAACGATATTAAAACCTCGATATAATACCTCAAAGCAAAAGAGTAACTGGTATTGCAATAAATAAAACTGTATTTCAGGTAATTACATTTAAGATAGTATCATCATCATCATTTTAGCCGAAAGACGTCCACTACTGGACATAACCCTCAAGCATCGCCACTTCGACTGGTTCTGTGCTTCTCGCATCCAGCGGATTCCTGCGGTCTTCAAAAGGATATCGGTTAAAGTAGTATGCAAAGACAAATCCATAATGCTTTATAATATAATAACAAAACGAAAGAGACTACTTTTGATGAAAACAGGCAATTAGTTTAGACCAGGGTTTCTCAAACTTATGGCTCCACGTACCCCCATTGAAGTTTCCAGATGACAGCGAACCCCTAACACCAAGATAAAATGAAAATTATATGTTGATGAAAATAAGGTTTTTTATTTCAATAAAAAGTAACAAATATAGAGCGAAAAAGAAATATCTTTTTAATATTAATGTGATGGGTGGGCTAGTTTCTTGTAGCAAATTGAACCAATTGTTGGAATAATTTACGAAAATTTGTAGCCTTTCTATCAAGTTTTTAAGTATCAAGTCGATTCCTGTATTTCGTTTTTATAATGATTAGGTGTGAAAACCCATTCTCACATAAATATGTTTTAGCAAAGTTTAAAAGAAAATTCGCCTTTTGCGTTAGAGTTCGGGATATTCTTCCTATCTAGCTGCCCAAAATCAATCAGACATCCTTTATAAATCAGCTCGAAGAGTTTCATCAACGGACATTTCTTTCTAGTAATGACTCCTGTTGCTTAATACTTAAACTACAATTTACTCTCTCGGTCGTGACCATAAATGGGCGCGAACCCCCTACCGTCGAATGGCGAACCCCCAGGGGTTCGCGGACCCCACTTTGAGGAACCCTGGTTTAGACCAACGATTTTTTGGTGGAGTCTGTCACGATTTCGGATTTTTTTACACTACAGAGTTTGGTCTATGGCTTTTGATAGTATTGATGTACGATTAGGTTTCACGCGGGGCCGCCATTTTGAAAAAAATCGAAATCAAAATGGCGGATAGTAGATGCCACGGACGGCTTTTGTTTGTATCGATGTCAGATACCTATCGATTTACTATTAGGTTTCATGCGGGGCCGCCATTTTGAAAAAATAAAAAAACAAAATGGCGGATAGTAGATGATGACAGCCCTTTTTACTTCAAATATATTTATATATAAAAATCTATCTGTTTTAGTGAACTATTTAGGAACCAGGAAGTATATAAAAACAAACAAAAAAACTAGCTTTTGCCCGTGGCTTCGCCCGCGTGGATGTCGCAAAATATGCCACGGGAAGTTACTACTAGGATTACATACCTAATATCAGAGGAACAGGTCATTGACTCCTACCGCTGCGCCCGCGTAGCCGCCAACCATAAAATATTTTTTCTATAACGCAATTTCTTTTCGATGAAATAAGGGAGACCCATTTGTCCCTTGTTTCATCGAAAAGAAATTGCCAAATTATCACTTCCTAAACAGTTTTCCGCATAATTTCATTTGCCAAAACTCAAACTCAAACTCAACTCAAAGCATTTATTTCAAATAAACCAATTACAGGTACTTTTGAATTGTCAAGGGGTCGGTCAGTCAGAAATATGAAGCTAGTTGCCCATTCCAACGCGTAGTAGGTTCCTATGGAGAAGAACGGGCAAGAAACTCCACGGACACTCTTTTCAATCAGAATATTTTCACAAAATATTGGTTACATCATCTATTTTTGTAATTATACATGTGAGAACAATGTAAAAAGACGTGCACGTTAAAAGCGTCAGTAATAAAAATAAAATCAAAAACAATTAAAAAATTAAAATAAATTCAAATAAGCCGTGGCAGCTACGAGATGACCAGTCCCCACTGACGGCGCCCGTTCACGAACATGACGCATGCATCAGCACCATTTAGCTCAACCATTTTGAAGGGAACTTAACGATCCAACACACACGCCACCACCAGCGAGACATTTGAGTGAGCATGACATACTCACAACCGCCAGGGCAAACTCAAGTCAATGAAAGACGTACCCAGTAAATGGTAACTGTAAAGTAGGGACATAGTGCTCACACATGTGCTATGCAATTATATAATACTAAGAGATTGAATTTATACAATCTAAAGATAGTTTTACAATCTTCAGCAGCTGCAACAATATTTTGAATGCTAATCAATTAGTTTATGCGCCCTTGTGGAGCTGGACCAGCGCTGAGCCAAGCATTTTTGTCGTCGATGTAATCCCCCAACTTATAATATGCTTGGCAGCATAGTGTGCGTTTTATACAAGATTTAAATTTCGTTTCGTTCAATTGGAGTATGTGGGGAGGAATTTTATTGTAGCATTTCAAACAGTACCCCATGAAGGATGAGTCTACTTTAGCCAGTCTGAAACCCGGTTGAATCAATTGGTCCCTATTTCTAGTCCTATAATTGTGTCTATCACCTCTTTTACTGAAAAGACTTAGATTTTTCCTAACGTACATGATGTTTTCATAGATATATTGACAAGGTACCGTCATGATATTAATATCTTTAAACAGTTCCCTTAGAGAATCGCGTCTGCGGAGGCCATATATTGCTCTGATGGCTCTTTTCTGCAGAATAAAAATAGAGTCGATATCTGCAGCCCGTCCCCATAGTAAAATACCGTAAGACATAATACTATGAAAATAACTGAAATAGACCAGCCTCGCGGTATCTACATCAGTAAATTGACGGATTTTTCTCACAGCATATGCTGCTGAACTTAGGCGTCCTGCAAGAGATGTTAAATGAGGACCCCATTGCAGCTTGGAGTCGAGCGTGATCCCCAAGAAAACAGTTTTATCGATGAATTCCAATTTCTCCCCATTCAATACTATGCCAAATTATTACTTACCAAAAAATCTCTTCACAAATAATTGTAACGGAAACCTAATGTTTTGCAAGTGAACGTTTAAACAATAACTTGTTTACCAAGTAGTACTTTTACCAATTTTATGTAGGTAGTCAAATATTTCAGTTGGAATAACTCATTTTACGCAAAATAAAGACGTTTTATTACAAGGGTGTTTTTTCCACTTGGGCAAATTCATAACAGGTAATAATAATATAACATTAACATAATATTATAATATTAACTATTCTGGTAGTTTTTTTTTTTTTTAGTTAGTAACATTTTTTTAAATAATTAGTTTCGTCTAACTAGTTCAGTTTCGGGTAGCCTGTTTTTTTTCCTATATAATGTAGTCGTTCCTGGCACTCGCCGGCCGCTACCGCGGCACCGCTCGCTTAGCTGGCTCGGCTCGTGCGTAGGAGGTCACAGTTTTAACCTAAACTAACCATTTTTTTTAATAATTAACCTACTCTAACTAGTTCCATAACGAACTGACCAAACGTTTATTGTCTTAAGATTGTTTGCTGTAATAAATCATTTTATTAAAGACCAAATGGCTAAATGACATTATCCTTGATAATATTCTGCCGAGTAAAAATTTCATTTTTAATTTTAATTACATTTATGGTCGTACGAATTGAGTGCGTATACTAAATACGGTTTTCTCTGTCAAATAGGTAGTGTTCCGGAGATATCGCATTGAACGCACGACAAATCCCAACAAGTTCGGATTGTTTTCGGACGTCGGAACTATACGTACGACTAACTCGCACTCAGTCTGTTCGCTCCCTTAGTACTTGGAAGGTCGGGATCGTTCGTGCGTGTTCGTATGTGTTCGCAAGAGTAAAATTCGTACGAAATCGCGTCCAAAGTGCGCACAGCCTAAGAGGCCAGCTTATACCTACACGTTTTTTATTTACATAGAATACGGTAGAACGTTTTGTAATTCGAAAACCTCATTTAATAATGTAATTTTTAGGGTTTCGGAGCCAAATGGCAAAAATGGTGGCACCGTTGTAGTTTCGTCATGTCCGTCCGTTCAGAAACAACAGCCAATTTTACTCGGGAGACGGAAACTATTTGCCCCATGTCGATGAAAATTCGAAAGGTGTATTAACTGCACCACTAAATACTAAATAATGGTGTAGTGAAATTACGTAACAGACGCGGGACGGATGAAACAAAAAACTTATAAAAAGATTCAGCTTTTTTAATGTGACCTCTTTATTTATCTCAAGATTTTTGGGATATTTTCGGTTACTTAATAATAACTTAATAACTTCGTTTTTCATAATTTTTCCAGAGAAATACTACGAAATACAAACTAATTTTTGGGTCGATATAAATAATACTGTGCAGGCGTAAATATTTATCACAACTACGGAACTCTTCACTGTGCGTGGTCCGACACGCGCTTTGCAGTTTTTATTAGCTAGCCCCGAAGATCCGTCCGAAATGCCTGGGATTTGCTTGTCAAGGTCATTAGCCTTCCGTTTTGTATTTTCTTTTTATATAACTTTGTTTTCTATACTTTTATCATTGAGTTCAGTTTAGTTTGTAATCTTCCTGTGATAGTCACAATAAATACTGTTTAATTATTTCTTTCCCTAGCGCCTCAATAAGTGGTGGATGGTGGATCAATGGTATTTAAGAAATCAACAATGGTATTTTGTATTGCTGATTTTAAGAAGAATCTAAGACAACCTAAAAATTTGTCAGGCGAAAAATTTAATAAAAACTAAGTAAGATCGCCACTGACTAAGTACTTGTTATGTGAAGAACGGCGCGCGGCGTCAACTTAGTCAAATATGATTGAATACCGTTTTAGCAGTTGAAACTTTCACAGATGTGTGTTTCTATTGCCGGTATAACAACAATTAATAAAAAATAAATAATGTTAGTAATAAAAAGGGGTTCCCAATTCCCCATTACGAGAAACTTATTTTCTCCTGCGGTTTTTTTTTCTCGATCTTAATACGGTGTGGAGCCCTTCGTGTGCGAGTCAGACTTACACTTCGAGAGGCACAGCGCGGGCTTCTACACCAAAAAAAAAACCCAAATAAGCCCAGGGACCACGGAGAAATGAATCTTATTGAAAACTCGTCGATTTCGTTACTGCCTTTTTTTAGTCGGTTTATCATCTTCCACCCACTGCTGGCTATGAGCCTTCTATTTCTTTCCTATTACCAACGTCCCGATTCCGTGTGTCCTAAGTTGATTTAAAAATGTATAAAATAGATATATGACAGAACTGCAATGCAAGTAAGCAACACTCTGACGAATCCGCTGACTTCGTCTGAATCTAGAAAGAAACGAGCTATTGCATTAATAGCAGTCTATCGCCCCACCACAGTTTTGCAATGTCGCGCTCCAAAAGCAGCTTAGGTGCGCGGGCGGGGACCGCCAGGTCGATGAACCCGTCACGGGCAAGAATAACCAACATTAAAAGCTATCATTTAGTTTTGAATCTTATTTCATGTCGACCTTACTTTACGTTACTACGCGTTGGGAATGGAAGGAACGGTGTCAATTGGTTTCGAAATGCGGCAAGACATCGTTTAATATGAAAGTAATTATGTATAAATGTAGAAACGGTCCCGTGTGTAGCTTAACCCTTTCTAACCCCATAAAGCGGAATCCCAATTATAACTTGCAGTTTATCCTTATTATTCTGGTAACCAATGTAACAGCTAAGGCTAACCCATTGAACCTTTAAAAACTCTTTCTTTCTTTGAAGAAGTACTAAACAATTTTATTTTAAACAATAGAAGTAACTATTTGTTTACTCAAAATTTCGATACCTACTTACGACTTGCATTTTGCTTTTTTTTATCACATTCAGTTCATAACCAATGTTTTGTATTTAAAAGTATAATTAAATAAATGTATAATAAATGGCGAAGTGTCGAAATGTGGGTGCATCTCACCTCTGCCTGACCCTTCGGGGAATACAGGCATGATGTTATGGTATGTTAATTACCTAAATACACATACAAACATACAAAATTCAAACGGCATAAAAGTTAAAACATCTGTATTACAATATAGTTAGAATAATTCAGTAAAATTTATCAGTTAACAATGAGCCACGCACGCCTCAAACTACCAGATACGAATGTGCCGCGTTCGCACTGTTCGCCTCGCCTTGGATGTATAGCTATAGAGGTAGTGAAGTGACGATGGCGCCCGGCGAGAGATCTGGCAACGTCGCATGTTCGTGTTTTGTACTTGCGCGCGGACAGACAACGTTTGTACGTAACTACGCAGGTATCTAACTAAAATATCCAACTCGCCTCACAGCCTTGCCTGTGTTGTTATAATGTTTTTTTTTACTTACTGTAATTTTTTGTAATAAATTTGATAACGTACATATAACAATGTTTATTTCCTTACCTACATCTGCACTGCAAAAGTAGGTACTACGTTAATCAAAATTCACATATAAACTATAATGTTTTGCCTTTGTTCGGCACAAGGAAATTAAAAAGGATAACAAAAAAAAAAATGGTGCAGGTCGCTCTTGCTATCCATACCAACATACGTATCATAAATGCAAAAGTAGCTCTGTCTGTCTATTACTTTTTCACGCCTTAACTACTGAACGGATTTGGATGAAATTGCATACGGATAGACCATGCCCTGTGTTGGACATAGGATATTTTTATCGTATGTAGTACGATCCGTGGGATATTAAAGACCTCCACGTGGGCGAGGCCGCGGGCAAAAGCTAGTCAATAGTACGTTTGAAGAGTCTGTGTGTGGTAAAACGATAATTGTTTCTCAAATGAAGTTTTTTAACATGTTAGTCGCAAATGTTTTATGTACCTAGTCCTGAGGAAAATTACGGCTTTCACTGTCTGATAGCATAGGTAAAAATAAAGAAAGACGAAAGTTTCTGCTTATGAAAGAGATTTGATTTATTTAATCGTGTGCTCTTTTAGCCCAGGGTACAAGTACCGAAGCACTAGATAGAGATCTTGTCTCCATACAAGTCCCGATCAAATTAACGTCCAAAGCGGAGTAGTTTCCCTCATTTAGAGGTTTTAGCTCTAATATAACCCATTTCTAGGAATGCGCCCAATTACCAATACCCTTTATTCAAAGTCGAATAATTTATTCCAATTGTGCACATAAAGGGCATTTTGGAACGTCAAAATTTACAGTAAATAAAATAGTCAATAGTCACTACAGTATTGTACACAGGCATATTTGGTATATCGGCAGGATTTCTACGAAAATTACTCGTCCAGTCATACCTACTTATAATCAGTCTGAAAAAGATTCGGAATCTGATATTGGAAGTCATTCTTAAACACAAATCTAAATAGTAAAAACAAAACGATTTATTGTTAAGAATACAGAATGCAACATTTGTGATGAAATACCTGTTAGTAATGATCAGAAACCGGTAAAATCATCAACGACTATAAACATCTTAGGCTACGAACGGTCACGGAAGAACGGTGCTGAGGTTTCGTGATTTCGTGAAGTAATCTTGGTCGCAGGACGCAGTCTGCTGCGATCGATGCCAGCCAGCCGGTCCAACGCCATGAAAAGGGGGTGAGGTGAAGTGAGGAGTAGTGCGCACAACTTCATTGCGCCGACTAACGTGAAAGCGGGCGCGGCGCGGGTTATTTGTACAAAATTCATTATTTATAAATGATTTCAGATGGTATTGCAACATAAGTCCAAAATTGCATAATTGTTAAATTAAAATCATTTTGAGTTTTGACAAATAAAGAGGTTGATTTCCCATTTGACCGTTTATTTTCGAAGTTATTAGGATGCCCGCCATAATCCACAATTTAGTATTTACGATGACAATAGGAATTGATTAAAACTGCATAAAACAATGGTTAGGTTGAGACAGAATATGTATTTGACTTTTTTGTTTTTATTAAATAAGTACAGCTTTTGTCCACAGTTTCGCTCGCGAAGTGGTTTTACTTACTAGAAAGCTTCGCAGCACAACAATTTTCCAAAGTTTCAACGCAATCGGATCGGAATAGTATGGAAACGCTGAAGGGACCAACAAAGATATATTTATTTTAATTTATACGCATGAAGATATTACATCGTTATACAATACAAGGCAACAAAATATGCTAGAAGATTAATTTCAATATTTTTTTTCTTATTTTTTTTATTTTTATAAATGGTCGTTATTACAACTCACGCTATTATTAAAAGGAGCTCATTTATACTTCGTACTTTTTGTACCTGAAAATAAAGTGCCGAAAAGAATTTGGTTTAGTTTTCATGGTGAATTCCTTCCATGCTAGCACTTATTACTAACTACGCTCAGCCAACACTACGAATGAAAACTATTTAAAAACACGTACGAGAAACCAAGTTTATAATAAGCTTGTAAAAATTGATTATATTAAGTATGTATTGTAATTAAGGGATGGTTTTATGTAAATAACAAACGTACTTTAATCTATTTTTATGTGGCAGGACACCCAACGGGTGTTAGTGTAGGTAGTATGCAGAGGGGGGATTGGTGGTGGTGTGGTGGACTAGCTGTTGTAACATTATTATGCAATGCAAAAGTTCCTGCCTGGTGACGGGTCCACAGGGTGAGGGCGAAGGCACCACCCCACACAGAGTATAGCTCTGCTCCACCCACGCCCCCCGCTCTATCGACCTGCGCAAGCATCCGGCCCGTTACTGCTAGGGGCTCGTCGACCGACCCAACCGAATTGTACTTTTCTATCCCCTCGATCCTATCGCACATCAACTCATTTTATTCAATTCGCCTTTTTGTCGGCACATAATCGCATTAACGTATAAAATAAGAAAAAATATAAATTGAAACTCGTTACAATTTGTTAGTTTGGCAGTTAAGTACTTACCTAAATTATTATTTTTATTACGTGACAAATGCATTACTGAATAGTTATAATACATAATAAAACCAAGGTTTGATTGGTTGCTGATCCAGATGAGTAATGTTAGCGTAAGTGAAGCTACGGACAAAAGCCACAAATAAATAATCAGTTTCATGTAAGATTTGTAATTAATTTCTGTGCACCGATGCGCAGTGCGTACCACAGTTTGTTGTTGCAAACATAAATTACATGACCCATTGGTAAATTTGCGAAATAACGTTGCAAAGAGTTACATGGTGAAAGTTGGTATACTCCGATTCCTTTCTGGACCAGTATTAAGAAACTTGCATGTAGAACCATTACACTTTTTTTTTATTTGTTTTTTTTTTCTTGTTGTGTGTAAACAACATTTCAATATGGAACAGCGCAAATGAAATGTCCCCAGAACTGAAGCACTTTCGCATATACTTCAAACGATAAGTACAGGTGTTTGTTGTACCTATACTTTTTGTCATAATTTTACCTTACTACTATAGGAGCACAGGCAATTCCGTAAACGTTTTGTATGTATCATTGTGTGTGGGTAATTTGGTTTAGCTCAGCGCACATGATGCTGAGCAAAGCCAATCACGGCATGGCACGCCTGGAAGCCTTGAAATTGATCTTCGAATGAACAACTCAAAGACCAAACTCATAGTTCAACTACTAATAGCTACAGACCAAGATCGAGGTTTACTAGTGAGCGATGGTGCGCAGTATCCTTGGAGTCCGGTTCGGTTAGGTAGGGTTCGTTTGCTAGCTGTCGAATGAGTTGTGGGCCAATATCACCACAACGTGGGTACTTGAAAACGTCCAAGAGCATCGCGGTAGACCCAGGCTAGATGGCGGAACGAGCTTGTCGTCTAAAAGGCGGGAGTGAAGATTCATATACACAATTATGACAGTGTTAGCTGTGACAGTAGTGTCACGGGTAGTGACGGAAAATTTACTTCTTTAACCAATAAAACTGTTGGCAGAGTTGACACGCTCGCCAAACCTGAAGACCATAGCGCGTGTTGAGATAAACTGGGAAGGCGAGAACACAAAAATCTGTACAGAAGGGTACCACACTACCCATTTGGAAAAAAAACAAATATTTAAACAATATCCAACTTTCTCTATGAAAGAAGAAAAGTGATAATCTCCTTTTAAATTTTTTCGATTAGTCTAGTGAAATAATGATTTACGTTCGTTTTGTTCATTTGTTACTTATTTTCTAATAGAATAGTCATTGTAAATATTTCTCGCTATTCGAAATAACGGAATGTTAACCTAATTTTGTAGACTGCGTCCGACAGTTACTGCAACGGTATATATACAAGTATCATTCGTACGAAACGAGGAGTGTTTGGAGACGTGAGATGAAAACAATAAATACCTTTTTTAAATAAAACTTTATTAGAGATAACGTCAAAAACATAATACCACAAAACTTTACTGTAATGCTAATCATTGCGATAAAAGCTTGCATACCTACCATAAAATACGAAGCCAAGTACCGTTGAAAGAGTTTCCTTGTCCGACTGAACAGTACGAGTACCTACTTATACAAAGTTTTAACTTTATAGCCAAAAACTGATGCAAATTTTCTTTATATAAAGGCAGTATTACAGTAAGTACCATTAAAATCCATCCAGCAATTTGAGAAGCATAGGTATGGGTGTCGTATTTTCATATATAAGTAATTTCATGAGGTAAATTATCCTGCCTGTCCTTCTAAAATTTATTTATTTGTGTTCTTGTTTTCAATATCACTACAATTATCGTGTTTTTTCAACCTTGCTACTACAGACTACTCTTCATTTAATCCACTCATTGTAGTCAATAACCCTTGTTAGAAAACATTAATGAAATCCCTCCGTTGGATATTTTTCACTGTCCCAAGTAACATAATAATGGCAGTTTTATTTCAGAGAATAAAATTCCGATTCAGATACAGAAACAATACTGTCTACAACGCGTGTTCAAATAAAAATAGGTATAATAAAATATTACGCATAGTAATTAACAGTTTTAAGTTGTTACTTTACTTTATGGATTGTTTGTTCTCCGAATTAAAAAAATATATATGTATTATATTATAGCCCTTTCGGCGTATAAGTTGTGGGATTATTATTGGCCTTGACTCTTACTTTACATAAATAAGTAATTCAATTACCTGATGACTACAAGTTTAATAGATTTTTTTTTTTATCCTGAGGCAGGTATAATAGTAACTAATTTTGCAGTTCTAGTAAGTAATACGGTTTTTGTTGTTAATTGTTAGTGTAAAGGAAAATATTTTTGTATCTACTATGTAATAAAACTTGTCACAAATTAAAAATAGTATAGAATGTAACCCTACACAATATTATGCAACTAAAAAGTCTTACTTCGATCGTTACAAGTTAACCTTAAAACAAAATTTAAAAAGGAATATTATACAAAAGGCACGACGATTGATTGAAGTAGCAGCTATTCAGAAAGTAGATGACGTCACCGACCCGGTATCTCCCTTCCCCTCCCACCCCGCGCCACAACGCTCATTTTTCCTTGCCTGACTCGCCAGTGCTACTTCGCCTCGGACCCCGCGCCTCCCCTCGTCGCCCGTTTGCCTGCGTGTGCTATCACAAACACGCGCGCAGTGTGTTGAGTCGAGTTTCACACGGAAACCGGCTACGGCATCGACTGCGGCCATGTTGTAAGAACCATAAAACTGGCAACGTCGCACCAGACATCGACCGATTTAATCTTGTTTGAATAAATTTCTCAAAAGATAGTAGGTATGTAGTAAATAAATTTCCAAATAAAGATTTAATGTGACGGTAATGAATTGTCATAGCATTTTTTTCTGCACTTTTGTGTAATACCCTAAAATAAATAACACAGTACAAACTAAATTTACCAAGATATCTATGAATTACCTTCCTACTTTTATAATAATAGAATAAACGAGATTTGAACGAGTTTTTGATTTTATTATTATAGTTTAAACTAGCGACCCGTCCATGCTTCGCACAGGTGCAATCTACTGATGTGGCGACATGTCAAAACATGTTGATTTCTGGGCTATCTTAGTTAAATATTCATGTAACACATAAACCTTTTGGAATAAATTCTGTAACAGATGGCGAAATCAAAATCCATTGTATAGTTTAGAAGAACTAAGCGGTCATACAAGTTATTCTGTTTTATTTTTATGTATATACTAAATAGAATAAAGAGGCCTAAGACAAATCATACCTAATAATAAATACCAGGAACACCAGCATACTCTCAGTTAACTAAGTACCTACTTTAAGTAGGTACATTTTATTTAGAATTGTAAAATGTATCATTTTGAATGTTGTGTAGCGTAGTAAAATAATAATAACAGTGAAGTTGTTATCCATATTATTTATACATAATGAATCGTGTTCGCGACTAACCTACGATAGAGAGAATGGGGAGGCAAGCGACGGTATGGCAACAGCGCTTATCTTTTATACGCCTATTGTGAACCGTGATCAGAGCGGCAACAGCGCGTTTTATAGCTGTTGGCCTGCTCACTCTCGTGTCATGCCGACGCGCACCGCTGCTCGTCCGGTTAGTTGTTTATTTTTTAAATAAAGATGCCTCTTCATTATACTGCCATTTAAAATTTTGTATTGATGTGATGCCAAAAACAGTACCTAACATGATTTATCTACTTATTGCATGACGATTTTGTTTTATAGATACCCACCTATAGATGCATTTCGACATGTGTTGTTTTCTCATATTAAAAATATTTTATAGTAAAATATAGCTTTGTTTAAAAAAGCCCATTACAGACGTTACTATAATAAATACAGGGTGGATTTTTGAGACGGGGCAGTAAGGGCAGGTACCTTAATTAATCGTTGTATCTACATCTTCTTTCTTTTTTATCGTAAGGTTAGTGACTAACCATACGATAAAAGCTATGGAGAAACCTACATGAAAACGGTCTTAAGAGACTGCCCTTAACTTTTTGAGAAAATTTGTACTGCATTCACAGATTTTGAAAAATAATTACTGTCGGCAAGAAAATGGGTCATTTTCACTAAAACTTTTTTATGCCAATCGATCCTGTTTCTTACAAGGATCAAAAACTATCAGACCCACTGTAGTTTCAGTACTACAAAAGTCAGAAATCGCAAAAAACTTTTTACAAGGTACATTTAGTAGGAAATATGAGACCCCAAATTATTTTTTATGATCAATAAATAGACTGGCCGTTACAATGAAGACTGGCAGAAAAATAACAAACAAAAAAAACGAATTTCGAACGAATACATGTTATAATTTTATTTGCTTTGGGAACTAAATTTCGGTAGTTTTCTGCTTGTGTTTTGACTTTTGTAGCGGCCAGTCTTTCGATCATAAAAATGTAAGTTGCTAGTCTTATTTCCTGCGAAATGTATGGGAAAAGTTATTTGTGATTTCATTGGTTCCAGAGAGTTTTTTGATCTTTATAAGAAACAGGTCGATTGGCATCAAGAAAAAGTGTTTGTGATAATGACCCATTTTCTTGCAGACTACTTTTTTTTTCAAAATCTGTGAATGCAGATTAAAATTCTTTATAAAGTTAAGGACAGTTTCTTAAGACCGTTTTCCTAGCAACAACGGATAAGGTACCTGCCCTTACTGCCCCATCTCAAAAATGCACCCTGTAGGTATATTAATATCCCGTGCTATTAATATATGATATTATAGCAAGCTACCATACACGGAGACGATGATGTAATATTATATATTTTGCCTTCATTTCATTGATGGTCGGTCATACCATAATATATGCAATAATATAAATTACAGTATTGGTTTGTAACATCATAGAAACACAATATTATAGCTGCGTTTTTGCGGTAGTATTGAAAATATATCGTATTATGCCTATGATTTATATCTATACATATAATAAAATCCTAGCAAAGTCAAAACTGTCCATTGAATATTTTTCTAAACAAACAAGTTGTGGTATGTGCTCCGTCTGGGGTCGATTCTAATTCCCAAAATATAGTTCTTGGAATGTTTGCAACGCTGTTTTAATCTGAATGTATGTTCCAGCATCACGCAAATACCTACGGATAGATTCTGTTCAAATTTTGTATAGATGTAGGTTATAAATGATCAAGCTATTTGCTATGAGTGATGACTTGATGAGATATTGTATTATGTTCGCATTTTTCTGTAATTATAAAAGGTTAGGATATTGCAGATAGTTACAGATTTAATCCTACTTAATATTATAAACGCGAACGTTTGTGAGTATGGATGAATGTATGGATGTTTGTTACTCTTTCACGCAAAAACTCCTGCACGGATTTCGATGCAATTTGGCAAACAGATAGTTTATAACCTGATATTTTTTATCCCGATATTCCCACGGCATCGAGACTTATGCGGGTGAAACCGCAGGGCGCTGCTAGTCTTATATGATTGTCATCACGCTACAATCATGACATAATTTAAGAACGGCTATTTTAGTTACGAGTTTAGTAAGAACGATTCCCAGCTATTGATAAGTTTTGTGTTTTTTTTTTTACATTTTGTTAGTACTATTATTAAATTATGATAGTTCGTAGAGCGTACCTACACTGAAAAACATTAAGGCTTCTTCTGTCATCTAGGGCTAAAACGGATAATGGCTGTCAGTTAAGCACTTTTAAGAATAAAACTCAAATTATAAATCACAGCTGTATTAGGAACACAACATAGCAATTCTGCATTAAAATACTATTAATTGAGATCAATATAAAATGTTCTTTTGAGTTACCATCTAAAAGATATAATAATTTAAAAATAAATGTTTTGATCACTATTGTACGCACGTGAGGGCAATGGTAGTCTTGATGCTGACTTCTGCAGAGAATACATGTTTTCGTCCCAAATATAGGTTTCCATAGTATTTCTTCTGGTTTCAAATTTGTAGCGTGGAAAATGGGATTCCACTTGGTTCAACAACTTTTCTCATAGATGTTCCATTATCCATAAGCTTTATAGCCTTGTCCAACCCTGTCTCCGAAGACCTTGCAGCTTTCTGCGTTTTTCTGGGGCGATTTTATGGCATCTAAAAACAAAGAAATTAGATTTAGTCACAATACGACATTAACAAAAACATTGCGAGCAATGGAAATCAGTTGACCACGATTACCCGTAATAGACTTCATAGAAAAAAATAATAAAAACAAAAGTAAATACATATTTTGATACGAAATGAGCAATACTACATAGAGGCTCGTGCAAACCAGCGCGACGCGAGTGACGCGACTCGAACAATCGAATTTTTAAGAAAACTTCGTGGTATAACAATAACCGGTGTCGAGTTGCGCTACTCTGCACTAATCTTTATATTAATGATGAACAGTCTGAACTAACATTAAAGTATTTATGTGGATTAAGGAATATTTCTTCTTACCTTGATAATTTATTACAACGCGCGACGTCAAATAAGATCAAGTTGACGCTAAAACAAAAGACAGTCAACATTTACGAACCCGTCGTACGGAATGTGAATGTGGGGCGTCTGTCATTCGTGGGCGGTGAAGAGCGAGACGTTGACATGACACACTTCACACTCGTATAGAACTGTTATTGGCTTAGTTGTGTGCTTGACCACCATTGCCCGCTGACCATGATTGCCCTGTCTTCCCCTATGGTTAGGTGACAGTTCATGAAAAATCCCATATGTTTACGTAATATTTTGTAAAAAAATACGTAATTCACATGAGTAATACATAATAGTGTATTAATATAAAAAAATATAAATATGGTTATTTACTGTACTGTGTGCATGAGCAATGAACAACTAATAGGAATAAAATCATATCATTTTTTATTATCCCAAAGACTCCAATAGGTAAACTTGATTATAATTTATTATTTTTAATGTGGTAGATAAGGGGTCCGGCGTCAAAATTTGCTAAAGAAGTAAACAACAATGGCCGCTCGAAATTGTCTATGGTTTAGTGATACGGTAGTATGATCTTATGATATGATGATATGATATAATGATCTCGAGCCCCAATGAAACTAATTGGTGATTCCTGGGGGTAGCTCATATTCTTTGCTCGTATTTCCTTCCCTCGGATATGTTGAATGACAAAGAGAAAAACATTTTATAAGGAGTATTTCGACAAGTAAACGATATATGTATTGTATTCGTCTAGTTAGCTTGGGTGATTTAAGATCACTTGAAGTGGTTATGATTGGAGTTTCAATTCCGACATTATTTTGAACCAGCTTCTACCCGCGACTTCGTCCGCGAGCCTTTACCCTTCCTCAAGAATTGGGCTACGCAATGCAAAAAAAAATATCAAAACTGACTGGTAGTTCCGGAGATTACCCCCTACATACAAACTTACAAACAAACAAATTTTACCTCTTTATAATATTAGTGTAGATAAGTAAAAAAGACCGCATCTTTAATCGCGGGCTAACTCCAACAGCATCTTTAAAATCCTAGCCGAAAAACACGATTGTTGTCAGTATAATAATTATAAATACATAAAATTGGGGTTTTTTCTTTTCAATAAGGGTCTTAAATACTCCTGGAACAAATATCGTCTATTTATTATGTCAATCACTGGCATTTCAATGACAAGATAAATTTAGACGAAGTAAAAAAGGATGTCGGTCGTTTGACATTTGTTAAAGTGCAAAATCTATCCCAATTTTCGCTTTTTCATATTAAAATACTTAAACTTCGCAGAATTTGAAAGTGTTTAAAAGATTATCTGACTTTCCTTCTTGAAGTTTCCTTTTTCCTTGTTGAAGTATTTCTAAAATTACACAAAATAGTAAATTAAAATTGTAGGTAATGAAGAAGTAGATTTTCCAAACATAAAATTGTTTTTTTTTTTTTACACATTATGCAAGCTATTCGACAAATTATTTCCACGTACTAAAAATATGTTCAAAGCGAGTTTCTCGTTGATTCTCGGTTCAATTGTTGAAATATGTAATACAATTCATAAAAATAGTATGTGAGTGAAGTTGCTAAAGAATGTAAATGCACAGCATCTCATAATTTTAATCAATATCCTTCTAAGAGAAAATCGTTGAGTATCACTGAGTGTACCTACTTATTTTTGACTTTGTTTCATGACCTGGGACCGGCAGGCTTATTGCCTAACACACTTACAGTAGCAATGGCTTTCATTTTGACAATTAATTCATTGCGTTATTTACGTTGTTGAGCTGACAAATTTTTCGAACAATGGATTAGCCTTCAAAATCCTTCAGATTGTGATTGAAAGTGTGTTACGCAATTAGGATGCAGGGCTAAATACCCGTATTTTTTGGAACCGGTACCAATGGCCTTGGTGTGGTACCGATACCAAACGTAATATCGGTACTGTACCAAACAAATATTTCCGGAAGTTAGAGTGAGTAAACAGATATAGTTAGAAAAATGATACTTAATAGGCATGAGAAAAATAACTTCAAAGTAAAAATACCTACGAGATTTGTGTTACGCAGGTACCTAAATTTGGTACTGGTACTTGTTAGGAGGAGTACCGGTACCCGTTTGGAACCGGTACCCAGGTATCGAACTGCCAAGAATCGCTAAGTACCGGTACAGAACCTGTACTTTTAGTACCGGTTCCAAGCCCTGCCTTACTACGGAAATTTGAAAAACGGAAACGTGTTTTTTGTTTTTTATACAAATGAATATTACTTAGTTTTATTTTATAACTTTTAAAAGTTCGTTTTGAGTCGGGATGTCTTGATGATGAAATGAAGTGAGGAGGCTAAAGGTTATGATGACAAAAAATAATCTTTACCAAATATATGTATACGTATGAATTATATAATCATTGCTTAATGTCTGCTATTTATTCAGTTTGTTGTCGTAGTTCAGTTAAAGTTCTAGAAGTTCGTTAAATTATGGACGTTTGTGTGGTAAGACTTGGGATAAAACTTAATCAAAAAGGGTGGTGGAAGTTGTCAAAGTTTGATTATTGATATGTCAAAGTATTTTTCTTTTCACAGCTATGGCCGAGTCCAGAATGTCAAATTATTGGGTCGGGCAGACAACATTGCCACTGGTGTCAATGCTGGAGGTGCCAGTGGCGTTTGTGCCACAGTTGCCTTTATGGACATTAAGTCTGCATCAAAGGCACACAATGCAGAGCACGTGCTGGACGAACGCACGCTTACCACCGAGTATTATGAACCGGCTGCGATACCCTCGGCAGCGGGTGCGCCCTCGGCCGGCTCATCACCTGCCGGTTCTGGCTACTCAGGTTCTTCGTCCTCCGTGAATTCTACCCCTGCTCCCGCTTCCGTGTCACGCTACCACCTGTCGTGAGTACCAGTTTTTCTGGGCTTTATTTTATTTTCAATATCAGTGATCTATTTTGGTATAATTTATTTACATTGGAAACAGACACGACAAAATAAACAGTTACTGACCAGACCTGTCATAATTTAGGGTCACTACCTATACTCAAATTGATCATTGTGTTTCTACATGGCTTGAATCTACTCATTTACAAAGATTTGTTTTCGAGGATAACTTGATATTTTTTACTGTTTCTTAAATCGACTGGAATAATGTGACCACAGTTTCACACTTAACATTAAATTATCGAATGAATCTAGTGGATTTATGCCTGTAGTTAAATATGCTTAGCCTTGACATAGATGTTGTTTATTTTTCTTCTTAGTTAAATCGATAAACATTGTATGTTAAGGCGCTTGTGTTTATATGGAGCGATTGTAGATTAATAATTGTGCTTTTTACTATGGTAAACATTTTAAGTGGCATGTAAAACCTACGTTCATGCACGATTACGGTGCCGCCGCCGCCCCCGTTGACAGTGACAGCCTTCGTTGTTAATTAAGGATTGCAGTGAATCATTTGGATTGCAGTGCGGAATTTCCCGGAGAAGTGAGATGTGCAGTGTTTATAATTGTGTCAGTGAGTGTCTAAGTGATGGAGTGCAGTGAAACCTATACGTTAGTGTCACTTGAAAAGAAAGTTCACTGTGGCTGGCGGCGGCCCCTTAATTTATACCTGCACCTTGTTATTAACTCTGTGTGTTTTAGTAATCTTTTGAATGACTTTAGTGTGCCTAACCTGCCAAATTGTGTATTTGTTTGTAGGGTCTTATTTAAGTGGTTCGATGGTTGTAATTCGAAATCGATTTGATTAAATGTAAGCCCGGGCACCTAGGGTCAAATGTGTGCATAGAAGTCTTCACGGGGTATCGCATTTTAGCTGGCATAGACCCAAAAAATAGTGTCTTTTGAGATACCAGTAGTCTTAACTAATCAATCAACATCAATTTATTTATTTATATTTAAATTATATTATTGTGCTAATCTGTTATTAAATTATAAATGATAGGATTGACCAGTCTAGTATGAATGTATTTTGTCTCAGTAGTTTAGGTACCGTATCACTTAATCAGTCATGAGTAGGCTCAAGTATTAAATTTATCTGTGATGTTAGGAGATAAGAAATTACAAATGAACCCACTTTCCGTTACCTTCAAGGTTTTAAATTACATGGACAGGTTCACAATAATCGAAAATAATATTGAAATAATGGTTAATAATAATATTTCCGCGGCCTAACGCCAGTTTACACCGCTTTTCTTCGACACAGGAGGGAGTACTTGGAATCACCCACCGCCTTGTGTTGATTTGATAATTAAAGATAATATTTTTTTTTTTCAGTGATTTCTTGTCATCCCTTGGGTTTGGTTTTTTATTAGGTAATATATAGCGGCCATAGTAACGTGTATTGTGTAAAACCGGCCAACTGCGTGCCAGACCTCGTACAGTCAAGAGTTGCGTAGTCTATTATTGATAATATTTATACCTACTATGGATTTTATTGGCAGCATAATTATTTTGATGTTTTGTTGATTATTGCTTCCAAATTTGAATTCCCAACCAACGAAAAAGTTAAAGAACATTCTAAAAAAAAAACTAGAGTAGCTCGATTCAAATGTCCGGAAGGGTATTACTACTTTCACTGAATAATAAAATATATAGTGTGACTGATACTGGCATGGCCACCATCAGGGATTTTAGTTTGATAACACAAAAAATTTGTCGGTCGCTGTTTCAAAAGTTATAAGGGCTTTTATAAGTGGCCAATCTGGGGAGCATCTCCCCACCTTGGCTCAATTGAATCTCAAAAGCTAGGGCACCTAGCGAAGATCTTTTTTCTCCTAAATTTTATCGCTAGGTAGTCGTAATTTTTTTCCAAGTCACAAGAGCTAGATCGAAGATTTTTCGTAAACTCTTCGATCTAGCTCTTGGACTATACCTTAAGCTATAATTTGGACCCATTTTTGCAAACAAGAACCAAACAACAGCAAACCTGCTGTGGGTTGGTTCTTGTTTGCAAAAATTTATAAACAATTTATAAAGATATCACGTGGGCGAAACCGCTGGCGGAAGCTAATTAACAATAACCTAATATATTGTGTACCTTCCTGAAAGTACGTAGATTATGTTTGTGACAGAGTTATCAAAACTGATATATCGGCTTTTGAGAAAATCGCGAACTTACAAACATACGGGTCGAATAAAGAACCTCCGTTTTTGGAAGTCTGTTAAAAATCCAAGTTAAATGATCAATAAATGAATATAAATAAACAAAATGAAGTTTTTGTCAAAATCACTGACAAAAAAAAGTCGCGCAGTTTTTCCGAGCAAAAGTGAGTGGTAAGGACTGTATGACATGTGAAGAATTGGGTCGATCTTGTCAAGAATATTTCTTTTATCAATGTATGGGGTTTGTCCAAATAAACTTAAATCTAACTAAAATCTTACCTACCTTTACACAGTATAAAATTGTTAAAGTATTCATGACCATTTTTGGGATATCGTGTCTCAACTAGAGAGCACCGCCTCAGTGGTCTCGTCACTAGACTCTAGTGGTTAGACCACCTTTCTCAGATCCACAGGTTCCATTTTCGATTCCCAGTGTGGGCAAAATTTTCTGCTCGGTTTGGTTGGTGGTAGGGCTTGTTCTAAAGTTGTGGAAAGTCTGTTGGAGCTACCACCATCTTATCTAAGTTTGTCGCCATAACAACAATGTTATGGCATTGTATTGTTTCGGCAGTTAGAGGTAAGGTAGATATAGGTAGCTAGTTCCTCTGTGGTTGAGGATTCCGCAAAGCTCGCTTCCACCTTCGGGCCTGATCATCACTTTCGATCAGGTGCGATGCAGGCCAAGAGCTTCCCCGCTGTGGTAAACAAAAAGAAAAACAAAACGAACGCAGCAGGGTGGGTAAATTTTATTGCACGCAAGTGTATGTGACATTGAAAAATCATAAAAACTGTCTGATGTGACAAGCGACCCCAATATTAGGATACCGCAACGGTTTCTAAAAAGTGTGTTACCTCTATGAATGCAAAACTATCGGACAACTCTTACCGCTCGTCTTGCGCGCGGTTGGTTGCAGTTCTAATCTAACATGGGAGCGCTTATCATAAAAGTTGGCATCGTCGCAAGTACATGTCAAATATTTATCTGTTTTGATTAATTTGGCAATATTACTGTATGGAAATATGAAATGTGGCTAACTAGTGAAATGTGCCAAACTAATCAGTCGCAAAAAGATGTCAAATGTTGTCGACTTTCAGAATAAACTCTTATCCTAACCCATTTGGTCGGGGTGAAATGGCGGAATGAAAGCGGCGTGAAATGCATCATAGCAATTAAAATTAGTTTTTTTTTAAATTTAATAATTCACGCCGATTGTGGCACCCCGACCAAGTGGGTTAGGTTAGAACTGTGACCAACAGCTACTTCTAAGTTGGTGGCAATTACTTGGCATTTTTTACTACATCCTACATCATGGATACCCTACATTAATGAGCAAACGCTGATTATGCGTATGAGCAAACGCTGACTGACACTATCATTAAACGTTGACTTTTAAACGATATGGTCAATATTAGATTATTGAGGTCGAACACATCCATTCTTAGATCTGGCCACGACACATATATTATCCTTACCTACTCAGTTTAGTTCAGAAGAATGTGATACCTAGTTGTGATAAAAAATATCTGACATCACTTTGGCAGCATACAAAACTGACAGTAAAATGTTTCGAATCGTGTTCTTCTAGATCGCAACCAGGGTCGCTCGTATTGCAAAAATATGTGACATCTCATAAATCCCATTGGCAGCATAAATATCTGACAGATAATGTTTCTTAGCAACGAGTGCAGCTCATATTGCAAAAATATGTGACATACCACTCACTGGCAACATAGAGTACATAGAGTAATATATCAAGTTATTTTGAAGATCCTGTCTAGGCGTGATTAATACGAAATTTTGAATTTTCGTTATATACAACAACATTATTTTTATTACGTTTTACTTTTCTAGGGGACTTGGGATCCAGACCTTTGGAAGGCGTACGGGGACTATATTTTTTTTTTATTCACTTGATTTGACTATGTTTTTGTTTGAACGTTGACGACGGTGATGAGCGGCCTGACAGACGGCTACCGTATTTATTCTACAACATAGAAACTATATAAGGTAGCTTACCCTAGTAGGTATTTAGTGTTTTTAATGAGGAACTCGCAATTCCAAAATATGTAGTCTTTCTAATCAGAAAACTTAACTTGAGATCAAAAATTTGTGATAAAATCATAAAACACAACATATTGTAACAAAAATACTGGTTTCAATAAAGTTAGGACACAAATCAACACAAATAAAAAAGGACTAATCACAAGTATCATTTCTTAAAACTAACAGTTGTCAAACTTTAATATTTTTATTGGCAGTAAGGGCATAATTGTATCACATACTGCAAGCACACATGTTAGTCTTCACGATTTCTGTCCACTGTGCGTCGTATCGCTGCCAATGGGCGCACCCTAAATTTTGTCCCCTTACTGAGCTGGCTCAAACTGGTTTGTACCCTAGCGGTTGCCGGTGCACCCCCCCCCGCGCCTTGTCGGTAACAGGTCACGCACACATAGCTGTGCGTGTAGTACTGTTCCCACACACGGCGTTAGTATGAAGCTTATAGTCTGCTCCTTATTTAGTCATGAGAGTCAGAACCCAAAATACTCGCCCAATTATCGCAATTAGAATTCGCGACTGACGAAAACTGTTTACTAAGCTTAGCACTATATTTTTGTCTCCCGACTGCCTACGCTTCTTTTTACGAAGTCCAGAATTATACTTTGCGAGTAATAGCTGTTAAAACCGAAATAAATTAATGCAGTTAAATTCCTAACAATAGTTACGTAAGTAGTGAAACGGAAAGGGGTGAAATGATGTTTATAGCTGATCGCACGTCAACAGTTAAAAGTTAAGCAAGTGGATTTGTGTTTGTGTTCACGTTCGTTTTAATTCGATTTTCTGTAGACCAATGTAAAACAGTGTACTTTTTTTCCAGTTAACTTATTATGATGGGTAATTGATAATGGCAGATAGTCGACATCGACTCAGTTGCCATAAAAGAAAAGTATGATTTTTATTAACAGGTCATCTTTCAAACATTACTGTCAGATATTTATGCTTCCAGTGGGATGTCAAATATTGTAAACCTTCTAAATGCTTAGCTTTGATTGCAATATAGAAGAAAACGGCTGCAAACATTTTACGGTCAGATTTTTATGCTGCCAAAGTGAAGTAAGATATTTTTTTCACAACGAGGCATCCCATTATTCTAAACTGCACTGAGTAGATAGATATTTATAATGCAAGACATTACCAATATGTGTGTCTTCTGAGAACCCGACAAATCTTTTTGAAGATGATGTGCTATCCTATATTTTGGCGTCGGTAGTCTCGTCAGATAGTTTTGGTGTTTGTTCGATGTCACATATTTGTGCGACTACTTGTATATGCTTTCCACAGATGATCACATAATTATGTTTGCTGTCTTCTTGAGAACGTTATATTAATGAGTGAACATGACGTCAGGTATTATTGCCGATCTGTCCATAGTAATACATTTACACTTGTGACTGTCCATATTATCGTATTTAAACCAATTTTCATTAAGGGTCCCCGAAACGATGAATTGCAATTGTAATTTTTTACGTGATTGATACACATAGATGCGCAAGAAGATTGTCTACCAAATGCAATTGAAGGGATTGGAAATATTACTACACTATAAATTTATGGCAATAATTGATCGTTTCGTTTACATGTTCTTAATTCAACCACCAACTATATCGCCTTAAAGGGCATGAGCTAAGGTAGGCCGCGTAATTCAAATTTTCCTTAGTTTTTTACATTTTGCAGGTCAGTGTGAGGTTTTATGTTGATTAAATTATGATTCGCGACCGTAACAAATATAGCTTTACATAATTATAATCATTACAATCAGCAATGCAACTCCATAAGTAAGCACAATGGTCAAATGTCATGATTTAATGAAATAGTCATTCAATGCGATTAGATGAACTTAGAGAGTTGTATTGATAATTTTTATGATTATAATTCTATAAATAAATATTTGATACGGTCTCAAATCATATTTAGAACAACATACAACATGACACTGACCTACAAATTGCAAAAAACGTAAGAAAATTTGAATTTCGCAGGCTACCTTGACGCTTTCGCCTTAACCAAAACAGGCAATTTGAAATTTGATTATTATTTTTCAAGACCTAGTAATGCAACGACACGATTGCCCGACTGCGGCTGACAACCGCTCAGATTTTTTTTTTTATCCGTCATTTGTAATAACTTATTGATTTTATTTCTCGAAAAAAAAAGAACAATGAAAAAAACAAAGTTATTTCTGCGGTTGTAACAAAAAATATGCCATATCTCAAAAAAACTATTGAGGTAAATAGCTAAGTCACTTAGAAACATCATAATCTTTTTAATTATGACATTCAATAATACCCCACCCGATTTATAAGGGTTCCGTTCTACGGAACCCGTAAAAAAGAAACAAAAATTCAAATGATGCTGGGAATCAGCACTTTTTGACCGTCAAAGTTGCATAAAACAGTCCCCCAAAACCCATCTTTATCACTTCCTAGTGTTTTAGCTAGGAATATAAAATTTCAGATTATTTAGAAGATAGAAAAGCTTGGGATTGAGCTTCTCGCTCTGCTAAGCCTTGTGATAAAACCATAAAAATAAACCAGTTTTATATTAGCCCATCGAAATTACGCTGAATTTTAGACTAACTTTGGTATATGACATTTTGCTTTAAGGCTTGTGCAGACCAGCGCGACACCGGCTATTGTTATACTGTGAAGTTTTCTTAGAAATTGTATTGTTCGTGTCGCGTCGCGCGACAAGTCGCGCTGGTCTGCACAAGCCTTTAATGTGTTTAATTTTGTTGTAATTAGATAGCGCCTATAAATAAACATTAAACTAAATTTCCGTGGAAATAAATGTTTAATGCGGAAATAATGTATTAGTTTTACCAATTTTTTACATAATAGAACCAAAATTTTCCTGTTAACTATTTTGCCTCAATTTTTATTCACAAAAATGCGTTTGTATGTTTTTTTACCTTGATGCGGTCCTGCAAAATGTTTAATTTTTTATTTTATATAAAGAGCTAAGTACAAAAACACGATTCAAGAAATAAATCGCTGTTAGGATTTAGTGCAGGGTTCAAACCTAATTTCCCCGGCCTATAGACACATTGACATTGTTGAAAATTGTTTATTGTATTATTTTAATTATTGTGAAAGTGAAGACTATTTGGATATATATTTCTTATTTTTTCTTTTCTTTCTCAGTTAGTTTTAATGATGGTCTGGCAGTTTGAGTAGTTGATGTTCGTCGAGATGACCTCCTTAAGTTCTGAGTTGAGCTCCACGATTACTGACAAATACTTGCACTGTCTGGACAGGTCCACTCAAATCTGTGGGATTATTTCCTCAAAAGACCATTCAGACACTAATTTACATGGTTCTCATATGGCTTGACCAAGATTATGTCTGGACTTTAAAAGAGACTGCGACCTCTGAGTTTGTTTCGGCCTTTCTTCTCAGACTAGTCAGATAGGAAACGCCGACCTTATCTAGCTTATTTTTAATATGACGTATAAAAGTGATTCCTATATCCTATTTACAGAATAAACAATTTCAATAAGAAGTGGCACAACAAACTTCTCAGCAAAACATCTGTCTGTTAAGTTGATTCTGTACACAGGGTGACTTGTAATTTGACGTATTCCTTCTAGGACGTGATAGTGTGACCCATTTGCAACAATTAAGCACCCTATAAAGCCTAGGCGAAAATTCATGGGATTCGAGAAAACCCAATTTTTATGTATTTTTTTTTAATTTTCCAAAATTCGTCACTAAATATCACTTTTCTCTAAAATCTCAAATGAAATGGCCTTCATTGCGGATTCCTTTAATAAACAATTGGGTACCTAATATTTTAATAAACCTTTCAATGTAACCAAATTTTGTAAAACATCATACAGTAAAAAATAGAGAAATAAGTTTATTAAACCATTTTCAAGAATCATCTACGTACATGAATATACTTTGACACCAGTCGTCTCAAAATTTTACTATTTACTTGGCTTTAGGCGTATAAATTACGGGAAAGAGATATCTTCATTTAATCAGCTTTTTAACGACTTAAAAAAATATATTTAGAGTTGCAGATGAAAATGTCGATAATGCTGACAAAAGTCAAATTCGGAAATTTGTTTTTTTTTTTTTGTGATAATCCAATTAATTAACTGGTTTATGCCATCCCACTACTTTCTAAACTCCCAGCAATCCATCACACGTTAGGCACCCACGTCGTCATGACCAGGTCACAAGCCGCGGACCGGCTTTTGAGTTTTTAACAAGACTCAAGGTTTACTCTCTGGTCACTGTTCAGTCATTGCTTAGTTTGAGCACACCTGATTGCTGTTGGTTAGCCCTTATTCTTCTTATACCTTCCCAAAAACCTCTTCTCTCTTCTTATAACTTTCCAAAACCCGAAAGTGTGGTTTTAACCGTATTCCAACCAGAACTCCGACTTGCCGAAGTTGGCTAGAAGGCGAATCCAGCTTTTACTGAAAGAATAACGTTTATTTGAGCATAGTTCGTAAAACACAAAATAATAATAAGAAAATAAAAAAGTGAAAATAATGTTTTAACAACAATAGTGTGTGGACTCACGGATGCACAAAGAAGGTTCATTTCAGTATTCATGCCAGACAGATGCTGTCTGACGCTGGTTTCCTAATGAACCTTTAGGGACAAGTGACGGGAAGTACAAACAGTTTCAACATTAAACGACTGTATACGGAGGAGGAGGTTCTATGTTCCTAGCGTATGTATATTTTTTATTTTGTTTTGATGTATGTCCACCGATTTCTCCGTCAATTGTGGACCGATTTTGAATAATTAATTTTATTTTATTTGAAAGAGTATATGCTCTCGAGGTGGTCCCATATAATTAAATTAACTTTTCTATTTTTCCCACTTAGTTGTGAGTCCTGAGTGACGGCGCACCGCACTGACCGCGCAGGCGGAATTAATAGCGCATTCCACGGGTTAAGAATGCTGCATTTATTCGATTTATTAACTCTTCTCGACTGGGAACCTCGGTTGCGTATACCAGGTCTTTGGCTCTACCCCACACGTAGAAGTCGATCGGGGTGAGGTTTGGCGACCGCGGAGGCCAGGGAATCGGACCACCTCGACCAATCCAGGGGTTAGGATAAGCGTTATCCAAATGTTCCCTCACAATTAAGCTCCAATGTGCTGGGCAACCGTCTTGTTGGAACACAATGGGCCTGTTTTCCTGGAAAACTTCTTCCACTAGATTGGGTTGTTTTGTAAAAACTTCAAATAATTGTTCCCATTTATGTTATCTGGTAAATAATGGGGCCCGATCAGCTTGTTCCCAATAACACCAGCCCGAACGTTCACACTAAATCTCCTTTGAAACTTTCTTGCTCTCTTCACGTGTGGATTTTGATCTTTTGGTGCCCAGTAGTGTTGGTTGTGGTAATTCACTATTCCTTCTTTGTCAGATTTTGATTCATCTGTCCATAGAATGCTTCTCAAAAAGTTTACATCGTCTACATCGGTATGAAGCAAATGACGGCAAAATTGAATGCGTCTGCCAAAATCGGTATCTTCAAGTGCTGGTCAAAAGAAATAGGCTTCAGAAATGATTTCAAGACTTTTAGTACTAAGCCTTAGCAGGTAAGTTAGCCTGTGTCCTATTGGGATACAATTTTTTTTAAACGTCTGAATGAGAAATTCAACATAAGACAGAACAATAAAACGAAATGAAAATATGAAACTGATAATTATGTATAAAATCATACCTTGTACGGGAGTGTAATGGAAGGCATGCTGTCTATTATCCTGGAGAACAGACCACACTTTCTATATGGTTAGGCTAAGTGTTGCGGCTACCACTCTTATGCTTTTGGTAGGGTTCTCGTTAAACTCGTTAAGGATTTGTTCATCAATGGCAACATCGTGTTGTCGTACATTTACTCTCGGTTCTCGGAAACTTAAATTGCCAGTTTCTCATAAACGGCGGTAAGTAGTCCCAAACGTCCGGTGGGTCAGTCGACGGTTAGGATAACGGTCCTGGTAAATTCTTTGCGCTTCACGCCCATTGGAATTCAAAATTCAAAAGCCATTTATTCAAACTAGGCTGAGAATCAGCACTTTTCGAACGTCAATTACATAAGACAGTCCCCCAAAACGCCCACCCACTTCCTAGTGCATTAGCTGGGAAGAAGAAGTGGCGCAACAAACTCCCCAGCAGCACAGCTGTCTGTTCAGTTAGAAGAACAAATAAAAAAGATTCTATATATAATAGTATTCAAAATAATTTACATTACGCAACACAAAACATAATTTAAATAATTAGCCATATGTTAGCTAGCACACGCCAATGTACCAGACAAAATCATCGAGAACAGCTATGCTCAGGCAGAAATAAAAAATTAAACGGAAACAGAACTTAATATCTAAATAAAACCCTCCAGGCATAAAGGGCGTGCCCGCTTACATATAGTTGTAACTGGAAGTTATAAATGATAAACTAGGACCATCGAGGATAAACAAAACAGTTAATTACTAATAACAATAAATAATATGATCAATTGTCGAGGTCACTAGCTAACCACATATTGCAATAGAACTCATAAAAAAAACATTGTGATGAGTAGATTATGTCAACAATAAATTAAATTCAAATAACTTGACTTATAAAGTCAAATAGAACAAACAATTATATAAACTCATATAACTTGTCAGTAGGTAAGCTGGAGAAAGAACATAAACATTGTCTTGAGTTACTCACAGCGACCAATTATTCTTATCATTTAAGTAATCGTTGATAGAATAGTATGCCTTTGAACAAAGCTTGGATTTTACTTTCGTTTTAAACGCATTAAAAGGCACATCTACCAAAGAAGAGGGTAGCTTGTTATAAAAAGTTATACCAAACCCAACAAATGAGTTATGAACCTTATGAAGCCGGTGAAAGGGAGCTCGTAGTTTGTCCTTATTGCTAGTGTTAACATTGTGAAAATCACTGTTTTTAGTGTATAAGTGTATATTTTGCCTAATAAAAAAATATTGGCGAAGATGAATTGAGGTGCCACCGTGAGGATACCAATATCTTTGAAAAAATCTCTCAGAGAAACTGGCACCTAGCTGGTAAATAACTCGAACAGCTCGTTTTTGAAGGAGAAATATATTTTGAATATCGGCAGCTTTGCCCCACAGCAGAAGACCGTAGGACATAACGCTGTGAAAATAACTAAAATAGACTAAACGAGCTGTATCGACGTCAGTGTATTGTTTTACTTTCCTGACGGCGTAGGCGGCCGAACTGAGCCTTCCCGCTAGGCTCGATATATGTAGGCCCCACTGAAGTTCAGCATTCACTGTTATGGCCAGAAAAAACTGCCGAGTTTACGGAATCAAGCACCTCTTTATCTAAGACGATGTTGGGACCTAGATTTCTAACATTAGGTAGGGCGAACATGGGCACGCCACAATTGTGGCGATAAGTCCCCTCTTTGAGGAGTTGCTAGAGAGGCGCCACGGTGTCCTTACCTTCCGCCTGACGCAGGTCCTCACCGCATGCGGCTGCTTCGGGAGGTTCCTGATCCGTATAAATTCAAATTGTTTATTTGCAAGAAAATACATGGTGTACAAGGGAAGATCTTACAGCCTTAAAGTCATTGTATTCTGCCTGCAAGCAAGCGTGCAAATTAATCATGTTTAAAAGTCATAATCACTATGCAGATTCTATTATTAGTACGTTATTATTATTACATTATTATTTATATTACATTATTATCACATACAAATAAATGTCCTTAATAAATTTAGAATAAATTCACCAACTAATACTCTAACAAATATTTTTATGTTATAAAAATCCTTTTATGCTATAGAAACACTTTTTTTGTAATCACTCTGACAATTTTGTTTTGAAAACATTACCCTGCAACAATTTAAATTCGTTTGGTAGGGTATTATTAATTAATATACACATATTGAACACATTTTTCTTGTAAATATCTTTATGACCAGCTGGATGATGTAAGAGGTTCCGAAACTTAGCCCTTTTCTATCTTGGTATAACCTCGGTATGTTGCTTAAAATAATGCATGTATTTTTGTAAAAATGCCGATATCTCTAATATACATACAGGGCAGTGGAAGAATTTTCAACTTTTGAAAGAGGGTTTACAGCTATCTAAGAACCATGCCCTGTTTAATACCCGGATGCAGCGTTTTTGGAGCTTAAAGACTCTGTCGGCATCGGTCAAGTTACCCCGAGTTATAAGGCGGGAGGAAACGCCCGGGTGTCACCACTGTGTGGATCGCCCGGGTGTCACCACTGTGTGGATCGCCCGGAGGACACGGTGGAGGTCTGCCCTGCTTGGGCGGAGCACCGCCGTGTCCTCATGGAGGCGATCGGCGGCGGCGATCTCTCGCGTCCGGCCCTGGTTCAAGCCATGCTCCGGAGCGAGAGTGCATGGGAGGCCGTCACTACCTTCTGCGAAGCAGTAATGCTCGCGAAGGAGGAGGCGGAGCGCGCGAGGTAGAGGCAAGATGCGCGCCCTCGCGCCCGTAGTCGCCGCAGGAGACGCCCCGGGCGTAGGGGTTCGCGAGCCGACTTCCGGCCACCGTAGGCGCGGGCTTGCGGACGATGAGCAATGGGTAGCTCGCCGTCCAATTAGGACCAGGCCCGGGTCGACTCAAAGAGATGTCAGCACCAACTGACGGGGTCCGTAAGGGCCACTGCCTGCCAGGGTTGCGAGTTTGTCCGAAAGGGATATCGCGGCCCCGGCACACAGGCAACGGAAGGAACACGGGTAGGTTTAAGTCAGTAAAAGTCTGACACACCCTCCCGCTCCGCTCAGAGCGGGAGAAGTTATTTGATAAGTTCGCACCCTCAAAAAAAAAAAGTTAGGGTGAACTTTACACATTTCGTTTTCTTAGCATTGAGAACTATTTGTCGTAAACCAATCCGTAACCATTAAGAGTGCACTGTTTAAATTAGCGGCTCCATATGCCAACAACATATCCGCGTATTCTTCATTGGAAAACGCGGCCATTTTACTAATAAACAAACGTACCACTAACACAATAGTACTTATCTCAAATAATGTTTGGAACAAACCAAGTAATTTAAAAATTCCAGAATCAATGACGAACGTCGATAATTTTTAGGCGCCAATAATGTTCACTTGTTTATTTTTTATTTTAAACAGGTCTATTTGTAAGCAAGTTCCAAATTTAAATAAAATCTTTAATAAGTTACCTCCTTGGTTGCCATGTTTCGAAGTAAAAAGTTGACACGACAGATATGGAATTTCATACTAACATTGCCGGCCGGTGCTCGCATCTATTTGACCAGTACAGCATTATCGATTTATCTCGAAGACGGTTGTCAAAATAATGCTTGAATTTCGAAGCATGTTTGAGAACAAAACTTAAACTTGACAAAACGAAGCGATAACAACAAAACAAAACTAGTAAACTAGAAAACAAGCAATAAATAACAATTGTTCGTTAGAAACAATTATTATTTGATGCACCTGCACCGTAATTACTAATGCACAACAAAGGAAAGAATAGTAATTTATGTGACCATTCATGGAAAATTATAATTATAAAAATATCGATGACTCTTGATATTAATAACTAAGAAAGTTTTATCTGCAAACAGCTTTAGAGAAACCTGAAAAGCCCATCTAAATGAAAACATTAAGTAACAAGAAACAACATTTTCGATACCTACCAAAATCCATAAATAAAATAACAAAAAAAAATAAAAAATTGTATGTAATTAATTTCACTTTTCGCGATTGTAGAGTTCCGTGAAAAAAGGGCCGGATAGTTAAAATTTACGAATTATTTTCGTTATTTTGAAAGAAATTGTGTATTACATACCGTTAGAACGGGCATGAACCAAAGATGTTTGCCTAGATTTAGAACTGCTCTATCGCTCTGATTTTTTTTTTTTAACCCAGTCCAAAGTCGGGCTTACAGTATTTATTTTAGATTTTTTTGTAGTTTAAGGGCTCGTATTTAATTTTCTAGTATTCATCTGCGTCAAATAAGAATTTTATAAGATGCTACGGTTACTTTAGATGAAAATAAAAATAAAATGTTGCCAGTTTTGTTATTTTTAAATGAAATTATTGACGTTTGAAGTTTGAGGAACGACAAATTTTGAATTTTTTAATTTAAAAATCATTTAAAAAAATCCTTTTGGCCTGGGTCTTGTTATTGGGCCTAAACACGTAGCAGACGGCCCCACGGATCCGCCATTTTCGTATGTTCAACCTTCTGCCGAACATCCTGTATATTATCTTCGACATATCGCTCACCATACAATTTAATAGACCCCACCACACAGTGAAGTTATTATACATTTTACCTTAAAGGATTTTTAAGCGCTATAATATACTATTATCTTCAATGTGTGTGATGAGCTTAAAGGCGTCCACACACATCGAAGATTATATATATTATAGCTATAGCGCTTAATGTAAACATAACTTAACCAACCACACTCAGCGAAAATACGATAGTATGTCGCGAGAGCGTCATTCTACTGGGCGGTTGTTTCATGTAAATCCTGTACTGTTCAGTTTTTGCAATGAAGCGCATACAAAACGTACTATTAATAAACCTACTTGACAGCTCATCTGACGAAGATTGGGACAAGTGGATTCCATAACTTATCTTTCGCATATCAGCTAGTATCTTAAGATACTCTAATATAATAATATCTAAAATAAACTATAAAAGGGTGGGTCTATTACATTGTATACAAATTGTAGGGGTACTTTAAATAGTACAGTGAGCGATATGTCGATGATAATATCCTCTAATATATAAAATTCTCGGTGTCACAATGTTTGTAACAAAACTACACCGAAACGACTTGACCGATTCATATTAAATTTTGTGATATTCAGTAGGTCTGAGAATAGGACGTAAACAATTTTTCATAGCCCTAAGTGATAAACGTGGTCCACCCCAATTTTTTTTTTTTTTTTTGTTTTTTTTTTTTAATGATTTGGCATTAAATAATATATACAAGCCTAAATTGTCACCCTTCTAGCACCAACCTCTTTTTTTAATAGCGATATTAGTACTGTAGGTAGGTACGTAGTTAGGTATGGTAGGGTAGGTAGGTATGTAAGTATGTAGGTAGGGTAGGCGTAGATAAGTACTTAGTGCTACCCGTGCGAAGCCGGGACGGGCAGCTAGTATATTAATTTATACTATCTGCAAAGTGTGTGACGACCTTTTTGATTTGTCTGTCTGTGATGTCTTGTTTATTTATTTTTAGTTGGCGTTTTTGTTGTAGTTGGGTTTTAGTTTTTATAACCTTTATTTTATACACTCAATCTCGTTTGTATTAAGTAGGTATATAGTTTGTAAATATTAGCATAGGTGCGTCTTGCCAATTTATACAAGGCCAAAACGCAGCCATAGGAAACTGGTCGCGTATTACATTGTATTGTAACGCTATTTTTAAATCTGTGATTACAATGTACGTAGTCTGGTCATAAGTTTTGTCACATATGGAAAGTTAAATAAATGACACAATGAGTTACGCACTACAACGATTTATATATCAAATAAAAGGGTATAAAATACAGATTTAAACCACATTAAAATTATTCGAAATGTCCTCCTCTTGCTTCGATACAAGCCTTCAATCTGCAAGGCCAGTCATCAATCGAAGCACGCACGACATTCATGTCAATATCGGCGACTGCTTTAATCAGGGATGCTTTAAGTGACTCCAAGTTGCGATGGGGTTTAGCGCAGACCTTCTCCTCTAAGTGCTGCCATATTTTGTAATCCAAGGGATTCAAGTCTGGACTGGATGAGGGCCAATCCTCATGCCTGATAAAGTCGATTCCACGGGTCGTGAGCCAGTTTTGGGTACTTTTCGCCTTATGAGCCGGCGCAGAATCCTGCTGGAATACCCAGTGCCTGTTTTCGAACATTGTTTGTGAAAGAGATTCCACAATGTTTGTTAGGACTGTGTTTTGATATACGAGGGCACTGGTTTTCACTCCTTTTTCACAAAAAAACACCTCCGTTGGACCCAAATAGGACACCCCAAGCCAAACCATGAATGCCGAAGGGTGATGACCACGCTGAACACGTGGCCCACGTTTGTTCGCTTCTTCACTAGAGTGTGCATACACTTTATCATTTTGTTTATTGAAACTCTCCTCAACATTAAAAAATTTTTCGTCCGAAAAAAGTATTTCGCGGTATTTTTTTCCCGCGTACCTCCTTAACAAAACCCGGCTTCTTTCGAGTCTGATTTTCTTCAGCCGTGAGTTAAGAAGATGTGCTGTTTTTTTTCTATAAGCACGCAGTCCTAGGTCTTTATTTAACACCCTTTTAACAGTAGTTCTGCGTAGTCCCATCTGCAGAGCCAACATTTTTTGCTTGCGGACAGGATTTCGTTGGATTCGCGCCTTCATTGCTTTGATGACCGCTGGAGTCCGAACAGTACGAGGTCGACCGCTCCTTTGTTTATCTTCTAATCTTGAATCGTTTGATAGTACGATAAATAAATCTCAGTGGAATTTTCAAATTTAGCGGCAGTTTGAAAATCTCAGTTGGCGCGTGACCGCAACGATGCAATGCAATTACTGCGACTCTGTTTTCTTTGCGCGTCCACTCCATTTTAGAAAATGACCAAAATTCCAGAAACCCTTTGTTTTTATTTTCTTTAAATATTCAAATTTCGAATGCCCATAATATTTTCCTCGGCTTGCATTCTAAATTCGAAATTTTACCTATGTGACAGAACTTATGGCCCGACTACGTATACCCGAATTTTAGGTATTGCTCGTGTGTAGTTTGTAACGTGTACGCGCGCGTCCTGGTTCATAACTGACGACTAGGGTTGCCAACTTTTTTAAATTATCTTGTTTTGTTTGCTTTGGATAGTGTTTTTTGTTTTTCGTCTAAAATATCGTAGATGCCGAAAACATTGAAAATATGGTGGTATACAGAGTGGATTTTATAGCTACAGGAAAACGGTCTTTGGAGACTGTCCTTAACTTTTTGAGATATTTTGATCTGTACTCAAATTTGAAAAAAATAATAAAAAATACTGTCAGCAAGAAAATGGGCAGTTTCACAAAAACTTTTTTTATGCCTATCAATCCTGTTTCTTATAAGGATCAAAAAACATTATTGGACCAACTGAGGTTTCAGTACTAGAAAAGTCAGAAATCGCAAAAACTTTTCCCACACATTTCGTAGGAAATAAGAATAAGAATAAATTTATTTCGCAAAGTATACATTCAAGTGGGTTGAAATCCTAGACCTCACACTAGGATTCCCTGTGTTGTGAGATCCAGGCTCCTTCGTGTGAATGAGACTGCAACCTACTTTTCACGATGGATAGACTGGCCGAAAATGAAGAAAAAAGGATATTTCAAATTTCGATCGAATACGCGGTATAATTTTATTTGATTTGAGAACAAAATTTGTTGCTTTCGAAAAAACATTTTTTTTTTTATACAAACGATTATTGCGTTTTCTGACTTGTCCCGGACCGGACAGTCTTTTTTAACGTTTCTCATACAAGTCTGAAAGTTTAAAATTATTTCATTTCATTTTTTTCTCAGAACGTCGGAAATCACAAGCAACAAACTATTTTATTCTCTAATCAAATTATATCCTCCCGTCTCCCCGCGTATTCGTTCGAATCTTATTATTTTTGTTTATATTTGGCTAACTGTCTTTCCATCGTAAAAAAACCGGCCAAGTGCGTGTGGGACTACGCACAATGAAGAATTCCGCGGTTGGGATGAATTTATCCCAAAAACAAACTTAACTTAGTAGTTGAGAAACATGTTCTCACATCCCATACATCGATATACGCACTATCAATTCTCCAACTGCAAATGTAATCGCAAAAAATTATGTGATTAAGCTACAAATTATAAATTTTCGGACGTTTTCCTTTACTTGCGCTGTGAGGACCTTGGATCCTGCCAAATTTTATGATTCTAGGTTTACTGGAAGTTGGAAGTACCCTGTAGGTTTTGATTTATTTGCGAGTATCAAAATATGTCACATAAATGGCCGTATTTTTTTATTGCGTTGATTAAGAAACTTGTTTTTTTTAGAGCTCCAAGGGAACATAGATCCACGTAGGTATTTGTTATTAATTTCACTTGATACCTCCACGCGTTCCTGAGAAAATGGGTCTTGACAGACTGACGAACGGACAACGAAGTGATCCTATAAGGGTTCCGTTTTTTCCTTATGAGTGCAAAAAATAATTTTAATTTTTATCCTACCTAAAGTATGGAGAAGTTTTTAGCGATTTCTGACTTTTCTAGTACTCAAACCTCATTTGGTCTAATGGATGCTTAAATAGTAAATATATTTTACTATATAATGAAACTTTATTAAGAGTCTCCCATTACATTTTTTTAGGGTAATTCGTGATTTTTGACGATGTAATGTTCAGCAGCAGTAAGATATTTTAATTATTTGATTATAATAACGATACTGCCATTCTCTTTCTTGCAAGTTGGAATTAAGTACACATTCTTTTGGTATAATTTGCTGAATTGACGCGGAGTATATAGTAATTATATTTTATTTATTGTGTTTTTGTCTTGTATATTGAGAAACGAAAACGAATACTAGATAGAACTTTTATATCATATTATTTTATGTGATAAAATTTTGTTTATTTGGAATTTAATGGACGCTGAATCAAGACATTTATTGCTTTTCTTAACGATTTTTTCCGTAAAAACTCAAGGAATTTAAAGAAATTCTAGAACTCCATTAAACAAGTAAAACATTCAACTTCTCCTTTAGTAATTTTAGTTTTTGTTCCATCGCCGAAGGTTTTTCTTATAAACTGAGTTCATAAAATATTTATAGTAAATAATTACACGAAAAGAAAAATTCAAATTCATGAGTAGTTCCAACTTAAAAAAAAGAATGGCATGGATTAATAATCAAATAATTAAAATATATTGTTCTGCTGAAAATAACAACGTCAAAAATCTTGAATTTGCGTAAAAATATAATAGGAACCTTAATTTTTTTTAAAGTCTCGTAACGATTTTTACACTATAAATTAAAGTCCCGAACAAAGGATTGTGCAGACCAGCGCGACTTGACGCGCGACGCGACTCAAACAATGCAATTTCTAATAAAACTGTACGGTATAACAATAACCGGCGTCGCATCGCGCTGGTCTGCACAAGCCTCAACGCTGCACACGGCAGTGCTGCCGCGTCACTACTGTTGTGTGACGCATCGCTACTCGTCTCCGTATATTTTCTATAGGTTTATATGAGATTACATTCCGAACACGGTAACAATGCTGCTTGACATTGCTGCCGTGCTCGGAATGTAAGCTCATATAAACCTATAGAAAATGGACCAGTAGTGAAACGGCAGCAATGTCGCGTGCAGCGTTCCTCGGAATCATACCTAAAAGGTTAATATCAATACCAAAATATAATTAATTCAGCTTTTATGAGTCCGGTTGTATTGCGATCATCTCGCCATGTTGTATTATAGTTTCGCCTACTATATTTTTTCTTTAGAAATATAGTATTCAGGCCTCTATTAAAGAAAGATACTATATTATATGTATATGTAGTAGGGTTGGCAACCATACTTAAGCAAGACAAGAGTTTTAAAGATATCATTTAATAAAATCACTGATTAATATATGCAATGATATTTAAACTTTATTACTGTAGGATGAAATAATTATAACAACATAATGGTTTTGAAATGCGCCGAAAACAAATTGGCAAGTCGTTGAATTGCTATATATTTCGCCTTGATTGTTATTTTTGGGTGACCATCATAAAACACAGGTTAGACAAATCAGCTTTTATTCCAGCAATCAGTATCTATTATGTCACCGTAAAATTGTGAGAACCGTTACTTTATAATCTATTGGTATTATTTCCGATGGATTTTATACTGTAGAAAAATTGTGAACTGGGTGAAATTGGTTAGGTTAGAACCAACTAACTACTCTCAAGATGCTCGCAGCTAGGCAGACTTTTTAGTATTAAGGTATTAGCGCAAGGTGCATTATTATCTCGCAGACAAGTAGGATACCAGTTCACAATTTGTCGCAATCTATACACGATTAGTCCGTATGCGTACTGGCACTATAAATTATGGAATAAGGTAGTTAATTAGGTCACTACGAAGTATACGCGAGTATTTGCGTACTACTCTTGTATAGATTCGATGACCTTAGTAAAAAAGTGATTTCCAGTCAATACGCGATAAAGCTCAACACACACAAGGCGGGTGCGTGTCGGGTCGTTTTCTTCGCTTCGTCTTCACGCAAAGCTCGGGCGCGGGTCGGTGGCGGACGGCGTCGGCGGTGGCAGCGCGGTTGTAGCCAGTCGTGCTCCAACGTACTTTTCCAGGCGGCAGCGGTTGCAGTGTGATAAAAAATGTCGGGTGATTCTGACACGGACGTATATTTATTATTTCTACTTATTTTGACAAGAAGAGCACGAAAAAGGAAAAGACATTCTTTTCCTTTCCGGGTTCATGCTATTAATAAAAAAAGACTGGAATATGTAGAATATCATATCATTGCCTGTTTAAAAAATATGAAACGTACAAGAAAGGCTTTTACAAGTACGAACACTTTCAATATTTTTTTCGTTGACATCCATCGCCAAATAGAACTATTTTTTGTAAATATTCACAAAACAAATTACTACACGCGCCACATACGACCCATGCCCACGTCAGTGTGATTGCCTATCGAAGAATACGTGTATTCCCGGTTTTTATGTTTACCGGTAAACCGCCCATTTTGACGGTAATAAATTACCGGTAAAAACAAGACAAAACCGGTAATTTATCAATGTATAAAATATTTAAATTCGAAATGGCTTTCTTTGATTATGGCGGCCTAAAAGGAAAATATTTACAATTGCTAACTGAAAATTGATCTTCCCACGTCAGTAGAAGCCAAAAGAGCTTTTTCAGCCCCAGGAGCGTTGTGTACCACAGACTGAGTCTCGCTTATTATATGACGATATACGAAAATACGAGAGATAGAAAGATATTTATCAGCACAAGTTTAGAAGGCATTTGTTTACTAAATACGATGGCATTATTCGTGTTGGGTTTTTTTCGGTCTTGCTGATCACCTGTGAAAACCTTTTGTCTCGGGAACACCCTAGGTGTCAAAGTATGAAATTAATATCAAATACGCGCACTGTGGGAAAGCCCCATACAAAGCCGTTTCACTCGAAAGTCGTCGTTACGGAATAAAAATAATAAATTAATATAGTCAACAAATAAGATTTCTTTTCGGTATTTTATTTTATTTGATAAACATAAAATGTATATAAATATACATCAAAGCTAAATCATGTTCAATAACGTAATTTTGACGCAATACGTACTACAATTCAACGCCACATTACTCGAAAGTATTTTTTTATATAAGTATACAAGTATTATACATTTTTGGAATGCTGAAATAATATTATATATATTGGAATAAAATCAAATTAACCAATAATGTAGTTTTTTTTTAACGAGGTATTACCCAGTTCGGCTGCTTGCCGATGTCGAGATATTTGTTGTATTAAGATCTTTACACATTACATCAAACAGGAGAAAAAAAAACCTGTCACGGTACCTAAATAAATCGCGAGTCTTTTAATTTCTCATAAAACCATATAAATCCAAGTATGTAACGATTACGATGCCGATCGATTATACAATACAACCGATATCGAACAGTTCGAAAAGCGAGCGAAACGACGACGCGCGTGCAACAATGTCGCTCCGTCGCAGGCGGGAATGGCAGGAGAACCGCGTAGCACATGCGGCAAAAAGCAGTGTGTGCAGTTTATTGAGCGTTGGCTGAGCGATGTATTGTTTTGTTCCTGTTTCACGTCACCGCTATTCATGATTGTTTATTCAGAAAGTGAAGTGAGGAATATTAGACAGTTGAACCGGAAATACAAAATGGTTTCCCGTCCATAATAAAGACATACAAACACCCGAGGTACATACTTCATCATTTATTTGATTAATTAACTACTAAGCCATCGATATTGGCATCGGTATCGCCGATTATGTGTACGACAATAATCGGTATCGTATCAGGAAAATTATGTATCGTTACATCCCTACATCCAAGTATATGTGTTCAAAATTATAGCACATTTAGTTTTGAAACAACTGAGATACGGAGTTTTGAGACGAAACAATCTAATTAATAAATTATTAAACATATTAATTAAAAAAAAAATAGCTTTACTTTTCTTAATTTAATAATGTTACTATCTGTGAATAATGTAGTTAAAACACCTGATTTTCCCGTAGTGGTGCGGTCCGTATGACTGGTTAAAATTTCAAGCTGCTAAGTCAACGCAATCATTGACCTAATAGTATTGACTTAGTAGTATGTTTGGCCAGAAGCAGTCTCAAAGAGCAAGTGAAGAAAAATATCGGAAAATCGTTAATTTTTATTTAAAGATCACATAAAAATATTAAACAATAAATAATATTAGTTTTTGCGATAACAAACTTACATAATAATGACTTGTAGAATAAAACCATGTAACTACGGGAGAACATTTTTTTTTTCACTCAGTTTTGAGCCTTCAGCATGAAATCTCCGCCGGACTTTCAAGCAAAAATCCGATACTTTTAAATTTTTACTCCTTTGTCTTCGAGAGCCTTTTTTCGATTCACTGTGCGCCGCCACCCGGTAGTGTCTAGAGACAACAAGTACTCCGCAGTACTAAATTCGTGGCGCAGATCGAGTCCTCGCCACCACTGAAGTCCGGCGGAAAATTGTGGAACTAATTTTTTTTAAATGTTTGTTGATTACAATGTCATATACACTAGCATCGCGTCTATCGTAGTTGAGTGGTGGCGAGGACTCTAGTGCGTTGAGCGAAAACTTCTGTCATGGACACCCTTCAATGCCGTCAGTTATATACGTCATTTGTGTCGTAGAGCGAGTAAACGGAGACACGCTTGCTTTGCATGAAAAGTGCTTGAACTATTTCTGCAAATGGTCAGAAGATCTAACTTATGCGAGGTGGCTTGCTAAGATAAGATTTTCGGTCTCGCTTCGCTCGCTGTAGCATACAAGGTTCTCTTAACAAAATCACTGCCAAACCCGTGGCACCAGGGCCTTTTTACGACCTAGGTAGGTAGGTACTAGGCCATTGTCAACGGTGTAGTAAGTTAATGGTAATAAGGTGTCTTTGGTTTTGAATTTCGTTTGTTGCCACTTACTTCCGTTATTAAAGTTATTTTTCACTTAGTAGTGGTTTTTTTTGGCAGTTGTTTCTTTTTAATATAAAGTTTATATTTCACTTTTTAGTTGTGGTACCTGCCCCACGCAAATTCGAATACCACTACATGCTATGTCAATAACAGTGACAGGAACTTATCACCGTATCACGTCCTGAGTGATGGCGCATCGTGTAAGGCAGATAGCGGCGGTTACACAATGCGCCGTGAAATGTGCGCGGCTCGCAATCCGGACAGATTCAAACGTGTCGAAAATTTTGTTTAACAATGAAAGCGGAGATGTTGCTACGAAAAACAACGGTCGAAATACGAAACCGGTGCCGAGCATGCATAGCAAATCTAGGGCATCAATTTGAACAATTTTTATAAATTGTTGAAAATTGATTATCATCTTGGGTGTTTTCTTTATGTACCGACCATTTTTTTTTTGTTATGCACTATATGCAATAGTAGAACAATTTTATATGTAAACAATTTTGCATGTAATTAATTTCACTTTTCGCAATTGTAGAGTTCCGTGTATAAAGGGCCTGGTAGTTAAAATTTACGAATTATTTTTGTTATTTTAAAAGAAATTGTGTATATTACATACCGTTAGAATGGGCATGAACCAAAGATGTTTTCCTAGATTTAGAACTGCTCTATCGCTCTTATTTTTTTTTAACCCAGTCCAGAGTCGGGCTTACAGTATTTATTTTTGATTTGTTTGTAGTTTAAGTGCCTGTATTTAATTTTCTAGCAATCATCTGCGTCAAATACGAACTAATACTAATATCGCTATTATAAAAATAGGGGTTGGTGGTAGAGAAGGGTGAAAATGTAGGCTTGTATGTATTTTTTAATGCCAAATCATATATTAAAAAAAAAAATCGTACAATTTTTTTTTTTTTGGGTTGGACCACTCTTATCTCTTAGGGGTAAGAAAAATAGTTGACGTCCGTCGTATCAGACTTACTGAATAAAAATAAAAGTTATAAAAACTAAAACTACGACAAAAAAACAACTAAAAGGTATAAACATGACATCACAGACAGACAAATTAAAAATCCGGAGTCACACGTAACTTGTTCAATTTGGGCCTTGACAGGCGTCATCGTCACACACATTGTAAATAATATAAAATATACAGGCTGTTCGGCAGAAGGTTGAACATACGAAAATGGCGGATCCGTGGGGCCGTCTCCTACGTGTTTAGGGCCAATAACAAGACCCAGGCCGCAAGGTTTTTTTTAAATGTCTTTTTTAAATTTTATTCGAATTTCGTCGTTGCTCAAACTTCAGACGTCAATAATTGCATTTCAAAATAACAAAACTAGCAAAATTTTATTTTTATATTCATCTGAAGTAACTGTAGAATCTTATAAAATCGTATTTGACGCAGATGATTGCTAGAAAATTAAATACGAGCCCTTAAACTACAAACAAATTAAAAATAAATAATGAAACCCCAACATTTAAATGCGTTAAAAAAAAAATAACTGTGATAGAGCAGTTCTAATTTTAGGAAAACATCTTTGGTTCATGCTCGATCCAACGGTATGCAATATGCACTATTTATTTTATAACAACTAGAACAATTCGCCAATTTTAACTGCCTGGGACTTTTTTCACGGAAACTCTACATTTGCGAAAAGTGAAATTAATTATATACAAACTATTTTTTTTTTACATGTTAGATTCTACAATTATTCTAGAATAAAATAAATGTTGCCGGTTTTTATGTATTATCTCGCTCACTAATACTGAAAATTGTATCAGCAATCGATCCATGCTATGTCTAAGCTTACTCTTCTCAATATGTTTACTTTTCGCGCGACCTTTACAGGCTTCGACAAATCGAACGATTTAACTCTTTTTTTTTTTTCTTCACTGAAGTAATATCACATCCCATGGCCATGCGCTTATTTCTACGAACAAACAAGTCTGTCACTTTTGGTGGGGGACGAGGTAGACAATGCTGCCTTACCACACTGCCAACATAATTTGGTGAAAGAAAAACAAGAAGTATCTATTATTTATATTACTTTCCTTATCGATAGATTCTTTAAGGAAAAAAGAGAGAATTCATAAATGTAAAAAAGTGCTCGTTTATGATTCTTCATTTGCCAAGCCTTTTCCCAACTATGTTTGGGTTGGCTTTCAGTCTAACCTGATGAAATCGAATACCAGTATTTTACATGGAGCGACTGCCTCTGCCCTCCACAACTCAGTTACTGTGTAATACAAAACACTTTACAAGAACTTCCATAAGACTTACATACACATAGACTCGTTTAAACGGCATAAAACGATTTAGAAAAAATATCTTGCACAAGGAAATGAAATTGTTTATTATGTCAATAGGATATTGGAATGACTTTTACGTCATATTAAAATTAAAAATTGCTAGAAAAGTTCGGCGTTTCCTATCTGACTACTCTGAGAAGAAAGGCCGAAACAAACTCAGAGGTCACAGTCTCTTTTAAAGTCCAGCCATATGAGAACCATGTAGATTAGTGTCTGAAATGTTCTTTTGAGAAAAGAACCACACAGATTTGAGTGGACCTGTCTAGTCAGTGTAAGAATTTGTCAGTAATCGTGGAGCTTAACAGATCTTAAGGGGACAAAAGGACTTTTGGGTAGGCCGCATATACTACTCAAACTGCCAGACCATCATTAAAACCGAGAAAGAAAAAAAAAAAAAAGAAAACAAAATAAATAAATATCCACATAGTCCTCACATTCACAATAATTAAAATATTATAATACTTTACAAAATAATCATGTAATTTTGGATGTTATGTTCAGCAATGTCAATGTTATATCTGGTATATTTTGATGATTTTACTGAATAATTATAGGTAATGTCAAGTTTTATGGTTTTATCACAAGGTTTAGCAGAGCGAGCAGCTCAATCCCAAGCCTTTTTTATCTTCTAAATAATCTGAATTTTCATAGTACCCCTTTTTACAAAGTTTGGTTTTAATACCGCTTTTAAATCATTCATGGCTAAGTTTCAAATGTCAATGGGAAGTTTGTTGTAAAAGCGTATACATTGACCCATGAACGAGTTGCCTACCCTGTGGAGACGAGTGCCATGTATTGCACGCGTAGCATGACAAACATAGAAACGGGTTTTGTCGACGGAAGAATAGACAAAATGACAGATTGTGATTTTTTATCTATCATTTTGTCTAATCTTCTGTCGAAAAACCCCGTTTCTATTGTGGTCAGTCTAAGCGTGCAGCAAGGATATGTTTATTCCTGGTATTGAAACTGAGTATCGGAAATTTTCTTAAATTTTGATATATTTTTGTGTACATACAATAAATAGGTTTTCAAATATATATTGTTAGGCCACAGGAGTATGTGGAGGAGTTAAATACTCCAAGTTTATCATAATCCCACACAGCCTTTGAAACTGATTAATAAAGTTTGTATTATTATTCACTGAAGATAACTGACCGGCTCAGTTTACTTCTTTATCTTAAGTCTTAACCATGGAATTAGTAGGTATAATTTATAGATATTACTGATTACTTCCATATTTCAAAGTTAAATGAAGACAATACTTCGTAGAGCCCCCGAGACGGTCAACAAGACATATAAAAACAAAAAACTAGACTTGAATAGTACGTCATCAACAAATATGATAAAATGATATAATACAATAATTGGCTCGTACAATGAATACGACAATATATTTTTACAATGCATTTGCTCGAAAAGAGCGTTTTCCAAGCAGTCAATTTGTGTGGAAAGTGTCACTTTTTTTCACTAGTGCTTTTTACTTTTCTGTTTTTTTTTTAATTTTTGAGGCCGTCGTCAGCCCGTCTCGTCTCAGAGATTTTATTATTTCAGAATTCTTTTTCACAAATTTGTATTTACAAATCAGATGACGATGATTCTGACGATGGTCAAAATCAAAAAGTCAAAGTCGAAGTCGCAGTCAAAGTGGAAGTCGAAGTCGTTGTCGAAGTAGAAGTCGAAGTCAAAGTCATGAATTTTGTATTTATCATTTATATACGTCGTCGTATGTTAGATGTTACACATCACAGGCGACTGCCGTAAGGCTCGCTCGTTTTATTTTTTTTCCTAGCACAATGTATAGTAAAACGTTGTATGATACACGTGCGTAACATGATTTCCGACTCGTGTCGACTTATACACTCGCTCGCTTCACTCGCTCGTGAATAAAATTGCCACTCGTCAGAAATCACCTACCTTCCGCACTTATAGCATAAATAACTATTATCGATATTGATCCTTAGTCATAAATAATATTTTATTAACTGGCACATCATTATTCAAAACATTTTTTTTAAATAAATGGTTAATCGTGGTCACGTGGCTTGACCGTACCTACTCGATTACTGAATCGGTGTAAAGTTCTCGATGCATTTATCTGACGGTTTTTTTTTAAATTGAACTATGCTTGTTTTTCTTACATCATGGTATGTTACTCCATATTTTTTGGAAATTGTAGCTGTTTTGCTTTTTCTTGCATGCAACGATATGTGGCGTACATAGGTACGTATACATAGGCGGCGGGGATCGGGCGAGACGCGGGCGGGCTGCGTATCGTCGCGCCTATACATTTTGTATGAAATATTAGCCCGGGGAATTTACGCCGAATTTAAGGCTAGCTTTGCATTAATTTAAAACAGCGTTTTTTTTTTCATTTAACAATGGAGTATGTTCAAATGTATCCCGTGAAAAGTTCAACCCTGTATGTGCATTTTTTTTAAGAAAACATCTCATTTTAATTTTACGTGGTAGAAAAAAGTATTAACAGACATTTTTGTGTAGAGTGGAGAAGAGCTCGTGGCGAAGTAATAACAGCCGCACGATTCGATCCACCAGATTAAGCTTCGTTTGCCAGGGTTGGTCTGTCGATGGGGGACCATCTTTACATACCGACACTCCTCTGTGCTTCAGAAAGCACGTTAAGCCGTTGGTCCCGGCTGTCATTCGTGGATCTTTAATAGTCGATACCGTCGTCAGAAGCCCGAAAGTCTGACAACCAGTCTTACCAAGGGGTATCGTATTACCCAGTTACTGGGTTGTGGAGGTCAGATAGGCAGTCGCTCCATGTAAAATACGGTATACAGCTGTTTCCGGGTAGACAGGAAGCCGACCCCAACATAGTTGGGAAAAGGCTAGGCAGATTCATTGATATTTGTATGGAGTATTTTTCGAAGGAGATAGGTATTACAAGTTGGTAAAAAAATTCAACAATATCGTCCACGGAAATATCGATAAAAATAAAACTACGAATTAAACCTACTGCAAGCAAAAATTTGAAGAGCAGTTTTTTTGCATTAAATTACTTAATAAAAATAAATATTTTCATACGCTATCCAAACAAAATTAAACATATTGTACTAGCGCAAGATATTAATCAAAGTTTTTTTGCAATATTAGCGGTTCGGGAAAAAATGAACTTCACGGTATAACAATAACCGATGTAGCGTCGCGCTAGTCTGCACGATGCTTTAAAGTTAGCATCTTTAAGTATAGGCTCTATCTCACTTAACTATAAGAAAATTAAACACATTAACGCAATTTATTTTTATAAATAATTATTTGCTTTAATGTGTTTAATTTTCTAAATTATAGATAGATAAATAAATAAATTATTCAAATATTAAATTAGGTAATTTATTCAAAAAACCGCTGTTAACAGCGGTTGTTTTGCTTGAAGTATAATTTAAAAAAATCATAATTTTATTTTTATTTACATTTCCGTGGAGGAAAATGTTTAATTCTGAAATGATATTATTATATTAATTTTACCATTTTTTTGCAAAATGTAACCAACATTTTCCTGTTAACTATTGCCTCTATTTTTATTCACAAAATCGCGTTTTTGTTTTTTTTATTAACCGACTTCCAAAAGGAGGAGGTTATCAATTCGATTGTTTATATATTTTTTTATTTTAATATTTTTTGTATGTACAGGCATAACTCCGTCATTTATCGGCGGATTTGCAAAATTCTTTTTTTGTTTGAAACGGTATACTTCCGAGATGGTCCCATTGTCATTAGGTCAGGGTCTGATGATGAGATCCTGGAGAAATCGAGGGAACTTCAAATATTATAGGCACACCAATGGCGATTTGGGTATTTTTATAATAACAATAACACGTGCAGTTGCTCTTGGAAAGCACCATTTGGTGAAGTGGAACTGATGATGAAGACCACAGATGGCCACCGGAACTACTCAATAATAAGTATTTCACAGGTTGCGATTCGAAATATGAATACCAAGCAATTTATGCTCGTCACAATGTATATGGATAAGTGGAGTTGATGGTGAAGTACCAGGAGAACTCCTCAACGATTAACGTCCTTGCTTCGGGAAAAGCAATATTTTGTAAAAGGTGATGATGAGTAGTCAACATTAGGCTATTGCAACTTAGATAAATTACAAACTGACCCACTAAAAAGCGAAAAATATAAACTTAAAAAAAAAAACAACGAAATTTAAGTCATTTTTCACTAAGTAGTAGTAAAGTTTTTCTTCATACGGTCCTGGAAACTGATAATTTTATTATGTTATTTGAAGACCTAAGTTCAAAAACACGATTGACCCCAGTAGCACACCTCCGCCGCGAAACCGTAGCAGCGAAACCGCAGTAGTTCAATTCAACTGGCTCGCGTCGCGTCATGTTCACGCTACTCGAGTTAGGCTAGTCGAATTTCGCGTAGCGGAACATGACGCGAGCCAGTTGAATTGAACTACTGCGGTTTCGCGGCGGAGATGTGCTACTGGCGTCAAGAAATAAATCGCTGATAGGATTTAGTGCTTAACCTTATTTCTCCGGCTCATGAAAGAATGACACCTCGCCCGCGCCCCTCGCCTCCAGTGTATGTCCCGCGCCTTAGATAATTATTTCAAGGACACCGTCGAAACACAAGGCTAGGACCACGACATAGGGCGGTGCGTCTTGCGGCGCGGGGCGGCGCTCGAATGTTTCCGCGCCGCTCTCCTCTCTGCAAGTTGCACCGCGGCGACTCATGGCATACTTTAAATAATTTCTAACATTTGTTCTCGTCGCGGGTCACAAAAAAGACGCAGGTCGCGCGAGCGGTGTTGTCGTGGCCAAGGGGCAATACTGTTTATTTCATTATACTGTGGTATTACCAAAAGTTTTATTGAACGAAGCAGTGAGCGTTGTGAAAAGCAACTTATTTCATACATTTGCGTGTAATATTTCGAATATTACCTACGTCGATTCCGGCCAAAAAAATTATTGCATATTGTTTGATGATCTGTTAGTCCTTTCACAGTCATTTTTCATCACTATCAAAGTCATAATGATCTTACAGGTGCGCTTACACGGACAATGACAACTGCTCAATTATGAGCAATACTGATCGATTGTGACGTAACAAAATATCGAGCAATTTTACTCGAATGTCCCGAAGTGATTTTGAATTACATTTGAAAAAAAGTTGTCCAATTAATTACAAAAAAAACTGGCCAAGTGCGTGTCGGACCACGCACAATGAAGGGTTCCGTAGTTGGGATGAATTTATTCCAAGAACAAACTTAACACTGTAGTTGAAAACCATGGTCTCCCTTATGGAATGTTTGGGAGATCATATTTTTTAAACCGCAAATTTAAGTTGGTTGATTATTACTCGTTAACCTGTACAGCCTACTTAGCTCTCATAGTTATCCTTTTAATTTCGTTATATATACTACTGCTGTGAATTTTTTCACAAATCCAAGTAGAACCATTCAGCTAGAAGGGGGACAGGACACACTTGCTTCTAACACAAAAAATCAGTTAAAAGCTTAATATTTCGAATTATTTAATATTTCACGAGCCACTAAATTGCCCAATTCTTGGTAATTTCTATACAATATTGTATAGAAATTGCTAAGAACTGCGGACACGGGCAATTTTTTTGAGCAATTATTGTTCGGCAATTTGTATAGAAGGCGGCAATAGGGATGATGCCTGGGTAAAAAAAATGAAATTCTAATTAGTCCGTCAGTCAGATACTAAAAACATATTAGACACTTATTGTTTGCTTTATCATATTAATAAACAAATACTTAGATAAAACGCATTTTAAGTTGGGGAGTGGGGGTCGATACGTTAGTAGTACGTATAAAATCTACATACTCTTGACGTCATGGCAGATTTTACCTAAATGTATCGCCGTAATCTTTAGATTACGGAAAAAAATAAAAAATAAGTGTCCAATATTTTTTTATAATCTCAAAGACTGACAAAAATTATTTTTTTTGTCATCGTCCCTATTGTTTTGACAATATTGTTTCTAATGGCTCCTACGCACAATGCCGGCGGCATGGCCGTCGGCTATTGCCGCGCGACACGTAACCCCGGATTTTGCGCCTTCATTTCCTTTGCGATCCTTTGTACGGCTTTGTGCGGCAGGGTGTAGGAGCTATTATTGCTGCAATTTCATATTACTCAGTGTCAATTACCGAATATTCAGTGAGTATGTTTTTTTTTTTCTATCCCGCTTGCACTAATTTATTCTGCGATTTAACTACGTCTCGCTTCCGCGGGGAGAGCGAGCGTGCGGGTGGATGTGTTTCGTTACACAGTTGTCACGCTAGCGCGACGCGTCTTGCGTCTGAGTTTAGCGGCACAAATAACAACACAAGACGAGTGAGGGGCGCGGCCAGCGTGCGCGTCCGGCGACCACGACCAGCGGGGGAGATAATATGTCTTCGCGCGTCTTGCCTATTTCTCAAATTGTTTTGATTTTCCCGCGCGATTAACATTATGTATGCAAAACATAGATACGGAGACTTTTATTAGCGAAATAATATATCGACCTGAAATATAGAGACAGGTGCAGAGGTCCCTAGAGTCCCCGTTGCCCGTGTAAACGCACCTTTACAACAAGGTTGCTCTTGGGATACTACTGTCAGAGGTAAAATAACTGTGACAGGACTGTACAAGTGAGTGTTCGAGTTTGTACTCCGCATATCCCAATTGGCTCCACATCAATCTTATCTGCCAAATTGACGATGCTCAAATGTCTGGATTGTATTTAATTTACTTAAATTTAATACAATCGAGAGAACTCAATTTTATACGTGACATAGTCAAGGGTAGTACACATGACTAGATTTTGACATATAGACGTATCGAGTTGGGAATTGAATATGGGTTTGCGAAGTTAGACAGTTTTCTTTTTTGTGTTCGAGTGTTTCGTTCATTGCGAATATATTAACAATAATGCCACGACTGGCGCTTATATTTGATATTTTGGGAAGTTCCAATAATTTCAATAACATCAGGAGACCAGATTTAAGGAGATTAGTGCATTATGCCGATAATGCTTGTGCCATGACCGATGTCGAGTCTTAAACTAATTATCGGCTGAGTAAAGAACTTTTTGAAGTTGTATATGACGTCCTTATTACCAATACCAAGAAATATAAATATGTTTGATGTAAAGGCTCCCCCCGCAAATAGGCGCGACGCGACTCCGGTAATTGGTCTGCCGTGAACGCTTAGACATTGTTTTATTACAGTTAGTTAGTTTATTACATTAAGGAACATAAATTTAATTATTTTTTACAAGCACAATACCTTCGCCCAGCCTCTTCCATCTTTCTATGCACCTACTAGCGCATTAATATTTACAGTCGAATCGTTGACCTCCTTATGTTCCGAGTTCATCTGCATGATTACCGATAAATGCTTGCACTGACTGGACTGCACGCGTAGCATGACCACCGTAGAAACGGGTTTTGTCGACGGATGAATGTACAAAATGACAGATATACAATCACAATTTGTCATTTTGTCTATTCTTCCGTCGATAAAACAAGTTTCTATGGTAGTCATGCTACGCGTGCAGGTCCACTCAATCTGTGTGGTTCATTCTTCAACAGACCATTACAAACACCAATCTACGTGGTTTTCACATGATCTGAGATTGATGAGATTATGTCTGAACTTTCAAAGCGACATGACTTCTGACTTTCTGAGTTTGTTTCGGCCTTTCTTCTCAGAGTAGTCAGATAGGAAACGCCGACCTCATCTAGTTTTTAAAATATGATTGACGTGTAAAAGTATTTGTACAAACCTATTTACAAAGAAATAAAATCATTTCATTTCAAAGCAACCTCTTCCCATTTTCTTTTTCTGTCTTTTTGGCATGGGCAGTGCGCGGGAGACCCTTGGGAATCCCTAGATTCTGCCCTAGTAAATCGGCAAGAGTCAACGTATTTTTAACCTTTTTTTTACTTAGCTTAGCGCTAATTTGCCCAGTCCGGAATGCTAAAGTTTAAGGAGTAATTTATCGTGATTTACGCAATCAAAAGACATTTCGCAAAAGACACCTGCAGACATCTTTCGCTTCTTTTCACACGTTAAAAATGTGTTTTAATAAGGTTACACCATTGTCAGTCGTACAACGTCCAAAAATGTTCTTTATCTAGAAGCTACTTACCTTCTTATCTAGTTTCGTTCCATTTAACTTATCTGGTGTGAAGAGAGACTCATAAGTCATAACAATGACGAAGACCTACCCGATACCTTCGGAGAAAGCCTAAGTATAAAATTACTCTTTAATGTATGACAGCAAATCACTTGTTTATTTGTGTATATATTCATGACACAATATCTATATAAATGAACATGAAATGCTGTTCATTGGTCAGCGCATCACTAGAGAACAGCTGGACCTATGTATTTGGCAATTTTTCAACATACTTCAAAAAAGGAATGAGGTTATAGTATTATGTTCGTCTGTATATTTACTTTGGAGGAAACTTGAACAACCCTAAATTTTTTATTTACTTTGCTTGGGTAGTTTTTGAGTTAGCTTCGATAATATTCGTATTTTAATTCACTTTGTGTATCTTGATGATGTTATAAATACTTCCTGCCACTGTTGTTTACATAGCAAGTAGTATACGAATTGGTTTGGGGTAGGGTACCATAACCAAAAAGTGAAAAATAACTTATTTCGGAAGTCGGTGGAAAAAAACTAAAATACAATCTAAAGACACCGACTTCTGAAATGACTACTTACGCATTTTTAAGTTTGTACTGTTTATTTGGAAATTGTATTTTTTTTTAAATATTCGTAATAGTCCGAATTAGGTTTTATGGAAAGAACAATTGGAAAAGATTCCCGGAAAATGTTTAAATTTGGGAAAAACTGATCGTCCATTTTTCTATGTGATTTTTATATGAAATATTAAAGTTTAGACGGAACACCGTATGTCGGATCAGCTAGTATAAAATAAAGTCAAAATAAAACTTCCTGTCAACAGCCGTCTTAAAGTGAACGTCATTAACTAAAGTCTATGTTTTAATCTCGGACACTAAATTGACAAGTGCAAATGTCAAACTTAAAAATAATGTGGGCAGCTTCTTGTCGTAGTCTTGTTCCGATGTTTCGGGTTTTTAATCGTAGGGTTTTATATTTTTGTCACATGTCTAAAAGTCGAATTTGTGTTATTCTTGTCACTAATGCGTAACATAAAATTATCCAAACAATAATATAAATACGTATTTTTCGATATTTTATATAGTGATAATTATAACGATACAAAATACGTAATTACGGGCATTATCCATCACATAGTGCCAACATTTTGCGTGGGTCAACACTGCTTATAAGTGAACCGCATTGGAACCGACCGATTCCACGTCGTTTGGTTTTCCCTATTTCTTAATTTTTTGAGATAAAAATATAGTAGATTATACAACAAGTGAAAAAAAAAGGAATTTAATTCGAGGGACTATGTTGGATCCCGAGAGTAGCGAAGGATTCTACAGTAGAATCCCGAGCGTAGCGAGAGATTATAGATTTGAATTTGAGCGGAGCGAGGGATACAAGGACCGAGATTTGTTTTCCACGAGATTTGTATTCTACTTTTCACCATTGACTGCGAGAAAATAAATGGTAGTATAGCATTTATATTTATCTGTCGTAGTTGTAGTATTTATATGACTGCCTCGTCGGTCTAGTGGTCGCAAGCGCTACTGCTGAGCCCCTGCAGCTACAACTACTACTACTGCTACTGCTACTGCCTGTACTGCAGTGCTACTGCCTGCTGCTACTGCTGGGTCCTGTGTTCGATTCCCAGGTCGGGCAAAGTATTATTGGGTTTTTCCAACAGGAATTTCTTAATAGCAGCCCGGAGTCTGGAATTGTGCCCGGTTGAAATAAAATTAAAATTAAGAATCAAAATTAAAACAACCACGATAACAGATTGAAAAGAACCTCACTAAAGTTGGAGGGATATTTAAAAAAAAACTGTATTGCTTCTAAGGAATAACTCGATCTAGCCAGCCAGTAGGTACTTTCAGTGCGTTTAATTTATTTTTGTATATAGTTTGTATAGTTGGTGCGTTGGTGCTCAAAATGTTTTTATTCTCTTGTCGAGTAAAAGATAGTTTTATTCACTGGTATCGATGAATAAAATGCCCTTTTTCGAGTGACAAATGGTATAAAATAAATTATTCAATTACAAAAATCTCCCTTGGTTAGCTGTAAACTATAATGAAAAATCTATTACTACTATATAATATATATACTATATATATTATTACTATAATATAAATTGGCTGGACATGATTATCTATATAAATGAATATCGTCATTTTACGATATATACCGGTCAACTGCCCTAATTTCCCCTGGCATCCTATTTTGTCTACGATGAAAAAGCTGTAATATCTTCTTCATTTTACTGGTATTGCAATCAAAACTGAGTTTTCTTATAGAGCTTTACAAACATACCTGGCAAAAACATAGGACGCCAGGCGAAGTTAGGGCAGTTAACGTTACGAAAAATTGTTACCAAAAAATTCTGATTGTGGTACATCACTATTTAAAAACTGTTATCCTGCCAAAAACAGGTAACACTGGAAATGTCAATTTAGTCTTCGAGATAAAAAAAACAGACTATAGTCCAGTCAATTCAGCTCTTAAGGCGACGATAATCGACTTTTAATGATTTTATATTGAAGATCACGTTTAAACGAGTAGTCTTAATGACTTGGAAAAAAAATTGTTAAAATACATGAACCCTGATTAGAGCATTTTCTTAATAACTTAATATATGAATATTTTAGATTATAATGATTAAATATTACACAGTGAAATTAATTTGTGAAGTTACGCGGATATAAAACTGAGAATCATGCAAAACCCATTTAGTGTATTTTTCGGAAACCTTTACCATTTTAAACATAATTTAATTATTCATCTTTTAGTATACGTGTTTTATAAAAATACTTTCTGTTTTATGTATAATAAATTAATAATGCGTCTAATTTGGGTCAGCGCTCCTTGATGGGCGAGTCCTATTACTGGCTGGACCATAGATATAAGAAGGAGATATGCCCGGTAGTTGAAAATGTATCTAAACCCAATGTGTCCAATTCCTCCCCACTATCTCGCCACAACTACACATGCAGATCAGTAAACCCAATAGATACGAGGTCGCGCTCACAATTGCAATTTATAAATCAGAACGTACTACACAATCAATTATAAACCTTATCCCATCAAATACATGCACGCGTGTATTTACCATGCACCGTACTACTCACTCACACGAAAACATCGATCGCTATCGTTGTGCTGTGCAAAAGCCATTTATTTAACATATACACGCTAGTGATTGGCTAAATCGGAAGTTATCGATTCTCATTAATACCTGATAGTATAACATCTCGAGTTTTCTTCGCAATCAGTGACGCTAATATTGCAAAAATATGACGTCTCCGATAGACATTCACTAAGACGCGGGCGGGGGCGGGTGCGGCGCGTCGTGTATTTTGTGAATATTTACAAAAAAACTATAAATTTCGCCATGGATCTCAAATTGTCAACGAAAACACAATAGAATGTGTTCGTAAAAATTGTTTAAATTTATACGAATCTAGTGACAAAAACTATAAAATGCTGTTTTGAAAGCAAAGATATGGTAGCAGATTGCAGACCAATTTAATGAAAGTAGTAAGTTTTTATGTTTATTTATTAATTATTATTGTAATAGTTATTTTTGTCTAATTTTAAATGCTTCATTTGTCGAACGTCTATTTGTTGGATTTAACGATGCTAGTCCTCAATCTATATCATTATTAACCCCATTTAATATAATGTAGTCTTAAAACTTACTATATTGCAGATTCGGCAGAGCATTGGGGCCGTCCATAAATCACGTGAGGCTTGAAAGCGGGTTGGGAAAAAATCACTAAATCGTCGGTCGTGAGATATCAAGTGTATATATTTTTTCGTTTAACGCACATTTCTAAACAGAAAAGCGCCACCCCAAATAAAATATTTTTCTTTCTATCTATTTAAATATAAAATATTCTGCAATTTTTTACCGACTTCCAAAAAGGAGGAGGGTTCTATTTTCATAGCGTATGCATGTTTTTTTATTTTTATTTATGTCCACCGATTTCTCCGTTAATTGTGGACCGATTTTGAACATTCTTTTTTTGTATGAAATGCTCCGAAATTGTGAATGTTTTTGAGTAAGCTTCAATAATACGTATTTTACCCACTTAGTATTGTGGATGATATGATGATAACTTCCTGTCACTTTTATTTACATAACAGGTAGTGGTATTCGAATTTGTGTGGGGTAGGTACCACAACTAAAACGTGAAAAGTACAAACTTTGCAAAAAAAAGTTGCTAACAAAACATCACGTGATTAATGGACGACCCGATTCCATCGGTCTTCTAAGTACCCGCCATTTGTGTGGTAAGGGCGCGGTTTAAACAGAAGAGACGTGACGAGGGCGTGTGGCGGTGGCGGATAAATAATAATAAATAACTTTGATTATCCGCCAAAGACACACGCCTTCGCCACGTCACTTCTGTATAAAGGCTTGTGCAGACCAGCGCAACTTGTCGCGCGATGCGACACCGGTTATTGTTATACCGTACAGTTTTCTTAGAAATTGTATTGTTCGTGTCGCGTCGCGCGACAAGTCGCGCTGGTCTGCACAAGCCTTAAACCGCGCCTAAGAGCGTGCATTCTAAAAGTTGTCAGTTTTTATTAATTTGCTAATATAATTTGGCAATATTACTGTATAGAAATATAAAATATCTCTCCAAATCCTTCGTCGCCTATACTAATACACGAGAAACGGGATCATCTGTACCTACCTGTTTACGGTTTTGAAGGCAATAACATGTTATTGCAAATATCTTCGTTATAAAATCTTGGATTCTCGAAAATTTCACATACGGGTTATGAAACTTTCTTATTGCTGACTTAGGTTTTCTTGCAATCACAAAACACTAAATGTGTGTACTGCTTACCGAATTTAAAACATCCTTTCTGTTTCTGTCAATTGTAAGTCGATAAGAAAAGGCAATAGTATGATAGGTATCTGAAAAAAAAAAAAAAAGGATTTCTTACTTTAATAGTGGAAACCATATCTAACAGTGAATATTATGGTTGGTAAATTGATGATGATGATGTCTTTATTTTTATAACTTGCAGGTGATACAATGAAGAAGTGGAAAAGTATGAGGAATGAATACATGAAATATAAGAAACAAGTCAAAGGAAATATGGGAAACGAAAGAAAAACAATAAACATGTGCTCTGCTCAACTTTCATTTTTGGACTGTGGCATTAGTCCCAGCGAAAGCGAAACCGAGAATCCAACGTTTTTATAGGCAGCCAAACCCAAACCTCTGCAAGTTCTAATATTCCGCCTTTTTATCTTCTACGCAAGCGACGTCTTCGTCTAGAAAACATACTATAAACCAAGAGTATTCTGTACCAGGAACATCTTCAAATCCAGTATCGACTTTTTCCATTGCCTACACGGTGTAACTAACCATTGCGCAACGCCCCGAGGTAAACAAAGGATTGCAGAGCCAGATGAACGCGATGCCGATGACATGAAAAAAGATACTCGAAAAGTAAAAAAGAAAAACCTAATCATAACTACGACGGCGTAGCCTACTTCTTTTTGAGTTACGCACAGACATTTTAAAACTATCGCAACAAAGACAGTGCTTGTTCTGGCTAATCGAAAAACCATTCACCAGCTTATTCTATTATATCCTCAGTCCCAGAAAAAATGAATTCCGATACTAACACCACAACTGTTTATTCATATGAGACAAATATAGAAGGGCGGGGTAATTGCGTAACGCTCATAAAATGGCACGCGATGGCAGTGCCTTTCATTTTGACAGATCAGCCACGTTCATTGCGTTATAATCGTTGTTGAGCAGACGAAATTAACGGATAACTCTTGAAATCAACGGATTCAGAATTTCCTTCAAGTTTTTGAAGGAAAGGAAAGGTTCTTGAAGGAAATTAGAGTGCTGATTAGCAATATGGTACAAGACTTGCCGTAAGTCTGTAACTATACGAATGCTCACTCCATTAATTCAGATAATGCACAAACCACAAATATCTGCTCAGATGATACGTCTTAATTAATTAATTAGTAAGTAATATACCACAAAACTTGTCAAATACGTTGCTGACTGAACTGCCTTGACATGTATACACTCACAAACTAAAATCAAACAAACTGTCAATATTTTGTTCTGATCTGGCTTACTTCTCCTACACCATTAAAATGTTGATTTTTTGTTATACATGAAAAAATAAAAGTTTACTTACCTTACAAACTGCGAGTTTTTCTTTGGTAGATATAGCTAACCTACAATATGTCTTTAAAAAGTTTAATATTTGTAAAAACGATCCTCGTACGTTTCTAATTCTCTATATAGGCGTTGATATACAACATATTCATGTCTTTTTAGGGTTCCGAGGTCAAGAAGGAACCCTTATAGTTTAGCATCTTTCATTTTTATGTCCGTCTGTCTGTCTGTCCGCGGTTTAGCTCAGATACTCTTAGTACTAGAAAGCTGTAATTTGGCATGGGTATACATATTAATTACACCGACAAAGTGGTAAAATAAAATCAAGTTTTTTTTTTTGTAGTTTAAAGTAGGGATGTTTTTTTTTCTCGTCGATCCCATGGTGAAGTTTCATTGGAAAGGTCGTTTTAAAATATTGTGTGTTAGTCCAAGAAAATTTGTCAAATAAGGGCAAGTATCTCGGAATGACAGATAGTCAGCTATAAACTTGTACAAACTTTTATTTTGGCACCCTAAAACTTGTCTCAAAACCTACTTATTATTTTATAAATTTTTTGGATCACATAGTCGTTTTCTTCATACATTAATGTTTGCATACCTAATCTAAGGTAGATTGTACAAGGATCACATTTTCTTTTAAATATCTTATGTCATGTACCTACAATCTATGCAAATAAATAAACTTTACTTTACTTATCGTAGGGTGTCCGCGACTACAGATATTCCAAGGTCAAAGGTCAAAAAATCTATTTCTTACACATTTATTGCAAATATCTTGTTTCCAATATTTGTTAAAATACAAATAGTATAAAACCCATGTTTTATGCTATTTGTATTTTAACAAATATTGTAGAGGATTAAATTCTCTCCAACTTTTGTATAAACATTATTTTTATATCTTGAACCATTTTCGAGATAGAGGGCAGAGCGCGCGCAGTGTTTAACTATTTAGAGTATCATTCGAGGTCAACCTGTAGTCCCGATTAAAAACACGCCGTATAAAGTTTATAAATTATTGATAAATATATAACACCGATGCCGTCCGTACCGTCGCCAATGGTACGAAATGTTACCATTTTAAATATTATGTTTTTATAAACATTTAGGACTTATTTATTCATTTTATTTTTTGTTATTTTTCTCTGCTGCACCGGTTGACGTCATAACGTCAACGCCGGCTGTCGCTGAAAACCAGCGCTGGGGTCTCGCATAGGGTCGCAGCTTTATGCTGAGTGATGGCCGTTTTGCGTGGATGTGACGCATGTTTTCCCTCAAACTGTTTATTTTCGTGTTTTGCGTCATGTGTACCGCAAATAAACGTATTTTCTTTCTTCTTTCTAATTCTAAATCATTTGCATTTTTTTATCAACTATTACGTTAAAATATTTTTTTTCTTCAATAATTCAGTATCTATTCATTTAATAACACTTACCTACTAGTGTAATTATAAAGTTATTAAGGGAATACTTCAATTATTTTGTCATTCTAATCTTATTTATACTAATTACTTCCTAACTAAATAAAAAGAAAAGAATAAAAAAATTAATTAATGTTTTTATTGAAAAATACCATTTCATACATTTATGAACGTTGATATTTAAAAAAACCCTGGGGGAGGTGGGGGAAGTGAAACCCCTAATATTCCTGGACTATGTGTGAAAACCATTTGAAGATTCTAAGACTGTAGAGGTATTTTATTTATGTCGGATACATTGAGTGCCCTTTTGTAAGACGACTAAAATGTAACGGTGTCTAACAACACACTTTCTAAGAAAACTTCACGGTATAACAATAACCGCTGTCGCGTCGCGCTAGGTCTGCACGAAGCTTCACTCGGCCCGATCCGCTGCCTCTTCGCGCCCGCATTGTGAATGAAGAAGACAAATGAACAGCGCGTCTCACACGAGCACGACGAACACGACCCGACCCTCACCCGCTCTGTGTGTTTTATGCTTAAATCGTACTTTAAAATTTAAACCCCCTTTTTAGGCCCCTGTTGCAATGAAACTAACAATGTTTCTTCAATTCTTTTACTTTATACAGATGGGCAAGCATTATTTATATTTATCCCTTTCGAGTCTATAGCATTGGTCGTTCCTGAAATAAGCAATTATGACAGACGAACGGATAAACCGACGAAGTCGCACCATTAGAGTTCCATTTTGAGGGTTCCGTCCCGAAGGGTACCACGGAACCCTATTAATATGCCTCCGCTCTCCGTCCGTCTGTCAGTCAGCGGGCTGTATCTCATGAACCGTAAAAGGTAGACAATTTTTTCATCCCGTAGCATATCAATATTTTGTCATTCTAAAATTTGTTGTTAGTTTTTAGTTTTAAACCATTTTTGTACGAGCTCTATCGCAACAACTAAACAAGTTAGACATTTTAAACTTCTGTATATCATGTACCAATACTGTACCTATATTATCGACAAATATTAAACTACGCCGATTCATGATGTATTTAAATATTATGGGCGATTTTCTGCAACTGCAAAAAAATTACTTTGTTATTCACAGTATCATTAAGAAATACAAAATCTCTGCGATTTTTTAAATTTGAGGTGTAAAATATACTTTGTCTCAGCGGCGAGGGGTCAATTTTTATGAGAGGGAAACCGAAGCGGAGCCGATTTTAACTTCGTTACTTATAAATACAGTAAACATATTTATTAAATTAAAAATCTTTCCTTAACTGAAGTTAGCACATGGCCAAGTAGCAGAACCAAACATAAGACCATAACATAACTATAATTTTTTTACGGAAATAAACTCAACTTTATTAGGTGCTATCATTCTAAAATTATAAAAGGAATATAAAGAATCGAGTCAAATACACTTGAACAGGTGAAAACTAAATAAAATGTGCAATATTCCTCGCATGTCGTTCTCGCTGACGCATTTTTTCTACATCTGTCTCTATCGTAAATTCGTAGCACGTTGTACACCGGCTTGTTCTCGTCCTTATCCGGCTGTACCACGTGATCTAAATTGACGTCATGACGGCATCGCTAAATTTTATGATTTTTTTGTTCCCGTTTATGGCCTTTTATTTTAGGTTTTGTTGTTGTTGTAATTCTTAGCTAGAAATAGACGTTTTTGTTGTTTGAATGGTATGGTGAATTAAATACCCTTAGTGTAACTATATTTTTTGGCAATAGTGGACATTTACTGTGCCATTTTTCAATAGCGGTAGACTTGCTATGCGAACCTCCGAAAGGAAACCGGTAGGAATCGTGTTCTTATGGTGCTTTCGCCACTGCTTAGTCTAGCTTATTTTCATTTAACTGAACTAAAAAACAAGCCATGTGCGAGTCGGACTAGCACACGACGAGTTCCCGTACAATATCACTACATATTTTTAGGGTTCCCAAAATAAAGGTAAACATTAAAGGGGTTCCTACAAGAAACGTGTTTTTTCGGCGTTTCTTTTTTGCTAAATATTTTACGGTGGTACGGAACCCTTCGTGTGCGAGTCCGACTCGCACCTGGCCGGTTTTTACCATTTTGATACGGAACACTGAACACCCTTAGTGTGCTAGTCCGACTCGCACTTGGCCGGTTTTACCATTTTGGTACGGAACACTGAACACCCTTCGTATGCGAGTCCGACTCGCACTTGGCTGGTTTTACCATTTTGATACGGAACACTGAACACCCTTCGTGTGCGAGTCCGACTCGCACCTGGCCGGTTTTTACCATTTTGATACGGAACACTGAACAGCCTTAGTGTGCTAGTCCGACTCGCACTTGGCCGGTTTTACCATTTTGATACGGAACACTGAACACCCTTCGTATGCGAGTCCGACTCGCACTTGGCTGGTTTTACCATTTTGATACGGAACACTGAACACCCTTCGTGTGCGAGTCCGACTGGCACTTGACCGGTTTTTACCATTTTGATACGAAACACTGAACAGCCTTGATTTTTTTACTCATCCTCGTGTGTTTTAATCTAAACATTTTTTTTTTAAATGTTTTGTAATCATGAAAATGTTCCTGATCCTAACCGCGATTAGAAACTAGCTGCCCCGACAGACGTTGTCCTGTCCAAATTCAATAATTCATACAAAATTTGCATAGAACCAGAAGATTCACACTTTCAGTTTACCCGAATTTTGCTATTTTCCCGACAACTTTTAAAAAATTTGTTTACGTAGGAACCAGCACTGCAGCCTCATTGTGTTAAGGCTTGTGCAGACCAGCGCGACTTGTCGCGCGACGCGACACCGATTATTGTTATACTGTGAAGTTTTCTTAGAAATTGTATTGTTCGTGTCGCGTCGCGCGACAAGTCGCGCTGGTCTGCACAAGCCTTAACGCATAGACATTGGTGAACTGTCAAAATAAAACCCATTGCGATCAGTCATTTTATAAGTGTTAATTTTACTATTGGGTATAGCCGTTCCTCAAGTTATAATGCTGACCAACGAACAGCATTTCATTTTTATGATACATAATAGATAAGCTTCATCAGTCACGATGATAAATATGCTTGTTCTAAATATAGTTCTCAATTCAGAAACCGGGTATCAGTTAGTTTTCGTTTTTATACAGGGTTAATTTTTGAGAATTGCTACGGCGGTTAATCTAAGTTCTCGCCCCCTTAAGGATTGTGCAGACCAGCGCGACTTGCGCGGCGCGATTCAAACAATGCAATTTCTAAGAAAACTACGGTATAACAATAACCGGCCTCGGGTCGCGCGACAAGTCGCGCTGGTCTGAACAAGCCTTTACTGCCCAGTAAGGGCGACAACTTTAACCGCTGTAGCTACACGAAAAGGTTTTTAGGAGGCATTCTTAAGAACGTGTTTTTGTGGAAATTAAATTTAATAAATGTTTCGCGTTACGTATCAAGCTTCGTGCAGACTAGCGCGACGGGACAGCGCAACGCGATACCGGTCATTTAGTCGCATCGCGCTGCTAAATTTGAAAAAAAAAGTCAAGTAGGATTAAAAAAAAAGAAACTTGTATTTTTATGAACTGACTGGATCCCCTTTATTTCCTAGGCTTCTAAAGCTAATATTTTTAGTTATAGCATAAGAAAACGTTAGTTAGCTGAATCATAATCAGATGGTCCAGAAGAGTCTTTCGTCCTTATGCGAAACTACATCGATTGCCATAATAAAAACAAACCTGAGAATTGACTTTTTTAGAGTGAAGGTAAATAATGCGGACATGTTAGGGTTTGTGTGTTCCGGACAAGTACGTGTGGCGACGTCGGCAGCCACGGCTACTGGCGGAGCCGCGTGCTTGGACCAATCTGTTAAGTGAGGCGCCGCTGACGCGTCCACTCCGCACTCTCAACCTCATAGATAATGACTATACTATTCTGTTGTTCTCTGAGTGAGTTCACTAAGAATGCATGTTAAGAGTTAGATAAGTACGCTATCGCAATAGGTTACCCTGTAATGATAGATGTAAGTTGGAAATAAATAGATCCAAAATGTGAATGCAGTTAGCTACTTGACACTCTCCTAAGAACGTTTTCCTGTATCTACAATACATCTGTTAGGTTAAAGTTTTTTCTGCTCCTCCCCAAAAATTCACCCTGTACAGATAATTTTTAGAATTAAAAAAAAAAGAAACATTGTGAAAATAAATTTCTGGTATAACCAAACCGACTAATTGCTAATACAATTATAAATTACTAGCTGTTGTCCGCGACTTCGTGAGCGTTTATTTTGTTTTTTTTTTTTAACAATATCCAGGTTGAAAGTAGGATATATGTATGTCTTTCTCCACGGGCATTGCAGCACTTTGTCCACATGGATTAGCGATCGCCTTACGACTGAATTCAATCGCAAAGTCAATGATTCGGATGTAACGATATTTGGTAGTCTCTACACTCAAAGCTATCGATCGGTATCTTATTAAATCATAATGAACTTTGCGTCTATCTGTGACAGCCCGCAAAGTGCTTCGATAATATGCCAGGCTATATTTATTAGGTGTTTTTAGATGGTTATACACAAAACTTGTGCGGTATGGTCGTACTAGGAAGGTGTGTCAGTGCCGATGAGGCTTTAACGTCCACCGATAGGTTCTGGACGCGTAAATGCAAAGGCGGATGCATCACAGACAGTAGCTGTTCTGTATCGCAGCCGACATAACTTAACTTAACCCAATTCATCCAGTTCACAATTTTTCGAATCGTAACGGAAATAATACTATGGATATCTAGCATTGAATCCGCATTGCCTTATACGAACAAATGCGGCTGCGCTACAAACCGGTGTTGCAGCTGGGTTCAGACGGACAATTACTGCTTTAAGCCATTCGCAAGATAATGCATCACATACTATTGATATTTGTGTTGCAACCGTCTTTGTATTTATGCGTTCCGGACATACTACGTGCGAACAAGCGTCGACGATATTTTTTTCAGTATTAGAAGGTAGCGCATCTTTCAAACTTCGTATATAAAACCGCAAATCTTGTTCTTAACTTAATAACCAAGTCTTGGTCTTGTCCAAGATAACATCAGAAAGTACATATGAATTGAAAATGTCACATTGGTACTTGCCCGGATTTGAACACACAACCTCGCCCCACACTCATATATTTTAATTAATATCTAACTTCTCACATTCTTAAAGTCGACACACAAACAAGGCGGGTGCGTGTCGGATCGTTTTCTTCGCGTGAGACGCACTGTTCATCGTTTTCACACAAAGCGCAGGCGCGGGACGGCGGTGGGCGAGTATGCGTGTGTTGAGTTTTATAGTCTAATATCACCCGTCTCTCTACTAGTCCATTGTCCATTTGAGGATCCATATCCGGTACGGCTCGCAAATCCTTCCATATCCTGAGGGGCACGTCTCTACCATTACCGCGCCGCCCTGTCTTCTCCTTGATATGCAATGGCCTGTGTAGCCCCATGAGACATGAGGCTCCAGGAGCTTGCAAATCTTGGGGTTCATTCGATTTATCGAGTCTGGTTAAAGTAAGCTGGGATCGGTGCATTTCATTAATTCATTCAAGTTCTTAAATTCTTACTTCCTTACTAATAAACGTATTATATCAGGTGAATAGTTACACACCGATTTCTCTCTTTCAGTCCTAGGTAATTTGACTTTCGAAAGAAGAAGACAAAGCATTATGTAACTATACAGACGTTATACAACGTTTATTGGTAAGGAGGTTATAGCCTAGTCTAGGGCTCGGAAACCGGTTTTGGTAATTGACTTTGAACCAGAAAAAACACGGTATCGGTTACCGGTATTTTAACCGTATCTCAGAAAACGTTTTTTACACGTTCGATTCTGTAGAGCGAAATTAACCGGTTAATTTCGCTTCATAGAATCGAATTTTGTATTCGTAGTTCTACCTACTACGCCATCTCTCTTACACCTACAATAACAAAGCTCTCGTTTTACGTCAACGAATACGCATATTAATATCGGCGGCGGCGGGCGTGCGTCTGTGTAAAACCTGTTTATTCAGGTTAGCGCGAGTTTTAAAATTCTATATAATATAATATTATTATTATAAAATAATATTATTATTATTAGTAAGAACATAAAGCGTAAGCTGAAGGAACACTTCAACTCGATTATAACATAAGTGTTAATAGCGCGTTGATCAAATCTAAGGCCAGGCATGCTAAGATAGCCCCAGAGGTCTAATTGTGTGCTTTGTTTAAGTGTAAGGAAAATGTAATTTACAAAATAAATAAATAATAATTTAGGTTTAGTCGAAACCGTTTCAGTCAATAGCCGGTTAATCGGTGATTATAACGGTTTTATGAAGCCACGAGCGTGTTGCATACTATTGAAAAAAACTTTATTACATGTTCCTTTCTGTACTTTTACAGAATAACGAGAGTCGTGTCCTAGGTGAACGTTAGTCATTTCTTCAAATACAACGGCCTTACGGACTTACTGTTAAATCACAAGTATAGATGCAAAAATAATTTTAAACGTTTGAAACCATTTGGTTTTAAACCATCTTTTTGGTTTAAAACGTTTAAAACCACACTTAGCGGTTTTATAATGGTTTAAAATGTTTTTTTTTTATATAATGCACTGAGACTACACCCGAAGTGATCTAGACAACATGATTTAGGCTTTTATCAATGGCAATTAAAAAATAAAATAAAAAATTATTTTATAATCAACCTTTATTAACATGTACATACTACATAAAATCGGCTAGCACCATTACAACAATTATTTATAGAAGATTATACTTATTTATATATGTATAAAAATGATGTCTGGGTCATTCTAAGTTAATACGTTGTATGAAGTGACGGCACGGCAATTTTTTAAAATATTTTTATTTAGCTATACTTTTTTTTAGAAACTTTTAAGTTTAAAATGTTTACAAAGTGGCCAGTCAATTTGTTGGTTTTATCTCGTTTTATAAGTGACCAGGGGAAATACTCAGTACAGGGGAGAGACAAGATGCACAGGGGAGGATACTTTATGAACAGAGAAGACATAGATATATAAAAACAGGGTTATTTTTAAGAATCAACTTTATTTATTCATTTTTATTTTAATTATTTATAATCAGGCTTTTTATTTCTTAACAGTCTTTGTTTATAACATCACATGTTTCTTAAGCGCTACGTACAAAACATGAAAAGGTTCGTACTTTTCCTTTCCATCAAAACAAAAATTTCTCTTTTAAATAACAGTATTAAACTCTGCTTGTAATTGCAAAAAAAATGCTTAATTTTTTCTAAAACCCGCGTTCAAAGACACAAACGGATTCATTAAAAGCATATAAAATACGCTGCTCTCTCATTTTTAAGTTAGGGGTAGGTAGTTCTCTTATAACCTGATCCCAGGTTATAAAAGGATAAATAAATAAAATATTTTCTTATTATTAGGTTTCTAGCATTTCTTGCTCGAATTGACTTTTGCTGTGAAATTTGAGTGACCACGTAGAAAACATTTAGTTTTAAGTAATGAATAGGTTAATTATGAAGTTAATATAAAAAAGTATATTTTATGTCTTGGCCATCGAAAGTACCTCTTAACTTAGAATGACTCGTATTATAAATATTTAAAAAAATATTCCACACTTAAATTATCTGATGTTTCTCCACTTACTAACGTAATATTCCATAATCATTAAATCACATCAATAATTGTGTTTTAATTTTACAATTTTCCATAAACAAGAGAAAGAGTTTCAAAGTGAAATTATTACTTTCAGTTCCTAACCAAGTACCTTCTATTTTTTGTATTTATTTAAATTGTTTAAACCGACTTCAACCATCAATCAGCAGTCAGTAAGCTATTCTAGATATTATAGCAATAAAAGAGGATCAGCACATTCTTCCCTAAATTCAATATTGTTCTCAGATTCTCCACTTTTATAATCTTCCTCAGACGATTCATTTAGAGTAAAGTTTTCTTTATTATCTTCTGCCCGAGCTAATTATGACGCTATAGATGTGCTGGTGGTGGGCATTGGTATTGCTTGAGCAGGAAATGAAACCGGTGTTGTAGTATCTTTCGAAGTAAATTTATTCTTCACATTTTCGGGATACTTTTTGCTCTTTAAATATGATTTATAAGTTTATTTGCCATTGCAAATATGTACTCCGCATTACAGAAGTTACACAAGGCATGTTTTTTACCATCGACATCGGAAATTACCAAAAACTGATCCCAAAATTCGTTACGAGAGCGCGGTATATTGACTTATTCACAAAACTAATTTTAAAAAAAAAATACGCTCATATACCGTCCGGCCCGGCCAAAATAATGTGAATACTAATAAACATTGACAATAACAATGCAAGAGTAGTCACACCTGCCTGCCCCCTCTCTTCTCATACCTACGTTGCGATTTTGGTAGCAAAGTGTAAAATAAAAACGCGACGTTGCCGTCCTCCCGTAAGGCAAAATAATTTCTTAAGGTATTTGTTCGTTAAAATATAAATTTATTATACATATATATTAAAAATAATGGTGAATGATCTTAATTAGCCTTTTTAACTTAATTTTTAAAGTAAAGGCCAGCGCGACTTGTCGCGCGACGCGACACCAGTTTTGCGTTAGGTTAGTAATGAATATGATGCAAGAAAGAAGTATTAAGGTTATTCCTACTTATAAGCTTGCATGAATAAAAAAAGTTCCAGACGACAGTTTCAAATTGTAAATAGATAGAAACTGCCACACACGACTTTTGTCTAATCGAAATGCGGCGCGGCAAGTAGCGCAGGCGGAGCGTTGTTGTGTTAATGTTTAGTTTGTTCTTGCGATAAATTCAGACCAACTATGGAAACCTTCGTATTTTTATTATTTTTTTATTTTTATAATACAGTAGCAACTGTGTGCTAACAAGTGTACAAAAAATGTCATCATTCACTCGTCTTTCATTCTTAACTAACTCTTGCGAAACAAAATAATCTTTATCTTTATCTTCTTTATCTTTACATAGTATAAAACAAAGTCGCTTCGCGCTGTCTGTCCCTATGTATGCTTAGATCTTTAAAACTACGCAACGGATTTTGATGCGGTTTTTTTTTAATAGATAGAGTGATTCAAGAGAAAGGTTTTTGTGTATAATACATTAAGGTTTTGGGTCAATTGGCTGAAATATGAGGATTATTTTATTATTTACAGAATTGTATATTTTAAAAAGTTCAAAAATAAAGTCCGCGGTAGCATATGTCTATCTTCTAAGGATGACCTACAGTAACCATTTTTATCTTTCAGAATTTGATAAAAATTTCATTGTTATTTCTGAAGCTATTTTGACCGGTATTTTATTATCCTTCTCCAATGAAATATGTTATTTAAATTGCGCATTTAATTTAGATTAAAATATGCCTTGACATCATATCATTAAAATGAATACTTTAAAAGATATCACAGATTCAAAATTACGCGTGACAAAATAATTATGTTATGCCGATAACGCGGGCCCAGCTGTAGAAATCAATGACTTTTCCTCGGATATTAGGTATGATCTAACTAATCCCGGTAGTACGTACCCGTGGGATATTTTCCGACATCCACGCGGGTGAAGCCGCGGGTAAAAGCTAGTAAAATATAAACTAGTTACCTGTGCGGTGCATTATGCTCAGTATACTACAACGATACCGCACTGCTTTCATTTACGGACTCAGCTGACGTTATGTTTTAGGCATAATAAGGACGTTTACGAAATAAAAAATTGTCCGTTAAGGTTAAGCCCACCACAGCCGTAGCTATAATATGCATATATTATAGCAAGACATATTATGATATATTTTCCATTGTAATCTTGCAGTGACCTCAGACGGAACTTTTATATTTCTAGTAAGTACCAAAAACTACGCAAAAAAAGCAAAACAAAATTATATTAATATATGTTTAATACAGCTACGTCTGTGATGGGCTTCACGTAGATTATTAAAAAATATTGCACACGTATTTTTTCTCTTTAACACGCTTAAATAGGTAGACCTGTATGTAACTAACTATGTAATGGAATTTATTAAGGTAACTAATTTAACCATCTTCCAAGGGTCGTAGCGTAATGAAAATTGGCAGCTGTATGTAGTTCTGATGACAATACAATAATTTTGTATCTTGGAGCTGATCTGATGATGGAGCCAGGAGGTGAATACTGGAACTCTTCAGTAGCTACTAGTAAACCCCTCGAGTTTGGGGTCATACGTTTCGGTTTGACGAGTCCAATATATTGCACTTGGTGTCGAAGGTCTGATGATGGAGCCAGGATGTGGATAGTGGAACTGTTAAGTAGCTACTAGTAAACCCTTCGAGTTTGGGCTCATATGACTCGGTTTGACGAGTTCAATATATTTAAAGTCAAAGTCAAACACTTTATTTCAATTAGGCACATATAGAGAGATGATATTGCATTTGTTGTCGAGGGTCTGATGATGGGAGCCTGGAGGTGGATAGTGGAACTCTTCAATGGCTACTAGTAAACCCCTTGAGTTTGGGCTCATACGTTTCGGTTTGACGAGTCCAATATATTGCACTTGGTGTCGAGGGTCTGATGATGAAGCCAGGAGGTGGATAGTGGAACTGTTTAGTAGCTACTAGTAAACCCCTCGACTTTGGGCTCTTATGATTCGGTTTGACGAGTTCAAAGTCATAACTTCGTTGACTTTATTGTTATTAACTAAATGAAGAATATACGAGTACTAGACTAAAAAGTAAAATAAAAAACTCTAGTTTAAAAAAACTAAACGCTTTTTACACGAACTAAAAATGATAAAATAATTAAATTAACTTGTATCCAATGATTAAATCAAAGAGCGTGAAGCGCGTTGTTTAAATAAAAAACCTTTTAAAAAAAAAAAGCTTTTATTTAAATGCTCTAAAAAGAAGAAAATAAAATCTTCTTTTAAAATTTTAACTATCAATTTATAACCCCATTATACACAATTTATATGATCATAAAAGCTTGTCGCGCGATTTACTTGTGTAAATAAACTAGAACTTAGCTATTTAATTGAGTAACTTAATCTACTAAGTTTAATTCTTCTTTTTAGAGCATTTAAATAAAAGCTTTTTTTGCTTTTAATTTATTTTTTACTTTTTAGTTATTTCTAATTATTCTCGGCAAGCCCTTTCATTTGATACCCATATTGCAGAAGTGCATAAAAAATAACTATTCCGCCATCTTGGATGTTCCGTCATATTGGATTTAGAATGACGTCAAATTATTTTTCGAGTTACTCTCAACAAGCCCTTTCATTTGATACCCATATTGCGGAAGTGCACAAAAAATAACTATTCTGCATTCTTGGATGGTCCGCTATATTGGATTTAGGATGACGTCACACAGCTTCTCGTGTATTGTCATCCAAACTAACCGTGTATACAAAATTTCAGCTCAATCGGTTAAAGATATCTGCTTCAAAATTGAGTAGCAAGATTCCACGCGAACAAACATACATACATGCATTGCAAGTTAAATAAAAGCTTTACATTTAAAGTATACACCACTAAAAAGCGCTCCACGCTTTTTGATTTAATCATTGGATACAAGCCAATTTAATTATTTTATCATTTTTAGTTCGTGTAAAAAGCGTGTTGTTTAGTTTTTTTAAACTACAATTTTTTTTTCCGTAATCAAAAGATTACGGCAATACATTGAGTTAAAATGTGTGTCACTCCCCGGTAGATTTTATACTGACTGACATAGCGAGCCCCCCACTCCCCAACTTTAATGCATTTTATCTAAACCATTTTTAGGGTTCCGTAAAAAAACAAGGAACTCTTTTAGTTTCGCCATTTCCGTCTGTCTGTCTGTCTTTCCGCGGCTTAGGACAGAGACTGTTAGTACTAGAAAGCTGTAATTTGGCATGGGTATACATACATATTAATCACGTCGACAAAGTGGTAAAATAAAATCAAGAAAAATAATTTTTTGTGGTACCTTGCCTACACGTAAAGCTCCCCACTTTACGTTTTAAAAGTATTATATTAGGGCGTTTATCATGTTTGCACTAGCAAATGATTTGATATTAATAAATTACAATACATACCGCTGACTATTAATATAAGTAGTCTACATTTGAAACCGCAATTTGAAATAGCGGTTTTCCCATTTTCTGACTTTTATCGCATTTTTACAAATTACTTCGAAAATCGCAAATATCCGCAGCCGATTTTTATTTGCTGTTTTTTATGAATAGCTAGGCTATAATTAAATATTAAATGTAAAGCAGGGGTCGACGTGTGTAACTGTCAAAAGACTCAATAAAGTTAGAAAAAAAACTTTTTCACCTTATTTTATTTTACGATTATTTTAACGTAAACTTTAACATAACACAATATATATATTGGTTGTTCCAAAATCATCAGAAAATGAGCTTTTCAGAAATAATAATACTTTATATCTATTCCTACAAAGTTTAAAACATTAAAATCACTTTGAAAATGATGAAATCAACAGACTTGACAAGAACATCCGTCAAAACTATAAAGATTGTGGGCATTGTAAAAAATATATTTTGTATTTAACATTAAATAATAGTTATTTATGCTATAAGTGCGGAAATCAGCTTACGCACGTGTATCATACGTTTTACTATGCATTGTGCGAGCCTTACGGCAGTCGCCTGCGGTGTGTAACATCTAAATATATCAATGATAAAAACTTCAACTACGACTTCGACTTTGACTTTGGCTTTGGCTTTGACTTCCGACTTTTTGATTTTGACCATTGTCATAATAATCGCCATCGTCATCATCATCATCATCATTTTGAAATAATAAAATCTCTGAGACGAGACGGGCTGATGACGGCCTCAAAAATTAAAAAAAAAAACAGAAAAGTAAAAAGCACTAGTGAAAAAAAGTAACACTTTCCGCACGAATTGACTGCTTGGAAAACGCTCTTTTCGAGCAAATGCATTGTAAAATACATTATAATTTCGTTTGATCCTTAAACTAATAAATAAAATTTAAAAAGTATGTCAGTAGCGGCGTTGGTAAAAACCATTTTTATATGCCGTTGTTCTACCATTTTCCATAGTGCGGCGCACGGTGGTTTGAAAATCGAGCTTCATACTCAAAGAAACCTAAAGCCAAGAACCAAAAAATTATTTAATGTCCCTGGTATACCTCCCTTTAATATTAACGTATGGATGGTATTAGTAGCTACACGTGTGAGAAAAAGTAGCTTTGTGTTTTTTTTTGTATCTGCTGCTGGTGCTCACACGAGCTGTTGTACCATACACGGCGATCAAGATGACATCCTTCGGGTGCCGCCTTGCGCGTAGCAAATTTTTGAATTTTCCGTATGTGATTTTTCAAATCTTTGACGTAGTTCAATGAAGTTTTCGATCGATTTAATTATACTATAGTTAGTTTATAGCCTACCAATGACCTTTAAGATGCAAAATTGCGTTCCAAGAACTAAGTAACTCATTTGTTAATCACCGTGATTATGGTTGAGTTATAATTAAATACTAAGGACATGATCATTAACCAGTTTAAAGTCTAGCGGGGCCAAATGGGCCCTAGTCACAATTATATTCTATTGTCTGTAATACAATGCCGGCCATGGACATGTGATCGTCCGTACTTTTCAGAATATTCATGAAAAATTATCGAAAATTAACTTTAAAGGGGTGCGCGGGTTATCAGCTGATAACCCGTGACACCACCACCACACGCACAGGACTCGCACGGCGTGCGCTGCGGGCGCGTGTCCTCTATACAGGCCCTTATAGATTTTGCGTGATTCTCAGTTTTTTTATCCGCTCTAGACATAATTTTACAAATTAATCTACTCACTATGTAATATAAAAATAATCTAAAATATTCATATATTAGGTTATTAAGAAATTGCTCGAATTTAACATATATTTTTTCCAAATCATTAACACTAATCGTTTAGACATGATCATCAGTATACAATCATTAAAAATCGTTTATCGTCGCCTTAATGGCATGACTTGTACACGCTTGTTTGCTTCGATTTTTTTGTAAATATTTTGACGGATGATGACATATAACAAAAACGGCCAAGTGCGTGTCGGACCAGACACATTGAAGGGTTCCGCCGTTGGGATGAATTTATTCCAAGAACAAACTTAACATTGTAGTTGAAATATATGTTCTCCCGTTCCAACTGCAAATGTAAGTTGGTCGTCTATTACTCGTTAACTTGTAAAGCCTTCTTAGCTGTGATAATTTTCCTTTTAACTTCGTTTTAAATACATATACTACAGTCGTGATTTTTTTTACATATACAAAAACAACCATTTAGGTGGCAGGGGGGAGGGCGACACTTGAACTTTAAGACGCAGATAAATGCCAATGGTCTTGAGTGGTTAGCTTACGTGTTTCTGTACTGAGCTCAGGCAACGCGTCGTACATCCAGCCAGTAATAAGACTCGCCCCTAAAGGAGCGCTGTCCCAAATTAGACGCATTATTAATTTATTATACATAACAAAAGGTATTTTAATAAAACACGTATACTTAAAAATCAATAATTAAATTATTTTTTAAATGGTGATTATTTCAGAAAAATAAACTTGATAATTTTTTTATCCGCGTTACATAATCATCTAAAAGATAAACATAATCTTAAAGATTCCTTTAATAAGTTATTAAGAAAATGCGCTATTTAAACATATATTTTTTCCAAATCATTAACACTACTCGTTTAGACGTGATCTTCAGTATAAAATCATTAAAAGTAGCTTATCGTCGCCTTCGTCTTGAAGAGCATTCACACGAATCGTTGGGGGGCCGCATCGCGTGAACAAGCTCTTACAAAAATGTGCACTTAAAAGCTTAATAGCAAATGGATCCTTGAACGAACAAAATGGTTTTCACAGACCCACAATTCTTTTTAAACGACCTATCCAACTATACCCCACACCATGAGATAGGCGAGAAAAGAAAATATCATCTCCACTTTACGTGCAAGGGTACCTTATAAAATATTTCAAGATTTTATTTTACCACTAACTGCATGTGTACTTGTATTTCCACCAAAAGTAGTCGCAAAGTATGCAGTTTACTCTTTGGAGTTAAACGGAGTCCTTAATGGGTCCGCTCCGCTCGCGGTGGTAACCCGGCTTAAGAGTCTAGCTAAGCCGCGGATAGACAGATAGACGAACATGACGAAACTATAGGGATTTCTTGTTGACTATGGAACTCTACTAGTGGAACGTTGTAAAATACAAATAAAATCTGCGGCCCTTCCCCCCTCCTGCACGCGTAGCAAGACAACCATAGTCGACGGAAGAATAGACAAAATTACAGTTATACAATCACAATCTGTCATTTTGTCTATTCTTCCGTCGACAAAACCAGTTTCTATTGTGGTCATGCTAACCGCGCTGCTGCGCCGTAATAACGTTACGGTACCGCAACGCACGTGTGATCGCCAATGCGGCGAAATATTTGCGATGCGGCCCCGCATCCACTCTATTGCGGTATTTTGTTTTTATAGCTGCATAGGTTGAGTTGGGATTGAGAATCCTGTTTTTCACAGTTAACTCCAGTGTAAGTTCAAATAGCCTTGTTATAGATTTACGCCGATATAACCGTCTCACTTCCGTATGGAGCAGTAGTATGTATTTTATGTTTGCTGCCATAATCTTCACACAATATTGAAAACAATCGGGATTGCACTGGACAAGTTTTGACGAAATTCATTACCTTTACCGCTTCCTCAAGAACTAATTTTAGATTTGGCGGCATTTGTTTAATCGATGTTTTTCCAGATGTTGCATAACTTGTTACACTGGGTTCATGTTTCATTTTTTTTAGACGTAAGATAAAAATTATTACGAATAAAAAGTAAAGCGCCTTGTTATAGTTCCATTGTATCCTGCATAGACATGTGATTAAGCAAATGCCGCCAAATCTAAAATTAGTTCTTGAGGTAGCTGTGGGGGCTCTGCGAAAACGCTAGTTCATTGTGACCAGTGGAGCACACTTTGAATAACACTGGACTGGGTTATGTTTACATAATATCAAAATTGCGGATTAAAGACGTCAACAAGCAACCTATTAAAAAAAATGTAGCTTCACCATGCGGGATATCAAAATAAAGGGCTTGAGCATTTCTATGGTGGTATGTCGCTTGGCATATTGCTGTGGGGAAACGCAGCCGATATTCAAGCTATATTTGTTTTGCAGAAACGAGCCATTCGAGCAATAATTTATAACCTCTTAGGTGAAGGCATTACTGAGGGATAAAATAAAAAAACATAATGACAGTATGGTTTCAGTATTTATAGAACCTGATTTATGTAATAAATGAATCGTAATCTCTATTCTAAACACAGCATTCATTTCATAAATATTAGAAACAATAATTTACTTATTGCGACACTACTAGGCTCCATAAAATTAGTCATTCATTTAATTATCATTTATCGTTTAAATCAATATGTCATTAGGACAGTCTGCGCATTTAGGCCCATTCACCACAAATCACTAAATGCATTAAGCACTAAACGTATTTAAATAATTGCTCTGATTGATTGGCTCAGTCGCAAATTTACCACCTCGAAAAATGTCAACCGGCCGCAAAATGTAAATTTTTCAGAATGTTTCTTTTGCAAAATGTCCCTTTTCCATTTCCCAATTCAATCCTTCGTATCAGTACAAAATTGGTCAGTGTGAGTCGGTTCTCGCGCGCAGACGGTTACATAATAATCTTTAATTCAGATAAATACATACATTATACACGCAAATAAAAATAAAGGACAGAGATTTAATCGTTTCCGACATTTATTAATTTTGGAGATGGTTTTAAAGTCAACAATTACGCAATAATTAATATCTTATCACCGAATATTTAGTTTTAGATGTAAAAAATGAATTTGGAGTCTTTCCAAATGTCTTTTTTAAACCTAAAATGGGTACAACATCAAATTCAATGTTATAATTGCAATTCATTATTAATATTCTATTTCGCTAGTTAGCCACATTTCTTATTTTGCATACAGTAATATTGCCAAATTAATCAAAACAGGTATATTTTTAACAGCTATTTACGACGTTGCCAACTTTTAGGATAAACGCTCATAAGGCGCGATAGGGAGGGAAATCACGAAAACAAATAACACTTAACAATCACTTTTTTTATTGTAATTTTTGCGTACCTTATATTGCTGTTGACTTAGTGCCAATTTCACCAAAGAAACTGAACGCGATCAGTTTAGATAAACTGCGTTTAAGAGCTGTCAGTGTCAATATTTCACAACAATGATGACACTGACAGTTCTTGAACGCGGTTTAAATGTTGTGGTCGCGGTCAATTTCATTGGTAAAATCATCCCTTAAAAACCAACACACCAAAATAAATAAATCTCGCAGACAATTCAGTTTCTGTCTTTCTTAATAAAAGATTATTAAGTAACCCTTTGTGCGCAAATCCAACTCGCACTTAAACGATTTTGTACTGATCATTACCATGGAAACCCTACTATGAAAATAGGTAAATGAGAATGTCATTTACCTATTTTCATAGTAGGGTTTCCATATTTTCCCGGGACACCATCAGGACAATTTTAGTGAAATACTTTTTTTGTAGGTGAAGTACATAAACCAAAAAATGATTTGAGAAATATTTATTAAATTATTTAACTTTAATATTTGTTAGTTATTTTTAATTAATGAAGATACAATCGTTATTTTTATATTTTATCAGATGATATCACGTGGGATAATAATTGTCGGTTACGATTTACGAATTTACAAAATTCTTCACAACTGATATTAAAACTTGCCAAGTCATATCTTGAAATCGTCAAATAAAATCGTGTTTTAAATTTATTTTAGAACTAGCTGCGCCCCGCGGTATCACCCACATAAGTTTCGATCCCGTGGGAATATCGGGATAAAAAATTATCTTATGACCCAATCCAGTCCATAGTCTACTCATGTGCCATCTTCAACCAAATCCGTTCAGCCGTTTTAGCGTGAAAACGTAACAAACAAACAAACTCACTTTCGCATTTATAATATTGGTTTTAGAATATTCTAAATCTAATCTATCTACGTAGTCTGGTTATAAGTTTTGTCACATATGGAAAGTTAAATAAATGACACAATGAGTTACGCACCCATTTATATATCAAATAAAAGGGTATAAAATACAGATTTAAACCACATTAAAATTATTCGAAATGTCCTCCTCTTGCTTCGATACAAGCCTTCAATCTGCAAGGCCAGTCATCAATCGAAGCACGCACGACATTCATGTCAATATCGGCGACTACTTTAATCAGGGATGCTTTAAGTGACTCCAAGTTGCGATGGAGTTTAGCGCAGACCTCTAAGTGCTGCCATATTTTGTAATCCAAGGGATTCAAGCCTGGACTGGATGAGGGCCAATCCTCATGCCTGATAAAGTCGATTCCACGGGTCGTGAGCCAGTTTTGGGTACTTTTCGCCTTATGAGCTGGCGCAGAATCCTGCTGGAATACCCAGTGCCTGTTTTCGAACATTGTTTGTGAAAGAGGTTCCACAATGTTTGTTAGGACTGTGTTTTGATATACGAGGGCACTGGTTTTCACTCCTTTTTCACAAAAAAACACCTCCGTTGGACCCAAATAGGACACCCCAAGGCAAACCATGAATGCCGAAGGGTGATGACCACGCTGAACACGTGGCGCACGTTTGTTCGCTTCTTCACTAGAGTGTGCATACACTTTATCATTTTGTTTATTGAAACTCTCCTCAACATTAAAAAAAAAATCGTCCGAAAAAAGTATTTCGCGGTATTCTTTTCCCGCGTACCGCCTTAACAAAACCCGGCTTCTTTCGAGTCTGATTTTCGTCAGCCGTGCGTTAAGAAGATGTGCTGTTTTTTTTCTATACGCACGCAGTCCCATCTGCAGAGCCAACATTTTTTGCTTGCGGACAGGATTTCGTTGGATTCGCGCCTTCATTGCTTTGATGACTGCTGGAGTCCGAACAGTACGAGGTCGACCGCTCCTTTGTTTATGTTCTAATCTTGAATCTTCCCTGAATCGTTTGATAGTACGATAAATAAATCTCAGTGGAATTTTCAAATTTTTCAGCAGTTTGAAAATCTTAGTTGGCGCGTGACCGCAACGATGCAATGCAATTACTGCGACTCTGTCTTCTTTGCGCGTCCACTCCATTTTTAGAAAATGAACAAAATTCCAGAAACCGTTTGTTTTTATTTTCTTTAAATATTCAAATTTCGAATGCCCATAATATTTTCCTCGGCTTGCATTCTAAATTCGAAATTTTACCTATGTGACAGAACTTATGGCCCGACTACGTAATCTTATCTATTCTAAATGTTATATTATATGTTTTAGTTTTAATATTATTTATTCTTATCAATAAATTTCAGGATCATCAAATCCTATTTAAATCTCAATTCTTTTGTCGCCGAAAACGACAACCACGCATATTCTTAGTATTGAACTATTGAACAATTTTTACTTAACAAGATCCTTTGGATATACAAAAAAGAAATCTCCTTGGTATTCCTACCATTATTTGTACACACAATACCACAGTTTGGCACCTCTAAAAACAAATAAAACTAAACTCCGCTACTTATCGCTGCCAGTGGGCACAACCTAAACTTTGTTCCCCTTACTGAGCTGGCTCAAACGGGTTTATACTCCAGCATGTCGGTGACAGGCAAAGAGAATTATACCACTTGAGAGCTGATAGACCGATTTCGTCTAGGCACACGACTCACCACTGCGGGTCGCGGGACGAAGAAAATACGGCGGTTGTGATTGGCCGATGCAACAATGTCAGCACGAATGTTCGAAAGACAGTGTTGCGCAAGTCAGTTTTGCAACAATAATATCGATGTCGATAAAATCGACGTCTATTAATTAATTTTTTTTTTAAACTATACTGATAGGGTGTTAACGGGGTGCAAATAAAACACTGACGTAACACTTCAAATTTTATTATATTCAATTAAACCAATGCTAAAATTAGGGGAAGCTTATTTAATGGACTGAAAGTATGTTTTTTAAAAATAATAGCGATATCAATCCCTGTCGGATAGAACAATGAATTCTCATAAGTGAAATTCAAATTCAAATTATTTATTGTACAATTAGGAATCACTTTTACACGTTATTATTTAACAAGCTAGCTGGAGTCGAGATTTCCTAACTGATAGTCATAAGGAATGTGAAAACAAACTCAGAGGTCACTGTCTGTTTTAAAGTACAGAACTTAATTGCCTCATATTATATGTTATCTCTGCATCAAAATGCCTAAGGCATTAAATTTCTCATTCGTGCAGTTTTTAATTGTGCATAAAACATGAAATAAATTTGCTTATTAAATAAATTCGTTTGACCTAGCCGCGAAATTCAATTTTTCATTAGTGTTTTACAAATTTCATCTTTACTTGACATAGTATGTTGTTTATAATGCGTGACAATAACCGTTTAGTAAACACGTCGCCCGCTGTCGTTATTGTAGTGAATAGCGTTATTAAAAATAAAAGAAGACTAATAGAGCTTTTTTATTTTTTACCAGTAGGAAACATCGTAATTTTTATCGTCAAATTATATAAAGACTTTGTTTTGAAGTTGTCACAACACTACATCATTAGTACAGATAGAAAGGGACGGACGTATTGACATACCCAAGTGAGAAAGAGATTTTTCAAAAAGACATCAACGCGGTATACATTTTTGTGCCTTTTTACGTAAGGTACCAGTTTAGCTTGAGCCCTGCAATTATTCATAATATTATTAAATCATAAATATATTTTACTTACCGATGAAAAGTTATGCCATCTTTTTATAGCTGGATGTTCTAGACGATTTCCCACACCATTTAATAGAACAGGAACTTATAATTGTTTATAATTATGCAGACATGTTTTAAAATGTATCAAAATAACCGCGTGTGCGAGATCCAATAACTGGTCAAATCTAAAATGGCAATTCATATTGTCATCTAATATAAGTGCAATTTCATTTATGTGTCGTGAGCCTGAGTCGCCCGTATGAGCAGTCAAGAGGCTATAATAGTCATTGGTGACAGGTCAGACACATAGCTGTTCGCTGTAGTGTATCCGCGCACCTCAATAGTATGAAGCTTATAGTCTGCGCCTTATTTAGTCATGCATGTCATGCGCTGATACAAAGGATTGAATGTACACATTGGACAAAAAGGACATTTTGCCAAAAAGAAATTCTGAGAAATAGACATTTTACGAAAAGGACATTTTGTGAAATGGTGGTCATTTTGCGGAAGAGACATTCTGAGAAATGGACATTTCGCGTCCAGTAGTCATTTTGCTACAAAGACTTATGATTCTGTTAATCGTTTCAAGATGACAGGCAGAATTATGTTCTAAATATGTTTAGCGTTAAACGCAATTAGTCACATGTGGTGCAAGCAGGCGTTAGTGTCTGGTTACTGGTGATTTACAAAATTTGTTATAACATTCTGCAAACCGTTTGACAGGGTGTTTTACTCAATAAGTTAAGAAGATCAGTTTCTGAGGTACGGGAGTGCATACATGTATAAATAAATAAATGTGTAGCGGCATCTACATCGCTACATGCGAACTACGCATCAAAGACCTGACGTCACACAACATCCTGACGTCACACAAATCCTGCATCGCGCAATTAGAGTTTACCGCGCGATAAACATATATACAAGCTTCCCGACTTCAACCTCTGGGCAGTTGCTCGCCAGACATCACACCCGTCTGGCTGGAGGATCCTCCCTTTTTTATGGGGGATGAGAGAACTTTACACCCTGTTCCTCATACCCCTAAAAATATTTTGTTAAAACAATTTAATGTGACTAGTTAGTTGAAACTTGAATTTCATGTTCTCATGTATGCACTGCACCGTAAAATATGAATCAAAATCTAGTAACCCGAATAAAATCTAAATTTTATCTTTAGAAACCTAGGAGATATTGTGGGAACAGTCATTTTTGCAATTTTTTTGCTATATCTACAAGTCCGCTAAACCATACATAACAAAAAATTGTTCTTGTACATGATACCGAACACCATCATCTTCCTGCATTTGTCCTATTAGATGTTACTTGAGGTCAGCGCAACACGTTTTCTCGTCCATTCTCCCATTGTCAATCGCCACACTGTCATTCACTCCCTCCTCTTTTATATCATTCCTCACACAACCCATCCATCTTTTCTTTGGCCTTCCTCAATTAATCACCTTCCTCTACATGATACCGAACACGATATCTAAATTAAAGCTTTTGTTTTCTTAAAGCTCCAGGGTAGCCCGCAAATCATATTTTGATCCACATAGAACCTGACACTGACCTGCAAATTGCAAAAATCGTAAGAAATTTTGAATTTTGCGGGCTACTCCAGCGCATCCCGCTCAGATCGAACTGGTACATGTAGCTGGACGAGCATTATGCTAGAATTCAAATTCCAATGTTGCATGTGCAACAGACGGACAAAAAAGTGATCTCATAAAGTTTATAAAATGCATTAAAATTAGAAGTACATCTTTGCGCCCGGTGTCAGCGCGCAGTATAGGTTTATTCAAAATCAAACAGAGCGACAGAAGTTAAAAAAAAAAACTCACAACTTAAAGCATTTATTTCATATAAACCAATTACAGGTACTTTTGAATTGTCAAGGGGTCGGTCAGTCAGAAATATGAAACAAGTTGCCCACTGCAACGCGTAGTAAGTTCCTATGGAGAAGAACTGGCAAGAAAATTCACGGAAACTCTTTTAAATCAGAATATTTTTACAAAATATTGGTTACATCATCCATGTTGTAACTATAACGCACATCTTTCTCTATCTACTGCAACTTTATTTTATCACGTTACTTTCTGACTGTGCAAATGCTTTTTATGGGATCGCAAAAGCGTGCTGATTCCATGTGACAAATTAATAGTTGAACAAATGTATCTATTACTGGAAAAAAAAAAGTTATATCATAATATTAATTTAACAGAATTTAGAGTCGCGGTTGGGTTACCGATCGTGAGACTCTTGTTAGGTTGACTAATGTTAGGTTCCTAATTAGCTAATCGCAACTTAGAGATTAGTTTATGTTCTTACTAACTTGAAAACATTTCTTTACAGTGGCGGGGAAGATAGCTCAAGCAATACTTGTCCAATAGCTGCCTCTGCGGCTGCACCCGCTACGTGGCGTGGTACAAATGACAGTGCTACAGAGTATTGTCGCCGTGGTAACACGCCTGCTGCGTACGGCAGGTACCAGCGCAACAACTCAACTGCACCTTATTCTACACCACCCTCAAATGTGGAAAGGTATTTATTTGAAACAGCAAAATTACCGCTTCCTAATATTTAAATCGCGGCATTCGCTGAATAAGCAGAAACAAAACCGACGAAAAAAGAAACTGAATAGCGAAAAACCTATAAGCTCCTAAATTAGTGTTAGTAAGTAATTTTGTGGCAGCGGCGCGAAACAAACAATCAACGAAGCTCAATCAAGCGGCGCCTTTTTGTTTGTTTGGCGCTTACTCAAATTTACATTAATAAAAAATTAAATAAACTTTTATAGTCTAATCAACCTAGTGCGACAGCGAAAAAGTTTTTTATTTTTAATTTTGTCATATTCCTTGTTAATTTTTTTTTTATTTTTCGCTTTTCAGTTTCCTTTTCAAATAAGAACTTCCCTCGACAACCTTCCGTCTCCATCACCCTTCGATGTCAGTCATACTCCAGCTAAGTTTAAAGCAGTAAGTAACCGAGGGATGAAAAAATTTCATCCCTCGCTTACTTACATGGTGTATGGAGAGTGCCAACGCAAATATTTGTTTCGTTAATTTCACTTAGCCTCTGTTTAGCAGTGCACAGAATACCTTTCTTTCATATTGTCATCGGTATAATGCTAATAGTCTCCGAGTAAAATGGCGGTGTTACATCCGGAGAGTCGGACCGACGACGCACAGACTGACAGGCGGAAATAGTTTTTGCCTCTTGGCTACGGAACCTTACAAATTAAGTTAGGCGTTTAAAATTGATAATAATAGTGTTTCAGGATTCATACCTGAATGCATTATTATCAATACCGTATTCAGACTCTTGTCTGTAATCACCTGCCGACATCTGGCCACATCGTGGTTTAAATATGTCACTCGAAATAAAATAATAAGTAATTAAATATGTCAGTGTCGCGGTATAAATTTTATGATACGTTTAAATAACATAAAATTCTAATTGCGGGTATGTGTATTTTTTTACACATACCTTCCAATACTGCCCAAAAATTAATCAAGATAACATTGGACAACTGTGAAGGTCAGTCTAATGATTTTTTTAAAGTGTCTCGGTAAGGAACGGTTTCTTGATGATGCTTCTATATTTGAGATCGGCTCTCACAAACCTCTCCTCGTAGTATCTTGAGACATATTTGAATCCTTTTTCAACAATGGTTCTTGGCCATAACAAATAGCGGGACGGGACACTTCCTACTCATTTTACCGCGGTCTGGTAGGTTATTGACGGTTTTAGTTCTTCATGAACGTCTTTTACTTCTTTAAATACTTTGGAACCTGATCACGCTATAATAAAGGTCCTTTTAGATGTGAGCACAGGAACACGACGCACCGCGTAAGTGCCTCTCATATGGCGGCAGAAGTGCTTTTTCAGAAAACCTACTGTACGAACGGACTCTGTTGTCTCGATATATTCTAGGCAAAGACTCGATCTATTTGCTACAATAAATTAAAATTATGCCGATCACGCTCTTGTCATTCACACTGCATATAATAATTCTAAATAGATTTTTTCATATAAAAAACTAACACCTAAATGTTTCCTCCAAAGGCAAACGGCAGTTTTGGCTTCACATTTTTTCCCATGGCCAGATAGAAACTACAGAACACCACGTGCTTCGATTCTCATACTCGTACCACGTTCATACCGCGGCCGGTACCGCGTGCCAGTTGCTAGCACTACGGCTATGACGCACCTGACATTTAAAGGACGTCACCAAAACTTAAAATCATTAAATAACTAATGTTGTTGTTATCATAAATGTAATTATTGTAGTAGCATGATTTACAAAAAAATACATATTTTTTCAGAACAACTCCTCACCATCGATGGTATGCAAGTAGCGACAGAGTAGCCGGCGCGACAGGCGGAGAAAGTACACCAAGTACACCTGGTGGTGGTACTGAAGGAGGGCGACGGCGGCGAAACTCTGGTTCTGGCTCTTCGCGATCTGACTCGAGTTCGCCTGAGCCAAGCGATACCTCACGTGCTTCGACGCCAGCCACACAACCACCGCTTTCCCACCATAACAACCATCGTACGCCGCCGTCCTTACAACACCAAGTATGTTCTCTTAAAATTTCGTGCATAATCGTCTAGGCTTAAGTTCAATCGTTGTACCAATAGATTAGGTGGGTTTACAGAATATTAAAAAAATAATTTAGTTTTATGAATTTCTATGGAATAATAAATACGTAAATACGTGCAAATTCACGTTTACGACAGTTTATAATATATTCATCAAATTGCGCTCTTTCCTGTGGTTTAGCAAAGGCATAGCAACTAGTTTGAGCGCTCCATGTAGCAGGATGTAATGTTATAATGTACCAAAACATCTCAAACCCTTGAAGATGTTAAAGTTATTGTTAAGATTACATTTGATGCTGACGTCTACGCTCTCCATGCGAAATAGTATTCCTCAAATCCTAGTACCCTGTAGGCATTACATTTAGAAGATTGAAAGAAATCTTAACTATTTATTAATTATCACTGCAGTATTATTGCTATTGCAGCCGAAACCGATTGACATATAAATAGGCATAAAAAAAAATCGTGCTAGGCTTTAGCGCGATTTATCACGTGACAGCAGTATAAAGTTAGTATTTTTGGTTCAAGTTTGTTTAATGGGGAGGGTATGGCAAAGCTAATTACAGATCAGATGACGGCACCCTCGCTGGTAACTGTCAGCAGTACCAGCGAGGCAGTTAGCAGTTAGCAGTTTGTTAATGTTTTCAACGACACTAATCAGTATATGCGCTTTCGCCATATTAATCGTCAGGTCTAAAGTGATCACTACATAACCTTGCCGCTGAACTTGATTTCCATTTTTTTTGTGCGTAAGACTTTGTACAACCCTTTTTTTCACGGCCAACGCTTTTGTATGGTTCGTGACTTTTTTATGTATCAGTTATACGCGGGACATTTTTAGCATACCATGAAATGTCCTGAATACGGACCTACCTACCTTACTTATTGTATGTTGTTGTTTTGTTATCGGTTGTAATTGTGACGTTGATTTATGATGATGGCCCGTATTAGTTTTCCGTAGCCAGATGGCAAAAACGGAAGCTCCATAATTTTGTCCGGTCCGTCTGTTCGTCCGTTCGTCATTTGGAAGGAAGATGAACCGCTCAACACTTTTGCACTGAAATTATAAAAAAAATTATAAGGGGGTGGCACACCCATACATACATATAATCGAGGGATGAAATAAATAATCTGTGCCCATAAGCGTGTAGGGTATTGTTGGATTCCATAATTTAAAAGATTATGGTGTGTCAACACTTTGAGAGAAATGCGCTTCTAAAGTCGCGAAAATTGTGTTGCCCCACTCTAGAGCCGCTTGTAGACACGCGGTTACAACCTCTATAGCAGAAATAACTTTGTCAGTTTCTTTGAGAAAACTCTGAAATATAAAGTTATTTTTGCTGTAGATAAAATGAATATAGTGCAAGTGCATGCGTAAATATTTATCCCGACTATGGAACACTTATGACCATGGTTCGACACGCACTTGGCTGGTTATATAATTGATTCCTATACACCAATTTATTATTATTGGTTACTTATCGCTGATATTTAAAGTAAAAACACAAAGTAAAGTGTACCTGCCTAGGTTTGAACCAATGACCTACAAACTCGTAAGACGAGGCCGTTACCACTGGACCACCACTGCCTCTTTTAATTGCTTATAGATGGATATTACTCCTTCAGAATCTTCCCAAGCCGTCGCATTGTATCGAGCATGCCTTCGACAGCAAGTTGTAGCCTTATGGTTCTGCATAAAGCTGCAACGTCTGTTTAGGAGATACCTGGTATCTGGAGGTTTTAGAAAACTTATCGAATTATCACACTACTGTTTTTACAATTTTTTGTTTAAAAGCTTTGCTTATGGAACAACAGTTTATCCACCGAAGAGGTAATGTGAGTGAGCGAACAGGTCGAAGAAAACTGTGTAAAAAAAATTTAACATCTTAAAGCCGTAACAGGCTAAGGTAACCATAGCTCACCACCAAACTCCCTCACAATCCGGTCGGGATCACAATCCTTTCGACTCAGCACCAATGGGCGATATTTTTCGTTACACAAATTATACAGTCTCCATCTACGGCAATAATGTCTAATCTTCGTTGCGAGGGTGATTTGTTAAATAAAAGGGCCAGTTTAAAAAAAAATTGGTTTGTCTTTTTGCTCTCATATTAAATGACAATGATATTATGCTAACAGAAACAAAAATAAAGCAAATAGTATTACAGATAGTGCCATCCACAAAGACGCCCCCACTCTTCTTCCTTATCGCTTACAGCACTAGTGTGCAACATACCGCCAGTGTTTTAGTTTTGTCCGTGTTTACTAATTACCCACTCATAGGTAGTTAGTTCTGCTGGGGAGTTTGTTGCGCCACTTCTTCTTCCCAGCTAACGCATTAGGAAGTGGTGAAGGGTGGGCGTTTTGGGGGACCGTCTTATGTAATTTTGACGTTCGAAAAGTGCTGATTCTCAACCTAGTTTGAATAAATTACTTTTTAATTTTGAAGTTTGTATCGACAATACTAAAACACTAGCGGAATGTTGCACTCTTGTACTGTAAGCTTTTAGGAAGAAGAGTGGGGCGCGTCTTCGTCGATTTCTGTCTGTATCTGTACCTGTCGAAGTAAGACAAACATTATTTATTTCAAAATCTAAAAGTTCTTTAAACATAAAAATGGTATCATTAGACTGTCTAATGACAAGATTCTTGAAATCTGCATGTGGCTCGATTTCATGACCACCAGTGTAATAAAGTCGTGACGGGCAGGCAGACAGTCGGACAAGTAGGTTCAGAGGATCCGTTTATTTTTCATGATTTGTGGATTAGTATTATTGCTTAGATGTTTAATGTTGAACAAATGAATATGACTTATGAAGTGCGTGCCGAATTCATAGCATCGTTTTAGTTTTTTTCAAGGGGCGATTTTTTTGACTTCAGATTACTTTTGTCTGAGGAATAGAAATCCGCCCAAACTTACCATTAACACACAATATTTTATTTTATGCCCTTGATTTTAACTGCGATTCTATAAAACCTTTAATATTAAAGGTTTTATGTAATCGAGGTAAATTCATCTATCGGGGTTCATAAAAATATTTCCAGGTCCTTCAGCATTATTTCTTAATACGTTAGAACTTCATTTGAAACTTGTTAGTCACTCATGTACTGACCCGAACAGATTGTAAATAATAATTCATAAATGATTTATCATAAATCTGCTTTTTTTAATATAGTTTCAAATAACATTGCATATTTTTGTCTTGATAGTGGGCGTCAACGGCGAGTGGTAGACCATTGGCAATCTGTGTGCGAAATCTACCGACACGATCTACTGATAGTTCTTTGAAGGACGGACTTTACCATGAATACAAGAAACATGGAAAAGTTGTATGGGTTAAAGTAGTTGGTCAAAACGCCGATCGCTATGCGGTGGTGCGTTTTAAAAAGCCATCCGATGTGGAGAAGGCCTTGGAAGTATCGCAAGATAAACTTTTTTTTGGCTGTAAGATCACTGTGGCGCCTCATCAAAGCTGTGATGAAGATGCAGATTCGGCTAAACCTTACGAGACTGATATCGATGAGTACCACCCGAAGGTAAGATATTTAAATATAGTGCTTTTCGTAAAAAAAAAAAAAAAACATTAAATAAATCTAATGATATTTAGACCGGCGTAAAATTTCTAGCAACATTATGAACATAACAACAAGAACATAGTTCTAAAATATTTATGTCTAATTTTCGCTCAAAATTTTATTCTCAAAAATCGAGGTATCGCTTGGTGGTAGTAATTTTAAAAAAATACCGTTCAAATTAATTAATTACGTTCCTTTATGATATACTGTTGGCTAATTTAATCTTTAAATAAGCCGAGTGCTAGTGTCTAATTGCCATGCTTAGTTGAGGAATAAAAGTAAAGTTGGCACCAAATAAGGAGACCTATACTGTCTTTCACCCACCTTTATTTATTTACAGATTCTAGCATTTTGCACTTAAGTAAATTCCGTTAAAATTCTGAATCGATTGCTATGGTTGTCAATATTTTTTATGAATGAAAATCGATATACATATTAGGGAACACGTTAAAAAGTTTAAAATGATGGGCCTTCCTATATTTACTATGGCAAATTTTTATCAAAACAATACCAATAGTGCACGCAATTGTTCTTACTAATAATTACGCTACCACTGACCACACTACGTTAAAAATATATTCTCGCACTTTACTCGTTGAACAGTCCGTCTTCATGTGACGATTATGCGGCAAACGTTAGTGGCTTAGATGTCATCAATCCGACTAAAGCCTCGTGCAGACTAGCACGACGTGACGGCGCGACGCGACTCGGAACAATACAATTTTTAAAAAAAAACTTCACGGTAGAACAATAACCGGTGTCGCGTCGCGCTAGTCTGGACGAAGCTTAAAACACAAATCAAAACGTGCCAATGATAATTTTACTACTAAATAACCAAATGTATAAGTTTTTGTTGAGGTGAATCGATTTCCAGTCCAGAAAGCATCACGTCTGCCGAATTCTGTAGTATATCAAAGTTATATTCCTCAAATCTTGGTAAAATTAAGTTCAGATCTATGTAGAGCATATAATCACGGAATAATAAAGAAATCATCTTCTGAAATTATTAATTCCTAATTTTCATACCAGGTAATCAAATCACAAATTACCTATAAAAAATAATTGGTAATTGTGTTTTTTATTTTTATTGAGTTGGGGCTACAAGAAGTATTGATTGTATAAATAAACTATTTGAATAACTTATAGACATCAAAAAACTGCATATTTGACCAACTAATTAAATGAAAATACCAGTCGTTTAGTGTATTGCGTATGTCTCTAAAATTTTTTTGCTGAAACTATTGAAAAAGTTTGATCAATAACAAAGAATGGTTGCAAGTAAAAGAAACATGTTTTTGGCTTTTGTAAATGCTAATCAGTCTTACAGCGTTGAATTACGTTCTTTCTAATAAGTTTTGTAGTGGTGATATACTAGGATTGGTCCAGTCGCCAAGCGTCGCAGAGGAGACACCGAACGACGCTGAAAGAAGAAGTCTCCCTCAGTTACTTGATTAGAACGTTCGGTAATATTTTCATAATCTTCCTGAAGGAATCTAATCAAGTAGAGAGACATGTCAGAGTTTCGGACGGATACATTGAAATAATAAGCGTTCGGATTATTCACTTGCACCGATGGTATCCTTGAAATTGTGCAACAAATCAATACGTATAACTTGTATTTACTTATATCGCCGTACATTTATTCTTATCAATTATTTTTAGTGGTCTGTCTGTACCGGATAAAATTCCAAGTAATGGGATGCCTTTAAAATAAAATGTGTATTTATAATTATTTATTGAGATTTGAGGAATATTACTTTTCATGGAGGGTGAAGCTATCCCCGATAGGTACTAGATTTATTGGTATTCTTGTTATCATTGTTGCGTGTGCTATGTTAATGTGTTCTTGTTAATTATTATGCCGAGGCCCATTTTTATTTGAAAACTGTTCTCAACACCGATATGCTATACGCACCGCACCGGTTTGCGGTGTGCTGCAGATCACCCCGGTTCTGGGTACAATGGTTTCTTAGCGACCCGGCTCGCCTGGTGTTCTAGCCCACACTTAGCCGGCTAGACCAAAGCATAATTTGTTTTCCAACCGAGTAGTTTTATAGGCAGTTGATTAAAAACAAAATGTTCTGTTTATTGAAAACGCGTTTGGTTTTTTCGTAATTAAAAATATCGTTTTATATAAACACGCAGCCCTTATTATGGCTAAACAAATATTAAAAAGAAAACCCTGTTTTGTGAGAACGATTCGAGTACTAGTGGCGAGTATAGATAAACTACTCTCATTTGAGAGCTAATTCTTGAGCTGTGGAAATTTTAACGTCAACATAATACAATACCTACCATCAATTTGTAACAATAATCTACTTTAGACAAACGTTTAAAATATCTAAACTGGTATTGAAACACCACTTAAAAACCGCGCTTAAATGACATCTGATTTAAATTAGAGGTTTTTTTTATTATTATCATAACGAGTCTAGGACTAAAACCAAAGTAAAAAAATTGTCGTAGCTTGTTTTGTTCGAATATTTGTTATTAACTGATCTAAAACGCTTTTGTATAAACGCTATATGAAACAACTTATCACGTTAGACCTATAATAATCTTAACGTTTTATCTTGCAGGCTACGAGGACGCTATTCATCGGTAATTTAGAGAAAGATGTGACGCAACAGCAACTTCGAGACAAGTTCAAACTTTTCGGACGAATAATCGAGATCGATATAAAAAAGGGTAGCAGTGGAGGTGCGGGATATGCATTCTGCCAGTACGCATCAATTTCGAGCGTTGTGGAAGCTATACGTGCCATGGATGGCGAAAACGTGGGTGGCTCGCGTGTGAAACTTGGCTTTGGAAAACCTGTTGCCACCACTTGCGTATGGGTGGACGGTCTTACCGAGCATACGGAGAAGCAGGTAATTATAATACTGCCCCTCTATAGCATAGAATATGTATGGGGTCATATATCAATGGACAATTCAGTTTTTGTTTAGCATAAACTTTCGTATTAATTACATATAAAAAACCTAGCAACTTTTTGACGATATTTCACTTGTTTGGTCATTGGTGGTCATACATCATTATTATATTTTTTTATGTGTTTTAGTCGTACCGTTACCCAATGCAACTTCGTAGAAATATAATCATCACCATATCTTATTTTTGATTGATTGGGTAAGTGAAATTATAATCCGCGAAAGTTTAAAACAGTCATTATGTATTTATTTCGAGATACCAAAATACACTCTTAGCTAGAAATACGTAATAAAAATGATTAAGTACTGAGACCAGAGTATTCAAGTGAAAAACGCAGAGGCGTAAAGACTAAAGACTAGTGCGGTCGACACCGCGCCCTCACCCGCTATTTATACGTAGGTTGTATGTGCAAGGGCTGAGTTCACCCTCGACAAAATTTTGTAGAGTGAACTTTGTCCTACCCCTCAATAGCAATAAGATATTTTATGTTACACGGGTAATAATGCTAGCTAAAATTAGATTATCCGGGTTTACTTAGAATCATCCAAACTATTTGAATGAAGTCCGAATAATTGCAAAAATAAACATGATTTTTTCGTTATCCATACTCTAACTAAAGAAAGGTAATGTTAGTTACTGCTATTGCTGCGTCGTTTTGCACATGTGGCACGAGACGAGCGTACTTCGATAGCTGCCGGCGAGCGTTACAATCTAAGTCTGTCGCAGTTAATAGATGAAAGCTGTCTTACTAAATCGATTTGACTACTATAATAAATCTAACATTACCAAACCAGCGTTGGGTGCGCTAAGAAGTTTGTATACAGGTAAACGCCGATTCATTGCTATAATAACAAACTGTTCGGACTCTATACAAATAACCGTAATTCTATTTAAACCCAGGTAATCCAGTTTTTTATTTTTGTCTGACATCGCCCGTTGACATGAAATATCTTGGGGCCATACACGAGTCGTATACTTAGACGAATCTATCATGCTCAATCCAATGTAGGATGGTTTCGGGCCCGGGAAAATACGTTAAAGCAAGCATATAGAAGTGCGTGCGTGTGTAGGTGCTGAGCGCGGTGTCGCGATGCGGCGGTGCCACGTCGGTGTGCGTGGACCGCGCGGCGGGCGCGGCGCTGGTGCACTTCGAGCAGGCGGCGGCGGCGGGCGCGGCCGTGCGCGAGCTGCGCCGCGTGGCCGCCGCCGTGTCGGCCGCCGAGCCCGACCACCCGCGCCTCTGTGTCGACTACGCCTCGCGCGAGTGTCAGGTGATGCTACTTCCGTAACCAACATGCTTCCCATTACTCTTATAAATAATGATCATCCCGGTATCTTATTTGGAGGTATAAGTACTTTTCATCTTCGCGGAGGTATAGTTTAGAGAGTAATTTATATACAAAAATATTTACGTAATATTTTTTAAAGTAGATTCGATTTTTCGTTCGGGAAATCTACGTCGCCGAAGTAATAATTATACTCATGCGCCGCAGCGTCCCGCGCTCGCCCGTTGCACCAGATCACACCACCAGAATCCCCTCATAAAGATATACAACTAACCATATTATTAAGTACATAAGTAATTTGTCTATTCAATAAAAATAAAAATACTCAAAACAGTTTTCAACGAAACTTGGCGGTAAAATACCTAATAAAAATAATAATCTAGTAGATAATTGGGGTTCGCACAAAAGCAGCAACCTTCTTAGTGCGTAAATATGGCAATGATGTCCTTAATTAAAATTTTCCCTTATTCTATATTTCTAGGTATTTTTCTATCGGAAAACAATTCCGATGGGATTTTCCATCGATAAAAATTACGATCTTACATACAAACTTTCATCCCCTATGTAATTTACTTTAGGGGATGATTTTCAGAAAACCGTAGTGCTCACCATTGTTTCAACTTTTATGTAAGGAACACAAAATAATGATTAAAATAAAAATAATGTTCAAGCACGAAATCAACAATATGAAGTTATGGTGTATTTCTATTATTTTCTTATAATAAAATGCCTGCAACACCTGGTGTGTTGTTGTTGTTCATCAGAACAATCGTTCAGAGAAATCTGAAAATCCTAACATTTCTGGATATAAAAATATATATATATGTGATGTTTGTTTGCCTTCTTTTTGTTTTATGCACTTATTAGCTTTTGCCCGCGGCCTCGCCCGCGTGTATGTCGGAAACATCCCACGGGAGGAATAATTCCGTAATACATTGTTTTCATAATTATAACTATTGGTTTACGTGGCTAAGAAAAAGGCATAGTCGACATAATTTTCTCCGACCCCTTCAAAAATCATCGTTATATTTTAGCCAATTTACACAAAACATTAATAAAATGTATAAAATTATACACCTAAAACTTCCTCATGAATCAACTCCGTCCATTGCTGAAAAACTGTATGAAAATACGTTCGGTAGTTCTTGAGTTTATCGCGTTCAGTTAGACAGACGCGGCGGGGTACTTTGTTTTATAATATGTAGTGATGTGAAGTACTAGTGATAACAATTGTAACCAAATCTATACGGAATGTTTTGCAGAATATGTATCTATAATGGTTTATTTCTGCCGACCTCTGCTTCTATTGGGCAGAAATATGTTTCCTTTTGTTTCTTCGTGTGTCGATGACTTATGTTTTATTATTATTAAATATTCAATTGTATGTATTAGGAGGCGTTTTACGAACAATTGGAAAAGCATGGCGGTTCGGCAGCGTTGACGGGTCCTGAAAGACTGAGTGGGGATCTTGCATCTAGATACCTTCCATCTACTCGTCATGAACCCATTCGGTTCGTATTAATAAACAAATAATTGTATATTTAACTTTATGGTGTAAATAACTGATGCAAATTGTTTCTGCCAGGTTTGACGGGACGGGGTCACGATCGAGAGCTTCTAGTTACGGTCGGGGTTCCTCGAGAACCCCTCGCTACTCTGCATTAGAACCCTATGACCCGACTGACTACGCAGCAGACCGACGGTACAGGTAACGAGTCGACCGAGTCTTTGTAGTCAGTTATGTGCAACAGATGCATGTTGCATGCGTATTATTAAATGTCTTTAAACCTTCTAAAATAACTAATCTTCTTACAGGGTATACGATGAAGTAGGATCAAGCCCACAACCTGAAGATACACCTTACGAGGAAAGACTACAGTCAGTCGTGGTGTCGCCGCATCGAGCACGGCGCCATCGCCGCGACTCCAGCCCAGATGACCGAAAACTCTCCAAGGTAAGGCAAAAACAAATAAAACTAATTCAGGAACTCGATTTATGAAATGCTTATATTTTATATATTATCAAAAATTATGCTGCCGCGAAGTGCGCCCACAATTTGGAATTTTTTATTGGTTTTCTTGTTTTATTATATTGATGAAAAAAAAAGTAAAGATCAAAGTAAACATTGGTATCATTAATAAGCCCACGAAAAACAGAAAACTTACCAATTGGTATATTTAATCCAGGAGCGACATCGCAGCGTCGGAACACGCCGCTCGCGCTCCGGATCGCGTGGCGGTGAGAGGCATGGCGCGCGGCGACGCCACCGCCGGCGCCGCGACGGCTCCGGCTCGCGCTCGCGCGCCGGCACGCCGCTGCGGGACGAGCCCGACGCGGCGCCGCCGGCCGAGCCGCGCCGCGCGCCTCGCGAGCGGCCCCCGCTCCCCATGAGCCTGCCGCTACCGAAGTTCGCCGTGCAGCTCATGCGTACCGCGCCCAGCACGCCGCGCCCCTCTCCCGCCCCCGCGCCCGACTCGCCGCCGCGTCCGCCGTCCGCTTCTTCTTCTAGCGGTGGCTCCGCTCCGCATTCGCCGTCGTTGGAAGAACGCATCCGCAGCCTCGACGAAAAGCTCAACGGATCTCGAGCGATAGCTGACGCACCGGACCGCGCGCGCCTTCGCCACCGGCTGCTCGACGTCGATATCAACGAAGTGAAACCATCGGAAGTCGTGCGATCTTTACTCGCAAAGCGTTCCGTGTTCGACGAGGACTCCGAGCGACTCGAGGGAGCCGGGCGTGCGCCTAGCCCTGGCAGTAGCCCACGCGGCCGTATGTCTGCGCCCACGCCCCGAGCGTTGCGCTACCCATTTCCGGCGCACCCGCAGCCGCCGGCGCCGCCTACGCCGGCCGCGCTGGACCCGGACGAGCTGGCCGAGCACGGCGTGTCGCGCCTGCTGGCCAGCCTGTGCCACGAGGTGCGCGGCCGGCCGCGCACTCCGCCGCCGCCGCCGCCTCCGCCTCCGCCTGAACCGGAACCGGAGCCTGAACCTGAACCTGAGCCTGAGCCTGAACTTCAACCCGAGCCTCAGCCCAATCAGAACGACAATTCTTCCCAGTTTGACAGCGCTGTGAAGCCAACTGAGAGGCTAGTAGATGATTATTTTTCGGGTGACGGGGAAGGCGAATCGTTGATCGCAACTGGCGGGACCGAGAACAGCGTTGACGGCGAGGATAGTGCCCTAACTAGTCGCGATCGCAATAGTAATTGTTCCATTGCCTCCACCAGCCTTAACAGCCAAACAACTGGTGGTGCTGATAGTCAACCTACGGCAGTTGATAGCACCCTTGTCAAAGGCGATATATTCAACCAGGACGATAGAACGAATAGCTCTCTTACCTTTCATCTGGAAGATAATAGTGCTCAAGAAGTTATGGAAATGCTGCTGAAGCGAGTTGAAAAATTTAATGAAAGTCAAAATTATGAATCACAATTTGAAAAGATATGTAAATATAGTAAAGAAAGTCTTATTAAATCAGAGCTTCACAAACACGAAGAAAGACTAAACTTAGATAGCGAAAGCAAATTAGATCCTTTTTGTCAAACTGATAACCACAAAAACAGAGAAATACACGAAAACCATATTACCAAAGAATTAATTGAATTTGAAATGCAGCAAAATCATTTAAATTCAGTTAATTCAATTAAATCTAATAATGCAGAATTTAATCAAGATTTTATGAAAAATACTGAAAAAGTTCTCAAGGATAGACATAATCACAATTACCATAATGCAAAATTCGAAAAGGAAAATATTCAATTCGATAAAACATTGGAAAAGGAAAGAAATATTATTGTGACGTTACCTGATAAAAAAAATATGGATAGTGAAAAAAATCACGATGATCGCGTCAGAATAGATCGTGACAAACTAAGACACTGCAAAGAAAGATTAGCAGAAAAAGAAAGAACTGATTTAGAAAAGGATAAGTCGAAAAGTAGTAAATCTGAAAGAAATAACGATAAAGATAAAAGACCGAAGGAAGACCAACATGGCGAGAAAAATCATAATGATAAAAATAAGGCCGATAAAGATGGAGAACGAAACCAGAAAGACAAAATTGATAAAGAATTCGATAAACTAAAATACAGCGACGAAAAATCGTACAGGCATGATCATCATAGAAAAGATCGAAGTGACAGAGAAAAGAGAAAGGAATCTGTAGATACTGATTACATATCTATCAAAGTGAAAAAGGATGATAAACATAAACATGATAGGTCAAAGAAAGATTATGACTCAAAAAGAGAGAGTAAAAAAGAAGAATCTGTGAAAAATCGTAAATCCTCCAGAGATGAAACTTCTAGGGAACTATGTCGGAAAGATTCTACTGACTCCTCAACGTCTAGAGCTTCGCACGAATCATCTAAGTTAAAAGATTTGGAAATCAGTGAAGCAAAGGATGACGTAAAACCAAAACTTAAACACACAGAGCTATTTGTGAAACATGACACTGATAAAGAATTAGTTATAAAATCTGAAATCAAAGAAGAAAAAGACACTGGAAATCATAATAAAAATAAGAATGAAAGTACGCTAGAACATAACATAAAATCAAAAGGAGACATGAGTGAAAAGCAAAGACACTATTCTCTTGATTCACCCAGTGTTGATACCAAGCGTAAGGAACGATTAAATTCGTGTTCAAGTTTACCATCGAACATTGGACATAAGCGGCGAATGTCATCTCAAGATAGTATCGATATTTTTAACGAAGACGTAAAAAAGGGTAGAAGTGACACAAAGATTTCTGAAAGAAGGGAATCTAAAGAGTCTCGCACTGAAAATCGTCATAAAACTGCTAAATTCAGCAAAGGTCATTTTGCTAAGATAATAGAGAGTAAAACAAAAGATGATAAGAAGAATCAGGTCAAACCTCCAGATGAAACGTATGTTGAAAATAAAGGAACTGAGTCTAAAGATACAAAACCCGTGGACAGAATTAAATGTTTCAAAAAGAGTTCCGGAGACGAAAACGAAGAAAAACCTAATATGGAAACCGCTACTGACGGTCTTCAAAATGATTTAGATTTTCTTGCTACATTAGAACTGCGTTCAAGTGAAGAAGACGAACGGCAAAGAGCTCTCCGAAAAGAGATGAAAGAAAAGAAACGCATACAACAGTTGCAACAAATACAAGAATTACAATTGCAAAGGGACGCTAACCCAACTGAATTTATGGGTAAGAATAAAGATGAGAAGAAACTAAAGTGTGATGAGAAAAAGAAAGAAATTGCTCGTGAGAAACGTATGTCAACGGATCGTAAAAGTAGAGATGAAAAAATTGATAATAACAAACGGAAAAGTCGTAAACCTGTGCACAGCAGTGACAGTTCTGATTCGGATGAACCTAAAAAACATTCAATTTTTGATATAATTGACGATGGGCCTACATACATTTCTATGTATGACAAAGTTAAAGCTCGTTCGTGTAAAAATATGCAAAAACAGGAAGAAGAAAAGCGTCAAGAAAAAATTAAGGCCAAATTTAGTCAGTTAAAACAAAGTAGAGCAAAACGAGAGGAAAAAAAGAGATCAAGTTGGGATGAAGACAGCGACTCGGATCAGGATAGAAAGAAATATCAATCCATGGACAACTCATCGGACGATGGTATTGTGATTAAAAAACGTGAAAAGTCACATAGCTATGATTATGACCCTGATAAAACAGATGAATATTTTGATGGGAGTACTAATGAAGAAGATCTCCGTAACAAATTGTCTCGTAAAAATTCAAGAACTCGCATAATGTCTGACTCATCTGATGACGAAGTTTCCAAAAGAAGTATTAGCAAGAGTCCTTCTTTTCTTGATAGTATAAAAAAAGAACTCCTTTCTGATTCTGAATCCACACAAAGAACGAAAATTGATGATGCTAAAGAGTCGAACGAAATTATTACGAAAAAGAATTCTTTGTTAAACTTGTTTGGAAAGAGCGACAGTGATGATAGTAAATTAAAATTGAATCTTGATAATGACAATGGATACAAATCCAATTACATTAAATCAATGTGCAATGACTTCTCCTCTGAAAGCGAATCTGCGTGTAATAAAAATTCTATGGAAAATCGTAGGAAACATAAGAAAAAACAGAAAAAACATAAGTCAACATATTCTGATGACGAAAAAGTAGAAAACAGTGACACTAGTTTACTAGAAGGATATAAACATAAAAATATTGAAAAACAACGTCGACACAGTACTAAAAAAGATAAAAGAAAAGAAAAATTGCGAGATAGTATTGACACTGATGAGACCCGCGATGAAAAAAATAAATTGAAAAGGGAAAAGAAAATAGCAAACAACAATTTTGACATTATTACCGATACGATTTGTAATGCTATGAGGAAAGATGGAAAAATGGAAGACATCTTTGGGCCATTATCAGATGAATCAGACAGAGAAACACGAACGCACACGGCTCATAAATTAGACTTTTCCTCACATGAGGTCGATTCTAGTTTTTGTGCGAACAACTCTGATTATAAAATGAAAGAAAAAGATGAAAGACGTAAAAAAGAGAAAAAACGTAAAGAAAACCGTTTTTTCAAAGAAGATGACAACAGTTTAGATGTTGATGCTGTAAGTAAAGCAATAGAGGCTCGTCTTTTTGCTGACTCTTTGATAGATGATGATAGTCGCCTTAGAGCAGAAACTCTTTCTGAGAGTCTTAACAAATTTGAAAACAGTGACATTAAATATTCTGACGCCAATATAATAAACGAAATAGTTAAGCAAGAAAAATTCAAAAGAGAGTGCAAGGAGAAGAAGAGGAAGAAAAAGAAAAGCAGGGAGGACAGGCAAAGTCGCAAAGAACACCATAATTTCTATCACCAAGATAAACTCGAGAAAACAGATCAAGTTGTGATTGAGAATGCGGAAGTGTCACCTAAAACAATGCTATTAGACATACCTTTGCCAAACGATGAACAGACAGTGAGTCTTGATGATAAAATTGAAAATCGGCAGTCACCTTTAGGATCCCAAAGTTTGCCTCGATTGACAGACAGCCCTCCAATTGTTATACAGTCTGATGAAAATACAGATTCTAAAAGTATAGATTCTAATAACGCTGTAATTGATGACAATAAAATGGATTACGTAGAAAGTAAAGAAATAGAAATTGAAGAAATTCCAATGCCTCCACCATTTGAAACAATTGTAACAGATATAAGTGAAGTGCCATTACCTAAAGACCCCTTACCTAGCAAAGTGAATAATAATACTGAAGATAGTTTCTTATCAAGTTTTAGTAGTGATGGCGACTCCTGTGAAGATGCAGTGCGAAATATAAAAAGTTCCGAAAAAGAAGTAGACAAGACTGAAAAAACTGATAAAACTTCCGATGTTGTGGAAATATCACCCTGCAAAACGGAGAAGAAAACAGACGAAAAACCTAGGGCTATTATTTCACAAGAAGAAACCGAGGATGCAGTTGCTGCATTGTTAGGTGAAAGTTTTGGAGGTAAAATAAATACTTTTGCTAGCTGTTACGAAGAATCCGAAAATATCTCGACACATCCTAATGAGATTGAAATTGCCACAATAGAAAATGAAAATATTCCGGAAGAAGACGCAGAAGAAATGCGACAAGCAGTGCAAAATTTAAATGCTAGTGAGATGGAAATGAAGCCAGACACTCCTGTTTCTGATAATGACCTATTATTAATTGATACGGATACTGAAGAAACTGATGAAACAGCTCAAGATGCTATAGAAAAATTACCAGTAAATATCATAGCAACAAACCAGGCGTTGAATACAGCCTCTGACCAAAAGAAGTGTGTGGATGTATCAAATAATAGTAGTGTAGTTCCTGATAGGAAAACAAACTCGGTACCGACTGTAACTACTACTCCAAATGATTCTAATATTAAAGTCAAAGAAACAGATGTTAAGATACAATTAACGAAGAGAGAGAATATCCAAGTGATTACATCAACGGCAACTCCTGTGATTACGTCGTGGACATTGACGAATAATAAATTGTTGGAACCTCATGTTTTAAACATTCAAAGTAATTCTATCCCTGGTAGAGAAAAAAACGAAATTAAACCCACCCATATAACTGCGAATATTGTTCAGATTAAAGGCCCCACAAATCAAAATGTGCAAATAAATAACTCCTCAAGACCAATTATGGCCCAGACACGAGTCAGTGCTCCGTATCAAGTCATCAACCAAATGATTCGCACTCAGACCCCGAACATGCAACCGCCTACAATAAAAATTCCAGAGCCTCATATTTTATATCAGAAACCACAAGGGATTGTAATATCACCTCGTATATCCAACGATCCTAGATTGCAGAGTCCTAAAGCTAGTTCACAGGGTGAAAGTATGACCTCACCAAGATTAACGAATATGGCCATTTTAAGTACATCACCACAAAATTTAAACTCGGCTGGAATGGCGTCACCTAATGCGATTCAACAAAGATCTCCAGGCCAAGTGACTGTAGTGCGAATGCAGCAGCCTCCATTAAGCCCTATTCAGACAATGCATATACCACATGGTGCTAGAACAATGCTGTCACCTAATAGACCTAATTCAGTTCTAGTTCAAACCCAAGGCACACCAATCCACTTCAATCGTTTGCCTGTTACTCCAGTCTTGACTCCGATTTCTAAACAAATGAATGTCAATAACTTAATTCAGCAAAATAAAGGAATAAGCGTAACCACATCTCCTTTGATACATCAACAGAAAATAATGTCGGGGGACTGTAGAAAGAGTGACCAAAGAACTATTTCAGAAAACACAAATGAAAATACTAAAATTATTTTGTCACCAACGAATCTTCAACATAGCACCAATCCGACAGTCATGGCTCAAAATCGTTTGATATCCATGCAAAATGCCATTCACGTTAGTAACATGAATACTGTTCATCTTAACAATAAAGTGGTTATAAATACTGTTAGTCAACTAAATGATAAAAGAGAAAACCAGCCACAGAAATCAGATAAAATGAATCATATCCCGTTTGGATCAACTCCCATAATACATGTTGCTGCAGTAAATAATGCCACAACATCAATCATACAAGGTTGTAACAAATCTGCTTCGAGTTCAAGAGCAAGTGATGTTCAAGAAGCAAGTTTAATCAACAGAAGCCAAGGTTCCAATGTTATTCATTCTTTAGGTTCGCAACGGCTATTATCACAAGCACCTCTTAGCAATGTTATAAAAATAGACACTAAAAAAGGACCCACGTCTGTGTTATCAATGGCAACAATTAGACCACCATCAGTTCTAGCTAAATTGGGATTGTGTACTTCTGCTACCACTACAACTACCAGTATCACTAATGTGTCGCCGCTATTGTTAAAAACTACTAGCTCGACAGGGCCTGTTAAATTGAGTACCAAATTTGATAAAGATAAAGAACCACTCAAGACCTTGGTTTTACAAAATCATATGCGGGAAAATGAACCAAAAGTCAATGAAAAACCTGAATCAATCAAATCCGCACTTCCTGTTGATGAAACTGTGAAAGATAAAAAAGATTTAGTATCGAAACCGATTATATCTTCCGATGAGAATATTGCTAAAGGTGAGACAGACTTTGAAGAATTATTGAAAGACAACACAAATGAAATAAAAAAAAGTAACGATCCTGAAAAGAAATTAGAAGTTAATGCTGGAAAAACGGTGGCTTTAATTACAACTCGTAAAGAAAATCGCGACATAGTTCTATCAAATAATATGGATACTCTGAAGATGGAAAATATGATAAATACGAACCAGTCTCAATTTCCACCAGTATCATCTCTTACGAATGAAAAAAGAGAAAACAATGAAATAAAAGAAGATAATACGACTGGGCAACCAAAGGAAATAGTTAAAGTTTTGTCTCGTCTAGATAATATTTCAGTGCAGGCAACGTTACCTTCTGAACCCATAGTCAAAGAAAAGACTGACGTATTCGGTGTTGATATTAAAAGTGCATCTAGTGGAAATCAAATGTTGAATATAGAAAATCTTTTTCAATCTGATGAACCCCATTTTGACCTCTTGTTGCCAGAAGATTCCCAAGGTAGTGGTAGTCCAATAAAAACTGACGAAAATGACTCTTGGAGTGGTAAAGATGTAAACTTAGAATCTGTTATAAAAAAGGTGGACTCTCTTTGTAACGAAAGTGTTGAAATTACTCATAAAACAGATGAAATAAGCAAAGATATTGAGCCTATTAAAGTAAGCCCACAGATTTCAGAAAAGATAATCAATCATACACCTCATATAAAATCAATGACTATAAACCCTCCTATCGAAAATGTTATTGAGAATAAATTAGTAGAAGATATTGTGACTGATAAAATCATACCAGCTGCTACTGCTAAACGAGGTGGTCGTAACGCGAGAGGCAGGAAAATAGATAAAAATCAAGATAGAGTACAGACTCGTCAAATCTCTAAACCGTCGAGAGGAGGAAATTCAGCAAAACGGGGTAGAGGTAGAGCTAAAGTAGACAAGAAAGTGAAAACTTTAATTAATAATAGCGGAAGTACAATGCCAGGGGACGTTTATGATTTTCATGAAGATTCCGGTGATGAAACTGCCACATCACCCAATAAAACTGAAACACGTCCCAGGTTGATTTTAACCATTAAAAGTCCACTCTCAGGGCATTCTTCTGTGACAGCGATTTCAACTCTCAGTATAGCCCAAAAAGAACAAATGAAGTTTATTGAAAAAAATAAAGAGGAAAAAAACGAAGAATTTATTTCACCGTCAACAAACACGCGCAAATCGAGGAGGCTCCAAGAGAAGGACGTCCAGCGGAGCACAGTTGACGATGTAATAGAAGACGTAATCAAGGGCCCCGTTGGACCAAGTAAAACAGGAAAAGAAACAAACAAGAAGAGGCCCACGAGACAAGCCGTCGTAAAAGCAACTCAAGAGAAGCCTGTAGGGTCCGACACACGTAAATCGCCTCGCGGTGCGAAACGAACTAGGGATCGAAGTCTATCGGACGCGTCCATCGACAGCGGCGATGAGAGAAACATAAGGGACTGCACACGCGACCCGAAAGCTCCGCGTTTGGAGGAGCCCGAGCCAGCGCCCGCCGCCGCGCCGCGCAGCGCCGCAGCCTCTGTCCAAGTGGCGCCCGCGCCGCCCGCTGCGCCTACAGCGGCGCCGCCTGCGCTGGCCTCGCCGCCCGCGACCGGAGTGGCGCCGGCGACCCAGGCGCCGCTCGCGATTCAGGCGTCGCCCGCGACCCAGGCGTCGCCCGCGACCCAGGCGTCACCCGCGACCCACGCGTCTCTCACGACCCACGCTCCGCCCGCCCCTCACGTGCTCCACTCTCCGCATGCACCGCACGTGCCTCTCACGCCGCATGTGCCTCTTGCGCCACATGCGCTTCCTGGGCCGCCCTCCACGTCGACACCCATCACTAAACCGCCTAAAAAGATGATATCCGAGATCAGCGCTAAGCTGGCGGGCGCCTTCGACGCCGCGGTGGCCGCCAGCTCCACGTCCAGCGCGGCGGGCTCGTCGGCGTCGTCGCCGCTGGCGCCCGGCGGCGGCGACGCGGCGCGCGGCCGGCGCATGGCCGACGGCGTGCCGGGCGCGCTGGTGCCCGTGGGCGGCTCCGAGGCCAGCGACGCGCGCGTGCAGTCGCCCGCGCTGCCGCACCGCCCGCCCTCCGCGCCCTGCACGCCGGCGCCGCGCGGGCCGGCCGAGCGCGCCACGCCGCTGCTCGTGCGCTCCGTGCGCGCGCCGGCGCGGGCGCTGGAGCGGCCGCCGGAGCAGTTCGACGAGCCCGAGGCGCGCGCATTCCGCTACGCGGCCACGGCCAGCCTGCCGCGCGGCGCGCACCACCCGGCGCCGCCCGAGCACGTCAAGCTGGCCGCGCTGGGCGCGCTCCCGCACCACCACCACCCCGGTCAGTATGCGCATGAGGCTCCACCGCATCACACATTATTATTTGAACGGATTGGAAGCGAAAAAAGAGCGAATTATATTTTGATCAACATACAACCTGATACTAACCTGCAAATAGGGATGAGGACGAAAATTTTTATTTTAGTCCGTCTTTGAGTTTATAAAAAAATATTGGACACGTATTTTTTATTTTTTTTACGTAATCCAAAGATTACGGCGATACATTGAGGTAAAATGTGCCTGACGTCACGAGTATGTAGATTTTATACTTAATAGTGACGTAGCGACCCCCGCTCCCCAACCTAAAATGTGTTTTATCTAAGTAATTTTTTATTAATACCTATGATAAAGCAAAAAATACGTGTCTAATATTTTTTATTATCTGACTGACGGACTAATTAGAATTTCATTTTTTTTACCCAGGCATCATCTCTGTTGCAAAATACGTAAGAAAATGAGCATTTACTTGACTAATCATCATGAACTAAATAAGTGTACTCTGGATCTATTAGTATACTTCTTTATGGTTCAATATAATAATTATAAAATACATGTACTCTAATTTGTATTTATTTCAGGTGCCGCCTCTAGAGTTACTATTGCAAGCGTGCCGTCAATCAGCCCTCAAGGCCAGATAGGAATGGTAATTATTTTTTCTCTGGCTTACTAACCAATTTATCTACAAAGTGTACATATTTCAATTTTGTTCATGCCGTCCGGAAGTCTGCTGATTTAGTTGGAAGTCCTCCGCCTGCACATCAACAAACTTCTCCGGTTACTCCGGTATACCATAACGTAATAAAATATTAAAACTTGAGAAAAATTTAAACTCTAGATTGTAATTTAAATTGAGAGTAATCATTACATGTTTGTGCTTACAGGGCGATGGAATGTATCCTCACTTCTCACATCAACACTATCAGATGTACCAGCAACATTTCCGCGCCACTCAGCATGAGACTCGAGCTACGCCTTCACCATATACTCGGTAATGTTTTACTCAGCATTTGATTAATGTGCTGAATTATGTAACTATTTAGTTAAGCTATGTTTACAAGCATGTTTTTATCCGTGATGAACAATCCATTTTTCTTTACCGCCCAATTGATCTCGTAGCAGGAGAGAGCAAAAAAAAATAAAATTATTGATTTAAAAACAAGCTCTTAAGTAATTGTTTTTTTTTACTGTTTTCCTTTTTTTTACTACTTATTTGATTTGTTCTTGTTTATAAGAATTTACTTATTGTGATGATGATCTCGACCAACTCGCGGCAATATGAAATAGAAAAGTCATCTAAACGGACCGCGTGCGGGATTCAGGTCGCTGGAGGCGGAGGGCTCCGAGGCGCCCACGCCGCCGCTGGAGCTGCGCCGCCCGCCCGGCGCGCGCGTGCCGCCCGCCGAGCGCGACCACGCCTACCGCGCGCCCGACGTGCGCAGTCGCGGGCCCGCGCCGGCGCCGCTGGCCCCGCTGGCCCCGCTGGCCCCGCTGGCCCCGCTGGCGCCCGCCTACGGCGTGGGCTGCGGGCGCTCGCCGCCGCCGGCGCACGGCACTTCGCGCCTGGCGGGTGCGCTGCCGCCCGGCGCGGCGCCCGGGCCCGGCCCCGGCCCGCCGCACGCCTCGCAGGTGCCGCGCGAGGCCGACTCGCTGCAGATGCTGCTCCGGGTGAGTGCCGTCCCTGCCCGCGGCCGAGCGAAGTCTGCGTTCCCCGGCTCATGTCCTCGGTCTGTTTCAGCGCTACCCGGTCATGTGGCAGGGCTTGTTGGCGCTGAAGAACGACTCCGCCGCCGTCCAGATGCACTTCGTGGGCGGCAACCCGGGCGTGGCGGGCGACACCCTGTCGCGCCACGCGGACGGCTCCACGCCGCTGCTGCGCATCGCGCAGCGCATGCGCCTGGAGCAGCCGCAGCTGGAGCAGGTGCACCGCAAGATGAAGGTGAGCCGGCGCGCCACTGTGACTCTCACACGAGGTGACTCTACTCGATATTATAACTCTACGACCCTTTGCAGTTGGAGAACGAGCACTGTATGCTCCTAGCGCTGCCTTGCGGACGGGACCACATGGATGTACTGCAGCAGTCGACCAACCTGACTGCCGGCTTTATTACGTACCTACAGCGGAAACAAGCTGCCGGAATTGTTAACATCGCACCCCCCGGACATCATCAGGTATGTTAACCAATACGACTCAAGAAGGAGTTAGAACTTATACAGGATCCAAATATTAGATGGGGCCTGAAATCCTATGATTTTCGCCAAAAAAAAAAGAAACCTGCGACAAAAATAGCATGTTGTATTGTTAAATTCCATAATAAAAAATATTATGATGTTTAAAAGTGACTTTGCAGTTTAAGTTAAAAGTTATATGGGATATTTTCAGTTACAACTCCAGCTTTGTGGTTCATAGTTTTTTTTCCATGGTGTAATAATATGCTTCGCCAGGTATAGCATTTCGAAACACAGTGGTCACGTGGGTAACAAAAGTACGTCATCACATCTGTGTTACCAGAAGTTTGCAATAATAACTCCCCAACCACCTTTAATACCTGTGCGAATGAGGTTTTAATTAACAATTACGTTAGCTTATGTTTAAATTGAATAGTTTCCTTTGATTAGACACACGAAACGACAATATGCTTTGTACATATTTTTTAACAGAATGGTAGCTGAAAATCTTTCCTTAATCGCGTTTTGTTGCAATAAAGTGGCAACTGGATAGTGACGTAAACATGTGTTAGTCCCGGAATGCCAGACCTTGTTTTATTAGACCATGGTATTTTCGAGAATTATATATTATATATACATAGACTATGAATTACAAACTTATTTTTCCGGTCGTTAACATCAGAACTGTATTGTTCATTTTGGTTTAGTTACCTGCTTTGCCTACTTCATTATGTGCCTACCAAAAGTTATGTTTTTTTTTCCAGGCTATGTTTACCGTTCACATATTTCCTTCGTGCGAATTCGCTAACGAGAACTTAAACCGCATCGCACCAGACCTGATGCATCGTGTTGCAGACATCGCGCACTTACTTATTGTTATAGCGACCGTGTGAGGTACGCTGTATACTCTTATATTTATGATATTCCACAAGCTAATTGTTATGTACACGATATTCTTGTGGGCTACTTTTAAAACTTAAGGTGGAAGTCCTGATCTTATTCACGGACACATCCTGGACTGGACGCATTTATTCCTAAATCAGTTTGCTTCAATATTGTATGGACAAAACCGCCATCGATGTAGTCGATTCGATTTTAAGAAAGCATTGTAAATACGGCCAGGTTGTGAAATTTTTATCTTCATTTTTATCGTAGCAATAGATCGACCTGGTAGAAGTAAAGTGTAATGAAACTTTAATAGATTTTCGTCATCTTCACGATGTGAAAAGTCTTAGGAATTGAGTTGTAATACCTCTGAGAAACTGAACTCTCGTTTTGGTAATGTAACGTCAGTTTATTTATTGTTATCGCGTATCGCGGCGTCGCGGCGTCGTCGCCGACGGCTCGGGGCTCCACACGCGCCTGTATAAAGTCTCACATAGTTAGGTAAGCAGCCGTCACTTATTTAAGTGCTAGTTATAAGTCATAGCTTATTTGTAAAATACTTTTTGTTATGGTCGACTGGGATCGACGATGTTCGGAGTTTAAATTTTTTAAAATATTGATAGATGGCAAAGTCAGTTGATAAAAATATATTTAATTTTGGGTTCAGATTAGATGAGTGGCAATCTATCGAGCATTTTTATTGTTAGTGTAAATTGTTATTTTGTTTTAAGCGAATTAGGTCTAAAATAATTTAAATTATGTAAATATCGAATCTATCCGTACTAAAGTTCGATTTCGCTTAGGTCATTACGGTAGGTAATGGAAAACTCATGAATACTGGGTCGAATGATTACTGTTTACATGTAAAAAAAATAATTAAGTAATTAAGTTAAGATAGTAAGGGAAAAATACATGTGGAAAATAAACTGTGATTCTGACTTTTTAATGTAGACTGTAGGTAGCCCTATTTTATGGAGCATAGAGTGCAGTGTGCTACTAAGCGGAAGCACACCAGTGGCGCGTATGGCCTCGCCTTTAGCGATATCGGAAATTATGTTCAATACTGTTTTGAAATTCAATTTTTTTAATAACGTGTGCAGCAATGCGGAATCGTTATTGATTGGAGTTAAGCTAGAGCTGCATTGTTGACAAGCACTGTCGTGGTCAAGGGATAGGCGACTTGATTATTGACCAAATTACAATGGATCGCAATAAGCTAAGATCGGAGATGTTAAGAATGTTTTAATTTAAATAACCAAAACCGTGTATCAGTATGACTGTACATTATGTCCAAATGTCAAACTACGTTATCGATATCATCGTTCTCTACAAACACATTCACTAAAAGACTTTGCATACTTACTTAAGATATAAATTTCTTTCAATTGCAGTTGTAAACATAGCTTAATAAATATATAGTAGGCGATATAAATCCAAATATTGCCTTTTAATAAAAAGGCTATCCCAGCGATTATTGTTTGTGTATCGGCTTTGCTTCGCTTCGCTCTATGTAACGGTGTACAGAGATCGTATAATCAAATAAACTGCACTGTTACGTGGTGAGAAGCGATGCTTGGGACGTGGCGGGGTTCTCAAACAACAGAATGCGTGGTGGTTATAATAGAACTATAATAATAGAAAATTAATCATATTTACGTAAAATTTGTCACTTAACATTCCCACGGCCTTATAAGAATTCTAACCTTCACGGTCAAAGTATGACATAATTCCGAATAAAGTCACACAAAATTTATTATAATAAGTGGTATTTTGAATTGGATACAGCCAAATATATGAAAAAAGTAGCTAACATTTCAAGAAGTAAAATATGACGGTCGCGCATTCTTTCGGTTGGGATGAAGCCGTCGTGCACGCGGCCGCGCGACGTGCGCGCCCGCACAGTGTCGACGTGTTCGGATCTCATTGCTGCTTTAATTGCGGGCCGCCGCTCAGATTTTTCTCTACTTGTACTCGCCATCCTCATTTGCCGCTGTTCATTCGCTTTTTTCAATGGAGAGATTTTTATGGATATTGACAACGCATTATGGTAAATAGCTGTACTATGAAAGCTTTACATGATAACCTTCAATCAATTCAAACTAACAATATTGTACTTCTCATAATTTTAGTTTTAGCGGTAGCGCCACTTTCTGATTCGATTAGCAGAGGCATCTTACATAACTTGCATTATTATTATAGTTAGATAATGGTGCGACTGTGCTGTCGTACGTAAAATAAAGTACAAAATATTTTATGTATTGTAATTTTATAAAGTACGATATAAATTTATAGCACAGGTAATATTATTACGTATATTCTTTTTAAGGTTTATAACTAGAATGTATAAATATAATAATTGTATTGTTTGTCATATTTCCGTCGCAAACAGTTCTTAACTTGGCTAGGAGGAACACTAACGAACTCATCACTTCGTCCATTAATTTTAAAATATCTATAATTTTACTAGCAAACAGATGCCCAATAATGTACACTCTTAAAAAATCTTATTTGTACTCCTTATGAAGGAGGTTAATGTAAATAAGTCTTCGTGAAATATAGTGATATGACGGTATTTAGACACGCTATTGAAAAAAATATGGTATAAGAAACATTATGAGAATTATAAATGCGGATTATTGCGGTGAAAGTATTTACTTTTTTTTGTAACTGGGGTGTAGTTATTTCCTAAGCTGTTGTTAATACATTTTATATGATTTGTTGTTCGTAAATTATATTATTTAGCTTATCTGTTCAGTCGTAATATTATCGTCTATATTAATTTAATTTACGTGACAGAGTCTAAAAAAATCGATGGATTCTGCCTAGTTAATAATTACATCCTTGAGAGCGGTATGCTAAAAATGTCAATTATTAATAATAATATGTCTCGGAATATTCATTTATTCCGTAAATATTATGTTTTATTTTCATTACACAAAATTTACACAGTTGCAAACTTAACTGCATGTGAGAAGTATAATATAGTTTGTTTATTTATTATTGAAGCGAGCCTCAAAGCGGTCCCACTTCGCAGTGGCTTCAAGCTGGTTCATTGAGGACACAGCGACGTCGGGCCCTTTATGTTCACCGAGAAATATTTAATTCTGTTCTCTAGCATGAAGTGGTTATATGAGGATGGAACGTCTAGAAACTTCGGGTCTTCTTCGCTAGCGACTGTTGTTGGTGTGCGAGATGATAGTTTAAATATTTGTAAAAATAACATTTGATCTCAAGTGTGCAGCAAAAGTGAACGTGAGTTAGATTGTTGTAGAGCAACAGTCGCGTGCGGATACAACCCGATGCCAGTGTGCTCGATGTTGGTTTGGATTCTAACAGAGCGTACGTATAGAAAAAATATTGTGATCATAATTATATTATAGTTTTAAAGCTAGTTTGTAGAGATAACTGTATATTTTGTACATATTGAAAATAGTATTGTATCTTTACTTCCCTTATCCAAACAACCCAGAATCCTGTGTGTTATGTACCTCCTACCTACCAATACTATTAAAAAAATATTACATAAACTTTTTTGTTTTTATTTATTTAGCCTCATGTTTGATTTAGGGAAAGGGCGGTAAAAATAATAATTATGATAGTTTGTACAAAGTTACGAAATTTTACGAGGAATCTGATACGTCCCGACAAGTTTCTTTGTATTTTTATTTATTACATACATACGCTACCATTACACAGTCCCAATTCGGTAGTGTAGTTACATAACAGTTTATTAAATAAATGTATAACATAATAATATCAAATAGATTTACAAACTAAAAACATACACGTGTAATGTTACGCTTGCGAACTCGCTGAATGAAAAAGGTTGAAAAACACTGAATTAACGTTTCGATTCGATTTTGCTGAGATGGACGCAATGCGAGTCGACTCGGTTCACTTGGATTCGACGCGACGAATCCAAGTGAGCCGAGTCGAAGTCGACGTTGTTAAGTCGCAGAGGCGCCGCGCCGCAAAGATTTTGCCGCAGCACCGCCGCGCCGCAGAGATTTTGCCGCAGCACCGCCGCGCCGCAGAGATTTTGCCGCAGCACCGCCGCGCCGCAGAGATTTTGCCGCAGCACCGCCGCGCCGCAGAGATTTTGCCGCAGCACCGCCGCGCCGCAGAGATTTTGCCGCAGCACCGCCGCGCCGCAGAGATTTTGCCGCAGCACCGCCGCGCCGCAGAGATTTTGCCGCAGCACCGCCGCGCCGCAAAGTTTTTGCCGCAGCACCGCCGCGCCGCAGAGATTTTGCCGCAGCACCGCCGCGCCGCAGAGATTTTGCCGCAGCACCGCCGCGCCGCAAAGTTTTTGCCGCAGCACCGCCGCGCCGCAAAGATTTTGCCGCAGCACCGCCGCGCCGCAAAGATTTTGCCGCAGCACCGCCGCGCCGCAGAGATTTTGCCGCAGCACCGCCGCGCCGCAGAGATTTCGCCGCACTGGCCCAACAGGTCACAGAAACAACTGAGTGGTGCCACTCCGGTGCCACAATTTATTTATTTATTAAACACTTTAAACACACAAATGTACAGAGGCGGACTAAGGTTGACTGGTAGAAAATGCCTATGGCGTTATGCCATAGGCATTTTCTACCAGGCAACCTTTGGGGGATGCAGCGATAAACAGTGGTAGGTGCAATATCGACAATTGTGGAGTAAATATTAATTTAAATATAAGGATATACATATACCTATTACCTAACCTATTTAAATAATACAAGAACAGATAAATACACGAATATACTAAAACAAATAACACAAACAATGGGAAAACATTACCGTTGTGATGATACTGCCAGCTTCTTACGAATGTGCTCGCGAACTTTAACTTTAAAGGATAATCGGTTGGTTGCCATCCTGATTTCTTGGGGGAGCGCATTCCACAGGGAGATAGATTGAACGAAGAAGGAAAAGAAGAAGACAATTGTGTGATGAACGTAGAGTTCTATTGTGGTTTGCGCAAATGTACTGAAAGTGGGGGCTAGATAACTAGGGGAAGAGGGAGAGTAAATAAATGAAAACAAGGTGGTCAGCGCCCTATGCTCTCTGCGCTGCCGTATGGGCAACCACTTTAGACGGGATCATGCGCAGAGACTTGATCATATTTACGAAGATTGAAAACGAATCGAATGCAGTTATAGAGAAGACGGTCAAGTTTGTAGAGGAGATCTGCATTCAGGTCATAGTAGCACACATCACCATAATCGATGATAGCGAAAATTAAGGACTGCACAAGCATTGTCTTGGTATTTGATGGTCATAATTTTTTTTGTCGGTACAGAGCCCGTAGAGTTCCAGTAACCTTCTGGCTGACCCTAGCGACTTGAGTACGCCAGTTCAGGGTACCATCGACGTGCAAGCCTAGGTTGAAGAGAACTGGTGGCAAGGTTGACCCATCCACCTACTACTACGAGGACTCCCAATTATGATTGCCTGACACTTATTAGGGTTTACTGCAACACCATATCTATCAACCCAGGTTTTTATTGCAGCTAAGTCCGTATTTAACTTGTCGATAGCGTCAGGTATTTCATCAACCTTCCCTTGACAGTACAACTGCAAGTCATCCGCATACAGATGATACGCACACTGAAGCTCGGAAGTTATAAGATTAATAACATTGAGAGCATAAGAGGGGAAAGAATACCGCCTTGGGGAACGCCAGCTTCCAAATCACACCAGCATGATGAAGTATCTTAATCTCAATCTCTTAATTTCATTCTATGGCATCTAAGGTCACTTTAACCACTAAAATTGTGTGTAAATTTACCTACGGTGGTACAAACGGTGAAGGAGCTCGTGGCTAAGTAATAACAGCCGCACGGGTCGATCCAACAGGTTAAAGTGCGCTTGCCGGGGTTGATTCGTGGAAGGGTGACCATCTTTATATACCGAGACTCCTCTGTGCCTCGGAAAGCACGTAAAACTTTGGCCCTGGCTGTCATTCGTGGATCTTCGATAATCGTTACGGGTCGTCAGAAGCCCGAAAGTCTGACAACCAGTCTTACCAAGGGGTATCGTATTACCCAGTTACTGGGTTGTGGAGGTCAGATAGGCAGTCGCTCCATGTAAAATACTGGTATTCAGCTGCATTTCATTAGACTGGAAGCCGACCCCACCGTAGTTAAGAAAAGTCTAGGCAGATTGATATTGGTCAAATGTTAGTTTGTACAGGGTATTTTTGCATAAAATGAATATTAAAGACTCCAAAAGTTAAAAAGCCAGTATAATCTGAAAGCCTATCGAACGCTCTTTAATTCATGCCATGTCTGCATCATCTTGAAATAGGATAGGTACAATTTACAAGATTTGTTGCATCATTGAAGAGAGGACAGAAATATAATAATAGTTTTTGTATTGGACGTCACTAGCTGATCGCGACTGGCACTTCAGCAAGCAAGAAAAGTCTATTCATTTATTACACTAAAGATAATTATTACTCATGTTTAACAACAACACAAAATAATTTAATTTTATTGTACTGATAACAAGTAACATTTATTTAATGATGCACTACACTACATCTCCCTATTCTTAAAGTGTCTAACAAATTATTACTAGCCATTCATTTCTAATTGTTACAAGGATTTAGCAGCCTTGTTTCATCATCAGGTCTGCTAGTTTAAAGATTCGTAGCCAGCTGAAAGTCTCTGATTGTGGTTGAGCGGCCGTTGACCCAGAGGCAGTGGACGTAGTGGTTTCAACGCGGGAAGGCGGTCGCTCTGGAGTGCGCGCCGAATTCGTCGGCGATTTCTTCTCGGCCTTCTGGTTTTCAGGCGACTTTGTAATAGCTGGCGACGTCATTCTGTAACAAAGAGATGTTCTGGTTATCTTTCCATTCTAGAATACTGGGGATAATTTCTAGGTATCTTGGATGTTTTAACACGTTCAGTGCCGTGTCTTGTCGCATTTGCGATGCCGGGAAATCTAGTGGAGGGCTCATTAAAAAAAAAAAACTGTCATGGGGACTGCCGACAGAAGTGAAAACTTAAAACCGGTATAAGCGCCATCTATATTCTATAGTAAATCACTACGGCGCGTCGGTGATGCGAATCCATAAATTTACCCCCTACCAAAAATCGCTCAACGCGCCTAAAGAAGTTTTCACTTCACAAAAACAGACTTAAGAAAATCTATTCTTCCTACCAAGAGGTACGGAACTCGGGGTGCGCAAATACGACTCGCTCTTTACCGGTTTTATATAAATTTTGAGCGAAATTTAAAAAAAAAAACTTGGTTTTTGAAGTTAATTTAAATAAAGAAATTAAAATAATTACTTTGCATGAACATTTCCCATTTCGCACTACTGTCACGGGATCAGAGCGATCGAATTTAGGTACTTTGTCTTAAAAGGCTTACAACAGCTAAAGCGCGGGCTCTTATCGGACTGCATAGAAAAGAAAGAGAAGCGCGATGACACAACGCAGGTAATTTATTGCAAAATTTGAACCAATTATCTATTTACAAAAAATCTATTGATTGGACAAAAAAATCAAGTCTAGGTATTACGGTAATTCATATACAGGGTATATGAATTTTAATCGCTAAAAGAAATTTTAAGAGGTATCTTCGTGAGTTTTTTCTATCGTATCAGATTAGTTCCATTATGTTTTCAACACACTATCTGTCTGCCTAGCCTATATCCTGAAGAATATCATATATTTGTCTGATTTTATTTACTGCAGTAGATCATATACTTTTAGGCATTAAAAAAACTTGCGTTTAGGTCCTGTAGTCCCTAGCAATATGAAATAAATCTATAGGATGAAATACCAGTTATTTCATGACCGATACTTGAACACGTGACTTAACTCATCATTATGAGCAACTTTTACTATGGGACCAAACCAGAAATCGCGAATAAAATAATTTGTTGTCCCCTACATTTTGACGAGTTATGGGTTATGCTAACATGTTTAGGGAACAGCAGATTTTTTGTTTTAAGTATCGGTCACTAATTACCAGTCGTCATATATGGCCGCATGGCATAATATGAGCTCTATGAAAAGTGAGTGAAGTCGAATGTGTTAATAGTAATGGCTGCACTGAAATGGCAAGCAAGCGTAAAAGAAGAAGCGTCTCCTAGATTTCACCCATCCGACCTGAACCCAAGACTGCCCCTGCGGCAGGCGTGTAAGTAGCCATCTTAATAAGTACCTAGGTAAACAAAGTAAAACTGTTAATGCTTTCCATTATATTATAAACCTGAAGTCCGGCTGCCAGAAGCGGGCTTGTTGCGGAAAGGTTTGTATTACATCGTCACGTGCGTGTCGGAAACAATGGGTTGTTCCAGGGCTATAGTACGGGTTCACTTACCACCCATTCTTTTTATTTTCCCGATGCTCGTTGGTTAGTATACTGGCTTTAATACGGCACATGAAGCTTTCGAGTACCTACCTAATTAGTGACAGAGCTGGGTACCTGCAGGGACGACGTAACATTTGATTATGTTTACGAAATTAAAAAGAAAACTATCACAGGTAAGTAGGCTCTACAAGTTGACGAGTAATAATCGCAAAACTTACATTTGCAGTTGAAAAACATGTTATCCAATAGGTATTGATCGCATCTAGGAATCCTTCATTGTGCGTGGTTCGACACGCACTTGGCCGGTTTAAAATTTTATCGAACCGCATTTCGAACACGACGCTCGATGTTTTGTTACAACCTGATTTAAAAAATCAACGAGCGTATTGGTGTAACATTTTATCGAACGCTGGCGACGCGGAGTGAGGTGCGCGGGCCGAGGGCAGGTCGTTACAATGAACACAAGCTGAGAAAGTAACGCAAAGCGTATGCTGAGATACAGGTGACGCAGGTCCACGCAGCGCAGGGCAGAGCAGTTTTTGTAATGAATGAGTGTACTGACAGCTGCGTACGCTGCGGCGTAGGCACGTGGGACGCAGACATGTATCTGTTCTGCTCTGCGTCTCATTGTAGAGCCGGCACAGATTTCTGCGCGACGCGTTCAGCACAGCCAACTGTTTTTTGTAGTAGCTAGGACGCGAATGTGTCTGTGTAGCTGCGTCGCAGCATATACTCGCGGCCTATTACTGCCTCGCCTGCCCTACCCCGCAAAATCTGTAATGTGCTGTGCTGCGTCACCTGCGTCTCAGCATACGCTTATGTTAAGTACAGGTAAATGCTCACACGCCATGAGGATTACCTCGAATGCAGCGTCGAGCATTCGCAGCAACGTTAAATTACATGGAAATGCTTTTTTAAATTGAGCTTTTGCTTGTATTGTACCATTCGTAAGAACGTTACATTACATGGAAATGCTTGACAAAATGCTCTAGTGTATACTTACTTTAACACGCGCCGTAGCTAGGCACTGGGTCGACCGTGACCCAATTAGAGCTAACGTTTGATAAAATAACTACTGAGGTCACGTTGCTGATTGTGATGGGGCTGCCATCAGACTCAGACAAATTGGAATAAATAATAATAAATAGATAAGATTAGAGCCAGTGCCTATGTAATTGACGCCCACCACGGCTGACTGACATGTAATCACTGTGATTATAGAGGGCCACTTATATGAGGACAACTTTATATGAATAACTAGCTGACCCGACAGACGTTGTCTGGTCCAAATTTCAATAATTATACAAAATTCTCATAGAAAATGCACCTTCAGTTTTCCCGAATTTTGCAATTTTCCTGGCAGCTTTTAAAATTTTGTGACGTGGCGTCATGCGCTTACCCAAAGAACACTATTTATTTCATTTTTATTAAAACGTACAAATTGAGTAAATGTCAAGTCTTGTTGTGGGATAGCTTTTCACAAAATCCAAAATTACACCCTACTTCTTAACCTGAAACTTCAACAACGTTGCGTTTTTCATCTTTATTCCATCATGGTAACGCATTTTAAAAGCGGACGTGACTCTTTTTGCAGTTTTTCGAAAAGACGGCAATTTATTAGATTATTTATTGTGTAGGATTGCATTATTTATTTTCAAACAAGTTATTATTTACAATAATCTAAAAATCTTTAAATTATTATTCATAATATTTACAGATCGCGTCAAATAACTTTACCGCTTTGAAGTAGGCTACAAATGACTGCGCCGTAGTCAATCTTCCTTATAACACAGTAGCGCGCATGCGCAACCTAACTGCAGAGCGGTAAAGTTATTTGACGCGAACTGTACCATGGAAGAAGTTCATATCCATACACCGTAAGGACTATTTCTGCTTGCAGCGCTCGGCCGCTATAGAACCGGGTCGGTAACAGATGTGGCCATCATGTTCACGGGATTTTGTTATCAAACTGCTTAGATATGAAGTTCTTCGATAGTACATGTATGTAAAAAGTAGTTGAAAGTGACTAGATAGTCACTTAAGAGACCCTCGCGGAGGGCTCGTCATGAATGTAGATTTTTCGGCGTATGAGTAATATGAAAAGTGGGAGGAGTCGAAAGTGTTAATAACTGAAAACGTTTAAACTCGCTGAAAACTCAGTCTTTGTACCTAAATTAAAACATTACACAGTTTTGATCAATAGAACAAGGTCAACAACCTCTGTGTGACCTAGCGAGGATGGTAGAGTATATTTGGTGACCTATTTAACTTTTTCTTATCTTTAGATAACCGAATTCATGAAGTCCTGCTCATACACGAGGCAGGGCCGCGCCGTCCGTCACTCGGCAGCGCCTGCGCGCGAAATCAATGAAGTCTCTTTTTTTTGGTCGTCGTGCTTCACCGTATTATTTTTTCATTTATTGACGTTTTAAATACGTAAATAATACTATCGTAAATAGAAAAAAATAGATTAAGCTTCCGCTTATTCGCAAAGAGAGACAGAGAGAGAGAGAGAGAGAGAGACAGTAAGTGAGAGAGAGTAAGAGAGAGAGAGAGAAAGATAGAGAGAGAGAAAGACATAGAGAGAGAAAGAGAGAGACACAGAGAGAGACAAAGAGAGAACGAGAGCGAAAGAGATAGAGAGAGATTTTTTGATATGGGTGTCGTTATTAAACCCGCGGACGAAGTGGCGGGCTGAAGCTAGTCATCATCATCATCATATCAGCCACAAGGCGTCCACTGCTGAACATAGGCCTCCCCCAAGCACCGCCACTTCGAGCGATTCTGTGCTTCCCGCATCCGGCGGATTTCTGAAGCTACTACATTATTATAATGCAAAAAAAGCTATCATAGCAGACAGACCGCAGCCTAAGCATCATAGCGGTTTTTTTTTATTTTAACGCAGAGCTCATAATTAATGAAAACTAAAACCCGAGACCTAAACATTCCACGAACCACAGACGTAAATATTGTCTTGGAGATTAAATTTGTAATCACTTATCGATACTCGACTATGATGATTAAAATAATATTCATGAATGAAATAGGGTAAAAATTAAGTTTCAGAACCACCTCCGGCGCCCCTAGTGCCCTGGCGCCTGTGTGCGCATACTTCGCACATATGGGCGGCGCAGCCCTGACACTAGGCAGGTAAGCACTAAAATAAAATCGATAGTTAAATTTACATTACAAATAAATTTTGTATTGCTTTTAGGTAGGCGAATTTTATTGAAAAATAACACACAGATTCGGAAATCTTTCGACATGATCCTAGATCGAAAATGTTTCAGTATGTAAAGTATTACTTTCCTACCGTGCCGACACTATTATATATAAGAGGTCATGGGAGGATTATGCAAAATAAACAAGTCTCCAGAAGTTAGTTACGTGTACCTAAATTACGCGATTTTACTTAATGATTTTCCGACTAAAAGTTGTATGTACTGCTGTTTATTATGTAGGTATTTAAAACTATATTCCGCCATTGTTTGTTACAAGTTTATAACGCATTTTTACAAAATTACATATGACTTACATTTAAGGCTTGTTGGCTTGGCTTGTTTTGTCACAAAAATCGCGCACTGTTGAGAATTGTTTGGTGTATTTGTGTCCAAATTATATTTTATAATTACACTAAGTAGAGTAGATTTAGGTGTATTTGGATTCGTGCCACAACGAGCAAACAGTCTGATTTCGCGTTGTGCGTCCGCGTCTGTTGTCGTCGGTAACCGCAGATTGCGACTGGCTTCATTGTTGATACACTCGGCTCAGGGGCACATCTGTAGCTACTGTGTCACTACTCTGCATGATACCAAATTGATGTCAAATGGGTAGGCGAGAGTAGTTTAATGACGTAATGTAACGTAGTGTGTCTTCTTGGGAAATCAGTTGCTTCATTGGTTCGAAAATGTATCTACCTATGGTTTGCTTGCTCTGGTTTGCTACCTCTTTAGACCACTTTAGTGAAGTTCAGTGTTAAAAATTAGAAGCCAGTCAATGGAGTTTTATTAATCTGACTGATCAACGTTTACCATCAAAAGGGATTTGAGTTGAATCCCTCCACACGCAGAGACTAATGATTTGACTCTCTGCGTGTGTGCGCTTCTTGATGTAGGTACGTCCTGGTACATACCTACCTGGGTTTGAATTCGGTTGGGAATTTGGAATGTTATGTTGTTAGAAATAAAATAAGTTCTTACTGATCTCTTAATGTAAACCAGGCTAAATGCAGGGCAGTACACCTTTGTACAGTAATGATGGATAGGTTAGATATTATTTATACCCATCATACCTATCCTATTCACCTGTGTATACCGAACTAATCAACAATAGACAATAATAGCAACGGTTTATTTGTCTCTGACCTGGAATCACCTTCAATGGCTGTTAACCGATCGTAACTCCGTAACTGTGTAATGTTCCTATGCGATGCATCGCCGATTACGTCAGCTACTCAGATAAACCTGTATTCATTTCGTACCTACATACGTACTGGCGCGTATGTCGCATTGAATGCTGATAACGTGTAGGTACGGTTAGAAAGTTTGTATGTCGTGGGAACCTCTGCTGTGGGTTAGGTACCTACCTACGTTCATGAACCCTAATGGTTAGGTAGTAACGTCGCCAACGCTTCATCCAACGTATTTAAGCAAGTATTTCATAAATGTACAATCATAACATTAACATCCACAGTTGAAGTTCGGATATCATTCTGTGGCCGAAGATGTCTCCTGCCGGACCCCAAGCGTCCGCACATCGACCAGTCCTGTGCTTCTCGCATCCAGTGGATTCCCGCGACCTGCACGGATTTCGTCGACGCTGAATACTGTTGGACAACGTCCTCCTGACCCTGACGCCCTGACGCGAACGATGCTTTGCCGACAAAATAGATCTTTTCTGATATTTACTGAGCGAGTTCGCAAGGGTTACACGTGTTAATTTTTTAATTTGTAAATCTTGTATGGCATGGATTAATATTAATGGGTTGTAATTTATTTCATAAATTGTTAATTTTAAACATTACAGTGTCCCAATTCGGTAGTGTAGTTAACACTACCGAATTGGGACACTGTAATGTTAGCGTATCATCTACTTATGTGTGTAAATAAATAAAGAAAAATAAATAATACTTGTTACCATTTGAGTTAGATTAGATTAGAGTAACCCGTCAATAAGACGGTAAGTACGTATTATGTAATAAAAATAAAATAGAGCGCGCGTGCCCTCATCGACCAAGCACCGAGGTTCGCTGACCTAAATCCTTTGAGGTCCTTTGAAACCTCCAATTTAGTTCGCTTCATACAGTATTACAACCAACGACAATAGTATAGGATGTACGTACATTAAACATACATATACACAGCAGATCTCTTATCTTTTCACCGAAATTAGTCGTACCGAGTTGGATATGCAGTTAGGTATGAAAAATAAACAAATGGTTAGCCAGCTATGTCTAGGATGCGTCAAGTACTATGCAAAATTAAACCCTGTTTCTCTACAAAAACCATAGAATATAAAAAGAACTATGAGAAAAAAAGGCTGATAAACGATAAAATGTAGCAGCTATAATACCTATAATAATATATAAAATGTAAACAGACGCACTGGTACCCATACGCGATAATTCGACCTACTGACACGGAACCGCCAAAAAGGACACAAAGAGTGTTAAAAAATGAATAAACCATACAATTTAAATAAAAAAATAGACACAAATGTTTTAATGTTACCTTGGTTACTGATAGATTCTCGGAAAGCAAGTGATGCTGTTAGATCTGGCTCGTATATCTTGCTTCGGAGCTAGATGCGACACAGCGGGCGAGCGAGCAGGGCGGGCGGTGAGGTGCCAGTGGCCCAGTGCCGCCCTGCGTCTCTGCGCGACACGTATCCGAACTGCGCACTACGTACCGATTCTATGTAGGTACGACATTTCTCAGATAACTCTTACATAACGGGGAAAGTGAAGCTGATTTTCACTTGCGATGATTTATACGAGTACACCGAGAGTTTTGTGTATTAAACAGGCTCTAGTATTTTAATCTTGTTGTTGGGATACCATTTAGATAAACATCATAAAAAACAAACTATTTCATAAACCAGTGAAATCTATACAATAATTGTTATACATTTAAGTCGCTTTTCGTGTTTCTCTGTAGGACATCGTTGCTCTTCTAACCATTTTGATGAGGTTTTCACCATCGTTAAGAAAATTTAAACTAAGAAATCTCGATGTTTTGATAAGTCGTAAAAACCGTGCGAATTAGGAGCGCTTCGCTAGTAAGATATACGTAAAAGGCTCGATCTCAGAATACCAAATTTTCAATATAGCAGATTCTAATTATATGAATGAATTTAAGATTTTTTTACGTTGTCTGGATATTAGTCAGTGAGTCAACAAGGCACAGTCGTACAGCCTAAATTGATGAGTCTATGAGGCATAGCGTTAGGAAAAATTTTGAAAACTCGTCTGCTAAAGGGGTTAAATAATGGATTGGTTCATTTTTACCGCTGGGAATCCCATCGTGCGCACGGTTTTTAAATATTTCCTACCTATTATAATATAACAGAGTTCAACATGATGTCTGTTTGGATACTTGTAATAATCGCAGATACCTGAGTGCTCTAACACAGGATGAAAGGCACGCTCAAAAGGCGGTGTTGACCCCGCTCACCTCACTCTAAACACCTTTTGATATTTCGAAAATATATACGCACTCTATAATAAGATTATCAGCAGAGAACATTATGTTCAGCATCTGGTAGGGAGCCAGCCGGCCTGTTATAGGCACTTCGAAGCAGAACAGTTCAAATAGGGATGATGCCTGGGTAAAAAAAAGAAATTCTAATTAGTCCGTCAGTCAGATAATAAAAAAATATTAGATATGTATTTTTTGCTTTATCATATTAATAACAAAATATTTAGATGAAACGCATTTTAAGTTCCGGGGGTCGCTACGTCACAAGTAAGTATAAAATCTACATATTCGTGACGTCATGGCACATTTCAAATTAGTGTATGTATCTTTAGATTACGCAATAAAAGAAAAAATACGTGTCCAATATGTTTTAATAATCACCAAAATGGACAAAAAAAAATTTTTGTCATCATCCCTATTACGAGACCGTAGTAGCAAATATTTATATGGTAAAGTTTTAATAATTTAATTAAACCTTGCTTTCCGTGATCGGGCCTTTGCTGGGTCAAGGTGGATCGGTCAAGACAAAACTTTCCGTATCGATGAAAACATGTGATTCTGTAGTCTACTCATATAATATTTATCATCTGGATACTTAATGAAAGTTTGTATGGCAGTTCGTCATTTTGCCGATGAGAAACCCCTTCGGGCACATGTCTTGTATCTAATAATTTTGTCTCCCATAATTTCAAACGTCTTGCCGATCTCTGTAACCCTATCAGCCTAAACCACAGATGAATGCAGATGGTTGACGAAACATCTTTGTTTATGTATATATGATTTGATCGTGGTGGCGTAAGATGAGCGTGAGCAATACTTAAAGTAGCCTACGTCCAGCATCAAGGTTTATATACAAAGTACTAGTCTACATTGTATTAAATCTTTTTACCTAGTTTTTTTTTTTTTAATTGCATTTTTGTCTCAACATCAATCCACATTGGAAAGGGGGTACTAATTTAATTTTTGATTTAGCTAGAATAATAACATGATTAACATTAATTTGAAAGTTCAATGTTTCAATTTTACAAAAGGCCGAGCCTTGACATAAGCTAATGCTACAAAAAAAATATAATCGACACTTGATCGACATGAATTCAAATTATCTGCAATATAATAGTTTGTTTGATTGAGTTTATGTTCTGTGGTACCAATAATACGTACATATGACAGCCACCATTATAATATCCCTTAAAGGCTACAGGTGTGTGATCTCGCGAGCTACAAGGAAGTAACAGTCGAGTTATATATAGCATCAGTTTTTGACGATATTTAGATCGGCGGGATGTCAGTCTGGGGATCGTCACCAAACTTGGGTTATTTACAGAATCCGGTGATTTACGAGCATTTGATGTGATGTAACTCAGGATTTGGGGCACATTAATCTATCATAGGTCCATGATTCTCGTTTCATTTTAACATGGATTTTGAACAGCGCATAAGGAATGTTTCACACGGCTGAATTAATTTATCCTTTTCATAATACAACTCGTTTAGGAACATCTTTGAATTTGAATCGCTATAATTTTGCATTCGATAATTGGCTATCCAAGGGGTCACGTCAAGCTATGTCAGGGCTCCAGTCTGGCGATAAGTCCTAAGTACATCGGCCCAGTTTAGAAGCCGTAATATGACGTAGCTTACGAATAAGTACCAGCTTTATAAGATTTAGTATGACCTACCGTAATTGACGTAGGTCCATTAGTTGTGGTTTAGGCTTATTTGCTCTAGTTTATTAACGTGACGTCTGCAGACGATTTACTAACAAAGCCAGACAAGTGGGTAAGTGTATCTGGGTAACCTAGGTACCTAGATAATGAGGCGCAAGCATTGACACTGACATTAAGCATTCGTGTCAAGGAAATCACTTTATAGATAGGTAAACTACGTATAGATTACCTACCTACGCGAAAACTATAAATATCTAAACTGTACCTAGGTACCTATTAAAAAATATCCCAATGTGTGGTACGAGTACTTATGTTATTCAAACACTATTTTTGATAGAGCGACTATGAGCGATTCTTAAATAATATACTGGATTTAGCATGAACTACAGTTTAGACACTACTTCATTCAAAGCCACCTCTTAAGGTTACGCTAGTCAGACATTCTGCCATACTAACGTCGATACTCCACTGTTTGACCTAGTGTACTGAGACAATTAGGTATAATTTTTAGTTTTTAATGTACATTAAAAACTAAAAATTATACCTACTTGTCTCGTCATTATCTAGCCCTACACGCCTGCTGTCGATGGTAGAATAGAAAAAATTACAGATTGTGATTGTTTATTTATCATTTTGTCTATTCTTCCGTCGACAAACTCGTTTCTATTGTGTTCATGCTAATTGTGCAGAACGGAAACAACCATAAAAAAAATCGGTTTGAAAGTTAATAAGCGTAGAAACATATTTCAACAGTAATTTTAACGCATCTTTGGGCGTTTTGCTTGGACAGTTCTTTTTGTTCTCGTATTTTTTATTTTTGTTTACATTCGTATATATTGAATAAATACATATTTTTTCAAAATAATATACTATAATCATACGATGTTAGGTGAAATAGTATCCTGCTGGGGTTGCGGGTTTGTCCGAAAGGGATATCGCGGCCCCGGCACACAGGCAACGGAAGGAACACGGGTGGGTATTAGTCAGTAACAGTCTGACACACCTTCTCGCTCTGCCCAGAGCGGGAGAAGTCATTTGATGATTTCCCATCCTCAAAAAAAAAAAAAGGTGAAATAGTATGCATATTAGCCACGCCCACCAATAAATTGGAGTCGCCGCCGCGCCGCCGACTAGCGCAACTTTGAGCAGTTCTTCAGTCTATTTTTTTTTTAACATATTTGGGTGTAAAAACAGGTGTTGTAAATAAAAATATACTTCGATCACAATGGCTTGCCGTTGACTGGTATCTAAAATTACTCTTAGTAACAGAAATTACACTTAGGACAATACGTAACAGAATTCAATCAAACAAATTAAATTCCGGGAAAAGTACATCATAGATGAGGTAAGATGAGGTACTTACTAAACGTTAACTAGCTGGACTAGGTACCTACTGAACTGTGTATAATTTTTTTTGTTGGGGACGGTCTTGGGAAACGTCATCTGGCGCATAAATTGGGTACTATTCGTTTCTTGGTTCATGTTATAAGCACGGCATGGATAAAGTTTTACATTCCGTTAGACCGCTAACTCTTGCCCCAGTTCGAAGTTCCAACTGCATTCACGAGATGGCGTCGTTTCACTGTGGTGCTGAAATTCAGTCTCAAATGCTTGTTCGTGTTTTTCAGATTTGTAATAAGAGGGCGCTATGTTGGCTGCTTATGTTTATAGATGGATAAAGTCAAGCCGTAGATATAATTAACAAAAAAAATTTTTGTAACTTCCATTTGGCTTTATTTCATTTACTTAACAATAATGAGGACCTGAAAACCACCATTTTATATTTTACATGAGTGATGACTTTATCGATACACTTGTTCTATATAATAATATGTCTTCTGAGTTACTATATTAGGTAATATGGTATGTAATTTACTTATGTCATACGTTTAAAAAAAGTGAAACATGTAGATTCTTTGTTTTCATTACCTAATTTGAAACAAAGTTTAATTATTTAAACTGTTATGAGTAACGATTTAAATAAATAAGCGTTAAATGTTGGATTTTATGATTAGAGTCCCTCATCTTTACGAGGTAGCCCAGACTGACTATAACATGAACATATCACCATATATATACTTGACATTTATACAGGTGTGGAGTTGAGGGTCATTTACATTTTAAAATGTTCCAGAAAGCTATCTCGGAGAGCTTAGGGCGACTTTACACTTGATTTATAGGCGCAGGTAACTGCAAAAAAATTCTCTCTCTCCATTTTCTTATTTTGCATCATTGCCTTGGCGCGTTGCTTGTGGTCGTGGTGACCACGTAGACGTGTAGACGCTTTTAGGAGTTCTTGAGAAAACTGGTATAGAATTATCTCACAAAAAAAAAACAGCTAGTTAACTGATTGGTGGACAGTTTTGAAATGTTATGTGCTTTTCTACGCACCGATTGTTGTGTTGTTGGTATCCTAGGGCTTTCACGAGCTATCGCCATTTCCTTCAGTTGCATGACTAAATATAACAGTAACTTAAAGGAATTTTCACACCACCTGCTCGTTAATGTCAAATTATATGTCATGCAAACCTAACCTAAAGCAAGTCATCTAACCAGGCAATCATATTGTAAAGTACTGAATTTCATTATGATTTTGCTGGTGCGTAGTGTGATTTGAATTTGGAATCTCAACAAAAAAATCGTATGAAAACTTATACCTACCTATCATAAAAATAAACTATTAAAGTACAGGTCGACCAAAGAGTTTTCACTATAGTTATTTATGCTATAAGTGCGGAAGGTAGGTGATTTCCGACGAGTGGCATTTTTATTCACGAGCAAGCGAAGTGAGCGAGTGTATAAGTCGACACGAGTCGGAAATCATCTTACGCACGTGTATCATACAATGTTTTACTATGCATTGCGCGAGGAAAAAAAAAAAAACGAGCGAGCCTTACGGCAGTCGCCTGCGATGTGTAACATCTAACATACGACGACGTATATAAATGATAAAAACAAAATGAATTCATGACTTTGACTTTTGGCTTTGATTTTTACTTTGACTTCGACTTCTACTTCGACTTCGACTTTGACTTCGACTTCGACTTCGACTTCGACTTCGACTTTGACTTTGACTTTGACTTTGACTTTGACTTTGACTTTGACTTCGACTTCGACTTTGACTTTGACTTTGCCTTTTTTACTTTGACTTCGACTTCGACTTTGACTTTGACTTCGACTTTTTGATTTTAACCATCGTCATCATCATCATCTGATTTGTAAATACTAATTTGTGAAAAACTTTTCTCAAATAATAAAATCTCTGACGACGGCCTCAAAAATTAAAAAAAAACAGAAAAGTAAAAAGCACTAGTGAAAAAAAGTGACACTTTCCACACAAATTGACTGCTTGGAAAACGCTCTTTTCGAGCAAATGCATTGTAAAATAGGTTTTCGTTACCGTTGACGAACAAAATAATTGAATTACGGAACTTAATAGATATATTATAGTGGAATAATAAGTATCTAACAATCAAATCAATCTGCCTAGCCTTTTCCCAACTATGTTGGGGTCGGCTTCCAGTCTAACCGGATGCAGCTGAATACCAGTATTTTACATGGAGCGACTGGCTATCTGACTTCCACAATCCAGTAACTGGGTAATACGATACCCCTTGGTATGACTGGTGTCAAACTTTCGGGCTACCCCGGGGCGGCTAATAAGTATCTAACCATAATGTACATTAATTTAATAAATCTAACAAAAATAATTGCCACAATCAAAACAATTGTTTTCTGTTTATGGTCAAGTCCAAAATTATTGAATAATAATGTGCTTAGTCTCGCCCAACCGCTGTTTCTACATCAAAGAATAAACTTACATTTGCAGTTGAAAAAACATGTTAAGTTTGTTCTTGGCATAAATTCATCTTATCTATGGAACCCTTCATTTTGCATGGTCCGACATGCATTTGGCCGGTTTTTTTTTTTAAAGTTTTCTAATCATTGTTCACGTCATTACATTTAATTTTCTTATTTTTAGGGTTCCGTACCTAAAGAGGAAAAATGGAACCCTTATAGGATCACTTCGTTGTCCGCCTGTCTATCAAGACCCATTTTCTCAGGAAAGTGTGTAGGTATCAAGTTGAAATTAATATCAAATGCGTAGATCTATGGTCTCTTGGAGCTCAAAAAAATCAAGCTTCTAAGTCAACGCAATAAAAACATACGGCCATTTATGTGACATATTTTGATACTCGCAAATAAATCAAAACCTACAGGATACTTCCTGTTGACCTAGAATCATGAAATTTGGCAGGAAGCAAGGTCTTACAGCACAAGTTAAGGAATAGCCAGAAAATCATAAATTTTTTGTTGTTAAGAAAAAAAAAACGATTTCGATTCTAGGTGCAAAAATTAGTAGGTGCGAAAAGTAGAAAATTCTACTCGGGGAAAAAGTCAGCTTGAATCTCACGCTGCGCTCAGGATTCTATTCTTAACTCCCTCGCTTCAGTTAGAGGTTAACTCACAGATGCCCTAGGTTACGTTCGGGATTCAAAATAACGCCTGTGACATTAAGACACTGCTTTATCTTAGTGAATAATCTACTATTATCGAGGATCATCTCTTATTTGGAGACGAAGAAGCAAATCTTTTTTTCCTTATCTACATATCTAAGTCACACCCTTCTTCGTTCCTTCAAATTATTATCGAAGAAGATATAACTTACAAACATATTCCGATGAGCTCGTCACGCGTTCGGTACTTACTTATTTAAGTGAATTAATTACTATGAGGCTTAGCTATGAGGAGGTAAAACAAGCGCGGATTGCGGTCGTGTTAGTAATTTATATGCGGTGTTGCTAACATCTGCCGTCTGCATATTCAAGCTTGTAATACAAACTTAGTTCAAGACATGCTGAAGAACACTGACTTCATTAATATACTAGAAGCGACTAACACAAACGTGTAACTTATTTTAAGACGAAAAAAGTAGTCTGCTAGCTTATTTGTGGTGTAGTTAGTAGATATGATGATTAAAGGACATCGCACCGCTCCGACACGTCAAATAACTTGTCATTCAAGTTAGGATTTTTAATCAAATGCCTTAAAGTCTATTTTACGACGGCTATACAGAATAGCGGACAGCTCCCCGGTCGCTCACTGCCCGCGAGCCGTCACACGTAAAATACGACTTTAACACTTTCGACTCCACCCACTTTTCATAGAAATCATGCGCCATGCCGCCATACATATTGGAAGTGAACCCTCCAGGAGGGTTGCCGGCATTACGTTTGCGCCAAAGTTAAAGATCGCGGACGGTCAACGGCATTAGGTTTAAAAACGTGTTATAAAACACTGTAAAACGAAGTAAAATAGTGTTTTCAGGGGGTGTTGTCGCTATACGTTGTTTCCAACCTTTTAATTTTTTTGTGAATATTAGTAACCGTGAACAAAAAAAAAACAAAAAAGAAACTTGGATTTTAAAACCAACGCATATACTAATAAATCTTGTTAAAATATACACCAGATTTTATTTTCACGGTATATAATACTGTATTCGCTAAGAAAAACTTTTGTTTAAAGTGAGCCTTCCGCGAGGGCTCCCGGCACTGAACGTGTTAATACATATGATTTAAAATCTTAATTTGAATGACAAGTTATTTTCTGTGTCGGAGCGGTGCTGTTTTATTGAGCGATGAACTTAAAATAACGTAAGTGGGTATGGAAAATTTATAAGGATTTCCATATTTTTTTTCATAAGTTATTAATAAAAATAAAATATAGATAAATAAACAAAAATTCTGACTGAAAATAATCGAAAGTATCAAAGTCCTTTTTATTTTACTTCATTATTTTTAAAGCCTACAATATTTTTAGATAGATACCTATTAAAAACCACTTCTAGTATGTTCTGTAGTGGTGTTGTGCTAGCAAGTTACGCGGGGTGCAACGGGTGACTTATTAACTTACAGATATTACGTAACAACAACAGGTGCTTAGCAAAAACATCGGACGAGGTGCATTTAATTAACCTGTACTTACCGCACTTTGATACTCAATATTGTTACAACATAATTTAGCATAAGCATAGCTTATAGACGTAAAAATATATTTTCTCATATTACCTTATAATAAATACCTGCGTAAGTATTATATTGTCCCGATGAAAAAACCTTGTAATTTTTTTAAAATCTTTTTCATTTTGTGGTCCTCACTATATCATGAGTAAAATAACAGTTTACTTACCTAATATCAAATATATTTTTGGAAGTATATCAAAATTACTACCCCTCTAAATCATTTCACGTAGCAAGTAATTTAAATACACAGATTTCCCCTCACATACCCATTTATAAGAAAAACCAAAAATTATCTCTAAAAGTAGATAAGTTCTACTCGTAAGTTGGGCCAGCTATTGATTAGAATGCGTGGCTAGATGGATATGTTCTGTCCCTAATTGAGGTTGGTCCAATCCGGCCCGAGGCCTATCCCATCCGCCTTTCAGTTCGACGTGGTAATAAAATAAGCAGTTTTCCGTTTCCACGTTTTATCTGTCTTCCCGTTTTTTGCTCCAACATTCGTTTCGAGAAAATCGAGTTCGATGCTCTCAGGCGGTTTGTGCACTGGAAGTTTACATTTTACATGTATTGAGATAAACTTTCTAAGAAAACATGACGATTATTTTTTGAATAGATTGTTTAATAAATCGGCGGACAAATGATTTGTCAAGAACGATTAGATTCTGTGCTCTTCACGTTTACCAAGTAAGGCGAGGAACACATTTATTTTTAAATTCTGTTTTACTTCATCCTTAATTATCATTTTGTTAAGACACCTTTCCTCATTGTTTACTGCGTACAATTTCCGTAAATAGCATTTCTTTAATACCATAATACATGTACCGAATGAGCACGTAAGCCAAGTTTGTACATAAATCAACAAAGACTTTAGAATATTCCCGTCGTGAGCCTCAGTTTACCGTGAAGGGCTAAAGGTGAAATTACGGCTTCGTTATTAACAAGTTAATTTGTATTTCATAAAATTATATGTCACGTACGATGTCACTTCAGTATGAATAAACTCGATGTGATTCAGTTACGGACCTGTACATAAAGATTTGGTTGATTGACTGTGTTTTGTTTATTTGTGTTGTCATCCTCTAGAGACGAGTCGTCGTTGTTCTTTTTCTCCGAGTTGTTTTTATTTATTTTTCCGATGATAAATGTTGATCGTGAAAATCCGTAGGTAAGCTTTCCTTCTAACATAGCAACACGATACGACGTAGAGGTCTTAGCGGAGAAATGGTTTATGATCACAGACTAACAAGTACCAACGGGCCCTATTTATGCGCTGTTAATAATATTTTTATTATATTAAATACGTAGGTATATGACGGTTTTTGTTGTCAGAAGCCAGTATCAGGTCTACGATGATGTACGTACCAAACGAATTAATGAGCGTGTTACGCGTACCGCGCGGTGAGAGAACGGCTCGTAACTCGTAGTAAGGGGTTGATATCTCAGAGGAACGATACATTGCTTATTTGGTACTTTTATGAATTATTTATACACATAAATCAGCTTTTATATGAAAGCATCTACCTATACATAATAATCCTGAATTATAAGAGCTACGTGAGAGCTTATTTATTCAGATATTATTGTGTTTTGTTAGGTTTATAATATCAACCGTCAAATCGTCAAAAGTTGAAAGATTCCTATTTTGTATTCGCTTTAGATTCTGTTACGTGAAGGTATTTAATCAAAAGGGAAGTATTCAATCATCATGAAATTATTAGACCTAAAGGTTCCCCTTTCGAAGTGAAATAAAATTCGTTCTACCTGAGCAATACGAAGGGAAATTGAGTTTTCAATTGGAATTACATTTACTGTTTTGCCCTAAAAACACAGGGACCCTCATCTAATCCTAATTTGTTGGAGGATTTGGTTGGAGCGCGAAATCGTTTAAGGTCGAGAGAGTCTGAGGTCTGTCCGGCGTCCTGCGCGGACGGAGAGCCTCTCCAAACTTCACAACGAGTACGCACTCGCATGCAAATTATGTATACGTTTTCTATTTGTAGTCCTACAAATTTATTGTTTAACAAAAATTCTTGTGATTTACTTGTCATAAAGTACATTCCTTTTATTCTAATTTCTAAATCAGTTTATATTTTCATCATATAAAATGATTAGTTTCAAACCAAAAACCAGATATTTACTTAAAAAATCTACTTTTCGGTGAAAATGGACGATTATGAATGGTAAGTACTTTTCCGTCAAGTTTTTCTTTAAATACATTTAGGCAATTCTTGCTCACTTTTACAGAACAAACACCTACCTCTGAATTACTCCATCAAAGTACCTTGAAGCCCATTGTCTCAACTTCGAGCCATTTTCGTTGGGCTTAAAACTTTTCCTGCAGAGGTTTTCTTTCCGTTTGTTATTGTTGTGTATAATTCGCTCGACGTTTTGCTGGCAATGATGTTTGGAGGTGAAGATTGGGCTGTGCGCGGTGCGTCGTAAACACGCCTCAGGGAAATACCGGCGACGGCCGTACCTGCCGCCTCCGAGGCGCTCCGCCGGAGACCACTTACCTGCACGGCCTGACTAAGCGAATGCTCAGCGACGTACTTTAGCTTACATAAACTCCACTGTTTTCTTCTTCCGCAATTGTTTGAGGTGTTATCGCTACCTGCTGGAGGAAGGGGTTTTCTAAATAACCTTTTTATCTCAACAGACGTCGTTTAGGGGCGTGTAGTGATTTGGCGAATTGTAGTGTTATCTAAGAAAAGGGAATCCAGATATTTCACAGTTATCTTTCTAAAGAAACCCTGAATAAGGTTTTTTTTTATCTTAATGTTTAAATACAAACCATTTCAAACAAAGCTGACAAGAATAAAGGTCTGTTTATGTTATGGCAATTTTATTTAAGTTACGATAGCATAAAACGTACCGATTACTTTACTTCGTATCCCTATTTCGATAATTTCGCATGAAATACTTGAATATTGCATGAAACTGTTATATTCGCTCTACCGAAAGCTGTAAATCAATTCGGTTTCATAAAAATATCTGTAGGAGATTTACTAGATATCGGGGCCCGGCCCACCGTGGGAAATATGAAAATTGGAAATACATGCATGGCCCGATACGGCGCGGAATATATTTCGACCCTATTTGTAAGCGAACCTCAATATCGCAAAGTACAGTAGGTACTTGTTCGCATTCTCGAGGACGTCGACTTCCCAGCACGTTCGACGAAACTGACTGCGATGGAAGGATTCAATGTGTACCTATGTAGCTAGAGGGAATCTTGATAGCTTTGTATTAATATTGTCAAAGAAGAAAATTGGTAGGTACAACTTGTACAATATCCGACTATATATCGAGCGCATTGATCAGACAATACTTGCTGTCGGTCTTGTACACAATTAAGTAAACAGGATTGAATCTTTAATTTCAATTAATTAATCGAATGTTATGTGTACCCCTGTGGGGTTCACATAACTTACGGATAAGCTTTATTTGTAGGGATGTGTAGGTACCTACTGTCCAGTAAAAGGACCGAATAAATCGAATAAAACATTTCGGTTGATTAAAATTTATACGTTATAATCAATTGCTTTAGGTATACGTTTAGCAGGTATGCATTAGACTTATAATTTAGTAGTTTGTTCATTAATTTGTTTGTAACATTGTAGGTACAGACGAACTCTTCCCACAGTCAGTTATTTCGACACGCGTGGGACGGGAAGCAGCTGATGCATTAACATTACCTACGAGTACCTACGCTTTCCTTTTTCGCAAGTCGCATCTACCTAGTTCAAGATGAATACGATACGTTTAGGTTTGTTTGGAGTAAAAACTAATATGACGCAGCAACTTGGGGAGCTGGAAGAGAATCAAAAAGCGCGAAAGGGAGGCAGCCTTTAGATGCTAATGCATTACCTTTTTTTTTTTTTGGGTGGTATATTATCCAGTAACTTCTCCCACTCTGGGCGAAGCGGGAGGGCGGGTCAGACTCTAACTGACTAAAACCCACCCGTGTTCTTTCAGTTGCCTGTACGTTGCCAGGGGCCACGGTATCCCTTTCGGACTTTCCCGCGACCCCGGCAGGCATCGACCCTAGCGGACCCCGTCAGTTGTGCTGACATCTCTTTGAGGCGCGCGTGGAACACAACGCGCCGTCGACCCGGCTACGGCTTATGGTATGTCTGTTAGTGAGACGGAGAACGAAGCGCCCGTAACTACGGATTTCGCTTAGGGAGTAGACCCCCTGGTCCTTATCGGAAAGCGAACTACCCATTGCTCACCGTCCGTCCGCAGTCCCGCCCCTACGGATTGGAATGCATAACCTTTAGATGCTCATGCATCTAGAAGTAGAATAAAAGGCAATATACGTACATGGGTAAACCTCATAGATATTTTAGTCATACTTAGTATGAAAATTCATCAGTAACTAATAGTGATCTGTGCGAGTTATGGACGTAAGGCCATATCGGTCTTGTAGTGGTATATATTTGGAAATCTATTACAGTTAATGTTGAACTGAGATTTACCAACTTCGTAAAATTGAATCAATGAGTCAGTACATTGTTGGAAAGGCTTTTTCTAATAAAATAAAAAGGTTTGTCCTTGCGGCGTGTGACCCAGTTCGGTCAGAGTGGGATTACAGACAGGCCCAATGTTTTGCCCATCAGAGTTTAATGTGTTCCCTGGCGTCCCAACTCGTCCCCACTCGTGCCATCGGCCGCTAACTAATTAGAATCTATTTTCTTACCTTACCTTATTTTCTGTTACCTTATTTGGAATTTCACCTGTTTTTACGGGATGCTTTTAGATGAAAGCAAGATCAAAGTCATATCACGTTCAGTGCCGGGAGTCCTCCTGGAGGGTCCATCTAGTCGAATATGGGATGAGCCCTCGTGTGAGTTTTAGCGAATACAGCATTATAAACCGTGAAAAAGAAAACTGATAAATATTTTAACAAGATTATTAGTAAGTATATGCGTTGGTTTTAAAATCCAAGTTTTTTATTTTATTTTAATAATCACGATTACAAATAAATCACTAAAAATATTTATGGTTGGAAATTACGTATATATACGACAATACCCCCTGAAAACACTATTATACTTCATTTTACAGTGTTTTATAACACGATTTTAAACGTAATCCCATTGACCGTCCGCGATGGTTAACTTTAGCGCAAACGTACCTAATGCCGGCAACCCTCCCGGAGGGTTAACTTCCAATATGTATGGCGGCATGGCGTATGATTTCTATGAAAAGTGGGTGGAGTCGAAAGTGTTAATGTAAGTACTGTGTCTGGAGAGTAATTAATTTAATATGATAAAAAGCTCATTTATTGCCAAAGTATAATTGTTAAAATAGTGTAGCAACACTGTTACATATCAAAATAAGAGTTACTAAACATGCTGTCTATGAAAAATAAAGTTCTTTGAACGCAAGCCAGTGCTGTTTTAATACCTACTTAGGTGTAAAGAAGCATAATACTGGAAGTCTGGACCTATTCTATTCTTATTTACAACATACACGTGAGGTAAGATTTTGGCTACTTGACCCGGACGGACTAAACTAACCATACAATGTTTGTTACGGTCAGATACTGAAATTTGGAGCATTATGAGGAAAAGGCAAAAGACGGCAAACTGTGGCGCTTAGTATTCAGCGGGCGAGCCGCGCCGGGCCCGCTAACTCAGGCCAGATTGTCGTATGGACTACATTTTTGGACACGTTGACTTTGCTCGGTCTGTTTGGTTACCCTTTCGGTTCTTTTTCTATATTTAAACAAGCTTGAACGTGTTAGAAAAATTCTGTTAAGCGAATTGGGTTTTAGTTTTATTGCACTGTTTTTCCAAATCTTGTCTATTTCTACTCCTGTAAAACTAACCATACTACTACTTATTTGTTTCAATACGCCTAGTAGCAAAGATGACTATGTCTTACCTTGCTGTCTGAATCCTCATGTAAGTACAGTATAGGGGTAAGGTAAGTCTAGTAACCTATAAAGTCACAATTTCCTTGAAATAGAGTTAGGTTTTGCCGATGGAGTAAATAGTCAAGTTCGGGTCAAAAAAACCCTTGCCATTCATAAGCGGGTCAGTACCTGCGACATAGTCATAGTGGCAGGAAACACTGAACGAAGAACTTTGAAAACTGTGAAGTCTAGTAGAGCCGATAGGAAGCCAGCGACGGGTGATTGAGCTGAGATGATAGTGACAGGATATCTTTCATTATATGTATTATCAATTTCAAAATAGTATCCGGTGGGTTTGATAAAGTACACTAAGTCGATAACAACGAGGATGTTACCGAGCGTGCTCGGCTCGCGCTCGCGCTTCAATTCGCACACCGATGGTACATAAACAGGTTTGGAGCCGCAGCGAGCTACCCGCTGCCAGAGCACACGTCCCACGTTATGAAATGGGAATTAAATTGTCTGTGAAGAATACAACGGGATTACCATTTATTCCCAAGTAATGCTACTTTGTATGGAATATATTGTCACCAATCCACTGCGTCTTTGAATCGATTTGACGTTACGGATATACAAACCCGAGGAGCGTTGGATACAGTGTTGTATTGGTTGGCTCACTACGATGTGAGTCTGTTGTAGACTCATGGTTCAGAGGAATTCACTGCACTGCAGCGGGATAGCGCTTGGCACGCCGTGTGCCCGCTCGGGATTGTGGTATCGTAAACACACGAAGGATTACCAAATGCAAAATCGGTTTTAAAATATTGATACGTTTAATATTTAATATTAGGTACATAAATACAAAAATAAAATAAGTGTCAATCGAAATATTCAAAATGATGTGACTGCTGGTGGAAATATGAAGGCTTATTACGGACTCCTTTAGTGATTTGTGTTTTAAAGGGTGCAAGCATCGGATAAGAAGCTGCTTCAAACATAAAATGTTTGTTACCAGAGAAATAATTTAAGCTTTTATATTTGACTACTTTTGGTTCGCGTGTCTTCGGAGTGGTCTGTTTTGTATGTGGCCTACTGTTCAGAAACTGTAAATATCCTCCGCGCAATTTCTTCGTTTCGGTATGTTTAGGCCGCACAACACCTATAAAGGGTTGTCTCATGGTATTTGTGTTATTTACTTGATTGTAACGCATTATTGGCTTACTAGTTTGGGCAATCACTGGTCTTGTTCTTGTTTTCGGTTGAATTGGTACTGGTTTATACATCCAATAATCGCTGTAAGGTACGTTATACTTTCTTTCCGGTTCGTGAAAGACGCTTGCATTTCCTACGACTGCTGGGTGCATTTCCACGTATATTTTCGGTGGTAATGGGGTCTGGTAATGTTGGGTTAGGTATTCTACCTGTTCCGGAACATCAAATGTTCTACTGTATGTTTTAGCTGGTATTACGTGCTTTGGTAATAAATTTACATTCAGACTTACATTAGACTGTTTCGTGCTCGTCAGAGGTTGACTGAATTTAATTTCAGTATGCGCTTTTTGCATTGTGTTTAAAATATTCTCAAGATCTTGTAAACTCAAGGGCGGAGGAGTACTTGCAAATATTTCAACTTCATTTTCGAGGTTAATAAGACTTTTCTCATTACTATGCTTCAGAGTACGTGACTCATCCAGGTACTCAGAGAATGGTCCTTTCTGAGGGACTGGAGATCGAATCGATCTCTCCCAAAATGATCGCGGGGCATAACTGTTTTCGTTAAGAACATAATGAAATGGGACTTGTCGGTTTGCGTCTGAGTCTTTAATAAATTGTTGATCAACTTTAGAATCGGCGTTATGTATCATAGAAGCTATTTGTCTTCCTAAGTTTGAATAGTAGCTGTCATCGGTTCCTTGTCTCTGTAGTTGTGGTATTGGGTTGAAAGAACCAATATTTCTGCGTGTTGGCTGTGATATTTGTAGTTTTTGTAGTTCTTTTAAATCTTCGTTAAGATCAAAAGGTAAGGGGGGTCTGCGTCTACTTTTACTTTGATTCACTTTATGAATAAGTTCAGATAAGTACTTAAAATCAATATCCTCTAATTTCGGAATATTGTGTTCTTCTTCGTCGTCCTGGTGTAATCGTTTGTGAGGCGTGGAATCTTCTGATATATTCGGAACGTCATCTGAATTCTGCAAATCGTCGTCTTGCAATTCTTCTAGAGATTTGGCATGAATTTGCGATAAGGTATTTCTTCTTTTTCCTTTCAGTTTGTCCCGTAATTTTTGCATCTGCAGTAAAGTTAAGTGTTGTTAAAAATACATATCTATACAATCTATCACCATAATAATCGACTACCTTTCACTCACACTTCTTACACCCGCTTTCATAGCATCTGTCAACAATCACTACTACTCAACATCTATCATTATCACCAGCTGTTAACAACTATAATCTACCTTACAATAACTTTGTTTCACTTACCAGCATACTTTTTCGTCCGTGCTTGAGTTTTTTTTGTTTCCTGAAATAAAATAATATTAGAATCCTTTATTTAATTAAATATATTAAAATCGAAACCCGTCTGTATCGGGAACAGGGCTCAAAATATCTGGTCTGGGCTCCAGAGAGAGGAACCTCCTAACAATGCGAGCCGTGTCCAGAAGTACCTCTTTCTGAATCAAGCCCTTAATCGTCGAGCCTCCTCAGGTGTTAGCCAATGGCTTTATAGTCAAGAGCTCGTAGAGCACGTATCAAGATACTTAATTTGTTTATCTTTCTCGGCTTTCGCGAGGTTCCCGTCATGCGGGACCGTTATGTCAACGATCATTACGTACCGCTCTATTCAATCCGCCACCACTATATTAGGCTTATTGGCAACAATAGTCCTGTCAGTGATGATGGATCGATCCCAGTACATTGTAATATTTCTATTTTCGAGAACTGGGTCGGGCACATACCTGTTGTATGGCACTTCCGATTCCACAAGGCTGTGTTTCAGAGCAAGTTGCTGATGTATATATCTGGCTAAAGGATTGTGTCTGTGCAAGTACTCTTCGTTAGTTAGATGAGAATACCCAAAGATAACGTGTCTGATTGATTCCTCCGGACGGTTGCATGCTCGACAGAAGTCAACTATGCCGTCTTTCACAATAAATCTCCGGTAAATTGTTCGTCATGATACCTTCGTCCATAATTGCACAGATGAAACCTTCGGTTTCCCCAAAGAGGCCGAAACATAGGCAGATTACGGATGCTGGCAGATCTATATCGGGTCCATATCTGGTCCGGGCCCTACATGGCCCTCGCAACGATCGTTAGTGTCTAGCACTACAAGCTTGCACCAGTTCTCTCTAGCCAAGGGGAGCAGGGTGAGGCCCTCGTCCACCGCGACCACATCGCGAAGCATCCCTGCGTCGGCTTTTAGGAAATTCTCTGAGACTGTATATCTCACGATTGTGGAGGGTCTTAGTGTATTAAAAACTTCAACCTCCACACTTCCGCGGGATATGCAGTCTCAATACCGATGACCGTGGGTGATGCATTCGATATGCAGTCAGCAGCGCACGGACCGCACGGAGCGGTTCGGTCTGAGTACATTTGAGTACGCCGAAAGAGTACATCGAAACAGGCATGACCCAACCGTTGAAGGCGCGTACCTTGTTTCCGCCTGATTGACTTTGAAGTACTTTCTTCAGGCGGCCAAAGAAGCGCTCCTTCAACAATTGCTTCATGTCAGTAACATTGATGCCATTTTATGATTATTTAAATATGAATGCACGTGTATGTTACATTTAAGGGTGCCCTAGTCGGCTATTAAAGTAATATGCTATTTAGTCTAATTATTTATTTATTTATATATTTATTAATTAATTTAGTGAAATAAACGTTGATTTATAACGAAAACGAGCGCGTAAAATTTCATGAACAGACCTTTGGATGGAAAAACCCAAAAACATAAATAATAAAACAAAAAAATAAAAAATATGGAAAAACTACTGTATGTATTTACTCAAAATAAAATTATTTGAGGTTTTGAATAAATTATCCATCTGTATGGTTTCTATTAAGCGATTTTTTTACTAAATAAGTTATTTATTTACGCCCGAACAAAGTTAAAATTAGTACTGAAAAATGGAAGTTTCGACGCTCATAACTTCCATACCAATATTTTTTTCCAATTCTGCTTCCATACAGGGCTAGATAATGACAAGAAAAATTGACAGAATTTTTAGGTTTGAACGAACACCGTCAAACAGACGAGTAATCACCATACTATATTTGTATGAAAGAATGACCGACTAGCGTACCCTTAAAATGCCAGAAGGTGTACCCGGTCTTCGACGAGCAAACCATTACCATGAATTAGTACATGATTCTAGACACCCCAGAGTTAAAATTTTCGTTGGTTATTAAAAGAAAAAAATCTGGTACAAAAGTGCAATATCGACACGGTCAAAATGTATGGAACAGCGGACAGCTGTTTTTTTTTAATATGATGTTCACCCTGTATAGAACCGTTTTCGTTTAAACTAGAGCTAATATATAAACCAGGTGATAGGCTCTGGATAGGGAGTTGGATACCCAATACAAGCAGTCCCAGTTGAGGCATAGTGATATATTTAAAAGTTGTTTGTACCCGGGTCTTTTGGCTCGAAGTACTGGATTTGGAGACGGAGTTGTAGTCGTTGTAGTTGTTGTTGTTGTTGTTGTTGTTGTTTTAGTGTCTGTGGGTTCTATAGTCGTTGTATTTGTAGTCGGGTCAGCTGCAGTAGGTAGCTCGGTTGTGGTTGTAATTTTGCTAGTTTCGTCGCCACAGTTTGGAGGTCCTATAAACATTCCAAGGCTATAATTTAATAAGAAAAAAAATGACGACATGATTTAGAAAAAAAAAAATGAATATAAAGAAAAAGAAATTAAATATATGTACTTATGAAAAACAAAAATATCATCTTGCCAAACCTGGGAAAGAAGGAAACATCGGTGGAGCCATCGGTGGTACCGGCACCATAGGATACATTGGTACGAGCGGTGGTGGCGGTAAACCTATCGGCGGGTAGTATGGCGTATCCATACTTGGCAAAAAAATAAATGATGGTAAAGGTGGTTTAGGTCTTCTATTAAATATTATAACTTTTTTATGACCATGATCTTTATCATCACAGCCCTCTGTGTCGGGGGATTTCGTTGCATCACTTCCACTATCAATATCAGCTGAACTTTCGTCACTGCTATCGCTTTCACTACTGGAACTGTCACTATAATCAGAATCGTAATCTGAATCAAACAAACTGTCATCTTCTGTAATACGGAGTAGTTTCTTCCTCAGGCCTCGGTCTTTCATGTGTTTCCTTTTCTTTCGACCTCTAACAAACTTCCGAGTTTTTCTCTTAGATTTCTTGATGACCGGTCCAAGTCCACTTCTTCGTGTCGGTGATTTATCGTTACTGGACTTTGTATTATTGGAATTGTTAATAACTTGACTCTCTATTGTTTTAAAGAATTGATTGTAAAGCCAATCACCGAGTTCATCTGTGTCTTTGGGTATTTCCTGAACCTTGTCATCGTAGTGGGCAATGGCGGTAGGGGTCGGGTAGGCCGTTGCTGTTGGAGTGGGCTCAGCGAAGTAATGTTGGCGGTAGGGTTGCGTTAATTTTGCACTGAAAAATGAATTTGTCTATTAAAAAAAGTTGAGAAATATGTTTGGTTTTACTTCTAACATAATTATCTGGAACCAATCTTACTGTTATTAAAAAAAAATCTAATAGTGATAAATAAGCTGTTTAAAATAAGTTTTATGCAATGGTTATATATCTGTCTTGTATTTGTCGGAGAGATTGGGTTTGATTTATATGAGCAGAATCAAGTATGGGCAAAGCGTGTTAGCAGACGCTATTCTTTCAACTTGACGAAATGTATGTTGAAATTGGGGTGTGTTAAGGTAAATATATATACGTAAATGGTTTTATACCATTTACGTTGCCAAATTGATCGATTACTAAGTTTTTGTGTCAGTCGCCGATATCGTACGCCATATATATCGTCCATGTGCCATAATTGTCACTTAATTCTCTCTACAATCATGAGTTCTTAAATTTGTTTTTTCCATCAATGGCTTTCATAGGAATTGCTAAGGAAGAGTGCGATGAGAAGGCGTGCAACTTATAAGATTTTACAGTTCAAATGAAGATTACTTTGGTTCACATATTTTGCTTTCGGTGTCGAAGTAGTATCCCGGGTGGCAGTGGCAGCCGATCACGCAGCCAGGGACCTCATCGATGCAGTACTCGAACTTTCCGTGCGGGCCACATTCTGAAGCCAAATGTAGGGTTATAGGGGCAAACATTGTGATGTATAAACTTCATTGTATCTATTTAAGATCACTGTATGTCATCAACTTTTTCTTTCCAATAGAACTTTTTGTATTTGGATTTTGTATTTGTTAGGTACGACCAGAAAAAAACTTAAGTCCTATATAATGTTTCAATAATAATAATAAAAAATTGTCTGTAGTCTGCCATGTATGCTATATCTAGTAACACAGATCTATGTTTATGGTTGGTGATGAGCTGAAATTTATTTTTGTGATCACTACCTTCCTATTTGTTATTATAAATTTAATTATAACGTTTTTGATCGTTGACTGCCTCGTTGGTCTAGTGGCCGCAAATGCTACTGCTGAGCATGAGGTCCTGGATTCGATTCCCAGGTCGGGCAAAGTGTTATTGGGTTTTTGTATCTCGAATTTCTCAGTAGCAGCCCGGAGTCTGGAATTGTGTCCAGTTGATGGCAATAGGCTCGCCCCCTATTACATGGGACTTAAATATAACTGGCAAAATGAGGTGCACCAGTGCCCAAGCCTTCGGGGAAATATGGCGTGATGATGTTAAGTGATGTTAAATTATAACGTAGTTTCTGTACGCTCATAAATATTTAAAGTTTTAGTTTCACAGTACTTAAGTGAATTATTGTTAATTCTTAATGAGGAATAATGAAGTTGGGGAGGCCCGGGTTCAAAGTGCCAAATTTTAAAAAACACGTAAAAAAACCATTAAGTAGTATATGTAGAGGCAGAATGTATCCTAGTTTTAAACTACTCGTAAATGGTCATATTTATTAACTTAGTAATATCTTCTTGGCCATAAACATTTTTTTGCGAAAAGTTGACAAGGAACAACCCATCCCTTCATGGGGTCGGTTGTTCCATCGTTGAGGTAAGATGTTCCGGTAGGAATTGTGATAATAAGTGTTGCAGTAACTGAAAATGGATAAACATAAATTAAAGCAAAAGTGTGAAAAGTGACCAATATTCATGTCTCGGTAAAAAAAAGAAACGTAGTATTTTTGTATCAAACAAGTGACATATTTCTTGATTACGACCTACTGTTTGAGCTTTCTACCATCTTTGATGACAGCATCAGCTATCCGCTGCCGCAGTTCAACTGATTTCTTGCAACGTTCGGTTTTTTTTAAATTTCTGTTCTCATTGTAAGATATTTTATTATAAATTGCTGCATTTTGTGTACGTTTTTCGGAAACAGCAGAACTTTTAGTTTCAATTCTATTTTTCAAAGTTATCTCAAACCTTAAAAACACAAATAACAAATTATCAATAATTCGATTTAAAAACATACCTTATAGTCTTTTCAACTAATAAGTGCAACTCGCACATTAATAGCTGCCATGTAAAATTGATTGAAGTAGACTAAAAAGTGTGAGAACGAGAGAAATTTACTTACGTAACAAATATTGATGATTTTAAACATTTTATTGTGATTTTATTTATATGAATAATGTAGTCTGATATTTAATTTAAATAGGTAATAATAGTATGATTGTGGTGTGTATTTAAATTAAAAGTAAAAGTAGGTTAGGTTAAGTAAATATTTGGTTACTAACATAACCCTTAAGTATAGGTACTAAAAAAAATATGGATGACTGTGTCTATATTAAATAAATAAAACAGCTTTACAGCCTCACTAAAACGGCTGCCGAAGAAGCGCGATGGTGCAACGTTCAGTGATGCATTTCACATTTACTGTTTTCTCTTTTCTTAACGAAGTTATTCGTGCTAGAACAACTTACCCTCGGCACTTTGAACCCCGGCCTCCTTCTTAAACCTGACTAGAAACGATCGATACAAATTACTGGCTGACCGTGGATTATCACAGGCGTACCTGAAGCTGGATCCCTTGTTAGTTATTGAAGCTGAAGCAATTCAAGCTTAGCTTTAATACATAATAACCAGATTTTAAGACATTTCAAAACCGGTCGAGATTCTGTCTCTAGGCAGAACATTTGCTTACGATGCAATGCACGGTGCATTATGCACCTCAAATGCCACGCAACTAAAACCTTGAAATAAACGAATGACGTACCATATCGAACCTCTCTTGACACACGTGAGCTGCATTCTGGTGTCAGGGCACTCACCAAAAAACACAACAAAACTGTAAAACCCATTGGTGGGGCAACGAAAACTGTACACATTGGAAATGTTATTGTTAAAACAAACAAAATTTTATGTTATTATAATCAAAATTGAAGTTGATTGACTAATTACTTAAACACGGTTTAAATACTTTTTGCCCAACTGCCCCTTAAGGTAGGTCATGTTTTTAAGGATGTGGTAAAATACATGCCATGGTGGACCAGTTTTATCTTTATTTAAATAGACTTTAAGTTGAATTTCGTTTACACAACACGCTCTTAAGTTTCAAAACTAAGTTATAATTTAAAAAATCTTAAATCTAACAATGGCTACACACTTTGATGACTTATTGGAGTGAACTAAACAATGGTGTATTGAAAAGATAAAGGTTAACGAAGTCTAACTACAAATAAAACGCAGTTTTGCTTTGTCTGTAAATGGCGATGATTGTCCTATCTTGTCGTACCTAGTTATTCATATAATTCTAATACATTGCACTATGGTTACCCGAACCTTCAGAGTATATTTTTCGATTCCAGAAACATTCAAAACACTTTTTGATCGCACTGGTCACTTTTATGAGCCTTTTCTTTAGGAGAGTCTAATACAGAATTAATTAAGGGACTTAAAAGGGCCTCTGTCTGAATGCTCTTGAATGTTTTTAGTAAATTAGTCTTGTGACCGAATCAAACTTTACCTAATCATTTGAATCGATTGATTCAATCCAAAACATTTTAAATTAGGAAATTGTATTTATGACCTCTTTCTTTTATCACCCGGAAAAAAACAACGAGAAATAAAATAGAAAGATTAAAAAAAAGTTAATTTATTAAAATAAATAGGTAATCACAATCGTATGCATAAATAAACCCATCACATTTTGTAGATTTACTTAAATGTCGTCGCCAAGATCAGGAATTCCTTTGAGGCCTCTGCAACGAAAATTTTTGTGTTAGAGAGATTGATTTTTTCTAATTGTGTATGCGAATGTCCAACAAAGGTGGTTTAAGGTAGCATCTCCAATAACTCAACCGAATCATTATCCAAGCAACTTTGGGATTTTTATAAGTTAACAAGGATTTATTTGTCAGATTAATCAGATGCTATTGTCAACAAAAGTGGCGTACTTAGTGCATTCCTCGGGTAGGACGCACTTGTGTGTCCTGTCGTCTCGCACATACGGGTGCACGCAGATGCAACCCGGCTCGCAGAACGGGTAGCAGGGGTGCAGTCGGTCCCGTGGGTTGTCACACGTCACTGACGCACAACCCGCGAAGCACGCCTCAAATCTGCATAAATGAGACACATACTAATTGTTAGTAGGTAAAAAACGAATAGCATTTAACGTAATACAATAAGGGACGTCGCGCACTACGAGACCACGACCAGGGCCAGCGGCCGCACAGACCAGATTAAACTACAGAAATCCAATACGCATCGCGCAACGACCAACGATTCCGGCCAAACTTTGTGTATGAACATATCCGCATCTTGGTCAGAGATGCTGCGGCTGCGACCACCTGTCGTAACCGTGGCCGTGTAGTAAGCGAGATCCCCAAAGGGATGTTGTAAAAAAAAAATATTCACGAATAACAACAATTTATTCAGGTACCTTTCATGAGGTCTTTCGCAGTTCATCGACATGGGTAATTTCTTCTCTCTCTCTGGTTCTTTTTCACTGCAAATAAACGTAAGCAGTTTGAAACGTCACTACATACAATAAGCACGAATGTGGATCTAATTAGAACTCACACGTATGACGCAGCGTGTGCCGATTCTGCACTTTTCAATGATTGTTGTAAATTAATTTTATCCTCTTCGTAATGTCTCGGCGGTTGTCTGTACGGTGATGCACCGTCCATATTATTATCTCTTTGTCTGTCTATCCCACCGAAAATCTTCGTTTCGGTTTCGTCCATATATCGTGGGTCTCTGTTGTCATAATCGTTTCTCCTTCTATCCCAGTCTCTGTGTTCTTCTATGGGGTTTAATAATGCTTTCTTCCTCCATTTTCTTCTGTCATCTATAAGGGAGTGTCTTTTGCTTCCATCTGCATCATCATAATCGTAACTGTTCACTCTCGCTGCCATTGCAATGATGTTATCTGTAAAATAAAATTGTCCATTAGTAATATTGTTTTTTCTCTTAATTAATACAGTTCATTAATAAAAATCGAAAAACTTACATAACAACAATGCCAGTAAAAGTAATTTACGCATATTGTTAAACTTTTTGTGAACAAGTAGATATTAGTTCATGGTGTAGTTTCCAAAATGGCTGCAAAGCATCGCTCCGTTTCACTTTACGTCGAATTTGTAACTAATCAACGAAATTAAGCTAGGCCTCACAAAAAGGAATAAAAACAAACGGATGTGATTGCTTTCATGCGGTTATGGAGAGCAAATAAGTAAAAACAAAAACTCTTCTTTTCTGTCGTTTTTTTAAATTGATTACTTGCTTAATTACCTACATTAGTGGCTTCGTATGAAACGTCTTGTAGTTTCCGTATGACGTAGTACCAGAGGCAAAGGAACCATTTTGGTTTCTCAGGTCGACATCTAAAATATAGCAGTTTATTGCTTGCGATCAATATTTCTTATCCTCACTTAATTGAATCTAGGTATCATTTATACGCTGGATACGAGAAGCACAGAACTGGTTGAAGTGGCGATGCTTGGGGGAGGCCATGTCCAGCAGTGGACGTCTTTCGGCTGAAATGATGATGATCATTTATATGCATACTTATGATATAGCTGACAGCATTCTATGTAAACAAAAACGAATCAATAAAAAATGTTAAAATCTTTATTTCTGGCAAGACATTTTGTACTATATTCATATAGTTTAGTTCATCCGTTTGGCGCCATTTCTGTAGGTTTCGCTTTGTAGAATTTTCCTAGGTTGCAATGCTTTAATGGGTGGAGGAGCGATGACGATGTTGAAGTAGTTGCCCATGCGGGAAACCTCGCTGCCGCGTTGCTTAAAGTCTTCCTTAGGGCTGATGTTATTGACAGGAACGTTATTGCCAAGAGCATTTGGGGCATCGTTGTCGACGAAGTCATCTGCTTCTGCGCGCTTCATGTAACCACTGCGAGGCATACTTCGATATTTTGGTGCCGGCTTGTCCTGCGCTCTTTTTGCTGGTACTGGTATCCCCATTTGCGTTCTGTAATGTTGATTGAAATGAAAATGGTGTTCTTCAATCTTTACTTATGAAGTTATAGCAACGTGCTAGGTAAGATAGGTTAGGAAATTAAATGAATTTTGGTGAAAGGTACATGGTACAGGTGAAAGGTATGTGTTGAAATACTGCTACACAATTAATTAGATCGCCTCGAATAGGGATGACGACAAACATTTTTTTTTAGCTCGTCTTTGAGATTATAAAAAAATACGGGACACGTATTATTTCTCTTTTTTACGTAATCTAAAGATTACGGCGATATATTGAGGTAAAATGTACCATGACGTCACGAGTATGTAGATTTTATATGTATTAGTGACGTAGCGACCCCCACTTAAAATGCGTTTTATCTAAGTAATTTTTTATTAATATTATAAAGCAAAAAATACATGTCTAATATTTTTTTATTATCTGACTGACGGACTAATAAGTTTTTTTTTTTTACCCGGCATCATCCTTATTACATGGGAGTTAGGCATAATAATTGGTCAAATAGGGGTGATTCACTCTTCGCCTTCAGGTGATACGGCCTTGGTGTCTTTTTATAATTGATACCCACGGTGAACAGTCCTGAGGCAGCACGCACTGGTGGGTGCGATCGTCTCGTACGTAGGGTTCCTCGCAGATGCAGCCCGGCTCACAATACGGGTAACAGGGTCGCAAGTGGTTACGTGGGTTGTCGCACGACACCTCTGCGCATCCGCCGAAGCACGGCTCATACGCCTCGTTCGGCCAATAGCAGGCTGGGAACAGACGACACATTTAATTTAATTTAGGTTATAAGAGAGAAGAGAATTACCGGAGGGTAATTTTCTCGTGCCTTGTAAAAATAACTAGGACCATACGGTCTTAGTTATTTTTTCAAGTCACGTGATGTGCAAGGCACCCCAAGGTGACAGTGGAAGCGCAGTATTGGCCTGTTAATACACAATGTATTACCTGTTGATTTTCAAAACTCTTTAAGATCAATTCATATTTTTTTTTACTTTTTGAGGTAACAATTTATCAACCAATAAAGTTTGTTTAAATGCTTTTAAGAGATCCCCAACTAACAACTGGCGGTCTCTAAGGAATTTCAAAATACATTTTCCTTTTAAATAGTGCGCAATTTCTCACATCGGCACATTATTGGGTATCTAAGGGCACTAAATCTAGTTGCGGACTAGACTTTTCCTTTTGCAGTCGTTTCCACAGGTCCATTACTGCTCCCAGGGGCGCTACTTGATATCTTTCGACTTACACAAGTAGATCTAAACTTAGACAGTGTACTTACAGGAGATAAAAACCGAGTAGGGAGACTCGTGTCTTTTATACAACTTGTAACATAAAGTGTTACCTATGTATATAACTATAGTGTACATAAAAATATATCAAGTGCGCGAATGTGGATGTTGACTGGGGAAAAAAAAACTATTTAGTCCGTCAGTCAGATAATAAAAAAATATTAGCTACATATTTTATACTTTATCCTATTAATAAAAAATGGTTTAGATAAAACGCATTCAAGTTGGGGATGATGATGGAAGTTGGGGTGCGGGCTCGCTACGTCACAAGTTAGTATAAAATCTACCGGGTAGTGACGTCATGCCACATTTTAATTCAATGTATTGCCGTAATCTTTTGATTACGTCAAAAAAGGAAAAATACGTGTCCAATATTTTTTTATAATCTACCCGTCGGACAAAATTTTTTTTTTTTGTTGCTTTTATATCTTTTTTTTCGATGATCACAAACTTAGTTTTTTGAGTAACACAGTTTACCTTTCATGATTTTATCTTCATCTCTGCACATTCCGCATTGAAGCCAGATCGCAAAAATCACGTAACAAACCAATTTGTGCATATTGAAATTGCAAACTCTGTTGACACAACTGCCCATTGTGATTAGCGCTATATGACTGTCGGCAGTTGTTTTGAAATGCTTTTTTCTCTATTTTGAATGGAGATTGCTTTTAATCATATTAATACATCGGAGGGACACCTAGGCTGTGGGGTAAGGTCGTCATACAACATGATAAGGGTAGGTGTGTTTGGTAAACACGGAGAGAGGCCGGTTAAGCCGCGTATGATTGAATTATTGCTTGCGTTGTAATATCTAGGCCCGTCCGGTCACGTACTGTCGATACTATGATTATGTTATTTTTGTTTTAAAATGTGTTTCATGTTTCTTACACGACTTCCAAAAGGAGGAGGTTATCAATTCGGATGTATATATATATTTTTTTATGTATGTTCGTTCGGGCATAACTACGTCATATACAGGATGGCACGAACACCGACGCAAAAACTGTTACCATGGATTCAGTACATGATTTTGAACCCCTCTGCGTTGAAAATTTTCGTAGGTTATTAAAAAAAAAATTGCTGTTCCATACATTTTGGGTATTGCACTTTTCTATGAAACAGCAGATTCATTATTAATAACCGACGAAAAATTTCAACGCTGCGGGGTTCAGAATCATGTACTGAATCCATGGTAACAGTTTTCGCGTCGATGTCTCCGCCACTCTGTATAGGTGGATTTGCAAAATTCTTTTTTGTTTCAAAGGGTATATGGTATATTCCGAGATGGTCCCATTGTCATCAGGTCAGGATGGGATCCTGGAGAAATCGAGGGAACTCTTCATATATCATAGGCACACCTAAAATCGATTTGGGTATTTTTTATAGTAACTCGTGCAGTTGCTGACGGAAAGTACCATTTGGTGAAGTGGAACTGATGATGAAGACCCACAGCCACCGGAACTGCTCAATAATAAGAGTTTTATGAGTTGCGTTTCGATTACTTTAATATGGTTGACATACAATTTATGGTCGTCACAATGCATATGGAGAAGTTGAGCTGATGGTGAAGTAGAAGGACACCTCCTCAACGATTAACGTCCCTGCATCGGGAAAAGCAATATTTTGTAAAAGGTGATAAGTAGTTGACATTAGGCTGTTGTAACTTAGATAAATCACAAACTGACCCACTAAAAAGCTAGAAATAAAAATATTTTTACAAAAAACAAACAACCGACGTCCAAAAAAACAGTACAAAGTGAAAAATAATTTAAATTTCGGAAGTCGGTTGTTTTTTTATGTTGATGCATGATGTAGTATGTTACCGGGACCAATAATCAAGACGGTAGGTACTTACTCTTTCGCTCCAGCCTTACTTACAGTACCTATTAGTTATTACTTCGATATTATTGGTATTGTATTTCTGTTTAATTTGACATAAAATGCAATGTAACAATAATCATATATTTCGGTATGTTGTTCTCCATCATTCAAAAGTACGTACTTTAGAACCACAGGATTATACGTAAGTAGATATAATCCGGTGGCATATTTAATCAAGTTACAAACACATTTACCCCTATATATGCGCAGCCACCACCTTAATAATATTCATTTATGCCGAAATGAACGGAAAATCACGTGTAATTGCTTCTAGATTTCTGTTCAGAACGACATTTGATTGATACGAACGTTTCTACCCGTATTAAGTTATTTCTGTATGTAGGAAGTACGTATTTGTATACATTTGTTTAGTCCATGTAGCAAGTGTGTCGTATCGTCAATAAATTTTTCACCCCAAGTGCTGAAAGGTCAAGCGGAAATATAAAGGTGTTGTTTTACTGCTTTTATCGTAACTTACGATCGGTTCAGAGGACTTTTTCCGAGCATTTATTTTCTTTCTACCTTATACGGAAAATATGTGATAATAGTGATAGATTTCTTTCGCCGAATATCTAACAAAAGAGACGAAGCTACGGCCAGCAAGACAATAAATACTGCCGTCGGAACAGACAATAAATTGGGATTCCAATCTTTTCGGCTTTTCGGGCCTATCTATATATCTATGTAGATATCTAGGTCTAGCTATCCAAATACCATTTTACTTCCTACTTCCAAGTCAGTTTCCAGGATATAAAATCAAATCTGCCAAACCTTTTCCCAACTATGTTGGGGTTGGCTTCCAGTCTAACCGGATGCAGCTGAATACCTGTATTTTACATGGAGCGACTGCCTATCTGACCTCCACAACCCGATAACTGGGTAATACGATACCCCTTGGTAAGACAGGTGTCAGAATTTCGGGCTTCTGAAGACTTAACGACTGTCAAATATTCACGAATGACAGTCGGGACCAAAAGCTTAACGTGCATTCTGAGGCACGGAGGAGTCTCGGTATGTAAAGATGGTTACCCATCCACGGACCAACCTCGGCAAGCGTAGCTTAACCTGATCCAGGATATAAGAGATATCATATATATCGGCGCAACTACAATTAGTTCGTCGTTCGTTCGTAATGAAATAATTAAGTTCAATAATTTGATTGTTTAAAATTAGTTTACAAACTTATTGATTGATTATTACGATGTAAAATTACGTTAAACATGTTACCTACTTCTATTAATATCAAAATTAATTGTAATTTGCATAGTCTAATACTTAACCTAAAAATGTGCACGTGCGACGATCCCTATAAATACGGCCGCACTGTGAGCACTCGATAGGTGATGCAGAACAGATTCCTTCGTATGGCCACGGGAGCCCCTTGGTTCTGTAGGAACGAAACCCTCCATCTCGATTTTAAACTCCCCACGATCCACCAGTTTCTCAAACGCAATTCCAAGCGTTTCTTTGATTCCGCCGCCACCCACCGCAACCCTCTGGTTGTCGAGGCCGCCAGTTATGTCCCAAGTAAAATCAGTAAGACCCGCCGCCCGAGGCTAATCCTTTCCGACCCAGACGACCCCATAACCCTCCTCCAGGAGAGCAATAGGGAAACCAGTACAGTGAGAAAACACACACACCGACACACTTTCCGACCTCGCCGCAGAGGTCCGCGATCGCGACCCTCCCGAGTAAATGATACTCCCCCCCGACCCTTGCTCGAAGATGCGCCAGCCCGCGTCGATGCTGAGCCTGTAGCTTTAAATTCCCCGACTAATAATAATGAAATACTCTTGATCCAGCCTGTCCCTCTTGCTGTCCTCCCCCCAGCGAACGCCCTAAGCCGAGGTTCGTACCCCACAGGGGGTGCCCTTAGCGAGCGTTCGCCTAGTTTTAATTAGCATAGTTTTGCCCCTGGCTGGAGGCTTTAAGTGTAGAAGCTTAAGGCAACCACAGGATTGACCGGTTAAGTAGTCATGACCTCAGAGGTCAGCTACGAGATGCCCTATTTAAAAAAAAAAAAAAAAAAAAAAAAAGAGCACTCGATTCATTCTTGTTCGAGCCGCTGGACAGTGCGGACCTCTCTGGGAAGTCGTTACGCTGTCAAATAAACAAAGCTTTGAAACAAGTCGTGAAGTTTTCTTTGAAAATCGAAGATGGGTGATCACCAGGAAAATAACACCAGTGACGTCAGCAATGCTGACGTCATACTTTTTAAAAATACTACGGAGGTACTTTCTCCGTCATCAGAAGTGGGATTGCAAGAGGCTCCTACCCAAGCCACTTCCTCATCAGCCCGTTCACCACCTGATCAACCGGAACCGACCAACACACAGCAGCATGGGCCTGTGTTCGTCACGAACACACCATTGGAAGCTGTAATACAATCAAGACCGCAAACATACACTCACCATGGAATGCAGATGAATGGGATACCACCACAGTTCCTGATGCAAATGATGGAGACGATGCAGAAAATGTCGGAGCGCTTATGTGCTCCACCCACCGAATCAAAAATAAGGATCAAGGACGTCTACTTACCGTCGTTCGACCCGGACACCCACATCGGTGTACGAGAATGGTGCCAGCATATAGATCAAGCGATTGAAGCCTACAAGCTGAATGACTTCGATGTCCGCATGAAAGTCTGCAGCCTGTTGAAGGGGCGTGCAAAAATGTGGATCGATGATTGGATGGTGACTACTAATACGTGGGAAGAGTTGCGGAAGAACCTCATCACCACGTTTGAACCTGAAAATAGATACTCCCGAGACATCATCATGTTCAGAGAACATGTTTACGATTCGACAAAAGACATTGCGGAATTTTTGTCACGCGCATGGATCCTATGGAGAAGGGTCACCAAGGACGAACTAGGAGACGAACACGCTGTGGAAGCAGTGATTGGATGCGTTAACGATGAGCGTTTGCGTATCGAACTACTGAATACCAGAGCAACCACTGTTCCTGAACTCATCTCGGTTGCAACATCCATACGGAAGAAGCGTGCTCACCCAAGCTCAAGCTCCACAATGCATATCAAGCGTCCACGTTTCACGGACAATACACAATCAACATCAAGCTGCCGTATATGTAAGAAGACAAACCACTCCACCAACGATTGCAGATTCAAACCTTCAGAAAATAAACCTGAAGCTGATAAAAAGGATTCAAAAACAACAACCCCACCTACCTGTACCTATTGCAAGAAACCAGGTCACACTTACGAAACTTGCTTCAGACGTGAACGTTCGTTGACTTCAAACATGAACTGCGTATCAAGCAATAAGCTGGCTCCAACCGCCATCAAAATAGGTGAAAGGATTTTGCAGGCTGTGTTCGATAGCGGAGCGGAATGCTCAATTATACGAGAATCTCTCGCTGCAGTTCTACCCGGTCAGAGGAGACCAGTAGTCAACTATTTGAAAGGAATTGGTCAATTCCCCGCACTATCGTTAACAAAACTTATAACGGTTTGCGTTATAGACACCATCAGTATTGAGCTGGAGTTTTACGTATTGCCCGACTATGAAATGTCAACAGACATTTTAGTGGGTATGAACCTGATTCATGGTACTAATCTAAGTATGATAATTACATCCAACGGGACGAAGCTAATTCATAAAACACTTGTCAACCATGTGAGTATGAGTACTCCTCTCTTCAACAACCTGGACTGTGACCTAACCAACGAAGATGAACTCTTGCAACTACGTCGACTTCTGAATAAATACGAACACCTGTTTATTCGTGGATATCCCAAGACTCGAGTCAACACCGGTGAACTAGAAATCAGACTGAAAAACCCTGAAAAATTCGTGGAAAGAAGACCATATCGCCTCAGTCCAGTGGAACGAGAGAAGGTTCGCAGCATAATTCAAGAACTTCTGGAACACAACATCATTCGAGAAAGTAAATCTCCTTACTCAAGCCCCATCATTTTAGTCAAGAAAAAGAATGGTGACGATCGGCTTTGTGTAGACTTTCGAGAACTTAACTCGAATACTCTACGTGACCACTACCCGCTTCCGCTGATTTCTGATCAGATTGACCAGTTGGCAAATGGGCAGTTCTACACAAGCCTTGATATGGCAGCAGGTTTCCACCAGATTCCTATTGGTGAAACCTCCATAGAGAAGACCGCCTTCGTCACACCAGATGGTTTATATGAATACCTCACCATGCCGTTTGGTTTGAGCAATGCCTGTTCAGTTTACCAGCGATGCATCAACAGAGCTTTAGCATCATTGCTGGGAACAGCTGCACAGGTCTACGTGGATGACGTGCTGAGTAAATGCACTGATTTCCCTGAGGGAATATCACACCTGGAGCGAATGCTCATAGCACTACAAGACGCTGGCTTTTCTATCAATGCTGACAAGTGCAGTTTCTTCAAACGATCCATCGAATATCTCGGAAACGTAGTTTCTGATGGACAAGTACGACCAAGTCCGCGAAAAGTAGAAGCTCTCGTCAAAGCTCCAGTGCCTAAGACTGTCAAACAGGTCAGGCAGTTCAATGGTCTGGCTGGATACTTTAGGAAATACATCCCAGACTTTTCTCGCATAATGGTACCTCTCTACGAACTGACGAAACAAGGTGCTAAATGGGTATGGGATGATAAACACGAGAAAGCACGTAACACAGTCATCGAGTGCCTAACGTCTGCTCCAGTACTTACATTATTCCAAGAAGAAGCACCCATACAACTATACACGGATGCAAGTAGCCTCGGATTTGGTGCAGTACTGGTACAGGTGATTGATGGACGTCAACATGCAGTTGCTTTCATGAGTATGAGAACCACGGAAGCTGAAAGTCGATACCATTCCTACGAGTTGGAGACACTGGCAGTGGTGCGTGCTATAAAACACTTTCGCCAGTACCTGTATGGGCGAAAATTCATCGTGATAACGGACTGCAACGCATTAAAAGCGTCCAAACACAAAAAGGATCTCTTGCCACGGATTCATCGCTGGTGGGCGTTTTTGCAAAACTACGACTTTGAAGTTGAGTACCGCAAAGGCGAACGGCTTCAGCATGCTGATTATTTCAGCAGAAACCCAACTGAGTTTGCAGTCAACGTTATGACAAGAGACTTGAACTGGCTCAAAATTGAACAGCGACGGGACGAGGAACTAAGACAAATAATGGACAGCCTTAGTGACAACAGCCCTGTAGAAGATTACGTCTTGGAGGATAACGTCTTAAAGAAGAACGTCAATGATCCTGTCTTCGGCCAGCAGCATAGTACAGTCGTTCCCAAGTCCTTCCAATGGAGTATTATCAATTCTTTTCACACGGCACTGAAACATCCCGGCTGGGAAAAGACATTGCAGAAGATCAGAGAAACTTATTGGTTCAAGAAAATGACTTCTACTGTCCGAAGATTTGTGGATAACTGCGTAATATGCCGAACATCCAAAGGAAGATCCGGTGCTATTCAAGCCCAATTACATCCAATACAAAAACCAACGGCTGCCTTTCAAGTTATTCATATGGACATAACAGGAAAACTGGGCACTTCAGATGATCAGCAGTACGTCATAGTCACCATTGATGCCTTCTCGAAGTATGTTTTACTCTACTTCGCCAGCAACAAAAACCCACACTGTACATTGGCTGCTCTGAAACGTACTGTGTATCTATTTGGTGCACCAGTCCAAATCATAGTCGATGGAGGAAGAGAGTTCCTAGGCGAGTTCAAAGACTACTGTGACCAGATCGGAATAAATATCCACGCTATAGCCCCAGGAGTCAGCCGAGCGAATGGTCAAGTTGAAAGGGTCATTGCAACCATCAAGAATGCGTTGGTGATGATCAAAAACTACGAAACAGAGCAATGGCACACTGCACTAGAAGAACTTCAACTGGCAATCAACTGTACAACTCATCGTGTCACCGGTGTTGCTCCACTGACACTCATTACACAACGAAAGCACTGCGTTCCTCCAGAGCTTCTCAACTTGGTGGATATTGACAATGAAACCATCGATATCGAAGCACTTACTCGACAGGTACAACAGAAAACGATACGAGCAAGCGAACAAGACAGACAACGCTTCAACCTACGCAAAGCCAAAATCCATCATTTTCAAAGAGGAGACTACGTATTAATCAAGAATAATCCTCGCAACCAAACCTCGCTAGACCTTAAATTCAGCGAGCCATACGAAATCTGTAGAATACTGGAAAATGATCGATATTTGGTGAAGAAAGTTGTCGGCAGAGGACGACCCCGCAAGGTTGCCCATGATCAGCTGCGCCGTGCTCCACAACCGGGTGAACAGTTGACCGTATCGGCGGGAAACGAATCACCTACTCACCGAGACTCTACAGCACCAACCGAGCCTATTCCAACGACCTCACGAGAAGAGCTGCAAGAACAGCCAATCCGAAACCCACCAGAATAAATGGTAAGTAACTCAATTCAATATTAATAATTCCAAATACACCCACGAGAACCTTTACCGCATCTTCGATACTCCGAGAACCTCCGAGAATCCTTCGAGAACCTCCGACAACCCTTCGAGAACCTCCGAGAACCCTTCGAGAACCTCCGAGAACCCTTCGAGAACCTACAAATCTTCGAGAACTTACAAACCTTAATATTTTCATACATACAACAAAATTGTCATGTAACAACCAACATAGAAGCAACGCAAGTTGCTTAACAGATATCCAACTCAGAGAAAATCCTTCTTTACTTACAGGTTACAACGAGAATCACCGAGGCTGGTGCAGAGCGCGCACCGCCTGTCAGTATGGCCGTATCGGCGCAACTACAATTAGTTCGTCGTTCGTTCGTAATGAAATAATTAAGTTCAATAATTTGATTGTTTAAAATTAGTTTACAAACTTATTGATTGATTATTACGATGTAAAATTACGTTAAACATGTTACCTACTTCTATTAATATCAAAATTAATTGTAATTTGCATAGTCTAATACTTAACCTAAAAATGTGCACGTGCGACGATCCCTATAAATACGGCCGCACTGTGAGCACTCGATTCATTCTTGTTCGAGCCGCTGGACAGTGCGGACCTCTCTGGGAAGTCGTTACGCTGTCAAATAAACAAAGCTTTGAAACAAGTCGTGAAGTTTTCTTTGAAAATCGAAGATGGGTGATCACCAGGAAAATAACACCAGCGACGTCAGCAATGCTGACGTCATACTTTTTAAAAATACTACGGAGGTACTTTCTCCGTCATATATATAACATTTTCTTAATTTTGTGCTTTTAGTATGCATATCTAGTCGTCGCCTATCTTGAAACTAATTTAAATTAGGCAGAGAGTATGCGCTAGTTTCATGAACCTTGCTTCGATTACACGAAGACTGAATTCTTATATTTTTTATTGGTACCAGATTTTAATTTAACAGTTGAATTTATGGAATATCGGCTTATATTTTGGTAAAAAATATATTTTACGTACCCATTTTACTGCTGTCTGTTTTTATTTTATATACCTACTGCGTAACCTGTAAGTGTACTCGTACTCGTATATGGTTAAGCATTGCCGCACTTGTCTCCATCCTGCGATGTCTTCATTCTTTCAGCCTAGCCCTAGAATAAAAGCTAACTAGAGTATATCAGTATGTTACAATGAAAACTATATATACAGAAGCTCATTAATAAATCCAGTCGGTCGATTCTGTAAAAATATTTACGTGAAGCTTAAGCGTGAAGTGAGCGTGAAGTGAGCTTTCACTGCCACAGAATCGACCGGCAGGATGCTAGGGATTAACACTATTGACAGCTCACTTCACGCTCACTTCACCTAAATTTCACGGTGATATTTTTACAGAATCCAACAGCTGTTTTCGTACAGGCCGTCATGTAGTCTGACAATTTCGGTATTTATTGAGGACCCTCAGTTGGATAGGTCTTATAATTTTCACTCTGCCATTTTATATGTATTAGGGTGCACGGTTCGTCTGCTATGAATAAAAACAATGAATGAGTGGTTTTTGTTCCGAGTCGTTTGCGTTTTTATTTGCGAATTAGGTTCGTATAAAAATTTCGAATATACTCGTATTTTTGTAACCGTCGTTTTAAGCTCACGTGCCGTGTTTGTGATTTTCGTTTGGAATACATTGGAGGCTGGTATTAATTGCCTTTCAAGCGACGATACTTCAGTAGGATATATATTTCTAAAGGACTGCACAGTATTTAAACATGCATGAACTAAGTGATCTGTCACTCTTCATAAAAACACAACGGTCGAGTCATCTGAAATTATAGGGGTCACGTCAAACTTCATCTTGTGTTCAAGTGACACGGAACACCCAAGAGACGAGTTTGAGTTGTCCTCTTAAGATAGCCCGACGGTACACTAGTGCCTCTTTAAAAATAAATATTATCTCGTGACTGAGAAGGAATTATGAATAACGTCTAGTAACGACCCTCGGTAAGTGTGTCTAGAATTTTCTAATACCTTTTATAAAGTTTCATATTGACACACGAAGCAACAAAACTCGATCTAAAGAAAAGCGGCCACATTCCTGTAGATCGTTTTTTATTGTTTCGTGTCTCATTATTAAACTTCTTCTTACTAGCCGTTATTCATAATTCCTTCTCAGTCACGAGATAATATTTTTTTAAAGGAGTGGCGCTAGTGGACCATTGGGCGCCCTCTTAAATAGGCGCGTAGCTGCTCTTTCAGCATACGGTAAGGTCTGGTCTATCGATTAAATTAGTGCGTATTTAGAAAAGTCTCGTTTATTTTTCATAGAAATCCAAAATCGGCATTTAGCCTGTAGATATTGTAGTCACAATAAACACTCGTTCATCTGTCACGAAGTACCCAACTAGAATTGGATACTGTAAGTCTGTGTCCAGGCTTAAGACGCTGACAAAAGCTAAATAGCGGTCACTGTCGGACTGCATAGAAAAGAAAGAGAAGCGCGATGACACAACGCTTGTAATTTATTGCAAAATATAAAGCAATTATCTATTTACTCAAAAATTTGTTGAGTAATCGATAATAAAAAAAACAACCAAGTTTTGCATTCATATTATTCGTTCTTGTTATTTATTTCATTACCAACGTATGTTGATATTTTAATACAGATATTTTGGATTGGAACTCAAGGTAAAAGATTAGTTTATCGTTAATTTTTATCAAGAACTTTTTTTTTCAAACGTGTTTTGGTAACAACAACCCACTTCTGAGATATATATATGTTCAAGGTTAGCATATTTTTTTTCCGCTGCCACAAACTATATAGATTGGGCAATTTTTTTGTTTAAATCAAGCCTACTTTTACCGTTTGCCTTTTATCCTTATTATATCCTTAAGCACGTATACTTAGGTATAGCTTGTCCACTCTGAAATGACGCGCCCCACCCATACAAATCTGCATTATCGTAAATACGGTAGTGGGGCGCGTCATTTCAGACTGGACAAGCTAGCTAGTTATACAGTGTATCTGGTCACCGGTGTCCGACCCGTTAAAGCGAAGCAATATGATCAATTTTATCGACAGATCCACTATAATAAGGCATCTTGCCCCTACTGTTGAAATGGCGGCCATTTTAATTTTTGTTCAGCCGTCTTTGTTAACAAGTTGTTTCGTGTAGGTGAAGAGGAATTGAGGCGTTTCACATAAACGGAGGTCGGCGCCCCCCTACGAAAAATTGCTTACCCGATAAAATATGATTGCGTGCGATCTTTTTTATTGCTCGGGTTTCTCACCTACGGCCTACGGGCGACGAGGTTGGCCGTGTTTGTAAATAAACAGACGCAAGGTAAAGCCGTCTCTCATTTGTTTTGTAGCATTGTGTGGCCGACTGAGTTTAGATGATTATTTTAGTTTTTTTTCACTACCAACCTAAAAACTTAGCAGGTTATCACAACTCAACATTTTGTACATGGAAATGAACACATTTCAATGCACTCTCAACATAGTAGGTAACTAATTAGCCAGTTTAACCATTTTTTTATTTCTCCGATAATAATTACCGAATAGAATTATTAATGCACTTGTGCTTTTTTCTGCTAATACCTACCTACGTAAGATATCCATAAGTTCCCGTTGCATTTGAGTAGAACAACATCTATAAATAAAAAGCAACACCAATCCTGAAAATCCTGTAGTTCAGTCTCAGACAAGTTGTTACACACCATTGTTTTTATCTTTCGTTAGGAAGCCTGTTCAGAAATATTCAAACAAACTGAAGGATATTCTACTGGGAAAATAGGTTCATCGTTCTAATTAGCTTTTACATACATATGCATAACATTTTCTCGTAGAGACGCTGCAACTTCTACATTCCCAACACGCGCAATACAAATTACAAGTAAAACGATCTGCTGTCCCTTTAAATAGTCGTCTCTCGATTGCACATCCCTTTCCTATCAAAACAAATATTAGCTTGTTACAATGGAAATTGCGACTCTAGACCCTAACACATAAGAGTTAAAATTGTTCGTTGTTTGTGTCAAAACAAGAAATGATCACCTAACCCGCACTGTCCGGTCTCTAGGGGTAAGAGTTCCAATATATTTGTGCGGGCTCGGGCTGGCAACTCTTCAAGATTACTGTCAGCAAATAGGACAGGCCGACGTGCCCTGAAAAGTAGATGTCCGATAATGCGACCTAGTGCAACTTCCGATCATTTCCCCGGCTCTTGGGATATACTGATACTTGGGTGGTAATTTCTTTTTGATATTACATGGCTGCGATTTGACTGTATAGCGTGGATTCGTATGTTCTGTTGATTCGATGTTTCTAAACACTTATGTTAGTGAAGTTTTGGGCTTTCGGGTTCATGTAAAGCATAGAATATTATTATGTTATAAATATATTTAAACACAGGAAACCTCTGGCTCTTTTACAAATGCCCGCGACAGTGGGGCAAACAACTTCTTATCATAGTAAATGCACTAAAGATCCGTCAGCTAATAAATCAAATAAGTATAACTCACAAAACAAAACACTATCAAAACGACACAATCTCCCGACGACCTACTTACTTACCACGACAGTTGACAAAGTTACCTGCAAACAAGATAAGTGCACTTAATGCATCGAACTTCAACCACGGAGCAACCAGACTCACAGTTTATTATCTACTCTCATAAAGGAATACAAACTTCCGAATTTACGGAGTAATGCAATCGACGTGGGCTTACAGCGTCGCAGTACATTTGTGACTTATCCTATTCTAATTGCATCGCTCATGACACGTTCGAGCTCTTAAGTGCATTGTCTAAGCAAATTGCAGGTAGCTAGAGACTGCATATATAAATAGGTACTAAAAGTTGATGTTGGCCCGCCCAGGCAGCCTGAATGAACGTACATTTCATAGGTAAATAGTAACAAGCAAAGACGAAATAACTAAGATGAAGGGACAGAAAACGGTAAAAAATAAAATACCCGTACGTTTTTATAAGTAAAATGTAGTTGCAGATGACTGCTTGAACTACGTAATACTCTTGTCATACACACACGCCTCTAAGCTAGACTGAAAGTCACCAAAATTTAGTTTATTCCTGTCAAACGAGGATTTCCCATTCTGAAATAGACTAAAGTGACACAACTTAACTATATTTTAGTTTTACAGCATTAATGATTATGGTAGCAGTTATTAATTTAGTGAAAATTATACGTTTTTCACCTAAAATGATTGTGTAACTCAATTTGACTATTATTAATCGCGATTCAAAAGGTGTAGAATTTAATAAGTTGTCATGAACCAAAATTCACACCAACACGTCGACTTTAGGTGCAAAAACAGAACAGTATCTTTTTTTTTTTTTTGCTTATGTCTCGAAAATGGTGTGTCCTATCGCAAAAATAATGAGAATTACGCCCGCCTTTACAAGAACCGCAAAACCCTAAAACTCAACCTAAAAAAATTCACGGGGTAGGGCAAACAAGTACCACGTGGAGTCGCGATTGTCAAATTCGATTTTAGTTTACTCAAAATTATTTATAAATTCAGAGATTTTATTTGCAGAATAGATTTAAGATTCTCATAGCCATAAAGTAAAGAATTTTGGTGATAGTTTAATCATCAACGAATCGGCACCACTATCTGAAGATTAAATTTGTAATTTATTTATTTTCAGTTCAGAGACGCAAACATCTGTGTAGCCCTGACTCTTGTACTAGGAGCTGTTGTATCACAAGAGCATATGTTCTGTACCTACAAAAGCAATTTTCGAGTCAAACAGTAATTTTCATTCCTGAGATGAAAGGTATCTGAAAATTGAAAAATCGCCGTCACGTTATTTGCCGAATTTTCAATCTTTAGATAGCTTTAAATCCAATGTGTTTCGAAGTTTAAAGAACTTAATCACTCGAAAAAGAAGAGAGACGAAGTAACTTGTAGCAGAAGTAACCGAGGTGCTTAATCCCCATTATACGTGAAACGAAATCGATAATCAACGAGGAAAGAACGACAATTACAACACTCATTGACAAAGTTAGGATCGTGAGGACGACAGCAAAGTGATATCTGTGTGAGTGCGGCGCGTAATTGAAAGCCGCGGTTTGGCCCAATAACAATGGAACCCCGTACAGTAACGTTCGCCGCGTATAAATTAGGGAATTATATTAATCGCGTATAACGAACGCGCCCCGCTCCCGCCCGCGCTACCGCGCCCGCGCCCCCTCGTCCTCCGTGCCTAACGAGGTTACTCTTGTTGCGGATTACGTACTTGTAGCTGGAAATTACACTTTATTACGGTTACAGTCTAGGAATCCGAGAACTTTAATTAGAAGATCCTCTATGTGGATATTAACGTTTAAATATTCCACTGCTAACATTTTTACTCTGTGTATAAAATTAAGCTACACTATCTTTACAGCACTAAAGAAAATACCTCGCGCGATTTTTTTGCTTGTAGCAAGATTTTTGTGCGAGATTAATACCGAGATAAAAAGCAAGCAAGGTAATATTTGAAAGCATTAACGTTGCCGACGATATTATTTATAATTTAATTTTCAGTGCCGCTGCAGGGAGCACAATCAATTTGCGAGAAGATTATTCGCGGGAAATTAACGCAAGATAACGCGGTATTAGCGGGCCACCTGGGGAAGGATTACGTATTCCAGATAAGTAAATATATTGCCCTCCATTACCAAAAAGAACAGATATTTAAGGGAAAACACTGTAATGTAATTGTCGCTGCAATCTAAACGAGCCGCAATGAAACTCGAGGGAAGATCTAACAAGGTTTATCAGTACTATGTCCCGTAGGCCTTTTGTTTATTATGAGGCTCGATACACCGCGTTACATATTTTAATATTCCTGAGTCTTTGTTCTGGAGAATATCATCGAGACATTTAAGTTTTCAACAAACTTATCACAGTTAAATATGTTTGTAAGCGCGGAAACTTTGGGGCTGTCTTGACAACGAAATATAAATTGAAACACAGTGAACATTATAATGTTGTTTTTCTGTATATTAAGATGTATACGTATACGTAGTTATGTGTGCATCCATCAATCACAAATTGCCAGCATCGCCCAGCATGAGTCCACAGTCGATGACGTAGCAACTTCCACTAATACAATTTGCTCTATCACTGGCTAGGAATATCACTAGTTCCGCCACATCTTCCCCTTTTGTTATTTTCTTCAAGGGGGTATTAATTTCGATGCCAACGAACATTCTATCGCAATCTGTATCGCTCATGCCGCCTCTTCTGAACATTTCTGTCTTCACAGGTCCTGGATTGACAGCATTCACTCTTACTCCTTTTGGGCCCAATTGCAGAGCAGTACACTTCGTAAACATGTCCATGGCTGCTTTTGACATGCAGTACGGTATCATCAGAGGCACTGGTTTGTTTGATAAGATACTTGATATATTTACGATGTTCCCTTTCGTTTTTACCAAGTAAGGTATCACTTTAGTAGTAAGTAGATACGTTCCGCGTAGATTGGTGGCCATAACTCGATCGTAAGCCTCTGCTGACGCTTGTTCTCCTGACACAGAGTTTATACCGGCATTGTTGATCAGGATGTCTATTTTTCCATGTTTACTTGCAGTTTCTTCAGCGATTTTTTCTACATCACTATCGGATGTTATGTCAGCGATGATGAGGAGTGGTTTGAGATGGTTTAGTTTTTCGCATTGTTTGCTGATTTTGGTAAGATTGTCCAAGTTTCTGCCTACTAAGGTTAGTGTGGCGGAGGATTTTGCGAATGCTATTGCACAAGCAGCTCCTATCCCGGAGCTGGCGCCGGTGATCAGCACTACTTTGTCGGTGAACATGGCACCCGGTCTGGCCGGCTACTGAGTGGCGACATGGGCGAGCGTGCGTTATACGCGAGCCAGCCGGCAGTGAAACACTTCCGCGTGTCATTGTGACCGCAAAGTGAAACTGCAAGGATCTAATGTCAACTTTAACTTCCTGATGTATTTTATTTCGTCTCACTATGTAACACATACCATAATTCAGGTTTTTGTTATGACGTTCTAATGAGAATTAAGAGACGAAACTATCAGTTTCGTTTTCTTAAATAAAATAGTTTATTATTAACTAATGCTTTTATAGTTTTAACTGACTGTAAAACAATTAGATGGGTCTCTATCTGCAGCTAGCTTGCATTGAACGAAATTGTTGAATTCTATTGTTGTAATTTGATGTATAATTGGAAGACGTAGTTTAGCAGAAAGGACTCAACCCGCGTTATGGGCAAAAATGAGTTGTATATACCAAAGAGGTCCTAAAGGTTGGTTCTTTCACTCAGCAAAAAAGATCCCTGATACTACAAAAATAAGGTTGTTTTTTTAATGATGGGAATCAACCCACGTAAAGATGTGTTTTTTTTTTACAAACCACTGTAATAACCCAGACTGTTTGGGTCGTTTTTAATAAATCCAACTTGAAAGAAGCTTTACTTTAACTTTTTTCAATTTTTTTTTGAGGTTTTACTTCCAGATTTTATTCGTTTTGTAGATATTATCGCTGAAAGCTGAAAATGAAAGTAAGGGGAGATAATGAAAAAAAGTAAAGTTTGATTTTCCATACAATTTATTGGAGTCATCTCGATATACGAAAGACAACATTTAAAATTTGAAGCGATTTTTATTTACATCTTCACTTATAATAACCGAAACTTATCATAAAAGCTCCCTAAATTGTCTTTGGCACTTGCTTTACACTAATACTTTAATACATTTAAATATAATTACGATTAGTTTAAGAGAAGTCATGAATGAGCAAGAGAAAGCAGCTACATGTAACCTATCTTTATTTCTGGATTGTGGAAACACGCACACAAATAATTCACAACCAAATTATACATTCCAAGCATTTCGATATTTTAACAAATGTTTCCCAATACATAAAACACTAAACGTGAGATCTTATTCTTCGCGGCTATTTGTTAGACCTGCGTGGACATTTGTCCAGATGTCCAAATGGTTTGAAAAGAGGAATTGGACGTTTCTAAGAGCTTCGTCATCTCCGCAGGTGGACATTCAGCCTTAGGGCAATAAGGATCGTGAATTCGTGAGGCCAATACTTGAGGAGGGAAACGGTTTATTCTCCCAAGAGGGATTTGTAGCGGGTGTATGATTTGCATATTTATGTAGTGCCAACAATATTATCATTGCAGATTAGTTTTCTATGTGGAAAATATTAATAAATTGCTTCGCTCGAAGACTACTAAATCAGCGAAAGGCGTATGAATTATGTTTCTGGCTATATTTTGGATTAGCGCGATTACTTTCTCGCGTGATCTCAATATTTAGTACGTATACTCAGGGGAGCACACCAAGACCTTAATGTATGTATCTACGTGAGAATCTTATCGCCTGAAACTTTCAGCTGAAAATCCGGGTAGTCTTATATATATATTAAAGGTAGTAGAACCACATCAATTGAGTTTTTAATAAGTTAGCGAATGAAACGAACTAAGTAGGATTTTTTATCTTTTCTAATGACAATAGAACTATGTACTCGTTGTTAGAAATGGTTGATGAAAGCTGAATATTAACAGACTTCACTCGCTACTAGGAACATATAATTATCATAAGAAAAAAGATTTAATTTGAGATGCAAACTACCTAAGATGGATTAAAGATTTTTACTTCAGTGCAATTTTATTATAGTTCGTGAACATCGGTAAAATAAACCTAACAAAATTATGGGTTCGACAAATACATTTCCCAGTTGGGGTTGTCTAAAATTCATGATGGTGAAGAAGAATATTAAGAATGAAGAATATTCTATTCTATTCTATTCTATGATGATTGAGGCGAGTAAAATCTGTTAAGTGCACTCTACCGTACACTAGTAAATATAGCCGAATAGTTGCCATAAAACACTCGTAACTTTGTACAAAAATGATGTGTGTAAACACTGGAGGGAGTGCGATACTGGACGTTTGTGTTTTACCACCCTTTTACACTTAACACCTTATCATTAACACGTACTTATAGTTACAGTAATATAATTAAAACTTAAGTAAGTACTAGTGAAGAGGAACTTAGTGGTAGGGTTGAGCGGTCCAAAGTTGAACACGGTTCTGAGCTATCGATCATGATATGTAGGTAAGGTTCTGAGGTGTTACGTGTGAAACACACGTTCACGGAGATTATTACGTGGGGCATATCGTAAACAAAATGTGTTCATATTTGCGGTATGTAGGGCAGGCTGGGCAGCGGGCAGCAGGCAGCTCGTCCGGGCCCAATCGATGTACGACCGAACAATATATTATTATTTTGTTCGACGAACCGTGGAGGAGCAACCGAATTTCTAGCACACAGCCATTTTCTAAATGATTTTCGTTTTACTTATGAAACATATTTTCGATGAACTGGAAAATTTTACAAATAAATGTGTTCTTACCTAACCTTAAAATTTTGCAAAATATTTTGCTAATTTAATTTTTTTAAGTATCATGTTTTTAAGCAGGTACATGTGACTCCTGTCTTACATTTTATATTGTATTTAAACAAAGAAGCTTACGTTCAAAACACGAAGTTTACACCCTACTTAAAATAGTCTAAGTTACCCTTACAAACTTTGACATTGGAATCAACTACACAATAGAAAAACATACAATTAAGTTCTACATAATGACTAGAATTTAAAGACTAGATTTTATATAAAAATAATCAATGTTTCTACGAGTATCACTAGAAGCGGCTGTACATGTTAAAAGTAAATTATTTACATCTACAACTGTATTCCATGCCTATAACATTACCTACACTAATTAGAAAAATCTAGATGAATACTAAAATCTAGACACAGAATTTGAAAATGTCACTACTTATAATCGAACGTCTAAATTTCGAGATCACAATATCGCTTGGCAATATAACCTTATATTAATGACTAGCAATCTATTTGAGATCAACATCAAGAATGACTTGATGTAAAATATTTATCGTTGATTAATTTTTATAATAAGCTCACCGGATTTAATTGCATAGAATTACGAAAATAAATAATCATAGATTTGGGACCAACAGCCAGTGATTCGTATTTTATGAAACTACAAAATCTTGCGTTTACAATTGAACAGTAATTAAATAAATCGGTAAAAGTTTTTATAGAGTGAAGCAAATCACACTACTGTACCTACACTGATATTGAAAATGTAAAAGTATTTTCTAAACACGACAATAAACTAGGAACAGTAACTAGCAATTCCTTCAGGTTCTGAACAAAACGTAAAAAATATCAATGACTGTTGGCGTTTGTATGGTTGAAGACCACACCTAGCCAGAATCAAGCCACGTGGCGTCATCTAAGCGTTCTTGAGATGATGTGCATCATGGTCGCAGCGACGTAGGACCGCGAAGTGCGTCATCTGGAAGGTGTTTGTGGACCGGCAGCCCCGCTCCAGGGTGCCCGTCATCGTGTAACCCATGTTGAAGTCAGCCTGAGTCACGTTCGTCGTCAGATACAACTGTCAAAAAATCAAAAATGTTTAGAGATATGACAACATCCAGAAATGTGCTAGACGCAACAGTGTGTATATACACCGTGACATGTTAGTCATCTTACATAGTGCCACTCAATGTTCCCCACATAAAATACCTCTAGGAGCAATTAAAAAATTGTTACAATATATCTTTTTTTTTATGAATGTTTGAATGCTTTTGTAAGATGACTAAAATGAAACGGCCAATAAAGTATTAAGAAAAAAAAAACAACGGTCCTATACAGTTTTGAACAGTAGGTACTTCAGTATGGAACAGCAGATTTTTTTTTCGGTATTTTCATAATTGGTCTCATAGTAAAATATATTCAGTTCGGCGGTCTAAACCACTCCTTAACATTTTGAAACTTAATTTTTTTACACTTTATTTTATGTAGATGGAGCCAGGTTCTCCTGCACAAAATATATCAATGATAAGCAAGATGTTCGTAAAGACATCAGTAGAACTTATGGGGGGTTAGCAGTTTAAGCCATTCCAAAATCAACGTGGTCACCTACTGGACTCAAACAATATAACGGCAAAGTACCAACGACACGAAAAGAAGAAGAATTTATTCCATTGCCATAGAGAAAATAAGGAAGTTAGTCGAGAAATTTAATTCCTAACATAACACACACGTAGATTACAATTCCTAATACCTTGAAGTCGGCATCAGTCCCCATGTGCTTGAAAGTGCCGACGATGTAGACTGCATTGGCGCCGCTGATCACCATACGGGCATGGGTGTTGTGCCTGCAACAAATACACAAGTTAAGCTTAGTTCCTCTGAGCCTATCACAGTTCATTGCTGTATTTAAGAGGAGTTTTATGTCTATTACTGAATGTCGTTTACGTTCGTGCAAAAACAGGTTTTAAATATGCCTGATACTTGTAGTAAGTGTCAGGGCAAAACAATTAATTAATGGGTTGTAAACAGCTGTCATAAAGCTCGCACACTTACACTCCATAGTTTCAATAGAGCTGTCACAATAACGAAATAGAGGCAAGATAAGAAAGAGCTTTGTTTAGGTGTACGACAGATAATGTGTGACGTCGCCGACCGTTTGTCACACGGCGAGAATTAGTGCGAGACCCTACCTCAGCCGAAGCCCGGAGCCACCACCTTGTAATACGCCGTAGACAAGACGTGATTTATCTCCGCTCGACTGCCTCATAACTACTGCCCCTAGGAATTATGACATCGGACAAGTTGTACCAAATGATAAATTGCTATCTACTTCTAAGATTTTGCTGAAACTTTCAGAATAATCAATGTTCTATGCCTATGAAAATGTATAGGTTACATTAGGGAAAAACAAATCAAATTATCTTGCGCACCCTCCGGCGACGGTGACGTATCATTGAAGTGTCAAAGTCCCTTCGAGTTACGCAAACTAATTTGAAGAGAAAAAGTCACGTGAAAACTTGGAAACTCGAGTCTTCCTGATGCATTCGAGATGGCCGAGGATCCCGTATGCCGGTCACGTGTCCCAGTTAGTAGGGCGCGAATCCAACACGTACCTACTGAGGCTCTAACGGCCCTGTAATGGCCGCCGCCCTATAATAGCCCTGAACACTCTCGCCTCTGACTACCCACCAGCAGCAAATTAAAATCCCTTTATGCGTGTTCCGACGTTACTTTCTTCGAAGTAAACGAAATTAAATCGGCGTTTCCGAAATTAGAGCCTACGGTAGTACCTTCCAGAATACGTAGATGTGATTGTAATCGAAACTCTATGAAAACAAAGCTGAATCAGCTATTCGGAATATTTTTGAGGGCAATTTGAAGTCTAGGCGTTGTTTAGTTTTTAATGTAAAAGTAGTTACATACATTTTAAAGAGGAAAACTGTTTCTTTTTTTTTGTAATTTTAAATTAATAAAAAAAGCCTACTTACAGCCCTGCAGCTGAACAACGTTACTTTGCGTAACATTACTTTGAATTGTGAACTTTATCTACATTGAAAGCAGCTATTTGTGAGGAGTATCATGAGATACAACTCATTTAGACAAAATAGTGGGATGGCTGGCAATAATCGTTACGTTAACTGCTCCCGTTTAACTGTCGCGTCCTAGCGTCAAAGTTTTTCTCCAAGCGAATTTGTTTTCCACAATTTTATTTAGCTGTTGTACGACTTCGAGCAACTGACGTTTTGCTAAAAGCCTGCACTTAGCGGAATGGCAACTGCTATCAATAATGCGGTTAGAGAGCTATAAATTTAGTCAAAGTTATCAATAGTTCCGATACATATCGGGCACATACACAGCTGAACTTTGAACCAGTAACATTGGCAAAACCGTCTAATTTACAAAATAAAGCTGTTCAACGGCCGTTAAATAAATACTTTATGTTGTGGCGGTGTGATAATAAATAGCACCTCATTCGCGCTAAGCCCTTTAGCATCCGCCATCTTTATTTACGGCACGTTCGCGCCACTTCTCAGCGGCGCATGGCGCGGGCGGCGCGATCGCGCGATAGTGGCGCCGACCACTTCCCGCCGTTTGTCAAACAACGGCTTAGCGCGCTCACCTGAACCACGCCGGTTAATTGCGAAAAGCACGTTAACGTGCTACAAACATGATATAATGTTTCCTCTCCGCGTTGAAATTGTTAATTATATTTTCCACTTCAAATCCCCGTTTTGTTAAAAATGTTTTGGGATTTTTGTAAACAAGGCTTGTAACGCTAATTATTTTGTTTTAATTTTCCTGGTTGGGGTTGCCAGCATTAGTAGGCTCTCTTAGCGGACGCTATTGTGGGAGAAACCCATACTGTAGGTACAGTTAATAATTTGTTTTGGGAAGTAGACGAACAACAGACAGTAGATAGGTAGCTCAACAACTTTTTCTAAGGGTTTATGTTTACACATTAATCACTTTAGAGGTCGCTAAAGTCGAAGACAGTGGTTCGAAATTCTATCTTTATCAATCCTTTATCTATTCCTTAAAAAAATATTCGTTCTGGTTCGAAATGAGAAAAATCATTTAGAAGTATTATTACTTATACACAAATACCAGTTCCAAAACATTTTATTTAAAAGCTCTCACCGTCTAGTTCCGGCGACCTCGACGACCTTGCAACGTGACCGGCGCCACCAACACGGCTGCAGCGTCCAGTAGGACGAGGAGGCGCTGCGGGCCCACCCCTCCTCAGGAAACATCAGCACCTGCACACAGACACAATGATACCCCTCATATCTTCCCATTTATTGAGCTTGGAAAACTTTCTAATGAGAACAGGCGGTTTATTTACATTTCCAAGTCCGCATAAATTAATTTTAACAACTCCACCAGATCATACCGAGCGAATACTCGAATTGATGTTGTTTTAACAATCATCACCAATTCCCTAACCAATATTTTACGAGAGTATCTTCAATCTTAGAACCTGAACGAGGGCTTCACGAAACGTTGAGTACGAATTAACTAAATTACAAAACTTTACAAGCCTTTCGACGGCGGGTTGAAAAATAGCTTTTTGACTAAAACTAATATTGCAAGCCAGAAACAAAACAGAGCGGAGTTGTAACGAAGTTGTTTCAGACTCTCGAGTTTACAACCGCGGGCGGTAGGAGTGTGTACTATGTAACCCGCTCGGCGCTCGTTTACGTTTACAGCGAGAACAGTTCCGCCGGCAGCGTCATCGATAACGTAAACGCGGAAGCATATTGCCAGCGAGACTCGTTCGCTCGATTGGCTGCTGGCATTCCGTCCTCATTTTCTTCGCCGCGTCTCGGGCAATATTTTTTTTCTCGTAAAATGTTTTCCTGCTTTCGACAATATTGCGCCAGTTTCAAAGGGGCGGAGTCGTCGAGGATAAAATCGCTTTCACATTGAGTGAGCACACTAATGATTGAGTTCCGTGCGGTGCGGCCGACCGGCGGGTGCGCGGCGTGGCGGCGGCGTGGCGGCGGCGTCTAGCACGGGGACAGTCCACGTCCGCTCACCCAACCGGCCCTTTGATCAATGTACTCCACTGTTTAATGGATTTAAAAGCATTTCATTGTTACGGATTGTGAAATGCAGGGATTTGATTTAAGTCTGCTAAATTCAAATACATACTACTTTAAGTGTAGGTACCTATCAAGTTAGTTGAAATTCGCTTCAGTGTCGTTAACCTCAGGATATCAAAATATGAAATAACTTTGGACCACGGAAAACTTTATAAACCTAGCTACAAGTACAACTTAACTCGTACGTCAATAGAGCTGTGGCCAAATTAATACAGCTGTTTAATGTTCAAAGTACGTCGGAGTCTCTGACTGGTCGTAATGCAAAGCTCTACGGGATTGTTGGAATTTGGGAAGTCACGTCTATTCCCTGTGGTGTGTGCCAACTCGCCGATGGCCGAGTTACGAGTTTTGGATAGATAATTCCGGCGAACATTTGACACAAGCATTTTGGTAAGTAGGTATCTTCCTCTCAAACGGAAAATCCACAATGCTCTAACAACGTTAAGAGGAATTATTCATCAAAGAACATTAACGTTCGTTTAGCATAAAATATTAATAAGCCGAAATGCTCCTTTGGAATCCGGATAATAAATGTTAAATTAGAAGGATTTTATTTATTAGATAACATTGTTAAAAAGGGACAAGTATGTATGCCTTCCTAGGCATGTACCTACATTTTCCCGATTGATGTTGGTACTTAACACGTTCATTGCCAGGAAACCCTCCTGGAGGGTTCACCTAGTCGCATAGTTTATGCTGGGACCCCGGCGGAGTGCTCATTCTAAATGTAGATTTTTCTTAGCAAGCAAAAACAGCATTGTAAACAGGTGAAAATAAAATCTGATGTATATTTTAACAAGATTTATTAGTGCGTTGGTATTAAAATTCAAGCATTTTTTAAAATATTTTTTTTTGATCAACAAATACTCACAAAAAATTTAATGTTTTCGTTTTACAGTGTTTAATAACACGGTTTTAAACCTAATGCCGTTGACCGTCCGCGATGGTTAACTTTAGCGCAAACGTAATGCCGGCAACCCTCCCGGAGGGTTCACTTCCAATATGTGTGGCGGCATGGCGTATGAGTTCTAAGAAAAGTGGGTGGAGTCGAAAGTGTTAAGGTAGGTACCTAGTTAGTATTTTAGCTAACAACACAAACTCTTCGAAACACAAATTATAATACTCTAAACTTACACAGTCTGTGGTGGTTGAAAACCTCAGGGTGTTCAAGTTAGCAGGTAGATACTAGACATGTACCTATAACTAATATCTACGATTTACCTGAATTCGATTAATGTATGAACCCATTTATTGTACTATTCAGTATAAAAGTTCAATAAAATTCATACCAATTTTCTATTAAGTCCCAGCTTTTTATATGCGGCCAGACAAAAACCTCTTCAATGACACCCATTAATATTCAAAAGCTCTCATGGCGCCATCTATCAACACCTTTTTATATGAAGCAATCAATTCGCGACTCGAGAGTCGTCCAATTACGAAGCGATCTCGAAACGATCTATTAATTACTTGGTGAACTGCGCGCGATTGCACCTATGTCATGTAGGTACCACAGGGTATCTACTACAAAATGAATAATTTCACAAAGTTCATTGTTCCAATAAAGTTATAATTATGTAAGTTGGTAAGTATGTAATAGAATTGTTCTATCTTTCATCAATCACTCAACAATTGATTGGCAGAGTGCCTCATCTCCCTCTTTAAATATTTGCGCTTTGAATCGAGACCAAAAAATGGGATGGGGTTCATAATTCAGCTGATTACCTACGCTACCCAGCTACTGCCCGAGACTGCTGAAACTGCTTAAAAAATTGGCAAGTCATAACGTCGTGTTCGTGTCTTATCGTTGTAATTCAGTCGTATTTTAAATACTATGTAAATAAAAGAGGTGCTCGCTTCAATATGACTGTTTGATAAATGTATTCGGACACACGAACAGACTGTCACACATTTATAAGTGACATGAAGGTGAAGCTTGGCAAAGCCTATCTAAACCTCCGTAGGTAAAGAAAAAAAGAAAAATTGTTTATTCTGCACAAATAAAATGCACATATAAAGACAAAAAGACATAAAATACACACATACAAAAGTAGCCGAAGGCCACAAATAAAAAAATAAAAAAAATGTTCCAAAGACAATATTGCGTAATTACTCTTGCGACATTGGTACGTATCTTTTTTTTCGCATCCTCGACATGTGTACGTACGTATCAAAACATTGTTTTTTTTCTTCACCCCTTCAGCCTATTCAGTCAGTACTTGTCTACAAAAACATGCAAGCTGAAATCTCGCAATTCGTATTTTAAAATGTCGATGCAGATAGCTCGACGCGATTTGATAGTCACGCGCAAGCTCTCGACTCTAGTGTTCGCGCCTCGACCCAGCGCCGACGTTTAGAGCCTCGCCACCGACGTGAGCAGCAATTTACTGGAAGAGCTGCCAAACTGCAGACTGCACTTCAAACGACATTTTAATAACATCGAAATATTTGGGAGTTGACACAGTCCTCGACAAACGCGAATGGGCTAGGCTACGCCCGCCACGCTTCAGCCTTTGAATTCACATGTTTAATTTCATAGTGAATAATTTGTTTTAATTGGGCAGATAGTTTAACAGATCAGGATCCAAAACAAAGGGCACTTTTTTAAAGCTTCCGAGTCCTTTTCATCACAACATCAATGGTTAAGATGATATATAACATATATTTATACATATAAAGCTGTAAAAACTCCAGCATAGTTTCTATAGATAGACTGTCCAAACGTGGTCCTATCCAAATAGCAAAAACCTTCACTATATTACACGGGAGTTATTACTTGTTTCCTCTTTTGTTTCGCCGTGATAAACCCGAAAATAATATGACTATGTGGAAAAATAACTAGTGGGTTTATGTTATGGAAAAGTTATGTAATTCCTTGTTCTGTAGTGGGTAGCGCCGACGCGCGGTAATTGGATTTAGTCTGGACTACGAGTGAGGATTACGGGTTTAAGGGCCATACTAATGATACAATTTTCAACTAGCTACCGAAATTTATTACGTGAATAGTTACGCTTTATTTGATCACACGTGCAATCAAGGAAGTTTGTTAGGATCTAGTTAAAGAGATATGTCTAAAAGACGAGCTTCTTCAATAAAGGCTAAAGACAAACATGTCTTTGAAACGTAGTCTGAATACTTTATATTTTCCAAATTAGGTACAGTCAGCGACAAAAGTTAGTTATGAAGTTTTTTTAAAATCTTAATTATTGAGCGTAATATTTCAATAAATCGGAACATATTGTGAAAATAAAATGATATCAACTATTTGTACTTTATTTATTTTTATTTATTATATGAAATGCTATGAATCGAATAATTTTTTGTCAGCTTAGATGATGCGTAAAAGGACATTGTCCACTTTGCATGGGAATTTGGCTCGGTATGAACAGGCAATTTTAAGTATAAATATTAAACGTTTCATAGCTAATACCAGTAGCAAAGAGAATATTGTAATAAGATTGTATCGTGATGCTTCTAAGACTTGCTTTGCGTACTTGTTTTTTTTAAATAAAACGCATTTTTATTTATACATTTTGTTATTATTCTGACTCATAAGTTAATAATATGTTGTCTAGGAACTTGGCAGATGGTTATATATTATCTTGGTACCTTGCAGAACTTAAAAACCAAATTATAGCCACTACATGAGCGTAGCAACCCACTGTTCTTCGGCCTACTATGCAGTTGGAGCAATACTGCTTGATTTAATTTTATTCCTGACTGTTATTTTCATTTAATGTGTTGACACGTACCACCTGTGGAGCGACCTACTGCCTTATATCAGATTCCATTTCCACAAGATCGAGTGTAGGCCTTCTACTTTGCGTAATATCAATACCACAATTCGCACATAGGGTCTGTAACACAGTTTCCACCACAGGCAGGAGTTGAAGCGAAATTGCCTTTTTCGTATCCGTACGATTCAGGTTTCGGCGAGTTCAACATCCATATTCAAGCTGGGGTCAACGATAGGATTGGTGTTGGAGTTCATAGGCGTGCCTTCAACGTGAGAAGGGGTATCAGTATCCAAAATCAAAAAAATACTTGAAAAAAAAACACAGTACAACGAAGATAACAATATTCACGATGCCAAGATACGAAGAAACAAAGGGAATAATGACAAGTGACTTGACATTGACATAATTTTTTTTAAATAATTAATTTAAATTAGATTATAAAAATATTCATAGACCAACTCGATACTTTAAAATACTTTTGTTTTCCAAATATATGGATAAAACATGTTCGAAATAATGTAAGTGATTACTTATCATTCCATTATTATTTTGACGATAATATCATTCTAATATTAATATTTCAAAGCTAGTACTTAGGTCATACCAAAAATCTGACAATAAACTTAAAATTTTCACGATGTTGCTGGTTGCACGACACAAAAATAATGGATATCAGATGTGAAGTTTTTCTACCACACTCATAGGAATACATACATAGATACGAACCTTATGACACTGCGACCTTTACTCTTGGTTGTACGTTGTTCTGGTGGGGAAGAAAGTTTGCTCGGACATTATCATTCTTTTATATTGCGAATCTGTTTGCTCGGTTATACGAGTTTGTTTAGGTCGCGCGATTGATTTATGACAATATCGTGGACGTCTTGAAACATGATATTATATACACTATGGAGAATGTTATAAATATTGATTTTGGTTCTGTTTATAGTACTTTTTCTTTCTTATATTAATATTAGCTGCGCCCCGCGGTTTCACCCGCGTAAGTGTCGATCCCGTGGGAATATCGGGATAAAAGGTATCCTATGTCCTTTTTCAGTGCCAAATTTCATCTAAATCCGTTCTGCCGTTTTAGCGTGAAAGCGTAACAAACAAATTCATTTTCGCATTTATAATATTAGTTAGGATTTCGTTATTCGGGTCATAATAGCTGCTAAACGTGATGTCCTAAGTGAGACAGCTAGGTTCTGCTTGGTTGGATTCATAATAGTATCACATGAGTCTTATAATACCTAGTTATGTGCAGTTTCATACACTACTTTATCTACTCTCATACATTGGGATTGAACCTACTAAATTAAAGCCTTGTGTAGACCAGCGCGACTAAAACAATGCAATTTTTAAGAAAACTGTACGGTATAACATCAACCGGCGTCGCGTCGCGCGACAAGTCGCGCTGGTCTGCACAAGCCTTAAAAGATCAAGAATAAAAAAATCGAAAGAAAGATCTAAGATCAAGAATAAAAAAATCCCACGAAATTCAGTTCTCAAAACGTATGAATGGTGCCTGCACCCAGCTCATCACCGCGCATGCGCTAGAGCGGTGCTGCTGTCCCCGCTAACGTTCCATTGCAAAAATAGATGGAAGCTCCTTGGTGATATTAACTTCTTGGATTTACCCTGTATCGTAATAGAAAACAAATAGTTTTATAGCATTATTTTGTTAGAGAAATTAATTTTACGAGATATAATAATATTATAATTCGAATATTACGAGAGTAGATAAATACATTTTGTTGGGTTTGTCTTGTTCAACTTAATATAATAATGGGACTTTATAACGTCATCAGTGGATGGTGGGTTTACAAAAGCACAGCTACAGCAGCTACTTATCTTATTACGCAGTATTGCAATATTATTATTTTATTTATTTATTTTTATTTATTCATTCATTCAGTACTTACATCTATATACATAATAAGTTGGTGCTAACATAAACTCATTAGAGTTTTACCGTGCACCAAAATCATCGACCACATAATTTAGGCAACCAAAACAAGCTTAAGTTCATAATTACAAAATGATACAGTAACAAAAACAACAACGAGGGTAATAAGCGAAATATTTATCTATTAATATAGATACATAGATGCGTCCAAGTACTAGGTAAGTGAATAGAGATGCATCTAATTAAAAGTTTCAGAATATTTTCTTTCAGCGCGATCAGAGCATAAACTTAAGAAGGAAGTCGCGGGAACTTGTGAGAGGACTTGTGGAGTGATGCGGGTAGAGAGGCAGAGGGGGGGGGTGTTATCTGTGAAGTTCCCTCATTAACTTATACGTCAACATGACTGGGTAAATACTCCTCATAAGTCAAGCGACCCTCACAGTCGTGCCGGATTATTAGTAAATAAACATAGTTGAAACATTTGTGTAAAATATAAATATAATTTGTTAGTTTCTGTCAAAGAATCCCACAGCTGTAGTTTCGTAGAACTTATAAAACACATGGAAATAAAGTTTAGACTTAGAGCTAAAACAAAATTGACGTCCAATCTTGGATATCGGTAGGAAAGTAAAGTTTTCCAACAAAAACTTATGTTCGAGCTAAACTCAGCTCACAGTTGAAAAAGTCTCGACAGTATAAGAGCAAGGCAATAAACAAATATGACTGGTTCGGTATTACAGCGAGTTCCGCAGTCGAACTGGAGCTTAACTCAAGCTAAAACTTGTCTCTGGTTGCTTAAGGCCCGACTTCACCTTACTCTGTTTGACATTCATTGTCATATTATGAACTTTGATATTCTGTTTTTACTAGGCGTCTTCGTCTAATCGCTTAAAGAGAGATTTAAAAACTAACAGAGTTTGGTGAAATTGGGCTTTATAGCTAGGAACGGCTTATAAACGCACACTCGTAACCCCATACTTCGTTAATAAAAATGTCAAGGTAAGAATTTGGCCAAAGATTTCATCCGTAGATTCGACTTGCCGCGTCAAAAGATGGTCGCGTTTCTGTTTCGTTTTGACACCTCTGACAGAAAATGTCAGAGAGACTTGACTTGATTTTCATGGAAACGCCATTATTATTGTGTGAGCTTACTCTTCTTAGTATTAACATTTATTCGCACGGCTCTTGATTTTGACAGAGTGCCTTTCATAGTGAGTAACTACGTCAAATCATCAAAAGGCTTAACGAGAGATTAAATAACTAACAGAGTTGGGTGAAATTGGCTATAAACGTACAATTTAGTTGGAAATCATCCATATTGACAGTTTGTGTGTGCTACGGTCGCGGCCGCCGGTTCCGTGTCAAAATCTAATTAACCTGCCAGTTGGTTGAAACACGGCAGATGATGGCGGCCGCAGCTCACTTCATTGCCTTTCATTAGCGACTGGCGTTTCTACGTGTGTTTCACTAATAAACCTAGTGAAACTAGTGCGGGTTACTCTCGTAATTTCTGTGTCAAACTTAATTAATTTTGTAGTATTTTTTGCTGGAAAATTCTTTTGTTGCAAAAAAAAAACAAGTAAGCTCGGTCACCTCTGTCTGTCTATCCGTTTGTGCGCTTATATCTCAAACACCACGTATCCAATTTAAGGTGATATATTGAAAAAATTAGATTTTTCTTTATCGTGTACTTAAGTTTATAGAATAGGGATTCAATATTTTGGTGTATGTTTTTTGACTATATGGCCTAGTATCCTGAAAAAGGAATACACGATACAATGTTTGGTATTATTTAAGTCTTTTTATTTTTATTTCTCCTTTGATAGTCTTATTGCATAAGTTTTCAATAGTATTTATTCCCGGGAGAGGGCACTGGCTCTTGTAACACAGGTTAACCACCTAGCACAAGTGTCAGGGAGTTCACGCAATTTGCATCCACTTCTTATGTAATAAAGATTATTATTATTATTTTAATGAAATTGTCTCGATACAAAAAAATTGCAGTTTCATCTATTTTTATGTTTTTTTTGAGAATCAAGGCGTAACTCTTATGTGTTTTTCAATGGAGTTTTCTTTAAAACATTAAGAGTAGTATCAAGGTATTTGAAAAGTAGTTTTAAGTTTAATAATACTTTTTATTTATAAAAGACGGCAATTTGATTTGGCACATACGTTGTTTTATTTCGAGCGCACATCCTTTCTTTTGCCTATCAAAAGTAATGTCATCACTCTCTTTCAATAAATCAGTCCATAGATTAGTCGCCCGGTGGGGCTAATCGACGATGAATCTATGTAATTTTTTTGCAAATCGATGCGATGAAAAGAGAAACCCGTTTCTGGGCCTAACTGTTACACGAATCAGATATGTAGCAAAAAAAATTGTCTATTTTGGTTAATTAATCCATTTAAATCTTAGCCATAATATGGCGGCCGTTATATGCCGGCTTTTATGTAGCGGCCCTTATGTAGCGGTCGTTATTTATCGGCCGTTATATGACGGCCGTTATTTAGCGGCCGTTATGTGGCGGCCGGTATATAGCGGCCGCTAGGAGCGAAGGATGCTATATAGATAGATGTGGGTATCTACTCCAATATTTGCACAGGGCAATCAATGAACTAAGCAATAGTGAGTCGAATTCACCAACCACCATAACCAACAACAATGTTTTCTCGCCTTGCAAAGTAATATTGGATAACCATTATATTTTCTAAGAACGTCTGTTTTTATACCTATAAAGAAATAGGCAAATATATTTATTTATAAGATTCGTTTTTAGGTTTGAAATACGTCAACAATACATCAATATGTCAAGTACTGTCACTACGAATGACAGAGCACAAAAAAGGAAAGGAGTCGCATTTGAATTGTGAAATAAGGTGAGTTTTACCCGACTACAGCAAAGCCAAATAAGGTTCATGATTTTAACAGGCTATGTATGTATGTTCACCTGTTTCCTCATAACTCCTAAATTACTCGTGGTATTTGATCATACGAGGTATGATGGGAAGCGAAATGTTTCTACGCTAATACCGGCAAATATGTTATTTATTTATTACACATAAATATACTGCATGGAATTACTATGTACTATACAAGGTGTTTTTTTATATCCCATAAGTCAAGGGTTACATACCCCTTTTAAACCGAGACCATATTAAAGAATCAAATGGCATGTTATTTTCATTATTATATTTTTCTTTTCTTTTTTCATTTTCATTCCAAGTAATTTGACAAAGTCACGATCATTTAGGTAATTAATAATCATAAGAATTGTTCGTGACGTATATCGTTGAATGGGAGAACATATTTTCAATTACAAAGTTAAGTTTGTTCTTGGGATAAATTTATTCCTACTACGGAACCCTTCATTGTGTGTGGTGCAACACGCACTTGGTCGATTTTTTTATATAAACATATAAGGTTAAATAATAATTTTTAATTTAATAGAGTATTATAATTAATAAATAATTTAGTTGTTAATAAAATATTTTGTTTTATTTGTCTACTCTACTCCATAGTTCGCTATGTGCAAAAATATCATAGACCGAGATAAATTAACGATACCTAGCACGCACTTTTTTCTTAGATATTTTTCGGTCTTTATCTTGCACTTTTAGTTTGACAGTAGTGCGACAGTGACAAGAATAATGCTCAGTCAAAGTCCCATGGGAAGTAAGTAACGTTTTTACATTTCGGTCGGTGATTTCGTTAGTTCGACTTTTGGCCACTGCTTCATATCGTTTGTGGCGGCGACGTAGTGGCTGACCAACGGAAGATGGAACCGCCACTCCCCGCGTGCGGGGGAAATAAGCCACGCCCGTAAAGCTACCATTTATTTTCAAGGTAGTAATGTTTTTAATGTTCTCGGGTCAAATTTTAGTTGTGTAGATATTACTCCACGCGGACGGAGCTGTATGTACAGCTGGTATGTTATAACTCTCTGGTTTCTTAAGCTGTTTCCTGAGACTGCGGTGGCCGCCATATAGTTTCCGCAATTGACCGGATAATGACGTCACTGATACGTTATTTATGAAAGTAAGTTGGAGCGTTTTTTGACACCATCAAGTCGAACCACGCTGCCACCACTTTCATGGAAGTCGTCAGTGAGGCCGTTATGTGACGTCCACCGTTCTCCTAGTAAACCGTACCTTTAATTGTTTTACGCTTTTCTTTTCTCGATACCTACAGTATTACAAGGCACAACAATATCCTATATAAAATAGTAACAGATTGCTAGTCGAGCACTAAGCTACAAGTGATATTAAGTGGCCGGCTTCCCTCCATTAACTCCAACAATTTACATTGCATGTTAAACAGTGGCACGTAGATACGTAGTTACATAACGCTCAGGTAATGCAGTTCAAAGATACAGAATGGCAATATATAACCGAATAAAACAAATGGAATATTTGAATTTTTTTGAATGAAATAGAGACAATGTTCCCAAAAAAGATTTTCAAAAGCTTCAGTTTGCAACAACGACAAAAACCAATGTTTATAACGCATGTTTTATTTGCTGAACGCCGATATTTGCGCGGCAGCCCGCAGCTATTCACCGGTAGCGGGAGACACTGCCAATTTGCAGTTTGATGACACGACAAAGGGTCGGAACGCGCGTGTGGTCCGTGTTCTCCGAACGTCCGAACACACGATACCGTATACCGGTCTAACTCAATTCCATGCCGAGCCCAATTTGCCAACAAAGATCTTTGGACACTACTGCTTTTTGGATTTTAGCATCGGATTTTCAGCTTTGATGAGTACTTACACCTCGGTTGTTCGTGTATTCGAATTACGACTGTGAAAATGCATCGATGCGTGTGTGGTTATAGAATTATGCGCTAATGCCTAGGAACTTAAATCTCTATGTACGGTCACGAGCATAAATATATTACTATGGACAGCTCGGTAATAATATCTAATTTCATGATTCATCCATTAATATCTGTCATCAAGATGACAGTAAATACATGTGATAATTTGTGAAAGACATAAACAAGTGGCAGCACAAATATGTGACATGGAAGGATCACCAACACTGTCTGACGAGTCAAAATATTTGATGCTGTGTGCGTCGGCTTCAAAAAGATGTTACGTGACGTGACGTGTCAAGAACTGAGCCGATGTCGACTATTCTGCCGATATCAATTACCTTACTCTATCTTCAAACATTACCATCAGATATTTATGCTGCCAGTCGGATGTCACTATTTTTTAATATGAGCGGCAGTGATGGCCATGGCGATATAAAAGAAAACTAGAAACATTATACTGTCAGGTTTTAATGCTGCCAAAGTGATGACTGATATTTTTTAACACAATGAGGTAGGTATCAGATTTCTTCTGAATTAAACTGAGTTGGCAGATATTTATAACGCAAGCCATGTCCGATATTATTTTTGCATTGTAAGAGGTGACACATCTTTTTGAAAACGATGCAGCATCCTATATTTTGGCTTGTCAGATAGTTTCGGTGTTCCTTCCATTTAACATATTTGTGCTGCCACTTGTCTTTGTATTTGTTTTGCCTTCCACAAATGATCACATATAATTGCCGTCATCTTGACGCCAGATAAAATCAGATATTATTGCCGAGCTGTTCATAGTAATACATTTATGCTCGTGATTGTACATTAGTACCGTACTTTGCAATCTCGGGTCCCGAAATAATCCTTCATTTCTATGTGCCCTCGATGACGACAATGACTACCAACGTGTTTATTCATTTATGTAACAATTAATTTGTGAATAATGTACTAATAGAACTTTCATTTGTTAACTCATCGTTTATTTATTTGTTTTATCCGCAAACTACAATTTCCATCGATTTTGGGATTTAGAAGGAATTAGCGGGTAATGTTATTTAGAGAGAACAGTTTCCACGATCGGTGTTCAATGCATAAATTATGCAATTGCTTTGTGCATAATTTGTGAACACATCAATGGTATTAGTGTTTGGTAACTGGTTCATACACAAAACACAATTTATACTGCAAATACTAACGTTAAGCTTTATTACAGCTGAACAGTTTAATACATTTGAGCAATACATAAAACATGTAATTCCGTGTTGTTCGCCCGCTAACAATATCCGCTATTTCTTTGCCGCCAACATACGAGGAAATTAAAGCTCGCCAGACGTTCGCAGGCCAGACAATTGTGTTACGGAACGTTGATTCGACCAACAAATCAATTTTATACAACCGAGACTTTTAATTGGACGATAAAGCGAATAAATTGGAAGAAATAATTTCGTTTGCGGTTGATCGGGTGGGTTTCTTCATTTCTGGTCGTTGCTAGGCAACGGGGGTGACAACACTGAGCGCCGGAGGCACGTCGCGACGTAGGGTGATGTGGCTTATCAGATAATTGACTGCAACTAGTGGTGGTGACGCGGAAGGAATTGCACGGAATGCTCCCCCGTAGAGCGAGAGATCTTATTTGTGTCACGTACGGAATTCATGATCACTCGATATGTAAATTGATTTAGTTTCCGAATAACAAGGTTATGTATGTTAAGTACAGGATAGCATATAAAGTAAACTGTATATACCTATCATAGTTGACCGTTTTATCAATAATGACAATATATATTACTTTGAAAGAGATACATTTCTAAGACTTTGTACCTGGTTACAGTATACAAAGATTTGATTATTTTTGTTGATAATAAAAGCTACAAGAAATCCACATGTTCCTTTCAGATACCCGAGATAATCTCGCGAAATATGACACGATATAATACAAGGGTTAATAAATCACGAGGAGAGGATCTTGGCATTCATACGTACCTAAGTAAAAAAAAACTTGGCAAAGTTCACATAAAGAAGAGTACGTAGCTACCTACTATTTATATGTATATTCTGCGCAGTCGTCGAGCCTACCCAGCCTACCCCGTCAACACCATATATTTTGACTTGTAGTCTTTATCGTCATCTTTTCTCCGCAGTTTGCTAGGATGTGTTATTGTAGTAAATCAGATATTTACTTTCATGATATTTTTATGAGGAGCCATTTAGGTTTTCAGAGGAAGCTTAAACCTTTATTTATCGCACGCATTATCATGCCTAATGCAAACACACATAGCTAGAAAATGCCATGTTTTAACTATTTAAAACATGGCATTTTCTAGGTATGTGTGTGTGTGTTCTGCCTATGCTGGTACCTTAAAAGTAATCAAACTTCAATATCTACTAGAGAGAATTTTTTTTGTTTGATTGTTTGAAAAATTTAAATAATTGATTCAAATCCAAAAATCTTTCACTAATTGAATGCACTATTCCCGGATGGCATGGAATACTTTTTATACCAAAAAAATGCACGGTTCGTGTGGGAAACTCAATACGGGTGAAACCACGGAGTGTAGCTAGTTATATTAATAACTCACAGAATTTGTATGCAAAGAAAATTTCACCATGTATCGTATAACTGAAAATTGCCACCCGCAAAGCTATATTACCTACTAATCAAACAGCAGGGGTGTAACCTCGTAACAAAATCAGCATATCAGAGATATTATAATGACAGCACAAAGCTATGTAAAGCGAGCGAGTTGCCAACTAATATCAGTTCATCATGCATGCGAGAACTTCAATCATTCCAATATGTATGGACTGGTGAACTAGCAGATCTCAAACTAACTATTTAATGTGACTTGCGGAGTTGTTTGTATTGTTTAATAAGAAGCTCTCTTTAATTATGTGATCAGAAAGATTCGTTTGGGAAAATTTGATAGTCTTAAAGCAATGTAACGAACTGATTACTAGATATAAGTACATTAGGTGAAGCTTGCGTCGCTCAAAAAATTTATTAAAATTGTGAACATCGTGTTTAGATAAACGTTTTTACGAATAAAAATAAAAGAATTCAAATAAAATGTCAGGTGAAAGCGACCGTAAATCGCGGCAAGTGGCGACAGGTGCCGATACAGACGCGTCACATATATACCTGCCTTTATAGCAACAATAAAAACAATTTTTCACAACAATGATATTACAAAAATAATTTTAACATCGCCTTTATCCAACCGTATTCTAAAATTGAATTTTGTATTTTGTATGAATATTTGATCAACGGATTTTCACACGCATCGAACCAGAAGGAAAAAATTATCCATTTTTGTTTTCAAAACGTTATAGAAAATCGTGCAAAAATCAGCTAGCAAAGTTATTCCCCTAGTTAAAGCGGGGGCTATAAAATAGGCATCAAATTATTGAGACAGTTTTTATGAAAGCTCCGCGTAACGTCCGAGAAAAACGCGAAAATATTACGGAGAGGTACAAAAAAGCAGCTATATTTCATAGAACATCAGAACCTACCCTGCAGGGCCCGGTCTCCGGTGTGCCTCGGGCACACGACGTAATGCACAAAGGGCGCTAAGTGGCAGCGCGGTTCATCGATGAAACAAAGGGAAATATTACCCGGAACACTGCGAAAAATTGAGATATTCTCTCACAAAGCGGAGTGGCTTGTAAGCCGTAAATGATTTTGTTTACGATTGTACTGTTCATGTTGAAAGCTACTCGCGGCGTTCGTTAGACGACGGCAAGAAAAATATTTTTTCTTTTTTATCTGATTACCTTATTAATGCTGCGTTCTTCAACTGATGAACTGTATCTACTGAATGTACTTGAGTAGGTATTTCACATCAGGAAATGTATTACTTACAGATGTTTCGGGATGACTTATGGAAAACTTTCAATCTCATTCAACCATTAATTTTGATTGATGGTGATAATCTTGATTTGATGCTTTGTACGAGAACCTCTTACGTCTGTTACACCATTTCCCACTTCCTTCTCAGTTCACTTCTTCTCTCAGTTTCGACTCCACCCACTTTTCATAGAGCTCATACGCCACGCCGTCATACGTATTGGTAGTGAACCCTCCGGGAGGGTCCGGGATATAGGATTTCCCTACAATATGAACAGGTTATACTGGAAATGCGTAGCTTGATATGTAGCCGTATGTACTAGTGGGGTTAGGACATGTAATAATAAAAAATATTAAAGTATATTGGAAACTGCATTATTTGTCAAAGCGAATCAACAATTATTTCAAAAAATTTCAGCAGTTATGAGAACCCCAATGCGTGACCAATGTGAGAATTTGTTATGTCAAAAGAAGTGTAAAACAGCTTTATCGAAAAATAGTTTCTTTGGGATTGCTCCAATTATTTGTAATGAAATAACAGAGATTATTAAATGTATGCCTCTAAACAAATTTAAAAGTCCCTTCAGGGGGTTATTGCTGGCATGGAGAGTTCGATTGTCGCAACACAGCGCTGGGCTAACCACAATTGTGGCGATAAGTCCCCTCTTTGAGGAGTGGCTAGCGAGGCGCCACGGCGTCCTCACCTTCCACCTGACGCAGGTCCTCACCAGACACGGTTGTTTCGGGAGGTTCCTGTTCCGCATAAGGCGGGAGGAAACGCCCGGGTGTCATCACTGTGTGGATCGCCCGGAGGACACGGTGGAGCATACGGTAGAGGTCTGCCCGGCTTGGGTGGAGCACCGCCGTGTCTTCACGGAGGCGATCTCTCGAGTCCGAACCTGGTTCAGGCCATGGTTCGGAGCGAGAGTGCATGGGAGGCCGTCACTTCCTTCTGCGAAGCAGTAATACTCGCGAAGGTGGAGCGCGCGAGGGAGGGGCAAGATTCGCGCCCTCGCCCCCCTAGTCGCCGCAGGAGACGCCCCGGGCGTCGGGAATCGCGAGCCGACTTCTAGCCACCGTAGGCGCGGGTTTGCGGACGGTGAGCAATGGGTAGCTCGCCGCCCGATAAGGACCAGGCCCGGGTCGACGGCGCGTTGTGTTCCACGCGCGCCTCAAACAGATGTCAGCACCAACTGACGGGGTCCGAAAGGGCCAATGCCTGCCGGGGTTGCGAGTTTGCCCGAAAGGGATATCACTGCCCCGGCACACAGGCAACGGAAGGAACACGGGTGGGTTTTAGTCAGTTAAAGTCTGAAAAGCCCTCCCGCTCCCGCCAGAGCGGGAGAAGTTATTTGATAATTTCACACCATCAAAAAAAAAGGGGGTTATTGCTAGAGAAGTGCTATTACAGCGTAGATGAATTTTTAAACGATATTTTGCTTGTGTAGAATTCTGATTGTGTGTATTCATTTTTTTTTTTTCTGTATGTCTTAATCAAATTGAATTTAAATTTTGATATTTTAATTATAATTTGATTTTAATTTTGACATTGTATTTATTAATTTTTAATTTTGTATTGTTTGTTTAGTGCAACTAATTTTGTACGCCATAAATGGCAAAATATGTAGCCACCACATATTAATTAAAAGACCTTCATACTGTACTCATGTTCTACAAAATAAATATTATCTTATCTTATATCTCGCTCTGATCCAGAGATAGGGATGTCCAACCTTTAAAATTTTAAGTGAATATTTATATCCGTGAAAATGGTTTTCCATTCCTGATAGGACTCAGGAAGAAAAAAAAATTGTTAAAATATACATCAGATTTTATTTTCAGTTTATACTGCGGTTTTCGCTAAGAAAAACCTACATTTAAAATGAGCCCTCCGCGACGGCCCCCGGCATTCCATATGCGAGTAGAGTGAGCCCTCCAGGAGGGCTTCCGGCATTAAACGTGTTAAGCGGCATTATACCCTGCGGTTATAACCTATTGGCTAACAAATTAGCCTATATAATATGTCGCACACCTCAACACAGCAGTTACAATCAAATCCCAGCAGTCAAACGGGTAACCACTAATTGTAAGAGCAGGCAATCAAGCAGTCAATATCACAACAATGGTACAACATAAACAATTGTAGTACGTCGAACTAACAACCGGCGATTACCGAAGGCATAAAGTGAATGCTTCGGGACGAGCTGAATTTAATAGCTGAGTATAATTCAATTGTTCCGGCCTGCCGGCCTGTGAAACTATTTTCCTTTTGCGTCGTGAACTGCACACGGAAATGACAACCGTATTAAATGCGATACAGGTTGATACACCAACTAGTATGGCTATTTGTTGTTGAGTAGCTCTTTTGATGTTTGTTACGAAGTGAGTACAATTGGCTTATCAGAAATAGGTGTTTTCGAGCTTCTATGAAAGATAATTAATAACCTTTGTTCTTTTCCCTGGATTTCTGCTAATTTAGGCTTCTTTCTCTAATAGGGATGATGACAAATTTTTTTGTCCGTTAGGTTGATTATAAAAAAATAATGGACACGTATTTTTTATTTTTTTACGTAGTCAAAAAATTACGGCAATACATTGAATAGGCAATGCGTTAAAATGTGGCATGACGTCACTGACTGTTAGATTTTATACTGACTTGTGATGTTGCGAGCCCCCACTCCCCAACTTTAATGCGTTTTATCTAAAGCATTTTTTATTAATATGATAAAGCAAAAAATACGTGTCTAATATTTTTTTATTATCTGACTGATGGACTAAATAGTATTTTTTTTCCCAGTCAACATCCCTATTGGCTATCGTATTTTTGTGTATTTGTTTGATTATTTAATATGGCGTTTTCATAAAACACATTTTTACAATATTTTCTGCTTTCAAGATCATTAAAAAAATAAGGCCGAACCTTCATTGTCAGCCGAGATATTTAAACACCACATTCCGTCAACCGCACACGTACAACAATATCATAATAGCGGTCATCAAAATAAAATTGGGAACAAATGAGTGTCACGCAGGGCGATACGTGAGCGCGTCGCATTGGCGCAGGCGACGCCGGGGACCGAGACAAATAGCACTCATTCCAAGATATTGTCCGTAATGTATCGCAAAACGACCAAAACATGTTTATTGAGATTCCACGCAGAAATCGGGGAGATGACGTAGCGTATACAAAATCGCTTTCTATATTTACTATTCACTTATACTCTCTCTCTACATGTCTATTGTTGATATATATTTTTTTGTATATCCACTTTATTTCGTGTCCTTGATTCAGCTAAAATATTATGTTACGTAATTTACTCGTGTGTTAACGGGAAGTGGCGGGATGTAGGCAGTTTTCGGGAAAGAGAATAAAACACTTAATTGAATAATGTAGATGAATCTGAATCTTCATTTGGGATTGTAAGGAATGTGTCTTGCAATTTTTACAGGAGATTACAGATAACTGAATACTGAAACCGTAATTTTTACTAGTCTTTCCTGCACACGTGGCATGATAACCATAGAAACGAGTTTTCTACGGGCTTACAGATAAACAATCACAATCTGTCATTTTGTCTATTCTTCCGTCGACAAAACCCGTTTCTATTACGGTCATGCTAAGCGTGTTGGAGTACCTATGTAAGGAATTAAGTATTCGTACTTTCGTAGCAGGTGGCGTATTGTAGTTTCTGCCTACCCTCATTCCTGGAAAGAGACGTGAATTTATGTATGTATTTCTTTGGACTTTGAATTTTTTCCAATAAAAACATCGCAATACAACTTTCCTTGTTAATAATATTGTTATTCAGCTGATATAACGTTAATTAGAGCAGACGTACACAAACCAAACATCTAAATTCGAAACAGGAACAGCAATTACACTTGCCGTATATTTTCGCGGCATCATAACCGCTTAAAAAGATAAACATGAAAGGAGGGTGGCGGTATTTGCGACATCAGCGAACAATCAGTCTCGTTAGGACCCAGTTGGGCGCCAATTACAGATCGGTATTGGTCTGATTGCACGGAAAATAACAGCTCGGGAAATAAGATTTATAAAGCGAGTGTATCCATCAACTGTGCCCCGAATATTGGGGTTATTTCAAACAATGTAGCCCATAAAAATTTGAATTATGTACTTTGCGGATTTCGGGGAGAAATAAAAAAAAAGTTTCGTAATTCCCATGTGAAGTTTGTTAAGTGAACATAATGGTACTTTTTGGATGGTTTGTATGCGTGTGGAGCTTTTAACTTTATTTATATCTTCCGTAAATAGGTACGCTATAAGACATGACAATCTTTTATGCGAATACCAACAAAACTTTTCTTTTTGTGAGATTTGTAGATAAAAATATGTTTGTCTGGTATATCAATTCTTTTACAACGTGTAGTCACGACCAGACCACAATGGCTATTCAATGTACAGTCTTAAACAGTGATGCACTTGCAATGCCTGGAACACAGAACTGAAATAGAAAATAACGAATAAAAATCGAATAAATAGAAAAAGATATGCACTAGCGCACAAATAGCGATGAATCTGATCTTTAGCGATGAATGGGATTAAAATCAACGAATTTTGTTGGATGATTTCCGACCAACATTAATTTAAAACAAACGAACAAATGATATGGAAATGAGACGCAATCATTTTTCAGCTCCATACAGGCCTTCGTCAAGCATTCACGAAATACGCATCTCGTGGAGGTGAATACGATTTTTTTATTTTTATACGGTAATCATTATTAGCCTATAATGTTCCCTCTCAGTGAGAGGACCCGGCTGAGTGGGCTGTAATCCACTACGCGGGCCCAGTTGGCAGATGTCACATGTCTTTGAATTTGTGGTCCTAGGACATGCCGGTTTCCTCACGATGTTTTCCTTCACCGTTTTGAGAGCAGTAATAATTTATACAAAGTAAAGCGCCTGCCTGGGTTCTACGACCTACAACTCGTAAATCGAGGCTGTTACCACTGGGCTTCCACTGCTTTAAGTATACTCCATTTTAAAACCTTACATTTTCAGGCACCAAATTTTTTTTACAAAAGTTTTTTCTGGTGCATTTTTTTATTGCTGTTCATCATAATTCAATCTCCAACAGAACAAACGATATGGAAATGAAACGCAACCATTTTTCAGCTCCATTCGTCAGCGGAGCATTTACAGAGTACGTTGTACACCCCACGGAGGTGTAACGACTAATGTCCAATTTACAATTCACGCGTGTCAGTAATGTGATTTATCCGACCCTTTGTGACTGGACCCGACACCCGACATAGTCCGCATGAATACGTTGCCCTCGACAAAGTATGCTAAATTTATCGGATATCATTCACTTCGGGATATAAATGGAACCGGAAATTTTTGACTGTTGAGAACTTTCTTAATTGGAGACACTGCGGTCGTCGGACAGTTCGTGAAGGTTTAATATTTAATTGTTTTGAGGCAACCTCTAAATGAAGGTATACATGATGTTAAGAATAATTTAGGTAGATGCACCATCTTTGGCACCTTTAAAAAAAAAAGCAATATGCTCGCCACCCTATTTCATGGAACTTAAGAGCGTTTATCCTAAAAGTTGGCAACGTCGCAAGTAGCTGTCAAATATTTACTTGTTTTGAATAATTTGGCAATATTACTGTATGGAAATATGAAATGTGGCTAACTAGTGAACTAAAATATTGATTATGAAATGCAATAATTAATATCGTTACACCGAATATTTAGTTTCAGATGTAAAAAGAGTATTTGGATAGTTTCCAAATGCCTTTTTTACGCCAAAAACGGTTACAACATCAAATTCAGTGTTATAATTGCAATTCATTATTAATATTCTAGTTCGCTAGTTAGCCACATTTCATGTTTCAATACAGTAATATTGCCAAATTAATCAAAACAGCGAAATATTTGACATCTATTTGCGACGTTGCCCACTTTCAGAATAAACGCTCTAAAACATAACCTGCGAAATGTGGGTGTCCTATAGATACACCTCTACCTGACCCTTCGGGGATTACAGACGTCATGTTAAGTAATAGGTACCTTTATTTTATATCTCACCAATTTCTCTTCATAGTTTAAAATTTGAAAAATATTTACAACAGAGTTTTAAGCATATTATTATTACCTCATTGGTTAAACACATAAAAAGTTCGGCTCACTAGTTTAAATCTTTTATTTTTCCTCTTGAAAATGGTATAGTTAATAGTGAATTCCGGTGAGCGGTGTAAACACGGCAGTACCTCACTACGTGGCACGACTCGGCGGTGTTCATGTTTAACGTGACAGCTGCTGGTCGCCATCGCCGCTCTCACGGCTAAACACATTCTACCATTTTATTATGTAGGTACGTCGTACGTGTTCGGCTTTTTTATTTCTTTCAGTAGTTCGGTAAATCGATTTTTAGTACAACTTTAATAAAACCTGTAGATATTTCCACACCTAGGCATGCGTCGCCTCAGATCGATAAAATTGTAGATCACTGTGTTGACCTTTCATTGTTTTAAACAAGAAAACATTATGTAGGTGTTCCGTTTCTATTCCAGGAACTAACGATTTCAAACAAGATCAATATCTTAACTAGAATTTTTCTCTCACAAAGGATCCTTAAATAGAATTCTACAAGAGGATATATATTTCATGCACGATGCTCTCGTAACAAAAAACGATATAGTGAACATAATGTTTTCATTACATTCTTCAGACGTTCAACGTTCCTAAATCGAGTTAAGTAAATGTTGTTACGCCTCGTTTCTGTAACTAAATAAGCATTCACTTCTCGAAAGGAAAACAGAACTTCGTAAAGAAATTTTTAGGTAAATATGACTAAGAGAAAATTGTAATACATCGCGAAGATAAAATCCAGATGGCTGCAAAATGCTTGGCAAAAATGAACAAAGTGCTCAAACTCGTCGGCGAAATATTGAATGCGAATTGAAATGATCTTTATGAATACTCAATTGCGTCAAATAATCAGAGAATTTATTATGCAGGAATATATATCGAATATCTATCTATTGGCAGATTGTTTGAATCTATGCAGATATTGGCAATAACATTAAAATTCATGGTTGTGAAAACAGAAGTCGTCAATTCAAATGTTTGTTGGGGAACGTCAACGTTGGGTTGGTATTTTTCGTGTGCTATTAATTTTATGAATGTTGGAATCGTACGAACTGTAGCATATACAGCCGAAACATACATTACATTGATTACTAATGCCATTACCGTAATGTTGGTGGCTCAGTGAGCAGAAACACATTGCTGTGACTCTCGGAATTAAATGTCGAGCGTGGTGAGCTTACAGCTAGTGTAGTGTATACTGACAGTTTGTTATATGAGAATAGCTGGGATATAGCTTTATTAATGCAAAGATATATAACAGTTACATGTAACTTTAACATGAATAGAGCTTATTTGCAAGTGCTTATTTACAATGTAAGTAATGTAGTGACTAGTAACCTCTATGGTAAAATTTGTTTGTTTGTTTGTATGTAGGGGGTAATCTCCGGAACTGCCAGTCGGATTTGAACAATTCTTTTTGCATTGGATAGCCCAATTCTTACGAAGGCTATTGGGGAAACTAATGAGTAATAAAGTAATAAAGATAAAAGAAATAGGCGATATAAATAAAATCAATACAGAGAATACACAACTTATTAGATAGACACACAAAGACACACACATGAATACAAAGAAAAAAAAAAAAAAAAATGAATGAGCCATGTTCCAACAAGGTTATGGTAGCCGGTAAGACAAGCGCGGGCCAGTCCGGTAACCCGGCTTCCGTGTAAGAAACGATAGGAATTCGATTTAGACCCTCGCGCCCGACGTCCTTCCTGAATGTAAAGCGAGGGTGAGCTCGAGTCCCACTAAGTCTATTTTTAAATTATAGTAAAATTGACATTGTTTTGCCTCTCACGATCGTTTATTGGATAAAATAGAGGTACGATTTTCGATGTAAAATTATCCAAAAATTGCTTTTCTGTATCTATAAAATGTCACCGCGTCGAGAGTTATATTTTAGACTAACCTGTACTTTGGGCGTTGCCTTATTTTAGACCGGCCGTTACTTTGGACGTTGCCTATATCCAGCAGTGAGGTCAACGAAGCCTAATAGCGTATGCGTTAGGAAAGGGGTTATTACCTGTGCCTAACAACTAACTCTTGAGGACGCGCGGATTGATGTTGAGCGATATTATAAAACTACTATCTAGACGTCCATTTTGAAAACGTTTCAGTTTTTTAAACTGAAAATTGTGGTAATGATATTTTTTCTTCAGCTTTCTGATACATAAGAAATAAACACTTTCAGCATGTGTTTTTATATACGAGTATACCTACTGCTTTAACTGTAATAGCTGTTATACTCGTACATGCCAGAAATAGATCTGTCGAGACATCAACATGAATAAGAAATTAATCACCCATAGGCTCAGTATCATCAAACCATCCATTAATTAATTAATCAAACAAACATAATTACAGCCTGAATACTCAACAAACAAGCGACCGAATAGTCCCTTTAATTATAATGGCTTGACGAAGGCTACTTGTAAACCAATAGGAGATCGTTAATATGACGTGATACAACTCATGCAAATGCGACATACACCACACATACTAATTACTCCACGGCCCTTTATGATTGGCTCACATGTAATTTGCTCAAGCCTTCCAACTGCTGTATGTTTCCGACTAATACCCGGGTCTTGGTACGAAGTAAATCTTATTTAATATCTTAGTTTGTAATATGTACCTACAGGGGTACTTGTAAGGGCTTGTCCGGGAAAATATGGGACACAGTAATATGTATTTTGTCGGTATTTCTGAAGTATGTTATGTTAAAAGGCTTCATGAAAGTGTATTTCGCCGAGCGTAAAGTGTCACTAACTGACTTTACTGAGTGAAGTTGTTGTAAGAACGAAAGTGGTAATTAAAGTAAAAAACAAACATTTCAGTAGATTTAATTATTACAGAAAATCATGCTTTATTGAAATCTGATTCCTGAAGTTTTAATTTTATACTCGGATATAAATGTTGCTTGATGGAAACTGTTCCTATTTATGTACATCCTGTGCGTAGGTGAATTGAGATTCCAGTGTTTCTTATACCAATGTTTATTGTTTTGTCTATAATTATTCCTGAGAACTTGTTATGTTAACAAACCTTTTAACAATTTTTTTTTTGTAATTTTCAACAATAACTGTGAGCACAAACGGTATTTTCAATTAAATCCGTATGCTGATTTAAATTCAATAAAATTACCTCCATAATTTACTCCGGATAATCCAGCTGTGTTTCCGAGTAACATAAATAACATTGTGAAATCCAGTCGGATGAAAATATATATTGTGCGCCGAGAGACAAACATGTTTACAAGATGTTTGTTTTGCTGAGAAAAGGCAAGTGAAATCAAATTGAAGTTATTGTGACTCCGTATTGTTATTCTCGTTCTGTGAATGCAGCAAGTAAATTTCTCTTCAGCGTTTATTTTGCGGCTGACGAGGAACTTGTGTTTTCAGGCAATTTAAGTTGTTCGGCTGACTCGCGGCTCGCTACGCCGCCGCTACGTATCTCGTAGCACCGCTACGGCGCATCGCTACGGGCTACGATACCCTAGTTGTGCTCGCCATTATATTCACAAACTTTTAAGTCGGAGTTGTTCTTTATTTAAGGCACTTTAAGATAGGGATCCATGTTGTGGTTGAGACGCTCATTTAGTTAAGCATACTTTTTTCTTTGTTTTTTTATTTCGATATTCGTATTGAAAGATGATATCTTATTAGCAACACCGAAGCCGATTTATTTCCCACCAGTTTTAAGAAACGTTTTATTTATGGTTCGCTATGATTTCATTGAAATAATTTGTTAAGACATACGCTAGCACAAATAAGGTAATGCTAGTACGACTGACGTTTTAAAAACTCTTCAGTAGTCGCCGATCAACGTTGTTTAGTGAAGAAAGCGTTTTAAAATAAGCGTAGCTTTTAGGAGCGCTGTCAACATAAAAGATATTTGTTCCGCAAACAATTTGTAGTAAAATGTATTCCGGTACATTTTGTAGTTCAATGTGACTTGAAAATATTTTCATTTGTTGCTCGGCTGTGGCCACGTAATAGCGTTCTTTGTCGCGGAATTAGCAATCAGCCGACGGCACTCCGCAGCCGTTGAAAAAAACAAGCGTCGGAGCTTTTTCTTAATTGCTGCGCAGATAAGCTTTACGCTACAGCCCGCGCTCACAAATGACTAATATTTATCTAACGACTCGACTAAATGAAAACATGAAAAATGCGACCCCTTTCTCACGAAACGGCTTAGTCCACTTGCCATACGCTCAACTAAAATTAACTTCTATTACCGTCTCAAAGTGTTTAAAAAACATTAAAGCGACCGCCGGAATCCTTTTAACCACCGTATCTCGTTATAAAGAAGTAAAACTTTACGTTTCTCTTCTTGGAAAAAAAATGAAGACGGTCGAAGTTTTCCACTTTACCGGCGTTAAAATGAACTTCGTTTAAGGACTGAATTGTATTTGGAACTTGTTAATTCCCGTCTCCCGCGCAGTTACTTAAGTAAGTCTTTCATTAGCGCTCGTCACGTGAGTGGAATTATAAGCCGCGGAGTTTTAAAGGTTGGCAAAAAATTCAAAAGACAATGATAGCGTCGCCGTCCATCCGCAATTCGGAAACCCTTCCTTAGCTCGCCTCCTCTGAATACAAATCGAGCTCCGGTACCTAACAACTTTTTAGTAACCGTAACCGATCACAATGTTGGCCGAAGTTACGTCTATTGCGGTCTATGTCGGCCTCTCTGTTGTTTTAGAATCGAAAAGCAATTCCATTTTATATTCCATTTGAACTTGTAATTTTATTATTTCAATATTTTCTGTAGCGGCAGCAAAATAAAATGGGAATTCATTTGACCGCCATTTACGTTACATCAAAATATATTTGAAGCGATTGGACATCGTTACTGTTTTATGTAGGTGCTGTAATTATTTGCATCTGTAACAGTTGACTGTAAACGTTATAGCTTCAAATTAAATTCAATAGTCTGTCTCGTCTCAGCAATACCATAAACAGAATATCTTAAGCCTACATTTTCAAATAAATGTAGTCAAACTATCTTCAGCAGAAGAGAAATGTAACAAAACATTCCACAATTAAGCGAAATAGTTTTCCCTCAAAAGGGCAAATCTATAGGTGTTCAGTGAATACGTATGTCGAGGGGTGTTACAGTGGTTACAAAAAGAACCTCTGTCTGTCAGGCGCGACGGGTTGCTCTGTAGGACAATGAAAAACACTTTCACCCCGCCGCGTGTGAATGCAAAATAGGGTAAAACTTTGCTTTACTGCCTACATACGCACTGAGTTACCAATGTAAATATATTTTATACGAACCCACTCTTTTATTAAATAAAGAAAGTTACGTAAACCACTTTATTAGCGACAAAGAAAAAATAAATATGAAAACATATGAAGAAGGGACGAAACAAACGAAAACCTCCAAACTTTATATCTGTTCGGCTTGTTGATTTCCTTTTTATATTACATTGACGGTGATGTGTATATAACAGCGGACTCCTTGAATATCGAGTTCACTTCTTAAACAAATGGTTGGATATATTTCGCAGAGAGAGGGAACAAACATATCTCTAAAGCGAGGGTAGTCTGGAGAATTGTAGTGCCATCTGCAATTATTCAGATTGAACTGCGGGTTTCAATACTATTAATCCTTCCAAGAATCCATTAATATTAATGGGGCTGAAGCTCCAATGAAAAATGTAGACGTTTGTAGCTGTTTTTATTGAAATAGAAACAAAGAGTTATCGTTATAGAATGTCAAGGAAAGATCTTTACGTTGGCACGATCATTTTCTTTGTGAGTAGTTCGAGTGAACAAAGGAAACTTCAATAAAATAGCGGCTATAACAAGTAGCTAGTTGTGCAATGAGTCGACTATGTTCCGGCTGACACATTTGCTCGTTTAAATTCATGGTATCCTGCACCCGCAAATAGTTAGCGAAGTTTGAATGACAGTAACGGGTGAGGTGAGGTATGAAATCACTGTTCATTTGAAACGCGGGGGCTGTCTGAGCCACCCTCGTCTCCACGATGGAGGCATTTCCGATGGCTATTATGGATACAGAGCCGAGTGGTTGCGGTGTACATACCATACCACTAAAGCACTAGAGTTGGTGTTTAAGTTCAGGTATTAAGAGTAATCCTACCTAAGATCTCAGAAGTTGCAGATAAATAATGTTTATGTGATGTGTTACAACATTTTAAAATATTAAGGTTTTGTACTGAGAGTCTATTTATGTGGTAATTTCCAGGAAAAAACTATTTTTTTATTACTTTTATGGTAATGTTATTGCAGTACCTTTTGGATTGGAAAGGGTTTTTTTTACACATTCTATAACATGTTTCATCGTATCAGTTTTGGTCCATTAAAAACTAATTATAATTTTAACCCGTCCATGAAACGAAAAGGGTGACCCAAAATTACACATTGATATTTTTAACAAAGGTTTGTATGCATATTTTTACTGTGGCTGAAAACAAACGTCCGAAAATAAAAAAGGAACTGAAAACGTTAACCTGTGTCAAATTCAATAATGTCTTACCCTGAAAATAAGCCAAAATAATCCTCGTTGGAAAACGCTTCTAATTTATTATTTTGGCAGCAGCACACGAGCGCTGATACTATACACATTAGGACCAATGAACTAATCTCATACGAACTCGACTCGAAAATGCGTCTCACTTGCCAAAAGACGATATCCGGACGATCTTAATAATCGTTATTTTTGTCTATCATTGCAAGCCACTACTTACAATTCAATGAAAAAAACTTTCACTTGGATTAGGTATAAGATGTACACACTACGTTACATTACATGTCATGTAGACAATATTTTATCAAATGAAAAAGAACTGGCAAAAAAACTAAAACTTAATAATAAATGATTTGCTTCGCTGTTAAAAATATCCTTAATTTTATATTAATTGAGTTCTCTATTAGGCGTACTAAAATAGTACAGAAATTAAAGTGAAAAATGAGGAAAGTAGAAACTGGGGTCAGCTCGGTTATTTGCACTCAGAAATTAGTTTTCTCAAAGACCTAAATAGCTTTCTCGAACCCAAAGCGTAAATTCACTGCATTGTATATAAATTATAGAGTCGATTTTGTGACAAATTGAATGAAATAGCTAAATACTGACGCAACATTGATATTGCAAATCAATTGGATGGAAACGCAGTGATTCAAAAATGTTTGCCGACCATTCAAACAAGGCAAACTTTTTAATATTTTAGGCCGGCCCGCAATCCCCTTGCTATCAGAGAGCGTCCCGTAATACCCTGTCTCGTGCTATGGCAGTTCTAATACTCGCAGACAAGTGGGGGTGACAGTGCCGAGTGTTTGCCGAGCACCCATCCACGTCCAACGATGGGATAATAGCCCACTCCGCGCGACACCGAGCCACATCAGATTTCGCTCGGCTTAATGAATTCCCAACGTATAAATACGTTATCGGTTCATTCTATTCGAGTTTAGACATTCGTGAAATTAAAGCGAATGGACGTTTGGTCTTTTGGAATATAGGATTGTGAATGTGTGTTGTGTTTGTTTATTGTAAATCGAAAATACAAATTTTCGTATCAATGAACATAACACGATTAATTTAATCAACAAATATTGATACGATCTAAGTATCGATTATTGATAAGATACGTACGTACTCGCATGGTTATTGGCTATCCAACTTTTAAACCAGTTCATCACATCACCGATAAGGCCGTTTTCTAACTATTTTTGGTTAATTTTCTGATACTTATTTGTTTCTCTTGTTGGTACACAGTAAAGAAAACTCCAAGTATATATCTTTGTCACTAGAAAGACATTTTCAATAAACTATTGAATTGATATTCATGATATATATACGTAAAGGATCCAGCGATGCCTGGCAAAGAAACCTATCTTAGCAATACAACAAAGCGCACGGGAATAAATACCAATTTTCACCTCAAAGGGAATCTATCTGTGGCGAGAGAAGCAGCCAATCGGAAAGCAAACGCAAGGTAAATATTATTTGGAGATTTCTTCGAACACTAGTGGGGGTTTGAAGTCACGTAGCCGACAGTGATTTCAATTTCGCGCGCAGAATTCGTGCAACCGCACCGAGGAGTCTCGACGAGCGAGTGAAAGTACTGGAGGACATGACGGGAATTACAGATGTGGAAACACAAGTACTGTAGCTGGCGTTAAAATAGGACAGCCTGTAGCTACGAGTAAGGCGTTAGATGTAATGTGGTGCTGATTTACCAATTTAGTTACTAATCTAATTAAATAATAGTCGTTAAAATTATCTTCTAATCGTCTCTATCGTTCTTATTATGACCTAGAAGCGTACTGTAAGGGCTGGTTTGAGGTGGCGAGGGAAAAAAGTTCCTGGAAGGACTTGGGGCTCCTTTGCCCAGCAGTGGGACAGTACATAAGAAAAAAAAAGTAAGTGTCTATAAAATCCTCAGTGACATTAGAAAAATTTAACAGTCCCCAATGGGTACCATTTTTCACTGATAGACATTTATGAGTCTAGAAGAGGTAGTAAATATTAATGATGATAAACAAAAAGTAACTAAAACTCATAACGCTTAAAATCCTAGTAACAATCCTAACTGATATTATAAATGCGAAAGTGAGTTTGTTTGTTACGCTTTCACACTAAAACGGCTGAACGGATTGGGATGAAATTTGGCACATGGGTAGACTGTGACATGGAAAAGGATATATTATAACTTTTATCCCGATATTCCCACAGGATCGAGACGAATGCGGGTGAAACCGCGAGGCGCAGCTAGTTTTAAATATACCTAACAACTATACGAAAAACGTGACCGTGTTCTACAGAAATCTTTTTCTATCCATCTTATGTTTTTCATCGTCACACCTTGAACTATCAATCCTACATAAAAACATCTTCAGAATTAAATAAAAATAACACCTTTCTCCGCTTTGTAATGAACTTTCCGCCAACGTAGTTAAATATACTCCTAATATATAGTATAATGGTGTTGGAATCGTCGCGAGACTCTTGTCTCCGGGGAATGTAGCGGCAGGCCATATTAAATCGCACGTCGGCGTCGCATCGCATCGTCGCGTCGTACAGTGAGCGCCGTGCCTTATTGCGCGCTCTTTAAAATCTTCGTTTACCTCAACGATATTGAACAAGTTTCTAACGTAGAATGTTCGTAGTTAATTCTAAAACTGAGCTCGTTTAGAGGGAAATCTTTAGGAGGTATGTTACGACTTGCAAGACATTTTAGGTGTTGAAGCTTAGGGCATGTTTTGTGTATACACTAATTCAATGTGGTTAACACTTTCGACTCCACCATTTTCATACGCCATGCCGCCATACATATTGGAACTGAAACCTCCGCGAGGGTTGCCGGCATTACGTTTGCGCTAACGTTAACCATCCCGGACGGTCAACGGCAATAGTTTTAAAGCCGTGTTATAAAACAGTGTAATACCAAGTAAAATAGTGTTTTCAGGGGGTCTTGTAGCTATACGTAGTTTCCAACCTTTTAATTTTTTTGTGAATATTTGCAACCATAAATAAAAGATTTAAAAAAATATATAATGCTTGGATTTTAAAACCAACGCATATACTTACTAATAAATCTTGATAACATATACATCAAATTTTATTTTCACAGTTTATAATGCTGTATACGCTAAAAAAAACCTAAATTTATAATGAGCCCTCCGTGAGGGCTCCCGGCATCCCATATGCGACAAACTGACCCGGCACTGAACGTGTTAAGGTTGCTTAAATGTTCAGAGACTTACTTTAACTTTACTTTGAAAATACTCTTTTATTTATTTATAACCTTACTATTTTCATTGTTATTCGGCACCTTATGAGTATGAGTTGTAAACATTCAAACATTTTTATTTCATTGTACAGTGTGTTTGTAAAGTCTACAAAATTGAATTAAACATCTTCCACCATAGTACAAAGACACGCTATGCGACTCAGAGAAGCTGTGAAGAAAATTCCAATTAATTCTTCCCCAGTATTTCCAGTTCAACTTTAAATTTAAACTCGAAAGACCTTCTCGTAATAAATTTTCTTATTCAATATCTGAGCTAAAGTGATGTTAGACGTAAAAAGTGTGAGCAGCTGCCGGCAGCGGATTGGTTTAGAAAGTACTGTTCGCAAGTAGTTAGCGGAGGATAAGTTCCATGTTTGGACTTGCATAAGAGTTCCACAAGAGATGCATTTTAAAATGTCCGTCATGTCCGAAGTTTGAAGGAACAAAGGTAGTTTGCGAGACCAGCCTGATGCTAAGATGCGGGCTAAATGTTGATTTAATTTAAGTCAAAGTTACATCTTGAGTTAAGTAAGATAGGTACCCCGAGAGTAACCACCAAGCTTTGTATATTGGCTGCTTTACATCTATCATTTATAAACCCCTAAACGGATAGGGCGTGTATCGTACATCGCTACAAGCGGAACAAGATTCATCAATCAATTTACTCTATTCCAAATAACAAGAGCAAAGTCAGTAAACATGCTGCACACAATCCAATACAGAAAATATACGTCGGATTCTTTCTCGTACTTTATATCGGCATGTCAAATAAAAACAGTATCGAACGTCGTGCGGCTCTAGTCGGCTGTACTGTTTTTACTGTATCAGAGCTCTGGCGTAAAATCTTTTATATCCGCTGGTAAGAAGCCAGAGAATTAACACTCGCTCAGCCGATGGATAAACTCTGAAAGGATCTTTAAATGGCGCTCAGAGGCGTAAATTATTGCTCTCTACGCCCCTGTTTCAGCCACAATTTATCGCCGCAGTGTCACCTGTGGGACACCAGTAACTAGCCTCTCTATGGATATTCATACTTGTTCGAATGTTACGAAGAAATTCGATCTAATATACGATAATAGTAAGTAGGTAGATGACTTAATAGTTGTAGGAATATTATATCAGAAATCCTATATCTGCATTTAATATTTATAACCTAATACTTCATAATGCTTCATATTCGCTGCGAGATAAGCAGGGTTATTTAACGCATCATTCATTCATAATAATGAATGCCGGACATTGGCATGCCAGTCGTTCACTCTGTGTTATGTTATGCCCATAGGAATTCCCAGCGTGACGATTGTAATTGCCGAATACAAGATATTACGCGCGGTCGCGTTTAATGTTCCCATATCAATCCAAATGCGTATAAATTTATAGATTTTTACATATTCCAAATCAGATTCATCTTCCAAGTCTTTTCCCAACTACATATGTTGGGGTCGGCTTCCAGTCTAACCGGATGCAGCTGAATACCAGTATTTTTCTAGGAGCGACTGCCTATCTGACCACTGAGAGGGGCTCGTGGCTAAGTACGTGTTGATATAACAGGTTAATCTTTGCTTGCCGGGATTTTTCCGTGGATGGCTGACCACCTTTACATACCAAGACTCCTCCGTGTCTCGGAAAGCACGTTAAGCCGTTGGTCCCAGCTGTCATTCGTGGATCTTTGACAGTCGTTACGGGTCGTCAGAAGCCAGAAAGTCTGATAACCAGTCTTACCAGTGGGTATCGTATTACCCAGTTACTGAGTTGTGGAGGTCAGATAGGCAGTCGCTCCATGTAAAATACTGGTATTCAGCTGCATCCGGTTAGACTGGTAGTCAACCCCAATATAGTTGGGAAAAGGCTAGGCAGATTGATTGACTGCCTATCTGACCACAAAATCTCAGATAATAAATGAACATTTCTACCTAATGTGCTAAAATTAAATATGTATACGTACGTGTGTTCAAATAAATACCTAAACAAGACACTGTCCACACTTATAAATTCCGCAAGTTATTTTAAAATATTACCGCACATCCTCAATTCAATTTTTCAGGCTATAAAAACTAGGACAACAAAATAAATTAGTTTTGAATAGCGAGCTAACTTAATACTAAAAGTTGTAACAAAAACTCCGACACTATGCCTTTCAATAGAAGAGGGTATCTTACTAATCTATAGATTATGTTAATTTAAAGCTACTTATACAGAAATCGGATCTTTTTCAAAAGATACTCTTTTATTTATATTCAAATCTTCGCGGAGTAAAAAGTATGTAAATCATGGAAGGGGTATAGTTTGTTTATGTAGTTTAGCACGGAATTACATAATGTTTACGACTTATTGGTACATAACTGAATATACCTATGTAGAGCTGTTAGTAGCGGTTCTGATACCAATATTTTACTGTCATACGCATAGGATTAGTGATGTTCTGTTTTACGGTTGATAAATTTGATTTTAAATAGATATAAATAATTACCTACTGTCTCTTTCTTTGTCAGTCTTTAAAAAAAAGATACACTTTTATTTATATTCAAATCTTCGCGGAGTAAAAAGTATGTAAATCACGGAAGGGGTATAGTTTCTTTATTTAGTTTAGCACGGAATTATACCGGCTGAAAATTTTTACCGTCTCGAGAATAATATGGTGTGTTGTGTAAGTGGAACAGAAGCCATACCCGGGAATATTTGCTTAGTAGCATTGACCACGCGGGCGGGCGGGGATGCGCGAGCGGCTTGTGCGCTTGTCAGTCGCGGTTATGATACCAATATTTTATTGTCATACACATAGGATTAGTGATGTTCTAAGAATCATACCTTTTTTATAGATATAAATAAATACCTGTCTCTTTCTTTGTCAGTCTTTTTTAATAACATTTTAATGTGTGTATTAATAAAACAATTCATAAGTTACAGCACCATTTGTCAGTCATAAAATCAGGATGAATATGTATAGCTTCAACGTAGAATTATTAAAAGGCAACCAATTAAAAAAACTCGTATGCTAACAACCGCAATACTCTGCTTAAACGAAGAGCGTCATTTTAGCCCTCTCCTCATCCACTAGCCGAATCGATTCACCGACAGCGACACTCCTCTTTTATGATTTATGAAAGAGCCGTTATATAAAAAAGTTCGCCAAAATTCGTACCATCTAATTCCAATTTATGGAACTTTTGCTTTGAAGTATTTTTTCTCGTTTCATCAGCATTTAACGTCAACAAAGGATTTCAAACACTTTTAATTACAAATTAGTAAACTCAGCATTTTTTCACAGGGAAATCAGTTTTTCAGAATAATTATTATGCAAAGCTTAATTAACTGAGCGCAAATTAATTTACTTTTAAGAAAATTAGGGTGACAGTTTCGTTGAGTCTTCTTATGAGATATTTCGTCATTATGAAAATTGCAAATTTTCTGCTTCCTCATTAAAAAATGTATTATGACAACGGTTGTCAGGAAAATTATTACGATATTTTCCTGTATTACATTAGTATCAATATATTTCTGTGCTGTTTTGTATGCGGTGAAGAGTCCCTCCCGATTGAAACATCGATATAAGACCCGGGAGCTTTTCTCGTCTAGGTAGCTATACGTAGACACATTAGTCAAATTGAAACCTCTTTGCGAAACTTAGAATTGCAAAATAGTGACTGCAACCGTTCCTGGATGCCGTTTGATTCAAAGAAACACATTTTATTTTGAGGTTTGTGGATAGAATATTCAATGAAAGTATTTATTTTGTATAGAAGTTGATAACAAAGAATATAATCTTATTGTATTTAAGTAATAAGTTTATGTTAAGTAGGTATACATCTCCTCATTACTATCATAAGTACTAAATATAAGTGATGTTCAAAAATGTATGGTTAAACAGTCGCTAACCATTACTTAACTTTAAGCAACGTTTATAAATAAACCCCTTAAAGTCTGAATTAAACTTTTTTTTTGTAATATTGTTACATACAATATGTGAATAATTATGACAATCCAGTCTGCCTAGCCTTTTCCCAACTATTTTGGGGTTGGCTACCAGTCTAACCGGATACAGCTGAATACCAGTATTTTACAAGGAGCAACTGCCTATCTGACCTCCACAACCCAGCAACTGGGTAATACGATACCCCTTGGTAAGACTGGTTGTCAGACGTTACGGGTTTCTGACAACCCGTAACGACTGTCAAAGATTCACGAATGACAGCCGGGACCAACGGCTTAACGTGCTTTCTGAGGCACGGAGGAGTCTCGGTATGTAAAGATGGTCACCCATCCACGGATCAACCCCGGCAAGCGTAATTTAACCTGAAATATCGACCCGTGCGAGTGTTGTATGCCAGTGAAATTTTAACTTACTGTAAAGAATGACATGAAATGTAAATTACATTTCAGAACAAGTTGCAATAGTTTGCAGTAGAATTAACTTCTGTTCATAAAATACATCAGTGCAGCGGCGGCATTAGATCACAATTACACTCGAGGTCTATTAAAACTTCGCACGTACTTGAATGAGGCTTTTATTATATTCGTGTAACATATATAAATCTTTGTGCATTTGTTTCCCCCGAGGTGGTTAATCAAAGGCGAGGAGCGCCCCACGTCAGCTAAAACTAATTTCATCCAAAGTTAGCACTTTCGCGGACAACTTATTTGCTATACTAGTTATGATCTTAACACAATGTACATAATATCAACTCCTGCCTCGAACTTGTATAATAAGTCTGGGTACACCTTTGCATAACTACGTATAGAGGTAATCAAATATGTATTTCGTAAGTGCGGTAGAGTCAACCGCCATAGCTAAAAGTTAGTTTAAACTTCGATTATATTGAGCTTAAAACCACTCTACCTTGAAATATGGCGGATACCTCCGGGTCGGGTGTTTCATTTAAATAACAAGATTGGAAAGTCCTTATAAGTCGAGAGAACTAATTATGTATATCGAAGTCGATTCTGTATTCTCTTTAGTTAGCTCCAATAGCCGTGAAACAGTTATACTTATGTAATTTCCCCGATACGACAGAAATAACATTAAAGTGTTACTCGGGGACTGATGCCGTGGCACATGCACAAGGTATTGAATCATTACAGCGACGTACTTATACAAACTCGTAACATTACGTTTGTAATGTTTATCCATAAAGTTTGACTTTATCACGTGCCGTAAAAGTGCCCGCTTACTGGGGATATCGTATGCTGGTGACTAATGTACGCGAGATATAGTAATCCGCTTAAATAGTGGAGGTATACGGGCACCTCCGGGTAAATGGCGTACAGGAATTTATTATAATATAAAAAGTTGCATAAAAAATGTAGTGGCACAATTTTCTTTATTTAGGTTATAATAATAACTATCCTTAGATTCACCACCTGTATTTTTAATAAAAGATACGCAAGCCCCACCGGCTTGCGGTATCGTTTGTGCTCAAGGCGGCTTCAGGTTCTTGCTTCGTGGTATCGTAGAGCACCAATCTTTAATCGAATGGACTTTAGCACAGAGGTGGTGGACTTACCTTCTTGGGCTTGCCGTTCTTCCGCAGCAGCTTGGCGCAGCAGAGGCCGCGCGTGTCGGGCAGTGGCGGCGGGGGGCGCGACCAGCACAGCCGCCGCGGACTCTCCGCGCCCGCCTCGCTGCGCACCTCCTCCTTATCTTCACACATTACACTACCCCCCACTACCACCCTACCATTACACAACCCACGAAAAATCACAACCTCCAAGATATCGATGCTTTATGAGAACCTCTGGCATTGTTTCCCCTATAAAACTACGGACCGCAGCGATAGAGCTATCTACACCGCTGTACGTTATAGAAAATTGCGACGATTTAGCAAATCGGCTTCTCTCGACTCCTTAAAGCGTTACAAAAATAAACTAAGAGCTACTTAAGCGATTAAGTTCGATAGCTTTGTACTATTTTTAGAAGATATGAATAATTTGAGCTCCACTGCTATGTTAATTCTACGGAAGGCTGTTTTAACGTCCGATTTAGCATCTGGAACAAAGAGAGAATACATTCATTAATATGTAAAACGCGCGATGATCATTCATCGTCACTGAGAATAACAGTGCAATTAATTACGCTACGCCATACTACACGCCATAGTGCGTATAACTAAGGTTGTGGTTATATTGAGCATTTTGGATTTTGATACAAACATTGGGAATTATTAGAAAACCTTCAAGTAGTCTTAGCTGAAAATATTTTTGCCAACCGACTCGCGTAGTACTTGTGCTACGCGCCTACGCATCGTATGCTACGTGGCGTAGACATTTATTTAATTATTTATTTATTTATTAACTCATCATCACTATCATTACAAGGATTTCCTAATTCAATAGTGTGGCCATAATTACAATTTTATTATTTACTATAACATATTACATACATTGTGGCGTTCATTGTGGACATCAGTGGCTACGCACCGCTTTCTACGAACTTCGGCGAAATTCAACGAAGAAAGCTCGGATTTTAAAATCATTCCGATTTATTGATATAACAAGCCAGCATGTGCTCGATATTATTTCCAATCGCAAAAAAAATTAAGAACTTCCTTATAAACTTTCATCCCTTGTTTAATCCCTTTATGGTATGGATTATTAAAAAATTCTTGATGTACTCAAAGTCAAAGTCAAAGTCAAACAATTTATTTCAATTACAGGCACATAAACGGCACTTATGAACGTCAAGTTTACAAAAAATAGAATTGACTCTAGTCGCCCCTTCCAAAAGGTAGATTTCGTATGGAGAAGAATGGGCAAGAAACTCCACCGTTACTCTTTTAAAATGTTTTTACAATATTTTGTATACATTAATTATATAATTATATGTGAAGACGATGCATCTAGAATAAGATTACTATACCGGGATAGGTAAAAAAGAATGAAAAATAAAGCAATTACAGATAAATTAAATATGTGATAGATACATGGTGCTCACATATTTACAAACATTGTAAAATTATACGATATTCCTAACATTTTAACAAGTAATACTAATAAGTCAGTGTGTGAGTTCAAGAAATCACAGAATGTAAAATCAGTGTCATAAAAAATAACAAATACATAATTAAATAAGCAACCAGTTTGATTTTGTCTAGACTCTAAATTGTCCTATGGAGCAGGACCAGCATGTTTCCAAGCATTCTTATCTTGGATATAATCCTCTAATTTGTAATATGCTTGTTTACAGAGTGTACTTTTAATATGAGTTTTAAATTTTCTTTCATTTAATTGTAATATATCACAAGGTATTTTATTGTAACATTTAACACAGTACCCCATAAAAGATGTATGTACTATAGATAATCTGAAAAATGGTTTGGTACTCACTTTAGTTATATACTTGTATGGAACTCTTTTGCTACATTTCATGCCTCTACACCTAGCGATTTAGGTTGTGCATCTGTCAGTGAACTTTAACTAAATATATCACTGGGAAGCACTCAACCCACGAACTCTTCAGTTTTACCATATTAAGTTAACTTCTAAGCTTGATATTTTCTACATGCTATTTCGTTATACCACTAACTATGAAAGGGTTCTGGTCGGAAATGCTTTAAAAATAACAGCTCTTTCTGATATTTGAATGAATACTATTTTTTGCTTTCGTAAAAACTAGTTTTACCAGAATATTTCGTTATGTCAAAATATAAAATCAGTGTAGGGAAGGTTTTCTACACTGAATAGATTCAGCATCTCTTTTATCTTTATATTTATAACTAGCTTTTGCCTGCGGCTGCGCCCGCTTGGTATTCGGAACATACTACCGCGGCGGGATCAAAGTATCCTATGTGTTAATCCAGGTTATAAACTATCTGTGTGCCAATTTTCACCGAAATCCGTTGAGCCGTTTTTTCGTGATTGAATATCAAACATCCAAATATCGAAACATATAAATTATGTATAAGTCGCACTTTCGCAGTAACATAGTAATAACCGTGATATAGTAATACCCTAGGAATATAGCCATATACCGTAATATAGTTATATGAAAACGGTTTATAACTGTTTTACTAGGAATATAACTATGATACGAGAACGATCTAGTAATATACCTAACTATTAGGGCACTCCGACCAAATAGGTAAGGTTAGGCTTGACTAACTACACGCGAGCCGAGCAAGCAAATCGAGCGGTTCTTCGACAGCGGCCGGCGAGCGCTATGTCAAAATTGGTCGCAGTAATTTAATTAGGTCACTCCGACGATTATGAACCGCTTTCATATAACTATATTAAGGTATATAAGTATATTCCTTTGGATATAACTATATCACGGCTATAACCATCTTACTGCAACATATAATACAATACAGGGTCAAATTAAATTAGCTAGCAAAACTTCGCGGTCGTGAGGGATATCTATAACTAAACATGAAAAAGCAATAAAATTTGTTTCTTGGGTAACTCATTTTTTTGTTGCTTTAATGGGTTCAACGCTTACGCAACGTTCCGCTGGTAGTGTTGTTACTTGAAGTATCATCTGTTTGCCAAACACGGACGTGTAACGAAACATAAGTTTGTACCAAATTTCAAATAAATCGGTCCATTAGAGTCGGAAATTGGCTGTGACAGACGGACACACGTGTGATCCAATAAGGGTTCCGTTTTTTCATTCGGACCAATACGGAACCCAAAAGGTAACAAACAGACAAAAAAAATTAAATAGTTTTTAGATTTTTTAATTTTTGGTATTAGAATCGTTTCCATGCAGAACTCACAGCAATCACTTTTTTTTTTAATATTCAGTGTTTAGTTTTGACTTCGCTACGATTTTATTATGTTTAGATTCTGTACGTCTGTATGTCACTGAATTCCTCCTAAACGTCTGGACCGATTATTATGTTTTTTTGTTAAATGTGTGTTTGAGTGGATGGTTTAGATTCACAATATGAACCGGTAGGTGGCGCTGCAATCGAGTTCTAGGAAACAGGACAGCGCCTATCCGGGCAGCTAGTGTGTTATAAATTAGGAGTGAGTCATAGGTAACGTTAAGAATAATCTTAAAGCACTGTTCTATTTAAACAAAAATCTTGTTCTCATACAAAAAGTTTTAGACGACATAGTCACACAACAACAAAATCATTAACATTATTATATAAAAATGACAGCATTCGCCATTACTGCTCTATTACTTTAGGTACTTGTAAACAAAACTTGAGCACATTAATGCGAATGGCGGCCTATTCCATTTGGGTAAATGAGCCAGAACAAAGAAAAGTAGAATCATAAGTAATCATAACAGATTCCACATTAAGTAAGAATAATTCAGTAATCGATTCAACATTATTGTTTGCATTTAACTTCTGTGCGAATTTATAAATATGTAAACCTAAACAAATGGATAGACAGATTTACAGAAGAGAATATTTGTACTACGGCTCGTGTTCTTAGGAGGTTCCTCTTTCACTATTATGATAATTATTGAAATATTGTTAAATGTAAATAATAGATATCCGTAGGTACCTATCTATACTTATTATTATTAAGGTATCTATTGTTATCTATAGTTATTACTTAATAATAATATGATATAATATGGTATTTATAATAATGATATAATAATTTACTTTTTCTTTTCCTTAAAATCTATACTAAAATTATAAAGAGTATAATATAAATAAATTGTTTTTGTTTGTTTTTTTGTAATCTCCGGAACTACCAGTCGGATATGAATTGGATAGCACAATTCTTGATGAAGGTTATAGGACGAAGTCGCGAGTAAAAGCTAGTTAACAATATTATATGTCATGTTGTAAACATAACTAATTGAATCCGTAAACCGTCTTAAAAAGAAAAATAAATAATAGCTATCCTATCTACCAATATTTTTTTATGAACACGAATAAATAAGAACAATTTTAAAATATTAGAGTTACAAAAACAACGAGCTCCACCGTCTAGAACAATAAGCAACTCGGTTATTCCACCAGTCTTTGTAACGAAGCTCGGTTCAAAACGAACTTAGACTAATTTCCATGTAATTTACGTTCGTAGGTACCAGGGATTTGGCAGCGAGTCGTAAAGTAAAAATGTTACTTGTAGACCGCGCCCTGATGAATATTAAACACAACACAGCTAATGAATGCGCCAAGTTGCTCGACATAATTACGCCAACTCATTGAATTCTTTACCAAACTCAACCGACACTTATTTAAATTCTTAACAGTTGTTCTCGTAAGGGGGAATCTGTGCACTCATCTTTAATGTGTGTACTTTGAGGATTTTGCTTTTTTTGCTTTATTATAAAATGCACCTGGAACAAGCTGTGTCTTAATTTTAATTAATTAGTGGATGTTAAACAAATTCTGGTAAATTCGACGAATGCTCGTATTATACATATGCGCTGAATAACTTTTAATTAAAATAAAAGCGAGGACTGAACTAGGACGCGGTTCAACACGTAGATAAAACTCGCAGCTGTATAAGGAGATACCTTTATTACAGAGCATAGTTCACACCGCAATGTTGGATTCATTCCAACAGCTAATATCCCATTCTGTTTGTCTTTCGAGGCAATAAAATGACTTTTATGCAAATCATACGAATTCTATACATTTTTGATGAGCTACCCGACGACGCATTCGCGGCGTTTAATTAATACATTTTCCATCAAACTTTGAAAGTTTCAAACTCGCGAATATTTTTTATAGATTTATTTGCGTGAATTAATTATCACTCTGTTTGTTTTTCTTTGTATAAATATTCTGTAGCGAAGTGAAAAGTTATTAAAATTGCCTTTATACATACAAACAGGCGAATCGAATACCCAGGTAGGTACTTAAATATGTGATCTACTCAGATAGGCCTCATTTATATAAAATCAACGTTTTTGCTCAAGCAACTTTTTCTAAAACAAGAATAAAAGCCGATTCGAGAACTTTTGAGAATAGAGGCAAATATCATAAAACTCTCACTCAAAGGTTCACAAAACAGAGGTAAAAAGACCTTAGTTCTGAATTCAAATTATTATACTCGATAAATCTAATAGGTACATGGAACTTACAATTCGTTTGTATTCGGAAATGCGATGATTCCCGACGGACATTAAGAAAATTGTTGTACTTTACCTACTTTGAGTATAACATAACATCTCTTTTATATTCAGGCTCATTAATAAATCAAAACCTTTTGAGTTAGTGTGACACACATTTATCACATGAACAAAGTGTTAATATTATATCAGACTCTGAGAAAGTGGAACGGACTTGTGTAAAGTACAATCAGCACTATTCTAAGTTTTAAAATAATTATCATGTAAAAAATTAAGTTAGATTAAAATTGCTTATTAGTCATATAGTCTAGATTGTAATTAATTATTAAGAACCTGGTTCTTTTTAATAAAGGATAAAAAAAATAAAAAGCAAAAAAGGCTCATTAATGAGTGCAAATAAGTGCACACACTAAACCCAAGTTTGTTGACATGCTAGCGAATAACGGGGCTTTTTCGTTTTTCCACTTTTGCACTCTCTCGGAGAGAGTTCGCGTCTCGACGTCGGCGTATAAACTGCTTTTATTATAAAATCAAGCGCGTTTCACTCAAAAAAACGATAAGTACTCTTGTCTGGCGTTTGAACAACATGGAAATGAGAGAGTGAAAAGGAAAATTAGCAGTACATTATATAATGAAAGTCGAGTTTGTTTACTCGCCTTTGTTTAGACACGTATGCGTTTGAGTTAAAAGATAAAAGCGGTGCTTGTTTGTTCTTTGTAGTTTTATAAACAGACTCTTGTTGGAAAATCTGGGATGAATTCTTCGAGATCAGAATAAATAAATATGAACTTTAATTATATACTTTGTATTCCTAAGCTCTTGCATAAAAATACAGAGATTCATTATTTTTAACAGGTTTTTTCATTGTTAATTTTCCATCATAATTATTTATTTTATTTCCTTTACTACACTTAAAATTTGTTTCGCGCGGCTTCGCCCGTTTGGATGTTGGAAAAAATCCCACGGGAACATACTACCGGGATTAAAAGTGCCCTATATGTTAATCCAGGTTATAAACTATCTGTGTGCCAAATTTAATTCAAATCTGTTCAGCCGTTTTTGCGCCAATTCAGAACATAGCATGACCACAATAGAAACTGGTTTTGTAGACGGAAGAATAGACAAAATGACCCATAAACAATCACAATCTGTCATTCTGTCTATTCTTCCGTCGACAAAACCCGTTTCTATGGTTGTCATGCCACGCGTACAGACAAACAGACAACCGGGCAAAAAATCGTCGTTACTACATATTATTTTATTGTATGTATAGATGATGATAATGTATTATTTTTTATTGTATCTACCCATTATCTCCATAACCTGCCTATTTATGAGTTACCTACCTAGGTTTATAAATAAGCAAAGTAAACAACCTAAATAACAATATCAGTGTTTGTTAGTAATTGTTGATGAGTGATTAGTGCTTAAATACGTACTAAATAATTATCATGTGACGTAAGTGCTTAACGAACAACACTTGTAAGATGTTAGAAAGGTGAGAAATATAATATCACGTTCTTGGTTAGTATTTAAGTGCAGGAACCTATTTAAGAACGTTTGTATTGTCTACCTACCAAATGTAAAAAATACCTAATTATATGGTTGTACTTTTATGATGCAAATAAATAAAGTTATTATTATAAAAAATAGAATAACTAAGTATAAGCACATACAAGACAAAAATCGAACTACCTCATTAGTATAGTGGTCGCAAGCACTACTGTTGACCATGAGGTCCTGGGTTCGATTCCCGGCTCGGGAATTATTATTAGGTTTTTCCATCTGTAATTTCTCAGTAGCAGCCCGGAGTCTGGGTCCGTGCCCGATTGATGGCAATAGGCTGGCACTCTATTACATGGGGCTCAAACATAACTTGCGAAATGTGGGTGTACTATAGGTACATATCTGCCCAACCCTTCGAGGAAAACAGGCGTGATGTTATGTGAAGACAAAAATCTAAGAACAAAGGTAGAAGATCTGCCACGTGCAAGTAAATATATTTTTGCTAAACAAAAATCGAAGAACAAAGGTAGGAGATCTGCCACGTGCAAGTAAATATATTTTTGTTAAACAAAAATCGAAGAACAAAGGTAGGAGATCTGCCACGTACAAGTAAATATATTTTTGTTAAACAAAAATCGAAGAACAAAGGTAGGAGATCTGCCACGTGCAAGTAAATATATTTTTGTTAAACAAAAATCGAAGAACAAAGGTAGGAGATCTGCCACGTGCAAGTAAATATATTTTTGTTAAACAAAAATCAAAGAACAAAGGTAGGAGATCTGCCACGTGCAAGTAAATATATTTTTGTTAAACAAAGTAATCATCGCGTTAATTTTCGCGGTCATCCAATCTAAGCCTTATTAAGTTCTCACATTGCTGACATAAAGAAATTACACTTTCAGAAGCATAGATTAAATAACCCTTAGGTTTTAGATAAGCTAGACTTTTATCGTTGCACAATTCAAGCAGACTTTTGATGCAATTATTACAGTTGATTTTTTTCATTAAACCGAATACTACATAGTCTGCAATGTATTCTACAAGTTTTTCTCCAAAAGGAGACAAGTATATTTGACTTTCAAGATCATCTTCCATATCGAAATTTGGGTACAAGTTCACTTCATTTAGGCCCGAAGAAGTCATATTAATTTTTTCCGGCGCCGAATGCGCGGAAGAAGATGTTAAAATGTTGACATTTTGTAGAGGTATGTATGCAATTTGTCCACTTTGAGGCCGGGAATAATGATTTGTGGATAAATATCTTTTTGTATATACTTTCAAACTGGCGAACATTGGGGTTATCAGAAAATCCACCGTGACTTCTAATGTTTGAAAATAAAATTTCGATATGGTCTTGGCTTATCTTATGCAAAGGAAGATAACTCATACCGGTGTGGTATGAGTTATCTCCCTCTGCAGACTTCCTTTCGGAATCCAAAATTAAGTCGCTGTCAACAGTGAAGTGAAGCCGGTTTCGTAAACATGTGTGCACTTTGTGTGGTGTAGTTTGATTGTAGTGGCATTGTAAAAGGTTGTTAATGTGTGCATGCTTCACTGTATTGTTCGCAGCGCTACGTCTTGGTTTTGTATTTGGTCTGAGGTTATAATGTAGCGTTTGTGCCTATCAACATAATCAACATTTAATTTTAACTTAACTTAACCTACCAGTAGAAAAGAAAAAGAAAAACAAAACAATATTGAATGTGTATGCTGCTGATATTCTTTATTAAATATGTATTACTAGTTTCAGCGCCCCGCGGTTTCACCCGCATAAGTCTCGATCCCGTGGGAATATCGAGATGAAAAGTATATAACAGTATCCTATGTGTTAATCCAGGTTATAAACTATTTATTTGCTAAATTTCACCCAAATCCGTTCAGTAGTTTTTGCGTCAAAGTCAAAGTCAAATAATTTATTTCAATTAGGCACATACAAGGCACTTATGAACTTCAAGTTTACAAAAAATAGAATTGATTCTAGTCGCCCCTTCCAAAAGGTAGTTTTCGTATGGAGAAGAATGGGCAAGAAACTCCACCGTTACTCTTTTAAAATGTTTATACAAGATTTTGTATACATTAATTATATAATTATATGTGAAGACGATGCATCTAGAATAAGATTACTATACCGCATAGGTAAAAAAGAATGAAAAATAAAGCAATTACAGATAAATTAAATATGTGATAGATACATGGTGCACATATTTACACGTGTGAAAGAGTAACAAACATCCAAATATCCATCCATACTCACAAACTTTCGCGTTTATAATATTATTATAGTAGGATAATCATATCATCCAGATATCAAGTTAAATGTCACGAGAGAATTGTCAATAACTTATATGTTTCGAGACTAATGTAGGAAGTGATTCGTTCTTTTTTAATATACCTACTTAATCATTATATTTGTTTACAATGTAGCTGACTGAAATGAGACGTTTTCTGAACAAACAAATCTGTGTTCACTTTAATTTAAAAAATATTATAAGTAGTCTTAGGTGACAAACGAAATTTTATTCAGATAACGTTGTTGACGTGCTATATTTTTTATAAAAAAAATATATATAAGTTTGTGCACAAAATTATGTGATTGAATAACTACTTACATAATAGTATATTTTGCTACATCCTTGTAGAACTACATCAGTGCTAGAAGTGCTGGCAAAATAAAAGTTTAAATTCAACAGATGAACTACAAAGCAACTATTTAATATTCAATGAACCTTACCAAATAATGTTCGAGCCATAAACAATTAGAATATCTGCACAAGAGACCACCCGCGAAAACTTAAATAGTTAATTTTAAAATGCCTCGTAGAAAGTTATGTAGAGAGTTTCGTAGCACGGGCTACGCGACGCTACGCCGTAGCCGAGAGCTGTTACCGCTCTGAACTGGCGCCGATCTGCCGCCCGCCTTTTATTCACTTCGTAGCACTCTCCCGCCCGCCTAAGTCCGCCCTTCCCGCCGAAACATCCCCCTACATCGGGCACACAGAAATTTTCGAGCCTCACTGCTACGGGACCGTTTTAATAATGCTTCACAAAGAAATAAAGGCCCTTGCGATTTGAGCGTTACATGTACTTTCTTGAACTTAATTAAGAAAATATTTGCCTAAATAGGAGTGTTTTGCTTGGTATAGAACGTTCTTGAATATTTATTTTTCTATTTTAGTAGAAATCTGCTCACGATCTGCCTGTGAGGGGATAGTACATTGCGTTACTCATAAAATCCGACAGTGGTTTGAGATATCTGTTTCAGTTCCGGACAGCAGGATTAATCTGAAGCGTTCCTGATAGCATCAATCAGTTTTTTCAAATCTACTGTTGGATAGAAGATTGTTGACATGATGACAGGGCCTTTTACAAGGAATAATCTTTTCTTGTAGAGGTCTTGAAAAAGCATCCATTCTTGTTTATTATAAATAAATGGAACCAACGATCGGCAACTTTAGGTTTGAAACTAGCAAACTAATGGAGGACCAGTCGGAAGTTGAATATGGGAGCTTTAGATAAGCCTGTTACTTGCCTCATTATCTATTAGTTAGGCTAGAAATCTTTAAAGTAGGTAACCAATGTTGGTTGTTAAATCGACTAATGACCAAACCGTTCTGAAGCTGTGAAACCCGTAGAATCCCGATTCCGGTCATCAATCATAAGACCAAAGGCGGGTCATTTTTGAAATTGGTATTATCTCGTTATGCCAAGGTCCCATACACGGCCATGGAGATCATCATCTGCCTTTTTCCCTACTATGTGTTGGGGTCGGCTTCCGGTCTAACCGGATGCAGCTAAATACCAGTATTTTATCTGAAGCGCCTATCTTACCTCCAGCACCCAGTTACTGGAAAACACGATACCCCTTGGTAAGACTGGTTCTCTGACTTTCGGGCTTCTGACTACTGTAAAGACCGTCAAAGAACTACAAATGACAATCGGGACCAAAATCAAAACTCATTTATCCAAACTAGGCTGACAATCAGCACTTTTCAAACGTCAAACCAACAGCTTAACGAGCTTTCTCGAGGCAACGCCATGTAAATACGAAACTAATAAACACGGCCTCTGACGAAAGTGAAAACTGATCCCAAATAAGTTGGGAATAAGCTAGACAGCAGAAGTTGATAAGCATCTACCTACCTACCATTCGTGAGTTGGCTGCTAAGAGTACCTACTACTGGGTGACAATCTACAACACTAATTATCATTTGATTTGATATTTAGGTACCTACTAATGCTATAATGGATTTGGTTAGAAAACGGAGCCGTTAAAACTAATTGATCACTGTTTGTGGGTCACTAGCCTACTCTAAGAAAACTGTATAAAACACAAGCTATGTCCATCTATTAGATATCTAACCCAGACACCTTCAAACTTATCATAGGAGGGAAATATACTTAACATTATCCTCGTGCTTAAGTAATTCTAATTATAAACGTATGGAATACATATACTATTCGCAAAAAAATCTAAACCTACACATAAAATCTAAAGCGATAATCACAGACACCATCCCAGTTATTTATCTTTGCCTTTCGCTTGTTCCGAACTGAGAATATAGCTAGGTATATTTAAATAACTACAAATTTAACTGACCTTAAGATTTCTTAGTTCCGCTTCTTCACAATCACATGATTGTCACAGACCAATGTTACAGAAGATGTATAACATAAAGTAACAACACTAAACACAGCACAATCCAGTTTGTTTACATGAATCTTAGCTAAATAAGATATAATAATATCATGTTGTGCTAGGGCGGGCTCGCAGCGCCGACTAGCGGCGAGCGCGCGAAGCAGACGGTAGGGCGGCGGCAACTGGGGTCGCTAGGGTGAGCGTGGGCCTTTTCCCTCTCATTCGCACACACTTCGCCTTAATTGTCACAATACTCTATCGCGTTACGCAAAAACGACGCTTTTATCATTGACATAGGCATAATATTACTACGCACTGGCGTCGCTCTGCCGGCTGGGCGACCCTCGGCTGCGCGTAGTGGCCTTGAGTAGGCCTGATGTTTTCATCCCGTGTGCGTAATAAAGCGCTTAGGGAGGGACAAGTGACTTTAGCTAAAGGATTTATGGAGGAATCTCTAAAATTAATTCGGGCCGATTGTGGCCCTCCCGCTTGTCTTAGGGTGAAGCCAACAGATTTAAATATTATTTACATAATGGTAAAATATATACAAACTTGATTTGAATTCTGTTTGTTTTATAAATAATTTTGTCTTGATTTTATCTTGTTATTAAACATGTAATTACATTAACATTAACATTAACATTAATAACAAGATTAATAATTGGATTGTAATGAAAATCGTAAGAACATTTAATAAATTGTTTAATTGAAAAAATATATTACAAAGCAAAATCAATCTCAAATAGCAAATACGTTGACAGAATTTTATTATTGTTCTACATCATTACATTTTATGCATTACAGATTTTTATAAGCACATTAATTATGCTTTTTAAAAGAAACGAGAATTTCATTAAAGGTACTTGTACTTTTTGAAACATTACTGTACAGTAATATCATTTAAACACTTAATAAATATTTCAATTTTACAATTTTGAGTAACAAAAGTATTTCCGTTTTTACTTTGACACTTTTTTGTTAATTTATCCAATAAGCATGGGCTCTAATTTTCCTGACGCATGCAAAGCCTTCACATCGGAGCCTCCTCCCACACAATTGCCATTGATGAATACTTGAGGTACCTGAAATATTGGAAAAGACAATTACTATTATTTAAAGCCATTTTAAAATACTGTTCATTTGTATTGGAATATTTAACTTCATTTGCATGACTATGTTTCATGTCTTCAAAATATAAACTGAAACAAATTGCAACATAAACTTAGAAATAAAATAATGTTTTTGTGTACCTACATAAAATAAATAAAATTAAAATAAATTGAATATAACTGATTACATTGCGTTGTGACCTCATGTGGCTGTACTGATAAATACATACCTATTCACATAATTTGTGAATTCGGTTAACCACAATAGATAATAAGACTTGTAGAAAATATATTTTTAAATTATTTCCATAATTATCAGGTGATGTGGCTGCCCATTTTCCTCAATGTTTCTCAATGGGAGAGAATTATTACTGAGGATGAGGTGGATTGCGCCACTTCTACATTAAAAAAGAAACATCTTAATAATATGGTGTAATATTAGAAAGAATGGATATTTAAAGGGTGATCAATAGAAATATATGGTATCGCAAATAATAATTCAATACATGGCAGTAAGTTCCCCTTCCAGTGGTCCGAGTGTCTCCATAAATCTCACAAATGAATGTGCTTCATCACTCTAATCAATGGATGAGTTATAATTCCTATGTTAAATGCAAATATTAGGTAAGACCCAAATGTATGACTCATTAGTAAAAACAAATACAAATCATAGCCAAAATTTATAATAACTTACAGTTCTGAAACCGGTTACAGCAGAGAGGTTCTCCTGGATTGCAGAACCATCATCACGCTCATCCAACTCATATACTTTTATAGGTTGCTTAACTTTGCGGAACACCTGGAATTATCAATTGAATAATTTTTAACACAGGTAATCTAAAGTCAGTAAAACATTGATAAAACTTATTTGATTACTGTCTTTTAGATTGGAGTGATACTATAGACTTTGTGCTGAAGTCTCAAAATCATATTTTACTTTAATTATTGCACAATAGGTACGTCAACATTTATAGGAATCATGATTCATAAAGCTTTTTATAATGCAAGGGAAAACAATTAAAAACTTGAAAATTCTTTACAGCTAGGTACTTACTTCCTTAGCCATTTCGCAATAGGGGCAGTATGACTTCGAGAAAACTACAACTTTGTCTTGAGAAATTGCTTGTTTGATAAATTGCTGCACGTCTTGTGAACTCGCCATTTTGGAAGCACTAACAATTTTGGTTGACTGAGAGGAGCCCATGTAAGCTCGAAGTTAGAACCTCTAAGGTGGAGTATTGTCAAATGTCAATGTCAGTGACTCAGCTGTAGTGATGTCAGTGTCAGTTGGTGTAGTGGTGCCTACAGATTTGTCAAATGAATCAACTAAAATCGACTAAAAACTTCTCACATTTTGCATAGACAAAAATACTAAGCAGCTAAATAATGCATTTTGAAATACACACAGTTTTACAAGTGAAAAAATACCTAAAAATTAGAAATAATTTTAGTACCACTGAATAGTATTTGTTAATTGTAAGGAATAATAACGAGAATATCCTACAATGATTACCATTGCTCAAAAAACGATCTGCCTTACAATGGCGGCAAATTTAAAACTACAACAAAATAAACACATTTTGAATTTTGAAGATTTTTTACCAAAACGAGTTTACCTGATGGAAGATCAAAAGAAAAAATTGACCGGCATCCTTATGACCTCGTAAGGATACGCGGATGGTGGCTTCAGTTTAGAATTTTCGTTTTTTGCCACCGACTTCCGAAATTAAAGTAATTTTTCACTTTGTAGCGTTTTTTTGGAAGTCGGTTGTTTTTTTTTTGTAAAAAGCTTTTATGTTTTACTTTTTAATTGTGGTACCTACCCCCACACAAATTCGAATACTTACCACTACCTGCTATGTAAATAACAGTGACAGGAAATTATTATATCATCATCCACGTAGACAGTAGGAAAAATACGTATTATTAAAGGTATCTCAAAAACTATTCCAAGCCAAGTTAATAAAATTTATATGGGAACACCTCTGAAATATGACCTACAAAACAAAAAAAAAACAACAAAATCAATTCATACATGGCGGCGCGATAGCGTAAAAAAAAACATAATATAATATTTTTCCCGACACGCATATTTTGGCTCCACCCAGTTTTAAATTTAATAACCTACTGGTATAAGACGCAAAATTTATTAAAATAAAAACTACGCTTGTTTAATTTTATATCATAGCATAGCCGAGCTGTTGCTGAGGTTCCTTCTGTAAATTTAAAAGCTATACGTGCCTAGTAGGTACAAAAAATTTAAGTAAATACCTAAAGTAGATAAGTGTTTGTTGTCAAACAATAATCTATCTTAAATACCTAAAGTAAGTAATACAATTTATTGTGAAATATATTTGTGTATGCAAGTCTTAATGTGTAAGTAAATATTTTTTTATTCAGGCAGGTGTTTAATTTTCTCATAGTGTTATCACAGCCAACAAATCTTATCTGATCGGTTTAACTACTTACCTGTTTGTTATCTGCTATGCCAACACTAAATATCAAGAACACTCGACCCCATGTGATTAACGCCGTAGAACTAATACTCGAATAATAGTATGAATTCCATTCCAAAGCAATTCTGTATTTTTTATTTTTGTTCCCTGGTCTTGAATGTAAGCAGCTCAATTATTCATTGACCAGTAATCATCTGTGCTTATAGTAGGTATAGGTCATGGTCAGAAACTGTATTATGTGCCAAATAAGTTGCTTTTTTTAACCAGTAGGTACTTAAGGGTGGGATTCGAACATAATTATGACTTATTTCTTTCTTTCTTTTCGTACGAATTTCACTCGTGCGTACACGTAGGACCATGGTCGTTTGAATTGAGAACGCACACTAGATTTGTTTTCTCCGTCAAATAGGTAGTAGTCCGGTGATTGTTTTCGGACGTCGGAACTAGGCTTGTGTAGTACATGTACTATGTACTATTAAGAATTCATTCACGACACTGTACTAGAATGAACTATTCCGTAAGCTTAATAGGACTTCGGTCATTTAGTACTTCGTTTCGATCACGTTCCGTCCGATCGGTCGCTCGGACTTGGATCCGCAGAGATCACGCATATTCACGATTCATGGATCGCGCGGGAAACAGACCGGTTGCGAGGGAGCGAGGAACTAGACGCACTCTTGACTCCTGTTTCACTCTGACTTCTCAAACTTACAACTTCATAACTCTGATTTGCCAAGGTGTTTAGATCTTTATTAGTTTAAGTATTTTGCTTTATTTCTTTTGAAATTTATAGCCTTTTGAGGTTACCGATTTAAAAAATATATTTTTTGTTTTCTTAGAATAATAAGTACCTACGTTCTAGTTAGTTTCTATGTTTTATTTAGTTTAGATAGTACATACGAGTTAATTGTTAAAGTTCGATGTAAACACCTATGAGCCTGTGATACTATCCAAGCACTCGTAATACTCTTCATTCAGATAGTGTACTAATAGTACTAGAACGCCGAACTAGTACGTTTCACAGATTTTAGTAGATCGGAGCGATCCGTTCACTGACCGAGCAAGAACAAGTCTAGTCGGAACTATACGTACGTATACGACTAAGTCGCACCCAATCTGCGCCCTCCCTTTTAGGGGTGGGTCGTTACGTGATTATCGCGAAACGTAACGTAACTAGTGACTTCGAAGGTATCACCTGTTTTGAAAACTAGTGATTTTAGTAACTAGTAATTTTTTCAAATTCGTTGATTATACAATCATGGTGATTCTATCCAAGGTTACAGTTATTAATGTGAAAGGAAAATATAGATGATTACCTACGTTATACGTTACATATCAAGCTTTAAGTTTTTAGAACGAATAAGTTTTTGTAGCCACATTATGCTGTTATATCATTAACGTAATACTACACAAATAAACTTTCCTTCATACTTTGTTCAGGTTTAGGACAGTTATTTTGTAAGTAGTTACATTTGCAAGTAGTTACGATGTAGTATCGAAATTGTAACTAGTTACAAAATAACGTGCTTACAGTTTGACCCGAAACTAGCTATTCGGCTACATGTCGTAGCCGACGTGAAATAACGCCCATATCTACTGCCTTTGTACTTGGAAGGTCGGATCGTTCGTGCGTGTTCGTACGTGTACGTACGAGTGAAATTCGTACGAAAACGCATCCAAAGTGCGGGCGGGCTTACTCTTGGGCTGTCACCGCCTTAAGTAACCATACTATTGTCAAAGGTCAATTGTTTATACAGAGAGTCTGTTCTGATCCACATAACTATCTACTCTGGTCGCCTTCTCTTGTAAGTTTCAAGCATTTTCTGTGACACTGTTTGGCAGAGCTGGACGAGCCATGCCACGTCAAACGACGCCGTCAGAACGTAAGGTAAACTTTATGACGTGAAGTATTAAGTCTTAAATGGCTTTGTCTGTCTATCTCAGAGTTCACACAAAATGTATCCACAAGATGTAAAGTCAATATTATTATCTGTAGAGCCAGACTAATTTACGTAACCTCAGATATCTGATTGTCCATACACGACACAACACGACACACACATCATGAAAGAGTAAAATTCCGCTACGATTTAAGGCTTTTGCAGACCAGCGCGACTTGTCGCGCGACGCGACACCGGTTATTGTTATACTGTGAAGTTTTCTTAGAAATTGTATTGTTCGTGTCGCGTCGCGCGACAATTCGCGCTGGTCTGCACAAGCCTTTAAGTTCTGATAAAAAAGGTATATTACCTACCTACGTTCCTAGTTTGCTTGTATTTGTTTATTAGTTTGTTACGCTTTCACGTTAAAGCAGCTGAACGGATTTACATGATATTTGGCACATGGGTAGACCATGACCTGGGTTAGTACATAGGATACTTTTTAACCCAATATTCCCACGAGATCGAGACTCATACCGGTGAAACTGCGGGGCGCAGCTAGTTATATTAATAAACAAGCTTCCGCCAGCGGTTTTGCCCGCGTGATATCTTTATAAATTATTTAAATAGCCTATGTTATTCAGTGATAACATAGCATTCAACTGGTGAAACAATTTTTAAAATCGGTTCAGTAGTTTTTGAGTTTATCCGTTACAAACAAACATACAAAAAATCAAATCCTTTTTCTTTATAATATTAGTTTAGATTAACTCTTACAAGTAGTATTAAAATGGAGGAGTTCCTGGCTAAGTAATAACAGCCGCACGTCGATGCATCAGGTTTTAAGCTACGTTTACCGAGATTGGTCCGTGGATGGTCTGTGGATGGGTGACTATCTTTAAATGCCGAGACTCCTCCGTGCCTCGGAAAGCACGTTAAGCCATTGATCCCGGCTGTCATTCGTGCATCTTTGACAGTCGTTACGGGTAGTCAGAAGACCGAAAGTCTCACAACCGGTCAACAAGGGGTATCGTATTACCCAGTTACTGGGTTGTGGAAGTCAGATAGGCAGTCGCTCCATGTACAATACAGGTATTCAGCTGGGTCTGTACCTGTATACCTGTCTAATCCATTCATACCACAATTTGGGTTAACATCTATGTGAGGGTGGATACATGTCTAGGATGTACAAAATGCTTGATTGCTCAGAAAAATGCCTGTCTGTTGTAAAAAAACCCAGCCAAGAGCGTGTTGGACCACGCACTATGAAGGGTTCCGTAGTTGGGATGAATTTATCCCAAGAATAAACTTAACATTGTATTTGAAAAACATGTTCTCCGAGACATTCCAACTGCAAATGTAAGATTTTTCGCACACTATTGGGAGTTTCACCATGTTATTTTAAGACCATGGAATTCTTATAGATTTTCCTGTAATTTTTAAGTATAGAACAATTTTCACAATTTTATGCTCAGCAGCTTCGGAGATGGTCGGGAATGGAACATTTTCATCCATTTTCTTAAATATATCTTTTAAAGTATTTATTTAAAAACGATTTAAAAAAAAATTGTGATCTTGACAACAAGCCCTTTCATTTGATATGTCACACAGTACAGTTTGCAAAACTATTTATTTTTATTTTTCCTTTTGTCCCCGAAAAGTGCCTCACCATATTCAAAATTCATTTATTTTCGTTACATGTCCGTGTTTGGGTCACAGAAATTGATATGTGTAAAAAAAAAACAACTTAATCGGTCCATTAGATTCGGAGCAAATTGGCTGTGACAGCCGGACAGACAGACAGACAGACACACGAGTGATCCTATCAGGGTTCCGTTTTTCCTTTTGTGGTACGGAACCCTAAAAACTATAAGTCTTAAAATAAATAATACGCAACAGATAGTTGTAAAGACTTACATTTAATTCTATTCAAAATTAAAACTACGAACAATTTACGACCACTAAACTAATTTAGAATAAAAAAACTTACTACACTGAGTGATATTTTTTCAAAGGCATTAGAGACTGGATGCCTACCACGAACTCTTAGCGCGATCGAAAAATTTGTTTGCCTCCTTTCTGCAACTATTTTCATTGTTACACTCCTGCTAGTACACACGGCTACACATCAAGCTATACATTTCCAGTTTATACTGATCTAGCATTGTATAGGATTTCCGTACAATGCGAGGTCAGCGTATACTGAAAATGTATAGCTAGATGTGTAAAGGAGTACCAAACAGATCGGCAGGGTAGCAGTCGCGTCCGTACACAAACTAAATGGTAAGTATTATCTATAGTCTATTGAAATTCTTGTTTCCAGTTGGTGAACTTTATATAAGTGTAAATTGGATTGATTTCAGAATTATTAGTACTATGAAGTTGTAAAACTGAACTTAATATGTGCGTTTTAGAGTGGTATTTCCAAAAACACATATTTGTTTACATGTTTGAAAACTGAATCGCGAACGAAATATACATTAACTTTTATTTTTGGGTGCGAAATTATCAATAACTTCTCCCGCTCTTGGCGGAGCGGGAGGGCGTGCCAGACTTTTACTGACTAAAACCCACCCGTGTTCCTTCAGTTTCCTGTACGTTGCCACCGCGTAGCCGCCGCGCCTTTAAGCTGTGTATATGCAACGTTACCGCGCTGCCTACGTGTAGCCGCCGCTCCGCCACCGCGTAGTCTCCGCGCCGCCACCGCGTAACCGCCGCGCCGCCACCGCGTAACCGCCGCGCCGCCACTGCGTAACCACCGTGGACCCATCGCGTAGCCACCGCGTTTCACGTCCGACGTCCCTGCTACTGTGGCGGCGCGGAGGCTACATGGTAGGTCCGCGGCGGCTACGCGGCAGCTACGTGGCGGCTACGTGGCGGATACGCGTAGTAGCCACCCCGTAGCCTCCGCGCCGCGTAGCCGCCGCGCCGCCACCGCATAACCACCGTGGACCCACCGCGTAGGCACCGCGCTGCGATTGCGTAGCCACCGCGTACCCGCCGTGTAGTCACCGCGTACCCACTGCGTAGGCGCCGCGCCGCGATTTCGTAGCCACCGCGTAGCCTCCGCGTAGCCTCCGCGTAGCCGCCGTGTAGCCACCGTGTAGCCGCCGCGTAGCCACCGTGTAGCCGCCACGTAGCGGCCGCGTAGCCGCCGCGGACCCACCGTGTAGCCGCCGCGCCGCCACAGTGGCAGGGACATCGGACGTGAAAACTGATACCATGGATTCAGTACATGATTCTGAACCTGCGTTGATATTATTAGTCGGTTATTAAAAAAAAATCTGCTGTTCCATACAAAACCTACGCGGTCAAAATGTACGGAACAGCAGAATTCTTTTTAAATAACCGGTATCAGTTTTCGCGTCGATGACATGCCACCATGTGTATTTCCAACTTCGATGCTCTATCTATGCCATGAACACAAGCCATTTAGGCCATTTGGACCTAAATAGTCTTTGACAGTACGTAAAGATTGCGAGGTGTGAAATTTTACCCATATTGATGGATAACATTTTTGAATGAGCGTTATGCGGCGTGCACATTTTTGGATTTTCCAAACTGTTTATTTTTTTCTACAATTTAATAAGTACTTCCTTATGTATAAAAAAACTTCACAAGAAACGTTTTTAAATTTTTCTTGGGTTTATAATAGCATTTTTACTTACCGAATCTATTGTCAAGCCATTCCTTTCTTTCGGTCCACATTTGCATTGAGAGCGATTAAAGAAAATACAAACTGACAGATTTTGATTGATCTCTTAAAAATATTGCGCCATACGTTAAACTTTCAGAAAACTAGATGTCGTCTAAGCTTCTGCAATATTTTTTCAGGACTATGCCTAATGGTTATTTTCATCCGGACGGGCGGGCGAGCTAGCGTCGCTTGATATCTACCGCGAAATTCAAAAATGCCTGTCTCAGCTTAGCGCCAGCCGCACGGCTGTCTTAACAGTAAAATATCTGTCAAATGTGGCAAATCCCTGTCTACCTTTACCAAAATGGCGACTTTTTTTATTTAACAATTTACTCAATTACAAAATTAAGTGCTTACTTACGACATGTCAATGCGACCTTTGATCTCAAGTAGGTATTTTGTACTTAGCAGGTAGGAACAAGTAGGTAGGTAGTCATACACGCCAAAAATGGCAATCATGATGCACACACATCTGCATATTTGACCACCTGACCGGTATAAAGGTACAAGACCTACCTGCATATTAATATATGTCCAAGGTACCCAATCTTCAAGGTATGACTCAACCGTCTCGTCTTTGTAAAAAATTAACAGCTTTGTTATTTAAATGTGAATAAACTGCCAATATTTATCATATTATTACAATTGCATAATGTACCTAATAGCGTCATTAAAATTATTTCATCATCATAAAATTACGAACTCATGTTTATTCGTCACTTGTGCTTCTACTATTAAGTTCATTGGTTATCTACTCTATTACTTATTATACAAGTTATTTGATGAAGACGATGAATCAAGTAATAAATAGGTAATATCCTTCCATGTTGGCTTTATGTACCGTAGCTACCTAGGTAGGTACCTACAACAAATGATTGCTTCAAAAGTATTAACAAACTGTTTGGAATATGGCATTAGCCTACTTTCAGAAGTTAGTGAATCACAACAAAAAGATTATTTAGTGGTTTTTTTACATTTAACTCATTGTCTAACTTTCCATACTGTTCACGGCTGTACCAGTAAGTACCTACTCTCGTGATTTCTTAGGAGGTAAATACTATGTTCTATCCGTACCCGTACGTATGTACTATCCGTACAGAGGTACAGATAGCTAATTACGTAACACATTTTCGTACACGATTACGACTAATCTGTTTCATTTTGACAGTTCAACAACATTAATTGCGTTATTTACGTTGTATCTTATGAAGCAATGGGCTATAGCAATCTGTTTCGAAACGATTTAGATTCTGATTGATCGTGTATTGCGCAGTTAGGGTACAGTCGGTCGATTCTGTAAAAATATTAACGTGAAACTTAGGTGAAGTGAGCGTGAAGTGAGCTGTCACTGCCACAGAATCGACCGGCAGGATGCTAGGGATTAACACTATTGACAGCTCACTTCACCTAAGTTTCACGGTGATATTTTTACAGAATCGAACGGCTGGTCGACATAAAAGAGTGACGTGGTGACATTTGGAACTAAATATTTTACTTAAGTAATCCAGACCTTAGATGATGGCACTACTTTGCCGACCAGTGCTAGTAAGTTTTGAGTCGCCCACAAGCAGCGTTGTCTAAATTCTTTTACTCATTTCAAATTGGAAGTCACCTAAGTGCGATAGTGACGCCCTCATTTTTTCCAGACTCTTTTTTAGGCCTTGTCTCGCTTCGTTTGGTGAGCTCTAAAGAGTCTCCTTTCGAGTTCGAAACCAGGCGGGCAAACCCGAAATAAACATGTAAGCAGGCAATAAACATGGATTGCATTTGAATAATACCTCTAACTAAATTCAGATGTCTTCAACTTCAGCACACTTTACTCCCAGCAGAACGATCTGTCTAGAGTAGTTACTACAAATCAACAATAGGTACTACCGGATCGGTCTATGTACCCGTATTATGTGTCTGAAATTCTATATGGTATTGCGAGTTAGTCTATATGTAGGTATCTATATTGTGGTGGGCAGTGATATGCGTTCGTAACCACACCACGAGCAACATTTTACTTACCGCAAACGGTACTATCTGGTATGCACCGTTAGCTAATTACAGGAGTTCACGACTTATTGGTTTATTAGACGCTTTACGATCACTCTTATGGTAGATTCGATTTACCATTTCGTATCGTATTTGGTTGCATTTTATTGCCGTGTGGTGTCCAAGAGGCGCGGTTGGTTTTCTACTCTTGCTTCTCTATTGTGGCTAAGGCTAATGAGTAGAGGATGTATAGCAAATTGCCCTGCTTAAAGCGAGCGACTGCCTATCTGACCTCCACAACCCAGTAACTGGGTAATACGATACCCCTTGGTTGTCAGACTTTCGGGCTTCTGACAACCCGTAACGACTGTCAAAGATCTACGAATGATAGCCGGGACCAAAGGCTTAACGTGCTATCCGAGGTACGGAGGAGTCTCGGTATGTAAAGATGGTCACCCATCCAATCCACGAACCAATATTGCCCTGCACGGTAACTACTAAATATGAATTTGAAAACGGATTTATCGAACTACTCCTTTAAAGGAGTTCCTAGTCCACGTTGTGGACGATGGATTATGGATGTTCATCACGTCCACCAAACGTTAATTTAAAGAGAAATAAGAGTTATTTTATTATAATGGAAATATGCATGAAATAATAGCTGAAATAATTGCCAGTTTATGCTGATCTCGCATTATATAGGATTTCCATACGATGCGAGGTTAGCATATACTGGAATGTATAGCTTGATGTGTAGCCGTGTGTACCTACTAAAGTTGCAGTTTCATTGGCAAGTTTCCAGCTTCATCTTCCAGATGTTATTGGTTTTTTAACCCTTTTTCTTTTTGAACTTTATTTTTTATTTTCCTCTCAGATCAACGTGAATGTTCATTAAAACCATAAATAGACCATGAAAAGATTACCCACCTTTTAACTCAACGAACACAAAAGACTCCACAATGAATAGGCACAGTAACATGTAGGTAACTAAGTACTCAGATAATCATGTAACTATTTCACACTGCATTAAATCTTTACAATACTTACGCCTTGAAGGTCTTTAAAACACCTCAAGAAATGTAGAGGATTGTAAATGAGTCAGACAACAGGCATTATGTAGGTACTCGCTCCACTATTATTTTGCCTTACAAAAAGACAACCTTGGCATTAAATTTGAATTATAACAATGAAAATAATAAAAACCTTGTTATGTACAAAAAGTATTCACTCAAGGATTCTTGTCCTTTTCTTTCAGTAGAAAGTCAATGACGTCATCATCCTCCTGGGAGGGAAGAAGGACGATGTTGATGACATTGGCTTTCTAGGTCCTCATCTAGAAAGCCAATGTCATCGGCCAAAATATATTGGGATAGGTCCTCACCTATCCCAATTTATTTGGAGTCTGCACTCCATGTTTTCTTCTTCAATAGGTAAGGGTAGGTAACCTTACCTTTTGAAGAATATCCTAATCTATTTCTATCAGCCATTAGCCGTAGAAAGTCAATGATCGATAAAACTTGGAATGCTAAGTCAAGGAAGCAACACGGAGATACACGTAAGTAAACAGTTAAGTCCCTATGTGTTTGTAGTTTCATTGTAACTGGACGCCATACAGTTCATATCCGTTGAAGTTCTAGCAACAAGAAATTCTTGTGAAATACCATGCGACAAGACTCGCTTCCGGGTTGCGCGCGCGCATAGTAGCTGAGGTTGTTTTGAAACCCGACGCTGGCCGCTGGCTACACCTGCGCCACTTGAACCACACACACCTTTATTCTACAACACAACTTTACCCTTTCACAATGAAGGTTTGATCACAACTGTTGTATTACACTCATTACTAGTTAAGATACTACAATGTTTGGTTGGGAATTTCTTCTGGTCACGCTCCAAATATGGCATCCTTGTTATACATTTCCATCGCACTCATGTTTCCACTTATGTTTGTTCATCCGATTGAACATACCTTTTTTGTTTTATTTTTGATGACATCTTAAAAAATAATGTCAGACTCACAGATACATACCTACATACATTTAATTTTATCAGCTTTTTAGGAAGACGCTATAATATCTACATTCAACCTTGCAGATATCGGAATTTATAGATATCAATTGTATTGCTGTCCGATTAGGTCATGTGCTCTCCGAATCAACTTTTAAGCTGTGTCACCTAATAACCAATTTGTAACACAATGGAAACAAGAAGATACGCTAGTGATCACTATTTCCATTAGGTATGGGCGTTATTTCACGTCACTAGTTACAATAACTGGCTACGGGGCATGTAGCCGCATAGCTAGTTTCGAGTCAAACTAAACACGTTATTTTGGAAGTATGTAGTTACAATTTCGATATAGCGTCGAAAATTTAACTACTTCCAAAATTACCGTCCTAAACCTGAATAAAGTATGAAGGGAAGTTTATTTGTGTTAGTATTACGTTAATGATGTAACTGCATATGGAGCTACAAAAACTTATTCATTCCAAAAACTTTAAACTTGTAATATGTAACGTTAATACGTTACATAACACAAGTTTTAAGTTTTTTATATATTAAAGATGGTAATCGTAGGTAATCATCATTAATTTCGTTTCGCAAATAAATGTAATACTTCCATAGAATCACCATGTTGAATCAACGAAAAGAATTTGAAAAAATAATTTGTTACTAAAATCACTATTCAAAACAGGTGACGCCTTCGAAGTTCAGAAGTTCTTCGAAGTTACGTTACGTTTCGCGAAAATCACGTAACGACCCACCCCTAATTTCCATCGCACTGACAACGTATCAAGAAAGTTATTAAAGAAAGAAAGAATAAAGTTTATTTGGTCACAGTTCGTGAAACACAAAATACAGATAACAAAATAAAAATTGAAAATAATGTTTTAACAACAATAGTGTGACTGACGGCTGCGCCAAAAAGGTTAATTTCAGCATTAATGCCAGACAGATGATATCTGGCGCTGCTTTTCTAATGGACCCTTAGGGACTAGTGACGGGAAGTACAAACAGTTTCAACATACCTAATACGTATTTTTAATACTTATTAATAAATAAACTAGTAATTTCAAACAAATATAATTACATAAAAAACAAGAACTGTCTCGGTGGCAAAACCTGTTCTTCGCGATTACATTGATTCGCGATTTATTACCTACCGGCATGATGTGCTGACGGTGTCAGATGGTACTCTAATAATAGAATGTAACCTTGTTGTGGGCTATTCACTCAGTGCCCACAGTGTGTCTATCAGCGACAATATGGTGCAAGAGTTATGCTTCCTTCAAATCATGGTGATGTTTCAGCATAACCCTTTCTAGCTCCTTTCAGGTCCTGTAACAATAGATTCGGCAGACTGTGCTTGTTTCACGGGGTCCGCTAGGACCGATGCCTGCCGGGGTCGCGGGAAAGTCCGACAGGGATACCGTAGCGCCAGGCAACGTACAGACAAATGAAGGAACATGGGTAGGTTTTAATCAGTAAGAGTCTGACACGCCCTCCCGCTCCGCGCAGAGCGGGAGAAGGTATTTGATAATTTCCCACCCAAAAAAAAAAAGCGGTACTTGTTAGCACCTACTTAGATCAAAGAAAATGCTGCTTTAGTACTGCTTGCTCTTGTTGAGGAAGCAGTTGGATCACTCTCATAATAACCACAAACAAAAGAAAATGCTTTTTGTTTTTTATTCGATACATCAACATGAAATAACTACTACTAAACTTTTTAAATATTTCTTTATATTTACAAACATTAGTCAGATATTAATGGGACGTTAAAGGTTCTAAATGTTAACGACCAATTTTAATATAGGACATTGTTATAAATAATACTGCGTTTTATTATACTGGCAATAAAACACGATAAAATAAGATTTCGTTTTTACTTTAAAGGCTTAAGTAGACAAGCGCGACGCGACGGCGCGACGCGATAACGGTAGAACAATTTCCGTGAAGTTTTCATAGAAGTTGTTCGACCAGAGTCGCGTCGCGCCTGTCAGCGAGAGCCTTTAAACGATGCAACAATACATTTTCAAATAGTATGCAAATAAATACCTACTTATTTATTATTATAGTATTTTAACACCATACTGCAATCGCCAACCCGCCTGCCAAGCGTAGCGATTATGGCAAACCCTCCCATTTAGAAAAAGAAAAGAAAGAAAGAAAGAAAATTCATTTATTTAGCACAGACTAAAAATTTGGGGGAGGCCTATGACCAGCTAGCAGTATGGGCTATGTCTTTCGGCTGAAATGATGATGATGATGAAATACCTTCTTAGTATTTCGTAGCTAGCTAGATATAGCAATTGGAAGGTATTAGTAGAACTGACCAATTAATTAAAAATTAAGATAAAGATGGGTTAATCGGTCTAATGATACCTTCTTTGACACGTTCAGTGCCGGGATCCCTCCTGGAGGGTTCACCTAGTCGCATATGGGATGCCGGGAAGTCACGGAGGGTTCATTTTAAATGTAGGTTTTTCTTAGCGAATTTAGCATTATAAACCGTGAAAGTAAAATCTGATGTATATTTTAACAAGATTTATTAGTATATGCGTTGGTTTTAAAATCCAAACATTTTTTTTTTTATTCACTGTACAAATATTCAAGAAAAATTTAAAAGGTTGGAAACTACTTATAGCGACAAAATTGCCTGAAAACACTATTTTACTTAGTTTTACAGTTTTTTATAACACGGTTTTAAACCTAATGCCGTTGACCGTACGCGATGGTTAACTTTAGCGCAAACGTAATGGCGGCTACTCTCCCGGAGGGTTCACTTCCAATATGTATAACGGCATGGCGTATGAGTCTATGAAAAGTGGGTGAAGTTGAAAGTGTTAAAACTATGCTATTCATAATGTTTAAATCAGCTAACGAAAATTCTTAAAATATAAGATGGCCCTGCCTTGCAAAAAAATGCAAGTTCAGGATAACGATAACTGTATCGACAAATACCTAACCCAACTTCATAGGTACTGTGTCCATTGTTGAGCCTAGACAATCGTTTTCCTACAATTAGTCACGCTTCAAAGAAACAATTTATATATTTACCAGGATGACATAATGTCAGTGTATTTGCATATAGAGCGACGCAATAATACGTACATAGGTAATTATGACATCAAAGTCGGAGAAAATTAAAGAAGAATCAACAAAGACAAATTGATTAAATATCGAGTGACCACTTGCAGATAATAAGTAATCGTTCTCGCACTTATATACATTATTCATAATTATGCACATTACTGGTTATTGACTCTCCTATTAATAGATGTAAAAAAGGCAACAAGAGGTAATAGCCACTATCCACGTTATCGTAAAGATAATTCCGTTTGGCGCGCTAAGTAAACAAGGAAACATTTCGAAACGTTTTAAGAGTTATAAAGCGGTGTTAATTTGCTTTGTCTAAACAAACCAAATTTAAAGAAAGACTCGGCTTAGTAGACGTTAGTTTTTTATTGGTCGAAGAAAATATTGTCAGCTTGTCGTAATAAAAAAAATAACGAGAAACCAAATAAATATTTTAGTTTTCCTAACTAGGCGAGTGTCGTGATGGCCCAATGGCCCAGTGCCTCTCATGGTTGTAGGCTCGAGTCCGGGCAAGTACCAATGTGACTTTTTCAATTCATATGTACTTTCTGAGTTTATCTTGGACATCACTGACATCGGTGAAAGAAAACATCGTGAGGAAACCTGGACTTTATAGTTAATATAAGTCTGAAATCACCAACCCGTCTTGAGCAAGCGTGGTGATCAGTGCTCGTGCCTTCTCTGTATGAGAAGAGACCTTTGCCCTGCAGAGTAACAGACTGGTATTATATTATTATTATTATAACTAGGTGAACTTATTAAATCTCACCTTAAAATTTTTACCTCCATGCAAGTGAGGACCTACCTACCTACTATTCATTGACAATTTGATTTTTTCATTCAAAAGAAAACAGTACTCTTATTGCGTAACGCACCATCAATCACAATCTGAATAATTTTTCAGGATATTGGTAATCCATTGCTTCATATAATCGAAAAAAAATCTGCTCAACAACGTAAATAACGTAATGTTGTTGAACTGTCAAAATGAAACAGATTGTGATTGATCGTGTGCTACGCAATTAGTGTGCAGGCTTCCATATTTAAATGGTCTTTAGTCCAAAAAATATACTTATCTATTCTAATTAGGCTTTCATAATCAACAAAACAGATATATCAGACGAAAAACATTAATCCACTTACTTACTCACTTCAAACTACTTTATTTCTTTAAATAATATTATAACTAATTAAAAGTAAATACAGTCATTAAGATGAGATGACAGCCACATTCTGACTGATAAACTGTAATGAGTCACAGGTTAAGGTCATTGTATCTCATTTGTTTCAGGGAAACAGACTTTGTACATAAACATTTCAGACTTGTAAATCATGTCTGCGTTGCTATTTACTAAAGTTTTAAAGTTGGTCTGGTAGTTGCACACGCAACTGCAGAGCGTGATGGGATCCTATTGGTCCTGGGGAAGTGTTATAGGGTTTTGCCACTACGAAATTCTCAGTAGTAGCCCAGAGTCTGAATCTGTCGCCGATTATTGGCAATTGGCTCGCTCCTTATTAGGTACTCTATGTACCATCGAAGGCACTGGCGGTGAACCACTTTTCAACCTTATCACTAAGGGTAGAGTTGTCTGTTATTTTTGCTGAACTGGGCCGCTGCTGATTTCTTACATCGCACTTTCAACTTCTTATTTTCTTTTTTCTTTTTTTACTTGCTGTATATTATATTGTGTGCCTTTTAGTCTCTGCAAAATAAATTTATTTTCTTTCTTTTCTTTTTTCTTGCTTTATAAAGGTGAAAAGTGGTTCACCGCAAATGTCCGCGATAGTACATAGGATTTTTGATGTGTAACATCTTTCCTCTCGCTTTCCTGCCATCTGTGGGAGTGATTTCGTGAAAAGGGACGGAAGTGTGTAACAGAAGCCGGGGAAGCGCACGCTATTTGATTTGACCAATAAATGCGCGCGGTGCTAGAGAGTTGGCCGTCAGATGGTACCGACCCATTTTCCGAGAGGTTGTAAACAGGATGATGATGATGATTGGTATTGTGAGCCAAGACATCAGATGTTACACATCAAATGCGACTACTGTAAGGCTTGCCCGTTTTTTTTTTACAAAACTGGTATTACAGGTTTTCTCTGTAGCAGCCCGGAGTCTAAATGAGTTCCCGGTTAAACGTCGATAGGATTGCCCCTATTACATGGGACCTGCTGAAATGCGGACGTACTATACCCCTCTGGGCTTCCCTTTCGTAAAAAAAGAGGTGATCTGTTTTCCCCAAATTACTCATCATCCAGTCTGTTTTTATTCTACGCATTTGTGACACACGTATGTAAAGTATCAACGTAGGTATGTTAATACGTTTCAACGTCTGAATCAGCCAGCAACTCTTGTCTTTTGTCTCACATGCAAGAGCACGCTTTGTCTCGGATGATGAAACTTGGAACAATAGCCTATTTATTTGTTTACGGATCAGAAAACAGATGGTCCACATGTTTAGGAGTGGCTTGCAACCTAGTTGATGTATTGGCTGTATTATTAATTACTTATGTACTAACAATAGGCTAGCCCCTCTAAATGGAGCTCAAAACAGAAATGGTGAAATGTGTGAATTTAGGTGTAGGTACTATAATATACATCTCTGCCCACCCCTTTGCGCAATTCACAAGTGATACGAATCTAGCATTTTGTTTGTGTTATTAATTAGCTCTTAATTTATTATCCAATTGTTGCAGTTCAATAAACTCGTCAGGGTTAATTCGAGATTTTCCTGTTTTGTTCTATTTTAGTACATATTTTATGTTTTACCTTTAAATCAATTCAGAATCTTGACTGTTGATAATTGAGGATTCCGTAACATACTCGTATCTACATGCTCGCCGTCAGTTAGAATGAGCCACAAAATTGTGCAGCTGTGCCTAATTAATTTCGCATGGAGGGGAGTTAAAAGCGGAACACGATCATTTCTGTTCTTTTACCGAACACTTCGTATAATAACGGTTTACATTGACGTTAAATGTTTGAAGAGTAACTCAAATTAAAACATGTTTAACCACTAACTTTAAGAACAAGTTCATAATGCGAACAATTCGCGTAATTTTGCAATAACTTGGACGATTTTCGCAAAGAGTTTAAGGCCAATGACAAACAAATAAACATCGGATGCAATCTACAGAATGTCATTTATACTAGAAAACAGTATCTTGAAAACGAGTCCCCTTATAAAGAGCAAATCTTCTTCCTATTGTGTGGAAACGACTTTGCAATCCAGTCTGAGAGAAACGGGGTCAAGAAATTTATTTCTGGGTAGACTGTACGTTAGGTATTAACTTTCATTTTATACCTCGAGCAACAGTTTACAGTGCAAATGCTAACGATGTGAAAATCCTTCACAATGACAAAAGATAAAAGAAATACAATCTTTATCTTCCTCAATCCTTCACTCGACTTAAAAAAATTAAATAATATAAAACTACATTTTGATAATTTGGGCAAAGGAAAATGAGATCTTGAAATGTAGAGCCAATTACAACCAGGATAATAATATTTTAGAAAAAATTACGATATTTTTCCTCAGCAATACTGCTAAAACAAAACAGTAATGCACTAAATGCACATAACTCCCTCATTATCCTTAATTACGGATACCGACTGCCGATCACCGTATCACAAATGTGTAATAATAAAATACTAGCTATTACCCGCGGCTTCGCCCACATGGATGTCGGTGGGATAATATGCCACGAGAACGTACTACTGGGATAAAAAGTATCCTATGTCCTAATCCAGGTCATGGTCTAGCCTTTAGCTCGCCGTCCGATAAGGACCAGGCCCGGGTCAACGTCACGTTGTGTTCCACGCGCGCCTCATAGAGATGTCAGCACAAGAGAAGGGGTCTGCTAGGACCGATGCCTGCCGGGGTCGCGTGAAAGTCCGATAGGGATACCGTGGCCCCTGACAACTCACAGACAACTGAAGGAACACGGGTGGGTTTTAGTCAGTAAGAGTCTGACACGCCCTCCCGCTCCGTCCAGAGCGGAAGAATTTATTTGAAAAAATCCCACCAAAAAAAAAAGTCATGCTCGACCCATGTGCCAAATTTCATCCAAATCTGTTCAGCCGTTTTAGCGTGAAAGCGTAACAAACAAACAAACTCACTTTCGCATTTATAAATTTAGTTAGGATAGGATTATATACAGGGTGGCAGGGACATCGACGAGAAAACTGATACCATGGATTAAGTACATGATGCTGAACCCACATGCGTTGAAAAATTTCGTCGCTATTAAAAAAAAAAACTGCTGTTTCTTAGGAAAGTGCAATACCTACGCGGTCAAAATGTATGAAACAGCTGATGTTTTTTAAATAACTGACGAAAAATTTCAACGCATATGGGTTCAGAATCATGTACTGAATCCATGGTAACAGTTTTCGCGTCGATGTCCCTGCCACCCTGTACAATATATAATTAATTATATAGTGAAGAAGTTAGGATTACTTGATCGTAATATTTTTTGATGAGTCATCAGAATCATCATAATCTTCCTGTCCCATGTTACTTGTGGTCAGCGCAACACGTTGTTTCTTTCCACTCTCCCCTGTCAACCATCACGCTATCATCCATTATGCCTCACACAGTCCATCCATATTTTCTTTAGCATCCTTCTCGATCCATCAAAATTTGATGAGCAGTGATATAGGATATTCGGTTGCTATTTACCTAAAGTTGAGGTGTTGGCTATTATGGAGTGCACTTTTGTATCGAAAAAGTCCCGGGATTCCGGGGTCGACAAATTTAGAGTTCTGTTGTGTGCAAGTGTTAGCTAAGATGGAATGCAGTTTTGTACCGATCATAAAAATCTCGCGATTCCGGAATTGATAAATTTAGTAGATACCCCATTAATATTTATTTAAACTATGGAAATTCTAGCTAATAGCAAACTGACATAGCTCACAGTGTCAAACAACTCAGTGCCTTGAGTTTCGTAAAAAAATGTTTACAGTATATAATTTTTTATGTTCACACCGCGAAAGTGACCTTCATAAGAGGGTTGATATCATTTCCATATCATGTATCTGATTAATGGTGCATTCCCGGATTTTCTGGAATTTAGGAATTTATATTAAGAAAAAAAAAAATCTTCCGCTTCTATAATTTCTTAGTGAAAAATTAACTTTACGTAAATATGCATCCGATTATCCGATCTCTGGTCATCAGAATGTGAGTACGAAATCGCTAACATGTAATGAGCAAACGTGGTGATCAATACACTTCTCTTTATGAGGAAAGTTTTTTAGCCTTCACCTTGCAGTGGGACAGGTCTTACTTAAAGGATGGTTTACTATACCTAATCATCAATGGCATCCTTGTTGAAACTACTGTAACTATTGCCTATAGTCCGCGCTACTCGCATTTTCTCTCTGCAACTGTTTTATTTAGCAGAGCTATCTTTAAGGTGGATCCGCAAAGGTGGCTCGCGAAATTCAAATTTTCTTACGTTTTATGCAAATTATTTATTCTTGCATTGTTAGAATTCGTTTCAAATGTCATGATTTCATGAAAAAGTAATTCAATAGACCAATTCTAACTTAGAGAGATATTGTATTAATGATTCTAATTATTATAATTCTGGTAATACTTACTTAAGTATTTGTTATGGTCGCGAATCATATTATGATCAAGATACAACCTGACACTTTTAATTTCGCGGGCTACCTTTGCGCATCCGGCTTATTAGTGATTCGCCTGAATTTACTCCTCCGAAACTGGCGAATCGAGTCTATTTATTTGTAGGTGTAATGATTTCTGGAGTTTTCGATTCGCCTACAAACAAAATTAACTTCGTGCGAATCGTCTCAAGAAAAAAAAAAACATTCAAAGGTGTTGATTCGCTCGTTTCGGGCGAATCACCGATGAGCCGCGCATTCACCTTAAGCCTGCAAGAGTCAGCCAAATGATGAATATGCATAGGTAGTTGCATACTTATTTAGCATGTTGTTTTCATCCGGCTCACAGTAGGTTATTCTCAAGGGTGAAGAAAACTCACCTGTGTGCATATCGAGAATCAACCTGACTACATTAGTAGCACGCGCATGATAAGGCAAAACCTTTTCACCATGCTGCATTAATATATCATTTGTATTACATCAGTTTATTTATTAATAAAACAGTTTTTGCCTGCAGCTTCGCCCGCGTGGATGTCGGAAAATCTCATAGGAACGTACTACCGAGATTAAAAGTACTCTATGTGTTAATCCAGTAGCCTAACTGTGAAATACATGATCAATCATTATCTGAATCGTTTTGAAACAGATTGCTAATCCATTGCTTACTAAGTTCGAAAAAATATCTGCTCAACAACGTAAATAACGCAATGAATGTTGCTGATCTGTCAAAAACTGTCTGATTAGTCTTAATCGTTTACGAAAATATGTTACGTAAAAATAACAGGTTATAAACTATATGTGTGCCTTTTATCCGTATCCGTTTTTGCGCAAATCCAGAACATACAAACAGACATACGGACAAAAATTCTAAACTACTAGGTATTTTATTACATGCATAATATGCTGGTAGCTAGGTAAGTATGTACTCTACAAAGTTCAACATCTTTCCAGGCAATGAGAATTGAACGTACCTTTATAGTATTCGACCATTCCAGAAGTATGTCGACCGTCAATTTAATTCGTTTAATGAATTAATTGATGGCAGAACAAGTCCCAACGATGTTCCCTAAGAAACAGACTCTAAATCTACCTACTTAAAAATTCGATGATGTCGTTTCTTGCCTAAAAGTCGAGTAATAAAATGTAAAATAAGATCATTGTGACATCATATCTATAAGTTACACAAGGTTATCGATTTCGAATTTCGAATAAAAAAAACCAATCAGGTCCAAGGAAATCTCTGATATAGACGATGATGACGTATGGATAAGCCACTGTCTTGTTTTCTTGAACGACTGTACGTATGGTATCATTTATCAACATGTTTATTGGCATGATGAGAAACAAGATTAAAAACAGACAAATCAATATCAATTTGGAACGCAATTAGTCATCTATTTTTGAAAGAAATAAAGAAAACAAAATTACTATAAGAAGGGTTTCCACGAGGAGGTTTATTTGGCACAATGCGAAAGATTCTTAATCTACTAGAGCTATGCTGGCGCAATTTATTTGCCAAACATATAAACAAACACGAATTTTAGGAAAAACAACTGTAATGCCTACATATAAGGTTCAGTTTGTGCTACAACTTTATATTTTTTTATAAATTTTTCAACAGTATTAGTCAGTCTAAGATCTAATTTATTTACACTGTCATAAAGTTGATGTTTGTTTATGTAAAAATAACATCAATTGGAAATATTTAAATAGACCTTAGGATTATTAGGTACTAGTTTCTGCCCGAGACTTCGTTCTCAACAATATAATAAAATAACAGCCACATTTTTTCTAAAATTTCCCTGCATACACTATACTACCTAATGGCGCAACACTGTCAAAATCGGCGATTAATGAGGTAGGCAAATGTTTTGCCAACATTGGCAAAAACTTGGCTTCAAAAATAATGAATGACACTGCATCATCACCGGCCGGTGGCCATCCCTCACCCTCACGTACGGACACCCGAAACTCACCCGTGAACTCTCTTACCATCCTGAAAGTAGACGAAGCCGATGTTGAGTCCCTAATCCTACAACTACGTTCTGACTGTGCAGTCGGCTGGGACGGCATATCATCGCTTATATTGAAAAGCTGTCGACATGCATTGGTCCCACCAATAACTTTCCTTTTTAATCGTTGTCTACAGGAGGGTGTCTTTCCAGAGGCATTTAAAAAAGCTGTGGTCCATCCTATATACAAGGGAGGGAGCAGAGACTGTGTTAATAACTACAGACCGATATCGGTCCTACCTGCACTCTCTAAAGTTCTCGAAAAAATCCTCAATAACTCTCTACGAATATTTCTCGACAAACACCACCTCATTGCTAATAACCAATACGGATTTCGTACAAGTCTATCTACAGATGATGCAGTATTGGATCTCACGCAACAGGTTGCCTCAAATCTAGATAAAAAATCGAAATGCCTAGGTATATTCCTGGACCTTTCGAAGGCATTTGACACGGTCTCTGTTCCCAAACTCATTATGAAGCTGGAAAGTATCGGTGTGCGTGGAATGCCGCTGGAGATATTTAGGGATTACCTAAAAAACCGTAAGCAATGCATTAAAATTGATACTTACCTAAGTGATGAGTTTCTCGTGTCCTATGGTGTTCCCCAGGGAGGGATCCTTTCCCCGACCCTATTTCAGATCTACGTAAATGACCTTTGCAGACTGAGTCTCCCAAATGGTAGAATTTACGCTTACGCAGACGACACTGCAATTCTTGTAGACGGAATCACTTGGGACATTGTGAAAGCAAATGCGGAGGTGGCCATGGCTAAAGTTATGATGTGGTTAAACTCAAACCTTCTTACATTAAACCTACAAAAAACTACCTATATTCCCTTTGCTATACGACGTAACGCTAAACCATCTCCTTCTTTTAGTATAACTCCTCATTCTTGCACAAACCCGTTCACCCCCTGCACTTGTCCTCCGCTTGCTAGATCCGAAAGCGTTAAATACCTCGGAGTATACATAGATGCCGGACTGAGATGGGACCAACAAATTGACGCCGTCACCACCAGAACTTTACGTCTTATACATATATTTAAGTCTCTTAGAGTATCCGCCGACCTACAAACTCTGAAGATGGTGTACCTTGCACTATGCCAATCAGTGATAGGTTATTGCATAGTTGCATGGGGCGGTGCCGCTAAGACAAGATTTCTGAGGGTGGAAAGAGCACAGCGAGCTATACTTAAAGTCATGACGAAAAAGCCCTATCGGTATCCAACAACTGAACTGTTCTCTGACTGTAAAGTACTTACGGTTCGTCAGCTTTATGTGCTTAAATCCACCCTTAGAAAGCACGCAGGCCTTCCTCCTCCTATAACAAATAAACGCACGTACCTTCCACCAAATATCCAACACAAGACCTCCTTCGCCAAACATCAATATTATATATTAAGTACTCATATCTATAAAAACATTAACAAACATCTCAATATTATAAAACTCAACTCACATGCACTAAAATCTAAACTAACAGAGTGGCTGCTCCTTAAGGATTACTCTTATACGGAGTCTTTACTCACCTATCTTGTATAATACACTCACACACGCCTACACACACACACCACTCTCATACACCTACACTCACACCTGCACACACACCACTCACACACAACATACAATTCCACTCTTGTTTTACCATACAGTAGAATGACACAGTCCACTTGAGATAAGTTTTTGTTAACTAATGACCGTAAACTACCTCTTAAAATACAGGTATACCCTAGCTTAAGAGGTAGAGTATTATTCTTGTACAGATTTTGTAACTTAAACTACCTTTAAATGCATTTATTATTATTTATTACTGTTATACTGACTGACGAATTCTTACAGATTATCAGGTTATCACTAAAATAATGTTTACAGTGGATTGTAAATACACGGGATTTCTCATTAAAAGTCACCTAACCATAGATATCAATTTTTATTATAACCGTAGATAACAGAAGAGGCCTAAACTTCAAGTTTTTCTGTGTACGTTATTTAGGTAATTATTTGTTTATTTCCCTTACATATGTATAACAAAACGTAAAGTAAAGAATCACAAAAAATATCAACAGTTGGGATTCGGACTTACAACCACAGGTTTGAGAAGCGGTTATTAAAACAGACTTAGGAAACTGTCCTTAATTTTTGAGAAATTTTAATGTTTTAATTCATAGATTTAGAAAAAATTGTAGTCAGCAAGAAAATTGAAAATTTTCGACATAATTTTTTTGATGTCAGTCGGTCCCGTTTCTTGTAAGTAGGTATGAAAAAACTATCGGATCAACTGAGGTTTGAGTACCTACTAATTTTTTTTTATCCCAATTGCTTTCCCAAACATTTCTTAAGAAATGAGACTCCAACTTACTTTTTATGGATAGACTGGCCCACACAACAAAAAAAGATAAACTTCGAATTTCGAACGAATACGCGTTTTAATTTTATTTGCTTTGAGAACGAATTTAGATATTTTGATTTTGCTTGTGATTTCTGGTATTCTGAGAAATATACCTTAACACTTTCGACTCCACTTTTCATAGAACTCATACGCCATACTGCCATACATATTGGAAGTAAACCCTCCGGGAGGGTGCCGGCATTTCGTTTTCGCTAAAGTTAAACGTCGCGGACGGTCAACGGCACTAGATTTAAAACCGTGTTATCGTACATATATAGTACGCGTACGCATATATAGTACATATGCGACTAGGTGAACCATTCAGGAGGGCTTCCGGCACTGAACGTGTTAAATAATTTAGAACGTCTACTTGTATGAGAAAAGTTTTTGCGATTTGTGACTTTTGTAGCGCGGTCAGTCTATTCATCTTAAAAAAGTAAGTTGGAGTCTCATTTCCTACGCGATTTTTGACTTCTCTAGTTTGAGTACTAGAAAAGTTCTCAAGGCCGCAGTTTCTCTTATAGAGATTTTTGATCCTTAGAAACAGTACGTATACGTAAAACAAAAAAGGTTTTTGTAAAAATAACACATTTTCTTGCTGCTGTTATTTTTTTTTAAATCTGTGAATGCACATCATAATGTCTCAAAAAGTTGAGGACTGTCTCACGAGACCGTTTTCGTGCAGTTTTTCTGCCCATATATTACTACCCCATCTCAAAAAGCCACCCTGTATAATGTCATGATTGACTGCTTAGCTCCATAAAGATATAGGCGGGACGATATATAATAAATTAAACGGTTAAATCTATAACTATCTCCAGTATTGTACAAAGACGAACGGCCCAAAGCTCATCTTTGTACAATTTGCGGTAAACTGTAGAACAGGTCGAACATAATGCAATATTGCTCATCCCCCATAACAAATAGCGTGATAATTTAGAGCCTACGAGCCAAATCCGAACAGAATCTATCCGGTAGTATTTGCGTGAAGTTGGAACATACATTCTGTCAAACAGACAAAAATTCTAAAAACAATTTTTTCTTTATTAGATTTTTACTTTTTTACAAATATATTCAATGTTGATCTCGCATTGTACAGGATTTCCGTAAAATGCGAGGTCAGCTTATACTGGAAATGTATAGCGTGATGTGTAGCCGTGTGTACAATTTTGGCTTCAGTAAGATTTTATTATATGCGTAGATACTCGTATTTCTATATCTATACATATGAACAACACATAGATAACATCGAATTACACGGTGAAATAATATTACAGTTTCCTGTCATCATAAAATTTCATTTTATTTCATTTCACCATTTTAACCCTCTTCAGATAGTTCTTTGACTGTCACTTTACTGAGTAACATTGCAGATTATCCTAATCTGGGATTTTATGATCTTTGCCTGTAATCTAGTGAAACACTTATGTTTTACATATCCATATGGCCACTTCCTCCAGTACAGTCGTTTTTCTCGCTATCCGCCATTTAGCAAAACGGAAAGACAATTCCAATTTGATTACCTTCGTTGTAATTACTCAGAAACACGTGCATGTGTTCATACTGTAAATTAATCTCAAGGAAAATGGAAGCTTGCGGTCTGGTTGGATACCAGTGCAGATTGTTCTTCATGGCGAGTTAACATAATTATGATCTATAACAATGTTCTGATTGTCAATGTTCGGACAATGGGTTTGTGCGTGATCATAGAGGTAAATGTTTCTATTTTTCCATGTTTTATTTGCGTGATGATTTTTTATGTAGAATTTAAATACTCAAATGTGTCACATAAACGTAATCTATGTGATCTGATAATCTCATACTCCCATTTCGTCACGGGACCAACTTTTATAACAATGTACAAATCTCTATAACGTTAATCTCTAACCAACGTTGCATGTGGCAACAATTTAACAGCGGAATTAATCTACAGTTATGGCTGAGCGGCGCACGATTCTAATTCCGGTGTTTTGCCTATAAACGTGCAATCAAACCACGAGGAAGGCCCCTAATGTAGCCTGAATAAAAAGGATTAAATATATTATGTGTCAATTAGAAGTGGTAGGTTCCTTCCGCTGCGGTCAGTCAACGGAAGCAGCGCCACGTGACTCACATGACCACTGCGTGTGCGCACAGTACTCGATTCACTACCCATTGTCTGCACACTCCATAAAATTCGCTCATTTATGCCATAGGCGAAACAAAAATAGGGACATAATGTGTATGAATGAATACAGTCACATTAAAATGAGTGGTTCCATAATTGTTTCGGGTCGAGTGCAGAATGGATCATTATTGGAAAATTATGAGTGGACCCCGGTTATGAACAGGGCCTCCAATTGTTTTCTGAATGAGTAATCGGAGGCTTCAGCTGTGTTACTAAAAGGATGGTTGGTATATTTTGCCTGCTCAGTATTGCTTCGTATTAGAATATTGGTTAAAACGTGAAGTGTCTGAACTCGAAAATGATCAACCGTATTGAATTGGTGATTGATGCTCGCTCCTCATCTGTATGATAAGAAACGTGCTAATGTTATTGTATTATTTATGATCAATGTTGGACATCCAGCTTTTGTTGCAGCAGAATCTGGGGCGCCTAGTCTACGACTCAGTATCGAACAAAATTACCGGATGATATCAATAACAACGTGGAAGACAAAGCTGCTGTTTTGATTACAGGTTATATCATCTATCTTTCAGTGGGAAAATTTTCCTAAGGTATTTTATCATAGCATGTGCTGTGGAATGAAAATAATTATGTCATCAGCCTTACTCCCATTTCTGCGAGGTGATCGTAATATTAACAGTAACTTGCTTCCGACTCTCCCATCAATTTAGCGTCTACTTACTAACTTATTTCGTCATGTGCTTTTCGCTAAATTTTCCCATTGAGTTTGATAACCTGATTGATAAATGGAGTGAATTTGATTTGCCAAACCGATATCTAAGCAACATATTTTTATCGTCTGTTGTCATATGTGGTCTTTGGGATATTATAAACAGGAACTATGTGATGAAATCCATAGCACACCTGCACTGCACATGGGTTGTATGAAGTCCATTTGAGTACCTATTCGATATGTTTATCGTTTTCTGCAGTTACTTATCGACCTTCGTACCTGGTAGGTACTTTAGCTCTGAATACTTAGAAATCGCTCTACTAGGCGTCTATGAGACTAGACGAATGATATCACTTACATTAGCGTATTATTAAGTCCAGCCTTCACTCGACTGAGCTCCATTAGTTACTTATGCATACGTTTGATTCAAGAGGTTGGAATTGCTATGATAGTATGATTCATGTTCACTGTTTTCTCTAGAGTCTAGAGCACCCTCTCTATATGAATCTTATCGATGTTTTGAATGACACATTACTTTGCGATGCTCGTCTGCATATTAATTAGACACTGATCACAAGTCCAAATACTACACATTTGTATTTAATTAGCACATACTAAGTTCGTGCGCTAACTGTGTTAGCATCTTCAAACTTTCCGGAACGTCCTGTCCCTTGGATAAATAAAACGAAATGGATACATAAATATACCATCAATACATTTATTATCAAATGCTACACTATAATATCAATACATTGTTTCAGTCATTTCAATATTTACAATCATTCGAAATAACTTTTGTAGTAAGCGAGTAGGATTCGGTGTACGAGTACAAATATTATTATGACTTTCTGTTACACAGCAGCTGCCTTTGCAAATTATATACATAGAGTTATTATACAATTTATACTCCATTCCATTCTCCATTAGGACGTCTACTATGTAGACAAAAGGTTCCCTACACTATACAATAAGTAATGAATATGAGAGAGCTCTGAAGTTCATTAGTGAGAGCTATAAGACCGTTAAAGACGTTACACACCACATATAAACGCCCCGCACGTACCAGACGGCTACGCAGGGATCATACTTTCAATAATTTAATACTATTCTTTATCCACAATCAAAACGTTATTATTGAGACCAATCACTTATGATACCATGCCACTAGCAGGACAATAGATACTTATTATTAAAATAAATCGCTTCGGCATCTCATATTTTTCAAACATGGACTTAAACATAATAGTAAATGCGCAATAAGCCTCACATGGTTAAAGCAAAGTATCTACAGCTAACAAGTGATATCTGAAGTGTTCAAATTACAAGAAATGGTTAGTAAACGGAATAAATAACATGCAGAACATAAGCTCAATGTGTATGCAAGCTTATGTGGATGTAGACCGAGATCCAGCGGCTGCGCTCGTGATACGAACGGATGCGACGAAACGAGAGCTGAGCACCGTTACCTGCGCCCGCGCCGGGCGCCGTGCGGCCGCGGGGGATGCGCCGACCTCATCGCCTCCCACCGCCACCAAAATGTGCCTGATTCATTAATCGAATGCCCACTAACCAACTTGGACATCGACTTCCACTAGGTCGCCGCTCTAATCTGAGGCCATATAAATGCACTTCAGCCCCGAGTACTTAACAATATTACTACGCTCCTAATAAGCAGTTACCTCTAATGTTCTAAGCAGTCTTAATGCCTTAAATTAAAAATACACTTGATATCACAAAATGCAAACCGAAGCACACGAGTGCAACGACACATTGGTGGCGTTTTCACGGACGGAACAGTCCTTTGTGTCCATTATAACCATGCTGCTACCACAACGTGCGATGAGGTCAATCTTTATCACGCAGTAACTCTGATTTAGCACTTTTTTCATTTCCGTGGAAAGAAAAATTTGGATTGTCCTTTTGTTTGTATGCTTTGTCCAGTTTTGCTGACGGAGGATCGTTTTCAATTGGTATGGGTACAATCGGCGCTGTAGTCGTCGTTATCGGAGCCGGGTTTATGTTTTCACCTCGGCAGAAATCTTGGAGCCAAAGTTCTGAGTTGTACGAAGGGCCTTCTCCTCCCAACTCCGCTGGTAGAATATCAAGTGGCAGAGAATCATGGAGTGTTGATAGATTATTTCCATGCAACACGATGCGCTCTCGCGTCTTGGCCTTAAGGTACGGTTTTATTACAGCGAGAGCGGTTTCCACATACCAAGGTTGTCCGATGAAATGTATGCTTTTAAAGCGAACAGGCATGCAATCTTGTAGACAGTCAATCATCATTTTCAACACTTTAGCTTGTAAACTACACGATTGCTTAAACGTGAATTCAGTCCAATCAACTATAATGACATATCCGTTAGCCTGATTTTGAACATCGTCGAGGGTGCGTTCTATTGTAAGTAGTAGAGCTCTGAACACTGAGAGGAGCGGGCACGCGTGCGGGATCCAGTTGGAAGCGAACATGAGAAGCACGCAGCGGCCGCGCCGGTCGCGCTGCGCCAGCACGCCGGGCAGCCCGTCCGCTAGCGCCCGCAGCACGCCGCCGTCCGCCGGCGCCCATAGATCCGCGTGCTCGCGCCGGTACTGGTGGTAGCTCACTAACAACTCGAAGCTCTGCTGCACATCATGTTTGCGCGCGTACAGAAAACGCCGCAGGAAGTTGTCATCCTGACATCTACTCTTGTCGCGTAGGGCGAGGTTGAGGCTCTTGTCCACCGTGTCCCGCAGGCCGTTTAGAGCGCGTTGTCTGTCGCCGTCTGTGAGTCGTTTCCTGGCCACTTCACAGAGACGCTCATTCTGCATCTGATGCAGCTTCCAGTCGTACTCGGCGTACTCGTTCATGACTGGTTTTGGTATGAGTCATGCGTCCTTTCACTGGTATAACGCGTAGCTGCGCGCGCGCCGCCTGTAGCTCGGGGCCGACTGCGCACCGAGTTCGCGCCGTGCGCCGCCGCCATCGCTGCTCGTTCATTAAACCGTGTAATGCTCTGTTCACACGCGTTAGCAACTTGTTCCAGTAAACTTGCTTGATCATTTTGTGGAATACTGGTGATCATTTTTGCCACGTTGTAAATTATCCTGGTACCACAATAACGAATAAGTGTAATTCGAATTCGACTAATTACTAATAACTAAAAAAAGAATAATCTGTCAATTAATTTCCTTGAACATAGCCGAACCATGCGTGCGTTATGGTAACAACATTATCTTAATAAGGTACCTAAGTAGACATTTCAGTATAGGATTTGGCACTGCACTAATCATACCGAATATTTCATCATCTTGTGTAATGTAAACGTTCAAGGGAATTACCGATATTATGTTTGATTGTTGTCTCATGCTCCAATCAGTAAATTGATTAGATAATTCCTACTATACTTACTATTATTTCATAATTAAAAAAGTGCAAGCATACGAATTAGATAAAGCACATTTTTTTTGTTTTAAAACAATACTGGATGTTTCTATCTATTTATTCTTCTTATGAAAAAAATGTGGCCCTGATTTTTTACTAAAAATGATTGGGTTACTGCTGATCGGTAGTATTTCTTTTATGTGTGACTGCTGGTTTAAGCCTCGAACCCACCGGCGTGTTTTTATCGCGTGATAATAACGCAAGCTTTATTGTGATAATGCGTTCCTATTCCTTGCAGACAGCTGCGTTTTTATCGCGCGATATTTCTAACGTGTTCTCTACCATAGGGGCGTTTTTATCGCGTGTTATAAAAACGCAGGTGTGTGTAAGATCGCATGCGCCCTAATACAAAATGTTCTAAGAATACTTATCGGAATATCGCAGAACGGAGAAACGCGCGTCCTACTCACTCGGCGTTGGTATCGCAGCGTTAACTTAGTAGCCGTCCTAATGCAAAATGTACCGAAAACAGATATCGCAATAACACTTGCGTTATTATCGCGTGATATAAACGGAGAGGAGAGGCTTTATACTTAGTTATTCTTTGCGTTATTCAGTTCACGCGATGATTTTTATAATAATTATATGGATAAGTAATAAAGTTTGCTATTATTAGCACTAATTGGAAGATACATGGGACCGATGCTACTCCCCAAACATGATGACTGTAATTCTTTGACTGCCATTTACGACACACAAAACAAAGATAAATTAAAACATTCACTCACATCAACCGTCCTTTTTTTCATGCAGCTACTGTAATTTTAGATAAAGGGCAAAGTCAACCGGTAAGCGGCGTTTGAACGCAGCATAACTTACCCAGCCAGAGCGAGTTATAAATAAAAAAAACTGAAGGTTGGCAGTATACCGGTCAATTGGCTGGCTGGTTTCTGCGATGACGTAGCGTCGTGCGCAAGAGACGCACACGCAGGTGTGAGTGAGAAAGATACACACTTTGTAACAATTATTTCTATGAAGCCTTATACGTAACGTATAAACGGATGGCCGAAAATCGTATAACGTCCGCGCTTTGTTCACTTCATCGTGTAACTAGCTGCCGTAACAGGCAACACTTACTGCCTATGCCGCATTCATAATGAATACTTGTCAGTCGAGTACTAATATTTGGTTCTGATGTTACTTTTACTCTGAATAAGTACAGACATTAGTTGGTCAAGTTTGCAGTCGTAAAAGTAAACCCATTGAAATAGCGCAAAAATAAGTCATAATCATAAAAAAACTAAATTGTTATTTTTTTGTTTTAAGAAATATATTTTAATAGCCAATCAGATTTAAATAACAAACACAATCATTAAGAATATAATAAATCTTATCGCAATTATTAATTTCAATAAGAACGTTTAGTTTCTCAATATGAAAGACATCAACGTCATCGCATCGAGAACATTTCGCATAAAACTTAATTAAATAAAAAGGACACTTGTCAATGGCTGCTAAGTTATCTTACATACATAAACAAACAAAGAATTGCTTATATCCCTTTGTTAAGGCTTCGCTATATTATGCGTAAAAAACAGTCAAATGTGAACCTTATTTGCATTTCGAGATAGAGGTGCATATTCATATTGAAAATTACAAAAATAAAAATTCATTTAGTTCATTATAATAAGACACAGTTTGTGAAGGAATTTGTGTTAGTAAGTGTCCATAATGACTTAGGGGCAATGACTTTTTTCAAATTAACCGTGCTGATGCATCGTATGGTCGTTGCCCCATGCAGCCGTCTAGGCCGGCCAGCGAGCCGCGCGGTAAAAATAGACGCACTTCGTCTCAAGATGTTCTGATAGTACCTTTGTACATTACCCTACTGCACAAGCACAACACAGGCTGCCGAGAATCTACTACAACTTACAAGTGCCGCTTTCATTAAAATAACATTACGAGGGAATCTTGCGAAGCTATTTTTGTAGAGGGATAATTTTGAGGAAAACCACTGTACCATTTATACGGGATAATACTTTAACACATAATAACAGGCAAGCACCAAGTAGGTAAAAGTACAGTTATTACAATATCATAATTACAAATAAAATGGAATTCAACCGAAAATCTCACTTATAAAAGGCAACATGAACACACGAGAAGTTAAAACGGTGAAAGCAATCAAAACAAAAGAAAATCTAAGGCAGACTCTTAAAATATTTGTCATAAATTATAATAAGACGCTAGTAGATAGTTGCCACATTAAAAGTATATATTCATTATCCCAGTGTTCTTTTAAGTTGGTATGCCATAAACAGGATAGTAAGTTGTTAATTATTATAGCTCGTGGCTAAGTAGGTTGCCGGGGTTGGTCTGTGGATGGGTGACCATCTTAACATACCGAGACTCCTCCGTGTCTCAGAAAGCACATTAAGTCCCGGCTGTCATTCGTGGATCTTTGACAGTCGTTACTGGTCCTCAAAAACCCGAAAGTCTGACAGCCAGTCTTACCAAGGGGTATTACGTATTACTCAGTAACTGAGTTGTAGCGGTCAGTTGCTCCATGTAAAATACTGGTATTCAGCTGCATCCGGTTAGACTGTAAGCCGACCCCACCATAGTTGAGAAAAGGCTAGGCAGATTATGAAGTAGTTAATTATTTCTACATTTTAAAAGGAAAAATCACAAAATCATCATGACATAAAACAGTTCCAAGATTTAAAAATAACGTCATCTTAGTGTCGATACGTTGATTCATTAATGCACAACGTAATATTGTGAAATATTTTCCTCCTTTTCATGCTTACTAACCTAATTTTTGCTGATAAGTTTCCTAATATTAAGCATCATCAGATTCATCAGAAATTTACTTTTCCAATCGATGACTTTTCCTAGTAGACTCTGTTTAAGATTGTTAACGGAAAGATATAAATTATAGGTAGTACTGACCGGTTATCATACATAAAAATGTTGAAAATCTAGTTTCGGCCTAAAATGTCAAGAATGGAAATAATTTTCGCTACCTCTCAAATCAGCTTCATCGTTTCATAGTCAAAGTCAAATAATTTAGGTTTTGCAATTAGACCAGCAAAGGCAGTTTGAAAGTCAAAATTTACAGGAAAAAAATATTTAATGGTTAAATTCCCCCCACACCTGGTAGAAGACCTAGTCTCTCTCACACAGAGAAGGCTTGCGTCCCAGCAGTGGGCACGTTGATTGATTACTCCTTACTCATTCCAAAAGATATTACTATGGAGAAGAATGGGCTGAAGGAACTCCATTCAGTCTTTACAGTTCATGTTATCGTTAATCATTAGGTATTGTAATTTATATAACAGCGGTGTAAAATTAAAAATCACAATGTGGCTTTACTTACAAAGTGACCTTGTATGTTACAATTGATTTTCTGAGATTAGTTACTATCGGCGGCGACGTGACGAATTACTTTTTTATATACAACGTGTGAAGGAAAATCGCATATCATGCTAGTAAAGTTTTGTAGTTTGAAATGTAATACTTGGCACTAAGTATCATTTAGGCCACATACAGACGGAATTCCGTTTCGAAATATCGATTCGGGATTTTTAAGGTGGCAAATTCATACAAAGGCCGGCCACATACAGACGGAATTTCGAATCGGAGAAAACTTCGAACGGAGAACTACTGACGTCTGTGATAGATCCTGGATTTTGTATGGATTTACTGCTTTCGAAACTTCGAATCGATATTTCGAAACGGAATTCCGTTTGTATGTGGCGGCCGTAAGGACACGTTATTGGTAGGTATATGTATATTGGTATTGCTCCTATGGGAGCACTAGGGAAAAACTATTTTACACAAACAGATTTGAGCAATTTTCCCTACAGCTTTCTGCTTACCTATTATTTTTCTCAAGAGTCAGCCGCTTATATTATTTTTTCTACTTTTCTCTAGAAAATTGGAAGACTAGGCCTCGGAGTCTGAAAACGGGCATCCAGCCAAAACTTTCTGCAGTAGATTGGTAGCATTCATAGTTCTTCTCTAAATTCCATGTGATCTAAATATGAACTTCATTGAGCCATTTTGTTATTCTTTGCTTTCAATTGTGTTCTACTTTCTTTTGTTTGTTTTCGAACAATGAATAATTTTAGTGATTATTTTATTTATTTATTCGTTTGGTACACCAACAGCAGTACATAAAAAGAATTAATAGAAAACAATAATAACATAAAAGTGCTGGTAAGTTTGCATATTACATATAATGCACAATAAAGACAACGTAATTATTTAAGAAAACGTAAAGTGAAAATACAAATTAAAGCAATAAATTTAAACGATGACAGTGAATCATATCTAAGGTTTATGAAAATGGGTTGTTGGTTAACTAGTTGACTATTAAATTGAAATTGAATTTACAAAAAATATTTATTAATTGGTAATGCACTCTCGTAGGTACCTCAGAGACTGATCTTCTGAACGTGTTGAGTTACAAACTGTATAAATAAATCAGTTTCTGGTGATTTACAATCTGCACGCGTAGTATAACAACCATAGAAACTGGTTTTCTACGGGTTTTGTCGACGGAAGAATAGACAAAATGACAGATTGTGATTGTTTATCTGTCATTTTGTATATTTTTCCGTCGATAAAAACCGTTTCTATTGTGGTCATGCTAAGCGTGCTGTTGTAATTTCTACACATTCGGAGTAAGCGAGCGTTGAGACCAAGGATGGATTTGCGGAAAGGAAGGGAACGGGATTCTTTGAAGTAATCATCAAAGTTTTGATATGACGTATAGAGTTGATCCAGGTACCTGAACCACCCCGTTCAAATATTTTAAAGTAGGTACAGTTCCTTATTTAGAAATCAATTTTTGGTAAACACACTTCCAAAAAGGCATTTCCTGTTATCACAACACGGTCGCACTATCGATTGTCGTAGATAAGTTATGATAAGCTGACATTATCGCTATCTATCGCCTTGTTCCGTGGGTATTACAAATATCATGCTGCGTTTACACCACACTTCTAAAGACCCATAGGCCAGCAAACTTGTTTAGTAACTAGCTGTAATTGATTGAAATTAGATATCGTGTATAATATAGTCTTATATTTTAAACTTGTAAATTATTTGACTCATTTATCTGAAATCGCAAACCGCCTTTGCCCAGCAGTGGGACAAAATCGGTTAGAAAAAAAAAAAAAAAAAAAAAATATTTTAATATAAGATTATAAAGAGGTAAAGTTTGGAACTACCAGTGTGATTTGAAAAAATATTTTTGCATTGGATAGCCTTGCTTGAAGAAGGGGGGGGTGAGGGGACGAATTCGAGGGCAGAAGCTAGTATTTCAATAAGAACATGCAATACTGACTTTCCAAACAATGGTGTTTGAAGGTATTGTCAATTAAACACGCTCTATTTCCATCGAAAAATAAAAAACAAAACTAAAATACTTGTTAACTCAATTGAACCAATGCAAATGTTTTCTTAAGAAAACATATGCAAATACGTAGTTAGTTAGGTCAATGTCAGATAAGTAGGAAATCCTTATGACTCAGACTACTCTTGATTATTATGCGTAAAGTATTGTAAAACCTGTTTATTAAGTCGTTTATTTGATTTCTTTTTCCGATTTTGCATACACCTTTCGATTTAAAGTATTCGTACCAATTCCAATAGGGATGATGCCTGGGTAAAAAAAATGAAATTATAATTAATCCGTCAGTCACATAATAAAAAAATATTAGACACGTATTTTTTGCTTTATCATATTAATAAAAAAATACTTAGATAAAACGCATTTTATGTTGGGGAGCGGGGGTCGCTACGTCACTAGTATGTATAAAATCTACATAATCGTGACGTCATGGCACATTTTACCTCAATGTATCGCCGTAATCTTTAGATTACATAAAAAAAGAAAAAATATTTTTGTCCAATATTTTTTTATAATCTAAAAGACGGACTAAAAAAAAATTTTTCGTCGTCATCCCTATTGAATTCATAAAAAATAGCTGTTATAATTTATTATGTTCTCCATATTTTTATGGTTTCATTCATTTTAACTAGCCTGTTTCTCTTATATTTTATGAATAAGTAAGTACTTGAATATAATATAAATAGGTACGAATTTTTCGAATAATTATTAAAATTCTGTTTACATTTAAATAATAATGTTTTGTGGGTTCCGTACCTCAAAAGGAAAAAAAACGGAACCCTTATCACTCGTGTGTCTGTCTGTCTGTCCGTCTGTCACAGCCCATTTTCTCCGAATCTAATGGACCGATTAAGTTGAACTTTGGTACATATATGTATTTTTGTGACCCAAACACGGAAGTGTAACGTAAATGAATTAATTTTGAATATGGGGTTCACTTTTGGGGGGCAAATTAAAAAAAAAATGTTTTGTTAACTGTACCGGGTGACTTATCAAATGAAAGGGCTTGTTGCGAAGATCATTTTTCATCAGCAGTTGGAATGTAATGAAGAACATGTTTTTCAACTACATTGTTAAGTTTGTTCTTGAGGAGCTCGCGGCTAAGTAAGAATAGCCGCACCGGTCGATCCATCAGGTTAAGCTACGCTTGCCGGGGTTGGTCTGTGGATGGGTGACCATATTTACATACCGAGACTTCTCCGTGCCTCGGAAAGCCATTGGTCCCGGCCGTCATTCTTGACAGTCGTTATGGGTCGTCAGAAGCCCGAAAGTCTGACAACCAGTCTCACCAAGGGGTATCGTATTACCCAGGTACTGAGTTGTGGAGGTCAGACAGGCAGTCGCTCCATGTAAAATACTGGTATTCAGCTGCATCCGGTAAGACTGGAAGCCGACCCTAATATAGTTGGGAAAAGGCTAGGCAGATTGAATGTTAAGTTTGTTCTTTGGATAAATTCATCCGAACTACGGAACCATTCATTGTGCGTCGTCCTTCACGCACATGACTTTTTTTTAGATTTCTCTTACATAGGGGACGTTTTAAGCTAATTATGCTTATTCTCATCCTTGTTGAAGGTAACTATGTCTTGATAATAACACTAAGTTAACTATAGCTTTGAAACTAAAGAAGTTAAGATACAAAAAACAACAATAAATGTCGCCACAACTCAAGAGTTGACAACAGCAAAGATTCTAAGATTAGTAGTAAGTACCACCAATCATTAAAAAGAAATTAATATTAATTGCTTGCATCACGAACAGATGGAGGCACCTGATAAAAACTAATTACCACACAAAGCGAAACCACGAACTCCTGCTAAATTTCAAATGCTTTACATATTCTGTGATCTCGATGCTCGCAATACTTGTACTATACTTAGCTGCACGATCATCTAATTCCTCGACCACGATGCGCATTATGAGGTTAGCATTATTATCTTATCTGATGTGCTTAATTATGATTGAATCAAATGCATGTGCATGCAAATGTTCATAGCTCCCGGGAAAGGTGGAGAGAGCGCGCATTCAAGCAAGGAGCTCGCGTTGATGTTTTGCGTCAATACCATAGATAACATACATAAATAGCTCGATCGCTCGTTAATTAAATGTTAACGATATCTGCCCAAGTGCCCACGCTAACGTTATTTTTATTCCGACGATCGTTAAAGTGACATCCGTCTGTTTGACTATGTTACTTCACAGAGAGTCGACTGATCCCACACATTTTGTTGTTTTGTTATCATTTGTGTCCACAATGCATCTTCTGGTGTAGTATCAAAATATCTACAAGCTCTATTTCTATACCTGCTTACTTATGTAGTCTGTCACTCAGATACCGATCTTACCCTGCTATGATGCGTCTGCCAATCTGGGCTCGTCTACCCATCTGACCTGGCAAATGAAATTATAGAATGTTGAAATTCACGACAATTGACTATTAAATTAATTTGCCAGCACTGCCTTGAGATAAGAGGCTTACAATAAATGTTTCAAGTAATAACAGAAATAGCAGGATTCATTTTTAATCATGCAGGTACAGCATGGCAAAAATATTTAGTTCGTTTATTCAATTTTTTGTTTTTTTACTCTCTTCTTCAATTAGTTTATTATATTTTAGTTTGTGAATAGTTTTAGTTATGTTAGTATATAATTTTGCTACTTTTATTAATTAATTAGTTATAAGTTGTTTGTACCCACTGGTTTTCTGTTGTAAAAATAATGTTTAAAAGATAGAAAATTCATAAGAAACAAATAAATAAAAAAACTGTTTAAGAATGTTCAGGCAATAATTTTTTTTTTCGACAATATTTTTAACATACAGGTACCCTTTACTTCTTGCATTCGATTATTGTTTTTGTTTCCTTGATACACGGTGCGCTAATTATTAGCCGGCGAAAACTTGGCATTTCGCTTACACATAAGAGGCAATAAATGGCAACCGTTGAGTTGAACAAAAAATGGCCTCCACTGGCGGCAAGGTTGCTGGGCCGGTTCGGATAGCCGAGCCCAAGAGCCGATAAATATAGGCCCCACACCGCATACTTTCGTCTGATCAATAGTTAGGGGTCTACCGCGAAATCGGCAGGGATTCATTCCATGTCGCGATTTCTTTAGAACCTTTACAGAGCAATAAAAGGTATGAAAGTTCAATATTATAGTGGAAACAAGTATACAGGAATATCTGACGAACTTTGTAAATTCAGGAAGAAAAGATAATTGACTCTACATTAGTAATTGGGAACCTAATAAAAACAACTTATTTAAGTACGGCTCTTCCATTAACCACTTTAGTCTTGCCTTCATGAAGAGAGTGTGAATCATGTTTAGAAAATAAATACAAAAAAAAAACTGTTTACAGTTAACTACTTAATTTTTTTGTTCAACTACCTAATCGTTACATTTCACAACATAAGACCATTCTAAAAATTAATTCTCGTCTAGAGAAAAAAGTTGTCAAGCTTTAGAAGTAGCTACAGTCAATACAAAAATGTGAATGCTGACAAGTCATGACATTGTAGATAGGTACCTACACGAAACTAAACCTTCTCCATCGGAGAATCTTTCAATTTCAATCATCTTTTTTAGGGTTCCGTAGTAAACAAGGAATCCTTATAGTTTCGCCATGTCCATCTGTCTGTCCGTCTGTCTGTCCGCGGCTTAGCTCAGAGACGGTTAGTACTAGAAAGCTGTAATTTGGCATATATATACATATTAATCATGCCGACAAAGTGGTAAAATAACATCAAGAAATAATATTTTTTTAGGGTACCTCCCCTACACGTAAAGTGGGGATATTTTTTTTTTTTCATCGTAACCCCATGTTGTGGGGTATCGTTAGAAAGGTCGTTTAAAAATATTGTGAGTTTGCAGAAACCATTTTTGGATTCAGGGATCCGTTTGCGAAATATTAAGCTTTTCACTGAAATTTTTTGTTAGAGTTAAGTGTCGCCTACCCCTTCTACCTAAATGGTTGTACTTGGACTTGTGAAAAAATTCAAAGCAGTAGTATATATAACGAAATTAAAATGAAAACTATCAGAGCTAAGTAGGCTTACAGGTTAACGAGTTATAATCAACCAACTTAAATTTGCGGTTTAAAAAACATGATCTCCCATACATTCCGTATGGGAGAACATGTTTTTCAACTACAATGTTAAGTTTGTTCTTGGGGTAAACTCATCCCAACTACGGAACCCTTCATTGTGCGTGCTCCGACACGCACTAGGCCGGTTTCTTAAATATTTGTGTTGACGGGTGGCGGTCCCACGACAGTGTGGTTTTTGGATTGGTTGGTTTATCATTTGGTCTGGCAGGTATTGAGTTCATTTGTAATGGGATCAAATGTGTTTTTAGGGTTCCTTAACTTTAATAGCAAAAACGGAACACTATGAGTTTGTTGTCCGTCTGTCCTTCTATATGTCTCTCCATGTGACGAGGCACTTGTTATTTTGTTAAAATAAACGAATGTCTTTAGTTGCATAGGTACTGCTGTAAAAAAATCAAGCTACTAGTTTTACGCAGATATAAGTAGTTTTTAAGTCTAAGTTAAAAAAAATAAGTAGATTCCCACTCGCTGACTGTTCACCAAAACCCATAAGTTAGAATCGTACCGGTGATCTAAAATACATATTATTTTCATTTGAAAAGTCCTAAGATCATTGCTATAATAAATACCTAAACGGATGATGACGAAATAAATGCTTTTTATGTCGACATCTCAATAACTGAATACTTGCATGTTTTACTAGAATATAAAGGAAACCAAACGATTTGAATCCTAATTAAAACAATGAGTCATCAAGATTTTATTTTAATAGACCTACTTGTAGTCTTGAAACTATACCGGATGCTTTAGAAATAGTAAGAAATAGGTACATATTTGTAATTATCTATTACATTCCGGCGAAACCAAACGTGTTCTCCTACGTATGAATTAATACAAAACGAACCGGTGTAATACTAGGTTTGTTTTTCATATAAGGCGGGCCCGCGATAACTTTGAGTCGGAATTATAACAAGAATTCCGTTCTAGATCGAATTTGTTTAACTTTATTTTAACGCTTATGTTTCGCTATGTGCTCATATGATTGCAAAAAGTTAGCCCTGCGTTTGAAAAGAGTTTTATTACGAGAAGATAATGTGGAGAAGCATGAGTGAAATATCACAGTCATTTATTGAATGAAAATTATAGACATCTTTAAATATAAGGCTGAAGAAAGACCCTTCAAGAAGGTCACTTAGAAATCATAGTCGACTTGGTGAAATAGAAGTACTTTAGTTACCCCAGGCACACATTCTTCCGACGCAAACGCAGTCCCAATATGAACCATTGTGGTCAATTGTGTCGCTCTCACATTATAAAATTGAATTGAATTGTTGCCGCTTGAAAGTATTTCCTATCTTACCAAATGAAGGACTGAATGATGCTTCACTAACTATCTCATTATATAACTTCATGACTTTTTTTGCAACCCATTATCGAAATATCGTTAATTTAATGATAGGTGAGTCTAGAGGAGCTCGTGGCTAAGTAATAACTGCTGCACGGGTCGATCCGTCAAGTTCAGCTACGCTTGACGGTTGGTTTGTGGATGGGTGACCATCTTAACATACCGAGACTCCTCCGTGCCTCGGAAAGCACGTTAAGCCGTTGGTCCAGGCTGTCATTCATGGATCTTTGACAGTCGTTACGGGTCGTCAGAAGCCTGAATGTCTGACAACCAATCTTACCCAGTTACTGGGTTGTGGAGGTCAGATAGGCAGTCGCTCCATGTAAAATACTAGTATTCAGTTGCATCCGGTTAGACTGGAAGCCGACCCCAAACTACATAGTTGGGAAAAGGCTAGGCAGATTGAATGATAAATGAGTCTGAACAGTTTTGAATACAAAACCGTTACAACACACATACTCATGACCACCTAATGAATTTCCTATTGGGCCAGCTATCTAATTACGCAACACATTTTCGATTTGCAATTGAGTCAAATTGCTTTCAATTTACAACTTTTGAAAGCAATTCTAGTCAAACGAAACCAATTTGACTCAATTGCAAATCGAAAATGTGTTGCGTAATTAGATAGCTGGTCTTTACTTAGACCATCTAATCGATCCATGCGCCAAACTGTTGTTCTATTACCTAGCATAGTATCGATTCTTTCACTAACAATTTTCATTCCCAAACCTTACATAACAATGCAGCACCGTTCTTTGATGTTGTACTCATTTTATTGGCCATTTGCCTAATAATGATTATACCTTTTATGTAATGCTAGCGAATGTCGGCGACATCGTCGACAACGACAACGTCCATAAAGATTTTCACACAGTTTTAGTGAAGCACTAAGTTTCTAAAACCAACGAAACTACAGGTAATTATAAACGAAGAACTTTTTTCTATATGGAATAGTATATCTTATGTTTTTTTTAAATGGGATACTGAGTTGTCACTAGTGACAGTTTTATGGGACACTAAAGTTTACCTAATTTATCTTTAGACAATTATAACCATTATCTGTTTACAAGATTTATAAATTAGTTTGGTGAAGATCACAATCAATATATTGATGATAGTCACATAGCAACATTATAATCATAGATCATCAATACTATAATGTACTATCGTTAGCACAATCCGAGAATCTCTGCCAACGTCGAGGGTCATAAACTGCAAGTAATCGTAACATCGCACAGGAAGTGTGTTAATTATGGATTGAAATACGTAATAATAAATTGCATTTAAGCAATTAGCGCAGTGAATGGCCCAAGGCGAAATACATGAAATATTATGATACATGTAAAAAATAACACAGTAGGTAATAGGATCATATTACCGACTCTGTTATTTTTACACGCGCCTAAAGTTGATTACGAAAATTCTTCGTTCGCAGTTCAAATGTTGTAGAAAAGTCTACGCTAATTATATTACTATATGAATATTCACTTAGTTGCTCTTATATAATTTTCTTCAGCTAAAATAATGCCCACCTAATTTACCGCGAAATAATTACATGTAAATAAAACAAATTGGAAACTTTAACGCAATCGCGTCCGTTTACCCGTGGAACATGTTTTCATCGTTATCAGAGTATGTCGTAATTATTGCCACCGACACATCCATCCGCTCTCTAGTGACAATGCAGGCGCTAATAATTGGCGCACAGGTAACCAATATTGGCAATATATTGAACACCTGCAGCGCTGATTCCTACCTAACCTACCCTCGATAAAAAATAATAGTACTTAACACTTTCAACTCCACCCATTTTTTATAGAGCTCATACGCCATGCCGCCATACATATTGCAAGTTGACTCGAGGAGGGTCACCGGCATTATATTTGCGCTAAAGTTAACCATCGAGGAGTGTCACCGGCATTAGGTTTGAAATCTTGTAAATATACAACTGATTTTATTTTCACAGTTTATAATGCCGAATTCGCAAAGAAAAACCTACATTTAAAATGTACCCTCTGCGAGGGCTCCTGGCATCCCATATGCGAGTGAACCCTCCAGGAAGGATCCCGGCAATGTACCTGATACCTTTCATTCGGGCTACGCCGTAGCCGGGCTACGAATACTGTTCCTGGAATTATAATTACTGATAATGAAATGAAATGAGGACGTGACAATATGATACATGCTGAATCTTGATAAAGTTACAGAATTACCAGGTAGTGGTTCTTACATAATGGCAACTGCAACTAGAGCGGACGTAGACGCTACATAACAGCACCAGATGGCGCATCAAGCTCAGGTTCTCAAGACATCGTCACACTGATGTAACAAAAAAGGTAACGGGTCCATTTCTTCGATTCGCGTTTTTATGCGTTTCCAGCAGGTATTGTGTTGTAATGTTAGTGGCTACAATGGAGTACATTTGCCAAGCAAGCGGGTTGCGTCAACGTGGCCGCAGAGGGGCGCTGGCGGCGGCGGCGCCAACACACCGTGAACAAACATTGACCAAGCACGCACTGCGCTCCGGGCCTCGACAACTCGCCGCAACATTCTTAGCGTAAAAGTTAACGTGAATGGTTTACTCTATGTAATTTGCGCTGTTCGAGTTGATACTAAGTTTTCCCTTCGACAACGATTGTGCGACCGACTTGTGACGTATTCCGAACTGCCACTGTGCTGTAAACGATGTGTTTTGCTCATGTTACTACGAGAATGTTTTCTCTGAATTCCATGGAGATTGGAAAATTCGTGCAAGATGCAATTAGTGAGTATGATTGATTTAATTTTACTTTTAACTAACGATAAATAATGTTTCACTTGCGGCGGCATTATGTTAGCCGAGACACCTTCCGTGAATGAGTGCATCCGGTAAGTGTTTAAAACTTGTTTCTAAATCATTCTTGATGCTTAGATTAGACGCTCAGTTTGCCAATTTAACAAAAAATAAAGCGCTATATTTGTTCCAGATTATTCGCTTAGTATGAATCACGTTCGTGTTTTTGATGCATCATAACAAATAATAATGTAGCTGGGTCTCTAAGTCTAAGTACATTTAATTTCAAATAATACGTTAGGCCTTGAACAAGATTTAGCAACGCCGAACGTCTCATATAGAATGTCAATCAGGAAACCGTAGAATGAAAAACAATTCATGTGAACCATAACAAGTAAGAATTTAAAGAGTTTACGCGGAAATTACTCTACTTGTTCATGACGTTATTATAATTTCAACGTGCGGAATTTAAACAACGTGAATGATGCAAAAGCGATTGAGCGTAAACTTTGCTCATTAAATTGTTTAATTAGAGGCTTTTACGTTACCAATTTCTATTTTTTATACACTCATATATTAATTACGAACGTAACACTGTTTATTAGGTTCAAAATCAATCTTCTTGTTCAATAAGTAACATAAATTGAATCTCTTTTCGTAATATAAAAATTGGTGGCTGGAGAACTGCTTTCAACGCGATTTGTTTGTCCAAAACAATCGATTGGACACTTCATTGTTTTGTCACGTAAAAGTGTTGTACAATGCTTGATAACATTACGTACTAACAAACAATAAAGATACCTACTTTGTTCAAGATTATGACAATATTAGGTTTGGTCGCCATAATGCATGGGATGGTGATACTTCAACATAACAGCCAAAGTGGGCAAGTATCCTTTAGTGAATACAGACGTCATTACATAACATCACACCTTGTTTCCCCGTAAGATTTTTTTTTTCTTGTTTACCGATAATAGACCCACATTTCGCCAATTATGTTTAAGTCCCATGTATTATCGGGCGAGCCTATTGCCATCAACCAGGCGCAATTCCGGACTCCGTGCTGCTACTGAGAAATTCCAGATTGAGAAACCCAATACTACTTTGTGCGACCTGGGAATCTGACCCAGGACCTCATGCTTATGCATGCATGCAGTAGCGCTTGCGACCACTATACCAACGAGACAAGTCAGACAGACGTGATGTTATGTTAAAAATTATATATCTTTAGCAAAATGTGTCTTCGAGACTTCTGCTTACTCCTTTGAGGGATGAAGGCGCCTTTGTAAAAAATAAGGTAGACCGCTACCAAATTTTTAATCTAATTAAAAAAATCTAGCTTTTCCACGTTCGTATAGCAATACAGGGTGGCAGGGACATCGACGCGAAAACTGATACCATGGATTCAGTACATGATTCTGAACCTTGCTGCGTCGAAATTTTTTGTCGGTTATTTAAAAAAAAAACAGCTGTTTCATAGAAAAGTGTAATACCTACGCGGTCAAAATGTATGGAGCAGCTGGTTTTTTTAAATATTTTTTTTAAAATTTTAACGCAGCGGTGTTCAAAATCGTGTTCTGAAGCCATGGTAACAGTTTTCGCGTCGATGTCCCCTGCCACCCTGTATAGAAACTTAGGTAGGTTCCTCTAAACTGGCTCTATCATGGCTCGTATCAGTTACCACAAGTCTTTAAGATAGATTTAGGGAAGGGTCTACATTAATTGTTATCAGATAGGGTTGGGCAGTAGGCTAGCTATCAGCCACTATGAAATAGTTGCCATAGATATCTACGGCAAGTATGACCATAAGTAGTATGACAGTTGGGTATACAGTAGGTATACCCAACTATCCTCTTTTTTCTCAGCCTACTTTTACTAAACATCCTTTTGTCTCTGTCGTCAAACGATTGATAGGAACAGAACGATATTTTATACGTTTAACAATTTGAGGTGCAAGCCGGCGCAAGTCTGATTACTACTAAAGCTTAGTATCAACAAATTTCTTACTACACTATTATTATTATCTAACTAGCCTTTTCCCAACTATGTTGGTGTCCGGGGGTGGAGCGACTGCCTATCTGACCTCCACAACCCAATTACTGGGTAATACGATACCCTTTGGTAACACTGGTTGTCAGACTTTCGGGCTTACTTATGACCCGTAACGACTGTCAAAGATCCACGAATGACAGCCGAGACCAACCGCTTAACGTGCTTTGCGAGGCACGGAGGGGTCTTGGAATGTAAAGATGTTCACCCATCCACGGACCAATCACGGCAAGCGTAGCTTAACCTGATCGATCGACCTGTGCGGCTGTTATTACTTAGCCACAAGCCCCTCTTTCTTACTCCGCTACGGTACACTAATTCTGCCGGCACATCTGCGTCTATCGTGACGAAACTTCGCACAGTGATATGTACGATACTCGCAGATGTGACCAACCATTATCGGTTATCGTCGCGATAGTTCGGGCTGCGTAGCACTTATCACCCGGGTGGCGGTACGGTATAAACGTGGCAAAGCCGCTAATGAGACCACCGCATTAGCGCGATAACTTTTTAGCGAGCTAAACATACGAAGCTTCGGCACGCATTGCTTTGTCACGATAGACGTAGATGCGGCAGCAGCATAATGTTATGATATAAGAATACTTCACTATCCAGTAATAGTATCTACTACACTACAATAAACTATCCCGTATTGTAGGCACATTGTTCATACCTGTTGCTTCAATTTCAATTAATAACGAGATTACACAACATGTGAATGCTTACAAAATTATTTCTGATTCTTTAGTTATGTAAATTATTATTAATTATAGATAAAGTGCGTGACTTAAGTTATGTCATTATATTCATTACGCAGTCGCAGAGAACGAAGTCATAAATACATATCGTGTGAGTGATATTTTTTTTTAATTTATTTGCTTTTTGTGTTGGTACTTTTTTGAATAAAGTTATAATATGAAGTTAGATAGATCTATAATATACAAGCCCTTCATACATCGTGATGTACGTAGTCATTACAGGGGGCCTACCACCACCTCTAAAGCAGAATTATTTTAATATTACTTTAGTGAGGGAAAGAGATGAAGCTCTACAGGACGTATACCTCCATCTCTTTCCCCCACTGAAGTAAGATTAAAATAATACTGCTTTAGAGGCGGTGGTAAGCCACCAGCACGCGTAGCATGACAACCATAGAAACGGGCTTTCTACGGGTTTTGACGACCGAAGAGCAGACAAAATGACAGACTGTGATTGTTTATCTGTCATTTTATCTATTCTTCCGTCGACAAAACCCGTTTCTATTGTGGTCATGCTAAGGTGACTTATCCTACGCGCGTATACGTATTTATCCCATACAATGACGCTTTGCTCGAGCTTGGATTCAAACCAAACCAGCTTATAAGATATAACACTATGTATTGTCTTACAGATTCCTTTGGCACAATTACGAATTTACTCACTATATTAAACGATTCTGTACCTACCTACTAAATGTACGATATATTAAATGTTATGCATCTATTTTTACGTTGTGATGGCCCAGTGGTTAAGGCCTCGCCTCTCATGCACGAGGTTGTGGGTTAAAATCCGGACAAGTACCAATGTGACTTTTTCAATTCATATGTACTTTCTGAGTTTATCTTGGACGTTACTGACATCGGTGAAGGAAACCATCGTGAGGAAACCTGGACTAATATAAGTCTGAAATCACCAACCCGTCTTGAGCAAGCGTGGTGATCAATGCTCGTGCCTTCTCTGTATGAGAAGAGGCCTTTGCTCTGCAGTGGGACAATAACAGGCTGGTATTATTATTATTATCTATTTTTAGGGTTCCGTAAGTCCGAATGAAAAACGGAACCCTTATAGGATAACTCGTGTATCTGTCTGTCCGTATATCACAGCCAATTTGCTCCGAATCAACTGGACCGATTAAGTTGAAATTTGGTACAGATATGAATTAACGTATACTTACTTAGGTATTCCTGTATATTTTTCAATATTTTAGACCTTGTCTCCCTTACTCATAGATAACAAAAAACCTTTAAGAAGTCTATGGTCTTAAAACAACATGGTAACTCTTTCAACATTGTGAGTACAGCTTACATTTGCAGTTGGAATGTATGGGAGAACATGTTTTTCAACTACATACAATGTTAAGTTAGTTCTTGGGATAAAATATTATGTGGGATAAAAAACATGCTTGATATCATAAAGGGTAGCAGGGACATCGACGCGAAAACTTTTACCATGGATTCAGTACATAATTCTGAACCGTTGAAATTTTACGTCGGTTATTTTTTTTTTTTATCTGCTGTTCCATACATTTTGACCGCGTCGGTATTGCACTTTTCTATGAATCCGCAGGTTTTTTAAATAACCGACGTAAAATTTCAACGGTTGTGAATTATGTACTGAATCCATGGTAAAAGTTTTCGCGTCGATGCTGCCACCCTGTATACATTGTAGGGACCCCTCACTACGCGAGTTCAACACGCAGTTGTCCGGTTTTGCACTTTGGTTGTGAAAAGAGTCTCGGACTACCTTCAGCAATGTGGAAATGATAAAAATCCAAATGGAAGTGGAAGTCACGAGACATTCATAGCGCTACTCATAGGTGTCGTGAAAAAAATGATTGATGAATACAGATGATTCACTCTGCAAAATCTTTTAAATAATAAAAACCGGCCAAGTGCGTGTCGAACCACGAACAATGAAGGGTTCCGTAGTTGGGATGAATTTATCCCCAGAACAAACTTAACATTGTAGTTGAAAAACATGTTCTCCCATACGGAATGTATGGGACGTCATGTTTTTCAAACCGCAAATAAGTTGGTTGATTATTACTCGTTAACCTGTACAGCCTACTTAGCTCTGATAGTTTTCCTTTTAATTTCGTTATACAACCTTAGTTTTTGTAAAAAAAAATCTGCTGTAGGGAACAGTGGATTTCAGCGTTGGTCCCATACTGAATGTTGCTTATAATGATGAGTTCAATGACCCCTTAAGAGGTTTAGTATAAACAAAAACTAAGGTTGTATATAATACTGCTGTGAATTTTTTCACAAATCCAAGTATAACCGCTATAGCTGGCGGGGGGGGGACACTTGAATCTAACAAGAAAAATCTGTTAAAAGCTTATTATTTCGCAAACGGATCCTGAATCCAAAAATGGTTTTCACAAACTCACAATATTTTTGAACGACCTTTCTAACGATATCTCACAACATGGGGAGGACGAGAAACAAAAAACATCCCCACTTTACGTGTAGGGGAGGACCCTAAAAAAAATATTTTTTCCGATTTTATTTTACCACTTTGTCGGCATGATTAATATGTATACATATGCCAAATTACAGCTTTCTAGTACTAACCGTCTCTGAGCTAACAGGACAGACGAACGCCGCGGACAGACGAACAGACAGACAGACAGACATACTGATATGGCGAAACTATAAGGGTTACTTGTTTACTACGGAACCCTAAAAAGCGGTTAGCGGATACCTAGTTATATTCACCTAGAGGTTGCCTATCTATCACGTTACTCTTAGATCTTCTGACTACGTTGCACTCGCTGAATTGGCCCGACAAGTCGAGCCCGCCGCGTACTTTTAGTTTCATACTTAAAATTCAGAGTGAACCATCTGTATTTATCGGTGATGTTAGATTATTTATATTTTGTTTATTTATTTATTATGAACAACGTTTATAAAAAACTTTAATTTAAGAACTATGCCCCGCAAACCCGTTTTCACGGTTTGTCTGCGGGAACAGAACTAACACTAATAGAAATTAAGTTTATTAGAGCGGACACTTAATTTTCCACTTATAATACTTATATGTAACAAACAATAATATGAAATGACTTATACTCGTATCAGATAAAACTAAACTACTAACTTAATTACATAATAGCTCTCAATCTTCAAACCACTTTCCTAAGAACATCGCTTACAAACTCCTGAAAAAGAACTAGAAATAGTAGGCAATACTACTGCATACATACATCATTCAACTGTCGCCCTACTTTCAACAATTAAGTAGGTACCTATTTACATACCTAGAAACTGCTATCGTAAACTTTTTACCTATTTGCCTACATACCTAAAGAATATTTGTTTTACTATTTACACTTCAAATTGCAATAATTTGTTCTAGCTTGCAAATACAATGTTAATTGGGTTACAAAGTTATTTCATTACTCATTATTACGTTACCATGTCAAGCATTAATTCATTGCTTAATAGCTGTCTCGGTTAATGATCGCGATGAAATCGTTTAAGAACTCTTTTATGGTTAACTCATAATGGTGTATTTTTTGGCTCTCACACCGATTAGTTAGCATTTTGACTTACTTCACCAACTATTTTGTAAGTACTTATAATTACTAATTTATTTAATGGATATTTAGTGGAACCAAGTATTGTAATTGTGAATAGTTCATAATATATATTTAATTGGTTTTAAGTACAGTGTCTGACTTTCTAACACCAAGGCTATTCTTTAATTTCAATTGTCTAATTATTGTACAAAGTGTAAATATTAATTGCAGTTATCCATTGGTACTGTGCGCGTAATATAAATGACTTGACAGGTTAATTAATAAGGTATTTCCGTAAATTCAGAATTATAGACTGAAGTTGTAACACGCTGAGGCATTTTCCGTTGTTGGTAGTAGGTAAGTAGGATAGCTCGTTTTTTTTTTAGTACCTATTAGGAACCAATTATGTTCCTATAATAAAAACATTGCGCAAGCTGATCTGTTTACTCATGCTTTCTTACAATACTCCATTCCTATAGAAATATCTATATTTTACTATCCATACTAATATTCTATTTTAAATGCGAAAGTTACTCTGTCTGTCTTACCTTTTCACGTCTTGATTCGAAGGTTGGAGCATAGAGCTTAGCGGGCGAAGCCGCTAGCAAAAGCTAGTTTCCAATAAATAAAGTCTCGCGTAGCCTCACGTAGACTCGCGTTGCCTCGCGTACCAGCGAGTGGCCGCGCGTAGCCACATGTAAACACCCGTAGCAGTGGGTAGAGGCGGGTATCTTCGCGTTGCATCCTGCGTGGCTTAGGAAATTCCATCCCTATTAACGAATTTAGGTAGTGGCACTATCTAATAGAACACATAACATTTATTAACATGAACATAATACCCAATTGAATACAAACCTCGAATCAAAACTTCAAACAGTCTAAATCTAAAGAATAGACAGTTAAATTATAACATTAAATCATTAAAATTATTGTTCATGGTACGATGGCTTCTCACCTTCGTGCACCTTCACGCTGCGGATCTTCATAACTTGCATAATTTAATTTTAAGTAACTCTTTTGAAGTCGGCCAAAATAATCGTTAACCTAGACGTATGCAGTGCTTGGACCCCACAAACTAAAAGTCCTGTTTTACCTAAAAGTGTTATTATGTAAGCTGTTCTTTCCCAAATTTTATCGCTATTTTCGTGACATAATCGTATAAAAATCCACGGCCGATAGAATACATTTTTTTATTCTCGGGTAGTCTGTCTGTCCTGTTATCCAGTATGACAACACAGAACAATTGCTCCTTGAAAATGGAGAAAAGCAGCAAACAAACGTAAATATATAAATTAAGAAATGTATTAAAAGAACATGTCGCTAATAATGTTTGAAACATGAACAAAGTGACAACAAATTACAAATAGATTAGCTATTGAACTCAAACGCCTGCCAGGAAATCAATTCAATGGTGAGAGCCGTTACACAGTTTTTGTTGGTAGATACTTTAGAACTTGTTACGATGGCAAAAACAATTTTTCTAAAAAACAGATATCTATCTACATGAGTACCTATATAAGTAATTATTATCAAAAAAACAAATTAGATACCTACTCGTAGTTGGACTTTTTTTATTTAGAAACCTCGGGCACTTGCCAGACCACGACCACAACTGGTCGCAATCTTAGTCACCAAAGTTCCGACCAACAAAACAGCAGATCTGACCAGTTGCAGCCAAGTTCTCTTCTTGGTCGGAGTTTCTGCTGCCAAGATTGCGGCTGGTTGTGCAACCAGTTGTGGTCGACAAAAGGCCTCCAAATGGCACTATTAATTACGTACGTGGCGATTATGGCACTAAACCTTTCAATCACAGGTTGACCATTTTCCTACTTATTTCAGCAATGGCTACAGTAGGTACATAATAGTCTCTCAAAGTCGCTCAAATTGCTTAGCATGATCCTCTGTTAAATCGAAAATACTACCCTTTTGTTTTTAAATATAAGGTACCTAATACTTTGTTTGACTAAAACACGATTCCATAAAAATCTCGATAGAAAAAAAAAACAAAGTTACCTCCAAACAGAACAATAATTTGAAGTATTAAAAAAATACTTCAAATTAAATCATTAAATTTTGCATAATAGCTTTCTGAGAGTAACTTGGACATTACTGACATCGGTGAAGGAAAACATCGTGAGGAAACCTGGACTTATAGTTAATATAAGTCTGAAATCGCCAACCCGTCTTGAGCAAGCGTGGTGATCAATGATCGTGCCTTCTCTATATGAGAAGAGGCCTTTGCACTGCAGTGGGACAGTAACAGGCTGGTATATTTTTTTTTTTTTTGCTGAACTATATATAAAGCAGATACTATGTTTCATTTATTTTTTAATTACCATTATTTTCGCCGTTTATAGTAATTACCCAGGTACCTTAACTATTGGTGCCTTGGAGCCTTTTCCCCGCCGCTCAATCTCGCTCTCACTGAGCCCGCCAGCAGTATCGTGTGAGCGAGATAAGGAGTGAATTTGAGCTGAGGTAATAGGGACTCATAATTGATCAACCCGTCTACCTGGCTTTGTAAATCGTTAAGGGACCTTGTAAAAAGATGGTGAATTTCGGATAATTCTGAAGAATTCATTTAATGATACATAAAGATATCTATCGCTACATGCCTTCTTCGTAAGCTCTCGCAATGTTTTGTAAGTAGATAATAATTTGTTAGCGCGTTGTGCAACGGTGAATGATGTCGTAATAATTTGTCTGTCTAGTAGTCTAGTCAGTTTTATTAGTTTGTGTATACCTACGGTTTGCATTAATCTCTGAAAACGATGTCTATAGAGAAAATCTAGAAATGTTTCTACCATAACGTTACATTACGGTTAATTCAAATCACCATAAATCAATAACTTCTTCGTGAGCTAGGTATGAAGTTTGGTACGTCGCACTGTGGATCGAAAAAAGGCTCTCGAAGAAATAGGAGCATACAGTTTTAAGGGTTGGTTTTTTGCTTAAAATGGCTTCTAATAGCCTATATTATGCATAAATATATCATAGGATACAATCAGGTAGGCAAATTAGCAACTTTTTTTTTTTTTATATATGAAGCTAATAGCACTGCTTATATCTCCGGAACGGAGAGAATAACCGTTATATCCTCCCACATAGTAATGTTACTATTTATTTATGTTTTTTTGACGCACTTGATTTCTTCAGATTAGATGCCGTTTTTTTTTTTTTACACAAACTCTAAATCTCGTTAAATGACGTAATATGAGCGTTTATACAGAAAGTGGGCAAAACGTCGCAAATAGCTGTTAAATATTTCGCTGTTTTGATTAATTTGGCAATTTTACTACATATATGGAAATAACAAATATGGCTAACTAGTCAACTGAAGTATTTATTATGAACTGAAATAATTAATGTTGTAACACAGAATATTTAGTTTTAGACGAAAAAAAAGTATTTGGAAACTTTCCAAATGCCTTTTTTACACCTAAAACTGTTACGCCATCAAATTCCGTGTTATAATTGCAAAGCATTATTAATATTCTAGTTCACTAGTTAGCAATATATTTTTTTTCCATAAATTATATTGCCAAATTAATCAAAACAGCGAAATATTTGACAGCTATTTGCGACGTTGCCCACTTTCTGTATAAACGTTCCTATGCAAAAAGGCTATTTTAAGCAAAAAACTGACACTTTAAAATTTAAGCTCCTATTTCTTCGAGAGCCTTTTTTCGATCACAGTGCAGTCGTCGTCAGCAATAATTTACTGATTTATAATAATTAGTAGGTAGGTGTATGGGGTCCAGATCGTCTACCTACCTATTAAACTATACATACCTACCTACATATTATAAATAAGTCGATTGTCGTGTCTGTCTGTGTGTCTGCGTTGTTCTTCTATACTCCGCAACGGATTTTGATGCGGTTTTCACCATCATTTAGATAATTTATTCCGGAAGGTTTATTATGGTTATGTGTATTATAAATTCATATTAAACTTAGATAAACCACTGAAATCTTGATGTATTGTCAAGTAAAACCGTGCGATGCAGGGGCGGGTTGCTAGTAGGATCTATGAGAACTTCTGGAGTCCCCAATCGGTATAGTCGATATATCGAGACACTGTGTAGCCACAGATTAATTGAGGTTAATGTACCTAAATAAAATAAATAAAACAACGAACGCGATACCCACGTACCTACTATTAACCGAGTTATAATTTAAAAAATGTAGGAAGCAGGTAGATAACTAAACGTGTTGCGCGACATGCATGCAGTTAATATTCGCGAAGGACAGTTTTCCACGTTGAATGCGGGAACTAGGCCACATTTGGCGGCCTGGGAAATTGCTTGAACGCTTTGTGCTTTTTTTGTATGTCAGTATGATTATGTAGTGTTGAGAATGCTGACTTAGTATTATTGTATTTAAAACAACAATAGTTAAAATTATAGGTAAGGTACCTACCTAGATACTGAACTGCCTGATCAAATATTGTTTTAGTTGGTATTGTTATCACATAGTCTTATTGTCAGCATTTAAACACAGTTAGGCCAGACAGAAGTTAACACGTGTTAATATTTTCTTCTACGTGCAATAAGTGTATAAATCTTCTCTCAACTATTTTATTCTACTGGGTTAGCATATTAACTTTTACCAGTATACTTAGTTCACGATGTGATAGTGATGTGAAATGAAGAAAGTGTTTTTATGTTTCTCGCAACAAAATTCGGCATAATACAAAAATACCTGTGCTATATTATCGCTTATCGCACTGAAAAAAAAACTGAAATGTCAAATTACGATAACGTTTAGTTTCGTTTATGCTTACCATATATATAATGTACTCTGTGATGCTTACGCCGCAAAGTGTTTTCAAGCAGCTGTTTTCTCTTTTAGTACGGTACGCTGATGTAAATAATTGAAGAAATGAATAGAAATTATAGTAGAAGGGTCGCTGACTTCCACGATGAACATTGCTGCGCGGGTAATGTCACCGGGAACTTCCGGCGCAGCTCTTCATTGCGACTGCGCGGGGAGAAAATGGTGCAGCGCTCGCCTTTGGCAACAAGGAAATTAATACCAATAATCACGGAAAATACACACCAGAAACAACGCAGCGATGTGCCACGACTCCAGGAGCCTGGCCATCGCCAGCGAAGCCATGTAAGTAACCTCTCATGTAAACTTTTTCAATCTTCTATCAAACATTATCATATCCATAGCGACAGTAGCCAAGCCACGCATATGTTTAATTTTTTATAACATCAATAGCCCAATAGTTGAGTGAAACAGTTCTATTTTGATAGTCGTTTATTTAGAAAATAAGGTTAATTGCACAGATTATACTATTTTTTATTTGTCAAAAATAAAAATGAGCTATCCAGCAAGCATTTGTTTTTAAACAGTCTTGTTCTAAAAATAGTGTTTGACCTTATTCTTATAAAATAATTTTTACTTTTCAGTCATTCAATTCAAACCCTCTACAGAAGCCAAAAAAATCCTGCTTAAAACAGGAGAGTGGTTTAAACAGGAAGTTGAGTATGACTGACTCTGCTCACACTCCACCTGGCTCTCCAGAAGACCTGCCTGATGATGAATCACTCCATAGTTATGGAAGTGCTGCCACAGCTGCATCCGTTGATGCAGGCTACGCACCATTCAATGGCACAACCTTTAGTGGAAGATCCATGCGTTACGTATTACACTGCTCGTCACATGCAGGGCTCGCTGGGGAAGAATATCTAACACCCACTCAGCGAGCACAGAAACAAATTCGACGACTCAAAAATCTTCTTAGCCAGGCCAAGAAAGACCTAGACAAAAAAGATAGTGAAATATTCCAACTCACAAAAGAGGTTGTAGAATTACGACTGTATAAAGCATCAATATGTTCACCTGATGAAAAATCTAATTCTAGTGAAATTGTAACAATAAGGGAAAATGCTGATGAAGCTTCTATTGAACAAGAGAGCCCAAAACATGGAGATGCTTGTAGATCATTTGACATCACTGATAGCCCAATGTTCAAAAACCAAACACCAACCAGATGTCGCAATGAAATGCAAGGCTCATTCACTGACTCCGGTCATTTTGACGATCTCACAAATTCATCATTACATTCCAAAGAATCTGTGCACATGTTGACACATGAGGCATCCTGTATGACTGATATAGGAGATGGAGATGAGGAGCGTCGTAGTTTAATATTGTATTACGAGAAAAAGATAGAAGATATAATAAGGGCTCATGTTGGAGAGACACAGGAACTGAAGAAACAGCATAATGATAAAGTGGAGTCATTACTGCAGAAGTTGGCAGATGTGAACACAAGGTACTGTGAGTTACTGCCTAACTGTGAGCAAGCCAAGGAGAGGATCCACTCTCTGGAGAAGCAGCTGGAAGAGGTGAGCAAGCAGCTGCATGAGGAGGAGACCAGGCACCGAGCCATCTACCTGCAGATGTACAACAAAGGTGTTGAGGCCGCTAAGTTTGACCTAGAAAAGGTAAGCCATCTTCTACACTCTTATGTCTTGTATGTGTCAAGCTGTAAAATAGCCTGCATATAACTTTGTAAACATAGCAATGTAAACATAAGAACACCTGGTTTAACATTTACCATCATTGCATTTGCAAAACATAGGTACCACTTTAAAAATTACTTTGAATAGAAAATTAAAATACTTTTTAAGAGGCTGTGCGCAGAATCGACTGATTTTGATCAATTTTGTTCATTCGTTGGTGAGAAAGGGAAACAGAATTTAAAAAAAAAAAATTATGATTTGAAAATTCGGGTTCTTTGCCTTGTATGTGGCTGAAAGGGATTTTCAAATAAATTTAGTATTCATGGAAAATCACTAATATTCGCAACAAGTTTTCCGAAAAATGTCACGGCAGTCACGCGTGTGATTGACGTTTAATCGTTTGGTTACAAGAACTACTTTTGATTTTGAAAATTAAAAAATCTCATCAACATCATTAAATGGTCTACTTGCATGTGGGCTGAACCACTTTTTTCAACTTCCATATAAAATAAAGCAGACTTTTTTTTTTGAAATAACGTCATTTCCTAAAAACTTTCAGACAAGTAAGTATTTTTTTCTAATACTTAGAAACACTTTCAAGATATTTTTAAAATAACATATTAATCTTATGATAACCATTTAATAGAATCTAAATTTTATTTTATAAATAAACAATTACTTTATTTCGTAAATAAATGGCAAAGTGAACTATATTAACGACCGCGGAAAACCCACCCCGCGTGAGGACGTATCACTTTGCGTCGCAGGCGCGCACGTGTTATACTTACGTTCCAAAAAATACTAGCAATAAGTGAAGTATTTTTTGGAACGAAGTTCTTTAGCGCTATTGAAGACTGCTTTAAGTCAAAATGTAATTCCAAGATGGCGGCGGATGCGGCTGCAGATTTTTTTTTCACATTTCGTAAATAAGATCACGCCATCAATAATTCAAGTTGGTTGTTTAAAATTGATGGCGTGATGTTATGAAGAAATCTCATTTCTGCAAATTTTTCGCACAAGTGGGTTCGCGCAAGTGTCCCAGATCCATTAAGGATCCAATGCCAATTCTCTTGTCACAAATGCCTCTAAACTACACAAAAAATCGCCACAATTTTGTTTATTCCTGTCAAACGACGATTTCCCATTCTGAAATAGACTAGTAGTGACACAACTTAACTATATTTTAGTTTGACAGCACTAAGATGGCACTGAGTTAAAAAAATTGTGAAAATGGCAAATTTGCTATTCTGAATGTGCCGTTTTTCACCTAAAATTTAGATTGTCTAACTAAATCTGACTATTTTTAATCGCGATGTATCTATTTTCTTTTCTTTTGCTTTATATCAATGCAATTTTTCATAATTCCCATACAAAAAGTGAAAAATTCCATATAAAACACGTCGAGGGGAAAACAAATCACGGGGTAAGGAAAAACGAGTCCGCGTATCACTGGTCAGTTTCCCGCAGTCGTCAGTTTATTTAATTCGTCAGTTTCGTTGATTCGTCAGTTTAATCGATCAGACAGTTTCCACTGTTTGCCAGTTTTCGTCGATTCGTCAGTTTTATTCAATTCGTCAGTGAAAGTACAGTCGGTAGAAAACTGCACACACGTCTGCTAATTTAGATATACAGTATGTTAACTAACAGAGAGCGTTCCCGTTAACCCGCAATAGTATAGGGTTCACACATCCAAAAAAAAAAACAACATCGAAAAACTTTAATTTTTATACTAATAAAATTTTCACAAATAAGATTAAATTGATACGTAAAAGAAACATGTTGAAAGACAAGTGCGCGTGTATAGAGTGTTTATTTTACGTATGTATCAATTTATGTGTTGTTTTTTTTTTTTTTTTCGAATGCATTTTTTTTTTTTTTGCATGTATGGACGCTATACTATTGCGGGTTAACGGGAACGCCCTCTGTTAGTTAACATACAAAATATTTTTTTTTATTAAAACACGATGATGTGATGTTTTGTGTTGAATTAGCAGACGTGTGTGCAGTTTTCTACCGACTGTACTTTGACTGACGAATTGAATAAAACTGACGAATCGACGAAAACTGGCAAACAGTGGAAACTGTCGAGTTAACGAAACTGTCTGATCGATAAAACCGACGAATCAGTGAAACTGACGAATTAAATAAACTGACGACTGAGGGAAACTGACCAGTTATCTAATTACGCAACACATTTTCGATTTGCAATTGAGTAAAATTGGTTTCGTTTGACTAGAATTGCTTTCAATTTACAACTTTTGAAAGATATACTTTAGATAGATAGCGGTGATACGCAGACTCGGAAAAAACAACTACCACGTGGAATCGCGATTGTCAAATACGATTTTAGTTTTGTCAAAAAAAAAATTTTAATTTTTTTTTTGCAGTATAGTTTTAAGATTAAGTAAGGAATTTTAGTGATATTTTAGTTAGTTTAGTTCGGTGTACAAGAAAATCGGCACCACTACTCATATTTATGTAAAACGCTTACCTCAATGTTATTGAATGCCTAAATGTATATAAATGCATCTAACACTAAATTGTAGCATTTCTATGTTGATTGTTACACTCGTAAATATACTAAACGAATATACACAAACATTCCTGACTTATTTCTTAACCGTACCTACGTAACTAAGAAATTATCTTCTATAGGATCAAAACTGTTTAAGCGATACTACGCTCGATCTTTAGGCGTGTGTGCGTGACCGGCCGTGACCACACATGAATTTACCTAAACACTGTCGAGTGAATTTTGTGCACGGACTCTTAATGATAGGTTAATAACAACCAATAAAAGAAAACTGGGAATCATATTTTCTGATTTTTCAACTTCTATTAGCAATTTATTATTTTGAATCAAATTGAATCAGTTGTTAAATAGTTGTGTATGTTAACATTTCCAGGATAATGAGCCTGGTACTTCACAGGGGCAAGTCAGCCGCGTGTCTGTAGAGGAACTACTGGAGCAGTTACAGATTACTCAGACCGAGCTCGAGAAAGTTCGAGTGAGTTACCATTGCTATTGTTCATTCTAACTAAATCACTACAAATATTGTACTATCACATTGAAAAATTATCCAGCAACAGTTCAACTATTATAATCACTGATTAATTAATTAAAGGATATTTTTCACAGTGATAAACATTCTCACTATCCTGTTCTTAAATCACTCTCAAATAACATTTTCAAATAAACTAATATCAAAACTTTAGAAATAGAAGATTGAATCACCATTTTGAAGTTAATTAACCATTTTGAATTATAAATTAACCCACAGCATTGTACACGGATTTAGTGTTAGTGTGTGCATGTAGTGGCGATTAACATGTGCCAGCTTTAACGTGTAGTGCATTCCAGGACACGGCATTCACAGAGGACCGATCAGCAAAATCACAAGTACTGCTAAGTGCAAAGGAGGCTGTTTCTTTATGGGTCCTAGGAGCTCGAAAGGTTGGATTTTTATACCGGACAAATGGCAGTACTGCTGAACACTTTTTATTTTTGTATATTACACCCTGCTTACCACACAGGTTCTGAGAGATATTGATATATGTGCTGTGTCTATGTTAATGAAGTAAAATTTTATAAAATCGAATGTTGTATATAAGTACGCAATATTATATTTATTTATTTATTTAAACTTTTCACACTCAAAAAAGTACAAAGGCGGCCTTAATGCCTTAGGCATTCTCTACCAGTCAACCAAGGGTGGTGAAGAGACTAGATGGCAGGTGCTCTATATGAGAGGAACAAAGATAAATTTAAAAAAAGTATTCTAATGCATTATAACTAAAATAGGTACAACAGTACAAACTACATACACATACATACATATTTACTATAATATATACCTATATTATATATATACGAATTCAAGGGTCATCAATTATAATCATTTGAAAGTAAATTATATTCAGGGGTTTGGACTTGAGTTGTCTTGTTTATAGGATTTGTGTTCTCGAATTTATATTGTAACTGTTTTTGGGATAGGTTTTTTTTTCTATAAGCTTTTCTTTGTAAATAGTTTTTTAGATTAGTGGTATTGATAGAAAGCTTAGAACGTTTACTAATTCACTTTCTTTAGCCAGGCTTACTTTTATAAAAACTAACCCGTTTTTGGTTTATTCTCGCCTAACCTTGGCTTCGCATGTTACCTATTTGGTTGAAACAGCCTCTTTTGGTTTTGGGTAATTAGGTTCCTTTTGTTTTTAAGTGAAAAATGTAAGGACAGCTGCATTCATTGGTTGCCGCCTCTTTGAGGAATTGAAGAATTAACTATACAATGAATGCAGGTTTCTGTACATATTAGTACTTATGTAGATAGATCATATGATGTTAAATAGTTTTACTTAATTTGTTCTTATACATAACAGAATCAAATATTTTATCATCACACTAATCTTTTTTGGCTGATATTGTGTGTAGGTTTATTAAACTTTGTACTATACTATAAATCTCGACACCAATATGTAAAATCATAATAGCTTTGCACTGTCCACGCTGCTTAATGCAAACTGGGCGCACGATCCATGAAGCAGAAATTACAGTTCGATTCAAACTTAATGGCGGCTCGGAAGTGCGCTACTCCCTGCGCAGATCCCCACCCCTCACCCCCTGTTGACCCATGAATTTGTTACTGCGCAGCGACTCGCCTCATGTTCCGAGCCGCCATTAAGTTTGAATCGTGATGTACAAGGCATTCAACGAGTCTCGTCTACGAAATACTATTGACACATTATTTGTTTGCAAATTGCATTTAATTGTTAACATAGAATTGAGGAATGTACAGAGATCTTCTATAGCAGGAATCCTCAGCTCAGCCAAAATAAGATTCGTGTCGGGTGTCAGTAGGTAGAATGCATGCCCGTATACATTTCAACAAAATAAAGAATCTCACAATACTTTATTTATTACAGGCAATGTACCGTCGCATTGTCGAGTCGCAGAAGGGTAGCAAGACCAACGTAGATCCAGAAGTGACATTGCAGTTCCTAAAATCGGCCATCTACTACTTCCTAACGGATCCCGAGAACCACCAGGGACACCTCAACGCCATTGAGAACATTCTTGGCTTCACTGATGCAGAAAAGAAGAACATACGCAAGGCGAGGACAACGTAGGAAAGACTGCTGTGATCGTGTGATATGACATTATTACTAGATAATTTTGTTACTATTTAGATAGGTCTTATTTTATTATTTGTCGTCTGGGACGAGAGGTAGCTCATATAGGTTACAATATAGTATCTAGGTGTGTGCACATTACCTGTAAGTCGCGTCTAACGGCATAAGTGCACATAATCATAAGATTTCTTTTATGTTTTGTTTATTTTTAATGTTTATTATTTTTTGGTTGTACTAAGATTTTTATTTGCTAGGTTTTAAACCGAATTTATTTAGTAGATTGTGATTTTTTTATATTTAGTTCGTAAGCACCAAAGATGGAGTTTTTCTGTAATAAAATCGTGCAATTTTGACTTTAAACATAAGCATAATAGTGGCAAATGTTACATTCCGTGCTGCTTTAGAATAAGTGTTATATACCTTCTTAACATTATTATGTTCCTTTTGGTGTTGTTTTCCTATCTTTTTACTATGCATGCTGGTCAGCATTTTATTTGATTTAGAATGGCTATGATAAAATTACAATTAATTATCTTAATAATCAACAACGGTCTACGTCAACATTTTACATCTAACTCCATTTCCAAAATAAAGACTGCTGTGAGAAAAAGTCGTTAACAAATAAATAAATAAAATAAAAATTTGCTGAAGAGTCTCATAACATGGAAATGAATACATAATAACGCAAATAACTTTGAAGATAAATTTTAATGACGACAATAAGTAATATTTAATGTTGCATTACACGCGTAACAAGACGCAACGCGTTCTAAGTAATTGCGCTTGTCTATTCCGTCTCTAAATGAAAAGAGGTGGTGGAATAGAGGCCCTATTATTTTTTTAAGATATAAAATCCATCTTTCATTAGAGTGCACCATAAATCCATCCCGTAGTTAAATTGCATTACATTTATCTTCAATTGTTATTTGGGTTTACTGGAATATTGAAATGTGACCTATATTAAAGTGATTTAGAACATAATCAATAATATTCTTGCCACACATAATGTTGCATCTGTGATTAAATGTACCTTATAGTGATGACAATGCATAATAAATCTATTCACCTTTACTGTGGATAGGTACACTTCATATGTTCCATTCGATAATTTATGTAAATATCTAACTTATACACTTCATCACATACATTACTCTTTTCAGTTTGGAATTTTCAAAAACATGTACTTTGAGCATGTTTTTCTGTCAATGCCAAATTGGAGAGATATAAAGCGACTTCTCATTTCTTTTAAGTATCTTGAGTATTTTTTTAGTAAGTATTAAAATATCGAGTGGAATGATTTTGCAATGCGCAATAATAATATTTTGTTATACGCTATTTTTCTTTTATATGGAGCAAATATATGCAAATTAATTATTGTTGCATCTTAACTTGCCTCTATAATTTAAGAATGCAGTGATAATGAGCTATTTTTAATAGAATTGTTAACGTCCAATAGTTATACAAATCTTGTACAATAGGTATTGTAGATTTGATTTATAGTTTAATTTACTATAGATTTTATCACTAGTAAATAAAATACATGACATTCATTACAAGGTAATAAAGTATTTCTGGGACATTAAGTTGCTTGCTTTGGTTCTCAATTATATGGTAAATGGATAATTAATTGTTGTCATTTCACTCCTCTTCATACATCAATCATAAAGTTTATTCCCGTTGTCCCCGTATGCCATATCCCCGTCACGGGGACAGCGGGACGTGATTTAATTTATTTCCCGTTGTCCCCATAACGTACATTTGGCTAACGGGGACAACGGGAAGTAAACCTTTTTTAAATCGAAACAGCTAGGTTAGGTTAGGTTAGAACTGTGACCACACAACGCACGAGCCGAGCGAGCGAAGCGAGCGGTGCCGCGGCAGCGGCCGGCGAGTGCCAGAAACATATTTTTGAATGTAAAACCAAACCACGGGGACAACGGGAAGTATTATTAAATATTTAATTGAAGTACCGCTGTCCCCGTAGGACGGGGACACGGCGTACGGGGACAACGGGAATAAACGAATCATAATTATTAAGAATTTGTTCATGTCTCCTCTACTAGCATTAAAATATTTTTTAAACTTTAACTATCGCAAAGTCCAAGGTCTTTTTCCTATAAAACGGATTTTTTGTCGCACGCGGGCCCAAACCCGTGACAGGAAAAATGCCCTAAGGGTGCTAGCATAACGAAGCGGGTTCCCCGTAAAGACAAGTCGGTACCGATCGGTGCGTGTGAAATAGTCCCGTATTAACTAGCTCACACATGTACCATCGCGGTCACGCATATGTACCACTTTGGAAACAAAATCCCGCGCACACGATGAACACATCTGTTTACCGCCTGCCTTTTTTTTTAGGGAAGCGTTACTATAGCGGCCGAGCCCTGCAAGCAGGAATAGTCCTTACGGTGTTCCGATATACGTGTCCGCGATAATACATAACCGTTTTTTTTTCCGAAGATCCTGCACCGATCAGCACCGGGAGTCGGACCCGTAAACCAGCTTCTTTATGCAAGCATCCTATCCTATTATGGTGCGTTTCTCATTAAGATCAGTTTGCACTAAGCGGAAAAATCCTCGTGCATATTCAGGTATCCTTTAATACTGGAGCTCGTGGACGCACTGCGGTGGATCTACAGAATGCTCGAGACTATGCGCTGAAACCCTCTGGGGCAGTCTGGGGTTGCTCAGTTCGCTATGGTAGTTAAGAGACGTGACGTGCGTGCTTGTTGAAAATGATGACTGGGAACGTAGTATTATATTATCTGTGACTGGGGTATGGTTGTTATTGCACTATTGGCAAATTAACAAAAAAAAGGGACATGTAAATTGCCAAAAACACGATTCGCGGCAGCGCACTACTCACGCGCCGCTTGCTACTCGGTGTTTGCTTCGGGCACAGATTACCTTAGGGTGTGATCATAGATAATGCACTATAAAGATGTGATTAGGCGGCCTCAAGGAGGAAGCTCGGGCGGGCTTGCGGATATCCGCGAAAGGGATGTCCGTGACTACCAACGCCAAGTTTCCATATTGAGTATTGATTATTTGGTAAATAATTAGTAATCGAACAACAAAATTCGTACCTTAGCTCCATTGCGCATCTTCGAGCGCAAGTAAACGGTGATGTCTGCATCGAATTTTATATTTAGTCAATATTAATAGTTACAAAAAAATCCATTTGGTGGAAACTACATTCGTGCCACTCGCCATTATAATAAATAAAAGGCAATTTTATCAAAAAAAAGTATCATTTTATTGTACAATTAAGATCATACGTAAATTATTGGTAGTAAAACTTATACAAAATTAATATCAAAATTTAAAGCTAGCACAGACTTAGTAAAAATAAAATACAAATGTCTTATACAAACGTGAGTCTTATTGTAGCTGCCAGGTGCATAACTTTCGCAGATCACCATTTAATACTAAATACATAGTAAAAAATAAGTGGCGATGTAATTGTCCACATCATCAAAATATAGCCTCACAATAAAAACTGGTATCACAACCATATCTTGTACACAAATTCTATGGACAAGCAACAGATTCTTATTGCTCAATTAATATTCGTAAATTTAAATATTAAAAGTTTTTAACATTGCTTTATTTCATATTTTTATACAATAGATGTATGATAAGAAACTTGATTCTTACCTGCTAAAAGTATTTCAGTCGATTCCAATGAAATATATCGAAGAGCTATTTTTATGGCACATGTACTGTCGAGGTCATGGATATCACAAAAATGCATTGTCATGGATATTGTTAAATGTAGGAGAAATATAAAACATTACTCCTTAGAGATTCTGATCAGTCTTTGTTTCCTTACTTTCAATGATAATGAAAAATTAATATGCCCCATAAAATTCAAACCCTTTAGCTAAAATAATAAAGAGCTAAAAGAGTGTGCTTCATTTTTCGTTTTAGAGTCAGCAGTCCTTTGGGCATATGTGATTCTAATTTGAACTTTTATCCTTACATCTAGTTAGTGTAAATTACTATAAGTAAACAATTCACAGATACTTTGCATAATAAGTATCAATGTTTCCATACTGCTATGCATGAGCTGCAAATTTGGATATTTATCACGATATGGCTGGTATCAGTCAAAGCTGAATTTGACCTCCTCGCGGGACGGATCATTGTTGGCGGCTACTGCCTGCAGCCAGTAGCGACTTATTTGGCTCTCGATGGAGGGAGTGCTCTCCTTACGAGTGCTGGCGGCGCGCGCCTTGCGCTTGGCCTTGCTGTGCTTGGGGCGGCGGCGGCCTACCTTGGTCTTCATCTCGGCTATCTTGACGGACAGCTGGCTGTCGAGTGAGTTGCGGCGCGACTCCACAGACACGTGACGCAGACTGATACTGATCTGAGAGTCCTGTGAGTTGCGGCGGTCAGGCGTGGAACTGAGCGAGTGATGCGTGTGCGTCGGCAACACGAGCGCGTCGCGGCGGCGCACGAAGCGAGGTAGGGTCGCCGCCCACGATGACGACAACTCTCCACTGGAATTAAAATCTTTCTATTTTTCATTGAGAACGTTAGTGTGAAACCCCACCAGCTTGACTAATAACGTGAAGAAATGTACCCAATATAGATTGGATGCGCAGGTCGGTATTGCGGCGGAACTTGGGGGAGGGCTTTTGTCCAGCAGCGGACTACGACGGTTGAATTAATTGACTTATGAGGAAATTAGGGACAATGAATTAAGAGCCAACTTTTAGGATAAACCCTAAAAGTTGGCAACGTCGCAAATAACTGTCAAATATTTACCTGCTTTGATTCATATAGCAATATTACTGAATATAAATAAGAAATGTGGCTAACTAGCGAACTAGAATATTAATAATGCATTGCAATTATAACATTTAATTTGATGTTGTACTCATTTTAGGTGTAAAAAACGCATTTGGAAGTTTCCAAATAGGATTTTTACATCTAAAACTAAATATTCAGTGTTACGAAATGAATTATTGCATTTCATAATCAATATTCTAGTTCGCTAGTTAGGCACATTTTTTATTTTCACACAGTAATATTGCCAAATTAATCAAAACAGTGAAATATTTGACATATATATGCGACGTTGCCCACCTTCAGAATAAACGCACGTAACATATTTTTAAGTCATATGAAAAAAAATCTGTGAATTTGTTGTATAATATTAGCCTCGCCTTACCTCTCATGTTTAGCATCGTCCGGGTAGTCAGCAGGCGAGGTGGGGTCGATGCAGAGCCCTACAGGGTCCTGTCTCGAGCCGCCCAGTGATATCGACAGGCGCCCCCTAGCGGCGAACTCCCCGCGGCGTCGGTAGGCGCGCGCGATGAGTTCGTGCTTGCGCGCGCGACGCGTCACCTCCGCTTCCACGGAGCAACCGCATTTCCTGTATGGGAAAAATAAGGGTTATTTTGAGATGATTTGGTAAGGTGGAAGGTCCTATTCATGGTCCTTATTAGAGCATTGTTTAGGCAGATTTAATCCAATCAACTATCAATCGGTGCTCCTATTTCGTTTGTAGGTTACTTGCTGTTATTGCAGCCCAGAGTCTGGATTTGTGTACGGTAGATTACAAGAGGCTAATATATGTATAGGCTAATAATATGGACTTAAACATTACTGGCGAAATAAAGTTGTATGGCACACACCTCGGCCTACACACCTTTTTTTTGGGTTGGCAATTATCAAATAACTTCTGGGATATCCGACTCTTACTGACTACCACCCGTGTTCCTTCAGTTACTTACATTGCCAGGAGCCACGGTGACCTTTTCGAACTTTCCCGCGACCCTAGCAGGCATCAATCCTAGCGGACCCCGTCAGTTGTGCTGACATCTCTTTACGAGCGTGGAACACAACGCGCCGTCGACCTGGGCCAGGTCCTTATCGGACGGCGAGCTACCCACTGTTCACCGTCCGCAGGCCCGCGCCTACGTTGGCCGGCAGTCGACCTGGGATTTCCAACGCCCAGGGCCGTGCGGCTAGGGGCGTGAGGACGCGAAGTTTGCCTCTCCCTCACGCGTTCAGCCTCCTCCTTCGCGAGCATTACTGCTTCTCAGAAGGAGCTGTTTGCACAACTTGGGGAATATAGGCGTGATCTGTGTATGTATATTGTAGTTTCTTCTAGTAAAATAAATTTAATAAATAATATAATAATATAATTTTAATAAATTGACGACACGGTTGGCGCAGTGGTTGAGCGATCGACTGCTGCGCAACGTGTCGCGAGTTCGATCCCCGCACGGAACAAATATTTGTATGATCTGATTGATTTGTAAACACACCCACGATACAGGAAGAAATTCTTAGTGGGCAACGTTTTGTAATTGATTGCTATATATTTGTACCACACCTTGCCAAGTAGCGCCTCCAGCCGGCGGCGGCGGCGGGTGTCCAGGTCCACGACGCCATGAGCGCGCCGGCCGCGAAGCAACACAACAGGCGCAGCTGTAGCACCGACACCGACGGCCGGGCGCCTGGAGAACACTCCTTCTCCGTCGCTTTTAAAGCTTCTAGGCGGCAGCTGTTGAGCAAAAGTTATTGTTAGAGTACAGATGTAAAGGCTTAAGAAAAGTCAAGGTTAATCACTCTGTAAGAACAAATGGTGGCCAAAATCAAAGTAATGCATTGTTTATGTAATAAGAAATACATTTGAAAAAACACGGCGTCTGGTTTTAATATCATATCGAACTAAGGAAGAGATTGATAAAACGATATCACATGCTTTCGCTTGTGCGACACTGTGAAATTATGCAGAAATAATGCTAAGACAAAGTGATAACATTTATTTATCTCGCCCGTGTTTCATATATTGTAGTGCTATAATAAAGAAAGAGGTCACTTTGTTTTGTCGAATCAATCGGTCCGATCTTATTTATTTTGGTAACTTACATAATATTCTTCTTAAAAGACTCCTTCCACAGATCAGCGTTCCTGAACTCGTAGATATGGCAGGCGAAGGTGACGCAGATAAAGACGGCGACCAGCGCGGCGGTGAGCGAACATCGTGTTATGGTCTGACGGATCTTATTGGCTGCGCGCGGAGATATGACATCCTTACTTGAGACGCGCACCGCGATCAGGGAGAACACACCTAAGGGAAAAATACAATTTCAATTTTGGTACTATAGACGTAGATATATTTAGTAACCTATTCCGCTTAACTATTCCTAAAGAGTCATAAAAACCCTGTAAGAAATCGACACGTGTTTCACCTCTCAACGTCGACACGCGACAAGTCATTCGTCATCCTGAGGATACCTATCCTCAGAATGACGAATGACTTGTCGCGAACCCGAATACGGCGGACGCAGAGTGAGCCATACCACCCGACAGCGCCACTTATATGCTGCTCGGTCCACTGCGACTCGGACCGTTACTCTGCGTCCGATGCTCGGCGTGGCAACACGCCGTGTTTGGGTTCGCGATAAGTCAATCGTCATCCTGAGGATGCCTCGTTGAGAAGTGAAACACGTGTCGATTTCTTACAGGGCTTTTTATGACTCTTTAGGAATAGTTAAGCAGAATAGGTTACTAAATATATCTACGTCTATAGTATTTCATAATGGATTTCCGCAAGGTCACGCCTGAATCAATAAAACATCTTCAATTTTGGTATTAACAGATTATGTAACCTTCGACAAATTAAACAAGTCATGGCGACCAAGCAGTTTTGCATTCAGGGTTTTATCATTGCCGTTACTAGTTCATCCTCAAGTACTCAAAAGCTGATCGCGGCTTTGATCAGATTATGATATCAACCGTAATTTTGTATTTTTTAAGGCAGAAAACTGACCTCAGCAAAGCCCAAAGGCCCAATCCAAAGGCTTATTATTAGGCTAAGGCTAGTATATTCATTTTGTATAAGTAACAGTTCAACCAACCTCGAAGTAAAAAGTATCCGCCTAATACTAGTACAACAGACAGCGGCGCCAATAACAATGCAGCCCTCATCGGGTGGTTGACGTAGCCCACGAAGCAGATGCCGGTCACACTGCTGCCGTCCACCTCGCCGAACGCCATCGTCGCTATAGTGAGGATGAGGGGCAGTGACCACGCAACTAAGTGGAAGTATGCTGCTTTCTTGTCTATGCGGTCTTGGATTTTTCCTGTAGAAAAAAAAAACTGTGATTTAATGCGATCCAGGATGAACAGTAGCCTATATCCTTCTCCAGGTCATGGGCTACCCATGTGCCAAATTTCATCTAAATCCGTTCAGCCGCTTTAGCGTGAAACCGTAACAAAGAAACTCACTCTCGCATTTAGAATATTAAGTTGGGTTAACTAGAAGTTTATGTATCTGTATATTTGTGTAAACTACAAGTGTGAATTGTATGTAATAGTTTGGCAGTAGCAATACTATGATGGTAAATAAACAAAGAAAATCTTGCCCGGCCCTTGCACGCACAACCTCTATGCTGAGTAGTGGACTTCTATGGGTTTCTTTTTTGATAACGAAATATTACCATGATAATAAAAATAATGAACGTACCTAAGGCCCGGAAGCTCATGTGCCATGCATATGTGAATATAACGAACCACACGCAAGCTGCCATCATGAAGTAATACACCTGAAAACAAAAATTAATTAAATTACTACTCCATTTTTAAGATTCCGTGGTAAACAAGGAACCCTTATAGTTTCGCAATGTCCGTCAGTCTGTCTGTCCCCGGCTTAGCTCAGAGACTCTTTATACTTGAAAGCTGTAATTTGACATGGGTTAATCACGCCGACAAAGTGGTAAAATAAAATAATGGGTACCTCCTTACCCTCCCCTACACGTAAAGTAGCGAAGTATTTTTTTCTGATCTATCCCATGGTGTGTGGGTGGAAAGGTCTTGCAAAAATATTGTGAGTTTGTGACAACTATTTATGGATTCCGGAGTTTGCGAAATATTAAGCTTTAAAGTGCTAATTTTTGTTAGAGTCAAGTGAGTGTGTCCCCTGCCAGATAAATGGTTGGTTTTGGATATGTGAAAAAATTCACGGCAGTATATATATAACGAAATTAAAAGGAATACTATCACAGCTAAGTAGGCTTTACAAGTTAACTAGTAATAAACGACCAACTTACATTTGTGGTTGCAAAAACATGTTTTCCCATAAATTCCGTATGGGAGAACAAGTTTTTCAACTACAAAGTTAAGTTTGTTATTGCGATAAATTCATCCCAACTACGGGACCCTTCATTGTGCGTGGTCCGACACGCACTTGGCCGGTTTTTTCCTAATAAATCATGGACAGGTTATAACAATATTTAGTGTTGTTATATTAAGAAATTTTTAGTAGCAGCGAGAAGTCGGGATCTGGACCCAGTTAATGGTAATAGTCTCGTCCCCTATTACATGGGATTTAAATATAACTAGCAAAGTTAGGGTTTACATGTCTATCTACCTCTTTGAGGAATACATAATAATTAGAATAGATAGATAGAAGATAGACACATAATAATTATTATTATTAAGTATTTACCAATACGAAGACGACAACGCATGTCAGATTCTCCTCTGCAGAAGGTTCGCCCTGCCGTCTCGTGCCGTCCTTTGAGCACACGATGTCATCTCTAGATCCTACGCCAAACTGAATGAGCCATCTGCAACAAGTTATTATAAGTCAGAAATAACACTTACACATAGAAGAAGACTAAGGAATCTTTAAAAGAATTGTGTGAAAGATAATGGAGGAGGAACATAAACTAGTACTGCTAATAACAAACAAACGGCCAATTGCGTGTCGGACCACGCACAATGAAGGTTTCCATAGTTGGGATGAATAAAAATTATCCCAAGAACAAACTTAACATTGTATGTAGTTGAAAAACATGTTCCCCCCATACATTCCAACTGCAAATGTAAGTTTGTATGCATTATATTGAATGATTTAACATGTTATTTTATGACTATAGACTTCTTATAGGTTTTCCTGCAATATATAAGCATAGAACTATTCTCTGTATTGTTTTCAAGTTGACCCCCAAAGGTCACAGAAATACATATGTGTACCAAATTTCAACTTAATCGGTCAATTAGATTCGGAGCAAATTGGCTGTGACAGACGGACAGACATGACACACGAGTGATCCTATAAGGGTTCCGTTTTTTCCTTTTGAGGTACGGAACCCTAAAAATCCCACTGACCAGAAAAACAAACAGTGTTTTGGTGCGACTTTATGCAACAGTACTTTACATTCGATGATTTGTTAGGCCGCCGGCCGTTACTATTGTTCCAAAGTGTATTTATATTATTCATTGCAAACCTAATATGCACTAGCTATGACCGGTAGTTTCTAATTATGTTTTGAATGCGATTTCAATGTTTGTATTCATCACATTCAACTAGAGCGTAATACCTATCTAATATTATAACAATGAGACAATAAAAACACAGTTCAAATCATTGTTGTCACTTTTGTTCATGTTCAAATAAAGTGTTCTTGACATAATAATACCAAAATGATGACAAAAATATTTTTGTGTATTTGAAAGCCATTGTTTCAGATAATTAAAAAAAAATCAGGAGAGTTTGGAATTTCGCGACTATGCTGTATGTATGGTCTTAAAGAAAGATCTGTGAAGAGCGGATTGAACTTCCACTCTATATAGGAGGTATCAAACTTACCCCATAGAAGCGACGGCAAAGCACACGTTGATATAGAAGATGACAAGCGCAGGATACTTGTTAGCGCTGCGCCAGTCGATTAGGAACGTAGCGACCGTCAGCAGATTGAGAGCCAGGCATACGCCCGCGCCCCACGCCACCAGTCGGTGGATCTGTTGGTGTTCGTCTTCAGTATACAGCGGGTCACGGCATGGAAGTCCGCACCCTGATATGCCTGAACAAGAGAAGCAAAATGTTTGTCCCACATAAAATCATCAGATCAAGGTATCAAGTGGTCCAAATTAACTCTCACAACTCACCTTCGTAAAAATGCAGAGGTTTGTCAGTATGTATAAGGGGCGGCAGACATTTCCCACTCGTATTAAACTTTAACTCCCTCACTGCGTTCTCGCATCTCGAAGGAAACAACGTCGCATTGCATTTCAGAAAGGACGGAAAATATGAGGTATTGTACAATATAGAACATGGCTCCATCGTTATCTTGCACATTTCATAAGAGGGCAAATAAACCATGTCATTGCCCAGAACTCGATCGCACTTGGGCATAAAAGTGGAGCAAAGCAAAGGCTGTATAACGGCCCAGCAGTTTGGCACGTTTATCAGTTCTCTATAGAGTTCCAGCTGTGTCTGGATTTGGTACTGATTATCGTGAAACGTGAGATGAACGCTCGTATTGGCGTAAGGCAGCTTGGTCCCCAAGCAGCTCGTCCTGTTGAGTGGCTCACATCGAGCTCGCCGCACGCAGCTGTTCAGCTTAATCTGCGGCTCCGGGAACCACTGTGTACTTTTATCTGGTTTAATCAGTCTATAATTTGGCGTGCCGTTTATTATTTCAAGGCGTTCTGTAGCATTGTCGGTCATATCTGTTATAGCGTTTTTGTGGCCACCATTGTCGAATTGGCTCGCTCGACATGCTAATATCAGTAACAGCCAAGTCAACCATCGCCAAGGGGTCATCTGGAACAAAAGAAACTAACGTTGACTATATGTGACTAGCAATCATATCAGGGCAAAAAGTAAAAAAAAATAATTAAAACTACATTTCATTTCTCAACAATTCTTTATTAATTAATGTAGGTTGACGACGGTATCAAATGAAACCCTTTCAATTTTCAAAATTTTATTCATTGAACATTGTTGTTTTTATTCAAATCCTATGGTTACTTAGTTGAAATATAACTAATAACCAAGTCCGATGATTGTCCAAGGGAAAAGGATGTCTGGTGGTTGCAAGTGAGTCAGTACATTGTAATAAAATATTTTACGATCTATAAAAATTTCCTGCCTTGGTGGTCCCTATAAAAGTTGTAGGTAAGGTTGTGGTAGTCGGTAGCTCATTAATCCTCGAATAACAAACATACCAGAACAATATTTCAATGATTTTGAGGCACAATGACAAGAGACTGAGTTTGTCACTTTGGAGATAGTTGTGCCTTAGTCTGCGATAAATTGATGTAATTAACATGACTTGATGCACCAGTAGTTGTATTTGATTAGGTATGGTTTTGGGTTAGTTATAATTTTTGGGTATTAGGTTCGTAATAATTTGAACATGATAAATTTTCATGTGAACAATTAAACTTTATTATTTCCTAAGTCAAAAAAGAAACCAATATCAAGCCTAGATACAGGCTTAATTATTTTGGGAGATAAATCCAAACTAACTTTCTCTTAATATCTTAAAAAAAATCTCAACCTAAATAGAAATTAAAGAACTTGTTCCACTAATAAAAAAAGCCAGTAAAGCCAGTATCCAAAACAAGGTAAATAAAACAGCTTTTCTTTAGCATTTAAACACTAAAGTTGAATGCATATGTGTCGACCTCTACATGAACTTTACTGGTGCATTAAAAACATTCCTGTTTGTTATGAGAATAAGAAGAATGGCTTCTGATTTTCATAAGAGAAATATCCATCATGTGACAAAAACTTTTATTTTGCCACAATCACAATTTAATTAGACATTCTACATCATTTATAAATGCATCGTAACTAGATAAAATAAACGCTATTCAAAAATAACCAACAAAATAACAGAAAGGGTTTTCCAAACAAAAAACTAGTACAAACCTAACAATAACAATAATTGTAATCATGTACTGACAGGCACGAGGACAGGATAGCCCTTGGACAGAGGGTGTTATTTATTTATTCATCATTTATTTCAACCCCATGTATTTCAAAATATATTTTTTACAATTGGAAATCGGGTAAAACTTTATTTGTGATTCTTTATTTCTTTATTATTGACAAAACAAATTCAAAAAATACCAGGCTCTTACTATAAGAATGATGAAGATGTCGAGATGATCGCACGACGAGAATCAGCCAGACGTAAAGTGCAAGTTTCTACGACCTGCTTCTGCGCCCGACTCCGCACTGGATGCAATTCTTGTCCAAATAATTACCTGATGCCATAACAAAAACATGTAAATGTTTGGAACAACAGTATTAACTTACAACGAAACTGATTAACTTACCAATGGTTGCAGCAATTTGGGAGAAAACACACCTGTACAGAAATCTTACATTTTGTGACATAATATAAATTTTATTATGTGTTTAGCTTATGAAAATAAAATACAAGGCGTAAATAAAAATTATGTACAACCTTTTGCATCAACATCACTATATTGTCTTAACACTTTCGAAACACGTCTCGAAGTCTCGATTGTAACGTAAGAAATTCATAATAAAGTCTATGTATTATAATATTAAGAACAAGATGAAGGCGGTGTGCTAGTTAGAAATAGGCTTTCCGCCTCTTCTGAAGCTCCTGTTGGCGCCGCCGCCTCGCCGCCCTCGCGAGGTGCCGCGCGAGCCAGCGTTCCCTCTCCAGTTGTTCCGCCCACCGTGTCCGTTCATGCCGCGCCCTCTGCCACGTCCTTGACCACGTCCTCTATAACCGCCATCCCATCTTTGATTTCGCATGTTATTGTTATTGTATCCATCATCTCCATTATTGTCCTCATTATTATAGTTTTCTTCATAGTTTTGATCATATGATGAATCTTCTTCATTGTAATCCTCATCATTTGGTGAGTATGGTTGATTATCATACCCAGAATCGAAATGAGGCTTATTAAATCCATTATCAGGAAAAGGTGGACGCAGTGGCATGTTACCCATTGGTGGCATGTTGCCCATGGGCGGAATATTACCCATGGGTGGCCTGTTGCCCATCATGCTGGCTATGTGTGGTGGCGGGGGCATGTGCATTGGACCCATTGGACCAATCGGGCCCATTGGTGGCCGAGAACCCATTGGACCCATTGGTAATGGTGGACGCATCATGTTACCCATAGGGGGAGGCATATTATTCATAGGACCCATATTACCCATGTCAGGCCCATTGTTAAAACCTTGTTCATCTTCTTGACTATTTTGTTCATTAATATCCATATCATTATCATAATAATCATTATCTTGATCATAATTGTCATAATCCTCCTGTTCATTATTTTCATCATCAGGGCCATCATTTTCATTTTCAGGGTCAGGATATTCAAATGGTTGGAAGTTATCTTCATCTGCATCATCTTCTAAGTGAGGCATGACATCATGTAACTCTTCTATTTCACCTGAAGCAATGTACTTTTTCAATGCCAAAGGTCCGTCTGATATAGCTTTCTCCAATTTTGAACCAGGTTCTACTCCAATCAGTTTACCATAAATGAAAATGGCTGATGGTGTTATTTGTTGAAGAGGTATAGCCCCTGGTACAGATTCAACTAGAGCTTGAGTCAAAGCTTCAGTTGCAGCATCATCAGTATTTGGTCCATGGTTCCATTGAGCTTGGAAATTTCTAGGAATAGGTTTGCTGTATGGTACCTTCTTAACCTTTTTCTCAAAGTCCATCGGGATTAAAGTGGTATCCAAATCCAAACCTGGAATGACTTTGTCAGTATCTGAGGGAAATATTTCCACTTTATCTTCAGGACCCATACCAGGTATAACTGCTGGCTCTTCTAAGTCATGGTCATCCTGAACACCTGGTGGCAATGTATTCAGGTTATACTTGTCTCTCATGAGATCTCCAGGACGGTTACGAGTCCAAAACTTTGATGTATGGTCATTGGAACCTGAACATAAGATGTGACCAAGAGGATGCCAAGCCATTGTCCAGACTATAGATTCATGAGCTCCTTCAATACAACCAACCTCTTTATCAGTACCAACATTCCAAAATAAGATGGCTCCATCAGAACCTCCAGAACAAAACAATCCCTCATGAGTAGGATGCCAAACCACACTAGAGGCTTCTTTCTTATGACCTCTAAATATTTGTAACTCTGTGCCTAACTTACGAATATCAAATAATTTGAGTAAATGGTCACGAGAGGCAGTGATCAGCCAGTTACCATTATCATTCCATTTCAGATCCATCACAGTAGACTTGTGTGCATGAAGTGTAGACAAGGCTGTCCCGGACTTGGGATCCCATAACTTTATAGGTTGCTGATTGTCTTTACTTCCTGACACTATGAGTGCTTTTGTAGGATGCCACTGTACACATTTGACATCTGCACCATGTCCTCTCAATATTCTCTCTTCTTGACATCTATAGAAATCAAATATTCTCAATGTACCATCATCAGAACATGTAACAATTTTAGAATCACTAGGACTAAAACTAATACCTCTAACAGCTTCTTTGTGAGCCTGGTACATCTTAACATTGTTCATATTACTTTGCCAATATTTTATAAATCCTGAATGATCACCAGTGACCATCCAGCCTTCGCCATGGGACCAAACCATAGACCTTACAGGGGAATCGTGAGCTTGAAGAATTGTTTCAAAATTAAATGTCAGTCCATTCCATAGTGTGAATTCTCCAGATGAAGCCCCAGTAATTAAACGACGGCCTTCCGGCGTCCAAGCCACAGCGAATATTGGACATCTCATTTTATTAGTAGCAGTTTTAACAAATCGGGTTGTGACGGCATTTATAGGATTATCGGGATAAGAGGGTGGCGGTAACAAGTCAGGGGTATACATAGCATCGGGCTGCAGTCCGTGCCTGTCCCGCCAGTCCCTTTGCCAAACGCGACATTCTAAAGCTTTTATAATAGCAGCATTATAATCTACAGTTTTTCGCATAACGGATTTACGTAAACGTTTACCATCAAAATCATCTTGAGTCATGTTCAGTGGCCCTTGAGGTGGAAACCGAATCTGGTAGTTGAACGGCCTAAAATTATGGCGCATGTTGTTTCTACCGGGCGGACCCATAGGTGGTCCCATGCCCATGCCCATACCCATGCTCGGAGGAGGCATCCCCAAATTCGGTGGAGGGTGTCCGAAATCCATGGTTTATTACTTCGATACCTAATCAAAGAAATAATTTCATTACATTTTCGGCCATTGAGAATCTGCTAAAATGGCCAATCAGACAATCATTCATGTTGTTATTCTTACCTTAGACTTATAAATACACTATAACATTATATACGCCGCTCTTCACAACTCCACAACACACAAATTTATTTCTAAGTACCACCAACCAATGTTTTATAAACAAACACAACAAACTTAGAACACAACGTTAACCTATTTGGAATGCTAGGCCAAGCAAATCAGCCATGTTGCTAAATGATAGTGGTGGGACATGCACGATGCCACAGTTACTGAAATGCAAGAAAATCGACTAAATTGTCACGATATAAAAAACTAGTGGGGTGTCCGTGTAACTGTGCGTTTGCACTAGCGAAACCTTCACAACAAAACAAGTTGATTGATTTCAACATGTTTTGTTGTGAAGGTTTCGCTAGTGCAAACGCACAGTAAGGGGGCAAAGTTACCATCTCAGTGCGCCAAGTCAACCTCATCTGCTCGTAGTGCACTCAGCGGAATAACAAACGAGGCTCTGACAACCGACAAAATGGCGGTATAAACATTTCTAAATAAAACTTCGCAGCTAATGGCGCAGACTAGTGACGGGCAGCAGCGTCACTAGTGCGAGATGTTGTGATCTGCGATCGCCCGCATGCCCAACGTAGTAATTATGGGCAAATCCTATAACGGTAAGCCAAAATCAACCAGTGCCCGGCCGCCTTGCTATTCCTGGTTTTGGCAGTCACAATAATGGCAAGATAGGATGCGAAGAATTCTCGGATTACGAATGGCCGCCAAGCCCAATTTACCTTTTTGACGTATAACGGACGCACGTTACGGCTAGAGATGTGCTAGGAATTAATTATCTGTTAACAAATACCTAGTAACCTAGTAACCCTCAGAGTAATAACTAACTGCAGCTTAACAGATAACCTAGGAACTGAATTCACAGTTCTCCGCACAGAGCATGTAACTTTAAGAGACGGAACTAAGAACATTTCAGTTTGTGAGATTTGTGACCTTCTTTAGCCAACCACATAAACAAAACATAGCTACCAACATGAAAATTCTAAGTAGCACTAACAAACTTGACAATCATGTCCTTGAAGGGAAGAACTGTCATAGATAGGGATGCGCAACGTATAGAAACCAATAAACTTAACAATATCGATAAATGCATGCTATGCAGATAACAGTGAGGTTACAAAACTAATTTATCTTGAAAAATCGGTAAAATAAAACACATATTTATTTATGATTTGAGTATTTATTAATTTATACAAATGAGCAAGCAACATCAGGGGGGCTACTCCCTAAGCACGAAGTCCGTAATTACGGCCTTAGTTACGGTCTTTTCCTAATCCCTATCACCTACGGACATACGGTTAGTTTGGAGCCCGAACAAAGAATGAACGACGACACATTTGACAGTTGTCCCTACTCCCGATGTATTTTTGCCCGTCCGAAAAGTTAAATTTGACACTTGTTTTGACGGAGCGTTATGTCAGTTGATACGACATCAAAATAGGTGTCGTGCTGTTGACGAAAGTAAAATTTTGTAAAAATTTACCAAACTATGTCTGCTTTTTTAATGCTCGAACTGTTCGAAGAAGCACTACAGGAAGATCGGAGGCGTCACCGATTATACTTGCGCCGAAACTTTCGATTGGAGAATATTCCCAAAGTTGAGTTCGTTCGTTTTTTTATTTTGCTTACAGAACAATGGGTGTTGGGACTGCTGGAAAATTGTGATATAAAAAGATTTCCACAATAAAAGCATTGTTTTTTTATAACAAAATGTTTTTTATTTATTTAGCACCAATACAATCTGAATAAAATCAACACTATTACAATCAGAACAGATTTTCTTATATTTATCTATTGTAGTCTTAAATTATGGCTAGGAACTTAGGTTCTCTTACTTGTCTACTTCAGTCTCAAATACCTAAAAATCTGAGTAAAATTAACAACCAGAACTAAGATGTTCTTATATTTATCTATTGTAGTCTTCAATTATTGCTAGGAACTTAGTTTCTCTTGTCTACTTCAGTCCCAAATACCTAATAATCTAAATAAAATTAACAACCAAACACATAGATTTTCTTTTGTCCTAGACTAATCTCAAATTAAGAATCCACAGCATACAATCAATATATATATTTTGACCAATCGAATCAACACACAAGTTTTCCTTCTGTAAATCATTGAGTTGAAAGACCAGAGACTCCAAGCAATAAAAGAAATGAGAAGCTCGGGAAATAAATGCAGCAACATTATGAACCAAGTTGCAATCCCATTCGTTATTCGTCCGCCGATCCGTTGAAACGTCGCGTGCGACGACGCAACACTCGTGGCATGTCATTTAAAATGTATGGAAAACGACGCAGCGTTGTCGCTGCGACGACGCAACACAAGGCAACGCGCTAATTAGGCAGAGTTCTAACTTGGACAACAAAACGACGTAAACTGAAACGAGTCGTTGTCACAACTTTCCTAGTACCTAGGTACCGAGGTAGGCTGTAGGGGTAGAATCGACGCAGGTGTTTTCTAGGATTAAAAGGAAATAAAAAATTAAATTAACAAATAAATGTAAATAAGCAATATTAATCAAAAATCTACTTTAATAGGCTTTAATTAATAAGAAAAACCTAGAAAAAAACACATTATTTCTATACTTTATATCTTGCAATTGCATCAAACTTGTTAAAAAATTGAGACTATTTGTGCGTTTACTTCAAAGACATGCCTCTATTTGTCTCGCGAAATTCAAATATTCTCATATTTTTTACAAATTGCAGCTCCTAGCGCTAGATAAGTCTAGTTATGTTGATGAAAATGTCATCTGCAGGCTCTGCAGTAGTAGGTAATATCGTAAAAAGTACCTAAACCGGTTTACTTTCTTTTGTTTATTTGTTCACTTACTTCATTTTAATGTTAGCTTGTTAGTAAACAACTTTTTTCAAAACCCATAAAATCCATTTAAACACCACCGATTAGATTTGTATCTACACAATACATAATTAACGCTTTTATCTATCTTTAACGGTCGGCATGGTTCATAGGTACCTATAGATAAAATTATCATCAGCTAAAATTACGTCAACATCTTAAGACCATCATTTACTTACGTCTACATCAACCAAGAGACTACTCCAATGAGAGCCGTAAATACCCAATACATAAAGAATAACAAAGGCTTACCGTAAACTTTCACGTTTTTTCCAAGTTTTAGGGAAAAGGACTTCCTGCCGAAGAGACTTGGGGCTAACTGCCGAGCCAGATGCTAGAATCTAGAACGAAAGGCACGCATGCGCGTTGTTGACACCTGACCTTACCTCGTCAACCAATGTGTATTAAAACATTTAAAAGCGCGAGCTATCTCGAAAATCAGGATTTCGATAATAATAAACGAACACCTTGATAAAAATTATTTTTGCTGGTGCAATAGTTTCTGCAGATGCCTTAAAAGCTTTTGAAAACTGGTTTGGTAAACTTAATGTAAATAAAACAAAATGTTTATTATTCACGTCAATGGAATGAAATAATGCTAGTCTTAAGGTTGTATCTTGTGGTCACAATGTTGAAGTACTAGATAATGTTAAATTCCTAGGTGTCCACATTGACGCGTTACTAAACTAGAAAGTTAATATTGTCTATATAGAAGTTTGTTAGTTCTGCATGCTATGCCATTAGAACACTTTTGCCAAACTTAGGATTGTATACATTGCTTTGGTTGAGTCAAAGCTCAGATATAGTATTGAGTTTTGGGGCAACAGCTACAAGTGCAATGTCCACTCGGCATTTGTAATTAATTTTAAAAAAACTGGCCAAGTGGGTGTCGGACCACGCACAATGAAGGGTTCCGTAGTTGTAATGAATTTATCCCAAGAACAAACTTAACATTGTAGTTGAAAAACATGTTCTCCCATATGAAATGTATGGGAGATCATGTTTTTCAAAGCACAAATTTAAGTTGGTTAATTATTTCTCGTTAACCTGTACAGCCTACTTAGCTCTGATAGTTTTCCTTTTAATTTCGTAATATATACTACTGCTGTGAATTTTTTCACAAGTCCAAGTACTACCATTTAGCTAGATAGGGGGGGAGACACTTGACTCTAACAAAAATTTTCAGTTAAAAGCTTAATATTTCGCAAACGGATCCCTGAATCCAAAAATGGTTTAAACTCACAATATTTTTATTTTTGAAAGACCTTTCTAACGATACCCCACAACATGGGGTGGATGAGGAAAAAAAAGATATAGAAAATAAAGAAGAAAAGTAGGGGAGGTAACCTAAAAAAAATTTTTTTTTTATATTTTATTTTACCACTTTGTCGGCATTATTAATATGTATTCATATGCCAAATTACAGCTTTCTAGTACTAACCGTCTCTGAGCTAAGCCGCGGACAGACAGACGGACAGACGGACAGACAGACCGACGGACATGGCGAAACTATAAGGGTTCCTTGTTTACTACGGAACCCTAAAAAGAGCCTTAAGGACGATGCTCCGCATTCAACAGACCGAATCGTGAAGGGACCACTTCATCAGACTTAACATTTTACCAGTGCCATGACTCTATATTCTAGTGTTGTTATTACCCAGCTTTGCACAACACAATGCACCCGAAATTGAACGTGGTTCATCACAGTCCCAAAGTTCAATCTGTGTATACAACAAGTTACCAATAGTCTTCAAAAGCATAAACAGCATAAACTTATTTGAAAACAAATTAAAGACATATTTATTGAGGAAGGGCTATTACTGTATCGATGAGTTCATAGATGACAAACGATATCCAGTATTACATGATTGATTTATGAATTATTATTGTGTTTATATGTTTATTTTATTTAATACTGGGAAATGAATTTTCAATATTGGTAATTATTTAATTTAATGTTACTGAATTATTGACATAAATTATTTATTAGTTATATTGATATATTTTAAATGCGTAATCAATTTTTAATATGAATATAATGTGTTTGCTTTTTTTATTTATCATCGGTGTAATATTTTCAACACAATGTATTTTGTTATGAAATAAATGACTTATGAAGTTATGACTTAGGAGTAGTCTTGAATATAATTTTCAATAAGCAAGAAACGCTATTAATAATATTTATTTACATAAGGGATTGGTTTATTTTACAACCATTGAAATAAAAGTATTATTTTGTTAATCATTTATTTAATTGAAATAGGTAAATTTTACTATCTACCTATTATTGCCTCTAAAGCCCAGAAAAATACACGACGTTTTCGTTTTCGTGTAAAATTAGTCCAATCTAAAAAAAAATCAAACACTTCATAATTACAAGATTAAACCCGTTTTTCTAAAGTTATCTGATGTCCATGGACTGGAAACAAGAGTATTTCTATTTTGAGCCGATCGCATATTGTTGATGATATCTTGTAACTTCTTAGTACATTGGCGAGGATACTTTTCATTGCTAGCATCCCGAAGTGACGACCTGTAAATGGAATTACAATAATTTGGTTAGGTGCGTTTAAAAAAATATGGCATCATTTTATATAGAGCTTTTTATTCCGTAATGATTTTACGAGGGACCAGCACCCTAATTTTGTAAGACACTTGTAATCACAATCCAAGAGTTTTGAAGGATATTGCTAATATGCTTCATAGGTTTGACAAATGTCAACTCTGCTCATCAACGTAAATAACGCAATCAACGTGGGTGAACTGTTAAAATGAAACCCATTGCGATCAATCGTCATTTTGTGTGTGTTAATTACACCCAGAATAAGAGTCAATTAATTTTAATCGCTAAGACGAGATTACGTACTACAATCAGTAATATGCGACCAAGCTCACTTATTAAAAATCACTTCTACACTCTTGAATTAACCTATGTAATACTACATTTATGTAAAACTGTTGATATTTTCGAATTACTATTTACAACACCTATTGAAAGATAAAAAGCTATAACACACTCGAGTGCTAAGACATAAAAATGATTTTGTAGCGTATTTTCAATCAATCATTTATTGCATTTCACAATGAGTACTTAGGTGGTTACTTAAAAGTTAATGCGATCGTTATGGACCCTGTCCGGCACAGCAAAATAGTAGGAACGAGAACGCTTTAAAAACTATACTTATCAGTCTTCATAACTATAGCTAATGTAAAAAATAAAACTAACACTTTTAGGTCCAAAAATCCCGAAACGGCGCTTGATCTTTTATCTTCTGAGCTAAGCCCTATCGAAGCAGCAAATAAAGCTAACAACTTCTTCATTAACGTAGGAAAAAACTTAGCAGAAAAAAATCTATTATCTAATAGATGTTTTTCCATTCAAAGCCAAACTAAGACTTAGCGTTTAAAGCGCAAAAAAGATGTGTACGTGCGATTGCTGGTATCCGTGTTCCTGATTCATGTGAACTATATTTCAAAGAATTTAAAATATTGACCTTTCCTGCAATTTACATTTATGAAGTAGCCGTATTTATAAAAACAAACGAAAATCTATTTGAGAAACTCAAATCAAAAAGGTATACGTAAAAAAATTCTAATGTACCACATAAAACGGCTTTATTTAACAAAAGCATCTTTGGCATGGCATCAAAAATATACAACAAAATACCTATTGACATTCTGAGCACTAAGGAACTTCCAGTATTTAAAAATAAATTACGAAACTTTTTAACTGATAGAGCATATTATACGATCCAAGATTTCTTGACTTATTGATTTAATTTTTGACCATGTATTATTTCAGTGTATTTTGATATTTTGTCATTTACGAGTATAATACTCGTAACTAAATTTGACATGTAAAATAATATTAAATTTAATAATAATACGTAATTATTGTATGCCTATTAGGCAGGACATATTGAAACTTTAATTTATTATTAAGACCTTTATCTGACATATCCACAATAAAGATATTTTGAATTTGAAGCATACTCAAAAGATTTAAATACGTCATTGCACTCCTTTGACTCACATTTTTCAATTATGTTTAACAAAAGGAATATTTCCTAAATTGCTTAAAAAAGCCGAAGTCACCCCTGTGTTTAAAGCTGGGGACAATTTTTTTTTAAATAACTACAGACCAATTTCAGTTTTAACAGGCCTCTCAAAGATTTTCGAAAAAATTATAAACAGCAGATTAGTAAACTATCTTAAAAGTAGTAAATTACTCTCTGATCATCAATTTGGTTTTAGGACTAAAAATCAACAAGACAAGCTGTTCACCATCTGACAAATTTTATAAGCACAAACTTGGATAACGGCATGCATACCATAGGGATATTTTTAGACCTTGCCAAGGCTTTTGACACAATTTCTTGTACTTTGCTTCTATACAAGCTTGAAATGCTGGGAATACGGGGAACACAATTGCGATTTATCTGATTACCTTACCGACCGCCATCAGTGTATAAAAATAGGTCAATGGATGAGTTCTGAACTTAAGAATAGCTGTTATGGAATTCCACGAGGCAGTATTTTGGGTCCTACTTTGTTTTTAATCTATATAAATGACCTGTGCAATTTGACACTCCAAAAGGGTGTAATTATGTCATATGCGGATGACACAGCTCTACAGTTTGCAGCTGAATCAAAGCCCGAGGTCTATGAGGTAGCACATAATGGTTTTAATACTGTGTCTAATTGGCTTCATAAAAATCTCTTAACTTTAAATACAGATAAAACCAAGTACCTATTATTTACAATGAGAAACACTAATCCAACGCTTACTAATCTAAACATTCAAGCGCATAACAATTGTAATTTACATTATGCTGACATTGCATGCACTTGTCCCACTTTAGCTAAAACTGATCAAATATCTAGGCGTCACGATTGACACAAACCTAAATTTCCGCAAACACATCGATTTATTATGCACCAGAGTACGTAAACTAATATACATTTAAAAAAAAATACGTAACATTGCCGACTTTAAATTAATTAGGCAGGTTTATTGGGCGTTGTGTCAATCTATTATTACCTACTGCATTACTTCCTGGGGTGGGGCCGCTAAATCAATTTTACTCCACCTAGAACGCGCCCAAAGAGCAGTTTTAAACTTTTCGCCAATTTAGATTTCTTACACACCAGCTTTATATGGCATGTAAGGTGGTAACTGTACGTCAATTATTTGTTTTGAATGTCGTTTTATTCCAACACACTGAACTCTATTTTAACCCAGTACCTTCAGATAAGAGAAGAAAAGATTTGGTTTGTGCTAACTCTCAGACTAAACATGCTTTTATTAATCGATTTTATTTATTTTTAGGGCCCTACTTGTATAACCAGCTTAACAGAGTGCTAAAGATTTATAGTTTAAGTTATAATAGGTGTAACTTACTAGTACAGGAATATTTGTCAAAACTCAATTACGCAAACACGGAAAAACTACTAGAAATGTTAAAATACATAATGTGTCTATCTATCTACTCTACGAAGTCTCTTCCTTTAACTAATTAATAACAGTGTCCACTTTATCTACTTTAATATTATTTGTTAATTTATTTAAACATAATATATCTTAAATAACCTAGTTTTAAAATAATATACCCAAATAAATAGTTACTCTTTAAGTCATTGAAAATATCATGTCTTCTTTTAATTTATCTTAGTAATAAACCTATTGTTGTCTTCTTTTTAAATGTTTGATGTAAATTGATGGCCTGAAACACAGGTTTTTCATAAACCTAGATCAGGCAGGTCTATTACAGTTAGAATTTTATTATCGTCGATTGTAATTAATCTATATCATAATTTTACTTTATACTTGAATATTTTTTTTTTTTAATATTATTAATGTTATCCAATAGAATAAGACATCACCTATACAATTCCTCGTCCCGTAACTGAAAGGTATGTAAGCACAAGGATGTCTGGCCGAACAGTTCTCTGGAAGAAACCTGTCAGGATTGAAGCTGTCCGCATCAGGACCCCACAGTCTCTTCGACCGATGCATCACCATCGGTATCACCGCACACCCCACGCCAGCCGGGATCGTGAACGTAGCTAAAACGTTAATTAGAAAATTATCATTATCTATCTGTTTAATTTTAAATACCTTACTTTGTACAAATAACATATTATCATGTCGGAAACCCATGAAGTGTTAGGAAGAGGAGTATCTTAGTAAACCCACATTTCCCCAGTTATGTTTAAGTCCCATGTATAAATAGGGGCGCGTCTATTGTCGTCAGCCAGGCACAAATCCAGACTACGAGCTCCTACTGAGAAATAATATAATATCCGCTTTGTATATCTTAACGATGTTATAATACTTCCTGTCACTGTTATTTACATAGCAAGTAGTTAGTATTCGAATTGGTGTGGGGTACCATAGAGACTTTCATGTTAATTCAAATTGACCATCTGCAAGACCATCTGGTAACTAGTGAATTTGCGGTTATCACTTGTCAAATTTACACTTTTTTGCGACTATTTGGTCGCAGTTTTTTAATTACTTATTAATTTAACCAAGCAAATAGTTAATATCTATAGAATCTAGTTAATACTTACAAAGCTTCAATTCTTTATCTGTTTTGCGACCAATTATAGGCACCACTGTGTACAACCGCATCGTCTCTTTAATTACTCTTTCTAAGTAATCCATTTTTGATAAATCTTCTTTGGTAGATAATCTTTGAGAGTCTCCGAAAATTGTTTTTAATCTGTAAGGAACAAAAGCGTGATTATATGAGTGCATCAAAAGTTCATACAGACCTTATCTGGATCATCCTTACATATTATAAAACATAGTCCCCCGCCCCGTCTGAACGCGATGAACTCAAAAACTGCTGAACGGATTTTCAAACAGTTTTCACCAATGGACGGAGTGATTCATGAGGAAGGTTTAAGTATATAATTCATTAGGGTTTTGTGTAAATTAGTTGAAATATGAAGATGTCGGGAAAAAACATGCTGATTGAAAGCTTTACTGGCGTAAACCGTCTTGCGGTTTATTAATTCATAAAATTAATGTTCTACAGGATTGTACATCTTAAAAAGTTCACCAAAAAAGTCCGCGATAGCCTGTGTCCATCTTCTAAGGATGATCCACAGTAACCGTTTTAATCTTTCAGAATTTGATAAATATTTAATTGCATTTCCCAAGATATTTTGACCGGTACTACACCAATCCTCAACCAATAAAAAAAAAAAAAATTAAGCCTAATTTAAATAACATTATTTATTGGATTTAGATTAAAAAATGCCTTGACAAAATATAAGTTTATAAATGAAAACTTTAGCAGACATCCCAGGTTCAAAAACTCGGCTATGAGGTATGCGATCATTGCTTCGCTTTCTTTTAATCCCGGTAGTACCTACGTTCCCCTGGGATATTTTCCGACATCCACGAGGGTGAAGCCGCGGACAAAAGCTAGTGTTCTTTAAAGTATATTCACTCTACAGAAGTCTTAGGACCTGCTTAACCACATAGGCACTATCCTATCTAGTCAATTAGCCCAGGTTCGCACTGACATAAAAATATCGCGGCGGGATTTTATCGCGCACTGGATTTTCAACTCTCGGTGTTGAGCCGAGCCTTGAGAATTCATAAGAGTGCATCCCAGCGCGTTAAGAATACACACTTTTGGTTTTAATCTCTCGGCGCTAAGCGGTGCGTTGAAAACCCAGTGCGCGTAAAAAAATGCTCGTGCGAACCTGGGCTTACGTGTAAGTATCTACGTATGATATATACGAATGATAATAAAATCCGGCCAAGTGCGTGTCGGACCACGCACAATGAATGGTTCCGTAGTTGAGATGAATTTATCCCAAGAACAAACATAACATTGTAGTTGAAAAACATGTTATCCCATGACTCCCATACGGAATGTATGGGAGAACAGGGTTTTTCAAACCACAAATTTAAGTTGGTTGATTATTACTCGTTAACCTGCACAGCCTACTTAGCTCTGATAGTTTTCCTTTTAATTTCGTTATATATACTACGTCTGTGAATTTTTTCACAAATCCAAGTCAAACCATTTAGCTGGCAGGAGGGGAGACACTTGACACTAATAAAAAATTTCAGTTAAAAGCTTAATATTTCGCAAACGGATCCCTGAATCCAAAAATGGTTTTCACAAACTCACAATATTTTTGAACGACCTTTTAACGATATCCCACAACATGGGGCAGTCGAGAAAAAAAAAACATCCCCACTTTACGTGTAGGGGAGGTACCCTAAAAAGATATATCTTTCTTGATTTAATTTTACCACTTTGTCGGCATGATTAATACGTGGACAAACGCCAAATTACAGCTTTCTAGTACTACCCGTCTCTGAGCTAAGCCGCGGACAGACAGACAGATGGATATGGCGAAACTACAAGGGTTCCTTGTTTTCTACGGAACCCTAAAAATGTAAGGTCTCCACGAGTGGCATTCCGCTGAGTAGCAAATCTTTTGATCACAACCCGACTTATTCTTGAACAGCTGATGACAAAACGATAGAAGAAAGACAACTTACTCTTTATATACTTGATCCTGAGCATCTCCATGGCTTCCCAACAACAATAACACATACGATATCACAAGTGCCGTAGTGTCGTTACCAGCGATGGTGATAGAATCTATGTGCTCCCGTAACTCCACGTTACTGAATGCCAACTTTCTTTCTAATAGTAATTGTAGTATGTCTTTTCGATCTAAAAACGATAGGGGAAATTAACATTGTGTAATTATATTATGAGTAATAACTGGCTGCTGCCCGCGGGTAGACCCAGTTCTTTTTCTTAAATAATACGAGTAGTAGCCTTAGTTACTCCTTTTAACATCAGCTATCTGCCAGGGAAATCCGGAAAAAACAAACAGACAGATAGACAAATTTTATTTTAAACAGGTTTTTTGTTATATACCGTTTCATATGCATTTAGTGAAAAAACTTTTTAACTAAAAAAACAACCGGCTTCCAAAAAAAACCCTACAAAGTGAAAAATAACTTAAATTTCGGAAGTCGGTGGCAAATAACGAAAATACAAAACGAAAGAGGGTTTCCTGTATTTTTTGTTTTCGCTTTTTTGTAATTTCTCTAAGTTAAAATTGCCTAATGTCAACTACTCATCACCTTGTACAAAATATAGGATTTCCCAATGCAGGGACGTTAATCGTTGAGGAGATCTCCTGGTACTTCACCGTCAGCTCCACTTCTCCATATGCATTGTGACGAATATAAATTACTTGGCAACCATATTAAACTAATCGAATCGCAACCCGTGAAATACTTATTATTGAGCAGTTCCAGTGGCCATCTGTGTTCTTCCTCATCAGTTCCACTTCACCAAACGGTGCTTTCCGAGAGCAACTGCACGAGTTACTATAATAAATACCCAAATCGCTATAGGTGTGCCTATAATATTTGAAGAGTTCCCTCTGTTTATCCAGGATCCCATCATCAGATCCTGACCTGCTATCTAATTACGCAACACATTTTCGATTTGCAATTGAGTCAAATTGGTTTCGTTTGACTAGAATTGCTTTCAATTTACAACTTTTGTAATTAGATAGCTGATGACAATGGGACCATCTTGGAAGTATACTCTTTCAAACAATAAAAATATTTTGCAAAGCCGTCTATAATTATAATGCCGGAGTTATACCCGAACATAAATAATAAAAAATATAAACATCCGAATTGAAAACCTCCTCCTTTTGGAAGTCGGTTAAAAAGCTGTTACTTTGACATTACAAACAAACGCTTCAATTTTATTTATTTGTATGTATTATATGTATGTATAGATGAATGAAGAGTTTGCAAGTAATTAAGTATCTTAGTCAAATTCATAATTACCATCATTGTAACTTAATTTCTCAAAGTCAGCGATCTTCTTCTGTATAACCTGCAAGAAGATAAATATGTACAACCATGTATATTTAGCTACCTTAACGTTTTTTTTGTTTGATTTTTAAGGCTGGGCTAGGAGTAGGTCCTTTTTTCGAATTCCTCATCAAGAGTTTTCATCACGTCTAGTGATGTTTTCATAACTAATTTTGATGATTCAAAAGTCAAAAAACTTCCATATCACACTTTTGTATATACACAGGTGTGATATGGATAGAGTGTTAATTAACACACAAATATGAAAAACTAGTGTTGACAACTAGTCTTTGCACACGTACCTAACTACAATATCTTCCTAGGCTATGCTTCGTAATAATTTTCAAATTCAAATATTTATTGGAACAAAAACAGATTCACAAGTTTTGTTGTGTCTGTTAACAGCTACATGAGTTTTTAAAAAACTGTGTTGCAGCCATTAGCGCCTACCTCCGAGTCGTCGGCGTTCCAACATTTATAATACAAAAACAATAAAATAAAATCTAGTTATGAAAGAACCTAACGTAAAAGTAGGTATATAACGATATAACTAAACTAAAATATGATTGATTATGATTATAATTACATTTAATTTCTATTATTTTAAAACATTACCATATTAATAAATTATTGAAATTATTAAAACATTCAAAGTAAATTAGGTTATGTAAAATGTAAATGAAAATAGACCATACTAAGGTAGATCTTTAAGATGGTAATATAAAGTGGCAAGGAAGCCTTTGTCCTGCAGTGGGACACAAACGGCTGATAATAACATATCTTTACCTCATCAGTGAACTTATGCGTGGCGTCAATACTCTCCTTCTGCGCGGTGGCGAGTGACGTCAGACGGAAGAGCGCGTCGGGCTGCAGCCACGCTTTGAACAGGCGCATGTTGATGATTGACATGACGGTCTTGCGCGCGCGCAGGTATGGCGTGTCCGGGTTGTGCTGCACGTCCATCTTCTTGCCCATTGCTGTCTCTGTGTTCAACATAACATAACATCACGCCTGTAACTCCCGAAGGGTTAGGCAGAGGTGTACCTTTAGTACGCCCACATTTCACCAGTTATGTTTAAGTCCCATGTGGGGGCGAGCCAGGCGAGCCTATTACCATCAACCGGGCACAAATCCAGACTCCGGGCTTCTACTTAGAAATTCTTGATAGAAAAACTCAATTAACACTTTTGCCCGACCTGAGAATCGACCTCAGGAGCTCAGCAGTTGCTCTTGCGACCAAGACCAAGGTGTCAGTTACAGAGATTTTTGAGAGATTTTTACATATACATACAGGGTAAATTTTTGAGACGGGGCAGTAGGGCGCACCTTAACCGTTGTCGCTACAGGAAAGTGGTCTTAGTAGACTGGCCTGTACCGGTGTGTGACCTGGTTTTAAAGACAAAATTTGGTTTTGCTAGTCATCAGAGAGCACACGAATGGAATGCAAATTTGTCTGGGTTGCTGTCACTGGATACGGTGAGGAGAACGATATACGTGTTAATATTTAATTACAAACCTACTTTTTTGCTAAGTTAATACTTTATTGCTATATAATTACGTATGTATTTTGTTAAGGTCAGAATTACGAAACCGAGGTCATCTAGCACCATTGAGGTTCCATGTAAACTAGAGCAGACACCGCAAACGAAAACCGCGTCCCGTGGATGTCAAGTGTGACAACTGCGGTGTGTGCGCGATGCAAGCAGGTTCTCATAGAGTAATCCGTAACCGCAGATGCGACACAGTATGCTTCTTCTGCCTACTTGATACCTAACACAGGTTTAACTCCAGAACATTATCCTAATTTCCATTGTATTAATGATGAACATTATGTGGGATTGTTTATTTGGCAACAACGTTTCCTAGTTGTCCTTATTTTTTATGTTTTGCCAAATGTTTATACATATATATTTTTTTATTAGTTGTAAATTGAAGATTGACTTCATGCTTAGTCAATATTTTCAACTTTTGACATAGATAATTGCTTATTTAAATAAGCCTTGCTATTCATATTTGCATGCCAAAATATGGCGAAATTTGTCATCGCACAAGAATACTTATACGTATACTAACACCTTTGTGTAAAGCAAGTAAATGACTTTGACTCGTTGCGATATTTTTGCACAAATGTTATCCGTCGTACCCGGTTTCAATGGTCAGAACTTTTGTTTTATTAAGAAAGTATAACAAACCAAAGAAAAGTCTTATTTAGGTCGCATTTCCGCGGCCATTTTTTCATAAAATTACGATCATTTAACGTTAACCATAATTTTTAAAGAAAAAAAAAACATTAAAAGCATTTAATAAAATAGATATAAGTCACTATTTTTTTTATATATGCATGATAACAGACTTTATTTACATAATAAGGTAGGTAGGTACATTGTTAGGTAAGATAATTATGTCATCTGTTCTGACAATTTTTCACTAACTCTGATTTTCAGAAAATGCAGCTATTGTAAATAATATTCAATTTTCAAAACAATTTTCATCACATATGAAGGCATTTTCAAAATTTATTTCATAATTTATTTGTCATGTCCTGCCACCATACAGGAAAGGTAGTGACTAAGACGTTTGTGGTCCCTGGACCACAACGTGAAAAAAAATTGTTCGCGGTGTCTGCTCTAGTTTAACATTGAACATTGATTGGTTTAGCACTAACAAAAAAAAAAGCATTAAAAACTCAAAAATTGAATCTTACCGAAGAGTATTAAGGGTACGCAAGTCGATTATTCTTCCATACAAACGTAGTATGGTGATTACTCGTCTGTTTGACGGCGTACGTACAAAATTAAAAAAAAAAAAAACTTGTAATTTTTTTTATTAGTTTGGAAGTTATGAGCGTCGAAACTTCCATATCTCAACACTAATTTTACCTCGTCTTTGAGCGTAAATAAATAACGGATGTAGTAAGAAAATGGCAAAATAGAAACCGTACAAGAATAATTTATGGAATAGTTCATATAATTTTATTTTGAGTAAATACATGCACAAGTTTTTTCATAATATCTATACGCCCTAAGGTCTGTTCGTGAAATTTTACGCGCTCGCTTTCGTTATAAATCATCGTCTATTTCACTAAATAAATTAATATATGTATATATAAATTAAAGTTAGATAAATAATTACTAAACTAATTAAAAATTAGACTACCTAGCATGCATATTAGTCACACCCACCAACGAGTTCGAGCCGTCGACAAGTGTACTCTTAAAGTATTAAAATATTTATTCCAAGATCTTACCAAAAACAATGTCTAGCATGCAAGACGTGACGTATTCGTAAACGTCAAACGGAGACTTTCCGACTTGTTCTCGAAGTTTTTCCACGAGTATGTCTCCTTGTTCTCCAAACACTTCTATATAGTGCTCTATGATACGGTTGTGGAATATCGGCAGAAGTAATCGCCTGTGAGTCTTCCATAAATCAACTATTAAAAAAATATACAAAAACAGTATTTAAACATTAAAAAACACGAATTTCGCCAATATTATCAATTTGAGACAAAATCTCGCTTAATAGTTAGGTTTCGCCAATATTTTCTCAGGAATCGACTACGCCGACTCGTTTTTTTTTTTTTTTGAGGTTGGGGAATTATAAAATAACTTCTCCCGCTCCGGGTGGAGCGGGAGGGCGTGTCAGACTTTTACTGATTAAAACCCACCCGTGTTCCTTCCGTTGCCTGTGTGCCGGGGCCGCGATATCCCTTTGGGACAAACTCGCAACCCCGGTAGGCATTGGCCCTTACGGACCCCGTCAGTTGGTGCTGACATCTCTTTGAGGCGCGCGTGGAACACAACGCGCCGTCGACCCGGGCCTGGTCCTTATCGGACGGCGAGCTACCCATTGCTCACCGTCCGCAAGCCCGCGCCTACGGTGGCCGGAAGTCGACTCGCGACTCCCGACGCCCGGGGCGTCTCCTGCGGCGACTAGGGGCGCGAGGGCGCGAATCTTGCCTCTCCCTCGCGCGCTCTGCCTCCTCCTTCGCGAGCATTACTGCTTCGCTGAAGGAAGTGACGGCCTCCCATGCACTCTCGCTCCGGACCACTACGCCGACTCCTGGGATTCCCATTGCGTTCGTAGCACGCTACGAGGGGCTTACGGAAGAGCTACGGGAGTTCCCGCTACGCAAGCGTTACAGCTCTAGGGAATCATCTACGCGGGATACGGAGATGCCCGTATGCCCGTAGCGTTCGTAGCACGCTACGAAGGGCCTACGTAGCGTGCTACGAATGCTGTCCTAAGGGACAGCTACGCGATAATGCTACAATAGATTCTAAGGGCTCTTCTTTTTTTTTGGGTGGTAAATTATCAAATAACTTCTACGAGCTACCCATCGCTCACCGTCCGCAAGCCCGCGCCTACGGTGGCCGGAAGTCGGCTTGTGACTCCCGACGCCCGGGGCGTCTCCTGCGGCGACTGGGGGCGCGAGGGCGCGAATCTTGCCTCTCCCTCACGCTTTCCACCTCCTCCTTCGCGTGCATTACTGCTTCGCAGAAGGAAGTGACGGCCTCCCATGCGCTCTCGCTCCGAACCATGGCCTGAACCAGGGCCGGACGCGAGAGATCGCCGCCGCCGATTACGTCCGTGAGGACACGGCAGTGCTACACCCAAGCAGGGCAGACCTCCACCGTATGCTCCACCGTGTCCTCCGGGCGATCCCCACAGTGGTGACACCCGGGCGTTTTCTCCTGCTTTATCCTGAACAGGAACCTCCCGAAACAACCCGGTCCGGTGAGGACCTGCGTCAGGCGGAAGGTGAGGACGCCGTGGCGCCTCTCTAGCCACTCCTCAAAGAGGGAACTTATCGCCACAACTATGGCGTGTGCCCACAGTACAGCAGCCTAAGCCTACATTCGCACGGGCGGACGTAAAATATCGCGGCAGGATTTTATCGCGCACTGGATTTTCAACTCTCGGTGTTGAACCGAGCGTAAAGAATTCTAAGGGCTTCTGTTGCTTTTCAAATATTCGTAGAGACTTTTAATAGAACATAAACATTGATGTAGCGGCATCTACATCGCTACAGTAGTATTGACATTACCAATTCGTCGTCAGTCAGTCGTGATGGCCCAGTGGTTAAGGCCTCGCCTCCCATGCACGAGGTAGTGGGTTCAAATCCGGGCAAGTACCAATGTGACTTTTTCAATTCATATGTACTTTCTGAGTTTATCTTGGACGTTACTGACATCGGTGAAGGAAAACATCGTGAGGAAACCTGGACTAATATAAGTCTGAAATCACCAACACGTCTTGAGCAAGCGTGGTGATCAATGCTCGTGCCTTCTCTGTATGCGAAGAGGCCTTTGCCCTGCAGTGGGACAGTAACAGGCTGGTATTATTATTATTATTAGTATTGACATTATCGTCTAGCTACACAATATCATTAGGAAATGTCCACATCTTTACGACTTGTTTGTATTTTGTTGTGTTACTTTGCTTAGCTTGAATTACAAAGAACTTCCACAGTTTTGTTGAGTAAGTATTTAGGCAGCTGTTTAATTTTGACACTCGGGACATAATCTCATCCCGCTGCACACAAATATATTAAATATTCTATAGTAGACCAGTTGAATTTCCAGGATAGCGTGCATTTTTACCCGACTGTCCCAGAAGGAGGGTAATGTTTTTCGAGAGTATGTATGTCTATTTCATAGGTCTAAAGTCTAAACGGCTTGATGGATTTTAACATATGAGGTGTCGTTGGATTCGTCCTAATTGTGGGAGTGACATATAGTGGGGGGGGGGGGGGTGTAGGTGGTAGGTAGGAAAAGGTTTTTTTTTTAAATAAATTACAGCAATATTGGTATCAAATAAAAGCTAGTAATGAGTCAATTCCAGATATAAAACTAAAAAGCTTGAATTAAAGCAATTGAAAAGAGAAAAAACAAGCATTGAATTAAGTTTTTTGTATGGTATGCAGGCGGGGACAAACCAATAACCTGATATACTATGATGTCGCGTTTGTTTGTTTGGCTGCGATATTATACAAAATAAGTACAATGCTTGTTTTTCTCTTTTCGGTTATATGTTTTTGCAGTCGGGTTATTTATTATTTTTATTAAAATTAAAAACATCACAATCCATTCTCTTGCCATAATCCCAATTTATTTGGGGTCCTTACATACTTCTCTGTTAGTCGCCATCTCGTCACCCATAACTTAATTTACATAAAGTCACGCCTTGTTTCCCTGAAGGGTTAGGCAGAGGTGTACCTGTATCAGGTACACCCACATTTGGCCACTTGTGTTTAAGTCCCATGTAATAGGGGGCGAGCCTATTGCCATCAACCGGGCACAAATCCAGACTCCGGGCTGCTACTGAGAAATTCCAGATAGAAAACCCAATACCACTTTGCCTGACCCGAGAATAGAATCCAGGACCTCATGCTCAGCAGTAGCGCTTGCGGCCTCTAGCCCAACAAGGCAGTCCAATAAATTTAATTAACATTTAAAAAATATTATTTAGTATACGTACCTGGAGCGACAAAAAGTCCATTTCCTAGCCAAGCTTGAAGGAACTTATAACTGTTATCCTTTTCGAGGCAGTTTTCCAAAATCTTTTGCACATCGTCCGGATTTAACGTCACTGGAATTAATTAACTTCACGTTAGAACTCAAACTTTGATTATTATTTAAATTCATAGACAGTTTTCATGAACTTTCAATAAAACTAAAATCACATTTACCTACGTAAAGAGAAGGTCCTATCCAGATAGTACTTCCAGTACCCGTTTCTTCAATCTTTTGAATCAAAGTTCTTAAATTATTAAATATTCCTGAAAATAATTTAAAACCAATGAATAAGAACTATATTCTGATATTATTATACTAAGGTACACTGTTACTTACTTTCAGGACCACCAATGAAGAAATGGGTATGTCCTAAGATCGGGAGGCAGCCAACACAAGGCAGAGTTTTGGAAAACTTATAGATAAAATTACGTGAATATCTAAATTTAACATAATATAAAGCGGCTAGTAAAAATATTAATAAAATGACAAACATCCTTTACGAGGATAAGATAAATTTAAAAAAATTACACTGTTTCTAAAAAGAACTTCTCTTCATAATGTTTAATATTACACTGATAGACAACTGAATGAGGCTATGATTTTAACGATGGTTTCCGTAAAATAACTTCACTGTATACTTACACGTAAATAACATCACATGGACAGTTGAATTATACAATTGTGTGCATAGCTGACCACGTCACATACATTTACTACGATATTGTAATAAGTACTTATAATGTATCATCGATAAACCTAATTAGCATCCTAGTGAGAATTTAACATCGATTTGAGCAAAAGTCAAGTCTTATTAATTCATGTTAATTCACAATAAGTACATCCGTTATATAATTGCACCGTTTTTTTTTTGAGGGTGGGAATTCACAAATAACTTCTCCCGCTCTGGTCGGAGCTGGAAAGCGTGTCAGACTTTTACTAACTAAAACCCACCCGTGTTCCTTCCGTTGCCTGTCTGCCGGGGCGGCCACGATATCCCTTTCGGACAACTCGACACGAAATTTGATTTAGTAAGGTAATATTAGTTTATTTTATTTTATTACATACACTGTTCTCACTCAAGGGTCACGGTTTTTCGTCACCAACGAATAAGCAGGTTTACTCAACAAATATTGTAGGCCTGAGATAATAAACAGCCAAAAATTGTATGTGCAGATTGTGTTAATATCCTTTCGCGGATGTCAGAACTTTGTGTTTATTTCTTGATTAAACAAAAGGCCCTATTTTAAGGTTATTGTTTGCTGTGTTTTGTACAAGTACAAAATATACCTATTTGGAGTCGTCCATTAATCACGTGATGTTTTTAGCAAGTTTTAAGGTTGCAGCAATCACTGATCCTGAAGACGCGCGACGATGTACGAAATTTGAATGTTTAATCTGTCACTGCGCAAATAATGTCTCTGATACAATAATTATTATTTTTGATATTGCGTCTTTACTGTTTTTGTGCATAATACTACTTTTAAACATTTCGGTTGATTTAGAACTTTTGACTATATCGCGGTCACTTATCACTTATCTTATTAATGGGTAATAAGTTAATAACATACAATTGTGTGATGACGTGTTGAGTATTTAAGAAAAATCTAAAAAAACATCACAATGTAGGTAGCTAAGATCTGAAAGTAGGGTTGCCAACTTTTTGCACACGAAATAAAGTATTTAACTGTTGGAGGCCCGCCCGGCCCGCTGCACGACGCGTACCATACCTGCTGAGTACCGGACGACCACCGGCGGTGACAGATTTACGACCGCACTTAAATAAACAAAACACTCGAGCTTTTTGCTTACGTCTCCGGTGTTATCGCTGACTGATTTGGGTTCGTGTTTAGACACAGGATTCTTTGTAAAGCTTAGAAATTACGTGTGCGTTTGTTAGAATTGATAAATAAAGTTTTTTATCGACCGTTGCGCCGGTTAGTGATAAGACGACTTCTGATAAAAGTACTGTTCCAATTTACACGAGATTTTGCAGGGTACTTTATGAATAGATAAGTTATCTAAGAACAGGGGTTTTTACAGACAAACACAGAAAATAAAAACACAAAAAACGACATTACGACATTAGAGTAGGTACTAACCGTTTGTTTACGTAAAAATATTTTTCATCACAAATATTTTAAAACGTAATATTTTAGTTAGAATATCGTTTTAGACGATTATTATACTATTTGTTATTAAAATTAAATGCACTTACCAGCGATTACACACACAAAACACAAAATAACACAAAATCCACTTTTCGCAATGACCCATTGTTTACGTTTTTTGGTTGGTTCAAGATAGGTATAATACGATGTTATTTAGTGCAAATAATTATCAACCACGATGTAAAAACTACTTAGTAATCCAAAAAACACCACTTCCCGTCGATTTACACAAGAAAACTATTTAAAATAATGAAATACATGCGGACCGCGCACTGACGACCAGCTTAGTTGACTCGCGTTTAACGTGCGCGAACTGTCCGTTTCAACATTCTTTTGCAGTGATTTAGTCGACGAGAGAGTTTGCGTCGCCGACAGGCGACGCTCGGGGCTCGAGCGGAAAACAGTTTAATTTATGAAAACCAAATGTAGGCAATTAACTGTCTTTTAATATGTACAAAAACGGTATGATTTAGACACAGAAATATAAAAAAAACATTAAAATAAATAAGTACTATTTAATTAATAATAATTCTAATGGATTTAGCAAATGTCGGGGAAAACTTCTTAATGAATGTCATCGGTCTAATTTTAGTTTACCATGTTAATTGTACTATTACCGTGGCTAAAGACGACTTCGGAACTAAGTCGCATTATATCTGGAGATAGTTTGTTTCGTCTCACTCGATTAATAATGAATGTTTTGTAATCTCGTCAGTTAATGAAAGTTTTGTAGGTATTTAATGCTATTAAATATGTGGAATGATTTGTTATTATTTATTTTCATCATGGTCCCTAAATCAAGGAGTAAAAAAAAATAGGGTCTTAGGGATAATTCATTAAGAAACTGGGAAAAACCAAAAACGTAAGTTTAAACCATACGTAGTAAAATGTAGGCCACTTAAAAATGTATGCATGGATAGTTTCAATATGGACTTTTTGCTTTTATGTCTAGAAAGTATTTCCGCGCTTGACAATGTAAATGACATGGTGCATGTATTTAGCTCCCAAATAATTTTACTTTTCGATGTTCACGCACCAATCAAAACATTTACTGTCAAGGAAAAGTCTTATCCGTGGATTACCGATACGATTAAACTCATGATGCGCTTACGGGACAATGCTTTAACTTGCTCCAGGAAATCGAAATCAGATTGTAAAAAAGAATACTACAAACAGTTAAAGTCCTTAGTGTTAAGTTCTTTGTACACCGAAAAAGTTGCGTACTTCAAGCATAACGTAAACAATAAAATAAAAAACCCTAAATTACTATGGAAAAATCTTAAATCCTCTTTATCACCCTAAAAACCTAGACAAGACCTTCCGTCGCACTTTACGGATCCAGATCTTATTAATAGTACTTTTTTGATAGTTCCCGGAAACCCCATAGCAAGCATGACACTTATGAAGTATTTTGAGAACCATAGACATGGTGAAGCTAATTTCACAATCCATCCTGTGGAACAGAATGACATCTCTCGTATTATCTCCAACCTTAAAAGTAACGCCGAGGGTTACGACAACATTACCCTTGACATGCTAAATATGACTCTGCCGTATACACTAAGTACTGTTACATTATAAACTGCTCAATAGTGACGTCCACTTTCCCTGACCAATGGAAAATTGCTTCCGTTAGGCCCTTATCAAAAAATGCCAATCCAACTGAAGTAAAAGACCTACGCCCCATTAGCATTTTACAGTGTCTGTCTAAGGTATTGGAGAAGATCGTCAGCCAGCAATTAACGCAATTTCTAGAACAATATAACCTGTTACCGGACATACAGTCTGATTTTAGAAAAAAGCGAAGTACTGCGACTGCCTTACTAGATGTGACTGATAATCTATTATCAGCCCAAGATAAAGGAATGTGTTCATTGCTGGTCTTGCTAGATTTTTCCCGGGCATTTGACACAATACATATCCCGTTATTATATTACTGTCAAAATTAATTTGTTACGGATTTGACCCCAGCGCTACGCAGTGGTTCCGCAGCTACCTTAGTAATAGAAAACAACTTGTGGATCTACGTCTGGGAGACGGCACTGCCCTTACATCTACTCTTACTTTCATTGACAGAGGGGTTCCACAGGGATCTATATTAGGCCCAATTATGTTTATTTTGTACTGTGCAGATATAATTAAATGCCTCCAGAGGTGCAAGTACCACATATACGCCGACGACGTCCAACTTTACATATCCTTTAGACCAGATGAGTACGATAGTACGATGGTGCCATAAAAGATCTAAACGATGACCTTCGTAGAATCGCCGCCTGGTCCGAAGAGAATTGCCTATCGCTAAACCCAACCAAAACTAAGTACATGGTATTTGGCACAAGACAGCAACTAGCTAAGATACCCGCAACGTTTCACCTGGAGTTAATGGGCGAGCCAATTGACAGAGTCTATGAAACCCGAAATCTTGGTCTTATTTTGGATAGAGACCTTCGTTTCGAAAAGCACGTAGCCGACTCGGTAAGAAATTGCTTTTACCGCCTGAAGGTTCTGTACAAGATAAGGCCTTACTTGTCAGAAACATTACGGGAACAGCTTGTGGAAACCCTGGTTCTGTCTAGGTTGAACTACGCTGACACAGTGTACGGCCCGCGCTTATTGGCTCGTACAGACCGCCTCATCCAAAGGGTACAAAACGCTTGCGCTCGGTTTTGTTATAATATTCCTCGCAGAAGCCATGTAACACCTTTCTTAAACAAGCATTTTACACTAAAAATTAAATCCAGACGCAAACTACACTTGGCTTGCCTTCTGTTCGGTGTAGTTAAATATCAGAAACCGGACTACTTATACAACAAACTAAGTTGGGTTACGAGTAGACGGGAATGCGGAAGAAGGCAAAGCTCGCAACAACTGTCGACTCAGTCTCAGGGTACAGCCGCTTTTAGGGCACCTTTCGTTATGCGGCCTCCAAAGTATGGAACAACCTGCCACCACCGATTAGAGCTATTAACACGATAGGCGCTTTCAGACGACGCTTACGGCAGTACCTCATAGATGAGCAACGAAAGCTGGATATGGTCACACTAAATGTATCAATTATATGATGTTTGTGTACCTTGCCGTGTCTCTGTTGATAGTAACCGTAATGTGACACGAGAATGTAAATATCTGCTGTTGTACAGATGCTTTGGTGGGAATGATTCTTTCTCATTCTCACACTCGGTCCCCTGTGTCCCCGGCCCGGGGATTGCTGTTGTCAAATCCGCGGCATCGCTGCGTCCCAGCGCAGATTTGAGGCCTGTAGAATATAAGAAAACACATTAAAATAATCGTTTATCACCAACTTATGCACTGCTGAACCACGTTGCTTTTCAACTTACCCAATGTGCCTGGCCTATTTGCACGCGACTGAGATGTACGATGTCGGGATGGCGCCTTTTCACCCGGTTCACAAATTCCCTCACCAAGACTTGGCAGTGGGCGAACCTCTGTGTGGTTTGTAATTTATCATCTCCATAGAGAAGCATAAGGCTGTAGAAAGGAAACGGAAAATTAAAAATGGGTAGGTACTTTCACGTTATAAAGAACAATATTATTTATTGACTAGCGCTCACCTTTTCATCCTTATCTTCTTCGTTTGTCTACGCATTTTTTTGCTTCCACCTCCACTACCGCCAAAAATGCTTGTTTACTACAAGTGTCAGTTTTTCATAATATCATTATGATGATGAATATGATTTGGTGAATATTATTTTATTATTGGCAACGGTTAGTTAAGGAGATACTTACCTATCTATTCGACTTCGACTTCGACTTTGGCTTTGATTTTGACTTTGACTTTGACTTTGACTTTGACTTCGACTTCGACTTCGACTTTGACTTCGACTTTTTGATTTTAACCTTCGTCATAATCATCGCCATCGTCATCATCATCATCTGATTTGTAAATACTAATTTGTGAAAAACTTTTCTGAAATGATAAAATCTCTGAGACGAGACGGGCTGACGACGGCCTCAAAAATTAAAAAAAAACAGAAAAGTAAAAAGCACTAGTGAAAAAAAGTTACACTTTCTGCACAAATTGACTGCTTGGAAAACGCTATTTTCGAGCAAATGCATTGTAAAACTATAAACAGGACCCACGCTTGTATTCGTTAGTTCAGTTGGATTAGCTCGTGGCCTATCCACTAGCTCTGTTCCACACATCCGAGTTTTATTCGCGCGGACCGCTCATTTTAAACCGTCTCTCTGTGTGTGTACAGGACACCGTTGGGTACCTGTGCGGGCACAGGAGGAGCCACCCCGTGCTGCTCGGCGTGCATACGACCGCCGTCGCGGTCGCGGAGGCCACGCTCAACATCATGCCGAAACCCGTCACGCGCGGCTCGTTGGGCCGCGATGCCGGGGAACTAGAGGACCGTCCGGTGTTGGACCGGGTGACGTCGATGCCTAATATAGGTGACGCGTCGTCGGTGCGCCACCGGCCGGACCCAAGAAGAAGGGAGGAGGGAGGAAGAAGGAGAGGAAGGAGGCCGCTGCTCCGGAAGCTGCCGGCCCACCGACGACATCGGCGCCTCCGCGCGTTGCGCCTACACCGTCGTCGAGCCGGACGCACGCTGTAGGTGTCCGTCCCCCCACGTTTCGCCCGGTACCTATTCAGGCCCTGGGGCCAAACGCGAACCCAGGCTGCGCACCGCAAGCGCGCGCTTCAGCACCACCCGTGCGCGCACCCGCGCTTGGGTACTCAACCGCAACCACCGCATGCCACGCTGCGGCGCAGGCGTACCCCGCGCTACCCACGTCGCGTAGTTGCGTACCCCCGTGCCGGCCGCACGGTTCCACGCGCTCCCCGTCCGTGCCGCGGTTCGTGTCGCCGCCCGCGCCCATTGGCGCCCCCCAAAAATGACTCCAAACTGTGTCCGCTCCGCGCACCGCCGCTCCCGGCCCCCGCCTCTCGCTGGCGGGACCGGTGATGGCTGAGCATGAGCAGCCAGTTAATGCTGGCCCATCTTATCGGCCGGCAAAAATCATCGAAAAGGCGCCTGCTTCGCCTCCCCGTGTATCCGCCTGCGACTCGCCCGCCATGCTGTCGGTATGCTCCTCCCGTGTGGGATCGAGCATGTCGCTGGCGTCCGTGGGCTCGGCCGCATCCGGTCGTGGAGATAAGTCCCCGGAAATGACTCCGCGATCCGGTCCGCGGCCTACTGCGGGCAGATCGGCCGCCGGGCCTATGTCGCCGGCGTCACCGACACCATCGCTGGGGTTCAACTTCGAGTTTGAGCTCGAGGCTAGACCCGAATACCCCAGCCCCGGTGCGCCCACTATTCAACAGCGACGGGGCGCGCAAGTATGTAGCGGAGGACTGGGCGGAGATCTTCGCCAAGCACCTGGAGCGTCAGTTCCGCCCTAACCAGACCGGCGACATCGAGCATGTCGCAGCAGTCGAGAAACACCTAGGAGACTATTTCGCAACGCCGATAGCTCCCGAGGAGAATCCTATCTTCTTCTCGCCTGGCGCAGTTAGACGCGCCATCCTAAGGACGAAGCCTAGAAAGGCCCCCGGTGCTGACGGTATCACCAACACAGCGCTGCGCCATAAGCCGTTCCGTTCGGTAGCGGCGCTGACGCGCCTGTTTACGGTGATACTACGCACGAGGTCTTTCCCACCTCGTGGAAGGAGGGGCGCGTCATAATGCTGCCCAAGGCGGGGAAGAACGTAGCGAAGCCGGAAAGCTATCGGCCGATTACACTACTGCCGACAGTCTCCAAGGTGTTTGAAGCACTCCTGCTGCGACACCTCTTACAAAATATTTCCCCACGCCTGGAACAATTCTGTTTCAGGGCGGAGCATAGCACGACGCTTCAGTTGTCGAGGGTACTACACCTTCTAACAACTGCAATAAATAAAAAGGAATGCTCGGTGGCAGTATTCCTCAAAATGGAGAAGGCCTTCGACCGTGTGTGGCACGAGGGCCTAATATATAAGCTGGCCACCTCAGACGCGCCCCGTCGCGTAGTTATGGTGGTCCCCTCTTTTCTGTGCCCAGGACCTTCAAGGTGGTGGTCGACGGGGCGCCATCCGGCGCCCGCCCGGTGATGGCAGGCGTGCCCCAGGGCAGCTGCCTCTCGCCGGCGTGTTACTCACGTTACACCGACGATATCCCCACCACTCCAGAGGCGACGCTCGCGCTGTAAGCTGACGACGCTGCGTACATCACTACTTCGCTTAATGCGAAGCACGCGGCGTTCAACCTACTTCCCGAATGGCTGTCGAAGTGGTGGTTATCGGTGAACGTGAGTAAGACGCAGGTGCTAGTCACTGGATTCGCGCCTCTCCCACCACCTTTGAAGCTACAAGGAGCCGCCGTCGATTGGTCGCCCCAGGTCAAATACCTGGGTGTGACCATCGACCGCCGCCTCACGATAGGGCCCCATGCCCGCAAGGTCGCCGCACAAGGTAAGGTCGCCCGCAACCTCCTCAGGCCCGTGCTCTCATCCCGCATCCCGGCGCGCGTCAATTTGGGCGTGTACAAGATGTACATACGCCCAATCTTGACGTATGCCGCCCCAGCATGGTTCGCCCTCACGAGCGAGTCGAACCGAAAGCTGCTCCGCGCGCAACAAAACCTTGCGCTGCGGACCATAGTAGACGCTCCTCGTTTCGTGAGGAACGATGTACTCCACCGGGATCTCGGGATTGAGAGCCTGGATGAGTTTACGAGGCGACTAGCGAAGGCGATGTTCCGAGTGCCGACGCTTCTGCCTGGCCCCATGTCAGGCAGATAGCGCCATTGCATGCGCGCCCACCTGACGCGAGACCCCTGCCCCGCGACCTGGTAGCGGACAATTGACACCATCGCACCGGATTGACGCCTCGAGTAAGCCGCACCCAGGTTACACGCGGCTCACTCGATTTAATAAGACTCTACAGATGTACACATACGTATACATCTGTTGCGCGGCGTGTTCTAGGTTAATATAGGCATACCGCGTAACTAAACACAGACAACCTTAACTACACAGACGACACGCCTACATAACACGTGCGAGCGCGACGCCGGCCGCGAAGCACGTTGACACTAAGCGGTGTTACACTACAACACAAGCCGCTCACCCAAACACGACTGCTTGTCCCTCAATCCGTAAACGGCTAGATCTGTGAGCGGGGCGAGGGAAAGCTACATATCTACCTGTAGGAGCGTCGAGTCGGCATATCTGTCGCTGGTCGTCTTCGTTGGGCCTCCTCCAGGCAACTGGGGGTCTCACCTGGCGGGGACAGACCACCGAGATGTCATGAAGAAGCGGCGCTATAGGATTTAGCGTCGTGGCGCGCCTACAGAATAATTTATGCAAACATACACACAGACGCACTTTGCCTGCTACATTTCCACAGGCCGTTAAGGCAAACTTATGGAGGGGCCCGTATTAGCGGCCCACCGTGATGCATCCGCGGGCGAGGGGCGAAGCCCTGACCCCGCTCGCCCTTGCGGGGGTGGGGCGACGCGACATCTAGAACGTTCGTTAGTTCAGTCGTCTCTCAACTTTTCGTAAAGCAATACCTGTCGCGTTACATAACATCTCCGTTTTCACCATTTTGCTTCGCGCTCATTTATAATAGTTAATATTATAGTTAAAGTTAATGTTTCCTAGTTCTATATCGTAGTTTATTATTAATCTCTTAGTGCGTAAGGCGTAAATTACTTTCTCGATTTTATTTCTGTGATTATTGTGTATGTGGAAGATCGGGAAAATACAAAATTTGTGTTCATCTGACTCGTGGTTTTCCTTATGAACATCCACCTGAAACAAACCCCAGCTACATCTGTTGACCGCCCCGTAGTCAACATTTCGGTTCTTAGAAGTAATTACGTACATTTTGGAGTGGATTATTATATCATATTTATCATTTATTTAAATATAATATTTATATGTAATATAAAATAACATAAAATAGGTTTAATATCATAAAAATGTAAAATTATAATTCAATAAGTTAAACAAACTATGGTTTAATATTAAAAAAATACAATTTAATTTTTGTTTTATTTTTTTAAATATTATAAATTAAACATTTGACAATAAATGTGTCATTATTGGATTGTATAAACTCTGGAGATAATACGTGCCAAATTTCAGCTATTTACTTCAATCAACAAAAAAGTTACAGTTTTTGAGACGGTACACACGGTTCTGGCCCATAGTGCGACGCACAACAGTTTTTAAAAGAAGCTCCGATGGACAGTACCTCGCAACAAAGGTCAGTTGAACTTTATAAATCTAAATTATCATCTCGATAGTTACGTTATTCCAGCATAAGTTCTTACAAGAAGGAAGTATCTTGGGACCCACACTATTTAAATTATCTATAAACGACCTTTGTCAGTTACGCCTCATTCGTTGTGACATTTTTACCTACGCAGACGACACAGCACTTTTGATACATGATGAGACCTGGGACAAAGCAAAACATAGAACTGAAATGACCTTGCGAACTGTTATGGACTGGCTTTCCATTAACCTCCTGACGCTCAATGTTTCGAAAACTAAAGTAATTCAGTTTCTACCACCAAATTCACCTAAACCACCAACGTATTCAACCAAAATAACAGCGCATATTTGTCATGATGCATCACCATGCAATTGCAATTGCCTTGATATGGTTTCATGTATTAAATATTTGGGTGTTCTTATCGACGAGAGGCTAGACTGGCGTGTTCATACGGATACTCTATGCTCCCGGCTTCGCAAATTAATTTATTTATTTAAGGAGCTCAGACATTCGGCCGACATTGAAACGGCTTCGCTTGTATATCGTTCCCTGTGTGAGTCGATTATTACTTACTGCATCCCAGTGTTGGGGGGGACTTTCAAAACCGTGATGCTTAAGGTGGAACGAGCTCAGCGGGCTGTCCTCAAAGTTATGCATTTCCGTAAAAGGGACTACCCCACAGCCCAGCTCTACTCTGAAGCGCATGTACTCACGGTAAGAAAACTCTATGTCCTTCGCACTGTCTTGCGTCGACACTCCACGATGTCACTAGATAAAAATCTATCCAATCGGCGGATTGGCTTTCCTATATGTGAATCCGTTCAGTGTCGTTCTGCACTTTCTCGACGACACTATCGTGCCCAAAGCTCCAAAATATATAATAAAATCAACAAGGACCTATCAATTTATAAACTTACCCTGCATAAGGTCAAGGAGAGTCTTAAGCCATGGCTACTTTCGCTCAGTTACGAAGAAACAGAGCATATTCTAATAACTCTTTCGTAACACCAATTCTACTCTAGAGGCATTCAAGTTACCATTGCTCGAGATCCCAATCAATCTTTCCTGAACATTCAATTCAATTTACAGACACACACACATACACATGCACACACACACACTCACACTAAACGCAAACACACAATCACCAATACAGGCTATTTCTAATATTTTATTTTTATTTTTATTGTTTGGTATTATTTAAGTCTTTTTATTTCTCCTTTGATAGTCTTGTCTTATTGCATAAGTTTTCAATAGTATTTATTCCCGGGAGCGGGCACTGGCTCTTGTAACACAGGTTAACCACCTAGCACAAGTGTCAGGGACTTCACGCAATTTGTATCCACTTCTTATGTAATAAAGATTATTATTATTATTTTTGGTAAACAAATTTTGTTTCTTAGCTCTTTGGCTAGTTTAAGCTACATTAACGGGCCAAGCCAAGTCAATGTAGCGTGTGTGCGTGGGGTGATGATGAACTTTTATGTGGAATTAATGTTATGAGGAGTGATTTCATTTTCCTCAATTTGCATGAACTTTCTGACTATTCTGCAGGTGTTTAATATTGCGGCTTTTTGGAGTGTGATGTAAGTTGGTCTTTCAGGTCTATTAATTTAAGGCTGTGGTGGAGGTGATTGGGTATAACACCTGTTGTGGAGACAACAATGGGTACTACGTAGACTTTTTCTTGCCTCCGAATTCTGGTCACTTCCTCTTTCAGTTCAGCATATTTACTAATTTTCTCACCTATTGTTTTTTGTAAATTATGTGTATTAGGAACTGCAATATCGATGAGGTATGTGACTTTATTAATTTTAACTTGCAGGGTTATATCTGGTCTATTATAGTGAACGGTCCGGTCGGTTAGTATGGCGCGATCGTAATAGAAAGAACAACCACAGCCGTACACTCAATCACAACCAATCACACAATCCCAACCATACTTTCAATCACACGCAAATTCACAAACCACGCATACATCCACGCAAACCGAAAGTATAACAATAATGTTAGAAAATGAAATAGAAACCCTAGTCGATAACAATCAAAATCAGTACACAGACTCGCGTATCCAAGAAATACAGGATAAATTTAAAACAGCTCTCACTCAATATTCTGGCATGGACCCGGCAGCTCAACCAAAACTACCCAAACTCAGGTACACACCAAAACTTTTTCACCTCGTTAATTTATTTAATCTAAATATTCTTAACCAATATCTTAGCGAAGAAACTCAACTTATAGACGTACATACCCTGATATATTGCACAGCTTTAGTTATTTCCGAAGAACTTAATTTTAAAATCACAGAATACACAGGCGCCACAAGACAAGGAAATGTTAACAAACCAGCATGGCAGCAAAGACTTGAAAAAGATATAGAAAAACTTAGAGCAGACTGTAGTAGACTAACTCAATACATTAACAACAATAGATCACTTAAAGTAGTAAAGAGAGTAGAAACAATTTTTAAAAACATGGCTACTCATTCTAGACATGAAAATGACAATAGAAAACCAGAAGAGTTTTTGGATACATTGAAACAGAAATTATCCCTAAAAGTACACAGGTTGAGAAGATACAAGAAAGCCCAAGAACGTAAAAACGATAACTCCTTATTTGCTACGAACGAAAAGAATTTCTACAGAAAATTACAGAAACCACAAACAGATACTATTATTATTATTATTATTACAACAAGTCTGTTTTTTCCTCGCAAGTTTGTTGAAAAACGTCGTATGAAACGCGTGTGCATTGATCATTCATTACCCACTCGGCTAAATAAGCACACAATACAGCACACTCGTATCATAATGTACTATTATAACAAATTAAAGACATATTTATTGAGGAAGGGCTATTACTGTATCGATGCGTTCATATATGACAAACGACATCCAGTATTAAATTATTGATTTGTGAATTATTACGCTTTGAATTCATTTATTCCTAAAGATTACAAATCACATATAAAGAAATAAATACTAATGAAAATTACTTACTTGTCCAGAATTAGTAAGAGCTTTTAGTGTTAACATTACAAATATAAGGAGGTAATTGTTAAAAGTTTTGTATTGTCTACCGCCGTGCGGCGCGTTGACGCGGTCGACATGCGGTGACTCGTTATCTTTGTTTTTATGTTTGAAATCTAAAGACTCGTTTACACTAGAGGCAAATTAATTATATTACTTAAATTAGTTATTTTATTTTATGATCCTTCATTTTAATAGTTTTTTAAATAGTGGTAATGATTGTGTATTTTTTATATCTTTTGGTAGTGAGTTATAAAGTTTTGCTCCCTCATGTATTATCGTTTTTTTCCATAATTAGTTCTAGTACTAGGTATATGTAAGTCTTGTGCGCGGGTCAGATTACCTGTATGTTTTTGTGAATGTTATTTGATTATTATTGTGTTTATATCGACGTCCCCGGGGAATAAACCGGTAATCGCAAAAATCAAATTTTACAGGAAAAATGATTTAGTGTTTTTGGGGAGTATCTCTTCAACAAAAGGCAATTATGACAACATTGTTATATGAAACTAATTTTTACACGAAAAGTTTAAGTATTCAGTGTAACTACGAGTATTAATTATACACAGAATTAGTTATTCACCAAAATACGTATTACCGAAAATGGTTTCATAAAAATTTTAGGGTATTGATATCTTACAATCCTATTTTTTTTTTTTGCGGATGGGTAGTCATCAAATGACTTCTCCCGCTCTGGGCAGAGCGAGAGGGCGTGTCAGACTTTTACTGACTAAAACCCACCCGTGTTCCTTCCGTTGCCTGTGTGCCGGGGCCGCGATATCCCTTTCGGACAAACCCGCAACCCCAGCAGGCATTGGTCTTTCGACCCCGTCGGTTGGTGCTGACATCTATTTGAGGCGCGCGTGGAACACAACGCGCCGTTGACACGGGCCTGGTCCTTATCGGACGGCGAGCTGCCCATTGCTCACCGTCCGCAAGCCCGCGCCTACGCTACGGTGGCCGGAAGTCGGCTCTCGACTCCCGAAGCCCGGGGCGTCTCCTGCGGCGACTAGGGCCGCGAGGGCGTGCAGCTTGCATCTCCCTCGCGCGCTCCGCCTCCTCCTTCGCGAACATAACTGCTTCGCAGAAGGAGGTGATATCTTACAATCCTGAGTCAACAATATTATTCCAGTAATGTTTACTTACCGAATTATTCTTGTAAAATTAAAAATCATAGGCATAGTATTGCTTTACTGGATTATTAAACGTGTTTTTTTCATTACAGAGAGAGATTGTAATGTTCAGTTACCGACTTATTATGGTAAAATATTAAATAACCATAAAAGAGCAAAGTAGTGTAACCCGTATTTTATAGAAAATTTTTGGTAGTCATATTATCGTAATCATTGAAAACCGATTATGCAAAATAAATTTGTACTCGGTATCTTCGAGGGAATAATAAAAGAAAACTCACAAAATTAGTGACAGTGCATTACCGAAAATGTCTACAACAAAATTTACGATAGCAAACCTGTAATCGCATTAACCAGAAATTTTGCTGAAATATTTTACAGTAATATTACTTTACCGAAATGTAGCCACAGAATTTAATTTGTAATAATGTATTTCGTTATTTTCTAGTAAACGAAAAATGGAAACTTTCCAAAGAACAAAAGTGTTATAAGGAAAACCGTTGGAAATTACCGTAGAAAAAAAATGTTTTTTTTTTAATAAGTGTATCCCAACCCATAGATACCGTAAATCGTATAACAGTAAAAAGTCAGTAATAGTATAATACAGGTTTATTCCTTGGGGGCGTCGATGTGTTTATTTTATTTAATACTGGGAAATAAAATTGTTGGTAATTATATAATTTATTGATATATTTTAAATGCGTAATTAATTTTTAATATGAATGTAATGTGTTTGCTTTTTTTAATTCTTTTATCTATCATCAGCGTCATATTTTCGACACAATGTATTTTGTTATGAAATAAATGACTTATGAAGTTATGACTTATGAGTAGTCTCCACTCTAGTTTTTCAATAAGCAAGAAACGCTATTAATAATATTTATTTACATAAAGGATTGGTTTATTTTACAACCATTGAAATAAAAATATTATTTTGTTAATAATTTATTTAATTGAAATAGGTAAATTTTACTATCTACCTATTATTGCCTCTAAAGCCCAGAAAAATGCACGACGTTTTCGTTTTCGTGTAAAATTAGCCCAATCGAAAAAAAAAACAAACAATTCATAATTACAAGATTAAACCCGTTTTTCTAAAGTTATCTGATGTCCATGGACTGGAAACAAGAGTATTTCTATTTTGAGCCGATCGCATATTGTTGATGATATTTTGTAACTTCTTAGTACATTGGCGAGGATACTTTTCATTGCTAGCATCCCGAAGTGACGACCTGTAAATGAAAAATAACAATAATTTATTTAGGTGCTTATTATTTATGCCATATTTTTTTAAACGTAAACTTTAAAAAAAGTATGGCATCATTATAAATAGAGCTTTTTATTTCGTAATGATTTTACTAGAGGCCAGCACCCTATTTGTGTAACACACTTTCAATCACGATCCAAGAGTTTTGAAGGATATTGCTAATATTATATGCTTCATAGGTTTGATAAATTTGTCTGCTGATCAACGTAAATAACGCAATCAACGTGGGTGAACTGTCAAAATGAAACCCATAGTGATCAATTGTCATTTTGTGTGTGTTAATTACACCCAGAATAAGAGTCAATTAATTTTAATCGCTAAGACGAGATTACCTACTACAAACGGTAATGTGCGACCCAGCTCACTTATTAAAAATCACTTCAACACTCTTGAATAAACCTATGTACTACTCCATTTATGTAAAACTGTTGATATTTTCGAATTACTATTTACAAAACCTATTGAAAGATAAACAGCCATAACACACTCAAGTGCTAAGACATAACAATGACTTTGTAGTGTATTTTCAATACTCAATCGTTTATTGCGTTCCACAATGTGTACTTAGGTGGTAACTTAAATTTAATGAGATCATTATGGACCCTGTCGCGCACAGCAAAATAGTAGGAGCGAGAAGGCTTTAAAAGCTATCCTTATCAGTCTTCATAACTATAGCTAATGTTATCCAATAGAATAAGACATCACCTATACAATTCCTCGTCCCGTAACTGAAAGGTATGTAAGCACACGGATGTCTGGCCGAACAGTTCTCTGGAAGAAACCTATCAGGATTGAAGCTGTCCGCATCAGGACCCCACAGTCTCTTCGACCGGTGCATCACCATCGGTATCACCGCACACCCCACGCCAGCCGGGATCGTGAACGTAGCTAAAATGTTAATTAGAGAATTATCATTATCTATCTGTTTAATTTTAAATACCTGACTTTGTATTAATGACATATTATCATGTCTGAAACCCATGAAGGATTCGGAAGAGGGGTACCTTAGTACACCCTCATTTCGCCAGTTATGTTTCAGTCATGTATAAATAGGGGGCGCGTCTATTGTCGTCAGCCAGGCACAAATCCAGACTACGAGCTCCTACTGAGAAATAATATAATATCCGCTTTGTGTATCTTAACGATGTTATAATACTTCCTGTCACTGTTATTTACATAGCAAGTAGTTAGTATACGAATTGGTACAAGTGAAAAAAAGCTTTTTTACAAAAAATAAACAAAAAAAACAGGCCCGAAGACACTGATTTCCTAAATTAAGGTAATTTTTCACATTTTGGTGTTTTTTTCGGAAGTCAGCAGTGTTTTTTTGTTTTTTTTTCCGCGTTTCAAAAAAATATTTTATCGGTCAGTCTTTTTTTTTCTGAAATAGCCGGTAAAGCTACGGTTTCCTAGAAGAGCGGTGACCGCTCAAACTCAAAGCATTTATTTCAATTAAACCATTTACAGGCACTTTTGAATTGTCAAGGCATCGGTCAGTCAAAAATATGAAGCTAGTTGCCCATTCCAAAGCGTAGTAAGTACCTATGGAGAAGAACGGGCAAGAAACTCCACGGACACACTTTTCTTTTATTGTTACAAAAATTTGGTTACATCATTCATGTTGAAATTAAACATGTGAGAACAATGTAGAAAGACGTGCACGTTAGAAGCGTCCGTAATAAAAAGATGAAACAAAGAACAATTCAAAAATTTAAGTCAGCCGAGGCAGCTAAGAGTTGAACAGCCCCAACTGACGGCGCCCGTTCACGAACATGACGCACGGATTAACACCATTCAGCTCAACCATTTTGAAGGGAGCTAAATGATCCAACACACGCGCCACCATCAGCGAGACATCTGAGTGAGCGTGACATACTCACAGCCGCCAGGGCACATTCAAGTCAATAAAAGACGTATTACCCGGTAAATGTTAGCTCTTTAGTACATAGTACTCACACCTGTGCTCTGAAATTATATAATACAAAGGAAATTGATTTTATACAATGCAAAGATGGTCTTAAACTCTTCAGCAGCTCCAACAGTGTTTTCAAATGTTAATCAAATAATTGTGGTTGTGGAGCAGGACCAGCATTGAGCCAAGCATTTTTATCAGCGATGTAATCCCCCAATTTATAATATGCCTGCCTGTATAGTGTGCGTTTTATACAAGATTTTAATTTCGTCTCATTCAGTTGAAGTATGTGGGGGAGGAATTTTATTGTAACATTTTAAACAGTATCCCATGAAAGATGAGTCCACTTTTGCCAGTGTGAAGCCTGGTGGAACTAATAGGCCCGCTCACGTAGCGTCTGCAATTTACGGGCGAATGATTTCTCGGAAACGTGATTTATGAAAGTAAGTTTGTGTGGTTTCCTAAAGAGCGTTGTTGACTCCGTAAAGCAAACCCCGCCCCCCAAAGCTTTAAATCGCTAGATTTGCCCTCACCGTACTCAGTCACAAGAAAAAGTGCCCATACTGAGAAGAGTGAGCTCACAAATGATTAAATAGCGTTTCCATGACAAACCAGTGAAGTCACTGCGTCATTGTGTGTCAGAGATGTCAAATATCTTTTGACGCGTAATGGTGCATCTTACGATTTAAATCTTTACCACTGTCATCAAGTGTCGTCAAGGGCAGTCACCGCTTTTCTATGAAACCGCAGCTTTACACTTTATTTTCTATTAATAGAAAAACACGTTATTCGGATATGTCAAGCTATAAGAAGGCCACTTATGAATAAAGAGACTTTCATGTTAATTCAAGTTGACCATCTGCATGACCATCTGGTAACTAGTGAATTTGCGGTTATCACTTGTCAACTTTACACTTCTTTGCGACTATTTGGTCGCAGTTTCGTAATTACTTATTAATTTAACCAAGCAAACAGCTAATATCTATAAAACCTAGTTAATACTTACAAAGCTTCAATTCTTTATCTGTTTTTCGACCAATTATAGGCACCACTGTGTACAACCGCATCGTCTCTTTAATTACTCTTTCTAAGTAGTCCATTTTTGATAAATCTTCTTTGGTAGATAATCTTTGAGAGTCTTCGAAAATTGTTTTTAATCTGAAAGGAACAAAAGCGTCATTATACGTTTCGCGCTCTGAATGATAATAAAAACAAAAATGTAAGGCCTCCACGAGTGGCATTTCGCTGAGTAGCAAATCTTTTGATCACAACCTAAAGAATAAGTCTATTCTTGAACAGCTGATGACAAAACGATAGAAGAAAGACAACTTACTCTTTATACACTTGATCCTGAGCATCTCCATGGCTTCCCAACAACAATAACACATACGATATCACAAGTGCCGTAGTGTCGTTACCAGCGATGGTGATAGAATCTATGTGCTCCCGTAACTCCACGTTACTGAATGCCAACTTTCTTTCTAATAGTAATTGTAGTATGTCTTTTCGATCTAAAAACGATAGGAAAAATTAACATTGTGTAATTATATTATGAGTAATAACTAACTGCTGCGCGCGGCTTCTTATTATTTTTTCTAAAATAGACAGACAAACAAAAATGTAAAAACAGTTTTTTTGTTATACTCGTAAGTACCGTTTCTTAAGCATCTAGCAAAAAAACTTTTTATAAAAAAAAACAACAGACTTCCAATAAAACACTACCCCATTATCAGATCCTGTCCTGATGACAATGTGACCATTTCGGAAGTATACCCTTTCAAACAAAAAAAGAAATTTGCAAATCTGTCTTTAAATGACGGAGTTATGGTCGAAAATACATTAAAAAAAAAACGAATTGGTAACCTCCTCCTTTTGGAATTCGGTTAAAAAACTGTTATTTTGTATGTATGTATAGATGAATGAAGAGTTTGCAAGTAATTAAGTATCTTAGTCAAATTCATAATTACCATCATTGTAACTTAATTTCTCAAAGTCAGCGATCTTCTTCTGTATAACCTGCAAGAAGATAAATATGTACAACCATGTATATTTAGCTACCTTAACGTTTTTTTTGTTTGATTTTTAAGGCTGGGCTTGGAGTAATAGAAGGTACCTTTTCCCAATTCCTCATCAAGAGTTTTCATCACTAGACACATGTCTAGTGATGTTTTCATAACTAATTTGAATCAGCAAAATTAGTTATAAAAACATCCCTAGACACACATTATTGCAAGTGCGATATGCGTAGTGTTAATTCAACACACAATTAAGGAAAAGTATTCGTAACAAATAGTCTTTGCTCACGTATCTAAGTACAATATCTTCTTAATGCTTGTAATAATTTTCAAATTTAAATATTTTTTGGAACAAAAACAGATTCACAAATTTTGTTGTGACTGTTAAAAGCTACATCAGTTTAAAAAAAAAACTGTGTTGCAGCCATTAGCGCCTACCTCCGAGAGGGGAGTCGTCGGCCTTCCAACATTTATAATACAAAAACAATAAAATAAAAACTAGTTATAAAGGAACCTAGTTGATATATAACTAAACTAAAATATGATTGATTATGATTATAGCTACATTTAATTTCTATTATTTTAAAACATTATATTAATAAATTATTGAAATTATTAAAACATTCAAAGTAAATTAGGTTATATAAAATGTAAATGAAAATAGACCGTATTAAGGTAGATCTGTAAGATGGTAATATAAAGTGGCAGGGAAGCCTTTGTCCTGCAGTAGGACACAAACGGCTGATAATTACATATCTTTACCTCATCAGTGAACTTATGCGTGGCGTCAATACCCTCCTTCTGCGCGGTGGCGAGTGACGTCAGACGGAAGAGCGCGTCGGGCTGCAGCCACGCTTTGAACAGGCGCATGTTGATGATCGACATGACGGTCTTGCGCGCGCGCAGGTATGGCGTGTCCGGGTTGTGCTGCACGTCCATTTTCTTGCCCATTGCTGTCTCTGTGTTCAACATAACATAACATCACGCCTGTAACTCCCGAGGGGTTAGGCAGAGGTGTACCTTTAGTACGCCCACATTTCACCAGTTATGTTTAAGTCCCAATCGGGGGGCGAGCCGGGCGAGCCTATTACCACAACCGGGCACAAATCCAGACTCCGGGCTTCTACTTAGAAATTCTTGATAGAAAAACTCAATTAACACTTTTGCTCGTCCTGAGAATCGACCTCAGGAGCTCAGCAGTTGCTCTTGCGACCAAGACCAAGGTGTCAGTTACAGACATTTTTGAGAGATTTTTACATATACATACAGGGTAAATTTTTGAGCCGGGGCAGTAGGGCGCACCTTAACTGTTGTCGCTACAGGAAAGTGGTCTTAGTAGACTGGCCTGTACCGGTGTGTGACCTGGTTTTAAAGACAAAATTTGGTTTTGCTAGTCATCAGAGAGCACACGAATGGAATGCAAATTTGTCTGGGTTGCTGTCACTGGATACGGTGAGGAGAACTATATACGTGTTAATATTTAATTACAAACCTACTTTTTTTGCTAAGTTAATACTTTATTACTATATACTTACGTATGTATTTTGTTAAGATCAGAATTACGAAACCGAGGTCATTTAGCACCATTGAGGTTTCATATAAACTAGAGCAGACATCGCAAACGAAAAACGTGTCCCGTGGATGTCAAGTGTGACAACTGCGGTGTATGCGCGATGCAAGCAGGTTCTCATAGAATAATCCGTACCCGCAGTTGCGACACAGTATGCTTCTTCTGCCTATTTGATACCTAACACAGTTTTAACTGCAGAACATTATCCTAATTTCCATTGTATTAATGATGAACATTATGTAGGATTGTTCACTTGGCAACCACGTTTCCTCGTTGTCCTAATTTCCGCCCATGGGCATGTATGTCTGTATTTTTCTGAATATTCATGAAAAATTCTCGAAAATTAACTTTAAAAGGGATCTTTTTTTTTTCTTACATATTTTTTTGTTTTTGCAATATCCTCCTATGATTTTATGGGCTTACACTTGTTTTTTAAAGAAATACTGATTTATTTTTAGACAAAAATGTTTTCAACTCCGTTTTTTTTTCAAAGTCGACAATTTTTTATAAAATTTTTTAATTAATCCGATAAAATAACTCATAAGCTTTTAGAAATAATAAACAGAATCCAAATCGAGCCAATAATAAATATGGCAAACGCTACCCACGAAAAAAAAATTAAAGTGGATTTATCGATATTTTTTCATGAATATTCAGAAAAATACGGGCGGTCACATGTCCGTGGTTGACATTGTATATATATATATATTTTTAAATTAATTGTGTTGTGTAAATTGAAGATTGATTTCATGTTTAGTCAATATTAACCTATTATACTTTATTAATATTTGCATGCCAAAATATGGCAAAATGTGTCATCGCACAAAAATACTTATATACTAACAAGTTTGTATTACCGCATTTACAGCAAATAAATGACTTTGACTCGTTGCGATTACTTTGCATAAATGTTATCCGTCGTTACCGATTTGAATGGTCAGAACGTGAAACCTTCAACAAATTAAGCGTGTTTAGGGGTATGAGGAATAGGGTGTAAAGTTCACTCATCCCCCACAGAAAAGGGAGGACCCTCCGACCAGACGGGTGTCGTGTCTGGCGGGCAACTGCCCAGAGGCTGAAGTCGGGAAGCTTGTATATATGTTTATCGCGCGGTAAACTCTAATTGCACGATGCAGGATTTGTGTGACGTCAGGTCTTTGATGCGTAGTTCGCATGTAGAGATGTAGATGTCGCTACACGTGTTTTATTTAAAAAGTATAACAAACCAAAGAAAAATCTTATTTAGGTCGCATTTCCGCGGCCCTTTTTTTATAAAATTACGATCATTTAACATTATCCACAAGGGCGTAACCACATATTTTTTATGATCGAGAAACATATCTTGATCAGGATACAACATAACACTGACCTAAGACTGGCAGAGCAAAGCCCATTTAACCTGTCTTCAATCCTTGTTGATCTCAGCCATGTTTTAAGCGTCTGAGTGTACAGAATGACCATTCAATAGTAGCCGTAGAATAAAGGATTGCTAATAAATCTTTCAAAGGCCGCGCAGCGCGGTTTATTCTAAAATTAATGCATAATGTATTGTAATTACAAAGTAAGTCTTAATGTGACTCTAACATAACTTTTATCGACAACAGTAGGTACCTACTTAGGCATACAAAATCCAGGGGGGGGCAGCTGCCCTCCCCTGCCGGTAAGCCCCCTAGGTTATCCATAATTTTTAAAGAAGAAGAGATCCATTATTTGGAAAGCATTTAATAAAATAGATATAAGTAACTAATCATTTTTTGCATATATCTGATAACAGACTTTATTTACATCTTATGGTAGGTAAAATAATTATGTCATGTCTGTTCCGATTATTTTTCATAAACTCTGATTTTCAGAAAATGCAGCTATTGTAAATAATATTTATTTCTAAATGAGTTTAAACCGAGTGATTTTTCCGACGACTTTGAGCTTTATTTGATTTTCTCGAGTGATGAAAACTATCTTTCATCACACAAGAAGGCAATTTCAATAGTTATTTCATAATTTATTGGTCATGTTCTGCCACCATAAACAACAGGTAGTGACTAAGACGTTTGTGGTCCCTGGACCACAACGTGACAAATTTTGTGCGCGGTGTCTGCGCTACATTCAACCTCAATGTTAGCACCATGTTAGCACCAACAAAATCAGCATTAAAAATTCAAGAATTTCATCTTACCCAAGGAGATTAAATATTATTAAAGTATTAATACTTTCGCTGTCCCATGAACCACAAAGATTCAGGGCAATTGTTTAACTATTGTGTCTGCTTTGCGGACAGCGAAAGTGTTAAAAAATATTAATTCCAAGATCTTACCAAAAACAATGTCTAGCATGCAAGACGTGACGTATTCGTAAACGTCAAACGGATACTTTCCGACTTGTTCTCGAAGTTTTTCCACGAGTATGTCTCCTTGTTCTCCAAATACTTCTATATAGTCCTCTATGATACGGTTGTGGAATATCGGCAGAAGTAAGCGCCTGTGAGCCTTCCACAAATCAACTGTAAAAAAAAAAAAAAAATTACATTGCAAAAACACGAATTTCGCCATTATTATCAATTTGAGACAAAATCTCGCTTCATAGTTAGGTTTCGCAAATATTTTCACAGGAATCGACTACGCCCACTCCAGGGATTCCCATTGCGTTCGTAGCACGCTACGAAGGGCCTACGGAAGAGCTACGGGAGTTCCCGCTACGCAACCGTTACAGTACTGGGGAATCACTACGCGGGCTACGGAGGTGCCCGTAGCGTTCGTAGCACGCTACGAGGGGCCTACGAATGCTGTCCCAAGGGAGAGCTACGCGATAATTCTACAATAGATTCTAAGGGCTGATAGTTTTCAAATATTCGTACAGACTTTTAATAGAACATATTCATTGGTAGTATTGACATTATCGTCTAGCTACACAATATCATTAGGAAATGTCAACATCTTTACGACGTGTTTGTCTTTTGTTGTGTTGATTTGCTTAGCTTGAATTACAAGGAACTTGCACAGTTTGTTGAGTAGGTATTTAGGCAGCTGTTTACTTTGGCACTCGGAACATAATCTCACCCCACTGCACAGAAATATAATAAATATTATATAGCAGATCAGTTGAATTTCCGGGATGGCGTGCATTTTTACCCGACTGCCCCAGAAGGAGGGCAGATGTACCTTTGTATGTCTATTTCATAGGCACGCTCTAAAGCCTAAACGGCTTGATGGGTTTTTTAACATATGAGGTGTCGTTGGATTCGTCTTAATTGTGGGAGTGACATAGGCTTTATAATGTTTATATATTTCATTTGAAAATATAAAAATAAGGGAGGAGAAGGTTTTTTTTTAAATACACACATCAACACAATCTAGGGATATTTTAGTTATTTATGTATTGAAAAGAAACTCCTTAGAATTACTTAAAATCTCTTAAAATAGTTTATATCAAAATGCACAGGATTTTGTAATTTAAATTACTAATAGGAAATTAAATAAAAGTCAAACTTAAAAAAAATGGCTTTTATAGAAGAAATAAAATTAAATGAAACATTAAATTGATTACTATAAATAAACATTAATAATCTATAAAAGCACCTCGGATGTTAATAACGCATCTGCAAAGATTATTCATTCTCAAGATGAGGTTATCGATATCTCCTTGTGGGATTAGGTCCCTGGTTCGACGAAGATGCATGAAAAGTTAGGTGTTAAGAAATTTTGTAAAACCCGTCGTTGGAGCATATCCCACGCGTGCTCAATTGGATTTAAATGCGGGGACTGCGCGGGCCACCCCAGCGTTTCCGCATTATGTTGCTGCAGCCACTAAGGTACCACTCGACCTGTATGTGGGCGGGCATTATCATGCATAAGAATAAAATCTTGACCCATTTGCAAACGGTGTGGTCGGACTACAGGTTCCAGTACCTCGTCACGGTAATTTGCAGCAGTTAAGTTGACGTGAACCCAAACGAGGTCGGTTCTCCCGCCTAGACATACTCCCGCCCATACCATTATTTTTCCACCTTGGTATGGATGGACTTCCTGGAGACTTTCCAGGCGGCTCTCACGTCCAGGTGTTTGCCAAACACGTATTCTTCGTGAATCTGGATGAACGCCGAACCCGGATTTATCAGAGAATAACACTCTAGCCCATTGGCGATCGTTCCAAGCCAAATGTTAATTTGCCCATTGTAATCGTCGGCCGCGATTGCCTCGTCGTAGTTCTGGAATCTGCAGAAGAAGAGACTGCACAAAATTAACCTTTATGATCGTAGACCACTACGAGCATGAAGGTTAATTTTGTGCAGTCTCCGCCTTACAGTTTGATCGCTCACCAGCACCTGGTGGTCCGACGGTAACTTCAAAACCAATTGCCTAGCTGTATCGGTAGGTTATCTTTTTGCCGTTATTTGTATAAATCGGTCTTGTCTTGCGGTGGTCATTCGTATATTCCCAGTGTGCCGCTCAGCCACCTCACCAGTGTCCCGGTAGTGAGACCACAATCTTGATATGACGCTTTGACTGGTGCCAATGGCATCACCAACATTGCACTGGATCGCGCCCGCTTCCAGCATGCCTATTGCTCTCAACATCTCTTATCTGGTTTAATGTCGGCGTTCCATGGTAAAGGAAAACCAACAATATGCATTTAATTATCAAACTTGTGAGAAAATTTAAAATTCGATTAAAACCAATTTTTTCTTTAAAACACACAGGGACGAAAATTTATCGTGATAATGATAAGGTTAATTTAATTTTGCCGCCTCAGTCATTATTTTTTTTTAATTTGAATTTAGAATACAGAAGAGAAATAGGCCAGGAACAAATTGACGTGTAAATCTCTTTTAAAAAGGGCCAGTACTTTTAAAGCTATGATACTAAACCTGAAATATCCCTAGACAGTGTTGATGTGTGTAAATTACAACAATATTGCTATCAAATAAAAGCTAGTAATGAGTCAATTCTAAATAGGTATACATATATAACTAAAAAACTTGAATTAAAGCAAATCATTAAAAAAAAATATCTTATTCAAAAACCCAACTGAAAAGAAAAAAACAATCATTGAACTAGATATATGGTGTCAGTTTTGTTTGTTTGTCTGCGATATTATACAAAAACTAAGTTCAATGCTTGTTTTTCTCTTTTCGGTTATATGTTTTTGCAGTCGGGTTATTTATTATTTTTATTAAAATTAAAAACATCACCATCCATTCTCTTGCCATAATCCCAATTTATTTGTCGTCGGCGCATCATGTATTGTCCTTCCTTACTTCTCTTTTAGTCGCCATCTCATCAGCCATAAATTAATTTACATAAAATCACGCCTGGTTTCCCTGAAAGGTTAGGCAGAGGTGTATCTGTACCAAGTACACCCACATTTCGCCAGTTATATTTATGTCCCATGTAATAGGAGGCGAGCCTATTGCCATCAACCGAGCACAGATCCAGACTCCGGAATGCTACTGAGAAATTCCAGATAGAAAACCTAATAACACTTTGCCCGACCCGGGAATAGAACCCAGGACCTCCTGCTCAGCAGTAGCACTTGCGACCACTAGACCAACAAGGCAGTCCAATTAATTTAATTAAAATTAACAAAATATTACGTTATTTAGTCTACGTACCTGGAGCGACAAAAAGTCCATTTCCTAGCCAAGCTTGAAGGAACTTATAACTGTAATCCTTTTCGAGGCAGTTTTCCAAAATCTTTTGCACATCGTCCGGATTTAACGTCACTGGAATTAATCAACTTCACATTTGAACTCAATCTTTGATTATAATTAAAATCATAGACACTTTTTATGAACTTCAATAAAACTAAAATTTCATTTACCTACGTAAAGAGAAGGTCCGATCCAGATGGTACTAACAGTACCGGTTTCTTCAATCTTTTGAATCAAAGTTCTTATATTATTAAATATTCCTGAAAATTATTTAAAACCCATGAATTCGGACTATATTTTGATATTATTATACTAAGGTACACTGTTACTTACTTTCAGGCCCTCCAATGAACCAGTGGGTATGTCCCAAGATCGGGAGGCCGCCCACACAAGGCAGAGTTTTGGAAAACTTATAGATAAAATTACGTGAATATCTAAATTTAACATAATACAAAGCGACTAGTAAAAATATAAATAAAATGACAAACATCCTTTATGAGGATTAGATAAATTAAAAAAAAAAACACTGGTTCTCAAAAGATCTTCTCTTCATAATGTTTAATATTACACTGAAAGATAACTGAATGAGGCTATGGTTTTAACGATGGTTTCCGTAAAAGTGCACTTCAACTGTATACCTACACGTAAATAACATCACACGTACACTTGAATTATACAATTGTGTGCATAGCCAACCACGTCACATACAATTGTGTGCATAGCCAACCACGTCACATATCATATACTACTATGTACAAGTTATGTATTTATGATGATACATTATCATCAATATAGCTAATTTGCACCCTCGTGAGAATTGAACATCGATTTGAGAAAAAAATCATGTATTATTAATTAATCTTAATCCTATCCTAACTAATATTATAAATCCGAAAGTGAGTTTGTTTGTTTGTTCCGCTTTCAAGCTAAAACGGCTGAACGGATTTGGATGAAATTTGACACATGGGTTGACCATGACCTGGGTTAGGACATAAAATAATTTTTATCCCGATATTCCCTCGGGATCGAGATTTATGCGTGTGAAACCGCGGGGCGCAGCTAGTTCACAATAAGTACGTCGTTATCTCACACTTTCTCAAACGACTACTTTATGATAATGTCCACCTATATTTATAACTGTGTCATCTTCTTATATCCCTGAGATACACAAAAAAACAAGTTTTAATTTCCTCGCTGGCTCACAGACGTGTATATCAGGCGATTTGACTTTTCTGGTTCTGCAGTAACGATGTTACTTCAGCGTAAGAGTGCTTTGCACTGTGTCCGATCCGAGGTCGAGAATATTCATTGTGAAATCTATTGTGATAATTCAAAATCGCATCTAGGAGTGCACTATAAGCTCTCATTTCATTATTTTGGTATATGCAAAAATTGTGACAAGATCGGACAATGGTGGAGGTATCGTCGGATCTTATCACAATTTTCGTTACTAACTTATACCTTTTCAGTCTGTTTCAGAAATAATACTGAAACTCCGGGAAAAAAAATGTTTTCTCCTGCGCGCATTTCAGCGATACTCGCGTTTCAAACCATAAACAATCTGACAGAGGTTTTGCGGTCTCGTTTAATTTTAACAAACACATTATACCTACCTCAGCATAGCAGCTTATGGAAAATGTGCATGGTCGGTGGCCATTGGAATAAAGAGCGTCACTTTATAGGGTTCCGTACCTCAAAAGGAAAAATGGAACCCTATAGGACCCTTCCGTTGCCAAAATATTATTTTGCGATTACGAACTTACATTTGCAGTTGGAGACTTGACCGTGACGTATATCGATGTGTGGGAGAGCATGTTGTTCAACTATAAAGTTAAGTTTGTTTTTGGGATAAGTCCGACACGCACTTGACGGGTTTTATTTAAAGACTATATTCTACTTACATAGTATCTTTTTCTTTTTTTACTCGTGGTGTAAATTCATTTAAACTTTTGGCTCTCAAAAAAGGAACAAAGGTGGAATTAATGCCTAATAATTTCCTCTATTCCTTCTTCTCATTTATTGATTACGTACAAGCATGTGCACGATGCGACTTCCTATCAGAAAAAAGACGATTTTTTCATAAAAACTTTCACTCCCCATTTAACCCCTATAAGGGGTGTACTTTAAAAAATCCTTAGTGTTCACTTTCGTTATAACAGAATAAACTCTTGTGCCGAACTTCTAGATCAAGGGATTTACGCTGTCTGCTGTCTGTCAGTGAACAAATAAATTTAAGATTTTTAAGGCATATCATAAAGAGTAGGTGTTGTATTTGTTTTGATGCTTTTGGCGGTAACAGTTCAAGGCCGCATTTTAAAGTTTTTAACCCTAAGGGCGTTTGCCCACTTATCAGTATCCGGTTCGTATTCGATTCGTGTTTGTTTCTGATCCGGTTTGGCCATCCTAGTTATTGTATGAACCGTATACGCATGAGTGCGCAAACGTCCATATACCTATTCATAAACCAGTAGAGGATTTATTTAAACCTGATCTCGAATTTGTATACTATTACCTAATAGTTGTATGTTTATCTGCTACGTGAGTAAATAAAGTACCCTGTGGCGAGTTTCGTGCTTCTATTATAACCACAAGTTGAATTGTAATCGTGAGAGAGGATACTCGCCCGCGATCGTGATCTCATGGATATACGATCGATTTACGAGTAGTGTCGACGAAACAACATAATTATAGATTTGATTTTGATTAATTGAAACGTAAGTAATCCTTAATTTGTTCAATTATGTAAGTAGTATAAGGGTTATTTTAATAAGAGTAGGATATAAATTTATTGATACCCTGGGTAGATAATTTGTTTGCAAATTTTAACAGTCTCAATGTCATGTCGAATAGGCACTGCGATAGAATCAGTATACTTACCCAGTCAATTTATGAGATTTATATACAAGTTTATGTTCACAAACATTAAAACGCATTTATCTAACATTGTTATTATCTGCACTTTAACTTTGTATACAACGTGTTTACAAGTCCTGAAAGTAAATTGTTCAGGTATGACTAACTACATCATCAAATATTTGTGAATTAGTGTTAAATTAAAATATTATATTATATTTAGATTTTTACTTTTTTATAGAGATGCATTACGGGGGTATTCGGCATTACTCGACATTTTTTTGTTATTCGTCGAATACCGAATAATAGTTTCTATTATTCGAAATTCGGCGAATAGTTGTCTAAATAAAGAAAAACTTTTAAAAACAGAAAAATTATAGACTTTAAAATAAAACTTTTTTTTAATTATCTTTAAAAACAAAACACACTTAGTATTTATATCATTAATATAAAAAGTTTGCCAAAAATCAGTCATGTTGAAGTTAATTAGTTATACTTTTTAATTAATAATTTAATATTTAAAGTCCAAAAGGGGCAGATTGTGGTGGATTTATTTCATAAATCAAACCTGCCTCAGAAAATAAATAAACTATATGATATATATAACTATATATATATTTGTGATTTCTTTTTATATTCCTTTTTTAATGTCGAGTAACAATGGCGAGTATTCGACTATTCGCCATAGGGAATGGCGATTAATCGGTATTCAAGTAATTGCTATGAGAACTATTCGCGGCATCTCTACTTTTTTATATAAATGAAAAACAGAACAGAACCAGCTAAGCAATAAGATTTAATTAAGTAGGACCACGTTTTCAGTTTGAACATAATCGCAACCGCCCAATAAAAGTATTGGTTTCCAAGAAAATTTATCCGCGCTTGATCCTCATTTGCTCCTCATATTATATTATAAGTTCATTAGAGAAACGTCGCGGCCCGAGTAGTCCCAATGGTTGCGGTTCGATTTCAACAAAAAAATCCTATACCTAGGTTCGCAAAGGCGATTTTTTCCCGCGGTGATTTTTCTTCGTGCCCGGAATTTTTAACGCTCTGCTTAGCGCCGAGAGTTGAAAATTCAACAGTGTGTTTTTTCAACGCGCTGGGTTGGGAGTGCGTCCCAGCACGTTACATTCTCAACGGTCGGCTCAACACCGAGAGTTGAAAATCCAGTGCGCGTTAAAAAATCGTCCGTGCGAACGTGGGCTAAATGATTATTGTTTTTATTCAGATTTAAATGAATTATTCTCATTGGGTAAACACATAATGGAGACAAGATACCATACTACTACCAAGTACCATTGACCATCACTATTTAACGATCGACAATAGACGACGGTCATTATCCGTCGATATTTAGGTACTTATCTACCTATCGAAGCCCAAGTTAAAAACTCTTCATTGTAGGTACCTGTATATACAAGTAGATATTAGTATGAAACAAGATGCTTTCGTCTTTCTTGTTAACCCTAGAGTGCTTATCATCGCCTTAGCCAATTAGCTGAAATTTCCCAAAAAAAACCGACTACCCGGGCCGCCTGCAGTCGTTTTTTTTTTGGCTAATTTGAAATTGTGGGGATGCATCGAGTTGTACATTCGTGCGAAGTCAGTAGCCCGCAACGCGATATAGGGTGATCCCGCGCCAGGCTAGCTTAGACCGTTACCGAGATTATTTACTATATAGGGTAAATTTTTGACTGAAGACTTGTAGAACATTTTTTGAGGTAGAATTGCTATGTGTATGTATTCGATAGTTCATGTCATACATTATTTACTATATATTTTATAAACTCTAAAAATAAGCACTCTCAGACTTATAGTATTTTTATTATAAAAGATTTCCGTAATAAGAATAGAATAGATTAATTTATGGAGGAACTACTCTGAAAAAAGCCTTTTCAATTCACGAAAGGTGATAATTAGCGGTGTTAAAATAAGATTACTATTCTACGGTTAACAACGGTAACAACATATTGAATTTTGCATATTCAATGTGTTACAAAAAACCTGTCCGATCCGAAAAAGGTACATACATGGGCACATTTATGTACCAAAAAGTTATTACTATTAAAAATTCACTTTTTAGTACTAAATTTATCCCAATTCCATAAAAAAATGGTTTTTCAACAGGGCTCATAAGTTATTACTTGTATACATTAGCGAAACGACAGCCGCCCGCGCCCCATGTATATAAACAGGTGAAATTACCCATTAAAAAAAAAGGTGGAGATTTTTTTTTCTTTTTTCAGAAGTTTACCACATGAATAGACTCAGTATGTCTTAACAACACCCTCACGGATCGGACAGGGTTTTTGTTACACTCTGTATATACACATCCTTGTCACTTTGTCACACTACATGTGTAGTGTACCTACAGATTCTAGATTATTCGATATTCAAGGTCACGAAAGCAGTTTTTTCTCATTAATATCTCGTAAAGCTTGTAAGTAAGTAGAGAATTTTAAGCTCAACTACAATAAGAATAATCACAATCATAATGGCATAGATAACCTTTTTAGATAGGTAAGGGTTATCTATTTTCAGTGGTTGCTCATCGTCTATAAATTTAATCACATTTACGAATTGAAAGTGATTTGATGCAATCTAAACGAGTTTTCCAATAATTATAGTATACTAGTTTCTGGCCGCGGCTTCGCCCGCGTGGATGTCGGAAATTATCCCAAGGGAACGTATCCTTTTTTTTTTTGGGTGGGAAATTTGCAAATAAATTCTCCCGCTCTGGACGGAGCGGGAGGGCGTGTCAACTTTTACTGATTAAAACCCACCCGTGTTCCTTCCGTTGCCTGTGTCCGGGGCCACATTATCCCTTTCGGACAACTCGCAACCCCGGCAGGCATTGGCCCTAAAGGACCCCGTCAGTTGGTGCTGACATCTCTTTGAGGTGCGCGTGGAACAGAATGCGCCGTCGACCCGAGCCTGGTCCTTATCGTACGGCGAGCTACCCATCGCTCACCGTCCGCAAGCCCGCGCCTACGGTGGCCGGAAATCGGCTTGCGACGCCCGACGCCCGGGGCGTCTCCTGCGGTGACTAGGGGCGCGAGGGCGCGAACCTTGCCTCTCCCTCACGCGTTCCCCCTCCTACTTCGCGAGCATTACTGCTTCGCAGAAGGAGGTGACGGCTTCCCACTTCCTCTCGCTCCGTACCATGGCCTGAACCACGGCCGGACGCGAGATATCACTGCCGCCGATCGCCTCCACAAGGACACGGCGGTATCCCGCCCAAGCCGGGCAGACCTCCACCGTATGACCTATGATCCTCAGACCTATGTCCTAAATCTGTTCATGGCCTATCCGTATAGGTACCTATATCCATATCCATTCAGTCGTTAAAGCCTGAAAGGGTAAGAGACAGACAGACAGATAATAAATAATCATAAGATGTAAATAATCTTTTTTCTTTATTTTATGATTCTAAATGTCTAACTTAAAAATCCACAGAACTCATGGTCCTATGACCTTCCGGCGCGGCGTATTGAAAATCACTTTATTTCATTAAGGCACTTAATAATCAGAGGTGTCTCCGAAAGGAGTATTTTTTTTTTCTTTTTTAAACGTTGCCCCACACTAAGAATGTCTTCCTGTATCGTGGGTGCGTTTAAAAACATAGAAACTCACATACACTTACACCCAGACCCGGAACAACTACTTGCAGATCATTCAAATATTTGTTCCGTGCGGGGAATGTTATTATTTTTTTACCTTAAGCATACATTTTAATTTTCATATCACCCTAACTGAACAAATGCCAAGTTTCCTATATATCACCCCCTAACCCCCTTTAGGCTTATTTTTAAAACAAAAAGTAGTTTAAGTCCTTCCCCAGGATGCCCTCTATCTCCTTGCCAAATTTAATCGAAATCCGTTCAGTAGTTTAGGTGTGAAAAAAGAGAAGAGAAAGAAGAAAAGAAAACATACAAACAGACAGACAGAGTTACTTAATATATTAATTTAATTAATTAATAATATAAAGTAAAAACTGTTGCCCGCGACCTCGTCTGCGATCCAGGTTGAAAAATAGCTTATGACCATCTCCAGGTCATGTCTACCCAAGTGCCAAATTTCATCCAAATCATCAACATCAAACAAACAAACTCGCTTTCGCATTTATATTATTAGTTAGGATAGAATGGATAATTTATGCACAAGACTTGATAACGCAACCAAACGCCATAGGGAAATGTCAACTGCATATAACTTATTTTTATTTTATATTTTTATGACGTGTAGAAGTGATTCTGTTAACCTATTTACAGAACAAACAATTTAATTTCATTTAATACCTAGCCGTTGGGGCAGCTACATAACATATGTAGGTTTCCGAAGACGCCATTTTACACACCTAGGTACTTTTTGCTTATGTGCAATTATTAACGTGAATAACATAGGTACAATAGATGTAATTCGAATTCTATTTTTTTTTTATCGCTGACCTATCGTTTACCTTGAAACAATTTTTTTTCTTTTTAATCTTTTTTAAAAATCATGTTTTGCGTCACTTGTAAAAATAATTAACATAATGACGTCGCCGTCCATATAACTTTTTTCTTTTGCGCCGGCGGCGCCGACGACGCACTGTGGATCAAAAAAAGGCTCTCGAAGAAATAGGAGCTTAAAGGACATCACTCATTTCGTACCCAAAAACTAAAATGCCGGCCAGAAAAAAAATGCTGTTTTCTCGTGGGAAATATATTCTGTACATTTTTTTATTTTACAATGAAAGTCTACAATTAATCCCCTGGCTGCTATTTGAGTTTGAAAATACCAAAAATCATATTTTTGCCAACAATATTTTGCGTTTAAAGACGCAAACATTTATTGACCATGGTAAAAATGGCCATGAGCATTGAGGGTTAGGTATAATAAGGTATGATAAGTATTAAAAAAATAACGAGAAAAGTATTGTGGGAAATGTTCTTAATATACGAGTACAATAGCAGGTAGCTAGGCCGTTGGATATTGATTCCGTCATACTTGTGGTTAAAACGCCACAGGCAGGCCCAGGTGGACAGAAGACAGGTGTGGTGATACTCTTCTTTAAAAAAGGGTGACAATACTCTGCGTAAGAATTATAGGCTCATATCACTTCTGAGCCATGTCTTAGCTGTTTACAAGAGTCATCACAAACCGTCTCGCGCACAGGTTTGACGACTTCCAGCCTCCCGAATAAGCTGGATTCCGTAAAGGCTTTACAACCGTAGACCACATCGCTGCGACAGGTTATAGAGAAGATCGAAGAGTATAACCTGCCTCTCTGCTTAGCATTTGTGGACTTCGAGAAACCTTCAATTCGATCAAGACTTGGGCTGTACTGCAGTCTCTTCAACAGTGCCAGATTCGCTATTGGAAAATAGAGGTGCTACACTAACACTGCTACGATGTCGGTCCAACTCCACGTCCAGGACCTCTAAACCTATCCTTCTGCAGCGAGGTAAGGTGAAACAGAGAGACGTTATCTCTCCGAAACTTTTCACCGCTGCATTGGAGGATGTCTTCAAGGTTCTGGACTGGAAAGGGGTAGGCATCAAATTCAATGGCAGTAACGTCACTTACCTTCGGTTTGCCAACGATATAGTAGTCATGACTGAGACTATTTCAGCTCAGGTCAGCTCTCTACAATTCTTGATGACCTCAGTAGAGCTTCCGAAAGAGAAGGTCTGAAAATGAACATGGACAAAACTAAGTTCATGTCAAATGCCCATGTAACACCCACCCTCATAAAGATCGGAGACACTACACTTGAAGTTGTGAACGACTACGTTTACCCAGGATAAACTGTCCAGTTAGGTAAGTCCAATTTCGAGAAAGAGGTCAATCGTCGAATCCGACTCGGCTGGGCAGTGTTTGGGAAGCTACGCAATATCTTCTCGTCTTACATACCGCAGCCGTAACCAGTGCGTGTTACCAGTGATGACCTATGGACCTGAAACATGGTCGCTCACAATGGGCCTCATTAAAAGGGTCACCCAAAGGGCAATTAAGAGCATAGCCTGCTTGAAATTTCCTCACATGATTGAATCAGAAATAAAAGAGATCGGCAGGAGAACCAAAGCAACTGACATAACCCTAAGAATTGTGGGCAGGGCACATTGCTCGCAGAACAGATGGCCCAAGGGTACGAAAGATTCTGGAGTGGCAACCGCGTACCGGAAGACAAAGCGTTGGACGGCTTCCCACAAGGTGGAGGTTCTTGCGGTCTTCACCAAGCCGATGACTTTGTGAAGACCGCAGGAATCCGCTGGATGTGAGAATCACAGAACAGGTCGAAGTGGCGATGTTTGGGCCTATTTCCAGCAGTGGAAGTTTTCCGGTTGAAATGATGACGATGAAGAGGTAGCTAGGTTGTTTCTCGTTTTAAATATTAATGTAATACTGGAAACATTTTAAGTCAAAATATGATTTTTAGTATTTTCAAACTTAAATAGCAGCGGAAGGGTTAATTGTATACTCTCATTGTAGTAGTAAAAAATGTTGAGGGTGTTATTTCCCATAAGAAAACCGTAATTTTTTTTTCTGGCCGGCCCTTTTGTTTTTGGGTACAAAATGTTCGACACTTGAATGATGTCCTTTTAAAGTGTTGTTTTTTCGCCGAAAATGGCTTACAATAGCCAATATTATACATACATTTAACATAGGATACAATCAGGTAGGCAAATTAGGAACTTATATTTTTTTTGCAAAAAAAAGGATAGAGCTAATGTTTATATCTCCGGAACGGAGAGAATAACCATTATATCCTTGCACACGGTGGGTGATGTAACTATTTATTTATGATTTTTGACATACTTCATATAGCGAGATTTATAACTATACAAAAGATTTAAAAAAAAAATGAACCAGGTTTGTATGAGATAGATCTGTAAATATTTGTCATTTTTTTAAATGTGCTCAAGCCACATTTGACACGCAAAATACCAGAAATCAAACGTTTTCGTAATAAAATTACGAAACCTATGTACATTTTTAATATCAGACATATTGTGATGAAACCGTCTGCCTATTTTTTTTTTTGACATAGCAGAAATGGACTCCCGTAAAACTGGGACGTTTCTGACCGGTACTTCCCACCGAGTCCGGTTCAGAATCATCAAAACTAACGATTTTATACAGTTTTGGCCATAAAACGATGTGACATGGTTTTGGTCGTGGGCTCTCGTACGACACTAACTTGTTAAGGAATATTTATTTTATTAATTTGTTTTGAAAGACTGAATGGTCAGGATGTTGGATTACGCCAATATATAGTAGAAATTTCTACTAAATATTGGTACTATTGTTATCGGATTTGATCAACTACTTTAGAAGCTACGTAAAGTATATTTTCTATAGACCGTCAGGATTGAGAAGCCACCTTAAACGTCGTGTAACTTTTGAAGAGCTTTACTACAAATTCCAGGATCGGGCCTACAAAATCGGCTAATTTACTACTAAATATACCTGCGTTTAAATATGAGACATGGCTACCCATAGTACACCCACACTTCGCACCATCTAGATATCAGAAAAAAAAACCTGCCACGTGCAACTCGGACTCACATACGTAAGGTTTCGTAACAGCGTACAATATTTAGAAAAAACGTCGAAAGAAATTCGATTGTTGTATTTTTACCTTTATTTTATTTTTATTATTTGGTGTTATGGCGGCAATAGAAATACAGAACCTGTGATTTTTTTTAACTGTATACCTATTACGCTTCATGAGATATAGCCTGCCGACAGACATAACCCTGTCCGTCCCGTGAGTGTTTTTAAGTATCGTACTGAAAGTATTTTATGTGGAAATATTCAGGAAACAAGAAAAAAAAAACTATGGGGAATTTTACCGGTTTATTACACAGGGTGCGGGCGGCCGTCGCTAAGCGGGTGTCTAGAAATCATAACTTATGAGCCGTTGCTTTTTAGGGTTCCGTAGTAAACAAGGAACCCTTATAGTTTCGCCATGTCCTTCTGTCTGACTGTCTGTCTGTCTGTCCGTCTGTCTGTCCGCGGCTTAGCTCAGAGACGGTTAGTAGTAGAAGCTGTAATTTGGCATATGTATACATATTAATCATGCCGACAAAGTGGTAAAATTAAATCAAGAAAAATATATTTTTTAGGGTACCTCCCCTTCACGTAAAGTGGGGATGTTTTTTTTTTTCCTCATCTACCCCATGTTGTGGGGTATCGTTAGAAAGGTCTTTCAAAAATATTGTGAATTCAAGACGATTTTTGGATTCAGGGATCTGTTTGCAAAATATTAAGCTTTTAACTGAATTTTTTTGTTAGAGTCAAGTGTCCCCCCCCCCCCTTCTAGCTAAATGGTTGTACTTGGACTTGTGAAAAAATTCACAGCTGCAGTATATATAACGAAATTAAAAAAGAAAACTATCAGAGTTAAGTAGGCTCTACAGGTTAAAGAGTAATAATCGACCAATTTAAAACATGATCTCCCATACGTATGGGAGAGCATGTTTTTCAACTACAATGTTAAGTTTGTTCTTGGTTTAATTCATCCCAACTACGGAACCCTTCATTGTGCGTGGTCCGACACGCACTTAGCCGGTTTTTTATAATGGAATTGGGGTCATTTTGGTACAAAAAATGTGAATTTTTAATAGCAACATCTTTTTTATTTTCAATAATAATACGTTATTTTACCCGCGGCTTCAGAGACAAACACAAAGACACAGTCAAATATTAATTTGCAGTTAAATATGGTTACAATGGTAGTATAATAGTAGCTTAACAAATTTAATAGAAAATTTGGTATACAATTAAATCATTTAAATTTAAACTGAAGGAATTATTTGATAGTATATAAGGAATTCTCAATTAACCAACTGCATAAAGCCCTTATGAAGCGGACCATTGGTAGTTCTTTGATTTGGTTAGGAACCTTGTTATAAATCTGAATACACATAGGATAGCAACTTCGCCCATATCGTTCCGTTTTCATTCTAGGAATAATTAATCTATTAGGATATCTAGTTTTGAACTTACATTTATTGCCTACGCCCGCGTGAATGTCTCAAAATATCCCACGGGAACGTACTACCGGGAATACATACCTAATAGCCGAGGAAAAGGTCATTGACTCCTACCGCTGCGCCCGCGTTACCGTCAACCATAATTATTTTGCTATGCGTAATTTTAATCTGCGATATCTTTTAATCTACACATTTAAATGATATGACGTAAGGCATATTTTAATCTAAATTAAATGTCCAATTTAAATAACATAAACTCAAAGCATTTATTTCAAATAAACCAATTACAGGTACTTTTGAATTATCAAGGGGTTGGTCAGTCAGAAATATGAAGCTAGTTGCCCATTCCAACGCGTATTAGGTTCCTGTGGGGAAGAACGGGCAAGAAACTCCACGGAAAATATTGGTTACATTTTTCATGTTGTAATTATATGTGAGAACAATGTAGAAAGAGATGCACGTTAAAAGCGTCCGTAATAAAAATATAAAAACAAAAACAATTCAAAAATTAAAATAAATGCAAATAAACCGTGGCAGCTAAGAGATGACCAGTCCCCACTGACGGTACCCGTTCACCGAACATGACTCATGGGTCCAGCACCATTTAGCTCAACCATTTTGAAGGGAACTTAATGATCCAACACGCACGCCACCACCAGCGAGACATTTGAGTGAGCATGACATACTCTCAGCCGCTAGGGCACTTTCAAGTCAATGAAAGACGTACCCAGTAAATGGTAGCTTTAAAGTAGGTACATAGTGCTCACACATGTGCTATGCAATTATATAATTTTATAAGGGATTAAATGTATACAATCTAAAGACAGTTTTACAATCTTAAGCAGCTCCAACAATATCTTCGAATGCTAATCAATTAGTTTATGCGCCCTTGTGGAGCTGGACCAGCGTTGAGCCAAGCATTTTTGTCATCGATGTAATCCCCAACTTATAATATGCTTGGCAGCATAGTGTGCGTTTTATACAAGATTTAAATTTCGTTTCATTCAGTTGGAGTATATATTTTATTGGATAAGGAATAATATAGGTAATACCGGTCAAAATTACGGAAATAACAACTAAATTTGTATCAAATTCTGAAAGATAATAATGGTTACTGTCGGTCATCCTAAGATAGGCATATGCCAACGTGGACTTTTTTGTTGAACTTTTCAAGATTAACAATCCTGTAGCACATAAATTTTATTTATCTGTCACGGTTTACGCGGCGCACTCCAGTAAAGCTCCCAGTCGGCATGATTTTTTCCGACAGCTGTGTAGCTAGTGCTTCCGGCAACTGATTTTAACCATTTTATTAGATTTTTTACAATATTTATTTTTGTATACTGCCTATCGTGAAACCTCTATAACCAATAGGTACTCTTATTTTCAGGTCTTCGCCATGATAATCTTAGCGCTAGTATTCCTAGTGGTATGTATCTTCTGGATATATTGGGTGACTCACTTGCACCGTATTGATCGCATGACAGCCTCTCTGCCTGTTCTGCCGACTCTACCGCTCATTGGAAATGGTTCGCTTTTCATGGGAAATACCGAACGCAAGTATTGTTTTTTTTTTACTATTGTTTAGGTTTTCTTTGATTAATTTGTATTATCATAAATAACTGGACAAAGAAAGGCAGATCTTTGCCCTGCAGAGAGACAATACTGAAAATAAGTTATCATCATCACCACTGGCAGCCTTGTTCCACTTCAACCAACAGCTGAGTATAAGCCTCCTCCTTTTTGTGCCATGCTACCCTGGTCCGTGCTAGTCTCATCGATGTGTTCCCGCTTCGCATCTTCTGTAGGTCGTCCACCCACCAGGCCATTGGTCTGCCGACGTTCCTTTCCTTCTACCGTTTCTTGGCAAACAATCCGTTAGGGCTCTGCTCCACCTCCCACAAAAAGCAGAAAATATCTGTATGCCATAAAATGTTCCTGTGCTTTTAGTCCTAGTGGTCTAGACTAGAGTTCCATCGTTTCCCACTTTACCTAGTAGTGTCCTATAACTTTTAACAATACACTGTCCACGATAGTTCACGGCTACTCTGCGACACATAATGGTCACGGTTCCATCCATTCCATCATAATGTAGGTACTTCATTCATTCAGTATCCTTGTGGCACCAACACTTAAAAGGTACGTCGTCTATACAAAATGAATGACTGAATGTGACACTTGAACTATTTACATCGCCATTGCATCTATATTGACGAAGGTACTTACTTACCCGGGCAAGTACATAATATTTACCAACGATGCGCCTTCAAAATGTTTACTCAATCATCATTCAAGACAGTTGACAAACTGGACTGTTTAAATAGATTAGTTCAAATAACCCTTTGTTACAGAAATACTTAAGAACCTTTGGACTATAGCGCAATTAGCATTTAAGCATAAGCAGAGTGTGAAGCTCTGGCTTGGCCCGAAATTATACGTGGGTAAGTTATCACATCACGTGCTTACTAAGTAAGAAGAATGTACATACACTGTTCTCACTCAAGCGTCACGTTTTTGCGTCACCAACAAATAAGCAGGTTTACTCAACAAATATTTTAGGACTGGGACATAAAACAGCCTAAAATTTAATGTGTTAACCTTCCGCGGATGTCAGAACTTTGTATTTATTTCTCGATTAAACAAAACGCACTAGGCTTTTGTAATTTTAAGGTTCTTGTACTATGTCGTACATGTGTGTGCAAGTACAAAATATACCTGTTAGGAAGGCGTGAAGGTCCGGTACCTATCTCCAATGCATCATATTTTTTCGATGAATTTATACTGTTAATTTATTTACTTTATGAGTTAAATTACTTTTAATGGTTGCATCAATACAAGTGGGTTTAATTACTTTTAATGGTTGCAGCAATCACTGATCCTGAAGACGCTCAAGTGGTGTTAGAAAACTGCCTAGATAAGGATGTAGTGTATCGGTTCCTACGGCCTTGGCTGGGTCATGGGCTGTTTGTGGCTCCAGGTAAATATGACGACTCAAACGTGAACTTCGCATTTGAATTTAGAATCAAACACAGTGCGAGCAAACGTAGGTACGAAATTTGAATGTTTAATCTGTCACTACGCAAATATTGTCTCTGATACAATTTTTTTTTTGATATTGCGTCTTTACTTCTTTTGTACCTATACTACTTTTAAACATTTCGGTTGATTTTGAAATGAAATGAAATGAAATGAAATGAAATGAAATGAAATGAAATTGTTTATTCTGTAAATAGGATATAGGAATCACTTTTACACGTCATATTAAAAATATATTAAATTTTGCTAGATGAGTTCGGCGTTTCCTATCCGACTACTCTGAGAAGAAAGGCCGAAACAAACTCAGAGGTCACAGTCTCTTTTAAAGTCCAGACATAATCTTGGTCAAGCCATATGAGGACCATGTAGATTCATGTCTGAAATGGTCTTTTGAGAAAAGAACCACACAGATTTGAGTGGACCTGTCCAGTCAGTGCAAGCATTTGTCAGTAATCGGAAGTTTTGACTATCTCTTGGTCACTTTATAAAGAATGGGTAATAATAACATACACATTGTATGATCACGTGTTGAGTACTTATTTAAGATCCCCCTAAGACCTGAAAGCACATAAAACATCACTGTAAATATTGGCCTTGATATAACAGAGTAGTTACTTACCAAACCTAACATAAATACCCAAGTACCTACAGATATTTTACTTTCATGTTACAGTAAATCTATGGAAAACCCATAGAAAAGTGTTACTACCAGTTTTCCATAACAAAATAGTTGAAGAATACTTGGGAGTCATCGCTGAACAAGCTGATGTGCTCATTGAAAAACTAGATGAACAGGCAGAAAGGAAGAACTTCGATGTTCTCAAATACGTCACTGCTTGCACCTTGGACATCGTTTTTGGTAAGTTGTATGCAAGAATTTATGTGATAAACATTATGAAAAACATTTTTGACGAAAATAATTGTAGAGAACTTGAAGAATTAATCTTACTAGCCAGATACTGTAGGTACTAATGTTGCCCTAACTACGCAGTCTCATTTACTTCGTCTTAACGCGAGGGAGGAATTGCTCTTGAGAAAGCGGCTCCACGTGTTATCTAATATCGTATTATTTAATAAATTCAAGTGTCAAACAAAGTCAAAGTCAAACAATTTATTTCAATTAGGCACAAAAAAGGCACTTATGAACGTCAATTTTACAAAAAATAGAATTGATTCTAGTCGCCCCTTCCAAAAGGTAGTTTTCGTATGGAGAAGAATGGGCAAGAAACTCCACCGTTACTCTTTTAAAATGTTTTTACAATATTTGTGTTTCTTGGACTCCGGACTGTTATTACCACAAAGTAACTTAAGATCTCAAAAATTGTAGGTTACAAAAAATCTCGTGGAAAACTTCCGATAAGCTTAGATATCGAATTGTAAAACTCTAAAGAAGCTGTTACATAGTGATTACATGGGTATTTTTTGAAATCCATAAAACGCCATCTTACATCTCCAGAGACAGCTATGGGCGAGCGCATGGACGTGCAGCACTCTCCCGACACGCCGTACCTGCGCTCGCGCCACATCGTCATGGAGATCCTCAACAAGCGCCTGTTCAAGGTCTGGCTGCAACCAGACTGTCTCTTCAACCTCACCCGCTATGCCAAGCAGCAGAAGGATAACATCGATCTCACTCACAAGTTCACCGATGAGGTGGGTGTTCAAAACAGAATAACAATAGGTTCCGTGCTACAAGGATCTTTTGGCGCCTGAGTGACATTGACAGTGACATTCTAAACCGTAAGATGGCGGCATTAGTTCCGATTTTGGCCGCGCACCAAAATAACCTTGTAGCGTTGTATGTGTCACCGTATAATTATGAACTTCGTTAGTTTTAATCTATCGGTTAAAATTGTGAACTACAACAAACCATTGACAATTTAACGCATTAATTTTCGATAGTTTATAAATTATCCATGGGAAACCTACCAATTGTGAACTGGTATCAAACATGCTTAGGACGTAACGCACCTTGCGGTAATACTAGATAGGCTGCCCAGCTGCGAGCTACTTGGAAGTACAGTCACAGTAACCTAACCTAATCCATTTCACCCAGTTCACAATTTGTCGACAGTTTATAATCTAACGGAAAGAATACCGATAGATTATAAACTAATGGTTCTCACAATCTTACAAGATATGCATTGCGTAGTACCTAGTTGGCGAGTAGAAATTTTTTTCAAACATTGAACCAATGAGTTTTGTAAACTAATATGTGTCTCAATAACATTTATCTGAGTACGGGTCTGGTTTGGCACACCGGGGGTAGTATACAACGTTTGTGATTGGCTTTCATTCTTGCAGGTGGTTAAAAAAAGACGTTTGGAATATGAAAATAAGAAAATGAAGAATGGGATTAAAGAACAACCCGGTAAGATTATCTTAAATTTTACGATTTTCTCACGTCATCATCAAAATCAAAAAAGAAGATTTATGAATAAGTGGACAGTTTGTTTTCATTGAAGAGCGTTTATCCAAAAAAATGGCAACGACGCAAATTGCTGCGCTAGTTACCCAAATTTCATATTTCCATACAGTAATACTGCCAAATAAATCAAAACAGCGAAATATTTGACATCTATTTACGACGTTGCCAACTTTCACAATAAATAATAACTCTTATCTAGAAATCTGACACAAACAGGTGTTTCGAGAAGCATTACAGTTTATACCTGCTGCATGTATAAATATTTGTATTAAATCTAATGATTTTTTATAAAAGGGAACTGTTAAAAAATCTACAAAAACAGTCAAATCTCTAAATAGTTGCGATTTACATAGTTAGTTAATCAAATATTTGAACCTGAATTTTTAATTCTTCTGCTTACGCACACGATATTTGCATATTTAGATATGCGTTTATGGAATGCTGGATATAGAAAAAAAAAGTTTCGGTGTCGACGTCATCATTATTCATATTTTAAGAGGGTTTATCCTTAAAGTTGGCAACGTCGCAAATAACTGTCAAATATTGACCTGTTTATTGATTCTTAGATAGAAATAAGAAATGTGGCTAACTAGCGAACTAGAATATTAATAATGAATTGCAATTATAACATTGAATTTGATATTGTACCCATTTTAGGTGTAAAAAACGCATTTGGAAAGCAATAATTAATATTCTAGCCAGTTAGGCACATTTTTTATTTCCACACAGTATTATTGCCAAATTAATCAAAACGGTGAATTATTTGACATCTATTTGCGACGTTGCCCACTTTCAGAATAAACGCTCTTAACATAATCTCTATTGATTTATGCAAACTACTACACTATAGTTATCATTTACGTTTGTAAGTATTTGATCTTAAGAGTTGTTTGAATGTTTAAAAAAGTTGTTAGTATAATTGGCACAGAAGAAAAAACTTAATCCTGTTGTAGGTATCTGCCATCGAAATATTAGCAAGTAGGTACTTGTCTAACGTTAACTCTTCAATGAAAAGCTACATGTCCCGAATATACTAAAGCTATTTGCTTTATGATAATGCTCTATTAGTTAGTTTCGTCGATTTTCATATGTCCCTGATTTATTTTCAGAAGGCAAATTCCGAGCCGTCCTTGACTTATTATTTGGTAGAGAGATCGAGTTCACGGACGTACAACTTCGTGAACACATCGACTCGATTACGATCGCTGGCAATGACACCACGGCTCTTGTCATAGCGTACACCCTCGTCCTCCTCGGAATACATCAGGATGCACAGGAGAAAGTACTGCTGGAGTAAGTCACTAATATGTATACACTGAGCAAGTGATTTTCACCTTCTTTTTTTTTTTTTTTGAGGGTGGGAAATCATCAAATGACTTCTCCCGCTCTGGGCAGAGCGAGAGGGTGTGTCAGACTTTTACTGACTAAAACCCACCCGTGTTCCTTCCGTTGCCTGTGTGCCGGGGCCGCGATATCCCTTTCGGACAAACCCGCAACCCCAGCAGGCATTGGTCTTTCGACCCCGTCGGTTGGTGCTGACATCTCTTTGAGGGGCGCGTGGAACACAACGCGCCGTCGACACGGGCCTGGTCCTTATCGGACGGCGAGCTGCCCATTGCTCACCGTCCGCAAGCCCGCGCCTACGGTGGCCGGAAGTCGGCTCTGGACTCCCGACGCCCGGGGCGTCTCCTGCGGCGACTAGGGCCGCGAGGGCGTGCAGCTTGCATCTCCCTCGCGCGCTCCGCCTCCTCCTTCGCGAGCATAACTGCTTCGCAGAAGGAGGTGACGGCCTCCCATGCACTCTCGCTCCGAACCATGGCCTGAACCAGGGCCGGACGCGAGAGATCGCCGCCGCCGATCGCCTCCGTGAGGACACGGCGGTGCTCCGCCCAAGCCGGGCAGACCTCCACCGTATGCTCCACCGTGTCCTCCGGGCGATCCACACAGTGGTGACACCCGGGCGTTTCCTCCCGCCTTACGCGGAACAGGAACCTCCCGAAAAGTGATTTTCACCTACAGTGTTGTCGGGACACAGTTTTTGGAACCATTATGAAAAATATTTCTGGTCGCAAAATCAAAATCAAAAGTCATTTATTTAAACGATAGGCTGAGAATCAGAACTTTTCGAACGTAAAAATTACATGAGACAGTCCCCCAAAACGGTACAGTTTGTCCACGAAAAAATCACCTTTGAATTTTGATAAGTATATAAAAATTGAGCTCGTGACTGTACACCCGATAAAGTTGGCAGTTGACCTCTTTCCAGCAGGCAGTCATTACGTACGTCATACAGTACGGAAAAAGTCATATTAACAACCGGGCGTTAATATGACTTTTCCCGTATTATTACAAAACAAGATTTTTCTTTGGACGTAGCTTAAGGGCTTGAACACACGTACCAAAACCACACCCCATTGCAGGGAAAAATATAGGCAAGCAGTGGTTACGTGGGAATAGTGTCGCTGGATGTTCTAGCAGTTACGTTGTGGTAACTCCAAAATTTCGTTATGGTTGCGTTGTCCCTAGTAGTTTCGATGTGGTTACGTTGTGGCTACTGTTTGCAGACAGACAGATCCTTGTCTGCGATGTGGCCGGCCGCTAGTGCGCGGTGTCGGTGGTTGATTCCGTGGAGTGGGTGAGTGTCCGTGGAGTTTCTTGCCCGTTCTTCTCCATAGGAACCTACTACGCGTTGGAATGGGCAACTAGCTTCATATTTCTGACTGACCGACCCCTTGACAATTCAAAAGTACCTGTAATTGGTTTATTTGAAATAAATGCTTTGAGTTTGAGTTTGAGTTTGAGTTTGATTTTAAAGGCCAAATGTGGGCCGCGTAAATTCGTTAATTTTCATACAAATTAGCGCCCGTGCACTTGTTGTCGTAGTGGGGTGGTTGTGGTACGTGTGATCGGGCCTTAACCATTGAGCCAGTTTTTGTAACAAGATCCAACTGTGATCAAACACAGTTCATAATACAAAATTCACAACTTGTAGTCCGGTAGGTACGTATCCGGCAACCAGGGACGTATGAAAAGGCACTAAGGGCGTTTACGCGCTTATCAGTATCCGGTTCGTATTCGATTCGTGTTCGTTTCTGATCCGGTTTGGCCATCCTAGTAATTGTATGGACGTTTGTGCACTCATGCGTATATACGGTTCGTATTCGGTGCGTGTTCGATTTGTAAATTCTCACTTCGAGCCGTTTTTTGACGGATCAAAACCGAGTATACCAAACAAAATTAATCAAATACGGATAACTGCACAGACGCTAGGACGTGAATTTCCCGTCCGTCTTTTCACGAATCATACACGAATCGCATGCGAACCGGATACGGATAAGTGGGCAAACGCCCTAAGTTATCAATTTTGCATTAAGAACTAAACTTGGTTGGCTGAGGTTTATTTCGATTTAGTTTAGATATAACTTTAGCCTGACGGAGCCAGGTCTGTATTTATATCGAATTTTATTCCAACTAAAATTCGAAGGGGCTCGTGGCTAAATGATAACAGCCGCACGGGTCGATCGAAGTTTACGCTACGCTTGCCGCGGTTGGTCCGTGGATGGGTGACCATCCATTACATATCAAGACCCCTCCGTGCCTCGGAAAGCAAGTTAAGCCGAACCCGGCTGCTATTCGAAGATGAACCACTCTTACCAAGGGGTATCGTGTTGCCGTGTAACTGGGTTATGGAGGTCAGATAGGCAGTCGATCCATGTAAAATAATGATATACATTTGCATCCGGTTAGACTGGAAGCCGACCCCAACCTAGTTGGGAAAAGGCTAGGCAGATTGATATCTACTAAAGTTAGGTCTTGTTGTTATCTTAACGCCTGGGTTTACTGACCTATTTTGATAATCATTTATTGTATCAAATTAGACAATTTTACTTATTTTTAACGATCTGTGCAGGCAACAATCAATCTTCGGCACAGAAAAGCGAGGCTCTACTAAAGAAGACTTACAGAAGATGCACTATTTAGAGCGAGTCATCAAAGAGAGCATGAGGCTCTACACCGTGGTTCCGATAATCGCAAGGAATGTAGACAAGGATATTTATTTACGTAAGTTATTATATTTCCTACTGACTTCAAACTCAAAGCATTTATTTCAATTAAACCATTTACTGGCACTTTTGAATTGTCATTGTCCGCTTAAAATTTCAGTGTTACATAGCCTATAAACCTTCTTTAAGAATTCGGCTATCTAATGCAAAAAATATTTTTCAAAATTGCACCGACTGGTATTTCGGGAGATTACCCCCTACATAAAAACTTACAAACAAACACATTTTACCTCTTTATAATATAATAAATATTATACTATACAACATGTAAAAAACCCTGGTCCCAGAGGATATGTATTTATGTGGAAATTTCCAGGAAAAAGAAAAAAAAAATCGCAATATTTTTTTTCTGTGGGGAATTTTACCCGGTTATTACATTTGGCGCGGGTGGCCGTCGGTCGTTTCGCGTGTGTTTAAAAGTCATAACGACCCCTGTTGAAAATTTTCTAATTTTTTACGGATTTGGGGTAATTATGGTACTAAAAATGTGAATTTTAAATAGCAATAATTTGTTTATTTTCAATAATAATAATTTATTTGACTACTTTTTGGTAATGTTATTGCAGTACGAGTACCTGCCGCTTTCGGATCGGACAAGTTTTTTAAACATATTGTATAGGTGAAATGTAATAAAATCGTTTGTTTGCAGACAATCATTCTGCCCCGTTATCGGATGTATGTAAAGTGTAACCTGTATAAGTGGGATCTCAAGGGGAATTCTTTTTCAATTAAAGAGCGTTTTCATTTTAGCATATAGTCAGGTTTAAAATGTCTTAAGTTTTTAAAGTTAAGACATTTTAACGGGACGGACATTTTTTGCGGGGGCAAAGACAGGTCGAAATGTAGGGTTTTTCATTTATAGAGATTATCTTCTGGGGTCTGAGTTTTAAAGCCGCCCATGGGCCTCTGGACTTCGCTTCACATGCCGTCGAAAAATAACTCTCAGGCGTTTCCTCGCGATGTTTTTTCCTTCACCGTTTTTGAAGGAAGTAATAATTATACAATACGCACATGAATCCAAAAAGTCAGAGGTGCGTGACTTCGGTTCGAACTCGAAACCTATGACTTGGCGGTCACACCTACCTACGGGAGAAACCGTGGAGCGCAGTTAATTATTTTATATTTAGGAAATGATAAATTATTATTAACTAGTTGCGCCTCGTGGTTTCACCCGCATAAGTCTCGACTCCATGGAAATGTCGGAATAAAAAGTATTATATGTCCTAACCCAAATCAAGGTCTACCCATGTGCCAAATTTCATCCAAATCTGTTCACCCGTTTTAGCGTGAAAGCGTAACAAACAAACAAACTCACTTTCGCATTTATTATATTAGTTAGGATTTTTTTACTTAAACAGGCTATTGAACTATAAAGTCCAAATTATAGAGAGGTAAAAATAGAAAAAATCTATCAAATGCATTCCGAGTTATAGAGGTTTAATTATATATTCTCAGTAACAGAGGTATTTTAATGCAAAAGTGTCGGGGCCTCATTAGGTACAGTAACTAAGTTACACTGTATAATGTTGGCAAGGTTAAAATTGCGACAAGTTTAAGAACTGATTTGTGTTTAAAACCCTTTATCCAGAATCTGGAGAGTTCAGCAATAGGGATGTTGACTGGGAAAAAAATACTATTTAGTCCGTCAGTCAGATAATGAAAAAATATTAGACACGTGTTTTTGCTTTATCATATTAATAAAAAACCGGCCAAGTGCGTGTCGGACCACGCACAATGAAGGGTTCCGTAGTTGGGATGAATTTATCCCAAGAACAAACTTAACATCGTAGTTGAAAAACATATTCTCCCATACGAAATGTATGGGAGATCACGTTTTCAAACCGCAAATTTAAGTTGGTTGATTATTACTCGTTAACCTGTACAACCTACTTAGCTCTGATAGTTTTCCTTTTAATTCCGTTAAATATACTACTGCTGTGAATTTTTTCACAAATCCAAGTACAACCATTTAGCTGACAGATACAGAAACTCATGTCTCCTTCCCAAGGGGGTACCTAGTAGTTTAGTTCACTACTGTAGAAACCTACAACAATCCCTCTTGTATATAAACGTTGCTAAAGTTATAAAACGCAAACGTCAAAAACGTATGGTTTAACAAACGCTCATCATTGCCTTCTTAAGCTAACACTTTCCACTCCACCCGGTTTTCATAGAACTCATACGCCATACCGCCATATATATTGGAAGTGAACCCTCCGGGAGGGTGGCTGGCATTGAGTTTGCGCTAAAGTTAACCATCGCGGACGGTCAACAGTATTAGCCGTGTTATAAAACACTGTAAAACGAAGTAAAATTGTGTTTTGTGTTTTTAGGGGGTCTTGTCGCTATCCGTAGTTTCCAACCTTTTAAATTTTTAGTGAACATTTGTAACCGTGCATAAAAAATTAACATGCTTGGATTTTAAAACCAAAGCATATATACGTATAATCAATTCATACACATCAGATTTTATTTTCACGGTTTATAATGCTGTATTCGCTAAGAAAAACCTATATTCAAAATGAGCCCAGAGGGCTCCCGGCATCCCATATGCAACTAGGTGAACCCTCCAGGAGGGCTCCCGGCACTGAACGTGTTAGCAACGTTTATAAATAAGGGGGAAAGTGTCAAAGTGAGAATTCTCCTACTTGCACCAGGAATTATTCATAATCTGCTTAAAAATATTAAGAACTTACTTACTACTAGAATAACTAGAACAACTTTATACACCAGTCAACAACGCTATTACTTTTATACAACTGCATTTAGATCTTTCAAAATATTTTCTCTTTGTTAAATGACAGCATTTGATGTAATTAGTGTTCAACGTTTGCTCATTACAGCTACATGTGGAGTAACTTTGCCAGCGGGCATTGGAGCCGTGATAGGAGCCTTCGCGATGCATCAGTCCACAGCCGCATGGGGCCCCAGACCTGATGAGTTTGACCCCGACAGGTTCCTACCCGAACGATCACACAGCAGACACCCTGCCGCCTTCCTGCCGTTCAGCTATGGCTCCAGAAACTGTATTGGTACTAAATATTCATTCATTATTATAGCTGTACAATGCCACCCTTGGGCATGTGACCGCCCGTATTTTTCTGAATGTTCATGACAAATTATCGAAAATTAAGTTTAATTTTTTTTTTTTTTCGAAAAACGTTGATTTTATGGACTTACATTTGTGTTTTTTACATAAATACTTATTATTTTTTAGACAAAAATGTCTTCGACTCCGTTATCTTTTTTAAATCGACAAATTTTAATCCGATAAAATAACTCATAAGCTTTTTAGAAATAATAAACAGAATCCAAATCGAGCCAATAATATCGGAGATATGGCAAACGCTACTCAGAAAATAAAGAAAAATTTAGTTAATTTCCGATAATTTTTCATGAACATTCAGAAAAATACGCCCACCATGCCCATGGGCGACATAGTACGAGTATACTAAGTAGGTAAGTAGGTAGGTGTCTCTGGTCACCTACCTACTTACCTTATTATAAGTAATCAGAATCACGCGATCCTCAACTGCATTTATGAGGGAGAAAGTATCCTTTATAAATGAAACGGTGTAATATTGTAGTTTTCATATATGAATGCTCTATATGTCAGGGCTCCAGAGTTTCAATCATCTGCCAGGTCTTTCCCCAAACGTGTTGTGGTCGGCTTCCAGTGGTTGAAAACTAGTATTTTTTTACCGTTACCACCCAGTTACTGGGTAACCCGACTGTTAGAGGCTGACACGATTAAATTATTTTTTAAATGATTTTCAGGACGTAATTTCGGGATGCTTATAATGAAGAGTATATTATCAAGCGTGGTCCGGGCATTCAGAATAGAAGCCGGTGACATCGGTCCCCTTAAAATAGAAATGTTACTGTTTCCAATTAATGGACATCAAGTGAAAATCTCAAGAAGAACTTCTTAGTTAAGTAACCACATTAGCAATAAAACTACCTTTTTACAGAGACAATATACTTTACTTATTTTTAAAAAGCGAACAAAACATAATTGTGACAGAAGTGATACTTAATTAATAAATATTCATACTTAATTAATTGTTTAATTCTTATTTGGTAGTCACTTAGGACATAAGTATGTACAGATGACATTTATATTGAGAGCTGACGATTGATGCTAAAACTCGTTACTTTCATACCGTGTTTGTTTTCCAAGTAAAACGCCATAAGGAAAAACTATAATATATGTCATAACAATTTAAGTGGTAGTCAAAGTCATTTATTTGGTTTAAATGCTTATTGGTTACAATGGTGTTATTAAATAAGTATTCTTGTGCGATGACACATTTCGCCATATTTTGGCATGCAAAGAATAATAGTAAGGCTTATTTAAATAATCAATCTTAAATAACTAAAGTTGAAAATATTTACTAAACATGAAATTATTTAAAGTAAATCAATCTTCAATTTATAGAACACAACTAATAAAAAAAAAAAAATAATATATTTGGCACATCATAAAAATAACAGTAAGTACCATTTTTATTTTTTTGTATATTAGCAATAATATTGATATATCAGTACATATTATAGTATTAATACTGCGTTTTATGTTGGGGCCTGAAATGGCTTTATATCTGAATCTTTCGTTGTTACTGGCGCTGGCTCTGCGATTATAACCTTTGCATCGTCTATTAAGTCATCATTTACCGCTGGCGGCTCTGGCAATGTTTCATCACTAGTGCTGTTTTCTGGTGGTAGGGTATGCATCAGAGGTGTCGGAAAGGGTGTATTAGCGAATTCCACAAGACCGTCGTCATCACTGGCGATAACGTCGCGAGAATCATCCACCCCACAGGTCAGGAACTTAGAGTACTTGCTCAAGTCCAAGAAGCCTACACCACACGGCCGATCCACGAGACGAGAAATCATCATTCCTCGTACAAAGCCGGAACAAACGATTACGGAGCCTACGTCGTCCTAAAAATGTAATGCTGTTAGTAGTTAGTACCTATTCAGAAGATTGTCTGATTGACCTACAGAGGAAAATTTCAGAACATCAACAGCCTATCGTTGGCAGACACGAGACCTCTTCGAAATAAGTACACGTCGCGTCGTTTCGAAAGCGCCCGTGTAGGTTTATGTAAACTATCTTCTGCCCTCGGCTTCGCCGTCTGGAGGTTTATTTTCTTCGCAGTCGCTGTCGCAAAGCGCGTGTCGCTTGAGCGTGTAGCTCGTGACTGACCACCATGATCCTGTGATCATGGCAATCGGCCAAACGGTGTTGGAGTTTATCAGTCTCATTTAAATACCAATATCTATTTTATATTGTGGCGAACCAAGTAATTATTTATGGTTAACACTGTTAGATATAACCTGACAACTAGTTGGTCTAGGACAGTTAGTCTATGGCTCATAAAAGAAGAGAAGATTTTTGAATCTGAATGTAGAAAGATATTAGCTCAATATTATTACGAGACTCTGTGTAACGTGTAATCAACAAGTTTATTATCCTGTGTTCGTGTATATGTCGCAGGCAATTTGTATGATTCCGCTTTTTACAAACGGCGTCCTCCGTTTACAAACGTTCGCTGTTTTGAAATATGCCTAATTCAAAATGTAAATTGTCTAATCAATTTATAATATGCCACAACATTTGATGGACATGGAATCTGGTGCTCGGAGGACTTATTCGTACAATTTTTTTTTAAACAATTCACAATATAACGTATTATTTTTTGATAGTTTATAATCTAACAGAAATAATAAATCTGAACTGGTACAAACAAATTGTTGTACCAGTTAATTGCTGGTCCGACAAATTCTGAACTGGTATCAAACTTGCGTGGGACGTAACGCGCCTTGCGCTAATACTAAATAGCCTGCCTAGCTGCGAGTAGCTTGGAAGTAGTGCTCGCCGGCCGCTGCCGCGGCACCGCTCGCTACTCTCGCTCGGCTCGCACGCGGTTGGTCACAGTTCTAACCTAACCTAACCTATTTCACCCAGTTCACAATTTTTCTATTGTTTATAATCTAACGGGAATAATACCGATAACTTTTAAACTAACGGTTCCCACAATGTTACGGTAACTTAATAGGTACCTGATTGCTGGAATAAAGTATGATTTGTCCAACCTGTGTTTTATGATGGTCACTCTATAATAACAATCACTGTCGAAATTATAGCAATTGAACGAATTGCCAATTTGCCTTAGGCATTCTGTTTTTTTTTTTTTTTTGTATGACGAATCATACAATCTTCCTGTCACATATATATTTTGGGCGCGTTATGGCGCCCTTTAAATGAAACGCGATCCGAACTGTTCTTTATAATCTATCGGTATTATCGGTCATATTATAAAACTGCCGAAAAATTGTGAACTGGATGAAATGGGATTAGGTTAGATTGGAACTATGACATACCACGCGCAAGCCGATCGAGCGAAGCAAGAAAATAAAGTTTCTAGTTTAGGTTAGATTTTTACAAGAAACCACTGAATAACACGGCATTCTTAAATGTTATCACGATCGAGTTCGAAAGCGCACTAGTTAGCGGAGACGGCTATTTGCCTGAGGCAGTCTAAAACTTGATGGCAAAAAACTAGATGTAATAACGGAAACTATATTTTTAGGAATTACTTTAGATTCGAAATTGCAATGTGGCGCCCACATTAGAACTCTTTCAGGTAGATTAAGCTCAGCTGCATATGCAGTAAGAAAAATAAGGCAGTTGACTTATCAGTCACAGTAGTTCAGCCACAGGTAGGTTATTATACTTTGCTTATTTCCACAGTATTATGTCTTATGGCGTTCTGGTGTGGGGATCGGCAGCTGAAGTAGATTCAATTTACATTTTACAAAAGAGGGCAATACGCGCTGTCTATAAAATGGGTCCTCGCGAGTCCCTCAGAAACAAATTCAAAGAAATTGATATACTGACTCTGCCTTCTCTTTATATCTTAGAAAGTATTATGTATGTCCGCAAAAACTTAGGACTTTTCAAAATAAGAAGCGATTTCCATAATATAAATACACGTAGTAGACATGAAATTGTGATACGCAAATTTAGATTAACTAAAACAAGCAAGTCATTTCTTATAAACAGTATCCGCTTTTATAACAAGTTGCCAAAGTCAGTTACGGAACTTAGCGATGGGAAGTTCAAAACCCACATCAAACGTGTCCTTATCAAGAAAGCCTATTATAAAATTAAAGACTACGTTGAAGACAAGGAAGTTTGGCAATAATTCCTTCTGCACATGTGGCTTCATGTAATTTCGTTTAAAATATGTTTTAATTCTTATTAATTTATTCATATTTTATATACTTAGATTTCTTTTTTCTATTTTGTGAATTTGAGAACGCTGTGGGCTCAGTGGACTGTAGATATATTGACCATCTTCTATTTTGTTAAGTACTTGGTACTTGTTGAAAGACCTACACTGTCCTCCCATACCTATTAATACTGTTATTTGAAAATATTGTAAAAAGCAATTATTTTTAAAAGAGTAACCGTGGAGTTTCTTACCGGCTCTTCTCCACAGGAAACGACCAATTGGAACCGTGCACCTTCTGACGTTTCATAAGTGCCCATGTAGGTTTATGTGACATAAAATATTTTGAATTTGAATTTGAATTTGCATGAGCATTGTGATCAGGACGTGCGGATACGCCCACATGCCACTTCTCCTGTTATTTATATTTCTATGGTTACGTCGTCGCAACCAAGTTTGATACCAGCCTTTCGATTCTGTAAAAATATCACCGTGAAACTTAGGTGAAGTGAGCGTGAAGTGAGCTGTCAATAGTGTTAATCCCTAGCATCCTGCCGGTCGATTCTGTGGCAGTGACAGCTCACTTCACGCTCACTTCACCTAAGCTTACGTTAACATTTTTACAGAATCGACCGACAGTTCATAATTTGTCCGTTTCTCATGCATAAACTATCGTGGAATAGTGCGTTAAATTGTAAGTGGTTTGTTGCAGTTAAATTTTTCTACCGTTTATAATCTAACTACCACTATAGAAATTAACGAAGTTCATTAATGGTGGTGGTTCATAATTTTATGCTTACAGATAAAATAATTTGAATAAGGAATTGGAATATAAATCTTATCTGTGAGTCCTTATACATTTTTTTACGGAAATTCATGATTTTTGACGCTGTAATTTTCAGCAGCTGTAAGATATTTTAATTGTTTGATTATAATAACGATAGTGCCATTCTCTTTCTTGTAAGTTGGAGTTACATATCCTTTTCGTGTAATTTGCTGCATTGACGCGGGATATATAGTACTTTACAAAACACTTGACTGCTTTGGAAGCCTATGCCCAGGAGTGCTTGGGACTCCTCATATGGATAACAGTAGCCGAGGATCGAGTTGAATGACGCAGTGCGATTGCAGAGGCGTATAGATCCAGCTGTGGTCTGCATAGGCTGATAATGACGATGATATAAATGTGGCCTTTTTGACACGCACAGGAAATACAAACAGTAATAAAAACTAAAAAGGAGCATCTAAAACTAACAAAAAAATAATTCGAATAAACGAATAGAAAAAAACTACTATCGACCTGTATGAGGCCAAAAAGACTCCTATCTCGATTACGATTACTGATTTCGTAATTTTTTACGTCAACCGGTACTAAACACACGTTTTCTGGTATTTATTTTTGTGTAAGTATTAAGGTAGGTACTTATTTTAAAATATTCCATTCCATTTTCATGGTCGCGTCAGTTTTATGGGTTTGCGCATGTCAAGTAGGTACGTTCTCGTTACATTATTTGCATTGAGGTACTACATTGAACATTGGACAATAAGCTATTTGTCCAAACGATGAACACGAACACGCGAAGGTGCACCGACTTACGTACGTACTCTTTTATGTAAGTTTTCTCAAATATATATATATATACACGATTAATTTTAAATCGTTCTGGAGCCGAAACACAGTGACTCCAGACGATTAATAGGTACTATCAGCATTGTTATTGTTTTTTTAAGACATCTAATATAGAAGTTAGAAATTTATCACTTTTATTCTGTCATTCGAGTTAAATCTTAGTAGCGGTTTCACTATTTCATTCATAAACGCAAGATCGTACGCGATCCGCTCGGTGATGACGTAGCGCGGCACAGCTGTGCGTGTGCGAATCAGTTGACAGCGAGCTCGCGGTGGGTCAACGGACGTTGGACGAATAACCGGCTGCAAGTAAGTACTTACCTGCAAGTAGGTATTTCATTTCTGGTACGATAGGTTGGTGTAAGTTCATTCACCTCCGTTATCTCTCGTTTGTATCGAAAGCACGGCACGGTGTTTACAACTATCACATCTCCTCGTAAACGAGAGAAACTAATTGAAATTTCATTCACCACTCTCGCATCACGAAATCACTAGTACTCGTACCTTTTCAACTAGACACGACGAGTACGCTTGGGAGTTGTATTTAAGGCCTTGAATCGAGTGTCGACCAATCGAGCTAATAGGTACTTAATAAGCATACCTGCCTACCATATTTATGATAAATAAAAAGAATACTGCCTAAACCAATTTTTATGCGACAATGCTTGCTTGCGGCCGCGGCGCGGCGGCTTCTACAAAGGCAGGCAATGTAAACAGAAAAATGAATCGTTTTACCTGTCGAATAGAGTTCATTATAAGATGGTGGTGCCCTTTTCTATGAAAATATTGGACTGAATTAAGACCTTATTTTTATACACGTAACCGCGGAATTCGGTTGTGCATTATTTTAAAGTCCGGTCGGACACTTCTCAGAATAATTTTAGTAAACTGCGTACCTACTTACCTTGTACCTAGTTTGGTGAAATTTATATTTGTTACCGTATACGGTTTAGAAATAAAGTCTGAATTCGCTTTTCGTATCTTTATTTGTGTACCTATTTATCTATTGCGTATGTGTTTTTATGCTGTCTGATCGATGAATGGATTTTTCAATGGGCACCGTTCGCAAGTGTTGTCGTTCGTCGATACGTTTTACACACATATGCATTGATTGCAGTTACTTCGAGTTCTCATTATTTCACAAAAAAACAATAAATTAGATTTTTCGTGTTTTTTTTTAAATTGTAATTTATTGAAAATAATAGTCCCAATCGTTTCGAGTTCGATGATCGAGTTTATGGCTTTTCGTTCCAGAACGAGCTAAAATTAACCGTGTATATAATATTCAATAGGGATGTTTGTGAAGTATGTAATGTAGGTACTTACTGGACACAGTGCTCCGAATTTCTCCGACTGAAAAAATATTAACATTATGAGCGTTTATTCTGGTAAGGCTACGTCGCAAATAGATGTCAAATATTTCACTGTTTTGATTAATTTAGCAATATTAAGGCTTTTGCAGACCAGCGCGATACGAACAATACAATTTCTAAGAAAACTTCACAGTATACCAATAACCGGTGTCGCGTCGCGCGACAAGTCGCGCTGGTCTGCACTAGCCTTTACTGTGTTGAATATTATTAATATTCTAGTTCGCTAGTTAGCCACATTTCTTATTTCTATTCAGTAATATTGCTATAAGAATCAAAACAGGTAAATATTTGACAGTTATTTGCGACGTTGCCAACTTTAAGGATAAACCCTCATAGCCCTAACCCTCATCATTAAAAAGTATTAACATTTTATATAACTACAATATTTTTTTTCTAATTTATTACGATCTAATTAAATTGGGATTGACCTGGAACACCTTTCAAAAACTCAGGTGTAGAGACCGCGCCTCCAATGAAGTCCGGCGGAACATTGTGGAACTTTTTTGTTTCTTCTCTCCAAGCTTTATAACAATACAAGGTACCATATAGTTTTATTAATTTTATTAACAAAAATGAACTCTCTCCTCCAAATACGCTTAGGAGTTAGGACGGCCAATGTATGGATTTAGGTAGGCCACATACCTACGGAATTAATTCGGAAGAAAATATCTAACGTAGAAACTGTAAGTGTATGATAGATCCTTGATTTTGTATGGATTTGCTGCCTTCTGAATTCTGAAGCCGGCCTTTGTCGGTAAGTCTTTCAAATCGATGCAAGAAGTCAGAATTAAACCTCCGTCTACCCTTCAAATCCTGTCTGTGCACCGTCCGCAAAACATACCTACATCCTAGTTTCACCACACATATCTGTTAATGACCATAAAAGTTATAACTAATAAAATTTGCAACATTACCCGGCACTGCGATTGCTGGATACAAAGAAATTTTTCCTGGTAGTTAAACATCGCCAAACATTTGCTCCTGTGTAGTATGACGACATTCATGCCCCGGAGTTCAATCAATAGCGGGATCAAGAGACCCTGGAGGTGATAATTATTAAGAGAACATACAACATAGCTTGATTTTTTTTAAAGGACAAGATTAATATCGAATTAGGCTGCCTAAACTACGGTTAGCAGTTTATATCGAATTAGGGCTGCAATAAAATATTGTAAATACCTAGTACAGTACAGGGAGCCTACCACCACCTTTGTAGCAGTATTAATTTAAATTAAAACGGAGCTTATTACTGATATATTAATATGCTACCTATTACTTATTACGATACTCCTTATTAGCTGCCAACCCATTATATATGGTACCCACTCAATTTTTTTTTTAAACCTATATTCATTTTACTTAGTTGCCGCATTAAATACATGCCATTTAATATTACTTTAGTGTGGGAAAGAGATGAAGCTCTACAGGACGTATCCATCCAGGACATATCTATACGTATACATATATACTCTTATATACTGATTTAGATGAGGTGGTAGGCCGCCCTGACCGCACAGTATAGACAACTTGACCCTTGCCATCATTTTGGTACCATTACTTGTCAAGCTGATGTTGTTAGTTTTTCGAAGTTTGTATAAAGTGCGTTTCATGAAATAGTTCCTATGTCGTAATGTTGGCTCAACTGTTGTAGGACAAACACGAATACGCTACGGCGCGGCGGCGCTACCTGATAGGTCCGTTGTTAAAGTTTAACAGTGGAGCCAACATTACGGCAATGGAACTATTTGATGAAACACATTCCAATTATTTGACGCAGTGCAAATTTAAATAGTCTCATTCACAAAATTTCCTTTACTTACTTTTATAACAGTATAATTGATTTAAAAATATGCAAGTAAATAGTATGAATATGTAGTGGGGTGAATACTACATTAACCATTGGCAAAACCATAGGCAATGCTGCCAATTCCTAAGGCAGGGGACTTCTTTATGGACCATTTAGACGGGGCCAACCCCCGAGACAATCCACTCATGACTTTTGCTTTTACTGACACTTGCATAATATACGTATACAAGATATATATACCATGTACCATCCCAACGTCTGCTTCTTTGGGTATCTACTTTAGGTACCAACCTATCTACTTACTTCGTTTTGGGACATCGGATCAGAAATCATTGAGTTCGCTTAAAGGAGTACCTACCGTACTGAAAATCTGTTGGTAGCATTCCCTTTCCTGAATGTTACTTTTGAAGACAAAAACTAATCAAAGCATAATAAAACTTACATTTCTCCTACTGCCCCAACCGAAATACTTGCAAGAAGGGTCCGCGTACAAACTTTCGTCTTTCGGAGCAGAAATGCCATAACGAACACGATTTATTATGTACTCGGCGCCATCCTCATGCTTGTGGAAAGAGAATTGGTGGCTTAGAACCAGTAACGCCAAATTGTCTGTTAAACAATCTGTCCATCGCTGTGAAGTGTTGTAACCTACGATAAATTAGTAGTATTATACCTAGTCAAGTTCGATTCCTAGCTGGCTTCAGGACATTATTATCTAAAATTAAAAAAGCAGTATTTTTTGTTCTTCTTTTTATAATAAGTAGGTATCGGATTTCACACTGAAAAGCAATCTCAAAATCTCACTCTGCCTCAACCACTGCCAGGTTCCAGACTCTAACCAACTTTCGATTTAATTTTCTTGCCTTACGTGGTGTATGCAAGGGCGTCGCCAAGGGGAGCAAAGGGGGCAGCTGCGTCCCCTAGAGATCCAAAAAAAAATGGTCAAATACAAGACATTTTAATGTAAAGAAACTACATATCTTTAAAGCCAATTTTGTTTATCTGGACGACTCTTATTTGTTTTTTTATTAAAGTTCGATATCTCCTAAACGAGCTAATCCGGAGTCCGGGGACGTTTTTCGTATCTATGTGTCGATGGTAGGCCCAGTCATAATACCTATTTGGTTTCAGCTCTACAGCTCTGAACAGTTTTGGGAAAAACGACTCGAAAGGTCTGTTTCCAATCCATACAATAAAAATGAAAATTATTATTTTTCTCAGTTCCTATCGGGACTACCGAGTTGAAACTGATTTGTCAAAAAACAAATGTCCACCAGCGCAGATTTTGGCCCCCGATTGTGCGCCGTAGAGGTAAGACGCGCACTACACGTCACTACAAGACGTGTAAAGCTTCATACGCTCTTGACTCTGGACTGTACCTACAAATCATACTTTTCCCATCCCCCATATATCAACTTGACACCGACTTCCGAAATGAGTCGGGTATACAAGTGGAGAGTTGGCTATATAGGGTGGATTTTAGAGATGGGGCAGTAAGGGCAGCTAGCTACCGTTGTAGCTACAAGAAAACTTTCTGTACTTAACTTTTTGAGACATTTGATCTGCATTTCCAGATTTTTTTTTAAATATAGGTTCTAGCACAGTCAGTAAATTTTTTTGGCATCAATTCATCCCAACTACGGAACTCTTCCTTATGCGTGGGTTTTTTTGTTTATTTGCGGCCAGTCTATCCATCGTGAAAAGTACCTAGGTTAGAGTCTCATTTCGTGAGTTCTGACTTTTCTAGTACTTACTCAAACTTCAATTGGTCCAATAAAGTTGTTTGATCCTTTTATGAAAACGGATCGATTGGGATCAAAAAAAGTTTTTGTGAAAACTGCCTATTTTCTGTCTTTACATTTTGTTCAAAATCTGTGAATGCAAATTAAAATGTCTCAAAAAGTTAAGGACAGTCTTCTAACACCGTTTTCCTGTAGCTACAACGCTTAAAGTAACTGCCCTTACTGCCCCATCTCAAAAATCCATTCTGTATATATCTTCACTTCGGAGCATGTGTTTTTCTCTTTCCTGTTACCTTAGGTACCTTCCTATACCAAAGCCGTTTATATTTTGACTACTTTAGTGAGTCAGCTTATCGAAAAAGATGAAAGCTAATTCTCGTGATTGAAAAACGTTCAAAATCATCTCATCTCAGCGACAATAAAGGCTTGTGCAGACCAGCTATCTAATTACGCAACACATTTTCGATTTTCAATTGAGTCAAATTGGTTTCGTTTGACTAGAATTGCTTTCAATTTACAACTTTTGAAAGCAATTCTAGTCAAACGAAACCAATTTGACTCACTGCAACTACTTCATACCTCTATGAATACAAAGATGGTCCACCAATCGTCCGCTGCCAGTGTTTTCCAGAAACTTGTGTGTGCCAGCTACTACATTGAACTTATATCTCTCACCATGCACACAATTGGCTGGTGTGAGTACCACGTGAGCTTCTATCAGAACGCCCATGCAAAACATCATTGCGTGTGATAAATAATGGACCTGAGTACAAAAAATCATCGTCAGATCTTTGTGTTTTTTGGAACCATGGACTTTCACCGCTGATCATGGATCTGCAGAATCTCGTAATACTTAGATTGTTTTCTGTTTTATTCCATTATATTCTGAGAAAAAAAATCTATTATGTTGTTATTCTGTTCGTTTGGGCATATATGGGGCATACCACAAACGAACGGGATACAGTCAATACAATCAGCAGCCTAATTGCGTAACACACGATCAATCACAATCTGTTTCATTTTGACAGTTCAACAACACTCATTACGTTTTTTTACGTTGTTGAGTAAGATTTATTTTTCGAACTTATGAAGCAATGGATTAGCAATCTGTTTCAAAACGATTCAGATTGTGATTGATCGTGTATTATGCAATTAGGGTACAGATTGGTGTTTGCGGGGCTTCGAATTTTGATGCTTATGTACACCCCCCCCCCCCCCCCCCCCCCCGCGTGACGGTAGAGTGATATCTATCACCCTTAAATAATTAGGTGAACCTATTAAAAAAAAAAACAAAAATATAAGCTCAAACCTCACAAAATACATATGTATATTATTACTGTAAATACACTGGCCTTCAAAACACAGTACCACACATTTAAAATTGCAATAACTTTTAAAGTTCACAAGATATTTAAAGTTGACAGATGAGTCTCGATTCTGACTATTCACTTCCGATGGAAGGTGAAGAGTGTACAGGCGACCTGGTGAGCGATACATTCAAGCCTGGTTCACAGGAGTCAAATACGGTGGAGGCTCTGTACATGTATTTGCTAGCATCTCTTCAGAAGATTGCACAGAGCTAGTGGCCATAGAAAATGGCACCCTGACTGGAGAAATATATACTCATATTTAGTAAATATGGGTGATGGATCGATACTGATGCAGGATAACGCCCGGCCACACACCGCTCAGGTCGTACATTATTATTATATTTAAGAGGTTGGTATCAACTTGGTGGCTTGGCCATCAAGAAACCTTGATCTCAACCCGATCGAGCCTACCTGGGATGATCTCGGGAGGCTGGTTGGAAGCCACAGACCACCTCCTATCACCCTCATGGCCCTAAAACAGGCCCTCATGGAAGAATGGGAGAATATTCTATAACATCGCCCTCTACAAACCGGTTCGAAGCTGTAATCAGGGCCCGAGGAGGCTATACCAGTTATTAAAATGTAAATAATGCGTAAAACATACTCATAAAATTTTGTAATTGTTTGACTTTTTTGCCAGTAAGTAAAAAAATTTTTTTTTTTCTTTGTTTTTTTTTTTAAAGCTTAAAACGTTACTAATGGGTAAGTAATAAACTATAATTTCAATGAAAGTTGATGAAATTTTCTATAAAACGTTTTTTATTTCAAAACTCTGACTTTTATAGTTTAGGAGAAATTGTAAATTTAAAAGTGTGGTACCTACTAAGTTTTGAAGGCCAGTGTATTTCGTATGAGACGTGATTATCTTTCTATTTTGCCTAACAAAAATTGCCATTGCCACGTCAATTGGCGATTGATGCGTCATTCTGCACAGTAATAGGCAACAGTGTCCATGACTGTGAAACCACGACCGATGTAATAATCATCTCCTGACCAAATGTCATTCACAGCAGCGGCCAACTAACTACGCGCAAACACAGATACACTCTCTCTCACTTACTTTAGTCCAATGGGATGGCAATCCGACAGGACCGCAAAGAGATTTAGGCGCTAGCAGGACCGAACAGCTTTGCGTGGAGTTCACGAATTCTTGACAGAACAACCCAATAGCTTTTTTAGACCTGATCTGAGATTCGAACCCATCGATTTAAACTGTGCGCAGATTTTCAAATTAGGTGTGTACCGTGACTGCCGGGGTTGCAAGTTGCCGAAAGGGATATCGCGGCCCCGGCACACAGACAACGGAAGGAACACGGGTGGGTTTGTCAGTAAAAGTCTGACACACCCTCCCGCTCCGCCCAGAGCGGCAGAAGTTATTTGATAACTTCACAACCAAAAGAAAAAAGGTGTGTACCGTGAGTATTTATGGTACGTATGTGGACTTGCTGAAAACTTGAAACATTAAGCCCACGTTCACACGGACTCATAAAAATAAAAACTCACAGGGCGCATAAAACCAGCAAAAAAATCAAATTTCACCCGCCCAACCCTTACCTACCCCTCTCATCAAACACGACGAAAACAAAACACAATCCATTCCCGCCGCCGGCAGAAACTTTTCGCCCGGCGTTTATCTAGCTAGGTATAGAATTCGAATTTGAATTTTTTGTAGTAAGTATACACAAAATAATCAGATGAAACGGCTCTATTCAATTTATCTAAGTATGATCGCTGTATACAAGTAAGTATATTATTCCATATATCACATTATTGTATGTCCGTGAATCTGTTACCGATGCTGGTGGGCTACTATTTTAAACATTTTTATTTACCTCTGAACATAATTTTTATCTTATATACGAGTATATATACGATGTTTATTAGTCAGTTATAGGCATTGATTAGAAAACCGTACAAATGCGAGCGGATCATCATCAAAGTATTATACTACATACTACATTATCAGTCATTATGAAAATAAACTCAATAAACTTGCTTTTTTGACGATATGGAAGCAAATACTGTCTAACTAATCGTATCACTTACCTTCCCTTTTTTACTTTGAGGAAAACAAGCCTTTTTAGAATGATAACATCATAAAGGTCATAATTATTAAAGACGAACATGATTGAACAAAAATATCAATAAACTTAGAATATTGGTTGGACCGCAGTGATCAGCAACCCTATTCGTCGAAATGGTTTTTCAATTACAATATTTAAACGAAATATGACCATTGCCTTTTATTTTCAATGCAGTTCTTCAATAGGTAAAAACTAAAAACATCTGGTTATTTTGCTTAGACTATACGCTAAGCTTGAATTCAGAATCTAAGATCAAATGCAAGTTTTGGAACTCTGTATTGACGTGACAAGGTTCAAATTCAAATGTAACCGAATTTTATTTAGGACCTTGTACAATTTGTACCTCACGACGTCTTCGTGGAAAACTATGATACCCAAGTAAAAAAATATAATGCTATATCGTGGATTTTGCACTATATTGTGCAAAGACACATAGCATGTGTCATGAAAACCTTTCCTGCGCGAAGCGCGAGTAGAAACAATCCCCAACGAAAACCTTTATGAACAAAAAAATACATAAACAAAACCCGACTACGTACAAAGTGAACTTTAAAAAACCGGCCAAGTGCGTGTCGGATCATGCACAATGAAGGGTTCCGTAGTTGGGATGAATTTATCCCAAGAACAAACTTATCATTGCAGTTGAAAAACGTGTTCCCCCATACGGAATGTATGGGAGATCATGTTTTTCAAACTGTAAATTTAAGTTGGTTGATTATTTCTCGTTAACCTGTACAGCCTACTTAGCTCTCATAGTTTTCCTTTTAATTTCGTTATATATACTACTGCTGTGATTTTTTTCACAAGTCCAAGTACAACCATTTAGCTAGAACACTTGACTCTAACAAAAAAATTCAGTTAAAAGCTTAATATTTCGCAAACGGATCCCTAAATCCAAAAATGGTTTCGATAAACTCCCAATATTTTTGAAAGAACTTTCTAACGATACCCCACAACATGGGGTAGATGAGGGAAAAAAAACATCCCCACTTTACGTGCAGATTTTCTTTAGGTACGGTACCCTAAAAAAAATATTTTTCTTGATTTTATTTTACCACTTTATCGGCATGATTAATATGTATAGGTACATATGCCAAATTACAGCTTTCTAGTACTAACCGTCTCTGAGCTAAGCCGCAGACAGACAGACGGACAGACAGACAGACAGACAGACAGACAGACGGACATGGCAACGGAAACTATAAGGAAACTAAAAACGAAGACTTACAACATATTGGGCGTCCGAGGCTTCCGCTGTTTGGCCAAGAAATGAAGCAGCATTTTTAAAATCCATATCCACTGTAATAATTATTATATGATAAACTCGTTACGTCATTGTTATTAGAATTGAAGAAAAATGAAAATGAATTGAAATAAAAGTTGACTATTTACGCAATGTGGCAATCCCTCCGATTTGGCCTGCACCCATTTTTGAGAACTTATTTATGTCGGCCGATAAAGAAATTGTTTCATACGGTTCTCGTAACTGCGAACTGAAAATATATTTTTATGTAAAGTGTTTATTTTACTTACAAGTAGGTAATCAAAACAAAAATTATTCGAGCGTTTCAGTTTTAATTAAAATGAAAGTATACGAAAATAATTAGATAATAAAAACCTTTCTACGCAATGATTTCACTGCACGTAGGTTGCACCGATACACGATGACGCCGAATAGTCCTAAGATGTAAAACAATAAAGCAGGAGGTATAACCGTAGATTTATTTAACACTATAACATAACATCAAGCCTGTAATCCCCGAAGAGTAAGACAGAGGTATACACCCTGATTTCGCCAGTTATGTTTAAGACTCATGTAATAGAGGGCGAGCCTATTGCCATCAACCGGGCACAAATCCTGACCCCGGGCTGTTACTGAGATATTCCTGGTGGAAAAACCCAATAACACTTTACTCGACCCGGTAATCGAACCCAGGACCTCTACTCATCAGAAGCGCTTGAAACAGCGTAGAAATATTCGCCAAACCAGTATCAACATGTGTGCTGGGAGGAAAACCAATATGCCACGGACATATTATTTCGGCCAGCTAGCCAGTAGAACACAGCTCTCTAAGGCTCCACTGGGCGTCTAGGGGCGCAGGACATTGCTTTGGACATCATTAATTTCGTACCCAAAAATTAAAGTGCCAGAAAAAGAAATCCCCCCGGTCTACTCCTAGATATGCAATGGCCTTTGTAGTCCCATGAAACATGAGGCTTCATGGGCTAGTGCAAATCTTGGGGTTCATTCGATTTATCGAGTCTGGTTAAACCACGCTGGGATCGGTGCATTTCATTCATTCATTCATTCATTCATAGCTGCTATTTGAGTTTGAAAGTAGGTACCAAAAATCATAGTTTTGCCAACAATATTTTGGACATTCGTTTAATTAAAGACGCAAACATTTATTGCCCTTTGTAGAAATTGACATCAGCATTGAGTGTTAGGTAAAATAAGGTATGATAAGTATTAAAGAAATAACGAGAAAAAGATTGAAGGAAATAGTTTTATTAAACAATAGCAGGCAGTTAGGTAGGTGGAAAATCCTTCCTTAAACCGTTTGGTTGGCTGTTTGGTTCCGTCATACTCGAGTGTAAAACGTCACAAGCAGACACAGGCGGACAGAGATGTGGTGATACTCTTCTTCAAAAAGGGCTAAAATGCCCTGCTTAAAAATTATAGGCCCATCTCACTTCTGAGCAGAGGCGGCGTGAGGCGTGGGCGACGTGGGCCACCTCCTACGGCCTCGCGGCATTACTTAAAGCCGTGAAGAAAAAATGTTTCTCTTTTAATTTTACTGATAGTTAAATACGAGTATATTGACATGCCAAGTTTTTATTCAGTCTAGCAACATTTGCTGGCGTTGCGTTGCTATCACGGGGAATCCCCTCCAGCCAGAGCTGGGGATTTCCCATTTTGTTTGCTTACGTCACTTTCATTCTCAACGGCTGGAAAGCCAATCAAAATATCACACGCAGTATTGCTCCGTAGTGTGTGTGAAAAAGATTAATATTTATTGAATAAATAGGTAATGTCTATTGTTCTGTGACATTGAACTAAAATTAATCAAAAAACCAGCTAAGTGCGTGACGGACCACACACAATGTCGGATTCCGTAGTTGGGATGAATTTATCCCAAGAACAAACTTAAAAATTGTAGTTGAAAAACATGCCATGTCCAGCTAGCTATACATTCGAACTGCAAATGTAAGTTGGTCGACTATTACTCGTTAACTTGTAAAGCCTACTTAGCTGTGATAATTTTCCTCATAACTTCATCATATACTACTGGCGTGAAGTTTTTCACATATTCAACAACAACCATTTAGCTTGCAGGGCCCCACACTTGACTCTAACAAAAATTTGTACTTTAAAGCGCAAACGGATCCCTGAATCGAAAAATGGTTTTCACAGACCCGCAATATTTTTGAACGGCCTATCCTATATCTCTACCTATACCTAAAAATTTGTCAGTCTCAACTGTTTTTTTTTTTTTTTTTGCGCCACCAGAGGGCCTCGCGAAATGTACCTCGCCCACATCAAATTTAGATCTTGCCCCGCCACTGCTTCTGAGCCATGTCTACAAGCTGTTTTCAAGAGTCATCACGAATTCACGAACCGTCTCGCGTGCAGGTTTGACGACTTCTAGCCTCCCGAATAAGCCGGATTCTGTAAAGGCTTTAGCACCGTAGACCACATACATACGCTACGGCAGGATATACAGACGAAGAGTATGACCTGCTTCTCTGCTTAGCGTTTGTGGAATACAAGAAAGCCTTTAAATTCGATCTAGACTTGGGCTGTACTGCAGTCTCTTCAACGGTGCCAGATTCACTATCGGCCAATCGAGGTGTTTTATTTTATTTTATAGGTTCACCAAAAAAATTTTACACTGGATTAATGCTAATGGGTAACATGCAAAAATGTATATTCAACAGTGCAACAATCACTTACAGGTAAACTCCGCATGCATAAAGAAGTTGTACAAAAAAGTGTTGCAGTATCTATATGTAAACACTACTACTATGTCTTTCCGACTGTGCAGCAAAGTGAAGTGAGACAGAGAGACGTTATAATTATCTCCAAAAACAAAAACTCTTCACCGCTGTATTGGAGGATATTTTCAAGGTTCTGGACTGGAAAGGGGTAGCAATCAACTTCAACGGCAACTACGTCACTTACCTTCGGTTTGCCGACGATATAGTAGTCATGACTGAGGTAGTCTCAGCCATGACTACTATATCGGAGGACCTCAGTACATTGTTCGATGAACTCAGTAGAGCATCCGAAAGAGAAGGTCTTAAATGAACATGGACAAAATTAAGTTCATGTCAAATGCCCATGTAATACCCACCCTCATGAAGATCAGAGACTCTACACTCGAAGTTGTGGACGTCTACGTTTACCTAGGACAAACTGTCCAATTATGTAGGTCCAATTTCGAAAAAGAGGTCATTCGTCGAATCCGACTCGGCTGGGCAGTGTTTGGGAAGCTACGCAATATCTTCTCATCTAACATACTGCAGTCGTGACCAGTGCGTGTTGCCAGTAATGACCTATGAAGCTGAAACGTGGTCCCTCACAATGGGCCTCATTAGAAGGCTGAAAGTCGCCCAAGGGAAATGGAGAGGGCTATGCTTGGAGTTTCCCTGACGACGTGATCAATCAGAAATGAAGAGATCGCAGAACAGATAGCCGATGGGCATGGGCCGAAAGATTCTGGAGTGGCAATCGCGTACCGGAAGACGAAGCGTTGAAAGGCCTCCCACAAGGTGGAGGTTCCTGCGGATTTCCCCAAGCCGATGACTTAGAGAAGACCGTAGGAATCCTAACTCTAAACTAAAGTGCCGACTTTAGTTTTTGAGTACAAAATGTTCGAAATTTAAATGATGTATCAATAGAGATATATTTTCGTAGAATAGCTTTAAAATTCTCATATCCAAAAGTAAGAAATTTAAGTGATAGTTTAGTTACTTTAGTTCGGTGTAAAAGAGAATCGGCGCCATTGTTACTATTTGTTACTAGCTTTTTAATTAATATAATAGTCGACGTCTTGGTGCATCACTATTCTGAACTTGACTGACAACGTCAAAACGTCATGCATGCAGTGCGTTTCGTGGAATTTAAAGCAGTTATTATTTTAAGCTTGACAACCAATTTCAGATAGAGAAAACCAAAACCATAATTGTGTGTAAGACAGTGATGCAACTAATTTTAAATTCTGCGTGCGTGATCCTGTCGTCGACTTGACTGATTGACGTTTCAAATTCACGATGTGGGATTTCGATTATTCGATTATGTTTACGTTAGTTTATCAGAATTTTAAAAAACAATATTAAATAAATCACTTTATCGCTACTCCCACGCAAAAATTGTATATCTCTTACATTACATTTAGGTTCCTGTGATTGAGATAACTTAAACCGTGCAGTATTTGTCGACGAAGTGATACTCTGTGCGACGAAACAAAGTATTTTATCGCGATTAAAAATATTCCATAATGAACAGTATTACTAACATATACCTGAGTTTATTTAGTTTAGTGATTTTATTAAATGTAAGAGTATGCCTGTCGCAGTATAACAAACCATGGAGTGAAAAATACGAAAATAATAAATGTCCGAAGCTTTATCCCAAGAATTTTTTGAACTATATGCCAGTTGGTAAGTTTATACCACTCTTGTACTTGTATTTATAATTTAGCTTTCATAAAGTAATATTTACAATATAAGCACAAACTGTTTGTCATCTTAAACTAGTGGTTGAAGAAACAGCTGTTGACATAAAGGATAATAGAAAATAGTCACACAAATGCTACTTACATACTACTCTAACAGAGGTACTACTAAAATTTACTAGGGCTACATATTTGAAAGAAAAGAGATGTCTTTGTATGTACTGACTCTTGTCCCAAAGCTTTATCACTGACACATGAAATGGTGATAATAAATATATTTTATTTTTAAATGGTCCTAGTTGGCAACATGTACCAGAACTATAAACAAGTCTTACACCTCAATTCCATAAATGGTTTAAACTCAATAATGATCTCTTCTCAGGAAATCTTACTGCTGGCAACTATACAGAGAAGCCAGGTCTAAAAGGTTTGAAGCAGTGTGTGATGGAATGCTGCCTATCTGAGTCCTGCAACATAGTGTTCATCTATGACCTGAGGTGTTTCCATGTGGAATGTGTCAGCGATGAGCTCTGTCTGCCTCTGCAAAGGACTGGCAGCCGCAAGTGGGAGGCATCACATGTATCCATGATACTGGTGAAACCAGTCCTGCCTAATGGTAATGCATGAAATTGTTGAAAACATGGCCTTATCTCAAACTAAAATGTAGTCTAGTGCCCTCATTTATCTATAACATGAAAATAACAAGGACAGGTAGTACTTATGAAGTTAGTATTGATTAATTACATTGCTTTACTAAAGGTTAACATTTAATGCAATGTTCATTTACCAACATGTTATGCATGTTGCATATTTTGTAGTTTATTGGCATAGCTATAACATGTTTCTATTTCCTATCAATGGAACATTAATATCACTTCCTTGATCCCTGATATTGATAAAAAATGATATAGTTTACTAAACCTTTACATGATAACAACTAGGTTAGTGCTATCTCTTAGACATTGCTAGTTTTATTGAATTCATAAAATAAAAACATTTTATGTTGTTGCAGAGAACTGGTCAGACATATTAGATCAGTCAAGCTACAGGCCAGTGAACAACAATTTTTCACCTGAAGAAGAATCAATATATTCTCCATACACAAGTCACCGCAATGATCTACTCAATGATGATGAGGACTCCAGCTTTTTGTCACACTTCATCAACAACTTGCCTACAATGGATGACGATGAAGCAAGATCCTTTGATAAGTATCGAGACAATAACGACAGTGACATGATAATGGATGCTACAAATTTTCTAGAAAAAATACCGTGTGAAGTTGGCGCTGGTGACTGTCCGTTCAACTCTGAGTGTATACCACTGGGCTTAAAACTAAGGAATGGTATATGTAAATGTGTGCCCGGTACAGAAGAGAATGCTCAAGGTGCTTGTGTCCAGACGTTGAGACCATTTTCCAAAGGCCCAACTGTTGATTCTGTGAAAAAAAATGATAATGGTGAAGCAAAAAGTGATGCTCTCAAAACTGAAACCTCTTCACCGAAAAGTGTTCAAACTTTGACAGTTTCCATTTTATCTAAACAGGTAATTACTTCTCTATTATTTTAATCTAACAAAAGCTAATATAACATGAGGAAAAATGTTTCCTAATCAAATTAATTGATTACAGTTAATTGGAATAGGAAAATGTAACTAAAGTTAATCCACCAAGATTTTGTATGGAAATTTGTAAAGTGATTACAAATTGATTGCTCTATTACTGCTTGGCTAACTGATTTATAAACATATTTGCAAGGTACAACTGCCGGACAAAGAAGTGACATTGGCAGCATACACAATCCCTGATGAAAAAGCAACAATGAGCCATTACAACTATGTATGGACACTAGTTGACCAACCGAAAGGGGGTTTTACAGGTAATAACTACAAATAAATTGTGCAGTTGTAAAAAACATTGTATGTTAATGGAATGGGAAATGAAATATAAAGCTTTGTACTTTAATAAAATCTCAAGTAAACTTAACATTTAAACGCCATAACAATAAGACATTTACAAATATAATATTAAGCATTACTTTATATGCACAATAGACTACAATAATTGAATACGAAGTTACTTGGGTTCACATTATATTCTTTGTATTGTTTGTGTTATCCATGGACATCCAATAAGTCTAACCAAACATTACCTTTATTCACAATTTTTTCACTCACACAGGCAATATGAATCAAAACGGAGCTAAAGTAACGCTAACGGATCTGACAGAAGGCCAGTACCGTTTCAAGGTGACAGTGAACGGCACCAACTCCTACGGGGAGGGGTTTGCCAACGTAACGGTGTTGCCGCCCCATCGCGTCAATACACCGCCGCAAGTCGTCATCACGCCACAAACGCAGACTGTGAAACTTCCGAATACTGTTGCTGTACTTGATGGCAGCGCTAGCAAGGTATGAAAACTATCTATTTTACTTCTGCCTGTCCTTGTTCCATGTTACTTATGGTATCAGTGCAGTGTTTTCCTGTTGGATTCTGCCCCCCTAACTCCTCGTTCATACCGTTCACAAAATGTATCAGTCTTTTGTGTGATCTATCGATTTTGGTACTGAAACCCAAAGATTGATAAGAGAATCCAAGGATCCAGTGAAGCTCTTCAGATAGACAAATAATCATCCAACTAGCCCTGTAGACTTATTCAGCAAGAAACAAGAGCCGAAACACACGCTCTTTTACTAGTTTTTTTTCACGTTGATAAGCAGATGCTAAGGAACACTAGATGCTAAGTAATACTGATAAAGTACCAATACAAATTTTTGTACCCTAATAATCTTTTGCTCCACTGAATGCAGTTTATTGTAACTGTTTTTCAATTAAATATTTTGCTTTTCACTACAGGATGATGACGCTATCATCTCCTGGCATTGGGACCTAACATCTGGTCCTATTGGCTACCAGCCTCCATTACAAGATGGACCTACATTAGTACTGAATGACCTCAAACAACCCGGCAACTATACATTTAAACTGACAGTTGAAGACTCAGACCATGTGAAGAACTCTACAGCAGCTAATATAACTGTTTTGAATCATACAGATTATCCGCCTGAAGCCAATGCAGGTGAGTTGAACGCATATTTTTTTAGATGCTGGGTTTTAAAAACATTTTAATAATCCCGCGAGACAGTACTACCCGGATTAAAAAAAAATACTAATAGATAATCCAGGATAAGGTCTACCTGTGCCCCAAATTCCATCTAAATTCATTTAGCCGCTAAGGCGTCATTGGTTAACAAACATCAAAACTTACCCAGATATAGTTTTTTGTCGCCTCTATGTGTAACGCAATATAAACGCAGCTTTCGACTTGCGCGCAGGTTGCCTTAAACCGCCAGCAGTTGATATTTAAAGCGTTGTGTCATTTTCTTCAGGTCAGGACGTAATAATATATTTGCCAAACAATAACTTGACGTTAAACGGAAGTCTATCAACGGACGACCACGAGATCACCTCTTGGGAATGGACGAAATCTGCTGAAGATGAAAATAAAGCTGTGGACATGCAAAATACACACTCGCCTTATTTACAAGTAAGTTATAATCATCCTATACAGTCCCATGCTAGATAACTCATAGAATCTAAATACGTTGCGCAAACGCTTCCTAGGACTCCTAGGATGATGTCTTCATCGAGTCCTAGGAAGCGTTTGCGCCGCGCGCGCTCATTGGTCAAATCAAATAGCGTGCGCTTCGCCGGCTTCCTGTTACACACTTCCGTCCCTTTTCACGAAATCACTCCCACAGATTGCAGGAATGCGAGAAGAAAGATGTTACACATCATAAATATTTCCAAAAATCATAATTTATTCATCATCAGTGAACGTTCGCCAATCCATTACAAAATAGGTAAATTGTTTATTTAAAAAAACCGGCCAAGTGCGTGTCGGACCACGCACAATGAAGGGATCCGTAGTTGGGATGAATTTATCCCAAGAACAAACTTAACATTGTAGTTGAAAAACGTGTTCTCCCATACGGAATGTATGGGAGATCATGTTTTTCAAACTGCAAATTTAAGTTGGTTGATTATTTCTCGTTAACCTGTTCTCGTAAACAGCCTACTTAGCTCTCATAGTTTTCCTTTTAATTTCGTTATATATACTACTGCTGTGAATTTTTTCACAACTCCAAGTACAACCATTTAGCTAGAAGGGGAGGGGGGGGGGGGACACCTGAGTCTAACAAAAAAATTCAGTTAAAAGCTTAATATTTCGCCAATGGATCCCTGAATCCAAAAATGGTTTCGACAAACTCACAATACCCCACAACATGGGGTAGAAGAGGAAAAAAAAACCATCCCCACTTTACGTGAAGCGGAGGTACCCTAAAAAAAATATTTTCTTTGATTTTATTTTACCACTTTGTCGGCATGATTAATATGTATACATATGCCAAATTACAGCTTTCTTGTACTAACCGTCTCTGAGCTAAGCCGCGGACAGACAGACGGACGGACATGGCGAAACTATAAGGGCTCCTTGTTTACTATGGAACCCTAAAAATCTGTAAGCTTCAAACATTGTCTCAATACAGCATGTATGCTTGTGAAAAATACTTAGGAAGCTATTCCGTTATATTCCAATTATTTCCGTTCAACGCTACTCGCCAATATTATAAACATAAAATAAATACCATAGATAACGGGTAATGAAAAAACGAGGTTTATAATCATATCCTTTCATTGTTATCGCCACTTATCAATCTAGCGCATGGTGTGTTTACAATGTTTCCTCCTTTTATGAAATATTTGTATTATTTGCCAACCATGTTTTTATTATTTTTAGATTAGTTGATGATTAGAAATAACGCGATCATTTATCATAGATAAATATTTAATTGCATGTAGGGAACAACTTGATGGTTTCTAGAAATGCGCTAAATCATCCCTAGAGATGAAAAAATCTTTATGGTACCTAGTATGTTGAAGTGTCCTTTGAAAGGCATTACTACAAAGCCAAACTTTCTACTTGGATCTCGGGCTAACAGCAGGCGGCACGGCGCGGATGGCATGGCAAAAGTTTTTCGTAAGCTTAGTAATTTTAAATCTTATTTTCCTACCCTTAGCACTCACATTTCGTTGATATCGTCACAAGGGGACTTGAGCATACCGCGGAAGGTAGGCAAGCCGTACAAATGTTAAGGCGACGATACCCGACTTTTAATGATTTTATTGTGAAGATTACGTCTCAACGAGTAGTGTTAATGATTTAGAAAAAAAAAATGTTAAATTAGAGCATTTTCTTAATAACTTAATAAAGGAATATTTTCGATTATGTTTATATTACATAGTGAAATTAATTTGTAAAGTTATGTCTTACGCGGATAAACTGAGAATCACGCAAAATCTATCAAGCGTATTTTTCTGAAACGTTCACCATTTTAAAGATAATTTAATTATTGATCTTTAAGTATACGTGTTTTATTGAAATACCTTTTGTACTTTTTTAAATAAAAAAACAAAAAATAAATTATATTGTACTGCAAAGTATCTCAACTATTGAAAAAAGAAACATTATCATTAATTATCGCTCTTTTCTATTCCAGTTGTCAAATCTATCGGAAGGCGTGTACACATTCGTGTTAAAAGTGACAGATTCTTCGGGCCAGTCTTCCACAGCAGATGTGCATGTATTCGTTAAACCACCGACCAACACCCCGCCTGTAGCTGACGCACAGGCAGAAGCTGTAAGTACTACAACCATTTCTAATAAGACCGTGCCCGAATTTCCGATTTTACTATAGTTTGACCGACACCGCTGTAACGCCATTAGGAATGCGCGGCGAGGTGGAGGGCGAGACGTCGTGAGCGTTAACGAAAGAGCGGAAAATGCACTGCCCCCCGTCTCGCTGCGTACATACCTAAGGCGCGGTGCAGCTGTTTCGGTCAAACTATAGTACAATAGTTTGATACAGTTAAGGAGAAGTTTAAAATTCGATTTGATTTTTCAAGCACATATACAATAAAACAGTATTGTAACTTGTAGTGTAATATTTTGTAATCTGTTATCGGGCACGTAAATCACAATAATTATGAGCAAGGCCCTCAGCTTTAGGCGAATATTATTCTGTCCATAAAATCCGATTGCTGATAAGCTTGTGAAATTCTAGCTGAAAAAAAAGTAGTTAAGTGGAAAAAAGGTGCTGCTATACTAAAGAACTTGCTGGAAAATTAAAAGTAACGAAAGCGCTACGATCAAAATGGGGCCAACATTAAATTGAGCTGAAGTAGTTAAATGCCACTTTCCCATAATTAAGGCAGGTACAAGGCAATACGTTGGGAGTGTAGAATTTGCTCAATAATAATAAATTTTACTTGAAATACTAAATTGGAATGTATTATATTTGCAAATATGTATAATATTAATACAGGATTAATATGCATGACTGTTTTTATATTTTTTTTTACTAACCACTGTACTTTTATCCAGAGGATCAAATGGGCTATATACTCTCTATCTTGGAAAAATGCATGCTAGTTTCATGGTGTATGGTTACTAAAACAAATATTACTTATGTACTTGAGGGAGAAGCGTATAAAGTATGATAAGAGTTCATTGCATGTCACTATCGACGATCAATGCAAGTTATCATAACGGATATCCGATAATGGTTCGTTGTAATATTGCACAGTGAAACTTAGATTATATAATGATGTATTTAAACAATAAATAAATTATTTATTTGGTACACCAACAGCAATATTTGCATTACTCTAAATTAAATTACATAAAAGAAAAATGAATTATGATAACTCAATATTTATCATTTTACGAATTGTGTTTTATTTTTACAGTTTTTGAACATAAATAATTACTGTCTTTATCACAATGAACCATACTATAGTTGGTGCCAATCACGAGAACGCGACATGTGACTTTTATGCACACTGACAGAAGGTTTAAATTACAACGCGCGCTCGTGAAATGCAATAACTATAATAAATTTCAGCTAATGACAGCTGAGACAGTTCTAATGAAATATACTTGCAGTTCATATCACTTCCTCAAACGTGGATCATCCTGAATGGTTCGGCATCGCACGATGACCATAGGATAGTCGCGTACACCTGGCGTTGTCTCTCCGGTCCCACTAACTCTAACATTGTCAATTTTAACGAGTCCGTTGCCAATGCCACTGGTCTCACGAAGGGGCAATACGTGTTTTCGCTGACTGTACTCGACGATAACGGGAACTCTGCATCCGATAATGTCACCGTCACCGTAACTCAAAGTAAGTGTGTACATATAATTTTCTTGTAAAAATCACTGTTGAACTCATTGCACAAATGCACATTTCATTATTAGGTTATAGGGTCGAGATTTCTATACAGTTTTACTGTTAATTTTAAATATAAATTACAACCTAACCAACATTATCAACCTAATGAAAAATCTGCAATGTGCAATCCTCAATTTAAACATATCTGCATTAAATCTTGCATGAGTTTGAAGGAACTTCGATGGGATATATGTACTAATAATTTACTTGAATGTCGTGTCACTTTCAGGAGATTATAATTGTATATGGGTTTGTCCAATTCTATTACAGATGTTGCATTTCAGGAACGCGCGTCAAACATTCCAATTTAAATCTTATTACAATGATATAAGAGTCACATGATGCGCGCTGGTGAATTGCATTATCCTATACCTAGACCGTTACTATGAGTATACATAAATGTATTGTAGCATTTGTAGCTCTTGCACTGGTGAAGCTGCATGGACATGAACCAATCTGGCGGTGACGTCGTTAAAAGATGCCCATCCATAGATAAATAAAACCCATCTCTCCCCTAGTCCTGCTCCAGTCCCAGGTACTGCTCGCAAATCCTTTTATATCCTAAAGGCACTTTTTCCTTGCCATTACCGCGCCACCCGGTCTAAACCTTGATATGCAATGGTCTATGTAGACCACGAGACATGAGGCTGCAGGGGCTAGTGCAAATCTTGGGGTTCATTCGATTTATCGAGTCTGGTTAAACCACGCTGGGATCGGTGCATTTCATTCATAATAACCGTTCCACCTACAGACAAGAACAGTCCTCCAAAGGCGGATGCAGGGGGTGACCTAGTACTAAACCTGCCAGTCTCCGTGTTGATACTGAACGGATCCAAGTCTTCGGACGACTTCCGTATCGTCGCCTGGAAGTGGACTCGATCGCCTTCTGGTCTTGCCGCCGGCACTGTTATACTTAACTCGGATACACAACCAGTGCTTATGGTAAGTGAATGGTGTTTTATTATGAATCAAAAATTTCCTCATCAGAGGAGGCCTGTCTCCCAAGCTGATTATGGTTATGATGAGCAGGTGTCTGGAAAAGAAGAGGAAACCTTTGGCAATGCAGTGAGACAGTGGGGATTGAGCAGTGAACGAAAATAAACATGGAAGCATTACTTCAAGGGAACTAAGCGCGCCTCTTGATACAAAATCCCAAACAAACTGTCACATCGAAAACCCGTCGCTGATTCGCGAAACCACACAACCAACTACTCTGGATGCACAGTTAAAAATGAACCTTATTTCCTGATAGTTTGGGTTTAAATTACCATGTTACATAAAGGTCACTAATGACATTTTTACAACGCCGCTTCGCCCACCATTCGTCGCCGGGGTTGTTTTATGTAATAAGGTGCAACGCAAATAATTAATCGTGATATTGATGGTATTAATAAATAGAATTATGATAAAACATTTATGTTTTTTGAACTGTATGGCAACAGTGTTGTTATGGTCTGTAAATATAGCAGTGTTTAGGGAGTAATAGGTAGGTATGTATGCTAAAATTATAAGGTAAATAAAAAAAGGTGTGGTCAATTTTTTTTTTTTTGTATTCACAATTTAGGTATCTATACAGTAATACCAGTTACATACATAAACTCACGCCTTCTTTCCATGGGGGTAGGCAGAAACTACAGACAATATTAAATGAAAAATGGTACCTATATGATTTTATTTCTGTATGTGGGTTTGGACAGAACATTTTTACACGAAAATCATATATTTTTAAACTAGATGAGGTCGGCGTTTCCTATCTGACTACTCCGAGAAGAAAGGCCGAAACAAACTCAGAGGTCACAGTCTCCTTTATAGTCCAGACATAATCTTGGTCAGATCATGTGAAGATCATGTAGATTGATGTCTGAGATGGTCTTTTGAGGAAAGAACCACACAGATTGAGAGGACCTGTCCAGTCAGGGCACGCATTTGTCAGTGACCGTGCAGCTCAACTCAGAGTTTAAGGAGCTCAACGATTCGACGAACAATACCAAAGAAACGACGCTCAGCTTTGTGTATCCTTTTTTTGTCTCATAAAAATCGTCATTTCTAAAATGAACCGAGCATATCCTTGTCTTTTTACTTGGGGTCCATTCACTTTGTTGTCTTTCCAAACGAACAGCTTTCATCCATAGTTCTCTTTGATATGGATCTTGTGGAAATCTAAAAGAAAATGTAGTGAATTAAATAAGCATAAAAAACGTGTGCGGCTGGGGCCCACTATCAGGAACGAGGTTCCTTCTTACATATGATTTAAAATAAAAACAAAATTTTTGCTGCGGCCATCTTGGATTTACATTGTAACGTCACTATCGGCTTTAACACCCTCGAAAACTATGAAAACGACACCCATGACGAACATTTTTTTAATTTTCGCAGCTGCCATCTTGGATTTTCATTTTGACCAAATTCACACTTTCGTCAACTCCTACCGCAAGCCGCGTTTCCAAAAAAAATTTTTTCATACTGCAACGATATCTACTTTCTCCATGGTATTAAAGGAACTTTTATGAACCTACAATAGCTTAGTATATTTTACATATTGCCGTCCCCATATAAAAAAAATGTGGTCTTAATAATAAAATATGTCATTATTGTCAAGTAGAAAAGTAAATTGTTTGATTGTCATAACATCATCCCCATAGACTTCGTGGCATAATTCAAACCGACTTCATTTTTAATAGAAATATAATAAATAGCCATTTACTTACACGTGAAAACTAATTCCGGCATTTTTTATGCAAATGTGATTTATTTATAGACCACTTCACTGCACAAGAAGGCATTTTTAAATATTTAACACGCAAAAACCGGTAAATAATAGTCGACCGCCGCTGTTACCTACTGCGGACGAACTGAAAGCGTGGCCGGCGCAATCGGTAAGCCCCGCCCACCGCGGCGCAATCTGCGTTGGGTAATTTTTTAGAGCTAGTAATGCTTCCATGTTTATTTTCGTTCACTGGGATTGAGTCAGCCTTAGTGCGGTTTCCATGCGGATTAAATCAGGTGGATATCTTAGGCCGTGATGTAGAACTACGTACTGTAAAAATATTATAAGTGCATTTCGAACTTCAAAATAGTAATTCCGTACAAAATTGATTAGTTTAAAAGTCAAGGCGCTCCACCGGGAGCATTCAACTGTAATGTAACGATCCAAGATTCCACTTTAACGCTCTAGCAGCTTTGCAAGTAGACTGCGCAGGGCGTCACCTGCTAGGTAGTAGTAGATAGATATGAGACCAGCAGAATAGGTGGCAGGATACCAGAGATATTACGGACTTTGACTTCGGCTACGGTAATTTTGAATCGGAGTTATACCGAAGATCGAAACGCAGCCATGCACGTGACTAGAGTGCGTACAAACAACTTTTAACTTGTCGCCCGGGTAATTTTTATACAAGCTCGCGCTCGAAGTCTCAGTTTATTGTTTTGTGTATGTCAGATGCGTCACGTTAATTTGTTAAATTAACTTAAGAGCGGTGTATCAAATAGTTTAATTGGTATGATAAATTAATTTCAATATGAAGCAAAAAAAAAAGTGTTATATGGAACATCTTTCTTCTACCTCCGGTTCCGACTCCAACTCTGGTTCCGGTTCCAACTCCGATCAATCAAATTTAAAACCTTCGACTCCGGCTCCGGTTCCGGTAACGGTAAAACAACCTCCGTAACACCTCTTGTTAATAAATAGAATTAAATAGGTAGAAGTAACACGGCTAAGTCGCGGGAAGGTTACATTACACAAGCTCTGGTATTTATGGGTTTCCCACCTTTGGTTAAGAGCATCTTGGAAAGTACCAAATCTGGTCCTACTTGCAATCCCTATCTCAATATTAACATTTAACTTTACAGCTAACAAACATAGAAGCAGGACGATACGTCTACGAACTAACAGTGACGGACGATCAAGGGGAGTCGGACAAAGACACAGTGAGCGTCCAAGTGAAGCCGGATCCCCTAGAAATGAACCTTATGGAGTTAACCCTGAACATTCCAATTTCGACCTTCACTCAGAGCCAACTCGACTCACTTGTACAAAAGATGACATTACTCCTCAAAGATGATATTAGAGTAAATGTTACTGAAGTTCACGGGCAAATTGATTCAGGAAATACGCAGCTGATTTTCTACCTTTCTGAACAGGTAAGGAATATTTGGAAATTCTTTCTTAAATTCTACTTTTATAACACCGATTTTTGTACGTAAGTATAATTTTTTTCGCCACTATTTAAAATTAGGATACTAATCACACGTTCTGGCATCTGAACGACCCATTTTGGCCCTGTTTTCAAAACAGAACTTCGACACAAATTCGAGCTAATCAACAAAATTCTAATAACATATTGCAATATAAGCTATTGCAATATAAGCTATTGCAATATAAGCTATTGCAATATAAGCTATTGCAATATAAGCTATTGCAATATAAGCTATTGCAATATAAGCTATTGCAATATAAGCTATTGCAATATAAGCTATTGCAATATAAGCTATTGCAATATAAGCTATTGCAATATAAGCTATTGCAATATAAGCTATTGCAATATAAGCTATTGCAATATAAGCTATTGCAATATAAGCTATTGCAATATAAGCTATTGCAATATAAGATATTGCAATAACTATGTTATTAGAATTTTGTTAATTAGCTTTTTTAACTTGCTTTGAAGTCACTATGAATACGTTTATCTTTGAATGGACCATCTGTTTAGTAAAAATCTTGCCAAAAGGTTCGAACACATAGCCGTGCCATGTCTATGATCACCTCACGAAGACGCTGATCACTCTTGGACTTTGTCGTACGGAACTCTTTGTGTGCGAGTCCGACTCGCACTTGGCCGGTTTTTATTGTAGCTTTTTCTTACTTCACCCGCGACTTTACCTTCCCCTAATACTATAAACGACCCCCGCCCCCGTCTAAAAGGACTTTTTCGAAAATTTTGTTACTTAAGTATTCGGGCCAAGTTTCAAGTGTACCCAAGGAATAACATTATTTTACAACAACAACATATCCATACCCTCCTTTTTGGAAATCTGTAAGTGGCCTAAAGATTGTATTTCCAAAAACTCTATAATGCTCGCCTACATTATAAAAAGAAGCCTTGTGTCAGTCACAGTCAACAGTCAGTCAGTTAATGTATCATTTTATTTTTATTGTAATATCTTTTTTACAGGACAAGGCGGTAGAGGGCGTGCGCGCCCTGTCCCTGGTGCGCGGCGCGAGCGGCGGGTGGGAGGCGTGGGGCGGCGGGCGCGTGCGCTCGCTGCGCTGTCTGAGCGCGTGCTCGGGGCGCGGCGTGTGCGACCATGCCTCGCGCACGTGTCGCTGCGACGCCTTCTGGATGCAGAGCCTGCTGGTGATGTTAGACCCTGACGCGCAGCCCGACTGCGGTAAGTACACTGTCTGAGCACGTACGCAGGGCGCGGCGTGTGCGACCACCATTATAAAGTCAATCAACTGAAAATTATTTTATGCATGACCATGTAATGTTCAAAATTAAAACTATAAGGTTATAAGACTGTTTAAATAATTATTTAATTTCCTATTCCAGTCTTTTGGGATTTATTCAAATTCGAAAATGTTCACCATTCCTTTTTATTCCAAATTCATTGACTACCCCCAACACTTTAGTTGGGCACATGTCACAGATGCACTTATGGCGGCCGGATGGCTTAGCATAGGCATTCACCGATCGCATACGTAGCTTAGACACTTTGCAAACACGACGGCAACACAAGTAGTTAATTAATTTATTATAACTTATGAATCAGAATGGTCGGTGGTGTACGCGAGCCTGGGTGGCGTGGCAGCGCTGTGTGCGCTGGGCGCCTGCTGCTGGGCGAGTGCGCGCGCGCTGCGCAAGCTGTGCGCGCCGCGCAAGCCGCGCGCTCGGCCCAAGTACCGCCTGCTGCCGCTCGCAGACAACGAGGAGAAACCATGTAAATATTGTACGACTGCCTGCCTGACATTATTATTATTCCTTTTCAATGTTTTATTATTCGCCATATTGTCCCGTTCCTCCAAGGCCTCCTACCCTCTTATCAACAAGTTTTTATTAAAAGAGATCAGCTTATCCCACCATCTCCGACTGGACCTGTCACGATGTCGCTGACAATTTTTTTGTGTTTTAATGATGGGTCTGACTGGGCATACATCGGTGTAAGAAGGCAGATTCCATGCTAGCTTATCTTTTTGTTAAAATGCTATTATCATCATGCTCAGATTTAAACAAGCAACCCTTCCGTCGAAAAACTCAAATTGGCTAACGGGAGCAGAAGCTCCCGTTAGCCAATTCGAGTTTTTCATCGGTCAGACTTCTTTCAACGCTTATGAAATGATATTGATATATGATAGTTTAAAGAAATTCTATTTTAGAGGGACAGGTACCTAGAGCAGAGTAACAGGGTGTAAAGTTCACTCATCCTCTATAGAAAAGTGAGGATCTTCCGACCAGACGGGTGTCGTGTCTGACGAGCAACTGCTCAATTGTTGAAGACGAGAACTTCTATATGTCGATCGCGCGGTAAACTCTAATTGCGCGATGCAGGATTTGTGTGACGTCAGGTCTTTGATGCGTAGTTCGCATGTGGTGATGTAGATGCCGCCACACTATAAACAGTCAAATTAATTCAAGGAAAACTACTAATTTCATAACTTACACTTTTCACAGTCACAAGTAAAGAGGTATCAGAAAGCGAGACGGATTCGGACGTGTTGTTCGAAACAAAAAGCAAGACGACGTCGTTTGCGACCCGCGCCATGAACGGCGAAGCGTCGCAGGGAAACGGATGGAAGAAGAACGGACACTTCAAGACCTCACGCAAAGTGAAGACGTAGCTCATCGCAATACGCCTGAGCTGCCTACGCATTAAGTCAGCTTTTGGTCACTGTAAGTAAACAAAATAATCCTCCACACTAAAACTACACGGACATTTCATTAGGACACATCGACATTCCAATTTATGTATAAACAAGACAAATATTGTGACTTCAGATAGTTTAGAACAAATGCTAGAGTAAATTGTAATCGCCTAAATCATCTTTCATGTTCAGATGTAAAGTAAGCCAACGTCTTATGGTGGGTACACATATGTGAAACGTAAACTGGAATGTAACGTATGTTGAAACGGACATCCCGTTTAAATATATGCAATGCAACATAAAACAAATAACCCTTGCTGTCGTGCTACATTTCATGTTGTATTGCAAATACGTTTTTAAATATGTGTACTCACCATTACATTAAACTAAGTGAACGGGAGATGTCTATGTCGGAAAACGAATAAACTCCTTATTTATTTGTGTTATGTATTTAATATAGTAATATCGCGTACCTATGCAGTATGTGCCCGGCGCATCAGCATAGAGCAGTCGAATACTATATGTAGGGCTGTAATGCTAATTGACCATGTACTATGCAATACGCTCCGATGACCGACAGCTGAATTTGCTTTAGTACTAATTTCAATAACAACACTTCGCTACAATAACAGATTCAGAAAAATCATAGAAAATTTGGCTCCTCTAAACGCCATGGAACAGATTTAAAATTGCACCTCTATTAAATGAACTGACAGCATTTTAGCATTTGTGCAACTACTAAATTAATCAAATAATTTAAATACATTCTGTAGAGTTCCGAGTCGGGTCAGATAGATTACAAAAATAATTAATTTCTTGTAGAAGTTTTGAATTAATTAAATAGGCTACTAAAGTTAATCAATTCGTATGTAATATGAAGTAAGGCAGGTCTGTCGTTGACCCATCATTTACATGACGTAAGTTTCTTGCCTGTGACATACAATAACATTGAATCTATTTATCTTGCACTATTTAACACTGTTTAGATTCAACAACTTTTATTATTTTTTCATCTTATTGGGTTTAGAGGCACTTAAATGACTATCAGCTTTTAGATAAATATAGTGCCAGTTGTGTGATTCAAATAGGCCGCCAACATATTAATTTTAGTACCCGTTTCCTTAAACAATCAACTTTACGCTCGATTTAATACGACTTAAAATAACACTCAATAAACATAAAAAATGGCTATGAATAAATTGTATACATAATTACATAGATTGTAGAATCTAGATTAGGATAGGTTTTTTACTTATAAACGTTACATAAAGAGGGTTACTATATGCTAGGAGTTAGTTTTATTTATTTGCGTATTTGTTCCCTTAAATTGGGGAGTCTGAGAGATATGAGCACATTTCAAGCACAAAACCTATATACGTGTAAATTATTTGGCAAGATAGAAACCCTGTTAATGTATTATATATTTTTTGTATTAAAATTGGAACAGATGCAAAATGTCTAAAATTGTTATTAGTCAAAATGTTAACTAAATCGAAGCTATCAAATCATTAGTAAATCAATAAAAGTAGTGATGTATTCTTAAAAAAATATGTAAAAAGTTTATTTAGAAGTAGGCATAAGGATAATTTTATTTACATAATTATGTTTGCACGAATTAGGGACTGTTGTAGTAAATCATTCTATGCATTTTTGTATATTTATTCCTTTGTTTTATTTATATTGAAATATTATATTATTCTGCATGTTTATTTTTGTACTTAAGGCACTTAGGCCGGTCGCCCGCGGCAATTTTTTGCAGCGATTCAGTAACGATACAATGGTAAAAAGACCGCGATGCTGTCGCTGGCTGTATACGTTACCACGATTCTACATCGCTACTATCACGATACGCATCGATACAGCCGCGATTCAGCTTCGATACTTTCGCAATGCAGAATTCATACAGACGCGATGCCGTATAGATACAGTCGTACACTGTAATGACTAGTTGTGAATGCCTGTGGACGCTACAGTTGCAAGATGGACTTGGTCGAGACAACATTGATTGCGTTATCTTTTCTGCCGCTTTATTATCGATGCTAAATCGATACTACGATTGTATCGCTACTGAACCGTATGTGTCGCGCGTTGCAAATGCAACAAATGGCCAAAAGTAGCGATGCAGACGCGCGTTAACGAAACGCGCTACTGAATCGCTGCAAAAAGTCGCTGTGGGCGACCGCGCTAAGGTATCCCGAGCAATTATTCTTGCGTGTTTTTTGCATTTTGCACATTAGGACCATATTGTATGTTGATACAAATATAATACTGAGCTGGAAACGAAAAAAAAAACAGGAATAATTGAATTTTGTGGGCTACGCCACTGGAACCGATTTTATTAATAACATATTAAGACAAGTTTTTACGAATCCGAACGAACGGCAGCAGTCAGAAATTTCACATAAAAATAAAAAAGAACGAAGTTTCTTATACCGCGGTGTCCAAAGTCCAACATAACGTATAATTTTTTTATAAACTTAACGCCTTCATTACCCGAAGGGTTAGTTAGGTGTGTAAATTGAATATAATTATCTGGAAATAACTTGTCTTATTCATACTTTCGCCACAAATCAGATTTTCCTTATTTTAAGTATTATAATAAGTATAGTATTGTTACAGTTATTGTATTCGTTGTATTGTATTAATTAAGGCGTCATTATATGGCAAGACGTTAAAGTGTGACCAGACTTTTCGTTAATATTTTCGTAATTGAATAATCTAGTCGTGATAGGTGATAATATTATAGATTTTAGTACACTATTGCGTTTGTATTTTTTATGTAAGTACCTATTATATTTTTACTGTGATTTTGACGAGTATTTTATAATTTGTGTGTACTTATGTTGTTCGGAAATAAAATCGCATTTATGCTTTCAAGTCTTTTGTTATTGCATGATAATAATTTAATCCTAACTGGCGATAGCATCTGACCTCAATGCTGAGTTATAGAGGAAACTAGTGATTATGATTGTGTAAGAAGCCATCAAGCCATGATGACATGCAACCTGCAAGTAGGTACTAGAGGCCGTAATAAAACGCACAATACCGATATAAACAATTTATTTAATATAAAATTTATTGCTTTCTTATCGATAGTGATCGGTCGCTAAAGTTCATTCGTACATAAGTGATTGAACACTTCGTTGACTATTTTAGGCAAAATAGGCACACGACCACAATAAGTAGGCACCAAAGGGCAAACAAAAATGCACACCATACTATTTTACTGTCTACAAAATTGTTAAGTACAATTTTTATTGAGACATGTGTACTGTAGGTACTTACAACTTTAGAGGTGAGTTTTCATTGCCAGAGCAATTCTGTAGACTTTCGAAAATCGTATCCTTTTTCTCTCAAGAAATAATCAAATGGATGTAATATTTTGTCCCAAATCAGTTTTTGACTTAAGTACGAAACATGGATTTTTATAAGATGTTTGATTTCCCTCCACACCTCGCAAATATGGCGTGATTGGTTCTAGAGAGAATGTGCGTATTACCAATCCATTCGCTTCCTGGTCCAGGATCAAAAAACTATACACTCAATGATAAAGCCTGCACTCCTAATGTTAAAATTTTGAGACTAGCCAATGCTAATAGAGAGCTTCTTATTACATTTACATAGATTTATTATATCTATAAAATTACATAGAACTTTGTTTTAACGAAGTTTTTTATTTTACCAGAAATATAATGATTTATTACAGTATTTGGTATTTTGCATTGATATAACATTGATACTTTGGGTTTCAATCATCAGCGACTCAAGTTGCAATCGCTAACGATTGCTAAAATAAACAAAACAAATAATATCAGATAACAATAAAATAATAAGTTAAGACTTAATTAGAAGATTAAGTCTTATCATAATTATTGTTTTGGAATGCTTTGTACCAAAGAATTATCATATAAATTACTTTGATATAAGATTTTACTTAAAAATATTTTAACAGTTTGTGACTACTACAGAGTATCCAAATTTCTCCTTATATTTATTATTTACGAATCTAGTTCACTTAAATAGATCAACATTCGAAAATTAAGAACTATTCTTGCAATTATTTAAGTAAAATTTTAAGTTAACAAACGTTTACACATTCTGCACAATATTCAGGCCAATAAGCAATTCATACATACCTACATTTCGATTATAATTATATATATTTGTTTTTAAAGCTATCTTCACAAATAAATGCCTATGTAATAATTATCAAGAGACACGTAAGTAATTTTTATCATCCGTAAAAAATTACGTCACGCTACTATGCAGGATTTGATCTTACGTAACAATTACGATACCTACTACTTTTAAATTAATGAATTAAAATGCATAACCCTTATTTTTACGTTACATTACTTACAAAACGCCTTCATTAGCTACTAAATAGATTTTAGTGCTTCAGGCAATGAGTACTTCTGTACTTTTTTCGAACAAATTGTATATTTATTGCTGAATTTATTCACAACCAACGTCTGTGTGTAACGTTATCGGCAAAATCGGTTATTACGTTATCAAGAAACAAGTTGCACTGAGAACAATTCTCGATTAAACGGTGTCTTGTTCTCATAACAGTATTTAATTACTTAGATATTTCTGCGTTGTCATAGAATTAGAGATAGAAATTGTTTTATCAATAAAATGTCAGTGATTTTATGCGGAACACTTGAATTCTGATGCGTTTATTTGTTACAATTAGGCCACAAAAAGAAAAAGTAGTTCATAATTGAACACTACATCTACATAATGGGCAGACGATATCTTCAACTACGAAGAACACTGAATGATAGAATTGATAACAGCTGCATTGTACCAGTCATATCAGTTTATAAAATTTCAAGATACATTTATAATTTAATTAATTATTTGGTACACAGAGTGCCTGTTTTATACCGCATAACAACCACACACAATAATTTAAATCAGTAGTATCTTTTCAATAGTGGTAGGTACAATTACTATACAAATGATTTAGAATGTATGAATTTTAAATAAATATCTACAGATATAGAGACCCAAATAAAGGTGTTTTATCTTTTAATTTCAAGTAGTCAGGTAAGTAAATATTTTTGATGGGGTTATTATATTATCACTTTCTTTAACATCAAACAATGGTAAATGAAATTAATTAGATCTTAAAATTTCTCATCTGCTGATCTTCACTGGCCAAAATGTTGCCTCTTCCCATTTTTGAATTCCTAAATCTACATCATTACCTCCAAAAGCTTCATTACTGCATTCTACTCCTTAAGCCATCCACCAATTAGAACAACTTAAACCTACTTACAAACCTCAAGACAAGAAGCGAGGTTTACTAGGCTATGCTATCTAAATTGTTACTATCTCAATTATTATTTGGCCTTTTTCTTCCCAGATCTTACAGTTTTTTCTACTTCAGTAGACCAAACAGCTTTGTTTACCTTTTCTCCAAGAGAATATGCAGCACAGGCTAATGTGAGGCAGAATATATAGAAGCATACTCTTACAGGCCAATTCAGAACATTCAAGATAGGGTACACCCAAACACCCGAGTTGAAGTAGATAACATGTACCCAAACTAAATAACAAATCATAAACAAAGAAAGAATAGAGAGACCATTTTTTCTCTTAGGATACATCCTGAACGATGTAAGGAGTTCTATCAGTATGAACACTACTATGTTTGTGTGCATCACATGGTTTAGCCAGAGTGGAAAGTATGCATCCATACTTCTGGGTAAAATCAGTTCTCTATCAACAGCATATATGCCCCAAAATGATACTCCTACAAATATTGCTAATGGGAAAGCTAAAGCACTAAAGACTGTATCCTTAACTTTTCTTATAACTGGCTTCTCTGATGGTGACGGTTCATTGTTCCCAAAAATATCATTGAGCAGTGCCAATGTAAAGTATGCAGTTTGTATCATCTGAAACAAAGGGAATTATCAAATATTGAGGCAAATACTCGGTATCAGTTTGTCACATAGACAAAGTGACATAAGACTTACCGCGTCTAAGTAAGTTAAGTATTTGAATTTGCCTCCATAAGGTGTTACTGTTGAAGTTATTGGTATATTGACGTAGACGTAGTCATAGTAACATCCATAGAAAAATTGGATGGCTCCAAAAAGATGAAATAATGTCCTCAACATGGTTGAAGTTACTGCAAGTAAAAGAACACTTAGTTAGTCGGGCTACTGAGTAACAATCTAGGATAATACAAACGAGCGAGTGGCATTTAAAAATTAAATAGAATCCCGGTACTTCGGAAAAAACCAGGAACTCTGAATGATATTTATAAGAGATACTAACCTATTCCTCGGCTTTTTAACAATTTCTAGTTGAAGACACAACAGTCAGAGAAATTTTTACTTGTATTCTTGCTGTATATTTTTCTAATTATTCACATCGGCATTTTTGGGGTATCACGAATTTACAACCAACCATCGACTACGTCGACAGAATGACAGATGATGGAATAAGGATGATGAGCATCATGGTCTATGAGCTGATATCTGACAAATCATCATGACATTTTTATTTGACGCACTAGGGGTGTGCCGTGTGCGTTACGGATATTCTAACATTTTAAAATAACGGCACTGGTATCACATACTTGCACGCATTATTTTTGTAGCTGTCCATAACTTACTATAGTAGTTGTACAATGTACAAGAATATTATGGCGCGTGGCCCAAATCGTAAAGGCGCCATCTAGTTTTGTCAGTTGGTCAGTTAATATATCATTTATTTGTACAGATTAACATACGTAGCATCATGTCCCTAATCCCCGAACGGTTAGACAGAGGTGTACCTATAGTACACCTATATTTCGCCAGTTATGTTTAAGTCCCACGTAATAGGGGGTGACCTATTGCCCTGAACCAGGAACAAATCCAGACTCCAGGCTGTTACTGAGAACTTTCTAAACCCAATAACACTATCTGACCTGGGATGCGAACCTCATGCCCAGCTGTAGCACTTGCGATTACGAGACGAACGAGGCTGCTACAGATTAATTTGCAATCAATCTGTCTAGCATTTCCCAACTATTTTGGGGTCGGCTTCCAGTCTAACCGGATGCAGCTGAATAACTGTATTTTACATGAAGCGATTGCCTATTCGACCTCCACAATCGAGTACTGAATAATACGATACCCCTTAATTAATTAATTAGCAAGTAATATGAATTATATCGTTATCGTTTTTTCAATATTCATACAAAATAATGTTTCCCGACAACCCCCCCGTCGATGTTATTTAATTAAGTGTGTCTCTATTAGCTTACATATATTATTCCTTAAAATCTTAATACGAGTCCGGGTATCACTGGTCAGTTTCCCTCAGTCGTCAGTTTATTTAATTTGCCAGTTTCGTTGATTAGTCAGTTTCACTGATTCGTCAGTTTTACCGATTAGACAATTCCGTTACGTAGTATTTGCATCACTGTTATTTATAAATAACAGTGTAAATAACAGTTACATAAAATTAACAGTAACGCAAATAGTAGTATACATCCCTACAGGTTATGTATGGAAACAGATAACAAATCTGGAAAAAAAGTTGCCAGTATTAAAATATCATACAGCATCAAACTAAGCAGCCTATTAGTTACTAATTCCATGTATCGAACTTTCCCGACACGATCATAGCCTCCCATTGCATATTACGTTCTAAGTTGGTGATAGACGTGCGAACTTAATGTACGCAGTTTTTAAGTTCGGCAACTTACTCGGCTGGCCGTCGGCGTTGGTGACACACGCGAAGCTTGCTCACACTGTATCCAGATGCTGTATTGATGATTTTTTTAAACCAAAATAAACAAACTTTACACAAACGTTGAAACAAATGGCGGCTCGCGACTCGTGGCGATGACACACGTACACACGGCTACACATCAAGCTATATACTTCCAGTATAAGCTGATCTCGCATTGTATAGGTTTTCCGTACAATGCGAGGTCAGCGTATACTGGAATTGAATAGCTTGATGTGTAGCCGTGTGTACGAAACTGCGATCCAAGACGGGCTACGAGCAAAATTTCAAACCTGTTGTAACGCCGACGAACTTACTTACCGGATATAAAGTACGCGTACTTAGTATGACACACGGGCTAGTAAGGTCGTCCAGCCGTAGCTCGCGTACTTGCTCGTGCGTCTATCACCCCTTTAACGAACAGTCATTGTGTCCTGCCTGTTGCTTAATTTATAAATCTGTATTGCTGAAGCAATACCCCATTGCAAAAAATCGTGAGTTGAATTTACGAATTTGCCTTACTCCCGACAGCGAATAGCTGTCAAAAGAATGGCGGTGCGATCGTTTATTTGATTAAAACTGAACAAAATTAATGACAAAATTCCCGGGTTTTGGATTTGTGAACAGCCTTGAGAGGACTCTTTTGATAACATTGATCTTCTTGGGTCGCACTCAAAGTAGGGCGCTCAATCTTAGTACAAAAAACTGGTGGCAGCGATGGGAGCAATGATACAAAATCACGAAGTATAAGTACATAGTCCCAAAATAAGTGTTATATTTTTTTTTTTATTGTAAGATGTTTTTTAATTTTATTAGATTATAATCGCAGAAGTTTTCACCAACTATAGATAAGAGATGGCAGCCCTGAAGCAATGTTCACTTTAATTCGCCTTGGTGGTTTGGTAGCCCCAATACAAATGTCTGCTAATCTCTGACGCTTGCTGTGTTTTACGATATTTTGTTTATTTTTGTGATCTTTCTGTGTTATGTTGTGCGTTTGTCGTTGAGTTGAGCGAAAGTTCGTCCGACTAATCCATATTTGTGACCAGAAAGTGATTTTGTGAGTGGTTGTGTCAAAACTGAGATAGGACTCCAGTGTAAAGTTTGAGATAGGATGCTTCTAGTTAATTACTTTGGTATATAGTAATAAAAAGATGATTACTAAATTGTATTTCATTTAGTAATCCTTGAACTAAACACTAAAATACTATAGAATCTATACCCATGCCCATACTACCAGGGCAGCGCCGACCCTCGGCAGTGCCTGTGCACGAAACCAATGAAGAGCCTCTTTTTTTTTGGTCGTCGTGCTTTACCGCTTTTTTTTAAATACGTACTTAAACAATATTATCGTAAATAGAAAAAAATAGGTAGGTATTCGGAAAGAAAGAGGGAGAGAAAGAGAGAAGGATAGAGAGAGAGAAAGAGAGATTTTTTGCTCCGGGTGTCGTTATTAAACCCGCGGACGAAGTAGCGGGCTGAAGCTAGTCATCATCATCATCATTTCAGCTCCACGTCCACTGCTGAACATAGGCCTCCCAAGCACCGCCACTTCAAGCGATTCTGTGCTTCCCGCATCCGGCGGATTCCTGAAGCTACTACATTATTATAATGCAAAAAAAAGCTATCATAGCAGACAGACCGCAGCCTAAGCATCATAGCGGTTCTTTCGATTTTAACGCAGAGCTCATAATTAATGAAAACTAAAACCCGAGACCTAAACATTCCACGGACCACAGACGTAAATATTGTCTTGGAGATTAAATTTGTACTCACTTATCGATACTCGACTATGATGATTTATGAATGAAATAGGGTAAAAATTAAGTCTTGAACCGCCTCCGGCACCCCTAGTGCCCTGGTGCCTGTGTGCGTTGCACACTTCGCACTTTTGGGCAGCGCAGCCCTACATAAAATATTTCCACCAACACTATATCTATAAACATCCTATACATAGCTATAGCATACCGGTGTCCTATCCAAAGGTGTAGTTCTATCAGTCAATATCAGATGGAGCTAGTTTCTTTACGAACGCAAATGATCTCGTTCCACGGATCAAGATCGATCTCATTTCAGTATAATTATTACAAAGTAGTCTGTGCACGTTGTATGCTGTGCACTCACACATCTGACGGAGGATGCGACGGGCATAAACTGTGCCTGTGCTGTACTTTTGGTCCTTATTTGAAACGCTTTCCTTAAATGTATCTAAAATAAATAGGTCTTTTACGCGAATCAATCAATCAATCTGCCTATCCTTTTCCCAACTATGTTGGGATCGGCTCCCAGTCTAACAGGGTTGTAGGTAATATGTGAATATTCAAAATAAATGAAATACAAAATTTTGGAAATTATAATTTTATTCATTTAGGTACATTGTATTTAATAACTATTTATATATTAAATATTGTATTTAATATATAAATAGTTTATGTATGTAGATACGTAAAGTAAACGCTTGGACGTGGACTTGCGGACACCAGCCGTTTAGACAATACAATAGTAAAGTAAATGTAGTGCGATTCAACGACATATACGTGACCCCAGCACAAAAGTAAGGTGTAAATATTAAACGTGTTTTAGGATAGCCACCCTTCAAAAAACTAGATTACATAAAAAAGGTTAGTTAACCGTATGACGTACACATCATAAAGTATAAATTCAAGATTATAGTACAGGTCGACATAAAAGAGTCTAACGTGGTGACAAATGAAACTCAATGTTTTACCTAGGATGATGGTACTATTTTGACAACAAGTGCAAGCAGTGGCGTAGCAAAGGGGGGCGGCGGGGGCGGGCCGCACCGGGTGTCCCCTTTTTTGGGGTGACACCCACCCGGTCTCTCAACTTTAAGAACAACGTACAAACAAAAAAAAATAATCGCTAGCACAAAAATTTATTTTTCGGGGATTCCTCCACTAGCACTAGCTCAGCTCTATGTGTAATTCGGGGATTCCCGCAAAAGAGCCTCCTGACGCTGTCGTGGGGGATTCCCCGTCCCATACTCGCGATCTTGACGTCTCAGTTGCAACATTTCTCATTTGTTTCGTGAAGTGTGTTGTGTTTGATTGAAATTTTAATTGTAAAACAATTCCTTTTCTGTCTTAGTTATTATTGTGTTTTGTTATTTCTTCAATATTATAAATAATAAATGATCCATGTCCTTTATCATATAAAATTTATTGCTTTTTACTTTCGATGGGGTGACACCACCAACTTCCGCACCGGGTGCCACCCAAGGTAGCTACGCCACTGAGTGCAAGTAGGTTTTGATTGGAGTCGAGCAGTGTTTCTTGTTGCACATTTATTTTAACAATTTATTTCCCGTTCGAAGTGACCTAAAGCCGGGTCCAGACGAGTGTAACGTGTAATGTAATCCACCGTGTAATGTAACACGAATTCTACGTGTGGACGGCACTACGAGCATTACATGTAACGCTCGCGCGGCGCTCGGGGTTGATCCATCGGCTGTCGGTTTTTCGCGCGAACACAAAGACGCTCGCAGTGCTCGTTTGGACGGTTGTGTCGTATGTACGTTCATGATGTGGAGTGACGAACAATCGCTTGAACTTATTAGTTTGTATCAAGAAAAACCTGTTATTTGGGATCCAAAAAACCCGCAATACTATAAAAAAAATCTGAAACACGATGCTTGGAGTGATATTGCTCATTCATTGGAAAGAGATGTAGAAGAATGCAAAAACAAAATGATTAGTTTGCTTGCTTCACATCGAAGAGAAAAAGGAAAAGTAAAGAAGAGCCATAGTTCCGGAAAAGGTATGTTTTATTATAAATTTCTGTTGCTTTACATATTACACACTTTTATTTATTAATTTAGTTTTGACTTAGGTATTATCACTTACTTGCTATTAGTACAATTATTACTTCTATTGTATACCCACTATATTACTATATTCTACTATATTTTACTATACATATATGTACTATATTCTATTGTATTGTTTATTTATTGTAATTTATTTTACAGGTGGGGATGAAACGTACAAAAGTACATGGTTTGCTTACGAGGCGCTGGCATTTTTAGGAGATCGAAATAATCCAAGGAAACGACGCAACACAGAGGTAACTGCATTGAACTAGTTTCCTTCGACTTGATAAAAAAAACTTAACAATATGTATTCTGCCAAGAAACTGTACCCTCGTTCATAAAATAGTCATTAAACTCATCCCTAATTTGTTTTGCCGTTGAGGCAGCTCTTCTAGGTACATTATTCAATGGAAGTAAAGATGACATTTCACAATCTCTCCGCCAACTACCTTCACATAATCTTCCGTTTTGGTCGCTGTCAAGTGAGCATACAAGTTTTTAGATGAATCCGTGTTTCTCAAAAAATTATGCAAGTGTGCAATAGCCATGACTATAGTCTCCACGGTTTTGGGCTGAAGGAGCATAGGTTTTCGTAGAACTCTGAACACAGATGCTGTGATACCAAATACATTTTCTACAATCCTGCGAGCTCTGCTTAACCGGTAATTAAAAATTCTTCGCGGCGATCCCTTGGGGTATTCTCCTGGATAGGGTTTCATTATATTGTTTTGTAAAGGGAAGGCAGAGTCTCCTACAAAAACATATGGTACTACTTTGTTTCTACCTTGCAGTGCTTCAGGTGCAGGCAATCTTAACGAATTATTTTCTAGTTTTTTATATAATTCAGTTTCCTTAAAAATTCCACCATCTGAAATGCGGCCTTGACATCCGACATCCAGAAATTTATAATTATTTTCCGCGTCTACTAAAGCGAACATCACTATACTGAAATTCGATTTGAAGTTACGATATTCTGTGCCACTATGTACCGGAGCCTCGAGAATGACATGTTTACCGTCCATGGCTCCGGCACAATGGGGAAAATTCCACAATTCATCAAATCTGTTTGAGATCTGGATCCATTCTGACTCTGTTTTTGGCAGCTGAAACAATGAATTTCTTTTTAATTACAGATTACAAATGAACCGGAACAGAGTGCATCTACAAGTGTAGAAAATGATAACAGTTCAGAATTTATATCACCAACTGGTCAGGCCCCCAAAAAAAAGAAATCAGACGAAAATAAAAAAATGGGTATGCTTTCGGAGGCTCTTGGCCTGCTTAAGAGTGCTGCTTCTAGTCCTACTCCTGAACCCCGAAACAATAATCCAAACAATTTTGACAGTGAAACCCTTTCCTTTTCAAATTTTATATGCAGCAAGATGCAACAATATAACAGAAGTACTAAAAATGCCATGCAGCGAGCAATAATGGACGTAATATTCAAAGCCGATGAAGGATGCACTAACTTTTCTCAACATTATTATCCATCGGCATTCAATTACAGTGGGTATACAACAGGCTCGGTTCCTTCATCAAGATACTGCAATGAACCACCTTCTTTGTCTAATCGCTCAGAACTTACTTCAGGGTATTCAACAGGTCAGAATCAGACAAGTTGCCCTACTGCTCCATATGCTTCACCCGTTCCCTCAGAATTGTCTCAAACTTCATATGAAGATGTAGATTTTGTGAATGACCTGATTTGAAAAGAATAAATTTTGTACTACATGATTTGAAGATACAATTTGATTTAACTTTCTAATTTTAATTTTGGAATAATTTTAATTTTGCTTACCCTACTTAATACAATAGCTTAATTTGTTATTTTAATAAATAAATAAAAATATGTAAAACTCACCTTAATGTTTTCTTTCAATGCTTTTATAATCGCTTCACAAACTTCTGGTACAATGCAAGACATTGACTGTTTTGAAATTCTGAAGGTGTATTGAAGGCTTGTAAATGAATCTCCTGTTGCCAAAAATCTTAGTGTTAGAGCCAGTCTATCTTGCGGCGAAATTGCAGATCTCATTATAGTGTCTTGTCTTGATATTTTAGGCGCAATGATTGTTAACAAATATTCGAAGTCAGTAGGCGACATCCGGGTAAAGTTTTTATATTGACCACTTATATGTTGAGATTTTAGTTCCACAAGTAAAGAAGATCTTCTTTTATACAAATTAGTTTTCCACCATCGACGCTTCCGACTTTTGCGGTCTTCAGTTAGTAAATACATGAAAATAAAAGCCGCACCAGCTATCACGACCTTCCTATTCGGCATGTTCGTAGCAACTGAGTGGAAACAGCTTTTGAAATATTTTCGCGTTCACAATTCGCTTTGAGTTCGTGTGCCGTCCACACTGTTGATGCTAAATTACACGTAATCTTACATTACACGTTACACTCGTCTGGACCCGGCTTAAGTGCGATGGTGGCGCCCTCATATTTCCAAACTCTTTTTTGCCAGGCTGTACATGATAAAATGAAAATGTTATGTAATAATGTAAAATAATATTATGATCTCATAATGTAAAAAGATTTGTCTTTGGAAACTTTCCGATATAGTCTCAAATATTAAAATTGGACAAATATTTAAAAACTACCTACCTATATACATAGAAAAAACGCATTATTAAAAACACTACAAGTTAGGCCCTTATCCAAAAGCTCGGCAGTTGCGTTGCGCTTGTGCTGGCCACGAAATAGGCTAGGTACTGCCGTTCGATTCTGTAAAAATATCACCGTGAAACTTAGGTGAAGTGAGCGTGAAGTGAGCTGTCAATAATGTTAATCCCTAGCATCCTGCCGGTCGATTCTGTGGCAGTGACAGCTCACTTCACGCTCACTTCACCTAAGCTTCACGTTAATATTTTTACAGAATCGACCGACTGGTTTTGACTTTAGGTATAGTGTAGTTGGCTTGGTGACGGACGGCGATGACAGTGAACAAAAAACAACAGACTCAATTTCCATGGTAATTTCGTTAGTTCCAATTAAAGCCACCGGGTCAGAAAAGCTTGCTGCTATCAGTGTGCTTTGCAATTGCAAGCAACCCGCGTCACCATGAAATACAAAGATATCTGTATTGCGAATTTTCATAATAAATCTGGGCATAAATTGGGCGGGCTAACTCATGCAAGCGTTTAGTGTTAACGTTTGTACGCAAAACCTTTGCGCAAACGTCGCACGTCTGCTTATTAGGAATTAGGTATATGTCACGATGAAGCGAGATTTGTGCAATAACATTTTTCAAATAAATAAAATTGAAATGTTCCACCGACTCACGCATCCTGGGAATAAAATAACTCGACCAGTGTAATGTGCAGGGAAGTTAAGACTACAAAAAATAATATTTTCTCGTGTGAAATCCTGGAGTTTAAATAGGTGGCAGTCGGGCATATGCCGGGGGAGCAATATCAGGAGTGGGCGCAACGAATCCCTTCCGGTAGCCGCGCGGGAACTTGGTCGTCGGTGTAGGCAGCTCGGGCAGAGCGCCGCGCACCAACTGACGCAGCGCCATGTTGCGTTGGCGCAACTCTACCACCTCGTCGTGGATACGTTCGCGTTCTGCAAATAATAATTATAATAAAGGGCTTGATTCAGAGAGCGGTACTCCTGGACACGGCTCGCATAGTCAGGAGGTTCCTCTCTCTGGAGCCCTGACTGCCGGTAGCTTGGACCCTGTTCCCGATACCGGTGGGCTACTATTTTTTATATATTTTTTAATGATTTATATAAAAATATTAAAAAATATATTCAATAAGTATAAAGATGAATAAACGAAATAACAATAAATCTTTATTTTCAGAGCACTAAGAATCCATACTGTAGTTAGTTATATTAATGCTAGGTAAAGTCTGAAGCTGAACCACACACGATCCAAATACTCGTAGACGACGAGGCCGAAAGTCGGCCCAGTGACGCAACTTTGGACAAGCCCTTCTACCGGAGAAAGTGCTCAAGATGCATTTGGAACTGGCTCGCATTCATAAAATACGCATTCTTAAAATAATGTCTTCTTGTGGTTCCCATGATCGAAAGCGAATTAGCCAAATGGTCCAGTTGTCTTTTACGTTGCCTGAATCTAGCGCAGTGAATATCGCTAACTAAATTGAGGATTCAAGTTGCAGTCGCGAGACTGGATGAAAACCTCTATCCGTAATGAACGACTGCGATACCGAGGCATTGCGATTTCGATGCTGTTAATACTAAACGTGAAGTAACCATTCCATTTTGTAACCCACCTTGTAATATCGACAAATAATTGTTCAATCCAGTCAGCAGTCCGTCCCAAAACTTATCTTTCTCTGCTGGAAACACATTTTTCCATTGTAACCAATACTTGTTGATTTCTACATTAGTCAGTCTGCGAGATGGTGTTTCAAAATTCGGTGGTTTTAAGCCGTCTCTGTAAAGTATTAATGTAAGTAAAATTCTGGATGCAGACTAGTTAAATGAGACTCGCAGTGTGCATTCGAGAGCATTCTATTGGATCACCCAGCCAGGATGTCGGTTCGTTTATTTCGTTAACTTTACACGCTTTGAGAAGCACACTTATTTACAGTATGAGAGCTAAGCACACTTATTTACAGTATGAGAGCTAAGCAAGCACCAAATAAATTACGTTCAGTATACTAACAGTATATTGTTAAGTTTCTTCTTCTCGGGCGGTACGAAAATTGATATGAACTCGCTCAAAGCAGTTAAAACTTGCATTGGCTCTATTTCCAAAATGTGGCCCACTGAAAATGTAATAGGACGACCAACGATATAGTTTATAATAGTTAACAAAAATAAGATGACTGCTATCTGATTTTGATTCCTTGTTAATTCCTAGGCTTCCAAATGCTTCCACACGGCGGTCCTGCACCCTAATCGCGACACGATCAATCATAATCTGAATCATTGTGAAGGATATTGCTTCATAAGTTCGAAAAATTTGTTGGCTCATCAATGTAAATAACGCAATGAATGAAATGTCAAAATGAAACAGATTCTCGATTTGTGATTGATCGTGTGTTACGCAATTAGGGTGCTAATCCCGAAACAATCACTAATCACTTTCTATTTCTCAGTCTATACAAGGTTACATTAGATTAGCTAGCGAAACCCCGCAGACGTGGTGGGTATAATAATTTAGTGTCTTTGTCTGAAGACGATAAAACAAAGAAAATAGAGCTTATTTTGAAAACTGATATATCAAGTGACGACATTAGATACGTTCGTTTTATGTTTTATCATGTTTAGGTAGGTATCGATACATACCCATCACGTATTCAGAGTTTCACTTACTAATTTCATTTGGCCCTGCATATCAGTAGAAACCCAATAATAATTTTAGTTCAGTTGGAGCGAAAACTAACGTGGACAGCGGAAAGGATTGTTTTCCTTAGTTTCTTCATCCTTTTCGCTGTGTGCTACGGTAACAGCGCGCGCGCCAGCTCTGCGACTGGCCACGCTGCCTCCCTCGGGCGAGCCCGCAGCCACTATACCAGTCGCTGAAACAAATTAATAATAACAATAAATAATAAAGTTTATTCATCAAAGAGTAACAATACAATTTTGCGGTCGGTGAGCGACAAACTATGGGCGCCACTTTCTCAAACGAAAATTATCGCAAGATGAATTGTCAAGCGCGCGAAAACTGCTATGATTGGTTGAATGATTTATCAACAGCCAATCAGCAGCAGTTTACGCGCGCTAGTTCGCACGGCAGAACGTTTTTTCCCGCGGCAATTTTTTATCGCTCACTAGATTTTCAACGCTCTGCTTAGCGCCAAGAGTTGACAATCCAACAGTGTGTTTTTTCGACGCGTAGGGTTGCACTCAGTTTGATTCTAAACGCTCGGCTCAACACCGAGAAAATGAATGATTGAAAATCCAGTGCGCGATAAAATCCCGCCGCGATATTATTACGTCGGTGCGAACGTCGGCGAACACACATCATAACATGACGCCTATTTTCCTCGAAGGATTTGGCAGAGGTTTACATAAAGTACCTACTCCCACATTCCGCCATTTATGTTTATGTCCCATGTACACATTAATAATTAATGTTGCGATAGGTAATTTTCCTTTGCGAAGCTGGCCCTAAACTTCGCTTGTATCTTGTGTGTGTGCAATGCGCGTATTATTGTATTGCACGGGTATCTACATCAAATTATACCAATAGGTCTATACTTCATTAAAACATATTGCGGTTACAATAACAACCATTGCTCTTACATTGGAGATCTCCACATTTCTGCATTATTTCATCTGCCTCCGTCATCAAAAGTTGTTCCAGCGGTGTTAATTCACTTACACTCCTGTAAGTAAACAAAGGAAGAAAAATATTTTTCTTCAGTGAGTCATTCAATGTTAGAATTTAAACAAAATTACGGAGGCTTAATAGGGATGATGCCTGGGTAATCCGCCAGTCAGATAATAAAAAAATATTAGACACGTATTTTTTGCTTTATCATATTAATAAAAAATGACTTACATACAACGCATTTTAAGTTGTGGAGTGGGGGTCGCTACATCACTAGTACGTATAAAATCTACATACTCGTGACGCTATGGCATATTTTAACTCAATGTATCGCCGTAATCTTTAGATTACGTAAAAAAAGAAAAAATACGTGTCCAATATTTTTTTATAATCTCAAAGACGGACAAAAAAAAAATGTTTAGTCATCATCCCTATTCTAATCAACACAGTCGATCGCAACCTACAATCCACTGCTGGTTTTACACCTTCCGCATGCCGTTTGTCCCTAGCAATTTAGCCCTTGTCTATTATGCACTTCAATTAGCAAATATTCGCGTTAGTTCACTTTATTTCAATAATGATAGGGTATATTTTATATTACCCAAGTTATAATAAATATATTTTGACACATAGCCTTCCTGTTTTTTTTTTTTGGGCAACGATGAGGAAATCCTCGTGGATGTCCTCGGACGGAGGGGTCTGTCAGACTTCTACTGATTAAAACCACCCCGTGTTTCCCTCGCACACTTGCTCCGGGGACTACGGGGGCACGTATTTAAGGGGCATGCGCTAAGGTAGCCCGCGAAATTCAAATTTCCTTAAGTTTTTTACATTTTGCAGGTCAGTGTGAAGTTTTATGTTGATTAAAATATGATTTGCGACCGTAACAAATATAGCTTTACATAATTATAATCATTACAATCAACAATCCAACTCCATAAGAAAGCACAATCGTCAAATGTCATGATTTCATGAAATAGTCATTCAATGCGATTATATGAACTTAGAGAGTTGTATTGATCATTTTTATACATGATTATAATTCTATATCCGCAAATCATATTTAGATCAACATACAACATGGTACTGACCTGCAAATTGCAAAAAACGTAAGAAAATTTGAATTTCGCGGGCTACCTTGACGCTTTCGTCTGCCCTCTTCAACGCAGGCCCTGAACACATTGCCTACCTACGCCAATTGAAGTGCATTAAATGATGTGCAAACCTGAATCCAATGTGTAGTGTGCGCGACGTGCTAGCCGACACACTTCTGGCAGCGATGCTTGAACGAACTCTGACTATCGACGCCCTTTCGCCTCCTATAAAAATAACGGATGAGTAAAGACCCTTATCCATTGGACCATACGTAAGTAGTTTCAACTTTTCTGTTTTTTTTACGAAAACCAGTTTTTAATGTTGTAACCTAACTTTAAAATAGGTAATACCACAATTTGCACACTTTTTAGGGTTCCGTAGTAAACAAGGAACCCTTATAGTTATGCCATGTCCGTCCGTCTGTCTGTCTGTCCGCTGCTTAGCTCGGAGACTGTTAGTACTAGAAAACTATAATTTGGCATGGGTATACATATTAATCCCGCCGACAAAGTGGTAAAATAAAATCAATAAGTTTTTTTAGGGTAAGTATGTACCTACCTCCCCTACACATAAAATGGGAATGTTTTTTTTCTCCTCTATTTCATGGTGTGGAGGTGTCGTTCAAAAATATTGTTGGTGTGTAAAACCCATTTTTCAATTTAGGGATCCGTTTGCGAAATATTAAGCTTTAAAGTGATAATTTTTGTTACAGTCATGTATCCACCCCCCCTCCCTGCCAGCTAAATGGTTGTACTTGGATTCGTGAAAAATTTGCCTGCGACACTAAATAAAATATAGATTCTATTAATTGGATTAATAACAATTTTTAAAATTTCCTAAAAGTGTTTTTAAGTACTAGGAAAAAACACTTATTTGTTGAAGTTTACGTTATTTCAACACTTTTTTTCTGCTATATTTTGTATGGAAGTTGAAAAAATGGTTCAGCCATATGCAAGTAGACCATATAAAGATGTTGAAGACATTTAATTTTTTTAATTTTCAAAATTAAAAGTAGTTTCTTGTAACAAACGATCAAAAATCAGTCTCGCGTCATTCGTCGGAAAACTTGTTGCGAATATTAGTGATTTTCCATGAATATTTAATTTATTTGAAAAATCCCTTTCAGCCAAAGGATTCGACTTTTCAAATCACAAATAATTTTGTTTAAATTCAGTTTCACCTTCTCACAACGAATGAACAAAATTGACCAAAATCAGACGATTACGTGCACGGCTTCTTAATAAAAATCTTAAATTCATTTATTCTTTGACAGACAACGCACAGCCTAAACCTCTAGAAGCATGAATTTTTGCACATGGGTTCCTTATTTAAGAGGGCGCCCAATGGTCCACTAGCGCCACTCCTTTAAAAAAATATTATCTCGTGACTGAGAAGGAATTATGAATAACGGCTAGTAAGGACTCTCGGTAAGTGTGTCTAGAATTTTCTAATACCTTTTATAAAGTTTCTTATTTGAGACACGAAGTAACAAAATACGATCTAGAGGAATGTGGCCGCTTTTCTTTAGATCGAATTTTGTGGCAACTTTTTTACGACATTGGGTTCATTGTTCGAAAATCCCTAACTTAAGAAATCATAGGTTTCCCATATAAACTTTCATTTCAATATTTTCTCTCATTGTATAATTTTATTTCCGCCTGCCGTCAGGTAAGCTAGCTGGTCGGGGGAAGCTGGGTGGGTGTGGCCCCTAGGCCGGCTGGGCCCCTTGGCCAGTGCCTTGTGTGCCTAGGCGTAAATCCGGGGCTGCCTACAGAGGTGGTGTCTAGGTATGAATGTATGTTTCCGAACAACACAACACGCGGCATTGCTGCTGCGTAGTGACGCGCAAAAAATGTATGGGGACCAGTAGTGACTAGTCCCCATACATTTTTTATAAGTTGCAAATAATCAATAATAATAGTAATCATACCTTAACGCTCACAGTTGCAATTTAAAAAATACTCAGAACTACGTAAGCCGACATTAGGCCGGCCATGCACATACATTACGGAATTTCGTTTCGAAATAACGATTTGGAATGCCAAAGGCAACAAATTACAAAATCAAGGATCTATCACACATATACAGTAGTTCTCCGTTCGAATTTTTTTTTGATTCAAAATTCCGTATGTATGTGGCCGGTCATAACGTAAATATTGTAAAATTTGTTATGTGCATGGGAGCAAATAAATAAATAAAAATACTCAAGACACGTTTACGCTGACGCCAGCCGTCACCAATAGTGAATATACAGGAGACCCTAGACATAAAAACTGCTTGATTTACTCACCCCGTCTCATACCGCCTTGGGACTCTGCCTTTGACAACCCGTCCGGTGATAGTGAGTCGTGCGCCGGCGCCGCATTTTCGGACGCAATTTCCAAACCCACGCAGATAGGGCAAAACGCATAGTTCAAAAATGTGCCACACAAAAGATCTATATCTTCTTCGGCTTCAATTTCAAGCGCCTAAAAATAGTAAAATATTATGAGTATCTTTAGTATAGCACATGAGTAAACAAACAGAACAGAGACATAACTTCATACAACCGCGCTATGATAGGTACACTACTACAAGCATGAGGCGCGTGTGTGCGTATCGTGTTTGTTTATGCTTCATGTTTTGAAATGAGTAAAAGATAATAGTGTAAATATGATAATGTACAGCACTGTGTGTATGAACAATACTATAGGAATAAAAAAAGAGAGAGAAATAAGTGGAGTCGCTGGGATAATTACAACTTGATTAAAATTCACTATTTTTAATGTGGTACATAGATACCTCGTATCTCAACATCGAAAGAAAACCTAACCCCCGATGCAACTAAATTTTGGTACCTATTGATTGTTTTTTAGTAAGTGGCACTGAATGGGTACCTAAATATCTCGTAAATGGTGCTTTCAAGAATAGTGTAAATAATTTGTAATAAAAATATTTTATCATAACAAATTATAAGTAATTATTGTTAGAATGTAATTTATAAAAAAAATCGTATAAGATGTTAGTTACAAATAAAAAAGTCAATTAACCTTTTGTTTATTTAATTGCATCCTCCTGTGCCAACCCTACCAAAATAGGTATAAATTTTGCACGCTCTCTAGAAGCTTACTCTCTGTTCCGTTTCCTTACTCACGTGATATCGCTGTCGCGCTCGGTAGGTTAGTCACCAGTTCACCACAGAGTACTTACCTACATTCTATTATTTAGTCACTTTGGACCAGCGCTACCGAGCGCGACAGCGATATCGCTTGTATCTGAATAGGCCTGTACTCTGTAGCACTCACCCAGCTGGGAATTATACGTGCAGAGAGCTACCGCCAAAGGACCGCGCGTCGATGACGTCATATCTGGCAAGGACCGAGGCCGCGCGCCGATGACGTCATATCTGACAAGGACCGAGGCGCATTCCGACGGCGTGACGTTTCTATGGGCCGTAGGCACAGACTTTTCGGTGCCGCTGGTCCTTGACGGAATGCGCGAACTGTCCTCATTCGGTGCCGCAGTTGAACTGGATGCCTACCACGAGCTCTTAGCGCGATCCATTTTAGGACCTAAACTGAACTGTTCTTCTAATTCGTACCATGTCGTTAGTTTAACCATTCAATTTAGGCTATGCCATGTGACAGCGATTGTCCCAAACTGAGTCGCAAGTTTTGGTTTCATTCATTCTTGTTTGGTACCATGACGTCCATAGAGCAGCTCAACTGAAACGCTCAACTGTCAAAATAAGCGATTCAATAAAAGTTACTATTTCTCTAACATAAACTGAAACATTTGGTGAATTATTGACGAAAATAAAGTTTTTAGTGCAATTTTATTGGAATTTTACAAAAACCAATGAAAGTGTGCTTTAACCTTTCTTTTAAAGTCTAAAATACCTATTGTATATGCCTTTTTTAACCGCGTTAGTTTTTCTCTAACAGATGTTTGATGAACTATTATTTTATTTGAGTTTTTTAAGGAAGATTCTGCCTCACACTATGCCCACTATGCCCCAACTCAACTCACACAACTTTTTTTACTCTGGTACGTTTGAAACAGAAACATAATATGTTTTATTACGTCGAAATAAAAATATTTTTTTCGTATACTTAATAAATAGCAAAAGGTAAATAAATATCTACTTTGACTAAAAATTATTTTAACAATAGTTACCGTATTAACGTGGAATCTTAAAAAAAACTGTTGAGTGTCTGTTTTACTTTAAAGTAATGATACTGAGTTAAGAACAAATACAATTACTTACTTCTGAACGTGTTTGACACTAAATGTGCGCGAAACAAACTTATTTGACAATAATAGCGTTGTCTCGTTTTCACCAAAAACGTTTCAAACGCGGCCGCGCGGTTCAGCCACAAATTGCGATCTTTCATTCACTTTTAACGATCCAAATGCCACTGAGCGTATTGGACGTCATGGTACGACTTTGAAGCGATGCAGTTTATGAACCTAAACTGAAATGCCTTGCTTTTGAATCGTTTTTAATTAGATCATGGTAGAAATCCAAGTGACACTCTTTCGGTGCCGCTGTTCCTTTACGGAATGCGCGAACTGTCACTCATTCGATGCCGCAGGTCCCTAAGCGAATAATTACTAGTGCTAAGCCAAAGCTGTCATTTAAAGATAAACAAAGTAGCTTTTCGCGTTTGTCTGTATGTCCGCGTTGTTCTTCTAAAATACGCAACGGATTTTGATGAGGTTTTCAGCACAATTTAGAGAATGTATTCCGGAAGGTTTCTGTGTATAATACATTAATATTAAACTTATTTAATAATTAAGAAATCTTGATGTTTTGTCAAGTCGTAAAAACCTTGCGAAACCGGGGCGGGTCGCTAGTTCTCAATAATTAATTACGAACCCATGTTGCTTTGAGTCATTACTAAAATTAACCGGTACCCTAGTTTTTCAGCGATGCGCAAACCGTACAGGAAAGGCGCTGCGACATTACGAAGTGAAGCATTACTTACCATAAAAATTGCATCCAGCGTACACAAATTTCTGGAGCTCAATTGGTACTTTTCAATAAGTTTGAATAAACGATCTTCGACTAGAAAGCCTGTGTTATCCGCTACAAGCTGAAGTATGTGACGAACCTGCGGAATAACCACATGTGTTTTATAGGAGGACGCGAGCCATGCTTAAGACAGCCTCGTTATTCCCGAAAAGAAGAGAAATAATTCCAAGACTGAAAATCAGCAGACATTTAGTACCTAGCTTAATGCTAGCGCGCGTAGCTTTAAGCTTTTAGAGATGAAGTATCCACCATATTAATTTTGTTTAAAAAACTGAAGCGTTCATCGCCTTTTGATACTGACTGTAGTTACAAAGTAAAAAACTTGACGCGTGTGATCATAAAATTACCAATTTATCTTTTGCTTCTTCAAACTCGTTTTCGGGATCAACGCCTTTCTGCTCAATGACGGTCGATGCAAGTTTGGCTTCAGCCTCTGAAAATAAACAGGCATGATTTTCTATAAATCTGTTATTTTATATCGTTACATATATTTTTTTCCAAAAGTATCTGATCTAGAATGTAAACAAAAGCAACAAAACTTAGGTACAAATTGGTTTTTTTGATAACCGAAAATTCTAATTTTAATTTTAAAGCACCTTTTAGATGTTTTTCATTCGACAGTTGAGGTTAATTTGATAAAAAAACAATTTACGTCGATGATTTTCAATTAGAATTTAATAAATATTTAATGTTATTCGAACAATTATGGATTTTTGAAAAAGTGAAAGTCAAAAGTTAAAACGTTCTAAATGACTGTAATTACATATAAGTTGGTTATCAATAAATAAATAAGTACCTACTGCATGATAAATGTGTTACTAATTCCCTTTAGTGATTGATTGTTTCGTAAAAACTTAACCTGAACAGGATTTATCCGTTTGTTTACATTTCTGTCAGATACTTTTGGAACACACCATAAGTGTACGTGTATCACCAATATTACCGTATTTAGCCAAAGGACTCTTGGGTGGTTTCTGCGGCGGTGGGGGCGGCGGCTCGGCTAGAATATGAGCATGTAGCGCTACTTCCCCTTGGCGTAACTCTTTACTCAACTCTAGACACCTTGCATTCGACATCCGCCACACTTGAGTGAACTTGTTATGATTCACCTGAGCAAAGTTATCAGACTTCTTCTCCAAATCATCCATTGTTTGCATCAACTTAATGATTTCAGCGTCCGCCTTTATTTCCTCTATGGCCCCATCCTCAGCCGCTTTACGAATTTTCGTTCTTAACGAATTAGCTATATCAGACATTTTATTAAGCTTCCGTTTTTGTTGTGATCTTACGAAGACATTCTCCTCTTCGCGTTTTTTTAGAACCTGAAAATTATATTTATAAGTAAAACAGTAGGAATAACAATATTTTAACGTAGGTATGAATCCATCATATCTTATTTCACCTGATACGTATACCCAATTTTTTCGGTATTAATTATACACGTAGCCTTCAACTTTTCCAGTTCTTGTTGTAACTCTTGAATCAAAGTTTCCAATTCTATTTTGGCCTCGCGATATTTTTCGTGATGGTCCCACATTATAGCCTCAATATCTAGTTTATGTTCGTCTAACTGAAATTGTTTATCGAATTAGTATGCGTGTTTTTGATCAGCTATTTTAACCACATTACGCATTATTTCAACCTGAACAAATTTGTACTCCAAATGTGCAGTTTCTTCTTTATCGCATTGCTTATAAAGTGCTTCCCATCTCTTGTTATTATGATCAATCATTGCTTCTCGTTCAATGTTTACTGCTACTGCTATCAAGTTCAGCTGCTTAGCGTATGCTCTTTGCATGATTGTTACTTGCTTTTCAATTCTGTCTGACAATTCTTTTATGTCATTATCCTGGAATAATAAGAACGAACATTCAATAGCTAATCAGTATAATTTAGGTATTTGATCCCTCAACAGATAAACATAAAGCATTTATTTCAATTAATCCATTTACAGACTTTGAATTGTCAAAAAGTCGGTCAGTTAGTCAGAAAGTTGAAGCTAGTTGCCCATTCCAAAACGTAGATCTCTATGCAGAAGAACGGGCAAGAAACTCCAAGGACAGTCTTTTAAAACAAGATAGATAACTAGGTACCTACCTGTTTCTCCAAATCTCTAAAATAAGACTCGTCCATTGTTTTCAGATCACTTTTAAGTTGAGCAATAAGTTCGTCTTTTTGAGCAAGCAATTCATCACATTTCTTCTTTTGCTCCTTCATTTCAGCGTCAATATCTAAAGGATCTTTAATTGACAACATGTGGTCCCAATTGTCTGAAATAGCTTCATACTGGATCTGTGCCTCATTTGCCTCTTCCTCTATCTTTTGCATGGAAACTATTAAAATAATAATAATTTGTATTGTTTATTAAAGTAATGATTTGTCGTATAATATATACGTAGTAAAGAGTTATATTACAATATAGTTAATTAATTCCTTGCTACCTGCCTGCTCCAGAAGGAGGGTAGGGTACCTAATGTTTTGTGAGAATATGTATGGGTATGTCTATATCTTTGACGTGGTCTGTGGCCTTTGTGGATTTTAACATATCGTTATATGTCGTTAGATTCGTCTTAATTGTCGGAGTGCAAGAAGCTATATAAAATTTTGCAACTGCAAACACAAAAAACCGGCCAAGTGCGAGTCGGACCACGCACAATGAAGGGTTCCGTAGTTGGGATAAATTTATCCCAAGAATAAACTTAACATTGTAGTTGAAAAACGTGTTCTCCCATACGGAATGTATGGGAGATCATGTTTTTTAAACTGCAAATTTAAGTTGGTTGATTATTTCTCGTTAACCTGTACAGCCTACTTAGCTCTCATAGTTTTCCATCTAATTTCGTTATATATACTACTGCTGTGAATTTTTTCACAAGTCCAAGTACAACTATTTAGCTAGAAGTGGGGGCGACACTTCACTCTGACAAAAAAAATCAGTTAAAAGCTTAATATTTTGCAAACGGATCCCTGAATCCAAAAATGGTTTGACAAACTCACAATATTTTTGAAAGGCCTTTCTAACGATACCCCACAACATGTGGTAGATCATCATCCCCACACATAGAACATCCCCACTTTACGTGTAGCCTAAAAATTATTAATAATTTTTCTTGATTTTATTTTAACACTTTGTCGGCATGGTTAATATGTATACATATGCCAAATTACAGTTTTCTAGTACTAACCGTCTCTGAGCTAAAAAGCAAATAAATTAAGTATTCATGGAAAATCACTAATATTCGCAACAAGTTTTCCGACGAATGACGCTTAACTAATTTTTGATAGTTTTGTTACAAGAAACTACTTTTAATTTTGAAAATTAAAAAATGTCATCTACATCATTATATGGTCTACTTGCATGTGGCTGAACCACTTTTTCAACTTCCATACAAAATATAGCAGAAAAAAAGGGTTGAAATAACGTAAACTTCAACAAACAAGTATTTTTTTCTAGTACTTAAAAAGACTTTTAGGAAATTTTAAAAATTGTTATTAATCTTAAGATGACCCATTAATAGAATCTAAATTTTATTTAACGTTGCAGGCAAATTTTTTCACGAATCCAAGACGACGAATCACTTTAAAGCTTAATATTTCGCAAACGGATCCCTGAATTGAAAAATGGTTTTTACACACCCACAATATTTTTGAACGACCCCTCCACACCATGAAATAGAGGAGAAAAAAAAACATTCCCATTTTATGTGTAGGGCAGGTACTTACCCTAAAAAAGCTTCTTGATTTTATTTTACCACTTTGTCGGCATGATTAATATGTATATATATGCTAAATTACAGCTTTCTAGTACTAACCGTCTCTGAGCTAAGCCGCGGACAGACAGACGGACATGGCGAAACTATAAGGGTTCCTTGTTTACTACGGAACCCTAAAAAGGAAGGGGAAGGTTTAAAAAAAAGTACAACAATATTGGTATCAAATAAAAGCTAGTAATGAGTCAATTCCAAATATACAGGGTGGCAGGTGGACATCGACGCTTATGAATATATATTCAGAACGCCCGTGCGCTTTCAACGCAGGGGGGTCATACTATCTAGTATATAGAATATAATATATATATATATATATATATATAGACATATATAGACCTATACAGGGTGTCAGGGATCATCGACGCGAAAATTGATACCATGGATTCAGTACATGCTTCTGCGTTGAAATTTTTCGTCGGTTACAAAAAATAAATCTGCTGTTACATAGAAAAGTGCAATAGCTACGCGGTCAAAATGTATGGAGCAGCAGATAAAAAAAAAGAAATATCAAGAAAAAAACAAGCATTAGTAGGAGATTAACCAATAACAATGACAATTGGGTATAAACCAATAACCGAAATATGGTGTAACTTTTGTTTGTAGTGCATGCGATGCGATACCAAAATTCTATAGATTACCTATATTGCTTGTTTTTCTCTTTTCAGTGTTTTTGTAATCGGGCTTTTTGTTTTTTTTTAATAATTTTTAGTTGCAGTTGCTCATACGGTATTGTAATACGCCACTTAGTTGATAGTGCTGGAATCGCGTCGCGCATACGCTTGATGATTGTTGACGACCGCAAACGGGAACCAACTCATACATATTCCATTGGCCCAATGGACATAACATGGACATGGACTTAATGAACGTGGGTTTTGTTTGGTCATTTTGTAGGAAACGGAGTAAGTCTAGCTGTTTTACATTATATAGGACAATCAAGAGGGAATCTAGAATCTTAAACAGCTTATACCAAAGCATCAAAATTGAAAGGAAATTATTTTAATTCCTAAGCTATTATAAAAAAGTAAAATAATGTTACTGTTCATTTTCTTGAAGAACTGATTGCGTCGAACGACCTCGCGCTCGTCAGTGGTGACCTTGACATTGGTGACTTTGGCAGCGCCATCTAGTGACAACCGCTGTAATTCCACCGCTGCGTTCGCTGTTGCCTGTTCTACGAGGCCCGGTTCTTCCTCGCCTGCCGCTTCTTCGGCAGGCTGGTCAGCTCTGAGGAATAGGTCAATGGAAAAAATATAGCTTCACCCACGGCTTCGGCTGGATCAGGTATTTTTTATCGCCCACTGTATTTTCAGCTCTTGGTCTTGAGCAGTTGTAAATCAAGTGCGCGATAAAAATCACTCGTGGGTACGAGGGCTAAGTGGTTTTCAAATTATAATTAATTATAAGTCTCAAGGAATAAAGAGATGTTGCATTTTATGATAATTATTGAAGACGACTATAATATCCCAGGACTTATATAGGTAGGTACTTTTATGAGAATTTTAGGTCCAGTAAATGTGTAAAAGATTAGGTAATGTGCTGAAAGTTGCCTACTTGCAACAGGTAGGTACTAAGAAAAGAGAACTCAAACAGAGGCGCAGGCTTATAATCATCTATAGTGTACTAGGATATTTATAATTTTACCTTTTAAGTGCATCTTGTCTTCTTTTAATGCGTAGACCCCGACCTGCTTTCCGCTCTTCAGGGTTCGAACTCGTAACCTGCGGTTCTTTAGGCGCCAAAACATCATCCTCCTCATCCCCGAATCTCGAACCCATGCTTTATATTTTACAAAAAAAAAACACGATTTTTAATACAATACCTAAAAAACCTTCCAAATTAAACTTGACAACAATATTGTTTGGTTGTTATAGCAACGTGTACTTGACACGTTGCTGTTGTTAGTTACTATAGCAACTGGTAATCTGCACAGATTATTGATGTCTGTTATCTGTGAGTAGGTAACCACAAAGGAGTTTATAACCACTCATCCACTGCCACAACGGGTGCTGAACATTTATCCACCCTTTTACAATGTACGATCTAGTTATTATCGCAACGAATCGTTATGCGCATATCGACACCTACCTACATGTTTTTAGAACGGAGTCAACTGATTTATTCTTAAGAGTACCGCCGTTGCTTTATGTTGATATCACTGACCGAATGCTGCGATTCACGTGCAAACAGAGAAACAAAGAACTCGAGTACCTCCTATACCATACCTCTACTTATCTTGTCTTGGCACACGAGGTTGTTGACCTGGGGCACGGTGGCGAAGCTGTCATCATCTTATCACCAATGGCCTAATAATCAGCAGCCTCTTCAACACCTACTGATATCGCTGCGCGTTGCTATACAGTTTGATCAAACGAATATAGACAGGAACTGCTAGAAATATCGATTAGCACCCAATAGTTACTCTTACAGCCAGTGGCATGGAGTCGGTGTTTGTTGGCATGAACCTACAACTTAATACATATCTATCTGTGCACGATGCCCTAAGGTCAACTCGTACGTGGGCGCAAGTAGCATGTCAACCGCATACGAAAAACGCCAAATGTAAAGTCGGGTCCAGACGAGTGTAACGTGTAATGTAATCCACCGTGTAATGTAACACGAATTCTACGTGTGGACGGCACTACGAGCATTACATGTAACGCTCGCGCGGCGCTCGGGGTTGATCCATCGGCTGTCGGTTTTTCGCGCGAACACAAAGACGCTCGCAGTGCTCGTTTGGACGGTTGTGTCGTATGTACGTTCATGATGTGGAGTGACGAACAATCGCTTGAACTTATTAGTTTGTATCAAGAAAAACCTGTTATTTGGGATCCAAAAAACCCGCAATACTATAAAAAAAATCTGAAACACGATGCTTGGAGTGATATTGCTCATTCATTGGAAAGAGATGTAGAAGAATGCAAAAACAAAATGATTAGTTTGCTTGCTTCACATCGAAGAGAAAAAGGAAAAGTAAAGAAGAGCCATAGTTCCGGAAAAGGTATGTTTTATTATAAATTTCTGTTGCTTTACATATTACACACTTTTATTTATTAATTTAGTTTTGACTTAGGTATTATCACTTACTTGCTATTAGTACAATTATTACTTCTATTGTATACCCACTATATTACTATATTCTACTATATTTTACTATACATATATGTACTATATTCTATTGTATTGTTTATTTATTGTAATTTATTTTACAGGTGGGGATGAAACGTACAAAAGTACATGGTTTGCTTACGAGGCGCTGGCATTTTTAGGAGATCGAAATAATCCAAGGAAACGACGCAACACAGAGGTAACTGCATTGAACTAGTTTCCTTCGACTTGATAAAAAAAACTTAACAATATGTATTCTGCCAAGAAACTGTACCCTCGTTCATAAAATAGTCATTAAACTCATCCCTAATTTGTTTTGCCGTTGAGGCAGCTCTTCTAGGTACATTATTCAATGGAAGTAAAGATGACATTTCACAATCTCTCCGCCAACTACCTTCACATAATCTTCCGTTTTGGTCGCTGTCAAGTGAGCCAGGGGGTGCATACAAGTTTTTAGATGAATCCGTGTTTCTCAAAAAATTATGCAAGTGTGCAATAGCCATGACTATAGTCTCCACGGTTTTGGGCTGAAGGAGCATAGGTTTTCGTAGAACTCTGAACACAGATGCTGTGATACCAAATACATTTTCTACAATCCTGCGAGCTCTGCTTAACCGGTAATTAAAAATTCTTCGCGGCGATCCCTTGGGGTATTCTCCTGGATAGGGTTTCATTATATTGTTTTGTAAAGGGAAGGCAGAGTCTCCTACAAAAACATATGGTACTACTTTGTTTCTACCTTGCAGTGCTTCAGGTGCAGGCAATCTTAACGAATTATTTTCTAGTTTTTTATATAATTCAGTTTCCTTAAAAATTCCACCATCTGAAATGCGGCCTTGACATCCGACATCCAGAAATTTATAATTATATTCCGCGTCTACTAAAGCGAACATCACTATACTGAAATTCGATTTGTAGTTACGATATTCTGTGCCACTATGTACCGAAGCCTCGAGAATGACATGTTTACCGTCCATGGCTCCGGCACAATGGGGAAAATTCCACAATTCATCAAATCTGTTTGAGATCTGGATCCATTCTCTCTATATAGTTACTTTACTCTTTGATCCATTCTGACTCTGTTTTTGGCAGCTGAAACAATGAATTTCTTTTTAATTACAGATTACAAATGAACCGGAACAGAGTGCATCTACAAGTGTAGAAAATGATAACAGTTCAGAATTTATATCACCAACTGGTCAGGCCCCAAAAAAAAAGAAATCAGACGAAAATAAAAAAATGGGTATGCTTTCGGAGGCTCTTGGCCTGCTTAAGAGTGCTGCTTCTAGTCCTACTCCTGAACCCCGAAACAATAATCCAAACAATTTTGACAGTGAAACCCTTTTCTTTTCAAATTTTATATGCAGCAAGATGCAACAATATAACAGAAGTACTAAAAATGCCGTGCAGCGAGCAATAATGGACGTAATATTCAAAGCCGATGAAGGATGCACTAACTTTTCTCAACATTATTATCCATCGGCATTCAATTACAGTGGGTAGGTATACAACAGGCTCGGTTCCTTCATCAAGATACTGCAATGAACCACCTTCTTTGTCTAATCGCTCAGAACTTACTTCAGGGTATTCAACAGCTCAGAATCAGACAAGTTGCCCTACTGCTCCATATGCTTCACCTGTTCCCTCAGAATTGTCTCAAACTTCATATGAAGATGTAGATTTTGTGAATGACCTGATTTGAAAAGAATAAATTTTGTACTACATGATTTGAAGATACAATTTGATTTAACTTTCTAATTTTAATTTTGGAATAATTTTAATTTTGCTTACCCTACTTAATACAATAGCTTAATTTGTTATTTTAATAAATAAATAAAAATATGTAAAACTCACCTTAATGTTTTCTTTCAATGCTTTTATAATCGCTTCACAAACTTCTGGTACAATGCAAGACATTGACTGTTTTGAAATTCTGAAGGTGTATTGAAGGCTTGTAAATGAATCTCCTGTTGCCAAAAATCTTAGTGTTAGAGCCAGTCTATCTTGCGGCGAAATTGCAGATCTCATTATAGTGTCTTGTCTTGATATTTTAGGCGCAATGATTGTTAACAAATATTCGAAGTCAGTAGGCGACATCCGGGTAAAGTTTTTATATTGACCACTTATATGTTGAGATTTTAGTTCCACAAGTAAAGAAGATCTTCTTTTATACAAATTAGTTTTCCACCATCGACGCTTCCGACTTTTGCGGTCTTCAGTTAGTAAATACATGAAAATAAAAGCCGCACCAGCTATCACGACCTTCCTATTCGGCATGTTCGTAGCAACTGAGTGGAAACAGCTTTTGAAATATTTTCGCGTTCACAATTCGCTTTGAGTTCGTGTGCCGTCCACACTGTTGATGCTAAACCTACACGTAATCTTACATTACACGTTACACTCGTCTGGACCCGGCTTAAGACGATTTATGTTTAAGATTCATACGTTTCATGTACATAACTTATGTTTCTGCCACTATTTAGTATTATAGCTAGTATATAAGGTTAGTAGAATCTGTGATCGTCATTTGCAATAAGAAATTAGGATGATTTTGCTGTATGATTTACTAATAAAGACTATTTAAAGTGTTAAAAGTAGAGAATAAGATATTGTGCATTTTTATATGGTTATTAATTAATAAAGTTTATCGTGTTACGTTAATTAAAATATGGTAGAAACCTGTAAAATAGGCTTAATAAAGCATTATTACCTTGTGTTTTCATTACCTTCCCTCTGCGACCTCCGAAACCCAAATACACAGAGGGCGCACGCAACAGAGTGCCTTTATAGTAGTGAAGTGGGAGGCGAGGATATGGAAATATATCCTCACGCCTCGGCCAAATGGGACGTCGCAGAGAATAGAGCTATATGGCATTAGTTAAGAATAGGAATTAGCTCTAAGCATGTAATAAATGTAGTTATGTAAGAATGAGGTTTATTGAATAAACAATAAAAAGAGGGTAACGGGGGTGAGGAAGGGGGAGTGCCGGCAGAGAGGGAAATTTTTGCTATTAAAGACGGGCCATTTTGGCTACCAGACACACTCCGGTCCCAGTGCTCAATAAGAACAGAAATATGAAGAAACTCTGCCAAGCTCCTTACTAGTTCCTCGACGCCGTTTGCCTCCAGAACAAATCCCTACTACGAGTTTTATTCCATCAAGGCTCAGCTATCCTGAACAATATCATCACACCTGTTTTTCTCCGAAGAGCTAGGCAGAGGTTTACAGTCGAGAAACAAATATACAGAAAGTATCAAAAAGGTGTGGTTTAGACCATCAAACTGAACAACTTTCTCCACGGGACCAAAATCGTAAGGGCCGAGTTCCACCGGAATGGCAGCGGCTGACAGCGACGCGGCGAGCACTTTCAGTGTGAAATTTTTTAAACTTTATTTACATACTTAAAAGACGAGTATCGCTTGAAAAAGTCGCGAGGCCGCCCGCGGTGAAGCAAGCGGCCGCGCGCCACGCGCATCTTGTCGGTGGTTCTGCCCGCGACTGCCAGCGGCGACACGAGGCTGCTCGCGGCTGCGCGCTCCTCACCACCGCCGCAACACTAATCAAAAGGAGACTAGGCGCGTGGCGTCTGGAGGTCGCGCGAGGCCGCCAGCGTCACCGGCCGGCCGCTGCCATTCCGGTGTTACTCGGCCCTAATCGAGAAAAAAAGTTACCAGATGTCCCGTTTAAGACTTCAATACCTACTCTGCCCAAATGTATGGAACAGCTGATTAATTTTTCTCAACTATTTTAGTCCCATGTAGAAAGTTGTTCAGTTTGATGGTCTAAACCACACCTTTGTGATACACCCTGTATTAAGCTCCCAAAGGTTCCTACGTAGTGTCATTGACTCTGGCAGGGCCACCATCAGGGATTTTAATTTTGATTACACAAAAAATTAGTCTTTAATTTGTCAGAATTTGTCGCCAAATATCATCATGTCAGTGGTTTAAAAGATATAAGGGTTTATAGGTGGCAGATTTGGAGAGTCTCCCCGGCAGGATGTGGCCCTGCCTACCTATTATACCTATCTCAAAAACTTTTTTACAAAAAAAAACAACCGACTCCCAAAGAAACACTACATAGTGAAAAATAACTTAAATTTCGGAAGTCGGTGGCAAATAACGAAAATACAAAACCAAAGAAAAAAATTACAAACTGACCCACCAAAAAGCGAAAAATAAAAAAAAGTTTTTATTTTTCGCTTTTTGGTGGGTCAGTTTGTAATTTATCTAAGTTACAATAGCCTAATGTTGACTCCTCACCACCTTTTACAAAATGTTGCTTTTCCTGAAGCAGGGACGTTAATCATTGAGTTCTCCTGGTACTTCACCATCAGCTCCACTTGTCCATATACATTGTGACGAGCATAAATTGCTTGGTATTCATATTAATGTAATCGAATCGCAACCCGTGAAATACTTATTATTGAGTAGTTCCGGTGGCCATCTGTGGTCATCATCATCAGTTCCAGTTCACCAAATGGTGCTTTCCAAGAGCAACAGCACGTGTTATTAAAAAAAATACCCAAATCGCTATAGGTGTGCCTATAATATTTGAAGAGTTACCTCGATTTCTTCAGGATCTCATCATCAGATCCTGTCCTAATGACAATGGGACCATCTCGGAAGTATAACCTTGCAAAAAACAAAAAAAAGAATTTTGCAAATCCGTCTATAAATGACGGAGTTATGTCCGAACATACATAAAAAAAAAAACCTTTTGGAAGTCGGTTAAAAACTAGGACACCTAGCGAATGTTTTGTCCCATATTTTGTCGCCAATAACTCGCAATTTGTCGCCAAGTCACAGATTTAATCGGGTCTTAGTTTAGGAGATATGAGTTCAATTAGTAAGGTATAGTCCATCGAAGAGTTCACGAAAAATTGCCAAGAAAAAATAAACCCTTATATCTTTTGTGAACCAGTGATCGACAAATACTGATAAACTGATGTTTGGTGACAAATTTCGACTAATTAACGACAAAATATGGGAGAAAACCGGTCTTCGCTTGGTGCTTTAGTTTTTGAGATATAAATGTGGCCCTGCTGGAGAGACTCTCTCCAGATCAGCCACCTATAAACCCTTATATCTTTTGAACTATTGACCGACAAATTCTGATATTTGGCGACAAATTTCGACAAATTAGCGACAATTTTTTTGTGTAATCAAAATGAAAATCCCTGATGGTGGCCCTGCCAGAGTCAATGACAAGTGTAATACTGCCTTCTTACAGATGAAGTTGAATGCTGATCTACTTTTGAGTTATGATGATACCAACCTGCCCACTTGTGCTAACTTGTGAGGGTATGCTTGCGTGTTCGGAATAAATAGGATTCTTCATAAATAAAAAACGATAACCTTTATAAATTTTGTTTACTTAAGTTTACTTTGCTTTGCTGTTCAGGATGATACCATCGTATTTCTGTTGGAACCACTTCATGGCATCCTCCTTTGTCAAGCGATGGGGGAACCCAACCTTGCCAGTCTTGCGTCTTCTATGGGCTACATTGAATCCTAGAACAACATACAAAATACATTAAGACTATGCTCTAATAAATATAAATACTTTGATTTTATTCAAACTAGTTACGATTTTTATAAATGTGCACCATATTTTTGTGAATATAAGGTTTGAACTTAAAATTCTTTAAAATATGGTTTTTATTATAGCACATTTTTTACAGAGTGAGGCTGTGTTGTTTTCATCACCCTTGAACAGATGTGCATTTCAAATAAAAAAATAAACTTTGTAAATTATAAAATTACTTCACAAAGCTTTTATGACTTCTATCACAAGTCATGTCCAACCTAATACCTGCAAGCTATATGAATAAACGCCTCATGTTGTCTTTAAATTGAATAATTAACACAAAATAAATTAGAAAGTGTGAAGAAGAATAATATTTCTTACCTGGTCGGCCAAGTACAACGTAGAAGTCAAGACCATAGATACCAATGGAGGGATCGTATTTGATACCCAAGTCAATGTGTTCTTGAATACCAAAGCCGAAGTTGCCGGTGGCAGAGAAGTTGTCACGCCTCAACTCGTATTCCCTGACCTGTAAGCAAAAAATGAAATAAAAATTATTTGTTGTTTTATATACTGAAAACCTTATAATTATTATAAGTGATGGATGATCTTGTTATTATCTCGAAAGAATGTCTTAATGACATTAAATGTGTAATAAATTACTTCTGCCTTGCCTTTCAAGCAATATGAATGATTTTACTAAAATACAGTAGAACTTTGTAGTATGTATAAAAGCTAACAAAGGGATAATAGTAGAACCTACCTAATGGAAACTTAAATCCAACACTTTGCACTTGTATGTAATAATTAACATACACTAAGCAAATGTAAACCTAGATAAGGAGAACCATTTGCTTAATTAATTAAAGATTACTGAAATTGACCACCCTATCTTCATAGAAAGTGCTTGAGGGGATGAAACACTGAGAACATTAACTTAGTCCTACTTACAAATAAGTTGTGATGACAAATATTCCCAGCAAACAAAAGTGAAACTATTTAGTTCACAATATCTTGTTATTAGCCGTTTATCTGCTTTCATCCAGAAAGCAAAGCCAGAAATGTAAGTCAAATCAAAATGGTTTCATAAATAAAAATAACTTTTATAAAAGGAAAAGAAAATCTGTTTGATTATATAATACATTGACTTACTTTGAGACCTCTTTCGAGGATCTCCTCAGCCTTAGCACCACGGACAGTGCAGTGGACAGCGATCTTTTCATTACGACGGATACCGAACGATCTGACTGTGTACCTGGCCTTTGAGAACACCGGCTGCTGGCCAGTAAGCTGTTCCAACACCTGAAATAATACAACAATAATGCTTTTAGATTTGTTTATACCCATTACAATCAAACTTGAAGATATAAAATTGTAACAAAACATGGGAAGGTAACTAACTAATATAGAACTTGTTTTGTACTTGAAATGTTATTTCCGTAAGTATTCTGAACAGTAAGTAGTTAGTGCTCAGAAGTTGCAAATTGAAAATATTGCTCTTGCATGAATTTACAAAGAGTAACACAAGTTATGTTACTCTTGAACAAGTTCATGCTGCCCTACTGTAGTTCGTAGCTCATTTGGTAACTATTTAAGTCCAAAAGTGCAAATTAATCCAAATGAAAGCGGAAATGTAGTAAAATAAAATCAATAAACTTTTCACTCAGATAATGACTACTGCACATGATGACAATTATTAAGGAAAATACACTTTTATTTGGCAAAGCCATCATTGATTTTTTACTGAGGCATGAAATTTTATGTAGTCAACATGGTGTGTGTACTCATGTTTTGAGGGTTATGTATGATAAAAACTACATACAAAGCGTTGTAAATAAAAGTACGCTGTGTGAAACAATGACTAACCTTAGCAGCACGAGTCAGCCTGTCACCAGACTCTCCGACACAGATGTTCAGGCAGAGTTTCCTGATGTGAAGATTTCTCATAACATTCTTAGAATTATCTTTAGGAGGTTTCTTCTCCTTCTTGTCTTTCTTCAACGCGGGCGGTGGTACACGCTGAAATGCATATTCTTAGTTTACGTTGGGCACTTTCAACACACATTTATTTAAAAATAATCCCTGTGTTCAAACACAAGACCTAGGTTATGCCGAATCTAAGGCCAATTCACAGCGATAAAACCAAAAATAGGATATCGGTAGGAAACAAATTTAAGTAACAAAGAAATTGAAATATATTTCCACGCATAATCAAAGAAAATATTGCCGATTCAGATGGATAAATTAATACAAAAATCAAAAACACCCACCGCCATGGTTACGACTTATCAAAAAGGACCATAAACAATTTAGCTGCAAACGTCAATGTCAATTATTGAAACATAGACAAATAAAAGTATTTTTATGGGACTCGAGTACTAGTTATTTAAGTCGTTCTTGTAAAAAAAAACTGCATTTTATTTATTTACATTAATGACCTGACTATTGCAAAAGGTATGTCTTTAAAATTACGGAGTTTTAAAAATTTTACGTCGTCTTGTATGTACATACTAAACTTTCTTTCCCATACCATCATTATCATCATCTGCCTAGCTTTTTCCCAACTATGCTGGGGTCGGCTTCCAGTCTAACCAGCTTTGACCGGCTCTCCCATAAAAAATATATAAATGCAGATAAATTATATACAAACCATGAAATGTCATTCACATTTAGGGGAACTCGCGCTTGCCCGCTTGGCGGTCATCACGGTAACACGCCCTTGGTATCCATGCTAACCACTTTATTTTGTTAAAAATCTACCAAGAATAAGACTCATTGTTAACAACAATACTTTCAATGTTTTTCGCCCTTGTTAAAAAAAAATGCTTTCAAACAAAAACTTAAACGCGCGTGAAAATAGTTGTCATGAATGAGCCTTTTATGTGGTCTAAATATATGTTCTTAGAGAAGAGCTATTGCTACACAGGAACCATAAAGTTCAGAACTTTATTTTATTAGGTTTTTGTTTCTAAACCTGTTGCAGATGGAAAGCCGATCTTAACACTAGGATAAACTAAAATTTTATCAGCCTAGGGTAATTTAGAAACACTCACAAACCCTAATTGCGTAAAGCGTAACACACGATCAATCATAATCTGAATCATTTTGAAGAATAATTGTTTCGTCATTTCGAAAAATGTATCTGCTCAGCAACGTAAATAAACCAATTGAACTGTCAAAATGAAACGGATTGTGATTCATCGTGTGTTACGCAATTAGGGTACAGGTCAAATTAAATAAGTACTCTGTGGGTACAACTTAATGGACCTAGGTATAAATGAAATATATGGGGAGAGTGAAATATTAATGTCTTTATAATTCACATTACATCATCCCATCTTTGTAACTCGGCTTTTCTGCACAAATGTTAGTATGTAGGATTGCAGTTATTTGTTCTTGCTAAGAATAATAATGAACCCTTGGTACACCATATACGATTAAAATTGTTTAATAATTATTATGTATGTTAATAACGATGATTAAAAAAAAAATTAAAACTTCCGGTGACAACATTTTAAGATTATTAAAAAAATTGTATTTAAAGCTACTTCCGCAAGGTAATACGAACCGGAAATAATGAATCAAGTGTTTATTTATAAATTAGGTAAATATTTTAACTTTGCTATCCTGCATAGATCGTAGCACTTATAAAATTAAAATTAGTTTCTATGCCTACCTGCGGATCTATAACATACTTTCGACAATAGAATAAGTAGGTACTTCCTTTTTCACGAGATCGAGATCCATTACTTCTCATAGTGTCGTTGTGGATTGTGGATATTGATTGACGAAGTGACCTAGTTCCCCAATAGAATCGAATAATCAATAAATTGCAATCACAAATAGATCTATCGTATCTATAGATACGGCGAATTACTATATTATGGCGGAGGAAACGCGAAAATCTAAAGTTATTGCTAATAAAAAATATGAGAAATATTATTGCTCAATATGCCATATATACACAAACTCGGAAAATCAATTAAATCAGCATTTAGAAGGCATTCGCCATCAACAAAAGAAAATATTTTCTCCTCCGCTGAATACCGATCATTCAGATAATAAATATGAATGTAATAGTCTTGTGTATGTTCCTGCCTTCGCCGTTCTTTCCATAACATCATTTGTTTTTTGTTATACAATTGTTGTGTATTGGAATTGACACCTACCGCGAATGATTATCATAAATAAAACATTAAAGTGTAGTTAACGACGCCTTAAATTTCGCGCCATAATTTTAATTGGCGGAGAAGTCGTCCCCAAGCGTTCACGGCTTCTATGCGCACGAACGAACGCGCAGAACAATGAGGTAGCAGCCATTTTATGTCGGTGTCTAAGAAAAACATAATTCGAATGGCCAATCTTAACGAAATTGTGTAATTAGTGATATAATTTATGTGATTCTGTATACACTACTATATTTAGGTGTTTCTTTACTTATGTGAGTAGAATATAACTTTTGCTATACATATATAATGATAAAATAACATAAGCGCGATGAAACCTAACATTTTGCATAAAAAAGAAATAATAATAAATTTGTATCTCATTCCCTCCATACATTATGAAAGGTCGTTGTATTTCCAATAAGTAGCTACAAGTCTTTCGTTTGCAAACGATGTTTATGTTTACAGATAGTAACTAAAGAGTATTAACACAAAGTACTTTCTGTAGATTTAGCTCAGGATAATATGACATAACTTTCACCGAAACGTTGAATAAAGTATTACAAACCCGTTTTGTTTACATTAGACTTGTATTGGTTACTAAATTACTTGTCGTATGACAACCGGCGTCGCGCAGCCTCGGCATGAAAGTTGGGGACAAAATTCAATAACGAATTGGCCATTTTATTGATGGCCGGGGGGGAGGCTGGGTGGAGACAGTCGGTCGGTGAGCTTCCGCCATTTAATATTTTGTTAGACATTTTAGCTGTTTCCATTATGTTTTCTTGTTTACACTTTCGTATAACTACCGATTAGAGTTGCCGCTGTATATGTGAACAAGTTTACATACATATCTGCATATGCTACACAAATATGCTAAAGATAAGCTCCCTTGTGTGAGTGTACGCTATTATATTCATATACATGCCTATATACCTACCTATCTATTGCGTTTCGCACACATATCTCCGGCTTTTTATGCACCTATCTACTGTGTTCAGTCAACGGCCTAACAATATAAATAAAACAGCAATGTAATGTAATTTCTAATCTATTTTGTTTGTTATTGTTTGGAATAGTCTGTTTAACCTTAATATAATTTCTGTTTGACATAATACTTTGGCCTAATATTTACTACTTATGCGTTTATTTATTTTTAGTTACAATTAGCACTTTGTAATTTGTTTTATTTTTGTTGCCCTGTATCTGCCTCTGTTGATTTGTAACCAACTGATTTTGTAATAATTTTTGTTTTAATTATATTTTTATTTCACGCAAAACTAAGCTTTTTATTTCAAATTATTAACTTATTTGCTCAAATGGTTTGTTTTTATTCGCAAAATAGGCTGGCACGTTTAATTCCTGCTTCCCGGCCGGCACTGATTATAATTGACAAATTACCGTGATTTAATTCATAAGTACCTAACTAACCTACGATACGTATAACAGTACCAACCGCCCCCCCCAAAAAGGAATCTTTGAATATTGTTCTTTACAATCAGTTGCCCACCCTAACTTTAGCTATGAAGCTCTCCCATACTACAATTGTCGTAAGGGGTACCTAACTACTTATAGAGTCGTTCACTTAAAGGTACTTAGCTACATCTAAATCTTTACCATATTTTTGTAATTCATAAAAACCATGAACACTGATTTCATTGCACAAGTAAACTTTATGGTCTTCATTTGAGTGTTCATCCAAAAAGTTGGCAGGGTCGCAAATAGCTGTCAAATATTTACCTGTTTTGATTAATTTGGCAATATTACTGTATGGAAATAAGAAATAATGCTAACTTATATCTATTAATATTCTAGTTCACTGCTAGAATATTATTAATGAATTGCAATTTTAACACTGAATTTGATGTTCCATGCAGTACTGTTGCAAAAAAATCAAAACAGCCAAATATTGACGAAATATAGACGTTGCCCGTCTATATTTCGTCATATTTCGCTGTTTTGATTTTTTTGGATACGCTCATACATAATTAATTAAAATAATCATTGCGAAAAAAAAGCCTGTTTATTTATAAAAAAATCGGACTTTTAACTTAGCCGAAAATGGCGCTTTTTATGAGCCATTTTCCGAAAGATGTTCTCTTCAAACCGTAGCAGTCCTAGACTCCTAGGACATGGTAGACCGATCTTGTACAGGTCCACGGCCATCTGAATCTGAAATTATTTCCCAATTTACCCTGGATAGATGAAGACGGTGCGTGCATTCAGTCCTCTTTTACAAAGTATTTACGGTTCCGTATCCGAAGCATGCCTAAAGGAACCTATTACTAAGCCTCCGCTGTCCGTCCGTCCGTCCGTCCATCTGTCTGTCACCGGGCTGTATTTCATGAACCGCAAGAGGTAGACAGTTGTAATATTCACATATTGTGTATTTTTATTGTCGCTCTAAGTAACAACAAATAATAAAAATAAAATAAAGTAAAAAACTAAATGGGGTCCCCATACAAGAAACGAGTTATTTTTCGGCGTTTTTGCTAAATATTGTACTGAACCCTTCGTGTGCGAGTCTGACTCGCACTTGGTCGGTTTCTTTCAGTAATTTTCATAAAATCCTAGACCTATCTTTGACTTGTGTTTATCTCTCAGGTACTTTTAAACAAAGTCAAGCTTTTACTAAACTTTACTTGAATTACCTAAGATAACCTCGTCGGTTTGCGTTTTACTTTAAGTGTATTTTACACACGAAATAATAATTAAGCTACTGTTTTGAATCTCGATTTTCAATAAGAAAATTGGTGGAGATGGAAGTGTCTTGCCACCTCTACAGTCGCTAGTTGACCCCTTTTTAAAGTAAGGCCTCTCTTTTATCGCTTACCTCCAGGTAAGGTTCAAACCCCATATTTTTCGTCGTTGCACCGATAACAGTTTGTTATTCGAAGTTTTTCTGTAGTTATTGACAAACACGCAATAATAGACACCATAATTCGATTCAGTTACACTTTGATACTACTGTAAACCAGAAACTACCCTTGTACTTTACGGTAAATAAAGCTACAACGTAGTAATTTCCTATTCAGGTAGGCTAAGTGCAGTTTTGATAGCAATTTGACGTGAGGTTCTTTTCAGGTGGCAGAAATTGAAAATGGGGGAGCAAAGAGGTCGCCATTAGTTTCCCAGCACACTGGGGCGTAGGCGTCGGGGGAGTGGCACGGGGCGTGGGGGTCCCCGTGCCACCCCCTGGCGACCTACTCGCCACTATCTCCATGTTCGAACAGCAGATCAAGGCTGAACCCATGAGGTAAGACTCGTCCTTAAGACATAAGTTGAGAGGTACCTGGTGGCCTCACCAATCATAATTGGGTTTGTAGGTATCTCTTCGAGGTCTTTATAAACGTTGTTCTCCAACACATGTAACAAGCATTTTCCCCAATACACGAGCAATGAGCGCTAACCAAATGTACAAAAATAACAGGCTCAACCCCAATTAAAATATTGCGGTGTAATCTCGCAATGTTGGTAAAGTGAGTAACCAAAAAAGGTTTGGTTGTTTCTTTTGAAAGTATTAGGTTCACCCTTTTTTTTTTTTGGATGGGAAATTATCAAATAACTTCTCCCGCTCTGGGCGCAGTGGGAGGGTGTGTCCGACTTTTACTGACTAAAACCCACCCGTGTTCCTTCCGTTGCCTGTGTGCCGGGGCCGCGATATACCTTTCGGACAAACTCGCAAACCTGGCAGATTAGGTTCACCCTAACATTATGTTTTGATTACCAACTTATACTAAAAGACCAAAAATAACAAGCTGTCTGAACAGGTTATTAATATGTAGGACGGATATTAAATGAAGCATTGTGTTGCGTTGCAGTTTCTACACATCTCATCCACACGTACACTCCGGTCCCCCAACAATAATACGGTCAGATTCAAGCCATGCATCCATCATCAACATGAACCAACATCATCAGACACACCAAGAGGATTCTAAAGACAGCCTCATAGTACAACAGCAAGTACAACATCAGCAAGATCTCATGGAACAACACCAACAACAACAGGAAATGCAACAACAAGACGACGAGGTGAGTTCACTAACTTTAAAGGAAGAAAAGATGGCCTGTGAGGTCTACTCCTCGGTACTCGGCGTTGTCAGCCAAATAACATCGGTTGGTGGATAAGAACAGGTATAGTACTGAAGTCCTGCCAAGTCGTTCCTTAGCTTAACATTCCATAAACAACTCAACACCGGGCACCCGATCCAGAGCTGTATCAGTCCGAGTCCAGACCACAAAGTGTTACTGCTTAACATTCTTGTCTTAGATTTTGCGCCAAACTTGTCTAAATTGAAAAACCAGCCAAAAAGCTCACCTCTGAACGTTTATATTTTAATTTTCAGCTGAGCTTCAAAGGAATGGAAGATGAAGGAGTCGACATGGATATGGACGGACGACAATGTTCTCAGGTTAAAATATATTCAATTCCACGACACGTTTAAATATTCTATCTAACCACAATTTTACAAATAAAACATCAATGCAACCGTTTTAACAGGGTATGGGAGTGGACATGGGATCAGTTCAAACTAAAATGGAAGTGTCAAATGGGGGTCAGTCGACGCCACGATCTAAACCTCAGGCCTGTAAGGTGAGCGAGAAACATTTAAAAATACTGGCTATTTACAGATTTGTCTCTCATATCTCGCGATGTTGGGCTGCTTTTCGGTCATTTTAGAACGGTCGTTCTATCATCTCTTTAGAGGTACTTAATCTGCATCAGCCCCATTCAATTAAGTAAGCTCGCACTCTTCTTAATTATTATTCTTGAGAAGTTAAACTCTTCATATGCAATGCCAATACATTGCGGGACCGCCCGTATTTTTCTGAATTATTTATTTTCATTAATTTTTTTCGAGTATTAACTTTAACAAGTGAAGCGCTATCTTATTTTATTTTTTCATTTGTTTCTAGATATTTTTTTTTTTTAAACATGTCTTCATCTCCATTTTTTTTTTCATAGTCGACATATTTAATAAAACATGTTAGTTAATCCGATAAAATAACTCGTAAGCTTTTAGAAATAACAAACGCTACTCAAAAAATTCATAACATGAAAAATATTAAAGACCCTCCTTATAAAGTTAATTTACGAAAAAATATCATGAATATTCAGAAAAATACGGCCGGTCACATGCCCATGGGCGACATTGTATAACACAATAATTATAATAATTCAGCCTATATTGTGCCACTCCAGCACGCGTAGCATGAGCAACTTTTTGTCGACAGAAGAGTAGACAAAATTGACGTTCCGTGTAGACAGTACGACGGCAGCAAAGTAGAAAGAGTCAACTGCACTTTTTACGAAATTCACTCTTTGACATAATTCGACTCGAATTCTTTGTTTTGTCATGGGACTTTTTTTCTGTTTGATTCTCTATTTTTACTGATATTAAGTCACGTATTTAAAGACAACTACAACTACATTTATTCTTAAAATGACGAAGTACTGTGTTTTGGAACAAAAAATATTACAGTAATATTGGCCTTAACCATTTCCTTGACAATGCCCTATTAACTAAACGATGTAAAATAGAAGATAGCTTTATTCTTCTATTAATTATCACAATTTTGCATTCAAAACGTTCTTCTGTAAAATCATGATTTTGTAGATAACCGTATATACTTTGTGGCCGTCGAGTATGCATGGCGATTACAAAATCAAATTGTCTTTACTACCTTAGACAATAGTCAGTTGTCAGTGTGATTTTAACAGTTTGGGATAGAAAACTTTCTTCTGCCCGCGTAGCATGACGCTTTCTATTTCTACGAAGAATAGACATAGCTTTTTCTATACAAAGTGACATTTCGTTTCTCCATTTTGACATCGCACCGTAGAAATCTTTCCACAAACTGTCATTTTGTCCTTCATTTCTAACAATCTTTGTCTAGGTCCTTTTTTATGTAGACTATTTCAGAAGAAAGTTTTCTATCCCAAACTGTCAAAATCACACTGAGAACTGACAGTTGTCTAAAGTAGTGATTTTGACTTTGATTTTCTACTCGACGGCCGCAAAGTATAATCGGTTATCTACAAAATCTTAAAATCATGATTTTACAGAAGAACGTTTTGAATGCAAAATTGTGATAATTAATAGAAGAACAAAGCTATCTTCTCCTATTTTACATCATTTAGTTATTAGGGCTATACCAAAGAAATGGTTAAGGCCAATATTACTGTAATATTTTTTGTTCCAAAACACGGGACTTCGTCATTTGAAGAAAAATTGTTGTAGTTGTCTTTATATATGTAAAAATAGAGAATCAAACAGAAAAACTCTTATGACAAAACAAAGAGTTCTGAGTCGAATTATGTCAAAGAGTGAATTTCGTAAAAAGTGCAGTTGACTCTTTCTACTTTGCTGCCGTCGTACTGTCTACACGGAACGTCATTTTTGTCTACTCTTCCGTCGACAAAACGGTGCTCATGCTACGCGTGCTGAAATAGTCTACATAAAAAAGGACCTAGACAAAGATTGTTAGAAACGTAAGACAAAATGACAGATTGTAGAAAGATTTCTACGGTGCGATGTCAAAAATGGAGAAACGAAATGTCTGTTTGTATAGAAAGAGCTATGTCTATTCTTCATAGAAATAGAAAGCGTCATGCTACGCGTGCAGGGCATCGGCATCCCTTTCCTTTTCCACATACCAATAACACGAAACACAAAATAATATAAATTGTAACGATCCTAATAAGTGTAAAACAGTTGACTGCATTAAAATTCAAAACACGCTTCTCAAGGTTAAGTCCCGAATTGCAATATGGTGGACTGTGCTCGCATGAATGGGTTACTGGGTAAATGTAAGTCTAAGTACGACGTATACTAGTGTAGTGAGAGTGCCTTTCTGAGAAAGCGTAAAAACTTACCATTTTTGAAATCTCTTCTTTCAGGTCTGCGGCAAAGTTCTGTCGTCTGCTTCCTCTTACTATGTCCACATGAAGCTTCACTCCGGAAACAAACCTTTTCAGTGCACTGTAAGTAAATTATTCATGTGTATTTTAAAGGTATACCTACATATTGTCCCGATAGTTAGCTAGGACTAACACATAAACATAATATCACGCCTGTATTTCGCAAGAGTTAGGCAGATGTCGTGTGATCGAAGAGGTTCATATCTAACCACCGTAAGGACTATTCTTGCTTGCAGCGCTCGGCGGCTATAGCACCGGGCTGGTAAAAGATGTGGTCATCGTGTTCAACGGGATTTTGTTTTGAAACTGGTTAGATATGAACTTCTTTGATGGTACCTAAATTACACCCGCATTTCGCCAGTTATGTTTAAGTCCCATGTAACAGGGGTTAAATAGGTTGATTTAAGACTAGATATAATAAGCCACATTTGATATCGTGGAGTTTCTTGCCGGCTTTTCTCCATAGGAACGACCTGTTGGAACCGTGCATACCTAGCTTCTGACATTTTATAAGTGCGGCATCTGGGCGGTTTCGCCAAGATATAAGCTTGGCGAAACCGCCCGGTATTTCAGCCAGCAAACGTACCAAGTCACTGAAAGTTTGATTTCTTCGCTGCCGTAGGTGTGCGACGCAGCTTTCTGCCGCAAACCGTACCTAGAGGTGCACATGCGCACACACACAGGGGAACGCCCCTTCCAGTGCGACCTCTGCCTCAAGCGATTCACGCAGAAGTCCAGTCTCAACACGCACAAACGTGTTCACACAGGTCAGTGTAAACTAACCCTAACATGGACTTGTAGCATCTGAAGCATCTCGGTGTTGTTTACAGGCATTCGAAAAACAGAATTTTGTAAAATGTAAAGTTCTTTACACTAATGTTTAACTGTTCTGTTTGTCGCCCGCCTGCATAAAATAATATTTTTCAAACACTGAATGTTTAATGCTCAATGCTCGCATAAAAATCTTTAATCGCATTTTGTGCAGTGAACAAATTGATCGCTTGAAAAATATTGATTTATCTGATAGCTGATATATAATTGTTGTATCTTAAAACGATGACTGATAATTGCAGCATTATTGTTGAATGCAATTTAATGTAATTTCCATATTATTTTTTATCTGCCAGTAATTTAAAAGACTATGCATTTTGCACCAAAAAAAGGACATTTTAATTTTTGTATTTTTGTAATCACTGAAAAAATTCCCCCCCAAACACTGAGATTTTTTAATATTTATAGGGATGAATGTTTAAACACTGATTTTAGGATGGAGGTATTAGGAGATCTATATGGAAGTTACATTTTACATAATACCTACTGAACTGGAAAAACTCAATAATAAATTCCCATTTTAGATTGTACCATGAGGGGATTGTTAAAAAAATATTATAAAACAAATTGGATTCTTATATTTTCAAGTTGACCTCCTCCTGTTTCCGCGAAACCGAAATACTTATTTAAAATTATTTTGTGTTATTGTTTTAAATTTCCATTGGCTACCTGTTGATTATGGCTTAAATATCCTGTTTTGACGCCCTGATAAACGAGCTATTTTGTATTTTATATGTATTGTCTTTTTCTTGTTTATACTCATACGTATTATTTTATTTACGCTAGATGTGCTACATATTTATCTATATACCTACGTTTTGCTAGGGAAGCATACTTTTATATTTTCCACGCACAAATAATATTTCTTTGCTCATATATTATGTATGTAAGTAGATAGTGATTCCGCTCCTCATAAGAATTGGTCAAGTTCGTATAACTACTCCGAATCCGGTCTATCCCCACTGACTCTTGTATACCTACCCATATTAGATGAAAATGTTGTCTCCCCTTTCTTCCATTATGTGTACTTCATTGGGTATTAAGTTACCTAAGTACTATATTTTTCTTTTATTTCATGGTGCTTATTTATACTTAATTATAAGCACGCGGCCTCTGGACGGAGCTTTTTACAATTTTTATTCAGACACCTATATTATACAATATTGTTTATATACCACCCATTATACTTATCATATTGAATCTAATGAACTACACGTACTAAAATACATATAGCCAAGTAGGACACTGGTGCGACACACAATTCGCTGAAATAGTTGACAATACATATGCTTAACATACGACATGTGAATAGTTTTTGAGTTGTGCCAATAGAGCTAATAGTGTTTTCGCAAAAAGATCAGGGCGTGAGGAAGGCTTCGTTGATGTGAGGTAAACAGGGGGAGGTAAAGAACTCACAATGGATACGATGCGGTACGCACGTACCGCACTGTGTCGATACTATCACAGGGAAATCGATTGTGTGTTCTTGTTAACGTGGTGTAGCCAAACGAGCGTGTGTTGTTGGAATGTGGCCTGGGTTCTAGATGAGCACATGCGCGCGTTGATGGTGAAGGACCGGCCCTACAAGTGTGAGCTCTGTCAGATGCGGTTCACGCAGAGCTCCAGCCTCAACCGACACAAGAAAATTCACACGGGTGGGTTGATATCTTTAGCACCCGTGCCGACTGTAACGCTGCAGTATCCGTACTGCCCACCTCCTCTCGGCTCCTCAAGCCCCGACATCTCTAAGTCCGTTCACTTGAATGTAAGCCGTATTCTGACTCATCCGATGGTTTCGTTCAGAGGAACACAGACGTGCGCTGCTGGCTAAGGATCGGCCCTACCAATGCGGCGTCTGCTTTGTGAGATTCACCCAGAAATCAAGTTTGGGCCGGCACGGAAAAATACATACCGGTGGGTCCCTACCTATACCTCCTGCCTACTTGTGCGTGACGTTTTCCTTGAGGCAGAACGGTACTAACGTGTATTATGTTATAGAGATAGCCTACCTCCCCCTGAATGTGTGTGAATGGTTTCATTAATGTAACATATTAGGTAATATAATGAAATAAATATTGTTTGAGAGGGTGCTGAGATGCTATATCGAAACTCGTATAACTTATAGAGGAGCACAGACGAGCCCTGTTAGAGAAAGTGCGGCCGTACCAGTGCCACATCTGTTTTATGCGCTTCACTCAGAAGTCCAGCCTGGGACGACATGGGAAAATACACACTGGTAGGCATTTTCCCCTAAAATCCTTAAGTAGACAATGAATTTGATATTATCACGTTACTAGGCAGTAACATTAGCAGTGCGTCGAGCTGGACCGTTGTTTTAGCTGAATTTTGTTGGTATTTCTAGAGGAGCACATCCAATCGCTGATCAACAAAGTGCGCCCCTATCAATGCGACATCTGTGACAAGCGGTTCACTCAGAAGTCAAGCCTTGGCACTCATAAGCGTATACACACCGGTGGGTCCCTTGATATTTCATTTATTTTGGTTCGGTCTCGAAGCCACAATGCATAGCTCTTACAAATCATTGTTCTTAATTTTTATAAAATTGTGGCTTTGATACCTATGTTTTGTGAATAGTTTTAAGGGCTCCCTGACCTAATATAATATTATGTACCTATAAATTTTTGTTTTGAATATCATACCTGTTTACATGGTTAGCGATTTGGAAGTGATGCATTCGTTGGTTTCAGTCTGTATATAAAGCTTACATTAGGTTACACACGCTCAAAAACTATTCACAAACAGTTAAGTAAAGCATGTGTACGTTGTGATGATTTCCGTTAAGTTATAGGAGAGAGAATGTCTGATGGACAAATAAGGTGGTTAAAATTCCCTCATGGTAGTCAGTTGGAAGCAATCGGCAATCGGTTACTAAGCTCAGTAGAATTATTTGTCCATCGTGGTTTTGTTTTGTTTCTCTGTCCCCCCGTGTCCGTGTGTTGGCGGCGCAGGGGAGCGGCCGTTCCAGTGCACCGTCTGCCTCAAGTCCTTCACGCAGAAGTGCGCGCTCAATTTGCACGAAAAAATACATACGGGTTAGTAGCCCACATATATTATAATCCGCAGTATTATTCCTTTCGGTACGACTAGCGTTAACTTGCGACTCGTCATGCAGTCATTTCATTTAGCGTCATGCTTCGCTCCTATTTTTCCGTTGCCCGCCTAACCCGTTGTTTTACTCTCCCTGTTTTTGATAGCTTCCATCTCGTTGCTTTCGACTAACATCTCGATTTCTTTAACTCATTCAAATGCGCGCTTTACGTACTTCTGCAATCACTGATAATTTCCCGCCTGTCATATTATTAATAATCTGCCGGTCATTCGCCCCTCTTATTCCTCTCATTCTGCATACAACTCGGTGTTTTAGCATTTATCATTTTTATCATTTCTTCATGGATATTAATTCATTCACAAAAGCGGTAATGCAATCGCCGCAATGACGCATTCTTGGCGCCCCAACATCGTATCTTAATACGGTGCTGGCTTTCAAAATTGGGTTTCCAAATTGGGGGCGAATCGGTCGCCGTGTGCGACGCTCGATGCGGTCGAGATTGGCAGTGGGCGGGCGGCCAAAGGCAGACGCCATGCGTCGGCGACGTGCGTTACTCGCTTTTGTGTGTGCACTGGGCGCAGTGCAAGGGCGTCCTTTCGCGTGCGGGCAATGCCCGGCGGCGTTCGCCCGCCGCCCCTACCTGGACATTCACATGCGCACGCATACAGGCGAGCGGCCCTATCAGTGCGACGCGTGTCTGAAGCGCTTCACGCAGAAGTCCAGCCTCAATATACATAAGAGGACGCACACAGGTGGGTGACCCCGCGGGCCGGACTGGCACCGCCCGCCCACGCCTCTCTCCACTCGCGCTCCGCCTCTCCTCCGAATCTATCCCGACATTAAGCGATCGCGAGCCTTTCTATAATTAAAGTAGTGAAAGATTTGGAGCGGAGTACGCGGCGAGCGGCGACCGGTCCGCGCCGCGACCTCCGTAGAGCGAGGGCGTCTAGCGTCCTTGCGGGCTCGCCGCCGCTATAATATATGTGTTGGGCACCAGTCCAGGGCAGACCGTTCCAGTGCCTGTCGTGCCCCGCCGCCTTCACCTGCAAGCAATACCTGGAGATACACACGCGCACGCACACCGGCGAGCGGCCCTATCAGTGCGACATCTGCCTGAAGCGCTTCACGCAGAAGTCCAGTCTCAACATCCACAAGCGGACGCACTCAGGTACGTGGGCGGCCTGCGAGCCACCGGCGCTAGGGAGGAATGAACGTATGTGGGCTACTAGAGAGTGCGTGCACGCGGGGAGGCGGGGGGCCGCAGTGAGCTAACCGTGTCGCTCGTCCACAGTGCAGGGGCGGCCCTTCCAGTGCCTGCAGTGCCCGGCCGCCTTCACGTGCAAGCAGTACCTGGAGATCCACAACCGCACACACACCGGCGAGCGCCCCTACCAGTGTGACGTATGCCTCAAGAGATTCGCGCAAAAATCTACACTCAATATACACAAAAGAACGCACACAGGTCAGTCGACAACGCTCACGCACGCTTTTGATAAATATTTTTTTTTATTGAAACATTCATAATCACCTGCAATGATTCTAAAACATTTGTGCCTTACTTCCTTAATGTATTTTCTTATGTTCGAATTCAAAGTTGTCGGTGCCACATAACTTATTAATCGTAAGTCATATTGTGAGTATTTTCATATGATGTGTATCATGCAAAATAATCATGTATTAAATGAATAAAGACTAATAATGTGCGCGGGTGGTCAGTGCAAGGGCGTCCGTACCAATGCATGGAGTGCCCGGCGGCGTTCACTTGCAAGCCGTACCTGGAGATACACATGCGTACGCACACGGGGGAAAGGCCGTTCGAGTGCGATGTCTGTTACAAACGCTTCACGCAGAAATCCACGCTCAACATTCACAAGCGAATTCATACCGGTACGAGTACATCGCGTTCCCTCATAACCGTGTTTTCACGCCAATTTTTGGTGTCGTTTTGACACACAAATATCGGTCACCTCTTAAGAACTTTCTCATCAAAATAGCTCCAGGCTGGTGTTATGTGCTGATAAGACGGTATTACTTCAGTAGGTACACAGCGACCGATATCTGTTTGTTGAAACAAAGCGGCTGTGTGTACAAGCGCCTTAATAGTACTACGTGAATCATTGTAACCAAATGATTCATGGTAGCAGCTTAGTGTGTCTAACAGATAAAAAACATTGTAACACTAACATAATTAGGAGTTTATTTATTAGGGTTGGGAAAATCTCTAACTTAACCGTTGCATGTTGGGCGGACGTTTAGAGGAATACAGCTACATAAAGATAAAAAAAAATGGTTGGAAACTACACAATATAAATACACGAAGCTTTAATACATATGCATGTTTAGTAACTCAAATGCCTCTTGTGATGGCAATAAAAAGACGCATGTAATTATCACAATTGAATAATGTTTTTCGTCTGGTAGCTTACTATTAATAGAAAGTAGTGAATTATTCACGAGATTGGACGATACTTAGATGGTTCGTTTAGAAGACGGCAAATTGCTTTAACAGGCAGGTACTTGTCATTCTGAACTTAATGATGTGGCACCGACAACTCATTGTAAGTTATAATTTTAATCATCCGCTGCATCATCACTTCAGTTTCAGTATTATTATTTATTATAATTTCTTGGCTTACATTCATTAATTTCAGACTGCATCACTCTCTAATCGCATCTTGCCGTCTTTCTAACATCATTTGCCTTCATTCTCGCTTTCATCGATTTTGTAAAAGTCATTGCTTTCATTTCATTTGTCTTGTTTTGATTACTATCTGTTTTCAAGAAAAGTTTGTGTTTCAGGTGAACGTCCTTATGCTTGTGATATTTGTCAGAAACGTTTTGCAGTGAAGAGCTACGTAACAGCGCACAGGTGGGTCGCCGTTTAAGAATTTACGCACTGCTAGGTGGCGTTAATGCCATTACATCTGTATAATTATGTACTTTAATCAGAATCTCAGATAATTAATCAATCAAATAATTATTTATTTCGGATTCAAAAATAAATATAATATTATTGAAATATATATATATATATATATAATATTACTATATTGAATACATATAATTGAAATTCAATTGCCACTTGTTAAACTATCTATTTTAGCGTCATGTAGTCTAGTGATTTTTAATTAAAAGTTTCTTAATTGGTTGCAATGGAATTTGAATTTTGTCATGAATTGAGTTTTTGAACCACAAACTTGATAATTGCCTATAATTCTGAATTCAGTCGTTTACTGAGATATTTCAAAAGGACATAATAAATAAATAAATAAATAACAAATATGTGCAACTCTACCAGGTTATTGTAGCGCGTGGCCAAAATCGGAACTAACGGCGCCATCTTGTTTTACCAAAACAATTTCTGTGACACAATTCCACACATTTATCAACAACCCGAATCAATGTCATCAGACGCCAAAATATAGTTGTATCACTACATATATGTAAACCTGGTATTTGTACTGGTCGCCAGATGGTCTCACGTGGCCGACAAGCCGCTGAACTGCGACCGCTGCTCCATGTCGTTCACATCCAAGTCTCAGTTCGCGCTGCACATTCGCACGCACACCACCGGCTCCTGCTACGAGTGCAGCGTCTGTGGACGATCCTTCGTAAGGGACAGCTATCTAATAAGGTAATTAATATTTTTCAAATTCAAATGATTTTAATTCACACTAGTTTCTGCCCGCGACTTCGTCCGTGTGAAATTCCGACTCACCGCGTCAGTGCGCATCACCCGCCCGCGCTATTGCTTCGTTTTCGCTTTCCGGTTACTAATCCGACTGTTCGTTCCAGAGATTAAGGCGTTCAAATAAAAAAACAAACTCTTCAGCTTTTTTATAGATAAACCTACATGGCCACTTATGAAACGTCAGAAACGAAGTGCACGGTTCCATTTGGTCGTTTCCTATGGAGAAGAGCCAGCAAGAAACTCCACGGTTACTCTTTAAGAAATTATTGGCTTTTACAAAGTTTTCAAGTTACACTGCTGATAGGTATGGGAGGACAGTGTAGGCCTATCAGCAAGTACCAGTACAGGAAGTATATTAAAATCTTTGTTACCACCCACTTTTTCCGCTTAACCAAATATTAACTTTACTTCTGTGCAAATTAAGTTGATTTCAGAATGAGTAGCAATATTGAAAATTTCATAAAAATATTGAAGTTGCACCGAAAATTGAACTTTATGTGAATGCATTAAAGTTCATAAATCACATATATTGTAAACTGTGTAAAATGACGGTGATCACAGTTTAATTTTCTCAATTTACAATTTTTGTTATGGTACACGTTTGGATGACGCAGAGACAAACTATAACTGAGCACTTCTGCTATGTATCGTGTCGAACTGGCGATGACACGTATGGCATATTTTAAAATCCTCCCGAATGTAGAAGACTCGCAGGACAAGATGTGAGAAATTTTCTTTGCCTTGCAATCCTGACGGCAGACTTCAGAGTTCTATAGACCATTAGAACCTTTTTGTTCTAAAAAAAAATCTCTGAATGTACTTATTCCTCTTTCACACAGACACCACAACCGTGTCCACCGCGAGAACCACAGCAACGTGTCGGCGAATAGTATCGGCACCATCAACAGTGTTGCTACCAACACCAACAACTCTAACAACAGCAACTTTGACTCGCCCGGCGTTTGTGACTTAAGGTATGACATCGGAGGTATCGGATTAATGAGAAAAGTCATAAGAATAAGGATACTTAAGGCATTAAAAGTCATATTTACCTAAAATCTGACTACTTTGAGTAGATTTAAGTGGAAACATATGCCGTATCCCTAATTTTTAAATTAGTCCCGTTCGCATTCCAAGTGAGGTACCAAGGTACGGCTTAGCATTTGGCACCCCCATATATTACTTATGTATGATACTTATTGCTTACAATAGAACGCACATAAATAAAATGCATTTAGAACGAATTGATTGCTCACAGATCAGATCCATAGAAGCGATTGATAGACGCCAATTTCTTTCCAGCTTCGTTCCAATGGTGAATCGTTACATGACATCTCAAGGGACCCAAGTGTCCATGCAGGACACCAGCAAAATGTCTGCGATGTCACCACAGTCTATTGCGTCTATTTGTAAGTATTATAGCTACACTTTATGTTCCTACAGTCAGGGAATTGTATTGTTTGTATTAGCAGATAGACACACTACGCTTTATCGTGTTACAGAAATTTTTCGCAACACATAAAGAATTCCAACTGTGATTTGAATATACGGAAAATTAAAGTTGATCGTCAATTTGCTATACAATGCGTTTCCATGATTGTGTATTATTAATTATAGATTAAATCATGTTTTATTGCTTATCGATAATTATTTTTTCAGCATCGCCCCCTCCCTCGCATACCCCTACGCCCCAGCCCCAGATGTCTGGTCAGATGCATCTTGCAGACTGATTACCAGTTTAGGTACGTTTTTGACTAATATTTTATTGTTAACTATTATAATTGATGAAATACAAAGTTCTCATGGTTATCGATACATTTTTTCAGCTCTCGGTTGAGCAGCAAGCAGCCAGAGTGCAATATTATATATTTGGCAGCCATCAACAAGAGCAGCTATCATTCATAATGATGTAAGCAGAGGAGACCGGCTCTCCTCGCTAGGATCGTCAGCATGGACTCATGCACTTTATTTGTTTATTATATTTGGAGTTATTTATTTATACATTGTTGATTTCGTCGGCCGTGGTGTGAGCGCGAGCGAGGCTGCGCTGTGCGTGGACTGTGGCAGAGTTGAATCGAGTTGGTTTCGTTACGCTTGTGGAATCCCTCGAGAACACCAGGTGGACATCACAATAGAGACGAGGATGTAGTGAGTAGTCACGTAGCGGTACCGCCTATGATAATATATGCATTGTGATTTATACCTACAACTGTGATTTATCTATACCATCACATGATTATATTAATTTCCGTGGTGGCGTTCATAAATCAATACTTAAAAGTCTCATCATGATAGATTGTAGGCCTAAAATTTTTGATCTCATATTCTAATTTGCTTAGTGATAAATTTTGGAATCGTAAATGGTAAATCTCCAACTTAAAAATTCTAAATTTTAATGTTCGTCATTCGCTTGTCATTGTCATACCCATCTTTCATTAGACGTAGTGAAATGTAACAATATCTTATTGCGATGCTTTAACTTAGAACGTGTCAGTGTTTATGGAAGTTCAGTAATTTTATATAGAACTGTTACCGATGAGTGGTAAAGTATTTTGATCGCTGAAGAATAGGAAGGACTCTAGATAATACTCCTCAAGATTAATCCATAAGAATACTTTAAATAAAAATCAGGTTTCATATAAAATAATAATAATAGTAAATAATAAGTACAAATAATAATCCCATAAACTAGCAGTCCTGAGAGGCAATATGAAAGCTTCACAAAATTAATAACTTTTAATATGATGTTTATTGGAGAAATCCAGAGAAGTGCCTGTTGCAACATAAAATTGGCAATATTTTTTAAACGTATTACGTTCAGAATAGTTATGTTCAGTGTTCAATGTGTGGTGGGGACATCGCCCGGAGTACGCTTTAGTGTGTCTTACAGTCATAAGTGAACGTTGTTAGTGGCGCTGATGTGTGGGCGGTTCATAACAGAGAGCATAATTTGTGAAGCTTCTTACTAAAACTTTGTGTGCCTTCTAGCGGTTAGCGACATTAGGCAATATCAATCATAACACCATTGATAAACTTAATTTTATATTTTTCAAATTTCTGATGAGATTGAATATTCATATAAAGTGTAGTCATCATAAACATTGTTACATAATTATTTACCCATTTAGGATATCGCAATATATATACATATATTATGTAACAAACGTATTTTGGCAAGAGGCAGAACTTATTTCATTACTGTTTTTCGAATAATAGTAATAATGAATAGTGTATAGTGCAGTAGTCTTCCAATACCTTGAGACAGTTCTTGCGCACGCGTCGTGCAGCTAAAGTGTCCGCTGCGGGGGTTCCTTATGGTTTGCCATTATTGATATCAAAGATAGATTGGTGCCATCTCTATGTAAATGATGCGGTAGTGTAAGTTTAGTTAAGTCAGCAGGTCAGGGTAGAACTGGAAATAAAATATTGTAAGAGCTCTAATATGTAATACATAGTGTTAAACCGACATTTATACCCATTGTTTTACAAGTTCCCGTGTTCTTTTTGATACATTATTTTATTTCCATGATGTGTGTGTCCATGTGCTGGTTCAGCAAATGTAAATAAATATTGGTAGTGTTTATTTATTCAAGTATATCGAGGAGAAATCCATTCAAAATTATAATAAGTGTATGATTTGTAGGAATGTTTCATTCTACAGTCATACCAAATATCGAACTGAGAGTATAATTGGAATTAATGTTAGACTTAGCGCAGAACTATACTTTGGGTACTATAAAGATCAAAATTTCTTGTAGATGTACATAAGTATACATATAATAATAATATATACATATGAATGTTGTTTGATAGTCCTCAATATTTTTTTATATTTTGATAGTTCTGTATTTGAAAGAAACACGAAAAAAATAGGCCAATATCTCATTATCATTTTAAAATAAATGTGTACACCGTATGTTAAGGTAAAGTAAAATAATATGAGGATGCATTTAGTTGCCCACAAATCTAAGAGTAACATCTAAACTTTTCCGTATATTAATAAAATCTTAAAACGTTTTTAGTAAGTTTCTTACCAAGCCATTGATAACAGTATTATTTAGACAAACTAGAACTTGGGTTTAAAGAGTAGTATAAATCTTTCAGCTACCATTATAAAATGATCACCATTGAAATTTTTAAAACCATAGTTATCAATAGTTTGTATGTAACAGCATTGGTAGGGACAACACGTATTAGGTGCCTTTCAATGCTGATTACCTTATATAATTATATTATCCATAGATATTATGAATGGAAATAGAAACACCAACATAGTGACCTAGGTACATAAATACATATATGAATATATTGATGTCGCTCAGCTAGCCGATCTCTCGCCGAGGGTGATTGTTTCTTTTTTTTAATTCTAGGATAAGTAATATATTTTTGTTATTATTATATTATGTTCACTGTATTTATGATTGTTTTATCTTTATTATTACATTACCCTATCGTTGCTTCACCCTAGCCGAGCGAGCGGGCGAGCCGAGGACATGCGGCCTTCGTTCATTACGAGATGTACTCTGATTTCTTAATCCTTCACAGAGTATCATTCATATATTTATATTGATAAGAGGAAATTTTCTCGATGAATATGTCTCGTAATGAATAAGGACCCAAAAAAATCAGTGAAGGTCACAGGTTGCACCTTGATTTGTAAGAGCTACTAAGTATACGTTGGTCTCGCAACTTGTGTGCTTTCATTGTGCCACTATTTTACATACCGATGTTAGTTAACCTATAATAAGAAGTGAATATTGAAACCCTTGAATTTACGTAATCACTAAAGTGGTGGTATGATTCTTTCTCTTTGTCTACTTATTTTTTTGAACCGTAGAAAAGACTGAGGAATTCACAACGTTAAAAAGAATACTCACGAAATATTGGCAGTGTTAGATTGTGTTGTTGTTATTTTGTTGTTAACATCAGAGTGGTTGTGGTTGACGGACCAACCAGTTTCTTGTAGCAGTTATAATGAAGTTTGGTTAAAGAAATCGTACATATCCTTACCCGTGAATGTATAACGTATACTTCCCTCGTCGAGGCAGACTACTAGTCTAGGGGGCCGCGTGCCGCCGACCAGTTACACTAAACTTGATGGTAGATTTATGAAATAACAGTGAGCCTTGTATAATCATAATGTCTAAGGTACATAAATATTTAGTTCTATTGTATCGTTAGATTTACGTGAACTTCCGCTTTGCCAACATATTGCGTTGCTTACATTATAATCATACGAGAGTACAGCCTAAGGATTTTAACTTTTTTTATATACTGAGAGCTATTTCTAAGTCACTGATTTTATACTATTTCTAATTATACGCTAAACAAAAAATAAATGGCTATGAGCCACACTTTACCAAGTTTTGGAGTATTTTACATCCCTTTGAGTGCAATTTTTTATTAAAATTCAAACATCATGGCATGATGATAATTTGTACGGTCATTTAGTTATAGCTCTTCAGAGTTTTGATGACCAATATTTTAACTACAACCGTTTTTTTTCTTTATTGTTAAAATTTTTAGGCTAGTTTATATTTTAAATAAGTTAGATTTGTTAACTGTGGTGTATTACATTTACATTGCACGTGATTATAGCTCTCACAGCCTCCTTTACAGGTGATTATTTAGTTATTTTTGTAGTCTGAAATGATTGTGATAAATTTATTATTATAATTATATTGGTTTGTTTTGTAGAACTGGAGTCTTTCATATTGTTTATTGTTGATACTTTGAGTATACAATGTGCAACGTGGTAGCGGTAGGGAGAGGCTGTTAGAGCGGTTATGTAGTCAGCATTATATATATGCTTTAATGTGATTTTTTAAATGTACTCTTTATTATAGTCTCATCAATCAATATTATAATTAGAGAACTAACAAAAACTTTTAATTTTTTTCAGTTCATAGTGATTTATATTGAGATCAAAATAAAAATACAGAGTTTATATTTTAATTTTATGGAAAAATATACATTGTAAAATTATTCTTTAGTGCTCATTTGCAGAGCTCTAATAAAAAAATGAAACTATATGAATGCAAAATAACAAGTCACGATTCTTTTAGAAGTCGCCATGTAGTGGAAAAAAATAAACGTGCCATGATATTTGTGGCTATTTATTTGTTTATTTTCAATTCCCACCTTTTAAGTTATGTTTTATTAGTAATAATACCTTTTAACTATTATAAGATTTAACAAATCGACAATAATCTCTAAATAGGCCAATGCATGTCCGTTTATATTGCGTTGACACAAATTTTTGAAGCCGATGCAGCATCCTATATTTTGACGTCGCTTGTCTCGCCAGATAGTTTTGGTGTTCCTTAGATGACACATGTTTGTGCTGTCACTTGTATATGCGTATATTGGCCGTCATAATATTAACGGATGAATCATGAAATAAGAATGTCCGTAACTACCGCCGGACCACCAACGCCAATCGCTTCCATATTTGGTAAATAATTAGTACTCAATTGGTACTAATTAGTACTCGAACAACAAAATTGGTACCTTTGTAGTTTTCGAGAAAATCGACTTTGAAGATGGTCTGGCGGTAGTCACGCTCCCTTCAGCAGGACCACCATGAGCGCCGAAAAAGGGAGCATGCTATAGCTATCCTTAGTATACAAATAATTAGCACGCTTGTAAATGATCCATTTCGTAAAAAAAACAGAAATAAAACATATGTATTCCGAGAAATCAACGATGATAACTTTCGCGCGCTCGTTCAGCACGACCACGACTTTGAATGTTGATTCCAAGATATTATTACCGTGCTGCCCATGGTAATATATATTTGCTCGTGGCCGTACATTGTCTGATATAAGGCAGCGCGTGTTCATAAAATCATGATGTGTACGAAAAATATGATCTGTTGCCAAGTTACTTACCATAACGATATGTCGCATAATTTATGTATTGTAAATCCTGGCGCTAATCGGCAAAATTCAGACGTAATTCCGTTTAATAGAGGTACAACTTATTACCCTACAACGAGACTATGACATCTAGTATTTGGCCGATATTTACGAAAACAAACTACAATTTTTACAAATAATTTTATTTACCTTACATATTTAGCAATTTACCTTACATATTTAGCAATTTACCTTACATATTTAGCAATCCACAACTATTTCTTCCTTCACAACGTTGGCATCGATGGCCGGCGCGAGCGTGTTATCAACGATGGGTGCTGGGCTTTTATAATACTTGTTACTGGCATAATGTTCCTTTAAGTATTCTGCACCCATCTCATAGTAGTCTTCTTTACAAATACACCAGTTTTCGAACTCGTTGCTGCCCGCAAAGTCTCTGGCTCCGTACCAAGCATCGAGATTCGGGTTCTTGGCCAGAACAACCTTATGTGTAGATTGAAATGGTCTCATCTCGAGGAGTTCTCTTTCAAGTCTTTCTTTTAGACCTGAAATGCGAGAGGTAAAGTCATAAATTTTTTGATTGGGTTTATGATTTGAGATTGAAACATGACAGGTGCCTCTGTAATACGAACACTATACTTCGTGTTCCGGTCCGAATATCTAGCTAAATTACAGATCTAGTGCTAATAAAAAAAACCTAACCCACTTTTTGGGCTTCGCTGCAATCGGGTTAATAAAATACAATAAATAAATCAAATACACTTCTGCCAAACATGTGAAAGACGATAGTTAGAATAGTTTTGAAGTTATAAACTAACCTGGAAATTGTGAACTGCCCCCTGTGAGGAACACGTTGTTGGCTAACAACAGCTGGTCTTCAGGACTAAAGTGTTTAAACATATACTCCATGGTTTCAGCCAATCCCGCTTCTAAGTTACCCATCATTGATGGCTGGAAAATCAGTTCTGACGCCCTAGAATAAAAAAAAAAGATTACTGATGATTTATCTACTGGTATTATAAACCTTAAATCCTGAATCCCTGAAATAACGCGATGGGTGGGCCCGGGGGAAACAGAATCGGGATGACTTCATTTAGACTCAGGGAAAAAAAGGACGTATTTAAAAACAATTGAATTACAGGTTGTCATGTAAATAAACACGTTTTTACGTGTGTTCCTAAAGCGAGGGAATTTGTGGTGGGCTGTTTAGGAAGAACAGCAACGACGTTACTCCGAGTTCACGTAAGTCGATGTTTTATTGTATATAACTTTCATAATAAATTAAAATCTAGGCCTACGCGTTTTTTTTTTTGTAAATTACCTCAACGGCTCTATAGCCAGATGCAATTGATGATGCTGACTCGAATTAGCTGGCGGTGGTTCATACTCGCGAAGAGCTTCCTCCAATTCTAGAAGACGTTCGCCATCCGCTTCCGAATCAGAGTCCGCCTCGCGACTTATGCTGAAAAGGAAAGAAAATGAATTAAAAGATCGGAAGAAAGTAATAAGTAAAAATAGGACGCTGGACTCAGGCTAGTGAAGCGACGGTCGTCGTAGGATAGCTGGATGAGAGCAGCCGAGGATCGACTGAAATGGTGTGCAATTGGAGAGGCCAATTTCCAGCATCAATATTATCGCGCTGTTAGCGTATAGCTTCGAAGCGTAACTATGAAGGCTCTCGCAGACGGTGCGACGCGACAAAAAAAAACTAATTTTACCTACTTTCTAGTTGTTTTATTTTTATTTTGTATAATATAAGTACAAGGTAATTATTATAAGCTGTTATATACCATATTTGCACCCGTATCCCTGCACTGAAACGCTCTGTCCTCTGCGCCACACAGCACAGAATAGTAACTGCAGCTGTGTCTACCTACTAAAACTAAACTAATCAAATTAGAGTGTACTTAGCAGTTATTTAAATTGAATAGTAGGAAAGCTATTTAACAATAGCGGTCCAAATTCCGACCGTTCGCGGTCCGGATGTAGACCGCGGTCCGCCTGTTGATTTATTCTATGCATATATATACAATTGAAGTTGCTTTTCGTGATTGTCGCGTTTAGGGTTGCCAGGTGTCCGGCTTTTTACAATCGTGTCAGGTCAAACATAGACAAGTCCGGCCTGTCCGGCTTTTGGTGAACTCGGCCCCGCCAAAAGATGCCTGTTTATTGATTGTTTTAATTACTTTCAATGTAAAGAAGTTAGAAATTACTTTAGTAAGAACAAAATTTGTGATTCATAAGTAGAGTAAGTCTCAAATGAATAATTGTATGCGCTACTGAATGGGTCGCACACACCTTGGATGTTAGCTTGAATGATAAGTCACGGATAGTCAAAGATGATGGTTTATTGAGTATATTTAACTACCACGTAACTAATGCTATTATATGAATGTGTGAATGAGTACAGCTGACTATGAACGCTGATCGTGTACTGTCGCGTTACACTATAATTTGTGCAAGGTGACGGAAAAGTGCTGATGTATGCAATGCGCGCGTGCCATGTACGATACCTGACTCGTACATATTCCCGGGCGAGAGAGATGCGAGTGGATGATGAGAATGAGTTTACAAAGTGCTTAAATGCTAAACTTATAAATTTCACCCAAGTTACAATACATGAATTAAAATCTATTCTTAGTCTGTATAACTTAAATTAGTCACTGTCACCAGACACCGGTGTGGCGAATGCAGGTGTCCTCTTGTGGAGCTTGATGCTACTAAGTAAGCTAGTAAAGTTCCTTAATTCCACCGCCTCTTCTCGTGGATGTTTCGAGTCTCTAGTGCGTGGCATCGGATCGGCGACGGGGGGCGCGTGCTGTGTACGCGCCGGTGGCGCCGGAGGCTGCGTCAAGGAGTCTGACTGTAAGTTGGCGCTCCTCTGCCGACGACGACAAATCCACCGACACAGATAAACTGCAACTGCTAGTACAACACCCGACAACAACACGTAGACTGCTGAATATTGATGGATGTCGTGGCTTGAAATTCCTGAGCTCAAGGCGTTTTCTGATTTCATCTGCTCGATTTGTTCTTTGATGTGGCGCAATGAGGTTTCGTGATCAGTTATGTTGATTTCAAATTGTGGCAAGGTGACGTTGATGATGTGGTTGATAGGTGCGATTTGCGGTGATTCCAAGTCCACCGCAGTTTTAATTTCTGAGTATCCCACTTTGTGTGAAAAAACGGTAAAGTCTTCTCCTTTAATTACGCAATCTGAATCCAGCGCTATGACCCCGGCCTTAGCGATTTGTATAGCGGTAATCTGATGCTCGCATATGACACGAAGTGCACACTGGCAGCAACAATAATAAAGGTAAGTATTTATTTTGTTCAATTCCATCCAATTATTGCGGCATGCTGCTATATTTGTAAGACATCTGTTTGTACCCTTATCTTTGATACACATGCTGTCTTCTGACTTAAACTGGAAAATGGGTTTTCGGGAGTGACAGAGGCGAGTAGACTCGTCGTACTGGACACATTGTTGTATGTCTCGCGCCGTCATTGCCAGATAGGTGTCTTTGCGTAAGTTAATCGCGATGTAATCTGATATCGGCACGACGGCGACTGTAGTGTTAATATGTTGTTGTGGTATTGGTATGAGTTGATATAGATCATAACTCTCTCTGTTGACCAATGGTATTCTAATTTCAAATATGAGGTACTGCTGTGTTACCCTTGTTTTGACCTTCAGGAGGTGGTAAATATTTGATAGTTCAGTCTGTATGTTTTCTATCGGTAATGATAACTCTCGCGATAATTGTCCTGAGATTATGCTAAGTTGGTCTCGTAATTGCTTCGGCGTTAGTAAATGGACACTAAACATTCCATGATGGATATCTGTTATTGTGTCGATTATTGTGTCTTGTATGGATTTTAGCTTCGTGAGCATATTTGTTGCTATGATTGTAGACAGTGCCAGCTCGTTCATAACTCCTTGTCCTTGCAAATTTTTGTTCAACATATTAGTGGCCTTCGTTAGATTGTTTAAATGCTGATTGATGGCCTTGTGTTGCCGATTGATTGACTCTTCAGTTCTCTTGAGTAAATTGTATTCTGCTTCTACTACTGAGGTCTGGTTTTTCCACAAGAGTGCCAAGTGATTTTCATTTCCTGTTATTAGAGAAATATCTTGCTTGTATTGTTCAGCAAAACGTTGATCTAAAACTCCAAATAAACTGTTGGCAACGTAACCCACACCGTCGATGAGGCCCCGCCGCCGTCGTGTGCGTTCTTCGAAATGCTGATTCAGTAAAATTCCATTGTAGTACTTCAGTTCGTCATGAGAGTGACGTAGCTGCAGTAGGACGATGTCACATAGTGCATTATTTGTTCCTCCATCACATATGCTGTTTATTTGTTTGAGGTATTTGTCGAAGGTCGCCGTTCCGTCCCAATAAGGGTTCATGTCGTAATACACGATGAGTTTCCATTCGTCACGAATGAACTGCATGTTTGATATTCGGTCAAAATAGAGTGCTTTGTGTATTGTTGTCAAAGTATATGGAGATGCTGACTGTTCGTGGCCGAAGACGGATGTCATGAAGAGAAATAGTGTGATGAGAGTTGCTATCAGATTAGACGCCGTTCCAGGTCGTCGTTTCGATTGGTTGTCCTTGGTCTGTCGGTCTGGTGACATTTTCCCTTTCTGCTCGCTGAATGTAGTTGATTTGGGGTCAGATACCAGCACAGACAGTTTAATCACTGGGCGCTTGAGGAACCCATTTTTTGTTTTCAGGGTAACAACCCTGACCAATCCATCGGTACCGGGATGTAGCTCAGTGACTCTGCCTAGAGTCCATCTTCTCGCGGGAAGGTTAGGCTCATGAATGATGACAACGTCGTCTACTTGAACGTTTTTGTGTGATTTCTTCCATTTACTCCTTGTTGAGAGTGCCGCGAGATATTCGGATTGCCACCTCTTCCAAATATCTTCGAAAATTTTCTGTGTTCGTTTCCACCTTGCCGTAAGCGTCGTGAAGCAATGTATTATGATCTGAGTTGCAGACGCGGCATGTTTTTCTTGACGAACATTCTTCGAACATTCGACGCCAACTTACAGTCAGACTCCTTGACGCAGCCTCCGGCGCCACCGGCGCGTACACAGCACGCGCCCCCCGTCGCCGATCCGATGCCACGCACTAGAGACTCGAAACATCCACGAGAAGAGGCGGTGGAATTAAGGAACTTTACTAGCTTACTTAGTAGCATCAAGCTCCACAAGAGGACACCTGCATTCGCCACACCGGTGTCTGGTGACAGTGACTAATTTAAGTTATACAGACTAAGAATAGATTTTAATTCATGTATTGTAACTTGGGTGAAATTTATAAGTTTAGCATTTAAGCACTTTGTAAACTCATTCTCATCATCCACTCGCATCTCTCTCGCCCGGGAATATGTACGAGTCAGGTATCGTACATGGCACGCGCGCATTGCATACATCAGCACTTTCATTGTCTTTTGTTAATGAATTTGATATGTACTTATTATTTCTGTTCTGATTTGCGCAGAATGCTTTATATGAATGAAATTTCTTGTTTGTCTGTGCAGGCTCCGACGGAGATGATTTTGCTGTTTCTGGTTTACGACGAGATGATTCCCATGACGTAAATTTCCCTTCTAGAAAATCCAGAAAATCTGCTATGTTGGGTAGCTCACGTGGCTCCGCCCGTGACTCTAAGTAGTCGTTATGAGTCACCGTATCCAACTTTTGTGAAAGCAAGTGTACCAATATTGGGTCCCATGACGATGTGTCTACACCAAGGTTCTTGATCGCATTGATACATTCTTTTGTCGTATCGTGGAGTTTTTTGACTGATGCTGCTGATAAATGTTGAGTGATAGGAACACCGAGCAATGAATTGAGATGTGACGTCAAGATCAGTTTTCTGTTATTGTATCTGCGGTTGAGGATCTCCCATGCAGTCTCATAATTTTCCGAGCTGATTGATAGATGCTGAATAAGTTTCTCGGCTTCGCCTTTCACTTTGCTTTTGAGAAACTGCATTCTCTGTGCGTTAGAAAGAGACGGACTAGAATGGATCGTCTCAACAAATAAATCTTTGAATGCTGTCCAGTGTTCGTAGCTACCACTAAATGATGGAATTTCGATCTTCGGCGTCGACCTTTCTCGGTGAGTAACTGACCACATTTTGGAGTTGATGGTTGCCTTCATTTGGTTGTAAACGAGTTCGCACGTATTGTAAGACATTTCATATTGCACGTCGGCTTCATTGGGCAAACTGTCAAGGTCCCAATAAAGTGAATCAACTGCTTTCCACCTTGACTCTAGCACTTTTAAGGCGTCTTCAAATTGCCAATTTTCTTTGAGGAGGTCCATATTGATGTTAGACGCGGTTCTTTGGAACGCTTTGAAATTACTCCTTTGTTTCCGTAACATCTCGTCTGTTTTGCTGTTACTTACGATCTCCGTTATTTCAGGCACCTTTATTGAAAGGAGTGATTGGTTACTGTGATCAGCTCCACCCGCACCTTGATCCTGAAGGAGTTTTGGCTCCGATGACTGCGAAGTCGACGGTGCCAGCTCGGATGTAAAGGCTGACGGCTTGGTTACGGGTGAAGCTGGTTTTTTTTCTTGAGTTATATACTTGATAAAGAATTCCCTAGTGCTTCTGTAAAACTGTCTTGTCTGTTCATGGGAATCTTGCACAAAGTATTGATGAGAAGGATCTTCACGCTCGCGAATCTTCTCGTGGTTGTTTTGAAATTCTGCCCAATACTTGTCGAGAAGGTCTATTTTCTTCTGAATACTGTCAGGAGTCTTACGGCTTTCGCCGTCTTTCTTGAAATTGATCAGAAGTTTATGCATTGCCTCCATGACTTGATATTGAGTTTGAATAACTTCCTCCATCATGGAAAGATAAATTATAAATACTTCGAGTCACCAAATAAGTTCCTGACGATACTGCTGATGTGCTTCGGTGATCTCTTGTATCTGCTGCTGCTGCTGGTGCTATGATCTCCGTGGTCCGTATCCTCTATGCAGGTGCTTCTTCTGTTGAACTGGTGAGATGCTGCTTTTGGTCGGCCACCCCAACCAAATCGCCCCCGCACAAAGAACGCGGAACACTTATAATCTTAAGGCTCGAAGGACCAAAAAGATGTATGCGCTACTAAATGGGTCGCACACACCTTGGATGTTAGCTTGAATGATAAGTCACGGATAGTCAAAGATGATGGTTTATTGAGTATATTTAACTACCACGTAACTAATGCTATTATATGAATGTGTGAATGAGTACAGCTGACTATGAACGCTGATCGTGTACTGTCGCGTTACACTATAATTTGTGCAAGGTGACGGAAAAGTGCTGATGTATGCAATGCGCGCGTGCCATGTACGATACCTGACTCGTACAATAATAGTAATAAATACACAAACAACAGTATTTTTTTCTTTTAAATACCAATCTTTCAGGCTTTCAGGGCAAAATGTCCGTCTAAGTATGAATCTGTGTCCGGCTCTTCTATTTTTGGGCCTGGCAACGCTAGTCGCGTTGTTCTTCTAAACTACGCGACAAAGAATTTATTCCGATTATAAAATTATGATTTATGTGTACAATATACGAGGTTAAACTAACTTATACTAAATAAATGTCGATGTTTTGTGAAGTCGTCAAAACCTTTCGAAGCTGGTGCGGGTCGCTAGTATACACACAAAGAGAAAATAGACAGGAATACCTTTACCTCTTATAAGCATCCCAATCAGAGTCTTGGTTTCCAAAGTCGTCTCCGGCCGCAGCGAGGCGCGAGATGACGCGCATGCGCTCGGCGGCCGCGGCCGTGCGGCGCTTCACCATTGCGGCGCGGCGCGCGCGCCGGGCCTCGCGCCGCGCCACCAGCTCGCGGTACTGTGGAGTGTGGGGGGATTGTCTGACAACCGAGTCCGCGCTAGGAGATGATGAGGCGCTTCACCATGGCGACGCGGCGCGCGCGCCGGGCCTCGCGCCGCGCCACCAGCTCGCGGTACTGTGGAGTGTGGGGGGATTGTCTGACAACCGAGTCCGCGCTAGGAGATGATGAGGCGCTTCACCATGGCGACGCGGCGCGCGCGCCGGGCCTCGCGCCGCGCCACCAGCTCGCGGTACTGTGGAGTGTGGGGGGATTGTCTGACAACCGAGTCCGCGCTAGGAGATGATGAGGCGCTTCACCATGGCGACGCGGCGCGCGCGCCGGGCCTCGCGCCGCGCCACCAGCTCGCGGTACTGTGGAGTGTGGGGGGATTGTCTGACAACCGAGTCCGCGCTAGGAGATGATGAGGCGCTTCACCATGGCGACGCGGCGCGCGCGCCGGGCCTCGCGCCGCGCCACCAGCTCGCGGTACTGTGGAGTGTGGGGGGATTGTCTGACAACCGAGTCCGCGCTAGGAGATGATGAGGCGCTTCACCATGGCGACGCGGCGCGCGCTGGGCCTCACCCGCGCCACCAGCTCGCGGTACTGCGGAGTGTGGGGGGACTGTCTGACAACCGAGACCGCGCTAGGAGATGATGAGGCGCTTCACCATGGCGACGCGGTGCGCGCGCCGGGCCTCGCGCCGCGCCACCAGCTCGCGGTACTGTGGAGTTTGAGGGGACTGCCTGACAACCGACACCGCGCTACGAACCGCCGGCCCGCTAGGAAGTGGCCAGAACGACACGGTTGGCGCAGTGGCTGAGCGATCGACTGCTGCGCAACGTGTCGCGGGTTCGAGCCCCGCACGGAACAAATATTTGTATGATCTGCTAGTAGTTGTTCCGGGTCTGGGTGTTAGTGTATGTGAGTTTCTATGTTTGTAAACGCACCCACGATACAAGAAGAAATTCTTAGTGTGGGGCAACGTTTTTAAAAAAAAAAAAAAAAAACAAAAAAAAAAAAAAGAACCCTAATTATGTAACACACTTTCAATCACAATCAGAGGGTTTTAAAGAAAATTCCTAATCCATTGTTTCATAGTTACGCAGCTGTAAAGCTGGATGGGATGGATCGAAGATCGTTATGGCGATGCTTGGTCAATCTGTTGTCTTCGTTTACAATATTTGTAAATATGTGTTAGCCATTCTGACATCAGAATGGCTGGACCAAGTCAGTTTCACCTTGTGGTAGGCGTTATAACTAGTTCATCGTTTCGTTAAAATTTAGAATCTCAATAGTACCTCACAACCTATGTGTATCATTTTTCGATAAGCCAAAAAATATATTCCTAACAGAAGTTTTGCATGTAATCTGGGCCACGTCGGTTTAACCTAGTTGTAGGCGTTATAATTAGTTCATCGTTTCGTTAAAAATTTGTACCACATTCAGCCGGTCCAGCCATTCTGATGTCTGTCATGTGATACCTCACATCTGACATCAGAATGGCTGGACCAAGACACTTTCACCTTCTTCGTAATAATTTTCCCTCTTTAGCGAGGTACCAATTATTTGATGTCTGGTGCCAAATAGGTACAAAAACTTGGTATTGCTCAATCTTCCAAAATCTCTCTTGGTCCAGTCATCCCGACGCATACCTAGCTTCTGCCCGCGACTGCGACGAAATGATTGACTTTAACTTTGTGGGTGGGAACTGTGTTGAAAACGGCGCAACTGTAGGCTGGCCCCTACAAAGTGGCCTGGATGGGGTAGATAGATGGATGCAGGAAGCGCAGGATCGATATGGCGATGGTTGGAGGAGGGCTCTACCATTAGTGGACGTTTATCGCCTAAGATGATTATGGAGAGAATTTTACAATAGACAAATCTGAAAAAAATAATGACTTGAGCTAACAAAGTTTATCAAAATCTCTGATGGTCCGCACGTATCCGATAAGGAGTTTTTCGTAAACATAAACCCACAAAGTAGTACTGTATGCGCTACTGAATGGGTCGCACACACCTTGGATGTTAGCTTGAATGATAAGTCACGGATAGCCAAAGATTATGGTTTATTGAATATATTTATCTACCACGTAACTAATGCTATTATATCAATGATGTGTGAATGACTATAGCTAATCGTGTACTGTCGCGTAAGACTATAATTTGCGCAAGGTGACGGAAAAGTGCTGATGTATGCAACGCGCGCGTGCCATGTACGATACATGACTCTTACAACTATTACTCAATCCAACTTACTTATGCGATTTTTATGGCATAATGCTAGATCATAAAAAAAAATTGATCATATTTTACATAGAATTTCAAGAAAGACAACAAATCTTTACATTGTATAAAACAAAGTCGCTTCACGCTGTCTGTCCCTATGTATGCTTAGATCTTTAAAACTTCGCAACGGGTTTTAATGCGGTTTTTTTTAATAGATAGTGATTCAAGAGGAAGGTTTTTGTGTATAAAACATTAAGGTTTTATGTAAATTGATTGAAATATGACGATTATTGTCGAAGATGTCGGAAAAAATCGTGCCGACTGTGAGCTTTACTGGCGTGCGTCGCGTAAGCCGTAAGAGATACATCAAATTTATATTTTACAGAATTGTATAACTTAAAAAGTTCAAAAATAAAGTACGCGATAGCATATGTCTATCTTCTAAGGATGACCTACAGTAACCATTTTTATGTTTCAGAATTTGATAAAAATTTCATTGTTATTTTGACCGGTATTTTATTTATCCTTATCCAATAAAATATGTTATTTAAATTGGGAATTTAATTTATATAAAAATATGCCTTGACATCATATCATTAAAATGAATACTTTAAAAGATATCACAGATTCAAAATTACGCGTGACAAAATAATTATGGTTGCCGACAACGCGGGCGCAGCGGTAGGAATCAACGACTTTTCCTCTGATATTAGGTATGATCTAACTAATCCCGGTAGTACGTACCCGTGGGATATTTTCCGACATCCACGCGGGCGAAGCCGCGGGCAAAAGCTAGTATTAAATAATTTGAAACTGCATGAACCTTAGTCCGTGTCTCATTGAGCCATGCCTGGAACGCTTCAGGTTCAGTAGGTGGGTTCATTCTGCCAGTCGGACGCGACTCCAGGTTCTCTTCCGCCGTAGCAGCCGCGGCTATGCGTTGTTTATTCTTCTCTATGCGCATATTTATGTTCGTTATTTGCCTCTGGAACAACACCATTTATTAATTCACCAAGGAATTGGCAAGTTCTAGCATAGAATCGTAACTAGTGAAGCGGATGGAGAAGTAGTTTTAATAATAATAATTTTGAAAACATCGTAGAACTAAGCTGGACAAGGTATATTAAGTTTTACCTGAAGATCTTCGTAGCTTTTGATGTCAAAGCCTTTTATAGCTTCATTGAATTCATCGGTATCGCCATCTTCTATCATTTCCTGTAATTAATTATAACAAAACTATTTTTAGCTAACACCAAGTTTGCATTCAGTCAGAATACCATCCCTTTGTGCTCTGCAAAGACTAATGAGGAGTGAATAATAGACTTTATAAGAAGTGCCATAAAGTTCAAAGTTGTACGAACATCGACACAGGCATCAAAAAGCACCTTTTACCTTTATAGCAAGAAGCTGATTCAATTGTTCCTCATCCTCAGCTAATCTCTCCTCACGTTTTCTTGCGTTTATTTCGAGCAATCGACGCGCCATCTCTTTCTTTCGCTCCTTTTGCTGCTCGGCTGAAAACGGTATAATATAAAACGATGGTGATTTAGTGCAGGGATTTTATAATTGCCAAAAGGCCTAGCTTAGCCTGGTCTAACCCTTTATGTTCATACCAAAAGTATCTGATAAAAGTGTGAAAAAACCCTGTAAAGGTTAAATTCATACGCAATCACCCACTAGAGGGAATTAAAAACACATTCATATGTATTTAGAAGGTTTCAACTTTATATTTCGCCACTTTTTCCAACAATTATGAAATTGTAATTGAAAAATCATCAATTGCGCGGAGTCGATCGTTGGACGAAGTGCATGGATGTTCCCAATTGTCCTCCGTCGCAGTTTTTTACCATACGTTTACTGAAATGTGCACAATACATGTTGTAAGTTTAAGCTTCTAGCTGGACATCGAAATCGAACAATGCTTCTTTGTTTAAAACAAAAAATACATTAAAGTAGTGCAAAAGTGGGTACAAACAAAACCATTAAATTATTTTTTTGGGTGGGTAATTATCAAATAACTTCTCCCGCTCTGGGCGGAGTGGAAAAGCGTGTCAGACTCTTACTAAATAGAACCCACCCGTGTTCCTTCAATTGCCTTTTCGAAAAGGTAACTTCCCTTTCTGACTTTCCCGCAACCCCCGGCAGGCATCGGTCCTAGGGACCCCGTCAGTTGTGCTGACATCACTTTGAGGCGCGCGTGGAACTCAACGCGACGCGCAACGACTTCGCAGAAGGAGGGGCTCGGCCTCCCATGGTGCAAACAAAGCCTTCGTGCGTTCCCGATTTCAGGCGAGTGTTCAAATGCATACGAGGGAATAACTGCCGCAGGACACAGTGACGCCGTGCAAGCCAATCTGGTGAGATCTTTCCATATCTTTCAGGGATCTGCTGAAGAGGTCCGCTTAAAGTCATGAGTGGATCTCATTATAAATCCATACATATATTATAATTATGCTGTATTTACAATTTGTTCGACTAACTTTAAACTATAATACGTGACAATTATAATAATATTATGTGCAGTGTAGTGCAGCGCAGTGCTATAGTGTTTTTTGTGAGTGCGCCTTCTATTTTTAGACATTTGGGAGTGATTCAAGCGGCGACTCAGGTAGCTGTTGAGCAACAAAACATTCGTTTTAGGTGTTATTGCTCTTGACTCTGACATTGGATTTTGAACCCTATACCTTCGAGGCCTAGTGTAATTTTGGGTTTATTTGGGTGGTAAAGTTATTTATGTGAGGTGTGTTTAATTTTACATATTTAAATATTTGTGAAGTTGAAGACGGTTGAAGCCCCAAATTAGATTAAGAAGGCTGCTAGTGAGATTTACAAGTAACGTAGTAGCGAGACCTCAGACGAAGACATTGGAAATAGCAACGTGTAACACAGAATAGCACTGTCATGGAAAAGAGTCGAGTAAGCAGACCAGTCAGGCGTTCAATAAATGAGACATTTTAACTGTCAAGCCCCACCGTTTGACACTCGACGCAAGCACCACGTCACATTCGACATTATTTTTTAATTTTCAATGCTGCATAGTATGTTTTGAATAATTTAGTTGATTAGTGGATGAGAATATCTGTCAGGCCATAGAGTGAACCGCTTGGCTCAGGTGACTCACTTGTGTGTCAGCAGGGCTTGACGGAACAGTCGCGTGAGTTAGGTGAGTCAGTGGGGCTTGACGGACAGGTTGCGAAATGTCTCTTAGGAGAGACCCTGGTGACTCACCCAACTGCCTAACTAACTCAACCCAAACTGGACATGACCCAACCTGCGGCACCGTCAATAAAAGATGCGCATCCATAGATAAATATCACCTGTCACTCTACTAGTCCATTGCCTACTCTAGGATGCATATCTGGGACGGCTCGCCATTACCGTTACCCCGCCACCCGGTCTACTCCTTGATATGCAATGGCGTCTGTAGCCCAATGAAACTTTCGAGGCTCCAGGGGCTAGTGCAAATCTTTGGGCCAGACTCTGGTTAAACCACCCTGGGATTGGTGCATTTCATTTATTCATTGAAAAATCATCAATTGCGCTTATAAATTTTACCTCAATAAATGTCATCTAAAGTGATTTAAAATTGGAATTTCGGCGTGAATTATTCAAATAATTAAATGAATTAAGTACATTTTCTTTAGATATTTTTGGAACAGACAATGCATCATCATAAAGAATGTTATGAGTCAACTCAGTTCTAAGCTCGCTGGTGCAGTTAACAAGAGCATTCATTATAGCTTATAGCCCTGCCACTATAGTACAAAAAAAGTAGCTCACCAGTCAACCCAGAAGAACTTGCAGCTTGCACATATGGCAGCTGTACTCTCTTAACATTAGCTTCATAATAATCAGCATTAGCCCATTTCCTGATTTCCTCCTGGTAATCTAGTGCTATTGAGCTATGTTCCTGAAGAATTTCTTCCACTCTAGACATGGTTATTGCATTGACGTGTACCGGGTACTTCAGTTGCAGGAGCTTGTGTAAGTAGTATATCATTTCACTGCCTCCTGAAATACATAAAGAGCTTTTACAGTATACTTTTCACAAACGCCTGCTTGATGGATTGAACTAAATGCAAATGAAAATTATGATGTTTTCTCATTCTTACCTAAATTAATTCTTCTAGCATGGTCCACAATGACTTGTCCCCTGATCACAGGTATGATATGTATTGTGTGGTAGCCACAGTTTATAATGAGTGCTGTATCCCCAATATCATTCTTATACATGCTGAACAAGGAATCAATGCCATAGCTCACCCCAGGGACACCATAGCCTTCAAATAGCAGCTCAGACATTACTGAAAATTAGAAAATAAAAATGACATTCCTGGCTGGTCATTTCACAACGCAACAATTAACAGGTTCCTAGCAAAACATTTTCTTTTGTACATGAGAATGGCTGACCCCGCGTACTATTTAAAATTGTCGCGCGGATACACGATCGTTCGGACTTTTTGTTTGGTGAACGTGAACGTGTGGTCGCGCCGACACACAGTGGATCGTCCCCATACAAGAGGTCGGACATAGAATTAAAAATTGAAAAAGTATTTAATTGAAAAAAATGAAATATACAGTTGCATTACTCTATTATGGAACTACAAAAAATGTTACTACAATTTTTTTATTTGACCAGTACTTTATGAGCAATTCGATGAAAACTGTTATTTTTCGATGGAAATGGTCACAAAAATGTCTGTATCTCATGATTCCCTCCTTGTTTCGATTTGCGGTTTTCACTACTGTTATTTACCCATTTTATGCCACATTTTCTTCAAGGACACATGGTGCCCCCAGCGACCCCCTTCCGAGATATTTTGCTTTTAGTAACTATACTTTTTATTGTATAACTGATGAAATGGAGGTACATTAAGTATATTCATTACTGAGAATAAGTCATCCCTAAGTAGTTCCTTAAATAACAGGTGCATTTGCGATTACTTTAATGACTTATGAACGCTTCTGTTGCCATACAACAAAAGCGTTAATGAGTCCTTAAGTAAAGATTACCAGTACTTGCTTAATCTAATTAGTTATTGTAATTACTATGTTAACAGCCCTTAATCTCTGCATTGTGATTGTCTAATGTCATCATTAGCTTATCAAATTCATTGCTAGTTGCCTACTTGCTGCCCTATATATTTGAGTGTGTTTAGCAAATGTAATTCAGTTGTAATTATAACTTCTAGCAAGTGTTGTCATTATGGCTTTCCGTGGGTTTTCTACTTATCTAGATCTCTTTACGTTGCTCTTCGTAATCATAAAGATCTTCGTGACTATGACAATTTATTTAACACATTGAAGTCGAGTACTAACGTCCAGTTAAGTGAAAGTGATGTGACGGATCTCAAGAACTGGTGTCGACGATTTTGCTATAGGGTTTACACCAAATGGGTGCAATCAAGAAGGACAGTCGACAGGTTCATTAACAAGAACGGAGAGTGGTTAAATTCCGATATCGTTTGGCCAGATTGCTTTAAAGAAAATGTTGTTGACACTGAAGAAGCAAATGAAAATGAGGCAGAAGAGGTAGTCAGTCCATCAAAATCAGATGCATCAACTTCAACATATACATCTCCTCGCAAACGCTTTGAAGATTTATCGACTAGACACAAAAGAAGACGTGTTAATGAAAATTTTGCTAGTTGCAGTCGTCCGGATGAGCTTTTGCATACTGTTGAAAGTATACTTAAGTCTGCCGGAAAAAATGATATGGCCAGAATAATGAAAAATTTGCTGGAAAATCCTGAACACGTCTCAACAGTTTTAAATGTCCTGGAAACTAAGCAGAATCCTTCGCTTCGTGAAGTTCCTACTCACAAAGCACTTGCTCTTTACGTTTACTTGCAGTTATCCAAGTGGCGTTACATCACACTTCGGGACTTTAGTTTAAAAGAAGGTCATGCGAAATACCCAAGCTACTACTTGTTAGTTAAAGAAAAGCTTAAATGCTACCCGGCAAAAGAAGACATAACTGTGACTGAAACTTCCGCAAAGATACGGATCCAAGCCCTCCTTGATCTCACAGTTAGGAGGCTGATCGATTCACTTGAATCAAATTTTGATGCTGGTGAACCACTTGTGCTTCACAGTAAATGGGGTTTTGATGGAGCTTCAAGTCAAAGCATTTACCATCAAACGACAACAACAAGTGAACAAGACCTATCCAGTGTATTTATGGCAAGTCTTGTACCGCTTAAGTTAGTGACTTCTAGTGGAAGTATAGTGTGGCAGAATGATCGGCCATCGTCAACCACATATTGTCGCCCGATTTCATTTACATTTATGAAAGAAACGGAAGCGAATGTTAAGGCTGAAATGGAAATATTTGAGACCGAGATTCGTGAACTGAACCCGACTGATTGCGGCAATGCTACTGTTACTCACAATCTATGGCTAACCATGATTGATGGTAAGGTACATTCAATCATATCTGGTACATCGGCAGCAGTGTGTGATTTGTGCAAAGCTCGCCCAAGCGAAATGAATAACTTGGAAGAAGTGAGAGCTAAACCCGTGAATACAGATTTATACAAGCATGGATTTAGTTCATTGCATGCTTGGATTCGGTCTATGGAGTGTTTATTACACATTGCTTACAGAATGGACATAAAATCATGGCAAGCAAAAGTTGACAAAAAAAAAAAAAAAGTTAAAGATAAGAAAGAAGCCATTCAAGAAGCTTTCCGAAGAAGCACAGGCTTACTTCTAGACGTTGTTAAGCAGGGTAGTGGCGATACAAACACTGGAAATGCTGCAAGAAGGTTTTTTGCAAACCCTGAAACGACTGCGGAAATTACTAAATTAGACGTTAATTTAATTAGAAGACTCGCCGTTATTTTGCAATGCATTTCCTCAGGCGAAAAAATTCAAGTCCAAAAATTTAGATTATATTGTGATGAAACAGCAAATTTATTCGTGGAATTATATCCATGGTATAACATGCCAGCAAGTTTACACAAATTGCTGATTCATGGATCACAGATAGTGGACCACTTATCAGTAGTACCTATAGGTTTTTTGTCTGAAGAAGCATCTGAAGCAAGAAACAAGGATTTTCGTAAATTTAGAGAATATCATACACGAAAGCATAGTAGCATCGCCACTAATGAAGACATTCTTCATAATCTGCTATTATCTTCCGATCCTCTTCTCACCAGCTTACGACGTAAGATGACAAATAAAGCCAAAAAGTCTTCATTTAGTGAACTAGACGATTTACTCATAGTTGATCAGAGTGAATTGGAGTTCATTGACGTTTCAACTGATACACTTGCTGCATGTAGTGACGTTGAAGAAGATGATGACGATAATAATGATCATGATGTCGTTATTGATGAAGATGAAGAAAATATAGTTTAAGTCTTATAGTACCTAATATTATTATTAACAAGCAGTTTCTTTGTTAATTTCTTGTTTTTGTGCATTTTTTTTTTATTCTGTTCTTTTTTTGTTTTGTGTTATGCCACCCATCGGCCAATAAATGTTTTTTTTTTTCTTTCTTTTCTATTGTTGTTAGTAACTAAATGGTCGTGTTAATTAATTAATTTCCTATTATAATTTAGTTCTTAGTAGTTGTTTAATTTTTTAGTTTGTTTTAGGGTACATAGTTGTTTTATTTTTAAATTATTTTTACAGTGTTATATTATTTAAATAAAAAATATTTGTATACCTACATATTTTCTTATTGATCATAAAACTCTATTTCTTTTCGATGTGTTATTGTAAATTCGACTCAGTCATTACTAAGCTAATGATGACATTATCCAATCACAATGCAGAGATTAAGGGCTGTTAACATAGTAATTACAATAACTAATTAGATTAAGCAAGTACTGGTAATCTTTACTTAAGGACTCATTAACGCTTTTGTTGTATGGCAACAGAAGCGTTCATAAGTCATTAAAGTAATCGCAAATGCACCTGTTATTTAAGGAACTACTTAGGGATGACTTATTCTCAGTAATGAATATACTTAATGTACCTCCATTTGATCAGTTATACAATAAAAAGTATAGTTACTAAAAGCAAAATATCTCGGAAGGGGGTCGCTGGGGGCACAATGTGTCCTTGAAGAAAATGTGGCATAAAATGGGTAAATAACAGTAGTGAAAACCGCAAATCGAAACAAGGAGGGAATCATGAGATACAGACATTTTTGTGACCATTTCCATAGAAAAATAACAGTTTTCATCGAATTGCTCATAAAGTACTGGTCAAATAAAAAAATTGTAGTAACATTTTTTGTAGTTCCATAATAGAGTAATGCAACTGTATATTTCATTTTTTTCAATTAAATACTTTTTCAATTTTTAATTCTATGTCCGACCTCTTGTATGGGGACGATCCACTGTGCGACAGAGGGCGCTTTCCGGTGTTCCGAACAAAAACTGACCGCACGCGACCGATTGCGTATTCGCGCGACAATCGCTTAAATCGCTTTTAATACTATACCGCGCCTGCCGCGGCCTGATATTGTGTTAATTTATTTATTTTGTTTTCTTTATTGAGGCAACCAACAGCGATACATAGAGTATGTTACAGAGTATGTATATTACAGTATTGTATGGCTAATAATAGGATTCCCAGTAAAACTAGGTTAAGTACAAAACATGCAAGCAGACTATTAAGAAATATTTAAATTCAAAAGGTGCAATTTTAGGCATATTACTTACAGTTAGTTAAAAAAAATTAAGAACGAAAGATTGGTTGAAATGTTTGAATATTATGAGATAAGTTGGTTGTCTTTTACTTTTGTTTATGGTATTAGAAAAATATTTGCCATTAAGGCAGATGGCAGCGCCAAGAGGCCAAGAGTGTCGCCAAACATGGATGCTTTTTAGTGAACTTCTCTGGTATAGTATTAAAGAATCATGAGTATAATATTTTCATACATACACTGCCTACAATAATTGGGTGTAACAAAGGCTTCAGTCATAACAATAGGATGTGGGACACTGCCATCATTGTCTATGTCCAAATGAGAGAAGATGTAGTCAAACACTTGCTCCTGTGCTTCAAAATGTGTCACTACATTTTTATCAAACTGAGTCTTCAGTTGGAATCTGAAAATGAGATAATTATTTATTAACTTCCATGTAATTATGGCAGGTACTATAAGCTCACATAATTTATTTATTTATAACACCTTAAATCTATCTTTACATGTTGCCCTAATGCGATAGTTAAGTCTATCTGGATGAGACTATAGAATCTATTGTCTTTTGTATGGAATCGACATTTTCGTACTAACCTTACTGCTTCTATATTCACGATATCATTACCAATCTGTATTGGTGGAGTGGCCGGAGGCTCGGCATCTTTCTTACATCTATCCTTCCTAGGTCTGGCTATCAGGTTTTTGAAAATAAGGTTAGGCTCATCATAAATTGACCACCCAACTCTGCATTGATACGAACCTTAAAATTTAACATTAGTATGCATAATTAATCTAGTAATGTAGTAGTAATGTTAATATAATAATATATATATCCTTCCTAGGTCTGGCTATCAGGTTTTTGAAAATAAGGTTAGGCTCATCATAAATTGACCACCCAACTCTGCATTGATACGAACCTTAAAATTTAACATTAGTATGCATAATTAATCTAGTAATGTAGTAGTAATGTTAATATAATAGTAAATTCGTATTTAATGTTAATAGTATTCATTTATCAATAAGAATATTTTCAGTGCTAACCGTTATCTATCACCAAAGGTATATGACCAAATTTAAGTGTAGGACTATACTCGTGTACTATATCTGGCACAGTTTTATAATCTTTAAGCACTAGGACGTTCTCCATTATTTATAATATACTATATTATTTTCAAAAACGCCGGTTTGTTGTACAACAACAACCAAACCCAATTCCAGCAAAATTGACCAAGTAAATAGTTTTTTTTTTGACACTGACAGCAGTGTTACCAACTCCAAAAGTTCAAATTATCGCGGCTGCATTCCGAGTTAACCTGTAATCGATTTGAGCGTGCTAACACACGTACCGAATAACCGGTAGCGCGATAACGATGTATCGTGAATCGTCATAGATGACGTCATGACATGCGCCATCTTGCAATAACGTCGACCATGCCTTTTACTAATATCACCGTGAGCGCTGTCATAAATGACAGTTGTGCTGTTTTGTTTTGAGTTTCATCATAACTTTAGACTAACGTGACATTTTCAAAATTGTGCTTCTGGCTACCGTGGCCACCTAACCAACGAAGAAGAAGAAATTTGTAGTTTAAACACAAAGGAATATTTTATGCAAGTTTTGACGTTGAGCGAGCACCGTGAGCTCGTTCACGAGCGTTCCGAATTGTTGACAGCCCTCAACTGTCATAATCGTGCTATCTAAATCGGAACGCCAATTATTGATGTCAGCTCTGTGAGCGCTTACGTTCTAATTCGGAAAGCGGCCCGAGTTCCCACGTCGAAATTATCGTTTTTTGGGCAAAATTATCGTACAAAATAAAAAAAACCCTAAATTCAAATCAAATAGCAATGCAAATTGGTATCAAAAGACAATTAATAATTTTATAGTAGAGTCAAAGGGGAAGTATATGCCAAGTTCCACCAGTAGTGGCGCTAGAAACACGAACCGTAAACATGTTTTGTCATAGCTATGATTGATATTTTTGTGTTTTCATTGTAAAACTAGTTATCAAATAGAGAGAGATACTTACATGTTGATGTTGACATACTTTACAATTGACCAATTTGACAATGACTAGTTTTAGAATTTTTTTATCGTTTGTTTATGTTTAGCAAATACGTTTTGTTAGTGGAAAATCTCAAAATTATCGTATGTTAGACATTCAATATCGTACGGATGGGCAACACTGACTGACAGACAGATCCGATTGCCAGTGTGACCACCTTGACATTACCAATTCTGCCATAGTTTGGTTTAAATCCTGCTAAAAACTCAAATAAAAAATGCCAAAATATTGCAAACTCGTTGTAATCTTAGCAGTATTGCCAACCTTATTTAGCGTAATAGTAGTAAATATAATAATTATTTCCATAGATTACTAGAAACTGCTGTACACTGTCGCGTGGGGTGCGGCACTGCTCTGCTATGGTTTTTATTATGAGATTCTGTGGGAGAATTCAAAATCTCACTTCCACACACAGATTTTGACAGTAGATTTGCCGCTAAAGATGTCAAAATCTGTCCGGGGATCGCCAGGCCACCACAGATCCGGCGACTCAGTGTTGCCAACCCGTACGATAATTATGGGGGGCGTACGATAATTTGGCCAATGGTATGATGTACGATAATAAATGTCTAGCGTACGATAATTTTGAGATTTGCTAAAGAAACTTTTTCAAGTTCCATTAACAAACCGTATTTGTCAAACGAAATTAAATGCAGAAAAAAATCAAAAAAATGTCAATGTCAAGTTTGTCAACATCAACAAGTAAGTAAGAACTCCCTTTCCCCCTCTTATTTTTTATAGATTTTTACAGTGAAACACAAATATGTTATATACATGTTTCCGGTTTTTGCTGCTAACGCCACTTCTGGAGTAACTTGGCTTATACTTCCCCTTTGACCCTAGTATAAAATTATTCATTGTCTTTTGATACCAATTTGATTTGAATGTAGGGTTTTTTTTATTTTGTTTTTATACGATAATTTTGCTCAAAAAACGATCATTTCGACGTGGGAACTCGATAATTTGAACTTTTGGAGTTAGAAACACTGCGGCGACTAAACTCGCTGCGTGACCTTATGGATTTATATTTTATACAACTAGCTTCTGCCTGCGGCTTCGCCCGCGTGATATCTTTATAAATTATAGCTTATGTTACTCAGTGATAATATAACATTCTACTGGTGAAAGATTTTTTAAAATCGGTACGGTTGTTTTTGAGTTTATTCATTACAAACAAACAAACATACAAAAATCAAATCTTTTCTCTTTATAATATTTGTTAAGATTAGAGACCCTTACTTATTAGGTCGAGAAGCCCCTTTGATTTGTTCATTTGTGTGGGTACTAGTCATATAATAAAATTAGTATGTGGTTATTATGTACAATACTTAAATTAGTATTTACTAAAAGTTAACACCGAGGCCGGTTGTAATTTTTTCTTCATCTCACATTCTCATTATTTAAAAAAATGGGCAAGGGCCCATGCAAATGTTTAACATTATAAAGACAGCAGTGGCAGGTGTGTGCTAACTTGTCCATCATGGTCCATGGGATGTGGTCTTGATCTTTGATCACATGCTTTTGATTTTTGTTTTATTTTGCTTCATAAATACCTACATGCTAAACGAAGTACTATACTAGTTGTAAATTAGATCATGTCAAAAACTAGAGAGTAGCCTAGCCTTGCTTTCTTAGCTTGCTTTGCGTTGGCTATATATTGAGCAGTCGATTTTGGATTCCGATTTCCGAGCCTTTTCCGATTCCCCGCAGTCGGGTAAAAACTTTTCGAAAGGATAGGAAAAACCGTAGACAGAGAATATGGTCGGCCAAGTCTACGGGAAAAATGTATAAACCACCATTTTGTGCCGCTTTCTGCTTCAGTGCCGGGAGCCCTCCTGAAGGGTTCACTCTAGGCGCATAATTATGGGATGCCGGGAGCTCTCGCGGAGGGCTCATTTTAAATGTAGGTTTTTCTTAGCGAATACCTACAGCATTATTAACTGTGAAAATAAAATATGTTGTATATTTTAACAAGATTTATTATTAGTACAAGGTGGGCCAAAAGAAATCATCCTATTGGAAGATGCTCTCATTTTTGCAAATGGCCGCCAATGTCAAATCTGTTTTGACATTTGTGGACTAGACAGATGCAGAATACAAGTGAAGAAGCCATGGAGCGATACATTCCCCAAGAACGCGGAATAATCGTGTCTATTTTTTTGGGTAACAATTCGTCTGTGGTGTTGGCGCAGCGCGAATTCCGTCGCCGATTCCTCGGCCGTCCGACACCGACTGCGCAAACACTGCGCCGTTTGGCAACCAACCTTGAAGAGTATGGGACCACACGAGACGTTGCCAAGAGTGGCCGGCCCCGGAGCGCCCGTTCTGCCGAGAATATCGCCGCTGTTGCCGAGGATGTCGAGCTGTCGCCGGAAACATCGACCAGACGCCGTGCCACGCAATTAGCCATCAGCCAGACGTCCATAAGGCGAATTTTGGTCAAAGACCTGCGCATGTTCCCGTACAAAGTCCAGTCCGTGCATCAGCTGCTGCCTGCCGACCGCAAAATGCGCGTAACCTACGCCCAAGCCATCCTCAATCTCAAGGAAGAAGTGGACGATTTTTCGACCAAAATCATAATGAGCGATGAGGCTCATTTCCACCTCAGCGGGTACGTGAACAAGCAAAACGATCGCTTCTGTGGCATCGAAAATCCACGAGTGATGCATGAGGAGCCATTACACCCGCTCAATGTTACTGCATGGTGCGCTGTTCACGCTGGAGGAGTCATCGGGCCATTTTTTTTCGAGAATGCCGCTGGCCAAACGACAACAGTGGACGGTGCGCGCTGTAGAGCCATGTTGACCGAGTTTTGATGAAAATTCGTTATCGTAGAAGACGGTAGATCCTCTCCATAACATCGAATGCAAACTATATCGGATGAAATATATCGTCTGTACCTGCTCCAGATCGAAAGATGATTTTTTTCTAAAGCTTCACTAATTCTCTTCCAGACGTCGTGGAAGTGAGCTTAATGTAAACGGGGTGAAAACGACACCCATAACGATAAATGTGAAAATTTTCGCAGCCGCCAGCTTAAATTGTATTTTGACCTCACTGGTGCAGATTCTCTTGTACACCGAACTATCACAAAAATTCCTTACTTTTGACTAAGAGAATCATAAAGCTGTTCCCCAAAAAAAAAAATTCAATAAAAAAGATACAGTACTGTTTTTGCACCTGAAGTCGAGCTATTAGTGTGGATTTTAGTTCATGAAAACTAATTGCAATCCACACCAATTTTTATCGCGATTAAAAATAGTCAGATTTAGTTAGACGATCAATATTTTTTAGAAGCATTTGTGACAAGCGAATCGCTACATGCGAATAGCTTGTCACAAATGCCTCGAAACTAGACAAAAATCACCAAAATGTAGTTTATTCCTGTCAAATGACGATTTCCCATTCTGAAATACACTAAAGTGATACAACTTAACTATATACAAAAAAATATCTAAGAAAGTAATTTCAATTCTTTGTCGTCTCCGTATTGGCCACTGCTGTTCTCCGGTTTTCCTTCATAAAATCCGGGTCAGAGACTCATCGCTCTGCGAATGTGGGTTGGATGAAGGTACTTTGGAGCACATCTTTTTTAACTGCTCCAATAATAACCCAGCTCATGACTTATATAGCCATCTTCCTAAATTAAAAATCCCTGCCCCAACTAACTTTCCATCCCTACTAACACATTCTTCCTCAAAGCTCTTTGCAGCTTTGATGTTTTTTATTCGTGTCAATGACATCAAATTATGATGTTTTTTTTTTTTATGTGATCTGTGACCATCTATGCACATATTTAATCATATAGATAACAATATCTTTTATCTGTCTGTTTCAGTGTACTAATAATATCCGTCAACAAGTTTCGCATTAATCTCAATTACTTATTGGTATTTAATTTTAGCTTCTATCAATTTTTATTTTTTTATTTTGTTTCCCACCGCACGTTTTCTCCACACATTGACATTGGCAGAATTGTCGACATCGGCATCATTGCCATAAAGAAAAATAGAATAGAACTTAACTATATTTTAGTTTGACAGCACTAAGATGGCACTGAGTTATTAATTGAGAGAAAATGGCTATTTTGCTATTCTGAATTTGACGTTTTTCACCTAAAATTTTGATTGTAAAAACCAAACCAGACTAAACCTGACAATGTTTAATCGCGATTAAAAAGGTGTGGGATGTCATGAACTAAAATTCACAACATCTCGATTTCACGTGCAAAAACAGTACCTACTGTATTTATTTTTTCTTTTGCTCATATCTCGTAAATGGTGCGTCCAATCGCAAAAATAATGAAAATTTCGAACCTCTCTATAAAACCCCTTAACCTCAACATGTACGTAATATTTTTTCATATTTTCCATACAAAAATTAAAAAATTCATGTACATGAGAATCGGCACCATTATCGACTTTAGCACTCTAAATTAGTTTTCACTTCAATAAAATGTTTTAGTTACTAAAGTACTAAGATTTGTCGATCATACTATAATCTTGCAATATCGTTGTACGCACGACAAAGGTCAACAGCGGTCAGGCAGAACGCCGAGCGATACGTCCACTTTGGAAGGCCTCACGACGGACTAATTTGAAATGGTTTGCGCGTGGAGTTGTATAGTAGTTTTAAAATATTTCTAGAAAAATAATAGAACACATTTAGTTAAAATTTTAAATTACAAGTTTTTAAGATGTTCTTCTATTACAGTAACATATTATTATATTAAATTAATGAAGATTATATTGGTAAAAAAAATCATTTTATTGACGAAAATTTTTATATAATTTCCTTTTGTTTGGATTTTTATTTCTCATGTAGGGAACCTAAAATGTTTTTTTTCTAAGGATATTTGTAGTTGGATAAAAAATATTGTTAGTTAGGTTGATCAGTGATTTAAGATATTTGTAGAGTTGACGCTCGAAGTGAAATTATCAAAACCTCTGTTCAGTTATCTTGATAGAATTCACAAATACTCTATTAATCCAAAAAAAAACCGAACTAAGTATTTAGACAACAATATTTCCTAAAAATATTAGTAATTAATTTGGTTTTAAAATAATGTTTGATGGATATTAACTGGGTCGAAAAGTACTGGTTTTGAGCCAAACAGCGCACGGATGGCGTAAACGCTCTTAACCGGATGCAGCTGAATTTTATATGGAGCGACTGCCTATCTGACCCTCATAATTCAGTAACTGGGTAATACAATACCCCTTGATTAAGACTGGTTGCCAGACTTTCGGGCTTCTGACGACCTGTAACGACTGTCAAAGATCCACGAATGACAGCCGGGACCAACAGCTTAGTGCTTTCCGAGGCACGGAGGAGTCTCGATATGTAAAGAAGATGGTCACCCATCCACGGACCAACCCCGGCAAGCGTAGCGTAACCTGATGGATCGACCCGTGCAGCTGTTATTACTTAGCCACAAGCTCCTCTTCTCAAAACCAAAGAACGAAATTAAAATAAAACTCTTAATCAACATAATTATGACGAACTTTATTCACAATACTGATGTAGTTAGTTATCACATCACAAACCACTAAAACTCTATTAATTTCAAATGATTAAATACATAATATCTTTTTGAACAATCACATTCATTATATGAAATCTGTTATGTAATAAACCCTTACAGGAATGTGTCCACTAAACATTTTAATTTAGTGTTATTTTATTGTTTTACATAGCTACATAGATACACTCAAATTACATTTTTCATATGATTTTACAGAGGATACAGATTTATGTAATGTCAGAGTGGAACGGAGGCACAATATTCACATTATATTTTATGTAATGCAGCTACTGTATTTGTAATGCCTCGTATCCTTTAAGACAACAATATAACAACGAATTAAATATTTGATTTATAAAATATAACATGTTTAAGCCTTAGCTCCGACCACGGTGCCCGCCTGCTTGTCGATTTGTTCTTTCTCCAGTTGTTTGCCAAGGTATTCCCTATAAAACAAAAAACAAAAACTGTATAGTCAGCCAATACTTTAAGCACATAGGTTTAAGCTGACAGAAACACAATGACGCTATGTACACAGTTTACAGGTAACGTTTGCTAGACAAAGTCATTGACATAGTCATTATGTAATCATCTTATCGCACTGATACGTCGTGATAAGCCCAAACAGCAGACAGATATGCTATATGATATACTTTCACTTTCAGCACATGACCTCTTCATATCCCAAGCCCGACATGGTAACTTGAATCAAAATGATTGCCTTATTCGTGCAACAATCTACTCTCGACTGATCCACTGAAAAGATCAAGATAACCTTGATCTATGAAGTATTATATCACGCCTTTATTCCTCGATGGAATAGGCAAACACGTATTGTACATAACGACACATCAAGCAGGGGCGTTGCTACTGCCGTATAATCGTATATCGGCCGTATCAATGATACCGAGGCCCACCGAGTACGAGGTACCTAATGAATATATGAAAATAAACGTAATTTGTTTATGGCTTCAAGCTAAAGGCACGGTCCAACTCTCAAGCTCTTACATTCATTGAGTAAAATCACACAGAAAATCTAACCGACAAGTCAGAATGCTTCAATTTTTGGACTCGCTCCGCTCGCCCGTACATTCTCTTAGTAAACCACGTCGTCCAACATTCATTCTCTTAGTAAACCAACGTCCAGCTTCCAGGCACTAAACATAGCAAGCGCCCGAGGCGCGCGCTCCGGGCGCTGCGTTCCGTGCGCTCAGCCAATTGTATAGAATTGTTTGTGACGAAGCATAGGAAGCGTCCTAGGCGCCGCTCCGTTCTTGTTAGCGTTCGATACGTTTAGTGCCTGGAAGCTGGACGTTGCATGGACAGACAATAGGTTTCCCGTACTTTAAATAATACAAATAAAAACTGTTTAATAAATAGTACATACCAGTTGTGAACCATCAGTTTCTGGACAGCGAGTAAGGCCTCATATCGCACGTTGGGGTCATCGTGGCTGAGGAGGAACATAACGCGTTGTTTACCGCCCAGCTGCTCGATGATGCTGTTGACAAAATAATGTTATAATAAAACTAAAGTACTATGGATCATTGTTCTTGGGAGATTCCAATAATTCATCTGAAATGATTAAACACCAACGAAACTATTAAAGACGGGTTGGCGATAAATGCGAAAGTGAGTTTGTTGGTTACCCTTTCACGCTAAAAACGGCTGAATAGATTTGGATGAAATTTGGTACATGGGTAGACCATGACCTGGATTAGGAAATAGGATACTTTTTATCGAAACTTATGCGGATGAAACCGCGGGGCGCAGCTAGTTTATTTATAAATCCAGGTTTCCTCACGATGTTTTCCTTCACCAATATCACTGATGTCTAAGATAAACTCAGAAATTACATATGCATTGAAAAAATCACACAAAAAACATATTAAAATTAAATAACTACGTACTGTTTGCCCCTGGGGTAGTGACGCACGTACTCGCCGACATCGTAGCAAGCCACGGCCAGCACGACGGGGTCAGCACTCCTCTCCAGTAGGTGAACCAATGTACGCAGCAACTCCTGACCACGTTCGTTGAGACGAGCCGCGTTCTCACGCCAGAACTTAGCCGACTTGTGCACCGGCGACCATTCCAGACTAGAAATGTTAACTGTAATAAGTATTTTGATCTTCTATGATGACGTATTCGTTGCTACAGAGCTGTTATACTTTGGAAAATAGGTAAGAATAACTGTAACGTAACTTTACGTGAACTGGATAAGTGTCATATCATCACGATTTTATTCCCCGATTCCCGGGACAGGCAGAGGTGTAGGAGGTGGGGATAAATACATTCGCGTTCATTTAACCAAATTTTCTGAGTCCTCTTACCAATATAAAGTAAGAAAACCGCCTGTAATTGTATATCAAACATTCAAAAGTTGTAACATATAAGAATAAAAAATATAGACGTAAAAACACGCACCGGCCACTCTTGACTTCGGTAGCGTATTGGTCGAATGAGCTCAGGTCTTGCACCGAAGTCTGCAGGCGTTCGTTGAGGAAGTCCACGTCATTCATGATATCTTCGTCATCAGAGCGCTTCTGCTCCAAGATCGACAGCTGCTTCAGGACCTTGCACTGTACCATGGCGATGCAGTGTTCCTTGGCGACCTAGTAACAGTTAATATATATGAAAAACGGGCGAGCCTTACTGTAGTCGCATATGTGTAACATCTGACATCTCACCTTGGTAATAAGCAACATTAAATGGCGGGCGGGGCCTCGTCAGAGTCGTTTCTGAAGGCTAACAGCATCTAGCACCGCGCGCGCTCGTTGGTTCTAATTAAATAGCGCGCTGCCCTTGCTTCCTGTTACACACTTCCGTCCCTTTTCAAGAAATCACTCCCACATATTGCAGGAACACGAGAGGAAAGATGTTACACATCAATAAACTACGATTGTAGCTATCATTCTTCTTTGTTTCGTTACCAAGGTAGATTTAAATTAAAATGAAATATTTGACTATAAAATATGACGGCAAGCAATTTCACTATTTCGCGAGTGAGGTATTGTATCACAAATATTATGTCTCTGTCAGGCGGACCCTAGATTATCAATTTAATTGCGCAATAGCACGGATTCCGCAAATGTTATTGATTGATAAGTGAAGTTGATATCTATATCAAAAATATGACATTTTCTTAGCTTTTGACGGCAGGTATACCCGCATGGAGGTCGAAAAATGATCGCAAGGGAATGACCGGGATCAAAAGTATCCTACGTCCTAAACAGGTCATCGTCACGGTAAGTTTTAAGGGTTGGCATTGAAGATCTTTTGGGTGGTAATAATATTGGACAGTAAAATTATTGCACAATATTATTGTTGGTATTAGGGCCAACCTAACAATATTAATGCCATCGGTGAAACATGATGGCTGATGTACAATGACGATGTAAGGGTTGCAATATTGTTTTATTATGAATCTATACTGTCTCACTCCTGCACTGCTGGGCTTCTGTTCAAATTGGGAATCATATCATCACCCACTGATTTCCAAACCATCTCTATGCTGAATAAAAATTAAATGACCTGAGGGTCTTCTGGCTTCTCAATGAGGTTCCTGAAGACAGCCAGCACAATGCGCGTGACCTTCTCCTTCACGGAGTCGCTGAGAATGTCGGCAAGGATAGGGATAGCATTGAACTTGTTCATCTTCTCGGCCAACAGAGGGTTGAATGTCAGCACCCACAGGCAGAATACCAGCTGATATTGAACCTAGGAAGTGAGGAGTATTTTTTAGTAACAATACATAACTTATCAGAGCACACCAGTGGCCTTAGTCCGAGTGTTTATACCTATTCGATCGCGTCAATGTAAACTTCAATTTGTACTGAAACTTGAGTTTCAGTATAAACTGAAGCCGCAACCGCATTCTGGTGACAATAAGGGGAAAAACAATTATTCGGTTAGTGAACATTAGCATGATCGAATAAGTATAAAAACTCGCATTAGAGCACCAGTACAAAGATATATTTATTACACTCAAAGGACACTGGTCAAAAACGTATGGGGCTTGCTCCAAATGTCCACCGAATTTTTGAAGCCAGTGGCACTTGTGGGTTGGGAATGCAATCTCGAGTCGAGATTGGCAACTTAAGATCTCGCGTGCTAAGATGTCTAGTGTCGAGCTTGGCCATTCAAGATCTCGCCCAGCAATTTGGCGAGATTTCGTTTACAAGAATTCGAGATCGTTATCGCCTACTTTTTCAAATAATTTGTTTTTTTAATTATACATTCTTAATCTTAATTAAAATGAAAACTACACCTACTTGGGTTCGTTTAGCACATCTAAATTCGTTCAAGAGCTGGCAGTGAACTATATTCCATAACAATTTTGACATTGACACGTCTTGAACGCGTTTTAGAAATGCTGATCGCGTTCAGTTTCATTGGTGATATCAGCCCTAAGTCGCGCGCGCTGTCTCAAAATTTCGTTTCAAGATCGAGATTGCCTTCCCTCGACGTTGAGAGAAAAAAAATGATTTAGCTACTTATAACATTTCACTGACAGATTTTTTATGTACACGTTAACTTCTTATTTAGACAATAATAATTCTGTGACATAGGTCTCGTTAGTGGTGGATATTTGGACCATTTTTGCCCATTGTCATTATTTATAAACGAATTAATTTTATTATTTAACAGTGAATGAACCAAAACCCAATAGCACTGCCTGACTAACAGGGCAATAAATAATTTCATAGATTTCCAAGATGTCAATGAACTTTCTGAAAGCAATAAAAAACATTAGCATGTTCAAAAGGAGGAAAAAATTTCCTTTATCAGCTAAAGTATATCATGGTCCACTTGACCTTACCTGGAAGTTGACCCTGGAGGCCAGGACAGACAGCAGAGTGGAGATGCCGTCAACGGACAGGAACGCGAAGCGGTATTCGTCGACGCGCAGCATCATTTGCAGGCAGCGGGCTACAGACTGGATGTAGTCATTGTTCTGTGTGCAAAATTTCGTTTTATACTATGGTAATTACCCTTTAGCACTCTAGTTTTGCCCCATTAAATTACTCCATTTAAAGCTTACAAAATGACAGCAGAATTGAATAAAAAATTAATAATTATATTTTCGAAAAATCAAATTTACATTTTATTTGACAAAAAAAAGAGGTCTCACTTTATATACAGAGTAAATCTATTAGTGAATTACATCACATAGAAATATAAAGTTTTAAGGATCCACTTCAATAGTGAACTGCCATTCGCAAATAAAATAACTTAACTGTTAAGCCTAGGTATAATCAAAATTAAATACATTTGTAGACTGGAGAAAATAATGTAAGTATAATATAAATTAAACATAATCATAATAAGTATTGAATAAAATACAAATATATGCTATATATTTTAAGCCTGCATGCACTTTGCACATACCTTTACATCCTCCTAGTTTGAGAGTGTAATGAACAAGATTAGTGTAAGCATGCAATATAATATCAATGATTAAAACACATTCTGTTAGAAAGAACTCACATTCTGTTAGCAAACACCTAAATATTTACAAAAGAGAGTTAGTCATCACTGTTATAAAACAATAGTTTTGTTTAACACTCAGGTTGGTGTCGACATCTACATGTGACGAGGGGGTACCTTGTGCACACCGGGCGGCAAGTCCTCGAGCGGCTTCAGCTCATCGAAAGAGTGGTAAAGGCTCGAGTATTTCTCTGGGCCAGCGTCGACATTCACATTTTCTTTTTCCTTGTGGTGATGTTTCAGGTGTTTCTGAAGTTTATCGGCGGCGAAATGTTGTTTCTCGTGCAGCAACATAACCTGCTCGGCATGCTCTAACTCGGCAGACATGTTCTCCGCCTTACCAGAAAACAAACCGCTCAGTGATAATTCACCTGCGTTATCAAAGCCCCAACGATGCGTGATGCTTGCACGGGATACTCACAACATTGTGTTACGTTTCAGTCAGTTTAGACACATTGATGGTACAGATATACCAATCTGGTATAAGGCACTAAGCATTGCCACCAAACTACAATTGAGTTGTGAAGTGGTGTTTATTTTGAAATATGTACATCTATTTATTTAAGTGATGATATCTTATTCATTACAGTTGTGTATTATGGTGATGCAGTTCTAATACAAAGGTGATTGTGACAAATGCTTGTGGATGAAGCATCATGAACTTATGTGTGAATCTCAACATAATTAAATTGTGTAAATGTGTTTCAGAAATATGGACCTCTGTTGTTGGAGTTGCAAACTTTAATTGTACATGTACGTATATGTAGCTGGTTTCTATACATACTGCATTCTGCAGTAAGTCATAGTGAAGATTATGTGTGCATACTTATTTGTCAAGAATAATATTCAATATACGAAAAACAAATAAAGATCTTTACCTTACCATTATTGTCTCCATTCTGATAGGAATCTGAGATTTAATATCTCAAATATACCCAATATTGGTATCTGCTTACCTCTCTACTAGGTAAATTAATTATTTTTCAACACAACATGCTTTGCCTTAATATATGGTTTTCCATTGCTTATTTTAGTTGGTATATTACATTAATTAATTTCTTTATAAATGTTTTAAGCTAGGTTTAGACTAAGACACTAAACAATGTACACTCAGTCTATACACCAAGTATGTATGTGAGCGCACAGGTCTCTAATTATGGCAGTATAATTTGTGTCAAAACAGTGGCTGTGTGAACACGTTGTGTCCAAGTGTTTCTTGTGCTTGACGAGTTTCCAAACAGGTTCGAAATTTTTCCATACACTCCTAGAAGATACCCCTAAAACAATGAGTTTTGCATGGAGCAGGGAAAGTTATAGTAAATTTATTTCATGTAGGCCAATCAAATCACCGTCAGAAGACTACCAAAGGCCTTAAAGTGTTTGTAGAAGGACTACCAGAACTTTGGGAGCTTCACCGAGTGATTGATAATCTCAATCGCGTATCTTTTTCTAATCAATATTTGAAATCCTCATATTTCATTCGATCTAGGCTAGAATATAAAGAATTTTCTTCGTGCTATTCTTTAGGCAATGGTAAACTCCTAGTTTATTTTGTTTTTTTTTTTTTAATCCACTGGTGAACCCAAATAATTATGTCTTTTACGTTTACGTCATTGTTTAATTAGAATATAAGCAGAAATAACAGCCGCACATTGCTTATTTGTGGTGACTGGGCACTAGCTGTTTCGTCTTTAAAATTCTTTTGAGTGTGAATAGCTCGGATACAATTAAATTCAGACATTATCCTAATTTATGTCTGACATTTGTGTCGCAATTTCTGTCATAGTCCAAACTTAGCTTTACACACAATATAGTCACACAATAGTCAGTTTATTACTGTGAGTGTATACTGTTTAAAAATATTTTAAATAAAATAGGTACTGAAGAGGTGATTGTTAGTGATTATTATTAATTAGCAGCATTTTATTTCACAAGCTTAATGACTTCAGTTTTCGACTTTTTTTTAAATGAAATCCTGTCATGGAGTGTAAACTACCAGCTAAGCTAATGATACATGCTTCATTGCCATAAATTCAATCAGTATCAAATAAAAAATAATCATATCATTCATATTGCTGATACATGCAGAAAAATATTTAAAAAAATCATGCATATAATGCATTGTACATGAGATAAATAAATGAATATAATTACAAGAGTTGTATTACTTACATTTGATTTAAGTTGGTCCTTGAGCCAGGAGAGGTAGAAGTGCAGGTCACTCTTTTCCATCAGGTTAGGATGCCAGCAGGCCAGCTTGGCAATGATACGGGCCGACATGTGCTGGATAAACTCATCCTGGCGGTTCAGCAAGTTGAGGAATGGGCGCCAAGGATTCCCACCACATTTCCCCTCACGGAAGATCTTGACCCTATTCTTGTCTTCCTGTAATTTTTCATAATTAAAATATTTTATTACATTTATTTATGTGAAATTAGTTAGTTCTTCTTCACTTTAACCTAAATATTTCTGTGCATATAAACTTCTGTGATTACACATACAACTTATTTCAAGATTACAGAATAGTATGAACCACACTGATGTGTCCAATTACTAATAGGAAGGTGACTGTTTGACATGAATTAAGATAACAAGTGCCACTTACAGAAAGGGTGTCGTCAATCATAACAAGGAGGTACTGGATGGTGTTGTCCTTGCTGATGTGTGTTAGCAAGTTCATGAATACTTCGCAACACATTTCTGGGTTCTTGTCAGGTAAGTCCTTTTGAGTCCCTCGATCCAATTGCACAATAAAGTCATGGTCACGTTGTGTGATCATCTGTGACCTAACATATAATGATAATGTAGATTTGAACAAAATATGGGCATAGGAAAAACAATGACCTGTGCAAAGTGAATCAATACTTACTGCAGATAGGACGACCAGTTGACCTGAGTTTGGCGGATATCACTGGCACGGATTTGCAAGACGCTGGTTGCCGCAATCATATCTGGAAAGTATTATATTGGTCATGTCTCCGAATAGGGAACTGCGTTAATTTAGTTGACGAATACTGCGTAAGTGAGTTACTTACCGACTTTTTCATCACCCAGCGACGGCATAAGCTGACTAACATTTTCATTCCCCATGTGAGCCATTTTGGCTACAGAATTGATAATCACTTCTGCTATAGCCAAAGAAGAATCGAAAAACCTTATAATTAGGCAAAACAGAAAAATGAAGACAGCCTCAGCTGAGAGGTCTTGTGACTATGGAGAGTGACGTTAGTGCTATGTACAACGATAATTATATTCTTACCTTCTCTATTATACACTTTTTTGGCTGGAAAGAAAGAGACAAAGTATTTAAGGAACGGTTGGCACCATTGTTTTTATGTTATGGCAAAATTCAGAAAATATCACTTGTATTCTTTTTTTACTCCTGCTAAATAGATAGCAAAGTAAATTGCGGTACAGCCAAACATAAAAAACAAATATCTATACAAATAAATAAAATTGAAGCTGTTATCTTTTGTAACTGTTTTTAATATCAAATTAACATGTTTTACTAAATGCAATATATATATGAAAATATACGGTAATTATAAAAAAAAAACTTTTTGTCTGGCTGTTTGATATGGCTCGAAAAGGTGGGACCGATTATAACGGGACTTTCACAGGCTGATTTTTGATATAAGGAGTAACTAATGCTACTTTTATTTTAGAAAAACGTTTCAACTTCGTTCCAAAATCTGTACGATGCTAAAAGATTCAGACCTCAACTAAGCAATTAATATACTGTGGCTCATAAAAGTTGATCTTAGAGTCTCTTAGAGTATATAACACTGGAGAAGCCTTACGAACACTTCCCTTCTGTAAAAGTACAAGAACAAAATGTTCTAGTACGTTCATAAAAACTACTTTCAAATCGATTCTAACGCACTTCGTAAATCGTTTTAAAGGTGCGCGGAGCTCCGTGAAAATGCCTATTTGTGATGATAAATGGTGTAAAAAGCGTTCAAATACGTTAAATTTACATAAAGAACTGAATAACTTTCCATATGTAATTTTTTGTTTAAAGATTTAGTCATGTTTATATTAATTCGATTTTTCATTCGATTCAACCATGATTCAATATAAAACGTAGCATGGATCGAGTATTGCCTCCTGTTACTTCTGTGACGTCACCGAGTCTCACTACAACTCGTTTTTATGTTCGTAAAGATCAAAATACATTTATTTTGCATTACGAAAATATACGTCAAATCAGCAAAACTTACACGGACTTGACATGCGATTATGTCCTCTAGTAAAAATGATAACGAGACTACCTTAGGGTTGAGGTCATGATTGTTTGAAACCAAAATTTAAATGTCGATAATTTCTTAGTAAACATTACTTAGTAATTATTTTTGTTTACTTTTTTTTGATTGATCAATGTTTTATAATTTGTTTAAGTCCATTGAAGTGGTTGTATATTTTTATTTTTTTAACTTGACCTAATTTATTATTGAGATTACTTACTTATTACAAATTTAATTACTTTTATTTAATTGAAGTTATTTTCTCTTCTTATTAAAATACATATACTATATATTATATGCAACAGCTGTTTTATTTCATGGATTCAAGCAAAATTCCGAATGAATATCGATAAAATAAAAAATAATTTAGCGTCCCCCGCTAAAAGTGACAGACTGTTTTGTTCGGAATAATGTGCTTATGGCTTCTCCAGTGTTCTACACTCTAAGTAGAGTCTATAAAACAGCTGATTCAAAAAACCGCGCCAAAAAAAAAAAACTGCCAGTGGTAATAATTAATGGAATAGTATTAAACCATTTCAGTACTTGGTTTTTTTTAAAATATATTATCATTATATTATGTTTTAATGTGTAAGTGCCAGAGTAGCCCCTTAAATTCTAATTTTCTTACATTTTTTTTGCAATTTGCAGGTCAGTATCGGGTTGTATGGGTCTAATATGATTTGCGACCTTACGTTCACAAATCATATTTGATCATTACCCGTTTTCCATCGGTAATACATCCCTAGGGAATTTGAATATATCGTAGAACTTATTCGTGATTATCGTTACTTATATCTGTGAAGATCAGGTTATTCCATTTTTTTAATTAAAAAAAAACCATTATTGTGATAAACGTTAATTATAAAATATAAGTGTTGTAACTTTATAACTATATGAATATAAATAAATGATTACTAATACTTGATACTTTTTCAGAATATACATTTGATAATCATCATAGGGCGCGCACTTTGGACACGAATTTGTATCGTAAGTACGTAAACGAATGATAGCGGTCGTACAAATTGAGTGCGCACACTGAATGCGTTTTTCTCCGCCAAATATGTGATATCGCATTAATCAAACGCACGAAAAATCGCAACAAGTTCGGATATTTTCGGACGTCGGACCTATACGTATATACGTACACGTATGACTAAAGGTACAATTCCGTAGCGGACCGCAGCAGGCAGTAGCTGCAGGCTGCAGGCACCGTGTCGCCGCGACACAACTGGTTTCTATGTATTTCTATGAAGGCGACGTGTCGCTAGCTACGGAAGGTATTTCATAGAAATTCATAGAAACCAGCCCTGTCGCGGCGACACATTGTCGCCTGCAGTTGCAGCCTGCGGTCGGCTACGGAATGGTACCTTTAAACTAGTCTGTATAATTTGGGGCCTAAATTACCATTCGTTGCGGCAGAGCGGTTTATAATGGTTAATTTTAGACTTCTTATAAAGCTTTGAGGATAGGTGAATTCTGTTATCCAACCATTCTAAAGCTATTTTGTGATGCTTGGGTGGTTGTTTTTAAATGAGAAATCATGAACGTATATTTGATCATCTTCAGTGACATCCTGTGAAAGTAGGTGTATTCAATAAACCAATAACTTACATTGCACTGCAAGGCCCTACTTTACTATTATTTGTTTGTATTCGTTTATTTTATTCACTGCGTGCAACCTTGTGCACACACACATGTCAGTCACTACCTACTCCTCGTTCTCGGTCACAGTGCACACAAATATATTAACTTGAATGTTTTAAAACAATTTGTATAAATCGCTGTAGATCTATTTGTATGCTACTTCGTACTTACGATTGTATTTATCCTTTTCTGATTCCTTTGTTTGGACCCTTTGTTTGACGCCGGCGCCGACGCCGCTGCTGACGCCGCCGCTGACGCCGCTGCTGACGCCGCCGCCGACGCCGCCGCCGCCGCTGACGCCTTCGGGGTCTGCATCATCTCCTACTTTATCAGCCCTAATCTGAAATGACGCCCAATCATCGCCCATATTTAGGTAAGTACTGGGTATTTAGTATTTAATCGAAATGTTATGGTTGTGTTTTTAATCATCGAACGTTAGAAATAATTATTTTTATAAGATTCATACCAAATGGGTACATAAATGAATACAAATTGACTTCAAAGATCGAAGTATTTAACCCTACAGTGCCATACAGTGCATAATATGATTTCCACTGTAGTGAAATAAATAAATCTGATTATAAACACTAGGTATTCCTAATTTGTGAAAAAAAAAAAAAAAAACACAGCTCATAATTTGAAATTTAGGTTTCCATAATTATCTATGTGTTACTAAATGCAACGAGTAGGTAGTCAATTTGTACCGTATATACGTATATATGTTGCTAGCAGCGCCCCGTGGTTTCACCCGCATACGTCTCGATCCCGTAGGAATATCGGGATAAAAAGTATGCTATGTGTTAATCCAGGTTATAAACTATGTGTTTGCTAAATTTCATCCAAATTAGTTGTAGATAGTTTTTGCGTGAAAGATTAACAAACATCCATACACCCTTCCATACTCACAAACTTTCGCGTTTATAATATTATATATTTAAGTAGGATAGGATAGGATAGGAGGATTGACTAACATCACGCCTGTATTCCCCAAAGGGCAAGGGTTAAGCAGAGCCGCAGAGGTGCACCTATAGTAAGTAGGTACACCCACATTTCGCCAGTTATGTTATATATTTTCCCATATATAACAAGGGGCGAGCCTATTGCCATCAACCGGGCACAAATCCAGACTCCGGGTTGCTACAGAGAAATTACAGATGGAAGAAATCAATAACGTTTTGCTCAGCCCGGGCATCGAACCCAGAACCTCATGCTCAGCAGTAGCAACCACTAGTAGTAAAATAATAGTGCTTATTGAATGAATGAATTAAATCCACCGACCCCAGCATGACTAGACTTAATAAATCGAATGAACTCCAAGATTTGTACTAGCCCCTGAAGCCTCATGCTTCATGGGGTTTTACAGAGGCCATTGCATATCAAGGAATAGACCGGGGGGGGGGGGGGGGGGTTATGGTAGCGAAGATGTGCCCTCAGGATATGGATGGATTTGCGAGTAAAAGAAAACGTATTATTCCTAGATATAAAAATTTCAGTCCCTTTTGGATAAATTTACCATCAGGTAGTGAAAATGGACTGGAAGCGTCAGATGAGGATAGCGATCATGGACTGATATCAACCACGTAAAACAACTTTAATCCACCTACCATCAATTTCGGATTGAAGTCCGTCTCACGAAAGAAGTCTCGCGGCAATAAGTGGAACTAATTATGTATGTAGTTAGCAACATTCTTACAAAAATCCTCCTACCTCAGACAGCTTTCTCTATTTAAGATTGTGCTTTTTACGAACCAGTTCTTATAATATGATGTTGAGTGAGAAATAAATTATTAAAAAATTATGATTCAGTCGCTTGCCTGTGGCGCCGCGTCTACACTTCTTTTGTGAGACTTTACTTAAACTAGCGCCAATGTGTCAAGTTGCCAAACGCTTCATCATAAAACTTCGTTCAATCACCGTTTGATAGTTGTAGAATGACAGTTTTTTATAAATGGCTACACATACTTCGTAGTTTTGTGTAAATATGACCTATCCCAGATCTGTCAAAGTGTCAACATAGCCTATCAGCAGTGCTGTCAGCAATGAAGGGTTAACATTGTGCTCTTCGTTTGGCACTGACATTACTGACATCACCGCAGACTTTCAGTATGTAAAATACTTTAAATGCCACAGACTGACACATTCGGCTGTAACAGTATGTAAAGTACTCTGTGAGCTGTAAGGAACTGGCCAGTTATTTTGTTTTGTCATGATCATGGTCTAATAAAACAGTCATGACTAATAATAAATCATCAGAAGATTGTCAAACTACTGACCTAAATGACTCGTTTGCGATGGCTATTGGATCGTTACGTTTTCCATTAGATAATTCAATGCGAATCGTGTTTACTGGATATTACAATGGGTTTAATGTGGAAGTAAAGTCTGTGGAAGAGATAGCACTGCTCTATCATATGGGATGTTTTGGAAAAGGATCAGCATCGCGATCGCAACCAAAAGCCGCTCAAAATGACGTTGCACCGCGTATTATGCGAAAAAGACAGTTTCTAAAACGAAATTATTGGTTCAAGAAATTTGGTGGGTTCAGAGGAACAGCCGAAGCAGATAGTTTCATGAAGGATATTGATGCCCTAACTGCCAAAATAGTTGGTGACAGTGAAAAAAGAACTCAGAAAGATGTCATTGATTTGGTATCCAGTGATGAGGATGATGCAGAAGAGACCAACTCAACTCATAGTTCTGAAAGATTTCAGAGTCATGACAAAGAGGACATAGTGGTGATAGTACCTAACAGTGAATCTGAGGAAGAAAATTATTTTGCAAAAATGAAACCAAAGTGTTGTTTAAACAAAGTTAAACTACAAGAAAAGCTTATGCTGACCCCGCAGGAAGCATTCTTTCTACTGTACGGTTTGGGATGTTTACAAATAGTAAGCCTTGACAACACTTTGCTAAACATTGAAAAATGTTGGGACATTTTTACAACAGCGGATAAAAATTTTGTTACTGAATATATTGTATATCATTACTATAGGTCTAAGGGCTATGTTGTTAAACCAGGAATAAAGTTTGGCGGAAATTACTGTGAGAACTTTTCTGTTAACATTACTTTATAACTGCGATCAGTTCACTGTTCACATATAAATGGTTTTATCTTTTCTAGTACTATATAAAGAGGGTCCTGGGATTTCCCATGCAGACTTTATTGTTGTTATAAAATTTGAAGACAGAACAGATGACTGGATTGCTACACTTGGCCATGTTAGAATGGCAAATACAACAGTGAAGGTAAGGAGTATTTTATAATTTGGATATGGAGATGATTCATCATGTATCTATATCACGAGTTAGTATCAGAGACATTGTGGTCAAATGACTGCCATTTAAGCTTATGATTACACTTTTAAAAACCTGAGTGCTGTGCTTTTATCATCATTAAGCCATTGACAGATTACTGTGTTGTGTTGTGACGTGAGATACACCAAAAATCTGTCAAATCACAATGACTTTTGATTGGCTAACACTGCGTCAGGTGTCAAGACATGACACAACACAGTAATATGAATCCAGCTTTAGGCTGCCTGTCCATTGAAGTGGAGCGAGGCAGCATAGAGGAGAATTGCAGCGGAGTGGAGCGGACTTGCAGACAGTCTGTCCATTGATGCGGAGCGAGGTAGCAGCGCAGAGTTATGGACTGTGTGGACCGAGGTAGCGGAGCGGTGTTGCGGACTGTGCGGAGCTAGACCCGAGTTCACGCGACGAGTAATAATTCCCCGCTCCACTTCTCCACTCTGTTTTCCTGCCCCGCTTCCCAGTTTTGTATGAATTTATAAACTAGTTTGTAAATCCCTGTCCACCGAAGCAGGAATGTAGGTTTTATGCGATTCCATTGTTTAATATTGGCACACCGCTACTCCGCTCCTCTCCTCTCCGCTCCAGTGGAGAGGCAGCCTTAGCCTATAAATTTTTTTCCTAACATTGACTGCTTTTCGCTTTATTCAAAAGTTTTTATAGAGCTTTTTTTTTCAGGAAATATTGTTTGTAGAAGTTATCAAACCTAATGGCCATCTTGTGAAACTACCCCAGGACCTGAAACTTTTCAGCATTCGGGAATTATTGTTAAGCAGGAATTTACCTGTAACAATAAATGAAGATGAATAAATTGATTTTTAATTATATTTACACAAATCTAATAACAAAATACATTAACAACATTTTGGTTTAGTGAGTTAAGCTCTCTTAATAGGTTTCCTAATCCCAGTTCTTCTGTATTCACTTCTCTGTGTTAAATACTCTTCAGTGCACAGATTCTTGAACTCTTCATTTTTGTACCAATCGCCTAAACAATCTTTTAGGGCTGAATTCTGGTTCCTACATTTCACAACCATCAGAAGAGATGACTGCTTGCAGCAATTCTCAAAATCTGCTACTTCCTGGGTACATTTCTCTTTTTTAGCCTTGTCTCTTATAAGCTTCGGTATCATCACGTCTTTTTCGACTCTTCTCAAGCTTCTGTCATCAGGATCGCCTACAAATATTATTTACATAAATAATACAAAATAATTTTAAGGGTACCACGAGTACGACATACATAAAATTATTTTTATCAAAGAATTGGAAATACGGTGTTGTACCTAAGCCATGAGGACCTTCAGAAAGTTTATTTGGTAGCACTGATTTTTCAGTCATTTTGACTCAAGGAATTTTATTTAGATAAAAAGGTACTGCAGCAATAAAATAGAATTCTAAAATTTCATTTCATTTTCCACTGTTAGTCCTGTTCTTGTGACAACTGACAAGTATCTGACACTGATACTGACTTACACCACAGACTAAGTAGTACTACTGACACGTTCAGAAAAAGTTTCCCATTTGTGATTGTCATGTCACTCAGTCTGACTTGTGGTATGACGTTGCCAAATGACTTTAGTGCTGCCAGCAACCAGCAATAGACGATAAAAAATTACTGTGTAAGTACTGTAGGCCACACATCAGTCAGTGATATAAGGTAGAATAAGACCGCTTTCCGAATTAGAACATAATCGCTCACAGCGCTGACATAAATAATTTGCGTTCCGATTTAGTTAGCACTAGTCTGTGGTTAGCACGATTATGATAGCTGAGAGCTGTCAACAATTCGGAACGCTCTTAAATGCGCTCACAGTGTTCGCTCAATGTCAAAACTTGCATATCATATTTCTTTGTGTATGTGCCACATATCTCTTTCTTCTTTGGTTAGGTGGCGAACGGTAGCCAGAAGCACAATTTCGAAAATGTCACGTTAGTTATAGATATGATGCGACTAAGGCATGGTCGGCGTTATCGCAAGATGGCGCGCGATTCGCGGCAAATTGTTATCTAATTCGGTATGGGTGTTAGCACGCTCAAATCCATGACAGCTTAACTCGGAACGCAGCTTAAGACCACTTGCTTGAATTTGAATTTCTTTATTTTGCATAAAATATGGTACAATAGGTCTTAACTTAAATATAAGAAGTTCCACATATCTTGCTTACTTACTATTTCAGCATGCAAAAAATACCTTATAATAAAATTATATACACTTCACTTGTTACTATTGAGATCATGAAGTAAAAAATAAAAATTAAATTAAAAATCCTTAAAACTACGTTATTTAAAAAAAAATTACTAGTGACATTATATTTCGAGCTTTGCTTATAATTTAAAAACTCACTTATTGTATAGAACGCATTGATAAAGAGCCATTTCTTAAGTTTATTTTTAAAGTAGTTTAGTGGTAGCTCTCTGATCTGTTTGGGTATTTGGTTATAGATTTTGACAGACATATTGTAACAATTGTTCTGAACTAGTGTGCTTCTACATCTTGTGACAGCCAGTCGGGTTGGATCTCTTGAAAGGAATTTTTTATTTACTATGGCTTTAGTATAACGCTCAGAGTGCTTTTTAACAAATAATCCTACTTCTAATATATACAGACTAGGTAGAGTTAGTAATCCTAATTTCTTAAACAAAGGTCTACAAGATTGAAACGGTCCAACCCCACAGATTGCCCTGACACATTTTTTTTGTGTGATAAAGACATTGTTAGCCTGAGAAGAATTACCCCATAAAAGAAGACCGTATCTAAGAACTGACCCGACGTAGCCATGGTACGCAGCCATAGCAGTTTTTTGACTTGCTACCTTCTTAAGCTTTTTTAGAGCAAAGACAAATTTGTTTAGATTAGAGCATATGCGAGTTGTGTGTGCTTTCCAATTGCAATGTCTATCTAAGATAATACCTAGAAATTTTGTATCAAGTACTTCTTCAATTTTAGTGTTTTTATAATATAAGTCTAAGGGTTTTCTTTGAGAATTGTTATAATTAGAGAATTGTAAAATTTTAGTTTTAGAAATATTAGCTGTTAGATTGTTGTCCTTTAACCAGTTCATTATTGATTCTACAGTGTTGTTTATTGAATGTTCGTAGATGCTTTCTGAGGTTTCTGGTACTATAACCGAAATATCGTCCGCAAATAGAATGCACTGATGTGATGTTACTTGAGGAATATCATTTATATAAATAAGGAAGAGAAGAGGGCCTAGTACACTTCCTTGGGGAACACCGAACTTTTTTTTTTAAAAGTAGATCTGAATGGAGTAGACTCAAGTTGATCATTTAATTGGTTTATTTCGACACATTGTTTTCTGTTGCTTAGGTAACTTTTAATTTGACTATTCTTAAGACGCAGATGTATGCCAGTGGCCTTGACTGGTTAGCTTGCGTGTTCTGTACTGAGTTCATGCAACGCGTCGCACGTCCAGCCAGTAATACGACTTGCCCATCCAGGAGCGTCAGGAGGTCCCAAATTAGACTCGGATGATATTCCTGACGTCCTGCCTTGAACTTCTGAAGTGTTAATTCTAGCACTGTTCTAATATGATAATATATACAAACACACCCTATCATTTTCATATTACATCACAAATACCTGTAGGTAAAACAGTCGTAGTTCTCTTAGGAGCATCTCCTGTATAACCTGTATACGAATTTCTCCCATAAAAGTCTTCAGGTTTAACAAAGATAGCAGTCTCGACGAAATATTGGGTTACCAATTTTCATTTCGGAGAGCTTTTCCCACAGTTTTCGTCTTTTGAAATCTTTGGGAAATACATGGGTCCCCGTATTTCTTAGTCAACAGCTGCGCTACAAAATAAAATATGGATAGTGATAGTTAGCAGTCAAATTTTTAGATTAGTGATAGAACCGACATCTGAAGTGGGCAACTCGCAGTTTTTATACCCATTTCTTAACAATCAAACTCAAAAACTCTAAGCATTTATTTCAAATAAACCAATTACAGGTACTTTTGAATTGTCAAGGGGTCGGTCAGTCAGAGAGATGAAGCTAGTTGCCCATTCCAACGCGTAGTAGGTTCCTATGGAGAAGAACGGGCAAGAAAATCCACGGACACTCTTTTAAATCAGAGAGAACTCTTTTTTACAAAATATTGGTTACATCATTCATGTTGTAATTATACATGTGAGAACAACGTAGAAAGACATGCACGTTAAAAGCGTCCGTAATAAAAATATAAAAACAATTCAAAAATTAAAATAAACTCAATTAAGCCGTGGCAGCTAAGAGATGACCAGTCCCCACTGACGGCTCCTGTTCATGAACATGGATCAGCACTATTTAGCTCAACCATTTTGAAGGGAATTTAATGATCCAACACACACGACAGCACAGTACATGGTAGCTTTAAAGTAGGTACATAGTGCTCACACATGTGCTAGGCAATTATATAATACTATAAGAAACTTTTTTTTTTCAATTCGTATGTAGTTTCTGAGTTTATCTTGACATTACTGACATCGGTGAAGGAAAACATCGTGAGGAAACCTGGACTTATAGTTAAATATAAGTCTGAAATCACCAACACGTCTTGAGCAAGCGTGGTGATCAATACTTGTGCCTTCTCTGTATGAGAAGAGGCCTTTGCGCTGCAGTGGGACAGTCAAAGACTGGTATTAATATTATTTTATAAGAGATTGAACTTATAGAATCTAAAGACAGTTTTACAATCTTCAGCAGCTCCAACAATATCTTCGAATGCTAATCAATTAGTTTATGCGCCCTTGTGGAGCTGGACCAGCGTTGAGCCAAGCATTTTTGTCAGCAATCTATTCCCCCAACTTATAATATGCTTGGCAGCATAGTCTGCGTTTTATAAGATTTAAATTTCATTTCATTCAGTTGGATTATGTGGGGAGGTATTTTATTGTAACATTTTAAACAGTACCCCATGAAGGATGAGTCTACTTTAGCCAGTCTGGAACCCGGTTGAACCAGGGTGTTGTTAATTGATCTCTATTTCTAGTCCTATAATTGTGTCTATCACCTCAAGACTTAGATTTTTCCTAACGTCCATGTTGTTTTCATAGATTTATTGACAAGGTACAGTATTAGTTACAGTTCCCTTAGAGCAGCCATACTCAACCTTTTTTTTATAGGGGCCACAAACACGTTTCAGTCATGGTGTCGAGGGCCACAAGCTAATTTAGGTCATAATTAAAACGTAATTCCAAGTTAACGATGTAGTTCGTTTATTAATGAAAAAAGAAGTTTTAACCGGTCAAAGATGTTTTAATGCGGTTTTTGATACTGTGAACACTTTTTCAAAACTTTATCAAGATCTGGCTTGTCGCTACATGCTATCCATAAAACATAATCCAGATGAGAATCTGTAAATTTGTTTCTGTAAACGTTCATTGTGTATTACATTTCTGAAAAAAATGATTCACACACATACGTGGACCCAAAGAATGTTAGTAGGTTTTGGGCACATCTTTGGGCGCTTTTATATTTTTGGGGAACAATACTACAAAATTCCACATATTATCTGTTTTCCTTTTTTTCTTTAAACAGAACTTCTAGATTGGTATCGTTTTTAAAATCGATGAACTCATCAAACAACTCTGAGTAATTTGGCGTTTTCCAAAAAAGTTGTACCTTGAAAAAAGTCAGTGTCCGATCATTTTCAGAATAAATTTTCGAATTTTATAAAGGTTTTTATTACATAACATTTATTTTAACAATACAGTAACATATATAATCTCGTAAATCAAATAAAAATGAGGTCTGAATCTATTATAAATCAAAAATAAGGTCAAAATAAGTAAAATGAGGTCGATGTTTTTGGTATGTCCTACGCCTACCGTGTCAAATTCAGAGGCACTTAAATATGGTCGTGTTATATTATTATTTAAACGCTTTGCATTTTACTGGTCATTTATGACCGTAACTTCAATTTTAAACCTACATGTCTGTAAAAACTGATGTGTGTCTTAAAATACTAGATTTTGAGTTGTCCTGCAAAATAGCGTATGATAGAATTTCCGCATACGTGACCGCATTTTCAACGACTTCCAACAAAAAATACTACTAATTCAATACATTTTCCCAAATATAGCGACATTATTAGTCTATGGTGGCTGCCATATTGAATTTTTGAAGTGGTTGTCTCGACTCATGTGAAAAAAATATTTCCACCAACGATACTGCTTTTCTCCAGATAACGTATTGATGTGTATTTTATTCTATTTTCTATTAAACTTGTCAATTTATTGTTCATTGAAATGTTAAGTTAGATTGAACAAAAGTTTGATAATTAATTAGTGAATTCATTTGAAAATTTTATTGGCGTGGTTACGCTACTATCGCATGAATGGAACTCAAAAGTGACGTAATGGAATCCTAAAGTTCGGTTCTTATGGTCATCGTTTTAATTAGTGTTTTGTTTTTTCCGTATTGTTTTCTTTTTTTCACGGATTTAAAATAGTGTTGTTTAAGTTACCTACGTACTCTTTTTTTAGTTACAGTTTAAATTACTTATTAGTATTATTACGTTTAATACGTTAAGTACAAGTTTGATTGTTGTCATAATTCAGGGTCATATAGACGTGGCATTATAGTTCCTAAACGTCATTTCGAGTTCCAGTACGTCACTGTCCTATTATTACTGTGATTTATTTTCTAAGACTAATTAATAGATCTCAAAGAAATTTTACTGTTTTTTTGTTCAATATAGTTTATTATTAATTTCTAATTTGTTATAATTTAACATTTGAAAGAATATTTCTCATATTTGATGTTCTAGGAAGAAAACAATATAGCACAAAGTACCTACCCAAAAGTAGCGTAAGGAATATCTTTGTTAAAACATTTTTTGTTTAGATTTAATAAGCTGAATTATCAATATTTTTTAGAAGACTGATTGTGTTTAAATTTCATAAATAAAGTTAAGAAATACTGAATTCCTTTTAGTTTTCTTTGTAACCATTTTAAAATTAGTAACGTAATGGAATTTCTTTAGAACAGAATTTAATTAAAATTGTAATCATTTTCAAAATTCATTATTATTTCCTTCAAAAATACTATTTTCATACAGCTCATACTATATTTTATCAATGTCATTACATTTTGAAGCTAAAGGTTAAAACTCATGTATGTGGAATTGTAATTACGTTGCCGACAACTTTTTTGAAAAACGCCCAATTACAATTTAAAACGGAAGCCAACTCTGAGATTGTCGTTTCTAAATGCCGTGGATTTTCTATAATAACAGATAGCGCTCGGCTTATATTCCCGTTCTGAAACACCCATTCTGATAGGCGCGAAATTTAAAATGGTTTACAATAAATTCGTAACTTCAGATGGGCCAATAACAAAGGCCCGCAGGTTGAGTATAGCTGCCATGCTGCTATATATGGCTCTTTTCTGCAGAATAAAAATAGACTCGATGTCTGCAGCCCGTCCCCCCTATTGAAATACCTTAAGAAATGATACTATGAAACTTAACTGAAATAGACTAGCCTCGCAGTATCTACGTCAGTAAATTGACGGATTTTTCTCACAGCTAGCTGTTGCTAAACTTAGGCGTCCTGCAAGAGATGTTAAATGACGCATTGCAGCCTTGAGTCGAGCGTGATCCCCAAGAAAACAGTTTTATCGACGAATTCTAATTTCTCCCTATTCAATACTATGGCACAATCACTACTTTTAACATTCGGTAAAGCAAATCTTATGCATTTTTTTTTTCCCATTTAATACTAAATTATTAGCAATGAACCAATTTTGGACCTGCAGTAGGGCGTTATTTACGTCGTCAAGATTTGATGCACTTTGCAATTTTAAAGATAAATAATAAGAATCTTATTAATAAATAATAATAAGATAACTAATCTTAAAAATTAGAGAAGTATCAGTTAGCAAATAACACCATTTGTGGTTGGTTTTTTTATAGACTTGAATTTTTTTTTGTATGAATGATGTGGGTTATTTTAAAAAAAGTCTGCTATTCTTGCTGTCCCATAAATTTTGACCGCGTAGGTATTCCACTTTTCAATGATACAGCAAATTATTTTTTTTATAAGCGACGAAAAATTTCAACGCAGGTTGGTTCAGAATCATGTACTGAATCCATGGTATCAGTTTTCGCGTCGATGTCCCTGCCACCAGTAGGGTTGACAACCCTACGCATGATGCATGACAAAAACGACAATGAATAATCTTTACTTACGTCAATTATTATTATTATTTTGCTTGCTGGATCTGCACGACGCAATTTTGCTTCCAGCAAGCAGTCCCACTACCGCGGGCGTCGTGCTGATGGACAGTGAATAACGAGGACGTATGGCTTTTTATTCACCTTCTATCTTGCTGAACGTTCCGTCAATGCCACGCACGATGCACGACGGAAAACGGCAGTGGATAGTCTTGACGTACGTCAATTTTTATTATTAATTGCTTGCTTTATATTATTAATTGACGTAGGTCACTATTTACTGTCGTTTTGCGTCGTGCATCGTGCGTGGTTTTAGCGGGACATACAGCAAGATGGATGGTGAATAAGGCGCTTATGTCAAAATGATCGTGCATCGTGCGTGCTGGATCGTGTATAGACTTGCTTGCATAGAATGATTGAAAACGAAGACATAATCAAATTATCTCCCAGAGAGCGAGTTGTCCGAAAGGGATATCGTGGCCCCGGCACACAGGCAACGGAAAGAACACCGGTGGGTGTTAATCGGTAAAATTCTGACACGAGGAGCGAGAGAAGTAATTTGATAAATTCCCAGTCAAAAAAAAAAAAAAAATTACAGCTTCTGGCTACAGAGTACTTCTTCTGGCTGTTTGTCCATACGATTTTAACAAAATTAATTGAAGTATACTAAAAGTAATAAAAGTTTACTAGTAGTTTTCGTAAGTAATAAACCAGAACTAAACAGACAAAACGGCAAAAGTGAAACCTCATTTATGTATAGAATTTAGGAGTGAAACGATTGGCAATGTTGAGATCAATGACATTAAAATAAGCACACGTTCATGAGGTTGCAATTTCGACGTGGGCTGTCATTTTCGTTTCCATTCCATGGATTGAAATCATTCGTTCCTTGTTTTAAACCCTGTTCATTTTGGATCACAGTTTGGATTCTGGCCGGAGTTTTTCGGGAATTGTGTAAATGATTGTGATTTCTTTGTGTAAGTAACTGACTTTACGTAAATGCATTTATTTCTATCGAATAAAACTGAATAAATCACCGATACTGTTCACAGATAATTGTTGAATTATCATGGTGTGTGTGACTGTGACATTGTGATGCTAACTTGATGAGTTTGCTTTCTAGAGTGTAGAAGGAAAGTGTAAAATGGATCGTCTTCTACGTCTCGGAGGAGGTATGGCTGGCTTGTCTCAAGCACCGCCGCCAACCGACGCACCTGCTGTTGATACCGCAGAACAAGTGTACATCTCGTCTCTGGCATTGCTGAAGATGCTAAAACATGGTCGTGCTGGCGTACCCATGGAAGTCATGGGGCTCATGTTAGGTTAGTATTATTAATACATAAAAAAACTTGAACTAAATAAATAATTGAAAAATGCTGTATCATGTTGGCTGTTTTGTTTACTGTTTCAGTAAAACTGCCCATTGTTTCTAGACTTTGTTTGAGCTAGATTTCGAGGCTCGTCTTTTAAAATAAGAACATTAATTTGACAGAATTTTGTTAATTTCCAGGTGAATTTGTGGATGACTACACTGTCCGTGTGATTGATGTGTTTGCCATGCCTCAGACTGGTACTGGTGTTTCAGTAGAAGCTGTGGACCCTGTCTTCCAGGCAAAAATGTTGGATATGTTAAAGCAGACTGGCAGGCCTGAGATGGTGGTTGGATGGTCAGTATAAATTTTTCTTTAATCATGTTTTTTTTATATTGTTTTTGAGCGTCTTAAACCATATGATTACGATCTAGCATACCATCAAATAACCAGTCATATGCAGATAGGTAGATAAAGCATTTTATTAGCAGACTGTCCTATCCCGATAAAAGCATAGATTTATGAAAAAAGAATCTCAGATTTTGGAATGGAATGTTGGTAGATTGTGATATGAGGGCGGAGTGATAAGTCTGGTAAAAATGAACTTTATTTAATAATTATGATTTATTTTTCAATGTAATTTCCATCTAACTTCAATGCACTTCATCCAGCATTTCTCAAACTTTTCGATCCCTTTCGTAAAGTACGACTTAGGCAACCCTTCGAAATAGGCATTGGTTTCGAGCATGATCTCCTCGTTGGAGCTAAATCTTTTTCCACCAAGCCATTTTTTTAAATTCGGAAACAGAATATAGTCGCAAGGGGCCAAATCTGGCGAATATGGTGGGTGAGATAGCAACTCATATTGCAACTCATGTAATTTGGCCATGGCAATCGCGCAGGTGTGCACTTGTGCGTTGTCTTGGTGTCTTCTTCTTAGCCAAATGCGGTCGTTTTTCAGGTAACATTTGGTTAAATTGGCATAATATTCGCCATTGATCGTTTTACCCTTCTCTAGGTAGTCAATATGGGTTACCTCACGTGTGTCCCAGAAAACTGTAGCTATCACCTTATTGGCAGATAAAACTGCTTTGGCCTTCTTCGGAGCTGGTTCGCCCCTAGCAATCCATTGTTTCGATTGTTCCTTGGTTTCTGGTGTATGGTGGTGGATCCACGTTTCGTCTACCGTTATATAACGACGCAAAAAATCAGGTTTATTCTGTTGTAACAATGCCAAACCTGCCTGCGAAGTGGTAACTCGCATGCGTTTTTGATCAATAGTCAGTAAACGCGGCACCCATCGCGCGGAGAGCTTTTTCATATCTAAATGTTGGTGTAAGATATTTCGCACACGTTCGTCTGAGATGCCTACTATCTCGACTATCTCGCTCACTTTTACTCTTCGGTCGTTCAACACTATGTCATGGATTTTAGCGATCATCTCTGGAGTAGTTACCTCAATCGGCGCTTTCTGGGCGTTCAGCATCACTTGTGCTTGTACGACCACACCGAAAATCCGTAAACCATTTATGAATCATTTTAATCGCCGGAGCAAACTCCCCATAATATTTATTAAGCCTTTGTTTCGTTTCCGTAATAGTTTTTTTGCGCAAAAAATAATGTTTAATCCAATCTTTGGTTTAATCAACACTCGAAATTCACTTTTCTCCATCTTTCGAAAATGCGTTCAATCGTTTTTATTTAATGGCTCTCAAAAAAAAAACTAACCGGCGGTATTGGATGAAAATTTAAATATAGTCCCTCAAAAGAGTTGTGAACAAGGAGGTTACATGCAATTTCCGATAATTTTATTCCAAAATAGATTTTTACCAGACTTATCACTCCGCCCTCGTTTTATAACAAAATGCAAAACTATTTACTTAGAACTTTTTATGAACCTTAGCAACCTCTTGCCCTTATCCCAATTTGTTTGGGGTTGGCACAACATGTAAATAGCAAAGATTTAAATCGTAGATGTGCCCTCACCGTACTACGTCGCGCGAAAAAGTGCCCATAGTGAGAAGAGTGACTTCGCACAATAATAATGGCGTTTCCATGACAATCAAGTCAAATGTCTGCGATATTGTGTATCAGAGGTGTCAAAACGAAACAGAAACGCGACCATCTTTTAACACGGCAGGGCAAATCTACGATTGAAATCTTTGGTAAATAGATAATGCAAAACATTATCTATTTACAACTTTTTTATGTTTTACCTTAATATTCTTATTCTCTTTTACCAGCACGCTTACCATAACCACAACAAAAAATGGAGTTTGTTGATGGAAGAATAGACAAAATGACTGATAAACAATCACAATCTGTTCTTTTGTTTATTCTTCCATCGACAAAACCCGTAGAAAACTCATTGTCATGCTATGAGAGCAGGACAGGCTATAAGGTTTTCTTAAAAATAGTATGGTTTGTGTTTGGCCGAGTTGTGTATACTTATTTATGATTGTTAACTTTCAGGTATCACTCTCATCCTGGCTTTGGTTGTTGGTTATCAGGTGTTGACATAAACACTCAGCAATCATTTGAAGCTCTGTCAGAGAGGGCAGTTGCTGTGGTGGTGGACCCCATCCAGTCAGTGAAGGGCAAGGTAGTGATTGATGCATTCCGTCTTATCAACCCTAACATGATGGTGCTCGGCCAGGAGCCAAGGCAAACCACATCAAATTTGGGCCACCTTCAAAAACCATCCGTACAGGCCCTCATCCATGGACTCAACCGTCACTACTACTCCATCAGCATAAACTACAGGAAGAATGAACTGGAGCAAAAAATGCTGCTGAATCTGCACAAAAAGTCCTGGATGGATGGACTCACCTTATCAGATTACAAGGAACACTGTTCAATCAATGAAACCACAGTTACAGATATGTTGGACTTAGCTAAAAATTACAATAAGGCTTTAGAAGATGAAGAGAAAATGACGCCAGAACAGCTAGCCATTAAGAATGTAGGTAAACAGGATCCCAAGAGGCATTTAGAGGAGAAAGTCGATGTCCTGATGTCCAACAACATTGTGCAGGGTCTAGGAGCGATGCTCGACACCATGGTGTTTAAATGATCGCCACATGAGACTTTTGTACTATTACATATAGTAAAGTGGTAATAAATGAATCCAGTCTCACAGTTTTATCTATTGAATGTATGATACTTATAATTTACTTATGTACTAAAACTAAAATAAAACACTTTTTCATATTTTTTTATTATTATTTAGTAGAAGAGTTGCTGAGGTGCTATTTGTTTACGAATTTTAATAAGTTTTCTCTCCACTGTGGGATAGTCACGTAAATGCGCAAAGTCAATGTCAAACATAGGTTTTAGTTTCTTTTGGGAGTTCACAATATTTCTAATAATTCTACGTACATTGATAAATGCTTCTTCAGGATCATCCATGATTACCTGCCATTAAGAAAACTAAATTATAGTAAACTGAGACTTCTCATAAAACTAACAAAATGAAATTGAACAACGGTGACTTACTGTGTCCCAGAATAATCCAGGGCATTGACGATGTATACGTTCATAGGAATCTTTTCGGCCAATTGAAGGAGGGTTACATGAATATTCCTTAAAAAAATAGGTAGTAGGTATAATACTTTTTCTATACTAGCTACATTCAAGTTTTTATTGGCCAGCCTAGCCAGGTCGTCATGTGGCCGTATCCGCATCAGTGCGCGTCTAGCCTTAGGGCTTGTGCACACGATACGTTGCGACTGTCAACCACGCATGCATGTAATGCTGCTGAGGGGCAAGGGGGGAACGGGTGACCACCCCTCTCTATGGAAGTACGAAGAAAGGCCGATGGTGTTAATGAGGTCTCGTTTAAACATGGTACCTAGCTACTTTTTTTAAACCCGTGCGTCATGGCGGCGGCGGCGGTGGCCGCAGTGTACACGGGGCAATCAGTCCAGGTACCAAACTTTGAATGGCTAACCTCAACACCCTATACATATACCTAAATGTAGTATCACTATTACCGTATTATTTATTTGAGGAATAAAATCATCCACAACTTTTGTAGAACGTTGTTCGTTTTCGTTGTTGATATCCGCTGTAAATAGATTAAATACATTAAAAATAATTTTCTAAATTAATAGAGCACACGTGGATCCTGAAGAAATGAAATGATTGTATGGTTTGTATGATCATCGGTCGACGCTATGCCGGCCGGCCGACCAAGTGCTGTTTGAGCAAAGGTAAACTGACTTGTGTCAACTGGAGTCGTGGCTTTAGCCGGACATGTCCGGCTTATATAAAAGTCCGGCCTGTCCGGCTTTTGTTAGGATTTGGTCAACCACGCCCCGCCAAAAGTTGCCGATCTAGAGCGCGCGAGCGACTCACGCGGACACGCTCGCGATGGTAGGAATAAAATATGATTCATCATAACATATAGGTACCTAATTATGAGTAGAGTAAATTGAATAACAGTAATAAATACACAAATAAAAATAAGTACCAACTTTTTTGTTCTTTTGAATACCTTTGTGTCAGGCTTTCAGGACAAAATATCTGACTAAATATGAATCTATGTCCGGCTTTTCTATTTTTGGGCCTGGCCACCCTAGTCGCGAGCGGCTGTACCAGTGAAGTTATAATACCTACTTATTATCATCGCGTTGGTTGCTTCAGAAAACGAAATTCATGTACAGTGGGCTCCAGAGAAACCTCACCCCCTTGCATTGTTTTTTACATTGCTAGGGGGTTTCTCTAGAGCCCACTGTACTAATTGGTTGGTTAGTTACTAAGTAATAATAATATTTTTTATAAGCTATGTGTTAACCGACGGTCTATAAAGTTCTTACATCCATTTTGAGAGGTAGAAATAACTAACAAGACACGTAACTTCCATAATTTCTGCCTCTCAAAATGGATGTAAGAACGGGTTACCGCGGTACTAAGGAGCTGCTCCTCATTAATATGGCCATTATCCAACAGGTTCCCGAAAGGATCTGTCGACATGTTGATAGATTATAAAAAGTCCTATGACTCGGTGCGACATACTTAAAGGTGCTGGAGTTTTATAAAGTAGATGCAGCTCTATGCACCTTCTTAATGTCGTGTATTAATGGGTAATGGAGAATGGACCTTCACTATCCAGGATGTCGAAATATCCAGAGGAATAGCGAACTAATAAGGATAGAGTGAGGCATATTTCAGGGCGATAGTTTGAGTCCGCTTTGGTTCTTCTTAGCCTTCAATCCTCTAAAGACACTGCTGGAAGATTCAAGTCTAGGCTATCGGCTGAGCAGAGGTGGTCAAGTTATAGGTACGTCCTCTACATGACCGAAATGATACTCTTTGCCCGCAATAATTTGCAACTGATGGAGCTACTGAGAGTAACTGAAACTTTCAGTACCACGATCAGGATGGAATTTGGTGTGGACAAATGTGCGGGCATGCATGTAAAGCGAGGGGAGATTATTATATGAAATCTGTGGGAACCCAGCTCTCGGATTCCATAAACCTTAGAGCCCTCTCCGCATTCTAAACCCATAGCACCGATAATAGAATACTACGTACCCAAAGGTAGGTAAGTATTTGGGTATGTCGGAAGCGTTGGGCATCAATGTTACTGACATGAAACAATTGTTGTAGTAGCGCTTCTTTGCCCGCTTGAAGAAAGTAGCTATTTACTAGTATTCTATCAGGCGAAAACAAGGTACGCGCCTTCAACGGTTGGGTCATGCTGGTTTTGATGTACTCTTTCGGCGAAGGTACTCAAATGGACTCAGACCGAACGCGACGCTCTGGATATGAGAATCCGTACGCTTCTGGCTGCATATCTAATGCATCACCCACGGTCATCGGTAATGAGACTATATCCCGTCAAAATGTGGAGGTTGAGGCTTTTTAAATGCTATAAGACCCTCCACAACCGCGAAAGATGCAGTCTCAGGGAATATCTCGTACAAGCCGACGCGACGTGGAAATGCATCGAGATGTGGTCGCGGTGGACAAGGGCCTCACCCCACTCTCCTTGGCTTAAGAGATCTGACGCAAGCCTGTAGTGCTTGACACTAATGATCGCAGTGAGGTATGGCAGAGTTAGGAGCTTCACGGACGCTTTTCTCCGGTCCTAAATTACCCGTTGTAGATCTATTAGCGCCCTTAGCCTAGCTGCGTTTCGGTGAATCTCTTTGGGGAAACCGGGTTTTGTCAGTGCAATTATGGACGAAGTTATCATGACGAAAAATTACTGGAGATTTATTGTGAAAGACTGCTCGGTTGACATCCGTCGGGCATGCCATCGTCCTGGGGAATCAATCAGACACATAATCTCCGGGTGTTCTCGTCTAGCTAACGAGGAGTACTTGCATAGACACAACTTTGTAGTCAGGATTATTTATCAGCAATTTGCTCTATAATACAGCCTCGTGGAATCGGAAGTGCCGTACTACAGGTAGGTATGTGCCCGACCAAGTTCTCGAAAACGGAATATGGATAATATAGGTAATGGATAATATAAGACGCCGCGATGCAGACACTGAAAGGGAACGTAGGGCGCTGTCTGTTCGTGCGAATGTGATAGCCCGCAGATTTGCTCGGTGTTCGAGGGGCATTAAAATAGCCCTATTTAGGACATTTTGTAGGTACGTCCTCGATATACTGGCAGTCTGTGGATGGATTACACGCAGAAACAGTACAACGATCTACGCGTCCAATACAACAATGCGTTCAGGGTGCTCTTGGGGCTGCCTCGCTTCTGTAGCGCGTCGAGGATTTTTACCGAGGCGCATGTAGATTGTTTCCATAAAATCATGCGCAAGCGGTGCACACCCTTGGTGCGTAGTGTGCGGGCCAGCCGCAACAGTATCCTGAACGCTTTTGCTGAACGTTTCGACTGTCAGTACGTGAACCACTGCTGCATGGTTCACGTACTGATATTATAATTTTTTATATTATTTGAATTTTGTTTATCTATTATATTTTTTATATGAATGCTCATGAATTTTCAATTTAAATGTAATTCTTTAATTTGATTAATAATTTTTAACTGTATGATCCAAAGTTGATTGGAATAAATTAATAATAATAATATCACATTGTACTTGGATCGATTTATCATCACTGACAGGACTATTATTGCCAATAGGCCTGATAAAGTGGTGGTGGATCGAATAGAGCGGTGCGAAATTATTGTTGCCATAACGGTCCCGCATGACGGGAACCTCGTGAAAGCCGAAAAGATAAACAAATCAAGTATCTTGACTTGGCTCGCGAGGTTGTCGACATGTGGGATGTAGATTCGGCGGTCATTGTGCCGATAGTCCTGACAGGCAATGGCTTAATAGCCAAGAGCCTCGACCAATAACTGATGACGCTCGCGTTGGGCCGTGTCCAGAAGTTCCGCTTTCTGAATTAATTCAGAGAGCGGAACTTCTGGACACGGTTCGCATTGTTAGGAGGTTCCTCTTTCTCTTGAGTCCTGACTGTGAAGCTTGGACCCTGTTCCCGATACCGGCGGGCTACAATTTTTCATATTTTTAATTATGTTTTTTTTTTAAACTTGAAGATCGTGTTGAGTGGAAAAAGGAAAGGGAGGCCTTTGCCCTGCAGTGTGACAATACAGGGTGATTATTATAATAAAAAATATTTACAATGTTTCAAATTGCTATCGCTAGCTTCCAAGAATCCAGCATCCATGAGGAAGGCGAGCCAGAGATTCGACTCGTCCATGGAGACGTGCGAGCCCACCCGCGTCTGCCAGCCGGGTAACGGCCATGTCATCTTCGTGCTGATTGAACGGAACGGCGTCAAGGCTGTAGAAAGGGCTGAAGAATGCGTTAATTAGGTTAATTAAACGAAAACGGTGAGCTATGACCATTTGACCATGACTTTAGCTATTCTGATAGCTCAATCATTGCCGATTGCGGTAGGCAAACAGTTGCTATGGTAACCACTTTTAATGCCATCCTTATGCCTACGGTATAGAAGTCAGAATCGAATGAACGGACTGTCGTTATTAGTTAACTCGTTGATCGTTCATAAATAGACGTATTGACATTTCGATTTTAATCAGTTACCTACTAAGTTTTGCTGCTGACTGTAAGTACCTTCGTACCTACAGTTTATGTCGTAGTGAAGAAAGTCTGTAAGCGTTCCATGTAATACTCACGATTGTTTGCAGGTTCGACCATCAGCCCCGCGGTCGTGCCTTGATCCCCTTCGCCGCGGTCGTCTTGATAAGTGAAAGTAACAGACTTGGAGGTCGACTTGGAGCTCAACTTGGAGCTGCCTTGTGCAAATCCTGAGGGTATTACGATTCCAAATTTAAATAATCTACCTAACTACATATCTTAATACTATCTATGTATCAGTAGGTTGGTGCGCTAAAACCTGTGTTTATCGAGCAAAAAAGCTTTCAAGAGGAAGACTTGGTACGGTGGTCTTAAAGCAAAATGGAATCGCATTGTGCTACATACCTAAGAGACAGTATTTAATTAGAATGTTACACAATTTGTCTAAACAACGTGTAAAAAAACCCTGTCCGATCCGTGAGGGTGTTGTTAAGAATCATACTAAGAGTCTATTGATGTGGTAATCATGACCCCTTTAACAGGTGTTCCCTCACACACTAGTGTCGGGGGGTTGCAAGTACAATTGCGACTTCCGCTGCGCCCAATTGGTGATGGCCTGCGCTCTGCGGGCCCCGTCCCGTATGTGAGTGAGGTGTTGAAACTCTCCCCCGTTTCATCATAGGGTGGCGTGCGTGGAACACTACGCGCTGCCATCTCGGGTCCTGTGTGATGGTGGGCGACGGATGTCCCCGAGTCCATCACCCCTGGACCATTCAGGGGGGCTGGAAGAGGGCGTTATGTGCCCTCCGCCGACGCACCTGCTGCGTGACGGGAGAGCCCTTGTGATCTCTCTTTCCCTTTCTGCAGCTTCCTTCTGTGAGATAACTGTTTCGCAGAAGGATACCTTCGCGTCCCACGACTCGGCACTCCCGACCATCGAACGAGTGACGGCTGGCAGCGACAGGTCAGCTCCGACTTCGAAACGAGGGCACGGCGCGGTTCGTCCCATGCAACTTATGACCCCTTTTTTTTTTTTTTTCCGGGATGGAAAATCCTCATGGATGTCCCCCGCCCTGGGGCGGGCGGAGGGGTCTGTCAGACTCTTACTGACTAAAAACCACCCCGGTGTTCCAACTCACACCTACGCCGGGGGTCGCGGGAACTTGAAATCTTCCGCAACCTCCGGCTGGTGCCGGCCCGCCACCGCGGGCCTCCTCGGTTCAGGGGGGAGAGTGAGGTGTTTGACTCCCCCCGCGACGTCTAAGAGGGGTGCGCGTGGAACACTACGCGCCGCCACCTCGGGTCCTGATGTTTGGGGGGCGATGGACGTCCCCGAGTCCGTCGCCCCTGGACCCATTTAGGGGGGCTGGAAGAGGGCGTTATCCGCCCTCCGCCGACGCCCGGTGCGCCTGCTGCGGGCCGGGTGAGTGGACGAGATCTCCCTCTCCCTTTCCGTAGCCTTCTTCTGCGAGACGACTGTCACGCAGTAGGAAACCACCGCGTCCCAGGACTCGCCGCTGCCGACCATCGCATTCACTAGGGCCGGCAGCGACAAGTCACTGCCTACTTCTGAGATGAGGGCACGGCGTGGCTCCTCCCAAGCGGCACACTCTGCTAGCGTATGCCGCGCCGTGTCCTCCCGGCAGTCGACGCAGTGGTGACACCGGGCGTCCGGCTCTCTGTTTATGCGACACAGGTACTTCCCGAAGCAAACATGCCCCGAGAGCACCAGCGTCACCCGAAACGACAGGGAGCCGTGCCTCCTCCCGAGCCAGCGCTCGAGCACCGGCCGGACCGCCTCGATGATGTCGAGGCCGGCGGTAGGGCGTGAGAGCCTGTCCCGCCATTCCGCCACCAGGACCTCGCGAAGCTGAGACCGATGCAGCTCCATGTGTCGCTGCATCGGTCGCTCGCCCCGCGCCCTCGCTTCCTCGCGCCACCGATACGATGACGCGAGTACTTTCGCCTCGAGGTCCCAGGGCGGGGATCCGGCCAGTGCACAAGCCGCCTCGTAGGAGATTGTGCGATACCCTCTGATGACTCTGACGGCCATCGCCCTCTGCGGTTTACGCATTACGGCGATGCTACCGGCCGTCAGGTCAGCAGCCCAGATCTGGGCCCCGTAAAGGGCCATCGATCGCACGGTCCCCACGTAGAGTCGCCTACAAGCGGCGTTCGGGCCCCCCAGATTGGGAAGCAGCGTTGACAGCGCCCCAGCAGCGCCCAGCAACTTGGGCGCCAGCCGTCGGAAGTGGGGCCCGAAGTCCCACCGGCTGTCGAGCACCAATCCTAGGTACTTCATGGTAGACTCGACAGCGATCCGAGCCCCCCCGACAACGATGTGCGAGCCGGGTGACGGCGCCCGCCGGGGGCCATGAAACACCATGGCCTCCGACTTGCTGAGGGCCACCTCCAGGCCTAGGCGACGTATGCGGCCCACCACCTGTGAGACCGCAGCCGTCGCCAACAACGCTGCCTCCCTGTGCGAGCTCCCCCGGGCAGTGACCAGCGTGTCATCCTCATAACACGTCAGGTCCACCCCGGCACCGAGCTCGCCCCTCAGCACCCAGTCGTACCCGATGTTCCACAGGAGCGGTCCTAAAACCGAGCCCTGTGGAACACCGCACGACATGCGGCGCTGGTTTCCGCCATCACGTCCCATGTAGGTGACACACCTGTCCGACAGATAAGCCCCAACGATGTGGCGGAGGTAGGGAGGCACCCCATGATACCGCAGTGCCTCCCGAATACAACTCCAAACTTATGACCCCTGGTTCAACCTAGGCATCCTACTAGTTTGTTTTATTTCTACAAAAACGCGCTTTCCCCGCATGACAGCAAGATCAAACTGAGCCGTCGAGTTCACGTTTCTGTGGACAAACAGTGTTAGGCGTCGAAGTACTCGTCCGCATCGCTGTCTTCCGGAAACGTGCCCAAAAGACTGACAGCATTGCCACGTTGAATGGTAATGCTTAATTCTTTGACCAAAGAACGAGCCAACCCTTTTGTCACGTAAAGCGTCGACCAGTCGGCAAAAAATAAGCCTTCCTTTTGAATTTGCCGAAGTCGGGTAAAAAGGAGACACAATTTCGGGCCCATGAGATCCAAACGGCTTAAAACTGTAGTTACCCATAAGGTAAGGTATACAGTATTTGCAACACTTGAGGGCCTCAGAAGCTGCAGCAGAAACGCCAGCACAGCCCACCGTGCTTGGAACATGCGATAGCACAAGGGTTACCACATAGGTTGTATCCCACACCTGAGGCCTACCCTTCACAACAACGGCATGCCCGTTGTTGTGGCATGCCAACGGCATACACCTTCCAAGGCAACAACGGCATGCCCTCTCGTGTCTTCCTTTCATCACGTACCAAGCCGTTTGATTTTAACACCGCTGGTACGCCGTCGGTGACAAGGGCTCGTCGAATAATATCGATAAAGCTGGCGTGCCGTACTATCCAACTTGCGCTCCTGTAGCAGAACAGGCCACGGTAGCCAGTCAGTCATAGCAACGCCTGTTTCGTTCGTAGCAATACAAGTTTTGACTTGCCGGTGCCCCGAAGTCGACTGAGACGCGCCGGTATGCGGTAGTGACGTGACTGATGTGTGTAGCCAACGTCCTACAACTTCTACGTAACTATATTTTTGACGTGACTGATCGGCAACTTGCCTTTGACGTGACTGATGTGTGTGCATGAACCCAAATTTATCGTTTTTTTTTTAAGTGTCCTAAATAATAAGTTTTGGTGAAACAAGTAATATTGATACTTACGAGAATTATTAGAATGCTTATCCGTATATTTTGAACGCAAGTGCCGATTGTCCCTGTAATAGATAATTTAGGTTTAAGGCTTGTGCAGACCAGCACGGCTTGTCGCGCGACGCGACTCATACAATGCAATTTCTAAGAAAACTGTACGGTATAACAATAACCGGCGTCGCGTCGCGCGACAATTCGCGCTGGTCTGCACAAGCCTTTATCAGGTTTTTTAATCACCATGCTCTGAAAACGGTGAAGGATATAAGGATTTTAGACATTTCAAAACTAACATAACATTACATCACGCCTGTATTTCTCGAAACGTCAGGCAGAGGTGTGCGTACCTTTAAAGTAGGGGAGAGCGGGGGAATTGGAGCCTACTAAGGCAGAGGCGGATTAAATGTCGAGAGCGTCCTAGGCAAGCACCTCATCGAAGCCCCTCTAGCCATATATTATAAATTTTAACTAGTACTTATACATAAATAATAACTAATGCTGCGCCACGGGGTTTCACCCGCGTGGTGCCCTATCTCGTGGGAATTTCGGGATTATGGGCGCGCGCAGGTTTATTTCAGGGGGGTGCATCTTCAGCTCCACGGATCTTCAGTTCACCTCAGATATGTTAGGTTATCGTTTGTCCATTCATACAAGGAATAACTTTGTCGACCTAAGCAGAAAAGTTTAAAACAAATAAGAGAATGTAGGATTTAAGAGTGAGCGAAGCGAGCCCGATAATTTTTGAATCTCGCCTGGAATGGCATATGTTTTATTTTGGCCACAGAAAGAGGACTAAATGTGTTCATTTATTTATTAAGAAGCTCAAGAATTAAGATAGAGTAGGATGCAAGAGCGAGCGATGCAAGCTCGATAATGTTAGCACCCCCGCCAAGGGCTGATAAAATTTTCGAAAATAGGAGAGCGGCACTTTGTCGACTAATGCATAGGAAAAGAATTGAGAAATTGTAGAATTTTAGGATCTCACCTGCCCTGGCCTGCCCGCCTGGACGCCGTTGGCAATCGGCAGTTTTTTAAAAGCGCGGAAGCCAAAAACACACAATCTTCTATCGTGACCAGTGAACACCTCGTGACTAAACGCAGGGCACTACACTAACAGCCGAAATTTCTCGACGGTTGGCGGAAACGGCCAATTGCTCTTATTACCCCGTGCTCCCCTACACCCAGATTTCGCCAGTTATGTTAAGTCCCATGTAATAGGGGGTGAGCCTTTATTGCCATCAATCAGGCACAACTTCAGACACCGTCCTGCTACTGAGAAATTATTACTTAAAAAAATCATAATACCTATGTAGGAAATTATACTTTAAAAAAATCTTATTTAGATATCGATATCCATGGGGTCTGTAAAGTTTAACCAGTTAATATGACCATAGGTCATCCGCCTTTAGCAACCGTGGTGATCAATGCTCTACGTTAAATGTATCAGAAAAGGCCTTTGCGCTGCAGTACAGTAGCAGATCCATGGGGAGGAGGGGGGCGGGGGTTTAGGGGCTCATGCCCCCCCCCAAAACATCCGAGTTCTTCCGTGTGAAATCTTAAAGTGAACTTGATATTATTCTAATTAAACTTTTTAGCAAGCATTACTCTACCTAAGGTACATTGGTCATCAATTATCCTTAACCTTAATAAGTACCACTTACGCTGCCCGGTTTGGGCGCCATGTATATTCACCGAGATATCTGTCAAATTCCTCAATGACTTCGTTAGCTTGTAGCTGGTAGTCTACAACCTGACGAAGTCATTGAGGAATTTGCGAAAAGTAATCCGTTACCTATATGTTAAGCAAATTAAAATATTGTGTGCTTTTTTAGTGTTTAGTTTGTTAAAACCTACCCTCAGCGGGTTCAAGCTCCCCAAAACGACAATCCTGGATCCGCCACTGCTGCAGTAGGACAATATTAATAGGTTGGTATTATACCTAGCTCATGATGACGCGAGAGAAAGAGAACTAGTTATACATAGTTACTTTTTAGAGCCGCGTTCTTGATTAGATGATTGGTGCTGGCCGAGATCGCTCGTGAGGTCTGCTTTAAACAAGGAGTACAGACTTCGTTCCTCCAAGTCTTGAGTCTGTCTTATTGCCTCGTCAAGAGAAGAGGAACTCTAAATAACAGATTCACATTGGTTTAATTTAAAGGTACAATTCCGTAGCCGCGACACTACTGGTTTCTATGTATTTCTATGAAATTGACGTGTCGCTAGCTACGGAAGGAATTTCATAGAACAAAGAAACCAGTAGTGTCGCGGCGACACGTCGCCTGCTGCTGCTGCCTGCAGTCGTGAGTCGGCTAGGGAATTGTACCTAAGTTCCAGTCCACATATAAAATTAAATATAATAACAAAAAAAAAACAGATGCTCGTGGCTAAGTAAACAAGTCGCTGCATTATTCAGCTCTTAGAGTATATAACATTGGAAAAGCCTTGCGAACACTTCCCCTCTGTAAAGTACAAGAACAAATGTTCTAGTACGTTCATAAAAACTACTTTCTAATCGGTTCTAACGCACTTTGTAAATCGTTTTGAAGGCACGCGGAGCTCCGTGAAAATGCCTAGCTGTGTTGTTAAATTCTGTAAAAATCGTTCAATTACGTAAAAAACCGAATAATCTTCCTTATTGTAATGTTTTTATAATATTTAGTCATGTTTTTATTGAAATTCAAAATCCTAACCTCTTATTACCTAACATTTCGATTTTTCATTCGATTCAACCATGATCCAACATAAAATATGGCATGAATCGAATATTTTCCTCATATTGCTACTGTAACGTCACCGAGTCACACTACATCTCGTTTTTATGTTCATAAATAAAATAGTTTTCTTGCGCATTACGAAAATATACGTCAAATCAGCAAAATGTACATGCACTTGACATGTGATTTTGTCCTTTAGTAAAAATGATAGCGAGACTTCCGTAGAGTTGAGATCATGTTTGAAACCAAAATTGACATGTCGATAATTTCTTTATTTTTGTTTTAATAACTTTTTTTTTTGCTATTTCAATATTTTATAACTATGTCCATTGAAATAGTTTTATGTGTAGTGTATTTTTTGTTTGTCTTGTTTTATTATTGAGATTATTACAAATTTAGTTAGTTTTATTTAATTGTAGTTATTTTCTCTTCTTATTAAAATTTAACTATTTTATGCAACAGCTGTTTTATTTAATGGATTCAAGCAAAATTCCGAATGAATATCGATACGGATAAAAACAATTTATGGTACGGACTTCTCTTTCCGGGCGAGCGGCTTTTTTTTTTTTAATTGTAAGTATCTACCGCGTCCCCCCCCAAAATGACCGACTTTTTTGTTCGGAATAATGCGCATATGGCTTCTCCAATGTTATATACTCTAAGATTTAGATACATCTGCAGGGGCGAAGCTTGAGTTTATGGGGCCCTGGGCTAATATTATATGAGGGCCTGCCTAATTAATCAACGACTTTCTTTGACTTTGACTTAGGTATAGAAAAAAAAGAGAAGAGGACAATATAAAGGCTCATACAGACTGACGTGACTTTTCAAGTGGCGATTCTGCGATATTATCGCCGCGCAACACCTTTCACACTAGTGCGCCGCGATATCGCGGGCGCGACAGGCAGCGTGAAACCAAAGGAACATTTTCTATGGCGTTGTGTCGATATCGCCGCGATAACCAAGAAGAAGATACTAGAGAGACAGAGAGTATTTTCTGTGTCGTAGCGCGACAGGTCGCTCCTGTGTGTAGTGTCGCGTGCATTTTCATAGAAATTGTTCTATGGATATACAGTGCGGATTTTTGAGATGGGGCAGCAAGGGCAGGGGCAGGTACCCTAACCGTTGTCGCTACAAGAAAATAGTCTTAGGAGCATGTCCTTAATTTTTTAAGATTTTTTGATCTGAATTCACAGATTTTGAAAAAAAAAATACTGTCAGCAAGAAAGCATATTTCACATTTTTTTTGATTGCTGCCAATCAATCTTGTTTCTTATAAGAATCAAAAAGCTCTTTCGGACCAACTGAGGTTTGAGTACAAGAAAAACCAGAAATCGCAAAAAGCGAATCGCAACAGACAAGTGGTAAAACGAATCGCAACAAAATTTTAACTTGAACTTGACTCGTTTTTCCACTTGTCCGTTGCCATTAGTTTTTCCACTTGTCCGTTGCGATTCGTTTGTCCACTTGTCCCTTGAAGTTTCACTTCTACTATGTGTGCCAGCACACATTTTTTTACATGTTGTATGGCCCTGTTTATCTGGTTGGACTGGAAGCCGACACCAACATATTTGGAAAAATGCTAGGCAGATGATGACGTATCGTACTACTTTGCGCAGTAAGTAAAGAAGACGTGGACGACCTACTGAATTCAACAGAGCTAGTATGTTGAAGGTTCTGGTGGTATCCTTCGTTGCTTGACGAACCTCGCTGTCCATCATGAGCGAACATTCAGATTCCATCGTAAATTCACTTCGCTCTTTTTCGCCTGGTATGCTCTGAAACATTGATGCATACGACCTTCAAGCATCATATTATTACATCCACTAAGGCAAGAGTGCAGAAGGCAGTTTCCCAGTCTGCTCATAGCAGCAAACTGCGAGAACTAATCCGTCTTTCACATTGGTTGACTCAAAAGTGATAATTATCGCAATTTCCCCTTTGACCAATCTCTTGGGATTGTTTCGCATTCTAGATTCCGTGCAGAAGTAGGTACCTACTTCATTTGTCCGTTTATTCTATGTGCTTATATATCACATAGAATAATATACGGAATTTATTCGAGGATATAAGCAGCTAATTGAAGACATGGTTTATTTCTCTTTACTGAAGTGAACACAAATCCATTCAGCCATTGATGTGATACAGTAATGAAAGTCTTCACTAACTTTCACATTAATAAAATAATTACAATGTGCGATGTTTTGTTTGTACGTAAAAGAAAGCGTTAATTACCATAATAATTTCGTTAATAGCTCCGGAGATGATAATCCGGCCGGAGAGCATAACCTGCAACACAGAGAGCTCGGTGGGCGCGTCAACTGATATGCGGTCCCGATCGCACAAACGTTTCCTGTACAAGAAATAACTTGAAGTCATTTATGTTTTCTTTATTACAGGTTAAAGGCGGAAGATTATAAAGCGATTTATTAATTGCTTTAGTTATTTGATGAAAATAGTTACTATAGGTATTTTGATTTTTAGTAACGCATGAAAGATGTGAATATATAAATTAACAAAAAAAAGTGACTACTGGCAAAATATGTTAACTACGTACATATACGACGAGAAACGTATTCATACATTTTACGAAATTCTTGTGTTTTTGTTAGAAATTCTTTATCTAAGCGCGTTGTGAGAATCAAGTATGGCCGGTAACCACGTAATTTCAGCATCAAAGCCGCGGGTAAATCCAAACACACGACCTTCACTTTTCCTTCTGTTACGAAGGCTTCCTCGCGACCTACGGAATAAAAGTATTTACGTAAAACATACGCAATCCTGAACATTTTTGTGGCTTACTTCGACCTATGTTTTAGCTTATTCTGTTGAGCCCTGGGGTTTATGATTTTCTAGAGAGCTAATATACATTTTTTGGTAGTAACTACAGGTACGCGAGGTTCGGTAAAAAAAAAAAAAACACTGCTATAGGGCTGGAAGTTGCTATAAAAACGTTATTGTTGAATTGAAATTATAATTTAGAAAAAGTCGTAAGAGACCTTAATAAATCATGTTAGTTGTTTCGAGAAATAGGGCTATCTGGAACTCATGTGCGTGCTACGGGCTACATGCTACGCCCGACTACGCGCGATAGTCGTAGCGCGTAGCAAGCCGTAGAACCGGTGCGCATAGCAGTGACGCGTCATAGGTTGGAATAATCAATATTTAAAAAAAAAACGCCATTTGCCACCACCATCCGTGGATGGTGTTAGGCTGGGGCAAGTTATTATAACCACTTGCTTCCATCGCACACTACAAATAGAACTAAGTATACTTAGTCCGTATGACTCTCCATCCATTTCAGAGTAAGTAAGGAAGTCCCCTGCGAGCAGCATATCATCAAACTTTTTTCTAGTGATTTCCCTGTAGTGGTTTATGAAGTGGAACCTAGAGGTCGTGTGTTGTTGCGCGAGCTGAATGTTTGAGCTGCACTCTGCCGCGAGCCGGCGCGACAAAGTTCCTGCAACAACATTTGATCTCATCTCATTGACTTAGAAGGTGAAAATAGTAATCGCGACTGGCAATACTTACATTTAGGTACCTACTTTAGGGGCACCTGTGTAGTCAGTATTTTTTACCTCGGCACATGAGCTTTTCTAACATTATGTTTGTAAGTAGGTAATTCGTACCAGGGATGTTGCGAATGCAGATTTATTAACATCCGCGGATGCGGATGCGGATCTCCAGGTTTTTTAAGGGATCCGTCAAGGCGGCAAGGTGAAATTCAAAACGAGGACCGGACAAAATGGTCCCCACGATCAACAACAACCACACATATGTCATTAGATAGCCATTTTAATTTAAAGCAACACCTACTATGACGGCTCATTTCAAATCGCTGTGTGAAAAAAGTTGTGGCGATGTTTCACAGGACTGACCTGGGCGGTAGTTAACGGAACATTTGAATATTAAAATCACTTCTAGTAGTCTAGTTTGAATATTCTCAAATGTATGCATTGCGATGATAATCCTATTAATAATATGGTACCATCGAGCTGATCTGACGATGAACCTGGACGCTAGATAACGGAAGTCTTGAATGGCTTCTAGTAAACCCATCAAGTGTGGGTTCATTAGATGTCAAAGAGTTCCGTTATCTAGCTTGTAAGTCCATAATCAAACTAGCTCAGTGGTACTATGCAAGCGTCCAGGTCAGTCATCGGGTTAAATGTACAGGACTTGTTGAGACACATCTAATGAGCGCACACTGGATGGGTTTACTAGTAGCTGTTCAAGATTTCCGTTATCTAGCGTCCTGGTCAGTCATCAGGTCCTCGTCATCTGGTAAAATGGACAGAACTCGTTGAAACACATCTAATGAACCCACGCTCGAAGGGTTTACTAGTGGCTATTTAAGAGTTCCGTTATCTAGCGTCCATAATCAGATCACCTCAGTGGTACCATATTATTGTATTATCATCGGAATGCATACATTTACAAATATTCAAACTAAGATCACCAGAAGTGATTAACTATTCAAAGGTTCTGGTCATTACCGTCCAGCCGTTCGATTCTGTAAAAATATCACCGTGAAACCTAGGTGAAGTGAGCGTGAAGTGAGCTGTCAATAGTGTTAATCCCTAGTATCCTGCCGCTCGATTCTGTGGCAGTGACAGCTTACTTCACGCTCACTTCACCTAAGCTTCACGTTAATATTTTTACAGAATCGACCGACAGGTCAGCCCTGCTGCCCAACATCGCCGCTACTTTTTCACACAGCGATTTGAAATGAGCTGCCATAGTAGTTAGCAGATAGAATATTCTTTATTATGTACACCATAAAAAAATACAGATATGAATGTAGATATTTTACATAGGGTGACACAATCAATCAATCAGTTAATGTATTATATTAAAATACCTATCTAATGACATATGTGTGGTTGTATTGGTGCTTGGACCAACTTCCATACATTATTGCCAATTCTCCTTTCTTACGTTGTTTCGCAAATTGCAGTGCTGTTTAGTTGTATGTTGATCATAATTCAATTAACGGCAATTATAATAAAATAATTACTAAATTATAATCATTAAAAAATCAATATAGCTCTCGAAATTATGTGTTTGATGGATATATTTCGTGAAAATGTGATGATTTAGACATATTTAAATGTTTATAATTTCCATTTTTTTATTATGATTTTACTTTATTCACCCTTTTCCATCCACATCTGCATCCGCATGAGCTCCACATTCATTAATGCGGATGCGGAAGCCCCGCAGTTGCGTATGCGGATGCGAATATCCGCAACTTCCCTGGTTCGTACCGGTACGAGAGAAGAAGAAGATAAACTTTCAGAGAGACGAGATTATCATCAGAGACATTATGTTAATGTAATTGGAATTCGAAGTTGGCTAACTTTACTTAGGCTGCTTTAATAATGTAGTTACCTCTGTAGATAAATACGTAGGTACAACTTTTCTATTTTAGGTCATTCATTTTTATGTAATCAATAAATTATCGATTAGTTAATCACCACGAACGAATATATTTTGTTCCAACTAACATAAAGATAAAACAATATACAGGTTGGATTTTTGAGTTGGGGCAGTAAGGACAGGTACCTTTACCGTTGTCGCTACAAGGAAACGGTCTAAGGAGAATATCCTTAATTTTTTGAGACATATTGATCTGCATTTACAGATTTTGAAAAAAAAATACTGTCAGTAAGAAAGTTGCCAGTTTTCACAAAAACTTTTTTTGATGCCAATCGATCCTGTTTTATATAAGGATCAAAAAATTATATTGGACCAACTGAGGTATGAGTACTAGAAAAGTCAGAAACAGCAAAAACTTTAAAAAAAAATCCACCTTGTACCTATAGTTATTTTAGGTATCCTTCTTTCGTTACTTCGGTTTGGTTGATGATAAAACCATTATTGAGGAGTGGAATTTTAGACTTAACGTTTTACATACTAGGAACTCAAGAGTCTGGACCATAGATATAAGTATATTTCTATGGTCTGGACTGTATTTTGCTTCTAAAGTTCTGCCTGCCATTGAATATTCTAAATACAATTGTTTACCTTAAGGTCCATTTAAACCAAACGAGCTAATGCACATTCTATCCTCACTCTACCAAATTCTTTTTGTGTAAACAGGGACAGAACATTCCTTCGTTGGTCTCTCCCTACTTAAATGGCAAAAATATCAACAAAAGAATGCTCTTGCTCTTGTTCTGGTTATATGTTCGTTTGGTCTAAACCCACCTTATCACTTCGATCAAGACCTTCCAAGTTCTCCTAGACCTGTTCTTAGAATCAATTAAAACTTGTTTGTATTTACCTTTGCCAACGCCCTCATGGCCCACAAGCACAACTATAGGTACATCTGTGGTATCCGCCGGTGGTACATAAGGCGACACCCGAGCCTTCGAGAGTTGCTCGATGTAGATCAGCCGCAGTAACTTGCGAGTTGTATCCATAGTTATGTCTGGCTTTGTGTCCATCATCAGAGTGCGCTGGAAGTAGGTACTTGCAGTTGAGAAATATGTAATGGATGAGTTAGGTGCAGGGTTTTGGAAGAGAAGTGTGGTGTTACAATTAAATTATGCTAGGTAACAAATTAAATTCCTGCAATATAGGAAAAGGTAATTATGAATAAATGAATGAAATGCACCGACCCCAGCGTGGTTTAACCAGACTCTATAAATCGAATGAACCCCAAGATTTGCAACCTGAAGCATCATGCTTCATGGGGCTACAGAGAGGCCATTGCATATCAAGGAGTAGACCGGGGGGCGCGGTAATGGTAGGGAAGACGTGCCCTTAGGATAAGGAAGGATTTGCGAGCCATGCCGGATATGCATACTTGAGTAAGTAATGGAATAGTGGAGAGACGGGTTATTTTTATCTATGGATGGGCATCTTTTTACGACGGCGCTGCACCGTGGAACGAAAAAAGGCTCTCGAAGACATTTAAGCTTAAATTTTAAAGTGTCGGGTTTTTGCTTGAAATGGCTTCTAATAGCCAATATTATGCGTACATTTAACATAGGATACAATTTGGTATGCACATTAGCAACCTGTATTTTCTTTGCAAAAAAAAATGTATGGTGCTAAATTGGTGGCCTTAGATTACTATTTGTTTTCAAAATTGACATTTACTATTTTGTTCTTATATAATCTAATACTGTATAAAATAACTTTTATTACTGAAATTTTTATATTTGTACGCCACTAAGGCCAAACATGACTGATCTTAAACTATAATGTAATTTAATAACTTGCATGATCTGTATGTGTACTCATGTTTCCACAAATAAATAATCTTGAATCTTGTTAATACTTATATCTCCGGAACGTATGTCTACTAAAGTTTGTCAATCAATTATTGAGACAATTGCACCCTATTTAGCTTTAATATTTAATTTGTGTGTAGATCAAGGGCTATTCCCGGATCTAATGAAGTACAGTAAAGTTATTCCACTATTCAAATCTGGGGACAGCAAAGACACTAATAATTATAGGCCCGTATCGCTTTTGCCGGTTTTCAGCAAGGTGTTTGAAAAAGTAATGTTAAATCAAATGCTCCATCATTTTAATAGTAATAATAACCTACACGATCAACAGTATGGTTTCACCAAAGGACGTTGCACAACCGACGCCGGTGTCACCTTATTAAAACACATCTTTAACGCATGGGAAGAGGCACAAGATGCAATAGGCATCTTCTGTGACCTATCCATGGCATTTGATTGCGTGAATCACGAAACACTGCTCTTGAAACTTGAGCATTACGGACTGGGTAAACTTGCGCTTAGCTTAGTAAAATCATATTTGAATGATAGAATGCAGCAAGTTCAAATAAACGGCGAAAATTCATTGGGTTTAAAAGTCAAAATGGGTGTACCACAGGGCTCGATTTTGGGTCCCGTCCTCTTTTTAGTATATATAAATGATTTACCTCATTTACTGAAAAACCGACCACAAATGGTGTTATTTGCTGATGACACATCACTGATTTTTAAGATAAACAGACATGCACAGGAGCTTGACGAAGTAAATAACGCTATGCTTAAAGTCCATAATTGGTTTACTGTAAATAATTTGGTTTTAAATGAGAAGAAAACAAAATGCATAAGATTCGCGCTACCAAATGTTAGAAGTAGTGATTGTCATATTGTACTGAATAGGGAGACACTAGAATTCGTCGAAAAAACGGTTTTCCTGGGGATCACGCTTGACTCAAAACTACAGTGGGGTCCTCACTTAACATCACTTGCAGGGCGGCTAAGTTCAGCCGCTTACGCTGTTTGGAAAATCCGCCAACTAACAGACGTGGATACCGCGAGACTGGTCTATTTTAGTTACTTTCATAGCATCATGTCTTACGGTATTTTGCTGTGGGGACGGGCTGCAGATATTAATTCTATCTTTATTCTGCAAAAGAGGGCTGTCAGAGCCATATACAAAGTTGATACGACAGAGGGGCTTTCCTTTAAACTGCTTATACTAGGAACCATTTTCAAGCTCTGTACCAAAAATCAATTAAATAGGAGCAGTAGTTTAGTCGCAAATGATTTTTTAAGTTTTTGCCCCGTTTGAACACGATGTATCTTTCCTAACAGCTGTTTATGTTACGCATAGGTCATGCACCTTAAAACGATAAATCTGAGTACGATCTACGATGCGTTGTTGCCGCTGTGACGCAAGTCACAAGTACAACCAAATATTTTCGCTAAAAAGATGAAAATGCAAACAAGGAAGCAATAAATACACACACACTTGCACTTTCACTACGAGAGTGACAATCATAGCAAAACATCCCGCGCGTAAAAGAAATAGAAATAGGTCAGTGTGTTGCTATTGCATCCTAGATCCTTGCGATCGGTAAGTGGGGCTTCTGGTTTTTTCAGTGCACCGAAGCTATCCTTTCGGAACGTACTTATGTTACGTAACACGGAAGCACCTGCGCCGTTTTCGTTTTGTCGAACTCGCGCGCTGACAATTGTGATTTTGTTTTGTTATTGTGATAGGACACTAAATGAGTTTAAGACAGTATTTCTTTTTTTATTGTGACAGGACACGTAAATTGGGATTATTATTATTTAGTGTTAGTGTTATTTTTTAATGATTGACTGCTTTTATTGTGATACGACACGTAATTAAACTTTGGTTTTGTTTGTGTGTGTGTAATTAAAGTGTTCAACAATGCCTCGTGTAACTTACACGGCGTCAGAATACACTGACATGATTTTAATTTACGGCGAATGCCGTGGAAACGCAGCTTTAGCTCTGCGAACATACCGAGAGAGGTATGGTGACAGTCGCAATTGCCCTAGAAACGCCCGCACCATACAATTGGCAGTACAAAGATTAAGGGACAATAAAAGTATAGTGCCGCAACAGGAGGGATTGCCACCGCGGCAAATAAACGTAATAACATAACAACGCGGTATATTTGTGCATTCAAGTGAATGGAGGACACATCGAAAATTTAAAAAAATTGTGTTTTTGTTGTGCGCGTACCTACTTCAAAACCTTACCTAACATAAAAGCCAGCGCGAGCGGAGGCCTAAGCCGCCGCCCGCGCTGCCGCCGCCGCCGGACGGCCGCTTTGACACGAGATAACACACGCCGCGCTCCGGCGCGCGCGCGACGTTGCCACTTTGTTACCTAGGTATCTAAGGTTAGTTAAATTTATTTACAAAGGGTGGTTGCGTTTTACTCTGATTTGTAAGCTATTTAGTTTGTTTGAAAAAAAAAAAAACTCATTTTTGGTGCTTTTTATTTTTATACCGTATCGAATTAATACTAAACACGTATAGAATACGTAGTGTAATTTAATGCCCCTCTGTCATATCAACTCTGTATAACCTCCGCAGACGCGAATCTCTAAGGGAAGGGCTTGACTGTTTAAGAAAATTAACATCATGACGGTACCTTGTCAGTATATATATGAAAACATTATGTATGTTCGGAAAAATCTACATCTTTTTAGTAAGATAAGTGACAGGCATAATTTTAACACTAGAAATAGGAACAAATTAGATCAACCACGTTTAAGATTGTCTAAAGTGCACACTTCTTTTATGGGGTACTGTGTAAAATGTTATAATAAAATACCACTCGATATTCTTGAACTGAATGAGAAGAAATTTAAAACATGCATTAAATGCACACTATGTAGACAAGCATATCATAAGTTGGATGATTATATCATAGATAAAAATGCTTGGCTTAATGCTGGTCCTGCTCCACAGCCACTTGGGCTCACTAGTTAAAAAAATTATGTTTGGAAGAGTTGCTTCCCCTTTTAATTGTTTCTGACATTACAAACTTAATGTTTATTTTTTATTTAAACAAGTTTTAATTCTTAAATACTCCAATGGATAATGATTTTCTTTCTTTTTGGTAGTAACATTCTATTAATCTCTCAAACACATTGCAAATTAGTTTTGTATAATTTAGAAGCATTTTTTAAATTTTTGTAAATGTGAGCACCATGGAGCCGTTTGTATTTTTTTTTGTTTTTTAAATTTATTAATATGTATGTTGACTTGAAAGATCATGGTAGCTGAGAGTATGTCATGCTCACTTAAATGTCTCGCTGATGGTGGCGAGTGTGTTGGATCATTCGGTTCCCTACAAAATGGTTGAGCTGAATGGTGCTGATCCACGCGTCATGTTCGTGAACGGGCGCCGTCAGTTGTGCCTGGTCATCTCTTATCTGCTATGGCTTATTTTTAATCTTACATTTTGAATTGTTTTGATTATTTTTTTTGTACATTGTTCTCACATATAGAAGCAACAAGAATAATGTACCCAGGATTTTGTAATTTTCTATATTTAAAAGAGTGTCCTTTGAGTTTCTTGCCCGTTTTTCTCCATAAGATCTACGTTTTGGAATGGGCGACTAGCTTCAACTTTCTGACTAACTGACGCGACTATTTGACAATTCAAAAGTGCCTGTAAATGGTTTAATTGAAATAAATGCTTTGAGTTTGAGTTTGAGTTTAAAGATCCAACTGAGATGGTGTGGTCAGAGCATATGGATACCAGTAAATAAAACCACTTTCTTGTCAGAGCTCACCCAAGGAAAACGTGCACAAGGCGGGCAATACCTGCGCTACAAAGACGTCATCAAACGTCACCTTACGACCTGTGGCATACCCGTTGATCGGGGGCAGGAGCTTGCTCGAAGCCGAGGAAGGCGCACTTCAATCCACAGAGCAACTGAATGTTTTGAAACAAATCGTCTTGAAGACTTAGACAAGAAGCAAAAGTCGCCCAAAGCCTTCCTACACCTACAATATATACGTACAATGATGCTGATCAGCTCTTCTGTACCTACACGGCGTGACCAGGTTTTCAAGACCAAGTTTGGCTTTGCAAGTCATCAGAGAGCTCACGAAAGAAAAGAATAGTCTGCGTCGCTGTCGCCGGATATGGTGAAGAGGCTAAGCGACGGGTCACACCGGAATGGCAGCAGCCGGCAGCGACGCGGCGAGCACTTTCAGTGTGAAATAATTTTAAACTTTATCTACATATTTAAAAGACCAGTATTGCTTGAAAAGCTTGAATAGGTCGCTCGCGTCACCGCGGGCGGCCCCGCGCCACGCGCATCTTGTCGGCGGTTCTGCCCGCGGCTACTAGCGGCGACGCGAGGCCGCTCGCGGCACCGCGGGCCGCCGCGCGTATGTAATGTAGAAACTAAACTATAGTTTGACCAAGAGCGCTGTACCGCGCCTTAGGAATGTGCGGTGAGGCGGGGAGCAGTGTTGACGAATAATCGGCGGGGCGCTGTGAGCATTGACGAATGAACAGCCTGCCCTGCCCCCCCCTCTCGCCGCGCACATACCTAAGGCGCGGTACAGCGCTCTTGGTCAAGCTATAGTCAAGAGGAGACTAGGCGCGTAGGATCCGGAGGTCGCGCTGCCCTTCCGGCGTGACTCGTCAGAGCGGCTAATATAAATATATATATATATATATATATATATATATATATATATATAAATATATACAAGGTGATCCTTTTTATAACCATAACCATAACTCTAGGGTATTAATGAGACCATGTCAAAGAATCAACTTGCCTTTTTTTATGGTAATGTAACGTTAGACTCTTGAAGTTTCATTGATAAGTACGAGTAAATCATTTTCATTCAAACCAATCATTCATATTGAAAGCTAAGAAAATGCGACGTTGTTATATTATTTTTTATGAACAAATATAGGCTAAATTAAATGTTATTTAATTTTTTATATTTCACGTAAGGGTGTTTTACATAAATAATCTTGACTTTGTCGAATTATTTTGAATGAAAGTGAAGAAAAAAAAACGAAAATAATAATAATTGACGAAATAATTCATATGCCACTTGAGTCTTTGACATATACCCTAGTGTTATATATCAAAATGAACACTTTGTATATTAGTAGTCAATTATACCTATGTAAGATATAAAATAACAGTGTAAGCAAAGTAGTACCGAGCTGTTTTATCTCGTTACCTGTTCAACCGGATCAAGTTCCGCTGCATCTAAACTGAGCAAGATCGGGAATGTGTTGATGATGACAGACTTGTAGGTGGGCACCGAACAAATAGGGTTCGCGCGGAGGTCGAGCACGATCAGCCGCCGCATCTGACGCATGTAGATCGGCAGCTCGAGCATCACGGTCAGGCGGTTGTTTCGGAGGTGAAGCTCGCGGAGTCTGAGCAAAACACATCCCTATTTTTATTAGGAGTTCTAATAGGTAAACCTTCCACTAAAAGACCTCCGGGAAAGTACCACCCATAGGTACCACTAACTTAACTATTTCTGTCGCCAAGTAGCATTACTGTTTCTGTTTCAATGGTATGGGTGCCCCGCGCCGGAAAGAAAGGCACAAGAAACTTTTCAATTTGGTATCTCTCTATTGTTAGATGGTTAGAAAAGCATCAGGAATGCACTTATGGTGTTGCAAGTGTCTGTTGACAGCGATAACCACTTTCCGTCAGGATCGTTAGTCTATTCGCCAACTTTTTACGCGAAAAGCCTTGTATAGGAACGTAATCTTTTCAACTTCACACGAGTTATTGTAATTCAGGTCTCTCGTAAACATATTATGAGGCAGTGACGCGTTGAATACGTGAAATAAATAATACATTTCGAGGTTAGAAACCACATTTACTTGCGTCGGAACGGAACAAGCATGAGTATCTATGCCAGTTTTGGTTATTCAGAAGCAGGTTTTATACAAATTTTATGTAGAGATGCAAAATCGATTCCAAACAAAACTTAAACTATTAATTTCTAATTCATTTGTAATATAAACTTGAGCGTAATTAATCATGCCAAAAACGTAATTGATTGCTGTTTCTATCTTTCCGGCTCTATAGTATTGAAACATAATGTAACGCGCCTTTGTTTCATTCGTTAGCGCGCTGCCGCCGCCGCCGGTGGAATCAGCGCGGATTGGGCATTGTGGTGGAAACGCGGCGAAGTCATTAGTACCGGCACTACTTGCACTACTCGCCTGGTACAATACGAGAACATTTTCATGGAAGTCAAATTGTTCTCGTTTAAGTTAAGGTACTCGAGGTGTAGCAATGTCCAGAGACCGGAGACCGCGCTGATATCACAGCTTGATATATTGTTGTAAGATACATCTAGCCACAGCAGACGCAGGTGGTTCAAATTCTCAAGACGCTGAATGTGATTAAACGATAAATCTAATCGCCGAAGATACCTGAAAGAACAAAACTTTAGATATATATTCAGTAAAATACCTAGGTACTACCTTAAGCATAAACTTCCCCGGTTAGGTAGGTACACTACAATAAAAGCAAGAAGAATACATACTTCAAATTTTCCAGACCAGTAATACACTTGATATTATTATGCGACAGATCCAGAATAGTTAACGACCAAAAAACGGTCAAATCTCTAATTTGCTTCACCGAATTGTATTTATATTGCACTTCAGTAAGGAACCATTGAGCTGAAAAGTGAAAAGGGTAACATGTGCCAAGAGTTTTCGTCTACATTTCCGCAAACAGTTGAAGTTTAGAATGTGAAACAGACTGTAGAATGGCTACAGGCAAACGTAAACATTGATTATGCATATGTGCCTACAATGAATGGCAAGAGGATTTGTGCTGGAACCAAATTTAGGAAACTTGTTATACGGGTAGGTACCTAGTTTGAACTATGAATAGGGATGATGGCAAAATTTCGTCATGGAGATTATTAAAAAATATTGGACACGTATTTTTAGGGTTCCGTAGCCAAATGGCAAAAAACGGAACCCTTATTTCGGATTCGTCATGTCTGTCTGTCTGTCCGTCCGTAAGTCACAGCCACTTTTTTCCGAAACTATCAGAACTATACTGTTGAAACTTGGTAAGTAGATGTATTCTGTGAACCGCATTAAGATTTTCACACAAAAATAGAAAAAAAACATTAAATTTTGAGGGTTCCCCATACTTAGAACTGAAACTAAAAAAAAAATCATCAAACCCTTACGTGTGGGGTATCTATGGATAGGTCTTCAAAAATGATATTGATATGAGGTTTGTTATATAATTTTTTTCTAAACTGAATACTGAGACTTCCAAAGTGGTAAAATGTGTATCCTTCTAAAATAAGAGAATGATAACACAAAAAAAATATATAATGTACATTTCCATGTAAACTTCCACCGAAAATTGGTTTGAACGAGATCTAGTAAGTAGTTTTTTTTTAATACGTCATAAATCGTAAACCGAAATTGACCTTTCATTCAATCAACTCGAATATAAAAATAATAATACTAAACCTTAATTTGTTTTTGGGATAAATTAATCATAACTACGGAAGACGGAACCTTCATTGTGCGTGGTCGGACACGCACTTGGCCGGTTTTTTCTTTTTTTACGTAGTCTTAAGATTACGGCGATACATCGAGTTAAAATGTGCCATGACGTCACGAGTATGTAGATTTTATACTTACCTGTGACGTAGCGACACCCACTCCCCAACTTAAAGTTAAATTTTGCGTTTTATCTAAGTAATTTGTTATTAATATGATAGAGCAAAAAATGCGTGTCTAATATTTTTTAATTATTGGACTGACGGACTAATTAGAATTTCTTTTTTTTACTTTACCCAGGCATCATCCCTATTAGTTCCCATAGCCTAGGATGCGATGAATCCTCGGGTAACACATCAAGCAGGGTAGTGGTATTCCAGTTTGAAGGGTATGGGCACCTTTGTTATTACAGGCTTATGAGACGTATCAGTTTTGTCAGTGGGCTGGCAACGCATCTGCGATACTAAATAGGCTGTTTTAGTAAGCAATGATCATAAATTTGTCTCCTATTCGGGTTTTTCGTGGTCTTTAACACGTTTAAATCTAGGTGTTGGTGTACGAAGTAGTTAATAGCTCGGCTTGATACTCGTAAAAGTTTTGTACTCTGATATTGCAGCCGGTGGGCCCATCGGTGGGCAACATAAATAAATAACTAGTGAAAAACATTTACGAGTGTCATATTCCAGAACTGTGCTAAGCCTGTTAAACGCCACAGACAAGAATTGCAAGTACGGAAGACTCGATAGAACCGTCAGCGCTGTCAGCAAGTTTGACGACAGATCCAGACACACCAAGAACTTGTAGTGAGTTAGGACATCAATGTTCTGCAGATGCTGGAATGGTAAAATGAAGGAGTTATAAATTAAACGCGATATGGAACGATGCTTAAGGATCTGAATCAAAATTTTATCCTGAAGTTCCTGACTGAAACGGATGGAAAATCGACCCAATTTTTTGCAACCAATCAGAACAAAATTTTCACTGTTGTGGAGAGGAGTAACCTGTCTTGACCATGTGGGACCTCTCAATATTCTTGGGAAGATACATAGCTACATCAAAATGACGTATATTTTAAGGGTAATTTTAAATATTGGCAGTCTATTGCTTTTTCTCTTATGGAGATATAGATAAACCAGAAAAAAAAACCATTGTTATGCATAGAAAAAACATAAAAGTTAACGCATTCCTTATTCAAACTAATTCATAAGATTTTGTTGTAGTGAAGTGACGTTGCGCTAAAGGCACCGACTTATTATATGTATTTGATGTTATTATGATAATTACCTTAGATGAAAGATCCAATTTGATATAAACGAGGTCTCCCAGAATAGGAGAACGTTTGAGATAAGTGAGACAGGCGGTGACCATGTCTCTGGTAAGTACGCCGTCCACGAGCTCCGGCACGTCTTCCAAGTTACGAATGCGGACTACTGGCGAAAATACATCTGAATATAGCTCAGGAAAATTGTAGAAGCATCCCCAGTAATTACTTTCATTCATGAGATTCGTCACGTGTAAAGGAAACTGAAAATGTTATTATAAAAAATATCGCACTATTATTATGAGGTATTTTCATTATATGAATAATCGTGTCGTCCAAAAATCACTGTGGCTTCTACCTCACATAAAAATAAAACAGGTCCGGAGAAATGCCTTTACCTGTGGGGAATATCTACTAAAGAGGTGTGACGAAATGTGACCCCTCTCCAGGGGATCATCATTCATTTAATTGTGTGGTCGTGAGGGTTTGGTTCACCGGCACTTTTTACCTTCCATCTACGTCATTACACGATGTATATTACATAATTATGGCCTTTTAATAACTCCCCAAAATATAACAAGGACGCCTTCTGACGAAAATATTTGCGATACACGTATACCTTTAAGTAGTTCATAAATATTTGCATCGAAAATTAACGAATAACTTGAAGTTTGTACTCCCTAAAGTTAGAAGGAATTTAATATAACTGGTACAACATCTTGTAAAAATAAATTGCTGTTTAATTATGGCTGAAAATTTTACGTTGTAAGTAAATTCGACGTATTAACTTGCAAGGAAGTATCTAATAAAAGCTATGTTATAAAAAAGAAAAAAATTAATTAGAAAACAGATCCAGATACCTCCTCTTTAATTAGCTCTTCATCCCTTTTGTCATCAAAATCTTCTTCTGAAGCTATCATTGACCTTAAACTTTGTTTCATACCGCATATAACTGAAATAATAATAATTAATAAAATAAAATAAAATAAATGTTAACAAACGTGTTGAATATATGATACAACCGTGACAGACGCTTTCAAAGGGGGTATGTAAAGAACCTGCGTTGACGATACTTACAAGTAACCCTAACTGCTATTCCTTACTCAAGAGTTATCTGGGAATTAATTACCCATATTTAATATTATAAACCTGACAATGAAGTAGCACAAACCTTTTTTATTGAAGTAGGTATGGTTTCGATTTTTACGAAAACGGGCTATGTAGTGAAAAACATACAATATAGAAAGAAAAAAGAAAATACGTTTATTTGCGGTACACATGACGCAAGGTAAGAACAAAACACGAAAATAAACAATTTGGGGGAAAATATGCGTCACATCCACGCAAAACGGCCATCGCTCAGCATAATGCTGCGACCCTATGCGAGACAGAGCCCCAGCGCTGGTTTTCAGCGACAGCCGGCGTTGACGTAATGGCGTCAACCGGTGCAGCATAATATAGTGAAATAACAAAAATAAAATAAATAAATACAGTACTTACAGTAATATATGTGACTGTACCTAAAATTGATCTAATGCAACACCGTCGTTCTAAACGTGTTCACAATAATTGTTCCATTTACGCAACTCAGCGCATTTTCAACTGATTAGAACCCACAAGACAACCATGTTGCGTTTAGAGAGGGCACAGTCAGGATGTTGTGTGAAGTCAGGTCTTTGATGCGTAGTTCGCATGTGGCGATGTAGATGCCGCCACAAACCTATTCGATTTCCGTCTACTGAATTATATTCACTTTGTGCATGAGGTTCTAGCAGTAAGACAGCTGTTCGTACTACAAACAGTGCTTTAGAAACACAACCTTTTGCTTTACGACCCTCAAGTACCTTACTAAAAAGCGACGCACTGATAAAATCTGCAAAACGAACCTCTGTAGGTTTGCGTTGGTAAGTCGATACTTCAACTACATTAGCTCTAAACTTTAAAATAATATAAATAGGAGAATCAAAATCTACTCTTTAAACAAGGAATTTACTAAGAAAAAAAATACAAACTGGCTTAAATCCATGTCCTATGATGCAACTGAGCAACTTGTGGTATCATGAATAAATTCTCACAAATACTCTCACCCTCACTTCCACTTTACATCATTACATTACATACAAACTTTTAGTGAATGTTTATTTTGTAATTCTTAATTTATAAAGACTTCCTTAGAGATGTGAAAGTCAGGAACAAATGTCTTCATTGTATTTTGTGTTGGGATATGATAGCTGCGCGCGCCGCAGTATTTTACTTTTGCCGCTATCTTCGTGTCTTTTGTTATGTTATACCTAAATTGTTCCTAATACATTTTCATTATTATTATTTAAAGTGTGTTTGACATTATCGGGCCCTTGGGGTCGGGAAGGCATAAGAGGGACCGAAGCCAACTTGCAGCGGCCCGTTAGACGCTTTTAATTAAATAAGGCACCAATCGACGATTATCCCTGTACAGAATATGCAAATGCCCCCAAGGACAATCCCCGGTTAGTGTAGGACTATTGAGGGATATAGACCTAAACCTATGGAAGGAATATGGCTCCTGCCTGGTCAAGGTTTTATTATACACGGATAAAATGGCAGCGGATGCCTTGATCACTGAATAATGGGCCCTCAGAAACGGTCTCTAGCACATAGTTAAGTAGCGACAAGGGGGCAACATATCCTGAGGTGCTTGAGGAGTGGAGAGGTTTTCCACGGCTATCATGACAATCCCGGAAGTACGGTCTCGACCCCCACCAGCATCCTACTGGAATACTTTATTCCTCCGAGCACGTTTACTCTGGCGAATCTCCACTTAAGCCGGGCAATGAGGTGCCCTGTTCCTCGTCAGTGTTCAGTCCAGCCGGTCAATAAAGGCAAACCAGAGATGAGGAACAAGAGTCCTCCCGGGAGATTGCATGGAGTCGCTACTGCCCAACAGCTCGCCACATGCTGCCCTGCGGGTTTATGTATCTCTCTTGGTCTGGCTCCTCAGCCTAGTATTATTCTATACTCTTGTAAAGGCAAGACATCTTAATAAAATAGTTACGTTCAGGCCCTGCAATCTCGACATAGAGAATGTTCAATCGTTATACGATCGAATTCGGTCGCAAAGTCCTAATGGCGTCCCTAGATGCGCACGACGTGTTTGACAAGCACATGATCTTTTCGTGCTTGTCAAGCAATTTTGACGGTCTAGGGACGCCATTAGGACTTTGCGACCGAATTCGGTCGTATAGCGATCGCTATCTACGTCGAGACTGCAGGGCCTGGTCAAGCTGGGGTTGCGAGTTGTCCGAAAGGGATATAGTGGCCCCGGCACACAGGCAACGGAAGGAACACGGGTGGGTTTTAGTCAGTAAAAGTCTGACACGCCCTCCAGTGCGGGAGAAGTTTTCTGATAATTTTCAACAATCAAAAAAAAAAAAAAAGAGCCTGGTCAAACTGATTACTTTAGCACAATAACCTAGGAATATGTGATAGGTACCTGATTGTCTATAATCTGAAGTCAAGGTGAAGTTAGCTTTGCTGAAATAGTTGATCTTGGAGAATTCCTCATTCCAATCATGGACATTAATGCTCGGTATGCTCCCCTCGCTTTCTTCGACCAAGTACGCGCTGTTTTTGGTGGTGACGTCCAGTTCCTGTTGGAGGCCCTCATTCGAGACCTCTGCTATAGGCTCCATAGGATGCAAACCACGTTTCGATTCTAAGACCATCAGTAGCTTCGAGGTAATGTCCCTACTATTCATTTTGGTTTAATTCTAACTAACAAGGAATCTTTAATTATTATTTTAAAATCAAAATGATGCCAGCTCTAAATTAGTTTTTGTTACTGCGATGTCAAAATACAATGACTTCACAATTTACTTTGTTAGTAAGCAATAAGCGCTACAGTTTCTGGCCAGTGCTACTGTTGGTTTCGGAATCGATTATAACTTTAAAAAATTATAATTTATAATTCCCATCTTTCAATTATTTCGTGCTCCTGAATAACATAAAGATGCGATGCTTTCTCCACGACGAAATTTGATTTTCATAAAAAGCCATTTTTATACTGAAGTGCTTAAAATGTCGACGACGTGGGACGCCGTGTGAAGCTATGAATATTGCTAGTTACGTGCTAAGAAATAAGTGTTTGGTTAGCATGTTACGTTAAATATTTTGGAAGAGAGAATTTAACAGTGATTATATTAAACATTTTTATAGTAATCATGCCGTGCTGTGGTTTATGTACTGCACCGAGGTAATTAAGTACAGACTGACTAATTTGAACATAACCAAACTACTAACACGATTTTGTGAGACTTTTTGGTGCCTCTTGTTTAAGTCTTAAGGACATCGCTCATTCCAGCACTGCTCCGACTGGGCAAATAACTTGCCATTCAAGTTAGGATTTTAAGTCAAATGCATATCACGGACTTGTTGCATCTGTCCTAAGATATGGTATTATATCTTGGGGCAACTCTGTCGATAAGGAATCTGTATTTAAAGCTCACAAGAAATGCATTAGAGCAATTTGTAATGTAGACACCACTACTAGCTGTCAACCCTACTTGAAAAGCTTAAACATTCTGACACTGCCATTGTTATACATTTATGAACTAAATGTTTTTGTGAAATTAAATCCTAATTATTTTAAGCCTGCTTCTAAAAGTTACTATATACAACTACGTGACAAAAAAAGATTACAAATTGATATACCATCTGGGAAAACAGCACTAATCAATAAAAGTATTCTTTGTATGGCATCATTGATTTACAACAAGTTGCCTGATGATGTCAAAAAGTTACCTGTTCATCAATTTACGTCGTAGCTGCACAAATTCCTAGTGAATAAATGTTATTATAATGTCAAGGAGTACAGAATAAAAATATAGATAAATACGTATAGTAGCACTAATTTATAGACATTGAATAATAAGACAATACAAATAGTGTGACATTAGTTATTTATGCTACAAGTGCGGAAGGTAGGTGATTTCCGACGAGTGTATAAGTCGACACGAGTCCGAAATCATCTTACGCACGTGTATCATACAACGTTTTACTATGAATTGTGCGAGGAAAAAAAAAAAAAAAACGAGCGAACCTTACGGCTGTCGCCTGCGATGTGTAACATCTAACTTACCACGAAGTATATAAATGATAAAAACTAAATTCATGACTTGGCCTTTTGACTTCGACTTCGACTTCGACTTCGACTTCGACTTCTACTTCGACTTCGATTTCGACTTCGACTTCGACTTCGACTTTGACTTTGGCTTTGACTTCGACTTTTTGATTTTGACCATTGTCATAATCATCGCCATCGTCATCATCATCATTCTGAAATAATAAAATCTCTGAGAGGAGACGGACTGACGACGGCCTCAAAAAAAAAAAAAAACGGAAAAGTAAAAAGCACTAGTAAAAAAAGTGACACTTTCCGCACAAATTGTCTGCTTGGACAACGCTCTTTTCGAGCAAATGCATTGTAAAATAATTTAATTTGACATCTGTATAATTTTATTTTAATTTGGACCAATAGTTTAATTTAATTGATTGATATGTCATAAGTCAGTAAGAACATGTAAAATGCATCTGACAATTTTTATTTTTATTTTTCAGCTTTTGACATTTGTAGTATTCTGAATTTATTTGATTTTATTTTATATTTTTGTGTCAATTTTTTTTTTGTTTATAAGGTTTTTTTAATGTTATTTTAATAATTATTTAATTAGATTAACAATAATATAAATATTTGCACACCTTATTAGGTATTGATACAGAGCACTTTATAGTTATTTGTAACATCTGTTCATACCCACCTGTATTAAGCAAATAAATAATTTGATTTGATTGATTTGATTTGCATTAAAGTCTATTTTACGATGGCTATCCAGAATAGTGGACGGCTCGCGTTCAGTGAGCGGCCCGCGAGCTGTCATACGTCGCGCCGCAAGCACGCTTCAAGCGAGGAGCCCGCTCCCCGGCCGCCTAGCTGTCCGTGCGGTGACTCCTCGCCATCCGCGCGGTGTCGTCTCGCCGGCCGCGGCCGCGCGGTGACGCCTCGCTTGTGGATGAACATCAAGCCTCACCGGTGGCGCGATGGCGTGCTGGCAGCGAGCGGTCGCCTTGCTTACGGCTCGTTGGCGATTAGCGGTCGCCTTGATTACGGCGCGTTGGCGACTAGCGGTCGCCTTGCTTACGGCGCGTAGGTGATTAGATTTTTCGAGGCGGTGCCGGGGCGTTACTGTGCTGGAGCGGTGCTGTTATAATGGGCGATGAGCTTTATCCTTGTTGGTATCTATTATATAAACTTGATATATTTAATAAATAAAGCAACTGAAAATTATTTGTAACGTTCATTTATTTGAGAGATTCCCACAGACTACAGAGTTTTTAATAGTGTTACTAGTGAAGTACGTTTAGTAATATTCTCTGGTAGTGATGTAACAATTGATAAAGAAGAAAGGTCTTAAATTATAACTTCAACAAAACTAATATTATAAATAGGTACAATTTGTTAGTTTGAATGTAGGGGGTCATCTTCGGAACTAATGATCCGATTCTGAAAATTCTTTAACTATTGGGAAGCTACAGTATTGCCAAGTGTTATAAGACATATTTTATGTTAAAACAAGAATATTCACGCTGACGACAGGCAGTAGTTAGTAAATAATATACAGAATTTAATAAACTACTTTAAAAGCTGTACTTAACATATTGGTTGCTTTGGGTGAGTCACAGTTGTACTATTTTCTGGGCATATAACTTTGTTTTTGGGATAAATTCATCCCAACTACGTAACCCTTCGGGGTGCGTGGTCCGTTACGCACTTGGCCTGTTTTTTTATATCGATACATTTAATATATTTCCCATCACTGTTATCATAAATATGCTCATGATGCAGAGAGTGGAATAAGTACCTTTAAAGGCAAAATGTTTTTCATGAAATTAAGAAGTCACATTTGTCCATTTATTTAAAAAATAATTGAAAGAACTGAATGCTGTTTATGTGGTTCATAAACAAATATAAATTTGCCACGTTTAAAAAAAAAAACTGTAAATATATCCTGAAATGTCGTTGAAATATTCAACCTCATGACGCACCTTGGTAAAGTTGCGCATGAGAAACATGGACATCATGCCGCAGCCATGGCTAGCTTGGTATATTTGATGCTGCATTGAACGTGTTAAATAAGTTATATGAATTACTAAACTTTTCTATTCATATAAGTATCTATCATGCATTTATTTTATAAAAATTGTTACTTGGTGCAGCTAATGTTATAAAGACGTCTTAACAGAACTGGTTTACATTGCTAATAACTAGTGTTGTAATATATCTTAAGACGTTCAGTGCTGGGAGCCCTCCTAGAGGGTTCGCCTAGTAGCACATGGGATGCCGGGAGCCCTCGCGGTGGGCTCATTTCAAATGCAGGTTTTTCTTAGCGAATTCAGCTTTATAAACCGTGAAAATATAATCTGATGTATATTTTAAGAAGGTTTATTAGTATATGCCTTGGTTTTTTAAATCAATGCACTTTTTTTTTGTTCACTGTTACAAATATTCACAAAAAAATTAAAAGGTTGGAAACTACATATACATATACAAGACCCCCAGAAAACACAATTTTACTTCGTTTTACAATGTTTTATTCCACGTTTTAAACCTAATGCCGCTGACCGTTCGCGATGGTTAACTTTAGCGCAAACGTAATGCCGGCAATCTTCCCAGAGGGTTCACTTCCAATATGTATGGCGGCATGGCGTATGAGTTCTGTGAAAAGTGGGTGGAGTCGAAAGTGTTAAAGTATTGTTTATTAAGCTGGTAGGGAACGCGGAACACGGCATACAAGTATGGCGGTGGTCTGGTAAAGGAGCGAGATAACGAACTACAGCTTTTGTTTTGCAATCTCCTTTGACAGCACAAAAAGCTCCTCTAGATTTCCATGTTGCATTTTCCTTTTAAACAGCGCCTTTTGGAAGTACAGTCGTGGTAGTTAACGTTGTACAGTACAACTATTTTCTTTTCCATTTCCTTCAATTATTACATTTATCCTATATAATATTTTTATATTAAAGTACTTTTATTGTTGTTTTGTTTACAGCTGTTTATAGTTCAGACCTACCGCAGAACGTATAAAACAACAATAAAGTACTTAGTTCTGAATTAAATAAATAGTTGTAGTGTAGATACATAAATGTTTTAGATCTTCTTCTTCTTTTTGTGTGGTTAGTGCTTCAGAGTTTTAAAGCTGCTCATGGGCCTCTGATTTGGCTTCACATGCCGTTGAGAAATATTTCTCGGGCAAACCGATTTCCTCGCGATGTTTTCCTTCACCGTTTTTGAAGCAAGTGATAATTATACAATACGCATATGAAAAGTCTGAGGTAGGGGTGATGGGGTTTAGATGTTTTATTTTGAATACTTCGGCACTTACCTACCTGAAAAGAATTGAGTAGTTATCAGATGTTTGTGATGTCATATATTTGATAGTGTTTATTCGGAAAATTGGTGGTACCACACAGTATTTTTATTTTTATTTAACTATGTATTCAGGTGTTTCCTAACCGACTACTTTTGAGAATAAACATCAAAACGAACTCTGAGGTCACTTTTATAATCTTGAATAAGTGATCATGTATCCCTTCCGAGTATCATCTTTATTCTTCGAATAACGATTTCACAACTTACCGACGTTTGAAAAAAGTAATTCTCAACTTAAAAACCAAGAACATAAATCTCTAGATGCAGGTGCAGCTGTCAATCGGATCTCTACAGTCTACACTGGTAGCAAGTTGTAACATTCGATCCGAGGCTTTGGGGATTTGTCTCCGGAGCAACTGACTGCTAAAGTTGGAACAACTCTCTCATTTGATCTGTACTTTAGCGATCAGCTCGCTCTGTTGTAACTTAAGTACGGTCAAGTTACGCTTTATTAATGCTCCGTTCTGGTTTGGAATAGTGAAAGGTTTTTGTTGCAGGATTTTTGTTTTAAAGAAAGGAGAATTTGAAGTGAGCACCTATTGATGTATTGACTCAAAATTGTATGTATAATATACAAAAAGATTTTTCTTTTTCTTCTCAGAGACGACTGAAGCCAGGCATAATATAATATTTAAGTGGATTCCAATATTTCGAAAGAATTCGACGAAAACGTGAAAATTCAATTGTATTTGGTGACATTACTTAAAACTTTTGCTAATTAAGTTAGCCAGAACGAAAAGGGAGGGGAGGAGTGTGAATTACTCACATTTCGTGAAGCAACAGAAGGAAGGGACAATTGAATTGAGAGTTTTAGAATTGAAGTTGTTGCGTATATTTATGTAGGGCCGTCAAACAACAACAAAGTGTCATAATTCAAAGTTATCTGCGGGGGCTTTGAAAATATGAACAAGTGTCTCGTAGACGGCGCTCGTTTGAGATGAGAATGGAAAAGAAAAGTGTCGCGTTTCAGTGGCGGTCGACTTCAGATCTCCCCGCACCCCCTCCATTGCTCCCGCGACCCTCCGCCGGCGGCCACGACGAGTCGCGGCGAAATTTTCAATTTACAACAAATCTAGATTTTAATACAAATTAAAATGGTTTTCTGTTACGTTACAAAGTTTTCACTCATTTTTTCTAACTCTTTTATTACCATATTGCTAAAAAGGAAGATGTAGGAAGAAAGGCACGAAATATGTGTGAAATGGAAATCAGTAACAGCTGTCAGTAAAAGTTGGCAATGTTTTTTGTTTTTATGAAGTTTCTAAAGCATGTTTTCGGTGAGAGGCGTAACGTCATTATTCTGAGTACCTTCGTACAAAATAAGCTAAAATGTAGTATTTTTCGAGCTGCGCTAAGTGCACTGGAGAACACTTAAATAAATTAGCATTCTTCTTTTTACGGCGGTGCCGTTAAAATGGAAATTACGTAACATCCCCGTTGTTTTAGTACTGACAAAGTTTTGTTTTTAATTAAGGCAAGGAACAACGTTTTAATAACGGTTACAGAAGAAAGCTTAATAATTAAATTACAATTTCTATCGACCGGTCAACGTTGTGAATGTTTATTTAGTAATAGAGGTAACTACGCAGTCGATTCGTAACACTAACGGTACATATTGCTTCCATCCCCTTGGTTAGGTACGAGCAAGATAAGAAGCTGACCTAGATTTTCAAGTTGTATATATCTGCGCACTTATAAAGGTTAAGTCGTTTCCGAGTGGGTTTAAACCCTCAATTTGCCCACACACATTAAAAGATCACTTAATTAGGGAAGGTCTGCAGTTAAATCTTGAAACTGCTGGCCAAAGGGCAGTCGTTTCAAGTCGTCGTCGGTTCCGGTCCGCGGTGGCCGAGACCCCGAGAGCCTACCCTTTACCCGTGCTACCCCACCTGACCGTGCACAATTGCTGGGGATATTAAGTATACATGTGAATGAATCTACATATATGTTAAATACATTGGACATAGCTTTGATATCAACCGCAGCCTTAGTTGCATGAATCTTCGTGAAACAATGGCCTTTGAGGATGCACTTTGATTCAAATCCGGTGTTCCGTGGGTCGTAGACGTATAGTTATACGTGCAGCTTGTGGGCCGACTATACTCAAAAGTCTTCTAGTGCCCTCCGAGTCCAATTTAATCATGCATTCAGGGTGCTGATGGGGCTGCGGCGATTCTGTAGTGCATCAGGGATGTTTGCTGAATATCGCGTAGACTGCTTTTACGATGATATGATGCGTAAAAGGTGCGCATCCTTGGAACGAGAAAGAGAGAGAGAGACGAGACTTTGTGAGAGTACGTGGCAGCGCCAACAGTATCCTTAGCATGATCGCTAGTCAGCTGGACTGTAGTTACATCAATCATTGCTGCATCATTTGTCATGGAATGGCGCAATAGTGATTGTTGAATTTACTTTATTTTATTGTGGATAGATTTAAATATTACTAACAGTAGTCTATAAGAACATTGTTACTAACAAAATGGACACCATAGTCTGAAATAGAATATTTATTATTATAGCAATAAACACACTCGGAATCTCACTAACATGACATACACACCCACACACCTACTCACTACACTCCACACGCAAATACACCCACACCTTTTTGTTTTTGGATTGTGTATTATTTTTTGGTTTTAGCCTTGATTAATACAAGTTAAATTCCTATTTTGTTTAATACAATTTAAGTTTTGTTTTTTGTTTAAAATTAGCTTTATGTTTTATTTTTGATCTCTATAAAATTTGAATTTGGATTTTTTATAATTGTTTGCAATTAATTACCTATCCCTATAGCAAAACTAGTCAAAAATTTAATGATGTATCACAACTCAGGTCCCCAAGATACAGGCACCGCCTAGTTTAGGGACCACCGCTATAACATAATGAATGTCCCCAACAGTTACAGATAGAATTGTTATGTACTAATTTTAAGGTAATAATTGTAACTATGTTTAAATAATTTATTTAATATTTAATATTGACGTTCATCTGGTTTGTTTATGCATCCACACAGGAAACAAAGGTTAATGGAAATGTATTATCGTCCCATCAAATATCAAGGCAACACATCGGTCGCTGTGTGGATTAGAAAATGGCTGGTCGTTACATACATGTAGGTATTGTATTGCGTAGGCTTTCAGTTAATCGGATATGAAGTATGTATTGTGGAAAAGTAAATAGGTATCCATTTGTGCGGCGGTCTGCCCAAAAGGCACTTGACTTTACCGCTACCGAGTGCGTATCACCAGGTCGCTACGTAATGAATGTTGCCAGTATGTTTACTTCGCACATTGTATCCGACATCTCACAATTTAACAGTTTCTTGCTGTTTTACTCGCATGAATAGCTGACGATTATCGTAAAAGACTCTCGATAGCCCTTTTCTCCGCCATTATAAAATATTTTCCAAAATGTCTGCGATAATATTGGGTTTTGTGTATATTATTCTCGAAGAGCTCTTTGTGTGGGTTATTGAGTGTTCATTAATCAAACTTGAGCAGCGACACTTAGGTATTGTCCGCCGTGAATTTGGGACGCTGCATTATTATTTACGGCGCGTGTACAACAAGCCTTACAAGATTAATGGTCTATCGAAAGCACTTAAACGGAGCAAGATAGAAGATTCTTATCTTTGCATCAAAGTTGACTTTTTGTTTTGTTAATAAGGTTTTCTGTTACCTACTTTCATCAATTTCATCTCACTTTATTGCTTACGTCATGTGACGTCTTTTGACGTTAAGAAATTTCCGTTCGACAGGTTTAAAGTAATTGGATCAATCTACAAGCCAAAGGTACATTAAAGTGATAACTTCGTATTAACGCGACGCTTGCTGCGCCCGCTACATCCGCTACGCCGTAGCAACAGCTACGGTTCTAAGCATGATCTGTTTCTTAGAGCCCAGTTATTGATGTTATTTATTCAATTTTGTTCAGGTACATACATCATATACTTATGATTCTGTTTTTGTAAATTGGAATTGGAATTTGGAAATCATTATTAAATTGGTTTCAAATGATTTAATCTGGGATTTTTCTTACAAAAACTAAAAATCTAACTAACTCAAAAACTACTGAATTTCGGTAGAACATTTGGTGGCTTAATTTGTTGCATTTTAACCCTACTATGACGTCCTGCAAGGAATACGTCGAGTTACCAGTAGCCCTGTATATTTATATTATGTTATCTACATTTTTGATTTTTCTCTCGAAGCTTTGCTGTAACTGGACGAAATTTCTTTACAAAAATATCGTGTGTTGTCTGCAAGAAATATGTCTTTGCACGCCATATTTCTGGGAAACTGTTCTATATTTTACTATTTTATGTAAACAAAAATAAACAACAACGGTAACATTATCTCGCTAAACGATTCTGTAAAATGTATTACTTGTGAGTATGCGATGTACCGTGGGTACAAAGTTTAGGAAAAATCCTTTTGCGAGATTTCGCCAGCGGCATTCGTTCATCGCGCCACTGTCACGTTCTTTGGCAAACAGATCGCGTTTCTGGGGCAACACAACGCGGAAGAAATGCTTACTTATGTACTCGTTTACATACTCGTGCATATGGTATATGCATAATATATGCATCGCTGATAAAACTCGTCTTTTGTGGGGAATTGACTGGGTATGCGTGAAATCCTAAAATACACCAAATCTTTTTAGTTGCTTTTAGGCGGTCGTCGAGTGAAAAGTTTTTTATTAACACGAATATCATTATGAAAATACTTTATGAAGTAGATTTTCTATAGATACTTTGATTGAATATTCATGTCTTTGAATCGAGATAGCAAACTTCAGACTAATCTTAAATTTTTCATAAGTCCGGCCCAACTTGTCCGAAGTTCCTGAAGGTTTTTACTTACATTGAACTTATAGGATTTTGAGACAGCGGCTAACTTTATTAAGACTGTCATTTCAATGCATGATAACGAATAGATTCCTATTCCCATCCTATGTCATAGGACAGTGTACTTATGATAGTTTAAACATAATTTATTCTAAAATATAAAATTGATTCACAAATAGACCCATACACAATTAGTCGTATAGATACATTCATAGATAAATATTATAATATGATATTATGTTTAATTGACCTTATCAAATAATTATTATGTACTTACCACAACCTATAACAGAGCGGCAATTCCCGTAACTTTTACGAACATTCGCATTCACATCTCATTCGCAATCTGTCAAAAATACAATAAATATAGCAAAATTTTTGACAAGTTTGACACATTGCAACATGGATGTGAACGTTTTTAAACTACATTCCTACCAACTTATCTGTGAAATGGCGAAAATTGGAACTACGGCCGTCATGTTGAAATGTCATTCGATTGTCAGTGTCTACTACATTCGGGTTCTCTGGTTGTTTTGTCGTGATATTGCTGCATTTATAAAGTTAAATATGCCGAAAGCTATTAAAAGTTATGCTCGAAACATTATTCTAAAGGTAACCTTTTTTGAAGGAGAAGCTCAGGCGGTGTCTCCGATTATTCCATTTAATCAAATATACAAACGAATTTCGGCAGCGACAGGTTAGTGTTGTCAACTTTCTTGTTATAAATTACCCGATACTTAACTAATTCTTTAAGTCCACGAAATATTCGTTTCTATTCTTCAGATTAGAAGGAGAATACTTAAAACATGATTTGTATTTAGATAAGCCTTTTATTATAGGAGTGGTAACACTGAAACCGAAAGCGATAGTGATAATGATGATAGTGGTACGGAAATAAGCGGAGTATGGCCTCACAACCAGGATGAAGTTGTTTATGCAGGTTCATCTAAAGATCACAATTACTGTAAACCTGGTTTTCAATAAATTATTGTAAAGCAATTTGTTTTTTTTATTACACAACACTACCACTAGGTACCACTGCTAATTATAATTAGTCAAATCTGGTGTTAGGGGTTAGGTACGGTCATAACTAAATGCTAGACATCTAGGTACCTCTTGCAGGGTAGGTACCTACTTAACTTCGCAATAATGAAAGTTGTATCCCCCCGTGGAACATTTTATCTGCTGAATTTCCACTTCATTGGATTACTTTTTAGATAAATTCATTGTTCCTTGCTGAGAGACTAAACTGTTAGCGTACCTACGTAACTGTAAATTAACAAATTATTTTATTAATTTTATTATTTTTATACATGTATTATTGTTTTTAATTTTTTTAAACTGTAATTCTTATTAAACGATTATGTCTAATGTGAAATTTCCTTCTTACTCAATTTTGGGCACCTTATATTAATTAGCAACACTGAATCGACGGTGCCGTCCTCTTTCAGTTCACAGATAAGTTGGTAGGGCTGTACGAGAATTGGCCTTCTGATCTAAATCTAAAAATAAGTGTTATATTTACTTATTAAATGTTAATAACATATTAAAAAAATGTGGATTGTTAATTTGTTTCCTAATTTTATTTTAATTTTAAGAATTAATTTTATACTTTTTGCTGTGCCCTACAGGGTCCGTAAAAGTAACGTAGCTTTACGCCATTGTAACACCTTTAAATATTATGGAATGCAAATAAAGATATGAATATGAATATAATCAGCCAGTTAATTTTATGTGGCGACTGAAATTACACTAGGTAAAATGCTTAGTATTGTAACTGACTGCAGGTGTCAACACGTACTAACATCTATTTCATTAGACATCTAGATGAGCTATTGGAATTCAGTCTACTGTTAAAACAACTTTTTTTTCGCCACAAACTGTTCGGAAGTAGATTCGGAAGAAGGAAACATCCGACCGAGTACTTCCTGATAATGGATGATCCCTTTCCTTCCCATAAGCGAAAGTCAAAAGTGTTGTTGATTGAAAGACGTACGGTGTCATATGTCGCCGCTCTCTGTTTGCGGAAAACATATTTATTTTGTACGACCGCCATGTTATGTTTGGTATCGGAGGGTGGCAACATAAAAATTTTTGTTACGGTTTCCAATTTCTACACTTCGTGATATTTATTTGCCGTTCCAATTTCCTTGGCTCAGCGCTACCCGGGCGGGTACCCGTCAGTATGAATACGGTTTTATAATACCCACATAATTGGACTTCGATTTTTATTAAAAGATAAATTTTATTGCGCCGCTTTGCATTCACCTGGATTCGAAGTGTTTATATGTCAAGGACGCGTTTAGGCGAATTTCTGTTCGCATAATGGAGTTTATGAATGGGAATTTTAACTGACTTCTTTTTCATAGCTCAAAACCAACACAAAGGACACAATGAAATACAGTGGCGTATTCTTCTGTAGCAAACCTTTTCGCGTGGAACGCGTCGTCTTGGGTATAAACCCGTCCGTTAGTATCTTAACTTCTTAAGCTCCCTTATCTATGGGGTACATATTAAAGATTTTTGGCAGAAGAGTCCACCCCTGTACCTTTAAATATGATTGTTATTTCACTCAGAATCCAAACAAAACAACATAACCATTTGTCACAGTGGCAAAGTAATTAAATCCGTGTCTATTTCCCTCTGATTCCCGATTCATGATTCAGTATTAAACTCAGCCAAACCGAAATGTTTTATATATTTCCGATATCTATCCGGAAGTGGGACCCGCTCTAAATGTGCATCAATCACGGAGCCAACGTTGATAAAGTGATTATGTTAAATGTACCTACATATACGTACAGCTCAGGGTACGTATTGTATACCTACTAGAAATTATTTTGTAACAAAATCCTTATAATAAAAGTGAGAAAATATTGTAGTTTTCCGTAGTTTTAGCTACCATAATGTAATCATCATGAAATGTGTGTATGTATGTGTGTGTGTGTATGTGTTCTTCGTTACTCAGTTTTACCAAGGGTTATCATATTACCCAGTAACTACATTGTGAAGGTCAGGTAGGCAGTCGCTCTATGTAAAATACTGGTATTCGGCTGCATCCGGTTAGACTGGAAGCCGACCCCAAAATAGTTGGGAAAAGGCAAGGCAGATAATAAATGTAATGTTCTTCTTTATTATTTTACATTGATATGTTAGAGTCAAAGACACTTGACTCTAACAAAAAAATTCAGTTAAAAGCTTAATATTTCACAAACAGATCCCTGAATAAAAAAATGGTTTTCACAAACTCACAATATTTATTGAACGACCTTTCTAGCGATACCCCACAACATGGGGTAGACGAGAAAAATAAAACATCCCCACTTTACGGGTAGGGGAGGTACCCTAAAAAATATTTTTCTTGATTTAGTTTTACCACTTTGTCGGCATGATTAATATGTATACATATATCAAATTACAGCTTTCTAGTACTAACCGTCTCTGAGCTAAGCCGCGGACAGACAGACGGACAGACAGACAGACAAACAGACGGACATGGCGAAACTATAAGGGTTCCTTGTTTACTACGGAACCCTAATTATGATTATTTCCCCTCCTTTTTTATATACTTGTACATATTATTATTATTTTAAGTCTGTAAGTTTTAAAATTAGGTATGTAAATATTATCTTGGAAAAAGTGAATAAAAAACTACGACAATAACGCAAACTAGGTATAAACAAACAAGACATAGTAACAAAATAACTTCGGTATCAGTCTTAGTATAGCCGGAGTCACACGTAATTTATATGATTAATGCCATAGTTACATGACATATTTAGTAATAAAGTGTGACTCCGGTTAAGTATACGAAAACCGATACTGATGTTATTTTGTATTTTTTGTTTGTACATACCTTTTTGGGCGGTGCTTTTGTCATAGTTGAGTTATTACTTTTATTTTTTATTTAAGTAATTTTGGGATAAGGAATTATTGAGGGTATGATTTGCTTAGCAGCTTACATAACATTTTAGATGGGTTTTTAAGGTTACTGAAAATAGTCGGAGAGAAACGTAATTGTTTTATTCTTATTTGGGGTTTATGATTGAATAATTATAGATATCCAAAATATTTTCAGAAAATACTCTTCAAGACCTTTCATTAGATACCGAACACGAAATAAAAATGTATTTTTTTTGCTTAACCCTTTATTTCCGGTATAAGCCGCTATGTTGAATTTTTAAGACGTCATATAAACGCTTCCAGCTATACCTACCTCGTTTGTCAAAATACGATGAGTAGTTTAGGAGTAATGAACCCACATATGAACATACATACATTGCTTATTAAAATCATATCCCTTTTTTGTCTTTGCCGTAGACGAGTTCAAATGATGACAAAATAATATGCACGACCGTATTTTATTATTCACTACCGCAGTCACGAAGTAAATAGATCTTAGTCCATTGCTTTGCACCGGGCACTACTAAAAAGGGTGGAAATGGCCACCAGTTATCATGCCGAGGTAGCGCCCGGCAGGATTTTATAAACCCTCGCGGAGGGCTCATTTTAAATATAGGTTTGTTTTAGCGAATACAGCAACCGTGAAAATAAAATATGATGTATATTTTAACAAGATTTATTAGTAGGTAGTACCTACTAATAAATCTTAAATAAAAATGCTTAGATTTTAAAACCAACGCTTGAACCTACTAGGTACATGCGTTGGTTTTAAAATCTAAGCATTTTTTTTTTCACTAATTATTAAAAAGGCTGGAAACTACGTATAGCGACAAGATCACCTGAAAACACAATTTTACTTCGTTTTACAGTGTTTTGTAGCACGGTTTTAAACCTAATGCCGTTAACCGTCCACTTTAGCGCAAACGTAATGCCGGCAACCCTCCCGGAGGGTTCACTTCCAATATGTATAGGCATGGCGTATGATTCTATGAAAAGTGGGTGGAGTCGGTACTTATTTTTATTAATAGGTATACCAACATTCACAGAGAAGGGTGAAGAACTATATTAAAACTGAATGCATCTTCCATGAAACAAATAAAATGCATCTACACACTCAATAATTTATCAGTAATGCGTAATTATCAAGTGACAAATATTCTTTACAAATTCATTAAGAGTCAACCTTATTCCGGTAGTACCTAAAGTCTGTAGTTATCATACTTATAATATTAAAAATGTGAAAGTTTGGATGTTTGTTTCTCAATCAAACAAAATCGACTGCACGGATTTGGCCGCACAGATAGTCTATAACCTGGATTAACACATAGTATAAATTTCATCCCGGTAGTACGTTCCAGTGAGATAATTTAGACAACACGCGTGCGAAGCCGCGGGTAAAAGCTCGTACGCAATAAAAGCTATAGATTGTTCAGGATTCATTCTATAGGGGTGTTGTGTGGCGTCACATGATTGATTAGGGCTGCGGTCAGAAGCACTTGTTTCCCGTATTAGCCGCCACGACGATAGGAAACCGTCTATTTGTTACCGCGTTTAGTCGTATCGTATCGTATTTCATCATATTTCGCTTGATTTTGTTACTATATTGCTCTGCTATCTCTTGATTGGGTTCATAGTAATCGGTTTTAGATGTAGATTTGATTGTTGTTTTGTCGGAACATTGTGGTGGTGTGCTTCCGTGTGAGTTTTCTGTAGTAATACATTTCGATGTTAAATTACTAACTATGGGCTGCGCATTGTACTACTTTCTTCCCTTTTTATATTATATATTATCTTTTCTTGATCTTTATTCTTCTAATACAACTGTAATCTATGTTTTTAAGTTAAGTAGCACGCATATGTCCTCGTCTTTGATAGTCAGACACGAGGCTGTCACTTACCTACTTTTCTATATATATATTTTTTTTTTTTGAGGATGGGAAATTATCAAATGACTTCTCCTGCCCTGGGTGGAGCGAGAAACGTGTCAGACTTTTACTGACTAAAACCCACCCGTGTTGGGACTTTCGCCTCCAGATCCCATGGCGGTAGTCCGGCAAGGAGGCTCGCCGCCTCACGGGAGACCGTGCGGTATCCCCGGACCAGCCTAATGGCCATGACCCTTTGGGACGCGTTCAACCGCTGGGCCGGTCGCAGCCTCAATGAACGCGCCCACACCGGTGCCCCGTAAAGGGCCATGGACCACACAATCCCCGCGTAGAACCTCCGGCAGGAGGCGTTTGGACCACCTAGATTGGGCAGAAGCCGCTTCAGAGCAGCCCCAGCCCTCTCCAGTTTGGGAGCTAAACGTCGGAAGTGCTCCACGAAGTTCCACCGGCTGTCGAGGACGAGTCCCAGGTACTTCATCGTCGACTCGACACCGATGTGAACCCCTCCTGCCGTTATCTGGGAACACGCCACTGTCGGGACAGTGGCGTGTTCCGAGGACCATAGAAACACATGGCCTCGGACTTGTGCAAGGCCACCTCGAGTCCCAGTTGCCGGATCCTATCGACGATTGTCGCAACCCAAAGTGTCACCAGGTCGGCCGCCGCCTCATGCGACCTCCCCTGGACCATATACCTAATGTGTAAAAAAGATAGATAAATTCAACTGTAATTCAAAAAATGAAAAAAGCTTAAGTCATAAGCTTTTAGAAATAATTTACAGAATCCTAACCGAAAATCGACATAATAAATTGAACTTTTGTAGTTAATTTCGATATTTTTTTATGAATATTTAGAAAAATACAGGCGGTCATGTGCCCATGGGCGCCATTGTACATATCAATAAAAATTTAATAGTCGTAGATAAGTAGGTACTATAGACTATGGCAGCTTATTTTCAATTTCACTTTCTGTAGATGTTCCGTGAGGCTACAAAATCATTGCAATGTATTTCCACGTCTGTTGTATGGCAAGCTCATACATATTGTATATTTATATTCACTAACTCAACTCTCATGATTCATAATATTATTCTCGGCGTCTGTTTTAGATTTATGTAAATATAAGGTTTCGCTGAAAATTCAAGTTCGTAAGCATGGAGGTAAATAATAAAAATGAATTATGTATTGGCGAACCACAGTGGTGATTGTTGGTACATATTAATAACTTAAGGAACGACTGGCTGAAAGTGTTAACTTTCGACTCCACCCATTTTTCATAGAACTCATACGCCATGCCGCCATACATATTGGAAGTGAACCCTCCGGGAGGGTTGCCGCCATTACGTTTATAAATTTAACCATGGCAGACGGTTAACATCATTAGGTTTGAAACCGTGTTTAGTCTCCAACCTTTTGTATTTTTTGTGAATAGTTATTATTGCGAACAAAAAAAAAATCTTGGATTTTAAAAACCAACGCACATACTAATAAACCTTGTTAAAATATACATCTGATTTTATTTTCACGGTTTATAAGGCTGATAATTCGATAAGAAAAACCTACATTTAAAATGTACCCTTCGAGAGGGCTGCCGGAGTCCCGGCATCCCATATGCGACTAGGTGGACCCTCCAGGAGGGCTCCCGGCACTTGCAACATCCTTACTATTAGAATACGTATGAATGTAGGTACCTACTAGGTAAGTAGGTACTAACTGCCTGCGACTGTGTGCGTATTCAAACTTGTAATCCGCTGTTTCATTTGCTATTTCAAAAATCCATCCTGATTACATTTCTGCACCCTCTAAAAACGTGTTTTTAAAAACAAATATATATTTTAATAAAAAAGTATCATGTTTGTTAACATAGTGGGTTTGTGTTACCGCAGTCAATTACCGAACTGCTTCCTACGTAATTACAGATTAGAACGATATTAGTGCCCTCATGATATGAAAATGCAACGTTAGCTAGCTCGGAACATTGATAACGAAATCCCGCAAGCACAAAAGCCCGCATAGTGTACAGTCAGTCGTAGTATAAGCCTTACAAAAACCACCCTTACCGCTACTAAATAAAGAAGCTATCGATGTAAAATTGTTACCATGGACGCGCGTGTGAAGGTACAATAGCACTGTCTGATCTTTCTCCCTGCATCTATATTCGATCGTATAGTTTTAAATTTGCATGTAAAGCTTATAAATGGAGCTCATATGTATTCAGCCGTAGATTCGTGAAGTGCTCTAGGGCTGGCTCATATTTAATTTAAAACTATGCTGTATCCGCCCAGTTCACTGTAACTTACTTACGGCACAAACAGATCAGTTTCAAAGTAACAATGTAGGACTTCATATGCATACCCAGCTGCTATTTGTTGCATTCACATGTAGTGCTTCTTTTCTTTGAAATATGGGTTTCATAATAGGTGCTATTTGCTAGTAGTTCTTATTTACTTTGAATAATAAAAAGGTTCATATTTTCAGGGGACTGGAGAATACGGATATATTTTCAGGGTGTTGGTGAATACGGATATATTTCAGGGTTAGGTATTTTTCAAGGTTAAAATAGATCGAAGAAATGTATTTATTTTATTTTATTTTTATCCTATGTTATCCCACGGCAGGGCAAAGGCCTCCCTTTCTCCTTTCCACTCCTCTCTGTCTTGAGCAAGTGTGACAATACTGTCTGTAGGCGTCAAGCTCGTCCCGCCATCTTCTCCTGGGTCTGCCTCGATGTCGCCGGATGTTTTCTGGGACTGTGGTAGATTTGGCCCATGACTCATTCGGCATGCGGCAAACGTGTCCGGCACAGAAATTATAAAACGAAAGTGCACATAAATACCAGTTTATGAAATCTAAAATCATCACACGGAGGCGGATATTTTTTCTAAAGAATGTTACTTTATCTCATCAGTGAAGCAAAACGGTACAACTTATTTCGAGTAGATAAACAATCTTCCCTTCCATTATTGTAGAAAGCGACATAATAAGTTTACGGTGACGACGGGCGGGTTCGCCCCATGGACAGACAAAGGCTTTTATAACTTTTTTGTAGTTAATTTGAAGTGGGGAACAAAGCGTTGGGTGGAGGACGACACTTTTTATTCCTAATTATTATGAGAGCGCAGAGGACACAATATCATATTTTCTGACGCAAGAGGAAGAGTATAATCACATTTGTAAAGTGAGTGAACGTTGTGAGCTACAACTGTGACAAATAATACGAGCGGGGAAATAAATAGCAAAACAGGAAGAAAGGATTAAAGTAATACATTTTGTAGGTCCAGAAATAAAGTCCATATTTTTGCCACTTGCAGCAAAATAGGGTGAAATGTAAAAATACGAGTAACCAAGCTCACATCTAAAGGTATCTATGTTTACGCAAAAATATTTCAAGGTCAGAATTTAACGACAATACAAATTTAGAATCAAAAGATTAGCCGTAGTTTGGGTCTTGGGTTTAAACTTAACCTTCTGTTCTACATATAATGTTTTTTTCTGAATTTAGGAATCTCTGGTAAGGGGAAAGTTATGGATCACATAATTTCGAATGTGAAATTGTGCCACTTTTAACGAATGCTGCATTTAACAGCTTTATCAATTTCACGATCCTACTAAAACGCCGAAGAATAAATAATATAAAAATAAATAAAAGCTTTATAGAAAGAGAAACAAATAAAATATCTCGACTTAACACACGAGATTGTTGACATGTGGAATGTAAGCTCGGCTATAATTGTGCCGATTGTCGTAACGGCCAATGCCTGAGGGCCGAAAGCCTCGAGCAACATCTCTCGAGGCTCTTGTTAGGCGGTTGGATTAAGGGCCCGATTCAGAAGACAGTACTCCTCGATACGGCTACAGCCCTAACCACCGGTGGCTTGGACTCTGCTCCTGACACCGACGGACCTCTACTTTTTTTTAATGTTTTTTTTAAAATATATATAAAAAAAATGTAATTATATATGGAACAAAATAAATAAACGACATAATAAAAGATGTTATTGATTCCTTATAAACATATAATATTTAACACAATACATTATAAATAAAATAATTTCTATTAAATTACAATAAAACAATAAATTATTGTTTACTTAAAACTAATAAATCCAAATTAGTAGAGTAGATCAGAATTAATTAATTTCAAACTCCATTCCAATCAAAATTTGAAAACATATATATACGTATATTAGTTTAAATGTGAACAAAAATGTCTGAAATAAATAATTGTAAAATCGAATAAATTATACATTGAGATTATTTGCAATTATTATTGTGAGTACATAAATTCATAATATTTAGTCTTTTTTTTACAGTATTTTAAATTAATTTGTTATTTCTGACCGCCTGTGCGGTAAAAGCCTACTCCATCTGTATCCATCTTGTTCTATCTCTAGTTAGTCTTAGCTAGTTTGCTCCATGTTTGTGGACATGTGACCTGGAGAATAAATAAATCAAGTTAATATTCCAAACAATGCAGTTCTTCTCCAATTGTTTATAACCTTATTTTCCTATAGATAAATAAATATTATTGACAGGTACTTTTTTAATACATGAACATTAATAATTACATCGGTATGTTGTATAGAACAACACACCATTTAATTAATTTAATGGTACCTATTGCCACTGGCAGACTAAGGGGGGGGATGGGCGACAGATGCGGTTCGCCCTGAATCCGGGGCCCTGACGGGGGGGGGGGCCCAAAACTCGAGAAATACTTTTTAATAAAATCTCAAACCAGACCAAAATAAGTATAATAAGTAAAAAGCATTTTGTAGTTCAGAGAGGACCCATACGCATGCCAAATATTAACATAGAGTGCTAAAACTTTCGAGCTCACTGTGCTCGCTCTTGTAACCTACATTCTCCTTTTTGTCAGACTTCTCTACGTAAGTCGATAAAGTAACGCCTTTTTAGGTAGGAATAGTCAAAAGAAAACCTTACCTATCCGACGACGAGTGCTAAAACATTGTCAAACTTTTCTGTATAGGTTGACAAATAATTCTTATTTCTACATAAATGTTCAAAAGAAAATATAAAACTATGCGGAGTGCTAAAATTTTGGAGCTTGCTTCTCTCACTCTACCATCCTCTATTCATCTGATGCTCTAGCTTTTCTGTTGTCGACAAGGTATCTCCTATTTTTGCATCAATGGTCAAAAGAAAACCTAACCTGTTTGAGACAGTGTGCTAAATATTTCAACGTTCATTCTTGAGCAGGGGCCTCCGATAGGTTTAGTCCGTCACTGCCTATTACGTCCGATATGAGGTACTGATTATATTGTCATTCGAATTAGATTAATACCTGTCATCGCTGTTTTATGGTCGTGAGTTGTTCAAAGCTCATTTCTAGATCCGTCTAGTTGTCGACATGACGCCTCCGTCAGTTCTTGTGAACACTTATCTCAGCGGCAATGATAAGCCCTACATCGATCCAATATCAAAAATCTTCATTATGAGTCAACTGTCCTTTGGTACTATTCGTCTTCCACTCTTCGGGGACGTACACTTTGGTTACATAATGATTTCAGCGATGTACTCACTTTTACTGGCATGCTCCTACGGATACGTTGTGCATGATAACATAAACGCATATCCGTTGAATATTGTCATTTGCATATTCTGTATCCAATGCATCTTCTTTATGACATTCAATGTAGTGTCAATCGGAAGAATGCAGCGTTATTACAATGAGTTGAATGTGTTTGACAAAGAAGTTGGCTGCAGACCGAGGATTGGAAAAGCATCGATAAGGAACTTGATGTCAACAATTGTTATGATGCTATACATTGTGATTCTGTTTGCGCTGCCTCATATCTGTGTTAGCCTAGAGAACTTGTATTTAGGGATGGTGCCTTTCCCAATCATTCATATTCTGGAAGTACATTTTTGTGGCCATTTACTGAGTCTTCTCTTACCACGGCTGCGTTTAATAAACTATTACATGGAGCTGTCGTTGACAAACAGTAAGATAACGAAGACCCTGAACATAGAACAGTTTGGATACTCGAAAGCTGATAGTAACAAGACTCTTTGTAAAATGGATAAGGTGATGAATCTGTACCATAACATGATTAAATCGTACAATTATTTGATTGAATCGGTTAAATGGCAGGTAAGAATATTGGTTATGGATCTGGTTATAAGCAACCAATTAGTACCTACGTGAACTATAACATGATATTTTATTTTCAGTTGCTGGTTACTATCGTCTCGGCGTTCCTTAACATTTTATCTTGCTGCTACAGAGTGTCTTTGACTATAATCAAGGAAGATGTAAGTTTTACAATATTTGTCAAAAACATAAACATGAATTAATTACCTAAAGTAGTATATGGTGTATTTTGGCCTTAGATTTTTCTTCTTTTATCGCCTTTTTAAATGTTTCATACCATACAGCGTATGGTAGATCACGCCTGAAGTAAGAACTGACCATGTGTGGCATACATGGTAAGTCCAATGTTCAGGTCTGATTTCACCAAAATTCATACAGTTAACGTGTGTGGATGAAGTTAAGATCTGCTCGCCTATGACGGCCGAAGCGATTACGACTTAATAAAATCTATGTGTCTTATCTGGTGAACGACTGTACAAGTTTTGAGGGAGTGTAGTATGGACAGAGTAGGTACTCGGAAATAGCGCTGCGATACTCTGTCATGGCACTGTCTCACCACTGTACCTTTTCGTTACGTGTAGTTAGGGCAACGATCCTTTCCTGTTTAAGGTGAATCCAAAGTTGGAGCCCGCGAAATTCCAATTTTCTTACGTATTTTGTCATTAATACATCTCTCTAAGTTAGATTTCTTAGGTACTTATGAATTTTTCCACAAGAAAATCGTTCTGTAACAAATCTTACTTAGAGAGATGTATTAATGATTCCAATGATTATAATTCTGTAAATACATACCTGTTATAGTTGCGAATCATATTTTGACCAAGAAACAACCTGACACTGACCTGCAAATTGCAAAAAAACGTAAGAAAATTTGAATTTCGCGGGCTGCAAATGCGGATTCACCTTAACTCTGGTTTTTCTCTCCTTTATTCATATTTTATCTTCCAGGTGCCGTTAACATTCATGATCACATATGTGGGGCTATTGGCGGGCATCATGTTACCGCTGTTCTCACCGTGCATGATCGGAGACAAAGTTCACAACGAAGTTCGAAGACTTAGGGAGCTGCTTGCTTCAAGGCTTTATGAGAATCAACTGGGTATGTTCATTAAAGTACTATATTACTACTGTATTTTCCTGCCCACCATGCTCTCTAATGATGTATTAAAATCTATGATTGCAACCTTATCTACTAGTTTTTTTTATGCCACGGCAAGACTCAGACATATCATTTTTGCTAATTTATTTCTTGTGTTTTTTCCAGAAACTGATATACAGGATGAAATTTAATTCATGGGCATCCTCTTAAGGGGTCATTGTACTCATTATTATGAACAAATTTCACTATGGGGCCAACGCTGAAATCGCGAAAAAAATCACATACGCCTATTTTATGTTCGCATAGCTCGTCCAATTTAGGATGCCCATGAATGTTAGATATATTTATATATCAGCAATACCTAGATTAATATCCAAGACAAGTTTTCAGGCATAATGCTTACGTTTAATAACAACTAGCTACTGCCCGCGACTTCGTTCGCGTGGAAGTCGTAAGACACCACAATATACTAATATAACAGCCACATTTTTATAAAATTACGTTTGTAGTTTTGGTTTCAGCAGCCAAAATATACAGAATCAGGACTGGTGACACGAAGAGGCCTTTATGATTTTCTGTAATACGTAAAAAAAAAACAAAAAAATAGAAAAAAAAATTGTTGGGAATCGAACTTAAGCCACAGGTTTGCGGAACAGTCGTCGCACCGCTAAGCTATTTGCTTTGTTTGTTGAAAAATCATTAAAATAGCCGTTCTTATATATGTCATGATTGACTGCTTAGCTCCTTAAAGATATAGCGTGATGGGAATCATTTAAAATGTTGAATCTGTAACTATCTGCAATTATCTAACATTTCGGCTCGTGTTTTTACAATTTGCGGCAAAATATAGAAGAATACAAACATAATGCAATTTTGCTCATCCCTCATAGCAAAAACCGTGATAATTTATAGCCTACAGACTGACCAGACTTATAGGGGACTAGCTGCTGCCCGCGACTTCATTCGAGTGGAAGTCGTAAGATACACAATATAAGTACAAAAAAACAGCCATATTTTTATAAAATTACCTCGGCCCCTGTCCGACCGCGTCGCATCGCTCGCCCCGGCTGACTTTTTTAGTTTTTGCTCTGCTCCTAAGAGTATAGCGTGATGTTAAATATGCTCTGAACCTTTCTCATGAATCACTCCGTCCATTGGTGAAAACCGTATGAAAATCCGTTCGGTAGTTTAGGCAGCGCATGCAAATAATTCTGATTCAACAGTTATATCTTTCCGTCTTGCTAGACAAAAATTGTGATATAAATATATATATAATATATATAAATTATTTGATATAAATATAATCCATAGCCTATCGTACAATAATGTAGATTCCTACCAGTGGAAAAAAAAATTAATTGGATCATTAGTTCTGGAGATTATCCCCTATTTACAAACTTACAAACAAACAAACAAATATTACCTCTTTATGATTATTATAGATATAATTTCAACAGAATCTGTCCGGTAGCATTTGCGTGATGGGAGGATCTGCCCGGTAGCATTCATTCAAACAGACAAAAACTCTAAAAAGTATATTTTCTGCATTCGAATTATTATCGTCAATAACGGGGCACTACTTATCCCTGTTGTCATAATCATCGTGTATCGTGACGTCACTGTGTGCATATATCATAATTAAACAAGGAATCCCAGTGCAATTATTTGCTTCTTAAGGTGTGTTTAGACCAAAAGAGCGAACACACACACATATCCTAACTCGATCAAATTCTCTTCAGGTAAACAGGGAAAGAGCATTGTACGTATTCCTATCTCTAATAAAGTATCAAGAAAATCGAGAATAGAGTGCTCTTAGTCTTGTGTTGTTTCAATGTTCATTTGGTCTGAATCGACCTTTACGTGTTTGCTCTCTCGGGGATTGAACTGAACTCAAACTTATTATTACCCATTTAACTTACCGATGTGTTAGACGCAATCTCTTTGACCAGTTAGTTGGGGCAGATTCATCAAAATCAGCATAGATAGTGTATATGGTAATGGGACTGAATGAATGCTAGAATAACACGGAGGGATTGTCATATAATTTCTGCAAGTAAGAGGTCAAAATTAATTAACTAGAGAAACTTCACTAACGCAATGGATATCGGTATCTCATGATGATAAAACAAAACTACAGCAGATTTCGGGGTTAACGGTTGCTGGTAATGGAGTTACTTGAAATTATGAGTATTGAAAATTTGTTTTTTTCTGTTTTATCATCTTTCTTCTATGACGTCTGTGTAGTTTCGCCAAGTAATTTGATTTACCTTGTATAATTCAAATCTATGGGGTGTGAGGAACTCGAGGCTATATTAACGCCGCATTGATCTATCGAGCTAGTCTAGGCAGTCCAAGACTAATTCTGAACCCATCAAAACCTCAGGGATACGTCTGACAACATGGTTAAATAGTCGTCGGGTTGTTAAATTATTGTATTCTTTATTTTCGGACGACAATGATCCAGCGTGTTAGTAAACAATAATATGACTTATTACTAGTGTTAGTAGTTAAAATACCATAGAGAAGAAGACATAATAAATAGTATTGTGAAAAGAACATCGCAAAATTAATGTTTAGTGATTGTCCTAACTGACAACCATGTTGATGACAGGCGTTATGAATAGGATGCCATTTTTATTTTTTAGGTGGGATATTATCAAATCACTTCTCCCGCTCTGGGCGGAGCGGGAGGGCGTGTCAGACTTTTACTGACTAAAACCCACCCGTGTTCCTTCTGTTACCTGTGTGTCGGGGCAGCGATATCCCTTTCGGACAAACTCGCAATCCTGGCAGGATGGATAGGATGCCTGCGGTACTGGCGATTACATAACGTAATCATCTCCAAATGTTCCCATTGCTGGGACACATACCTCCTCTCTCTGAGTGGATACTGAAAATTATTCCATTTCAATTTGGGTGTTTTATTAGAAATTACATGGCATTGGCTCTATGTCATAATATTAAGTCATCAACAACATCAATAACATCTTGGTTAGTCAAGGCGGATGAAGTGTCGGGTCGACTAATTGCGGTGGTAACTTCTCAGATAAGGCGAGTCGCGGCATGGCGCGGGCACTTTTGGCGTGGACGGAGACAAGAGACCTCTCGTTCTCACTCCTGCGCATGTTGGACATTGACATCTCGCTGCCGTTCAAGTTCGTCGGCCTCCTTGTCACCTACCTCATCATATTGCTGCAGTTCCAGAAAGTTATTAACCCTTAAACTGTAACATGAAAATATATATTCTGCCTTTTTAGGTGAACAGCGAAGTGACGTGTTTTATATGGTATTACAAAGACTGCACGTTTTCCGAGTGAAGTGAAAATATAGACGCAGAACATAGCTAGTGGTTTTGGATGCAATTTTTAAACCTATGGTGTTAATATTATTTGTGTGATGTTTCTGTATGCCTATTATGTATTAAAACTGTGTTTTTAATTACGAAGGCATTTTGTTACTGCCATAAAAATATTTATGTTTATTATTTTTAATAAATGTTTAGTAGATTGAGTCTCTGGGTTGAAATTTAACAAACGTTATCATCAATAACAACCATATTATAACGTAGTAAGTATCCCAGTTATTTATGTCTCAGACACTATTATTTGTACCTGTAACACAGGAATTCCTAGTGCAGTCTCCAGTCTTTTTATAGTTTTATGTGTTTTTGTATCCACAATTATGTATTGTTCTAATTTTTTATTGTGTGGTGGAAAAAATAAACGTTTAAATAAACGTTTATTATTTGGGACGTAACTTGCAAAATGTGGATACCGCACACACTATGTGTAACCATTTAGGAAATACGGGTGTGCTGTTATGTTACGTGTGATGGGACCCACTTGAATGCGTTCGCACCCAAAAATCGCAGTACTAAACTGGCTCTAAATTTGTTGGAATCGACTCAAACATTTTTGGAAATGAAGGCCTATGTTAATTAAGGACAGGGAATATACAAAGCATCATCATTTCTAATTTGAGAGAGCGCCAAGAGAAGCAGATTACGAATATTGAAAGATTATTAACAGCTTTATCATATGCACGAGGTATAATGAAACTTTTATGTTCCGAGAAGTGTGGTGTGCGTATTGTTTATTTAGCTTTATTTAAGTTGTGACAAGGACATTCTGACGGTATTTTCCTATTATTTCGTAAAGCATAATATTCATTTATTAGGTCGACGTGTGTCAAGTTGTGTAGGGCAACATACCTTCTAATTAATTTAATGGTATATTCCGTCTGATATGAGATATAGATAATATTGTCATTTGAATTAGATTATTACCTGTCACCGCCATGTTTTATAAAGTGTTGTCATAAGGTGCTAAAAGCTCATTTGTATACGCGTCTAGAAGTCGACATGACGGCTCCATCGGTTCTCGTGAACACTTATCTTAGCGCCAGTGATAAACCTTACATTGATCCTATATCAAAGATCTTCATAATCAGTAAACTAGCTTTTGGTATAATTCGAGTGCCGCTCCTCGGGGACGTACACGTTGGTTTCATAATATTGTCTGCTATGTACTCACTCCTACTGGCGCTACTCTACGCGTTTGTCCTGGTAACGCTGCACGATGTGGAGCTCTTGAGTATAATCGTTTACATATTCTATTTCCAGTGTATATTTTTCATGATATTCAATGTAGTGTCAATCAAGAGAATGCAGCGGTATTACAATGAGTTGAATGTGTTTGATAAAGAGGTTGGTTGCAGACCGAGGATTGGAAAAGCATCGATAAATAACTTGTTGTTAACAATTTTTATGATTATATATGTCGTGTTTGTGTTTGCGCTGCCTTTCATATTTGTAAGCCTGGAGGACTTGTACTTAGGAATAATGCCATTCCCGATCATCCATATTTTGGAAGTAAATTTTTGTGGTCATTTGCTGAGCCTTCTTTTACCGCGTCTACGATTAATAAACTATTACATGGAACTGTCGCTGTCAAACAGTAAAATAACGAAAAACCTGAACATAGAACAGTTTGGATACTCGAAAGCTGATAGTAACAAGACTCTTTGTAAAATGGATAAGGTGATGAATCTGTACCATAACATGATTAAATCGTATAATTATTTGATTGAATCGGTTAAATGGCAGGTAAGAATATTGGTTATGGATTTGGTTAAAAGCAACCAATTAGTACTTGAACTATAACATAATATTATATTTTCAGTTGCTGGTTACTATCGTCTCGGCGTTCCTTAATATTTTATCTTGCTGCTACAGAGTGTCTTTGACTATAATCAAGGAAGATGTAAGCTTTACAATATTTGTCAAAAACATAAACATGAATTAATGACCTAAAGTAGTTTATGGTGTATTTTGGCCTTAGATTTTTCTTCTTTTTATCGCCTTTTTAAATGTTGCATACCATACACGCTGTATGGTATGCAACATTTAAAAAGGTAAATGGTAGATCAAGCCTGAAGTAAGAATTGACCATGTGTGGCATACATGGTAAGTCCAATGTTCAGGTCTGATTTCACCAAAATTCATACAGTTAACGTGTGTGGATGAAGTTAAGATCTGCTCGCCTAAGACGGCCGAAGCGATTACGACTTATAGCAAATTCATTTATTCAGCAAGCTTTAAGGCCTCTTCTAACTTTCTTCTCTTCTCTATTACTGTTTTTTCTTCCAGGTTCCATTATCATTCATGGTCACATATGTGGGGCTATTGGCGGGTATCATGTTACCGCTGTTCTCACCATGCATGCTGGGAGATCAAGTTCACAACGAAGTTCGAAGACTTAGGGAGCTGCTTGCTTCAAGGCTTTATGAGAATCAACTGGGTATGTTCATCTTAGTACTTCAAATGGTGCAAAGTTGCCGATTGGCTATTTTTACTTGCAGTTCGCCCAACAAGAAAGAATATACCCATAATATTTTTTTTCTTTTTTGTCATATTTTAAATCTTTTCACGGGTAATCAGAAGTCTAAAAAATAAAAGGCACATCTCTCGTACTTACTTTAAAAAATACACTCGACAGAATACTAGATTATAAACATGAGAATTTGCCGTTACCCGGTAGAGGTCAGTTATACTGGACGTACAACAACAACAACAACATAGTTCAACGTTAACATAGTTGAGAAAAGACTATTCGAATGGCGTTTCTACTAACAGCGATGGTAACTTCTCAGATAAGGCGAGTCGCGGCATGGCGCGGGCGCTGCTGGCGTGGACGGAAACACGGGACCTCTCGTTCTCACTCCTGCGCATGTTGGACATCGATATCTCGCTGCCGTTCAAGTTCGTCGGCCTCCTTGTCACCTACCTCATCATATTGCTGCAGTTCCAGAAAGTTATTAACCCTTAAACTGTAACAAGAAAATATATATTCTGCCTTTTTAGGTCAATAGCGTGTGGTGCAAGCAGGACTGCGTTTAGCATTGAGAGCGTTTGCCCTAAAAGTTGGCAACGTCGCAAATAGCTGTCAAAAAATGACCTGTTTTGATTAATTTGGCAATATTGCTGTATGGAAATAAGAAATGTGAATAACTAGCGAACTAGAATATTAATAATGAATTGCAATTATAACATTGAATTTGATGTTGTACCCGTTTTAGGTGGTAAAAAGGCATTTGGAAAGTTTCCTAATACTTTTTTACATCTAAAACTTCAGTGTTACGATATTAATTATTGCATTTCATAATTAATATTCTAGTTGGCTAGTTAGTCGCATTTCTTATATCCATACAGTAATGTTGCCAAATTAATCAAAACAACGAAATATTGTACATATATTTGCGACGTTGCCCTCTTAAATGTTTTTAACCGCTATAGTCCCATCATCAAGATGACATCGAGATGACAGAGACAGAATAATGTTTTAATAAATAATGTTTAGCACTAAACGCATTTAGTGATTTATGGTACCACCGGGCCCTATATCTATCTATTTTGTGGAGGGATTTATTTCAGTCATTTTTAAGTCAGTAGGTACAGATAGGAATGCGATTTCTGGTAGTTATATTTATATCACAAGTGACATGTCTTTTTATGCAAGTTGCACGTTTTCGAAATGAAGTAAAAATATTGACTTGAGTGCAACCAGAATACCGCGACTGTGGTTTTGGAGTTAAATATAACACGTAAACGTGTTGTTTAGCGTTGATAAGAATTGTTTGATGTTTCTGTTTATTTATGTATCAGCTGTGTTGTTAATTATAAATGGTATTATCATAAATGTAAAACTGGCCTATTGTTCTTATGAAAAAAAAATGATATGTGCAAATGCATTTTATTAGTTTAGTTTAGCGTAGTTTGAAACTTGGCTTTCTGCTAATTTTGTATCAAAGCGATCAAATGAATATGAAATGTAGGTTTGTTGTGAATCCAATTACTGTTAAAGCATGATAAGTTTATATGGTGTAAAGCACTTTAAATTAGAATTAAATAAAACGTTCTTGACAAAAAATTATGTAATTTTTTTTCCAGACATCAATTCTATTTAACTTAATAAATATATAATCTCGCAGTAGTTTCCTACAAAAAAAATACAAAACGCCCAAGAGGTAAACAAGTAAGATTGCATAAAATAATACTGCCGATAAATTTCACTTTACGAGTTAGTTTTAAAGTCTCCTTTTATTATTTAGTAATGGCGAACAGCGACAATGATCGTTATAAAAGTTTGAAGCTCGTTAATTAATTTCGGAATGAACTTTACGCTGGAAATGAAATATGAATGAAATAATTTGAATGCGTTCGTTGAGAGATTTGTGTATATATTTATGGAATATCCAGTTAGATTCGGACTGGTTTCATATATTTTGTTAGAAGATGATAACAAAATCGTGAAAAAAAACAAGCGAGCCTTACAGTAGTTGGTTAAAGGCTTGAGCAGACCTGCGCGACTTGTCGTGCGACACCGGTTATTGTTATACTGTGAAGTTTTCTTAGAAATTGTTGAAATTGTTGTTCGTGTCGCGTCGCGCGACAAGTCGCGCTGGTCTGCACAAGCTTTAAGATGTGTAATATCAGACATCTTTGCCGACAGTACCAACCTCTCGGAAAATGGGTTGGTACCATCTGACGTCCAACTCTACTCTCACTCCCACAGATTACAGGAACGCAAGAGGAAAGATGTTACACATAAAAAACACCTTGTGCTTTAATAAAATAAGTGATAGACATAATTTTAATACTAGAAATAAAGATAAAATAGATCAACCATTTTTCAGATTATCTAAAGTACATACATCTTTTATGGGGTACTGTGTTAAATGTTACAATAAAATACCTTGTGATATATTACAATTAAATGAAAGAAAATTTAAAACTCATATTAAAAGTACACTCTGTAAACAAGCATATTACAAATTAGAGGATTATATCCAAGATAAGAATGCTTGGAAACATGCTGGTCCTGCTCCATAGGACAATTTAGAGTCTAGACAAAATCAAACTGGTTGCTTATTTAATTATGTATTTGTTATTTTTTATAACACTGATTTTACATTCTGTGATTTCTTGAACTCACACACTGACTTATTAGTATTACTTGTTAAAATGTTAGGAATATCGTATAATTTTACAATGTTTGTAAATATGTGAGCACCATGTATCTGTCACATATTTAATTTATCTGTAATTGCTTTATTTTTCATTCTTTTTTACCTATCGCGGTATAGTAATCTTATTCTAGATGCATCGTCTTCACATATAATTATATAATTAATGTATGCAAAATATTGTAAAAACATTTTAAAAGAGTAACGGTGGAGTTTCTTGCCCATTCTTCTCCATACGAAAACTACCTTTTGGAAGGGGCGACTAGAATCAATTCTATTTTTTGTAAACTTGACGTTCATAAGTGCCTTTTATGTGCCTAATTGAAATAAATTGTTTGACTTTGACTATAATCTTAGAAGATGTTCTGCTGTCAAACCGATATCCATAATAAGTTCTGTAAACTTTTAGAAAAAACAATCATTCAATAATGTTAGTTTTGTCCAGCACTCGGAATATATAGGCTAACAGTAACCAGTTACACAATAATGTGCTAGCGTTTACAAAGTTTTTCTCTCGCGTTTGCAGATAACCTACATTGGACAGTAATCTTTAATTTCTATCTGTTTTGTATAATAATTTCAGTCGGACGCGAGATTTGCATGCAAATTCAGTTTATGAAAGTAGGTATTACAACTACACGGAACTGCCACTGTAATACAAAATTGAATTTTGTATCTCTTTATGCGGTATAAAATTCTTAGAATATCTGCAGTCCTGTATAAGGATGTTAAGTCCCTGTAGCGGGAACACTTCTTATGTTTATTCTTAGTAGTATTCGTAGTTCTATAAAAGTTTAATATGGTTATTAAGGAATTTAAAAAAAACTCAAAATATGGTAACCGCGTAAAGGTAAATGTAAAATCCATACAACAAAACGTAGCATGAGAAACAAAAGCTATGAACTAAATTTTCACTAAAATCAGTCTGTAACAGTGACTTAGCTATTTTTTACGCGGATTTAGTATCTGACAAAGGATATTCTACAGAGGTAAGAGGTATCTATTGTCATCGGGAAGAACGCTAAGGTTAGTCCTTTATATTCCGGAGAAAACATTTCAACAATTTCCCTTTTTTTACAATGACGGATGAGGAGCATTCCGCAAAGAAATTTATGGCTACACAATTTGGAGAGTACCTGTGACCATTGTCTGGCATGCGATGTATTTCGTGAACTCTTATATTTGCTTCTGAAAGAGGAATACAGGAATGTTTACATATAAGAAATTATCCACCAAACATTTTCTTGCCTCATAAAAACTTTTAGCCATTTCGCTTTAAAGAAACAAGGCGTAAGACAGTAGGCACCTACTAATATACGTATATATGAAAAAAAACATATTCAAAATGAACAGCAAACAGCTACAATATAAAACACAGAAACACGAAATACATACAAATTATAGATAATATTGCAGCCTTTTTTTTTTTTTTGAGGGTGTGAAATCATCAAATGACTTTTCCCGCTCTGGGCAGAGCGAGAGGGTGTGTCAGACTTTTACTGACTAAAACCCACCCATGTTCCTTCCGTTGCCTGTGTGCCGGGGTCGCGATATCCCTTGAGTTGGTTGAAGACAAACCCGCAACCCCAGTAGGCATTGGTCTTTCGACCCCGTCTGTTGGTGCTGACATCTCTTTGAGGCGCGCGTGGAACACAACGCGCCGTCGACACGGACCTGGTCCTTATCGGACGGCGAGCTGCCCATTGCTCACCGTCCGCAAGCCCGCGCCTACGGTGGCCGGAACTCGGCTCTCGACTCCCGACGCCCGGGGCGTCTCCTGCGGCGACTAGGGCCGCGAGGGCGTGCAGCTTGCATCTTCCTCGCGCGCTCCACCTCCTCCTTCGAGAACATAACTGCTTCGCAGAAGGAGGTGACGGCCTCCCATGCACTCTCGCTCCGAACCATGGCCTGAACCAGGACCGGACGCGAGATCGCCGCCGCCGATCGCCTCTGTGAGGACACGGCGGTGCTCCGCCCAAGCCGGGCAGACCTCCACCGTGTCCTCCGGGCGATCCACACAGTGGTGACACCCGGGCGTTTCCTCCCGCCTACAATATTGCAGCCTACAACGCTGTTCACAGATTACCAATAGAATAGGTACATAACTGTAGAAACAACCAGCTATCTAATTACGTTACATATTTTCGTAAACGACGGAGAAGCTTGTGGCTAAGTAATAACTGCCGCACGGGTCGATCCATCAGGTTAAGCTACGCTTGTCGGGGTTGGTCTGCCGATGGGTGACCATCTTTACATACCGAGACTCCTCCGTGCCTCGGATAGCACGTTAAGCTGTTGGCCCTAGGTGTCACTCGTGGATCTTTGACAGTCGTTACGGGTCGTCAGACACCCGAAAGTCTGACAACCAGTCTTACCAAGGGGTATCGTATTACCCAGTTACTGGGTTGTGAAGGTCAGATAGGCAGTCGCTCCATGTAAAATACTGGTATCCAGCTGCGGTTAGACTGGAAGCCGACCCCAATATAGTTGGGAAAAGGCTAGGCAGATTGATTGATTTTCGTAAACGATTGCTACTAATCTGTTTCATTTTGACAGTTCAACAACATTCATTGCGTTATTTACGTTGTTGAGCAGATATTTTTGGATTAGCAATCTGTTACAAAACGATTCAAATTCTGATTGATCGTGTATTACGCAATTAGGGTACAGAATGGAAACAGCAGGATCGTTAAATAATCGTTTAATTTAGAACTGACAATCATTTGATTTTACAGCATAATTTTAACTATTAGTCTAATAAATGCTTATGTCTAGGAATATCTAGCAAATAATTACGTGTTTTTAGAAGTGACTACTCGCCATCACCTGAAGAACAAGAATGATCAGTGTATTATCTGGAATGGAATGATCTTAGAAAGGAATCGTTTCTGCCTGGGCGTAGAGTAATCCCCACCAAACACTACCCCAATATACCAACAGAACTTCTGACCCAGTGTTGCCATTAAAATAATTTAGTCTCAAATTCCTATACAACAGTAGACAGACTATTTCGATTCATGTATGAAAGGAGTTTATTTTACGAATCGTATAATATGTGTTTCATATCGAAAGTTGTATAGTATGACAGGTAGATTCACCCCCTTGACGTATGCAGGTCACTAGATCGCCACCCTGTAAAATGAATGGTACATCCGCCCGAGTACACTGCATGCATGAGAGAGAGAGAGAGAGAGAGTAAATGTAAATTCGGTCAAAATGTATATCCAACATAGCGGCTACAAAAATTTTCACATTTTTCGTCATGGGTGTCGTTTTCATAGTTTCCGAGGGTGCTAAAGCCGATCATAATGTAAATCCAAGATGGGGGCTCCAAAAATTTTGTTTTGTTTTAAGTCATAGATACGTGAGAAGGAACTTCGTTCCTGACAGGGGTTCCGGGACCGCACGCGTTTTTATGGTGTAATTATTGTTTCAAGTGGAATGAGTTGTATTTATCGTGTTTGTGTGTGGCCTACACATATTGTGTTATCGCAATCAAGTGTTGTTTTGGTGAATTAGTGTGTGAAATTTGGCACATGGCTAGGACCTAGGTTAGGACATAGGATATTCCCTAGGGATCAAGACTTACGCGGGTGAAACCGCAGGGCGCAGCTAGTATAGTGATAAAGTTTTAAGTATATGCGAGTGAAAATTATCAAAAATAAAACATCACATCACTGCGAGATTAGGTCATTTTTATTTGCTTATTGAATGAGTATAACTAGTTACGTTAACTCATTAAGAAGCCAGGACCTGGAAGGTATCTATAATATATACCGTGTTATTGTCTGTATATTGGCGAATTCTCTGTTGTTGATACCATATGACGGCCAACTCTAGCACCGCGCGCGATCATTGGTCAAATCAAATAGCACGCGCTTCCCCGGCTTCCTGTTACACACTTCCGTCGCTTTTCACGAAATCACTCCCACAGATGGCAGGAAAGCGAGAGGAAAGATGTTACAGATCAATAAACTAATGTTTAGACAAAGCCACACTCTGCTCAAAAAATTTGCAGAGATCAGTGAGAATTTTCAACCAAAGTGTAAATTACTCATTCGAAATAAGGCTGGCAGACTTTGATCAACAATAAGCTGGCAAATGTTTGTTATAAAATGGTCCTCACTCGATGAATTTAATGAGTAGCACTTCGTTCTTGATGTGTTCCCAAATACAACGCTATATTTACAAATAAATTATTCTAATGTCTTAAGCCTCCTGTCGTCTATGAACAGAATTGATTGAGTTACTTACATAATTATAAACCGTCGTCACCGTTAATATATTCTATATGAACGTCGCGTTACTTGTCGCAAGTTCATTTTGAAACGCGTACGTTTGTCGCCATGACGCGCCCGTCGCTTCTTGTGAACACTTATGTCAAAGCAAATGTTAAGCCCTTAATAGATTGTGTGTCTAAAGATCTTCATTATTTGTGGATTGTTTTTTGGTATCAATAGACTTCCTCTTTTCAGCAACATTAACGTTGTGTTCTTGATATTTTCACTCATAACCACCTTTCTTTTCGTGTGTCATTATTCGTTTTTCTTCTATAGTATTTTACATATTCCGCATATGGGATTTATTATTGGTACACATTATATCCAGTGGGCCTTAAGCCACTTTTTGAGCAATTATGTTGATTACTTTTTATAATTTTTTCAAACGTGTTCTTGAACTAAAATAAAATAATTACTTTATTGTTTTCCAGTTGCTAAAAACGTACATATCAGGGTGACCCTGATATGTACGTTTTTAATCATTTTAATGGGCACTTATAATGTTTCACTAAGTGTTTACATGACGACGATGTTATATTTTGATATTACTGCTATCCAGGCAAAGATGAGATTATTTTGGGCAAGTTTCTGCCAGTCAACAGGAGCGGTTTTAACCTTCATTATGTTTGTCCCCAGATCACCTTGTTTTTTGTTCTTAGCTTTATTCTACTTTCGGGAGGCTTAACATTATCATTATTTTCGCCTTGCATGCTCGGAGATAAAGTTCACTACGAAGTTGCAAGACTGAGAGAACTGTTGGCTGCAAGGATTTATGAAAATCAAATGGGTATGTTTTACAATATTAATTTTACAAACTAGTGGAGGCGTCGGAGCTTATCAGAGTGGACACAAGAGCGTATTAGAGCAAATGTTATATATACGGAATTACGAGGAAATTGCCTTATGCAGTGAGTATAAGGCAATTTCCTCGTAATTCTGAGTTTTGTATAGTGATTTCTGTTCACATACCCTAGGTTTCTTGTACAGTCATAAATAAATGGTTATTTATTTAAGACTTTATTGACAAAACTAAGTTTGCAGATAGGTGTAGTCGCGGCATGGTGCGGGCGCTGTTGGCATGGACAGAGACAAGAGACCTCTCGTTTTCACTCCTGCGTATGTTGACCATCGACATCTCGCTACCCCCTTGAGCCTAAGGTTTTTTTTTTTGTCCAGTTTAGTAGTAAACAATTTTGTCTAAACACTATCAAATTGTAGCATCATCATCATTGACATCATCAGATCTGTCAAATGCAAATTGTATAAAAACAAAATATTATTGCATGAAGGCCGGACTCCACCAAAGCGGAGATGTGCGGAGATGTCCGAAGCGGAGACGGGAAGAGATGTTTTTCAGCTAGGGTGTATCCACCGAAGCTGTGCGGAGATGCGTGCTGCCTAAACTGGAGAGGAGATGTGTGCTGGCTAGAGCGGAACTGAGCTGCGTGCGGAGAGCGTCGGATGTTGTGATAAACGCATATCTCGTCGCCAGCTTGCAAGGCACAGCTCACATTTCCGTTTTGTACCACCGCTCAGCTCAATCTCGGCGAGGCACAGCTCACATCTCCGCTTCGAACGCGCCATACTAATATGATACATCTCCGCTCAGTGGTACCCGCACTGAAGCTGAGTGGAGACGAGATGTGTGAATGACGAAATTCTATTGGTTGTTTAAGACACATCTCCTCTCGTCTCGTCTCCGCTTTGGTGGAGTCCGGGCCTTAAGGTTCGAAGGGCACTTCAGGCAAAACCTGTCCTTTAATTGTACTAACGAATAATAAAATAAATGTATAGGTATTCGATGTCTCGATTATTCGTTACCACGAAGTTCATTACATTAAAGTTTATATTGTCAATCAATTGTTTTATTTCAATAAAAATTGCATGACACATTCATGCCTGGAATTAGTAAGTACGCATTTACGTTACCCCGTGCCCCGATGTACAACATAATTATGTAGGTTTGTATATGTAATTCACTATACAATACCGTCACCTTTTATGAAATGCTCAAGGGGGGTTTCTGAAACCTTATTCAATCTAAGCTTTTGTCAAGCTTTATGTAAAGTGATTTGACAAAAGATTGAACGATCGAAGACCTGTATAATATGCTTATGTATTTTTTTTTATAAAACTTGATGAGTTTGGTGTTCCCTAGCCGACTACTCACACCACACCACCAGCACCACACAACACCGAAATAAACCCAGAGGGCATAATCTCTTTTAAAGTTCATACATTAATAAAAATACTATATTATGCGTTACCCCACAACACACAACACATAAAAAGTCAGTTCTTATTGATTTTTTCTTCTTGAAAATATTTTAGTAACGCCAGTACTTATTCAAATAAAGTTAAAAAGAAAATTGGGAAACTTAAATCACAAAGTTAAAGCACAGTTTCAAGAAATATCAGAACTAATTCGTGAAAGTTAGCGCACCTGGGAAACATTTAATTTTCACTAAAAACTGTCCGTCACAGTGACTTAGCTATTCCTCAGTGGAAATGTAGTGCTCCACAAAATCGGAGAGGTGTTTCGGCATTTTTTGGTACGCGGTAGTCATCTTATTTATTTATCTTTACGCTCCCATACTTCTGAAGTGTGTTGTAGTCCAAAAGATAATTCTTGGTCGGGCCAGATGACCTAGACAAAGTGACATCCTATCAGCGAGTACGATGATGAAAAAGTAAAAAATGTCAATGTCATTGTCTCCACCTTTTATACAGGTTTATTTTAAATTATCTAGCTAAACTCCGCAGACGCGATGGGTATCGATATTTAAACACGTTATACACGGTAGCAGGGACATCGACGAGAAACCTGATACCACGGATTCAGTACATGATTCTGAACCGCCCAATGTTGAATTTTTTTGTCGGTTATTATAAAAAAACTACAGTTTCATAGAAAAGTGCAAAATATATGGAACAGTAGTTTTTTTTTTAACAACCGACTAAAATTTTCAACGCAGGGGGATTCAGAATTATGTACTGAATCCATGGTAACAGTTTTTGCGTCGATGTCCCTGCCACCCTGTATAGATATATCGTGTTTTTCGTGTGCGTGATGTTATATACATACAAGTATATACAGGGTGGATTTTTGAGATGGGGCAGTAAGGGCCCCACCCCTGGGGGGTGGGGACCTTAGCCGTTGTAGCTTACAGGAACACGGTCTTAGGAGACTGTCCTTAACTTTTTGAAAAAATTTGACCTGCATTCACAGATTTTGAAATTAATAAGCAAGAAAATGGGCAGTTTTCACAAAAACTTTTTTTGATGCCAATCGATCCTGTTTCTTATAAGGATTAAATAACTCTTTTGGACTAACTGAGGTTTGAGTACCAGAAAAGTCAGAAATCGCAAAATCTTTTTCAAGAAGTTAAGAACAATCTCCTAAGACCGTTTTTCTGTAGCTACAACGGTTAAGGTAGCTGCCCTTACTGCCCTATCTCAAAAATCCACCCTGTATATCTACAAGTATTAGATGTTTTAAAAATTCTCGATAATATTTCTCACCTCCCTGTCTAGTAGTACATTGCTTTAAGTTGAGAGCTACACTATATCATACATTGTATTTAGGTGCAGTTGCGAAGATGTGTGCTTTCTAACAACATTGACGTTGTTTGCCACTCGGTCGTTGTAATTTACATAATATTACAGTGTGGCAATTTGTTAGTTTTGTCATAGATTGAAGGAGACCTGTACGTTCGTTATTGTAACAATTTTCGAAAGGCACGTTTTGTATACTCGAAAGTAAGATTTGTGTGTATATTATTCTGCCGTAACCCCGAATGGTAAACAAGGTCTAACTATGAATTAATCGTTTACAGTTAAAGCACTTTAAATGTCTCATTTTCGGGCGCTTGAACTATAAATGTACCGTACATTTAAATTAACCCTTGTATTTCGTCAACTAATTATCGTTTTTGGAAGTTTCTAAATAGACACGTGGTGTTGTTACAATTCCTAAACAAATTTTACAATAACTTTTCACCTCTTCTTAACACTTTTGACTCCACCAACTTTTCATAGAACTCATATGCCATGCTGCCATACATGTTGGAAGTGAACCCTCCGGGAGGGTTACTTGCATTGCGTTTGCGTTAAAATTAACCATCGCGGATGGTCAACGACATTAGGTTTAAAACCGTTTAAAACGAAGTAAAATTGTGTTTTCAGGGGGTCTTGTTGATATACGTCGTTTCTAACCTTTTAATTTTTTTGTGAATATTTGTAACAGTGAACAAAAAAAAAATTGAACGAGCGGTTACGTGTGGGCAATAAATCGGAATTTTTCGGTAAGAAATCTCATTCTAAGCAATTCTATAAACAATGAGGTGGTAAAGTAGTTTTCGAGATATAGCGGTGTGACGGATGGAACCCAAATGATTCACCAACAATAGGGTGGATTTGGCGCTCGGCGGCTGCTACCGCGGCACGCTCGCTACGCTCGCTCGCCTTCACGCGTTAATGGTCATTGTTCTAACCTAACCTAACCCAAATGATTCACCAACAATAGACCATCATTTTTACCGCTCATTCAGTTATTTGACTGCTCAATTATTTTTAGAATTGACATTGTATGATAAAATAACCGACAAATTGATTTTTTATTACTGTCCATGTTTTACTGTCGCAATAATTAATCAACCGCCATTAAATTAAATAACTGCTCAATATGTTTTTCAACTGATCATAATAACATCTCGAGTATTTAAATAACAGCTCAAAAAATTTGTTCCCATTTTATTTTCACGGTTTATAATTCGCTAAGAAAAACCTATATTTCAAATGAGCCCTCGGCGATGGCTCCCGGTATCCCATATGCGACTAGATGAACCCTCCAGGAGGGTTCCCGGCACTGAACGTGATAAGCTATTTTCATACAACACGTGTCGACGTGAGAAAGAAAGTCTTACCGTAATAAGGCTTGTGCAGACCAGCGCGACTTGTCGCGTAACGCAACACGAACAATACAATTTCTAAGAAAACTTCACAGTATAACAATAACCGGTATCGCGTCGCGCGACAAGTCGCGCTGGTCTGCACAAGCCTTTAATTTCCTATTGTTGTTTGAGGAACCTCTTTTATTGTATCTTCTTGGGTTTTCCTCATCAGATTGGATTCGAATCCGACAAAGCTGTGCCAACATCGCCTGTAACGAGGTACCGGTGCAAAGCTTGTTAGTACAGAAACTTATTTCCTTCAATTCACTCTTTCAATTTGCAGGATAATAAAGGGTATCGAAAACCTGAACTGATTTAATTTGATTTTCAAAGTTTTTTTTAGAAAGAAAAATGCGTTTATTGGCATTACAGCAGAAAAAGTCACCTTATAACTAAAAAAAAAACAGAAAACAATACACTTATTTTTAAATTTCTTGCAGAATGTAGATACTAATTGGTTGTGAGTTTATTTCCTTAAATGAATTTTATTAAAATAAGTTAATATTGGGTAGTTGCCCAACATAGACACAATAAAAATGATGTGAAGGTGAAAATTGTAGTTTATGAAACTGTTGCATAATGAATAGTACCACACGAGTGTTTTAAATACCTAGTTATGTGCACTTTCATAGACTACTTTATCTACTCTCATACATTAAGATCAAAGAAAAATTCCCACGAAATTCAGTACAACAAAACGTATGAATGGCGCCTGCACCTATTCTAGCCCATCACCGCGCATATAAAATTAAAAAAAATGATGTAAACTCCTTGGTGATATTATAAATTTCTTGTATTTGCCCTGTATCTTTATGGTAAAATAATTGTTTTATAGCATTATTTTTTTAGAGAAGAAGTGTTATAAAATGATTCTGTTTTTAAATTTCGGTATTGTGTTTTTAAAGTATGTCAATATAAACTCGTTTTGAAGTTTATAATTCGAATTTTACGTTATGAGAGTAGATAAAATAAATTATAAACCTGGCATAATATTATTTCAAGCGAGAAGAGCACAGATAACTCAATAATTTCATATTTTCAACTCACGTAGAGATAAAATTATATATTATAGGTACACGTTGCTAAAGTTTTTTGTAAAAAACCCATTCTGTGTTGGGCACGTTTTTAACGGAAATATTGTTCGTATTAAATTAATTATTCCCATGTGCCAGTTTGGGAATGAAATGCAGATTTTGGGGCTGCTACATGAAATTATGTGGGCGAGGGTCCGGGTCTCGGACTAGTGTCAATTATGCTTGATCCAATTATAACCCTTGAGATTTTAGACATCCTCTTGAGAAATTGCTGGGACGGCGGATGACTGCGTCTTTGACTACTAATTGATTATACAATATACAGTATAATTTGTAGTTATACATTTATGTATATGGGGAAAGTTTTGTCATAAATACTTCCAGCTGACGACCGAGGTCACAATGTGAAATTTATAACATTTGTGAGGTCCTGTAGTTAATGAATTTACTTTGATAGATGATGTATAATTGGGTCAACTTGCTTTTATTAAGTGACCAGACAACAAATGGACGAGATGAAGAGCAAGTTATAATTATTATGTGTAGGTACTCAAATCAAACGTCCTTCCAAATAAAGGTTGTGTGAAACGTTAAGTGGATTCATCACAAAAACGTTATGCATATTGTTTTATGACGTCATACACTCATACAACCGGCCGTGCTTGGGGGATGGGCGTATGTCTAGCAGTGGACGTCTTTCGGCTGAATGAAATGCTGATTCATTACAATGATAACCAGACCATTATTGTTATACAAGTATAACAGATATTTCCAATATTCATATTGTCTGCGGAGCGCGCTTATTCCATTCAAATTAGGAAGTGATGAAATAACCACCATCTTTCTGGTAGACGATGCATTATTTCAAGGGAATTTTATGAAATTTTTCAGGCTCATCACAATATTACAGTCATCAATTTATACAATTTTCATGGAGTCTGTGCAGGTGTGAAGCTATGGAAACGGTTTTCCTTGATGAATGTCGGCTGTTGTCAGGAAGAATGGTCGAGCGGCGGGTAACGAAGACGGATTGTGTCGCCGGTGACCGATGTGCAGGTAACGAAAAAATAACAAAATGAGCTCAAAACAAATTAGTTTCTTCGTATTTCATTTAGCTAAGCCCACTGGCTATTTCTTGCCTCTTTTTTCTGGGAATTTTTACTTGTTGCACGAACCTTGGTTTTTATGTTAAGTTCAGTACAAACGCTCTTCTTTCCATATATTTGTACGCGCACTAAAAATAAAACACTAAAAGCCATAACATTGATAAAGCAGGCACGTGCCACTTCTTGGCATTCGTAGCCGCGTAGGATTCTACGGCGTAGGCGCTACGGCGTAGACGCTACGACGTAGAAGAATGTGAGGGAAAAAACAGTATTTGCATGTAACCCGTCAGCTAAGGTCTAAAAGCCGCCCGCGTCTAGCGCATGTCGGATGTACCCATAAATCTGTATCGGAATAAAACTGACTTAAATAGAGCATGTATGTACTCGGCCTAGCTGCGTAGTTTAGATAATATTTCCGTTATAACTCCCGTGTGGATAGTGCGGTTATTTGAATATTAATTAGAGGTTCAAACGCTAATTCGTTTGTGTTCAATAATAAATAATTTAATGGTAAGGCACAAATTTAAGTCGTATTTCACCAATTAAATTGAACGCGATTAGCAAAACCACGTTTAAGAGCTGTCAGTGTCATCATTGTGGTGGAATATTGACACTGAACTCAGTTTAGATGTGCTAATGGTGATTATGGAAATTATTATTATTTGGTACATGCATGAGGATATCACTTGAGTCATTTTTATCAAAACTAGGTGAACCAAAAACTGAATGTTTGCTAGACAGATCAGTGTCAGCTGTATACGACATTCAATTACCTACATAGCAGTTGATGCGTACACTTGCAAACGCGATGCATGTACCCGATGGTATCGATGTCGTGTTGATATACCACGGGTCACGGGATAAGCTAAAATGAAAGAAGTTTGGTTACTGTATCGAAAGTTTCAACTACCTAACATAACATCACGCCTGTATTCCCCGAAGCCTTACGGCCGTGATAAACAGAATACAGTTTTAAAATACAAAAGACGACGTATATTTAGTAACCTAATCCGATTAACTGTTTTTAAAGAGTCATAAAGAACCCTGTAAGAAATCGCCACGTGTTTCACATCTCAACGAGGCATCCTCAGGATGACTATTGACTTGTTGCGAACTCCGACACGACGTGTTGCCACGTCAAGCGTCGAGAGCAGTGTAAGCCACTTCGCCCAACAACCCCACCTAGATTAGGTTTCTAAATATACGTCGTCTATTTTATTTTATAATGGATTTCCGCAAAGTCACGCCTGAGTCAATTAACTATCTTAGAATACACTTTTCTTTAAAGCGCTAGGCACCTAACAGGGGTGACTTAACTGATTTAAAATATTGCTATTAGAGTCACTGGACTGCTCTAGCAGAAAGATCGATAGCTATTAAAAAGTAAATTTTAATATCGTTGAATTTTTTTTCTTATTCTTTGTAAAAAAAAAAAAAAAAATGATTACTGTCATGCCTTTAATAACAGTCACACGATTACGACCGATCGATTGACTTAATCTAAATCGGTCCACGCGTTTGGTCTCTAGAGAGCCACAAAGGAACAACCATACAGACAAACATACATTGGCTGAAAAACACATTACCCTCTCTTGCGTCGCGCAGTCGGGTAAAAAGTAAAGAAAAAACAAAAGCTTTATCTTAAATTATAATAAAAAATGCTTTATCATATACATTTGTTTAAATGCAGAGTTAACAATTATCAAAATTAAAAATATTTTTGTTTATCTAATGAATACAAAGTATTCCAAGTGTATTAACATAATAAGTATTTTTGCCTTATAATAAGTGGGTTACTTTGGTTATTTTAATAAATTAAAAAGTGTGGTTTAGCAAATTAAATTAAAGATGTTGTTTTGTGGTTATAATGAGCGCATTCCTCCTATTGAGATGGTAGAAGCGTACCAACAGAATCTAGTAGTGTGCTAGTTTTACGTGAAATACAGATGAACTCGATTCTGCAAGCTGTACACGACAGTCAATTACCTACATAGCAGTCGGTGCGTACTTACTACTTGCATTGTGCGGCGAGCCGTCTTTGTCGATGTAATCACTGTGTCTGGCTGGTTCCTGTAGTCCTATCTCTCTTATTCATAGTACAGGAAATTGTGTAAGAGGAAGGTAGTTAATTATTTGAAAAAGTGATCGATGGATTTGCGAGTTTCAGTTATGCTTACCGTGGATATCGGCGATCGTCGTGGTGCTATTGTGCATTGGAAGGTACGTTAACACGTTCAGTGCCGGGAACCCTCCTGGAGGGTTACGCAAGTCGCATATGGGATGCCGGGAGCCCTCGCGGAGGGCTCATTTTAAAAGTAGGTTTTTCTTAGCGAATTTGGCAATTTAAACTAAAACTAAAATCAGTTGTTTATTTTAACAAGATTTCAAACCTCATGCCGGTGACACTCGTCGAGGGTCAACTTTAGCGCAAACGTAATGCCAGTGCGGGTCCTGGAGTCAACTAACAATATGTCTTGCGGCATGGCGTATGAGCTGTATGAAAATGGGTGGAGTCGAAAGTGTTAATCCGTCGATTTATAAAAAAAAATCGATGTTTCTAGTTAGAAATCTGAAAGAGACAATCTTAGAATATCGTAACTAGTATCTAATTGAGTTTTCGAGGTCAATGACTTCATTTACGAAGTATGATATTTCGTATATCTAAATTAAACTTCTATATTTAAATTAAACTTCTATATTTAAATATTTCGATCCAAAGCTAACGTGGACCATTCCAAGCTAAATGTAGCTGGATGTCATAAGGGAGGCCTTTGCCCAGCTGTGGTATGATGTAGGTTGACAGTAACCAGCAACCTTGTCGGACAGACGCCTGTGTTGTCTGCCAGTTTTTACTGGGGTGAGATTTTTACTATCTTTCAGTAACAGTATGAGTTAGGGAACAGCACATTTTAACTCGAACAGATATCGCCTAGAAACGAACTTCGATTTGCGATTTTCTTACTAAAAAAACTTTCTTCGCACGACCGGTGCGACCCGTTTTATTAACAAGTGAAACAACATTCCAAGAAGACCTTTATCTGAAATTCAGTAGCCTAGGAAAATGATATAAATTAAAGGCAAAATTGCTAAATAAATCCTATAGGCCAGTCACCGCAGACAAAAATCGCGTTCGGTCGCAAAACATTGCAATAAACAGACTTTTTGTTTGGGATGTTGTTAGGGTAGATACCAATAGAGTTAAATCAAGTTTGCAGCTTCGAAAGACGCTAACGGCGTGGTGCCCGAAAACCCTCGATTTTTTTGTTTTTTTCCCCATCATATAGTGTCACTACCATTTTGAACTTTTTGTTTAAAAAATGGCCAATGTTTGAAGTGAAGCTTGGATTCTATTGAACCTACAAAGGCTGCGCTCAATTTGTAGCAAATTTTAATAAAAATGTATAGGATGACTTTTTTACAGAGGTCTGAAAATTTAGAGGGGTTTTGAGAATCACGCAGTTAGAACAAGTCTTTCGAAGCTACAAACTTGGTTTTACACTATTGGTTTAATAATATCCCAAAATATCAGTATAATTCGTGCAATTTTTTGCGACCGAACCCGATTTTTGTGTCCACGATAACTGTTCTATGACATGAATCGCTATCCGCACAATTTTATAAAAAAAATGGTTTAACAGACTAGTAATCATTACCAAGCGATATCTGCTTCTCCAAATACGCTTCCAAGTAAGGTTTTAAGACTTTTTTGAGTAAATGATGTTCTTGTTCGTTTTTTGAGTAAAAGGAAGAAATCCCCCATTAGTATTTTTTTCGCAGACAAAATTCTTATTTTCCTGGGCTATAGTTTCTATTTTACAAATCGAAACCATAAGTCACACAAATCCAGAAACTTTCCAGCTTTCAAATTAGAGTGGAATAATTATAATTCTTAAATAATGTAATGAGGTAGGTTCAATATAATTTTTTGCCGATTTCAGGGAAAAAAGGAGGAGGTTCTGAGTTCGTCGGAATCTTTTATTTTATATTCTTTAATTTTACTTTGGGATAACTTACTATAGTGTTGGTTTTATGGTTGTAATTCGTATCTTCTATATTAGTCTTTATTGACAAAAGAAGTTCATAATCACGCGTACACGGAAGTGTTGCGTATCCAAGGCTCTATAAGCTGAAATTCAGCGGTAATTTTACATCTCATGTGGTTAATGAACAATGTACGTATTAACTGTTAATTATAGTGAGGGTGGAGTGCTAACAGCCGTGAGATGAGTAGGTACTTCGTAGAGTTAAAGCTGTCGTGTGTGAACGCTGATCTCTTACTGACATGTTACACCCGCAAGAGACTTCTTGTCATCAAAGTATCTTTGTCTCTCTTGGTTAAGAAATAAGTTCGGGACAAAATAAAGTAAAGTATAAGGTTATAACTTATAAGATAGCCTTTAAAGTTGTCTCATGAAATAATTGAACTGACAAAGGCCAATCACAAAGCTGGGGCTCATTTTATTACAATAAAGATCAAGGGCATCGCCATGAAATACGATACTGACATAAAGTAAAATCTGCGCAAAGTTCTTTTGTGTCGAGACTACAAAGGTTCCGTATCCCGTAACTACTTAATAAAATTTGTCAGAATACGTCCCAGTCATTTCTTTACCTATTGTTCTTTGTTTACTGTCATTTCAGAAAATAATGATCGCATTCATTAAATTGTATCCGGTAGAATTCCCAGCTGCTTCGTCGGTTCGTTTGTGTCGACCACTTTGTCCCGAATACCCTTATTAATTAACCATTTGTATGTTGCCGAACAACTGATTTCACTAATTTACTTATTGCATGACAACGTAGTTTTAACGGAACGGTTATTGAATTTAATTGTGGCTGACAGTTTCCATGTTTCCGTAATTCACGGATAAATAATTAATTGAAGAAACAATAATTCAATTATAAGTTTTGGTTTGATCGGTCAGATATTTATTTTATTGTGGGACTAAGGGGTAAATTAATCGATTAATTCGCTGAATATTGTTATGTTTGAGTTAAATTCTGTTGGTAAATTATTGAACTTACGGACACTATAACATGAAATTTTCAGAAGGTATTTTGCTTTCATGTCAAGTACAAAACATGTTGATATATGAACTTATATTTAGGTATTTACGTCACGCGTATTTTTAATCAAGGCCAACGATGTAATCGAAACACGTGCGTAATGACCTTAACTTTAAGGAGTTTTTAGGAGCCAGGAGTGAGCAGTGACTGCGTAGCTTTACGAGCTGGCTGTATTACCCGGCGAGTCCAAATGTGCGCGACCTGAGATCTTAGTCTGGCAGATTCGCACATTTTACGAGCTCAACGAGGTAATGCCATTCTCAAGCTTCGTTCCCCTCTATTATCTTTGCGAACAGACAGTAAATCTTGGAATGTACTCACAGCGAACCTTATCACGTACTAGATGCGTAATTTATATATTTTTTATCTCTACGGATCCAGCATTCAGCTGTTCGGAGCACTTTTGATTTAGTATCGCACTTAATTCTCAATTTGAGCGTGAAAAAGGTTTTACCTTTTATTTTTTAATTTTATCTCGGTCGTTTGTTTCACATACCGTAGAATTAATAGTTGGAACAAAATAAAATCTATCGCACCGCCATAAATCCTACATAAACTATTTTAGGAGGTATGTTAAGGAAAAACGGAACCCTAATAGCGAGGCTGCGTGTAATATACTAAAACCTAATAGCCTACGAAAAATAATTTACGGAGTAACACCTGCTGAAGATAAATCTCCTTCATGAAATAATTATCGCAGGCGCAGGTACTCGTAGACAAGAGAGTTTTCCAATAGACACGTACCGATATTTTTCAGTGTAATCAATTAGACGGGCACCTTGGAGCTAAATTGCTAATTTAGTTAATAGCTACAATTTGGAGACGATCGGGCTCTCACGGAAATAAATGGTATGGCACCACCTGAATTGATAATATAATAAGAGCGTGAAGGCTTTAGATTTGGTAATCAATAGAAGGGTGAACTTGCTATCTACGTATATAGGTGTGTTTTTACAGGGATTTGTTTTTCACCAACTACCTATTAGTGGTTGAAGCAAAACACTATTTAACATCTCGGAAAACACACACACTCAACACACAACACTCACTCTCTCTTACTCAACATTGGGTACTCACACACACTCACACTCACACGGCTATTTTAATTTAATTTAATTTTTTGAATAGTTTTTTTTAATTTCTATTACGGACGCTTTTAACGTTTTGCATCGTTCTCACATGTATAACTTCAACATGAACGATGTAACCAATATTTTGGAACCATATCTTGATTTAAAAGAGTGTCCGTGGAGCTTCTTGTCCGTTCTTCTCCATAGGTACCTACTACGCTTTGGAATGGGCAACTAGCTTCATCTCTCTGACTGACCGACCCCTTGACAATTCAAAAGTGCCTGTAATTGGTTTATTTGAAATAAATACTTTGAGTTTGAGTTTGACACAGCAATTTTCTCAATTTTTATTATTATTTGGTTTTCTTTTCATTTAAATATTTTTTTAAATACCTTTTTTATGTATTAGTCTTGGAACAATCTACCTTCTCATTAGGAGTCGGGCGTTGGTAGCTGTCCCACAGTTTTAACTATGGCGTGTGTTTGTGTGTGTGGGTGGGTGTGGTGTGTTTTTTGTTCCCAATAAACGATTATTATTATTTTATTCGTACCTATTCAGGGATTGTGTTTCAGTTAGCAATTGGATATAATTTATTTTACTACATACAGTTTAAAAATGTTATCGAATCTAATGTATAAATCCTAAATTCAACGCTCAGAAACCTAATATCACCCACGGACCTAAGTTTCAATCCAGTCTGACACCATTATTGAAATAAACGGGCCATATTTCATGACATAGAATCGATTGCATTTAGTAGGAAAATTTATTTGCACAGGCTATTGCGATTCCACAGGGGATTCGCAATATCCTTTTAGTTTTTAAGAATACCTGGAACGGGATAAGTCCCAAAAGTAGTTGTGACAGGATTTCGAAAGGCTTTTGTGTTTGGAGTGTTTTTGCTTGTTTATTTAGTAAGGACATGTCATATTTTTGTATTCTCATTTATACGGTCTGTAGTCGGTGCCTCACGAATAAGAATTGATTTTATTACTTGTGTAGACATATTTATGGCCAGTCAGACTTTAGTTTAACGTATGTACGTATATAGTTCAGCCGTTACAGCAGTGTTTCTCACAGTGGGTGATAACGCCCCTTTGTGGGCGCTGGAGGCCTAGAGGGGGGCGGTAAGGGGCCCAGAAAAAATTGGGGGGTGTTGAAGTGGGTTAGGGGAGCGATGGCTGATTTTTAATTTTATCTGCTTAATATTTTAAAATTCAATCTACCTACTACACAACATCGATTATTTAGTTCATATTTTTGCCCTGTGTGATTGTATAAAAACTAAAAATATTTAACATAGATTTTAACATAGATTATAGGATAGCCCATGAGCAATCAAGTTTTAAAAAGTTTCTGTTAAATAACACGATTTGTGCAATCCTGTACCAATCGGCTGGTTCATCGATACTTGTTCTTACTTGCTCAGTACGATTGAGCGTCGAATGAGATAAAGGAGTTTGCGTTCTAAATGCTCTCACTGGTAAAAAAAGTCTAGTTTAGAATGTAAGTTTAAACTCCAGACCAGTTTAATATAGCACACTGCAATCAAATTAATTAAAGTAATGAATGTCATTGTGGTTTTTAAGCTTTGGTAAAGTTAAAAAAAATGGGGGGTGCTGAAGAATAATTGATTTTCAAAGTGGGCGGTAGATGAAATAAGTTTGAGAAACTCTGCGTTACAGTGTAGTCTCGGCTAGGAACACACAAGATGAGTTGATTTGCAGTCTCGGTAGTACGCAGTGTCGAAGCAATATCTGAGTAAGCACTGAGCATGTTATATGCACATGGCAGGGAAAGCAAGGGGTAGACCTTAAATTATATATTAGAATATATGTAGTACCTTAGAATATATGTACTTTAGAATATATTATCTTAGAATATATGTACCTTAGAATATTAACAACTTGTGCTGCAAAAGGAATGGCAATTTACCTTGTCATAACTCCAGTTCTACCTGTTAACTCAAATACTGGGGCTACTAAAGTTGACCAATGTTGGTAATTATGCATTTTATGGGTTTTTCTACAATTCAATTCTATAATAAAATATAATCTCTTTTAAAATGTAGGTAAGTCCATGTTAGTTTGCAAGTATACCAAGTTTCCAAACTCAATATTTTTCTACAGAATTCCTAATTCAGGCAAGACTACTTTTGTTCGGATGAGCCACGATAAAATAAAAATAAAAAAAATATTGTTACCGCTGACTGTATAACATTGAAACTGGTGCGACGTAAAGAATTTTACCTTCTTTTTTTAAATGTAGTTGGTCGTAGATGCCAGCAAATTGCCTGCATGGAGGTTTTAAATGCAGCATGTGTCTCCTTGCGGCTTTGACCTGTGCTAACGACCGACGTCCTGTCGGTATCGCTTGGAAGCTTTGCTCTTTTAAAAGGGTGAAAATGACCAGTCTCAATCTCTTAATAACTAAGCCGAATTTTCCAACAAACAATATTATAGAAATAAACAAAGTATACCAAATAGCTATCGTAGAAAATTCTGAGTAATTGAAAGTCAAATTCCGTTAAATCTAATTCAAGCTAGAGGGATTGTCCTCTTTTGAATTTTCCAAACAAAAGGTCGTCAATCAGAAAGTAAATAATTTAGTTGACGAGATCAAAGCGATATCTTGCCGTGTAATTGTTTAGGGGACTTTGTGGGTCGGTAAAGTTTGGGGGTAAATGAAGTTGTTGTACGCACAATCAAACCAGTGCGGTAGACTGGTTTCATTAAGCGTACAACAACTTCATTACTACACGTTCAGGTCGTCTCTTAAAATTTCAGCCTCATTCTACTGTGCTTAATTGTTGTTACTTTTAGCTTGTGTGGTGTTCCGCTCAGGTTTAACGTTTTGAGATGTTGTATTTTGTTTGTTCCTAGTTGTTTCTGCTTGTTGTAGTAGATACTTGCCTACGACAAAGTTATAGTAGGTATATCTTTCATTTCTGTTTATAATTTTCTGCTTATTTCTCCGTGCTAGTTCATAATAACGTTCAATACATTTTTCATAGTGATTAAATTTCCTTCCAGAGCAAAAACGTCAGCAATCTGGGTCATTGTATAAATTGTTATTAACTGCCAGATTTGTCTTTGTTGCTTATTTTTGAGATTATTTTACAGCTATCAACGGTGAATAAATTTTCGGGACAAGTCGAAATATATTTCATTATTTTTCGATCTTAGTAATAATGCGTTGAATAATGACCGTCACTGAGATGAACCTTGAGTGGAGCGAACTTGGACAAGTTGATCATTATGAAAATTTTAATTACGAATTTATGCTAATTCGTTGAGCAAAAGAGCCGCCCGCTCGGGATAAAAGCTCGTTCGCAAAGGTGAAGATTGATTGAAATAAATTAAAGCTCGGTAAAACTGTTGACAAAGAACTAACAGAAATTCTTCGCTTCTTTTTAATTCTCCGCTTTTTTATATGCAGAGGAAATATAATCGCTAGCCAATGCAACCATATAAGTATTACCTACCGATTAATTCTAGAACTTAGTTAGTTAATTTATTTTGTGTTCAAATCTATTTTCTATTTATTTATTTATTTATTTATATAATCACTTACAACTGTTATTACAGGTACAACCCAATGCAATAGTAAAGCAAACTTAATAATAACATCCCAAGATTCAATCTATAACAACTTATTTTCTAAAACTTAACTTAATGTAGGTATGTATCGCAAGTTCAAAATAAAAAGTGCAGTTGGACTAATATGAAGATCGAATAATTAATTACTAAATAACTTTATCGCGAAATTCGCATTAAACTTAGTTTATTGCCGAAAGCGCTGGAAGAATATTAACAGACTCAGTAGGTAAATATTTGACTTATTTCACTTTGTACACCTAATCACTCCGTGTTGAGGTTTTGTGGCTATGCATAAATTTAAATGAGGAACGTTGAAGAATCGCGCGGTAACGTCGGGAGGTCGTTTTGAATTCTGCCAAAATTGACTTCATAATATACCTATTTTAATTTGAATAACGCGGTATTTAAGAGACGCGTTGTGGGGAGCCTCCGGGGAGTAATCTGTTTAATTTAGTTAGGTTTTCAGCGCACCCGCATCTGTGGGCGCGTCACAGTCGTCACACAGTCGCCAACTTACACGGTTTTATGGTCTGTCGCCGCGCTGTGTGACAATGATAGTGTCACACGAGTTGGATTTAATTAGGCCTAAACATACAAAGTTAAAAGCGACCTTTTGACAGTTCCTTTGCCCTTTGTGGAGGTAGGTATACCTATACACGTCTCCGTGTACCTCCCACGGGAAGAATTCGGGATCATCGATAGTCTGTGGACGGAGAACTTAAAGAAGGGTATGGATAACTTCCCTTTACTTGGCCGAACGTCTTTCGAATACTAATTCGTTACAGTATCTTGGCACAGAAGGGAAGTGAAAGTAAAATAAAGCTTAGTTTTGTTTGCTAGACGTGCCTACCAGAGATTTTTTCATTGCTAATTAAAACTCTTGGAATCTGGAACACTGGAATTGTTTCCTTTCTTTTCCGGCTAAGATTGCGTACAAATTGCAAAGAGCTTACGTACGTTTCGTTTCAATTTGGTTTCCATGTATCATCATAATTTTGAACTGATTTTCTGGCTCTCATTGTGTTCTTTGCATAAAGAGATAACATTTATAGGAATTTTTGAATTTAATATTTACCTACAGTCGATCGTACATTTAAATTATAACTCTGGTTTAAATAAGTACTATGCTTGTATTGTTTTGATATTTAGGTACAGTACGACACAACTAAGATGTAGGATAAAGTTGAAAATTTTCATTCATCATTTCTATTTTATGAATGTATTTGGTTATATGACTTTACAAGTTATTGCGTTTTCGTAAAGATCATTTTCACCTAAAGCAGTAATAAAGATTGGTGATTATAGAGGCGGACTTAGTTCGGATTGTGATCGGTTGTGTCGTAACTACACGGATATTTAAATAGTTTCAGTAGTAAGATTCGTTTTATAATCATACGCATATACAAACTCACGCCTTCTTCCCACATTGGTGGTAGGCAGAAACTACATAACGCCACCTGCTAGATACGATCCTTACATACTTCTTTTGTTTCATAATAGTACTATTCCGTACCTGACCGCAGGCAGTAACTGCATGCGACGTGTCGCGGCGTCATGTCGCGGTGACACGTCGCGGCATTTTTCATACGCGACACAACTGCACGCGACGGGTCGCCGCGACAGGACGCCGCGACAAGTCCCTGCAGTCATGATTCCGAACCCGACCGCAGGCGGCAGCAGCCCGTATTCCAGTCGGTAGATAGAAGATACAAAAACGTGTTATCGCTCGAGCGTTGGTGCCACTACTGGTCTGCGGTCGGGCTGCACGTGTCGCCTGTCACTCGCCCGTAGCTGCCAACGACGTGTCGCTAGCTACGAAAGGTATTTCATAGAAATTCATATAAACCAGTCAGTGCAGCCTCCTGCGGTCGGGTACGGAATGGTACCTTAATTCGTTTATTTATGTATCGCCACCAATATTCCATGAATCGGATGGCTAGCAACGTTCGAGTGTTTTACTTCCGAAATGAAAAGTGACTAAATCGTGGTCCTAGCGGGAGAAGGGAGATGCGGCAAAAAACAAATGACGTTCACTCGACCTATTGTCAAAGATGCCTGCAGATTTCTCTATGAAATAAAAATATCGTGATTTTCTTCTCCAGGCATTAAACTACCCCCGCAGTACATCCCCTGTGGCCTGCGTGAATCATGGGACTATCACCAACGAAAAAGTTGGCCTTTATATATATGGTGGCAGAGCGTACTGACAACGTTGATTATACTTCATACGTCCAGTTCCGGGCCTTCATGAGTCGCGTCACCCGCGCCATCTGTAAGGCTGCGTTTACACTGAGGCGGAGCTAGGCGGAGCGGAGCTTAGTGGTGCATGAATTAACCAATCACAATGCTCGAAATCTCCGCGTCGCTTCAGTGGAAACAGTGTAAGCGGAGTGCAGCGGAGCTAAGCGGACTTCACATAAAATATATGAGCAAGTGGTGTTGAGCGGAGGGCAGCGGGGCGGTTCGGTGCGGATCGGAGGTTTTTAACGACAACATGACGTATGATCTCTCTGAGAGATCGGCGCGAACTTATAAACTTGTGTGTGTGAACTGTGTTATTAGTATTCTTCAATTAGGACACTACAAGAAGGTGAAATGCGACTCAGTCAAGATCAACCAGGACCAAGCGTGGGAGCTCCCAGCTAAAAAGACACAAGACGTTCGTGGCCTAAGGGTTTTTTCTTTGGAGGCGGATCAGGCGGACGTCTTGAGCGTTGTGGCCGTTGGTTTTCAACCAGGCTGCTCCCAAAATGTGGACGTAGATATTTACTTATCGTAATCCTTGCACAACATTTATTGCGTAGAAAAACCTACATCTGCCATAAACGACATTACCCCATAGGTTCGATCATCAATCTCATTAACTTAACGATATGTGATTTAGATCTTTTTCGTGAAGGAGGTCCCTTTTGTTGTTTGTTTGGATTCGAAACGTAGCGGACGTTTGCTGTATTATCGTAGGTTTCTATTACCAAATATTTCACCAAGAAAAACAATGCGTATTTTTGTTATTCTATTTCTGTATAATATTAAATCCTTAAGAGGTAGGTATACCTTTACGGATTTAATTCCGTCGTCTAAAGTATTCTTAACTGGAGTTTACCTATTTGAGAGATTTCGAAAATTTTTTATTAATCACTTGCTGTGCCCCGCGGTTTCAGCCGCATAGGTCTCGATCCTATGGAAATATCGGGATAAACGGTCCTATGTCCTTCACCAGGTCATGGTCTACCTATGTGCCAAATTTCATCCAAATCCGTTAAGCCGTTTTAGCGTGAAAGCGTAACAACCATACAAAATCAAATCTTTTCTCTTTAAAATATTAGTTATAATGAATTGACACTTTGGTTATGGAAGACATTAGCTTAAATGGATAATATCTTCGAATCAATAGCTATTAAGAGAAGTATTAATAAACTAGTCATTACATATTAATTTAGACTTTTTATACAACTAAGATCTGTGGCGCGTAGTTCCAAGTTTCCTAATAAAGTCTAATAATAACTTAGCCTATCGTGTGCCTTTGTGTGCCAAACTATCGACGTGTGTTGTTGGGCTCAATGGCTAGTTAGAATTACTAGCAAAGCTTTCAGCTTCAGGCTAATTGGGACCGCGACGGCCTTAAAGGTTTACGTTTATGAGATATTCATAATTACATTTATAAAACTTTAGTATGAGATTAACTTGTAGGTATATGTTGAAATAAGCACGTCTTGAAATTGCCTAATTTCATGGTAAAAATATTTGTTTTGAAGAAAACCCGTAAAATCCTGCAGACAATCACTAAAGAAGGCCTTGCTCAGCAGTGAAATGTTAAAGGCTAATAACAATAAAAGTTATAAAAACTAAAACCGAACTATGACAAAAAGCCAACTAAAAAGGTATAAGCAAGACATCACAGACAGACAAATTAAACATCTTGTTAGGGCATAAATCGAACAGATTACGTGTAGATGTGAAAATGTGAGTGTTACTAGGAATCTAGTAACCAATGTAGCATTTCGTAGAATTTTGCGTACAAGAGATATGGCGCGGCGGTGGGGTTTCGCCGAAAACTGTGCCCGGAAATTGTAGGTATTGACATAATTCACCGGTAAGTTATTACATTCATTTATATTTAACTGTATATACCTATTATATAAAAACTTACGAGTATATTACCTTAAGCAAATAATTTGCCGTTAAAGTGTTAGTAACGTTATTTCACGCCAGTATGGTGACATAAAACATGGCATAATCGTATACAAAATGTTATTACGCCATGTAAAGGCTTATTGGGTCCTTTGAGATCGTTAATGTCAATATAGATTTGGCGACAAGCCAGACCGTTCCTATAAAAAGTTCATTAATCAAAGCCATAACGGAAGCGGTGGAAGGCTTCCTACTATAATTGATTTTATATAAAACGAGCGTTACTACCCGTGTCACTGGATATTGATTGAATAATTTAGGAATTACTTCTGGTCATTGGTATTTATCATGTTCATGTTTTATGAATTTATTAAAAAAATCAACTTATAGTAACAGTTGACCCGTGTCTAATTCCAGGTGGGTATTGGTGATATTATGTTCTGGTTTTTAGAATTTTAACTACATTACCAGAAGGCATTAAGCTTCCTGCAATGAGAATTTTGACATTACCTTAAATTATTTGTATGTGTTCAATAGAATTAGTAAATTTACACGATTACATTTCACACAGCCATACTAAAGTATTCACAAATTCAGTTCAGTTTTTTTCACATTAATTACGACTTATGTAATAATAAAATCTGAGGTCTTTATGTTTTCTAGGATTCGCTCTCAGTCATTCAGTCGATCAAGGAACTGAACACACTAATTAATTTGAAATAAATATTACTTAAGCAAGTTGTGGAAGTGTAATCAAAAAAAATTACGACAACCTTTGAACCTAATTACTGAAGTTAAAATTTTCACTTGCTTCAAAAACGGTGAAGGAAAACATCGTGAGGAAACCGGCATGCCTGAGACATATTTCTCGACGGCATGTGAAGCTAAGTCAGAGGCCCATGGGCGTCATAAAAACTTTGACACTTAGTCACTAACCACACGAAAAAGAAAAAGACTGAAGTTGAAGTTTGTAGATATTCAAACGAAAACTCAGGAAGCAGTTTGTTTTTATTTTCAATACTGAATTAATTCAAACACAGATTCACCGAAACATGTGAACGTTCCCACACTGTGGTCGCACACTGCAAACACCTACATCAGCTAGTCATAGACAACTTGGAGTGCTGCATTTGCGTAACGAATACAGTGCACACTGGGGATTATTTGATAGCGAACACTTAATTAGTAGCGTATGATGTTGAGTAAGACGAGATGTATCCGTACGTGTGTACCTGTCTTAGGTTCTCATTAGACGAGAGATTACTGTGCACTGTGCAGTATTCATTATCAAACTATAGGTATTGAGTTCTGTTCCTTTGTGATTGTCGCGATAATTATCGCGTTAGCTGACGAGTAATTAGAGTATCTAGATTTTGAATACGTGTTTACTGTGTGATGTTTTAGCTTTCAATCCAATTGCTGATAAAGTTGTTTCTCTTTACGTGACCACATTGTTTTAATAGCATGTCTAGTTTTTAGACACCTGCCTGTAGTTTCATAACATTTCAATACTTTTTTAAACCGCTACGTAGAGAAATGCGTCGTCTGTTTTGAATAAATGCTGCCCCAATTTTGAATCTATAAAGTCATATTTTTTTTCGAACATTCCACCCGCAGAATGAATGGAATAAAAAATATGGATTGTTACACATAAAAAAGAAAATAAACCGCGATTCGTTCTGCAATTTAAAACAATATGAAGGAGAGATCAAAGCAAATAAATTCAGGGACGGCTGTCGAGAGGCGTGAACAAGTGTCCGCCGCATCGGATTGTGACGCTAACGAACAACACGACTCAAATCTTCTAAAGGAATCCGCTTTGTCCCCTCTTTCTATATTCAATACCAATTATTTTTAATAAAAACTTAATTAAATTCTCTTTTGACACTGATAACGTGTTTTCTCGCCGCATTACCGCAGTTTTGAATACCCAGCATAATTTAATCAAAGTGTCTGATGAAAGATTACTTTGTTTCATCATTTGATCTTCGGTCGAAATATTTTCTGTTGCTAGCTTCTCTTCCGCTGTCGCGACAGATTTATTTACTTGATTAAAGGAGTCGTTAGGGCCCATACCGCCATCTGCGTGAAGACGAATAAATTACGTAGGTAAACAAAGTTAAATTAGGTACACATCCTTCAGGTTTGGGTTAACCACTGTATTAGGGGCGAGGGAGTGACATATTTATGCCGCAACACACTTAACAAGAAGTACACTAATTTCTCAGCTTTTCTGTGAATGTACGCATAATTTCACGTGTAGATAAATGTGAAAAATATTCTAATATCTTTCGCAGTAGGTCTATTTTGATGCTGCTTTGAAGCATGAAGAAGGTAAAGTGTATCTTTCATTTATTTCCCCGTGTCAGTTATTAAGGCGAGTAGCTAAACTAAGAGAAATAGGTTAGTAGGCGCTAACAAGTTATGAGAAGTTCTCTTTTACAATGTTTATACCCCTCCAGCGTTTGCAAACTGTGAGGACTGTGTGATACCTACGTGTATAATACGAGTATAAGACTCAATTTTGTGGAATTAAGTACGTACTTTGTCGTTCTAATGAATCATACAAACAAACAGAATACTTACATACCTACTTATAGTACTTACCTCATTAACTTAGCTCTCTCTCTAGCTTAGGATTTGTTGGTCGTACTCGTATGTTATAGATTGCTACTGTGCATTACATACATCACAACTTCTTTTTTACAAAATCGCTTTATTAATCAATCTAAAGTTTTTATTCACAAAAATATTAAGATTTACTTTATATTTCGACTTTACTTACTCAAACTAACAGTGGCGTAGCTAGTAGTAAAGGAGGCAAAATATTATCCTAAGTTCAGAGCATATGCTATCATTGTGTGTCACTAAGAGAATCCGAGAGCGAGCGAGGCGAGCTAGAAAACTGATTCGGATAAGTTAAGTTTTCATTGAAGAGCAAGCTCGCTTCGTTCGTTCTTCAATGAAAACACGAAAATAGAAGTATTCTGAATCGGGAAATCTGAATTAGAAAATGCAAGAGCGAGCGGAGCGAGCTCGAAAATTGAACCATCGAGATCCTGACTCGTTGGTTAAATTTTCTGTGTGATTTGACTCAATGAATGTAAGAGTTGGACCGTGCCTTAAGCTTGAAACCTAGTAAGCCATAAAAAAATTACGTTAATTTTTATATGGTGGTGGTTTTTTCGCGGTGAATGCTGGTGTGCAGGTTGACGCTGCTTATTTTTACTTTAAAAAAGCGTTCGATACAGTCGATAATGACATATTATTACGTAAGTTAGCAGAAATCGGTTGCACACCACATCTATTGCAGTTCTTAACCAGCTATGTATATGCAAAGCAGACAGCAGTATGTTGACTGCAACGGCTGCGAGTCTGAGCCGTATTACACCTGGTCAGGGGTGAGTCAAGGCAGCAATTTGGGGCCTCTGGAATTTAAAATAATGATAAATAATTTACCAGAAGTCGTCAAAAATGGATCTTGTTTGTTATTCGCAGATGACCTCAAGTTGCTGATTGAGGTTAGGACGGAGTCTGATTGCGGACGTTTGCAGGATGATATTGATAGGATAGTGGAATGGAGTTATGAGAACAGGCTCTACTTCAACGTATCCAAATGCTCGGTGATAAGTTTCACCCGTGCACGTGCACCTCTACTCTACGAGTACGTGGTGGATGCAGTACCTATGCAACGAGTCACGCAGGTACGTGATTTAGGGGTTGTTCACACTCCTGAACTGTCGTTTCGCGATCATATCACTAGAATCTGCAAAAAGGCATTTAGAAACTTGGGTTTTGTTCTGAGGCAGACGCGAGACTTTACCAGCATCACAGCTATCAGAGTTCTGTATGACGCATTAGTCAGGAGTCATCTGGAACATAGTGCTGTCATATGGGCTCCACGTGAGGCTAAGTATTCAGTGATGTTGGAGCGAGTTCAAAACAAGTTCACGCGCCACCTGTACAAAAAACTTTATGAGGTATACCCATTTTACCCCTTGATGTACCCCACTCTGTTCGTACTGGGTATGGTGGGGTACAATCAACTCGGGGTGCGACGGGAATTTGCGCTGGTGTCGTATATAGTGAAACTGCTCCGAGGCATAGAGCACTACTCGAGAGTGCTGCAGCGGTTGCACTTGTACGTAACCGACCGTTATGTGTGGACGCGACGGCCCCCGCCACTGCTGGTCGTACCATCAGCCAGGACCAACTTGCTCGCCAAAACCCCTCTAACTCGAGCAATTCGAACAATCAATTTTAGGCAAGTTGAAATTGATATATTTACATGTCAGTGGGGTGAATTCGCAAAAGTACTATTGTTTAACATTATGTTATAAACAATATAAATCTTTATGACTTAAGTTTTTTGTATTTTAATTTTAATTTGGTGTGTTTGACTTGGCTATCGCATTAGGCTAAGACCTGTAATGGTAGTTTTAACGCATTTAAATAAATAAATAATATTTTCATTAGATATGAATAAGAATTTTTGCTTTGTCACCTGGGGCCCCCTCTAACTTGGGGGCCCCATATCATTGATACGGCTGATACGATGGTAACTACGCCCCTGCCTACTAAGTACCTACCCATCAATAAATTTTTAATATAAATGTCCAAATTGTTTACTGACTGCCACATTCATTGCAACCTTCGTCAAAATAATTAAATATATAATGTATTCTGACATAGGTAGGTTCGGTTAGGGACAGCCCTAGCATTTGCTGGAATATTCATTTTCAATATTATATAATACTCAATGGAGAGCTAATGGAGAGTTGGATAAGGTTGTCAAATACGCTATAAATAGTTTTTATCACTATGACCATGTAAATTACCCATTCTCTGTTTGTGGAACTTTTTCATGGCAAATGAGGGATTATGCCAGGAGAATGAGCATGAGGGACGGTTTTTCGACATAGTCCCTTTTTGACACAATAAAATACCGCAAACACCATTCCATCTGTCAAGCGTGGTTTTGACATGGGTTTGTCTTATTACCGTGATTAAGAGTACTACTTACACCTGGTTTCTGAAACGCTAATTAACACATAAATTAATTAGCTAACAGATTGTGAAACTCAAGCCAATTTGATTGAATGTTGTTATTTCAGTCAGCCAATCACAGCAGTGGTTAGCCAATCACTCTCTTACTTTTTAGGGTCCCGTATGTCCGAATGAAAAAACGGAACTTATGGGATGATCACTCGTGTGTCTGTCTGTCTGTCCGTCTGTCATAGACAAGTTACTCCGAATCTAATGGACCGATAAAGTTGAAAGGTACACATATGAATTTCTTTGAACCAAACACGAAGTGTAACGTAAATAAATTAATTTTGAATATGGCGGTCACTTTTGTGAGGCAAATAAGAAAATTTAAAAAAAGAGCCGTAATTTGTGACATATCAAATGAAAGGGCTTACTGTGAGGGTGTCAAATATATATTTTTTATAATTTTATTAAAATCGTTTTATAGTTATTTAAGAAAATAGATGAAAATTTACAATTCCGCCCTTAATCCCGAAACGAATGAGCCAATAATTTTGCATCAAAAAACAAAAAAACGACATCTTCATTATCGTGCCAAGCAGCCCCGCAGCAGTCAGCGAAGCCCTTCGTGTGCTTCACGTGTGGGAAACTAGGACATATCGCGGCCCGGTGCACGAACAAGCAGTGGCAGCCAATCGGATGGTGGACACGTGAGCACGTGCTGCAAAAACTGAACGGCGAATGGAAGTTTGCATCTCAAAACTACTCTCAGGCACGTTAGAACACAAAGGTGAGCTGTATTGTCTTATTTACGATTCTGTACCCTAATTGCGTAATACACGATCAATCAAAATCTGAATCGTTTTGAAACAGATTGCTAATCCATTGCTACATAAGTTCGAAAAAAAAAATCTGCTCAGCAACGTGAATAACGCAATGAATGTTGTTGAACTGTCAAAGTGAAACAGATTAGTCGTAATCGAGGTTTTGTGTTTTTATTTTGTGATGTGCTTCTTGACACATATTTGCGAAGTAGTAATATTATGAAAGGACACTAATGACGAAGTAGACATTGATGAAGGCCGCGAGATTGCGTTAGAGAATATTAGAAAAAGGCAGCTATAACAAAAATTTCAGTTGGTGATTTCGTGTTATTAGAAAACAAAAAGCGAAATCAGATTAAGTTAGATCGGAAGTTCAGAGGTCAGTTTAATGTAGCGGAAGTTTTGAATGGTGATCGCTTTAACTTAAAATTCTTAAATTCTAACCGTACTTACAAATACGCTTACAATAGGTTAAGAAAGATGACAGTAGGCCATGTACCAGTTGGGCACGCCACAATTGTGGCGATAAGTCCCCTCTTTGAGGAGTGGCTAGAGAGGCGCCACGACGTCCTCACCTTCCGCCTGACGCAGATCCTCATCAGACGCGGCTGTTTCGGGAGGTTCCTGTTCCGTAAAAGGGGGGAGGAAACGCCCGGGTTTCACCACTGTATGGATCGCCCGGAGGACACGATGGAGCATACGGTGGAGGTCTGCCCTGCTTGGGCAGAGCACCGCCGTGTCCTCACGGAGGCGATCGGCGGCGGCGATCTCTCGCGTCCGGCCCGGTTCAGGCCATGGTCCGGAGCGAGAGTACATGGGAGGCCGAATCAGTAATGCTTGCGAAGGAGGAGGCGGAGCGCGCGAGGGAGAGGCGAGATGCGCGCCCTAGCACCCCTAGTCGCCGCAGGAGACGCCCCGGGCGTCGGGAGTCGTGAGCCGACTTCCGGCCACCGTAGGCGCGGGCTTGCGGACGGTGAGCAATGGGTAGCTCGCCGACCGATTAGGACCAGGCCCGGGTCGAAGGCGCGTTGTTCCACGCGCGCATCAAAGAGATGTTAGCACCAACTGACGGGGTCCGTAAGGGCCGAAAGGGATATCGCGGCCCCGGCACACAGGTAACGGAAGGAACACGGGTGGGTTTTAGTCAGTAAGAGTCTGACACGCTCTCCCGCTCCGACCAGAGCGGGATAAGTTATTTGATAATTACCAACCCTCAAAAAAAAAAAAGTTCGTGTACCAGTCGAAGTAAATGGTGATCACAGTAGTGATGAGCAAGCTTAAGTCATGGGAACCACGCGAGTAGGGTTCTCTATCGGCCGTATTGTGTGCGACCGTACCAGTACGTAGTCGTAGCCCGGTAAAAATCGGTGTCTTTGAGGCAACTCAAGTAGTCTGTGGGTGCGCGATGGGTGTGTTTCTCTCGTCGGGGTCTGGAGAGATCATAGTTTTGATTCATGCGCCGGATGTGTGAGAGCAATGCGATTGCTAGTCGGCTGGAGAGTCGTGGCGTTAGAGTGGTTTACTCGTGTGTGGGTTTCCAAGTGTCTAAGGCTCTTAGTGAAAAAGAAGAGGAAAACGATGAAACATGGCTCTGGTTGATGATTTTTGCTATGTTTAAGCAAAGTTTGTTTAGTTCACTAAAAAGTAGAAGTATTGTTTTGTTAAAACAATAAAGTGTTGGTGATTAAAGTTTCCTGATCTCAAAAGTTGGAACCCGTAAATGGTCAGAATTCGCCGAGTCAAACAGGTACTGTTGTTGAGATCTGGTTATAGGTTAACACACGAGGACGTGTGCAAGCAGGATGGCCATGTCAGACTAATCGGGACGCCAGCGCTGCCTGGCGGCGGCGCTCGATGGAGTCTACAACATGACGCTCCGATCGGCCGTCGGCCGGGGCCCAGCAGAGCAGACTTCATGGGTGGCGGTGGGTGGTGGTGGTGAAGACGTTTACAAACTATCGCGCGTTTCGAATAGTTGTGTCGTGTACTACACTAGTGTGCGAAATGTTAGTGTGATTAATGTTATCGTAAATTATAATTAGATCTGAACTGCAACGGTTTTTCTATTGCGCAATAATCAACACTACACATTATTACGCCCACAGTAGTTAAAATATGCCTGATAACGAAAGAGACACATACCATCCTCCGACATATATCATTGTTACTAGCTAGTTGTTATGTTGTTGTTGTTTTTATTTTGAAGCAAATACGAAATATAATTATTGTCGGACAGATTATTTTCATAAAAGCTGCTGCGTTATTTGCGAGGTATCAGATAACGTGCTCGCACGGCATGTGACGTTAGCTGTGTAGCGTAACAGCAGTGTGTTTTAATAAAAAAGCTTTTCGCCCCAAAATATTATGTTCATCGTTTCATAGGGAAATAAATAGCCTTTTGGTTTGTGTGACGTTCGAAACGTATAATTCGAAATTTTCTGGTCGGTTTCGAAACTCGTTCGGAACGATATGATTCGACGAGCTCTCGTGTCTTGCACGTTGACTAGGCCTTTGGTGTGGCATGCAACCTGTGTCGACACCCTTGCGCCAGCTCATGTTCTTAGAACGGCGGGCTGTACTGGCCCCGCTGCTGCGGCTGCTGAGACCCTCAAGCGGCGCAAATACTGTAACCTTATCGGTAACTACAGTTTTAGCAGTTTGGTGTCGGACCCGAGTGTGCATCTCCGTTTTAACGGAATTTCTCTATGATAGGGAGAACCAGCCTCCAGCCAGGTCTTCACTTCACGTGACCAGAGGGCTGGCTCGTTCTTTGGCCAAACAATAAGCACTGCCATTGCATTGTTGTGAATGTGAGGACTATGTAGTTTTTTTTTTCTTTCTTCTTTCATTTATTTTTTCTTTCTCAGTTAGTTTTAATGATGGTCTGGCAGTTTGAGTAGTTTATGTGGCCTACCCAATGTCCTTTCTTTGGTATTGTTCGTCGAATTGAGCTCCTTAAATTCGGAGTTGAGCTCCACGATTACTGACAAATGCTTGCACTGACTGGACAGCTCCACTCACATCTGTGTGGTGCCTTCCTCAAAAGACCATTTCAGACACTAATCTACATGGTCCCCCTATGGCCTGACCAAGATTATGTCTGGACTTTAAAAGAGACTGCGACCTCTGAGCTTGTTTCGGCCTTTCTTCTCAGAGTAGTCAGATATGAAACGCCGAACTCATCTAGCCTATTTTTATTTTATTTTTAATATGACGCGTAAAAGTGATTCTGATATCCTATTTACAGAATAAACATTTTCATTGCATTTCATTTCATTCAACGTGGCAATGCTGCCAGTTTTCTGGATACGTTTCCGGAGTCATCCGGAAACCGGTCGTTCAAAAACTCGCTGTCAAGCGATGCGGACAAGAACTTCGACACTTTGTGCCCTTTTGTTTTTGTATTTATTTGAATAGCTCGTGGCTAAGTAACAACAGCCGCACTGGTCGATCCATCAGGTTAAGCTACTCTTGCCGGGGTTGGTCAGTGGATGGGTGACCATCTTTACATACCGAGAATCCTACGTGCCTCGGAAAGCACGTTAAGCCGTTGGTCCCGGCTGTTATTCGCGGATCTTTGACAGTCGTTACAAGTCGTCAGAAGCCCGAAAGTCTGACACCAGTCTTACTAAGGGGTATCGTATTACCCAGTTACTGGGTTGTGGAGGTCAGATAGGCGGTCGCTCCATGTAATATACTGGTATTCAGCTGTATCCGGTTAGACTGGAAGCCGACCCCAACATAGTTGGGAAAAGGCTAGGTAGATTGATTGAGTTAGTTACGCATTATCAAAATATAAACTTGTGAAACTCTAATAAAACGATACTATTGACTTTCAATCTGTCTAATGAGTGAGCATACCTATAGATTATCTACAATGGACAGTTAAAAATAAACGAATTACCAGGATCATACAAGTTGGGCACGCCACAATTGCGGCGATAAGTCCCCTCTTTGAGGAGTGGCTTGAGAGGCTTCATGGCGTCCTCACCTTCCGCCTGACGCAGGTCCTCACCGGACACGGTTGTTTCGGGAGGTTCCTGTTCCGCGTAAGGCGGGAGGAAACGCCCGGGTGTCACCACTGTGTGGATCGCCCGGAGGACACGGTGGAGCATACGGTGGAGGTCTGCCCGGCTTGGGCGGAGCACCGCCGTGTCCTTACGGAGGCGATCGGCGGCGGCCATCTCTCGCGTCCGGCCTTGGTTCAGGCCATGGTTCGGAGCGAGTGCATGGGAGGCCGTCACCTCCTTCTGCGAAGCAGTTATGTTCGCGAAGGAGGAGGCGGAGTGCGCGAGGGAGATGCAAGCTGCACGCCCTCGCGGCCCTAGTCGCCGCAGGAGACGCCCCGGACGTCGGGAGTCGAGAGCCGACTTCCGGCCACCGTAGGCGCGGGCTTGCGGACGGTGAGCAATGGGCAGCTCGCCGTCCAATAAGGACCAGGCCCGTGTCGACGGCGCGTTGTGTTCCACGCGCGCCTCAAAGAGATGTCAGCACCAATCGACGGGGTCGAAAGACCAATGCCTGCTGGGGTTGCGGGTTAGTCCGAAAGGGATATCGCGGCCCCGGCACACAGGCAACTGAAGGAACACGGGTGGGTTTTAGTCAGTAAAATTCTGACACACCCTCTCGCTCTGCCCAGAGCGGGAGAAGTAATTTGATGATTTCCCATCCTGAAAAAAAAAAAAAGGACCATACAAGTGCGTTTAACGAAACGCACTGCACATTGTAAAGAAGTATACTTAACTACCTAATCTGCGTTCGCAATTTATTTTCTAAACATGTAAACAAACACGAGTTTTAGGAAAAACAACTGTAATGCCTACACATAAGGTTCAGTTCGCGCTACAATTTCATATTTTTTATGACTTTTTCAACAGTACAAGTCAATCTGAAATCAGCTTTATATACACCTGCATAAAGGTGATGTTTGTTTAAGTGGAAATAACATCAATTAGAAACAGGAATTTAAATAGACCTTAAATAAAATTGCCTTGCAATCAGGTTCAATTTCGACAAGGTTTTAATTTTTTAAACGTAAACAGTTTCCTAGCAGCCCTAGTGCTAGTGCCACTTGACAATGTCGCTGGGTCGCAGTGGACGAGCCGCGTCAGCAGAAACCGACGCTGACTACACTTCACTCCTCTCACATGTAATCTCTTAACGACACCGTTCTACATAATCGATAGCCTTATATAGCCCTAATATAGCCCTACAAGTACTTACAACAAACTTAGTGAATCCATTCGCGAAACAAATATAAACCCGTGAACGAAAGTTGTTAACAATTGAATGAAAGAGCGAAGGCTTTCAATTTTTATTATCAAGAAAACTTTTTACATTGCCTTTTGCTTATTTTCGTTGTGTATGAAAAAAAAAACGGTAAGTCAAAAGTTTTTATTTGATTTAAGCTTAACGGCAACTCTCTGACTTGCAATGATTAATTTGATTAATGGCTGATTTTTCAATCGTCAGATATCTTTTATACAAGGAATAAATATGGCGGTTTGACATTATTAGCTGTCAAACCAGCAATTTTTTTCCTTAGATAAAAGTTACCAAAAGATTGAAATATCAGCCCTAAATCTACAAAATTATTCATTCGATAAAAAGTTGCAAGAGGGATAATTTTATTTCCTTTCCTGCAAAAAAAGATGTGCCGCGCCATCATCACCACAAAAAAAATCGAATACTCCGTTGCATCACATAACAAATGATTCCACGTCACTCTAAAAGGCTTTCGGTTTTCAACAGAACGAATCTATCTACCTACAATATATACGTAATCGTTAAGCGACTTGCGCCCGAAGGCCGAAGTGAAAAGAAATCATACAAATTATCTTAAAAGGAACGCTGAGGACTGGTCCAATGTCAATCTTTTTACGAATTTAGTTTTTCACTTTACGTAATTGGAAAAAATATCGGCGTAGGCGAATGTTTGGGATTGCCTTTAAAAATGAAAACGTAAATTAAGAACGAGCCTATACAGGGTGGCAGGACATCGACGTGAAAACGGATACCATGGAATCAGTACATGATTCTGAACCCCAGGGGCGTTAAAATTTTCGTCAGTAATTAAAAAAAAAATTGCTGTTCCATAGAAAAGTGCAATACCTACGCATTCAAAATGTATGGAACGGCTGAGTTTTTCTTAAATAACCGACGAACGTATCAGTTTTCGCGTCGATGTTCCTGCCAGCCGGTATAGGAGTGGGGATTTGAGTATTAGGAACACAGGAATACGAAGAGCAATCACGCCAAGCCTTTATTCTGCCTGACAGGTGGCTTGGCGGAGGTATTCCCGTCCACCATCTAAGTTTATAATGAAATTGTCCGTTGCGGGATGATAGGTACAGAGAGTAGTTTTGTGCTATCTACATATATAGAAAGTCGTGTTAGTTACACCATTCATATGATTTCTGATTTGTTGAAAAATTCACGAACAAAAAAGATATGAAGAAAAATCATGTTCACTTATATATCAATCCGGGTATAAATGCCATAAATCCTACCAAAAAGTACTAAGGTTGCATGAATTTACGGTAGTATTTCATCATGGCTCAGATGCCAAAGAAGAAAAAAAAAAAAACTTGAAACTCAGTATTTATACTCAAAACCGAAAATAAAGAATAACATGTATCAATGTTTTTCGGAAATAACGGAGTAAAAAGGGTTAAAATATTTTATATTTTTTTTGGAATTTACCTACTATTCACAATTGGGCCCGGTAGGTGGCGCTGCAATCGAGGTTCAAGTCGGTATTCTCTTCATGACACGAGCACAATTTCTGAGAAGTACCTAACCTAACCTAAGAAAAAGTACTAGGCTTGCATGAATTATACAGTATTTCAATCATTAGTAGACGTGCACAATTTCTGAGCAGTAACCTAACAAAAAGTACTAGGCTTGCATGAATTCACGATAGTATTCAATCATTACGTTATGCTACTAATAGGATTTGAATGAAGCAGACAGATAGTTTATAACTTGGATTAACACATATGATTCTTTTTATTCCGGTAGTACGTTTCCATGGTCTAATTTCCAACTTCCACGCAAGCAAAGCCGCGGAAAAGAGCTATTTTGTTAATAATGTTAATCATTTAACAGTCGACACAACAGTTGTTACTCATATTAAATAGTAAGTGCCAATTTCACCAATGAATCTGAACGTGATCAGCACACCTAAACTGCATTCAAGAGCTGCCAGTGTCAATATTCAACAAAAATGAAGGCACTGACAGGGCTTAGATTTGTTTAGATGAGTTGATCCCATTCAGTTTCATTGGTGTAATCCGCCCTAAGTTAATAAGAAAACTCGTGAAACATCGTATCAATTTTCACATAATTAAGAAGAGAACTCTTAGAAGTAGGATTAATCGCAGAACATCCAGTTAATCATAAGGAAAATGAGTGTTATCAGCGTAACAAGGAGATAACTATCATGTGTGAGAGGCGTTATGTTACTCGCATGGTTACTAGTCGTTCGGACAGGGCTGCCCAACGTGGCCAACGTCCCTTACGCTTGTAATACCAACCTCATTACCACGTCACAAAGCGAGCCGACAGATAAACCGGCACAGGTAGGTACGCAATCAGTATAATCACATACTAATTTAATTAGTCGGAAAATGTACTACTAGTGGCCACCTTGTTTATCAAATTGACACGCTACGTCACTTTGTTATAGCTATTTCATACAACTGTCAAAGAATGACAGTTTTGATTGGAATATACGGACAATTTAAGTTAGTAGGCAATTTGATAAACATTGAATTTTCCTGACTTTACGTTTTCACAGCTAAAATCGATAATCAATTTCATGAGTTTCGGAGCTTTGGTACCCGAAAGGGGATATAGAGTACTTTCCATTCCGGTAAATTAAAAAACGAACCCGGTCCGCCCCGCCAATTTCGTCCGTTATGTATATTAGTCCCTGAAGTACTCGTGTTAAGTCTTGGACAGCCCTAACGTAGAGCGTCACTTGAAACGTATCATTAAGTTCTAGATATCCGGCTCGTACGTGGCTTTCTGTAAGTCTGTACCGATGTTAATATTGTTTGATGCAGAACCCGCTACAGTAGTACCAAATTACTGTTAGGTTACGATCGGTTTGCTCTGAAACCAAATATTAAGGAATACCATCACGTAAAGTCTCGAAACACAGGTTTGTCCTTTGTTTGCTTAGTTTTCTAAATTCGCATCACGTACGCAGAACAAGGATACCAATAAGACTATATACGTGTTTTGTTTCAAATGCATAATTTTCTGATCTGCACGCCGGCCATCTTCTATGAGCATTTTTTCTAAATTGATATCGAAGTCGGCTAAATTAATTCTGAGGAAGGCCGCTTTTAGTTTTACAAATTTTTCAAATAGCAACTCATTAAAATTCTGGTGGTATGTCCTGACGTCTGCGGAATAAGAATAGAAGGCCAAGAGAAGTATGATACGTGAAGTGTGGGCAAAAAGAACTTATCCGTGGTTTAACCTGGCTGTGATCTTAATATAAAAAGAAAGAAAATTCGTTTATTTGCGGTAAACATGACGCAAAGAAAGAACACAAAACTAAAAACGAACAAGTTGGCTGATTTTCAGAGACAGCTAGTGTTGACGTTATGACGTCGACCAGTGCAGCATAACATGAGATATAAATAAGACATAAAAATAAAACAAATTTACAATAATTAATCTACATGTTTATATTAAATATAATATTTAAAATGGCAACATTTCATAAAGTCGGCATCAACTCGCGCCCCGCTGGCTAACTGTGCGTTTGCACTGGCGAAACATGTTGAAATCTCTAATATCTGTCAATGTTACATAGAATTTTTGACAGGAACTAAAGGTTTCAACATGTTTTGTTGTGATGTTTCGCCAGTGCAAACGCACAGTTAGAGTAATCTGTGCGCGCAGCTGTCAGAAAACTATCTTTATGACGACTACCTTCATCTTTAATTCTTTATTCACCCTCTGTTTAATGACCCAGTAAAACAGCCAAATAATAAATATTTCCCCGTTCACTTCAGTTGTATCAACATTCTGCGGAACACAATGGACCATGTTTCTTGATGTTGCCTCTAAAGATACAAAAAGAAAGACATTTTAAAGAAAAATAACGCAGAGAAAGACGCATTTTTTGTTACAGAAACGCCCTCATTATGTCTAGTCATTCTTTCCATTACACGCGTTACTGAAAACAAAATGGAAATGCGGAATCTGATGCCGGAACACTCGACCAACGATTACTAAAAGCATTCGAATCTTCTGCTGTTCTCATTTATAGCGTTGCTTTCAAAAGAATGTCATTTAAAATTGGAGATAGTATCTTCAGTTTAGGAAATTGCTTGTCGTTCGTAAACTTTTCACTATTCACAAACCTTTGAGAATAACCCCCCACGTTTTTAGGGCTATGCTGTAAAAATCCAATACCACTCGTAAATATAGCAAGTTTCGTGAATGATTTGTATGGAATGAGTTCTGAAGAACTCCCAACTTGGGAAACTCCATTTCTCAAATGCATTCACCCACAAATGTAAATCTTTGAGGCAGCCTGCTGCTGGTCCGGGTGTGCCATTTCGTCAATCCTCGGGATTATATACGACAGAAAATGTAAAAATAGAAAAGTAAAAATTGCAGTTCCTAGTCTAAAGTACCTACGTACAAATATAAAATATTCCAACTCAAGTGGGTGCAGTATGTACTTGACTTACAAATCTAGGATTTTTCAAATATTTAAACCGCCATCCGTGCTTGTAGTTTTCTGGTACCAAAGCTAACATTTTACGAATAGAGAGTTTATCGGGTACCCTAATATTTCGTCTAACTTCTTGGTTATAGGGGTAGTTTCATTAGTTTGTTCAAGTAGGATACAACGTGGGTAATATAGGGGTAGACCTAAGTGTAATTAGTTGAATAAAGCTCGCAAAATATGGGTTTACCCGGCGGAGCTGTCAATTTAGGAGAGATGCGCCAACAATTGGCTTATCCCTGTCATATCCGATCCGAAGCCCAACTTATACAGACTCGACAGATACGTGACCCGAATATAGATTTTTTTCATTGTGGAGTTCATACGTTTTCAGAAATAGATATGTGTGTGGTATGTGTTTACTTAACACATTCTTTGAAATACATGATTGCTGACACAGGAACCTTCTTTTAGATTCATTGTACTTAACACATTGAAAATATTAAATTCACTGAATCTTCTTCTTCTTTTCGTGTGGTTAGTGAGTAAACTGGTGTCAGAGTTTTAAAGCTGCCCATGGGCCTCTGACTTGGTTTCACGTGTGATCGAGAAATATCTCTCAGGCATGCCGCCGGTTTCCTCACGATGTTTTCACAGAATAAAAATTCAGTTTAAGAAAAGACAAGTAAACGGAGGAAATATCCTAAAAAAAAATCGTTTTTATAGCTTACCCAATAATGGTCGAGAATCGATACCGTTCACGAATATTATATGCCTATAACTTGATATGTCGGGGACAAATGCTCAACACACTTAACTAAACACAATGTTTAGCCTCCTTGTAATTATCCTGTGCTTCCGGGAACATTGATTTACATAAATATTCAGTGTGTGTTGTGTCTATCATCACCATACTACATACTCTAGCGAACCATAATTGAGAAACAGATTATCATAATAGTTTGAGTTAACTAATGAATTTTAACACGAGTGTGTGAAGTGTGAAATGATTTTAGAGTTACTGGCACATGCTTAAATTATTGCTCATGAATATGGATTCTGAAAACCGCATTTCCTTTATAAAATAAATGGAACTGGAGATGTTATTAGAATTGTAAGAGCAAAAATGTTCAGTCATACGGAAAACACTGTAATTACGATTAGGATTCCTACTAATGCATCAGTGTTGGCTTTTCCTAGTCTGAAAGCTACGACTGAATTAATTTTCCAGCCACAGTACCATCAAGGCTGGTTGACGTCCTTTACTTTTTATAGCCAGCCAGTCTTCTCCCGTTTTTCGTATTTACCTAGTTCTTGCTCATTACTGGAACAAAAGACTGCAAACGTTAATTAAAGAGATTCAACAAACTCACTTTATAACACGAATATTTGCGTTACGATAACTGTGAATATACTCGTAATCATGGTTTCAAAATTTTCTTTTGATATCTGACGCTTTTAATTACACTTTTAAGTCGGTATCAGAATATTTGCAAATTGTTTTAAATTTAATTACCTCGTGTTTCCATTTAAACTTTACGTGTGGTATTCTAGTATGTGTATGCTGAGGGAATAATACACTTAGATTCGAGAAACATATCTAATTCAAACATCAACATCTGTGACTTTCCCCAATACAGCGTTTTAACAAGTTAGAGAATCGTACGGAACAGAGTCAATAACATTTATTTTTATCGAATACCAGTGTTTATATAGCCTATATAAGAGTAAGTTATATTGAAAGGCCTCGATTAGAGCGGCGCCGTGGGACTAGAGCGCGTTCACCTGGCTCGTTGGCCTCGTTCATACAACGATCTATTTTATTTTTCCTCCCCTGACACCTATCTGCTCTTTGATGTTCAGAATCGTTTATTTTATTGAGCCAATCCCGATTCTCCGATACGTCAACATAAATATTAATATTTGTATAAATGATTTAATTTATCCCGAGTTGGGCAATAACAGTAAAATTACGTATTAACAGGAGTTGATAACTTACGTTGAAGAATTTACGAGCTCATGCAAGTGAATAACTACATAACTCGAGAAGGATATGAAATAAATTGGAAGTATTCCTCTCGAGATGTGGTCTAAGTTTTTAGTTGAAGTGGGTTAGCCCTCCGAGGTTTGTATCTAAGTACAGCTTGAGAAATAAGAAAAAGAAAAGTTATAAAGGCGGATAGGTCAAGACCATGGCCGGGAGATAAGATAAGTGGCTTCGAAATGTCCGAAACAAACGGCCAAATAATTACATTTTCTCGTGAATTCAAGAGAGCCGATACACAAAGAGCATAATAAAGTTTTACGCGATGAGCATTACGTTCACATTCATATAAATGGAAATGGAGCTGATGCCGGGTACAAGAATTCCTTCATTAATTTTCTTGAAGTGAACGATGCAGTTTTATGATTGAGTCGTAGACTATTGATGACTGCGCGTTACGAGGACGCTTACCATAAATTTTACGCTAATGCAAGCAGGAGGGTAGTAAAACATTTGAGGCGGTATCAGTTGACAGAGGTCCGAGTTTACGATCCGGCGCATCCGTCGCCCGTGCGCCGGTACAAGACCAACATGAAAGTCACCGCTGAAAGTGATTCATGCCGAGATACTGTGGACACTGTGTTCTCTTTCAACGTACGTTTGGGGAGGTTTTTTTAGCTTAGATATGGACAGAATGGACGAGGCTGTATGCTGGTTTTATTTCATTTACTATGTCAAAGTAAAACTCAAAGTTTTTATTTGTTAAACGTAGGTGTTATAAATAAAAAGGTACAGAGATCTCTATGCTTTGCCGTAAACGGTGTACAAATATAAAATACGATTTTTTTTAGTTAACATTAAATGACAAGCAAAGCTAAATTATATCCTAAAAACAATGTTAACAATATTCAAACAAATAAATTGTTAGAAACAGAATAACATTTCTGATTTCTTATTTTGAGTATTAAGTATATGTATAAAATTTTAAATATGTTGGCAAATGAAAAATATAATCATAAATTAAATGCAGGCATTAAACAAACTAATTCTTAATGCACATATCTTCTAGGTGTATCATGTATCACTTTAATATAAATGCTTTTACTCTTAGGTTTTGTTATTTTGAAGTAGAAAAAGAATTTCTACTTTAAATTAACAAAACTCTATTTCAGCGGAGCCACTGAACAATTTTTTCCCATTTGCCACTGACTCGAGGTCCGTTTTCTTGAATAAAATGTGCTTTAATTTGGATTGTCAACAAATTATTTAATTTCCTTCCCCATTTTTATGAAATAGTTAATGTAATAAAGTCCAAAGGAATACTCAGGAACGAAGCTTCAGTAAGTAACAGTCATAAACTTGCCTTAAACTTTGTTTAAACTCGCTCACGCCATTCTCTCTTAATCGGCACTCGAAGTTTGTTCGGAACGATAAAACACAGCTTAAATCGGTACATCGATTAACTTGATCGTTGATATTTCCGAGTCTCTGTCCTATTTATTATTCAGTATTTAGTTCATGGTTGTGGCAGATGTTTCATGACTTTAGTTATTTAGTGTCGCTAAATGTAGCTGCTTCTGTTATCGAATTATACTCATTTAATCCAATTCCAGGGCTATTAATGTCTAGACGGTATTCGCTAAATTATTCGCATCTATTCGGGTAGTTATGACGTCATTGTGTTGACTATTCTTAGACGCGTGTTTTTTTATAGTCTAATCGGTGCTAACTGAACTGTGAATGTTCGGAACGATTTTTCTGCGTGCGTGAGCAATCTGATCATGCGGTGTTGGCCTTTATGGCGTGTGTACGTACATAAGTACTACGTGATTTTCTTACAAATGGTATACCAATAAATATATATCTGAATTCCTAGCGGGATACTTCGCTCGCAGATTTTAAATGGTACTTAATGATTTTGGTAACGTTCTAGATTTTTGGGTATCGCTAATACGACGTGGCGCCGTGACTTGCGTGGGAATTGATGTCGATAGAATTATTAGTTTACAGTTAAAACACATTTTAAGTACCTTAAAGCTCATCACACACATTCTTCTTCGTCTCGTATGGTTAGTGACTAACCTGGTGTCAGAGTTTTAGCCGCCCATTGGCCTCTGACTTGGCTTCACATGCCGTGGAGAAATATCTCTCAAGCACGCCGGTTTTCTCACGATGTTTTTTGAAGCAAGTGATAATTATACAATACGCACAAGCACATGATTCTGAAAATTCAGAGGTGCGTGCCTTGGGTTCGAACTCGAGACCTATGACTTGGCCGTCTCAGGGTCACACCACTAGGCTATCACTGAAGATCAAGATAATATACAGGGTGAATTCATGGTAGCAGGCTTCGCGTCGATGTCCCTGCACATCGACGCGAAGCCTGCTACCATGGATTCAGTACATGATTCTGAACCCCGTGCGTTGAAATTTTTCGTCGGTTATTAAAAAAAAATCTGCTGTTTCATAGAAAAGTGCAATACCTACGCGGTTAAAATGAATGGAGCAGCTGTTTTTTTTTTTATTACCGACGAAAAATTTCAACGGTTCAGAATCATGTACTGAATCCATGGTAGCAAGCTTTGCGTCGATGTCCCTGCACATCGACGCGAAGCCTGCTACCATGGATTCACCGGCACCGGCTTCGCGTCGATGTCCCGGCACCCCGTATATTATACCGAGCTAAATCCTTTAAGGTGAAATATAAATAATCTTCACAGAGTGTGGTCGTCCATTAAATTGTACGGTGAGCGATATGTCGAAGATAATATATATTTAATATTGTCGTCAAAGTGTGTGACGATCTTTACGTCTATTATAATGTGGAATATATTTCTAATTTGTAGATAAAATAGATTATTAGCAGACCATAATACCTTTTCTTTGTCCATAGGTAATCTTGGTAGTGAAAATTTGGTCTTATGCCAAATACGGCGTTAATAGTAGAAAATCCTTGTCTTACAAAAATAACAACACCCCAAGAGATGGGGCAAACTTCCATACTTATTCGTTCCAAGCTTTATTAAGTTCGTTATTTAGTATTAATATTAGCGGAGTTACGGACAGCATTACGATAATATTATTGGCTTCTAATTATACGATCGTCAGATATTATTTGGGGTCTTCTTATCTGATTCTATTAACGTCTGCGCGCCTACGTCCATGGTGGAATTAAATCGGTATGGTGATATACATATATATATTTGTGTATGTAGGAAATATCTCATTTCAGCATGGGAATATAGGAAAATTACTTATTGTGATAGTTATTTATCTTTACGAATGAATTCATTAGGAAAAATTGCTGTGTGAAAAATTACTGTATTAAAAATTGCTGTGTGAAAAATTGCTGTGTGAAAAATTGCTGTGTGAATAATTGCAGTGTGAAAAATTGCTGTGTGAAAAATTGCTGTGTGAAAAATTGTTGTGTGAAAAATTGCTGTGTGAAAAATTGTTGTGTGAAAAATTGCTGTGTGAAAAATTGTTGTGTGATAAATCAAGATCTTATTTGTTATGGCTTGCAACATACTAAATCTTGTGATTACATCAAAATATGGGATACAAGGGACTTTGCACGGTTGTTAGGACTTGACAAAACATATATTATTTTTATGTTAGATTAGATATATTAAATTATTATATAAATATAGCAGTTTAGAAGAACAACGCGACCTGTAGATAGGACCTGCACGCTTAGCATCGCCACAATAGAAACGGGTTTTGTCGACAGAAGAATAGACAAAATGACAGATAAACAATCACAATCTGTCATTTTTTCTATTCTTCCGTCGACAAAACCCGTATAAAACCTGTTTCTATGGTTGTCATGATACGCGTGCAGAGTTATTTTGTCTTCAAGTCTGCCTTTCTCGCAATTGTATTGTGTAATGTCGTTTGATATTGGTTTTTGTTTATTGAGATCCAAAATAGAATGAGTCTGTTACTGGGAATTAATTGATTCAAGCTCTAACTGATTTGATGCTTAGTCCTAGAGTTGAAAAAGAGAACGTCCGCCTTTGTACCTTTACAGTACACCAAGTTTATTAAATAAATAATCAAATCGATTGCTCGAGATATGGTTTGGTGATGTTTGTAGCTCGACATTTAATTATGTATGAAACTTCCGCAGTGTGTTCACTTAGCGTTAAAATCGCCGCGTCAAGGCCACAACGTCGTGGAGGAGAATTTTATAAAAAGCGGCAGCTACTAGAGGCCTCGTAACCGCGGTTGAGCTTGTAGTTGCCGTGACTTGTCACCACCAGCGACTATTTACTCGGTCCGGCCACTAGGTCATTGAATAAACACTCATGCCTCTATGTCCATAAATGCCAAAATTCAACAGACATTAAATTCCATATATAATTCATTATGAAAAACAATGTTTCGAGTGTCGTGACATCGTGTGTTGTCGAGCACATGCTTGTTAGCTTTCGACACACGAAAAGAGTGCAGTCAAGAGCAAAAATAAGTCTCTACTTGCAAAATTTAAAAGCGAGCTTGTTGTAGAGTATCGGTTCCAATGTAAAAATACTTTAAAGCAGCCTGTGTCCGATGAGCTATCTCATAATTTCAATCAAAAGTTTAAAAGGAAATTGCTGTCCAATTTTGCTAAATAGATAGGTTAAACTTGACGGTATGTAGGTACATGTGTGTGTGTGGCCCATAACTATGAAACAACGGTATTTCACCGGCGACGTAATTGAAAAGCGTTTTAATTACTACCCAACTAAATGATGTTGTTCATAAAATATGCACTTTGTGCGACTAACTGTTAACTGTGACTGCTCGACAATCCACTTATGAATGCTATATAAATAGTGGCCCTGTAATTACTGTTCGGAATGTGGTTTCAGAGTGATTAATATGAATCAAAATGTTAATATGGGCATGAATTGTTTCAATGGAAAATCGGTCGTCAACATCCAGTCGTAGTCTTCATAACCTAAAGCATAGAAAATCCTGTTACCATTCAGAGCCGTTTACAGTTCTCTGAATCTTTTTAAACGACTCTGTTAGGCTGTGGCCCTGTATCTTTTTAAGGGCCGGTACTAACTAATTAGGTAATGTCTGCGTACATAAAGAGATCGCCGTCAATTATTTTATGAAAGCTCAAAATTGGTCTATTGGTCAGAAGCTAGGTGCACGGATCCAATTAGACGTTTCCTATGGAGAAGAGCCGGCAAGAAACTCCACGGTTCCTCCTTTAAAAACAAATGGCTTTTACAATGTTTTCAAATTACTGTGTTAATAGATAAATATGAGAGAGCAGTGTAGGCCTGTTAACAAGAACCAGGTACCTAAAACCTACCCTGGAGTGCCACGTCACACCCACCCTGGACATCCAGATTCAATTAAAACTGTTTTCCTTTTGATAACGGTTCTTGTGATAACGACCCAAAGCGCAATGTTGAGAGAAGTTCAAGTTGACGCTACAAGAACTCTCATGATTCTATCACGTTCGCCGCTCGTGAGATGGTAGTTGCTTCAATTTGTCAGTGATTATTATAACATTTCGCTAGAGAGTGTTTGTGAGTTGTGTTTTCAAAGGAAATGTAGATGTTGACGCACGTGGCACAGTGTTATTAATTATTTGGAAGCTTGTAATGATAGGTAAAAGGTAGTAAGAAATTGAAGTCAGGTATCAGCACTGTGTGTGATATTAAAATGAAATGAAATGAAATTGTTTATTCTGTAAATAGGATATCGGAATAAATTTTACACGTCATATTAAAAAAAATAAAAAATAAGCTAGATGAGGTCGGTGTTTGCTTGCTATCTGACTACTCTGAGAAGAAAGGCCGAAACCAACTCAGAGGTCGCAGTCTCTTTTAAAGTCCAGACATAATCTTGGTCAAGCCATATGAGGACCATGTAGATAAGAGTTTGAAATGGTTTTTTGAGGCAAGAATCACACAGATTTGAGTGGACCTGTCCAGTCAGTGCAAGCCTAGAGCCAAGAGCTCCACGATTACTGAGAAATTAAGTAATCGTAGAGCTCAACTCAGAACTTAAGGAGCTCAAGTCGACGAACAATACCAAAGAAAGGATATTTGGGTAGGCCACTGGTTGGGTAACTACTCAAATTAAAACTAAAAATAAAACCACAAAAAAAAAATAACCACACACATAATGTGCTCGTTAAGTAATAATTTATATTCTCCTTGTATTTTTGAATAGAAATCCCGAGAACGTAATAAAATAGTTCACCTGTATTTGTCTTGTTAGCATTGCATTATGAGAACTCAACAAGGAATGAAATAATATAATTCTCTCGGTTGCAAGTAAAAGCAAATATTGTTATTTCTTATTATTTGTTTACAGTCTCATTATTTACGTCTGAGTTATTAGGTATATCTTTTATTGAAACTTTTATACAGCATGTATCAGAAAGGTGTGATTAAATTTAAGGGTGTGGTACAGACCGTCAAACTGAACATCTTTCTCTATGGGACCAACATCGTAATCGCCGAAAAATTATAAACTGTCCCATAATTTTACATAACTTTAGTATCTATTCGACCCGAATGTATGGGCGCAGATTTTTTATAAATCCAACCCACTTTGGTCCATAAACCTACCTCTTCCCTTACAAACTACTTGCATGGGACGAACTGCGAATGGAACTAATTACGAATGGGACCAACCGCGAATAAAAACTTTTATACAGCATGTATCAGAAAAGTGTGATTAAATTTGAGGACCATCAAACTGAACAACTTTCTCCATGTGGCCAACATCGTAATCGCAGAAAAATTATCAACTGTCCCATACTTACATAACTTTAATATCTATTCGACCCAAATGCATGGGCGGGTGGACTTAAAAAAAATCCAACCCACTTTGTATGGGTTTCTTGTATGGGACGAAATGGGAATGGGACTAACTGCGAATGGGACCAACCGTGAATGGGACCAAGTGCGAATGGGATGAAGTGCTAATGTAACCAACTGGGACGAAGTGCGCATAACCCATAATTTTTCCTTCCGATACACGCTGTCTATGTAATATTATCAAATACAGGTTAACTCAATATTCTGAGAATAAGGCAAGCATGACACGATTATTTTTGAAGTGTGATATCGTGTCTCGATATTCATTATAGCAGCCGTAGGTTCTAGGTAAATTGTGAATATGAAAAACAAAGTCTATTTCGTGGAAACATCACTTACTTAAAAATATATTGATAGTAGGTACAGCCAGCCTCAAAAAGATGTACGTACCCTACACACTAACAAAGATTAACTTAACTGTCTACGTTCTTCGTCCTTATTATGTACTCTAATCACTTCTGTGCGCCAGTGTACTTTACTACTACGTATTTCTGGATTTATGGATTCGTTGGATTCGTTCCCCACATAAATTGAATTCGTGCGAATCGCCTCAAGAAAAAATTATATGTATTAAAATGGTCGATTCGCCCGGATTCGGGCGAGTCACCAATAAGCCGTTATATTATTTTATTTATTTATTTATTTTATTTTACAGAAAGCTTACAGACTAATAACACAATGAAAATCAATCATAGGTAGGAACATTTTCTAATTACAAGCTTCGACATATATAAAATGCTAATTAATGTGCATCACCAATACATGTTACACACAAACCATGTGCCCCACGGGATTTCCCTTCGGCAAAAATGACGAACTTCTATACAAACTTTTATCCCTTATTTAAACCCTTTAGAGAATGAATTTTCAAAAGTCCTTTTGCTGCTGCACACTTTCGTATTTCAAGAACGAAACAAAAATTGGTTTATTGCCATGGCAACACTTGTCGTGTGTAAGGAACTCTTGTGCCAAATTTCTTGCTTCTACACCCAGCGGTTTAGCCTGTGCGTTGTCAGTAAACGAATGAAGGAAGAATTTAAGATTTTTATTGTGTAGATTGGGAACTGGGTACTGTACTTGTGTATTGTATCAATTTGTGGTTAACAAAGATGAACAACAAACACAAACAAATCACACAAATGAAAAAAACAAAAAAAAAACTTGTTCCGTGTATCGGTACATCTTCTTGAGGCTGACTGTACCTACTATCTACGTTTGATCTTTCATGTTCATCCCTAGAATCTGTAGCACCTATCAAATCAGCCTAGTAAAAAAATCTGTTGATCACAAAATGTAAATGATCTCGTCAAAATGTATGGAACCTTGTTTTTTTTCACGATTTCATGGTTTGTTCCCATCATAAGTTGTTAATAACGACGAATACAATGACTTCCTTCAGGTTTAGGGTAAACAAAACTAAGCTTGCTTAATACAATTTATAAATAGATAATTTTCCCTTTTCCTACGAAAACGTATACCTAATCTCCTAACTAATATTATAAATGCGAAAGTGAGTTTGTAACGCTTTCCCTGCCTTTTAGCCCTGCGGTAAAATTTTTCGTCGGTTACTTTAAAAAAAAAACATCTGTTCCATACATTTTGACAGCGTAGGTGTTGCACTTTTCTATGATACAGCAGTTTTTTTTTTTATAACCGACGTAAAATTTCGATTTCCTTGCCACCCTGTATATCTTGTCTGTAGGTATAGATGACCTGTAGTTTCTGTCCCCTCTTAAAAAGAATGTGAGTGTCATGTATTTATGAACTTTCTGGTAAAATGTTCATAGATTTTGTTCCACGTTGTTCAACATACTTGGAATGTTATTCCGTCCAAGATGATGATTTGCGATTGAAAGATAAACGTGGAGTTAAACAAAGTTAGGTACGACTAGTGATGTGCCATTCCCGGGAATATTTAACATTCGGAATTTCAATTGTTGAAGTTGCTAGGAATTTTGAGAAGTCGCAGATTGTTACTAAAATCGCATTTAAATGTCTTATGATAGGTATTCAAATTATTTTCTTGGTTTAAATTTTAAGCTAAAATTCCAAAATCAGAGGATTTTGAAATTTCCTTAATCTCGAATGCCTCTGAATCCAGAAACCTCACAGGGTTTCAATACAAACCAAATTAAGTGAAACACAGGTTTTCAATCATTTTGTAATGCCAAGGCCCAAGCTGAACACTACTGCATTATAAAATTGAATAATACCTTTACATGCAGAGAAAGCCTGGCAATGTTCAGCTCACGCCGAGCCGACGAAGAAGAATCTACGTATTCACTGAGTCGCCCTAATTCCTTACAATATATCTTACTTCATTTGAATAGCCTCTCGCCTCATTACTTTTCCGAATTTAAAAGAAAAATCTACCAAAGAAACGACTATAACAAAACGAGACGTTGATAAGTCGATCTGTATGTAACGAACAAAATTCTATTAGAATGTTTACAACATAATCACTCTGAGATAAAAGGCAGAAAATTAACTTTCACTTACACGCAAATAAGCTATTTTGTTCCATGAACGAAAATTTTATTTTATACGAATTTTATGTTTTGATTTTCCTGTTGTAAGCAGCGTTCATAATATTTCCTTCTTATTCCTTTAGCATAACTGAATTAAGCGTAAATGTATTTGTGCGGGTGAAATGGGTTGGTTTTCCTTCCAGATTAATGATTAAGGACTAACTTATAATGATGTGCATGGTGAATAAGTTCGGTATTGCGCTCATCAAAACTTAGGCATAGCACGTTCACCACTATAAATAGAAACGTTAGCAAAACTTATATTAAAGTAACTAGCAGCGCCCCGCAGTTTCACCCACGTAAGTCTCGATCCAGTGGGAATATGGGAAAAAAAAAATGGTGTTAATCCAGGTAATAAAGTATCTGTGTGCCAAATTTCATCCAAATCCGTTCAGTAGTTTTTGCGTGAAAGAGTAACACACATCCATCTATCCATCCTCACAAACTTTCGCGTTTATAATATTAAATAATATACTACTAAGCCCTTTACTCGTGGCATGTTGTTTCAACATGCCTTGTTTTTATCCCTTGATACAAAAACGTTCAAGCTACGATTGTGTTTGACAAAAACACTGTTCTAACAAAAGTAACGGAACCAGTGATCCCCAATACACGTCGCTGCGCAAACTGCTGGTCATGCTCCATTAGTAGCACTAACTCTTCTCCCCTAGTGATTTCCACAGCTTCCGCAACACGCAAGAACAGATTTATTTTCACTTTCTCGCTTTAGTGAGTTTTCCTCCAGAAATCAATATAAAATCCCCGTCATAGGAGTCATAATTCGACTATACAAGTACCACTGTAGCCATAATGAGGACAGGAAGCAATTTTGAGTGCGGCAGGAAATGATTCTTTTACCGTAGTCCCGAGTTTCAGTAAGGGTTATGGACTTCTTTGATAAATTATAGTAACAGCGAGGTAATTGCGTAACTCACATGAAATGGCAATTGATCGCAATGCCATTCATTTTGACAGTTTAACCACGTTCATTGCGTTATATACTCTGCTGAACAGACGAGAATTTTTCACACTTATGAAGCAATTGTGGCGGCATCTACATCGCCACATGCGAACTACGCATCAAAGACATCACACAAAATACTAACGTTACACAAATCCTGCATCGCGCAATTAGAGTTTACCACGCGAACGACATTTATATGACTACCCGACATCAATTATTGAGCAGTTGCCCGCCAGACACGACACTCGTCTGGTCGGAGGATCCTCCCTTTTCTATAGAGGATGAGTGAACTTTACACCCTGCTCCTCATACCTCTAAACAGTTATTAGGAATTTCTTTCAAAACCCTCGGATAGTGAATGAAAGTGTGTTAAGCAAAATATAGTCGTTGCAAATCACGAGCGCGGGTCATGTACTCTTTCTTATGTCATTGACTCAAGTGTATGGTGCGACTTTTGTACAACAACTGTACCTATTGCAACACCACATTATATAGGCAACAACTATATACCTACTTACGTAAGTATGTAGGTATGCAAGATGTGCTTTCTTAAACAGATAGTTTGCCAATATTAAAGAAGGAACTACATTTTGAAAACACATTGAATTCTAGTCTACATCTTCAATGGAGAACTTTGTTAGACTTTGCCTGGTCTTAAAGGTATTCAGAATCTTTGTAAGTTTTTTACTATGAATGTTAAATGTTTGCATGCCAATTCCGGGCATCTAGATAGATATAAAGTGACTATATATGAGAACATGTTAAGTTAAACGATAGACCTAAAATTCTTAAAGGATTTTTTTTTATAGGTAGTATTTATGCTACATTTAATTTGATTTGTGTAGTACAACACAAATTAAATGTAGCATAAATTTGAAAATTTGCATTCTTTCATTTCTATTTTACGAATGTATTCCATATGACTTTACAAGTAATTGCGTTTCCGTAATTTTCACCTAAAGCAGTAATAAAGATTTGTAAATTTGAAGGCGCACTCAGTTCGGATGGTGATCGGTTTTACGAATTTTGCCGATGGTCGTACTTTACCTACTTGTAAAATTGGCTAACCCCCAAACTCTGGCTTTAAAATCTGGTTAGCAAAAAGTATTTTAAAACTGAAATACAAAAAATGTATACCTACTGGGTATACCTGCTTATACCTATTAGGTTTGCGTATCAAAACAATACAATGAAGTGTACATAGTTTAACACAGGGATTACTGAAAATATTATAAGCTAATTAAGGCCCCGCCCTGCGTTTTTTTACTGCATGACCTGTAAAGTATGGAATGACATAAAAGTGAGCGCATTGCGATGAAAAAACGCATGCGGTTTATTCTGTGTACCTCTTTGTGGTGCGTTATCGTACATATTTTTGTATCGCATAGATATATATTAAGTACCGCGCACTGCAGTGAAAAAAATGCACCGAGACACCGACCAAGAAGTGATATCCAAATTTGTTTTTTGGATACGCCCGTAAATATTAATAACTTACGAAAAAAAACCTTATTATGCCTTAAGGCTATCAAGGGATGTACCCAAACCCGTTTGCGGACCCTTTTTATGCAACAATAAATATATGCAGATAGTCATCGTGCGTCTTTTCACCGCCTGTGCGCGAACCCGTGATTGCGTTTGTTATACCGTACGGCAGAAATAACGCACCGCATTCCACCGCACCGCAGTGCGTTCTAAATTCAAAATACACGGAAAACCCGACGAGGTACCGCTAATTAATGAATAATTGACCTGCATTATATCAATGTTCCATACCGTACTTACTGATCTCATCCGGGGACTCCGCTCTGTGATATGCATTGCCTTGTAATTAGAAGCTCTCTGAATTGATTTGAACAAATACGTATGTGATTGGGAATTAGTGTTATTAACTATGAGAATTAATATTCAATCAAAGGGTATTAGGCATTTGTGTCCGTGTCCGTGTTCAATCATCCTTGCTCGAAGAAAGCTCATCACAGATATTTGTCACTTATATATTACAGTCACTTTAGGTAAAGTTTTATTAAGTAGCTTGGAACCTATGTACAATTTTGGAGAATAACATAAGACTGTTGCAAGTTTACCTTTAATTAACCAGTAAGCTTGAGAGAGAGGTCGTGAGTTTGAAGTTGGATCCCCCTCGTTGCATATCAACGTGAACAACACAGTCTTATTAGGTACAAGGAAATTTAGTTGCGGTGGAGGGGTTAATCAGAAAAGTAGTAACGAAGGTAAGATGGGATGAGCCGAGAAAAAACGAAAAGAAGAGAAATCAAGGTAAAATTACATCACATAACGCCTATATATCCTGAAGGGTTAGGCAGGGGGGTACCTATAGTACACTAATAATTCACCAGTGATGCCATAACCAAAAATAATAAAACATTACTACCAATTAAAACCGCATCAAATAATAAGACCATACGTACAAGTACAGGTATAACTGTTTATTACCTTTCCACCTAAATCACATAGCCTGAACACAAGCAAAGAACAGCACCAGTCCGTTCCATTACCATAATCCCTTACAAATATATGCGGCGCACGCGGCGTTGCCCGTTGTTCGTCTTAATTATGACCGCTCCTGTGACGGACGGTGCCGCTTCGTGAATACTGAATCAAATTATTCAAAAGCCGATCACCTGCCTGGATTATCTGTTGCTGGCTTTATTTGTTTTTAGATAAAGGACTGAATGCACTGTTGGGTAGGTTTGATAATTTTGGTGTTGGGTCTTAAATAGAAGGCTCTTTTTAAGTTCGGTGATTAGAGACATTATGTTATGCTATAATATTTTTTGGGTAACTTGTGTATAATGGAAACTCTAGTGGATTGTACTTTTAGCTGATTAAATATATAATAATAATCTTAATAATAATCACTGTTATTACTTAGCTCGTAGCTAAGTAATAACAGCCGCACGGTTCGATCCATCAGGTTAAGCTACGCTTGCCGGGTTGGTCTGTGGATGGGTGACCATCTTAACATACCGAGACTCCTCCTTGCCTCGGAAAGCACGTTAAGCCGATGGTCCCAGCTGTCATTCGTGGATCTTTGACAATCGTTACGGGTCGTCAGAAGTCCGAAAGTCTGACAACCAGTCTTACTCTAGGGGTATATTACCCAGTTACTGAGTTGTGGAGGTCAGATAGTCCGTCGCTCCATGTAAAATACGGTATTCAGCTGCATCCGGTTAGACTAGAAGCCGACCCCAACATAGTTGGGAAAAGGCTAGGCAGATTGATTGAATCTAAATAATAATCACCAAGTCGCTGACAGAACTCCATTTATTGTCAAAAAAAAAAGAACAACATCAACCATTTAAAAATAATAGGTATGAAAATAATAAAACTTATAAAAAAGGTCACAACAATGTGGTTTGAAAATTAGTGAAAATAAAAATGTAATAATTAATTTAATGGCGTCCCAAACACCTTCATTTGCCAGCGAATAATATCTGATAAATACTTATTTACCTCTTGCCCTTAGCGCGATTTATTTTGGGGTGTCATCTCAGATAATAATATTAACCATGTTTTTTTTTGTGCTGAGTATGACGGTATGTCCACCGTGTGTTTTATAATAATTAGCTATGTATTTTTTTCGAAACGTTAACATTTTTTGGAACCTAAATTATGTTGAGGTTGGCTGAAAACCCCCAAATACCGACACCAAGAAAAACAAAACTTTTATCTTTAAATTAAATTGTTGAAAAGGCCATTCAATTTTTTTCAGCAATACCAGCCAGTTTTCGAGTGTTATTTTTGAGGACCCAAATATAAAGGTAAAAGTTTAAAGAAGTATTTTTAAAGACCTAAATGAAAAAGCTCGTTCGGCTAAAGTTAGTTAAAATTACTGATGCCATTTGGTGATAGACAAACAATAGACATAGAATTTTTATTTTTACAAACCTCTTTGATCTGAATTTGGCCACCGTGTGGTTTACATTGATAGGAGTCCGCGCTTTTCCCGTTCGCCCGTTTTCGTTGAGGTTTTTTTACAGGATAATCGAATTTCAATACTGCTATGTCTACTGCACAAAAATCGCACCCAAGCTGCTATTTACTATTGTGTTATTTTGCAAGTTCCAGTTAAAGCAAAAAGCAACCTGTACATATTTCTACATTATTTGAGTTAAATCTCTCAGTTATATTCAAACGCCAAGCATGTCCTACGAGTTTATCTGTACCCATTCTTTAGCATTTTATATTTTTTTAGATTTTATTTTCACAAGTATTTATGTGGCCGTGACTAGTGAGAGTCCTTTGTTCACGAAACGTGATTCACCCGACAATACACACAATATCGTAAAAGTCACGGAAAACGTGAGCTATATTTTAAGTCGAGTCCATTGTTTAAAACATTTAGTCCAGCTGCCGTTAACTTGGAAGAAAAATTGCTTTCAAACGTCTTTAATTCTTTAGATGTATGGGAAAGAAATAAAAAATGTATACGAGTTTCTGTATCTACAAAGTGCATTTGGGATTTAAAAATGTCAAACATGGCACCGGTTACTTTATAAATGGGTTTTAAAATTTCAGCAGCTGAGGCCGTCGGAAATAAAGTCAGCTCTCTATGACGCATGGAATGAGATTACGATACGGCGTCGTTATTTGGAAATTCAGTTGAATTACTGAATAAAATTGGGACCTCATTTTCGGGTTCCGTCTTCACTCGAAGTGGGGATGGAATTGGGGGGATTAAATGGGATTTCTTCGATGATATTTTCCAGACTGAGTAAGTGCCTACTGGGGACTAATATCAGACAATCTCGTAAAAGACGTCGTACATACAATGGTCTGGAATTCGTAAATAAATAAACACAAAGGTAATGGGATGAATAAAATATTAAATCTTACATTTTCAAAAGCAAATGGAAAAGATAGTTCAGTGTAGTAAAAATATAGTTAATGGTTAAAATATGTAACTACCTACCTACTTATATAAGTGAAAAGATTCTGTGATAACATTGTCTGAACTAAACACCTAGTAGAGGAGAGGTCAAGGTATCGATATATCGCCGTCGGCCATTTTCCAACCTCTTGAAGCTTACATACAGCTGGAAGCTCCGTATGGCTTCCGACAGTTCCGACAATGTCTTCAATCAGAGCTCCGGCCAAGAACCGCTTGTATGGGCATAAACTGGCTGCAATTCAATTGTGCATAATCCTATCAAGCACAGTTCAGACTGATATTGAGACGTGTAAGCCCGTTTCAGTTACGAAGACGATTGAAACATGGTTCTAGATTTTGAGTACATTATACTTAGTGAGTCAAACAAAACTTTTACATCACACTTATTAAAGTGTATCTAAGCCTAAAACGTTAATAACCACAATAAAAATGAATATATTCAGTCTAGCTGGTGAAATGATGAATATTTTTGCCCGTCTATCTAACTCTTTGGTTGACTGACCATTCTCGATTAATGAAGTTAGCTTTATTCCATTTCCCATAAGCGTAAAACAATCCATTTTATTCAATAATAAAGGGCCGTGAAAAGGCAACCTCAATGTTGTCCGTGCGTTTTCCCAGGAGCATTTGAATTTCATTTTTAAGTTCAATATAACTGCTTGTAGGCAAATATGTGAATGTTTGAAACACGGGCACCTTTTAACCTTCTCGTTTAACCGAAATAAAATTATGAGGGAAGGTACACCAGAGAACGGAATACGTAATAAAAGTAGACAGTAGGTATGCTAAACTCTTAATTTTTTATTTATCACCAAAACTGTAATCACACTTTGGTACAAAAACAACAAATCTTGTAACGACAAAATATAATTATTACCTCTAAACAATAGTCGTAACAATAATAGAACAAAACTATCTAACTCATCTCCTCAAAAAAGTTATATGTTCGCTAAAATTGACTTTGTTTTTATCAAACAGACTATTGATTTATTATACTAACATACATGTTTCATTATTCTTCACAGTACTATAATATTTCTGTTTCCATTTCATCATTTGTTGAGAATAACACAAAGAAAAATTCATTATTTTATAGTCTCAGATAAGATAGGTAAATATGACACAAAGATTGAAGAATTTATGATTCAAAAGTGTTGGCTCTACATTATAAAATATGAATATTAACTACGACAAAGGTCCCACGAGTACTTTAAGAAGTAGGAAAAATTAGCTATTTTATTTAACAGTTAATATTCTACTCTCCAGCTTGATGTAGAAGGTATATTTGGGTTGTTGGTTAACAAGCAAACATGGTTACGACCCAATGTTGGGCGGCTATCGGCTATTATACCGTTTGGGTAAATAATAACAATGTTTTATTGTACGCGATATGAATAAAAAGACAAAGAAAAACATTCATTCCACTGGTTTGTGAAGGTAATAGAAGGTTCAAATATTATTTTGTTTCAGTTTATTGCTTTCTCAATAAATCTATCACTTCCACTTTCACTTCAATTAGTAGATTAGGTACTTACATCATTTTCTACGGAAACAATTATTTACACAATTCCTTGATAAGTCACTAATAAAACAAAATATTGTTCGCGAGCTCTTCATCGCAAGAACTGCGCGCACTATCGCACTATCATACGGAAGTGGTGATCTGTTCTATGAGGTGATGCTCGCGGCGGCGGCAGGCAGGCCGGCATGAGCCGCCGCGCGTCCACGTGGCGCCGCGCGTCGCCAGCCCCTCGGGCACCGAGCGCGACGAGCGCAGCGGCGGCGCGCGCCGGTAGCAGTCGGGGCAGTGCGCGGCCGTGCAGCACGCGCGGTCTAGCGGCGCCGCATATGAGAGCGACTTCGGCAGGCGAGTGCCACAAGAAGGACCAGGCCAGGCACAGTAGGCCGTGGCCCCACCGGCACTGCAAGCACACCATGCCGGCTCACAGCGCGGCGGCGGCGACACACACGGACATCCTTCCACCAGTGTAGGAGCCGGGGCCGGCGGCGGTGGCTCCGGATCCCGCTTAGAAAACCCAACGAAAAACAACAGCATAGCACCCGCCAGCGTCGCCGCCGACGAGAAGTAGAAGCCTGCTCTTGGCACTTGTTGATTGATGTACCCTGTCACTGGCACACCCACCATGACTGGAATAGCTTCAGCACCTTGCACGAAACCTGTTCAATCAAAAATCTCTTTAAGCATCCTCTTTTAAAGCGAAACCTATAAAAAGACTAGTGCATTAAATATTCTTACCCCAAACTCTAGTAAAATGGCGTCCTCGAACACGTTCCATTGTGAGCATTTTAATAGAATATAAAAATCCTCCCAAACAAAGTCCGTACATCCAAGCAAACAGCACGTAACCGTGATAGCCTTCCACGCTGCTTAGCGCGAGCATTGAAATTCCTGGAAAAAATCTTCCTTATTAGTTCTGAAATATATTACGTTTTTACGGAAGTGAACGTAAGAAAAATATTTATTAATTGTGTACCTATTCCAACCATAGCTGTTTGACAAAGATATTGCTTGGAGACGAGGCACTGCGCCGACGGTCGTACCAGCACGAGCCCAAAGCCGGCACAACCGAGCACCGCAGCGAAGCCCAGGAACGTTTGTAACAACACCAGAGCACTCTCTTCTAAGCCTTCTTGAAAACCTTGTAGAGCCTATTAAAAACAAATATTAATATTAATCTCGAAAACTTTTTGACTCACCAAAACTTTAGCAATTAGACTTACCAAAAAAAAGACGGGAGTGTAAAGTCCAAAAGCAGCTAATCCGGCGGCTAGCAACAAAACTTTCGCCGGCCGGGATTGGAGAGGGCTTAAATCGAAGATTGGTCCTCCTCTCTTTAGGCCTTTCTTTTCTTTTACCTAATGCAAATACAAACGAGTTCATTAAATTATAACCAATCAATTAAACTTGGTCATAACATCTTCAAATTGGCAAATATTAATTAAAGAGAAACTTTGCTTCACCAAGTTGAGTACAGAATCTAAATCTAAATGAAATGTTCGTTACATAAATTAGTGTCAGTATCCGTTGGGTACAAATTGCGGGAAAATAATTTGTCTTAGATTAAAATCGGTGAGTTGATTGAATAATGTAAAAAGTTTCAATCTTACCGGCCTTACCTTTCGACGTTGGTTCTTGAGATGAAGTATGGCGCGTCGTTGGGGGTGATATAGGGTTGCACTGCGGTATACGGCGCTTAGGAAGAAAGCTAGGACGAGCACACCAGTTACTGCCTGTAAGCCCAAACGCCAGCCTAGTTTCCTGTTAGAAATAGCGAACAATTATTAAAAAAATCAAATTGGTATGGCGTAAAATATTATATCGTACCAAATTATATTCGTACTAAAATTAATTTGGTGATCATTTTTTTATTTGTCTAGAAGTGACCTTCAATTTACCAAATTTGAATTTGATTTCGGATTTTTTTATAACAAAAAAACCGGCCAAGTGCCTGTCGGACCACGCACAATGAAGGGTTCCGTAGTTGGGATGAATTTATCCCAAGAAAAAACGTAACATTGTAGTTGAAAAACATGTTCTCCCATACGGAATGTATGAGTGATCCTGTTTGTCAAACCGCAAATTTAAGTTGGTTGATTATTACCTACTCGTTAACCTGTACAGCCTACTTAGCCCTCATAGTTTTTCTTTTAATTTCGTTATATATACTACTGCTGTGAAAGTCCAAGTACAACCATTTAGCTAGAAGAGGGGGGGGGAGGACATTTGACTCTAACAAAAAAATTCAGTTAAAAGCTTAATATTTCGTAAACGGATTCCTGAATCCAAAAATGGTTTTCGACAAACTCACAATATTTTTGAAAGACCTTTCTAACGATACCTCACAACATGGGGTAGATGAGGAAAACAAAACATCCCCACTTTACGTGTAGGGGAGGTACCCTAAAAAAAAATATTTTTGTTGATTTTATTTTACCAATTTGTCGGCATGATTAATATGTATACATTTGCCAAATTACAGCTTTCTAGTACTAACCGTCTCTGAGCTAACCCGTGGACAGACAGACGGACAGACAGACAGACAGACAGACAGACAGACGGACATGGCGAAACTATAAGGGTTCCTTGTTTACTACGGAACCCTAAAAACTATTACAAGAATTCGTTTGAGAATGAATTAGTTGATACTTCAATATACGTAATTATTTTCAATGCCATACCCCACGGCTTCCTTATAGGCGACACTGAAGAGTGCGATACCCACGCCACCCCCAGCGTGAGCCACCAGCTCAACAAACTGCCTCCGTCTCCTGAAGTAGGCGCCCAGCACCAGACCAGCAGACTCACGCACGAACCCACATCCCACACCCAACACCACGCCTGGGTTGTATGGAATCAAATGCAATGTTATTTGAGAAGCGGAAAGATTAAATGCCACTAGGGTTCACTATATAAATATTTAAAAAAAAAAACGAGAAATTAGACACTGTTCAAGCCTATACATATCACACCTGAATTTCCCGAAAAGGCAAGCAGTAATGTCTATAATAGTAATTATACTCGTAAAGCCACAATGTCACCTGAGTCGGTATTGAGTCCTATTCAATGTGGCACAATTCCAACTTCTGGACGGCTACTGCAGGTTTCCTTTTACATCCCATTAATACTGTCCAATCTAAAAATTGAACAACCAGAGCAACAAAGCAGCAAAGTTATATAGTGTATGGCAAGAATTTTCTTGACTCATATTTTATAAGAAAAATCGTTGTGCATTTTTTCCTTTCTTTTCTTTTCTTTTTTTACGTTATTACGACCGGTAACAGCTATAATTAGCAGGTTCGTCTGCCCCTTAAGGAAGCACGTATTGGTAGTGGTAAAAACCTCCAAAGTTTTTTAGAAATCCTAAAGAACCTTTAGAAACTTCACAACTCTGAACACTAACAGTTAGACAAAGTATAGAAAAGATGCCAAAAAAGAATACACCCATCGTCTCGACTATTTTTGTCTCGCATTTATTGATCCTCCTTGCAAATAAAACGATGATTTCGGTAAAAATATATTTAACCCTCGCTACCAAACGTTACATATGGTAACGATATCACGCTTAGCAAGCATCCTCGAATTGTAAGCAAAACTAACAAGCGAGCTTGATTCAATATCCCGAGAACCCGCATTGTGTGGAGAGGATCACTTATTGAACCGGACACGCGTTTTAAACAAAACTTACCTTTGTTTTAGAAAGATAACACAACGAATTTACTGCAGCTGAATTCGAACGCGAAGAGTTTTCTGCCTGGTTCATTTATGGCTTAGCAAATGTTATCGGTTAAAATCACACTCTCTTAACTTCACAGACTCAAAAGCTTAACGTAGATCACGTTCTATTGTTAAGAGTTTTTTGAAGTACCATATCGTTTTCAGACTTTCTTAAGTAGTTTGGTAAGTAGTCTAGTCTATCGTTAGTATAAACACCGTATAAAATAATTCTCCAAGTACCTATATAAAATAAGTATAAACCAATTCTCGGTATAACCTTTGAAAGGTTATCCTGAGAATTGGTTTAAAAAAGCCACTCAATTTAGAAAATATTTGATTCTAGCGAACAGTTTTATTGTTTTTTAGTATAGTCAAGTGGTAACCGTACTTACCGTAACTAAGCAATGTCTGATGAAGCTGCGTGGCGAATGAAGTGAAGAGGCAAGCGAGTGGCAGAAGCAGTCCTCCAAGGAGTGCCACCAGGCGCGGAGACTTCCTGCGTGTCGCTGCGAAGGCACCCGCGGCGCGTGATACTCCCACACATATTGCGCCAGCCCAAACTGAGGGACATAATGTTATTATAGTATTGAATAGACAGTAGGTCCACCGAGGAGTACTACAAGGTGGGTAAACATCCTATATATATCGCCGCGGCGCGTAGCGCTCCTACAAATATCGCGCCAGCCCAAACTAAGGGAAAGAACACACGTTAGACGCCACATGACTCAGTTTCATGAAACGCACCACGCGGCGCAACAATCTCTTCCGTACTCTCTTGACCTTTGTATATGTTTTCATCCTCCAATCCCAAAGTGTTAACTTTCTTATATCATAAAGTAACGTGGCAATAATAATTTATGATTATCGCTGGTATTGTGACTTTATAAAAATGTACTACACATACTTTTCATTTCATAATATGTGCACACAGTGTGCAATAAAAACCGATTTGCATACCTACATTTTTTTATATTTAAGCAAATACTCGTATGTACCATGTACGCAGTCCAATATTTAATTTAACTCTTTACATTTCCTGTTTACCTTTTCGTAGTTTAGCGAGCTTTTCAGCGGTCTCGTTGGCGAGGGACCCACGTTTCAATTCAAATTCGCTGGATTAAAGTTTGGTGGGCCATGCTTGCTACCTATGTGAGGGAATTAGACAACTTTCAGGAATAGATTAATCTTACGTATTCCACGTTGTATTTTGCTTGATATTAACAGAGAAATACAAACATAGAGTGTTGATTCTACAAGTTTGAACACTGTACTTTGGCAAATTGTCAGACTTTGAGCTCGGCACTCAGTGCCTTTGTTTATCCGAACAACTCAAAAACGGTTCGATCAATTTTATCAAACAAGGTGTCGAATCGCTTTTCAACAGGAGAATTAACGGCTCAATGGATCGTCCCAATGTTTTCACGAGGGAACTAGTCGGAAAAAATTGTGTTGACAACATTTTTTGGATGAAATTGAGAACACAACGTAACTTTCGGGCTGAATTTCTGCTAATTGGAAGCTGTGTTTCAGTCCGATTATTTCGCATAGTATCCGTACATTTCAGATGACGTGTTATGAAACGAAAAGTTGAGACGTTGGAAATTTGAATGAAATAGAAAACTAAATTCAAAATTCTGTGATTATCTTACATTATTTCGTTAGTTAGTGTAACTTTTGCATGATACTCGTATGTATCAACTTATGAAAATTTTACCACGACAAATAAAGTGGTCTTCCAGAGACATATTTGAGCATTTTCCTTTATTTTTATTAAAGTGGAATTGTTCTACATTCTGTGATCCTCCTTGGGGACATGACCGTCCTACCCCGACATAGACGGACGTACAAGAAAATCTGAGCGATAAAACCCTGCCAGTGTCACGAGAAAAATCTTTACGTTTGAGTATCACGTCAACAAAAACACATTTAGATTATTGTTGATAGGAGGCAAACGGCAAGGAAATATAACGCAAAAAGCCGGCCATTGGAACCAAGTTTATTTACATTTAAGTGCAATTTACAGAAAACATACCAGAAGTATCTGTATAAGTATTATGTATGTATTGTAGGCCTAGGACAATAATGCAAGTTAATATAACCCTATGACGAAACGTAAACATTGCCAACTGCAGTGGATCATTAGATAATATCGCACACGTCATTACGCCATCAGATACGTATTATGATAACAAACAATAGTGTCATTGTATTCCACGTATTGTCATGTTCAATGCGAACGGAATATCTGTAATTCCGTTCGCATCGAACATGACAATACGTTGTATCGTTCGCTTCGGTGTGAACGAAATTACAGATACCTAAATTCTTAGTTTAGCCTTAATTGGTCCTGCTAAGATAGTGCCGTCGACGTAAAACACATTAAGTCGGATGTGAGACCGTGGTAATTTGGGAAATACCGCCATCTTCCCGTCGTTCCGAGATTTCACTTAACACGATTACCCGAATGGTCGTTCCCCGTTATAAATATTGTCGTACGCATTATCGTTCCCTTCAGAATGTACCAAGAAATCGTCAGACGAATTTAAAGCCGACATAATTAAATTAGCCTATAGGATATAGGGGATAATAAAATTATGTCGATTTTATCTTGCAGCTTTAGAGTTATAATTACTTGGCCTGATTTTGCACTTTATTGCATTTTAATTATTGGCACCGTAAGACTGGATTAAAGTTAATTAACGTTTTTAATTTTGTTGGGATCATGCGGTGTCGAGAGCTGCAATCAGGTTGGGTAATACTGCCTGAGTATAATAAGGTTCGGTTTTAATAAGTGCAGTGTTCGATACCGCCTTGTCCGTACACCGATTCTACCTCAACTCGTTAACGTCGCTAAATTCCAATTTGAAAGCAGCGCAAATGGCGAACCTGACAGAGTTATGTCCCCCCGCCCCGCCCCCACCACTGACAACAAAGACCGCGCTCATAACCGAAATTACTTCTGCCTCTTAATATTCAACCCCAGTCGTGAATCTTGGAAAATTAATTCAATAAATCAACCTGGTCCACAAATACCGGTGACTCGGAAAGTTCATTTACTTAATAACCAATATTAAATTGTAGTTGTCAAAACACAATCTCTTGGCTTTGTTCATGTTAATTACGACTAAATGGAGACGTCATGAAAAACGTTAAAAATACTAACAGGCCGAACAAAGTTGTAATAAGTGAACAGATGAGCCTCTTTATTAAATTGGAACTTTACAAAATGATAATAATTAAAGATTGTGAAGGTGAACTCGTTTATTTTGTCTGTTACGTTGTTACGCTTTCATTTTGCGTCGTAAATATTTTTTCGTCGTTGTCTGTTTATTTAAGTATTATATCCGGAGGGTTGCCGTTGATAGATTACTTTTCTACTTTGAGTCCCTCGTCGGCCTCGGCTAAGCATTCTAAATTATTTTCTTCCTCAATCTTACGTTCAGTTATGACATATAAGAGCTATTGTCGTTTCCTCGTCCTTACGTTATTTACTATTTGTCATGTCTAATAATTATATACAATCCTAATTCAAGTAAAAATTCTTCTTATTTTGTAGTGTACAGACAATAACAACGTAAATAACTGAACTTTGTTCAAGCGATGGAAAAGTAAAGAGAGAGTATATTAGAATACATTACATTGGATAAAATTGATCTACATTGTTTCGAAGATTTTCTGAGTAAAAAGCGTTTAAAGTATAAAATCTCTTACCAGCATGATCAGCTGACGGTCCAAGGTGTCTCAGGGCATACACATGAAGCGCTCCATAGGCTAGCTGCAGCCCAGTTGACAGTAGATGGGCCAGGAATGCGGCACCGCACACGATCCATCTGAAAATAATTCCAAACTTAAACAACGGTCATTTTCTATTAAATTACGAATCCTAACTCACACTTTAGTAACACATGGCTGATTCGCCCAGATTGTCCTGTCGTGCATGTAAATCACGTCTAAATTCTAGCGTATCCCGGATCCATGACGCGAGGCGTGTGAAGCCTGAAGCCCGCGACGTAATTAAATCGGCGCGATTATTACACCGCAGTATAATTCTCGCGGCGAAGCTCCGGTAAGTCAGCAGGAAGTTAACGCAGTAATCCGTATTTTAAGGCTTACCTCTATTACAGCAATTAGTAGTGTGAATTATTAATACACTCGTTACTAGGTTAAATGTGGGACACTCTGGGGACACAGAGTGGCCTACCTTATTTACTTCACATATATTATGTAAGGACACAAACAACGCTCACAAATCATGAACATATTTCTTAGTAAAATACCTGAAGCTAGGTGAGGTCGGTGTTTCCTATCTGACTACTCTGACAAGAAAGGCCGAAACAAACTCATAGGTCGCAGTCTCTTTTAAAGTCCAAACATAATAGTATATGGCATATTAGCTGAATAATATCTCAATTCAATTCATATCAATACTGTGACTGACTAACCTAAATTAATAAATAAAGTCAGACATTTAATCATTAACGAATCATCATCCCTATTCGTGGAATATCAAGCATTTATCTTGAAAATCATACAAACAAATACAGTCTGAATAAATTTAAACAAAATTTTGAAAACGGAAATATGCGAAATGAAAATTTCATAGTGCTCGAAGCGAGCATTCGCCGTGTCTTGTGTATCACCGTATTGTAACTAATCTAGCCGCGAATGATACATTACAAACAAAAGTTACAAGTTCGTTTACGTGACTGTGTGTTCTATTAGCATTTATAATAAATGGGAACCGAGAAGTCATAGTATATTCGTAAAGAAATTATCCTCCACAGCATCAGTTGATTTTGTTAATTTACCTAAACTAAAATTAGGTCTACTTAAGAAAAAATCTTCGCGACGCTGAGGACGCGACGACAGTCAGTATCACACGGCATCGGTTGCTAGTGCTGCGTCGGAATGTATCGGAGGCGCGACGCCCTAGGCCACCGGCGCGACTGCGTCACTCCCGTCACATTTGTCATCGGTGTCACATACTCTTTAGTGTTTTTTTCAGTAATTTAGTTTATATTGTTATTATTTTTATATAAGTTAATCTTTAAGTTTTAAACCGTATATATTCATGTTTAGTGGCAGCAGCGACGTTGTGTATGATAGTGGTAGTGCTTGTCAACCTTCGACATCACTGCAGAGCACCCTGGAGAGATGTCCGCTGTGCACCCAGGCACGGTTTTTTTAAGGTAAGCGGGGCCTGAATGTGCATATTGGAAAGGTGCACAGACCACCTCCAAATGCGCCTTCCTCAGACCCCGTCTCAACAACACCAACTACACCAGCTACACCCACTTTTGAACCGTTTTGGAAAACCCTTTCAAAATTCAAAACTCTATTCCTGTTTTGAAGCGAGTTCCCCGTGGCGCTAGACCTCTAGTGGCTCAACACCTAGCAAGCTGCGTTCGTCTTGCCGCCAGGGAGAACTTGCAAAGTGTTTGGGAACAGCTCCTCACCTTCCCTTACAGAATTCTACATGTACAGAAGAATTTGGCAACCAAAAAGACATTAACTGCACAAATTAAAGAAAACTGTAATATTTCGACTCATCATTTCGATTCAAAATTACCGACGCAGAGATATATCTCTTCAAGAGGTATATCCCATTTGGTTGAATCTAAGTTAGGGGTAGGTGACATTAGCGGAACAGCCAGGATTCTTTTTAATAGTGATGTGGTGGCACCGTGTTCTCCAGAAACGCTCGCAGCTTTGGAGAGCAAACACCCTGCCCCAGCGCTGGCGGTCTCGACGGCCTGAGTCCTCAGCACCTTAAGGACCTTATATGTTCAGGCGCCGGGGAAGCTGGTAAGTTGCTCTTGAAGGAACTTACGGCTCTAATTAACCTTATGCTCTCCGGCAAGGTGAACGAGGCCGTCATCGACGTTCTGTACGGGCCCAATCTATGCGCCCTGCGCAAGAGGGATTGCGGCTTTCGTCCTATTGCCGTGGGAACCACATACCGTCGTATGGCAGCCAAGATTTCTGGCAAATTTTATGGTGAGGTGGTTTCGGAAAAATTTCAGCCCCTGCAGTTAGGTTACGGCTCTAAAGGGGGCTGTGAGGCTGAGGCTTACCAGAATTTAGGTAGGTCGACAAAGCGTTTACGGACACGCTTTGTCGACCTACCTAAATTCTGGTAAAGGAGAGGTCATCCTGAAGGTTGACATAAAGAATGCCTTCAATTCATTTAATAGGGACACTTTGCTCGGCAGAAACTAAAAAATAAATACCCCAAATCTATAGTTTCCTTTGGCAATGTTACAGACACCCTTCTAATTTACTATATCGGGACAACCTTTTGGAATCTGCTGTTGGCTGTCAACAAGGTGACCCCCTGGGGCTAGTGATTTTTAGTTTAGTCATTCATTCAATTATTCGACAGCTAAATTCCAAATTTAATGTTTGGTACCTTGATGATGGAACCTTGGGAGGCGATGTAGAAACTGTTTTAAATGACCTAAAACTCTTAAAAAACGAACTTCATTCCATTGGCCTTGATCTCAACCTTTCGAAATGTGAACTATACTTAGCGGACAGCACTGACAGACAATTGACACTTCCAAAATTTAACGCAATAGCCCCTGAAATCAAAATTATTGATAAAAGCTCTCTTCGTCTCCTTCGGTCTCCAATCTTCGAGAATTACTTTCCGGTTTTTATTGAGGAAAAAATACGAAATTTCAACGACGTTTCGGAAAAATTGTTACAAATTAATATGCATTCGGCCATCACTCTAATTCGTTACTGCTGTTTCGGCCCTAAATTAACATATTTTCTTCGCGCTTCCCATTTATGGAAACACACTAACCTTTTAGAAAAAATGGACCAAATTATCCGACACACATTAACTTTAATTTTAAATGTGGCCATGGATGGCCAAGCTTGGGCGCAAGCTACTCTTCCCATTCGTATAGGAGGCCTCGGCGTCCGCAAAATTTCTAGTATTAGTTTACCGGCTTTCCAAATTCCATTTTAAAAATCCGCGACAATTCTGGCAGCATGTTTCTAGTCTGCGATCAAAGGGCGTTTTCGAGCCAAACGTCATACTTAATGGTGATACTTTTTCGGGTGTCAAAGCGGCCGAGGCATTTGCTCAATATTTTGCCAGCGTGTTTCTGCCCGATTCACCTAAATTGGACCCAAGAAACTTAAGTGTGACCACTGAAGCAGATAACATTTCTCTTCCCTTTTTAACCCCACCGGATGTAGTTAAGGGGATTGGTAAACTCAAACCCTGTAGCTCGGTTGGCCCTGACAACATTCCAGCCTTTATCCTTAAGGGGTGTCAGGATATCTTGGCAGCTCCTCTATGTCATGTCTTTAACCTAGCCCTCCAGTATACCCTGAGCAATTGAAAACTTCGCGAGTCACTCCCATCCCTAAAACCAGTGACAAAACATCTGTAGAGGAACACAGGCCCATCGCTATCCTGCCAACCATTGCCAAGGTTTTCGAGCATATACTCCACTCCTTTATTTACAAACGCCTGAATATGTCTCTGTCTGATGCCCAACACGGTTTTCGGCCGGGTCGCTCTGTAAATTCGAATCTATTAATTCATGTAGACTACATATCTAGTGGCTTGGATATTGGTACGCAGGTTGACGCTCTGTATTTTGATTTTCGGAAAGCATTCGACAGAGTTGACAACGATGTGCTCTTGACAAAACTGGGGGCCATTGGTTCCTCGTCGGGTCTTCTTCACTTCTTTTCCGACTACCTTCGGGATCGCAAGCAGTTTGTCAGACATGGCTGATTCGAGTCCAAGCCTTATAACACACGCTCGTAAGTCAGGGATCAGTACTGGGGCTGCCTCTGTTCCTGATCATGATTAATGATCTCATAGCAAATGTTAAGTTTGCCAAATGCCTTCTTTATGCCGATGACCTGCCGCTGCTGCCTACCTGTGGCTTGTCGCACACATCAGAACAGACGAAGATTGCAAACTCCTACAAAGGGATATTGACGCCGTTGTTGAGTGGACTATCGTCAATAAACTATTTTTCAATCCTAGCAAGTGCTACGTCATGACCTACGGTAGAGGGCTGCGACCAATTCATTATGACTATAATTTGGGTGGTGAAGTAATTACTCACCAACATAAAGGACTTGGGAGTGACTTTCGATCGGTGTCTAACTTTTAGAGATCACATTTCTACCCTTGCAAACGATTCTTTCAGGCGCCTGGGATTTGTTTTGCGAAATGCTCGTGACTTTCGCAATCCTAATGTTATTAGGCTATTGTACACCACTCTGGTTCGAAGCAAACTCGAGTCCAGTGCCTGTGTTTGGCACCCCTATACCGCGACCCAAACACTGATGCTTGAAAAGGTACAGAAAACCTTTCTAAAATGCCTCTTCCAGAGGTTATACCATTTCTTTCCCTATATGTATCCTACCAACTTTCTTTTAGGGATGTTGGGCTTTAATTTGTTGGAGGTTAGAAGAGGCCTTGATCAGCTCACGGTAGCCTGTAAAACCTTACGGGGACGTATAGACTGCCCAGACCTCCATGGCCTTTTTTGCCGACTATTTGTGCCCGACAAATACATCAGACACCGTCCCAGCCGCCGGCGTAATCTATTTGCGCAACCGTCATCCAAAACTGTCGCCAGAGCTGAATCTCCAGTATGTCGTACTTTGAAGATGCTCAACGCCCTTCTGACTGCCAACCCTGAATGTGATGTGTTTGCGGATGAATGGAATAAAATTATACGTATATGTCTGGTGTTCTGTGAGAGACAGTATGCAAGGGAGTCCACTGTTCCATGTTAGTTTAATTAAATTATATAATTGTCAATATTAATATTTCTATATTTCTATGTTAATTAATGTAATTGGTGTTGTCCGTTTTAATTAACTATACATGAATAAATAAATGTATATCCTCTGTCCACGGCACTGAGAAATTAATCAGGAAAATTCTAGCCTCCACACTGATTAAATTTGATGTTCCGTGCTTCACCGAGGCTATGGATGCCTGAAAACTCGCTTGCCTGAACCCAGGTCTACCCGATTATCCATCTTCCCAAAGACGGTGGGATGAGCCGTTCTGCAGGGTAGTACAGAACAATTTACTTAACACGTTTGCTACCCCTGCGGAGCGTGCGCGCCTGCTGGCTTTGGTTAAGGTGTGGGAATCGGGTCTGTGGCTTTATGCACTACCGTCGTCAAAAATAGGTACAATGTTCGACGATACTACATTCCGCCTCGCTGCTTCTCTACGACTAGGAGCTCCATGCTGTTCTCCTCATCGCTGTCACTGTGGCGAAGTTGTCAATAGTCTCGGACATCACGGCCTGTCTTGCAGCCGAAGTGCTGGTCGCTTAGCGCGGCACGCGAACATTAACGACATCATCCGACGAGCTCTTGTCACCGCCGGCGTTCCAGCTGTATTAGAACCCAATAGCTTTGCACGCGACGATGGCAAGAGACCGGACGGCATGTCTGTATTTCCATGGAAGGTGGGTAGGCCTTTAGTGTGGGATGCAACCTGTGTCGAACTCTTGCGCCATCCCATCTTCCTGGCTCAGCGTGCTGTGCTGGTGCTGCCGCTGCGGCTACAGAAAACCTCAAGCGGCGTAAGTATAATAACCTCGTTGGTAATTATATTTTCGAGCCGTTTGGGGTTGAAACCCTCGGGTCGTGGGATCCGAGTGCTCACGGCCTCTTTAAAGAAATCTCCAAACGGCTATTTGACACTTCTCGTGACCCAAGGTCTGGTTTTTACCTTTGGCAGAGGCTAAGCATTGCCATACAACGTGGCAATGCGGCCAGTCTCTTGGGTACACTAGCAGTCGACAGCGATGCGGATGAATTTTTCGATGCTATATTTTAGTTTGTAAATAGTTTTAGATAAGTTAGTATATAATTTTGCTACTTTTATTAATTAATTCGTTATAAATTGTTTGTACCCATTTAAATAAATAATTAACTTTAAAAAATAAAAAAATAAAATCATACCTGAAACGTAATTTTATGAAATTCTTATTTCATTCATTGTGAGACAGTTTCAAAGAGCCATTCAATGACTCCCAGATAGATGTGAAGATGGGGCAAAACGATTTTTCAATGTAGCGTTCGTTCAAAAAACAGCATTCATGTTCCACGTACGAAGAACTTTTTTTGTCATGCCATTGGATGTCTTGAAAGCGTCATCCCGTGAAAATCCGTCAAAGAACGGTGAACGTAGGAAAAGGTTGTGAATTAAATTCATAACCATTTACGATTATTTGAAGATAACAGCTTCAATACGGATTACAGGCAATTATTAACAAAATGGTTTTTGAATTTCATTATTTCAGCTGTTCGGACCAATTGTGAAAAACATCATACTTCTGAAAGCCAATTTTTATTAACATGTATGAGCAGAGGTGTTACTGTCACCGCTAGAAACCTGCACATTAATAGCCGCGGCACGCAGTCAATACCGAAACAAAAATTCGTTTATCGTCCGATGAGACCGTCGGATCATGTCCGTATCAGATTCGCGAATTCCCTGCTGACTGTACCTCGTGTTCGCATCGAATTTATCTCGTAGTCAGAATAAAGTTGCTTCACGACTGATGATGATATTATATGTCTTCATCTTGTGTCTCGTCACGAACTCGGGGGAAATTCGAGATTCGTGTTCATTGTGCCACATAGCTTGTCGGAACATTTATCTGCGACCGAAGACGGCTTATGACGTGTCGTGTCGTATCTAGAGGTACATCAAGTCATATATATTATACGTATTGTATGAGAATAATATCCGATGTTATTAGAGGGATGAGGTAAAACAATAGCAAGATACATGAATAAGAATGATTAGATTACATGAATAATTCATTAAATAATTTCATGATTCGTCAAAAAAGGAGTATGCATAGGCATACTCCTTTTTTGACGAATAAACTTTTTTGTTGAAATAAACACAGTACTAAGGTATTGTGTTTATTTCAACTGTATTATTTAAGAAAATAGTTACAGCTACAATACACAGTAATAGTTCAGAATTCGTAATTAATGTGTGATATTGGATGTGCTTGCGTAATCCCAACGGATTTAGCTTAATCTTAGCTCTGGATATCTTACTGCTACAAATCTACCCGGAGCTGTAGGTTAATGCTCTAGATACTTAATTGCTTAACTTTTAACCAGGTAAGCATAAAAGGCACAACCAAAGGATTAAAAGCACACTGAATGACATATCTATTTACCATTTTTAGCTTGTTTGTTTTACCTTTGAACACCTATTATGTCCCTCACTCCAAAGAAGTCAAACATAGTAAATATCCCGTTTTATGTGCTAATAATAACTTGTCTTGCATACCTGTAAGTTGGAAGTAAACAGACAGGTATAAATATTATAATAAACGAACATCAAAATAAACCAATTCTGAATAACGATTATTTCCGTTTTTCTTATTCAGTTACTTGTCTGACGTCACGATTTATTTCGGTTCGAGTGTGATAAGAAATATTGATTGAAGCACTTTATAGGAGAGCTGAAAAAAGTAAAAAGTTTGTTTGATGAACAGGGTTACCGCCAGTCGTAGAATTTTATACCAGCGAGCTTAACTTTCGTTTTGTCCCGTATTCTTCGTCGAACAATTTTCACCTTTAGTGTAAGTTCAAGGACGCGTATGTTTTTTTTAATGCTCCTCTTGCGCGCTCCATAATTCACGTTAATAGATTGTTTTCATGTCGCTGGATGTTAAAGGGTCCATGTTAAATATCGTAACCGCATGTTGGATTATTCCATTTGGTGGGTGCAGAGTTACTCGAACTGAAGTTAATGAAGTTGACCACTAGCTGAACAGTCCAACTTTTCCCTAACCTAACTACAGCCGATGGAGAGTGGTCGAGAGCATTATTAACGCTAACTTTCAGCTGTTCCAGTTCATATGATGCTAATAAGCTGCTTACTGAGTAAATAGCGATGGCTAATTGTTGAGGAATTGTAGGTAAATGATATTTGATCTATTTCTGTAGAAATTCTACATGTTAGCTTTTACTCTCAGGGTAGTCGACAATTTGTGTATTACTATTGATATTTTTATATAATAACGTCTGACTATTGTTATAAATGGACAGTTGATGTTGTAGGCACTTACCCCCATCCTCCCTCTGGGTAGAAGTGGTGCTTGATAGCGCGGGTGTCGAGCTCTCGGCGACGCAGTGCGGGTACGGTGCGGTGCAGAGAACGCAACTCGCGCTCCCGCAACGCACCGCCCGAGGATTCTTCCTCGCCGTCTGGCCATCCATCTGCGTATAAAGTACATTGTTAACAAAATTCTTGAAATTTTGCGGTTTTAAGTTGAATCTTTAGCAACCGCATAGGGAAATAAGGTAGAGTGAATTGGGAAAGTGTTATTTTGGGCTGGAGTTACTCTGGATAATATTTTTAACCGACTTCAAAAAGGAGGAGGTTCTCAATACAACAGAAAGTTTTTTTTTGTTTGTTACATAATTACTCCGCCTATTATGAATTGATTTTGATGATTCTTTATTTGTTTGGTAGGTCATACTTCAGAGGCTGGGCACGCCACAATTGCGGCGATAAGTCCCCTCTTTGAGGAGTGGCTTGAGAGGCGCCATGGCGTCCTCACCTTCCGCCTGACGCAGGTCCTCACCGGACACGGTTGTTTCGGGAGGTTCCTGTTCCGCGTAAGGCGGGAGGAAACGCCCGGGTGTCACCACTGTGTGGATCGCCCGGAGGACACGGTGGAGCATACGGTGGAGGTCTGCCCGGCTTGGGCGGAGCACCGCCGTGTCCTCACGGAGGCGATCGGCGGCGACGATCTCTCGCGTCCGGCCCTGGTTCAGGCCAAGGTTCGGAGCGAGAGTGCAGTCACCTCCTTCTGCGAAGCAGTTATGCTCGCGAAGGAGGAGGCGGAGCGCGCGAGGGAGATGCAAGCTGCACGCCCTCGCGGCCCTAGTCGCCGCAGGAGACGCCCCGGGCGTCGGGAGTCCAGAGCCGACTTCCGGCCACCGTAGGCGCGGGCTTGCGGACGGTGAGCAATGGGCAGCTCGCCGTCCGATAAGGACCAGGCCCGTGTCGACGGCGCGTTGTGTTCCACGCGCGCCTCAAAGAGATGTCAGCACCAACCGACGGGGTCGAAAGACCAATGCCTGCTGGGGTTGCGGGTTTGTCCGAAAGGGATAACGCGGCCCCGGCACACAGGCAACGGAAGGAACACGGGTGGGTTTTAGTCAGTAAAAGTCTGACACACCCTCTCGCTCTGCCCAGAGCGGGAGAAGTCATTTGATGATTTCACATCCAAAAAAAAAAAAAGGTCATACTTCAGAGGTGGTTCCATATACATTTTTATTTACATTGCTTATTTTTATACGTATTTTTCCCACTTAGCCTATAGGATGATGTTATAATATAATAGTTCCTGTCACTGTTAATTACATAGCGGGTAGTGGTATCCGAACTTGTGTGGGGTAGGTACCACAATAAAAAATTGAAAAATAAAAACTAACAAAAAAAAATACCAAATCAAAAAAAAAATACTAAAAATACTTTAGTATTTTTTTGGAAGTCATTGTTTTTTTTTTTTTTAAAGTTTTATTTACTTTACAGTGATAAGCGGTTTTGCTTTTGGGTAAGTATGGAGTCAAAAAGCCCCGTAAACCGTAACGTCACGCGTGATGAAACATTTCTGCTGATTATTAAAAGGGAGCCAAGACCAAGAGAGCTCATAACTTTTTTCCTACTGTTTACAAAGAAAGCTCCACATAAAAAAGAAATAAAACAATACGTAACACTATATGGCAGTCATTGCCGTATTTTTCTAAGGCGTTATTCCTCTTAACAATTTCAGTTTACGTGAACTCGATACAAATTGCCGGAGGTTAGTAACGGCGAGTGTAACCAATTGTTAATCTAATATTAAACATAAAAGCGAAATTCGATAATACTGATATTGTTAAACAAAGTCTTTTATACTTATTTTACGACCCAGAACAAGCCATTTGACACTGTCTTATCAGAAAAGGTCCTGTTCTTCAAATCTTAAAGAAAAGTAAGTAAAAAGGAAAATAATTCGATAAAAGAAGCGTTCTAACGGAATCTTAAGACAACATCGAAAAATTGTTCTTTTGTTTTATTATTTCGCTTTGAATTAGTTCGGAATCTCACAAAAGATAGAGCTTCAATGATTGGCAGACACAAGTTATTCAATTATCGTTACCCAAAGGAATTAGATTGTGTGCTCCGAATCGCTAAAACTGATTACACGGCAAACGTACAGTACGTGCAAAAGAGTACTGTAAACATTACATAAGTTTAACTGTGTCGATACAGCTATATTTTCATTCGGAAAAATCTTTTAGGGAGACAAAACAACTCGAAAAGGATCTCTTAAATGTAAGGTTCTCATGGAAGCAGCCGAGCGGCTAAGTGCTTCGCATCCGGTGGAGGAACCATACATTCGTTAGAATAAAATTGTGTTGACCGTTGTTGTCGAGAAATAAATTCGCGCAGAGTTTTTTCAACGTGTAGCCGTCACCATGTGTTTTTCTTGCCTGGCTTAGACCGCGGAGATTGTGAATCTTTACAAAGAGATTCAAGATTTATTTGCGCGGAAGAATTACGGAAACGACATTTTTAGGCCAGTAAGTTTAATATATGTTCTTATAAACGTGAAGGTATTTAATGGGGTGGAATGAGGCATGGGGAATCGGACAATATACTGCTTCTTCAGAAGTTCAAAGGTTGATGTCACCTGTCCGTGCTGGCTCTAAAGGACCCTTGGTCCTGAGGGACTTCGTGATGACACTCACGCTTCCTGACAACGTGATGACAATGGGCCATACCTACCTACCTTTTATTTGAGAGGGCTTGAATGCTTAATTCATTAACTCATTAAACAGCGAACTTTTAGCCGACCAAGACACTTAAACAACTGGCTAGAACGTGGTCTCGCCGGCCAGACATCATCTCAGGGTCCGTCTGCGCTTCTCTTCGGATAATTGCTCGAAATGTTTTAGGATGATGTCGTAATTCAAACTTATCTAATTAAAAAAAAAAACCTGCCTAGCCTTTTCCCTACTAAGTTGGGGTCGGCTTCCAGTCTAACTGGATGCAGCTAAATTCCAGTATTTAAAACGGAGCGACTGCCTATTTGACCTCCACAACCCAGTTACTGGGTAACCCGATACCCCTTGGTAAGACTGGTTGTTAGAATTTTGGCTTCTGAATACCCTTAACGACTGTCAAAGATCTACGAATGACAGTCGGGACCATAGATTTAAGATTATATTTCTATAGCTGGGACCAACGGCAATGCTTCGGCGTGCTTTCCGAGGTACGGAAGGGTCTCGATATGTAATGGATGGGCACCCATCCACGAACTAACCGCGGCAGGTGTAGCTTAACCTTCGATCGAGTCGTGCAGCTGCTATTATTTAGCCACGAGCTACGATCTATACATATTATGAATTAAAGTCTTTTCGTGCGTTTCTAGCTGTGTGATCGCGTCGTTGGTCTTCTGAACCACGCAACCGATTTTGATGCGGTTTTTGCCATCATTTAGAGACTTTATTCATGTGTATAATACTATTATAATATTAAACTTACACATAATAAAGAAATTTCGACGTTTTGTCAAGTGGGAAAACCGTGCGAAGCAAGGATGGGTCGCTAGTCTTAAACTATATAAACTTTTGTATGTTTGTTTGTTTGTAATTAATAAACTCAAAAACTACAGTACCGATTTAAAAAATTCTTTCACCAGTAGAATGCTATAATATCACTTAGTAACATAGGCTATATTATAATTTATAAAGATATCACGCGGGCGAAGCCGCTGGTGGTAGCTATAATGATATAACTTGATCGGCTAGTAACAGCTAATACATACCATAGTGCGGTAAGCAAGTGTAGCTGGTAGAAAAGGGTTGTCGGCAACGGCAGCGCGGCGGCGGGGCGCGGGGCGGCGGCGGCGGCGAGGCCGACGGCGAGGGCGACCACCAGCCGGGCTCCATCAGCCGGCCATGGCACCCGCACCCGCACCCGCACCCGCGCCCGCGCTACCTGGGAACATCACAAAGAATTAATAGAAAGAAAGTGGCCAACTACAGTGTTCAAGTACCTAACCGTATAGTTTGGAAATGCCCGCGATTTGAGACCAGCACACACGAACCTCCGTCGGTTCAGTAGTGAGTTCCATTGGACCCTATAATGGCGACACACGACACTCTAAATTGATTATGTAAATATTTATTATGCTACCCATCAAATTTTATGAGTGTGCCTGTTAACAAGTTCAGCGCCGGGAGCCCTAGTCGCATAGGCCGGAGCCTTCCCGGAGGACTCATTTTAAATGTAGGTTTTTCTTAGCGAATACAGCGTTTTTGTACCTATGAAATTAATATTATAACTGTGAAAATAAAATCTTTTGTATATTTTAACAAGATTTATTAGTATATGCGTTGGTTTTAAAATATAAGCATTTTTATATTCAAAAGATTTTTGCGGAGGCCGGTATTTCAGGTGTGGAATATCTTCTGTGGAAAACCATTTTCACGGTTACAAATATTCACTAAAAATTTTAAAGGTAAGACACCACTATCTCGGGATCAGAGTGAGTTATTATACATTTTTTTATCTGTTCACGTCCCCACCCCACTAGTCCCCAGAGATACTTAAGTATAGCGACAAGACCCATGAAAATACTATTTTACTTCGTTTTACAGTGTTTTGTGACACGGTTTCAAACCTAATGCCGTTCACCGTCCGCGATAGTTAACTTTAGCGCAAACGTTATGCCGGTGACCCTCCCGGGGGTTCACTTCCAATATGTATGGCAGCATGACATAATTATAAGCTCTATGAAAACTGGGTGGAGTCGAAAGTGTTAAAAGAGTTGGAAAAAAGCTCATAAGTCAACGCCATTAAATCTTTCATATTATTATTTCTTTATTTAGCGCGCAAGATTATTTATTTAAGTGTTTAAAAGCGATAATCGCCATTTTGATGACAGTGGTAGTCAGGGCTAACAAATTCATCGATTGTTCAAGTTAAATTAGTAGTGGTAATCAAGCTTTTTAGCGTAATTTACAAACCCATTCAACAACACGTAATATTCATTACCACTAGGTACTCAATTTGGGTTCAAATTAGGAAATGTTACGCAAAGCTGAGATAGCAGATGGCGCCACCTGAACGACAGTTGTAGGTTCATACTAATTCTATGCCAGGTAAACAAAGCTTTGTGATTAATAGTATAGTGTAGTGTAGTGTAGTTCCTGTTTATTAGCGTTCCGTACCCGAAGGGTGCCAAACGGAACCCTATTACTAAGCCTCCGCTGTCCGTCCGTCCGTGGGTCTGTCTATCAGCGGGCTGTATCTCAAGAACTATTATAAGTAGACAGTTTTTTCACAGATTGTAATAACATAAATAAATTAAAGTTAACAATTGAATTGAAATGAAATGACATGAAATTGTTTATTCTGTAAATAGGATATCGGAATCACTTTTACACGTCATAAAAAAAATATTAAAAATAAGTTAGGTGAGGTCGGTGTTTCCTATCTGACTACTCTGAGAAGAAAGGCCGAAACAAACTCAGAGGTCGCGGTCTCTTTTAAAGTCCAGACATAATCTTGGTCAAGCCATGTGAGGACCATGTAGATTAGTGTCTGAAATGGTCTTTTGAGAAAAGAACCACACAGATTTGAGTGGACCTGTCCAGTCAGTGCAAGCATTTGTCAGTAATCGTAGAGCTCAACTCAGAACTTAAGGAGCTCAACTCGACGAACAATACCAAAGAAAGGATATTTGGGTAGGCCGCATCAACTACTCAAACTGCCAGACCAACTCACTGAGAAAGAAAAAATAAATAATAAAATATCCACATAGTCCTCACATTCACAATAATTAAAATAATATAATACTTTACAAAGTAATCGTGTCATTTTGAATATAATTTATATATTTTTTCAACAATTTCAATGTGTATATAAAACTGGTTTATTGTGATGAATAATTAAAATGTTAATGGTTTTCACAAGGCTTAGCAGAGCGAGCAGCTCAATCCCAAGCTTTTTTATCTTCTGAATAATCAGAAATTTTATAGTACTCTTTTTTACAAGGTTGGTTTTAATACAGCTTTTAAATCGTTTAATGGATAAGTTTCGAATGTCAATGGGAAGTTTGTTGTAAAAGCGTATACATTGACCCATGAACGAGTTGATTACTCTGTGGAGACGCGTGCGATGTACAGCAAGGTTGTGTTTATTCCTGGTATTTAAACTATGAATATTGGACATTTTCTTAAAATATGATATATTTTTGTGTATATACAATAGGTTTTCAAAAATATATTGTGAGGCTACAGTCAGAATATTTATTTCTCTGAATTTCTCTCGAAGGGAATCTAAACAATTAAAGGGACCCTCTTTAATTGTTTTATAACCATACAACAAACGTGATTTTTTTGACGTTTCTTGCTAATTATTGTACGCTGGTATGGAATCCGAGTCCGAGTCCGCTAAGCGAGTCCAATTAGCATTTGGCCGGTTTTTTTCTGTACAAAGCAAACTATTCCATTATACGTATGATAATGTTGTTTTTCAAATATTTTTTTAAATATTTTTTCGGACATTATACTAAAACCGACTCAACAGACAAGACCTATGCAAGTCGCTGTTCAAAAATATTTGAATTAATTGGATAATTTATTGTAAATTTTATTTTTGGTACATTTGGAAAGTTTGGTACAAAAGTGCAATACATACGCGGTCAAAATGTATGGAACAGCCATTTTTTTATATAACGTACGATATATTTCAACGCAGGGGGGTCCAGAATCATGCTGTAACCATGTAACGTGTTGCGCCTCAATGTCTTCACCACCCTGTATTTAAATGTCTTTGGTAATGAGCCATAGAATCCAAAAAAAAGATAAGAAAAACTTGTGTCATATCAACATTAAAGGTTAAAAGAACTACCGCCTTTTAAAGCTTCGTGCAGACTAGCGCGATGCGACACCGGTCATTGTTATACCGTCAAGTTTTCTTAGACATTGTATTGTTCTAGTCAAGTCGTGTCGCCACGTCGCGCTAGTCTGCACGAGGCTTAAGGCGACCGGCATGTTCCATACGGTTCCAATGAAACTGCCATGTTTTCGTCTTTACGTCTTTAAATTACTACCTGCGCCCTGCGGTTTCACCCACATAACTCTCGATCCCGTGGGAATATCTGGATAAAAAGTATTGTATGTCCCAATCCAGGTCATGGTCTACCCATGTGCCAAAGTTCATCCAAATCCGTTTAGCCGTTTTAACGTGTAAGCGTAACAAACAAACTTACTTTCCCATTTATAAAATTAGTTAGGATTAGCATTCCAGAATTTTCCATTCGTTTTCCATCCCATAACACTTTAATTCAAAACAATATGTGTAGGTAGATGGAGTTTGACTCGTGGGAGCTATCTTGACTTCATTAAATAAATATAAATTAAACATTATACTTCAGGAACCAGCACCCTAATTGCGTAGCACACTTTCTTTCAATCACAATCTGAAAGATCTTGAATTAAATTGCAGAACCACTGCTTTATATGGTTGAAAATTCGCCTGCTCAACATTGAAAATAATGCAATGAATGTTGGTGAACTCTTAAAATGAAAAGCATTCACATTGTAAGTGTGCTACGCATTTATCCCACCGATTGACCGCCGCCATTGCTGCGGCACCGGAGCGTTAACGCCGCGAGTAAAAGTAAGGTATATACTTCCGGATCACCGACACGCGCGGATGCTTTTCATAAAATGTATTCTCAATATTGTGTTATGTGATTTTGTGCTCCATTCCCCAAAACAAACAAACAGGATGACAACCAGTGCCTGTGGAACGTTCATATAGAAGGATATAAAGCTGGACTCAAGACGACCAAACGTCTCAACGACGCGGAGCATAACAACGTAAAGTTCTGGTAAGTTTTTACGAGCCACTATAGATACAACACATTTCCTACCTACACATCGACTACCCACATTTAAAATCCACAGCAATATCTGTGTAAGAATATGTAGAGGATGTTGAGACGTGGATGTAACTTCGCTTTGTACCACAAAGCGTGAAGCATCATGAAGATGAAACTTTGCCCTCACGCGGTTGGCACACCAACTTAACCGCCACGAAACGTTATACTGTTGGCTGTTGCAAGAATTGTGGTTGTAGGGTACAAAGGGTGTACGACGATGCGACTGTCGCGAAATACTAAACGAATACAATCAAGTATCCGGCTCGAAGGACCAAAAAATGTACGACGATAGTCTATACATTTTGTTCAAGCGTACGATGATTATTTTGTAGACTGGTGATGATGGAAACCTGGGGATGAAGAATTACTCAGCCCGTGTTGAGTGTAGTAAAATCACAGATTTACTCGTATTTTACTTTGCCAGCTCACTAAATGATCGCGCGTATGCAAACGCTGATGTAGCTTAATCTACTTAGTGTTACGAAATGTGCGGGTTCACCGTACAAACGGCTTTAGAACCTCGCCATCCTGCAGAAGGGTAAATACTTGGAGTCATGGGTTAACTCATACCCAGCGAATAGACAAATGTAGGTCACATAGAGGTTAACTCATGACGTTCATCATACTGGATCAAATAGGTAAATAATAACACTACATTACCAAAACAGTTCTAGAAAGAATGACCCTAAGAATCATTTTAACTTCACGATAGTTAAGACTAAAAGGTGGCTTAAGAATCCAATCATAATTAAATGTTTTTCATTTACTTAATTGGGGACTGTTGGGTAGCATTCTAGCGATTACATCATACTAACACACAAAAATCTATCGAAAACGTACTTGACCAATCAACACTTTGGAGAGCGACACTTCGTTATTATAATGATCGCTGCATCGTTAGTAGGCGTTGATTTGTGAATACAATAGAATGATACAAAATAAAATACAAGCTACATAGGAAAATCTGTCCAAATGAGGCAGGAAACTCTGTTTTCTGGCTTTAATTTAGCTCGTTGGGCGAAATGCTCGGAATGTTAATGAAATTAATTTGAATTCGCAATTTGCATTAAATTACCTTTGTAATCTTTATAACAACATTATAATCTTTCATCAATGTTACATAAACAACAATAAGTCGGAATTGTGACTTGGATACAAGTTATGTTTATTTACGTCTGACTGCTTATACGATTATAAGATTCGTCTGAAATGGTTTTAATTCAATTCAAACTGTTTGTTTATTTAGATGAACGTTTCTTTACTAAAATGTTGATATTTTAATAATAGCGGCTGAAGCTAACGCAGGGGCCTTTTAGATAATGTTAAGCGTTGAGGCGCCAACGGACGATTATCCCTGTTTGCTCTATGCCAGTGCACCCAAAGGCAATCCTCGGTTGATGTAGGACTATTGCAGAACATGGAAACAAAACATATTGGGCTATGGATTTGGGTGGCTATCGTGGATTGGTTACCTAGAACCGTGGATTGGTTACCTAGAACTATGGAAGGATTATGTCCCCTGCCTGGATCAATGATATGTAATAAACACGGATAAAATGGCAGCATGACTTGCACACTCAATAGTGACGTAGCGACAAGAGGGCAACACTTCCTGAAGCGCTTGAGGAGTGGAGAGGTATCCCAAGGCTATCAGGACAATCCCAGCATCTTACGCGAATACTTCCTTCCTGCGAGCACGTTTGCTCCTACCAATCTCCACTCAAGCGATTAAAGGCAAGGTGGGAGGTCAGTTCCTGACCACGGAACTCCTATATGAAGCTTTTCAAATATATTCGATGTTTTCTCATCATGCCGCACCTGCTCAGCTAGCAACATTCTCGCCCTCCATATGCTTGCTCAAAAACCTTCTGGGCTCCCCCCCTACCATTAATAGTTATACAGCTTAGAAAAATAAATAAGATGTGACACACGGAAACCGCTTCAAATACTCATATTAAGTATAAAGTTTGCTACGCACGTACGGAACCGAAGAAACTTGAGAATTTTCCTCACATACTGGCGGTCGCAGGAGAACGTCACACGTCGAGTTTATCCATAATAGTATTTTCAGAAATTTAAGCCAAAATCGCCCATGGAAATAAAAACAGGCGACGGAAATGACGCTGGTCACATCTACATAGATAAATACGATGATGATGCGAAATGACGAAATTAAATTCGGGACTACCAGTAAAGCTGGTTGATTGTTTATTTTCAGCTGGCATCAGTATATTGAGCACCTCCACCTGGCTGTGATTTACTGTAAAGTGTTTCGAAATGCAATTTTGGAGATAGGTATTTTGAAAACTAGTATGGAGATACGAACTGTCGCATATGCGACTGATAACATCATGAAGCTATTCAGGATCCCAGTCAAAAGAAATGCAAGAATATTGAAGATAACTTATGCAAAAGGCGGCAAATGTCAATTCTGTTTTGACATTTGTGATGTAAACAAATGCAGAATAAACGTCGATATGCCATGTAACGCTATACTCCTCAAGAACGCGGAATGATTGTTTTAGAAAACATTTCCGCGTCGTCTAATCTCTCGCTTTGGCTACTTGCACTGGCCGGCCAGATCACCCAATTTGACCGCTCCAGTTTTTTTTTGTGGGTTTACTTGAAGTCCTTTTTTTTTTTCATCAAATGACTTCTCCCGCTCTGGGCAGAGCGAGAGGGTGTGTCAGACTTTTACTGACTAAAACCCACCCGTGTTCCTTCCGTTGCCTGTGTGCCGGGGCCGCGATATCCCTTTCGGACTAACCCGCAACCCCAGCAGGCATTGGTCTTTCGACCCCGTCGGTTGGTGCTGACACTTCTTTGAGGCGCGCGTGGAACACAACGCGCCGTCGACACGGGCCTGGTCTTTATCGGACGGCGAGCTGCCCATTGCTCACCGTCCGCAAACCCGCGCCTACGGTGGCCGGAAGTCGGCTCTCGACTCCCGACGCCCGGGGCGTCTCCTGCGGCGACTAGGGCCGCGAGGGCGTGCAGCTTGCATCTCCCTCGCGCGCTCCACCTCCTCCGTCGCGAACATAACTGCTTCGCAGAAGGAGGTGACGGCCTCCCATGCACTCTCGCTCCGAACCATGGCCTGAACCAGGGCCGGACGCGAGAGATCGCCGCCGCCGATCGCCGCCGCCGATCGCCTCCGTGAGGACACGGCGGTGCTCCGCCCAAGCCGGGCAGACCTCCACCGTATGCTCCACCGTGTCCTCCGGGCGATCTACACAGTGGTGATTACTTGAAGTCCTGGGTTTATGTAAACAAGCCTCAGACTCTTGAACCAATTTTGAACAGTATATTCATTAATTGTGGGAGCTTTGAGAATACTGAAAGGGATACTAAAAACAGAGAACAAGCAATAATCCTAACTAGGTGATTAATTCGATTTCCTCATAAAAATAATAGGTAGGTATTAGACCTATGTGATAGATAAGGGTGAGACGCAAAAATACAATATCTTTGCTAACCTTAACGAAGAATAGTTATCTCTAACAATAAATGCTGACTCCTGTAACTATTATCAATTAATCTTTATTATTATTGATGACTATTATTATGACATAAATAAAAACAAACGACCCGCAGCAATAACACATGATATTTATGGCCTTCAAACATTTTACCCGCCACGTTTACAAAAACCTTTTAAATGGCCAGCACTTCCATTTAACTTGTATTGACGGTAGTTTCAACATCGGCAGACGCCATTGATAAAACGTGCTCTTATTTTAATGAATCGTTACCAACTGAAGTGAGATTAAACGTTAAATAATTTAAAAACACGTCCGAACCGGATAATTAGAGCGTTCGCCAAGAATCCCGGATAACCTGACAATTAAGATACGGATAACAGCGTGCAGCTTTCCAATGAAGCAAGCGATATAAAACCTTATACGTAGCCCTGTATGGCTTAATAAAGACTAGCCACAAAACTAAAGCACTTTTAGGACGTGATTACATTGGGAGAGTGTCTAGCTCAATAATTCTGGCCAAATGGAAATAGGTAAGCCCAGCTCTCACGCATTTATACTACTTACACCACAGATGTAAATTATTAGCCTTATAAATTTTCAGTACCTACTGAAGTACTAGACTATTTACTCGACCTAGCGTAAACGCGCCTTTACTAAAAGTTCATTGTACTTTCCAACGACCTACGATAAAACGAGAAGTCAATTCGTTATCTTACAATGAAGAGCATTTAATGGCAGCACATTTAATTGTAATGTGTTTAAATGCGTATGCCGCGGTATGTTACGAAAGGAACATTTAAATAAATACCTACCGCTCGCTTCAGATGCAAATGTTGTCTGATGTACCGAAATTATTCGTATAATGTGACAATGTCGAAAAGTGAAAATGTTTATCATGGAATATGTATATTTTTGGCAAAAGCAATCAGCCATTTGGCATCCTTAAAGCGAATGGAGTGATAGATTAAAATTGATTTGTTGACCTAGAATTCGCAATCTCTATAGATCTTGGCATCCTCTGTTAGTTCAGTATTCTGGGTTCATATTCACAAAATATAGCACAGCTGGGATGGCATACGTATGTCTATTTTTTGGTCTCCCATGCTCTTTAACATCGACCATAATACTAGGCTTTTTAATGTCAGAAGTACTATAAAATGAGTGTGTTACCTAATCGTGTTTTGTGTGGGTGGTACGGTACATTCGGGTCTGTAGACAAATAAAACAGACAAGTGACTGGCTGACCGACAAGGTATAGCCTAAACCACTATACACACAGAGGTATTAAGCGAAGGTACTCATGTCGTTTTGAGCAACATGTAGTTTTGCTCACATATTGACTACCTTTCTGAAATGTTTTTATGATGCGTGCTGCGTATCCCGTATGCTGGCCAAATTCGCGTGCGTGAGAGAATCCGCATGCCACTAAAAAGGCTCTTTCAAAATTGCACCCTCAAGATGTAGAGTAAAACTATTTTCTTAATGTCCCTCGGCAAACTTCGTGTTTCGTCAGTCGTCAGATTTCTATCAGTTGCTCTTTGCACTTGGTGCTTGCACGTATTGACTCCTACCGCTGCGCCCGCGTTGCCGTCAACCATAATTACCAAGTGCAAAAGGCTTCAAGGGACTGATAGAAATCCGACGACTGACGAAACACGAATTAAGTATATATATATTTTATTTTTTTAATAAATTTGGTTTGTTACAGCTGTAGTGGCAATAAATAAGTCTTTATTTTATTAATCTTTTATATAGTTTCTTTTTTTTTAATTTTGTGAATGTGAGAACGTTGTAGGCTTAACATACTGTAGATCTGTGGACCATTTTATATTTTTCTAAGTACCTGGTACTTGTTGATAGGCCTACACTGTCTCTCTTACCTTTTAACACTGTAATTTGAAAACATTATAAAAACCATTTATTTTTAAAAGAGTGACCGTGGAGTTTCTTGCTGGCTCTTCTCGGAACCGTGCACCTAGCTTCTGACGTTTTGTAAGTGCCCTTGTAGGTTTATGTGAAATAAAATATTTTGAATTTGAAGTTTGCCGAGGGACATTAAGAAAATAGTTGTACTGTACCTGCTTATGTTTGTATACGAATGAATTCTATTATGTGTCGTACCTAGCACAGGCGCACCGCTCCAGGCCCTCGCTCACACTGTACACGCTGGCGCGCCGCATCCGCCGCGGTGCCGCTGGCTGCCCGCTCGTCACACGCCACGCCTCCGCATCCCTTACAGCCGCTTTACCGCTTTATTCAAGCGCTCCACTGTTGCATGCTCTGTCCACACCATATACGACGCTCACTGTGCACTGTTCCGTCCCACACTACAAGTTTTTGTTTTTGGCATACTTTTTCACGATCTTATTGTTCAGTATTGCTTTAACAAACACATTCACACACACATTTTAAAGCGTCCGCTCGCTCTTCGGCATCCTCTGTGGTTTTGTTTAGAGATGATTATCGGATGACACGGATGCTTCCAACATATCTGTAAAAGAAAGAAAAGCACTTAGATTACTATACAGTATTATAATGCTTTGTTTTGTTGTATCATACTTGAAAATATAATAATGCTGGCAATGCTTTATTCTCTTTAGAGATATGCGGGAACTGTGCATTCGTTTAGAAAGATAAACATAAATGTGTTCAGAATAGCCCCGGCCTTTCCCAAGGATCTTTGATCGCTGTTGAATTTTGTGAAATCCCATTTTATCCCTTGCGTCCCAAAAGAGAGCGCTTGTGCAAAATTCCACACGGCTCGTGAGATACCGTGATGAATGAGTCAGTGGGTTTAGCCTTTTAGATTAAAATAAAAAACGCAAGGAGTTCTTCTCTGTTTGCCGTCTAGCACTTTATAAAGCAAAAAAAGGGATGTTTTGTTATTCAGAATGTTTTTTAACATATGAGTTATTCACAGTTGCTTTGCCGCGGAATGGGAGAATGTTTCGATCTACGAGTACATTACGTGTTGTATTAGATGAGCCGATAATTTTATCACGTATGCGTCTTAAATTTGAATGTAATGGATGGTGGTTGTACGTGCGGGGCGGAGCAGGCTTCGGTTGTTGGTTGAAGTATAATTTGCATTGAATGTGCCGCGGCTCGCGAGGCGATTGAGTGTAATCGTAACCGCACTGAGGACCATTAGTTGGGTTAGCGACACGGAAATTGGCATTTAATCGACTGCCACATACGTATCCTTTTAAACGTTTCTTCGTTTACATTTTTTGTTGATTCAATTTTGTAGTAATAGGCCGGGGAAATTAGGTTCGAACCCCGCACTAAATCCTAACAGCGATTTTTTTTCTGGATCGTGTTTTTGAGCTTAGCTCTTCAAAAAATATAAAAAAATTAAACATTTTCCAGGACCGCATCAAGGTAAAAAAAAACAAAAACGCATTTTTGCGAATAAATATTGAGGCAAAATAGTTAACAGGAAAATGTTGGTTATATTATGTAAACAATTCGTAAAACTAATATATTATTTCAGAATTAAATATTTACATAATTTGAGTAAAAATAGAATTACGATTTTTTTTTATTGTACTTCAAGCAAAAATATTAACAGCAGTTTTTTTGCATTAAATTAGCATTTTTTTTTAAATGAATGGGTATGTAACATTTTGTTTTAATGTGTTTAATTTTCTTGTAATTAAGTGAGATAAGAGCCTATAAATAAAAGTTAAACTAAATTTGACTCTGTTACATTTTTGCCTGAACCGTTATTGCAAAAAAACTTTTATTAATATCTTGCGCTAAAACAATATGTTTAATTTCGTTGAATAGCGTATTAAAATATTTAATTAAGTAATTTAATGCAAACAAACTGCTGTTAATATTTTTGCTTGAAGTACAATAAAAAAAAATCGTTATTTTTTTTTATGGAAATTTCTGTGGACGAAAATGTAAATTTTTTCACTTACTTGTGATACCTAATCTTTTCGACAAACACTCCATACAAACATATCTGTTAATATTTTTTTCTACCACGTAAAATTGAAATTAGATGTTTTCTTAAAAAAAAACGTACACGCGGGGGTGAAGTTTTCGCGGTATACAGTTTAATATACTCCCTTGGCCATACCCTACACATTAAATGAAAAAAATCGCTGTTTTAAATTAATGCAAAGTTAGCTTAAAATTTGGCGTAACTTTCCCGGGCTATAAGTTTATAGAGCTTAGTCAATTCTATACTCATCAGCACCTATGAAATAGTTAGGTATTTAAAATTAGACACAAATGGATAGGTATTATTTTCGAATTAAAAAACATTTTGTATTACTGATTCAATGGCTAACGAGAAACACGACAATGCCACCATTTTTTTAACCATTTATTTTGGTTTTAACTATAAAAGGTTTCATCAATATTGCATAAAATATAAGAATAATGCATTAGGTATTTCAATATTGCACACTTCCCAGTCGCTGGCGCCGTTGGGTATTTTTAAGGTAAGTACACATCACTGGTGCGGTTCCCAGCTCATCGCAATGCTAAACTCTACGGATCGATTCATGAATACATTTTCGTCGGCTGCAACCGTTCTGCCTTGGCCAATAGTTCACCAAACGTATGCAAACTGTATGCTCAGATTTCTGACTTGTATTAGATGCTACAACAATTTTAGGGGCATTTTCAAAAAAGGATGTTTTTATCCTCCTTAAAATTAAGTTTGGGTTACATTGTTAGGTCTGGAATTGTATAGAGTGCCGCTATTTGCGGCATAATAGTGGCGCTGCCTCGGCCCGGCTAAACTACTGTAGGCATAGCATTGTCATTGTGACTGTCACTTGTTATTTTGTTTGATTGTTGAGGTTAGTTCGCCGCCCCTTGTATTGATCGTATTTGTTTTAGATAATTCTATCAAAAGTCACTACAATGACTGAATTTACGAAAAATTTGCAAATGAAAATGGCTGAAAGTTAGGTTAGGTTAGGTTAGGTTGCGGCTGACCTGACGGCCGGTAGCATTGCAGTTCTGCGCAAGCCGCAGAGGGCTATGGCCGTCAGAGTCATCAGGGGTTATCGCACGATCTCCTACGAGGCGGCTTGTGCACTGGCCGGATCCCCGCCCTGGGACCTGGAGGCGAAAGTACTCGCGTCATCGTATCGGTGGCGCGAGGAAGCGAGGGCGCGGGGCGAGCGACCGATGCAGCGACACATGGAGCTGCTTCGGTCTCAGCTTCGCGAGGTCCTGGTGGCGGAATGGCGGGACAGGCTCTCACGCCCTACCGCCGGCCTCGACATCATCGAGGCGGTCCGGCCGGTGCTCGAGCGCTGGCTCGGGAGGAGGCACGGCTCCCTGTCGTTTCGGGTGACGCAGGTGCTCTCGGGGCATGGTTGCTTCGGGAAGTACCTGTGTCGCATAAACAGGGAGCCGGACGCCCGGTGTCACCACTGCGTCGACTGCCGGGAGGACACGGCGCGGCATACGCTGGCAGAGTGTGCCGCTTGGGAGGAGCCACGCCGTGCCCTCATCTCAGAAGTAGGCAGTGACTTGTCGCTGCCGGCCCTAGTGAATGCGATGGTCGGCAGCGGCGAGTCCTGGGACGCGGTGGTTTCCTACTGCGAGACGGTCGTCTCGCAGAAGGAGGCTGCGGAAAGGGAGAGGGAGATCTCGTCCACTCACCTGGCCCGCAGCAGGCGCACCGGGCGTCGGCGGAGGGCGGACAACGCCCTCTTCCAGCCCCCCTAAATGGGTCCAGGGGCGACGGACTCGGGGACGTCCGTCGCCCCCCACACATCAGGACCCGAGGTGGCGGCGCGTAGTGTTCCACGCGCGCCCCTCTTAGACGTCGCGGGGGGAGTCAAACACCTCACTCCCCCCCCTGACCCGAGGAGGCCCGCGGTGGCGGGCCGGCACCAGCCGGGGGTTGCGGAAGATTTCAAGTTCCCGCGACCCCCGGCGTAGGTGTGAGTTGGAACACCGGGGTGGTTTTTAGTCAGTAAGAGTCTGACAGACCCCTCCGCCCGCCCCAGGGCGGGGGACATCCATGAGGATTTTCCACCCCGGAACAAAAAAAAAAAAAAAAAAAAAAAGGTTAGGTTAGGTTAGAACTGTGACCACACAACGCCAGGGTTCGTTTACGCACAAGAGAATGTAATGTTTTGGGAATGTGGTGTTTCACAGCGAACTAACCTCAACAATCAAACAAAATAACAAGTGACAGTGACTCAGTGACAGTGACAATAACAATGCAATGCTTACGGCACTTTAGCCGGGCCGAGGCAGCGCCACTATTATGCCGCTAGCGGCACTCTATACACTGCCTAATAATAAAAGGTTGATAACAAGTGAAGATACCTACTGAATATCCTTATGCCTTCTTTTCCAATTTCCTAGTATAATATGACATGTGGATGGCATAGTTCTATTCAGGATCGAACGCACACGACATGTCATAAGAAAAAAGTATAAAAGAGTAAGGAGCTGTCTACTCAGAAAAATGAAATCTCATGAGTGCATCCGAGATTGGATTCTATGGATTTCTATGAAGACGTTGTGAGAAGCAAGAAATGGGTTCGTTCCTAACATAAAGAAAATAACTAGGTACCTAAATATACCCATAGACAGCAACAGATGTTCCTGTAAAGCACAAATGTAAAAGCAATTTCATTCGTGCCGTATTCTATGAATACTCATTGCACGGAAGCATTCTTTAAGAGCTTATTTAAATATTCCACTGCTGCGGAATTTGTTCTAAAAGGAATAATTATCAATGTCGTTTGCATTCTTTGTGTTGTTTAACGGTGCATAACAAGTTAATTCACTGTTTAAATATTTTAGCAACAATTTCGGACATTTATTACTGGCGACATTGTTCAGTAATTTAACGCCACGAGTGCAGCGGTGCAAGTTTCTGCAAATATTTTTTTAAATGGTGCTTAATGAGTCACCTTGATATTTTGTTTTGCATAAGATGTTGATAGAGTTCGAATATAAAGCTCACAGATTTATTAATCATCGAAGAGTTTGTACACAATGTAGTAACTATTAATCTGTAGCCTGCAGGTCGTTCCAAGACATCTGGACGTAAGGTTAATTTATTGAAGCCATTATTCACAGCGGAGACAGCGCCGTGGTGACGTCATGCATGCCAATGCCAATGTGCGCTTAGCTTTTTCCGTAGCCCTCTTTAATAATTGGCCACCATGCTTCATTCAAATGCTTGCCTCGTTAACCTTAATAGTTTCTATGATTTGTGGACGTAATTCCAGTCCACGAGTAGACGTTCCCCCCTAATGGGACCACCGATTCACAAGAACAAGAGGTTTTCCAGTTGTCAACTGTCTTGATGAAGTATTGCTTTTTATGATAAAACTGGGACACTTCTGTCGGTGTACGTGGACACTTTTTGCTCGAGGATTTCTCCCCGGACGCTCGTCTAGTGGAAACTTTTTCTGCACCATGAAAAGAGTTTCGTAAATAAAAAGTTGGAGACGCGGGTACAACATTGGGTTAGCGAGTTCTTAACAAACTTATTAGATGTTGGAAGCGTGATGTTTTCATTTTTACCCTGTTAGACTAACAAAAAGTAGTTTGTATTGGAAAACCGTGTTTGTTAGTGTGATAGCTCAGTTCACGGATGAACGAGTTATCCAATTTATCTAAAAATTCTTTGTTCAAACAATCCAATATTCTTTCAATTTCGAAATAGAGCGCCGAACTTTGATAACGTCATTAGAGTTTTTGCAAGAAATTTCTGTTTTAGTATCCAAAATATTTTATCGAGTATGAATTATTTTCATAAATCCCGACTAAAACGTGCAGTAATCCCGCAATATATGGTCTGTTTTTTATTTTCCTGTTCAACATACTTAGTTTTATATAAAACATGCTATTTTAATATAAATTACAGCTTTAAAACATGTCTGATTGTTAAAAATAAACGGTGTACTGTCCTGAAATTGGAATGATTTCAAGGAACAACTAAATATAACCTTAGTGGTAATACTGTAATCCTAGGAATGATGTCATAATGTGAACATTTAATGTGACATAATTAAAGTCGTTTCCTGACACAAAACAGATAAAGCTCAGTAATAACGGTCCGTAGTGCGTTTGCGCAGTCCCGTAATGAACTTATGAAATCGCTAAGATATCTAATATTGCGCGTTATGACACCGGGATTTATGATTATTAAACCCAACAGACGCAGTAAGCGATAGGGATAGTTGGTTTAGTGTCGAGTTACTAACCGATAACTTTATAACTGCCTTCATAAATAAATAATTATCATACATAGAGATACAGTACAACTACTTTCTTAATGTCCCTTGGTAAACTTCGTGTTTAGTCAGTCGTCGGTTTCTATCAGCTGCCCTTTGCACTTGGTAATTATGGTTGACGGCAACTCGGGTGCAGCGGTAGGAGTCAATACGTACGACGAATCCGACGACTGACGAAACACGAAGTTGCCGAGGGACATTAAGAAAATAGTTGTACTGTACTTAGTAGTATGTGGCTGGCTTACATAAATTATGTACTCTATAGCCATATTTCAGATATCCAAGTATATATATAATACATACGTGGATACCTCAAATATGGCTTTATTTGGTATTTTATTTCCCATTATCCGCTGGTGAAAAGATCTAATGATAGTGGCAGACAAGTGTTGTTGAAACTTTTTAAAGTGTTTTAGATAAGCACCTATCTTATTCCAATGAAAAGCAAGTCTCATTGACATTTATATTAATCAATGTTTGTATATCATCAAATTTTACAAACACTTTAGTTTTACGTATAAGTTAGATTGCAGTTCCGCACCAGAAAGCCATCTCAAGGAAAATGACAATGTAATCCAAGACATTTGCATAACGCGGGCAGGCATAATGACGTCATTTATGCCCCGTTTATCTTTGTTGTTGGATTACGATGAAGCCAAAAGAGGGTTAGGTTTTTATTTCGTATGTAAGTGTATGTAAGAATTTTATTCTGGCGATAAAGGGTTGGCTCAGTGCGGATCATCTGGGGGAGCTTCCAAAAAGCCGTTGGTAGATACGTCAAATTAAGGAAAGCGTCATGCTTTTGTTTTATTTTCTGGACTAACGAGCAAAAGGTCGTGAATTTAGAGTAACTCGATAGTTATGACTCTAAATTCACGACTTCTTAAAAGCATGCTTTATTTGAAAGTTTAAAAATGTGATGTTCTGCAACCACTTGACATCTTGATCAAGTTAAGATTTAACCGACTTCTAAAAGGAGGAGGTTATCAATTCGGATGTCTATATATATATATTTTTTAATGTATGTTTGGCATAACTCCGTCATATATAAACGGATTTGCAAAATTAATTTGTGTTTGAAAGGGTATACTTTCGAGATGGTCTCATTGTCATGAGGTCAGGATCTGATGATCGGATCCTGGAGAAATCGAGGGAACTCTTCAAATATTATAGGCACACCTATAGCGATTTGGGTATTTTTTATAGTACGAGTATCTCGAAATGCACCATTTGGTGAAGTGGGACTGATGATGAAGACTACAGATGGCCACCGGAACTACTTAATAATAAGTATTTCACGGGTTGCGATTAGATTAATTTAATATGGTTGCCAAGCAATTTATGCTATGAATCATAAACTGAATCCATGGTAACAGGTTTAGCGTCAATGTCCCTGCCACCCTGTATATGACGGAGTTATGCCCGAAAAAACATAAAAAAAGACATCCGAATTGATAACCTCCTCCTTTTAGAAGTTGGTTAAAAAGGTGGTGTTCTGCAAACACTTGACATCTTGATCATGCGAAGAGTTTTTTTCAGAAAGTCTGTCCGACATCCACTTAATGTACCGTTGCATTATTTTGCTGAATAAATACTATGAATGGCAGCCGTCATTACAGAAATAGGCGTTCTTAACTATCATTTGGACTAGTTTACCATCTATTCTATTGGTATTCAACGTGCCTCTAAATGGGTCCACATTGTTGAACTGAAATTGAGTGGACGTAACACCATAATCCATGGTTTTGAGGTTAAGCCGGGAAATGATGTCACTTTTGCACCGGCGGCGTCGTTAGAGCTGATTTAATCCTATATGGTGGGCTTTTATTGTGATCAACAGGGTCATTGTCTTTGGGTATGTTTGTAATTGACATCATTATGGATTAATGCTCTTAAGTAATATTGGTAGAATAACGCACTTTCTTATATATTATCTATCTTTCCGTGTATTAGGTACTTGAATAGTTCTTGATGTATTTTAGTTTTTGTTCATCCTATTATCCATGTTAGAATAATTATTCTTTTTATTTATTTTCTTATATGTACATAGAGGAATGTTGTAGGGATGCTTTTTAGGGTTCCGTACCTCAAAAGGAAAAAACGGAACCCTTGTAGGATCACTCGTGTGTCTGTCTGTCTAGCTGGCTGTCTGTCCGTCTGTCACAGCCAATTTGCTCCCAATATACTGGACCAATTTAGTTGGAATTTGGTACATATATGAATTTCTGTGACTCAAATACGGACGTGTAACGTAAATAAATGGATTTTGAATATGGAGGTCACTTTTCGGGGGCAAATACGAAAATTAAAATTGGTGAAAATTCAACTGGTTTTTTTAAAACCATTTTATACTATTACTTTATTCTCCTATTCTATTCTGCAAACAGATGGCAAAATGAACTTACGACGCAAACATTGCTGGAAGACTAGACCAAAATCGGCACAAATCAGGTAATTATGGCAGGAATGAGGATTAGACTGCAGAGGAATAGAAAAGACTGAGATGATAATAACCACACATCCTTAGTACAGTACCACTATTTTCCGTATGTCCCTCGGCAAACTTCGTGTTTCGTCAATCGTCGGATTTTATCAGTTGCCCTTGGACGCTCTCAATCGACTTGGAATATACTTCCTACTTCAGACTAGAGTTCCAGACTCTCTTCTCAGACTCAGTGCAACTTATAGAAATCTGACGACTGACAAAACACGAAGTTTGCCGAGAGACGTTAAGAAAATAGTTGTTCTGTAGATACTTTTGCATAAGACCTTATTATTTGATCATAAAACTTTCTTAATATCATCGTCAATACTCACATGAACCAAGATAACACAATTTTCCAAAATTACGCACTGTCAACAACAGCTAAAAACAGAATTAAGGTCATAAAGCCAGTTTATACGTAACACTATCAACCGTTTATGTTACGCACATAGCTACAACACACCACGCCTGCCCAACTTGGTAAGTGATTCACTTCAATAATAGTGAATATCCCTGAATTTCATGTGACTTTATGTACTTTTGATTGTGAGTTTACGAGTTTGTTTTAGCACGGTAGACAAAAATATGCAGATAGTATTCCCAAATGGTTTTGTCTGTCATCAGTTTTAGTACTAGTAAAGTCAGGTTTTCTTTTGTGAGGGGTAAATAACTTGCAGAAGTTAGGTATTTTTCCGTTAACATAACTACTATGTTGATTCGTCAAACAGTCGGCTAGTGGAGTAATTAAAACAGATCTTTTGTAGGAAAAGTAATTTTCTACAATGGATAACCTATAGATAGGTAATAGCTATCATTAAAGAAATTTGACCTATAAACAACAAAAATACCGGCCATATTGATTAGCGAAAAACGCATAAAGAAAAAAAATACTTTTTTTTTTTTATAGCCGAAATAGAAATACACAATCTGTGTCTGATTCAACTTTCTACCTATTACAGTTCATGAGATACAGCCCGCTGACAGACAAACGGATAGCGGAGGCTTAGTAATAGGGTTTCGTTTGGCGACCCTCGGGTACGGAACCCTAAAAAGCGAGGTAAGTTTATTTTTCATGTACTAAAAACTTTAGGTAGGTATTTCTAAAAACCTATGTTAGTACAGCTCCAGGCACACACGGATATCTGAAAACTGTCCGAAACAGTTTAAAGTTTATGAGTTTCCACGAACTTACTAAACACAATTATGAGCTCTCACGTTAGTTAAGTTTGTTGGTACAGTAGTTAAAACCCAAGTTTACTATAACGCTTTCAGTTGGCTGATTCCCGCGGTGTAGCCGTGTCTCGTATTAGGTACCAAGGTTTTAAGCCCCTTGCAGTACAAACGTGCGCATTCAAGTAATATTCTCGCTTTAGTATTAGTTGCTAATATATTCTATTATTTATTGAACCATTGAACCCTTTTCTATGAATATGAACTACGGAATGTTACGAGACAATTATTTCAAGGAGTGTGTATGGTTTGGGAATATTTTTGATGGCTAAAGCGGTTGTGGTGCCGTGCAGTGCATGGATGCGGTGTGCGATTATGTATTTGTTATGATGGGTTTTAATCTGTTGTATTTTTTTCTGATTTTGGAAACTAAATCGTCATTTATTTGAGTTGTTTTTCGTTTATCTTACCGTATGTAGCGACTGCAGTCGCATGCTACGAAAGCAAATATGGTCGTATGTTCTTTATGACTTAAACTTTACCTACATGTTCAGTGCAAAATACGATGCAGCTTCCGAAATTTTAGTAATTTACATGTTGATCTACAATTTCACGTTTAAAATAAATATGCGTGTTTTATCGTGCCATATGGCGTTCACAGACTGTTGGGTTAGGTCGTCTGCCATAATTTATGCTCTGCTACATTATGGCATCGGATTTTATGCTAGTTTAATATTATAGCACTAGTTTTTTAACGTATTGTACGCTGATTTGAGTGCAATTTGTGGCTCAAAACATGGCCATAATTTGTGGCGTAAAATATAGGATGCAGTTTCCTGCGGAACAGAGATAATGTTGTGAAAAATTAGGATACAATAAAATATAAAGGATTATATTTACACGACTGCCAAAAAGGAGTGTAATGTTGTCAGAGTTTATGTATGTATGTATGTGAGTTTCTTTGTTCCACCATAACTTTAAAATGCCTGAACTGATTTGGATGTATGGGGTAAAACTATATAATTTAATGGCATACATTTTACATAGGTCGGGTGTACATGCAAACAAATATTTCATCCCCACGGCATTCAAGCCTCGCCTCGCCTCACCGTGGGAGTATAAAACCGCCTTCGGTGCATAAAAAAAAATTAAGCCACATAGCATGACATGTTTTAAAATAAAACTTGTCACTAAAATGTATAAAATAAAAATAAATTATTAAAAAACACAACTGCAGTATTTATCTGTTTAGTTTTTTAACTAATACAACTTGTTTTTTACTTTTTAGTTAGTTTTTTTGGCAGTGCAATTGTTTTTTTTTTTTTATACAGTTTCCAACAAGTCCATTTCAATTGTAAGACTTGTTGAAACTTACGGAAATGTATTCAATAAATTTTCTTATCATACCTACATACCCAAATCTGACCTTATATTGCACGTCAACAATAATTCAATACAAGGGTCGTAATTGCACCTTAACATTATGGAACGCAAATAAAGATATAATTATGCAATAGTCATAGTAGCCTCAGGTAGACCAATAAAGACCAATTTCCCACCCTCAAAAAAAAAAAAGGTAGACCAATATATTATTCTGCTTGGATGTTATCTGTCTAAACATAGGAACCGGTCTTCAATCCTTAACCACCCTTTTTGTGTTCCGCTTATTATATCCAGCAATGTATTTCAAAAATGTTATACAGTGACACACGTAGGAAGCTCTCAAAGTTACAACTCGAAGATTGCTCCTATAAAAGTCTACAATGGGTGTTATTTGAATGACGGGCGGGGCTAACCACGCCTCCGGAAGACAATGTCGCCGACGACTCCTACGCAGCCAACTTAACCACTTAACCTTTAAGTTTTCTATTTGTATTGCTGAGACGAAGCCATTTTATATCTAACTTTGATTGCCTGATTTAGAACAAGAAAAGATTTTATATTTGGTTTGTTACTTAAACACAATTAGTTCTTCTCTATCTGGACTTAAGAATTTCTAAAGTTTATTTTAATTACTGTAGCCACCATTTAAAAACGTCTCTTAGTGGTTTCAATTATGCTCAGACTGGAATGTTTAAAACTTACTCAACGGATTGCCACTTTCAGTTTCACAAAGAAAGTTTTAATTTGATTGTTTCCAAAACTAACTTTGGGTTCCAATTTCAAATTCGAATAAAAAGTAAATTCATACAAAATAAAGCCAGCAGCAATAAAAACGAAAGGAGTTTGGTTATCTCTGGAAACACCGTATATACTTCTTTGGGGAAGGAGTAGGCTGAACAAATGTATAGTGATAACTAACAGTAAACTTAGTATAGGATTTAAAAGGTGACATGAAGGAGTGTGGAATCCCGAGATTACATCACATCATGCGACAACCCCAGATAATAAAGGACCCCTTCCTGGTATTTTTCTGTATAAATAACACCCGAGTCCTTAAAGTGAGGTTAGAGCTACGAAGGAAGTCGTTTATTTTTTTATTTTCTCTTAAGTAAGGAAAATAGAACAAAACCGTATTATTCTCGAGAATGTTTAGGCTGCGAGTCTTTTTAATATAGTAATGTTTCATGTCGTTGACATATTTGGGAAAATGTTTTTATGGGGTTTATGTAATACGTACGCAGATCCAAATAATGGTGTTTGTAAATGCATAATAATGTATGCATCGTTGTGGAGTTTGCATTAAAACTTATCAAGTATTTTAAACTCTTAAAGATATTAACGAATGGTTAAGATGATCAAACGATTATCTTACCTATAGTTAATCACGGGTTCGCAAATAACGCCTGTCAAAAACGTGAAAACCCCATAGCAATAAAATAAACTTCTGAATCGGTACAAAGACTCATGAAAAGAGAAATGATTCGCTTTAATTTACTTCAAACGGAACTTCCAAAATCAATTTACGGGAACGGAAAATCGATTGAACACTTTCTTAGAAACCAATTACATTCATCTATAAATAAAATGCTTAATTAACTTTGTAATGATTTAAATTAAAACAGTTCAGAGGTTAAATTGATAATCTAAAGTTTAAATTCTATAAAACAGGACGGGTCGTTTGCGGCGAGGGCGTGAGGTGAGGCGAGGTGTTCGCGTTATTAAACTTGGTCGCTAATGCACTGAAACTTCATTAACTCGTTATTTCTACGGGCTTCATTAAAGACTTCGGGAAATTATGATCAAAAGACATTTTCGGGATTATGTCCCTTTGTCTTATTAGGGATGCCTCGAAGTTGTCTTGAACTTTGTGGACTTGACACCTAAAACCGGAAAAATATTTAAAAAGCTCGTCTTTACTATACAACATTCTCATTATTCTAAGTTCAAGACTTCAGAGAATAAGTTGAAGCAGAATGTTTTAATGGCTCTCTTAACCACGGTTAAGTACAAAGCAGCTGTTTAAAGCTAATCGTTGTTTGTTAACCGCGAGCCAACGCGGAAACCCACCATTCATAATTTGAAAGAAACTCTCACCGCCACCAAAAGTTAAGGCCTGCTGCTAATGGACTTGTGGAACTTACAATATTCTGTTGAAATTTACATCCAAATGAGTATCGTAGTAGCCCTGCATGCTAAGTGAACTCAAATCGAGCAGGTAGCTCTAATTGCAATTAAGTATCAACTGACTTAGCGAGTTCTTTGAACCTGTTAATTAACAAAAAGCTCCTGGTGTAACTATCTAGTAACAGTTTTTGTTGCTTATATTGTGTAACTTTTCTTTTAATTAAGTTAAACGGGCGTTAGCGAAGAGATTAATTATGAAAGCTTTTGTTTTTTTTTTCCTTATTATTGCGTGATTACACACTTATCTGCGAGATGGCCAGTAATTATCGCGACGACATGAGATAATTACGGAGACGTGAAGAAAAGTGCGTCGGGAATTATACGTATTGTATCGAAGACCCTGTTTTTTGGCTGACATTTGGAATGATTGGAACTGATAATTATCATGACCTTACACAGTGAACGACGATTAACACTTTAATGTCAAAGACATAGTTAGCTGTAATTACAATGATTACGTAAAAACAAAATTCGGAACGATTATCTGAACATTACCTCACATACCTTTGGTTAAATATTGATCTGTTACAGAGAGGTATTTCAAAGAACATGTCAACATGATTATACCATTGTGCAATTAATTATGTACATTAGTACGGATAAGGACCATAATTAACGGATCTGGGCTTGGCAGATTAGAGGGATTCCAACACACAATCTACATTCTGAATGAGGGCTCAGGGAATCATTGATTGGTTCGTGCTACGCTTTGAATATTGATGATAAATTGTAATCGTATTATTTATCATAAATAATTTAATTCAAAGGGTGACTTTTAGCCGGTCATCTGTTTAAAATGTGAAAATTGTTTTCATCTGGAAAGATAAGCTCCACAAAATGTGAGTAAACATAGGTAGGTGGAATATAAAAACAACGCAGATATTTTAAAGATAAGCCCTCAAGAATTCAGCCCAAAAAAGAAAGCAAGAATTTACGAATGACAAACTGAGCAGTAAAAACTGAAAATGAACCAATAAATATGAAAATTTTAATATATTTGTGCACATTCGCGTAACACATGTTCTGGTGAAATGAGTCGACCGCATATTTGAGTGCACTAACATAAACAAGAACCACGCGCCGGGAACGTAACGACTGCGACGCGACATTGTCACGCGCGAAGACAAATATACCTTCATATCCCATGTCATTTTCATTTACGTACACAATTCCCCTAATATTCCATAGTCTTATATACCTGCCTGAGCTTATCCCTGTTGATACAACTGCTAATTCCGGCCGCAACACACACGTAAAGTGCTTAGTTAACTCCGAATGCGATTCCCTTCCCGGTAACTTCTCGCCTCGTCACCGCGCGCACAAAATGTGTATGCTATTTACGCCTGTCTCTTTGCATTTTAATTAGTTTAATTAATGTTGCCTACGAAATTCTTATTTAATATAAAATACTATCTGCGCCCCGCGGTTTCACCCGCATAAATCTCGATTCCGTAAGAATATCGGAATAAAAAGTATTCTATATCCTAAATCCAAGTCATGGTCTACCCGTGTGCCAAATTTCATCCAAATCTGTTCACCCGTTTTATCGTGAAAGCGTAACAAATAAACTCACTTTCGCATTTATAATATTAGTTAGGATTTCCACTCGCTGTCCTTAGAGAGTTTGTTTAATAAACCGGGGCTCATTATATTTGGAATCATCTAATTAGTGAATGAATAAATAAGCTCATATTTTTGTAAGATAATTCTGGGAATTTTGCAGTAATGAGTGGAAACCGGAGAAATGGGATCGGAAAATCGGACTTTGTTTGTATCAGCCGTCACAATCACACTCGGTTCATTTGTATACAAATGCTTGTTTGTCAATGCTTGTTCGTTGCGCGTATTTCACTCAACAAATTGCTTTAAATCATGTATGTTTACGAAGGATGTGGATGCAATTTGTCGTCAATATTAGCTGAAGAACAAATATAATGTAGTCAGCTATGTTAGTCTGATTGGAACACGTTCCGGGCTAGATGCGGTGTTCCGACGTGACGCCGAGGTGTCAGCGTGACGGATCGGGGCAACATGGCGCAATTGAACCAAATGTGGGCTGCGCGCCGAACGCCATCCATACCGCAGGGAATTAGCGACGACGTACATAATTATATAAATAGAAACATACCGTGTATTCTAACAATCCCCAGGGAGGTGGAAACGAAATCGAAAATTCCTGTAATATTAATTCAGCACTGAGTTTTGATGGAGTAACTACTTTTAGTTGCAGTTTATTCAAAACTATTTCCTCCAGCTATTGTCTTGGGAACAACTCGTAACACTAAAACATTTCGCGAAGCTTAAAGAAACGTCTGGACCAGCGTTTGCAATCTGTTCCTCCGCACACTTGTTGTGTTCATGTAAAAGGTTTAGCGAAACCGCGAACAATATTGCGCTATCTCCTTTTTTACACAATTCTCCAATACGACCTAATATATTATTCGTTCGTTCGGGTACTGTTGGAGCAAATCCAGCTGTTTTCTTTGCTCGTTTAGTATTGTACAGATTCACTGATGCTTCGAAATAAAACCCCTTTACAATTCTCAATACATCGCCTTGGAGACAGTTTAGAAAGATGGCTCTTACTCATCTTTATGCTCGTTTTCCGGTTTAAAATAGCAGGATTTCAAGACTTCAATTGTTTCTCTTACTCGAAAATTTCAAATGAGAAGAACCCATGTTTGAATTTGAAATATAAATGATCATGAATGAGATAATAAATTAGAAGAAATATTCTTCTTTTATATTTATACAAAACAAAAAAAAACCATAGACAACGTATATTTAGTAACCTAATCTAAATCAAGCGTCGAGAGCAGAAACCCACGACGTGCCCACGCGTCGGGTCCGGGTTCGCAACAAGTCAATTGTCATCCTGAGGACGCCTCGTTGAGAGGTGAAACACGTGTCGATTTCTTACAGGGTTCTTTATGACTCTCTAAGAACAGTTAAGCGGATTAGGTTACTAAATATACGTCGTCTATTGTATTTTATAATGGATTTCCGCAAAGTCACGCCTGAGTCAATTAACTAAGAATATTGCTCTAGAAAAGACCAGGATACAGTGTCAATAAACATTAACACTGTATGCTAGTGTCTAGGTAGACGTCACTATTATAAGTAATCACCTTTTCCACTTTGTAGAAATAGATCAAAGTTATATCGTTCCTGAAGCGAACATAAATACATACCTTTCTCAACTCCATATTTTTTTACTCTCCTTATTTTATCTTTCATTCGAGGCTCGATAGATTGGATCATTTCAGTGCTGTCAAGTTTAACGAAATTAGTTTCCTTTAGAAAAATTGGACGAAATTCACTTTTTCTTGCAATTTTTCTAAAGCAAACTAATTTTGGTCAAATAAATCTCCAAAGTTTTAAATAAACAATTTAACAATCTGGGGTTTAGGTGAGTTGCTAGATCGCATGTCATTCATTGTGGTAGATGGCTGTACCACCCGATATATCCCCGTCGAGTCGTTTTGCGCCCCACGTGATCGGTGACGATCCCATACCCCATTACATCGTGGTAATAGTTTATTGATCACGTGAACTTAGTTAGTTAGTTAGTTTTCTCTGCGATTTTTCCTTTGCTGGAGGTTCGGGTTATTCTACATTTATAATATTTATAAATGTGAAAGTTTGTGTGTTTGTAACCCAATCACATAGTTTATAAACCGAATGAACACAAAGGATACTCTTTATCAAAACCGACAACTACGCATGCGAAGCTGCGAGCAAAAGCTAGTTGGTAATATATTTCATGTAAAATAATATTACAATGACACGCATGTCATAGTGAAAAAGGCAGATTTTTAGAACGTAACACTGTAGGTACTCTAAATCTAAAAACCTACTACATTTAATTTGTGATTCAGATCACGAACCCGTAATTCGTGTTTTTCCCCCTAACAATCCAAATTACAGCCCAACAATCCAGCCGAAAAATTCTGTTTTCAAAAATAAAATTCAGTTATCGAGCTTTATTTTTGCGGCACAAAATTTTAGGATCGCGTTTCATCGGCCGTAGAATACTAATCCGGAACGAAACGTTGCCTACTAAAAAAGTTGTGTCGCGCTCCGTTCCCGAACACTAGTTTGCCAACAAAAAGTATGAACATTAGGTACATAAAAATATATTAGTTTTTGTACACAGTATAGTTGAATTTGTTTCATACAAAACTTCTAAGGGTATTATTGTTAGTAGTAACTTCCTACGTCCAAATTAGGGTTTAGAAAGTGCAGATAAAAGTTCAGTGTGAGGTTTTCCGCACACAACATTGTTACTTGTTTCAGTCGAAATGTCGAGTTTTCCGAGACAAAAACTCAGAAAAGCTTCCTTTCAAAGATAAGCTTTTCTTAATGGGAAAATCATGTCTTCAATTGTGGGACCTTTTAATTAAAACAGGGACTCGAAAGGAAAGCGGTCTTGGGAATTGAATCTAAAAATCTTAAAGAAGCAATTTGTTACTTTTCCCCGAAATATTTCTATCAAAACAATGTGTTGATGACAATATCGACGACAAAGAGCGTCTATGTGTATATAGCTGTTCTGCAAACAATGACACACTTCATCATGTCTTGCGTGCCCTGCACGGCAAAGGAAGTTCTAATAATATTTCATATTACCTACTCTTTCAACATCCTTTATAAAAATATCTCATTTGTATCTAAACGTAACATCTTGTAGGCACAGACACAAGCCTTACAAATCCTTGTTTGCTGTTCGATATGTAACGTGACGTCAGTTATAGCCCACAATCTGTATCAACATCGGATGCTGGGGTCGGACGCACGGATGTATATGTCATGGACACGGAACACATATATGTATCTACTGGAATATATAGGTAGGTATATGTGCGTGTCCGTGGTCCCATTCAGAGACATCCTTTTGATATCTGACTCTATCGTTAAATGGTCAAATGGTTAATGTTGTTTTAATTTTGGGATGTGTTTTCAATACCGCTTTTTTTCGGGTTCACATGTTGTAAAGTCCGTGTTGGTTATCTTTTCGGTCTGCTGTGCCTAAATAGGTCGCAGAATATCCTTTAACTAATATCATATTAAAGCGATTTAAAAAAACATTTAATATTATGTTATAAACGTAGTTAATTGCTTATGTATATGGCTAAAGTAAAAAAAACACTTCCCTTGCTCTTGTTTCATGTTTATTATTGTATATATATACTAGCTTTTGCCCGCGACTTCGTCCACGTAGAAGTGGTTATATTAGGATTTTTTATTGGTTTTTTTATGTTATTAGTTTTGTTATAACATATAAATTATTATGTTAAAATGTTTCAATACTTATAAAATATTGGAATATCTTTATTATAGTGTTGGGATTTAAAGGTTAAATAAACATGAAAATAAAATATTTTTTTCTTATTTTTATGAACACGAAGCTCGGCCTTTGATCTGGTGAAACTTACATCTTTTTACAACGAAATCGAAATACTACACCTACCGTAGTATTTCTTTGTAAACAATAATTCATGTTTTTCCTTCGGGTGCTAGAATCACCAGGCTACTCTGTGCGCTTACTCCGGAGCATGCCACATACAACTGGCCGTGGGAGAAGCAGCTTTCCCTCAAGTCTACTCCCGCTACCTTAAGAGCTTGACCTTGAGCTTTTTTAAAGGCAATTGCGAAGCAGACTTTGATGGGAAACTGCACTCTTTTGAATTCGAAGGGGTAATTTGATAGTGTTAGGGGAATCCAAGGAATAAATACAAACCTCTGTAAAGCTTAGAAACCTTCAAATGCGGTACTAATATAGTACGGTGACTTTCGAGACATTCCAAGTTTAAAGAGTATTTGCATTGCACCAAGCATTTATGTGTGTTCAACCTTTTTTTAATAAAATCGGATTGAGTTTTCAAATATGTGTCAAAATAAATTGTAATTTAAATCAAAAGCACTAAGGAGTCTGATATCAACTTCGAAGCAAATCACTCCCAAAATAACTTTCTACCCCTATTTAACCCCGATAGGGGATGAATTTCAATAAAATACGAAACATGTCTTCCGTCAATTCTGTTAAAGAATGTTTATGTAAAATTTGAAGTAGATGGGACCCAGGAATCACGTTGTCCCATACAAAATTTGCCCCCCTTTTTCACCCCCTTAGAGGTAGAATTTCGAAAAATCCTTTCTTATCGGATGCCTACGTCATACAAAGAACATACCCTCCAAGTTTCAGGTCTCTGCGATCAGTGGTTTAGGCTGTGCGTTGATCCGTCAGTCAGTCATTCAGGACAAAGCATTTTATATGTATAGATAGATATAGATGAGTATATGCTTTATGTATGTATTTATTGTGCGTGTTAATGGTACACCTCTGACTACCTGCACTATTGCCTCTCCTCCTTACTTTAATCCATCCAAAGGTTGTCCGCAAAAGATCGCTTTTAGCGCTCATTCTGGCACCCTATGTAAAATGTCTACATTTATATCTGTAATTTTTATGAATAAAGAAAATTCTATTTATCTATCTAAAGTAATTAAAGAGACAATTATGCATTAAGGCCGAAATTATTCCATGGATACACCGACTAATTCCGGATAATCCCTTTTTTTTGTATGAAAGTATCTGCAACAAATAGTCCTAATTTTGCAAAACATTTTTCCCTTACAATGCTGTCTGAGAACATCGCTTTTGATACGCAACAAGGGGACATCGCGGCTCAACCGACCGTCCAGAAAATTACCAAAACATATCATACAAAATTTACCAAAGTTCGTGAAAAAACAAGGTTCGGACGAAAGTTTGAAACTTAAAGTAAGTGAAGCGTGGGAAAGTTTTTAGTTATTTTACTTGTGAAATATCTAATCAAGCAACTGGTTCGAGGTTGAATTTCCTGAGGGAACGATTGTAATCAAAGACAGTTACAAACGCGAAACTTTCCCGGCATCTGTTTACCAAAGCAAATATTATGTATCTATTGGTACTTCTCTTTGGTAATATAAATGTTAATACAAAGAACATGCATCACATTTCATCTCTTTTAATAAAGTCGAATTAAGCTGAAAACTGTTCTGTTTTTGCGAACTTTAAACATCATTCGGTTCGCTGAAAAGCTGTTTTAAATTAATAATGTACAGTAAACATTTAATCCACAGTAATACTTGTGGTTATACTAAAATTTTAATACATCCAGAACGATTAAACGAAAATAACGGCGGTTTAATAAAATGAGAAACCGAATACGTATCATGTGTAAATAAAGATACTATTCCCCTTGTTTATAAACGTTAATAGATTTGTTTTTAAAGTTAAGCAGACGCGAATCATTACTTAATTCTCAGCATCGTTTATTGCCAAAGATACAATTTTCTACCAACCTTTTTAGAACGTATTTAGACATTATGTTCTACTAACAGTAGACGCCGGAAATATGTACACTTACTCACTTAGCTACCAGGAACAGCATGATATTTACCTACACCGTATTCGAGACGAAAACAAAAAAAAAAACCAGCCATTTGCGAGTCGGGCTAGCACATGAAGGGTTCCGTCCCGTATATGGCGCTGGCCCACCGCGGCGCACGCTGTGCATGGGCATGCGACGTATTTTAGCTGCGTGGGTTCGTTTGTTTGACAACGTGGGTCTACGTTTCCATTGCAGCACACACTTTACACGAGTATGAACCCACGACTATGTCACCACATCCCACTTCCCGCAGTGAAGCTACGATACGATACGATAGCTAGCTACGATTCATGCTTCCGGATACCGCGTGCATAGCGATGACAGCGTTGAGTTGCGTGGGCGTTTTATTCGAGCAAGCCACTTGTATAGCAATGACGTCATTTATCTTGTATTCGTGCGTAGCGTGTTCGTGAGTTGTTTTCTTGCAAAGGGAAGCTAGACACACGTGCGTAGCCTCTCCGTGCGCAGCGGTGGGGCTCCGCCTTTAACATCGAGATTAATTATTAACATCATTTAATTTTATTATTTGTTGTTATAGAGGCAATAAAAATACACAATCTGTGAAAACAACTGTCTACCCATTACGGTTCATGAGATACAGCTCACTGACAGACAGACGGACGGACAGCGGAGGCTAAGTAATAGGTTCCGTTTGGCACCCTTCGGGTACGGAACCCTAATAGAAGGTACATCTACCAAGCGTGTAAACTCGATCAACAGAACGTTATGTCACTGACATCAATTTTACAGTGCGATTGTGCCCGATATAATTAATGGCGTCCCAAAATTTATGGTCTTGGGGTATTGACTGACTAATTACTTCCAAACTCACGTATTGACAGTGACAAGTGCTTATTGTGTGAGTTTCACAAATCGTTTGAGGTCGCACACAAGTGAGGAACAGTTATTTTGCACCCGGGCACTGTTCCAATCTCTTGGACTATATAATCACAATTTTATCACGTCTACTGTGTGATTATAAAGTAGTCCTTCCGAAGAATATTGACTATTTATTCTGTTCGCAATACATCTCATTTTGTCGCGTTTCGGCTCTATCTTGGAACGCCCCAGTCTTTGGTCGGCAATCTTATTTTCCGTAGGATAGACTTTTATAGCATTGGGCATAAGGAAATTAGAATTTTGTGGAAATAGTAACGGTTTCCATGAATGTTTTTCTCTAATAAAAGTGTCCTTCTGTGGGAAACAGCGTTATTATTTATACGTAGGGGTAAATGACAGGCGTAGACGGGACGCTTGACCTCGCTGGAGCAGGTGAAGAGTGAAATAACCGACCAATATCATCGGACATTTGCAATGTCGGGCTGTCGGCAACTCGAACCGTTCAGCGTAATCTTTCGCGTAGAATTTCTGATTCTGATGCTCGATGCCGCACCATCGAACTGTGTTTCCACTTAATAAAGCACAAATGAACCGAGCGAAATGTATATTATATCTGCGGGTAAGTTAAGTTCTCTGCAGCACGGAAATCTATATCGGAAATCGAAATGACTTGTTTATATTTCAGCACACATTAGGGATTACTTCGACTACGGAATAAACCGGTAGATTGTGTAAATTTTATGGCACAACTGTTATTTGTAATTCAATTTAGGTCACAGACGCTTTTACGAAAATTCATAGAATGTGATAAAAGATATCAGTTAACTTTTCATCAGTGACGGGATTTACCAAAACAAATGCAGCAACATGAATAGCTAATTCCACCTTTATAATTAACACCCGAAGGTTTAAAAACATGATGTACTACCAAAATACGTATCCTCTTTAGCGCAGTTAAATTCCACAAACGCTCGCGTTGCGGCGTTCCCTCTCAGTAGTACTCGCGAATAGTCTATAAAACTGCACGAGCGCATGGGTGTGAAATCATTTATTTATGAACGGCGACGTATTCACTCGTTCCCCTACATTTCGTTCGCAGAGAACAGGTAATGCAACATTTTCCGTCCGCAGGGTGCATTGCAGACATTTTTCCCGCGTCGACCCCTGTTCGGGAAGCCATTACTATCTCTTTTTCTGCCTTATTTCTTTTTTGTCAGCATTTGATGCATTATCAAAGAGATTTATTATAAAACAGTAAGGAAGATCTCTACAATTTTGCATCGTGCGCGCTCAGGAGATTTATACTCGACGACTTGTCAGATTTAATTCTTGGTTACACAGTTTCCTTCCTGCGTTCCCCTCCTCTTCAATGTTATTTCCTTTGTAGATCTTATTTGTCGTTTGATAGCTACAGACGTTATTTGAAACGTTCAGAGACACAGAAAAAGTTAAATGTGTGCTCTGGTCTTTGTCAGAGGTTTCATTAAAACTCTTGCAGTAAAAGAGTAAAACTACGGTCGTAAAATGCGATACTTCTGATTTTTCATGAAGAAAATTAGGTTAGCCTCTGTATAAGTGCACGGTATCAGCTGGGAGTGCAGTTTGGTGCCAAGTTCTCATAGCCGGCAGTTTCAAGGCCTCGTCACACAAAAGCTAGAGAAGAGCTTAAGAAGGAGGTCGTCAGAGTGATACTTAGTCAACACGTCATTAGCTGTTAAATAAAATATCTTTGTTGCTTTCTTTTTGCGTTGTATTTAAAGACGATTTCTTGATCGTTTATTTTTATTATTTTACTTTCAAATAGAACAGATAAAACTGTTGAATTTTATGCTAATTGTTAACCCAAAATAACAGAACAAACCAAATGCCAATGTTTCATGGAACAGCCATCTATTTTTGGTATGCCTCATATTGAGAGAAGCAGATGTGCAGACACAAGATTAATAACTATTGCAGTCATCGCATCTTGTGTCCAGACAAGCGTATGATTATGATTGACACAGACATACTGTACACTATCTATCTAGAAATAGACCTAAGATTAGGTCAAACTCTAGGAATTAGAATTAAATATCTCAAACCAGCCTGTATTAAAATGACAAGACTAATGAAAGGTATAAATATAAATTAGCAATTTTAGATGTAATTGCCTATGTAAGATTAATAACGGACCTCGTATTACAAACATTAACGGTCCCTTTTCCACCCAATAAAACTGTAGAAAGGGGCTAAAATACTACAGGCTAATAAACAGCTAACATTATTTTGTTATATTAATATTTGGAAACAAAAACAGGATTAGTAAAAACATTATTTGGTTGGGTGGTTTGACGCACAAACATTATACTTAATACAATGATAATGACGTGGCTAAAGTGTTAGCGTAATATTGTCATAAAGAGACTAACTAGTGACACATAATAGGTAGGTACAGAAGTTCGGCTCTAGACAATAAGCGAAGACACACGCACACACAGACACGAACGCTTTCCTTCAACCAGTTCAAGTGCACTCGCGACTGGCATTTGTTTGAGCTCGCCGTATAAGTCGCTGTATGCGCGCGATTATTTTTGCTGATTGTATGGACTCGACCTTCTGTACCCATCTACTTTGCTACTGATTATTCATGAGGGTTTCTACTCGAGCACAATGCGTGAGAGCCTTCGGGTATGATTGATCATTGTGTCACAAGTCCCTTGAGGTAGTTACGATAGGGTTGAACGACGACAGATGCAAATAAATAGCGTATGAGGGTAGGCGTCTAAACAGGTTTGGTCTCATGAAGTTTTGGGTATGGGACTCTATTATCGATGTTCGATTCGATTTAGATTTTGAATGATTAAGAAGGGCTTCTATATAACAGGGGTTCTAAGTCATTGCATAAATTAACACTTAACAAAGCTAAACTAAACTTCTTCTAGGTACCACTTAATGCTTGAGATTAATATAAAATTAACCTTTCAGATATGGTGGAGTCTGGTCTCCATTCAGAAGCTAAGAAGAAAATGCATGTCAATCAATCTGCTTAGCTTTTTCAACTATATTGCTTATCAGGAACGCTCAATTGAAATATAGGCTCTCAGTGAAATTAAAAAAAAATTCAAAAGTCATTTATTCAAACTAGGCTGAGAATCAGCAATTTTCGAACGTCACAATTACATAAGACAGTCCCCCAAAACGCCCACCCTTTGCCACTTCCTAGTGCATTAGCTGGGAAGAAGTGGCGCAACAAAAGAGTGAGATGTGAGCTTTCGATACTGAATACACCGAGCATGCTGATATCACACCGCTGCTGCGCCGACAAATCAAAAATCCTAATATACAACATTGGACGTTCGTTGTCTGTTACGAGGGCAATGATGAGAACGCTTTAACACCATAGTACCGCTACTCTTCATTGAAAATACCAAAACCACTAACACACATTACGACCACTAAACCCGTTAATAACTATTACCTCGTAAAACAGTACTAATCATATCGATCGTCAGCCAGTCCTCATAGAGTGGTACGCAATATGTTATTATTAATACCAGCCATAATTTCCACGCGCGTATTAGAATTCTATTGGCTTACCGAATATTAATTAGTGTGTAACAATAAATTTACATAAATGGTAACGACTAAAGTTATTATTGTAAATGTTGTAGGTATATGTTTAGTAGAACAATATTAGAGTAGTCTGCTTCAAGAATGTCATGTAATACTGATCTCAAATTATGTATCAAAAAAATTAAATACTAGTCCCCCATAAGCAGCAGATATTTATACATATATTTCGAAGAACAAAATAATAATGTTTAGAACTTGACGTTACGAATAATATTTTTAGTATTGGTTTTTCTATTTCTAATAATCTGTGGAAACCTAGTAATATAACCATCATACAATCAAAATCAAATGAAAAATTCCTACCCATCTAATGCTACGCTGTAGCGGAAGTTACCTACGCCGTAGCAAATGATTATGCTAATGACGTTAAATAGGACAGTGCGCTTCATAATAAATGCATCTCGTAGCTTCGTAGCACTACATCGTTTTCTAGCGGTGTGGTGTTCCGCACAAGTCACACAATGGGTGCCTAGTTGCTGCCTACATTTCGTTTTGCCGGGCGGCAGTCATATCGTGAGTGGATTTCCGCATCCACTGAGAACATTGTGCTCTAAATGGCTTCTATACTGTCGGTGAATAGGACATAATGTAACAAGTTACTTTGTGCACGCTCATGTCAATACCTGAGCGGTGGATGAAAAATTCTTTTTTGTTTTATGTTTGATCGTAAGTTCATTTGGCTTGTTATATTTTGTATTCCATATTGAGTCTGTAATATTTATATCAGTAGGAGACAGGTTTATAATGGTATTTTCTTGTTCTTCTTGAAAGAACAAGGATTTCCTAACAAAGTTTCCCAACATTCATTTTATATTTAGCGCTGTCCATTTTTGTAGTTCTAATGAAACGAAGATTAGTTTTGTATCGGATATTCCAATGCATATAGATAAGAAACTTGCTTGAAGTTCCTCCGACTTGCAAGTGAAAGTTCGTGAAAGGTCTTTATTGTGTTGGTGCGGAATTTCGTTTCCTTTCCATCTTTGTTCCAAACTCTTCTTGGAGGAAATTGTTCTACACTCGGCGCAAACTTAGTTGTGGGCTTAAAACACAATCCGTGTTGTGAACACCATTTGTGTTAAACGCTAAGACGGTGGAAATAAAAAAGGAAAGTAATTGCTTAGAGATACGAGTACTTTTGTGTTAAGTATATAGCGCGGGCGATGGCGTAAGCGTGCGATTCTGAATGTTCCACATCAATTATTTATTCGCGTTCCGAAGGTGTTTCATGTTCTTATCGAAGCATTAAGTTCTAATCTCATACTTAATCCTCACATTGTGATAGATAGATACAGTTACATTTTTTGCGTAAAAATAAAAATAAATCCCGTACTTAACCGTACACTTCATGGGGATGATATCAGCGATTTTTGGCCCAATAAAAAGTTTATTGCCCCAAATAAAAGTTGCGGTTCATTTATTTGAATTCAAAGTGTCGAACGTTGGTTTTCGTACGATTGATGTAAGAACTAACCTTGAAGAGAGGCCTATAAGAGTCATTGTCTACAGGCGTCTGTAGGTATTTGACAGCTGAGACGAAGAGTGCCATAGACACTCTCGTCATAGTCATTCCATTCGTTAGCTTAGGAGTGAAAATAAACTGAAGGATAATAAAGGAAGGACGTGTGAGTGAACACTTACGGCAGATTTATTTTTACGTGTCAGTCTCGGAGCTGTGCTGCCATTTAAATGGATACGTGCCTTCAGAGATTATTATCATTTTCATTTTTATTTGTCATCACTAACATTTAAACATTTATGGCCAGTTTCTGCGTCACAGTTATTTAGATGTAAGAAGATAAAATCATCTTTTTAAGTTTTAAGCTTGTCATGTGTCATGGCGGGTTACGGATACCGACAGATAAAAGTTAAAAACAAAAAAAAAAATAAGGGTAGAAGACTTCACTTTAATGAAGGTAAACTTTAATTCAACAGGTGTTGGTAAGAAGGTTAGGATTTATTTATTAATTCAAAAAAAGTTCTGTAGTCTCATAAATATTCAAATTAAAATACGTGGCTTTTTCGTTTACACTGCGGCGCGTTCGCCCGACCACTGAAACGGACTATAATAATAATAATAATAATGTTCTGCAATAGTCCTGCACCAACCTGGGGTTGTCCTTGGGTGCACTTGCGTAGTGCATACAGGGATAATCGTTGGTTGGTGCCTCAATACATAAAAATGTCTAAGGGGCCTCTGCGAGTTGGCTTGGGCCCCTCGTACGCCTTCCAGAGGTCCGGGACTCCAGGGTCCCGAGAAATGTGAATGACCAAAAAATAATAATAATAACCCCACCGCCGTATCTCTACGTTGACGTCGTGGTGGGGCTTGCGCGCTCCAAACTCTGGGTCTGTACCGGGATAGTTTACTTTGCCGAAACAGGTCTAGGATGAGGAGCCAGACCAAGAGAGATACAGAAACCCGCAGGGCAGCATGTGGCGAGCTGCTGGGCAGTAGCGACCCCACGGACCCTATCTCTCGGGAGAAATCTTGTTCCTCATCTCTGGCTTAGCCTTTATTGGCCGGCTGGAGTGAACACTGACGAGGAACAGAGCTCCCACCTCATTCTTGCCTTAATTGGCCGGCTTGAGTGGAGATTCGCAAGAGCAAACGTGCTCGGAGGAAGGAAGTATTCCAGTAAGTGCTCGTAGGGATCTTGACCATCTTCCGGGCTCTGGGATTGTTCTGAAAGCCGTGGAATACCTCTCCACTCCTCAAGCACCTCAGGACATATTGCCCCCTCGTTGCTACGTCACTATGTGCTAGCGACAGTTTTCGGGGGCCCATTATTGAGTGTGCAAGTCACCCCCTGCCATTTTTCCGTGTACATGAAAAACATTGATCGGGCAGGGGCCATAGTCCTTCCATAGTTCCAGGTCACCAGTAAACTTTAGCCACCCAAACCCATAGCCCAATTTATTTTGTTTCCATGTTCTGCAATAGTCCTGCACCAGCCTGGGGTTGTCCTTGGGTGCACTTGCGTAGTGCACACAGGGATAATCGTCGGTTGGTGCCTCAATACATAAAAATGTCTAAGGGGCCTCTGCGAGTTGGCTTCGGCCCCTCGTACGCCTTCCAAAGGTCCGGGACCCTAGGGTTCTGAGATATGTCAAAGACATTTAAAATAATAATAATAATACCAGCCTGTTACTGTCCCACTGCAGGGCAAAGGCCTCTTCTCATACAGAGAAGGCACGAGCATTGATCACCACGCTTGCTCAAGACGGGTTGGCCATTTCAGACTTATATAAACTATAAGTCCAGGTTTCCTCACGATGTTTTCCTTCACCGATGTCAGTAATGTCCAAGATAAACTCAGAAAGTACATATGAATTTAAAAAATCACATTGATACTTGCCCGGATTTGAACCCACAACCTCGTGCATGACAGAAACGGACTATGCTAATGAAAAATACGCTCTGAAAAATAAGAAAGGTGAATGACGTAGAAGTGCTCTAAAAAGTATGTAGGCAGCAGCTACTGAAATAATATTATTAAATTCTATTAAGGAAGCATCATATGTTTATATGTATGGTATATGTTCGGCTATCTATTCGCCTGAGTTGAAGACTAAGCTTGGGCTAGAAATCATCAGAGCATGAAAGGCAGGATAACCACGGTACGTACATACATACATAGTTGCATTGTTTGTGTGGTCTAACAATATGAGTATGTATTTGTTGAGCTGCATATAGCCTGTTTTCAGTAAAGTAAAAGTAAGGTTTCTTAATTCTTCTATAATTAACTGTACATTACGATAGAGGAACTCACACTAAAAGGGTTTTACTTTTGATTGTTAGATATGATGGAAGCCTGAACAGGAAGTATAATGTGCTTAAATTACCTACTTTTGACCAGTCTTCGAGATTTGAAAAATGCTACAAGCCATTGCAGGTTTACTAGTGGAGTACGGGCCATGTTCTTCGTTTTTTTCTTTATCTGATAAGAACTCAGGTTCTTAATGATTTATCACAATCTAGCCTTTATGTGACTAAAAAGCAATTTAATATAACTTAACTTAACGTGATCATTATTTGGAACATAGAATAGTGTTGATTGTACTTTACACAAGTCCGTTCCGCTTTTTTAGGCTAAGCGTATGCTGAGACGCAGATGACGCAGGTCCACACAGCGAAGGGCAGAGCAGATTTTGTAATTGATGAACGTACTGACAGCTGCGTACGCTGCGGCGTAGGCACGTGCGACGCAGACATGTATCTGTGCTGCTCTGCGTCTCGTTGTAGAGCCGGCACAGATTTCTGCGCGACGCGTGCAGGTCGTCACTTGTTTTTTTACAAATGATTCATAATTTTGTTTCAATGACAGATTGTTTGTCCTAGCTAGGATGCGAATGTGTCTATGTAGCTGCGTCGCAGCATGCACTCGCGGCCTATGTCTGTCTCGCCTGCCCTGCCCTGCGAAATCAGTACTGTGCTGTGCTGCGTCACCTGTGTCTCAGCATACGCTTAGCCTTAAATCTCGTGCAGACCTGCGTGACGCGACTCGAACAATAACATTTCTATGAAAACTTCATGGTATAACAATAACCGGTATTGCCTCGCGCTGTCGCGTCGCGCTAGTCTCCACGAAGCTTTAGAGTCTAATATATTCATATATTGTACTAGCTGACCCGGCGAACTTTGTTTCGCAATCAATCAAAATATATAAACCCTACCTACCCTACCTACCCTACCTACCCTACCTACCCTACCTACCCTACCTACCCTACCTACCCTACCTACCCTACCTACCCTACCTACCCTACCTACCCTACCTACCCTACCTACCCTACCTACCCTACCTACCCTACCTACCCTACCTACCCTACCTACCCTACCTACCCTACCTACCCTACCTACCCTACCCTACCTACCCTACCTACCCTACCTACCCTACCTACCCTACCTACCCTACCTACCCTACCTACCCTACCTACCCTACCTACCTACCCTACCTACCTACCTACCCTACCTACCTACCCTACCTACCTACCTACTCTACCTACTCTACCTACCTACTCTACCTACCTACCTACCCTACCTACCTACCTACCCTACCTACCTACCCTACCTACCTACCTACCCTACCTACCTACCCTACCTACCTACCTACCCTACCTACCTACCTACCCTACCTACCCTACCTACCTACCTACCCTACCTACCTACCTACCTACCCTACCTACCTACCTACCTACCCTACCTACCTACCCTACCTACCTACCCTACCTACCTACCCTACCTACCTACCCTACCTACCTACCCTACCTACCCTACCTACCCTACCTACCTACCCTACCTACCTACCCTACCTACCTACCCTACCTACCTACCCTACCTACCTACCCTACCTACCTACCCTACCTACCTACCCTACCTACCTACCCTACCTACCTACCCTACCTACCTACCCTACCTACCTACCCTACCTACCTACCCTACCTACCTACCCTACCTACCTACCCTACCTACCTACCCTACCTACCTACCCTACCTACCTACCCTACCTACCTACCCTACCTACCTACCCTACCTACCTACCCTACCTACCTACCCTACCTACCTACCCTACCTACCTTAGGGGTATGAAAATTAGATGTTGGCCGATTCTCAGACCTACTCAATATGCTCACAAAATTTCATCAAAATCGGTCAAGCCGTTTCGGAGGAGTATGGCAACGAAAACTGTGACACGAGAATTTTATATATTAGATTGTATATAAATGATGTTTTTGATGAGCACTTGTTTTTGGTTCCAAAAATGTCGACAAAACTTATCCAATACTATGTCACCAATTTACTATCGTTGTATCTCTCTATATCTCAACGTAACAAACAAAAGAAAACACAAATATATCTATTTGGTAAATGAGTGTAAGTATTACCTTATCTCACATTTCCGGTTGACTACGTGGCTGAATTTGCTCACAAAATGAATTTGTTAAACGACGGCCCCATTTATTTCATTGAGCTATTCGGATGGGTTTTAATCAAGTAAAAAGTTCGTTTTCCCTGTATAGAAAGTTTGTGTTTTCTATGAAATCACAGTTATCTCTTACTTAACTACATTTAGGTATATTAGAGTGAAATTGGTGAGCTTCTACCTGCGACTTCGTCCGCGCGAATATTCAGCTCCCGATCCACCACATCGCATCGAATCGCCCGCCCGCGTTATTTCTTCATTTTTGCTTAGCGTCCTGACTCTCCTTTTTGCTCGGCTCCTAAAGGTTGTAGCGTGATGTTAAATAGACTATAACTTTAATCAAGAATTGTAAAGAATTTTTCAAAACCAACGGGGAGTTCCAGAGATTAGCGCGGTCAAACAAACAAACTACTTAACTAACTTTATTATTAGTACTAGATACTATATATGTATAAGATAGATATAACTATATGAGAAAGTACCGAGCAGTTTATATTGTAACCTTCAGTCTTTATGTTTAATAATAGATGACATTATTCTAGAAACATATGGGCTTCGGTTGACATTAGGCTACACCGTGGAGATAAAATAATATGTAAGTTGTGTGGGCAACACTATCAAGTCATGTGGAATGATTACATACTTCGCTCGCGTGAATTTCGAATTTTCTCAAACCAACTTAAAACCACATTGTGGAAACTGGAATGAAACAGGATATTGAGCTTATAAATGGTTGATTATCGAAAAAATCACATCCGAATCCTCTTAAAGAATTTACTTCTAGAAATGTTTCTATAGTGTGTATCAGGAATGTGCGTTCATATTTTAGGGACAACAATATTCTCCATGGGACCAACATCTTAATGGCGACAATACGAATCAGCTGTCCCATACAAAACTTCAATACCTACTCGACCCAAATGTATCAAACTGCTGATAATTTTCAGTTTGATGGTAACACTTTTGACTCCACCCACTTTTCATAGAACTCATACGCCATACCGCCATACATATTGAAAGTAAACTCTCCGGGATTACGTTTGCGCTTAAGTTAACCATCGCGAACGGTTAACGGCATTAGGTTTAAAAAAAAAACAGGCGAAGTGGCTCACACTGCTCTCGACGCTTGACGTGGCAATTCGTCGGGTCCCGGGTTCACAACAAGTCAATCGTCATCCTGAGGATGCCTTGTTGAGAGGTGAATGAAACACGTGTCGATTTCTTACAGGGTTCTTTACGACTCTTTAACAACAGCTAAGCGGATTAGGTTACTAAATATATGTCGTCTATTGTATTTTATAATGGATTTCCACAAAGTCATGCCTGAGTCAATCAACTATAAATAGGTTACTTCAACAAGTCCATATAATCACCTAGATGAAGTACTTTTCAATTACGTGCCTCCACTAAAATTACCGCCACGATAAACTTAGGTTATGTGCGCAGGGGACCGATCCCTGGAGTCCTTATCCATCAAACACAAGGATACCAAGTTAAATTTGATAGCAAAAAGATGGGTTACAGCATCCACTAGAGTAAAATCATAGAATTATTTATAAAGTCTTAGGTTACGCCAAAGGGAGGAGGCCTAGGTATTTTCAGCAGTGGGTGGAAAGACGCTGCCAGGGATGATGATGGTGGCAATAATTTCTCAAGACCATGGATTTCACTACTTTGGACACACTAGGCGGGGGATGATCGGAATGCTTTTGTTTCTTGTTGAATCGATACACAATCAAAGGTACCAAAAACTATTTACAAAAAAAAAGTGTTTTCTTTGGAAGTCGGTTGTTTTTTTTAGGAAAATGTTTTTCTTTTTCAGTTTTTGGTTGTGGTACCTACGCTACACAAAGTACCTGCTATGTAAGTCACAGTGAAAAGAACTTATGCTCATACCATCCACAAACTACATAAGTAAGAAAAATACATATTATTGAAGCTAACTCAAAAACTGTCGTTTCAAACAAAACAAAAAAAAACAGAATCGGTCTATAATTGACGGAGAAATCGGTGAAAATACATTTTTTTTAAACCGGCCAAGTTCTTGTCCGACCACGCACAATGAAGGGTTCCGTAGTTGGGATGAATTTATCCCAAGAACAAACTTAACATTGTAGTTGAAAAACATGTTCTCCCATACGGAATGTATGGGAGATCATGTTTTTAAACTACAAATTTAAGTTGGTTGATTATTTCTCGTTAACCTGTACGGCCTACTTAGCTCTCATAGTTTTCCTTTTAATTTCGTTATATGTATATACTACTGCTGTGAATTTTTTCACAAGTCCAAGTACAGCCATTTAGCTAGAAGAGGGGGGGGGGGGGGCACTTGGCTCTAACAAAAAAATTCAGTTAAAAGCTTAATATTTCGCAAACGGATCCAAAAATGGTTTTCACAAACTCACAATATTTTTGAATGACCTTTCTAACGATACCCGACAACTTGGGGTAGATGAGGAAAAAAAAAAATCTCCACATTACGTGGTAGGGGGGAGGCACCCTAAAAAAATTTTTTCTAGATTTTATTTTATCACTTTGTCGGCATGATTAATATGTATACATATGCCAAATTACAGCTTTCTAGTACTAACCGTCTCTGAGCTAAGCCGCGGACAGACAGACGGACATGGCGAAACTATAAGGGTTCCTTGTTTACTAGGGAACCCTAAAAACAGATATAAAGTCGAACATCTCCTTTTTAGAAAGTCGGTTTAAAAAAGAGCTGTGGTTACTGCGTCTGCGAATGAAAGCCCTCGTTCACACGGCGATTATCAGTACAATATTTTACTGTTTAATTTTAGGATCACATGGTAGTTTCATACTGCATTTGTTTTAACTGTATGAACCAATCTGATCCAATTATCAGTTGGTTAGTCCCGTTCACATGGCAATTCATGTGGAGGGGTCCAAACACAACACAGATGCACATTGACCCCACATAACTGCGGCTGGTGTGTGGCCCTCCAAAGGGGTTGGATAAAAATCCCGCGTATTAATTACCCAATTCCCTCAGAGAAAGCAAATGCTGCCCTCCCGGAAAAAGTTTCAAGCTATTAAACAAAGGGAATTTTTCATAAAAAAGTAAATTAATTTGATCAGATGTCTGTACCAGAAACCCTGCGAAAAGGTTAATTCGTTAATTAAAAAATAATGTGGAAAATTATTCGTCAGGAACATCTAATATGATCTGTTTGTTGGCACGTTATAATTTTTTTGTAAAATATTTCCCATTACGATTGTATTATTTACCTTCTATTCTCGTATATGAACAAAGGATTTCTCGTTTCCGTTCCCTAAATGAGGATCATTATTTTAGACGTTTTTATTTTAGTGTATTCATTGGAGTTTCTACATAAAAAGGTCTACGAAGAGAATGCAACAACATATATGGCCTTAATATAGAACAAGGTATCTTTAGATCCTGGTACCAACCATCTAGCCATATTTATATTTCGAACTTTGGTCTAAAAAAAATTAAGTTCTAATTACAAAAACCTGACGTTAAATGTTGTATTAAGAACTTTACGTCCATCGGAATAAAATACAATAACATGCTCGAAGGTTAGGGCTTCGACTGAAGTTAGAACTTGTTTTGTAATGATATTATACCTACTTGCTGCGTGGACGTATCTAACGAAATAGCGGTAACAGTTATCTGTGGCAAAGCTATCAGACGACCCACAAATATAATAATTATTTATTGTAGACACATTAAATATGAATAAAGGACATACTATTACTCTAATAAAGTTATACAAAGGGAGGTCTTATCGCTATGACCTTGACGTCATACCTAATGTGGAGGAGTTCTGACAGCTCAAATTTTTAATTAAACAGGTTTTAATTAGACGTGAGTGTTAAATAGTGTCAATATTGGAGTAAAGACAAACTTTAAATCTTGTGGGTGTACTATTTAAGTATCTCTGCCTACCCCACAGGGTGGGGTGTGTGGTGTGTGTGTCATGAGTGTGTAGGTGCGTATTTTGTGTGTGTTGTTCTTCTAAGAGAGTTCTATTTTCTTTTCAGTTCTAGTAGCAACCCTTTATTTCAATCAAGATGTCTAAATCAACGTCCAAATGTACGTATGAGTAACGAATCAAAGATGTGCGTACAATTCCAATGTTCCTTTTCTTCTCAAACACATCACCTTCATCTCATTAGCATTTTTATAGGCTCTTAAGGGCGCCGACGTTATCTCGCCCAGCGGCATACGCCGAAACCTTCACTAATATACGTATGACTGTGCCTTTTCCTTTATTTCCAGTTTCATTGAATATTTTTGCCCTTTTTTCGGAACTAACGTGTCATTCTCTATTTTCTTTTGGGCCTTGGCTTGCATTTCAGGAAATTGGCTATGTACTTACAGAAGATAAGGTAGGCTCTAAAATTAGAATATGTTGTAATGTTATACAGGGTGGCAGGGACATCGACGCGAAGCCTGTTATCATGGATTTAGGATATGATTCTGAAAACCCTTTTCTATGAAACAGCAGTTTTTTTTTTATAACCGACGAAAAATTTCGTCGCAGGAATCAGAATCATGTACTGACTCCATTTTAACAGTTTTCGCGTCGACGTCCTTGACATCCTGTATAGATAATAGACTAATATATAATCAACAGTAGCTTAAAGATGCTACTGTCGATTGTACTCGTATATCAGTATGTCAAACTTCACTAATACTTAGCAATAACTTACGATTTCAAGTGTGCCTTATTTCGTTTTATTTAAAATAAAATAAAAATTAAATTCCATATTATAATAATAAAGTGATGTTTCGTAGTAACGATTCAGGATACCATCCGGAACGTAATATAAATTAGAACAACAGAATGCTGCGTCCATTTTATAACTTAAGCGTTTAATTTACCTCGAGTTTATTATGATATTCATGGAATTTTTGAAGCGCATATTTGTTGCAAATTGTTTACAGTTCCGTTACAATAAAAAAGTTCTTGGAAATTGTATATAGGTTATACATTTGCGTAGATAACAATCAGTACAAAATTAAGAGTCAACGACAGCAAATCGATACCTACAGATTTTTCAGCATTGGATGGAGCGGAAGCTATAAAATTTTACCCACTGAAACGGGTTATAGGTACTAAAAATAAGCGATAAGAATCCTGTGAGATCATAAAAAAAGTTCTCCTTAATGTATTACCAAGAGTTTCCAAAATACATTTCCCCAGAGGGTCAAACTCTCATATAGTAAACGTCGGAATAAAGTAAATCTCCACAAGATGAGCGCTTATGCTAATACTATATTTCATTTCAGAGCAGAAAAATGTTAAGTTCAAACGTGCCCGTGTCATGATATCCATGATTTGAAACGTGTTGGAATTGAGAATAAATTTTAAATTGAAACCGGGTAAGAGGATTACAGAACCCGGGGGAAATCTGAATAGCGCATCACTATAGAAGATTTCTAGCTTTTTCTTGCTGTATAGGGGTATTAATAATTTATTTAAAAAAACAACTAACATTAACAGTTAGCAATATATATAAAAAATATAGGTCAATATCTATTAGTAATTACACATACAATCATAAAATTATATTAAATTACATAAAAGTAGACAATATTTGTTGAAATTAAATGAAATTAGTCAAGATTGGGCAAAATTAGATATAATCGGGATAAAAATTGGAATAAAATTATTAATAACAAGAAACTTAATTTATTTATTGACTCTAAGAAGATTGTACTGGGAGTGTATTAACATGCTGGTCTTTCTACCGCATTGCCCGCCGACCCATGGGTCTCCTGTGTGTTACCCACTACAACATAAATATTTCAATGTTCGTCTGTATTGTAATCGCTAAAAATTCCGCTAAAATAAAAATCATTTTCGTTTTGGTATTTTTGTCGGCCAGCACCAATATTTTTTGCCATTATCTAACTAGACAGAGTAGAGTTTTGCACAACTGTTTCTGCTTTTGCATATTTAAGGAGGTGGATTCGATCTTGTTTGCACGATGGTACCCAAACCTTTCTCTTTAAGATAAGAACAGTCAAGTGCGTAGTTTCTAAGCTGTAAAAAGTATTCCTTTATCTCCAACAAGTCACAGCTAAGGCTAAATCAACCCTCTTAAAAATTCTGTTGTCAAGTCAAAGGTCTAAATCCAAAAAAAGGAAAACAGGTGCGGTATGTGACTGTCCCAAACATTAAAAGACAAAAATTGCACAAATTCTTGGTACACCTCAACCCTTTTGTTTACATTAACTCGAACATTTTGTCACTTGTTATTCCATTTACGCCATACCGTGTCAGAAGGCGAAGGAATTTAATCACTTATTTGAGTTATTTGTGAATTCAGATTGTCACACGTATCTACCTACTTTTCCCGGGAAACGTGGGCGGACACTTCGCCCTTAGGCTCTGCTATTAATAAAACAAATCAATTTACTTTCATGTTGGGCGTACCATGTTATCTTAAGATATAATAAGGAAAACAAAAATATATTTTCATAATTTTCGCAACAAAATCGAAAGAAGTTGTATAAAATCCGATGTAATGAATCAAAATTACTGTGAATAAGAGACGGTCGAAAGCGTACTTAGGCAAAGTTAGAGTATTCAGACTAAAGTTTTGAGGATTTGCATTTAAAAGTTAAGAGCTAATAGCTAAGTCTCGTTAGTTGTTAAAATATTCAAGTCGCTTCTGTGACAGCTCGTGCTTCTGCATTCAAATGCGATTCTTAGTTATTCTATTTAAAAAAAATATATTAAAATGTGTCAGCAGCCTTTAGCACAGATTAATACATATGAACCATCTCTCACTCCGCAAAATCATTTAAATAAAAAGCGACTCTTGTTACGACACTATAAAGTGCAATTCCGGTCGCACAACGCTAATTACCTACAGTCATATTCACCTAGAAGTTGCCTCTCTTCACGCAACTCTCAAATCTTCTGCCTACGTTACTCTCACTGAATTGGACCAACAAATCGAACCCGCCGCATTCTTGTAGCTTCATACCTAAAATGTGGAGTGCACCATCTGTGGTAGGCATAGAAATATAAATAACAGGAGAAGTGGCATGGGGGCGTGTCTGTGTCCCCGCGTCCTGATCACAATGCTCATGCCTCAGGCAAATGGCCATCTCCGCTAACTAGTGCACTTTCCAACGCGATCGTGATAACATTTACGAATACCGTGTTGGTCAGTGGTTTCTTGTAAAAATCGAACCTAAACAAGAAACTTTATAATCATAGAACCACTTTTCAAAAAATCTGCACAAGTATTTTGCTATATTTGTGTTGAAAATCATGAAAAACAACAAATCGTAAAATATTTCTTGCCTTTACTACGTTATTTTTGTTTTCATATATCACAGCGACTGTACTATTATTACAGTAAATACATTGCTTCTTTACCACTACCTAAGTATGTTGCTAAATTGACTGGACAAGCAATGTAAAAATCACAAAACGATATTTTCTTTAAGCGGTTGCATCGTTAGTACGGGCGCAGTGTCTTGTAACGGCGCAGTGTCTTGTAACGGGTTAGTGATGTGGTTGTGCAGATCTACTAACGTAGGCTATCAACAATAAAGTTGATTGTCGTATGAATTTATATAACTATTAAAGTTTATTCTAAAATTTGTCAACAGTTATAGCCTGATTGGAAGACCGTTGTGAAATCTTGTGTTATACTCATTTATATTGTCTCATAATGTCGATTTTTTTTTATTTACTTGATATTGCTTTTTTTTACTTACTTATTGTTTATTTATATCATCTTATTATATATATATCGTTTTTTATTTATTATTTTTTCAGGAACTCCCAAAAATTTTAATAAAATAATAAAAGAAAGAAAGAAAGAAAAAGTATTTATTGTGACTCGCACAGGAAAAAAACAAAAACAATAAAAAACAAAGTAACAGTAACATATAAAGAAGGAAGTCCTGTACGAGGCCAAAAGGCTCCTATCTCAGCATGATGCCGCGACATTTAAAAATAAATAAAAATATCGCAGCACTGGTATTCTGGCCCGCAGTGATGTCACGGATAGATACAGACAAATAAATATAATAAAAAATAAAAATAAAAAGGTGTGTGAAATACAATGAAGAGTGAAATATTATGTAATCCGCGTGTCTGCATCCGACGTAACATTAGATACTTGTCTATGCCTTTAGTATCTGTGGTACTCTATGGGATCGTATTGACAAGTAAAGAGACGCAGACGCCGACACCGGCAAAAAATAATTATTTACATTACGGCTGTTTATTGTGTATAGTATAATATAGTGAATAGTGGAATGAATAGTGTTTTGTGGTAGTCAGCTAACGGTATTTGGAGAAATACAGATAATTTAATGTGGTTCAAGAGTTCTGACAAACAATGCAAAAGAAAAAGAAAAAAATATATATATATAAAAAATAAAACAAAGTGCGAAAGAACCACTGTGTTTGTACGTAGTGCCACCATCGCCAGACGCGTGCAGATCAGGGGTAAGCTTAATGTGTGGTATCCTTTTGAAGCTGTAGTAAGTGCTGTTTTTTATTCTGAATGTACCAACTGTCTTTATAGCACGAAACGGCGGTGGCAGGTCGTTCCAACAACGAGAGGCAGCGAATTTGAAACTACCACGGAAAGCAGCAGTTCTGTGCGATGAGGCCAACATGAGGTACGAAGATGCTCTAGTTTTAATTTTGTTAACATCGCGCGACCAAGACAGTTTTTTGTATAAATAGTCTGGTTTTTTTGTGAGAATAGTACCAAAGAGTAGGGTAGCCAGGTGAAGCTTTCTGCGGGAGAAAAAAAGGGAGAATCGATAACTTTCCGATTTAGTCAATCACTAGAATATTATGTAAAATAAATGGCTTTTGCACAGCATAACGATAGCGATCGATGTTTTCGTGTGAGTGAGTTGTACGGTGTATGGTAAATGCACGCTGTGCTTGGTGGGATAAGGTTTATAATTGATTGTGTAGTACGTTCTGATTTGTAAATTGCAAGTGTGAGTTGGACCTCGTATTTATTGGGTTTACTGATCGCATGTGTAGTTGTAGGTTTGGAAGTAGGGATAAATGAAGACATTGGGTTTCGATACATTTTCAACTACCGAGCATATCTCCTTCTTTCTTATATCTATGGTGGTAGGAGTGGTTAGAAAATAGGTGCATATGCCTAACAAATAAATATCGACAAGGATTCGTAGATGTGAACTTCTATTGCCAACATCTTGGTCAAGAACCCAATAAAAATAAGTGTGTACAGAACCACGCCGTATAGCAACTACATTATATCATTCACACTTTCCCGATGTTTGTGCGTGTCGGTGACGCAGCAATAACAGATATTTATTACCGCCATTTTGTCGTTATAAACCAACCCCGGGATCCCGTCACCTGAGATTTTGGAAGGATTATTTGTTCTTACGATGAGTTAGCCATGAAATATATACGAGGTGTATCACAGAATAAATCATCTGCTTTTCCTTCGCGGCATATTGTGTTAAGGAAGTTACTGAAATAAGGAATAAGTAACTTCCTTACCAATATGAAGTAGGTATAATACTTTTGATCGTACTAACTTGCTGAAAACTATTTTAATTATACTACTAGGAACTGAAGAGTATGCAGGAAAAACCTCGTGCATTAATTTGGTCGATGAATTTCGCAGAATAATTAATTCAGGATTTAAATGAACAGTTCTGGTGTGGAAAATCACGTTAGTTTGATCTGCCAATACCGAGAATGGACTCGAAGCTCCAACTAATTGTACCGTGAGGCAACGATGGTTCTCTAGGTATTCATGTCAAGCCCCATTACGAAATCCTTGTACAAAAACAGCCCATAAAGCTGGACAAATTTACGAGATGAATCTGATTACGGAACGTTGGTACAAACTTGACAAAGGGTTTAAATTAGACAGAATTTAATTCAAGGCAATTACGCAAATTCAAAAGAATGTAATTTTTTACCTGTGTCACTTTTGACAAAGGCTCAACGAACGTGTTGGCTCGATGGCTCGTACCTACCTACTATCTACATATAAATTAAAGGATTTGAGGTCATACATAGTTAGTATAAAACCTATGTTGTGTTGTGAGCAAATAGAGCGGAAGAAATAAAAACGACGACGTGACTAATCAATGTAAATAATTGTAAAGCATTTGTCAATCGTTCGTGATAAACATTGGTGATCAATGGTGACAAATTACATAGGTACCTCCGCAATTTCTTTGTGAACACAGCCTTACTTAAGTGTACCGTAACTCGTTGAAAGATCAGCAACTTATAGTTATACCAACATGATGTGCACTAAAGAAATTATGTTACGCAAAACAACCCGAAATGGGGTTTTTTGTTTGCATAAGAAAATAGCAAGATGATATGCAAAAGTTAATATCAAACACCTATAATGTATTCCAAACATTCGAAGTCCACATCAGAACTTCACCAGTTCATAGTTACATTAAACTCAGAACAGTGCAGTGGCACTTTGTTTACGAACTGCAGTTTCCCGATCTGCTTATTTCAATATTAGATTTATGTATCGGAATCCGGAATGACTTCCGAAACCTAGTGCTAGGGCTATTGTGTGAGGAGTAAATAGCTTTAGTCGTGTGTTTAAAATCAATTGATTCTATCGAACTTCGGCACACAGGTTGAAACTACTTCAACCCTTTCGAGTGTGGAGTTCTTTGGGTCACAGAAAAGTTCAATCGAGATTCTTTGTCACAGCATTCTCTTAGCCGCGATTGAAACTTCACCTTATTTGATGCGGAATTGGAAATGCTAGCAAATGCTTGAAAAAAACCGGCTAAGTGCGTGTCGGACCACGCACAATGAAGGGTTCCGTAGTTGGAATGAATGAATCCCAAAAACAAACTTGACATTGTAGTTGCAAACATGTTCTCCCATACATCGATATACGAGTATGTCACGGTCAATTCTCTAACTGGAAATGTATGTTTGTAATCGCATTTTTTTGTGTGATAAACCTACAAATGAACGATTTTCGGACTTTTGCCTGTATATGTGCTGTGTGAACTTGGTTCCTGCCAAATTTCATGATTCTAGGTCAACGAGTTTTTTTTTATTGCGTTGACTTAGAAGCTTGACTTTTTTAGTACGTACCTACGTACTTGATATTCATTTCATTTTTTTTTTTTCGTTCCTGAGAAAAAGGGTCAGGACTGAGACTGACAGACAGACAGACATACGGACAGACAGACAAAAGAAGTGATCCTATAAGAGTTTCGTCTTTTCCTATTGAGGTACGGAACCCTCATCAGAATGATGTGATACCTGCCTACTATGAACAGCCAGTCTATTCTATAAAAACCTCTTCGTGAAAACATAGGTGAAGTAAGTTTGAACTGAGCAGTCAATCCCGTTCACTTCAAGCTCACTTCACTAAAATTTTGAGATTTTTGCAGAATAACACCGCAGGCATAAAAGTAATGAGTGATGTAGGGTGTTTTATAAAGTTATTAACAAAATACCTAGGCAAGTGTGATTGATCATGTCGTTTTAGACCTCCACGTCGTCAACACGATGGATTAATATGAAAAGTTTGAACTTACGACCTTTTGAACGTCACTCAACGCCTAAGCTATTGACGCTTGAATTTATGAAGGTATTAGAAATTCCTAGCCTCCCCATCTGTTGCAAAATTCCGGGAGCGGAGAGGCTGTTTTCTAAATGCGGGCAGTAAATAACTTTAATAGTATATTTAAATCAGGGGCTGGTCACCCTGTAATAGGATTCGCACGTGCCTCTGACTTTTTCGTTATCCCCTCCTTCAAACAGACTAATTATTTATCCTTTAGGTACGGAAACTTTTCGTGCGTTTATAAAAGTTTTGGAATAATTGCCCATAAATTACCGAAAAATTGGTACTACAACTTGCCAAGGATGTTTTACCAAATAAGGGAAGTATATGGTTGTATAATTACTTTTATTACCTCTTGTTTAGAACAGATGACCCTATCTCTTCCCTTGAGGGTCGTGAGACGTGATTAAGGGGTTATTTAAGTTGTATGCATGTGTGCACAAACATAACCCCTATGATCTCTCGAAGTACGAGAGGTAAGATGACCGTCTTACACGCAAGATAAAGAAACTATAGTCATCTTCCTAATAAGCGCGAGCTTTACCGCAAAGCCCGGGTAATGGAGCGAGAAAACTGCATGATTAGAGGGAGAAAAAAAGTAATCTTTATGGTCATAATATCAGTAGGTACCTTTGTGGATAAGGAAAAATATTAATTGAGTATTTCGGTGGTATTGTGCTCGAAATCGCGACTGTTGTGCCCAAGAGGTCCCGAGGGTTTGATCCTGGGTCAAGCAAAGGGTTATTGAGTTTTTTTAGTAGGACAATATCAGCTGCAGCCCGGACTTTTGAAATTGGCCTTTGGTCTATGGTACTCGGAAATGGAAAAATTGTCATAATCTTTGGCAATTATTGACCCCTGCAAAACCCTTGGGGAAATAAAAGCGTGATGTTATATCTACATAATTTTCCAACAAATAGAAGCATAGATACTCGCGTGTGAATACATAAGGAAAATATTGTAACTTTTGGAAACCCGAAAAAGGTCACCATAGATAAAGAGAAACTCGTGTCTTCTTGCAAGCTGAACTTAGAAATATGAGTATTACATGAAGAGATTTTTATCAGATCCTTAAATAAAACTGCCTAGAAATAAATAAAAGTAGTATGTAATACCGTAGTTATATGATTAGGCAGAAATCTCATTTATCTGTGTGTGTATGTGTGTGCTGATTTGGCAGCTGCGCCAGTAACCAATTAAGAACAAAAGATCATAAAAGCATTCTACATAATTGCAGATATTCCAAACGAAACAAAAATTTATACTCGATACTTTGAGTGGCTATTATGGTAAATCCCAGATTAAGTGAATACAATCTATCTATCTATCTATCTATCTATCTATCTATCTATCTATCTATCTATCTATCTATCTATCTATCTATCTATCTATATATATAAAAATCAATTGCTGTTCGTTTGTCTCGCTAAAACTCGAGAACGGCTGGGCCGATTTAACTGATTTTGATTTTGAAATGTTTGTCATAGTCCAGGGAAGGTTTAAACGGTGAGAAAATTAGGTTAGGTAGGTAGGGTAGGTAGGGTAGGTAGGGTAGGTAGGGTAGGTAGGGTAGGTAGGGTAGGTAGGGTAGGTAGGGTAGGTAGGGTAGCTAGGGTAGGTAGGGTAGGTAGGGTAGGTAGGGTAGGTAGGGTAGGTAGGGTAGGTAGGGTAGGTAGGGTAGGTAGGGTAGGTAGGGTAGGTAGGGTAGGTAGGGTAGGTAGGGTAGGTAGGGTAGGTAGGGTAGGTAGGGTAGGTAGGGTAGGTAGGGTAGGTAGGGTAGGTAGGGTAGGTAGGGTAGGTAGGGTAGGTAGGGTAGGTAGGGTAGGTAGGGTAGGTAGAGTAGGTAGGGTAGGTAGGGTAGGTAGGGTAGGTAGGGTAGGTAGGGTAGGTAGGGGTAGGTAGGGTAGGTAGGGTTTAGTGCTTTCCGTGCGAAGTCTGGGCGGGTAAAGCTAGTATAATATAAAATTTGGCACAAAATCAAATATATAATAATGTTGTACAATTTATTAATAGTGATTGCAATAAATTGTACAACAAACCACTGCCTGCAACGCTCTTCCTATTAAAAAAAAAAGCAATTTGTAATAAAAGATAAATGCAAGGTCCGACAATCAGCGACAAAAATCTTGGCTTTCAAAAATTATACCAGTGAGAGACAAAAAACAAAATAATTATTCGCGCCAATTTATTATTCGCCAAAAACTGTCAGATTGTACACAAGAACCTTCCGTAGTAACGAACGTTGGCTTTTCACCGTCGCATTTAATGGAATGATTCATAGCAAAATTTTGTTCGAAAGCTTCGCAATATTGGGCTCGCGGTTTTAATAAATGAAGTTGAACAATTCATAGTACGGCCTACAGATAACTTGCGAATAAGTTGAGAAGTAATTACGGCTGTAGAGATGGGGTTATCGCGGCTCGTTTGTTGTTCACTAGAGATGCCCGTAAAATGTATAGTAGGTATACATTTATTTGAATTTATTGGCTACAATTAAAACAAATGGTTATTGCAAGCCACAACTTTAATTTTGGTTAAACGTTTGGTTTATGGTTTCTATTGTTTTGTTATTGACCAGTGAATACTGTGAGTAAGCTGTAGAATAATAATAATTCTATTTCTGCAACCGATATGACTTACGAAAAAAAAACTACAAAATTGTCAAATTCAAATTACATAGAAGACTCGAAAAATATATGTTTATAATGTATAATCCAAAAATGAATCGAGTAACTTCATAATTATATACTAACATCATATAATAGGGATAATGAAATAAAATTCTAATTAGTCCGTCAGTCAGATAATAAAAAAATATTAGACACGTATTTTTTGCTTTATCATATTAATAAAAAAATACTTAGATAAAACGCATTTTAAGGTGGGGAGTGGGGGTCGATACGTCACTAGTACGTATAAATTTACATACTCGTGACGTCATGGCACATTTTACCTCAATGTATCGCCGTAATCTTTAGATTACGTAAAAAAATAAAAAATACGTGTCCGATATTTTTTTATAATCTCAAAGACGGACTACAAAAAACATTTTTATCGTCATCCCTATTATGTCGTGAAAAATGCGCATAGCAACAAAAAATATGACATTATTAATAAAGGCGTAATAAAATAACCGAATAAACTGAGCCCCTCTGTAACCAGGCTTAATAGTATTATGCCATTGTAAGATTTTACAATTCAAAGAAATTAGAGAGGTTTTATTCAATTCTACTAATACATTTAATTATATTTCTGACCTTTATAGAGCTGCGATATTACGTTAGTGAAAATCTTATTTCACCGGACACCAGGGGTTTATTTCACGAATTATTAAAATTTCCTTATGGCGAAGATTAAAAAAAAATGTATTTGAAATTGCTATTTACGCATAATATTATTTTAGTCTATGCTGACGTAGGTTATCAAAATAAAATGATATTTATTATCCAAACGTTTATTATATAAATAAAGAGACACTACGACCTTCTAATTGAGAGTATTCAGCCAGTGCTCTGGACAATCAATTTGTTGAAATATTTATCACAGACAGATTTAGTTTTACACATTCAATTTGTTTACTCACCTACTTTTGTAGTTGGACGAGTGAAATGTATGCGCCTGAGCCCAATACATATGTATGTAATGTAGGTAACTAGGTATCTACACATAGAGCTGCCAGATCCGCTAGGCAATCAATTGGACAGCTTCTAGCATTAAGAGGAATGTGGTTTAATTGTTTATTTTATTTATAAAGAACACAGGGTACCATCTGGATAATATGGAATCCATATTACCCAGGCAAGACACTATACTTGGTACAGTAAAAGCAGGCTTTTCAACCCTTTTACATCTCAGATCTTAAATAATAAATGTAACCTTAATAAGTATGAAAGCACCCACTTTTCTTAATATACAGAGACACCTTTAAGCACGAGTGAATTAAACATCTCCTCCTAATTATGCGTTAATATTAGCCGAGTTACGAGATAAAAATTTATGTGAAAACATGCTGAAAATTTCAGCGCGAGGGCGGGATATTGCCGCTTACTGAGGGTGACGGCGTTCGCACTGCGTTCGCGGTACCACGGGATCTCGACAAGGATCTGTTTAGCGAAGTGACCATTCCGTGGGATGTTCTAAAGTTGTGTTGCTAAAAGTGATAGCAAAGAGTAGTGGTAATGAGGTGTCTTCAATTTCATTCAGGTCTAAGTAATATCTGTGTGAGTGTGTGCGAGACGTTGCCTGAGTGTTGACAGAGTGGTTCATTATCTTTTGTTAAATTATTCTCACCCTTTTCTTCTCTTATGAGTCCTTTCAGGGCGATGCTCGGTACACTTGTGAGCAGTGGTGTAGAGAAATTGGATGTTGAATGTTGATTTTAAGGTCCTTTTGTGTTAAAACGCTCTTTGGATAATCTGTTTAATAGTGATGTTCCGACTAGTCGGTGACTATTCGGCAAAGAGCGCCGGCTATCCGGCTTCTTACTTGATGACTGATTACACTTGACTTTACGGGAATCATTATCCAGTTGGTAAAAAAAAATCCATACACGAGACATTATTTTTGAATGATGACATGATTAAATTTTAATTGAGCTCTTTCGCTTTAATGAACAATAACAGTATTGTCTTCATTTTTAACACAAAAACACCGGTCTGACTCGTGCAAAAGCAAAAAACAAGAAACGGGGCGAAGTAAACAAAACATGTTCCGCTCGCAGACGGCGGGTGCGACTTGCGCGCGATTCAGATGTAACGAAGCGTCACGGAAATTGCCGAATACCCCGAAATCGTGATCGACTTGGCCGACTAGTCGGCCTCTTTACAACCGACTAATCGGCTAGTCGGCGAGTCTGCCAAAGCCATAGTCGGCACATCTCTGCTGTTTAATAAAATACTGCCAAGTATTAATCTTTTTTTTTTTGTACATTTTGTTGCGATTGTCGATGGGACCTTTTTCTTTGTGTTATTTCAAAGGATAGTGTTACCTATAAAGAGTAGTATTGTCAAAGGGTAGTAATACATATAAAGGGTAGTATTGTCAAAGGCTACTATTACGGACGTAGAAATATAGGTATTCTCAAACATTAATTTTAAAAAAAACATTTTTTTAGACATACAAAAAAAAAACGTCTAATCTATCTTCCAACATAAACCCTTTTTACCTCCAAAATTTAAATATCAAAACAAAAAATACAAGCAATCCCAGTATTCAAAAACAAAACAACGTTAAAAAGTAATTTATTACTCACTAAACGTATTTATTCGCCAATAAAATTCACGAACAGTAATAAAAGGCGGCACATAAAGGTTGTCACTCATTCACAACACGGCGGTGTCACAAACAATACGGTGCATTACGTGGATCGCGGATATTTTCACATCACTAGCGTGCGTGGAAAAGTACGGGAAAGTTGCGGTCCGCGGCGTGCGGAGTCTAGAGGCGGCGTTCGCAGCGACTGCCGGCGCGGGACTAGAGTCGGCCCGGGTCGCTCCCGCCCCCGAGCACGGAATCGCCCGGCCGCCTACGCGCACCACGACCCGTACAGCCTCACCGTAGCGGTCTAGTTTACAGGCCTTGGAATGTTGTGCTCAAAAATTTACAAAAAAATATCTTATGGATAGTTTCACTTTTTACTATCAATATTTTTACGTACCAATTTTTTTACGTGCATTCAAATAAATATAGTAAAAAATGAATGGATTTGTCCAGGTTTATTTTAAAAAGTAGTATTTTTTAGTCCACTTTGAGAATATAAAAGCACTGTCGCAAGTCGAAGGAGAATATTCAAAGAAAAACTTTTAAAAAGCGTAACGAGATTGAGGGTTTTACATAAAACCTTCAGCTTTGTAGGTCAAGGATCTGCAAAGGACCAAGCAAAGGTAAGGGGATGCAACTGAGGTTACTAGCAAATGAATTAGAATATCCACTCTAGTTGCAAAGTCGCTGCAATAATCAATTTATTCAAAAGAATTCTCAAGTGATAATAGTATTGCAATTTTCGTATTTCAGCCGTGCATTAGGAAAATTAAAGACAAATACAGACGCTGAAACAACATTTTTACTATTTAATTTTCTTTTATTTGAGTGCAATTGAATGTTAATGGAATGATCTGAATTTTAAGCACGAATTGAAAACTTGAGCTTCACAGCAGTCTTGCACGGTGGAAATGTTCGGCAAGTCGAATCATGACATGTTTTTTATAATTCCTTGCATTTTTTGTTGCTTATGTTATAATATCAGTATTAGTTGAATTTATGTATTATTCTTGTTAACAATAATTCGACATAATAGTGGAAAAAAAATAGAATCATTTTCAGACAGAAGTTTAAAATGGTCGGATTGTCACCTGTCGGTTTTATTATTCAAATAAGCCCCAGGTTATTCAACGAGTAGAGATTGAACCGACGCCATGAAGGTTGTCAGTTTGCCAGCCCTTTTCGGAGGTACAAGTCGCCCCAAGGGTTATTGCGACTTATGAAAATTCTTGGTTTCTTTTATCAACAACCTCTCATGAAGTACCTAGCCATATTGTTTCATTATCCAGGACAGTATTGCTTTTCTAAAACATATTTTTAAAAACCTTATAACTACTTGTAATAATCTCACAATCGTGAATATTTCATAAATGAATATATAAACAGGTTAACACGATTACGAAATAATACGATTTCCTGGAACATTTAATTTCATAGTATCATAAGTACGATCTACGCTTAAAAGCCTTTATAACTTTTATACCCTTTCGCTATCTCGAATTGGGTTTTCCTCTGTCAATGAGCTTAAGCCAATACCGTGGGTTTCCCATGAAACTACACGTGTTATTTCCGGGGAAACTCACACATGCCCAAAATGAACACGAATTTATATCTGACAAGAGGTTGATATAATATTCTTGAACAACTCGCTAACTCACAAATTAGATTGTAAACTTTGTAATGTGTTACTTTATGAAATCTTACGTAGGTAAAGGCTTAATTTTACTTCTATAATATTAATAGAAATAATGATATAATTGGTTATTAATTAGTCTTGGGTTGTCAAAATAAAGCACAAAGTTTATTTCCTCTGTGACACCAGTGACATGTGCCAGAGTGTTAAAAGTGCAATATTAAATTACTCAAAGGTTAGACTGCCTTGTTGGTGTAGTAGCAAGCGCTACTGCTGAGCATAAGGTCCTGGGTTCGATTCCCAGTTCGGGTAAAGTTTTATTGGGTTTTTCCATTGAAAATTTATCTGTAGCAGCCCGAAGTTTGGATTTGTGCCCGGTTGATAGCAATAGGCTCGCCCTCTATTACATGGGACTTAAATATAACTGGCGAAATGTGGGTGTACTATAACTCTGCCTGACCCTTCGGGGATTTTAGGTGGGATGTTATGTGTTACTCCAAACTGAGTTTAAAAGAAAAGAACCACCCTATTTTCAATATAGACAAAATTATTAAAGGAGAGTTAAGAATGTCTGAAGAAATACAACTTGCTTTCTGAATTTAAGTAAATTCAGAAAGCGAATTGTAATTCTTTATTCTGAAATTTCATCCCGAATAGGCATTAAGGGCTTTCAAGAATAGAGAAATTCAATTTATAACGACATCACGTTACATGGAAATCGCCAGTGGACTTAATTCAGGAAAAAGATTCCGCTCAGAACCTGACTTTTATATGTGAGTACAAAGTCACTTGCTTGTTGTAAAATCAAACACAAATCGGGGTTAAAAGTAGTTTTGCTAAAAATATTGGTTTAAATTCTATTATCGTCAATTAATAACTCGATTTTAAAACGTTTTAAATGTATGAGCTTTGATAGAAAATCACTCAACCCTTTTTTCCCCGTATTTCATTTTACTCTTAACTAAAAGCGAAAACTAAACAAAAGCCTTTTTCCAGGAAATCGGGTGTCGGATATACAGCGCCGCTAACAAGCTGGTGAACCTATTCAATAAAATATGGCTGTCTTTAAATTCAATGCGTTCATATTGAACAAAGTTGGCAATTGGACGGCTTATTAAAATGAAATTGTGGTATCAAGGCCTCGCATCCTCTCGAGAATCAAAGTCTCGTACTAGCAAAAAAGAATCAGAACTACCCTCGCCTCGGAGATTAGTATACTTTCGTAGTTTGTCCCCTTGTCAACGTAACGGACACATGTCGTAGTCCATGTCTCTGTAAACGACAACCAAATACAGATACATACTGAGGGGATTACCGTTTACATAATATATGTACACGAGTAGGTATAAAGATACTTACGCTGGGTACATAGCTATATAAATATTTTATTTAATTAGGCCCATCAAAGTTAGCGCCAACATAAATAAACCGTGCTATTTGCTCCGCTCTACGTAAAGTTGGAGTGGTAAAAGTTGAAATATTTTATTAAAATTCTCTCCGACCGACGTTAGAAAGTTAACTTTGAATTTTTCAATACGCTTCGCCTGGCGTACATCTTAAGTAGAAATTAGAATACGGCTGTTTTCATACGTTTAGAGGTAACCAAGAATGCAATTTCAAGTTTGTATGTATACCATCAAATGATAACTTGGGAGTGAAAACTTGTGCGCGGAGACAAACTTTTTTAATTATGTTGCCTCTGGTCCAATATCGGTTCGCCGTTCCAGCCGATTCAGTGAGTTCGGAATCTCAAGATATTCGTTTGAATTGGAGCTTATCTTTTTTCAAATTACACCTTACTTTAATTTGGAACGTTTCCACAAAATGGTAACGACAAAGAAGAGAAAATCAAACTGTTTTTGTGGAACATTGCAATCGAACACGAGAGCAATTCCAAGATAGCTTTATAACCCAACATATCACTCTAACTTAGTAATCTGTGCTTTAACGTCCAATTAAACCCAACAAAAGATACTTTATTAGTAATCCTACTTATCAATTAAGTATAAAAACAGCTTGATGAAGCCACTAGAAACGCTACGTCATTGCAAGTAATTAAAAGAAAACACCTCGAGCTTTGAATACCTTCCAACATAAGCAGGAATAGAATATTCAAGTGTCATTCAAACGGCTTGGTTCAAAGCCTGCCACCGAATTAATTCCGCAACATAATCGAAGCGCAAGAAAATAAAAATAACGTGTATTTGTGGAATACTTCAATAATTTTATTTTGTAGGTAATTCAACAGTTCCGTGACTGACTAGATAGACAACGCGTAGTCCTAACCACTGAAAATAGATATACATGGCGAAGGGAGATATTAGTTTCTTGATAGTGTAGAGCACCAAGATAGGAGACTTAACCCCTGAGCAGGTCAAACGGGGAATTTGTATGCGAACAAAGTTGCGGACAACAGCTAGTACAATATACAATTTATTATGGTTTATCTAAAACGTAGGGATAATAAAAATTTACAGTGAAAGTTGGTCACAATTATGATACCAAAAACCGGCTAAGTGCGTGTTGAACCTCGCACAATGAGAATTCTGTACTTGGGATGAATTTATCTGAAAAACAAACTTGACATTGTAGTTGAAAATCACGTTCTCCCATACACTGCAAATGTAAGTAAGTCATCTCAAAACTATAAAAATTAACGATTTTCGGACTTGTTCCTATATTTGTGCTGTGAACCTTGCTTCTTGCCAAGGTCAACGGAAAGTCCCCATAGATTTTAATTTATTTGCGAGTATCAAAATATGTCGCATAAATGCCCATATTTTTTTATTGCTTTGGTTTAGAAGCTTGATTTTTTTAGAGCTCCAAGAGACCGTAGACCTACGTATTTGATATTAATTAATATCAACTTGATACCTCCACGCGTCCCTGACAAAAAGGGTCTTGATAAACAGACGGACGGACAATGAATGATATAAGGGTTCCGTTTTTTCCTTTTGAGGTACGGAACCCTAAAAATATATTAAAAAACCCTTAAGTCGTTTCTACTTAAGTAAAAATACTGATCACTGGAAATTAAGTAATTAACAAGCTTTAAAGTAAAACACAGTATTCTAATTCATTATGTGATACGTTGTTTGTTTTTATACAAACACGCGCAGGCGTTCATATAGGTTTAATTACGGTAAAAGGGCCGAAAGCCAATTATGGTTTGCCTGAAAAGATAATAAAATGTAAATTGCCAATCATATTGTCGAGCGACATTCGAATATGAGTCGCAGTGCTCCGAACATTCGCGTGCCGCTCATTGTTCAAAACGTAATAAGTATTTATGAATTACATGAACAAAGGACTAACAACAATATTTGGATTTATATTCCGGATTTATTTGACTCAATAAATATATTTACATTCCCACTTCGTGTTTTTCTTTTGATTTTCATATAAAATGGTAATAAAACTGATAGAATATTCTTTTCTTTTATTTAGATATTGACATAATAAAAATGTATGTTGGCTTATATAAGATTGATAAACTCCAACACCGTTTGACCGAGTACCATGAAAGTTGGAATATATATGTATTTTTGCATGGAGAAGGTTTTTATATAGGTTTTATTATTACGATCTCCATGTGGGCGAAGCCACGGCCAAAAGCTAGTACATTATATTGATGGTTAGAATACCAAAAACCACTTACTATATTCTAAGGTGTAGTTGTAATAGTATTCAGTATTATAATCTGTCCAAAACACAACAACACTAGTGATCCCGACCATATACGTTGTATACGAGGACCCTTTGTACGGAACCATTGTCCATTAACAATTAGTTTAGACTCTGCTTAATTTGCAGAACCAGTCTACGGCTTGAATACATCGTGTATTTTCGCAATATTAATCGATCTGTCCTTTGACATTAGAAACGTTTTATCAGAATTGTTCGGTGTTACCTGTAATTTTTTGATTATTTTATATCTAACTAACAAGAATATCCGTAAGCAATAAATAGAATGAAACAGCCCACAGACGTTAGTCAATAGTTAGCAGTAACAATTGTGATTTAAGCCACATGTACCACCCGTGTACCGATGTACACGGTGGGGCTTGAAGGGGAAAAGAGTTTGCTGTGTACATTTGTACACGGTGGGGCCTAGCATAACATCACGCCTTGTTTCCCTAGAAGCTTACGCAGAATCAAAAAAAGACAAAATATTTTATTTCACATAACATAAACCTACATGGGCACTTATGAAACGTCTGAAGCTAGGTTCACGGTTACAATTGGTCGTTTCCTACGGAGAAGAGCCGGCAAGAAACACCACGGTTACTGTTTTAAAAATAATTGGCTTTTAAACAATATTTTCAAATAACAGGTGTACGAGGACAGTGTAGATCTTTCAACAAGTACCAGGTACTTAACAAAATAGAACATGGTTAACAAATCTACAGTCCACTAAGCCTACAGCGTTCTCACATTCACAAAATAGAAAATAATCTATAGAAAAGAGAAATTACATTAATAAAAATAAAAACCTATTTTAAACGAAATGACATGATTGCTATTACAACTGTAACAAATCTGAATAATTAACATGTGAACAAAAGCCATTAATAAAGAGTTGAAATTAAATAATTAATAGGATGATTATGTCACAGAAGAATGTAAAAAAAATGAAAAATCATTGGGAGCAGTTAATAGACTCTTACATAATTTACCGTTTATGAGGTACCAGAGAATCCACCATCCACCTGAGGTGTACACGTCTGCTCTATAGTACACCTACATTTCGCTATTTTACATTACTATTGGGGGGCAAATAGGTGGATGATCTCTACACCCTTCGGTACTTACTTACGTGTTACTCGAAAGCCTCGTGCAGACTGGCGCGACGCTACGGCGCTATGCGACTCTAAAAAAACAATGTTTCAGAAAACTTCACGGTAGAACAATTACCGGACATGTCGCGTCGCGCCAGTTTGCTGGAGGCTTAACGCTGCTTGTCAGTAGAAATAGCAATATGATGCATCCTCGAACCACCTCCTTCATAAGAGCTCTACTGCTCGAACGCAAACTATGTTTGTGTATGAGAAAACTAAACTGTTCGCTTTATAGTATCGGTTATGTTAACAATATTTTGGGAGCATTAAAATAGCCTCCACAAGTGGCGATTCTAAAACGCCCGGCACGCTCCAGCAGTTACCCCGCTAGCATCTTGCCGACTAGCTTATACATTTTGATCGTAGGTAAAATTTATATGGTAGGTAAAAGCATTTTGTAGGGAACAGCATATCTTTGAAATGATCCCTTCTTTAAACCTTTTTTAATTTTTGTCTTCTATCTTTATTTCTTTCTTTTTTGGTATACCTCTGCCCTATCTGCCCATTGGGGATTACAGACGTGATTTTATGTCATCTAACTTTTTTTTTTGTTAAGACAGAATCTTATGGGTTCGCGTCACCGACGTGCTGTAATAGCAGTATATCTGTATCTTTACGAGTGAAATGTTGTGCAACATTATTTCATAGTTTTAAGTTTTCACTTTTTTTGTTACTTCAGGGTTGGCCCCATAGTAAAGACAGTTCATTTTCATGGGTAGGTACTACACTCCCTTAAAGTTTGCCCTCGTTTAACCGCCTATAACCTTAGGTTTTTTTGCTACGGCATGAGTTATTTTCATATATATAGTTCGTGTAATAAGAGAAGCAGAACAATGTTTTCCCTTATATTAGATACGTATCGTATAACTTAGTAAGTAGATAAAACCAATGCCGAAGTCACAAATAAGTTTCTACTTTCAAATGCCATAAAAGTTTATTGCTTTTCAGGATGTGAACTTGGACAAAGTTTTTCGATATATTATTATCACTTTTACTTTGAAACCTGACAGCCAACGACTGATTGGTGGAGTCAATTTGAATACCCCTATCTGAAACAATCTTAAATCAAACTCTATACAGATCTAGGGCTAAGTGTAGACTTATTTATAGGTTGCCACAGCATCAATTGTATGCAGTAGGTATGTGGTTTGTTTTTTTTAATTTGTGTAATATTATACCATTTTTTATAAAACTAAACGAGATCATACCTAGTATGTCCATTTTTGTCCAATACCTTTTCTTACTTACTAATATCGAAGTTTGCTTCTATCGACCGACGTGTGGATTCTTGCTTCCCTCTATTTTCCTCAGTTTCCTTGTTCAGCGTCCTCGAAGTAAACGATATTGTCGTCTGCACAAGATTTAATTGAAGTGGTATTAATGTTGCGGTAACGTTCCGGTATTAAATCCCTATTATGTGTTAAAAGCGGTGCTCATACGAGCGGTACGTTTCGTATATTAAGGGGCTTGGCAAACTCAGCCACTTTCATGTGACTATTATGTACAGCACCTTATTCAGGCCTTATTACACATTGTGTGTGTAGTTTACAGCTTTAAATTGAATTTATTTTGTGACAATAAAGCAACGCTTTGAATGATATTCTTCCCCGTAAGCAAACTGAGCCATGCCAAGCGTTTATGAATAGTTCAATGAAAAAGTTAGAACTATGAGAAGATTATGCTTAAAAATAAAAAAAATTGGGAAAACAAACAACGAACATGATGAATCTGAAATAGATACCTCAAGTTATTGCGGCTCCGTTCCGTGCCAAAAAAGGAAATTGATACGCTTTTTGTAAATCAACCTTTAATATTATTTTATGATATTTAATAGCTCTTTTCCAAATTGAAATTTAAGAAGATTAACATAAAAAGTTGAATTTTCTTGTTACAGAAAATAGCGTGGTTATTTACCGGTTCATAGAACTCCAAGTTACTTACTATAATAATATAAGTTTGGTAAGCTGCAGCAGTTGCAGCTCCCGACGAAGTGCCAGGCTTAGTACACGTTACACGAAATTAATTTGTGAAATGTACGTAGGTACTGTTCTACTTTAGTCTGTGGCACGAAGAAAAGACGAAGTTCAAAGATAGACGCGTATTATACTTGTACATACTGTTAATTTTTATACAGAGCGATTGAACAGCATTTTATCCGTCTACCCTACAATTCATTAATCCAAATGTCCGCGCCCGATCACGTCCAATGGCAATTGGATTTTTTACTTTAATCCTGTTGCAGACGAAGAGTACCAATCTTACCTTCTGTAGCTCTTTCATCCAATAAAACTACACAGTTTTAAAGTTCCCTTCGTTTAGTTGCATTTGCTTTACGATCGGCTGTTAATGACGAAGAAACTTTGTACATCTTGAAGTTTACAGATGTTTCTGTTGAAAATGAAGAAATGGCGGAGAGATTTAAGTTTTGTGTTATTGATGTCTGTTTTAGCACCTTTTTTTCGAGTAATATGTACAAGTTTTCAGTTTGGAACAATGATATTTTCATTTAATTTTTTTTTTTTTATTAAAAAACGTTGCCCCACACTAAGAATTTCTTCCTGTATCGTGGGTGCGTTTACAAACATAGAAACTCACATACACTAACACCCAGACCCGGAACAACTACTTGCAGATCATACAAATATTTGCTCCGTGCGGGGATCGAACCCGCGACACGTTGCGCAGCAGCCGATCGCTCAGCCACTGCGCCAACCGGGTCGTCAAATTCGTCAAAAATTAGTACCTACCGAGGTATAACATTATATTTCATAACATTAAAAATCTATAACATATCTTTAATAAAATAAGTGATAGACATAATTTTAATACTAGAAATAAAGATAAAATAGATCAACCATTTTTCAGATTATCTAAAGTTCATACATCTTTTATGGGGTACTGTGTTAAATGTTACAATAAAATACCTTGTGATATATTACAATTAAATGAAAGAAAATTTAAAACTCATATTAAAAGTACACTCTGTAAACAAGCATATTACAAATTAGAGGATTATATCCAAGATAAGAATATTTGGAAACATGCTGGTCCTGCTACATAGGACAATTTAGAGTCTAGACAAAATCAAACTGGTTGCTTATTTAATTATGTATTTGTTATTTTTTATAACACTGATTTTACATTCTGTGATTTCTTGAACTCACACACTGACTTATTAGTATTACTTGTTAAAATGTTAGGAATATCGTATAATTTTACAATGTTTGTAAATATGTGAGCACCATGTATCTATCACATATTTAATTTATCTGTAATTGCTTTATGTTTCATTATTTTTTACCTATCGCGGTATAGTAATCTTATTCTAGATGCATCGTCTTCACATATAATTATATAATTAATGGATACAAAATATTGTAAAAACATTTTAAAAGAGTAACGGTGGAGTTTCTTGCCCATTCTTCTCCATACGAAAACTACCTTTTGGAAGGGGCGACTAGAATCAATTCTATTTTTTGTAAACTTGACGTTCATAAGTGCCTAATTGAAATAAATTGTTTGACTTTGACTTTATTATGAAAGTGTATCATTAACATTATATTTACCATCCTAATTATGTACCTAGATAAGACGAGAGCGAATATTTTCCTACTTACTCCATTAACCATTCACGAATTCATTCATTATTTACTTAAAATGTAGATTACGTCTCGATTTTCCAGGAATCTTATTTTAGTCTTCAGATAATTGCTCAGGAAAGTTCAAGATGATTATTTTCTTTCTAGAGACGTTAATTACTTGTAGTCTTGTACGGACTGAAAGGGCGATAATTAATGTCGACAAAATAATATTGAGAACCGGTTATCAGATAAAGAAAACGTAGGTTTTCATTTAATCATTATTTTATTTATTTAGGGATGTATTATTCAAAATAAGTATATTCAGTAAATAAGTATATGACGGAGAAGGTACTTTTGTCTCTTTCGTTATTATCTAAACAAACGAGAAAAGATTTAATTTTTTGTATGTTTGTTTGTAATGAATAAACTGAAAAAATACTGGACCGACTTAAAAAAAAATATTTCTGCTAGTCAGCCATATTTTAACTTATGTGGGCGTACTGTGGGCACTTTTGGTTATTACGCAATAGAAAAACCGTTTGCAGTTCATATCAAATTATAATTTACAATCAAATTAATCCACACACATACACACACTAGCTATTCGCACACTGAAGGCACAACTATACAGAACGCGAGACAGTTTCAAAACATTCACTGCTTGACCACCACCGACGAACTCTGCTTAACTCCGGCCGGTCCTAGCTTTATGTGGTAGACTCTGTCGAGCGCCGCTAGACGGCACTGGCGCTCCGATAAGTCAAATCATTGTCGTATTTCCGACACGGCCATCCTGCTTGCACAAGTCCTCGTGTGTTAACCTGCAACCAAAACTCAACAACAGTACATGTCCGACTCGGCCATTTCTGACTACGACTTCAGATTTTTGACATCCGAAAATTGTACCTGTAATCCTCAATATTTTTATTGTTTTAACAAAAAAAACTTTGACTAATCATAGCAAAAATCATCAACCAAAGCCATGTACCATCGTTTTCCACATTAACAATCATTTTTATTGCTAAAAGCCTTAGACACTTGGAAACCCACACATGACTAAACCACTCTAATAACGCCACGGCTCTCCAGCCGACCAAAAATCGCTTTGCTTAGCGCACCCACGGACTTCTTGAGTTGCCTCAAGAGACACTGATTTCTACCGAATACGACTACGTAATAACTACTGGTACTTTCGAACACAGTAATCACATTGCTCTAACAAATCTTTACCGTATTTCTGATATATAATAGATATTGCGTTTGTAGTCTATTAATCTTCTATAAATTAATTAAATAACTGAATAAACAATGCATAATTTAAGAGCGAACCATATTTACTTTACTGTAACTCTAGCTCTAGCTATCTAACAGTACTAAAACAACAAAAATAGGTTTACAAAAATAGTGAAGAGTTAAATCCTGGATTAAATTACAAGCACAATAGAGCACGAAAGGCGTTCATGAACGAAATAAATTTAATCGCCACTCTACATCAAATGTATTGTTTAGTTTTAGATTCCCTAAAGCCTAAAAGAAATACACACGCAAATGATTTTTTCAATAATACTGTAACTTTAATTGCATTTGTATTTTTATCAAATTTTTGAATAAAGTTTAAAAAAATCTGAGTGATAGTCTATATAGATAGAAAGTAAATATTTATATGAGATCTAATTCTAAATTCTATATATTCTATACAATCGATGATCAAATTTTTACTATTATTTCTAATTATTTACCCAACACAAAACCTTGCACGCGGTCTGCACGAGCAGGCAGCGTAATCAGCGCATCATCGGTAAGCTGAGGCGCGGCACCGCGGCGACACGGCACGGCCCGATGATCACTGGCTTCCACGGACTCCACCGCGACGGACGATATTTCTCTCTTATTTATTTATTTACTGTTTGTCGGGGAAACATACAATTTTGTAATAAACCAATGCCTAAAATACAGTCCACTCTTTTATTGCTCACCACGCAATTTTTTAAAATTATATTTTTAATTTACTACCTGCGCCTGCTTCGCGCGGTTTTTACGACTTGACAAAAGATTTATTCATGTAACATATGTAAGTTTATAATTAATGTTTTATACATATAAACCTTCTAGAATAAATTCTCATAATAATGGTGAAAACTGCATCAATATCCGTTGCAGAGTTCAGAAGACCAACGCGGTCGCATTGGCAGACACCAAAAGCGACTTTAATTTATAATATGATTGAAGAGATCCGATGTAAGTTGAATAGCCATCCTCAAAAAAACTGGAGAATAAACTTTCACAAACGTTTATATCGCATAATAACAATTCTAGTCAAATGAAAATGCCGTAAATGTGTCGATGATGGTAAGCTCGCTGTATAAATAATATTTATCGGGAATCGACAGCGGCAGATGGCACGCGGTGTCATAAATTGCACAAAGTAGTGTGAGTTCGCCGCACGGAGAGGCGCAAATTGTGAATTAAACAGAGTGTTAATAGCTTGAACTGTTATAATGCGTCAATATGATATATCTTTTCATAATATTCGACCTATAAAATTGGTAAAAACACAAGTCAATAATATTCGTAGGTACAATTTACAAAGCGTGATGTGACCTTTTCAAACGTGCTTATATTTATTTTAAGCACTTATGCAGAAAACAAATTTAAGGGAGTAGAGGAGTAGAGGAATACCTACTGAAATGAAAACACAAAGAATCTTTTGATTTCTAAGAAATTTCTACTAGCAGACTTGTGAAAAGATAGCTTTGTAAATAAGTGGAACGAAGACACAAAGAGACAACATGCGTAAAAACGAATATTTTACGTAATACTAACTAACGACTTGGCCTTACTTCGCACAGGTGCAATGGTGACATGTCAAAACTTCGAAATTTCTGTTCCATATCTAAGTTGACTATTAATATGTTATACACATTAACCTTCCGTAATAAATACTCTAAATGATGGTGAAAACCGTATCAAAATATATTGTGCAATTTAGAAGATCTAGGCGATCACACAAACAGCCTCTGTTTTAAACTTCTTGTCGCATTTTCTGATCTAAATAAACGAAGTGGGCATAAGTTTGTAATCTCCTTAAAATAAGATTGAAAAGAAAAGCTTCCAGACAGTTCACTCTTTCAAAGCTGCACTTCATTCCAAACGAGCTCACTTCCAATTCAATTCTTAAATATCGTTAATCAAGTCTCATTGACGAAACAAACTTTGTTTTGATTGGACGTATCTCCCGTATCTCCGTATTTCTCGGTTCCCTTTCACCCAAGTTTCAGTGCCGGCCTGAAAGCATCGCTGATGCAGATCGCATTAAATAAATAGCACTGAAATGGAAATTCATCAATTAGAGTGGCCGATGTTACCGGCAAACTGAATACGTGAATAATGTCTATAATTAATATTACGTAATTGAACCATTCGGCCGTTGTATACTTTACCTTCGAGTAACTTAAGACAGTCTTAATTTGAATAGATTTATTCAAAGCAATTTTGGGAACCGCCATTGTTTACTCCTGCATAATACCTACCTACGAACAATATATGCTGCTAGAAAGACCGGCTATTTGTCTTGGATCCTAATTTAGCTAAGGTTTCTACCTATGTATTTATAATTACAGCATAACATTAGGTTCGGTACAGACTTATACATCAGTGTTGTATTGCACATAATTTGCTAATTCGTACTCGCTAATTTGGTGTGTACAGCGAACGCGTAATGTAACTCGTGGATTGAATCTATTTGTAACTTTTCACAGTCACTCCGTTTTATGTCCGTTCAACGTTTATGATACTATATGTTGCATTAATAGACAAATACTTTCTACATTTTCCAACGATATATTTTTATTGATAATGGATCCAGCTGTCCTCAATGGTTTCCGTGAATAGGGTTTCAATATACCCCAAAACCGATGCCACAATAAAGAGGTGTCGATAAACATACATATCGAGAATTCAAATCCCGAATGAAGGTCTTGGAAGACAAACTATGTCCCGTAGTCCCTCGTAGGACAATCGTTTGTTTAACGTGAATAAATAGGAGCATCCGGTACTGCTAGTAGCATATTATTGCAGGAGAATGTGGCACCACTATCGTTTTCATATATCATGTTATGCACACTAGTTTTGGCAGTAGTACCTACACGCGTCTTCTAGCTACTATAGGCCGACCGCTTAACTGAGACCGTTCCTGAGTTCCTGAGGTAGCAGCGCGGTGCGGGAGGGTTGTGGTGTCGTGACGCGAGAGCTCAGTGATTCGTCAACTTGTGACAACTGTTACCCCTCCCGCACCACGCAGCTACCTCAGGAACGGTCTCAGTAAAGCGGTCGGCGTATACCTAAGTACATGATTTTTTTATTGGGTGGCAATTGTTACGTCTGTTATAACTACTAAGTACTCACGCATTTCGACTTCGGTGGCAATAAAACTGGCGGGCCACCTGGTGGCAAGTGATACGGGACCCATGATGACCCATGCCCTTCTAAACGGAACACATCAACACTGTTTGGCGGTAGATACCCACATGTAGCTAGGTGTGGTGATAGAACATATCAGCTCCTGCATTCAGAAAGCTCTGCTACGAACCCAACTTTAATGTAATCATTTCAAACAACAATATACAATTTATATTTGGTAGGTCCTGTAGAGTATTTACATATGGAGGCGGAGGCAATCTTGATTATTTATTTAAATATTTTCATTTTCAAAACACATAATAAGCCATATACGTATTTTACATAGAGCCTACAGAAATACTGTTATTTGTTTCAGTAAAATTCTGGCTATAGGTTGGTACACTGAGTTATGGTTGAAGTCAACCAAGTTCTCGAAGTTAGGAATTTTGAAGAATTTGTCGAATCCAAAACTTATAGTTATAGGTATAAATATTTCAAATTCAAATTATTTTATTATCGTAGAACATAGGTTAACGAAACAATACCTCAGATGTTATTAAAATAAAAATGAACGCTACGTCTCGCCGTCATGTAGTTCAGTGGCATTTCATTTGAACAATGTTGAATTTATTTATATTTGTGTACACACAAAACACTTTATAAAGAAACACCTACATGAAGATCAAAGAGCACGAAGGTACTGTTGCTGAATTCAGTTATCTCCTTGTAATTTTGTATGTTTGTCGCCCTTTATAATGCTGCATTATAAACCTGCTGCTAGTACTCTGTCACCAAGAGTCACTTGTTCTTCCCGATTTTTTTTTTGTACTAGACCACATTTGGGAACCCTCTCGGTACGAAGATATTGGAGATCAACAATTCCAACAAAACAAGTTTTAAATGTTACAACTTAACTTTAAATACTACCACGGTCCCTGTTACTACCGTCATGCACAATGCAGTATAAGCACAATGTATTGCGTGCGTTTCATTGCGAACTATCGTAAACAGCGAATTTTCGCACCAAAAATAAAAGTCGTTTCCCAGCAATTACTTTTGCAGAAAGTTACTTAGTGCGGTTTTCACCAATGGAATTGAACGCGTTCAGCACATCTAAACGCGTTCAAGAGCTATCAATGTACAAAATTCCACAACGATTTTGACACTGACAGCTCTTGAACGCGTTTTAGAAATGCTGATCGCGTTCAGTTTCATTGGTAAAATCAGCCCTAGTTTAATCTAAAGTATGATAAGATGACGGCTTCATGAAGGATCTTTTTTTACACTCTGTATATATGACTACACAAATCTTAGGCAAAGTAGGTATATTATTTTACCTTCGGCCATACAGGGCAAAGTTGATTTTAATAGCATCTACCTAATTTTTGGTATTTTACTGAAATAAAAGTGAAAAAAACACGGACAAAATAAAATAAAAATTAACCGCCGAGTGTTGCCCACGATAGCAGAGCAATTATTTACTATTAGCGGCATATTGCAATTGTTTTTCTCTAGGCGCTATTAAGACAAGGCTCATAATATCATACCATGTTATTTATTAAAGCAGTGTTAATATTGTGTAATCATGTTTCCACACAGAAAATAATAGGGAAACAAAATTATAGTTTTATAGTATTCATTAAAACTAGTTAATTAAACTATTAAACTAGTTAAGTAACATTTTTTGCAGGTTTCTAGGAATGCTCTTTGTGGATTTAGGTTATAACCACATTAACAGATAGAATTGGAACCTCTCAAACAAAATTAGAATGTTGTGAATTCGTGTGAAAACCCTCCACATGAACATTACATTACCTACATACGTATTAAGATTGATCACAAATCATGACAAAAGATACATCTTGCTGCCTAATGGGCTGTGCCGACATTCATTTGTGTTTAATCGTGTCAATGGTGTTACTGTGAGTCTGTGACTGTGTCACTCACTTCTTATTGTCAATGTTGTAAAGGTTCTATAAGACATTAACTATAGCTACGTAAGATTGTCTTCCTAATTAAGTTTGATAGGCGTAAAGGTAAGCAGAGAATAAAAAAAAATTCGTTTATATTTTAGTTTTCGATAGAACAGAATTTGATGAAAAAAAAACAATTGCGAATCAATTAGTTTTCAGGAGTAAGCCAACGACCTATAGTCTTCTTCTTTTCGTGTGGTTAGTAACTAACCTGGTGTCAGAGTTTTAAAGCCGCCCATGGGCCTCTGACTTGGCTTCACATGCCGTCAAGAAATATCTCTCAGGCATGCCGGTTTCCACACGATGTTTTCCTTCACCGTTTTTGAAGCAAGTGATAATTATACAATACGCACATAAATGCGAAAAGTCAGAGGTGCGTGCCTTGGGTTCGAACTCGAGACCTATGACTTGGCAGTCCGACGGTCACACCACTAGGCTATCACTGCTATAACCTATAGTTTGAATAGCATATTTCATTATAATACTATACATAAATCACTGGTTGTTTTTTATAGGTTAATGTAATAAATAAATCATACTGAAAAACAAGTGCAGCAGTGGCACAAGTCGCTCCAACGATGATTAAAACATTTTGTGTGGCTCCCGTAACTACGACAGCTGTAACAATTAATTCATAAAGCTAAATGGAGTGTTTTCATTTAATTTTCCAATAATCAAGCGAATATTCTTGTCACCACGAAAACAGAAAATGGCGGAAGGTATTTATATTGACCAATGAGCCGTTTCCAATTTTAGCCAGGAGGTAAATAAACATTAGTAGCCAAATACTCCTCGAAGAAAACCCACTTCAGTGGTTATAACAGCACATTAAACATATAAACAAGAACAAAGGAAGTGTACTTCGTTAAAGGTAATATACGAGTATGTACGTATTGCGTGCGAGAAATAACTGGCGATTCAAACGTTTGGTACTGCGCCTAAACCACATTTAGGTTCCCACATGAGGCCACATTCTGAGGCCAGTGGACCAGTAATTATTTGCTTACGCACATATTTGCGGCTAACGTTACACGGGCTAAGGGTATTCAATCCCTTACATTTAACAAAGGTAACATCGTATGAAAGTTGATCATTTCCAAAGCGAATTTTCCTCAAAGGGTAAATTGAAAGGTTTCCTTGGGATTTGCCGACCGGCAATCTGTTCACCTACATTTCTGTAAGCTAAATATTTTTCGTGGATGCCTCTTTGTAGTCATAGGTTCTATTCAGTTATTTGGAAATGGCTGACACACCATTTCATCATGACTGATTTATTTGGTTTTTTGGACCATAAAGGCCACTCTTTTGCTGGAGTTTCTTAAAAGGCGAGCACGGGATTTCGCCCAGAGGATGGGAAAAGTATCCTTCTGTAGAACAACTTCAACTCAACCCGGTCAAACATTGTGATTGCGGCAATATTTCCCATGACTGTTTATGAAAATGATTTAAAAAACCCCATAGATATTCAACGGTGGACGTAAACAGGCTAATATGCTGATGTCATTTTTGCTCGTCTCTTGAAAACCGTCTTTTTGAGAATGCTAATCTCTAAAAATGCTTAATTGAGATTCTGTTGAAAAAAGTTTAAAGGTTTTAATACTCAATACTTTATTTGCATTCTACGATGTGTACTTAGGTGGTAAATTAAAATTATATGTGATCATTATGGACCCCGTCGGGCACAGCAAAATAGTAGGAGTAGATTTTTCAAAGCTTCCTCAGCTTTGAAAAATCAACTTAAATTATCAGTCTTCTGAACAAAATTCAATATTATTATATTTACACAAATAGTTTACTATACTCATTAATACTTATTAGATTATGTTAGCATTTATATTTTATGGTTTAAATATAAATATATTCAATTTATCTTCTTTTTTTATTAATTCTGGTAGTTGGTTATATATTTTTATGGAATTACATAGGGGCTTGTAGAATGTATTTTAAGCCGAGAAGTTGGAATATTTAATCTTGATTTATGTCGGAGTGTGTAACGTGATTGTATATCTTCGCGTTTTGTATAAAATTCGTGATACTTACGAACAAATTTGCGAGTCTCTAATATGTATATACTGGAGAGGGTTAAAATATTATAATTTTGGAAGTGAGGTTTACAGCTGTCAGTTTGGTCGATATTTACTAGGATTCTAACTAATTTCTTTTGAAGGGTGAAGAGTATTGGTGCATCCTAGCTATTTCTCCAAAGGGTAACGCCGTAGCTCAGCCATGCATAAGCATTCGCATAGTAGGTGGTGAGTGCTGTTTGAAGATTGGTGGTTTTTTTTATTTCACGGAGTGCATATGAAAATCTTGAAATTTTAGATCTAAGGTTTTGTATGTGTATTTTCCAGTTTATATGAGTATCCAAATTTAGTCCAAGCAAGGTAAATTCTTTAACAATTTCTAGTATTATTAGTAGTATTTTTAATACGTTATGAGTTGTTCTAACTGAGCCTAAGCCACTCTTGTGCAGCCGGGGCAGGTCAGTTAGTATTTAAATAATGACAAAGGTAATTTTCCAAGAGCAAAATAAATCTTGCAAATTATTTCATATTCTAAGGAATCATTAAGTATTCTCTAAGCTAGAATAACGAATACAACGTTGCTTAATCCTAAGCCATTTTAATATTAAGTAATGGGTAGAGGGTTAATTTATGTCCTCAAGTTTCGGGATATGACTCCCGCGCCGGCTAATTATGATTTATTACCTTTTACTTATAATGGATGAGTTACTCCAGATTGTGATGGCTTTGGAACGGGTTTATCTGTTTCCGGAAGATATGAGAGAGTTTAGTATATCTACGTTGGAACATTTGGTAGTTAATTAAATGTATGTTAAATATGGATAGGTACCTTTTCATTTTGTTTTGTTAAAATTTTTAACACTTCTCCTGTAGTCTCTAATCTCACATAGTGCAAAAAAACCTAATAGCAGGAACATATATGGTTTAGATACCTTCCATTTTCCATACGTCCAGTTTTTTTCACCTCCTGGGCTCGATAGTAATAGGGATGATGACTAAAAATTTTTTTTAGTCCGTCTTTGAGATTATAAAAAAACAATGGAAACGTATTTTTTCTTTTTTTACGTAATCTAAAGATTACGGCGATACATTGAGGTAAAATGTGCATGACATCACTAGTATGTAGAATTTATACGTACTAGTGACGTACCGACCCCCACTCCCCAACTTAAAATGCGTTTTAACTAAGTAATTTTTTATTACAAATACAAATAATACAAATAATTTATTCTCTTTCACAAGTTATGTACCACATCTAGTGGTTGAAGTGACCTTTTAGACAAAAATTGCCTGTGTTAGGACACTTCGCTCTTCCGAAGCTTAAAGTTACGTGGTTTACCAACAATTTTGAATCTTAATATCTTAAGAAAACAATTCAAGATAACTTTACAAAAAGAAAAAGATATGCCAAATTTTGAATTTACTTGTATAAGAATAAAAATGGAAAAAAGCAAAATATGTACTTTAGCAGCTAGTAAAAATCTTATATTATGCGTTCATATAGTAGGCGTGCGTGTTTTGTGATGAATGAAATTAGTGAGTGGGATGTATGTGTGTGAATGAGTGTGGATTGTATGTGCTTTAGTGAGTGGGTGGGTGTTCGTGTGGATGAAAGAATTACGATGCGTGCTGCAATAGGTCCTCGGTTTCCTCATACGTAAGTAGTTTAATTGATTTAGTTATAAGTTTTTTGCATTCGTAATAGGTTTTGGTGTATAAATGATATATTAATATATGATAAAGCAAAAAATCGTGTCTAATATTTTTTTATTATCTGATTGACAGACTTATTAGAATTTAATTGTTTTTACCCAGGCATCATCCCTATTATAAAAAGATACACGAGGAAGAATCTCATTTCTACGGCAAATAAACCGCTACTGGCAAAAATATTACCTCAGCTTCAGTTCACAAGAATATTTAAATAAGTATTAATAACGCACCATGCTTTACTGGACTTTTATAAAACCAGCAGCAGGTAAGTGCTGAAATGAAAAATTATCTAGAAACAGGAAACTTTAGAACTAGCACTTTACCAAGCCCGAGTTTAAATATGAATATAGAGATGTACAATTTATATCCGTTATACCAGGAATTTCCGATGGCTATCCCCCCCTAGGGGTAGACCCAGGTGCACCTAGTTTTCATACAACTACCGTTCACACTCACGTCACAGAAATCTGTATTTGATCCGAGCCAAGTACCTACCGGTATTAGTACGAGTGAGAGTGAAAATCTATATATTGAAAAAGCAATATTTAGGCGTGTGACACAATATATTGTGAGCAAATCACTATTTTAACTATTGACTGTAAATACTGATGACCGTAGATTTATAATTTATATTAAAAACTCATAATCTTTCTGAGCATCAAAATAAACGTTTTTTTTACGTACTGTAACGATAGTAATGAGTTTAATCTCCAAATACCATCAAATTAATGGCAAACATCTTTTTCCCATTACCGCCAATATGTACCTACGTGGCGATAAGATAACATTAATGAAATTACATCAGCAGGTCAAACATTGTATTCTAATTATACTCAGAAATAATTCTACGTCATACGCAAGGCTAGATATAGTTACAGTCAAGGAATAAATATGTTTAGCACCATTTACTTGCACCTTATTATTTTTCATGAGAATGACCAACATTTTATATGTAAATGACAGTTCGAAAAGATTACATACGCCCGTATGAGGGGAGGGATTTTTTTTGAAAATTGCTTAACAATGTAGCTCCATGACCGCACATAAAGACTACAAAAAGATAATGATCTTCTCAGCTGTATAAGAAAATATACCACAACATAGACAAAAGAGATCTCCACACGACTGATCAAGTAATGGGATGTGATAAATATCCACGCATTAATTATACAGAGTGTAGCCCACCATCCAACAATTCCGTCTGCATCAAAGACGAAGTATTGAAGCAAAAAAAAGGGAAGGTCCAATATTAGGGCATTCAGGCGGACTTGCTTGGAAAAGCAGAAACATTTTAATGTGGATATGTAGTAAGAACCCATCGATTTTGAAATGTATTATTTTGCACGCGCCGCCCGCTCGGTCGCCGTCCGCTCGGTCGGCGCCGACGAGAGGCGACTATTGAAATATACTTTACACCTTGCACTATCAATTTATACTCTGACAACTTTATTAGATTTATTGTTTTTGCTGAGTTTAAATTAATCGCATCGAATAAACTCCTGAATAGTTTTATGGGATTTTATATTTCATTCATAACTGAATGTTTTGATAGTAATATCTCTCTTGTCGTTTTATGGATTATTTTGAACTCGGGCCACGTCCTTCACAAGATTTTTACGAATTGCCAAAACATCAAGACTTCTTTCTAATATGTATTTTTATTTTATTATTTTATTCATTTATAGTGCGTGCAAGTAGCAACTTTAATAGTATGTGCAAACAGCATGATTTTGATCCTTTCATAACAGGTGTGGTCTCGGTCAGAAAGTGCCTGAGCCTTGGCTTTTTTAATTAAGATTTCGTATGTTCAGGTCTTTATTCTTGTATTGAATATTTAATGTGAATTGGTAAGCTTGAATGTTATACTGTTTATTTTTCTCTTATTTTTTGGTAGCTGTGTTGTGCTGTTCACACTCTTTCTTGCCAATCTGTTTTTTAGAAGTGAAGACTTTTAATTGGCTGTCAGTCTCACATACTATTTTGTATTCTGATTTTTTTAGCTGTAAGTCATCCATAGTTAATAAATAAATAAATAAATAAATAAATAAATGTAACTCTGATATTATCTTATGTATTATACACCTTCCGGAATAAATTCTCTAAATGATGGCAAACGGCATCAAAATCAGTTACGCAGTTTAGAAGAAAAACGCGGTCATACCACGACAAGCGACTTCAATCTATAATTCATACATTAATTCTAAATTTAATTTTTGTTGATGGTGGTGTCTAATCGGTTTTTGGGTGACGCCTCTGAGTGTGAGAATTGTGACTACATTGTTGTATTGAGTTACTGTCAAAATGATTGGAAGTGTTAATAAATAAATAAATAATATTGTGTCCATACTACATAACATTAATTATGTAACTAAGAATAAGAGTATTGTACTTGAAATAAAAAATAATAATAGAGGACTAAATACATGTAGGTACTTAGATACAGTCTGCAATATTTCCGTTTTTTATTTTCACTTAATAAAATACATCAAAAACTACCGCTCGGTGCACCAGTGAAGATGAATAACGTCAAAGATATTACCAAGCTTCAAACTCTGATATTATTAAGACTGCCACGAGAAAATTTCAACGTTAATATTTTCAATGCAATCTTCGGTATCTCGGAATGAAAGGAAAATATATTACTATGATGCATCATCTGCTTATTTTCTCCAGCAGCTGTTGAAGAAAATTAAGTGAAATGAAACATGAGCTACAAAATGGGTCCATTATAGGATTTTTTTCTCAAAAGAACGGTTTGTAACATTTTGATAACACATAATTTTTAATCTACATAGGTATGAATTGTCAAAATTGTACAAAGCTTAGTTTTAACAAAAGAGTTAATTAATCTTCCGTTTCAGAGTTGACTTAAAATTAATAAAGAACTTAAATATTTTTTCTAAGGGAATCAATAGAAATTAGGTCAACTGGACTCATTAATTGTGATTGAACGAACACAAAAAGAATTGTTGAACCTTAACGCAATGTAAATTATTACTGCATAGGCTCATTTAGTACCGACCTACGAATATAAGCTTCCCATAATGCTAATACATCACTATTGTATCCCCGAACCACCTGAGATCGGCAATATCATGGATTATCTCCAAGATAAGCACCGGAGGCCGGACTGTCGGAAATCCTTTCATTCATTATCTACATGAACGTGCCCAATACTGCCTTCAGTGTATTTATAAAAATCATCCCGTTTTTGGCGCGTGAAGATAAATGTTTATAAGCCATCGTTTTTTAATAAGGCAATAAATAATGGCAGATAAAGCTGTCAATAATTAATTTTATTTAATGACAACATTATTTTTACGGCTTTTTGTTGGTTAAAATGGCAGACTGACCCAGTTGTTTTGTTTTGTTTAGAGAAATTGTGATACCAACACAAAAAGTATAAAGTTCCTTTTTGAGTTTCCTATCCTGTAAACTTTTCAATTTGAAATGGAAAAGAAAAAGGACAGCTATATGGGACACTTATCGAAGATACTCTGGCTGCACTTTAGAAATACAACTCGTGAATAAATTGATCTGGGCATGGAAATGGCTCAATTTTGTTGAGTATCCACTAAACTTAAATGTATTTCTGTTTTCTTTGGTACCAGTACACGTTTTTCCCTGTCAAAATTTTTACTCACACAATTTTTAGCACAATATATCGATCGAGTATTTTGAACCTCAAACTATAATTTTCTGTAGTTTCTTTCTAGGATAGGATTAAAATTATTTATAGCTGTTCGTGCTCGGCGTCAATAAATACAATCTAAATAAATCAAATCATATAATAAAATATCATCCAAATTTCTAACTGTTCCGGTGGACTTTCCAAAAAAATTATTTCTTATAAAAATCTTGACGACTACAAACACAACAAATAAAAGCCGTTCTCAGGTGATGATCATGATTCATGCATGCGACAATAGATTTTTATTTATGTTAGCTGCATCTCCAACCTACACGCCTCCGGCCAGCTCGGAACATGTGATCGAGTCCATATAAGACCGTGCGTACGGTGACCACCGATTCATTCTCAAAGACGTCGGCGCGCACTTTGCTATTCCCTATCATAGGATCACTTAATTAATACTTCTCAAATGTTGAAACTTAACTGTTTGATTAAAAAGTCTTTCTTTGTTAATTTTAGATTAGTGTTTAATTACATTCCTAAAAATAAATTTAGTTTCATCGTTGGACACTGAAATTGGCTCTAGTAACAAAGATTGAAACACAATGGTGCCGATTCTCTTGTCACAAATGCCTCTAAACTAGACTAAAAATCACCAAAATTTCGTTTATTCCTGTCAAACGACGATTTCGTATTCTCACAGACACAAGTTAACTATATTTTAGTTTGACAGCACTAAGATAGTACTGAGTTTTTAGTTTAGTGAAAATGGCAATTTTGCTATTCTGAATTTGACATTTTTCACCTAAAATTTTGATTGTAAAATACCAAGCCACACTAAAGCTGTTAATTTTTAATCGCGATTAAAAAGGTGTGGGATGAAATAAGTTATTATGAACTAAAATTCACACCAACATCTCGACTTCACGTGCAAAAACAGTACTGTATTTTTTTTTTTCTTTTGCTTATATCTCGAAAATGTTGCGTCCTATCGCAAAAATAATGAAAATTTCGACCCCCTTTATAAAACCCATAAACCCCTAAACCTGAACATGTAGGCAATATTTTTCATGTTTTCCATACAAAAAGTGAAAAATTCCATAAAAAACACGTCGAGACGGCACCCCTTGCGCGCCTCCGGCTCTAAAAAAAATCACGGGTTAGGGCATACCACGGGTACCACGTGGATTCGCGATTGTCAAATTCTATTTTAGTTGTGTCAAAATTATTTTTTAGTTTAGAGAATTTTATTTGCAGAATAGCTCTAAGATTTTCATAGCCAAAAGTAAGGAATTTTAGTGATAGTTTAGTTAGTTTAGTTGTACAAGAGAATCGGCACCATTATTATTCTCTCATTAACGTATGTAAAACTAAATAGTAGTCAAACTCATTCCCCATCTAAGTCAAGTTTTCAATGAACTAAGTTTGGTTCTTACGTATGTACATGCATTCAAACTTGAAAGCCACGGTTTGTGTTTCCTCTTCCCGCCCACTTTAAGAGAATAACTGGAAAACTTCTAAGTCATAATTAAGTGCATTTAGTGCAAAGCGACGATATAAGTGAGATTGTCGAAAGACTGAATTTTTGTTGTCCTCAAGAAGCGACAGACGTATGATAATCCGAACCTTCGTGATGCACCAGCTATTAGGTTACCTGGCATTGGGCATGTAGGTACTAGTTGAATCTGGGTACTAAATATGTAGCTAAAAGTCCGTCTTTGTGTAATAAACTATTGACGAGCCATATACGACGGTCGGCAGACGTGTTGAGGTGTGAAAACTGGACAAACAAACAAATAAAAAACTCTCACGAAAGTGTTAATAAAATAAGAGTTCTCTATCTTTATCTAAGGGCGCTTTGGATACTTCTCGGCACTCGTTGTTTCAGGCAATCATAAGGATTAACAGCAATTCAACATTTAGTTGCTCTTTCAACATTTCAAACGGAGATTTCGCAGATAAATCTTTCATCATATTACCATAATTTATAACTTCAGTGTAAAGTTCACAGGTACCAATAAATAAACTTGTTACGGATCATTTTATTGTTAAATGAGATGAGATTTTGAAAAGGGATTGAGTAACTATATAATTGATCACATATTTTATGTATGTAGATATATATGCTTGTTACAATTTACGATTGTACCTTTCAACTCTATCGTGCACTTACCCGTCATGTTCAATATCATAAAATAAAGGCATAAAATATCCTTGCTAATATCATAATTATTAAATTCATAATTTATTTACCTTTATGCAGTATCTTAGCTTAGCTAATATGGGGATCTTTAAAGGGATTATAAATTTTCTTTCATTCAAAAATATCAAGTAATATTGAAAGAGAATAAGTATAAGTACCTATACTTATTCATACAGCACATTTATGATTGATTTAATAAACACTAGTAACCCGCTCCTGCTTCGCACAGTTTTTACGACTTGACAAAAATTCGAGATTTCTTAATTTTAAGTAACGTTAATATTAAGGTATTATATTCATAAACCTCCGGAATAAATTCTCTAAACAATTGTGAAAACCTCATCAAAATCTGTTGCGTGGGTTCGAAGAACAACGCGGACATACAAACAAACACGACACGCACACTATGCTGCCAAGCATACTATAAGTTGGGGGATTACATCGCTGACAAAAATGCTTGGCTCAACGCTGGTCCAGCTCCACAAGGGCGCATAAACTAGTTGATTAGCATTGAAAATATTGTTGAAGCTGCTGAAGATTGCAAAAACTATCTTTGCATTGTATAAATTCAATCTCGAAGTATTGTATTATTGCATAGCACATGTGTGAGCACTGTGACCATTACCTTCTGCAAAACTACCATTTACTGGGTAGGTATGTCTCTTATTGACTTGAATGAGCCCTGGCGGCTGAGAGTATGTCATGCTCACTCAAATGTCTCGCTGGTGGTGGCGTGTGCGTTGGATCATTAAGTTCCCTTCAAAATGGTTGATCTGAATGGTGCTGATTCATGCGTCATGTTCGTGAACGGGCGCCGTCAGTAGGGACTGGTCATCTCTTAACTGCCATGGCTTATTTTAATTTTTGAATTGTTTTTATCTTTTCATTACGGACGCTTTTAATGTGCACGTCTTTCTACATTGTTCTCACATGTATAATTTAAACATGAATGATGTACCAATATTTTGTAAAAATACTTTGATTTAAAAGAGTGTCCGTGGAGTTTCTTGCCCGTTCTTCTCCATAGGAACCTACTACGCTTTGGAACGGGCAACTAGCTTCATCTTTCTGACTGACCGACCCCTTGACAATTGAAAAGTGCCTGTAATTGGTTTATTTGAAATAAATGCTTTGAGTTTGAGTGACACACAGACAGTCATGATAAATAAAGAACAAATGCAATGCATTTGGTCCAAAGATTGATTCTTATAAGTCTACGAAAGAAACCCTCAAAATAACTTTTAACCGACGTAATATTTACACAATAAAAGTATTTTACCACAACGTAAAGACTCAGGAGACGACAGCGGACAACGACGATTTTTAATAAAAACTTTCTCAGTATAAGATGAGCGCCATACTTCAGTGAGCTATTCACTCGGTGGGTCCGTCCTCAAACGATGTACTTCACCGCGACGTATCATCTTCGGATTAGACTGTCAATATCTGTATACGTTTCTCGGTCTTTCTATTATTATCGTAGGTAGGTAAAGTACGACATAACTTAGATGTAGCATACATTTGAAAATTTTCATTCATCATTTCTATTTTATGAATGTATTTGGTTATATGACTTTACAAGTTATTGCGTTTTCGTAAAGATCATTTTCACCTAAAGCAGTAATAAAGATTGGTGATTTTGAAGGCGCACTCAGTTCGGGTGGTGATCGGTTTTACGAATTATGCCGATGCAAGATCTAAGTTGTGTCGTACAGTAAACCTTTTTGGTCTTTAAAAACTGAAGTCTTGTTGTCTTGATATAGGTAGTTTTGGTGGCGTTTGCGTTACTAATTTTTATTTTAGTTATGTAGTTTATTTTAGTTTAAACCTTTAGTTTTTGGACTAAGTTTAAATATTGAATTCATAGATTTTAATTGAATAGTTAAGAGGGCAGGTAATGTCTTAAAATTAAAGAGTAGTAGGTAGGTATGGTGCACTTAACTTGTTCTTTTTCCTAGTTAGTTTAGTGCTTTATATTAAAAAGTACCTAAATGATCAGATCAAAATATTCTTCAAAAACTATTTATTATCAACGATTTCCCCGCGAACCACATATGATTCGGAGAGATTGTTAAATATTGTGTCTGCTTTTCGGACAGAGCAAGTGTTTAATAGCCCAGTATTGATAACTTACGTTTGCGATTAGGGTGCACTTATGTACCATTAATATTATCTCCTATAGCAACACTTATAGACGCTCCATGTCCTAAGATAACACATCTAATTAATGCAAGCTTCCAAGCGCATGCAACTGAAATGGACCGCAGCCGAACTAAATAGATTATTAAGAGAACAGATTTCCCTTTGATTCAGGATTTGAATCAAAAAGTAGAAAAAGCAAAAGCTAATTGTATTATCTTTTTAGCCACCTCGCACATTAAGTGAACTGTCGCATGCAACTGTCTTCGGATGTGCGCGTGCGTCTAGACGCTGCGACAAGTAGCGAGGGCGTGCGACTGTAGCCTGTCATTGCGACTGTGTAACTGGACGCCAAGTGCGCGGAGCTTTAAATAAAATATGTATATGAACATCGCCTGTCGTTGCGTCTTGTCGTTGAGCTGTCGCAGTCGCAGTCTTTACTCCATGATACGGTTTACAAAAAACAAATAATTAAATTAGAAATGTGAGTTTTATATAACTTTATTAGAAATGCATGCTTGGGTTTTATGTTTAATTAAATTGATGTTATAAAACAGCTTTTTTGCATGCTCCGCCATTTTTATTTGCTTTTAGCTTTGTAAAATGTAATAAAACTAGCTAATTATTCAAATTAAATACATTATGTACGGACATTACAGGGGCAATTCCCGTAATTTTTAAGAACTGTCGCATTCGCATCTCATTCGCAATCTGCCAAAATACAATCAATATACCAACATTTTTGACAAGTGCGACTTGAATGCGAACGTTTTTTAAGTACGAAAATTGGCCTTCTGGAATGGTTTAATCCAGGAGTCTCCAAGCTTTGAAGCCTTAGGGCCATAATAATTTTTTCAGTATGTTCCAAGGGCCAAAACAATTTTAATTTTTCTGCCCTTAACTATATTTCTAGCTAGACTAGTCGCAAAGTGCACGACGAATAGATAATAGCGATGGATGTTTTTTTTTTTGTTCCGGGTTTGATATTCCTCATGGATGTCCTCTGCCCTCTCATGGATGTGCTCCGCCCTCTCATGGATGTGCTTCGTCATCTCATCCCACCTAACCTAACCTAACCTTCTTTGAATGTTCAAAAACACCGCGCTCGATTTCGACTTATGTAGCTGCCATAGTATAAATTAAAGAATACCCCAAAAGCTTTCACATGGCATAAGTTTCATCACTGTTGAGAGTCTACCTAACTACCTACCTACCTACCTACCTACCACCTACCTATCTACCTACCTACCTACCACCTACCTATCTACCTACTTACCTACCTACCCTATCTACCTACATACATACCTACCCTAACCTAACCAGGGTTTTTGTTCCGTGTTTGAAATTCTTCATGGATGTCCTCTGCCCTCTCATGGATGTGCTCCGCCCTTTCATGAATTGCTCCGTCCTCTCATCCCACCTAACCTAACCTTTTTTGAATGTCAATAATACCCCAAAAGCTTTCACATGGCATAAGTTTCATCACTGTTGAGAGCTGGGACCAAACTCCATACAAAGTTGCCCATGGTCCTATATTGTCCGAATTCTGCCGAATTGTAATATGCAGCAGTGCATCAGTTGAATTCTGTCATAACTCATATCAATTCTGGACATCATTTCACCGCACGTTTTTTCGACGGAATTTATTACGTTATCGAATTTATCGATAATACCGATCTCGTAACATTATTTGATATAAAATGGTTATTCTATCTTTAGGAAAAGGATTTGTGTAATTTATTTCTGGAATACAATCTTTCTTGGTTTATATTTATTTGTAATTACAAAAGGTTCATTTTCAGGTCTCTAGTATTGACAGTACAGTGCTTATAAAGAGTAATTGAATTGGTATGTTTTACAGTCTTAACACTAAATCGTATGTATGTATTCACGGTATGCACGACTACCCGGGCACATCCTAACTAATGTTATAAATGCGAAAGCGCGTTTGTTTGTTTGTTAGGCTTTGACGCTAACACGGCTGAACTGATTTGGCACATGGGTAGACCATGACATGGGCTAGGACATAGGATAATTTTAATCCGATATTCTGACGGAATCGAGGCTTATGTGGGTGAAGCCGCGGGGCGCAGCTAGTCATACATAAAGTCAAAACTTATGAAGGTACAATGAACGTCTAAAACTATTAAACGTCTAATATTAAGATGAAAGCATACATCAGTCGATTGCTCACAGTAATCTAAGGAGAGTGCATGAAGTGCCTACGTAGCAGCGTAGTCAAACGCGTAGCAGTTTCGTAGCCGTGGTGTAGACGCAGCGTAGCCGTAGCGTTGTCGTAGCATGCAGAATCTTGGCCTGTATTAACGACAGCATTGCGGCCGACCGGACAAACTCTCTATTGAATTAGTTTCTGTGCCGTTCGCTTCTCTTAGATTAATATTTAAGATGTCGTTCTGATTCTGAACTATTTGAATTGTTTTGAATTTAGAGGCAAATTCTGTGCTAGTTTCTGATGCTTCTGAACGTATTATTATCAACTTTAGGTGAAAGTTAATAAACTGTATATTAGTAGGTAGTAGTAGATGATAGTGGAGCAGATTGTAAACAGTCCTCTAGGGAAATATCTACAATTTTATTTCTGCCGCCAATCTGTATCGCCTCGGTTTGAATGCTGATGAAATTACGGTATATTTCAACTTTTTCGGAAAGATTCCATCGCCGCACCCGCGATAAAATTCGAAGGTAAACCAATAAAGGCGGAAGGTGCCACATTCTATTCGCTGGTCCGTCGATTATGAATCCGTAACATAAATAACAAAAAACTATACTAAATAAATCATGCACAATCATCTAAGTCATAAATTCTCTCATTATGATTGACTATACAAAGTAAATCTAAAACAATTTACGATATCATAAAACATAGATTCATATCTCGAAGAGTTACAAAGTTTTTGAGGACTTAACAACTTAATATCGCCTGCTCAGCGAGATTCCAACTTTGTTGGGAACTGCGGGCAAACAATTTATAATATAATATGAACAAAAAAGGGATTTTTGTGTCGTTCAGCCTCATTCATCTCCCTGAATTACAATCTTTGACAAGATAACCGATATAAAAGGTAAACACTTTGCTTTAAAGATTAAAAGGCAAAAATAGGCCGCTTTATTATTTAAATGAAGGTTACCCTCGATACTTTGACTAGTTTTAATGTAGATGATAACATTAATATTAGCATTAGGGTCATTTAGGGTTCAATCAATGTTCTAGAAGTGGCAAGCGCGCCTGCTAATGCTGGGTTTAGAGCAAACGAACAAAGAACCAGATTAATTCAGAGCATTCTGTTCTTGATATATTCCAGTATTCAAAAATTATCTGCTTCTGTTTACATATTGATAATTTCATAGAGTGGGGTTAGAATATTTGTGTCTAAAACCCACCTTAAGACTGAGGTTGTACAGAATTCTTTGCTTAGATACTTTTAGTAGTGACCCGGAATATTGTGTTATTTGCTCCCAGTGTGGGGGACTAAAAACCATAACAAACCAAAAATACGACATAACGAAAGGACACCTCTGTTTACCCCTTTCTAAGAAGAAAGGCGTAATGCGTTATTTATTTAAAGATAACGTTACCCAAATGTTATATACGGTTGTGGATCGTACATACATAATGTATCACTGAAGGAGCGGCTCGTAACGCCAGTGTAAAGGGAACTGTTCCTTCAATATTTGTTTTGTCTCGGGTCGCACCTAAACACATCACTATTCATGGTAGAAGAAATACTGTGATCATGCTAAACTCGATCTAAATTAATGTGGACTTTAGAACACTTTGTAGATATAAGAGCTTTTCAATAAAGTTATAGTACCTTAGTAAGTTAATGAACCATTTGGTTTGCTGCGGCTGGGTGCGATTCCCATCGAATAATTTATTTCCCGAAGTACGTATATTGCGATGTCGGCTGTGTTTAAACCTACATGTCAGAATTTGTTAAATTCAAACTCAGCTCTACCTCAAAGCATTTATTTCAAATAAATCAATTACAGGCACTTTTGAATTGTCAATAAATTGTTATCTGCGATTGCAATAAATTCACATGTCTCAGGAAAAACCACAGTATGCGGCAGTGATGATGAATAGTAAAAAAACCGGCCAAGTGCGAGTTGAACTCGTACAAGTGGGGTTCTGAACCACCGTAAAAAAAAAAAAAAAAAAATTGAAAATATTTATTTTTTTACAAAAAAGAACAACCGCCTTCCAAAAGAGAAAATAACTTAAATTTCGAAAGTTGGTGCCTTTGGTTTGGCAACAAAAAAAAATTGTCGGTCGGTTTGTTTCACCATCAGCTATAGCCACTTCACTTTAAGCATTGTGAAGAGCATACAATGCTTGGCAACCGTATTACGGTAATCGAATCGCAACCCGTGAAATTCTTATTATTATTGAGTAGTTCCGGTGGCCATGTGTGGTCTTCTTCATAAGTTCCACTTCACCAAACGGTGCTGTCCGAAAGCAAATGCACGAATTACTGTAAAAAATAGCCAAATCGCTAACAGCTATAGGTGTGCATATAATATTTGAAGAGTTCCCTCGATTTCTCCAGGATTTCATCATCAGATCCTGACCTGACGACAATGAGACCATCTGGGAAGTATTCAAACCAAAAAAGATTTTTCTAAATCGATCCAGCAGTCTTTGAGTAATCGGAGAACATACTTACATTAAAAAATTAAATTAAAAAGATTCCAACGAACTTTTTTGAAGTCGGTTGGTTAAAAGCGCGGAAAAAATACGTTTCCTGTATCACCCCCTTTCAATTGTTACTTTATTTTATTTTTATTATTTGTTGTTATAGCGGCAATATAAATACACAATCTGTGAAATTTTCATCTGTCTAACTATTACGGTTCATGAGATACAGCTCGCTGACTGACAGTCGGACAGCGGAGGCTTAGTAATAGGGTTCCGTTTGGCACCCTTCGGGTACGGAACCCTAAATAGGAGAGATAGAAACATATTTTCACCACGGATAAATAAATGCAACTTCTGTGAATTACTTTTTTCGTATTTAATTAAAACCTTAATTCAATAATCGTATTCATTTGTATTGAATTCCCAACCATATTTTCATAATAAGCTATGCTAAATTATAATTAAATAATGTATTAATCACTCAATTACCTGGGGAATACTTATACTATAATATTTTGGACAAGTCATGGTACTAAATCGTCTTATTTTTAGATGCATCGTCTTCACATATAATTATATAACTAATGTACCTACATATACAAAATATTGTAAAACATTTTAAAAGAGTAACGGTGGAGTTTCTTGCCTTGTAATTGTTGACGTTCAAAAGTGCCTTGCAAGGGCCTATTTGAAATAAATGATTTGACTTTGACTTTGACTTTGACTTTTACTAAAGCTAGTACTAATCCCAGTACCAAATTTAGACCGTGTTTTGGAATAAGACGGACAATGTATAAGATGCAATAATTTCTATCATACTCGATTATTCAATGAAAGTACTGCAGTTAACTAACAGAATTTTAATCTAAATGGTTTCTGCATTGTAACTGCAAATAATATCAAATACAACTTTAGATAATAGCGGATTAATCTAGACAAAAGTCTATTTATCACTGTAGCCATAATTACAATTGTACATGAACGTTAAATTTGTGGCAGCACATAATAGGAGTTAGTCGTTTAATCTAAAATATAATTCCACATACAAGGGAGATATTATTACAGCTACATTTATTACAGCTAATTCCTACTGAAAACATACAATAATTGTTATTGTAGATGTTCTTGGATCAACAGTAAGCGTGTCCGTTTAGGTACTGGTCTAAAAGACTGTATTAATCTTCCTTATCGTGTAATATCTTGGGGGTAACAATTAGGGATTTTGACCGTCAACAAGAGCTTTCAGTAAAGACCTTTTAGTCCACAGGAGTGACGATGTAAGAGGTAGGTACTATACGTTCAGCGCACTTTACCGGTCAGTCTCGAGTCTCGCTACTACAGTTCCTGACTGGCATTTTCTTAAAGCTTGTGCTGATCCGAGAAAAAGAGATAAGTAGGCAAATGTTTTACAACAAATACAAATAAGATTGTTTCAGTATTTAAGAATCCTTTTCAGTAAAACTAATACTAATTTGCAAAAAAACAAAAATGGCGTGTTCCATGTTTCCCGTTTAAGCTGATTATGCGATTTAGTTCGCTCTAAATCCGCAGTAAAATAACAGTACAGAGATTAGGAATCTTGCGTTCAAATAGATGATAGGCACTCGTCCTTCCTTCCTCCGAAGATAATGGCCCACTTCGGGCGTTTCCGACTTTTTTTCCGAAGCAATGTTTCTTATTCCAATCCGTAGAAATGAAATACTTGTTTAGGTCCTTGTGGGTCTGAGTAATTACTGCTTTTTGGTTGAGATGTATCCTGTCATGTGTGAGGTAAGTAAATAAGTCCTGATTAAATGAGCAAACATGGCTGGTCCCGTCCTATTACAAATGTGGGTCTACCTACTATAGATACACCTCTGCCTAACACTTTGGGGATTACAAGCGTGATATTATGTTATGTGTAAATGAGCAAAAAGCTTGAATAACTAATAAATTAATTAATATTATTATCATTTCTACAAACTTTGTAACGTGTGGCCTCGCTTGTGAAATATAATAAACCAAATGGCTTAATTTCTGTTATTCCACGTAGTCACAATAATTATAATATTATTTTACATACCATTGGCACAGTCGAAATTATCGTTTATCGCTCATCAAAATGAACATGAAGTATTGTAGATATCATCGATATTGTTCTACATTATAATGATATTATGTGATCCCAACAAAATGTTGCAAATTAATGTGTTTCGGGATTCAAAGAACACAACCACGGATTGTTTAATTTAATTTTAAAAACTTGTATACCGACTGGAAATATGTATATTTTACAAAACTTTTTTTATTTTATGTATATTTTGTAAACAAAACGAACTCAAGAATTAGTTTTGTGCAGTCTCACATTGTTGGAAACATTACCAGAAGAGCAAAAAAACTGGTAAGAGAAAAAGAAGCTAGTGGTTCATTTATATTTGTATATTTGCCCTCTCGATTGTCTACCGTGATATATCCTGGCGAGGGCTCATTTCGAACACCATTAAATAGGGCAAAGCCATCATTGCCACCATTTCCCCTCTTAAGATGAACACAATGGAAACATTTCTAAGGTTAAACATATGTAATGATATCCTTAAATATCTGGTAAACTGGATATGGGATTTCGCGTTACAATATCTAAGACGTTTTATTATATTACTTATCCTCCAATAATGGATTGTACTATACAAATTGGCAATCTTGTCTTCTCACTCAGATATTTTTTGTCGCAATCGTTTGGTATATTTTTCTAAGAAATAACTGTCGGACTAGATATTTAGGGAGCTACATCTACTCCAGTAAATATGACGCTAAGGTAAATTTGACTTTATTCTTATAACTGTACATTATATATTTCATCAGAAATCATAATACGATTATCAATGTGAATCACTATAGTGACTAACACAATTGATTTCGCAGCTGAAGTGACAAAGCGTTACGACTATACAACTGCCTTAATTACTCTAGTTTTGACGCTAAAGTTGTCACAGTAATAAGCATAAATTCTGCGAATATTATTAACGTAAGGAAACCATATTTCATTACGACAAAGTCATTTAATTAATTCCTAGTTACTGATCAGATAACTTACTCTAAAATAAAGACATTAAAATAGGTGTTCCCACGAGATTCTTTATAGAATTTACAACGACATAGGCACAAGACCGAGAGACACCCAAAACGATACATATAAAAATGCATTAAAACTAGATTACCATCAAAATGCAAATGTGGGATAAAATTAAAGCGAATAAGCATTCATGAAATCGTATAGTACCGACGCGTTGGTCAGATGGGAAAACACGATAAGGCTTGCAATAGAGGCGCCTTTGTGCTACACTAACATTATGTTCTTAGGAGAATAAACATGGCGAAACCGACGTCAAAGGTAATGAGCAGCCATCAAAAGTCCAGGTCATCGTGGCTAATTCTATTAGTCCCAAAGAAAATATTGCTCTCTATAACAAAGAGGTAATGTTTTATACACACAATTGTTTCATATAATCTCCTGTCGTAAGTTAGATTGGATTTTTTCTAGACTGATCGGATTTACTCCCTTCCCTCTTTCCAGGGTAAGAAACTTTTACATTCAAATATGTATAAGATAGAACTCGCGAGGCTTACCAGGATAACGCCACGGAAATAGGAACACACCTATTTCTAAACTGTGTTACGGAGTCGTTAAGACTTACGAAAAGAGGTCACGGGAGTGTGGGTGAGTCACAATTGTTATTCAGGCGTGAACGCATAATACACACTTACCTATCTACGTAAGAATGGTGAAAGAAAGAAAAACAAGTTTATTTGTCACAGAAACACGTGCATAAAAAAAAGATAATAAACTACAGTAGTAAAATAAAATAAAACACAATAGAATTAAATACAATAACGAGCACAAAACAGAAATAATATCGGTAGCTGCTTGCCAGCAGCTACCGATATTATTTCATCGTCATGACTGTGACAAGAAGGCTACCACTCAGCATGATGCTGTGCTATGGGAACCCACAGCACAGCGCTGATTTTCAGTGGTCACCCGGAAACGGCGTTCGGAAACCAAGTCAGGTTTAATGAATTATACATAAGTATAAAATAAAATAAATAGTACTTATAATATAATGCTACTATAAATGAATAAAATTATTAATCAACATTTAAAAAAAAAAAAAATCCGCAGGAATCACCGTGCGTGGATAAAACATGTATCCACCTAAAACATCATTATCATTATACCTAAAAGAATATTCAATGTTATTCAATATTCAATCTTTTCCTTGGTACTGTCAAGTACCTACTTAATAAGAATAGGCCTCTCTTGTGGCTTGTGCTATTACTGTGGATACAGTCGAGAAAATTAAAAGAAAAAAAGAAAGAAAGTTCCTTTTTTCTATTGAAATGCTGCTACTGATAAGTTGGTGATCACAAAGCATCAATAATACTATTGTCTTTCAAGAACATTGATGGACGATCGTGAAAATGTGGGCCGAGGTGAAGCCGAGGCACACATACGTCAGTCCATCAATATAGTATTTTTCTCAAATAATGCTCGGTAATTCAAATTATATAAATTTTAAGTATAAAATTCACATATGGTAAAAAACAAGTCACAATGTTAGTTACCATACTCCACCGAAACGGCTTGACCGATTTTTATGAAATTTTGTATGCATATTCAGTAGGTCTGAGAATCGGCTACTATCTATTTATCATACCCCTAAGGTAGGTAGGTAGGTAGGTATGTAGATACGTAGGTATGTAGGTAGGTAGGGTAGGTAGGTAGGTAGGTAGGGTAGGTAGGTTGGTAGGTAGGTCAGTGGGTAGGTTAGGGTAGGTAGGGTAAGCAGGTAGGGTAGGTAGGTAGGGTAGGTTTGTAGGGTAGATGGGTAGGTGCGCCGTAGATGAGTACATAGTGCTACCCGTGCTAGCCGGGGCTGGCAATTAGTTGATTATAAATTCCAGAATCAATGACGAACAACAATAAAATGACGACACGGTTGGCGCAGTGGCTGAGCGATCGACTGCTGCGTAACGTGTCGCGGGTTCGATCCCCGCACGGAACAAATATTTGTATGATCTGCAAGTAGTTGTTCCGGGTCTGGGTGTTAGTGTATGTGATTTTCTATGTTTGTAAACGCACCCACGATACAAGAAGAAATTCTTAGTGCGGGGCAACGTTTTTAAAAAAAAAAAAAAAAAAATTACAAACGCCAATATGTTTATTAGTTTCTTCTTTACTTTAAGCAGTAAAGAAGTCCTTTACTTAACAGCTCTATTTGCAAGCCAAATCGAAATTTAAATAAAATCTTTAATAAGTTGCCTCCTTGGTTGCCATGTTGAAGTAAAAAGTTCGTTACATTTTTAAATAACACGAAAGATATGAGTTTTCATAGAAATTTATTTGGCCGCTAAATACGACATATGGATTTTCATACAAACATTGCCGGCGGGGCGCTCGCATATATTCGACCAGCACCAAAATAATGTTCGAATTTCCAAGCATGTTTGAGAAGATAATATTAATACTTTACTGTGCGTTGGACTGGCGAAACATTCACAACAAAACATGTTGAAATCTGTATTATGTGTCAATGTTCCATAGCATTTTTGACAGGAACTAGAGATTTCAACATGTTTTGTTGTGATGTGTCGCCAGTGCAAACACACAGTTATACATAATGTCAAGCTTATCTTTTTTCCTGTCGAAATTTTTGTTTAAAAAAAAAAATTGTGTTCTCAAGCTTTTTGTGTTTTTGTAAAATATTTTATTTTATTTAATGCGTTTTTTATTTTGTTGAGTTCATTTTCAATGTAACTCGAAGGTCGTGTAATGCACGAGATTTGTGAATTTTATTACTAAAAATGAGGCAACGACGTCATTTTTACAGGCCGACCGCTTAACTGAGGTAGCTAGCTACCTCAAGCGCGGACTCAGTCAGCGGTGTGGTCTGGTGTCGTGATACGGGAGGTCAGTGATGGCTGGAACGTCCCTGTTCAGAAGGAAAAACTCACAGTAGAAAATGCTCGAAAGGTGACTCACGACTCACTTCAAACAAAACTGAATTTTATTTATTTCTGCTGCCGAATTCAAAAATCTTTGTCCATAGTGACAATTTTTTATAAATAAAACACGTACGGCCTTTTTCCTTGTGAAGAGGTTTAGTTAACAGCGTATTGCAGTACGTATCAAGGCAGCATGGAATTAGTAAGTACCTACTATCATGTCAGCATGGAATTAGTATGAACTATCCTGTACTATTAAATGAACATTCTCTATTTTCACCAGAGTAGAGCTCGGTCGCCCATTAAACGAGCAATATTTGTATTTATATATATTTGTAATAACGTTCTCGAAAACGGCTCTAACGATTTCGATGAAAGTTGCAATATAGGAGATTACGGGGGCGAAAACTCGATCTAGCTTAGGTCTTACATAGGTCTCATATTTGGGAAAATTTGTTTTTTCACCCGACCAGAGCTCGATCGCCCAAATATTAGAACAAGGTGGCTACCTTAGAATAATGACATGGCAGCATGGAATTAATAAGTACCTACTATCATGCATGATAGCATGGAATAAGTATGTACTTTATATGGAATTAGTATGAACCATCATATAATTCAATGAGCATTCTCTATTTTGACCCGAGTAGAGCTCGGTCGATCAGGTAAATTTTTATGAACTATAATTAAACTACTTTGAATAAAATACCCATTTTTAATAGGGTTCTTCATAAGGGTGAATCGAATCTATAAAAAAAAATTACTCAATTAATTGTTTTTTTCGCAAGCTACAATGTTTTCAGGTTTCACACTTGATTGACGGGAAAAAAATTAAAACTATTTTGATGTATTTTTCGTTTCTGCTGCATTTTTTTTTTTTAAGTAGAGAATTAATCTCCATAAAATTATCAATACAATGGTATATAAATTAAGTAGGTGCTGTGTACTAGCAGGAGTGTAACAATAAAAACAGTTGCAGAAAGGAGGCAAAACAAATTCGCAAAGCACTCTCTAATAGTCGTGCAATAAGTTCTGCACTAACCTCCAATAACGAACAAAGTAGGCTGAAACTCAAATTAGTCAGCATAAATATAAACTAATTTGTAAAGACCCAAACTAAGTTCTATCAAGTTATCTAAGATTAAGATAGCCTACGCTAAATAAATAGCTTTGTATCACTCCATCGCGATCCCGAGACCGTAAGATTAACAAAGTGAGTTGCTTATCTCTGAATATCCCATTATGTTAATCTAGCGTAATTGTTTATAGGTCTAGCTGGCCCGTTTTTCCCCGTGGTGTGGGGGAGAGTGTGCCATAATAAATCACTGCTAAAAGGCTTCATTGTTGGCTCGACTGACAAAGGTTTTGCGCCTCATGGCAATGGCACGTGCGTGCGGAATTAAAAGGCGTCCAACCGCACATCCCGTGACCCGACGCTCCCCGAAGCAGCCCGAGGCACGCCACGAAGGGTTGCACTCGATATCGCTTAGTGTCCTTTAAAGTGTTATTTGTGTCATTTTAACGAACAAAATATTTTTTGGTGGCATTTAAACGTCGTCGCCTTTGTTTCGCTGATACAATGACTGGATTAACGTTCAAAATAACTCAATAATTGATATGTTGCGAATGGGAACTATTTAGCATACCTTTTAACTATAAATACGCCTTTGAAATTTTTTTACGTCATTTATAAAACGATATAGTTATAAGATGACTGACCGTCCTGCGCGCCAATTACCAATCTCACTAAGACAAAAAGGGGTCCAAGACTGAAATTAGTTTGAATAATTTCACGGACACGGTCGAAGTGCCTCCACTCAATTCATTATTGTTGAAGGACCGAAGCCTCTTGATTAGTTTATGAAAGGACCTTTATATCCAAACTATGAATATGATGATTTCTAAAAGCTTTTTACTGGCTTCGATTTGATCGGGCTAATTAAAATTTGACAAGAATGCAATGATCACTAAAAAGTCTGGCTGTACTCGCTACATTAGGTTCTTCTACTTTCCTGTCGATAATATCAGTAAGAACTTATGTGCAAAGGTTCTTTGTTACAAAAAACATGGACGGCTTTGAATAAATAAATTGAAATATTTTCTCATTTGTGAAAAATCCAAACAGCTACAGCGTGGATGCAGCTGCAAAAATTTATCACCACGAATGAAAATTCTTTGTTTAAATAATTTCCCATGGTTAAAACTGTTGCTACAGAAATGAAAATCCTGCACATAGCAATATTATTATATATATGTTTCTGCATGAGAAAAAATATAAACTGATTTTTTACCAACTTCACTTTAACAAAACAAAGCAAAGGAAGAGTACTCGTGCAAGTAATATTTAAGTCTCAATGTCGGCGCGTTTAACAATTTAACTTTACTTGTTAAGTTTTGTGACCTAAAGCCTTTTAGTTACGGTTATGTTAGGTGCTCCAACTTGTACGATCCTGAACTTCTTAAACTGTTACTGTCACGACACCTGCGGGTCTCATAAATTATTGTAAATGCCAGGTATACTTTGATTAACGTCGGTAAAACTTGCTCAAACACTTGCAAAGTGAAAGTCATTTTATTAATTTTTTTCAAAATTTTATTGGGAAATAAATAACTAATCCTCTAAAAACTCATTGATGTTCTAATAATCAACGCTTTAAAAAATTAAAGTACCTCTAAAAACTTTTTTTGCTTTTAATGATGCACATCTGTATGGAAATCATGTAATTTGGTTTAAATAGGTCTTTATTTTTATCTTTTATTTAGATTATTTTCTTTTAAATTTTGTGAATGTGAGAACGTTGTAGGTTTAACAGACTGTAGATGTGTGGACCATTTTATATTTTGCTAAGTACCTGGTACTTATTAATAGGCCTACACTGTCCTCTCATACCTTTTAACACTATAATTTTAAAACATTGTAAAACCATTTACTTTTAATAGAGTAACCGTGGAGTTTCTTGCTGGCTCTTCTCCATAGGAAACGACCAATTGGAACCGTGAACCTAGCTTCTGACGTTTCATAAGTGCCCTTGTAGGTTTATGTAAAATAAAATACTTTGATCTTGAACTTGAACTCTCACAATTGGTCCTACTGCGACCAACTGTGAGAAGGAGGAGGTTAAAACTGTGACCAATCGCGCGTGAGACGAGTGAGCGAAGCGAGCGGTGCCACGGCAGCAGGCGGCGAGCGCTTCATCAAAGTTGGTCGCAGTTATTTGGCTATTTAAGTAGTATGTTTAGGACCACAAAATATAAATTATTTGAGGTTCACAAATAGAGGATTAGAGTTATATTACGTATATATTAGTGTTCAATATTGTATTTGACGTTTTTTTTAAATTAATTATTTACGATTATATTTTCATTTAACTACACTAACACTGGATACATAAGCTACACACAAAAATATCTACTTTATCTGGTAGGTATATTTTTAAATGTTTATTGGTACGCCTGAATTCGTGTAAAGGCTTGTGCAGACCAGCGCGACTTGTTGCGCGACGTGACACGAACAATACAATTTCTAAGAAAACTTCACAGTATAACAATGACCGGTGTCGCGTCGCGCGACAAGTCGCGCTGGTCTGCACAAGCCTTAACTCTCCATTAAAAATGTTTCACAATATTTTCTGTTTGAAACCCACATGTATACAGAATCCAATATTGATTTCAATGGAAATGTTTGCAGCACGTGAGCTTCAAATATTGAAACTGAAACATTGTATTGGCGGATAGGCTGAAAAACGTTATACAACTCTATTAGTGCGCCAGAGCAACGCTCAAACAAGGTTACCTATGGAAGAATTTCCACCAATATTCACACATAATCTTTGGCTTACCTACAGTTACACAAAATGAAAACCTAAAACACCATTTTCGACATTATGCATACATGTACCGTGTTCGTTAGTCCACTATTTTGCTCGACGTATTCACGGGATGAATTGCATCCATCAGCAAAAACCCAACAGGTTTCACAATGACAATCACAAAAATCAGAATGAAAGCTTTGATTTTATACACAAAAAAAATATATGCATACGTGAACAGGCATCGAGTGTCATGGATATATTTTTAGGAAAATATATTTCTGGTTTCAGTTTCAATGCAAATCTGGATTTAATAAACAGCGCGCTTATCAGTGCATGTGCATGATTCTAGATAAGGATTGTGTAGTCAGCGACAAAGGTCGATGATCATTGAAATATTTTTATTATCAGAAAACCTAATTATTGATTTAAAAATTATACACAAACTCAAAGCATTTATTTCTATTAAACCATTTACAGGCACTTTTGAATTTTCAACTAGTCAGAAATATGAAGCTATTTGCCCATTCCTGAGCGTACTAGGTATGTATGGAGAAGAACGGGCAAGAGACTCCACAGACACTCTTTTAAATTATATTATTACAAAAATATTAGTTACATCATTAGATAAAGTTGAATGTATATATGTGAGAACGATGTAAAAAAGATATACACGTTAAAAGTACAGCAATACCGTAATCTAGTCTTCCAACTATTCTCTGCTCTTAAATAATTGTAACAACTAGGTAATTGTGATAAAAAACAAGTATGGCTTCTAGTATGGTTTGATGGCCGATGCGGTCGAAAATTTCTGGAGTGGCGACCTCGTACCGGAAGACGTAGCGTTGGAAGGCCTCACACAAGGTGGACCGATGACCTTGTGAATGCCGCAGAAATCCGCTGGATGCGGGAAGAACAGAACCGGTCGAAGTGCCGGCGGCGGTGGACGTGTTTCGGCTGAAATGATGATGATGATAGTTTCTAATCAGGAAGTTTTGTTTCTTAAATCTTTATTGAATCTTGAGATATTTTTAATCTGCCTTTGTGGCAGACTGTACTCAAGCACGTGACTGAGTGTTGGATAGCAGATAAAGGTCGGTTACTTATCTCTTGCACCTCTCCTTATCAGTTACGTAACGACTACAATTATGTCGGTAACGTCATAATTCGTACTGAGAACAGCTGTTGAGAATAGTAAGATAAACTGGGATGATAGCTCAGTTATTTACTTGTAAATAAGAAATGTTAACGACTGACACACTTAATAAAACTACGATAACAGTAACTGGCGCACTTAATAAAAATACGATATCATTATCGGGGTACTTGTTCTACTGACATCACAAAAGACTTTAATTGTAAAGTAACAAAATTGTTTCAAAGTTAACCCTCAATTAAAACCCCTGAGTCAGAAATTCACTTCTGAAAATTGTTAATAAAGCAACTTGTACAAAAGCACGAAAGTCTTTATTGACTTGTAATGATCGTTAACCACTGGCTCAAAAGTATTTTCATGAATACAGAGCAAATAAAGGTCCGCTTCAGCCATTAATAATTCATTTTGTACCTTGGGACATTCAATAATTTTGTTCCTAATTGAAGAACTCAGCTGGCAATTTGGAAGATCAGGGTCTGTTAAAACGACCAGGGCCAAACACCTGGTTTACTAATTCAGAGATAATAATAATGTGAGTATCTTATTATTATTTTTATCTTCTAAGGAATACGCGACATTACATGTGTACATTACCAGTCGACAGCAATCCGGAGGAATTTTTCGACGCCATATTTTTAGTTTGTTAATAGATTTAGTTAGGTTAAGATATTATATTTTTAGTTTTGAAAGAAGACTTACTTAGTTTTTTATTTTATTTTTATATATTACATTCTAGTCCTAGTAAAATGACATTTTATCCACAAAAATACCACCTAAATATGTTACTGTAATTCGATGGGGTTTCAATATATCCTCACATAAGGTTGTAGGACCTACATGATTTATATTCGTAGCATAGGAAAAATATTCACTTTCAGTACAGAATAAGTGATCCCGCGGGTAAACCGAATTGATAGAGTACATTTGGGGCCACATAAATTGCATAATATTTTTTGACCATTGCACGGTTAGAATGGACATTTAGGCCCCGATTTTCTATGACTCATTAAAATGTAAAACGTGATATTGTATGCTTAGGCATAAAATGTAACCACAAAAAGATCTATAAAAGAGGGTTTCTCTCATAAATATGTAACTTTGGGATATTGCTTCAGTTATAGCGTCGTTGTTCGCTTCCTGATCATTGCCAATATAAAATTGGGATTTGAAAACTTCAGAGATTTATTGGGCGAATGGTTTTACAGCCGTGTTTATACCAACTTTATGAAAAGTGACAGATAACAGCTGTAAGTAATAAGTAATTATCTAAATGGCGTCCATTTCGGTCGTGTGTTTAAAACACACGATGTTTTTTATTCGCAGACCTATGAAAAGCCGAACAAAGAATGTCAAAAGCTTTTGAGGTCTTTTTAAAAACCTTTGAACAAAGCCCTCAACACACCACTTAAAAACGTGGTATTCTACACTAAAATTCACTAAGTTTTCATGGGTTCAACGTGGTTGTCGCATTGAAATCCAATGGGTCAATTTGTCATCGTAACTAATGCACCCAAGCAGTAGGTATAGACCCGGACATGTGACATGAGAAAAATGGCACCGTGCTCAATAGTGATGGATGGGCGGAACAAACTGCCCTGTAGTGTAGCACACACGTTTCAAACAAACTGTTGTGTGTGAATGTTTTTTTTTTACCGACTTCCAAAAATGAAGAGGTTCTATGTTCGTAGCGCCTTTTTTTTAAATTGGTATGTATGTCCACCGATTTATCCATCAATTGTGAACCGATTTTGAAAATTCTTTGTTTTTCTTTGAACGGGTATGCTCTCGTGGTGGTCCCATATAAATTTAATTAACTTTGCTTGTATAGTTTTTGAGTTAGCTTCAATAATACTTATTTTCCCACTTAGTCTATGTGGATGATATGATGATAAGTTCCAGTCACTGTTATTTACATAGCAGGTAGTGGTATTCGAATTTGTGTGGGGTAGGTACCACAACAAAAAAGTGAAAAATCTAAACTTTTTACAAAAAAATAACAACCGAATTCGAAAAAAAAAACACTACAAAGCGAAAAATAACTTTAATTTCGGAAGTCAGTGCCTTTGGCTTTCAATTTGTGTTTTTTTCCCACCGACTTCCGAAATTACAGTAATTTATCACTTTATAGTGTTTTTTTTTAAATAAAGACTTAATATTTTTTGTATTTTCTTTTTGTTTTTAATTTGAGAACACTTGTTCGTAAGCTGGTGAATTATTGAAAACATAAATTAATCTATAATAGTAAAATATAAGAAGGTTTTAATTAATTAAACTCACAACTGCGCTTACTACTACTTAAATAATATAACTCCAACGTATATACGTGCATTTCGGATAGATAAACAATACGGAAATGCATCGCACAACTGAAACAAACACTTCACATAAATGGCATACAAAACTAACCAAAGCTTACAAACACACTGTTTGCAAATCCCAATTAAACTAAGAGTTAAAGGTAAGTACAGGAGTTAGTTGGGCCCTGGGAGCACGCTCGATAACCGCACTCGTCCAACCTCATTTAAGTTAAGCTTTTGGGTAAGCAGCGGCTAGTGCTTCGGTGGTTGCCAATCAAACACACGGCGAGTTTGGAAACTTGCCGCCTTAGAATGTAAACTTAAAAGTACACGAGAGCGTGCGGTGTCAGAAGAAAGCGGCTCAGTTCAAAGTTTCATGTCACCCTTTTCTTTTTGAAAATTGCTGCTGCATAAAATGAACTATGTTTTTCTGACTCTGAGCTTCATGTTTACTTGTTGTGAAACTTCACAAGAACTTTAATGTTGTTCCGTGTTTTCTTAAATTATTATTCTCTCCTCAAAAGCAAATGCATTAATTTTTAGATGCCTCCTTTCAATAAAACTTTAATAATCCTCGCCAACTAACCGCCGTTCATTGGCTCAACAAGGGAGAACCAAAGAGAACCGACAACATAACTTCCTTCTTTTATAAAGTTTTCCATCGTTTGGAATAACTGCAAACACAATTCAACACCTGCGGGATTATTTAACTCGAACTCGGGCCTTCAAATTAAAGCGCTCTGGGGCTTAATTTGTCTGAACTGAATGTGATTACCGGTTAAGTTAGAATGACAAATATAACTTGCAGGGGTGTGAGGAAACAAACGACGACCTTAGCAAGTTAACATCGTAATATTCTGGCCGAGAACCGCGAAGTTATAGATATTAACTCAGCAAGGGATAACAAGACTCGTCGAGTGTGAATTTGTTTGGATATAACTGTAAAATTAGATTGTGTGAGGGTCGTTATCGTTAGTTTCGGATTTCTAATGTAATATTAAATGTACGTCTCTAGTTTCGAGATCACCGGTTGCTTGATTTTGCCAGGGTTTTAATCAAATATCAAGTTTATCGGGACGAAATGTAAAACTTAGTTTGTTACGTAAACATTTGCACTATCTTTGGTATCAAGACAAGCTAGACTTGAGATTTGTTCTAAATTAGCTTTCATTATTAACCTTCTTCATTATTACTCTCTCAATTGGTTGGAACAAAGGCCTCTCAATGATCTTGCAAGAAACTGTCGTTAACAAAATAATATTTGAGACGGATTGCTGATCTCATGCTGGGTCAGTCACGAGCACTAATATCTAAACACTTAGCAACTTTTAAAAGTGATTTGCTCCTACTGTGTTGATTGTAATTATATGTTGTTACGATCATAGTATTTTGGAACCCATACTAATATGAAATAGGTCTTATCTCAAAGTTGTAGTCGTTATTCCATCAGAAAATCGCTTTTGAATTTTGCTAAGTGGATACACATTAGCGCTCGTGACTTTACTTATGATATTTTTCTCATGATTTAACAAACAATATTCGACCCGTATTTAGATTCAGGGATTTAGGTTCCAAATCAATTTACATTCCGCTACAAGCACGGTACAGTGGCTAACAACATTTGGGTATCGTGAACGCGGGGTATAACTTAGTAAAGCCAGAGGCCGCCAACACACGTAGCTGAGCGAGTAATCCCAATACGTTTGCTTGAAATAGTTCCTCTTGTATCGTAAAATACGGGTTCCCGCTTGACGCACACACAACTTGCCTAATTGATGGTTATCCCTTCCTTAATTTATCTTGGTCTGGTGAATCTTGGGAGAGCGGTCGGATGTAAAAATCAATCAGGTGTATGTCATATTATATTGTGGAATGTTTTGTGTGGTCAATATTAATGTAGGTTACAGTAATGACGCACTCGAGAAATAACTATTCGTTTTGTTTGATTCATTCATTTATGGAAAAAAAATCTCTCGTGAAATGAAAATAAGCTCGTTCTGTTAATCGTTCAAATCAAATCAAATCAAATCATTTATTATTGCAAACATGGGTAAATTGGTACATAGATGTTTTCTTAAAAAAAGTAGTCCTCCATATTCTACCGTATCATGGGCATGCAAATAATATTCAATTCCAAAATTAAACAGAAATTCAATTGATACCGAATAAATATAAATGTCAAATCATTAGAATTACAAAAAACAGAAAACAGACTAATATCAGTAAGTAGTGACATTTTTACAGTAATGTCAAAAAATAATATAAGTATGTCAAAGTGTCAATCAGAACAAAAAGTGTTAGAATAGGAACATGTATGTCAATCATAATATTAGGTAACAATCAGTGCAGAGATATATCAGTAAGGAAGTCGTCAATTGTAATAGCTTTTCTCAATTAATATTTGGATTAATGCCCTTTTAAGTTTTATTACAGTCATATTTTTTATCACATCGGGTACTTTATTATAAATACGTGGGGCACTACCAAAAAAACTTTTCTGCATAAGTGCGGTTTTACATTTCACTTGGCATAGTTTGTTTACATATTGAGTCCGTATCGGATTTTTTCGAACTGCTGACAGTTTTTCAAATAATTGTGGATTGTTTTTTACAAATAGAGCTGTTTCTAAAATGTATAAAGAAGGAAACGTAAAAAAATTTAAAGACTGAAATTAGGAAAGACAGCTATCTGTTGTTTTAAGACCGCACATTGATCTTATACATCGCTTTTGCATTATAAATACCTGTTCCTTATCGGTAGACTGTCCCCAGAAAATAATGCCATTGCGCAAAACCGTGGCAACCAGTCCATGGTACGCTGATAAAAGACCCTGACGGTTGACTTTCTTAGAAAGTTGATGGAGAGCATACGCGGATTTACTAAATTTTTTGCACACAACTTCAACATGAGGTTTCCAAGTGAGTTTGCTGTCAATCACTATACCTAAAAACTTTACCTGACTCTCTTCCTCAATATTACAGCCTTGGTAAGCAATACTAACATTTGGGTTTTCAGTGCGTTGATGAAATTGCATTATTTTCGTCGTTCTTAGGTTTATTACTAAGTTTATATTTTAGCGCAGAAATCAGTGTCCTCTCTACAACGAGACGCAGAGCAGGACAGCTACATATCTGCGTCGCACGTGCCTGCGCCGCAGCGTAAGCAGCTGTCAGTACCTTCATGCATTACAAAATCTGCTCTGCCCTGGACCTACGTGGACCTGCGTCGCCTGCGTCTCAACATACGCTTAGCCATATACTCGTATACGAGGCAGTGACAGAAGTATCAACTGAACTGACTTTCAAAGTGACCTCGTGACCTCAGCCCATATCTTGACAGTGTTAAGTGCACACCAAAACAGAATTCAGTGGTTATTTTCTCGAAAATAATGTTATGAACTTCAAATAATGAATTTGAAAAGCATTTTTATGTGACTTTTTTGTCCAGTTACTATTTTCTTTAGGAATGTTCCAGTAATTTGTTAAAACTTTGCATTTTTTGTACCGTATTTGTAGGTAGTAAGAGATGTCGGCTGTTTTATCAAACTGCGTTATTACTTAACCAGTTAACTATGTCGTGCAAACAAGTATTTATGTCCTGCTCGTAATTATTATGATTTGTACACTCAATTACAGCTGTACTGTCATCCGCAAAAAAAACCATTTTGTTCGATGTTACTTTTGGGAGATCGTTTATGTATATTAAAAAAAGTGGTGGCCCCAATACGCTACCCTGTGGAACACCATATTTTACATGCCTTGGTTTAGATGTATATATAGTTTTTATTTTACTTTTCGGACAAATTCTAGAAATTTCTGTGTATTGCAGTCTATTGCTTAAGTACGATTCTAGTAACTGAAGGATGTTCCCTCTTATGCCGTAACCATGTAGCTTGTGTAGCAGAATTTGATGGTCCACATAGTCAAAGGCCTTAGTCATGTCAGTATAAATAGCACAGACTGGATTTCTCCTATCTACAGATGACATGATGTTTGTTAATAGGTCGAAGAGTGCCATATTAGCAGTAGTATTCTTACGGAATCCCCTTTGTTCGTGACAAAATAATTTAAATTTTTCAAAATAAGTGTAAAGAGAGTCGTAACTAACTTTCTCAAAATTTTTGGAAAAAATGGGAATTTTCGCTATAGGTCTATAGCTTTTTAACTCTGTTTTGTCATCTTTTTTGTGTAAGGGTTTTATAGTAACTATTTTGAGCCCGTTTGGGAATATTAATTATATGCGCTAATGGAGGTGCTATCACTTCTTTACTGAATTTTATGACTTTTGTAGAAACGCGATCGTATCCAACAGTGTTTGTGTTTTTTAGGCTAGAGATTATTTTTATAATGTCATCGTTATAAATGAGGTAGAATGTCTCTGTAGATAAACCATTGTTATTCTTATTAAATTATACGACCCACGTGCTTTTCTAGGGTACCTTTTGGTGTGTGGTGATTGAAACAAAATGAAAATGCTCTTGGAAATCATGAATAAGTACCTACATAAAGATTTAATTTTAAACCTCAGTGGCAAACAGCCATTGAAAACTTTCCGCGCCCAGATTTCGTCAATAAAACAAAACCCAAATTGAACGAAATTCAGACTGAAAACAGAACAATTCAAATCGTAAGTAGAAGTATCAAGAAACACAAATAGCAATTCTTGGCAACTACCCAACGGAATGCAATGCAGATGACTCGAATGTTGAACGAAAACAACAAACCATTAGACTTACAAAACTAGAGACAAAAACTGAAATAAGAATTACGAGAGTTCTCTAGCTTTGACAGTCGTAATGAGTCGTTCAGTCGTTCGTTCGAGAACCCAACAAAAGTCGGATAAAGTCTATTGTAAGGCTATCGGTTCTCCCATTAATTAAATGGTTTTAGTTAACAGATAGTGTCCGTCGCATCTGGCGAAATTGGAAGCTATTAATAAATCAAACAGAGTCGGCATACATTTCATTTTAACCCCTTTTCCATAAATGACAAAGTAAGCATAGAAATATGCTGGATAAGTACAGATGGCACTGGAAAACAAGAGAAATGCAGTTGAAACATGAGGCCAGAATTCAGTTTAGGCCGAGATTGTCAAGAATAATTGTAATTATTTGGAACAATGTGAGGAAAAAACCATGAAGCCAGATTGAGCGGCGATGACGATAGATAGGTAAACTACGCCAATCAATCAAATAAACAATTAAATGCTGAACATGGCCTCGATACGAAAACTTATATTAAAAATAGAATACCAACATTAAAGTAGGTAGGTAGGCGGTGGTACCGTCCATGACGAAGGTTTTAAAATCCTGTATACCGTCCTCATTAGTCGAAAATACTACCAAGGGCCCACTTTCTTACCGTCACTCGCGTTTTACGTCATCTCAGCAATAAAAGCACTTTATTATTCTTACATTTATCTTCTAAGCGGCCATTAAGCCTTCACAACTTTTTATTAAGCAGTATCCTTTAAAAAGTACTGCCGTATTTTTTTAATCTGACGTTTTAATGAAGTTCCCTTCAGACGACTTATAGGTATTGTTGGTAGGTAAGTCTGTATATTCCCCAAAGGGTAGGGCAAACCTGTACCTACCATCGTTAACTCAAATTGCTTGTGGGTAAGGAAGCTAGGTACCGGGGCTACTGAACATAACCACCTCAAAGTTTGGAAACCTGGGCTTCCACTGCTTAAAAAAATGTCCTACGTTAATAATTAAACTTCATGACTGTCCTAGAAATCAAACCAAAAGCCGACACTTGGTAACTATTAGAACATGGGTTGATTTCAATCATCTTAGACATTACTGTCTGCATGTTTGTATTGTGCCTAATATTTGAATTTGTGTTGTAAGATTAGGAATGTGTGCTTTCAATTTGGCTTTTAGTCTCATTACTGGTATGCTTGTTACCTGTTGAATCTAGGTACGTGATCAGCACTGGTTTGAAACTAGTAGAGTCATGTGGGGTAAACGTACGCAGTTTTTAGATTAAAATAGATAATAAATAATTAATTAGTTAAATAAAGCTTCCAGAATAAAAGATTTTGTTAATTGAAAAGAAAAATACTTTTATTCTAATGTTATAAACATTTGTGAAGGAAAAGAAAAAATTAAATTTCAATTCTAACAATAATTGTGTCTTTTACTTAATCATTTAGTACGCAAGGGAAATACGGGTTTTTACCCGCATCAGTGGGAAAGTGTCCGCACACCTTCGGTTAAGTGTACGCACGTAAACTAAATTTGCTATTGCATAAAGATCACATATGAATGTGGACTATCTTTTTTTTTTTTTTTTTTTTCTCAGGATGGGAAATCATCAAATGACTTCTCCCGCTCTGGGCAGAGGGAGAGGGTGTGTCAGACTTTTCTGACTAAAACCCACCCGTGTTCCTTCCGTTGCCTGTGTGCCGGGGCCGCGTTATCCCTTTCGGAAAAACCCGCAACCCCAGCAGGCATTGGTCTTTTGACCCCATCGGTTGGTGCTGACATCTCTTTGAGGCGCGCGTGGAACACAACGCGCCGTCGACACGGGCCTGGTCCTTATCGGACGGCGAGCTGCCCATTGCTCACCGTCCGCAAGCCCACGCCTACGGTGGCCGGAAGTCGGCTCTCGACTCCCGACGTCCGGGGCGTCTCCTGCGGCGACTAGGGCCGCGAGGGCGTGCAGCTTGCATCTCCCTCGCGCGCTCCGCCTCCTCCTTTGCAAATCGAATCGCTCTTCGAATATGGACCACCTGGACTTACAAATTGAACACTCAATCCACTCCTCAGTCGTCTCTCCGTACTTTTCTCGACATAAAGAACAGTAGTAATATTGTTCTGAAGATTTTTTTTTCTTTTGTCGGTAGTTTTATCTTTCCTAATATCATTTTTCTTCTTTGGCTAGCTTTTGGTGTCCATTTTCATCTTTCGTTTTCACGTTTTCTTAGCTTTTTCTTCAATTTCTTTTTATTTCTCTTCTAATCTCTTAAATTATTGCGTACACTTACCCCCGGACACTTATCTCATCCCATCAAAGCAAATACAAATAATACAATTTCGAAGTTTGACTTACCTTAGACAAAATACATAAATTCACACAAAATATCGATTAATTTCTCCAGTTCTCAGTCACTTTGTTATTCAATCAGACTAATAATATGCCTTTAGCATGCCATTTGCATGCTAAAGGCATATTATTAGTCTGATTGAATAACAAAGTGACTGAGAAATAAATATTTAATCAGTGCAAAAGCAATATGGTCGCGTAAGTTTCCATAGCATTGTGCGGCAAACCCGTGACGCAGTATTCTAGCTCGGTGGTCAAACGCGAACTAAACGTGAGAAGTCTTGACCTGCTGTCATCCGTGGCATACCCACGATATTCACTGCGGACACTTATTCGCCGCGTACGTTTACCCCACATGCCTCTATCTTCCTAGATCAAACACAATTACCAGCCTCAATAATTATTTGAATACACAACATAGTTAAAAACTAAACCACTTGTATAAATCCGAAAACATTCTGATCAATTCATCAGAATTAATGATGACGAGCGATCGCTAAACATTCATAAAGTTAATTAGTAATAAATACCGTGACGTCATGCTCATGACTCGCTAATTAATAAATGGACAATTCATGGAATTGTAGTCTGATATTTCAGGATTACAGGCACGTTCAAAAAGAATACACTTAGCGTAATCAGAAGACTTTTGAATATTTAAAATATTATAATTTAAGAGCAAATTGTTGGGATCGTTTTGCACGTGATTTTATACATTTCAGCTCCAAGCTGAAAATTGGCTATTATCGGCTCCCAAACATATCCACTGGGCCATGACACCACGGAGATGCTTAGCCAAACGACCACATGTAAAAACACACGACATTCATAAAAGGTTTCTAATGAAAAATAGGAGTGCCAGGAATACACCAAAGCTTAACCTACCAAAACTAACTTCGGTTCCATTAACAGAAGTACGATTGCGATGCTTTCTCATGCATGACGAAATGTCAGCCTCCACAGAACTATGTAACTTCGCAATTTTTGACAACTCGCCGTACCCATCCAATTAAGTTGAGTGGTCTCCTCGCACCTGCACCAAATCTCCCTTTGACAAAGTTTAGTGCGTCTTACCAACTACTTAATAACTTATTCCGGATATAATAGTAATAAAAGAGCAAATAAACGCGAAGTGAGGGGACAAGAGCAATTTACGAGAATAGATAGACCGACTCGAACATTAGGTGCCTCTTTTCGAAGTTGTGTGCCCCAATAACGGTTAACAGCACATAAACATTATATGGGGCCTTAGATAGTTATCGCGGGTTTTTGGTTTTTTGAGAATATTTTTTTGTATAATATAATATCGACTCTCACCTTAGAATAACATTATTATAGTTTTAATTTTTTTCTAATCAAGGTAAATTTTAATTTGAGAAATGATAGAAATCAAAATCAAACAAACAACAATCATTTATTCAAAGTAGGCTGAGAATCAACACTTTTTAACCCCCGACTCATTATGAGGGGTGTTATAAGTTTGACCGCTATGTGTGTGTATCTGTGGCACCGTAGCTCTTAAACGGGTGAACCGATTTGAATGCGGGTTTTTTTATTTGAAAGCAGCTTTTCTAGCGATGGTTCTTAGACATGTTTTATCAAAATCGGTTCAGCCGTTTGAAGATTATCAGCTCTTTTCTAGTTGATGAATAGATGTGAGCGTCTTCCACAGGTTTGATCGATTTGAAATTTGGTATTCTGTTACTTCAATGATATTAAAAGAACATAGTAACCTTGAACTGATGCTGCAGCATCACCTGGAATTTACTGCCTACCCTTCTCCCTTACCAACGTGTTTGGTCTCAATGAATAGGGTATAGATAGATGATGGACAGGGTCTGGTGATAGAGTTGGAAAGAGCAATGAGGAAATATTTGTGTCGGGAGTTTTTTAAATTTTGATACAATTTCACTTGTTAAACGCCAAAATTACGTATGACAGTCCCCGAAAACGCCCGTTCTTCTTAACTGGGAAGAAGATGCGGCGCAACAAACTCCCCAAATATAACCTTCATATACTGAATTAAAAAAAAAAAAAAAAAAAATACCATATATAATTTCCTAACTTAACTAAAACTTTTAACAAACTAAAGTATGACGTCGAAAAACTCCTCCGCATCGCTGTCGACTAATTATGTACCCAAGAGACTGGCGGCATTGCCACGTTGTATTTTCATTTCAGCTAGGGTATGGTCTCAAACTCTCAGTAGATAACTGGAATCTTTAATTAATTGATTACCTAAATAATTCAATGAATAAAGAACACAAATAACAACAACTTTGAACATAGACCCATGACACATCGACCTTCTACAATTGAATAAGTACAAAAAAAATAAAAAGAATAAACAAGAACGATTATAAACCAAGTGCGGTCGCCAAGAAAAATAAACAATAACATATTCGGTGTATTCCAAAACCGTTGCGAATTTTATTGAGCAGACTCGATATTTTATGCAAAGACAAGCCCGCCGCGCCGGCCGGCCGGCTGTCGGTGACAAGCGATCCTAGTTCTTCTCTCCACGATGTTTTTGTCACAAACCCTCAGACACTCTTGACAGTGATTGTAACCGAAATTGAAAGGGTAACATTTATGTGAATAACAACTAAGGGCTTTTCTAACATTCTCCATGTTCAGCGGGCAGAAAATTTATCAACAGGCGACGTTAGTTGGTTTCATCTCATATACGCGTAGAAATTCATTTGTTAAAAAAAAAAAGAATAAGAACATATCATTATACCATTCCGTAGCCGACTGCAGGCGGTAGCAGCAGGCTACGTGTCGCCGCGACACGACTGCTTTCTATGAATTTCTACGAAATACCTTCTGTAGGGAGCGACACGGCGCGGCGGCGGTTTCATAGAAATACATAGAAAACCAGCCGTGTTGCTGTGACACGTCGCCTGCTGCTGTCGCCTCCGGTCAGCTACGGAATAGTACCTTTATGGACGTTTTCATTACAATAAAATATTTATTATGTCATAATTAAATAATAAAATGATAAATGATTTTATTTCTGTAAGTAGGTTTGTACAAAACACTTTTACACATCAATCATATTTTTTTAAACTAGATGAAGTGAGCGTTTCCTATCTGACTACTCCGAGAAGAAAGGCCAAAACAAACTTAGAGGTCACAGTCTCTTTTAAAGTCCAGACATAATCTTGTCTAATATGGTATTTTGAGGAAAGAACCACACAAAATTTAAGGAGCTCAACGATTTGACAAACAATACCAAAGAAAGGACATTTGGGTAGGCCGCATAAATTACTCAAGCTGCCAGACCATGATAAAAACGAAAAAAAATAAAAAATTACCCACATAATCTTCACATTCATAATTATTGAAATAATATAATACTTTAAAAAGTAAATATTCATGTCATTGTTTATATAAAATTCATTAATGTCAATGTGTATATAAAACCCAGAAATAATCTTGATCAGATCATTTGAGGACCTTGTAGATTTGTGTCTGAAATGGTCTTTTGAGGAAAGAACCATACAGATTCGAATTAAACCTTCGCAATCGGTTTCTTGATAAAGTCTAGGTTTGAAAGGACCAAGATCAAATGAAATACATATTATTATACTATAGAGAGGTTGGTATACTAAAAATGATTACATACCCCACCCAAAGCGAACAAGAAATCGACGAGAATGTAGTTTAGAACAATGGAAACCGTTTTTGCGGAACATCTATTGTTTTCATTGAATATCTTTCCATCGAGCGCATATTCACAATAGACTGATATTGGTTTACAGCTTTTAACGATAAAATATCTTTGCTATCGTACAATATATTTGGAAGGTTTGTACGTGAAACCACTTTAGTCTAGTTTCGTATCCCGTAAGGTGTAGTTTTCTCCGTGAGAAATTAAAAGACGGACTCATGAAACTTTTAATATTAACTATTCTTTGTAATCTGCTTTCATCAGGTTGGTATAAGCAAAAAAACTATAGTTCTTGTTGTTAAACTTAAATCTTAATACTATTTTACTTTCAGGCCAACTACAGGAGACAAATAGTGTAGATGATTATAACCTGATGCCACCAAATGGCGGCAAAAGGCCAGAACAAACGTTCCATACTATTCAAGGTAATTTTTATGGTCAAGCCCAAAGAAGTGTTGTTCCAAAACCATGTTCGAGGCGTAGTCCCTCAGAGAGTGGACCAATTACCCAGCAGCTAAGTCCTCCGCTAACTTCAAAGGTTGAAACTTTAATAAATGCTGCTGCTCCTCTCAAGCCGCAGGCTTTAAGAAATGCAGAATATGACTCTAAAAAGACTGTCAACCAGGTACCTCTCTCGAACCCACCGCATACAATTGATAGCAACAAGTTATTGAAAACTAGGAATTCCTTAAAAATAAATAACCCTGTCATAGACTCTACTGAAGAAATGCACCATGAAATAATATCACCCATCAATAATGAAATAAAGGAAGATAACCCTAAACCATCAGATCAAATGCGTTCAGCACCAACCAGTGATTCTCTTTCTACGTCGACTAGTGGAGTTAAATCTACAGCTGACAGAAGAGACCAGCCGCAACCTATTGCACCAGACAGTGAATATGATGCTCAGCCAGAAAATCATTATATTTCTGAGCCAAGTAATGCTATTGCTTCTGAACCTAATGGACTACGTTCAACAAACATCAATAAGCTTTCTACAGGTAAAAGTGAATTCCCGGGATTGCCCGCTAATTTCGATCCTATGGAAACTCAAACTTTACCGCCTGCTCTTGTAGCTATACTTCTTTCGCAACACAACGAAGCAGCTGCATTACCAAATAAGTGTTCGCATGCCAAAGAACCTAATAACTTATTAGGACACTCAAGGCGATCCATGTCCAGTTATAATGATGAAGGCAATGCAAAGGATATTTTGAGCAATGATAAAGAGTACCTTTTACACAATAATGATCCGTACATGGAATCCCGCATTGAAAATGACAACGCATTGGCGTCAGTTTTAAATACAGAAAAAAATACTCCGAAATCAAATAAAGATCAAGGGCTTAGAAGTTTGGATAAATCAAAGTTGCCACCTCATGAAAAGTCAGAATCACGTGTACGACCACAGTTCAATGAAGCTAGACGTGAAATGATTGAACCTACCAAGGGAGCCGGGCTTATGGGACAATCAGCATTGATGTTGATGCAGAGTGAGCGAATTTGTTACGCATGTAGTACGGCCAACAACCCATCGTGCTGGGCTCCGGACAGAAGGACTACAGTGAAGTACTGTCGAAAAGGAAACAACGCATGCTTGACAAAAACTTTTGGACAGGGAAGTAAGTTGTACAATAATCTAAATTGAATTTTAACATTATCATTTTATGAAATCATTGTTAAATACATTATTCACTTATTACAGGTACATTTACTCTGATTCGTGACTGCGGAAGGTCGTGCGATGACTCTGACACGGTCGGAATAATGCCAAGATACAAATCTTGCTCTATGTGCCACTCGGAGCTCTGCAACGGTGCTTTCTCCATCAATGAGCATAGCATAATATTTGCATTAATCTTAATAGCTGCAGTAAAATATTTGAATTAGAAGTTTGCTCCAATGTTTTTTAGTCTTAAAAAGCTTGTTAACTGCAGTGAATTATTTATATATTCCCTCTGATTGAATGCAAACGATAGGAGAGGTACAGCTTTATTCACATTTCAAGTTCCCATTTCCTCGTTATAATGGCTTCGACACGGAAGCGAAGACATTCCTCCACTTTGTAGTTTGATTCTTTTCGTATTCAATGAAGCTGATAGTAACAAACATTTGTTTGCTTAATTACATTGTTTGCAAAACAAGAACTATTTTACTATAACATTATTTTGTAAAGCACTGAACTCGGCTTTTGTGAAAGGTACTTGTTTAGTGAATTTGATTGAAATATATGTGATCAAACAGTGTATAGCATTGGTTTCTTTTTCCCTTTGAATTATAAGTGGTGAAAACGTGCGGGTCAGGACATTAAGCCTTTCAAAAGACCACGCTCCTTTTGTCCGGAATTACCCACGTATGTGGCCGCCATGAGAATGTTGACTCGACAATGCCAGAGGGGCGAGGTATGTCATTGTTATTCAAATCATTGCAATAACATTAAATATTACTTCAAGTTAATCATAATATCGGTCACAGAGACAATTTATTAACTATTCAGTATGCATTGTGCTGCACTCCTGTGGACCTTGACCCGTTACTAAAAGATTCCGTTTTGCATTTTTGTATAATCCTGTGCTACTGTTGCCGAGTCTAAAAAGGTAAATAATTTCTTGTTAAAAAGCTTTTATGAAATTAGCAAGTTTTTGGGTGTCCAGCTTAAGTAAAAGTAAATTATGAAACGTACTACAGGGATAAAAAGTATTTCATACAAATCCACTCAGCCGTTATTGCGTGATTGAGTAGCAAACATCCAAACACACAAACATTCAAACTTTCACATTTATAATATTATAGTAGGATATATAGTAGGATTATAGTTAGGATATATTTTCATGTGTTCCTAGTTTCTCTCCTTTTAATGTCAGTCTAAACCTTGATATTTTCAAGTAAGTAAATTTCACAAAGCTCTACAAATTACTTGTATACTTTGAATAGGGTGCCCAACCCCAACACGTCAGCTTCTTACAAGTGAATTGTTCGGCTTTTGATAGGTACTAAGATGGATTGCAGATTAAAAAGGGATTTTCAATTTAGGGGTTTTATTGAGAATTTAGCTGCAAAATGAATGTCTGTTTTTCAGATAGGCAGAATCAAATTCCTCTTCTGTAGGTATATGACGAGGAAAACCCGCTACTGTGGTGGCTAGAAGCTTTGAGGAGAGGGTAAAAGAGATTGACTAAAACCTTAAACAAATACATTGACCTAACAATTATTTTTTAAACACGAAAGCAATAAGTTCCACCTTTTTTATTACACCACAAGGAATTTCTTCCTTGATTTGTTTAGGTGATAAAATGTTTATATAGGAATTCAATATGTGGCGAAAACAGACCAAGGTTGCATTCGAGATAGCCCTAGGGAGGAATATTGTTTATTCATGTAGACGGAAAACATTGCCGAGCACTCCAATCGATGAATGGTTACGAAATCTTATCTCTAGGGTCGTCGATACATCATTAGAAAAGGTGTAAATTCGTTTGACGGATCGTACAATCGTACATTTTGGAGTGATACTCCCTAACCGCGCTACAGTGACGTACTCCAAAATTGAGTTTCAAAAAAAAAAAAAGTGGTCAGACGCCAGTGTCCGCGATAGTACACAGAATATTAAAAAAAAATTGGTACCTAATTTTTCAAGATCATCTTTTTATTCTGTTTTGGCCTCGACGTTGACGCGGCTGGGCTGCAACTTACCACCCATTTTTGATTACATTACAAGTCATGTAACATAAATTCCTAGAAATGGTACAGTTACGTGCATAAATATTTATCTACGCAAGATTCAAAATCGATTTTCTTGTGAAATTACGATTTCAACTTTGAGATAAGACCTTTTTAGGGTTCCGTAGTAAACAAGGAACCCTTATAGTTTCGCCATGTCCGTCTGTCTGTCTGTCTGTCTGACTCTCTGTCCGTCTGTCTGTCCGCGGCTTAGCTCAGATACGGTTAGTACTAGAAAGCTGTAATTTGGCATATGTATACATATTAATCATGCCGATAAAGTGGTAAAATAAAATCAAGAAAAATATTTTTTTTTGGGGTACCTCCCCTACACGTAAAGTGGGGATGTTTTTTTTCCTCTTCTACCCCATGTTGTGGGGTATCGTTAGAAAGGTCTTTCAAAAATATTGTGAGTTTATCGAAATCATTTTTGGATTCAGGAATCCGTTTGCGAAATATTAAGCTTTTAACTGATTTTTTTTGTCAGAGTGAAGTGTTGCCCCAACTTCTAGCTAAATAGTTGTACTTGGACTTCTGAAAAAATTCACAGCAGTAGTATATATAACGAAATTAAAAGGAAAACTATCAGAGCTAAGTAGGCTCTACAGGTTAACGAGTAGTAATCGACCAACTTAAATTTGCGGTTTGAAAAACATGATCTCCCATACATTCCGTATGAGAGAACATGTTTTTCAACTACAATGTTAAGTTTGTTCTTGGGATAAATTCATCCCAACTACGGAACCCTTCATTGTGCGTTGTCCGACACGCACTTGGCCGGTTTTTTTTCATAATAGTAAAGTATGGTTTCGAGAATACCGTGTTCGTAACACCATAACATTTCTTTCAATACTTTAGTAGATAATCACTTTTGAATTTTGCGTTAATGTAAGGTATTTATGCTCATGCCTGTAGGTATTTTTAGGAGCACGATTTTAGAGTCCGTCTCTGTGACTTATCCGTCCTTGACTGGCGGTATCACACCATTTTGGATAGTATTCGTCCTGCTTCTGACGTGTGATCGTGAATCGTGTCATCATTTTATTTTATTTTTTGAGATTTATCTAATGTTTTGGTGCCCGGGAAAACAGTTTCGTTTCTTCGATAACAGGTCAGTCAGCAGGCAGTTCAGTTTCAATATAATTATCGTGAGGAGTCTTGGGAAATTCTAATTCCGCCAACAGGCAGTAGGAGTTGTTTTAAAGAAGGCTGTGACCTGCAATGGCACAATAAAAAAAATAAAAAAATACAAGCCCACTCAATGTTACTTTCCCAGTTGATAATATTAAAACATTGGTCGGACAGGGGCCATAGTCTTTCCATAGTTCTATATAACCAGTTCACTTAGCCACCTAAGCCCATAATCCAATATATTTGTTTACATATCCTGCAATAGTCCTACAACAACCAGGGGTTGTCGTTGGACCGGGTGCACTTGCATAATGCGAACAGGAATAATCGACGGTTGGTGTCTCATTAAATTAAAAACGTCTAATAGCCCTCTGCGAGTTGGCTTCAGTCCCTTGTACATTACAGTACATTTTATGTCCCCATGTTTATGTTTTATGACCCCAGTTATATCAAAGACATTTTAAATAATAATAATGATTATTCTCAAAAATTTCATACATTTTATTTCATGATACAAATTGATTGCCACACAGCTAATATAAGTCACCAATCAATGATTTAACTATAGCCATGAAACCACAACAGCGAATCGATCTCATACCAATCCGTCTTTAAATGTCTTTTCTATTAGTTTGTACGCTACACTTCTTTAACCAAGCTCTTCCTAGTTTTAAAGCGAATTCAATATCGTTCAAAAGATAGGATATCGTGGGCAGATAGAATTTCGCCCCCGATGTCGACGGCAGCGGTTAGCACCCGAGCCGTTGATCTATTGTTGAGCAGACAATGTGCACGGTGACCGACTGTCCTTCGGAAAATTCGACGATATCTTCCACATGAAGGACAAATGGTAACAGGAATGAAGAATTAACGGGCTCTTATTTTGAAAACAAAGTGATATTTTATTAGGCATTCTACATGAATGCGGATTCATGTAGAACGCTGGTAACCGGCGCTGATATGCCACAGCTTGGCACCGCTAAGCGCTGGTTGTCAACGCTGGTCGGTGCAGGCAGTTTTCATACTTTTTGCAAAATCAGCGCGAACCTTCGCCGATAAGCGTCGACAAGTTCCTATCTGATTAGTAAAGTATGAAAAAACCAGCGCTTGTCGGCGCCGACAAGCGCTGGCATATCGGCATTAGTTACCGGCGTTCTACATGAATACTAGGCTTTAGACTACAATCATTAATCTGACAATCATTGATTCTACAAAGAAATACAAAGTTAACTTCGTAAAACTTAAAACAAAAGACTGTCTTCAACGATTATTACAACAAGATGAAAGATAAAGACTGAAAACAAAATGCCACAATGAGAATACGTTTCAAATATACAAAGAATCAACGTAAGTAGTTATATACCTGGGGGTTGACTTACATCTAATTACTACCAAGAAATCCCTCTTTCTCGCCCAATACGAAAGTGTCTATAAAACACTGGGAGGATTTAAAAACAATTAGAAAGGCAGGGGCACCTTAGATTAAACAGATAGCGAAAGTAAATTTACTGCGCACAATTATCAAACGATCCAGATCGTAAAGCCTGAGTTAAAACCTCTTAATGCTCCGTCAGCAACAATTTATTCAAATTCTTGCTCTGCTGATAAAGTACTTATTCACAGACAAAAATATTTGATGTGCGCTTCAAAGTAATTAACAATTTCAATTGTAAATGAAATGAAATTGCAGAGGAATGCAATTAAATAAGATGCTTATTTTATATTACTGTGTAGATCTGGTAAAGTAAGTATAATATCTGTATTGTGCCAGGCAATTGCTTGCTTGCAAAGTTTCAAAAAATATCGCACAGTCATGACATGTACATGTAAACGTATGCAATGCATGAAAGGGTCTTCGATGATATTGATTTTAATAATGACGGCGACGGTCATGATGAATGAAGAGTTCCATTGATCAGGCTAATGGCCGAAATATCTCTTTGGGAGTGACGGGCCTCAATAATGAGACTTCTCTCCTCGTGATAATTCCATCGCTGAAAGAATCGCCAATGCGGAGCCATAATGTGAATTAATAAACATTTCCCTATATATCTCACTGAAAGCAGACTTGTTTACGGCCATTTATGTTATTAGAGCTTACGAGGGCAAACAATAAATTGTACTTAAACCAGCTTTAGCTATGTATTTTTAATTTAATGGCCGGTGACTGAACATCAAGAGTTATTGTTATTGTAGCTCCTAATTTATCTAGCTTAATGCCCCCTGTGATAGCGTAAATGACCGAAACAATGAACCGAAATATTCAATTGCAGATATACAGAACGACAGAGCTGTCAAATTTATGACACCCTTCTATAAACGTCGAGGGTAAAAATATGGCAAAATCAACACGCCTGACTGACGAATCGTAGTGTTCCTATCATTAACTTGACCTTTTCTTAGCCAGCCGAACTTACAAACCACACAATACTAACGGTTTCTTCCAAAATACCACCAATAAATAAATACAATCACAAAACGAAAACAACCCTGTCAATACTCAATAAAAGAACGAATCCGAAGAGAGGTGTAAAGGAAAATCGGAAAAAAACAAAATGGAATCAGCGCACGGTGCATCAAAGTCACGGAGCTTGTCGGCTCGCAATTTCTCGAAATGTTCATGAACGTTCACGAGGTTGAACGCGAACCGCATACTCGCACAGCTCAGGTAGTTTCAACAGAATTCGTTCGCGCTGAAACTGGCTACTGTGGCTGCCAATGTGTCCGTCGCCAAATTGAACCAGCCAAGCGCAGACCGACTAAAATCAAAGCGCGAAATACGCAACCGACAGCATTTTACCGACACTCTTTTATACAATTTCGCTCGTGATAATCCCAAAAATAAGCCAGTTGCTTCCTAACGAAGTCTGTCCCTTAGTTAAGTATAATAAAAACTTTTCATAAGCCGATTTAAATTGAAAATCCAAACAAAGCTGTCCCTTTATTTGAATGATAAGGTTTCAGAGAATTATTCTAGGGACTATTTTAACATTTGCGGCGAACATTTGTTTAAGTAAACCACTTGTTAATTTAAACCTCTAAAATACATATGTAGTAAATTGGGACCAGTCGGTCGATTCTGTAAAAATATTAACGTGAAGCTTAGGTGAAGTGAGCGTGAAGTGAGCTGTCACTGCCACAGAATCGACCGGCAGGATGCTAGGGATTAACACTATTGACGGCTCACTTCACGCTCACTTCACGCTCACTTCACCTAAGTTTCACGGTGATATTTTTATAGAATCGAACGGCAGGTATGTTTTTCTAACTGAACAGACAGCTGTGCTGCTGGGGAGTTTGTAGCGCCACTTCTTCTTCCCAGCTAATGCACTGGGAAGTGGTGAAGGGTGGGCGTTTTGGGGGACTGTCTTATGTAATTTTGACGTTCGAAAAGTGTTGATTCTCAGCCTAGTTTGAATAAATGACTTTTGAATTTTGAATTTAGAATGTTGGTATAAAAAAGATAATGTTTTACTTACCACGGACCAACGTATATCAAAGAGAACCTAGGTAAAGTCACATCCAACATATCTTCGTCCCATTAACACGTTCAGTGCCAGGAGCCCTCCTAGAGGGTTCACCTAGTCCCATATGGGATGCTGGGAGCGGAGGTCTCATTTTAAATGTAGGTTTTTCTTAGCGAATACAGCAAGTAAAGGTTAGCTTAGTTATAGACCTTGAAAATAAAATCTAATGTATATTTTAACAAGATTTATTAGTTTAAGCGTTGGTTTTAAAATCCAAGCATTTCTTTCTTTTTTTTTGTTCACGTTTGCAAATATTCACAAAAAAATTAAAAGGTTGGAGACTACCAATAGCGACAAGACCCCGGACAACACTATTTTACTTTGTTTTACAGTGATTTATAACACGGTTTTAAACCTAATGCCGTTGACCGTCCGCGATGGTTAACTTTAGCGCAAATGTAATGCCGGCAACCGTCCCGGAGAGTTCTCACTTCCTATATGTATGGTGGCATGGCGTACGAGTTCTTTAAAATGGGTGGAGTCGAAAGTGTTAAGGGCTATTTTTCTCTGCTCATTGTACGATAGAATCTACTATACCGATCCAGCATTATAATATTTCGTCGTAATGTCAATGCCGCAGACTGACATTCAGCCATCTTCTTTACATACAGAATTAAGGCTTTTGCATTTCCTTGAACAATTTTCATAGAAATTGTTCTAATAGAGTCGCGTCGCGCCTGTCTACATGAGCATTTAAAATGTGACATTGACAGCTGTTTTTTTTTGTGACTTATATTTCATAAATGCCCTGGCCATTAAAAAGGTTTTTGATTTATGTCACCACGAGAGTGGTCAAAAGTTTATGTATTTTGATCTTTGTTATCATTTAATTAAATATAGTGTTCTACATAAATGTTTTATTAACACTTTCGACTCCACCCACTTTTCATAGAACTCATACGCCATGCCGCCATACATATTGGAAGTGAACCCTCCGGAACGGTTGCCGGCATTACGTTTGCGCTAAAGTTAAGATATGTTGAAGCGTATAAGCAATCATATAATGGTAAATATTAACCATCGTGGACGGTCAACGGCAATTAGGTTTAAAATCAGTGTTATAAAACACTGTAAAACGAAGTAAAGTACTGTTTTCAGGGGGTCCAGTCGCTAGACGTAGTTTTCAATCTTTTATTTTTTTTGTGAATTTTTAAGTATAGTGAACAAAAAATTAAATTTAAAAAAATGTTTGAATTTAAAAAATATATATATTAGATTTTATTTTCACGGTTTTTAAAATGAGCACTCTGCGAGGGCTCCCGGTATCTCATTTGCGACTAGGTGAAACCACCAGGAGGGCTCCCGGCAAAGAACGTGTTAAACAAGCGTATCTATGGATTTCTATGCAATAGTTTGCTCAATGCCATAACTTTAAAAGGTGTTATGTGTCCTTACTACATAAAATATTGAATTTGAAAAGATATAAAAGACTCGACTGTACCTACGATGACTACGTTGCCGTCGGAACAATAAAGTGGTTACAAACAAATAAAATTGTCCACTACACAGAAATACATGCGTTTTGTAAAAATAACGGGGTTAACTTCCCCGGGGAAATCATAACGATTTAGAAGATTCGGCTTTGCTGAGTTTGCCTCCTACATTCTGTTGACAATATTGCGAAACAATTGTAAAAAATATGTATATTCGGCTGTATACAGGGTGGCAGGGACATCGACGCGAAAACTGATACCATGGAATCAGTACATGATTCTAAGCCCCCAGCGTTGAAATGTTTCGTCGGTTATTAAAAAAAAATCAGCAGTTCCATACATTTTGACCGCGTAGGTATTGCACTTTTTTATGAAACAGCAGATTTTTTGTTGTATCCTATGAAAAATTTCAACGCCCCCTGCGTTTAGAATCATGTACTGAATCCATGGTATCAGTTTTCGCGTCAATGTCCCTGCCACCCTGTATTTCGAGCAACTGTAAATCTTTCACTATTCAGACTTTAATATACGGTAGGCTCCGGAAATTGTATGTTTTTTTGCCTTACACCAACTGCGTCAATATGTGGCAAATGTTGTAGACTGCCCTAAATAAGAATAATTTATAAATGTTAAATACAGATGAAAACTAACCAACGAACTATTTCATAAAGACAAGTGAATATTTCAACAAAGGCTGGTGAAGTACCACGCATTAAATCAATTTCCCGCAGCTGAGACGAACCCTTGTCAAAATCGGAACAATCTGCAATTTACAGGTGAAGGATCACTAAGATAATAAATACTACATTGCATAACTAACGATTATCTTCAATGAGTTTAGGATCCTATTGTTCTTTCTCGGCTACCATTTTCTTTTAAATAGCCAGAGGCATCCTTATCTATGAATAACAGAGGTGTTAAACAGAAAACTTTAAATAATGTAGGTATTTAACAGAAGTACACCTTACCCAGAAAATGAAACGTCAAAATTCAAATGTTTCATTCGATCAATAAGAACTCGTTCAATCAAATTCGGAAAGTAAACAAGATTGAAAAAAAAAACAATATACTGAAATATTCTTAATTTTTTTATTAGAAACAATGTTGATATGCTACGAAAGTTGGCGCTACGCGGCTACGTATATCGTAGTCACGTAGCAATGCATTTGAGGAACTACGAGGTCTGACATCCTTAGCGTTGCCGTCTTGTAGCAATGTTTACGTAGCGCGTCTACAATAAATTTCATATTCAAATACGATGTATTCGCTTTATAGAATTATCTATAAAATCGGAAAATACAGACTTTTTCAATGTTGTTACACTGAAGGGTTAGAATAATAATACAGAAAATACACAGAACTACAAGAAGAAATTACCAAGAAATGAACAGAGTAACCATAGTCTCAATAAACAACAAAAACTGTACCCTAATTGCGTAATACACGATCAATCAGAATCTGAATCGTTTTGAAACAGAATGCTAATCCATTGCTTCATAAGTTCGAAAAAAAAGCTGCTCAACAACATTAATAACGCAATGAATGTTTTTGATGATAATCAAAATTAAACAGATTAGTCGTTATCGTTTAAGAAAATGTGTTACATAATTAGATAGCTGGTATCATCCCGAAACAACTATTTATCACTTTAAATATAGTCAATCTCTCCAAATATAAGAAAACAAATCGAATACTAAACGATTATGAAATACAAACTTTTTACTTTCGTGTTCATGTTTTAGCTTGTGCATCAAATTAATAGGAAAAAGGAGTTTCTGTAGCGCGTTTAAACGGGTTTTTTTGTTTCGAATAAACATGTATTTTCGGGTACCTACCGGTTTTTTTTGTCAGCTAAACATTTTGCATGAAATGTGTTTTTTTTTTGGCGACACTACCTAATAGACTCGTACCGCAAGGGTTGGATCGAGGTAACCCTGGAAAAGGATTTGGGGAAGAGGATTTGCTCAGCAGCGGGACAGAGACGACTAAAATTAAAAAAAAAATTAAAAAACATTGCATGTCGCTAGGCTAGTCAACAGACAACTAGTTTAGTCCTCACTCATCATCTCTAGACGAGGTGATAGTTGGAAGACTTTTCTGTTACTCATTACACTATCTCATTTCTTACGTAAATTGTACAAATATTTTTATCTTAGATTTTTTTCAATCCTACGTATCTCCATGTTTGCGTCTATTTATATCTGGGGCTATAGCTGTGAATACTAGAGCTGCCATCTAGTCGGTGTAAACCTAATATTCTCAACGCTCAACTTGACTGTGGACGACAGCTCGAATAACCTTCGTACTTAACTTAACTTTCCATAAGATGACGTAGAAATCAATAGTACCTAACGATGTTCATTTGTTACAAAATTAATCAATTCTATAGGTATACCTACTTATCTTTTTATTATGACTTAACTGAAAATTTATTTAAGTAATCAAGAACCCCACACACATTGAACTGGTTTTTTTTTACAGGCGAGTAGGTAAAATGAGTTTTTTGTCAAGTTTTAGCAATTTTAGAAGTTAGGAAAAAGTGTTAGTTTATATTAAGATTATATATTTGAATATTTTACCTACTGGAGAGATACGACCGACGCCTCATCTAGTGGATGATTCCGTTACAACCGAGGGAAATGGCTTTAGTACTGGAGTTTAGTGAAGTACATGTTGATTAGAAACACCGATAGAGAGCGCCTCTGTCACCCGGAAATAATGCTTTTATTAAGTTCAGTTTAAATCAATCAAGTCAGCCTATTGCATTTCACTGCTGGACGTGCCTCTCCCAGGCTGCGCCACAACACTCTGTCCTCCACCTTCGTCATCCAATCTGTCCCAGCCACCTTTTTAAGATCGTCGGTCCATCTAGCTGGGGGGCGGCTGGAGGAAGTCCAGTTGATTGTATTCAATTGTAGCCGCAAGATGGAAGCATTAATAAAAACGATTGAATACAAGCTGAGTACGCTGAGCTGAATATGATATCAATAAAACTCTTGTTGGGTGTGGTTTGTCGATCGGTTTTGCGTCCAATGTATCTGTGACGAGTTGATAGTAGTTCTTATTCCAAAACAATGGAATTTATTTCCGTTATCTTTCAGTAGGTAGGTATTATCTTAACTCTGCAAACACAAATCCATCAACTAAATGTAGGTAATGATAATATTATATTCCTAAGTCCTGTCCGCACTGCTGCACTGTGGTAAAAGTAACTGAAATATTTTGCACCTTTTTACCTATAGCACACCCACATTTCGTTAATTATGTTTAAGTTCCATGCAATAGGGGGCGAGCTAGCGGGGTCGTGTTACCCAGTAACAGGGTTGTGGAGGTCACATAGGCACTCGCTCCATGTAAAATACTGGTACTCAGTTGCATCCGGTGAGACAGGAAACCGACCCCAACATAATTGGGAAAAGGCTAGGCAGATTTATTGTAACAGGCGGCGAGCCTACTGCCATTGACCGGGCACATATCCAGAACCCCGGGCTGCTACTGAGAAATTTTAAGGGGCATGCGCTAAGGTAGCCCGCGAAATTCAAATTTTCTTTAGTTTTTTACATTTTGCAGATCAGTGTGAGGTTTTATGTTGATTAAAATATGATTTGCAATACAACTCTATAAGTAAGCACAATGGTCAAATGTCATGATTTCATGAAATAGTCATTCACTGCGATTATATGAACTTAGAGAGTTGTATTGATCATTTTTATGATTATAATTCTACAAATAAACATTTGATACGGCCGCAAATCATATTTAGATCAACATAAAACATGATACTGACCTGTAAATTGCAAAAAACGTAAGAAAATTTGAATTTCGCGGGCTACCTTGACGCTGTCGTCTTAACATATGTAGGTACATAATATCACCCTTGTATTTCCCCGAAGGGTTAAGCAGAGGTGTACCTACAGTACACTCACATTTCGCCTGTTATGTTTAAGTCCCATTAAAAGGGGGCGAGATTATATACTTACAATAGATTAGATATAATGTAGATTTTATGACCGCAATTTGTGATAAGTAGGTGATCAGTCAGTATACCTTAACCCTACCCTGTACCGTACCTTATAACTCGATTTTTATAACTGTTCGCTTGGACCTGTCAAAGTCGTAGGTTGATTAGTATTGAATTGAGATGATGCCTGGGTAAAAAAAAAAAAAATCTAATAAGTCCGTCAGTCAGATAATAAAAAAATATTACACACGTATTTTTTGCTTTTTCATATTAATAAAAAATTACCTAGATAAAAAGCATTTTAAGTTGGGGAGTGGGGGTCGCTACGTCACTAGTATGTATAAAATAATATCCATACTCGTGATGTCATGGCATATTTTACCTCAATGTATCGCCGTAACCTTTAGATTACGTAAAAAAATAAAAATACGTGTCCAACATTGTGTTATAATCTCAAAGACGGACTAAAAAAACACATCATCGCACGGCTACCTCCTCAGTGCCCCCGTCTCCACAGTTCTATCGTAGGTATTATTAGTTAAGTTCTTATAGTTTTTAATTACGGCGCACAGTTATAAAAATCGAGATAAACCCTATATTATTATTATTATTATTAACCCTTAAAGCCGCTACAAGCATAGAACATAAAGTTTTTCATATTATAAGAAAAAAGTTCATAAAACTAATGGACTAAATACTAGTTGACGCACCTAAAGCTTTTAGCTGTTATTAAACTAAACAAAAAGTCATGCCAATTACTTATGTTGTTTTGTATAATAGGTTCCGACGCGACATCAAGTTATTTGATGGCTATCTTATGGTTTGTAAGTGAAAAACTGAAGCAGAAATCAGACAAGCAAAAAGCTGAAAATCTATTACTTTTACAAATATGTACCCACCATAGATGTATTATTAAAACTGGCGTTTTATCAATAGTACCTACCTACAAATAAATCTAATTGTAATGTCTGTATAGAATGTCAAAATAACAGCTTTTTACATTAAGCTTACATGAAAGTACAAATATACGGTAGGTACTTATAACGAAAAAACAAATTTTAAAATTTTTGTCTGTCCGTCTATTTGTTCCTGCTAATCTCCGAAACGGCTGGGCTGATTTCGACGGGACTTTCACTGGCAGATAGATGATATTATAAGAAGTAACTTCGGTTACTTTTATTCACGCGGGCCAAGCCGCGTGCAGCAGCAAATATTAATCATATTAAAAAAAATGGAATGAGCCCTAAAATAAATTAAGTAGTGCTATCCACATTTGTTAATTAAATCAGTCATTTAGATGGAGTATAGTAAAGGCGAAGCTATCGGATACTTACTTTATATCAGATAAGCACTTGGATAAATGTAATTATGTATTGTGAATAGGTTACACCAGAGATAAACTAATCTGGTTTCTGTGTTAAGCAGGCACTTATTTAGTAACTCCTCTTTACTAAGTCAATCTCCATTCGTATCGACTCAGTGCGATATGGCTCCTCAATCTATCAATCCATACGGACACATATTTTTAAGTATGGAACGTGTAAGTACTCAGCGGTCCCTTTGGGTCGAGTAGGTATTGAAGTTTTGTATGAAACAGCTGATTAGTTTTTTCGCGATTACGATGTTAGTTCAATGGAGAAAGTTGTTCAGTTGATGGTCTTACCACATCCTTTAATATGACATATGACCATACCTTTCTGATAGATACACGCAGTAGAGAAATAAGGACCACAGCAGACAACTGGCTACGTTAAGATTTCATGTAATTTAAAATCGCGTCTAACGTGGGATCGCGGTCGATTTTCTTAATAAAAATTAAAGACCAAAAACAACACCTGAAAAATCCACCTTCGAGATTTCAGTGAAAGTACCTAATTAAAACTACAGGTATCTAGGAATCCTTTGTAAGTAGGTACCTAGTTGTTGTTATAATATCGCACTTACGGACTGACATGCGTAGTGGCTATTATTTTTAGTCGTACCAATTTAGATTGTGCGCGTAAACACTGTCGTTTTCATTGCCGAGTGAAGCGATGTGTGACTGTGTCACGTTGTCACGTGCTTTAAAACTAATTAGGTACTTGATTGTTATACAAGACACCTTTCTATATCTTTTAAATATTATACTTCATATACAAAGCGTGGTACATAAGGCGGACTAAAATGAAATGAAATGAAATTATTTATTCTGTAAATAGGATATCGGAATCACTTTTACACGTCATATTAAAAATAGGCTAGATGAGTTCAGCGTTTGCTTTGTGACTACTCTGAGAAGAAAGGCCGAAACAAACTCAAAGGTCGCAGTCTCTTCTAAAGTCCAGACATATGGTCAGGCCGTAAGAGGACCATGTAGATTAATCTCTGAAATGGTATTTTGAGGAAAGGACCACACAGTTTTGGCCTGTCCAGTCAGTGCAAGCATTCGTCAGTAATCGTGGAGCTCAACTCAGAACTTAAGGAGCTCAACTCGACAAACAATACCAAATGCCTCATTTGGGTAGGCCGCATCAGCTAATCAAACTGCCAGACCATCATTAAAACTAACTGAGAAAGAAAAAAAAAATATCCACATAGTCCTCACATTCACAATAATTAAAATAATATAATAGTTTGCAGCCTTATATAAAGCAATGATTATGAATCCTCCGTAAAATAAAAGTGAATCAAATTGGGATTGGAAAAACGATAGAAAACGGAAAAACGCTGCACAGAAAAACGCGTAACTTTTAAATTGAGGATTTGGGATTTGCATGATGGCTAGGTCAGAAACCTCCGCTCAAAAACCTGTCATCATGATGGAACAATAAAACATGACACAGAAAAAAAGAAAACCTGTACATGATTGACTGACATAATTATACAGTATACAATCTATATAACACAAAATTAAATGACATTACAACAAATAAACTTTTACATTTGCATCACAACTACGCCCACTACTTCAAACATACTGCCGCGCTTGCGATAACTGCAGTAAGGATCAGTTTTGTCCAAATTGAGTTAAACATAGATTCGGAATCAGCGCAATGAGCTGTACAATTTGATCTGACTGCCATTTACATATCACGGGAACCTTTAATTTTCAATAAGGATGACGGCAGTAAGTCCATTTTATGATAAATTGTCCTTAGAATAACAGCTTACAGCAGTCAGTAACGGCGAGTTTCTAAGTGCAGTATCATCATTCATGTTTTACTCCTACTAATGATATGAGCAATAAATACACATTGCGTTTGTAATAAGAAATTGATGCTAAAGTTATTAAACTCATACACTAGATATAAAATAGTTTTTGTCATTTAATTGTCAATAAGGATAACGGCAGTAGGTAAGTCGATTTTATGATAAGTTTTCCTTAGCGTATCAGCAGTAACCATAGTTACGGCGTGTTTCGTGCGGTATCATCATTCATGTTTTACTTCTACTAATGATATGAGCAGTTACTTCATACTGCAGTTATATAAGTAGTTGATGCTAAAGTTATTGAACTCGTACTAGATATAAGATACTTTTTGTCATTTAAAAGTATT